>CM028912.1:2705000-5190000 GCA_016801845.1 Polydactylus sextarius | reverse complement strand
ACCCACTACAATTACCAAATGCTACCTGATAAACAATGAACCTGGGGCTTTCAGGGGGCCCTGAGGGTACAGCCCCTTGTCTAGTTGTCTATTGAATAGCTGGTTATCAATCCTTTGCCCCAAAGACCACAGTTGCAAATGGGTTAGCAGCTACGTCTGGTACAAAGCATCTCTTCCCTTTGTTATAGCTCCTGCACATGGTATCTAATTATAAAATGTAATAAATTTAAAATGTATAGCAGTAAAGGGATATATCAGTGGAAAGCTACAGTCAAGTCCCCATTTCAGAATATTAAAATAAGAGAGCTCATGCAGAAGAGTAGTAAAAGACTTTTATATCACTTTTTTTTTTTTGGCAATATCCCCAGTTCAAATCCGCTTGGGACTTTTGATGCAAATTTTCCCTCTGGATCTTACCTCATGTTTATTGTCAATCTCTATAGACATCTGTCCAACCAAAAGCAAAACTGCCAAATAAACCCCCCTTGAAAAATCCCATGAAAAGACCGCAGAGCCAGCCCTGCACCGGGTGACATATTCCATTCCTATGATAAACACCACTTGGTTTATTTGGAGTCAAGTCCTGGTGCCATAAATACTCAGGAGGGCACCAAATATGTATTAATCCACGGCTGAAAATAGTCCCAAACAAGTGTGTACTGTTTTACTCCCGTTTGCCAAAAACTACAGTGCCAAGCTGTTTTTTTTTAATATGACTGCACCTTTTTCAAGCATGAAACTACATGTTTATTTGGGATTTGGAAGATACCAAAACCATTTTTTTTCCTTTTTTGGTTTTATTTTTTCTTGAGGTAACTTCAACATCTTTTGCATTTGTTGCTATGATTCTCCTAAGGATCCTCTGAGCTGTCTAATGGTCGGCTAATTATTGGAACAAAGAGGGCAATTTCACATGTTCTTATAATCACATATTGCTGGCATAGAGCTCCAGTTTAATACAAACAGCCTTTAGCACAACTAGATAATTAAACCATCCGATGAAAAGGACGATAAAACAACTTCTTCGACAAAATTATTTATACTTTTAAGACATCTTTCATGAAGGCTGTAATCTCCCCTATTAACCTTCCTTCCTTCTGCCTTATATTTACTGTAAGATGAGTTGGGGGGTGGGGGGTTAACTCTCCAACCACATGCTCGTCTGTAAATGCTGCCGGGGCTTCTAATAAACAGCAGACTAAGAGGTGGAAGCTGCGCAGATCAGGCCCGCCTCGCTTTAAGCTCCGAGGTGACAGAGCGCCGGCTTGTTTTTCAGCGTCTGGGCTGCTGCCGCTGTCGCCTCCTCTCTCTCTCTCTCTCTCTCTGCCGTCTCTCTTCCTCTCCTCTCTCTGTTTCTGTGCGTCACAGCTAGGTCATGGCCGGACTCCAACAATGGCTCCGGTTTCTCGAGCCACGTGCATGCGTGCGCGCGCGCGCACACACACACACACACACTAACAGAGAGAGAGAAAGAAAGAGAGAGAGACACACACACACACACACACAGGCATTGGAAGCACACAAACACAGATCTGACAAATGATAGGGTGGCGAAGCGAGGCGAGGTGAGCAGCTAATAGTAGGCAGTGCGCCTGCCGACAAGCCCGTGGGCCGCGGGTGTTAAATTGTATCCAATTACGGCGCATGCGACGATATGAGGGGGGAATAATAATTCTTCTTGCGTGACAGGGAGATTCGCTTATTTTCCGGGCTCTTTATGTGGAAGTGGGGGGGTTGCAGGGCTCGAAACCAAACGTCTACGGGAAAAGCTGTGTATATGTGTGTGTGAAGGAAAAGTCTGGTTTTCTGGAGGACATGGCGCGCATAATTCATTAATCAAAATCCAGTTAACCAGATTTGGAGACACGGCAGGGGCCGGCAGGGTCCGACCAATAATTAATATCCATTATTTGAGCAGCCCAGGTCTAAAAGACGTCTACACACACACACACACACACACACACACACACACAGTTATAAAAACGGACACAGGCTTCACAGGAGGCCGTGGCAGTGGCATGAAGGAATGAGGGATTGCATCAATGTGAAAATGAAATAAACACGCCCAGCCTGAGCTTTGTTATGAAATGTCTCTCCTGCTCATTTATTTGATGGAGTGCACATTCAAGTAAAACGAGCAACAGTGCCAAAAGAGGGGCAGGGGCACAGTACAAGGTGTGTGTGTGTATCTGTATCTGTGTGTGTGTGTGTAATTCAGTGGTGGGCTTTTGTGAACTGCAAACTAAAGTTGCACTGGGGTGTCATTGACGCCCGGTAGAAAAGATCAACAGCTCAAGGGTAAAAAGGGTCAAGTGTCGGTTCATTAGTTCAACTTGTCAGAGAGGTAGCTGACAGCTGGCAGTGCGCACCAACACCGATGAAACAACCTACATATTGTGTGTGTGGGTGAGTGGGAACCAAAAAAAAAAAAAGGGCCTAGGTTGAATATAAAGTGACTCTTATTATCCTGCCAATCACACCTCAGCACCGTTGCCACAGGCCGTGAAATGATGAACCATCCAAGTGATGAGTGTCATCTTTTTTTGTTTTGTTCATAAGGCTATATTTTCAATCAGGCAGCAGGTTTGGACCAAAAAAAAAAAGCTTCTTTTTTTTCACATTCCAGTCCGAGGCACGTACAAAAATAGAGTGTAATATTAAATATATACAGTACAGTTATCTTATAAATACAATATAAGTAAGAAACAATTTTACTTTTTCGTTAAAAAAAAAATACAAAACAACCCTTCAACCGAAGGGTTCAAATGAATACTTGTGCGAAACATTAATGTCATGTAGGAAGAGAAAAACAGAGACCAAACACTGTCTTCAGAAGGAGAGACTCCTGTGCTTAAGAACTTATTCGTCCCACCGAGTCAACTTTACTGTTTTTTAAAATCCTTTTTTGAATTTGCATGGCACCCCCCCTCTCTACTACTACATATCGGCAGGAAAATTGTTCATCAATCAATCTTGGCTTAGCAGCAGATGCTTTCATGTTTGACACACTGGGCGCTTTTTTTAAAAAAAGGCCTGCTTTTCACCTCATCTCCTGCAGAGAAGTGAAAAGGTAATTGCTGCGAATGCTAAACTAACACCTTGTTATGATTGCCTTTCAGCAGTCCTTTATGTTTTTTCTTTTTTCTTTTTTTGTGGTATGCCAAAAAAAAAAAAAAAAAAAATGCTGCAGGATGCAGAAGAGAAGACGTTGGTGCAGAGAAAGAAAATCATTTTGAGATCTTTGGGATACAGCAGATGCCTTTAACACTAGGAGGATCTTTAGAACCACTACTTCCTTGCTTTTCTCTGATGATAGCATTGCAGCGAGCTGCTGCTCTGTACAATGTGTATGTGTGTGTGTGTGTCTTTGGGATATTAAATAGTAAAGGATGGGGATTAATAATGGAACCTGACAGCTCATCTCCAGCTTCTATCTGCCTGACTGTCCCCCCAATCTTCCTTTCCATTCCCTCCCTACCTCTTTTTTCTCCCTCTCAGTTTCTAATCCGCTGCGTCTCTCTGGCTGCGACTCTCCTTCGTGTTCCTTCCCTCCAGCTCTTTTGTCTCCCTCTCTCTCTCTTTCTCTTTTTCCTTTTGCCCAGCTCTCTCTCTCTCTCTCTCTGTGTCTCTCAGGGCCCTCGATCTTTCAGGGTCATGTCAGGAGAGTAGAAGAGCACGTTGGTGTCATCGTCGTCGTCATCGCTGAGGTCGACCAGGTCAGCTTGTGTGTAGCGCACGGCCCCGGGGTGGTACTCTCCGATCCGAGTCCTGTCACACAGCCGCGACTGCAGAGCCAGCTAGAAAACGGACACACAGACACACACACAAACACACACATAGTTTGGAATTAACACAAGCTATTTGTGTTGACGTAAAGAGTATGTTCACACTAAGCCACTTCAATTACTCTCTCCGTTCTGGCCGCCTCATCCAAGCTAAGCTGGTGTTTTTACGCAGTCCCTCAACTTGATAAATCTGAAAACGGCGGCCAAGTGTTTCACCCCCTGTTCACACATTCAGACTCAAGCACTTGAGGCACGACTGGCTGCCATTCATTGTGAAATTAACATCCTGTCCCAGTGCAGGGAGCTCCAGCCAATAAATAAATGAATAAATAAATAAAACCTAGGTTCGTCTGACAAAAAGAATTGAAACTAGCTCAGCTTTTGGCAGATGATTCTGACGTGTGAATGCCGCATTTCTACTGTTTACCTCATGTTCACACTGATCTCTTGATAAGTTTCCAGAGTTGTAAAAGCTTGTCACAGCATTGGAAACTGTTTCTCAGAGTTATAGTGCAAGATAAACCCTCAAACTAGTGGATTTATTACATAACCTTGACCGTTCCTGGATTATTTATAACCTTCTCACTAGTATCTGGAACAATATGCCTGCATTAACACATGGTAGTTTATAGTTTCAGCTCCTGCTAGATGTGTACAGAAGATAACTTTTAACTACTGCTTTCTGTCCAGCATTATTTCATGCTTGTTCAGTCAACTGACGAGAGGAAAATATGTAAATTTTACTGTTTAAAAACAGCGTAGGTGGTCACAGACAGCACGGGAAAGGAGAACGTTTTAAGTCTAACCAGCTGAAGCTCAGCAGAGTAACAGCGTTGACGTAGTCTAGATTGCAGTGATACTGAGACATATGAGATTGGAAGCAGCTTCTTCCTGCATGCACGCCGAAGAAGAAGAAGTAGAGAGAGGTGAGCTCATTGCAGAGCCACAGGCGGTTCAGCTGTATGGCTAGAATGCAGATCAATATCAGCGAAGGAAAAAGAGAGAGAGAAAGAGAGAGAGAAGGAAGGAAGAAAGGGGGGAGGCACATACACAGGTGGGAGGGAGACGCTGCACAAAAGAGAGCGGCGGCAGAAATAATGTAAGAGAGATAAATGCCAGAGATGCTGTGGCAGGGTGTAGGGAACAGAAGAGGCAGGGGAAGAGACGCGCATACAGTACAGAGAGATAGAGATAGGCAGAGAGAGGGAGGACGAGAACAGTCAAAGACAGCCGCGAGAAAAAAAAAAAAAAACAACGACCGTGGAGGAAGAGATAAAGCAAGAGATACGAGGCGGAGAGGCAGAGGCAGCCATGGTTGCATGAGCATAGAAATCATGATGTTGGCAGCGATAGGGTTAGGCAGGTAATTAGGCGCCACTTTTACTAACTAAATGCTGGCTACTAATTTCGTTATTGTAACGTGCAGCAGGTCTGTAATCACAACAGGCGACTTAGTTTCAGTCTTGGTTACACTAACTCAAACCGCTTATGTCTCATATCGCTTCTGCTGAGCTTTCAAAAGCGTTACTGCACAGAAAACAAGAAGTGGTGGAAACGTCTATGAATGATTTTATTTTGATTCTCAGCTCAACACATAGAATAAGGAGAACTTTTTTTTTTTTTGCTCGCACTCCAGAGCAGTGTGTGACAGACTAGTGTGACAGACCACTCGCTGATGTCTCCCTGTCTGTCGTCTGCTGAATTGTGGTAGGAAACACAAATGTCAGCTGAGCTATCTGGTCTTGACTGAGGAGAAGATGCAGAATTTTTGTTTTCATTTGTTGAAAATAAAAAGTTAACTGCAGTGATTTCAAAACACGTTAGTCTTCTGACTGTTGGCCGTCACCAAAGGCTTTTAAAGTTTATTTATTTTTAGAAACATGAATTGGTTGTTGTATTCTTACTAACAACTCACTCCAGCTCCACTAACCAGGGGAAACCTATCTTTAACTGAAGTGCCATTCTGGGTCATTTAGTTTAGCCCCAAACCAATAAGTAGCAAGTGACGCAAACGCCATTTTCAGCTCTTGCTGCCAAACAGTTAATCTGGTGTTTTAATAATTTTTTACAACTCTACGGTGAATTAGTTTTTGAATAAGTTATTTCTGTTCCTGTTCAGCTACATCAACCTCATCCACACCATGACACCATTTGTCGTTGCCTACGTAGGAAGATGATGCCCTGATTTTTAATCAGCTCTGATTGGCCGGTTACGCGAAACAGCAATTAATGGGCACAACACCAGACCTATTTGAATCACTGAATGCATCAGAGCTGTAGGTGGTGATTCAGAGGTCTCAAAACGAGAGGGTACAGGTCTTTTGGAACGAAACAGACTACATCAAGTTAATCTCCATAAATTAGACCAAGGGTTTTCAAGGTCTGACACTCTGGGCCGCCCGCAGACAAAACTGAGAAAAATGCGACAGTCTACTGCGCACTCCCTCCACCATCAGTGAGATACGCTGTGGGCTACAACTTGACCCCCTTTTTTAAGGCTGTACTATTTTATATTTTGGCAAATCTGCACCATTTGAAGTATGCCAAATTAGCTAGGAGTCTGCAGCGTACTCATCACTGGATTAGTGTGATGCTGGAGAAAAGCGAAAAATAAAGAGAAGATTCTGGAGTTGGAAAGAATAAGAAGTGTCACCAGGTACATGAAGTAAAAAAAAAACAAAAAAAACAACGTATGTCTATCATGTCTGGGTGCTCTGGTTTGACTCTGACTCTGCCCTGTTTCTTACATTGTAATCAACTTCAGGTTTAGCGTGGAGAGGAGGAATGATTGCAGGCACCAACAAGTGAGAAGTGTTCGGTATTAAGAAATCAGAGTCTATCCTTTGAAAAGCACTGGAGGTAAAGAGCAACACGGAGAGAAAGCGAGAGAGCGGCGGTGAGTGAACCGGAGGAGGCAGCTTTGGAAAAGCAGGGTGAAGGGGTTGTCTGGTACGAAAGCACAGATCCGTTGCGTTGAGAGATGAATGTTTTGATGCTGTTACAACCCCCCACCCCCCTACCGTCACCACCTCGTTCGCTCTTACCCCTCCTCTCCGCGGCCAATCTCACACCTGATGTGTGGGGGCTGCTGGGAGTCGCATGCCAAGATGAATAACAACCGGCTGTTAGTCACGATAGAGCGCAGCCACACATGCCGCCTGTGTGTGTGTGTGTGTGTGTGTCTCTCTCTCACGCACACACACACTCTCTCTCTTGCTCACTCGCTCTCTGTCGTCTTCTCTTCTCACCTTCTGTCTCATTCTCTCCGACACACACAAACAGCATTTTCTGTGTGATTTACGAACACATTGAGATTCCATTTCGCTCCTCGGTCTCTCTCCCTTTTCTCTCCCGACTCGCCACAGTGCAACATTGACATTTGGGTTGAAGGTCAAACCACACATTCCACTCTTGCACGTTGCGCTCATGACCCGTTATCAGCATGGTTGGTGATACTGAGAAGGCGACAATACGTGTGCGTGCGTGTGTGTGTGTGTGTGTAGACGTGTAAAGACGTGAGTTTTTTCTATTCTTTTTTTTTTTTGTCTTGTGTTTTGTTTTTCTTTTCTTTTTTTTTTTTTGCTTGTGGTTCAATATCAGGCTCAAATCCACAGACACTGTCAATGTTTGTAGATTGAGACAAATCTGTGTAGAACAGTATTGATTGTGGTGTTTATTGAAATGCAACCAATGCGGTTTGTGGTTCAAATGTAAAAAAAAAAAAAAAAAAAAAAAATTGCATCCTTCTGGTAATCTGCTCTTCATTACATTTCCCTAAAAGCTCAACTTGAGAAAGAGATAAAAAAAAAAAAATAAAGTCAGTAGTTTCTAATTTTACTCTTTAAATAAGAGGATATTGGTACTAGACCCAGCAATTATTTCCTGCATAGGTGATATGTGAACACCTGTAACAGATGGTACAAGTCAATTTGGAGAGTTAAGCCGTGTAATTGCAAAGTCTCAGGTAATTATTTTTCTCTCTGAACAAGGCTCAAAATAGAGTGGTAAAAAAAGTTTCTCTAGGACCCATCAATTAACTTAAAAAAAAAAAAAAAGGATTAGTGCTGATTGAATTCTTGACTTAAAATAGAGACTACAAACAGTCAGTCTTGTTACTGATTAAAGCTGCTATATGTGCTCTTTTTTTTGCCAGAAGTGACATCCACTTTCTGAGCCATTCAGCCATCGTTGTGTTTACAACACACAAGGTTATGACACATCGTCTTAATGGCGCTACTTCTTTGACACACACACACACACACACACACACACACACACACACACACTCACTATTGAGAAGTGATGAAAAGGCGCCGTCTAGGCCAAGGCTAATTGGTCACTTTCTAAGTTCAGTGGAAGCAGAAAAGTGATAGAAAGAAAAGTAAAATATGAGTAATATTGTTTTTCCTTTCCACTGGTTGAGACAGATCTAGATGTGTTAGTTAATTGCTGTTGACGCTGGTTAGTAATAGTAAAAACTTTCAGAGCCCTAACCTGGTTAAGGTGAATTCTCATTGGATTTCTTGTAGTTTTGCTTGAAAAATGATTTGAATCATTAATTACTTTTCAACTTGTTGTTAATAAATGTTCCATCAGTATTGTCCTCATCTTTACACTATACTATCTATATGAACCTAACGGATGAGGACGTTTGTTTTAGTCTTCATATTTTTATACACTTGACTACAATTTGTATTTTTAGGCTCTAAATCTATTTTCTTCCCTTTCATGTCTTTAAATGTATTTCTTCTAACTTGTCGCTTAAGCTACAAAGGCAGGAGGAGCATTTCCATCCTTCTGTTGTACGAAGGGAAACTTTTTAACTTCATAACCTACATAAAGCAAGTTTTGCGAATGAAAATAGAATATTTCCATCCTGTTCTCGTGGTTGCTTTTGTTTGATTGAGGTTTAATTGGTCACGTCACGTGGTTGCACCGTCTCCTCCTGCATTTGTTTCATGGGTTCAATCGGACCCAACTGGAGAATCAGCTTCACCGTCACTGTTACAATCTTCTTTTTCAGATTCTCTAACAATTATGCAAAATCTTTTGCTACCTTTTGAATGGAAACTTGGCTAGTAAATGGAGTAAGATAATCAATACTCTACAGCTTTCAGCCACTTTCAGCTCATTCTTTCATCCAACCGAACGAAAAAAAAAAATCTACATAACATGGCTGCATTGTACAGCAGCTACACTGTTGGAAGCTGCCCCCAGCACAGTAGCTAACATCAGCCAACCACACATGAGTCTGCTCAATATCAAACAGCAGACAACTGTAGAAAATCTAACACTGAACTTTTAACAAACCTAAAACGAGACCAGATTATTTGTTTTTATCACAACTTGGCAAACTAAATCAGCTACATGTTGAGTGAATACTGGACTAGTAATCAAACGGTGGCCATAAACACACTCACAAAAAAACACAAACCATGTTGCTCTGTTCTGTGTAAGTTTGCACTTGTTTGCCAACATGTCACAACAACTTGATAACTTAATTAACTGCATAATCAAGGACTTTCTGCACTTCAATGGTCAAAAAATGCTCTGGGTAAGTTTAAAAATAACAATATATTATTTCAAAATTCCCAAATGAAAATGTTTGTTAATAAGTTTTTTAAATAATTTTGCTCTATTGCTTTATCTGTTTTTTTTTTTGGACATCAACAGCAACCACCCCCACAAACTGCATAGCTGTTTGCACGAGATAGTTCATTCAGATTAAGTGGAGCACACACAAGAGTTAGCAATAATCCCTCTAAGAAGTGATCCATTGAGAACGCATTTTGATTTTGTCTGGCTCTCTGGAGTTTTTAAGCCTCCAAATGAGCCAATGCTTGATTCACTTCAAAGCACTCGATAGACCAACCGAATTGACAGACTTCATTTAAAGACCCTCATAGAGTCTAAAACAACCTAATGTCCAAAATTAGTAGTGTAATGGTGCGTTTAGACCCAATGTGAAGTGAATTTTCACCTTGTGTTACTTGCACAAGTAGAGCCACTGGACTCTTTTTGGAGTATTTTGCAATACACAAATATTCACTCTTAACAGTCAATGGTAGGAAAACAGGTTGTGCTACTATAACCACAACTCTACTGTAACAATAGCTGGAACCAAGTCATAGATCCATATTTAAGTTACCCAATAGTCCCCGAGCTCTCTGCTTTTTTTTTAAAGTACAGAATTTGAATTTTATAACTTTGGTTGCCCATAGACCACAATGATAACCTCAGCCACCATTTCTGAGCCTGTCTAACGTCTACTAAATTTTACTTTGGAAAACATCTGTGAAGCGTATCTACAAGAAAACAACCCAGGTCACACTTTCCCTACTTTAAAAGTGCACGAGTCCCTGCGTGTGCATTAGTCACATGCCGCGCCAGCCACCACCACAAGTAAATTCTCACCCTGTGGGAAACACTGTAATGTCGGTTAAAGGGTAATTTCAAGTAAAGGAGGGGGAAAACACCAGTGATATGGTGAAACGATTCTCTACACAACATGGGTTTAATTCCAGGAATGTCATTTGACGCTCTACATACGACTGCCACCGATTCCCAGCTGAGCAGCACGTGTGTTACTGAAGCTAAACATCCAATGTTATAATAACATCATCGCCACACAGGCAGATTTAGCAGATTTTTCTTCTTTGAGTAAGAAAACATAAATAAAAAATGAAGGCTGTACAAATAATGTCTCATTTAATTTGCTTTGGATGATGATAGACAGACTGTTTCTGCAGTCAAGTCTGAAGCTGTGGCCTGTTCTTAAACTCAGAGACAAAGAATTAAAAAAAAAACCTGATTAAATGATAATTAATCAGAAATCATTAAGGGAAATGATACAGAATCAGAGACCAATAAGCAGGATTAATAATGGCACTAGTATCAATAAATCTGATCAATTCCCATTCTTTTTAGTGCGCTAGAGTTACTTTAGTGGTTCACCAACACCTCGTTTCAACTACACATTGCTGGAATTAAAAATATTCCACCATAAGAAAAAAGAAATAAGCTTTTCACCAACATTTTGCTGCGATTGGCTTCAGCTGATCATGACCTTAAAACGGGGAATCAAAAGTATGTACAAGGACAAATGCAGAGATGCATTTCTCTTCAGACAACGCTGTTGATGGCTTCGCTCAGGAATGGAAAGGTTGGTCACAGAAATATCTCCAACAGACTACCATGAAATAAAAGTATCTGCCAAGTTTGGTAAAGATGTTTGTGCAAGTGCAAACATGTGCAACATCCGTGGTTGTTGAGCAAAACCACCAGTTGTCAACTGGTCAATTATTTGGGTTTATGAGGAAATATTTTCAAAAATTATTAAATTAAACAAGAAAATAAGTTTCCTCAATAGGGCCATAGATGTATGTGTCTACAGTTGTTGTACCTGCATGCCAGTCGGGCTCAGTAGGCTCCACCAATCCCTGTCCAGGCCAAAGACGAAGGCGTTGGCCAATCCGTGTAGCGGCGCCGACATTACGTGTAACAAGGTGAGGGAGAAGGATGGATGCTGTGAGTATAAGGCATTATGGAGCCTAGAAGAAGGAGAAAGAGAGAGAAACATACAGAGAGAGAGAGAGAATCAGAAGTGTTGAGTCCCTTCATAAAAAAAAAAAAAAAAAAGTTGTAAATAAAGAGACAACCTGCAAAGCAGCGTCAGAGGTGAGGATGGAGTAATTGAAGGAGAAGTCAGGAGGAGAAGAGAAACAGCAACGGGTGAAAAAAAAAAGGAGGAAAGACAGAGAGAGAGGTTGATCGACAGAGCAACAGAAAGAGAGGGAGAGGACAAGTGAGTGACAGAGTGAGGGACAGGGTGAGAACGAGAGGTAATGAGAGCGAGCGGCAGAGGCAGAAAAAGAGAAGGAGAGAGAGAGGAAAAGGGGAGGGTGAAAGAGCGAGTGAGCTTTATATCAGCGTTTAAGAGCCCATTAGGCAGCGTGAGACGGCTGGGCTGACACATTCTTGGCTGCCGCTCCGACAGCACGCAGCACTTTACAAGGACAGGGAGAAGTGTAGCGCTCAACTCCCTTCCTCTCCTTCTCTCCCCTTTCTCTCATCTCAGTTTCCTGCTTCTCCTGACCACAATTTCACCGACCCCATCCTCTTCTTTTTTTCATTCCTCGCACGTCCCCTACTCACCGACCCCCCGCTCTCTCTCCCCCTCTTCTACAATATCTCTCCCATTTCTTTGCATTGGGTTTCATCTGTCTGGATATCTCATTTTCATCTTGACTCATGAGGGTGATCCTCTTTTCTTTTCAATTCCCTTCCGTGTGCCTATCTCTCTGGGAGCCTGAGGCAAGACTAGGAGGTGAACCTGATATTGTGTGGTGTGGCTGCGAACTAATGGCTGCCTCGGAGAACGATGCCACTCAGCCATTAACCCTGGATTAACCCTGTATTAGTGCTGCTTGCCGGTTTAGCCTGCCGCTAATGTCTTTTATTGATCTATTAGCGAGAGAATCAAACCGCGTGCAGCTCGCAGCATTTTCCGCATGTGCGTTGCTGCTGGGATGGGTGTTTAGAGTAAACTAAGTGGCCACGGTGGTTGACCTCAGGGTCTCAAAAGTCATCCCCAACCTTCATAAGACCCACAGGGAGGGAAAGAAAAAAAAAAACCAAAACCAACCATCAGAACAGAAGAACCGTGTTATACCGTGGTTACAAGGAGTTACGTGAGACACTCCAATGATCTGCACTCATTTCTATGTGATTGTCAGAGGATGAAACTTGCCTCGAGATATTTAAAATGATAATGATTTTGGTGAAATCTCCTGTAATAGCGCCGCTCCAGTCTCCCCATTAATCACCTGACAACAGTGTTGCCAATATTGTGACATCAACGGATGAGCACCACGCACAACCCTGAAAAAAAACAAGCCTCTGTTGCTGTAGTGACGCCTGATGAGTTACAACGCATGAAGCAGATAAAGTAAAATTTCCACAAAGATATCTATGCCCTGAATATCAAATGTGCTTTACGGTGTTTATTCCAATAAACCAACATGCGACAAAAAAGGATATATGCACGAGGGACTTGTGTAAGAATGTAGGAATAACTAATGACTGCTTCATGTTTTGAATGACCTATTTTATATGATGCAATGTTTCCTTTTGGATGTCCAACACTTACAAAGTGTAAATCTTATAGAAGCGCATTACTTAAACTGCGGTAAGAGTATACGTCAAGAACTATTTTCAGCTGTGGTTTAATACATTTTTAGTTTGGTTTGGTTAACGACACTGAGGTGATGTGGCGTTGACTCAAAATAAACTGTGACACTGTTTGTCATAAAAAAGAAACGCTGAGAGAAAATGTGTCTATGACGGAAAGAAAGTAAGAAAGTAAGTAACATTTATTTATATAAGACTTCTCACAGAGAAGACTCACAAAGGTTAAAATACAGAGTAGTAAATACATACATCCAATGACATCAAAAACAAACAAATCACAGGGAACAATCAGGGAAATCCTGCCTAAACAGGTAGGTTTTTAGAAGCTTCTTAAAGCACTAAATGGACTCGGCAGCTCTCAGATTATGCGGTAGAGCGTTCTATAGTCTGGGTGCTGCAGGCTCCAAGGCTCTGTCACCTCTTGTTATTAATCTCATGCGCGGAACTACGAGCTGATCCAGATTGGCAGACCTGAGTGATCTCGGGTGAGTAAAAAAGTAAGTTGTGTTTTGAGAAACGAGAATATTCATTCATAAAGGCTGATGATCAAACTTCTTCCTGAAAGCCAGATGTACTAATGTCACAACAACTGATCAAGTCATGAAAAGCTCCTTGTTGTTTGGATTACGTGTCAAAGCATTCAGGGAATTTTTCACTCAGTTGAAATGTTTTTAACAAGAACAAACGCATGAAGATGCGTTTGTTCTTGTTCTTGTACTTTTGAGTTACTCGGTGAGAATTCACAGCCACTATTCACATCTTTGCGTTGACATGAGTTGAATAAGGATTTGATGATGGTTTATATGGAGACAGATGACTGAGCCTTTCTTCTATCATTATGTGCCTACTTTGGTCCATTTTCAGGGAGCTTACAGATCCGTAGCAGTACGCAGAAAACGGAGTAATACCACCAGAAACCATCGGGGCAGTATTGCACAGTATAGTTCAAGTGCGACCAGCGAGAGGAATAAAGAAGAAGAAATCTCCATCCTCGATTTGTTTAACAGCTGCACAAACCACCGCTGCCTACTGCGCTGCCTCTTTTTATCACTTTCTTAGAATGTGCTCGTGATTTCCTTCAACGTCGCCATGTTTGTTATTGTTTGAAACTTACGTCAAAGTTTGGACTCTACACTTGACACTGCCCTCTAGAGGATGCGTTAACAATGCGAAAGGTCCGACGCTAGGAAGGCATGTACCTACTTAGATATGTAAAGGGAGCATAAATGGGCCTTAAGCAGTTACCAAAACCACATCGTCATTAACTCTCGTATTTCCTTAAGTAAATTTGTGTCTTTTAAATTCATCAGTGTTAAATTTTCTTTTTGCACCGAACAAAAACAAAGTGAAATGCTGCAGTTTCCCCAACTCTTGTAACTATCAAAGTAAGAAATATTTCAACTTTCTAACTTATAAATACATTCATGTCTTCTATTCTTTTCTATGCCAACTTAAGCAAACAGTATCTATAATGGATACTACCCTTGCCCATGTCCAGTGTGGGTTTTCTTTTATCACTCATTTCTTGGCTTCATTGTACTCATTGCATTGAAATACATGGAAATGTTTTAGTTGATAAAGCAAACAGCTCATGTTTTCTCTTGAAATAGACAAAATTTGCATTTAGCTCTGTTTTATTTTGTTTTGTTAATGAAGTCAAAGTGTGCCCACATGACCAATTTGGCATCAGCTCTTCTTCATCTGCACCCATGTGTCCAACTGTAATTTCTCCAACATTTAAGTAATTTTCTCCATTGGAATTAGACTAGATCTTTTTTTCCACTGCTGACTGCGTCATTAAAGCTGTGGGGAGGAACGATGACGATGTCGACACCGCTTCCTCTGTCATGAATGAAACCACAAGCTTTCAGATGGATTAAGGAAGCAGACGACACATATGATGACAAAAGTAACTGATGTGACTTTAGCAAAGTTTTTTTGTTAATCACCACTCCTTCTGCGAATGTTTAAAAAAAAAGCTGCACTTTTGAATTACAGGTTTGAGGCACTTTATCAAACTAAGCAAGCACAGAAATAAGCTGTTTTTTCCTTTCCTTGAAAACCCAGCGAGAGCTGCAGGTGAACAGAACAGAAGATGATTATGGAGATTCGTCCACAAATCGGGTTATAATCCCCTTTTATCCTCTTTCGCAATGTGAGGTTGCAAGGTTTATTTGCCATTAATCTGACTCCGTTTACCTTCCAACAACCCTTTGAAAAGTTGCGACAGAAAAGAAACCGCAGCTTGGGTTGGCCGAGAGTTAGTGATAAACCCGTAACGAGAACCCACCTGCTGTAAGGAATTCTGAGTAATGGCGTCAACTAAATGCTTAAACGCTACTTAAAATAAAACCAACAGTGCAGCCAGTGGAAGTGTCCTGGCACTTGTCGGAGTAAGGACCATTTCGGAGCCACGCTGCCTGTTTTCTGGGTTAGCCTACCGCTGTATCTCCAAGGACCAGACCAGCTGCTGCTCACATTCATTTCACTTCCCATTAAAGGTGAAATAAATCAGGACTCCCCACACAACCTCCTTAGAGACGCAGGAAACACACACACATACATGCACAAAGAGGAAGTCAGACACACGCGGACAAACATAAACACACGGCTCACCTGCACATGTGCATAAAGGTGTGTACGTACAGGATAACCTAGGTCATATGCATCAAGGATGTCAGGGTGAGAGGAAATGCAGTGGATGCGTGTTTGTGTGTGTGTGTGTGTGTGTGCGAGTCTGCCTACGTGTGTGTGTGTGTTTCTCTGACAGCGCAGCGGTGAGAGCGAGTGTGGTCTGTGTGAAGGGGGGCTATTTCTGGCGTCTCATTTTTTTTTTCCTGCTGCTGCAAAGAAACGCGATCGGCGTCCGGGAAACGAGAGCTGGCAGCAAGCAATCATCTGCCTGCCACACATACACGCACTCACACACACACACACACACACACACACACACACACACACACACATATACACACACAGCACCTCACAGCGCTGAGCAACACGCGCCATGGCAACGGAACAGCCGCAATTAGAGGCGAAGAGCCTTTCCCCTCCATCGAGGGAGAGACGGAGAGCGAAATGAAAGGAGGAAAGAAAGAGCAGGCGAGAGAGAGAGAAAGAGAAACAGGAAGGTGGTGGTGGTGGCGGGTGAGGGTGAGGGTGGTGGGGGGGGCAGAGACGAGTGTTAGAGAAACAGCACTGCACAGGAAGGGGAGAGAGGGAGAGAGTGGAATAGGAAAGGAGTGCACGATAAAGAGGTGAGAATGTGCAAGAGTGAGACTGTGAAGGGGAACAAGGGCCGAGAGCGATTGGGGGGGTGGGGGCTGAAGGAGAGAGACTGAATGGAAAAGACTAAAAAGCAGAGGAGGCAGCCAGCGAGAGCAGAAACAGTGAGAGGAGAGATATCCAAAAAGACAGATTGCAAGACATGAGCGAGACAAACAAAAGAGATTACGTGTGAGAGAAACAAAGATAAGACAACGGAAAGGAAGGCGAGGAGGTTAGATGGAGAGAGGAGGGAGAGAGATGGAGAGATGTGTGGAGGAGGTGGAGGAGGAGGAAGAGGAGGAGGAGGAGAGGGGGTGGGGGCGGCTGTTTCTCCTGTGTGAGCCGGGCTAATGAAAGATGAATGAGGGAGGCAGTGGTGGGAAGGAGAGTGTGGCTGCGGGCGATGCCTGGCTGAGCTGCTGTGTGTGTGTGTGTGTTCATCTGAGGTTTGTGTGCGCGTCGTAGTCAGGCGAGTCTCACAGTTGGCTGACTGGTGTTGGACAACAGAGATGATATTGTGTATAGTGTATGACTCAAGCGCAAACGGTCAACATCAATTAAAACACTCAGACGCTCAGATGCACGAAGAAGCAGCAGACAAGACTATATGAAGCTTTAAGTCAAAGTCTCCCACCACCTGTAAGCATGCAGTCAATCATTAGTACTCCCACAGTGTCTCCGAGCCTCGCTCACTTATTCAGACCTTCCATCTATCATGCTGTCAGTCACTCTTTGAACCCGTCTCTCCTTCACCCTCCAGATTTTGTGCAAAATCCCTCATCTGCTGCCTCTCCCCATCTCTTCCAATATCCCACTCTGCCACTCTATTCAGCTTCCCAGACGTAAACTTTCCTCCTACCTTCGTCAGAGTTCACCTTTTTTTTTTTTTGTTCTGCCTCTTAATTGTTGTGCCGCTCATAACGCGAGCTGTGGGAGAAACGCGCCGTAAGATCTTGGACGCGACCCCGACAGAGGGAAAGCGTCCTGACCCTGATCGCACTTCCTCCTCTCTCTCCAACTGACTGCCTGACTTCATTTTTTCCCCCTCCAGGCGAATCACACGCTTCACAGTGCCAAAACAAGACCCTACTGCAGCCCACTGTGCTGCTGCTGCTGACAGCGAATCTGAACTTTCCTCAGACAAAAAAGGGATAATTCCAGAAAAATGAGTGTAATCCCTCGACTCCGTGTAAGGCCAGTGTGTGATTCACAACTTTTTTTCCAACTCCTTTACATGTTTTGCTGCTGAAACAAAAAGGAGCAACTTACTGAATCCAGGGAGATGTTGTTATGTTCACCTTCAATTTCCTAGAAAACACTATATGCAGGACAATATCACTGCAGCTGTGGTGCAGTAGAGAGGGACTTATATACTTGAATATTAAAAAAAGTATGACATTCTGCGGTGAAACTGGCTGTACACTGCTCCTATATTTTTCAGAAATAATTTCAATGCATAGAAAATTAAATCCAAGTCTAATTAGAGAAACTACATTTTTTCAAATCAGTTAAAAACAGCAAGAAATTACCAAAGTTTGTTAATGTCTAAATTACCTTTAATTGAATTTTAATTAAGTCAAATCCACATTTAATCCAAATACAGTTTAATCACATATTTGCAGTGTTAAAGATAATAACTGGCATTTGACTGCTCACTTGTCTATTTCACACAAACGGTGGCATTTTGGGAAGCTGAGACGAGACGAGGATGAAGACGAAGACAAGCCTGTCATTGTTCAGTGACAACATGTGACCGGCCACTATGATGTGCATATAAAAATGTGCTTTTCGCTTGTGAAATATCTGCAGGAATATGGTGTTCTCTGAGGATACAAACATGGTTTTTACAACAAGAACCAGTTGGTGATGTCAACATCTGGATAATTGTAACAGTCAAAGGTATGACACCTATTACACCCACACACACAGATGCACAGCTCCCGCATGCATTTTTTCGTCAACCCTCTGTGCGAACATTTGACCAAACACTTCAGGAAACGCACAAACAAGCAGACTTGTTGGTCAGAAACAAAATGCACATGCAACACACATAAACATGTGAGCACATGTAGGCACACACCTGCACGGGCGTGTGCATGCACACGCACAAACACACACAAACACAAACAGACAAAGAGGGCACATACAGACCCCGGGGACTGAGGCGGCTAACGTTCACCAACAGAATAAAAACCCAAACAAAGAGACATCCTGTTTCCTGGAACACAACACCACTCAACCCTCAGTGCCGGGAGCAGCCAGTAAACACACCAACATAGACGCACGCACGCACGCACACACACACACGCACGCACACACACCTTAAAAAAAATCTGTTTATTGTACACCGCCGCGCATGTGTTTCACCACCTCTGATTCATTTCATGTGCCGGCGTGTGTCTGTGCACCCTGTAATGCCACTGGCTGTGCCTTCGAGTGTTGCACGTGAGTTTAACCGTGTGAGTGGAAACGGCTAGAAATGTGTGCACATCTGTGTATGCGTTTGTGTTTGTGTGCGCGCGTGTGTGTGTGTGAGTGAGAGAGAGCGAGAACGAGAGCGAGCGAGCGAAAGAGAGGAGGGAGGGAGAGCAGATGATAGAGTAGGCTTTAGCGATTCCCTGGAGTGTGAGGCAGCGTTTACGGCACTCTCAGAGCAGCCAGAGTGATGAATATTTAAAGACGTGCCTGAAAGAGCAGAGGGAGGGGGAACTTGGGTGTGTATGTGTGTCTGTGCGTGTGTGTGTGTTTGTGTTTGTATGCACCTGTGAACGTGTGCACATACAAAAGAGTGTGCATGTGCGTGTGAGGGAGGTTATCTAGTCTCTCCTTAACCATTTGTGTGTATGTGCCATATGCCTGTACGTATAAGTCCATGTGTCCCAGTATATAGTTTGTATGCCTGCTTACAAACTATAGGGACTACTTGCTTCATATGGCTGCATCTATAGGGACATATGGATCACTATAGTTTATTTGCCTGTATATGTATATATATATATATATATATATATATAGGGGAAAAAAACTATAGTGATGTGTGTGTGTGTGTGTGTGTGTGTGTGTGTTGATGTCTGTGAATCTATGTGAGGATGTAAATATCTGCATATTCTCTTCCGGGGGTATAAATACAGTGTGTATGTCCACTATAATGACAAATGAAAAGCGCGTGCGTGTGTGTGCGTCCAGCGCCGGTGCAGGTTCTTGCCCTGTGTGTGTTTGCACTTTACACTGCCCTGTAGACCAACTCTCTGTCTCGCTAAACAGGGATTAATAGCGGAGCGTCGCCGGCTGCTCAACAGGAGACGAATGGCAACAGGGCTCGCCGTCTTCAGTTACATACTGATCGCTGGCCGAGATACCAAAAAAAAGGCACAAGTGCACACACGTGGGCACAAACAGCAGGTAATGTTATGTATCCAGAAAAATTTTTTATCTAGGCCATGCAGCCATGTGTGGTTAAGTTATCACACAGGCAATCAGCATGGTCTAAGAACATGACATCCCACACCAGACGTCTTTGATTTTGTGAGGATTGTTGTTATCTGATTAAAGACAACATCAAAACTGGCGATCAGAGCGTGATTTGTTTTGTGTTGTTTCCAACTTGTAAACTTGTGTTTTAACAACAGTTTTTTTTCCTCAAAATGTGAAAAAAAAACCCCATTATTTTAGTAAAACAGGCCGACAATGACAGTCTCATACCGTAAACTGAATGTAAAGAGACATATGGATAAAATGAAAAATAAAATAAGCTGAAGCCTGCAGACAAACAAAGACAAGAGTTGGAACGTTGTTCGTCACCTTTCAGCATCTGAGGTGTTCCCCTGTTCAAATAAACAAAGTGCACCACAAAAAGATATTAGGGTATACGGTGCAAAAACCACACGCACCAGCCTTCTCACACACGGAGGCAAAAACGCACATCCATGTGCGCTGAATGCGAGATATTCCGAAAGGGGAAGAGGCGAGGAACGGAAGGAAGGGAATGTAGAAAGGAAAGAGAAAGCAGGAGTGAAGAGAGTGAGGGATAGAGAGAGAGAGGGAGAAAAAGAGCGCATCCTGGGATGCAGAAAGCCGAATACAGTGAGATAAGAGTTAATGTATCCCCCCCACCACCCCTCCTTCATCCCTCCCGTTTGGCTCTCTCTTTCTTCCTCCCTCCATCCCTCCCTCGCTCCTGCCCTCCTCCTCCTCCTCCTCCTCCTCCTCCTCCCCCTCCCCGTTCTCTTTGAGGGATGAATAATAACTGCTGCTCTGAGATTTCCTCCCTCGTTTTTCAAAGTGCAGAACGGAGATGGGGAAGGTCTGCCTGGCCCGGGTTGCGCGTGCGGGCGTGTGTGTGTGTCTCCGCACACACACACTGAAGCGCACACACACACACGCACACGCTGTCTTGTTCTCGCTGCTCGCCTGGAGCAGGGAAATCAGATCTCCTCAAGAGAAAGGCGGGCGAGAGGAGAGGGAGGGGGTGTGGGAT
The DNA here is from genome assembly GCA_016801845.1 of Polydactylus sextarius. NCBI lineage: Eukaryota > Metazoa > Chordata > Actinopteri > Polynemidae > Polydactylus > Polydactylus sextarius. Next base: position 5,169,282 of record CM028912.1, on the reverse strand, counting down.
GGGGGGGGACTTAGGCGCTGTTGGGAGCCCATACAAAAATCCCCTGCAAGCACGTATAGGCCTATACACACCACAAAACCCACACGCAGCATTGAGGGAAACCAAGAATAACTAGGAGGATGGAAGCTGCCTCCTGGAGCGATAGGGTGAACTCAAGGTTACAGACACATCACTGGTTCAAGCCCCGCCGCCAGGGCCAATCTATCCACGCTGAAGCGCCGCTTTGCAAGACACATAACATTGATTGCTTAAAGGCAACTAGCTCTCCTGTCTTGTGTCTCGCTTTAGAGGTTAGGGCTTCTAGACAAAGCCTTAAAGAAGAAGAGGAGGGGTGGGGGGGATCATAACAGAGAGGATGGTGCTTTTTTCCGCTTGATGTCAAAAGGGGAAAGGGGAGGGTGTTAAAGGAGAGCAAAAAGTCCCCGTAAAAAAAAAGTAATAATAAAAAAAGGAGGAGGAAAGGGGAAGGGGGGGCAGCAGGTTATCCGGGAGGAGCAGTTGCTCATCAAGACATGGCGCGCCGCCGAAATCGGCAGCTAGGTTCCGAGGAGAGGGTTTATTTATGCAAACAGGCGTACAAGCACGCACGGTAGGAATCTAGACAATCCTTGTAAACAAACACACACCCACACCATAAAGCACACAGGGGAGGCGATGTGAGAAGCAGACTGTGAAAACTCGTCTACTAGTCGTGCCCGGGCAGTGGTTACACACATGCACACACACACACACACACACACAGGCTGCTAGTACACCTATCTTTGTGGGGACCTGTCATTGGCATGATGCATTTCCAAGCCAATTATGTTAATCTTAACCATCACATCTGAATGTCTAATATGATCCCCGGTGATAAGCCTAACCTAAACCTGATTCTAACATTAACTCTAAAACCATGTTAACCCTCAATTTAAAACAGCATCTTGGTCCCCACTTTACTGTCAGACCCCACAACTATAATGGGCTGATGGGTTTGCTGACCCCATGAATGTAGTAAAACAAGCACACACACAGAGAGAGAGAGAGAGAGAGAGAGAGAGAGAGAGAGAGAGAGAGAGAGAGGGAGCAAGACTTAAGTGGCAGAAAAAGAAAAAGAAAGGAGTCGCATAAAGCAGAGGAGAAGGAGGAGGGATAAGTGCTAAGGTGCGAGTGTCTGGTGTTACTTTGTGCTGCCAAATGAGGGCAAAAAAATGACGGAGAAAAAGAGAGAGAAGGGGAAAGAGATGTGTATGGTAAAATGATGTATAATGACTCGTCCATGCATGTGTGTAAGAGCGCGGGCGAGGAAAAGTAGGAGTGCTTTCCCATTTCAATTCGCAACAGCTGGTGTCGAATTAACACATTTACCAGTGTGCATTTGGAACAGATTAAAATTGCGTGTGGCGTGTGTGGCGTGACTGTCTGTGTGCGTACATGTGTGTGTGTGTATGTGTGTACGAGTGCGTGTGTGTGTATGTGTGGTAGCAGATGAAGGCCAAAACAAGAGTGTATTTGTGTGTGGGAGTGTCTGTGTATTAACGCAATGGATCAGGGCAGGGAGAAATCGCAGGGGGGGGTGAGAAAAAGAGTGAGAGAGGGAGAGGGGGGGTGAGAAAGAGAGAGGGCAGAAGAGATGGATGCAGAGCAAACTGAGAGGGAAGAGGAGGAGAGAAAGAGAGAGAGAGAGCGAGCTCTACCCGACGGCTTTAGCTGCTGCCCTGGGCCGTCTCTCTAAGCCCTGTTTAGGAGGCTTTGGAGCTCAGATAGAAATAATCCCCCACTCAGACACACATACACACACACATACACACACACACACCCTAGGCATCCACACACAAAATAAAAACACACACTCACATACATATACACATAAACACACGGAAATGCTCATAGACAGACACGCAAAGCGCACAGTCAAGTCGAGGCGGACAAACAAGTGCGTACACACGCACGCAGGAAGACTCACGCACACACAGCAACAAGCAGAGACAGCATATTCGCCTTGACATGAAGCCAACCACCCGCCTACACATACACACACACACACACACACACTAAGTCTATCTGCCGTGCGCTGCTTCCACACGGCAGAGCACAGCGACATCGGCACGGCACCGTGACAAACACTTTACACACTCCAGCACTCAGCAGAGGGGAGGGAGGAAGAGGATGGGGGTGTGGGGGGGGAGGAGGAGGAGGAGGCGTTGGAGGATATGAGCCATGGGGAGGGAGGGATGGAGGGTGGGGGAGTGAGAAGGGAAAGGGGTGGAAGGGAGGGGAGGCTAACAAATTAATAGGAGCCGGAGATGTATACAGCCAGCGCTAGCGAATGGGGGAGGGGGAGGAGAAGGAGGGGGGGAGGAGGAGGGGGAGGTGGTGGTGGAGGACGATGACGAGAGAGCAATTCATTCCCGTTTTCTCCTCGTTCGCTCTCTGGAGAAAGGCAGAGCGGAGCGGAGCTGAGCAGTGCGAGAGCTTGTTTGCTCAAGCGACGGAGAGAGAGGCAGAGAGAGAGAGAGAGAAGAGAGCGAGGGCTTTGTGTGGCAGATGATAGGAAAAGTGGCGGAGGAAGAGGAGTAGGAGGAAGAAGGGAGCGGACAAAAAAAAAACAGAGGAGGAAAACAGACAGGAAGACAAGGAATAAGAGGAGGCTGTAAGAAAGATGTTTTGGAAGTAAACGACAGAGAGAGGAAGAGAAAGTGACATCAATGGAGGTGGAGGCGGTGGAGGGGGGGGAAGAAAAGGGAGGGAGGATGGGGGAGAGAGAAGAGAGAGAGGGCATTTTGGGGTTAGCACAGGATGCAGTTTGTCATCTTCATCAGCCGACAGCCGGGGCTCAGGAGAGATGGGGGGTGGGAGGCTGCGTGGATGAAGAGGTGAAGGAGGAGTGGGTGAGAGGGGAAGGTGAGGAGGGAGTCTTTGAAAGACATTGACCCTGTAATTGACCTGTGTCTCCGCCTACAACGCCGTGGCGACAAGCAGAGCCGCCGCAGCTAATCACTTAGTAACCCTGACCTGTCAATCACACCAGTTCAGTGTGGATGAGGAAGAAGGGGGGAGGTAAGGAGGGAGGCAAATGAAAAAAAAGAGGGGGTGAGTAATAACACAGCACAGCAACGGGGTTATCATTTACTGGACCACTTGCCTCCTCCTGCCAATCCGCAGTCGATGAAGCCCTGGTTTTAAAAAAAGCCAATAAAATGCTCTATACCTCCAAAACACACACACACACACGCAAAAATCTCCTTTTAATGTTTGTGCCGCTACAAAGCTTTGTGGGAGTTCAGATAAGAGGGAGAGAGAGAGAGAGAACAAGAGGGAAGGATGGGAAAGCGCAGAGCGGAGGGAAGAAGAGGGGGGAGGGAGCGGGTGACGGGTTGAGAAGAGATAAGACAGCAGAGTGAAACCGACATGCAAATAAAACAACACAGCATAGGTTGATGTGTCATACAGGTGTGCGTGTGTTACCTGTTGATGAGAGGGAAGATGGACACCAGCAGGTAAACAGAGGGATACCACTTCAACGGTTTGATCTCCTCAGCCAAAGAAACCTGGAGAAGAGAATTAACTGAATTTACAACTTGCTGCTTACAACTGCTGTTTTACGTCTTAAACACGTAAAATGCAAAAATTCTTTAAATGAAAGATCAGAAGAATGTGGCAAACAACAAAGGCCCAATTAAAACCTAATAAAATATTAACCTGCTGATAATACCCAATATCCACAAAGTTATGAGAAGAAACACGGACTCCCAATTAAAACTGGAAGCCAATACTTTGCTGTAATGTGAACTGGGATGAATTCAATATCTTGGTGGACGAGGCAGGCAGGCAGGAAGACAGAGAGATGCGGCAGCAGCTAAAAGTCGAGGAGGGGGAGAGCCCGGCGGTGGAGAGCTTTTACAAGCCGTTATCTAATTCCCTGGAGAGGAGGACTCTTGCGTCCGGAAGAGGCTGAGAAGCGCGGCCTCTGGATCGATTTTCTGCGCTGTGCAGCCCCTCCTCCTTTCCTCTGCTTCCTCCTCCACTAGGCTAGGACGCAGTAGCCGAGGCAGCGCAAAGCTTCCCTTTATTTCTCTCACACACACACACACACACACACACACACACACACACACACACAGCAGGAGCCAGAAGGCAGGCCCACGAGCTCTGGTCTCTACCCCCACATGCTGGAAATTAATTACTCACCAGAAAGACCCTGAGGCGTGCAAGCTCTAACGCAGGCATTTTAAACAATTCAAATGAAAATCACGAGAGCCCCCGGTGGTATTGTATATGTATATGCGCGTGTGTACGTGCGTACGTGTATGTGCTCGTGGGTGGGTATTGAACGTAAGTGAGCCGAGTTTTCAAGATGTAACGTTCGCTAGATGTATGCAATCGACTGAGGAGAGAGACCCGTCGTATTTCAACATCACGATCCATAACAGCACAACCCAGAGGCAAACATTAAGCTTAGTCCTATTAGTGTCTATTATTATGGGAAGCTCTGACATCACTGGCCATATCAAGCTCTGTCTAATATCATCCTGAGTGTGTGTGTGTGTGTGTGATGACGTGTGTGGTTGGAGGACTAACTCACGAGGAGAGATGAAAAAGGGCAAGCGAGGAGCCTGAAAGATGCTACGTGGAAAATGATGTAGATTTATGGGTGTGTGTGAGCCTTAACGTGGGGAAAGAGACGTTCCAGAAATTTAACTTAAAAGAACGCGTGGAGCCAAGTAATCACAGCTAAAATTTAGGTGAGGTGTAGAGACAGGCATTTGAGGAATTTCAGTTCGCAAGAGACAGGATGTGGAATAGAGGAGGAGGAGGAGGAGGAGGAGGAAGAGCCTCGTGTTTTTAATTACAGTCCTCCCGTGTCAGAGGCCCCTGCGCTGCTCGGGAAGTAGAGGGGGAATGAAACCGTAATTATGTGCGGCGGGCACAGCGGTCCCAACATTAATGACGCACGTTAGATTACAGACGGTTATGGGGAGCAACCCATCCCATCCACCACCCACTGCACTCACCCTTTCCTTGCGCTCATCTCACAGAAGAACCGATGCTAAAAATAACAGCATCAGGTTTCCCAAATGTACTTGAACAACAAATTCAAGGGCTATTTAAAAAAGCTACACAGAGAGAAATTCAAGGTGTGGAAACTATTTAAAATTTCTATTAATTTTTTCTGAGACATGGCATTAGACATTTTTGCTGCCATATCCAGCATGGAGATGTGACGTGCTGATTCTTTCAATACCTCAATGGCCTTAAACCTTAACATGTCCAAAAAGAAGAAAAGAAAAGCAAAGAAAAAGTCTTTACAGTCACTTAAAAACAAAGCAAATAGTTACTGAACCTTTTCGACTGACTGTTTTGACAACTAAAAGGCTAGAGTTTATTTTGAATATTTTACTACCAAATCGATGTTTCTTAAAGGATTATCAGACACAGCTGTTGCTTAAAAGCCCCTGAGAGACAAACCCAACTGTCCTTGTGGCTCATTCAAGTTCTCTATGTTAGTGACATGTGGGATAAAATATTTTGGCGCATAAATGAGGATACGCAGACCAGAGAGAGATAATGCTCAACAGGACACAAGGTTATGCATGCAGGTACACACATGTGCACGCACACACACACAAAGAAGACATACTGCACTGTGACTCAAGGCGAAGCTTGTGTGGTTCAGTAAACAAACACCCTGGGAAGATAACGAACAAGCAGCTCGCTGTTTGCTCAGCCAGCTTTGTTGCTACCCGACGGGACTGAGCTGCTGTGTGTGCAGTTGTGCAAATGTGTTTTAAGGTACGTGTGTGTGTGTGTGTACATGTGTGTGTGTGTGTGTGTGCGTGTGGCCTCGCTTAAATACCCTCTTCTAAATATCCTCTTGCTGACCTGTGCTGCTACAAGACCTTGTGATTCTCAGGGAGTGTGCTCATGCATGACCACAAACAAATCGCTCAAGACACACACACAGATGTGTCACAACCATGTGACTGACGGCCCCGATAACTGTCAACACTTGTTATATACGTCATCGCTCCAGACCAGACACACACATACACACGCACACACACACACACACGCACAAATATAGGGGTAGAGGTGGGGAAAGGAGGAGTGTAAGGCTGAGTCAGAGAGAGAGTGGGGAAAAGAAAAAAACAATAGAGACTGGAGAATACAGGAAACTATAATTGTCAGCACAAAACATGAGAGGCGCATATGTGCGTACGTGCTAGTGTGTGTGTGTGTACGTGCGTGTGACACAGTAACAGAGAACATGTGAGAAGCAGAAGGAGGGAGATTTGACGAAGTGAATGGAAAAGACCAGAGCCAGCGGTCTTCAGACACCCAGCAGGAACCGCTTTCTCTAGTTTACACCTGCTGCTACACAGACACACACATGCGCACAGAGATACACGCGCACACACACACACATGAACAGGCACACTCATGTACACGTGAACCACAGCTCGCTGGCTTGGCAAGCACAATCAGGGAAGCTGTTGTTGTTGTTGTTTTAAAGCATCGCAGCGCGTGCATAAACTCTCATAAATATTCATGTCCATGAACCTGGCTTGCTGCTTTATTCATGCTGGGTATGAGTACAAGCGCGAGAGAGAGACACAGAGGGAGGGAGTGAGAAAAAACAGAGACAGAGGAGGGGGGGGGGGGGCGCGAAGTGAAAGGCTGAGAGAAAAACAGATGGAAACGAGAAGAGCGACGGGGAAAGAGAAATACGAGGAAACGGAGAGTGTGATAAAAAACCACTGCTGACTTATTTACACTCTGTGCTACACATAGCAATTAGCCCACATGAGCGGTGTGTGTCTGTGTGTCTGTGTGTTTGTGTGCGTGCTGCTGCCACACATTCATGCACACTAACGTCACTGGAGAGGGTTACGCCAGTTCAGTGTGCAGTAATTACATTTGCCACTTAGGGGCAGCATCTACATAACCTTAACCCTAACCTGCCCTGCACACCTTGCCCTGCAGGCTGGAGGTGTAGCAGAGGGAGGAGGAGCGGGGGAGTCGGTAACTAAGAGCAGGACGGCGGAGTGTTGCTGCTGTTTGGTTTTTGTCTTTTCCGGAGTCGCACTGCAGCGTGTGTCAACCTCTGTGTAGGATGCAATCATTAAGATTTACATTTTAATGATTTGACATCTCCACAGCACCATGCTTTGACGCGTGGGCAAGTGAAGGTTTAGCACCTTGGAGGACACTTCAACGTCTGTAGCCGGGAGTTGAAACGAAATAACATAGCATGAAGCTTTGAAACGAAACGGTCTGAGAGAAGAAACACTCCTCAGCACAGGCGTTTTACAAGACATCTATTAAAAGGGGTAGACCATAAAGTTAAGGGGCTCACAGGAGACACATTTTAAAAACATTGTTTTAAATCAAAGCAGCAAAAAAGACAGTGTGACTTGTAGTTGCCAGCGTAGGTCAAGCTCCAAGTAATCTTTTTGTTAAACCCTTCCTGCCTGCATTTTCACTTATTTCACTGTGAAAAATGAAAGAATAGATATAGAGGGAAAAGTTAAAATCCTGCTTATTTTCTTTTCTTCCCACATCTGGCTAGCTAGCATTGGAAAGGTGTCTCCTCCCCAAATTAAATATTTCTTTCTCCATTACTGTATTTCCCTACTCCTCATGTGCTGTTTTTCCAATCTAACCCGCTTTAGCCAGCCTTGCTCAAAACGGGAATATTGCCTTTTTATTCCACCTCATCAGTCTCTTTCAAAAAAGAAGAAAAAAAAGGTACGTGCACAGAATGGAGGGGGCATTGATGGACCAAAAAAAAAAAAAAAAAAAAAAAAAAAAAAGGAGAGCTGGCAAGGCTGAACAGACACTGACACTGTTGTGTTACAAGTCACGCCTCTGAATCCGGTACATCGGCACACTATCAAAAACATGGTACAGCATTACGCCACTTGTGTCTAGTATAAACAAGTCAAGTCAGAGTAATGAGGGTTCCTCTTCACGGCAGTATACGGGCATTTCTGTTTTTAAAAGGGGCCGTCTTCTCTTGGCAGGAATATAATTTACGTGCGGCTCTTCTTTTTCCTCCTCTGTGCCCCTGCTAATTCAGTAAGGTCAGGAACAGGCGGAGAGGCGCTCCACACACGCATAAGTGTATGCCTGCATTTATATACTTGCTCAAGCGCACATACACACACACACACACACACAGACAGGAAGAGAGTGAAGAGGTCAAATTTCTCCCTGCTGTGTTTGACACGTACCCAGTGTGACCGCAAGAGCTAATCCTGCACACACTCTAATCCTCATGCTCCGTGTGTATGTGCAGAGAAATGTGATGGTCAGACGGGGGCCATTACCTTTCGTCTCTCTCTCTCTGGGTTGAAAGTTCCCAACCATGACTGCATCTGCTCAGAAAAGACACAAAATGGGAAGAAAAGGTCAAGGCACTAACTTTGGCCAAAAAGACAAACAAACAAAAAAATTTAACTAGTACTTTGATTTGATCTGTTGAGTCAGTTGTTTTTTTTTTTTTTGCAAGACCTCAGTGGCCTTAGGTTTGGAGGGCAGTGCCTGCAGTGACAGGCTGGGACAAATATTACATTTCCTACCACACAAATACAAACACAATAAAAAAATAAAAAAATAAAAAATCCCCCCACTTTCTCACCAATTCTTACAAAATTGTCTAATTCACATCAGACTGAAGAGCTTAGAGGCAGAGGTAGGACTCCCAGCACAAAAAGAGGGAACTGATCAGCTCCAGTACACACAATATAACACGAGGAAGAAAAAAAGGAAAGGCAATGAGCGTACAAAGAGGAAAGGAATCTTTTTTTTTTTTTTTAAAAGACGTGTGAAAGAAGAAGTGGAGCAAACACGGCAGATCTAAGATCTCCAGAGAGAACGTGGGAATACTTTTTGCTCATCCTCTGACTCTTCTCTCGGGGGAATGTGGGGAAAATGTCAACAGACAAGAGCAAGAACACGCACTCACGTACTTGCATACACACACAACCATGAGACTTGGATTTGTAATGGTGGAAAAGAGTTGGAAGAGATTGGGGATGGGGGAGTTAGGGGAAGCCAGAAGGTTTTGTAACCCAAGACGTCAGACAAATGTTTTGGAGGAACCATGTGAGCTTCACGCGCACAAACAAAAAGAGGCAGCGTGAACGATGTGCACTGAACAGCTATTCTGTTCTGCTATTTATTAACTCAACGGTTGCCATGGTTTCCGTGCGCTGACGTGATCGTCATTGTAAATCTATGTGTGACTACACCGTGCAAGTGCAAAGGGAAAAAAAATGGCCACAGCCATTTGGTTATTAGAGCAAACTTGTTCCAGTGCAGCCCTTTTGCTTTCCAGCTGAGCACCACAATCCATCAAAATCAACACCCACTGATAATAAGTGGCAATATCGTTAGGCTTTGGCCAGATCTCCAGTGTGAAAACCCACTTTTTGTTGCAATCTTGCTTCAGCCGTGACACCAAAGCACAAGCAATTCAGCTGGTAAAATGTTGATGCATAAAGCTTAGAGGGAGAAAAAGCGAACATGTAGAAATCGCAGCCGTAAAACAAACACATGACCACACTCTCAGACCTCTGTGTCTGTCCTGATAATGACTCATTAACTTTCAAATCCCTGTAGTTAATACAAGCTAACGCTGTCACTCAGAATGTGCCCATGTTTTTTTCTCTAAATAATCCAGGTGTAAATGACTTGTAAACTAATGCACTACAGAGTCATTTCTACCCGTGATCCCCTGTCTGCCTCTGGAAAGTGAAAAAACTTCTACGTCCAGCTAACATCCCGCCTCTCTTCGCTCAGCCTCCTCTTCTTTATCCCTTTCCTCGTTGCATCGCCACCTACCCCGCTTTCAAAGCTTTTGAAATTCTTTCAAGTGAGACAGCCTGCAGCTGAAAGAGAGATAAGACTTGAGCTCTTCATAAATATGATAGAGAAAGCAAAACGGCAGAGTGAAGGCGGAGAGGGGGAGAGAGACGTGGAGACAGAAAAGGAAAAAGAGAGGGAAAGGGAAAATGAGAGGAGGATAGAGACAGAGAGACGTAGAGATAAATGGAGGTAGGAAAAGAGGAGGAGAGTAAAAATGAGAAAAGTGGAAAATAAAGATACAGAGACGAGAGGAAGAGCGAAAGACAGCTGAAAGCTGTGAGCTGAATGAGTTATGAGATGCAGGTTAAAAACCAGCTACCTTCATTCATTCTTTTTTTATCACATTCACGATAAAGAGCTGTCGTCTCTTTTCTTTTCCTTTCCCTTCAGCTACCTGCTCTGATGTCGTCTGTCTCTGATGTCGCCTGTCTGCAGCCCCGGCTATCTGCAAAATCTCTTTCACTGTCCCATCTCTCACTCTGATGCCCAAACAGAGCACGCCAATGTTCACCACTTCACTCTGAGTCATCAGAAACCCACTCACAGATTGTTGCAACGGCAAGTCGGCAAGTCTGCCGCCACTTGCAGTGGCACTGCAGCCACATTGTGCTGTGTCGTCAGATCAGGGGAATGACAGCTATGTGAACTTTACGGTATGCTGCCTCAGGGCTTCTACTGTGCCCTTACAGTGGAAAACTACACGAAACTACAAGTCAACATGGAGACGAGATGAGATCAGCAGAGGTTAACTGATTAATCAGTTGATTACTTAATCTTGTTGACTTAAGTGAATGAAATGTACAGGAACTCTTTGTTTTGCCCCAACAAATTAAAGTATTTCATTGACAGCAAGAAAAAACGTCCACATCTGAACCAGCATACATATCTGCACGTTACACACACACACACACACACACACACACACACACACACACACAATGGACACACATCAAACAAGTGATGTGATTTGAATAATTAATAAGTATTATAATCAATTAACAAACAACACAGATTTATTACAAAAAAAACTTGATAAAGAAAGGCTTAAAGGCACCATGTATAATTTCCAAATCTACCCAATAGCATGAAAAATTAGTTTCTGCGCACAAAAATATACCAAGATGTGATAAATTAATGGTTATTCCAACTTTTATCTTTCTTTTACAGTTTTGGCTTCCACTCCTATTGGCTCTAAATCCATTCTAATGTACAAGTTAATTGCAAGGACCTGGAAATGTAGTAAGTTTTTAAAAAAATTAATTTTTTAATTTAATTTTAATCATTTTAATTAAACCTCCCGATTAGCCAAAAAGAAAACAAAGAAAAATAGTGAAATTATCTCCAAAATTGTCTGTTCTAAATCAAAATTACAGATTACAAAGAGAGTTTACTGGCTCAACTTTGACCCATTTGCACATAATTAGGTCAAAGTTAAAGTCAACCAGGAAGACAAAGGAAGGAGTAAACAGTATTTTACTTGTCATCATGATTCTAAATCTCCACCTGCAAGGCGCCGTGATGATTATAACATCACCATAATAGATAAAGATGGTGGCCAGATGCAGAAAGAGAAGATCAGAGTTGTAATAAATAACATTTAAATGATTCCAACATTGTTTCATCATTACTGCCGATGCATTTGTGATATTTATGAGGATGTCCTTACGTTCATTTCACTCATGACAACATAAACTCCAGCTAGATTTATCTTGGAAAAAAAAAAACAGACATCCTGTTTTAGCTCTCATTAATGTCAGCTTTCCTAAAGGTCACAGTGCATTTGGATTAAGTTTAATTGCCGGTGTGTCGAGCCGCTGCGGCTGCTGAATAGACACATGAGGCATCACTCACCCTCGCGTTGGCCACACAGATGATCCTGGCGTAGCAGCAGATCATCAGGAAGATGAGGCTGAACAGAGGCACGTACCATCTGCAAAACACACAGACATGAGCAGGCAGTAAGAGAAGCTCAAATGAGGGATGTTATTAAAGGATCATGCTTGTTATTTTGTTTGTAATGGTTGATTTTCTTTGGCCTCCCTGTGGTACTGTTTCAGGAGGAGTAACAGGAGGTTTGGACCAATTGAAAATATAGTTATTATGTGAAAAAATATCAAATGAGGGGACACACACACACACACACCGAGGACTTAATTTAATTTGTAATCCACAAGTACAATGTTATATATCCTAAAGGAGTTCATACCATAATAGAAAGTAATAGCACACCAGGTGTGTATGATGTTTTGATATTATGGCCTTCTAAACAGATTAGACCACAGAAACTCATTTAATAAGATTCCCCCCTTGTAGGAGGGTAATCTGAGAAGGCTATTATTGTTAGATATGATTTGTTGTAAACCTGGACAAAAGTTTTGTTTTGATATGATGTTTCAGTTTCATTTGTTTTTCTGTTTTTTTAACAGGAAATAATCCTCATATGGCTCTTGCTCAAAACTAAAACACTGAACTAAACTGCACATTTTAGGATATTTTTATATAGGTGAGAGTGTTTAACTAGTGTACACGGGACAAAATTATTCTAAGCAGCGGATGCACAGAGGACGCAGCATGTGCTTAAACAGAACAGCCTGGAATAGACCTGACTCAGCGCCTCTGGACCTTACTGCTCACAGTTTCGGTGAGGAGAGAGGAGAGGCAGACTGAGGGAAAAAAAAAAGGATGCCAAGAAAGCCTCAACATCGGAAATGCGTGGCATTCCTCTGGGATGAGCAGTTGACAATCAAGAGAAGCATCAGGAAGAATAATATGTCAGGTATTTCAGAGCGAAAAAAAAAAGAGCAAGTCGAACGAGGGAAATGGGGGGTGATGGCTTTGCTGGAATGGCAGCCTTGTGTTATGCAACCTCCTGGGAGGTGATGTAAGCTGCGAGGAGTTTCAGCCTCTCCCTGTAATCACGAAACAGGCCTTTGTCTCCCTTTGATCGACAGGTTCCTGGCCACCACTTCTCTGTTCAGCCTCAGCAACTCAGAGCAGTTGAGAGACCGTGCTGAGCAACACCCGAGTCCTCCTGAGCACCTGGCACCAAACATGCCTACGTGATAAGAATAATGGATCGAGCAGAAGAAGGGCACCGAGAGTAATTACGGACCTTATCGTGATCCTGAAGAAAAAAAGTTTTGCATTTAAAACTGAGAGTCTGTGTCTGACCCATAAACAGAGAGGACACACACAGCTTTTAACAGAAAACAGAATCTGAATAAATGTTCGTCGCTGTGCCTGAAAAGTCCTTGGCGTGTGTGCTAAAAACTGCATCTTTTTGCAGCATCTCAAAAGGCAAAATATTGGGTCCTTGGCCTAATTTAACTTCATCCGCACATGTCATCCAAGCCTGTGGGTTGACAAAAAAAAACTCACTTAGCATTAACAAATTAAACTTTTTATCGGCAGGAGACTCTAAGATGGTGCACGTTTGTTTCACAGCAGGAAACAGGGGAAAAGGAAAAAGCTGCTTCAGACATCGTTTTCCTTCATGTCTTGCAGAGAACATCAATGCACAAAGAATACGTCTTTGAACATGTGTGTGAGCGCACGTGTAAGTGCGCGTCCACATGGGTTCAATAATGGCATGGGACAATGATGAAAGCGTTTCAGTGGAGACCTGTGCGAGCGTCACCTCAGTGTGATTTAATAACCTGATCTCCGGAATAAACAGCGTCCAATTACGCCAGCGCACGTCCCGTTAATGATGGAGAGACGGGCTGAGGGGGGGACGTAGGGGGAGTTAGCGGAGAGGAGAAAGGAGGGGGTGGCCTTTTTAACGATAGCGTGGGGGATGAGGGGGAGGCTGCGAGGAGGGGGAGAATGACGGGCGGCAGCTACAAAGTGCTCTAATTAGCATGATAATGATCTGCCATTAGAGTCCGCTGTGCTCTACAGCTGAGCACTACCCGGAGAAAAAGCGAGAGCAAGAGGGAGACGGGAGAGACGAGAGAGAAATAGAGAGAGAGAGAAAGAGAGAAAAGGGAGAAGGGGGGAAGAGATAGCGAGAAAGAGAGAGAAAGCAAATTTGGAGTGGGCAGAGGATGATAAACGTGAAGACAAGAATAGAGGTGGGAATGGAAAGGTGGACGGATGATGGCAGATTGTGGGTCAGGACCAGAAAGAGCAAAAATAAGAAAGAGCACTGGGTGATTAAAAGACAGGGAGATGGATAAGGTCATAATGAGAATGAAAGGAATAGGAGGAAGAAGCTATAGATCGACTGGGGAAGGGTGGATGGAAAAACAGATAAATACAGTTGGGGATTTAAGAGTTGAGGGGGTGGGTGGAAAGCCTGAAACTGGCAGAGAGAAAGACCATCACGGATGCACACAGATTCAATCTCTCAGCCTTAGCCTGGCTTTCCCCCCAGTGCTGCTCTGAAGTGAAGAATGAAGCTCGGAAGAAAGGAGCCTTAATTGAAGTGCTCAGTGGGAGATGAGAGCGTGGGTAGGCACACGTCTATGTGGGTTAGCGCTTAACTGTAACTTTGACCCATAAGATTCCAGCGCTGAGGGAAAGATCACGATCTACCTGTTCAACCACTTCCACAGGGATAGGTCAAGTCGAGAGACGGAAAAGAAGGTGGCGCCACAAAGGAAAAAGCAGCGAGTGTAGGGTGTGTTTGAGCAGTAGCACATATATAATCATTAGAAGCCAGAAAAGATTAATAAGACGACAGCCATACGAGCAGATCTGTGAGTCTGGACTGTCGAGCTAAATGCTAACATGCTGTAGATATGTCAGTAGATATGATGTTATCATACGAACATTTACTACCATCAAACAGAAAGGACTGCTAAAATTAGTGCATGTATTTTGTCATAAACCAAAGAAATTAAATTAAATTCAATTAGGGTAATTGTAAAAATGTGACCCAACGATGGCGTTTATTGAAAGTTAAGGGAAAATGTTTGTAATTAACATCATGCTGTTAGATCTTAATAAAAGCCAAGATGGGATTTATCCTCGGGGGACATTGAATCTCAGTATAAAATTTCAGAAGACCGAGATATTTCAATCAACTTGGTTGACCCGTCCACGTTGATGTTTGCGTCTCTATATATAGAACCATCTGTTTGTCAGTGGTGTGTCTGACTGCTGCCTGTGATACATAGTGATGGGGACCTCTAAGAGCGGTGACTCAGCTAAGCCCGAGTGCTTCCAACTGCTGACTCAACCCCTGAAATTCTCCACCTCCGTCACACCATGCTGTCCTCTGCTTTTCATTCTCCATCCTCTTTCATCCTCTTTTACACCCTCTTCCTCCTCCTCCGAGCCTTCCCCGCCTCCTCTGTCCTGTCTGCGCGCTTCGCTGAACTCTGATGAAGACACACTACAGGGCGTGGGCAGACACGAGGGCAATTTATTTCTCTCCCTCTCTTGCTCTCCTTTCCTTCCCGTCCCGGTATACCGCCCCTCTTTCCGTCACCCGATGAGTAATTCCCCATCTCTCTAACTGTACCCCGTATGTCTCTCCTCCCTCCTTTTCCACTTTTCACCTTTAATACTACAACCTCTGCCCTCCTGCGCCTTCCCTATCAAGCTGTCAGCAGGGTGTGTGTGTGTGTGTGTGTTTGAGTGCATGTGTTTTTTTTTTTTTTCTTGACGGGCGCTGCTTTGGCCTCTAATCTCTTGTCTGGTTTGATGTAATTAGAGCTAATGAAGATTCCCTGATCCTGCGAGGAGCTCGTCCCCCTGGGCCACGACGGCATGGAAAACTAGAGAGCCGGGGAGCACTGATAAAAGAGACACAGGCTCGTTTAGCACAGCTGATAGCTATGTGTTGTTCTGCTTGTGTGTGCGTGTGTGTGTGTAGGGGTTTGTCTGTGTGAGTGTGTTGGGGAGCGTGTGTGTGTGTGTGCTTATTTGTTTAGAAAGATTGATTCCCTGCTGATGCTGCGAGCAGCAACGCGATTACCTTGGCTCGTAGCAAAGTGTTGCTGTGTGTGTGTGATTGTGTGTGTGTGTGAGTGTGTGTGTTTAAGTGTCTGTGCCGGGGGATCGGCACGGCAGAGCCCATGCAAACTTAGGGCCAGTTGCAGAGAGCGGTAGACAGGCGTAATCCTTCATAGCCGTCCTAAACACTTAAATACACAGTGTAGCAACTCCCCTAAATCTGACAAGGCAGAGGCAGATACAGGCACATCCAAACACACGTGCGCACACACACACACACAGACACACACACACATCTTGGCCTTACACCAAGAGGGAAAAAAAACCCTGCAGGCTCCCCTGACATGCAACCCTTCACATTTCCCTGCAGAGTCAGCCTCCCCCTCTCCCCCACCACCACCACCTCCTCCCCTCTCCCCCACCGGGGAAGCTTTGATGGCGGCGCTGAAAGGGTCTACTTACATCCCAAATCTCCAGGCTACGTGATCGTCTGTGATCCAGCTGGGGGAAGAGAGAGAGAGAGAGAGAGAGAGAGAATGATGAGGGGGTTACAAAGAAAAGGGAGAGAGTGAGCGGAAGAGAGACTTGTGCGACTGCGGAGGGGAAAAGCTGTGCAGCTGTAGCTATTAATAAGCCGAGAGTGGAAAGAGAGAGCCGAGCCCGGAGATTAAGGCTCTGTCCCAATTCTCATTCCACCGCCTCCTCTCCTCGGCCTCTTCCCCTTTTCCTCACCCCTTTAACTACCCTCCAAACAAATAATGCCTTTCCTATTCAACACGAGTAACTAGAGAGTGAGAAGGGGCGTTTTTTACTGTTCATAGATGTGATAATTGCCAATTTTTATCACATAAAACCTTGGGAGGGAAGGATTTCTGTCTGTAGCTGGAGTGAGGCCAAAGCTGTAGCCCTCCTTCAAAGTAAAGACATTTAATAGAAAATACGCCGCTGCCGGCTGACAAAACAAAAAAAAAAAAAAAAAAAAAAAATGATGCTGTTGCTGGCTGTATATCGGCTGTACTCACCACCAGGCTCCTGCGGGGCCGTAGTAACCCTTTAGCAGTGGTAAAGAGGCCATGACCAGAGGCACCCCCCACGCCATCAGATGGTACAACCTGATAAAAGGCAGACATTTATTTCATTATGAGCACAGAGACCGGGGAGCCTTACCCCTGAGAAAAAAAAACCCTATGACTAAATCAATTCTTTTCCTCTTCAGTTCATCCCTCCGTTGGCACTCAGATCAGGGTCATTTTTCAGGTACAGACAAATGCCTATACAGCCAGACTGCCAATTACTCATGGTAATATAAACCATAATTACCCTCACTGTTGTGGAAAAGATGATTTGCAAGGGATACGTCTGGATCATAACCACAAACAGGATGCAGACCCTCACTCAGCGACTAATAAATTCAAGGAAAAGGGCTGGTTATTGCTTTTTTTTTTATAGAAAAGAGTTAAGGAAAGCTGGAGAGGCTCACACTGGCTGTCGCAGAAAAATGAAAAGATCAGAGACGGCAATCTAAGAGGTTTGTGAAATCTCTCTAACATGGCTCTGTATGTGTGTGTGTGTGTGTGCATGTGCGTGCGTGTCTGATAGATGAGGTGTGTGTTCCAGGGTCTTGGGCGTCAGTGTGGGCGTCGATACTTTATAGAGCGTACAGCGTCGCCTGGTCAATAGACTGGAAGTCCTGCCCTGACTTGTTCCAAGTGCGGTCAATCGAGCGGTGGCAACACAGCTGACACACACTCAATCCCTCTTGAGTTGCGTACCACACATGCACTTTGTCACTCTATTTCACTGGGGCACACTGTACCCACCTCCACCCCCCTCCTCAATCACCACCAACACCACCACCGCTGTTACTGCTGCTGCTGCCCCCACCTGATGGACAGCAGTGTGAGTGTGTAGGAGGTGGTGGAGAAAGTGAGATAGCTGGTGGTTTAAATAGAACAGAATAGTGGGTGGGAAAGAGACATAGGAAATGTATAGATCCAGAGAAAGAGAGAGAGAGAGAGAGGGGGACAGAGAGAGAGAGAGAGACCAAGAGAGCAGTAGAGAGGGGGTGTTTAGATCAAAAAAACAAGAGCAAGTTTAGAGAAAGAGAAAAGAAGGAAATGGTAGAAGCTCTAGAAAAAAGAAAGCAATCAAACACCTGAGCTGGTAAAAGAGCAAAAGAGCGTGAGGGAGTGAAAATGAAAAAGAGACACAGACAAAGAGAGAGTCTGTGCGTTGGAGAGGGAGGAAGGATACAAATGGTGAAATCAGTGCTTCCAGTTCGTGGCGTGACGATTGGTGCTGGGAGGGGGGCTTGTCAGGAAATCAATGTCGAGAGCTCGCAGACGCACGAACGCACACACACACTGCAGCACATACCCCACACACTCACAGCGCTTCAAGAGGGAGATGACGAGGTCCGGAGCTGCGCGCAACATGGGCTTAATGAGGCACAGCAGGACTGCTCTGCGCTCTGCCATTTCACACACCTGCATGCTCACCCACACACACACACACACACACACACACACACACACACACACACACACACACACACACACACACACACACACACACACACACACACACACACACACACACACACACACACACACACACACACACACACACACACACACACACACACACACACACACACACACGAGAGCTTGTACAGAAATCTCTCTCGGGGGCTCAATCTCATTCCTCGCCGCCACACACCACTTCTTTTTTTTTCTATCTCTCTTCACCGTCCATCTTAAGCTTCTCCGCTGTCTCTCTCTCTCTCTCTCTGCCCCTTAACGCACAGCACATTCAGGCTGCCTGAATCTGTCCTTCAAACACACATAAACAGTCATGCACGCACACATGCACAAACACACTTTCCATCCTCTCTTGCATCCACTTCAATCACTCTTAGATCATCCAGTCTCCGTTCTCCATCTCCTCTGGCGATTTGTTCATTCATAAACCATCAAACTGTGCCATCACTGTCTGTGTGTGTGTGTGTGTGTGAGAGAGAGAAAGTTAGATTGTGTGAGGTTGAGTTTGGAGGGCTGAGGGGTAATTGTGCATGCATGCAAAGACACATGCCTGCCTTCCTAAACACATACAGCTTATCTACGTGCAGTCAATACACGTCAGCCGCCCTGATGCCTTGTCTCCGCTTCGCTCTAACCTATTAAGCACTATGGTTTTTTTCAGGTTTTCTTCACATCATGTGTGACCAGCCACAAAAATAAAGATGTATAATCCTCACACTTTACTTTCTCTGGTCTTATAAGAGGTGTGCAGCTGTAAGACTCTGAAGTGAGCAGATTTTGGTCCCCTAGGCTGCCCCCCTTCCCTGCACCCATAAAGCCATCATCTTCTGAGTTATAGCACCATTATATCGTCTGGCTTATTGCTAATCAATGCAGGGAAACTCCCATGGGATGGGAGGTGTAGGGCGGGGGTGACATCTCCCTTTTTTTTCCAGCCCATCCTCTCTCTCTCACACACACACACACACACACGGGAGATGGATGTACGCACCTCAGCACATCTGCAGGACACAGCCACGAACAATCACCTTGACTTATCAAACACAGGCGCTGCAAACTTATTAAAGCTGCTTCTTTTTTTCCACCCACAGCGTGCATAGATTTTTTTTTTTAACATTACATGTTTATGTCACACAGCTCTGTGCTAGGCATGGAAAATGAGAAAATAGCTCACACACATACACACACATATAAGCAAATTCACACTTTTGCTGTGGAGAGTGCTCATGGGAGTTTGAGCGACAGAAACATCGAGCCGCAAAGCGTGAAGATGGGTGCGCACGCATGCACACACACACACACACACACACACACACACACACAAACACGCATTGAACGGCTGACACCCACTCCCTTTTCAATTAGAGCGTCGGCTGGCTGGAACAGAAAAGGAGGAGGAGAAGGAGGAGGAGGAGGATGGGGAAGAAGGAGGGGGCTGTCAATGCTCTGTGGGGAGACACATGCTTTGGCAGACCAAACACATGCACACACATAAACACACATGCAGGAGGAGGAGGTCACAAAAAAAAAAAAAAACAAACATATAGTTAAAGGAGGATATTCAGGCAGATATAGAGGCAGAGAATGACTTGTGCATGTGAGGGACGAACGTTTTGCTTTCACTTGACATGATTAGTTGATTAGCAGATCAACAAAAAAGGGTCAGCGAGTATTTAAATAACTGATTAAACAATTAGGTCATTTTTAACAAAAAAAAAAAAATGCTTCTCTAAGAGAGTTGGACAAAGTTTTTCTGACAGCAACAGAAAAAAAAATCAAGCAACTGAATTAATGATTAAACCAATCATTAGTTGCGTCTACAATTCTACTCACATTTCATATCTCTTGGTGGTTATTTCTCGGACAAGGTTGAGGTACAGGTTCAAAGTGATGAGGCAAACCCAGGCCAAGGCGCTCCAGTCTGCATAGATACATAGACACACACACACACACACACACAGAAAAAACAACAAGGTCAAATTACAACACTGCCCCCACCACACAGTATGCACCTGCAAGTGTGTGTGTCCAAGCTTTCAAGTACATATGCGACTGAGAATGTGTGTGTACGTGTGTGCACATGTGCGTGTGCCCCAATTTTTGATAAATGAAGGCCCATTCTGCAGTAATATGAAGGAAACCTGTGGCTTAGGGTGATGGATGAGAGGGGGGAGCTCAGAGAGAGATAATGATGAACTGTGGAAAAGCAGAAGAAGATAACACCAGAGTGGGGGTGAGGAAAGAAAGAAGAAGAGGGGGAGAGTGAGGAGAAGGGATGCAGAGGAGAGGAAGAAAAGAAGAAAAGGTAAAGTAAAGCGCAGTCAGCAGAGGGGAAAAATGAATGTATTTTACGAAGACAAGGGAAGAGAGTCTAGAGAACTCGCTTCCCTCTTTCTACCCTGGTATTCAGTCCTTTTTCTGTTTGCATGTGCGTGTGTGTGTGTGTGTGTGTGTGTGTGAGAGAGTGAGTGAGTGAGTATGTGTGTGTGTTGACAGGACAGGCAGGGCCAGTCGTCACAATGATGGATTCTCTGAGCCACATACTCAGCTTACTCAGTTTCACACAACGACCCCACCTTCCCCTGCGCACACACACGCGCGAATATCCAAAACGCACACTCGTCTTACAC
Organism: Polydactylus sextarius; assembly: GCA_016801845.1. Classification (NCBI taxonomy): domain Eukaryota; kingdom Metazoa; phylum Chordata; class Actinopteri; family Polynemidae; genus Polydactylus; species Polydactylus sextarius. The sequence continues at coordinate 5,148,362 of CM028912.1, read as the reverse complement.
TCAAGGAACCTTTAGGAATAGCATGCAGTGACTAAGAAAGAAGAAGGCTGGCTGTCTATGTCATTACCACAATAAATCACTGTCACTGTGATAGCAGAGCCCTCTTATATAACCAGGCAGCAGCCACAGCTTTAGCTTTAACTTGAAAACACCACCTGTCCTAACGCTGCCCCTGTTACCATCCTCCTCCATTTCAAACACATTTCATAAAATTTTATTGGTCCAAGTTAAAAGCAGACTGCGCTATGCAGCTCCCTCTAGACTTGACGCTTCGCAACAGAACAAAGTGCCTGTTCAGCCGGTGTTTATGTACAGCCGTTTGTCCTCAGCATGAGGATCCTCATGATAAACCGAGGTGACACGCACAAACCCTGCAGCACTAACTCACTGCCCATTACCCTCTGTCCTCCCAAGTGTGTGTGTGTGTGTGTGAGTCTGTCTGTCTGTCAGACAAAAACAACACAGACACAAACAAGCTCTGTGAAGTATAGTATTAACAACCAGTCCTAACTAAGACTCTTTATGCTAATCACGGCTAACGGAGCTGTAATTGCAGCAAATGGCTGCAATGCAAATAAAAGCAGGATATTCAATGTAAAAAAAAAAAAAAACACAAAAAAAAACTCCTGCCTCATCAGTACAAATCACAAAGGAATCTTCCCACTTTCCACAAATTAAGCTTCTATAGAGGATCCTGATTAAGCCAAATGAAATGTTGGCAGTTCTGTTTTCTCATTGGAGGAAAATCATCTCCTCATACATGACAGTGATGAAACACTGAGGCGTCTGGTTTAAGGGCGGTACCATGAGCGGGTGCAACAGGCCAATAACACCACTGCACAGTGCTTGGCTACCAAGTGCTACCCCTCTGCTATGGGTGCGGTATTCTTAGTATCGGTGTGTGAAGACTAAGACTAAGACTAAACGATGAGCAAGTTTAACCAGTGTGTTACTGGGTTTGACAGCTTGTGCATATCCAAATGACAGGCAATAATCCACACCTTTATTTTGTTTTGGATAACACAACACACAGGTGCACACAAAAGAGGCTCCATATTTAAATTAGGCAGATACCACGAAAAAATACAGGACACTCTTACACAACTCTTACAATACAATACAATTACGACACAGATATGATGGAAAATAGACAGGAGTTGTCAACGCTGTCTACAGCAGCTTTGGCGGTGTGTTTAGTGATGTTTTACAATGCGTAACTTGTGGATTTGCAGGTTTTTTTGCCCAAAAGTTGTGACCAAACAGTTACTTATTTAAAAACGTAATTACATCACTTTTAAAAGGTCACAGTCTAGACATTATCTTATATGTGCGTGCTTGTAAAACAACTTCCCATTTTACACTTTCAAAAGCTCTGGGGGAAACGGAGTGTTATAAGTTGGAGCAATCAGTTTTGGGGCACATTTTGTTCTCAAGCCAAAAAAATGAACTGACAAAGCAATATCATTTTCCACTATGATATATGAGCTCTTCAACAGATGTCTCTGTTGGATCTCAGCTCTTCTTTGTTAGCTTACTCTTGTCTATTGCGCAAAATGTGCCAGTGAGTAATTAATAAAAGTTTTGTCTTACCAAAGTAAGTTAGCCACCAGGCCTGGAAGTTACAAAGGGATCCCTCTGGATGGGAATCACCCTGGGGAAAAGAAAAAAAATTAACATTACAGTGAATCGTTTTCTCCGAAAAATAAAAACACTACGTGTGCGTTTCATGAAACAAGACAAGAGAGACTCACCATAACATATGCTATGCTGTCAAAAAAGGCAGCTACAGTCAGGCTGAGAATCATTTTCTGTGCAGACAAAATGAGAGAAAGACGTGTAAAGGGATTCTCTTGCAAAATATCCTTCTTAAAATGCCAATGCATTTATATTCACTTAGAGAGAAGAGCAAATTATAGATCAAATAATCACTGATGTGGCTGACAACTTTGCTTACGACGTCCCCCGTGACAACTCCATGAAAACACCAGAAAGGAGACAGAGCCTCTTTAATTCCCTCTGTACAAACTGAAGTCAATAGGTTTTATGAACTAAATCAATAACCTGTGTTACAGAATTTTAAGAATGTATTTGTGATAAGTGCAAGTCTTAACCTGACAGGGCCTATAGGTTGGTTACAAGCTACAGCACATAAAGAGATGGAAGTGAATGTGCACAAACATGAAAACACACCCACACACAAACACTCACATCAACCCTCTATCAATTTGTGTCCAGCAGTGACCCTGCCAAGGCCATGAAGGAGGTGCAGGAGGATGAGAAAGAGGAGGAGGAGATAGAAGAGTAGAACGATGAGGACCAGAGAGCAGTAAAGACTACTGACTGACAGATAACCTTTCTGCGGAGATGGCAGTAGGGACAGGGTTTATGTGGTGTAAGAGGAGGAGGAGGAGAGGAGGCCAGTATATGTGACCTGGTCCTGGGGTAATAGGATCCATCAGAGCCCCATGTTAAGCTGTCATTTATTTCCGATAAGGTGGATAACGTGTTGCTAAACCTGACAGACCAGCTGGACCAGCCTTAAAACTGGCTCCAGGGTCCACAAGCTGCACACTCACTTGAAACCACTTTAAAGCTTTATATAAATAATATATGTGTGTGTGTGTATTTTCGTAGGAATAACTAATTTAGGATGAAAGAAATACTTAAATACTTTTCATCTTGAAGGAGACAAATGTTTTTCAGTCTATACTAAAACTAAAAACCCTTAAAACCAAATCCATGATGTAAAATCCTTCTTTGGGAGAAGGGAAGAAAAAAAAAAAAAATACAGGGCGGCAGCCATTATCACAGAGCGACAATGAGTCACTTAACGCCACAGCTGATTAATCTGTGCATTTTAATTGGATTTAATTATGCCAAGATTTACCATGGCTAATTGAACATATTTCCGATGGCAACGAAGCAAACACAAGTGGAAAAACAAGAGTACAAACATTCCGTACGTGGTTGTGTACAAATTTACCTGAGCCAAAGAGTGATATCTGCGGAGCAGCCAGATCACAAACAGCATGAAAAGACTGAGGAAAGAGAGAAGAAAGACAACAATGAGCTGCTTTTTACTAATTGCAATGGCAACAGTTTGAAGAGAGCAGGACATTTAAAGTTGACGTACCGCCTCATTGCACATAAATACATCATAGCAGCTCCCTGTAGGCTCTCTTTAACTTTACACCTCCACAAACTCCTCAGTCTTTACCTTGTAGTAAGATCAAAGATCTGTGTGTACACTAAGAAAACCTGTGCATTTGTCAGAAAGTCTGCCAAAGACCATGTAAAGGACTAAGTTCCAGACAAAACCGAACATATTCACATATTATATATTCATAAGATGCATCTTGGCACATGTCCTGTTCCTCCAAAATTACAACTGATGATGCAAACCTTCAAAGGGCCCTTTGCGATTATAAATAAGCATTTCTTCAGAACACATTACGGTCCCAACATACTAATTTCTCTTGTTACAAGGATGTTTCTTAAATTATTGTTCAATTAAACTGACATCACTAGATAGTCTATAGCCATTGGCCTGGATTTTAGAAACTCATAAATCATATAACATTAAAAACTTAAGAACAAATGTTACAAGTCCATCTCTCTCTTTCTATAAACACTAAGACTTCAAATATTTTTACTTCTTCAATATTATAAACTTTACAAAGGTAGTATTCATTATAGGTTTACTGTATAGGGTCACATTAGTTTGCACATGTTAATATTATAGTTACGACTGTGAAAGTGCCTCCTCACAGATGTTACATTTGACTAATGATAACACATTTTCTAACTAATTAAAGTAACTGCATAAAAGTCAAGGGATCAAGGCAAAGTGTAATTTTCAAAATAAATAATCGGAGGGAATATTTACCATCCTAATAAGGAGAAGGTTCCTGTGGCTCGTTTTACTGTTAAAATCACCACCTGTAAAATGGAAAAAAACACAATCAATTTCAGTAAAATATTAAAAACAATATACATACATACATATACTATGTACAAAAACACATGCATATATACATACACATATATAAATATTTGTATTCATATAGTTTTATTTTATATTTCTATGTTGCTGTTGGGTATTTGGGGGTGTCTTTATTTTCTAGCTCTTCTGTTATGTCTGTCGTTGGTTTATCAGTGCTGTTTCCCTAAGGGAACCTCCTAAAGGGATCGATAAAGTCGTCTATCTCTATCTATATACCATGGTCAACTAACACAGTACCTCCTACAAGTGTTATTTCTGTTGAGAATACAGAATAAACCCCCACATCACCCTCCCTACTCCAATACTATACTGTTATCATTATAATCATGGGCTTTCAAAAGTACTAGGTTGACAAAACTGCCACTTATTCAAAAGCATCTTTGGCATGTTTCTATAAGTGCGTGTTTCCATGTGTGCAGGTACGGGAAGTACAATAAAAACTAATTTGCATCCGCTTCAGGCAACCAGGTCATCAAACACAGAACGCAATGTAAGGACCTGAGACATCAACGATATTTATGAACATCACCTCCACATGTATTTGACCCATTTTAACACATTATAAAACACAGAGTGCTGTTACATGACAGCTGAGAGGACTGAAAAACAGATAGGCCGTCGTGTTAACAGGACTAAAAAACCTGACACTCTACATATTTCAAACAGAGATGCATCCGACCTGAACCTGATCTGAGTGCAACTCAAGAAAGAAAAGAACAGGAAAGAAAAGTAAAACAATGAAGGAATGAAAAGAATGAGACACGTATGAGTCAGTCCTGTAAGTAAGAGAAAATGAAGGGGATAACAAGAAGCGTTGCACGTACGACAAAGCAGGACACGTCCACACTAGCACCTGTGCAGCATCGCTGCTGTTGCCTTTTATATATTATGAAACCTGCAACCTGCAACCTGCAACAGTCAAAACAACACAGCTCCTATTAAACACTGACTCTGCTGCGTGTTGCACTGTACAGACAACAGGGACATCTATGTCTTAAAAACATGCTGTGAGAGGAGATTTGATTTACTAAAAGGTATAATCTACAGACGTTATTTCTCTGAGGCCTTTTACCAGTTTATTACTGTTTTAATTTCATTTGAATGATTGCTCCCAAAATGAAGCTGTGGGGGTGTTAAAAAAGACTCCAAATCTTTGCACTTTGTTACAAAAATTGTTACATTAATAGTGCATGACTGATCCTGGATTTTGAAAAAAAAAAAATTATTGCAAATTGCTTGTTTTGTTCCTCAGACATTCAGTTTGTTATCACATGTGAAAAAAAAAGCAAGGCACTAATTAAAAAGCAAGAATTATATATATTTGGGATTTTTTTGATGGCGTTACACAAAACTGACATAAATGCATTTTAATTAAATTTTTATTCTGATTGACCATTAAACAATTAAAGGAAAAGGAAAGAAAAATAAGAGCAACTATCTGCAACACATAAACCATAAAGACTCATTTAGCAGCTCTGAATTAACCTGTGTCACTTAAGTTTTATTAAATTGACACAGGAAGAGATGATGCTGCTGCAGAAACCAGGTTTAGATGCATTATTTTACCTACAAGCTTTAATATTTTACCCAAAATTGTAAAAAAAAGACTACTGGAGAAATAGAAACTGAATGAGTTTATGAATATTTTGTGCTCATTTTTTTTTTTTTTTTACCTAAATTCAAACTGTGGTAGCTGACTAGGTCAATGTACATAATCTGTATTCTGGTTAGTGAGACAGTGTAAGGAACACTGATCGATTGCTTGAAATTATGAGCAATTGCTCGTCTGCAAAGGAGACGTTTCGGCTCCGGGCAAAACAGCATTACTGCAGCATTCTTCCTCTTAGGCCAAGAGAACAGATGATAACCTGGAGCTTAAAGCTGCTGGCACGCAAAGATGTACCTCCTCACATTAACACATTCGCTGCACAGGAGACGGAGCTGTCTCTGGGTTCTGATCTACGCAGCATATGTCAACCTTGATTCAGCAAGAAGGTGCTATTGATCTAAATAGGTTATTTCCTAACTAGGTTATTCTGAGGATAAGGGAGGAAGTAAAGGTTCTTCAACAAATCCACAAGGTGTGGACCGAACCACCTGTAAATTCGATTCAACGCAATCTTTTTTTAAATCATGTTTGTGAAACTTACTTTCAGTTTTTGTGTGTTACATTGTATGAAATCTTGAAAAAAATAAGGGACAGCTTAACAGTACAAAGCAATCAAATAAAACGCTGCAAACCATCACATTTGGCAGATGCTTTTGTCCAGAGTCAGTTACTTAGTATTCTAGTCTGCATCTCCCCCAAAGCAACAACTAGAACCGTAAACGTATCTAGTACTACAGTACAAGTGCTCATAGATTTTTTAGCTTTGCTTTCCACCACTGAAGCTACTGAACAGTTGCTTGTTTTTTGCATTCACTTGTTTTGTTTCTGTTGTCTCCTCTTCACATCATGTGAACTGGATAAACAGGTTCAGTTTACGATAAAGAAGACTAAACGTGCGTATCTTTATTTACACCGATCAAATGTACTGGTCTCTTCCCACACATTTAAACCGGATTTAGTACGAACCTGCTGTTATCAGTTAAAATTACCTTGTTATTGGTGGTTGTTTTGACCTTAGTTGGATTTATCTTGTACTTACACTTACACAAGTTACACAATGAGTTGAAAATGTTATCAAAGTACATCTCACTTTCTGTTTCCTGTTTTAGATGTGATTAGTAAAAATCAAATATTATCAGTTAACGTGTTCCTTTTTTTGGATTTTGGTGCACGAAACATTTCTAAAAACTCTGGAAAAAAACCAACTTAATTGCATAAACAATCAGCAAAGTGAGTCCTACAGGTAGTCTTTTAATAGTTTTTATTTTTTGAAAAATGACTAATTTCTATTTCAATATCAAAATAAAATTCCACATTTCTGGCCCCAAACTGTTTTAAATTGACAACATCTTTTGGTCGAGTTTGTGTCTTTTTAATCATAATATCAGGACTGGAAGTTGTTTTCTTCCATAGGGTCACAGATAAAAAGTGAACGTAAACCACTGTGGATAATTTTTACATCTTATGTCAAAGGTCTTCATGTGATCTAGTTGGAAGACCTATTTTCTGTTTTTAAAAATAAACAATAAACATTTGACAAATCTAGATATACAGTCAATTTACACAGATTTCAAATCTCCATGTTATGGATTTTCTCCAAACAAAATAATACAAATAAATAAATAAATCTCATTCTAACTTCTATTAAATTGATGAGACCTTGAAAAATGCTATAGCTCTACTCCAAACACTTTTTATGAATTTTTTACATTTGGCCCCCAGATCTAAATTTCATCATTTCTGCAAAATTTAGTATGTGAAGTCTACATCTCACCAATTGTTCATTTTTATCTGGAATGGGTTGAAATTGACACTAAAAATCATATAAACCTTGAGAGAACAAATTGTAAAAAGTATTTGTGTGAGTAGTTGTTGATTATTATTATATAATGATCTAATAAAAATATAAATTCTTCACCTGCACAAAGAATCTTTAATTCTCACACATTAACATCTCCATTAGTTTTCCAAATACTTTCATCCAAATTTCAATTCTGTGTTGTACGAATGTACAATATACTGAAAATTACAACAAAGCGTCACAGATCTTACTAAATGCAGCTTCAGAGCTAAAACACTCACTTATTAAGATAATTTGACTGCATATTTTCCCCATGAAGGATTGTTTTAATTTCCTTGTTTTATGAGAAAGTGTTAATATTCATTGCACATATACGAAAGAAAAAAAATCCAGTAAAAAATAACCAATTGGTGAGACACAGAAATGATGAAATTCTGCTCCCAGGGCCAAACTTCAAAAATTTATAACTAAATTTAAAAAAAAAAAAAAAAAACTTGGTCCCATGGATTTTCAATAGAAGTTTTCAGATTAATGTTTAAAAAAAAAAAATCCATGACATGAAGTAGGAGGTAAAAACTGCTCTGATATAGTCTCAATATTTCTAAATAAAGGTTTCACAAATCTAACGCTGTGATATTTGAATATATATGAATATTTACTCTTTCCTTGTTAATACAATCCAGTTTTGATAAATATAAATCTAGTGGTTTTTGATCTTGACCTGATCAAACGTGGTGATGTTGTTTTGTTCCATAATATGATTTCACAAATATGAAGGAAGATCTAAAACAGTGTTAAGAGGCTAACCAGGGTGTATAAAGGCCTTTAAATAGTCACAAAAACAAGTGAATCATAAGAAAATACCTACAACGTCTTCAAAAATATAACGTCATCTGATATTCAACAGGCCAATTAATGTAAGCTAGTTAGCTACATGCTACATCACTGACTGTTAGGATGTAACATTATAGTTTAGCCACAGGAACCATGTAGGTGTCAAGTATCCAATCACCCTATTTATCAATCGACCACGAATCGATAAACATTTAGGCAAGAGTCGGTAATTACCACTGTAAGCAGAGCCCTGAGGTGAGCTAACGGTGACACGTTATAAAGCTCACCAGCTAATTAGCCAGAAAGCTAACAGTGAATATACAGCAACGTTAGCTACTTACGCATCGATAGTCTTCTGAATGTGTATTAAATAACGCGCAGCTTGAGTCGTTAGTCATTGACTTAGTATTTTCACTGTCCATTTTAACTCACAGTGAGTTTAGGATAATTTCGCTTCAGTATTTTGTTTTTGTTTTGTTGGAGCTTTTCATGCACTTCCTGGTTCTACGGAGCGCGCAGAGGGACAAACTTTAAAACTGACAGATCGAGTCGCGGTTTCACGGGAGAGTCAAAAGATCATGAAAACTTGATTTGATAAAAACTACTTCATCGACTAATTCTTTAAACTCTACATCTATGCATCTCTGCTGTATGCCACTTAATAATACAATTAAATTCACTAAAAATATGAATAAACCTTTTGAATTATGTGAAAAAAACCCATATCCCTCATTGCCCCATATTTATAAAGAGATTTAGACAGATTAGGTCAGATTTCATCTACTCTATACCTCTACTCCACTACATTCAGAGGAAAATATTATAGTCTCAGTGTCATGTCATTCGTTTAGAGTATCATTAATATCACAATACTGTCAAAATACTTTGTATTGTCTACTTTGTGCACAATACAAAGTGGTATAAAGTGGCAGAACATGGCAAAATTCTCCATATACTACAACATTACAAAACATTTCATACTTTTCAATGCATTGGTGATTAAAATCAATAAACCATTTATATAAACAATGACACTACAACTCATTCTCATCCATAATGAATGATTTACTTTTCTCGTAACACCTACTTTTTAGTTTTTGCAAACATGAATATATTATAGTGTATTTGCACAGTGCAAAGGGTCAGTTAACCTTATTTTACTCATGTTTACTTTGATGTTTGTCTTATAATTCCAACATGATGCATCATCACAGTAGTGTTTGTGTTGGTAAACACACGTGAGTTTGTAAAAGAAAAGCCGTTTGGTGAGAGCCTGTGGCATTCACCTTAAGGTTAATGATTAGATTATCTCAATGGATGTCTTTTGAGTCAAATGCAGGAAGGCATGTTACCTTTGTCCTAAATGTAGACAAAGGTAACATGGCTGCGTGTAACTTACTCTGAGTCTGAGAAAAGGTGTGTCTCCTCAAAGATGTTTAAAGAGTTGAAAAGTCATTCCCTTTGAAATGTTTCTGTCTTTTTCAGAATTTCAGACGAACTTACTCTGAAAAAGGAAATGATTAAAATAGACATAGTTCATTCTCAAACGTTATTCTTCACTTTAAGCTTTAACCAGGATCTATATCCGACATATATCAATTAAGTGAAAAGGAACTTTAACAGAAATTGAATTAGTGTCAGAAATTTGATTAGTGAGATTAATGTATTTAAGTGACTTTTTACTTCTTCTGCTATTGTCTAGTGACTGAAAAGAGGCATATTTTTGCATAACTTTAAAGATGTCTCTGCAGATTCTTCTTCAATGTGTCTTAATGTTTAATCATTTTAATTTTTGTCCATTTATGTGGTCGAGTGTGTGTGATGAGAAGAGACAGAAATAGAGGCAGACAGGCAGAGATTACATAAAACTGGCATGAAGCGGGTGTGTTGTGGTGTCTATTGTGAGACTGAAACTCCCAACTGCACCCTTTTCCTTCTGTGACCGTAGAGACTGTCACTATCAGGGCAATAATTAAATCTTTTTTTGGTCCACTGGACACACAAGAATAACATTATTACATAAAACAATACATGCTTGTATATGTGCACACAAGAGGAGTAATTTCACTTTGCTCTCTGATTAAGATATTATTATATAAATGTAAAGATAAAAGGAAACATACACAGTACATTCAGGTTTTATATTCTGGAACAAAGTGTATGCACTGTAGGGAAATATTCACTTGACAAAATTATCCCGTGAAAAAATTGGGGTCTTTAAAAGCATTAAAATGGCTCCACATGTGTAATATTACTAAAGAAAGTGCTACCTATTTCCTCAGGCTCTTTACTTCAAGAGTAAACCATTTTTAAAATGTTTTATACTTGTTTAACTTACATTATGCATAAGTGTGTTATTACCAAAGCTAATACTACGGTATTATTGGCTTATTACAAGTAAATTTGCTTTTGTTGCCTTTTCCCTCAGCTTTTATTTGCAGGTTGACTCCTACAAAAAGATGTAAACACAAATAGAAAAAAAAAAAAACACAATCCCATTCAGAAACTAAATGTCCGGAGGTAAAAAGAAACATTTGTTTAACTATCATAAAGCTCTTCCATCCATTTGACAGGAAGGAGGCAACAGTTGCGGCTCTTTACAAGTGCATCACCTGTTTTAAAAGCCATGATGATGAATGTGAAAAAACCTCCCAAGAGGATATACAGACAATGGAGTTTATTTCCAGATGCTTTTATGTTTTGTCTCATGTCTGTTCTTTCTATTAATAAACTTCCTGGAAAAACAATGTAACTCTAGTGAAACATAAGGGAGGTGTATAAAATATGATGTGTGTTATAACACTACGGCTGCGTAATAAATCTGTTAATTGTCACATATTCCTTTCAGTAACCCTGCTCTCGGTGAGTAAATGCAAGAAAAAGCCATTTTTGTTCTTGTGTTTAAGCTTAATTCAATTTTTATGCGATTTGTTTTAGTTGTTATTGTAACTGTGTTCATGAAAAAAATCATTCACAACAAACTGAGTACATTCATATAAAAGTTTTATTGTAGAAACAAATATCACAAGTACAAAAGTGGTGCAGAAGGTGCATATAAAAGCAGTCTCTTTTCTTTGACAGATGGATTTCTCCGGTAATACCTCGATAACAGCAAACAAATGACAAAAACCACAATGTATCTCGTGGAAAACATCCAAAATGATTCCAGTTCATTGACCATATGGGACATAAAGAGATCACTGGCTTCTGCGTTGAGCAGAAACCTCCTTCTATACAAAAAACAAAGACACATAGGAAATGAAGAAGCACTGGTCATACATGGACAAATACATCTGAACAAACTGACATCATCAGCATCACCGACAGGGAGCCAAGTCTTTTGTCAGTATCTCCTTCAGAGGGATGGTTCAAATGAAAAAGTCCTGTAGTTCATATAGTCCACTTCTCCAAGTTTGTAAAATCACATTCGACTCTCAAACATATCATGTGAAGTAATAAATTAAATTTTAAATAAAGGTTTAAATATGTGTCATCTGTGTATCCAGATCTGAATGCATGATGCGTACAACACTTTGGAGTGCAAAACGTATTGGTTTCGTGTTAAGTACACAACAAATGTTTGTTTCTTCAGGATCAACAACACATCTACAGTAAAAAAAACCACAGAATAGACCAACACCATGTAGGCCTATGAGATGCCTCTTCCTCTATCCCTCAAAGGTTTATCCCTTGATTTCATCAGCAGCATATAGATAATAAGGCTTATTGACAAGACACGTCAGTTCAGCCAGTCCAAGAATAAAAGCTTTTTTGTTTCCCCCGGTGTCTCTTACTGGCCCCATCCTCCGATGCCAATCTCTTTCTTGTAACGCTTGGTGAGACAGTTGGCCTGCTGTGTCAGCTTGGACAGCACATCCTGCAGCCCGGTCAGGTGGAACTGGAACTGCTTCTCCAAATCCTCTTCCTCTTCCTCGTCTTCCTCATCGAATGATGATGATGATGCTGTGGATGAAGCGGAGGATGTGGATGAGATGGATGCGGACGAGTTCATGCGGGTGATCTTCATGCTCTCTTTGCGTCTCTCGTCGGCTGCGGCGCATCGGACACCCCACTCGATGTCCCTGCGGATGGACTTGAGCAGCTGGTAGTAGCTGTACATGTCTCCCTCCTCATCGTCCGATTTCAGCGAGCTCAAACTCCTGTCCTCGTCCAACGGGACGTCCCGCAGCAAACTGGGGACCATGACGGTCTGATCCATGTTGTTCACGGCGCCGATGAATCGGTTCATGGCGTTGAAGAGAGAGTTTTTCTGGTTAGGTGTTTCTGTCAGCTGCATCATCATCTTGACGGTAGTTGTTTCTTCTTTTTGAAAACAGAAAGCGAGGATCTGGTGTTCTGGTCCTGTTTATTCTCCTCTGCGTATACCCTGATTTAATTCTGGGCTGATCGGCTTAAAGAAGCGGCTGCTTGTCTGTGATGCTGCTCCGGGGATTGGCTGTCCTGTAAATCAGGCGAGCTGCGTTGCGGGATGGGCACGGTTCTTGAGTTTTCCCTTTTGATGGATGTTAATGCCCTTCTCGTTCTTTCTGAATTGAGGGAAGACGGGTGCGCCTTTATATCAGAAGTGGTTTCAGCCTCCCAAGGCGGTCCCACGACCTGTTTGTCAGGTTCTCCCGCTGCACTTGTAATAGGACCCAAATGACCTAAAATAGCACTCAGCAGAGAGCAGGGAGGTTTGGCACATTTTCTCAAAGAGGAGTGGCTTTAGATTTGACAGTTTGGTCGTGATTCACCCAACCCCACAAAATTCACATCTCATGGAAACACAACAACCCCCCACCTGACTTATCAGTATCAATCTGGGTGGGATCAAAGTTTTAATTACGCACAACAGCTGGCAGGTCACTGCCAAAACAGTGTCATCTCAAACTTTACAGAACGTGTCCTGAGCTGTCTAAATCTGTTCTGTGATTTTATGTTCCGGTTAAAGGAGTGACTGACATTGCATCACTTCATCCCCACCACATTCTCTTCCTATGAGCCAGACAGAGAGTCTCGAAAGGGTGAGGTCTGACCGAGCGGTGTGATGAATATTCATTAAACAAGCCATCAGCCCACTACTCGACCGTCCAGTAAAACCAATCAGATGGCTGCATGCGCATCCGAGGCGGGACAAGTCTTTGATGGACCAATGTCGAGGCCACTCTTATCTCTCCCTTACTAACAGAAAGCACATGCAACACATGGTGGAACTCAAGCTTGTCAGTGATTAAACATCTTAACAAAAAACATTGTCATGGAGCGTGCAACCTCAGCGTTGGAGGAGGTGTTTGGGAATTTACAAGCAGCCCGGTACATGTAATGTATAAATAGTGCATTCAGACTCATCAGTGGAAAACAACACAAGTTAAAATTGGTTCAAGTGGCCTCTCAAAGTTTGAAACAAGTTTCCCCTGATAATTAACCCTTGCATCACTGTTGTTTGAGGTTTGTCTCTTGATGCTTGCCTCTGTTTTTTGGTTCAGCGTTTCCTTATCTGAGTTTAACATCTGGATAGATGGTGTCTCCCACTGTGTTAGTTGGGATAAACGACCAAATAGACTGATTTGACTTCTTTAATCAAAACTAGTGGAGAAGTTTAAAACATATATCCCTTTCTTCAAACCTCTGATAACTTAAGTCCAACTTCATCTCAAAAAAGTAAGTGTATTTAATAATCATATCATGTTTGTTATGTAAAGTCCAAATCTGAAAAGTAACCACATCAGTTGAGTGAAATGTCATATTTTTTAGTATAAAATCACATAACGTGATACCTCAAAACGGTGTTTAAATACAATAATCTGGTAAATGCAGCTATTACTTTACTTTACCCTGCTCATCCCCGAAATGTGTTTCGTCCCGTCCCCTCTATCATTTGTCCAATGAATTTTACGTGATGCTGTATGAAACCTAGCAGGTTTAATATGATTAAACACATATGAGATTAAAAACCACTATACGGCACAATACAAGGTTTCCTACATTAACAGTGAAACACATATCATTGCTATAATGGTCCAATTGTGTGACTATTACATTGATAAAATAGGGAATGAAAATGTCATGAAAGTACAAGTTCATTTTTTTTTTTTGCTGAGGATCACAAACACACCAGTAGTCCCCACAGAAACATAACAGCCTTGGTTATTTCCCCCTCAGGGTCGTTTTAGTATAAGCCAGTTGCAACCCTGACAAGGTTTTCAGATTACACCTAAAAACCAAACTGTTGCACCAGCCAGTATCCAGCAGTGATGGTGGATAGCTGATTTCCTGCCACTCTTCTATCTATAGCATCCAGTAAACAGGGGGACTCCCACCAGCTTGTGTATCAGAAATAGCTGACCATGAAGGCTCCATACAGTGCGTGTTCTGGTGGAGGTTCTCAGCTTGAAATCTGAGCTTTGGTAAACACTTCGGGTTAGACTGAAACTATAGACACTTGTTTTTCCTTCCGTATGGTTGTCAACACACGGACATGTACTGTTTGAAAAGAAAACATGTCGTTCTAATCATTGTAAATACATTTTTGAAACAGGCCCACATTACAGTAAGAGCTCGGCGCATAGGAATGACATGAACAAGCAAGGAAGGGAGGGAGGAACGGAAGAGGAGGCCTGAGAGTGATACCCAATGGTAAGATGGGCACAGCTTGTTCTAGCTACTTGCAAATGAATCACTGTTCAAAAAAATTGTTGCTCAGCAAGAATGGGGAGAATGTGAATGTAGTTGCAAAACCTGCTAGGTGAGCTGCTCTCTTCACGCCGCCCCCCCCTCCATCACCCAACCGCTCGCTTTCTGTCCTATCTTACTTCCGGCTCCACATATCTCTTTTCTTTTTCTTTTTCATGACATAATTCCCTGTTTCCTGAAGTCACTGGTCTCAGAAACATCCACAACACATATTAAAGCGATAATTATAATACCACAACATTAAAAATGTTCCATAATTTCTTAAATTAATTTAGTATTATTGGCAACATATATTTAAAGTGATTCAAGTTAGCAGCATTTTGAGGAGCTGGAGGTGGGTCTGAAAAATACTTAATATACTTAAGTGCATTAGTTAAATGTAATTACTTAGAGAGGAGGAGCTCAGACACTTTACTTAAGTAAAAATAGCAATTTGCCAATGAAGATGCTTACGATTCTAATTAAAAAAACAAATAAAATTCAAAGTGTCCCTTTAAAAACCTTAAGGAAAAGTACAGAAGTCTTATCCTCTAAATGTACTTTAAGTGTCAGCAGTAAAAAATACTTAGAAATACAGCAGAATCCTTCCTGTGTGTGTCATATGATTATGTAAGATATTATTAGATTAGCTACTGAAGGTGGAGCCTGTCGGAGAGTTTAATACTTAATAATTAATTATATATTATACATTAATAGGTTTTGTATGTAAAATGTTTTTATGCATCATAAAGAGAATCTACCCATCAAATAAATGTAGTAAGAAGAACATGATTTTACAATCAAGTGTAGTAGATAAGAAGGCAGCACAAAATATATGGTAGTATGCTTTAGTAAATGCACTTAGTCATACTCTGTTGCTGTCTGAGGCCTGGTCTCTGTCCCACACACATCCCCTCAGTCTCAAATCTGCCTTGGAAGCAAAGCTCCACAAACACAAGTCAACTAATCTCACCCCCCCCTCTCTGAAGACCGGCTGATTCCAGATCCATTTAGAGGAAAAAAAGCAGGTCAGCAGAGCAAATGTGCACCACGGTTGAACAGAGATCAGATAGGAACAGGAGCTGGCTTTGCTTTTTCAACAGGGCTGTCAATCAAAGCCCCACCTCGCTGACTTCCTCTATTCTCCCGAGAAAGGCCTCTCCACTTGTCAGAGGACGCACCGTGCCTGAATGCAACAATGAAACCCGGATCAGTTCGGAAGGGTTTCTCGATTGTGTGTCATGTCAGAAGCTGAGCATCCACCGATTACGGCGGGTGTCATCATCATCCCACAAGGCTTCAAAGAGTGAGGGAGAGGAAGAAGTGGAGGAAGGTGGGGATGGTGGGGAGGGAGCGGCGGGTTGCTGCACTATAGGAACAGACACATTGAGTGGGAACTCTAGTACTTGTCATCACAGCCGCATGTTACTGAAAAGTGTGAGGCAGGGGTGTCTGAGTTCAGCGGGGGAAGCTGGAGGCAAAGCAACAACAGCAATTAGAACAAGTGGCGGCAACAACAGCGACAAGCGCACATATCAAAAACAAAGGGGTGGAGTAGGAAGGGCCAAACAGATGACTTTATAAGGTAATGAATGAGGTATCTAATTCTGTGTGTGTGTTAGAAAAAGAGAAAGGTTAAGTGCTCCATCTGCAAGTTTTTTTTTCCTTTTTTTTTTTTTTTTTTTAAATCAAACTCATAATAAAACCATATTAAAGCAGTAATTCCTGTCATAGATTTAATAAGATTTTTAATCTGATTAAGCTGCCATTTAAAAACACATTCCTTTTATAATCAGCTACGTGAGCTATTTAACGCTGTGATTTGAAGCAGCTCTTAGAGCAGCACATCAGCAGGACTGCATGTGACACTAAAATGGTGCAAGTGAATGTCTTTAAAATTCAGGAATCCCCCCGTGGACAAATAACATTATGTTATTTGTGTGTAAGAAGAAAAACAGAAAAAAAAAGCAACAACATAAAAGAGGAAATAAACAGTTTCAATGTTAAAGGTTTGTTTGATGGAGCTGAAAAAATTTAAAAACCATACGTGAACTTAGTGGAAACTTCTAATCTTAAATATACATCTTATTAACTCGTCAGACACCCTTTATTTTGCAGTTTAAAGAAAACAGATGCAATGGGAACTTAAGTAAGTCATGGTTGTGATGATGAAAATCCTAAACCACTTCTGCACTCTCTGTCTTAACAAGCTCCCTGAAAGCTGCTGGAAGACTTTTTGTCGTTAGTGGTAAATGTGAAAACAAAGTTGCTCCAACAGGAGCAGATGCAGCTGTAAGATTTCCATGTCAAATGAAGATCTGGCTTCTCAAACTGTGAAAACGTAAATGAAAAACAAATACATCTGTAATGATTTTTGACGTAACCGAACAGCATTTATGACATTTATTGAACTTGTTTTCTCAGTTTGAACTAATTATTCAACCTACATTTTGGTGAAATCACAGATGAACCATCTTAAAACGAAGATACAGAGAAGTTTTGTTTGATTCTTACAAAATGAAAGTCTCAGTGAATATTTGTATTGACGACAATCTTGGCACAGAGCCTGATGTTAAGTCAGGGATGAAGAATGTTTGTCTTTTTTATATCTTTATTTTATGAGTTGTCAAAGTACATTACTCAAGTTGACTTTCTCAAGGTGGTAAGGTGCAGCATCAACAGTAAGACAGATGCTGACCATGGTGATGAAGATGGAGCTGAGTCAGAAGGCAAAGCTGTCGATTTATCAGTCGATCTACTTTCTGACCCTCAACAGTAGTCATGAGCTTTGGGGCAGTGACCGAAAGAATGAGATTGTGAATTCAAGCAGCCGAGAAGGGTTTTCTCCAAAGGATGGCTTATTTTAGCCTTAGAGCTGTGGTGAGGAGCCGCTGATCTCTTGTCTTGAAAGGGAACCAGTTGAAGTGCTTTGAGAGTGTGACCCAGATGCCTCCTAGGTCTGTCTGGGAGGTTTTCCAGGGAATGCCCAACTGAGATGCGTCTTTGAGGTACACTCAGAGCACGTAGGGGAGATTATGTATCTCATGTAGTCTGGCAACACATCAGGATCCACCAGGAGGACCTGGAAAGTGTCTCTGGGGAGAGGGACACCTGAAATACATTGTGACCTGCTGCCTTCCAGATAAGTAGTGGTGACAAGGTGACATGGTGAGAAAACAGCAAAAAACTTTACCACAAATGAGCTGAAAATAGGTTGAACTAAAACCAGTTTTCAAGCTAGTCCTTCTTCAAGACTGGGGCCACAAAATGGAGGATAGTTGAGATGTGCAAAATTTTGACAAATTTAAGATTAAATTATGTTGACTAAATTTGTACAGAAGAAGCCCAGGGGCCCTCGGTCAGGTGTACACTTCCCCCAGATTTGTAATGTAAATGCAATTTTCTCATCACTTCGTATTTAAAACTGTGGCGTGATTGCATCCAGCTTTTTGTCATCATTTGGCTGCACTTGAACGTGTCTGTGCGCTCTTCAGTTCGTGTGTGTGTGCGTCAGTGTGAGTAATAGCGCTTCCCCGGTGGCATCTCCCTCCAGCCTATAACCCATTAAGTGTATTCGGGAGGCGGAGGCGAGGAGGAGGCAGGGCGCGGGAGCCAGCGGCACGCACGCTCCATTAGCGGACCCACTGCCGCGCCGCTCTGCCGGTAATTTGCGTAACGAGACTGGAGGGAGTCCGGTTAGCGCACGGTCTCCCCGAGTAACAGCCTCTCTACGCCGTCTCCTCATCGCCGTTTTCCGGCTTCGTTTCGGATGCAACGCACGGCGGCAGCGCAGCGGGAGAAGCGGACGGAGAGAAACGGAGGGTGTGTGTGTGTGTGTGTGTGTGTGTGTGTGTGTGTGTGGTGTGCGTGCGTGCGTGCGTGCGGAGATGAAACAGCAGACACACACACACACACACACACACACACACACACACACACATCACCACCTCCCTCTCTCTCTCTCTCTCTCTCTCTCTCTCGGCCCCGTTTTCCACTGATACCTAAGCGCCATCACGTGGCCGATGGTGGTATTTTCAGCGCGTGATCGCATAAAAAAAAAAAAAACACCACCGAGGCTCGTGATCTCAACTCAAGTCAGTCACAGAAAACATAAACAAAGTTTGTTTTTTTTCTCGGGTGTAAGATGTTATAATGGAAGACATCAGTATAAATACAAAAACTAAAAGCTTATAAATTCAGTTTTCAGTTTATTAGGTAACAATTTAATAGAAGATTATACCGTGATAGGGCTTTTTTCATGTAAAACTAAACATTAAATCCTTTAAATAGTCATATAATTAAATCAACACTTCTAAAACAGTGTCAACAAAATCTAAACATTATAAAATACTGCAGAGCTGTTGTGTTAAACTGTATAAGAGGCTGATATTAGATTTAAAGATAATAATGAAAATCAGCAAAAATGAATTCATGAGTTGTTCTGCTGCTTTTGCCTCAGGCTTTTGTTTTTATGCCAATGTCAGTTTTTTTTCTATGACAATCTGGGGAATTCATGTCATTTTGATTTTATTTTTGGTGCAAAAAAAAAACAAACAAAAAAAACAATACCTAAATATCATCCCCGTGTGTAGGTTGCAGAGGTAAATTGTTTTTTTTCTTTGGTTTGAGGTCAATGCTGAGGTCATGTGATATTAGATGAGCCAGCTGGCAACCAACTGGACCTTTCTCTATCCTTTTAAGCAATAAAACTATAATCCTCTTTTTTGGATGTTAACTAAAAGGTAAAAACTGATGTAACTCACTGGAGCGTCCTGGGTGTGTTTCTAATATACGATAATCATGTCAGGTAACAACTCTATGATATAAATACTATGCGTTCATATCAGGTTGCAATTGTCTGTAATTTTACACCTAAATTTGTATCTATCACTTTTCTATCAGAACCCATCCTGCTGAGGTGTGATGATTAGGGCACAGGGGGCAAATGAGTTGTAACAACGACACAAGGTCAACAGACTTGTGTTTTTACAGGGAATATTAATTTTGAGACGTTTCGCTGCCCCTCTGAGCGAAGTGTAATCACTACTCAGAGGCAGGTCTATCATGCTTGGACTTCACTGCATGTGGTGGTCTTTAATTAGCACCGTGTACACAAACCTGTCAGTCTATATCCACATCTACAAGACCCAAATATTTGGATGCCCTGCACCGAATCACTGAGTAGATATATTATCAACCATAGACCTTTAACCAGACCTCTTCCGACACAAATGCTGAGCTAAAATATAATTTATCCTAATTTAAGTGTGTAAACAGTTTGAATTATCACTTTGTTGAGCAGAAGTGATCTTGTAGACATCTCTTGAATGTCCTAAGACGGTACAAACAACACAGTTTTGGTTAATATTTTTGATAAGCAACATTATATTTAATACATACAAGGCTAGCTCCATCACAGCAAAATGAAAAGACAATAAACACAATGGTTATCTGTATATTTATTGATAATAAGACCACTGATGGTGACTTAGTCAATAGTAGACAGCATGGTGCAATTCTTTTGAGTGTCTAGTGACCCCTTGTGTACGCTGGATGGTATTACAATTTAGTATTTACAGGACAATATCAGCTTGAGGGAGGAGAGTAAGTTTCAGAGTGCTGGAAAACATACATTCACTAAATAAATTTGCAGCTTTAAAAGCAATAAGGTTATGAAAAGCTACAACCAAATACTGACTAAAATTGAACACATCAGGATCCACAAAATTAAGATCACACACACTCTATGTCATGTATTCACACACACACACACACACACACACACACACACACACACACACACACACACACACACACACACACACGCACGCACGCACACATGCACACACATGCACGCACGCACACACGCACCTCGTCATACAAGGAAACTACACACTCAAGATTAAGGGGATACTGAAATAAATAAACAGTCAAACACACTTGCACAAGCTCACACACACACACACACACACACACACACACACACACACACACACACACACACACACACACACACACACACACACACACACACACACACACCAAAAGAGCGATAGAAAACCACTTGGTGAAACTGTAAACTTAGTGCCAACCAAATCATAATACACATACAGCTAATTTGAAACAGCAACATGGTGCAAGTTACTCTCAACAAAACATTGGCCACAATTATTTTTTCTCAGTGCGAGGTTCCTATAAACTATCAAACAAATACAGATTAACAGCACAAAGTGCGGAATCAAAACTCTTGACACAACATTTAGATATTAGCATATTAGAATGAGAAACATTACATCATATAAATTACATTTCCAATACATATCTACAGATGGTGATGCTGATGGAGGCATGTTGATGCACTACATAGAATACTGTAAATACTAGATGAACACTGTTGGAGTCCCACACGTCTCTAATGTCGGCTTCTCTTGTTGTTTCTTAAAGGAAACGTTTCATGACCCTAATGATTTGATATGACCCTAGTTCTCTGATAAGTGTTGTTTTACCTCTTTTAGTTGTTTTCCTGTTTGTTGCAACTGTAATCTTCTACATCTGCATCTCTGCAGCAACTTTAACAACTAGAGGTCTGTAAAAGAGTTTAAATTTGTCTTTAAAGCTAAATCATGACATTTTGCAAATTAGTCAGTTACTTTACTAAAACATTATTAAGGTGTCAGTTTGCTTCAGATGACTCTCCAAGATCTGTTCGACAATTTTTATAACTTTCAAAAACAGATAATTTGACGATTACGCTGCCGCATCGTGCAGAGATTGGTAAAAACTTGGCAAAATTTAAACCTTTTACTTTTCATCTGACCACCAAGTTTTAAATCACGACCGTCTCTGAGGAGAAACTGTCTGAACCGTTTCTACTACGTGTTTTTTTTTTTTTTTTTTTGATCCAACTTTGTGCGCGGCCATTCGGAGAGTAGAAACCCTTTCAGCTTTAGACGTGTTCAGGCGACACTTTGTATGTCCTATGCTGTTTGAAGCATACTGATGCATTAAATGTAACAAGGTGGCTACAGATATAATTCAGAGTCTGAAAAGGCCCGGTCCCACCAGAATTTCAAACTGCTAAATTTTAAATCTGAACAAATTCTTTGCACCAAGTTTAACTTTGTTGAGCTTTGACGCACAAATTTACATCACTGACCGACTGCGAGTCGTCTTTATCGTCCAGAACTGCTCGTTTAGGGAGAAAAGAGTTGTAAAGTCAGATATAGAGGAAGCTATAAATCATTTTAATTGCACTTATTTTTGCCTTGTCAAAGCAGGAGAAGCACAGTTGGAATTAAAAACATAAACAATAGCTGCGTTTCCTATTCGGTGGGGCAGTTTCAGGGTCCTGGTATTGTGCGTGTTCACTCGCTGACATGTTTACTGGGACAATTAGAGGAATGGAGCCATGTTTAATTTTATTACTTACACCTTTGTGCTTCTCCCATGTTGATAAGTCAAATATTTCCTCCATGTAAAGGGTCTGTTGTTGATCTATCAATTAAGCTGTGAGACAGTGAGCTTGCTAACATTATTATTAACTGACAGTTTGTGACTTTTCAGTGTGTTTTCACTGTGTGGGCCTCTAGAGTGTAACAGATTTGTCTTACAATTTACCTATTTCAGTTTGTTTGCCAGAGAAATCAATTTATTTTCCCTCAAAAAGCAGTTAAAAGATATTAATTGTTATTTAAAGTGTTATTATGTGACTTTCACATTTCATATCTGTGGTCTTATCTTTTTATTCCAGATTAAAGCTTTGACTAATACTGATTTACAATTTTAAAAAGTAATGTGCCTCATAATCAGCGATTCAGTTAAATTAGTTAGGTCAAAAAAATATTGTGCCTTGTCTACAGATAAAAAATACTTTCTAACAGATCTCCCTATTTATTTCCTTTGTCAATGTCCTCATTGTTTGTATAAACATAAAATATCATCCTCAGTACACATAATCAGTTCACAAAATGTCACAACCATAGGAATATACAATGGTGAGCGATAGCAAATTCAAATGCAAAACTAAACCTATCTATTAAAGTATTACTTTCAAGCTTTAGTAATGTCATTCTGTACAAAGATGTGCAGTGGTCTTCTGATAAGCGGTGGAGCATGCCGCATCCAACTGAGAGGCCAAGTTGCACCCAGTCACCTATCTGAGACCAACACTGCTGTCAACTCAGACAACTCTGGTCTACCTGCTTGTCGTAAGCAGTACTGATCCAAGATATGTGCTAATGAGCAACTTTAACAACAAGCAGCAGTGTGATGTGTGGTATAGAAAGCTTTGATGTAACAGCAGTGAGTCAAGGAATGGTGCTTTACAATAAGATACATTAAGATATTACATTAAGATCACAGGCAGAGAGACGGAGGGAGGTAAATTCCAATTTGGACGTGTAATAATAGTTTGGGAATTTACTCTTGTGTGAAAAGGCTCTTTGTTGCTTCTTCGCTTCATCTCCCTAAAAGGATGAAAACACAAAGAAAGTAAAGTTACTTATGCTTGAATTAAACCTGCATTCATGCATGTAATTTTGGCAATGTGGGGATATAGTCTATTTTCAACTTTTTTCACAAGAAAGATTTTTATGGCAAAGCATTTGCGCAGAAAAGTGAAACCATTTTGCTACAACATTGATACATTACAGTCTTGAAGTTGTATGACTCTGTCAAACAGTAGAATTAGTAATTAGTGCTTAAATTCACAGTTTATGGCTAAAAATGTGTTTCATGCGGTCACAGTGACCTTTGATATCACATTCAAAAGGTCAAAAACATATATAATGGACTTACAAGAATGTGAGGTCACTATAACCTTAACGTTTAACCATCAAAATATCAAAATCAGTCCATCTTTGTGTCTACATGAATGCAAAATTTGAGTAGACATTCAAAGGGATCACAATAACATTTGACCTTTTACCTTTGACAACTAAAATCTAATGAGTTCGTCCTTGTTTGTGCCAAAGAACAACTCATAATACCTTCGGTCTCAGCTGTCACTGGTACAGAGGCATAAGGACGACATATGCAAAGGGATTAAAATGTGTGTCATTGTTTTTAATCGTCTCTCACCTGCCACATCACGTCAGCTAAACCATCTCATACTGATTGGCTGTGATGATCCTGGACAGACAGCAGGCCAGCAACATACCAATCAGCTGAAAAAAAAACACACACACACACAAAAAAGGTTTAAGTTTATTTTATGTTTGGGAGGTTTTGATTTTCTCAAAAACTTCCAAATCCTTACCTGTGAGAAGGCGATTCCAAATGTCACTCCTGCAATAATGGCCATGTTGGTTTCCATGAATGAAGTGACGAGCTCATAGCAGCCCTGAAACACAGGGGGCAGGTTAGTTCGCAGAGGATACAGGGACGTGTTAAATGTGCAAATTAGGGGCAAGATGGATATCTGGGAGAGTATCTGAGACGTTTGTTAGTGTGTGGAAGAAGGAGATGGTTTGAAAAATGAGTCATACAGTCATCAGCTGACTGGTGACGTGTTTCAAAGACTTCGCAAAATCAAGACAGTAAAATAAAACCGCATACTGACCTGATGGTAAACCTTGCTCGGGGCTATAGTAGTATTGCGCAGGTCGTCTGGGTTGCAGTCAGAGGCGTTCAAACAACAGCTGGCAGGAATACCGTTGGATGGGTAATACACACTGGCAAACCAGCTGGTGTAGTTGTATACTCCACAGCAACGCAGCTAAAGCAGGCAATAAAAGATTAAGTAGTGAGAGCAGATCAGAATTTGGATGAAGCTGGACATATTCTTTGTTTTTGGATCACAAACACAGCATTTTATTTTTACAAAACTTGGTAACCTTCCAAACAGTTGGACATTGTAGGTAAATAGAGGATTTGTTCTTTTTTAAGTTACAGATCAAGATCTATGATGTGTTTATTTTTGGTATGTGAGGTGTGAAAAGAAGGAACATCATTAAAAAGATGTCAGATTTTGGACAATAAGAAAAGAGAAATACATAATAAAACTATATTTTCCACTAGAAATGCAAAGCTTACACGTCCAGTTTCTGCTTTTATCAGCTGACGTATCCCGATGACGTCAGTTACTCACCTTGTGCTGCAAGTTATCAACAGCACGACTCGCCTCGTCCTCCGCGTTGTAGTTCAGGACTGCGTCCGTGTACGTCCTGCGAAAGGTTCCCTTTATCTGTAGCGTGCAAACATATGCGCAAAATCACACACACACACATTTGGAGTACAGGAATACTGTAGTGCCTTTGTATTAGATTTATAGGGGATGTGACATGGTGGAGTGTGAGCGGACCTCATGGCGAAATACAAATCCAGAGATCCCGGCCACTAACTCAGCGAGGAAGACAAGCGACAGAAACATGGCATACTACAAAAAGAAAGAGAGAGAGAGAGAGAGAGAGGAAGAGGTTGATTTGCATAGTTTGCATGTAACATGAAGCCTCTGCATCAGTCCAGTATAATTTGCTCATACACACTCACTTGACCACTATTAACTGACAACAGTGTCCTGCAGCATCTATTGGATTTCTGATCCCGCTCCAAATGATAGAGGTCAACCATTATTCCCTTTATCATGTGACCTCAGGCTAATTAATCAGCTTCACCCAACAGAAAAAACTCTCACCAGCTTCAGCATCCATGGGCTTCCTCTGCAGGTGGCGAAGCATCCGAACAGGCCAAAAACGATGATGACGGTCCCGGTGCCAATAAGGACGTACGGGGCGTTGGTGGAGTTGTCGGCTATCAGAGAGATGTACGGGCCCAGCATCAACTTCCCCCATACTCCAACTGCCAGCAGGATAGCTCCTGTTATCTAGAGGGTTATAGGGGGTTGGAGTGAGGGATGTAACAGAGAGAGGGAAACAGAATGAAAGCAAGAAATGGGCCTTTATCCCTGCACATTACAATAGCTGTGTTTTAGCAGGGTGCCAAGGGGGGTGGGGAAGAGAAAGATCAAGGTGGAACAAGAAAGAAGAGCAATTAGAGAAAGGAGGAGGAGACGGGAGACAGGAGCCACAAAATTTAACCGGAGTACGGGATAGTGATCACCTGCTTTATGAATATGCCTGCGCTCACACATACAGAAAGAAAGAGACAAAAAGAAACGGGACATATCAAAGAGGCTCTTTGATCCGAGGCGAGACGCTTCCTCCTGTTGCGCCTCTCTTAGCATTTCAAATGAAGGCTGCGGATAAAAGAGCGTGCTGTGTGAGGCAGCTGAAGCGGCGTGTGTCTCAGCTGGGTATGTCTTACTGGCATCGGAAAGGGAGCAGGGTGTGGAACGGCTGATGATCTGACTCGAGCAAGGGCCAACTCATCATCCTAACCTCCTTCCTTCCAAGAGGAGACTGCCTGCTGTTCTGCTGCCAGGCCCTCTAACTAGAGAGGGAGCTGTCTGCACAAAATGTCTCTGTGCACCTTGCACAACACTAAACCTGATGTCTTTTTATGTGAAAATGACAATAATATAGAAGAGATACTATATATATATATATATATATATATATATATATATATTTTTTTTTTCTGCCATTTTCCCTCTCTGATAAAAGCTTGAACCAGCCTCTGCAGGTTAAAGCCTGTGTGAACAACATTTACACTTTGCCCCGCTGGCAGGGTGCGTGCACGCCTGGGCAAAGGGTTTTCACAGTGACAAATCACCAACCTCCGCCCTGTCCGTACTTTGACTGCTTTATTGTTCTGGATTCGGTTGCAGTTCTTAAATAAAGCTTTAAGGAGCCTCTTCTAGGCTCGAGCGCTGTGAGTGTATTTTGAGAACGTCTCCTGTGGCAGCCATGTTACACGGCTAAACTTGATAGTGGGCGCATGCAAACATCCACACATGGATTTCCATATCAGCACACAAGGACAATGAGTTTCAGCAGAGGGTGAGTTGATAAGAAAGGTTAGAGTGAGAGAAAACACACACACACACACACACTGATAGGCAGTTCCTGTAGAAACTGAAAGCTAGAGCTGCAAACATTTATTCAGTATTATTAGTAAACTGTTTTTTGTCTTTTTGTTTTATTTTAATTGGGTTAAAAATGAAATCATATTTAACTGAAGCCCAAACTGAGATATTCAATAGATCTTCTTTTGATTAAGCAACAGTTTAAAAAACCCAAACATACTCAGTTTACTGATACAGAAGACTGAGAAAACTGGTAAATATTTAAAAGATGTAACCAGTATATTTTAGGCAAAAAAATGAATCAATCAGGGCATCGACTAATGGCATCAGTTCTACTCTTATTTACCACAATATTAATGTTTCTTTGTATTTATGACTGATAAATGTGGGTCTAATTTTTATAATGTAAACAAAACCTGTAAAAAAAATGGGTGTTATTGACGGCCTGTGGGCAGTTTTATGCAAGATGATAAATCCTCAGTTGAACGACATTTAATGGAGCTGAACCGCAGTGAGAGGAGAGAAAGCCACTAGATTCTCAATTTAAAATCATCTCATCTTTTTCTGCTGAATGTTTTTGTAATATCTTTATCTGAATCACTGTCCCGTTGCCTCCTTCTAACGCTAAAATGACAACGATAGAGCAATTTGCTCATGTGATTTAGCAGAAGAAGAGATTGAAAACCTTGAAATAATGTATTAAATGTTTTTTTTATCTTTATTTTCTAGTATAAAAACTATAGCAATTCTTGTAGCTATAAGTATAGTCTCTGTCTGTTTATGGCAAATACCGATTGAATATGTTTAATCAAAATACAAAATAAAACACAGTAACAGAAATATGGTAAACAATCAAATACTAGTCTACATTCAAAGCTCTCTCTGTCTCTAAGAGAGACTTTACTTTCATTGAGAGAAAGTCCAATATCAAATTATGTATTTGCTCCATTTTTGGTCTCCACCATCTCCTCATTTAATAATTTGGTCCTTTAGTTGATCAGTGTTGTAGCAGACAAACTGTCTTTTTATGTCAGTAGTTAAAGCTATAAAACGCTTAAATTAAACAATGAACTGAACAAGGGTGAAACTGTAAAATTTCAGTTGGCTACAGAGTCGAGCGACAATCCTGTGTAGTCACTTTCATATTTAAGTCATCTGATCTACTGGTAATATAAAAATGATAAGGGACAGCTTGTAAACCAAGTTATCTACCACAAAAATGAGTTATATAAATCATCAGTTATCTGCTAATATTACTTTATCTTGTGAACAACTGAAACAGCAGTAGTTTGTTTGAAAGGGACGATCTCCTGATTAGGGAAGAGATATGGATAAAATTATGTATCACTGTTTTGTTTGTTTATAGCTAAGGCAGACAAATAAACATATATCATAAAAATAGTGCAAAAATAAAAGGTTTGCCTTTACCAACCAATAAAAGTCATGTTTTGTGCAATGATCGGCAAGCCACCGAAATCTAACGAGTTCATCCTTGAGTCTGAGCAAATGTTTATGCCACCTTGTACTGCTTCCTTCAAGGTGGTGTTGAAATATCAAATTCAAGAGGCCAAAATCATGTCTGGTCTTGTGAAGTTATAGTGACCTTTGACATTTAGTCACCAAAATCTCATCCTTGAGTCCAAATTAATGTTTGTGCCAAATTTGAAAACATTTCCTACCACGATGTTCTTGAAGCGTCGAGTGGACAGATTTACAACCTGAAAACACGATGCCTCTGGCCACAGCTGTCAACAGCATGAAGCCATAAATATGTAATACTGTCAAAAAGTAATACTGCTCAGTGATTTGCAACACTGGCCATAGTGGATTCATGCAACGTTTTCTCAATGTACATGTTGGAGGTCCTCAAGTGGTCACAAGATAATTGCAGTAATAAAGTATAGGAAAGGAGAAAAACATGCATCTGTACACAAATAATCTTTAGGCCAGTAAAAAGTATTCAAACCAAACAATGTAAATCTTTGCTCAGTCACCAGGAACAAACACACGCAAGCTGTGATGAAGGCTCAAAACAAGCTAAATGTGTTTGGAGCTGCGTCTAATGAACTCAGGGATATTAAACTGATGGATACGGCGGTATTAACAATATGTCAACGTCTGTGATGGCTCAGAGAGGTTTATCATCTCACACTTTTGCCAAATTAATCTAATTTAATTTGGAGCAGATATGAAGCTACCAATTATTTCCATTACTGATTTATCTACTGACCATTTAAACGATTAAGTTAAATGAATTGTAATTTTGTGATTATTGTGAAAAACAATGGCTTGACTTGTCTGATCAACAGCCACAAAATCCAAAGATATTCACCAGACTGAGAAGCCTGAAATAGCAAATGTTTGTCAGTTCCCTCTTCTAAAAAAAAAAAATAAATAACTAAAACGAGTTCTAGCAGTCGACTACTTAATGTGCAGTATCATCTTTTTTCAGCTCTTGTTCATCTGAAATGAAGGACTGAAGGCTGATGATTTGATTTGTGTGTAATGACATCTACTGTTTCTAAGAACAGTGATTCAAACAGCTCGAGCAGACCGTCGTTTCAGACAACAGTCCTCCTGATGACGATGTACTCACTGTTTATGGCCTACATCACCAGAAACAAAATGTCTCTCCCCTTAACAGCTGCTGCCACGCACTAATAAAGGATCATCTTGTCAATGCTAAAGTGTTCATTTTAAAGCCAACGGGGAAATCAAGTCCATGGAGCAGGGACGAGTCATCCAGACTAACGCTGAATTCCAAACAGCTTGAGATGGGAGCCCCCCTCCTCCTCACACTAGCCTCCACCTCCCGCACGTTTTGTTTGAAATTCAATGCCTGGCTGGCCACCCTGGTTACAGCACAGGGTTTAACACAGGTCACCCCCTCCGCCTCCGCCTCCTCCTCCTCTGCCTGCTCCCCCGGCCTAATAAAGAAACAGAAGGTGCGATGACAAAATATGCTGGCGAGGACGCCGCACAGCCTCTACCACCTGCTCTGCATTTTACCGTGTGTGTGTGTGTGTGTACAAAACATGGCAACACAGATATTCACACTTGAGACATTATTTGCAACGGCAAGCTGATGACAGCGAAACCGAGGACCGTCATGGAGGCACCTCCTTTCTGCCACCTCGAACTTCGAAGCGCCGGCGACCCTATCCATACCTCACCCCCCGGGGCTGAGCTGTGAGACACTTCTGAAACTCGATGCTGTAGATGCGAGGGAGGGTTAGAAGACCATCCACTCCTGACTAAATATAAAAGTTTATATCTGTGACACTAACACATGTCTGCAGGGCAGAGAGGACACACTGCACACTTCCTTCTTTTTAAGCCTTCGCCAGTCGATTTCACTTCTGTTTCGACCAATACTTTGCTCCACAAAGTTAGGGGGTTGATTTAAGGTTTGGCTTGTCAAAGAAAAGAGCACTCTTTAAGTCTTAAACACATTATAAACAGGAAAAAAAAAAAATCTCTTCCACGTGTTCTTATTAGATAATCCACCCCGGCTATATCTGGCTGCTATCAGAAAATCTAACGCACAGGAATGAGTCAAAAACTCACAGCTGTGGTCAAGAATTATAAATCAGAACACACTAAATTCTGCTCATTGTGGTTAACTTGGCCACAATAAGGTTTTAGATTCATACTGTTGGTTGCACAAGTGTTAAACCATATTGGAAAACTCAACTGGTAATCAGGAGGTAAACAAAGTCATATCAAACTGGTGAAAAACCACACAGGGAATAAGAGATGTTATTTCAGTCCTCACTTGTGAAGTTAATCTCAAAGCAATTTATTCCAAAATTGGAAGCAGCCTCAACCAAATTTGTTTGGTTTGAGTAGCTGATGATTGAGAGTGATCTGTTGGCTCAAATCCTAAGGACACTTACGACAAAGAGCTTTAATTACAGTGAGGATATGGGCAGACTGTATTCTCCACAGATTCAACGAGTGTTGTTGTATCTTGCTTTGTTAGCGTCGTGAACGCTGCTTATTACGGCTTGAGACACTGGCAGAAAGTCCAGAAGTACTGACTTAAATCTTTGATAAAAATCTGTAGCTTATATCTTAATGTCTAAATGTCTCTGCTCCTTTATTAAATAAGATATTTAAATGTTGAACACATATATCCAAACCAAGCTGGGTTAAAACACACACACACACACACACACACACACGATGGTTAAAGAAAATGGTAAGTAGTCTGCACACTGAAATTTGCAACCCTCAGAAAATGTTAATGTCTGTATACTAGTGACACATGGATTTATTCTGTCATGTGACACTCTTTACTGTAAGTGGAGCTGTCTTTTTCCTGTTTCCTTTTGCTTTGTGGGCAAAATATTAGAAACAATGCTTTAATGACTGTTTTGACAACCATGAAAATTATTTATCAAGACACAATTCCCAAGATCCCATGCAAGAAAAAAAAACATGACACACAAGTTTTAGACTTTATAAAGAGTAGTCCACGATATGAAATGAGCAGAACTAGTTCTAATAAAAAAATAACATATAAAACTTGTCTGATAATACTTGGTTGTGTTATTTTTACTTGAATGAGATAGTGAAAGCTGGATCGAATGTTTTTTTTTATCCACAGCATCATAGCATTTTCATTTTTACAGTAATAGATCTGATTATACTCAGATTGTGGGAGCAGGACCACAATTTAAAAAAAAATGCTCCACTGGAAGAAATGAGATGTTATCACCAAAAGGCAATCATGATGCAGCAGAATGATTAAACTATGATATGATATATTGTATCTTTATGTATAAATGCTACACGTATATATATATATATATATATATATATATATATATATATATGTGTGTGTGTGTGTATATATGATGGTCATTAAACGTGCATTTTTGCTTTAGCTTGATGAAAGGGGGTTAAATTTTAATAATTTATATACATTGGCTCTTTAATGTTTAATAATGCATCATTAATGTTTTACAAAATGGGGTTTAATATGTTAAGACTTAAGCTTAAGTTTTATGTAATAAAATAAAATAAGATAAAATAAAAACATGGGGATCAACCAGTATCTATACAAGAGTATATATATATATATATATACTGAGGGTGCGAGGTCCCTTTAAGAATATATAGAAATGTATGTGAGTGAGAAAACGGGCCTTTACAAACGGACCAGGCCCTTTAACGTTGACTTAACTCATTGCAGTGATATTAACATCCATCCACTGACAACCATGATGCTATGTGCGCTATGTACCGACACCACTAACGCCCATCAGCAGGATTTATGTCTTAACCTTAACGCAAGTTACATAATAGCAGACGATAAACTGCACGTTTGTGCACAATTCAGCGCATTTTATTATTATTATTATAAGAAATAACAACAAAATGAGCTTTAACGTCGATGATGCTGAGGCTCAGTCCAGCCCTTCATCACGCAACAACAAAAAAAAAAAAACAGCGGGTGGATTTTTTATTTATTTTTTTTAAATGGATGGATTATTTCTTTTATATAAATATTTATATAAAGATACCGAAAAGCTACGTACCCAAAACACGAAGGAGTAAACGATGAGGAGGGTTTTAAGGCAGGTGATGACCGGTTTGGTCTCCATTCTTGAGTCTGGATCGTTAGACTGGACTCAGTGAGATAACAACAGCAGCAGAGTGAGAGAGAGAAAACACACACAGACGGAAACGAAACGTCTCTGAGCTGAGAGCTGTCGCGTTGCAACCGACCATGCGCTGATGCAGCCACACAGCGTCACTGGAGCAACACATCCAGCGGCTCAACTCACTGCTAAATATACACTTTATACCACTGACACCACCAGAGAAAGACCAGGAAGTAATGAAGTATTTATCATATCCTGCTGGCACAGAAATGGAGGTGAGATATTATTATTATTGTGATTATTCCCTTCAGGTTTATATTTATATATATATTATTTAGAGGATAATAATAATAATAATACAAAACAAATGTAAGAAAAAATATGTGTTTATTAGAGAGAAGATATATAAGAAAATATATATATACATACACACACACACACATAAATATTTATATATATATATATAAGTATATATATCTTTTATTTACTCTCTAATTTAATAAATACACATATTTGTTATTATTGTTATTATTATTGTTATTATTCCCGTAATTTTGTAACTATATGTGTCTTTTACTTACAGTTGTTTTTATTATATTAGTAGTAATTATTCTCTTGTAATTTTATACACATGTCTCTTATTTACATTTATATTATTATTATTATTACTATTATTTTCTTATGTATTTTTTGGTTTGACTTTGAGTCTTGAATCTTAAATCTTTCGTTGATTATCATTGAATTATATATAATTATTATCATCATTCTGTTTATGTTCAGTGTCAGTTATGCCAGTCTGATTATGTTTATATAACATAACTTTATTTTTGCTCAAAACATTATAAATAAATTTACAACTATATTTGTGACAAACACAAATAAATCATAGCAATGAGATAAGATGAGAATGAGATGCTAAATATTATTTAAAAATATATCAAATTAAGTAAATCAGGTGAAACAGAGACGTTACAAGTCAGTGATTAAAGACGTATGAAGTATGAAGAAGTATGAAGGTCACCGTGGCTTTTCTACGACCTCAGATGTTGAGTATACGCCTTCATAAAGTGTCTTTTTGAAGAGGGAAGCAGACGAGTCGAGTGTTCAAGAATAAAACACCATTTATATCAATCATTTATCCACGACAACGATATTCTTCCTGGCAGCATATGTGAGGATATCAGTCTGCCAGAGCTATTGCCAAACATTGAGTTTTTACTTGGATGGACACAGTGAGTTTAACCTGTGGCGCGTCAGTATTAATTAACAGGAATCTACCACCTTTATAGATAAAGTCGCAAAATTTCCACACGTCCAAAACAATAAAGCCAGGAAAGATAGGTCCACTGCTTAATTAAAGGTGGTGTGATTGATTTACAAGATCAGTTTTATTGACCCAAACCTCAGAAAGTCTGACAGCGGCAGAGAAATAGTAACAGAAAGATTTGTGATCTGTCTATAAAGATCCTACCTGAGCAGCGTTCCCATCCAGGTCCCTGACGACTGTAAACACATGTTAAATAACACATATATTAATTAATAAACAGTCGGCCTCACAGACTCAAACCCAGTGGCCACCAGACTCTCATGTTATTGTAGGAGCCAGTATGTCTGAGTAAACATACACTGTTTTTATTTTACATAATGTAGACGCTGTAAAGGGCCAGTTGTTGGAGTTGTTTATGATGATTACAGAGGGAAAACATAATGTAATATTGAAAGTTTTTTCCATTATTTTTGTAAGATAATAGAAGATAATAAGAGTCACAACTTAAAGGCCAGGGTGATTCTGTGGCTTTGTTTATAATGGTTTGTTGTTGTCACACATTTTACCTTTAATGAAAAAAATTTCAGCTCCTGTTCAAACTGGGCGTATTGAGATTTCAGTAATAGTATGGTGCTATTATGGGTTGATCACAGCGTTTGCAAAAATGACTTGAAAATATTCAAAAATATTTGAATATTTTATCACGGCGCAAACAAAATCAACGGTTTATGTGGATTAAAGATTAAAATAATGACATGCTTCACTGCAGGTGTGTTACACTGTGGGGAAGAATCAGGTTTCTTTAAAGAAAGAAAATCTACAGAGCAGAGCAAAATCAGGCGGATACAAACACTGCCTGTCTTATATTTAAAAAGTAATCAGCAGGATAAGACATTTCAGATGCACATCTGCTGACCTAGAAAAAGTTGGAGTCCAGAGTGCATCTCATAAATCTGTATCACTGTCCTTGTTCACACAAAACAAGTCACAGTCTGGGTGTACAGTCACCACTGAACAAATGTTTCTTTTCCAAATAAAGTGAGACACATTTCTCCAGAAGATTCACTTTCTAAATGTTTCTGTAGATGAAAAAGAGAAAAGCGTCAGTAGAGAACATGTTGAAGAGCACTGCCGCTGCCTGATGGACTGATGGAGATCTCTGCAGATCTCTGTGGATGATCTTTCTTTCCTGTCTTGATGAATTTAGTGTTTTTTTTTTTTTTTTTTAAGACACTCCACTTCACTGTCGGCGATAAAACTAAAAAGAAAGCTGCAACAGATGGCATTTAGGCTGAGTCTCTAAAATAATCTGTTGCAGAAACCTGGAACGTCTGAGAGGAACTTTATTCCAACCTGAATAGTTCAATACTCTCAGCATCATGGAGTAATTGTGTGATTTTAGCTTTTAGTGAGTAATAATTTGCCCTTAGCAGGACTCTGAACTGGTTAGAGGAGCCAAAAAGTGATTCTAATACCAGAAGGAGCTTTTATGAATTCAATCTGTCAGAGGTTCATTATATCCATCAGTCGCTCGACTCATCCTGTCTTCACCTGAGGGAAGAATTGAGTCAAGACGAGACATGACTTGACTCAGTTTAGGCAGATCAATATAAATATATTTAATAAAATACAGGAACCCCAAAGTAGTCGAGGATTAACTGTATCCTTTAATGGACAATCCACGTGTCTGTGTTC
The DNA here is from genome assembly GCA_016801845.1 of Polydactylus sextarius. Taxonomy (NCBI): domain Eukaryota; kingdom Metazoa; phylum Chordata; class Actinopteri; family Polynemidae; genus Polydactylus; species Polydactylus sextarius. The sequence continues at coordinate 5,112,949 of CM028912.1, read as the reverse complement.
TTTTAGCTTCACTACATTTGTTTTGTCTCCACAGAACTGAAATTAAAAACACGCACTAAAACCCACAGAAACAAACAAACAAACAAACACATAATTGGTCATTTCATAATAGACATTGTGGTTCTTCAAGTGTGTCCAGTCAGTAGTAATTAAATGGTCTCCTCAAGAAAATACAAAGAAAGTGCTCAAACGTACAGTTCTTTAAGACAACGGGCCTCATGCAAGAATCACAAGTAACTGACTTAGGATTGTTTAATACAATTGAATTCACGTGTGATTCAAACTTGTCTTGTCACATGTCATAAGAATAATTTGTCCTAAACAAATATATTTTTTTATTATTTGTTAGGAAAATTCCCTCTCACAGCTCAAACAGCTGCTGTGAGGTTTTTATACAAACTTCTACGCAGGTAAACATAATCCTTCGAACATCTGTTACAATGTGACGCTGAACTGATTTTGAAAAGTTCTTGCATGAGGCCAAATATCAAAGTAAAACTAGTGTGCATTCCCTGGTCTACCTGTGCATTAAGCTAATTTTTTTTTTTTTTTACATTAAAAGTTCCCTGTTTGATAGAAGTCCATCCCGTTTCTCCTCAGGTCACTTATTCCAGTCAGCAGCCAGATGACTGACAGTTGATGCACAGACTGTTGTCGTAGAAACAACCAGGGGAGAATATGTGAAAGGGCAAGAGTGAAGCCACTGATTGTTCTCATCACGCTCTCTCTCTCTCAAAGGCACCAGTCTTTTGATGTGAACTTCCCTGATCCCCGATGTGCAGCCTGGTTATGCATCACATACTAGAGTTCACTCAGCACCGTCACATGCACTCCCAAGTACCTCCTCTTCATCATTTTAAAACCTACGAATCCTCCTTTTAAGTTTTCAAGTTTTGGGTCTAAACTGTATCGTTCTCTATACTGACCCGAACTCAGCCATCCAGGATTCGTATTTCTCCAGATCGGCAGCAGAGACGGACTTGGAGATCTTCTTGAGAGTGAGGGTAAAGTCCTCCATGGTCACGGGCATCTGCAGTTCATCTTTGGACAGAGCTCGGATCTCCTCTGGGCTCAGGCCTTGGATCCGACGACGCATCGCCATCATGGACGCATCCCTGTCGAACAGGTAAAGATAGAAGCAGAAAAGGAAGCAGAGGATTGATGATGAGTATATAGAGTTTACAACATTCACTGCTTTATTCTATTTATATTCTGGCATGTATCACACAGCGATGGAGAAGCTAAACATGTTGCAATAATGAATCTTCTTGCTTTACTGGTCTGAAGCTTGTGTAAGTCTGTGGGCGTCTGCATCTGTTCGGGGAGACAGCAGCAGAGAGAGACAGAACCACGGCCTAATGATCTGATGATTAAACATTTACAGCAGCCATTTCTAGGAGCTTACGTGTGTCACAACACATTAACATAGTTATGTACAGCGGTAGAGCTGATTATTAACAGACAATAGAACTTGGTTGATTGTTATTCAAAGGGCAACAAGGGGCTTTGGGAAAGAAGAATTATGTCAGAGTATAATTGGACAAGGCACGGGAAAAACTCTCTTTTTCTTTAAATTTATGGAGACTAAATATAGTGAAACTATGAATTCACAGAGGTAGATTAAATAATAGATGAAGAACAGGGATCAAGTGGTTGGTAAAACTAAGAACTGACATCAAGATAAAGATAGAAATTTGTTAAATTTAGTTTGATTAGTCACAAACAGAAACAACTTTCAAAAACAGTATTGCACAATTTCATTCACTGACACGAATGACAATTTTATGTCTCATGCACAAGAGCAAATGGCAATTTTCAAATGGTTGCTCCCCTAAATGGAAAAACAACATGAAAAGAACAGATGGAAGACGTGTTTTTTGTGAATTCAAATTAAATTGCAACTGCGTAAGAATTATTTCCACCAAGGAAAGAATCACTGTCACGGAGTTAAGGATCCAACCTCGTGTGTGGATATTTTCATTTTTGTGTCATGGTGTAGGTCAGAAAATGCGTCTTTCTACTGATCACAGTCCTCACACGAGGCGAGTGATGCTCATGAGCTTCACACTGTTGATGATTCAGGTTCAGTGTCGAATAACAATACTCACTCACTCACTCACAAATAGACGTAAACTGTCTGTGTCTCACTAACACACAAAACATGCACCGTCTGTTGTTGTTTTTGTACTTGTACTTTGTACTTCACAACCTCATTCTGTCTTTATGTGCTGTTTTCTTTGAAAAAAATGATTCTAACCCATATATTCCACATATGGGTTTGTCATCTATTACATTACTTTAGATTGATTTCTTTAGGATAATCAATATATTAACCTTGTATCATTTTAATGCTGCTTTCCTATGAATATGATCAACAAAAGTGAACTGACAGTTTTAGAGATCTATGTAACAACACACACACACACACCTGCAAACGTTGGTGATGTCTGCTCCAGAGTAGCCTTCGATCTTCTCAGCGATGAGGTCCAGGTCCACGTCAGCAGCCACCTCCACCTCCCTCAGGTTGATCTTTAGCAGCTCTACACGACCCACAGCTACACGCACACAAACAGATTAGGATGGCACTTCTAAACATCAATCTCAGAGGAATGAATATCTGTACGCTCTAAATATGAAGGGGAAGTAAATAGAAACACTACTGACCTATGAGTAAGTTCACAGTCAGTTTAAGCATCTCAGTCTGTAAGTGATGGTGTCACCTGTGGGCAGAGGGATGTAGATCCGTTTCTCCAGGCGTCGTCGTAACGCCTCGTCAATATCCCAGGGGAAGTTAGTGGCAGCGAGGACCATCACCATCTTAGAGGGGTCATCGTTCTCCAGGGCTCCACCAACACCTGGTTGTACAATTCACGTCACATTAGATCTTGGAAATTGTTTAAAATAAATGCAGATTATGATTCAGCAACAAAGTAGATTTAATCCAAAAAAAAAAACATGTGAAAAATGTTCATTTTTTTCCAATCAAGTCCACAAAAAACTTCATTAGAAACCTTTTCATAGCTTCCCACTCACCATCCATCTGAACCAGCAGCTCGGATTTGACTCTACGACTTGCTTCATGTTCATCAGATGTTCCTCTTCTGCCACAGATCGAATCTATCTCATCTATGAAGATGGTTGTTGGTGCGTAAAATCGGGCCTGAGGAAAGAAACAAAAGCAAAAAGAAAACACATCAAGAAAGAAAAAGTGTAACTTTTCAGTTTTGTGTCATAGATCTACATTTTTACATCATGTCTAAGAGCTGTTCTCTCATTCACCCATACACACTCAAACGCACGCACTGACGGCAGAAAGCTAATGTGCAGTCTGCTCATCTAACCATCAGAGGCAATTTGCGGTTCGCCGTCCTGCCCAAGGACACTTTAAGACATGTGGACTTAGAGCTGAGGATTGAACGACCGACCATAAACACCCATATGTAGCAGTGCTTACCATTTCAAACAGCAGACGAACAAGTTTCTCAGACTCGCCCCTGTATTTAGACGTGAGGGTGGAGGAGGACACGTTGAAGAAAGTAGTCCCACATTCTGTGGCCACGGCTTTGGCTAACATGGTCTTCCCTGTTCCTGGGGGGCCGACCATTAACACACCCTAAGACAAACACACTGATGTTAAATTTAAGTAAGACGCATAAACAGATGTACAGTGGGTTTCGGTTTAAAGAGTTGTGAGACAACTGTGACAACCTGAGTAATGATAATAATAGCAGACATGTCAAACAACCAGAAACCTGTGTATTCACTTCAGTGATCCGGCAAAAAATTGGTGTATGGGGTACAGATGTGCAGCCTGTAAATCCACAGGGCTGATAAATAAGAAAAGACAGCTCAGAGACTTCTTCATCTGACTCTACATGACTGAAAAACCAACAGATGTGGTCAAACTTAACAATGGTGATTATTCTTAACTGCGATTTAAAATGCTAATTAAATAAAGTCCCTGCATTTACAACATAAACAGAGAAAGACAAGTGTCACTCCTAAAGTAAACAATTCAGATTGGACAACCTTTTTCTATTAGTTTTGACAGCTGAAAGCTTGTGATAATGACTTGATGCCAGGTCCTAAACACAAATAAAATGAATGTCGGGTTGTCGCTGCTGTGCTCTGATTACATCCCAGACGCTGTTACCATCATTTGTCCGTAACATGTTTGCGTTGCTACAAAATGGAAACGCAGAGAAAAACATGTACGGCAAAGAAAGTGATTGCGTCTGCTGTGACAAGAACAAGTGTTTCAAATCTGAAATCTGATTCACTGCTGATTCACTGACGCTCGAGTGGGAGCTCGGGCCAAAAGCAACACTGATTTGCAGCTGTTTGTTAATGTGTTTTCATTTCATTTAAATGTCAGTAATATTAAGCAAAAATTGCCATCCCTGATGCAAATCTCCCCCTGCTAACGTTATTCAGACGTCGTCGCCGCTCTGCTCTGATATCTGACATTTCTGCATCTGGTTTGTCCGTGTTGCTATGGAGATTACATTTACATTTCTTGTAATTATGTAGTCCCTACTGACTCAGACGCCACACATGAATTTGTCATATTCCCCACAGTAGGGAGCAGAAACTGATGAAATTGACCAGCATCTCAGCAGGAGCAGGTGGGCGTGGGAGGCCGCGCATGCAGTAACTGTTCTGTAATTTTGATGTATTTTAATGATTTCTTTTTAAAGAAAAACTTATGTATTAATGGACTATTTTGTTGACTGTTTGGCTCGATTATTCATGCATATATCAGACAATTGGAAAGCTTAGTATTGCTGTAAAAAAACTGATGTGTTGACCCTCACATGGCAGGCCTGAGGGGAAGAGGCCTCACATGACTGAAAGACTGAAACCAGGCCCATTGCTGAGATGTTAGCGATACAAATTTAGCAAAGAGTTAGTTGTGTTCATATCTGAGCCAAACAACACCAGACTGTTGTTTGAATATCGCTTTAATATAGTGTAGGAGTTAAACTAAAGCTTCGTTAAAGCAGGTTGCACCATATACGTTATTACTTACAACATAATTAGGATATATTTTAAAACACACACCACCCTGGGCAGGTCTATGTCAGTCCTCATTAACTGCAAACGAAGAAGAAGTTAGAGAGATGGGGCACTAGAGGAGCCAAAGGAAATTTATATCAGTGTTAGAAATGGGAGCACAGTCCCAGTGAGAGATTACATCCTTTTATATTCATAATGACACTGACCCACACTTTCAGTATGATTCCATTACTTTTAGATTAGAGGATCAGAGAAAGGAACAACTGTAATTTCATGCTGCAGTTGTTTGGTCGCTTGCACCAGAAAGTTGTAACAGTTCTTGCTGACTAAAGTAGAATCTTTTATACTAAGATTGTTTTTAATGTTTGATTCGCATCAAATTACAGCACCAATAATAGATAAATCATCTTTGCGTAATAACCAGTGACCAGTTTTCTAAATTACCTGAAAGATGACATCATGTGATACAGCATACATGGCAACAATGGTTTGATTACAACTGACTTAGTTTGGTTGTGGGCGTAAATAAGGATGGTGCAACTGAACAAAGAGGTGTGTAAGCAAGAATATGTGTGTTTGTGTGTCTAACCTTCCAAGGGCGACGGATGCCCTTAAAAAAGTCAGGCATCCACATGGGTAACACCACTGCTTCTCTCAGCAGCTTCTTAGCATCTTCCAAATCTGCAATGTCATCCCTATAATTCACCAATAGAAGTCAGTCAGCACAATTAAAAAATAAAATAAAAATAACAGCCTCTGCAGTGAAAAGTGTAGTGAGAATCTGTACCATACCAGTGTATGTTTGGATTACGGGACACGATATCTCTCTCCAGTGCATCTACCAGGTCGCTGTCATATCCTGTGCCATCAAATTTCTTCTGCTCAGAATCCACTGCTGCATCTGTGCTCCCCTTCTTTCCCTGATAAGAAAAAAAAATGTATTTTTGGAGACAACAACTTCATCCATCCACTGAACCATCAGTCATCACCTGCTGTCTGACCTTATCATCTTTAGCCTTTGTGCCTCGGGCGTCTCTGAGTCCCGGTCGGTCTGATTTAGGATTGACCTGACCGCGACCTCCTGGTCCTCGATGCTGTAGACCAGGGGATTCCTTCCTCTGCTGCTTCACTGCAGTATTAGGACGCTTTACTGCAACAGGATTCCTACAGAGAAACATACAGAGCTTAAACCAAACACAGGGGTAAGAACAGGACACACCAAAGACAATTTGTAATGCGGGAAAATGGTGGTAATTAAGTGTGCCAAATGTTCCCACAGAGTGACATTAACATGAAACCAGCTCTGCTAGTTCTTGTGGTGGTAACATTTGATAGGTCGACATAAATGACCAGACAGTAAAAAAAATACAACATGGTGATTCACAGTTTGCTGGTAGAGATTAAAGAGATTATGCAAAGGAGGTGTCTTTGTACTTGTAAATCCTTCCTTATAGAGTCATTTGGTGCCACAGACTGTCTGGGTTGTATTAATAATAACCAGATAATAATTTTAAAAGAAATTAAATACGTCCCTTGGATCACTGAAACCACACTGGCTCAAACTTCTTTTTATTTCAAATACAATAAAATAGTTACTGGTAACAAAAGAAGTGAGCATTTCTTAGTTTTCGGTGTGTATTGTTACATAAAGTGAATGGATGTACAAGTGACAATAAAAAGAACACAAAGGTTTAGCTTCTACACAAACACAATCACAAACCTGTGTTCTGCAGGGATGGGTGGGGGCCAAACTGCTGGATCCTCAGGTTTCTCATCGATCTGAGGTGCAAGGATGTCAATTGGCTTCTCTGACTTAAAGCTCTCGAGTGTTGCCATGATGTCTTTGACCTGCTCGTACTCCTCGGTGAGTTCCTGCCTGACCTGATCACAAACAAGAAAAAAAAAAAAAGAATTATGAGCCCTGCTTCCTACTGAAAATACAGTTGATAGGAGAGAAAACAGGCAACAGAAACCAGAAGACCACTGAGGCGCATCAGCAGCTAGTGACAAGTCAAATTATTTTGGTTCACACCCACGAGCTGATGGAATAAAAGAATAAAAATAAAAGCGTGCTACTGCTTCTTGTGTAAATCTGAAACCTTCACCTGACTAAAAGGTGACAAAAGTCTGTAAAACAACAGTGATTTTAACCTTGATGAACTGATTTGATATAAGAACAGGCAGTGCGACTCACCTGCTGCCATTTGACTTTAAGCGCAGGGTCTCTGAGAGTCTGACAGTGCTTGTGAATCTGTTGAATGACGCCCTGGTAATAAACAACGGAGGAGTCGTAGTTTCCAAGCAAAGCGTACTCACGGCCCTTCTTGGCATTGTCATATATCTCTGCCAAATTCATGCTGAATAGAAGCTGCGGAGAAAAAAAAAAAAAAGTAATTACTCTGACTGGAACAACAACAGTGGCTACATGCTAGTGTTATCTGTGTCATTTTATTTGCAAATCTCAATTAACATATTATGGAGATTCAAATTATATAAATAAATAGTAATACTGGCATTCAGTTCCTACATCTCCACACCTCCTCATTTCAACATTTAAATACACTAAGCAAACACAGTCCCACACCCTAACTGAGGTCAGTCCTTTGTTACATGCTCCTCTACTCATTCCATATTGTTGTTAACCAAATAAAGCACAAGGATGAATTGAAATTTGTCCAATGTACATATAAACATGCATACACATGCACAAGAAGCCTGCATGTACATAAATATATAAGCTATTCAGCAATTAGATCAACAACACTACAAGTACAAGATATATCAAATGTATAGGATAATCTGTCAGACATTTTTCAACACATTAGGTTTTTTTTTTTTGCATGTATATGTGATTAATTTAGTTTTATATCAATATATTCTCAACAAATACCCAACATGTTTTGAGGTATAATCTAAAGTTTCAGTGACATCTGGTATCTTAAATCACTAATCTCGGATTTGACATGATATTAAGTATCAAGACGAGAAAAGTCACGTTTCTTTCCTCTGCTTACAGCGTTGTAAATCAGGTCAAAACCACGTTGTAAATCATGGTTTTGCAGGAAGGTGCAGCTCCATGCGAGACAGGTGCCAACCAGCAATAACGACCAGCTACACCGGGTAAAGTGTGGTAGTTTAGCTAGCTTGATCTAAGCTACCTCAAAACAATTCACCAGACTGGTCTGGACTATTCAAATTAGCTTCTCTACATGTCAACACCCTGGCTTTTTTTTTTTTAACCGACGTTAGCTTCTGTTAGCTTGCTGCTAGGCCACAAACAGAAAACAAAACCAATCGTGTTGTAATAAATAACGTAAACGCTACTTAATCCTCCGCAGCGTGTGTAAAATATACAGCTAGAAGAAAAACAACCGACCCATACGCTGAGTTGTATCCTTTAACTAGATATTTAATATAGAAATAATGTTCATACCTGCATGAAAAGCAGTTTTTTATGGTGTTTTTTGTATCAGAGGTCCAGTATTGAGCGGAGTGTTACCATGGCCGCAGAGAGACGCCGTGTGGAGAATACAGACTGCTGGGACCGGTGCTGCGTTCACAGACTCACTGAAAGCTCGGAAATATGAACACTCTCGATAATCGCTGAATGATCGAGTAATTCATCGCAAATACAGCGGAAATGTTACAAAGTAAAGCGCCATGTTTGCCTTAAAGACACATAATATAATTAAAATTTAATTTATTGATTGAAAATTATTCATATTTAATATAAAGTTCAAACAGCTGTTTGGTAAACATAATTTTAAAGAGAAAAGGTGCTAGTTTACACTGTTTCCTCAAATATATCATCCAATAAAGACTGAACAGTGGATAAATTGTCCACTAGTTGGCGGTAAAACATCAAAACTCAAACCTGGTGGAGAAACCGTGCTTACTGAAGTGTTCAGATAAAAATAGAAAAATATTAATTGAACAGGTAAATAAATGCATTTTGTGGCGATATATTTTCATAACATTTAGATAATACAAACTAAGATAAAGCTATTGCTTATTAGGCATTGTTCAGTAACCAATATTACATAGATTAATGGGCAATAATGTTGAATAATAAAAAATTGAAAGTTGCATTTCTTATAAAACTAAGCCTACTTCCTCTACTACAACTGCCACTACTACTATTACCCTAGACATTATAAGGACTTTGATACTACTACCACAACTACTAAATTACTTTTCATGCATTATGACCCCAAGTCTGTTCAAGTGTCTCAATTTGTGAGCTACTGAAACAGTTAGATCAGTGTGTGTGCTACTGAATTCTGGGTTTATGCAGAAACAATTTGTTTTCAAATAGATTAGTTTCATAGTTGGTCCAGGGGAATCCCTGACCTGCATGTTTTAGATAAGACGTGTCCCTGCCTCAGTGCACTCGATTCAAATGAGTGGGCTGTTATCAGATGTCTATAGAGCTTGAAACCCAGCTGATCATTTGAGTCAGGCTCATCATTAACTAAACTAGTTGTGAGTAAATAGTGCTTATATTTAATAATGTGTACGGTCAAAGTGATCTTCACCTCTGACGCAGCTGCCCACAAAACAAAACAAAACAAAACAAAACAAAACAAAACAAAACAAAACAAAACACCACAAACCTTTAAAATTAAAATAATAACAGGTAAAACCACTTTTATTTATTTGCATCCTTACATCATCACAAGTCTCCACACTGAAAGTACTTTCTTTATTGTACACATGCAACAGAAGTATCAGTCAGATGTGATTTTTTTTTCTCTTCCCCGCATCATAAATACCTTGCGACATAGCATGAATTTTAAGAACAGTTGCGCCTGTTTTCTCTTATGCATTTCAAGTGACCCATTTGGTTTTTGCACTTCATCTCAAAAAGACAGCTACATTTTTTTCCCCATCGGCTTACTTGGTTTGATCAAACTTGAACTGTGAAGGAGGCTACACAGCTGGTTATGCTCATATTTGTATTTGAGAAACACACATTTGATAACTGCACCAAAACTCATGCTGCAGTTATACTTTTTTTTAAGTGCTGAAATATTAGTTTGAAACATTTATTAAAGACAATGATTGCACACTTCTTTTCACAGTTTCAGTTTAACTTATTGGTCCCTTTATGCACTCGGTAATCTATTTTTCCCTTAATTCACTATCTGCTTTTTATTGAATTCTGTAGTTAAGTTATAGTGATGCTTGGCAGCTGATTGCATACAATTCATATTAAGCATAAAATGCACTCAGAAATGCTGTTTTTCCAGTTAAAGTGATTTTATGTGCAGTTTGAGCTACAAATACAATAACTCCATATCCTTTCATGCACTTCACTGAAATGTTGATTTAATATTGTGCAAACTTATATTGCTCATACCATCACTAGTTTTGCCTTACAGTAGGCAGAGGAAAGTGTAAAATTACAGGAAGCTTATGTTCTTTCTGTCTTATTATAATAAGAAGCTTTCTGAAATCAGCATAAGTGTTTGGAAGCTGGGTTCAACACTGTTTTCCTCAGTATTATTATTGCTCCTGAAAGTTGTTGTGACCTCTGTTCACATCCATTCAGGATGAGGTTAAATTCAGCATTGACAAGCTGCTGCTTCCTGTTCTCTCTGGTTCCACAGATATCTTACACTGCTCTCATTCAGCTGCTTCAGTCTCAGAGGTTTGTGACTCTTCAGCCTATAAGCTAGTGTCAGAAATATAGAATCAACATGTTCCTTTTCTGCTGGGTCTTTGGCTGACGTCTCAAACAACGGGAAGTTGTAGCTGTCGGCGAGACACTGGGCGGTTGATGTGGGGACCTCCCTGCGGTCCCTCAGATCACACTTGTTTCCTACCATGATTCGGGGCACCAGGGGCCCCACAGAGTGCCGGCTGCACTCCTCAATCCACTCTGGGATGCTCTCGAAGGAGGCGAGGTTGGTCACGTCGTAGACAAAGATGACGGCGTGGACGCTGCGGTAGTAGTGCTCCACCATGCTCTTCCTGAAGCGCTCCTGACCTGCTGTGTCCCAGATCTGCAACTAGCCACACAGAAAACAAACACTGATGTAATATTCAAATAATTAGCACTCAAATGGTGGCGTTAAGGACCATTCACACCGAGAACAATAAATATAATGAGAACTACAATGATAATGATGTGAGCACCCACACTGATGAGCAATAATATTCGATAAACAGTGGTGCTAAGCATGTGCTGTGGGCTCCTGCTGTGTGAACGGATACTGATTATCTGCTACCGTTGATAATGACAGAGCACTTACCACCAAATCCAAACACAAGCACAATTACATCCCAGATGTTCTGCTTGTTAGCGTCATTATAAATAGTGTTTGTCTGGTTAAACAGGGGAGTTGTTTTCACTGTATCTCACTGTGGAGTCATCTGCCAAGTCAAATGTGATGAGTTGAATGTGACATGTTATTGTAACTGGCTGTGAGTGTATCTGTCATTCACCAGGTCAGAAGTAGGAATCGGCCAGGTATTTTATATTTTCTAATACAACGAGTAAATGTTGCATTCACTGGGACTATTTTCAGCAAGATATTAAGCATTAAGTAGATATTATACAGTTGTTGCATGTAATAAACTTGGAGCAACGCTGCTTGTATGGTCTTACAGGAAGCGCAGGAAGGAATGATCTGCGATTATATTCCCTCACACATTTGAGGGGGAGATGAAGGAGCTGGGAATTGTTTTTCATCGTGGATGAGAGCTCAGCCATCAGTTCAGTCCAGTTAATGGTTGATCTTTCCTGATACTTCAGTCAGTACTGTATACTCACTGGTTTAGAGGGTGAATTTCAACAGGTTAGTGTCCCAAATCAAACACTGTTGTTTTCCCTCCACTGAGCCACCAGGATGGCAACTGTTGATGGTGACAAATGTTCAGCATTTGACCATTTTAAGTGCATCATCCAGGTATTTATAGAGCACTGACTGCTTGTTGCAGCAGTTATCTGTGTGAGCAGACTCAGAATAGCACAGTGTCCCAGCAGGAAATGCACAGGTGTAAATAATTTAATTTATGACGGCTGGATCCCATTTCACCACTTCGGTTTCAGGGTCATGGTATTGTTCCGGCTGGTCACTCTGGTTAAAAGTTAATGTTATTATCTGCAGAGAGATATTGAGAGATATCTCTCACTTATTGATTTAAACTCTGTCTATCATGAAGAGGTTCATAAATGTCTAATATAGTAGCTTAATCGTGGTATCAGAAACCCTGCTATACTACACTACCCCTTACTCTATGTGTCATTATAAAAATACTGTGGAAAACAACGTATTAGGGGGAAAAGGCATATCTGACTTGCAGAGTGAAAGGTTGAATCGTTATGATGGCTCAGAAGGGTCAAAACTGTATAAATCCAAGTAGAAATACATGACCTTTCTATTTATGTGACCTGTATTTGTGTTGTAGCTTAAGGTGTTTGTATTGACACATCTGGGCCACCGTAGCTATTAATTATAGGTTTTATAAAAAGTTCACAGAGGTGTGTGTTTGACTTCTTCCACTGTTACTGTTCAACCTGTCATTGCATGGCTATAAAAGTGGTTAGTTTAATGGGAGTTGCTGGGACATTTATCCCACCAGTCAGGCCTGTCTCTTTGAAAATTATACGTATATTTTGGTAGTGGTGCCTTTAAATATCTGAAACAGGCTCTGGACCAGACTGTGTCCACATATGGGCCACAGATTAGACAGATGCCCGCGTTACTTTAGCTATAAAACCAGGTTATGTGTGTCATTAATGTGTATAGGTATGTTTGTGTGTCTTCTCACCTTGATGGTTTCTCCATCGAGATCCAGCGTCCTCTCTCTGAAATCAACCCCGATCGTTGCCTCTGGGTTTTTCAGGAAAGTGCCTCCGCAAAATCTGTAAGTCAGACACGTTTTCCCCACGTTTGAGTCTCCGATGACTATTATCTTAAAAATCCGAGCTTGTCCGCTCTCATAGTCGTGATGCGAAGACAACTCTAAAGAGTCATTTCGACTGAAAACTGTGTCAAATTCGTCCCCAGGTTTGTTTTCTATTGCCATCGCTCATCATCTCGCGGTCTGGATGTGAGCGGCGTGGAAATATCGCGAGAATTGGGAAGTGCGTGAGAGTTGAGATGTTCATTTCAGCCATATTCAGGGATTATGTTTCCCTTTTTCTTGTTTTATCGTGATGAAATGATGCACAAAAAAATATATTTTTTAATAATAAAAATTACCAATAATTTTTAGATATATATGAGGTAATTTTTTGTCCTCATTACCTGTTTTTTGTATTGGAAATATTTATTTATATTTAATTTATTTATATTTTATCAACAAAAGTGCTTCGTTCAAAATCCCACATACCGGTTAAATACAAATTAAAACAATAACTCTAAAGTTATTTATTTGGACTTATTTAGACACATATTTAGTACAATATGTACCTATACCCCATGATATATCCAGCGATGGATCTCGAATACAAATTAACGTAAAATTATTAACAACTACAACTCTAGAAAAACTAAATCAAATTCATGCATCAGTTCAAATACAATTCAGCATAATGTTTCATCTGTTTTACATATGATATTCACTTCCCGTACCAACTTGTTAAATAATTTAGGAAAAAAAGAACCAATACTTTTTTTTTTGTGTAAGACGCAAATGTTTATTTGACACATACATCAAAACAGCTTTATAATCCAGACCATGTGTGTTAGCAGAGCGACTCAACACTTCCCCTTTCACACACACACACACTCAAAAATAAAATATCACACTTCAACCATCCATCACACAGACAGCAACAGCAAAAACTACACTTATTTACCAGTTTATTAGGTACAATTAGCTAAAACAAATACAATCTCATGACAGCCCTGTAATAATCCAACCTTCATGAAGGTTGTTATGTTCAGTGAATGTTCCAGCTGTTGTACAGATGTGTTGATTCAACATTTTTAAGGCATTAGTTTGTGGTATTGCCTTATACTGAGAGGTGTTCCTAACATATTGTCTACAACATTTACATTGATGAGGTTAGACACATTAAAAACACACCAGTGAGTTTCAACACACACAATAATCTGGTAAATGAGTGTAAATGATGGTTGAATGGGAGGCAATGGCTTCTCAATAGTTATATACATGCAGACCAAACAATACTCAAAACACTTAATTTTCATTTGTGATTGTAACATAAATGTTACTAAATTAAAATATACAAAAACACATACATACACACAATGAAATAAATTTAATAAAATTTATAATTTGTCACCAAAGCTACCTAATTTCACTACATTTCAAAATAAAAGTCAATCATGGCATACAGGCTTTTGCCTAAACCTGAGTGAGCGTACAGTACATTGGCTTCTACATTTCATACAGTAGTTTTCACAACACCGGCTGTGTGTGACATCTTGATGTGCATTAATAACATAAAAAATACAAGGACAGCGAATTATTTTAAAAAAAGAAGCCCTGTAAATGACTGCGTGTGTTTGAAGTCATTAACATGAGGCACTTAAGCTGCCTGATGTCCCAAAGTCACAGTCATGATTTTACACAAATCACGAGCGGGTGTGCTCCTGTATTCATGCTAAGTTAACGTGTTAGTAGCAGACATGTCTTCACACAGCACAGCACAAGCACTAAGTCTTAAAGCATTTAACGGGTCCCTCCACTGATGATTTAACATCGAGTTAATTTACTTATGATGGGCAGTACTACTCTGCATGTGCAAAAAGTTTCACATATAATATCCTTTGTAGCTCTGAAAGAGCTTTGTCAAATGTGACAAATAAAAAGAAAATCACTAGTAACATCAGCTGTATCTCAGCTTGGATTTGTAGCGTACAAATTCTTAACAAACTGTCTGCTTTACAAACTACCAGCGTGAAAATGTGGGTGTTTAATGGAAGCAGTTAAGCTGCGAGCTGCATTATGGCAGTGATTCCCAATTTTTTTTTTTGGCCTGCAAAGTGTGATATCTGCTTATTCTGGATTTGACCTTCTTTTTTCTTTTCACATTCTGTTAAATGTGTAATTTTAATATCATTTTGCCTTCTAAATTATCTTGAAAGCCTTGGGAGCGTTAAATCACTCTCAGATCACATTCACAGACCTTCTCACACCAGACGTTTCCATGTGTCAAAGCAGGAAAAGCGCAGGTAATTACATTAACGATGTCCCGATTCCAGCAACTGTTTTTGCAATGCAGTGCAGCAGTTAATGATCTTATTAGTAACACCTGTGTTCGACACAATAAAACATCTCTAATGTGAAAGCCTACATATTATACTGCAGTTTAATTTTTACTACTTTTTTTATTGACGATCTTCTCTGAAAAGGTTTGTTTTTGGAAAAAAAACAAAAAACAAGATACATTGATCTGTGCTTGTTTTTGACCTTTCTTTGTTTCTTTGTTTGTCCAGATGTAATACAAGAGTGATGTTACGTCTCTATTCAGCTGCTATAATTAATGTGCTGAACTATGAAGATAAATCATCTGCTCTACAGAGGAATCTGTTGCCAACATTTCTGTTTCTACTATGTGTTTGGCTTGAGTTTGTACAAACAAGACCGCTCTACTTGCAGCTGCTGGGACATAATACAAATTAAAGAACAAAGCCTTTGACTCTTGGCATTTGCTCTCGCTGTATGAAAAAAGATTAAAATGAATGATCCTTTTTTTTTTGTAGTTCCTTCCCTCGACCTGTGAATATTAACACATAAAGAAATGTCAAGACATCCATTTCTGTACAGCTTTAACACTGAACTTTATCCTCTCCTGACAGACAGAACCCTGTAAAAATCAAATAAATTATAAATTACTTCAACTTTTCTTTGACACAGTAACAGATTTCACTACCAGTTCTCATCTGAAAAAGAGCTGGAGCTGCCAGAGTCAGAGTCTGCGTCTGTTAAACCATCAAAGTCCCAGTCGGCGCTGGAGCCGCTGTCGTCATCCTCCTCTGTAGAGAAGCTGTGAGCAGAGCCGAGGCATGCTGGGTACACACGTGTGGAAACGCACACAGGCCCAAGAGTCGACACATACACTGCCATGACATTCTTCCACGTGTCTCTGGCTGGGTCGTATTCATGGATGAGGACCCGGTTTTTGTTGTGTTGCAGTAGAGTCTGAGTGAGGAGGAGCAGCTTGCTGTTGTGTTGTATCACCTGGTAGTTGAGAGCTCGACTGTCAATAGGAATATCACCCAACCTCCTCCATTCTCCTCTGGTGGGGCTGTAGGCTTTAACCACAGGGATATCACACACACAGATGATCTGGTCCTGAAATACACAAGCCTTATGAAGCTTGTCTCTTCTTAACGACCCACAGTGGCGCCAGCGGTTTCTCTTGGGATCGTAGCAAAGCATCCTCCTTTTGTTTACCACATACAGGTGGTCGTTTAACGCCACCACTTGCATTTTACCCAAAGAGTGAGGCAGAGACGCCACAAACGTCCACTGGTTCCTCTGGACGCTGTAACACTCGACTTCCTTCAATCTAGCATCCGTCACTGGATTTCTTCCTCCTAAAAGGTAAACGTGTCCGTTGAGGTAGCCCATCCCAGAGTGTATCCTCCCCAGTGGTCTCTCTGCCAACTCTTGCCAGCTGTTAAGCACCGGGTTATACAGCCAGAAGTGTTTAGAAAGGTGTGAGGCAAGGTACAGGTTGTTTTCAGGTGTGGCACAGGCGATCAAGGACTCCATGGTGGAGCGTTTATAATCCTGACTGCTTAGATCTTCTAGAGGAGGAGCCATGAAATACAGTTCCTCTGAGAACGGGTCACAGCACATTATGTTGTCATTGGGCAAGCCAAAGAATAGGATCATTTCTTTTGCACTGACACCTATACGATGCTTTGGTACGTCATGTGATGCAGACATCCCACAGCTTTCCTCTGGAGACCTGTTAAAGAAAGATGCAAGGTATTTCTCAACCCAAGGCCTCGCCATGAGGCCCTCCAGGTAACACTTGTCCTTTTCAGTGAATAAGTTCCAGCGTACACATTTGAGCACTTGTAGTGCATCTTCTCTTTTTTGCGGTGCATTTGCCTCTATCCACTGCAAGGCAGCCGAGCACACTTTCCTTTCACAGTCCACATCCAGAGTATCCAGAGACAACAACTCCTTCAGTTGCATCAAATCCAACTCACACAGCTCTCCTCCATTACAAACCTGGCTAAAGTTTCTTGCTATGAAAGCTTGTGCATTCTCCTTCAGCTCAGGATTGTCATAAGTGTCTGCAAATTTCAGAATCCCCACACAGTTGCTGAGGTCAAGCCTCCTTGTCATGAAGCTGGAGCAAGCTTTTCTGATGTACTCAAGCTGGAGCATGTTGGCTGCAGCGTAAAGCCTCTGCACATTGCTCTCAGTGATGGTCACCCTGCCTGTGTAGCAGTAGTCGATGATGACAGACATAGACTCAGCGTCCACCCCGCGTATGACCACTCTCTCCTGCATGCTCTCATTCAACCCTCCGGTGAACATACTCTTGAAATAAGGGCTGGCTGCGGCGAGGACGTTGCGGCTGCACAGGAAAAGTTGTCCGATGTCAGCTCCGGCTGATTCACCGCTTTGCTCCGGTGTCTCCTCTTCACATTCAACACCGATGGTGACATCTCCGAGCAGCCGACAGTCGTACAGCAACTTCAACTCGTCCATCAAACCCCGAGCGTGATTAACATCCTCCAGCACCTCGGGACCACTAAAGCAACTCAACGCCGAAGCCATCGCTGCAACTTCGGTGAGAGATTTGCTATTTCACGTCGATTAAAGCTTCAATTAACATACCCGATATGGGGTTTCTGTGTTGACAACTGATACAAATCAAACGAAAGCGGTGGAAAACCACATTACCAGCGACTTAACAGCCGAACGATCCGCTGTGTGTCTGAAAACCAACACTTCTCGGTCTCCAGATGATCATAATGTCGCGGTAAATCGGTGATAATCCACAAATTATACTCCGGGAGTCGCTTTTTTTTAACTCAACTGTTTTGACTGTAGCAATCTGTTAAAATAAAAATAACAGTGACAATGTAGGCAAGGCTGGAACTACAACTTCCGTTAAAAAATACAAAAATAAAAGTCTCACCACATGCACAAGTGTCACACAATTTCTTATTTCTTCACCTTATTTTAAACTTAACAAACAATTTTATTTTTTTAGCTTAAATATTTAGGTTTCTCACTTTATACTAGTCAAAATAGTCTTTTTAACCCGAAGTGAAGAAAATATAATCTCTTATTTTGAAGGCAACCTTTCCCGGCTTCCTTTGTAGGTCACCGATGGTCACACAACCTTGCTAAGATGATCCGCGTCTCTGATTGGTTAAACTAACTAGGTCAAAATAAGTTTGGTTGTCGTCGAACTAGAGCCGCTAATGTTCACATTTAATTGGTTAATTCAAGTCAAATTTTCAATTTAGACGTATAATAATAATAATAATAATAATAATAATAATAATAATAATAATAATAATAATAATAATAATAATAATAATAATAATAATAAGGATGTTGATGGTGAGATGATGAGAAAAGTAATGTTATTTTTATACTTTTAAAATTAATTTAAAATGATACAATTTATTATTTTAATAATAACAGTTTTTGTAGTGTATAAAATATATGTTGACAAAATGAAATCTCATAATGATTCCTCAATGAATTTAATAACTCAACAATGATTAACAAGGATTTTAATATACATTTGATAAGGTATTAGTTATATTTAATGTATACTCTTTATTGCAAAAAAAAAAAAAGATAGAAATAGAAATTTTGCAGAATTATATTAAATTTATAATTATATCTTTATTTTTTTTCACATGCTTCTCCTTTGTTTAGTATTGTGGTCTACTATAGAAATTATAAGTGCAGACACAACCTTTTTTTCCATCTTCATCCAGCCTCAAATGAATCTGCAGTTGAGGTCATTGATCCTGCGCAGTGCGTCTTGGTTGTGGATGGTCTTGTGGACTGTGATGAGGAAGGGGAAAGCGGAGGGCAGCTCTACCCTGCGACTCAGCTTCTGGTGCCCCCAGTGGAGGCAACGCAGCTTTTCAGCCAGGTCCCGTCTGCCTGCTCGCTCCAGTCCATCTTGCAGCAGCTTGGTCTTATTGGGCTTGTCCCATGATTTCTCATACCTGTTTATAAAGAGAAACAGGAGGGAGTTTGTGATATATACAATTGTATCAGAATAAGGAACCTTAAGTCACACACATATGCACACACACTTTACCAGCTTTCCAACATGATCTTTGCTTGGATGCTCTTCTGAGGAGATTTGGTATGAAACCGGCTGATCTCGGTTCTGTTGAAGCCGAGCTCATACGCCAAAAGTGTCCACTCAAAACCGAGCTCACGTGAAATCTCCTGCAGTGTCTTTAGGTTGATTACAGCATCCTAAAAAAATCCAGAGCATTTGTTACCTTCAATAAAGGTCTCAATGAATGTCAAAGAAATATCTTTGCTGATTTTAGACACATGGAAGTGAAAATAAAAACAGATTACATTTACCTCCTGGGCTTTGTTGGGCATTATCTCAAGTTCCAACAAGATCAGCAGTGGAAATCACACTCTAAGTCTACCTGTTTTTTGTTAAAAAAGATTAAAAAAAAAAGTATTTATGGTTAAAATTTCCAAAAAAAAAAAAAAAAACAGACAAAGATTTTATTCACTTACCCCAAAGGTCCAGTGTGCCAAAAATGAGCGTGGTTTGATTGTTACTGGGGAGATTCAACCTCAACATACTAACCTGTTAAACATTAATCACTTTAACTTCAGGCTCCTGAGTGGAGACGAAAACTAAACTTTTATGTTGCAAATATGAATTGATGTTGCTTCATATACATATTAAATTTACTTGATCTTATAAAGGTATTTTAATGGTCAGTAATGTAGTTTCCTCATGGTATTTGAACTTTAAGACAATACTATTTATTCTAGTTATCTATAAGTCATATGTCGCCTGCACATATAAAACAATACTTGATTAAAATGCCTTTAATCCCCTTTGATATAAATAAATACAGACATCACTCATTCATTTCAAATATGCACACATTATTGACAAATATCATGAAAAGTGTATGCACAGTGGAAGAACAATGCCCTCTGCTGATCATCATTAGCACTATTCCCTTTATTTTTATTTTTTATTTTCCCCAACTTCCATTTCAATTCACATTAACTATATTCAAGACAGACTGAGAAAATGCAAAAATATTTTGAAAGGCTTTTATTCACTTTAAAAATTCACCTCCTCTTTAAAGTCTTGTCATCCATAAAAAGCATCAGGGCTCTATGTGCAATATCATTGCAGCGATTATGTTTTTTCTTTCTTTTTTTAATTTTTTTTTTTTTTTTATCAAAGAACGTTAAAAATCTCAGCTGTCATGTAAACATCAATGAAAAGAAACTAGCCAAAAGGATAAAATGTGTACACTTACATTAATGAATGTCATACCTTACTTATAAGAAACAAAGCAGATAATTTACTTAAATGCATTAATCATAATTCTGATCAAAAGTGCTGCAAGGTCCAGCCAATAAATATAACTCACATTAATTAACACTGCTCTTTAACAGGCATGGGATGTAAAAAAAAAAAAAAAAAATATTTCAGGTTCAACTTCTTATATCTGATGCCACAATCTGACAAAAGAAAAAAATAATTAAAATTAGTCAGATGAAATCATTAAAAGCATGTACAAAAGCATGAACTATGTTTTTTTTTATTCCCCCTAAACTTTCAACTGGAGAGAAATTTTCATTCTGTTGAATGAAAGCCTTAAACTACCCACAACGACAAATCAAAAAACACATATCAAAGAAGATCCAGTTCACATTTAACAACTGATTATCAGAATATTGCCAGGTTGCTTCATAATGTGTCAGTCTGTGTTTCAGCAGGTAGTAAGATAAAGATCCAGATCCTGCTGGACCCATACTGTTCTCAGTATTATGTCCTTCACTGAAGAGTAGTGCTTTTATTTTTTATTTTATTTTTTTTTTATTTTTAGAAATGTTAACAGTCACTCTCTCTTGGGTCTGGGCCCAAGACTGGGAACCTCTGACAGCACAGTCTTAAATCAATTGGGTCCCGTACAGTGTTACCCTGTGCACCTCTTGAGCTTCTTGTTTATTTCAGTAGCAGCCATCTTTCCAGCTGCCATCCCTCAGGGCACTAAGGGCAGCCAGGCTCTTTGGGGGAGTCAGCAAACTGCAAATAAAAAAAAGTAAATTAAACGCCTGGTCTTATTTAAGTAAAACAGAAACACATACCAAATGAAAAATCATCACATGGTTTAAATGAGGTATTACTGAGACAATAGCACCTCATAGTGGACAATCAATGTAAATGTTTGTATCACAACTCCAGATTACAATGCTTCAATGTTTCAGTTTTATGTTTATAATGCCTATGTTTATGTCCCAAAACCCCAAAATATCAAATGTAAAACCAAGAAAAACAGCAAATTCTGACATTAAAGAACCTGGAAGGAGCATTTTTTTTTTACATTTTAATTAACAACACTGATTTTCAAGCAACAAATAATGCGAAATGATGTTGGCGATGTTAGACATTGGACTAAAGTTGGTCGGTTTAAAGAAACAGATTAACATTGATGTAGCAGAATAAAAGACTTTATATCTTTTACAGACCTTTGCCACAGTCAGTATCTGCTCTTACCTGCGGGTGGGTGGGGTGATTTTGCTTGCACGAGGAACTCCACTTGTTCCTACAAAGGACGCTGGGCGAGGGAGAGAGCTGCGGGGCACAGCTGGCTGGTTAGCGCTGGTTTTTATGGGCTGTGATATCAGACTGCTGCTGGGTTTCAGAGGCTGAGGCAGTGCGATGCTGCTTGGGATCGAGTGGAGACTCGTGGAGGTGGACAAAGAGGTGGAGGTGGGGCCCTGCTGCACCGTGGGGCTCACGTAGGCCGTGGCTTTTAGCGGGTGTCGGGGAGTTGTGGGGAAGTTCGCCACGCTCTGGACTCGCTGACTGAGCTGACCTGGAGAAGGAACTGAAACACAGCAAAGGGACAATACTGCAATTATTATTTTAGAAATTGCAATACTTTCAAAAAATATAGTGCTCAATATTAACTCATAAATAAAAATGATGCTCCAGTGGTTGATTTATTGCATAGATATGAGGAAAAGTGTCTTACTGGACGACTGGAGTCGTGCAAGCCCACTGGACGAGTCAAAGCTCTGGCTGCTCCGGAGGGAGGATATCGTTGGCAGGGATGAGGGGCCGTGGGAGGGCGGGTTGACAGGAGAAGCCAAGCATGGCATACTGGGAACACTGGGCATGCTGGGAGCTCGGATCAGGTTGGGCATGCTTCTCCGTAGCTTGTCTACGAAATCAAATCAACAAACCAGAACAGGTCAGCCAAGTGTAGACTCAATTTAAAGGCATTTACAAGGAATTCATTATACACTCACCTGTGCTATTTCTGTATCCTGTGTGCATTTCTGTGCTCAGGCTGGAGGGTCCAGAGTACTGGGAGAGTCCACTGAGTGAAAACTGAGGGGTGGTCGTGCTTCGTCTGCAGTCTCTGATACTGGAGAAGGTGTGAGAGTGGGGCAGGCTGCCCCTCTGCATAGACCCTGTACGGAAAAGTCGAGGCTGCGGGGGAGGAAGCTGGTCGTATCCCTCATCCTCCTCATCCTCCTCCTCCAGATCCATCTCATTACGCCTCAGGGAGTGTAGAGAGAAGCTGGAGCTGCGACGGCAGACCGTGGCTGTGGCTGTGGCTGAGGTAGAGGCATAGTCCTGTCGGAGACCTGCAAGATAACAAATCAATGCTCTTATCTGTGGAAAGCACAACCCCCAAACGCTATGAATCCTCCTTGTATATGATACATTACTATCTGTCGGTCGTCATCCATTATTCAGATACAGAATCAGTAGATCAGACTGACAATGAGCTATTCCTGTCTACTCAAGTTCAACTGTTCAAAGGACAAACATTTGTCTTAGTTTCAATCCTACATCAGCAATCAATTTCAGTCTCTTCAGAAGGATGTGCATCAGTGTTTCGTTAGATGAATGAGCGACAGTTGACTCACTCTCCTCCTGAAGTCGTGCCATGACCTCCACGTCTGTCATGTCCTGCAGTTTGTAGCTCATAGAGATGGAGTCGTCCTCCAGTTCGGACACTCCAACCTCACTGTCCAGGGAAGACTGTGGGCTGATGGCTGCATGTCGGCGACTCACGTCTGAAAAAGATAAAATTACACATATTAATTTGATCAGTGGAAACTGCAGCGATGCAGAAACGTAGCACACAGAGAAGAGACATTTCTGTAACAGATGCGATATTTATGCGTATATTTTCTTCACAGGTGGATGTCACATCACATAAAATTGCAGTCATTAATTGCAGACAGACTGTCGGTGCGATCTTACTGTGAAGAGCCGAGTTTGATAGGAAGGTGGGCGTTCTGTCGGTGAGGCTGCTGCTGGCTCTGAGCGGAGGATTCGGTTGGAGAAAAGACAGACCCGTTGACGACAATGGTGCTTGAAAGGTGAGAAAGAAAGATGGAAAATTCATACACACATAACCAAATCAAAAATCTTGTGTTAATATAAAATATGGATGGATGAGAGATGGTGGAGGTTGAGCTTAGTTGACTCCATCTGTGTGAAAACACAGCCTTACAAACTCTTCCAGGCAATTTGCTGTAACGTTATGATAAACAACAAGCAACAGGTTGTTTAAGAATCTGGGTTATGTTTATACAGTGAACTCCAAAAATATTCTGGAAGCAATAAATGATTTCAGCTTTGAAATGTGATATAGACAAATGCCTGCGAGGTTCAAAGAAAGAGCTGTTTTTAATTTGAGCAATGAAGATTGTTATGACTAAAGATGAACAGACTTTAAATGTTTGGTCAAAATGTAAGCTAATTAGCCTTCGTTTTCACTGTTAGGAAATTTGTGATGTCTTCTCTATGGTGTTTTGGATTTTGGAAGTCAAATTATGATCCGATAGTGGCACAAGATAATGAGTCAAAGAGTAAACATATTATATTTCACCCTGAGGGGGACATGAATGCCTGTGCACAATTTAAGCAAATATAAATAACAGCTATCAGGACATTTAACTCAGATTATGCCCAAAACATGATGGAACTAAAGGACATCACCAAAGACATTAGGATTCATTGTCAGGGCAAAAACCTATAAAACCGTGCGCCGATTAGTCTTTTAGATATTCAGATATTTTATAGGATAAATACAAAATTTGACATGGTGATGGCACATTCTCATTAATCCTCTTGGAGCCTTGAACATCTGTACGAAACAGCAAAGCAACAAAACAAATTATTTTTTACATCTGTTGATGCTGAAACAAGGTTTTAAACCACTGCCATCAGGTTTACAAAAAGAAACATAATAAAACACAATCATGTTTGGCATTTTGGCTTAATGCACAACTGAAATGATCAATCACTCTTTATTGTCAATTCTTGTTAATTCATTGATTCAATTTTGCCACAAAATAGATTAGTGTGTGTTCAATGATTTGTGTCAGACGTAACAGTGATTCTTTTGTGATTAGCATGAGTTGCATGATATTCATGTGGAGTGGTTTTGTGTTATGTTTGTGTTACCTGGGGACTCGGTTAGTGCAGCAGGTTTAGTGTAAGGCAGGATGGGGCAGCTGAGGGTGGAGAGTCCCTCTATGCAGCTGTATGGACGGACGGAGGAGACTCCTCGCCACCGCTTAGCTAAACACAAGATTGTAGTGATGGAAAAGTTAGTTTGATTGCTTTACCATAAAACCACATGCATGTATAGCACATTGATTATATTTTTACATGTTCCAGCTAAATGTTAATCTGCTTTTTTACAGATCACTGTTGATGTTTTAAATGATTGGGTCACAGCTTGGACATGGGGGCTGATACAGTAAGACGGTTTTTACCCTGCGGCTTATTGGGCTAAACGACAGATTTTTCTGGAGGGATCTTAGGATCAGCAGGGATTGAGCATGTTGGCTACATCTCATCTCCAAAATCAGAATTAGACCTGCTGTGTTAAACTTTTGGGATGAGGGGTGAGTTTACATTTACATTTAATGATTTTACATTTACATTCACTGATTAAATTTGATTTTTTTTGCCAATTAATGTCACAAAACAACAACATACCAACATGTTAAAGGATCACAAGCTTTAATTAATTTCTTGAATCATGGTCAAATCATAAAAAGATAAATCTATACATCAATAGATTTACAATGCATTGATTTTACATTGCAAAGCTTTGTCTGTCAACTCAAATAAGTGTTATTAAATGACAACTAATTAAAGCAACTAATTGCAACTTATTAACGATTATAGAAATACTGGGAAGTGGTGCTATTCTTTTCACTAACTCATGCTAATTAGCAGTGAATAGACTTGGCTTGGAGTAGTGTTACTGACTTTAAATAACGGGTCTTCAATTTGTAAACACAAAGTTTGCTCCGACTGATTGGTAGTCAGAGTGGCACACACCTTGACGGAGTGGAGCATTTGGCATTCCTGACACAATTAGGCTCAAACACTTTTGGATAAAACTAGCATTCACAGCAAGTTACACAAACAACGGCGACTGGAGCTCAGAGA
This sequence comes from Polydactylus sextarius, assembly GCA_016801845.1. Classification (NCBI taxonomy): domain Eukaryota; kingdom Metazoa; phylum Chordata; class Actinopteri; family Polynemidae; genus Polydactylus; species Polydactylus sextarius. The sequence continues at coordinate 5,087,313 of CM028912.1, read as the reverse complement.
CAAGGATGTATTCATGACCCAAAGGAGGAGAGCCAACCTTCACTGAATACAGCTTTAGAGAAAAAAAAAAGAGGATCTTGAACCGTACACACACACACATTAACAACCATCCAAACAAACAAATATGCAGGAATGAACCACAGTGTGGACACAACAGGGCCCACAATATGTGCCTCATCTCTTTTTTTATATATCAAAGCACACACATGCATACACTCATGTATGTGCTTTAATATTACAAGAGTGTCTTGGCTGTAAAGGCTGCATCGAGCAGCGAAAGCTTCAAAATCCTAGATAATATAAGCATGGTTTCTATGGCAACCATATCCCCTTGCACAAGTGTTGAGACGGTAAATCACCAAATATAAAAAAAGACATTCAGTAACACACTAGTGTCCTGATTATGAAGGTGTTTTATAGCATCTTGGTTATGCAACTGTGAATGCAAACCTCATATATTTGTCATAGAAACACCAGTGTGCTCAGAAACAGTGTGTGCGTGTGCATGTGCATGTGTGTGTGTGTGCGTGGGTGTGAAAATAGGGTATCTAGGTCAGCCAAGAGCGCAGGTGCGTCCTCAACCTAAGTTATGTAAGTTTTAGTAAGAAAAAAATGGCCAAAAATATGATGATTACATGATTATTAATTATATAACAAATGCAGGTTTGTATCTTCACTTTCATCCTCCATTAGTAATGATTAAATGGAGAAGCAGTGGGATCATCTTCAGCCGCTCAAATGATTCAGTTGGTACTTAAAACAGATTTTGCTGGATGTGGATGAGTGAGATGTTAACGCTCTAGACCCCTCTGAACTGAAGATAATCTTACAATCATGTGAACAGCGAACTGAATAACCAGATTTTTACCATGTTCCATGTAAATGTTTCAGCATATTCTAAATATAATCAAAACCAGGACAAGACTCAAATCCAGGACACTAGTGTGCATGTAAATACACACTAGTGTAGGAGCTATTTCCTAAAGAGAAGTCGGTGTAATATTTGTAGCTCAGCAAGTTGTGCATAGGGTGTCACATTTATACTGTGACCAATATAAAATACAGCAAGGTACATTCGCTCAGGGGTCAGGGGTTGCCAGACAGAAGGCGGACATGGTTTTTGATTGCAGCATTTAAGAAAAAAGATACTATAATTGGCTTCATAGTTAAAGTTAAAGTCTGTCAAAACAGATTATTGCACTGACAGTCATCTCTGAAATGCAATAAATGAAGGAAATATAGATTTTTACTTTAGAGAAAGCGTTCAATACCCACCCTGCCCGTTGAATACAAACCAGGTTATCTTAGCTTAGCATAAAGACTGAATTAAAATAGATTTTTTAAAAACTTAAACTGTGTTTTTTTCAACATCTCTTTAAAAAACAATGCCCCTCACCTTATTCTGTCCTTCTAGATGTACAGGAGAACCACAGATTGTATATAAAGATGGACAATATGACAGTTTCCCCAAAGTGAAGCCAAATTATCTTCATCGCCCCCTGGTGGCTGGTTACACTGTAGTCATAAATCCCACCCCTTGTATGTTTGCAAATGTGTAACGTTAATTTTTTTTTTCGAGGATGCTTCCTGTCACTTAAGGTATTTTGTTTAAATCACACTGATGTATGCTTAAGTGTTAATTTTTCTGATAAGTTTGGTTTTAATTATAATTTCTGCCAACAGACACCTCTAACTCTTCACACTGAGCCTGTAATACAACAGCACAGCACGAGTTCCTCTAAATGAAATTCTTCTTTATGTCTCCACAGTAGCAAATCCTTTAAACTGATCTTAAATGTTCTCTGGAGAAAGTGATATGTGTAAAAATGGGAGTCTGTCCAACTCCACTAACACGGAAATAATCACTCTGTGGGAAGTTGGCTGAGGTACTTTAAAACCCATAAATTTAAAGAGAATGAGTTAAATGGTTAAATGGCTGAGAAATGAACCAATGAACGAGCGCAGTGAAGTGAAAATGCTCCCACGGCTCAGAAAATGTAGCCGCAATCCTGCTGCACGTGGAGACATTTTGTGCCCGAAGTGTGTCACAGCTTATAATCACATGTCAGCAGCCAGAGAGACAGATGTCCAGATGCAGCTGCAGATGAAGGCTGTTAATCTGACTGGTCAAATACACCGTACCTTGGTCCAGTCTGTGGCAGAGGGTCATCTTAGCCAGCTCCACCTCAGGACCAGGGTGGTCCAGGACCTGCCTGCACCACTGGAGAGGACTGAGGATACTCTCACCCTGCAGCTTGGCTTTGGGACTCACATAGAGCCTGAAACATGCAGCAAAAACCCACAGTTTAGTTCTGCCACTTTCCACTTTTATTGCACAGTCTAGCACTTTACTTTTACTTTATAAGGTGAAGTAAAATAAAATAAACTAGAGACTGCTGCATTTTATATACGGAGCTAGAGATGATGAGGGTTGAGTTTTACAGCTGCAGTATTTCTTAGACGTACAACCCATTTAGATAAACCCTCTTCATAATAGAGGTAGATGTGTGGTTTTATAATGGGAGGTGATTTCCATGAATTCAAATGTCAGCACATCTTTTAAGTTAACAATTTGCTCAAAGGGCAATAGCCATTTTACTGGCAACAACATTAGCAATGAAACAACAGTGTAAACTAGAAATGAAAATGGTGACAGCTTCATTTAGTAGAAGATTTGTGTTATCGTATATTTATCTGTGACTATTTTAAACTCAATTAGTAATTTCAGGCATTTTCAAACAAAAAAATACAAATTATTATCTGGTTTCAGCTTCTGTCTGATGCTTTTCTTCGTATACAGGTATGTGCCAAAAAATTAGAATATCGAGGGGAAGTCTGTTTATTTCAATTTGTTTTAAAAAGTGAAATTTGTATGTTATATTAGTTCATTACACACAAAGTGAAATATTTCAAGCCTTTATTTGATGATTGTGGCTGCAAGATAAAAAAAAAAAAAAACCCCAAATCTAGTATTTCACAAAATTAGAATATTTCATGTGACCAATAAAAAAGGATCTTAAACACAGAAATGTTGGCCTTCTGGCAAGCATGTTAATGAATTATACCCTCAGTACTTTGCTGGCCCTCCTTTTACACTAATTACAGCATTAAGGCAGCGTGGCATGGAGGCAATCAGGCTTTGGCACAGGTCAGGTGTTATGGTAGCCCAAGTTGCTTTGATATTGGCCTTCAGCTCGTCTGCACTTCGGGATCTATGTTCCCTCATCTTACTCTTGACAATACCCCATAGATTTTCAATGGGGTTCAGGTCAGGCGAGTTTGCTGGCCAGTCAAGTACAGTTACTCCATGGCCAGACAGATGCATTGACTGTGGATTTGATAAAAGAAAGTGGAGCCACACCAGCAGATAACATGGCTCCTCAAACCATCACTGACTGTGGAAACTTCACACTGGACTTTAAGCAGCTTGACTTTTGTGCCTCTCCAGTCTTCCTCCAGACTCTGGGACCTTGATTTCCAAATGCAACGCAAAATTTACTTTTATCTGAAAAGAGGACTTGGAAACACACAGCAACAGACCAATACTTTTTTTCCTTAGCCCGGCACAGACACTTCTGGTGTTGTTTTTGGTTCAGAAATGGCTTGACGCATAGAATTCTACAGCTGGAGCCCGTGTCATGCAGATGTCTGTATGTGGTGGTTATTGATATTGACACCAGCCTCAGTACACTCCTTATGAAGCTTGATTGACAATCCTCTCAAGGCTGCGGTCATCCCCGTCACTTGTGCACCTTTTCCGGCCACATTCTTCCCTTCCTCTCAACACTGTGTTAATATACTTGGATGCAGTGTTTTGTGAGCATCCAGCTTCTTTTGCGATTGCTTTTGAGGCTTTTTCTCCTTATGGAGGGTGTCATTCATGGTCTTCTGCACAACCGTCAAGTCAGCAGTCTTCTCCATGATTCTGAAGCCTACTAAGCCAGACTGAGACAATTTCAAGGCTGAGGAAAGGAGCCTACAATGTTGAACTTTGTCATGATCTAATTCTGTAAAATACTGGATTTTTTATCTTTAATCCATAATCATTAAAATTGTAACAAATAAAGGCTTGAAATATTTTACTTTATGTGTAATTAACTAATATAACGTACAAGTTTCACTTTTTAAAACAAATTATTGAAATAAATGGACTTTTCCTCGATACACTAATTTTTTGGCACATATCTGTATATTATCATACAACTGATGTTTTGGATTCTTTGTCAGATAAAAAAAGCAATCTGATGATGACACCTTTAGTCATTTCCACTATATTGAGACATGTAACCCATAGAGATGAATCAGTTAAGTGAGAAAATAATCTATAGGAAGCTGAAAATAGTCATTCGATGCCTCCATTGCCACTAAGACGAAACAAAAACTGAAAGAAACAGGAAACAGGATCCCCATTTTGTGCTTGTCATCAATGAAACATGTCTGACACTGAACAAGGAGGACGTAACAAACCTATTTCTGCTATAAACTATACTGGGTTATAACAAATGATGTGTCACCTCGGTGTGCAAGCAGGAGAAAATGAACTAAGCAAAAGTGACCTGTTATTCAGCAACTAGGCCACGATGCTACACTGACTGGAGGCAAGAGGGGGTTAGTTAGTTAGTTATGTTATGCTATGTTACGTTATGTTATATTAGGTGAACTGAAGATGCACTGGCACAATGCGTGGACGTTAGATCCCACCAGTGCTGCATTCAGCTGTGTGCTACATTTTTCCACATCATCACATCAGATACATAAAGCCGCAAACGGTTCAGTAGTCAGCATGTCAGTGTACGAGCCACCTAAGTCAGCAGATACAGCATTTCAAAGTAGCTCAGCCTGAGGGGGAGGCAACAAAGCCGAGCTGTTTGATCACACAGGCTGAAGGGGGTCATTGTTTCTAATTTCATCCCACTGTTGTCTTAGTCAATGCTGCATGCACAGTGCATCCTGGGATGCCTTTAAATCTTGTGTCAAATCTGTTTTTTTAAAAACACAATTTCCTTTCTTGGGAAAAAAAAGAGTCACCCTTTTTACTAATGTCCACAAGTCTGCTCTCCTTGAGAGAAATCAATAATGTAATCAATAAGAGGATACATGGCATGATAACACTGAACATGAACAGTCCTGTGGCCTGTAAAGCATCTTTTCGTTCACAGGGGAAAAAAAAACAGAGGACACAGATTTTTTTTTCCTCTTTAAATCATCAAAATAAAAAATCATGCTGCAGATAAATGTGTCAATGTACATTAAAGAGAGTGATATAAACAGTGTATAGTTACCAGCTATCAGGCTCTCCGACAGGGAGCACCGCGTTCAGGTCCAAAATATCAACCTCATCCAAAACAGTTGTGGCTCCAGCGGCGCCGCTGTCCTCCCCGACGGTGGCGGCATCAGGAGACACCGAGCTCGGTTGAAAATAAGCGAACGGCTCCTCCGTGGAGCTTCGTAGTCCGGGGACGCACGGATGAGACTGTGTTGGACTCGAAATGCCATATTTAACGGGGAAATTATCTCCCGGACACGGCGTCCCAGCGTGCAGACACGACAACGAGGTCTGGAGATGAGGAGGGCCGATGGAGCAATTGTTTACAGCGTTCGCTCTGCTCCGCAATTGTTCGTTTTGCTTCTCTAATTTTCGGACCAATTCCTGGAGCTTTAACACCTCCAGCTCCGCGTTAGTGATTTTATTGTTGCCATTGACGTCTGCCATCATCTGGGGGCTCAACACTTCTGCTTCCATTTGGTAAAAAGCACATTGAGAGGAGGGGGCAAAAGAAAACAGCACGGCCTGCCTGCAGAGGGTCCTATTCAATTCAGACAGGGTGTCCAGATTCCCCTGTTTAAAGCTACTACACACTCTCTCTCTCCCTCACTCACACAGACACAGACACACACACACATACACTGATGCTGCTGCTGGTATGACTGCACAGCCTCCATCTCATTGGTCAGCAGCTCTGTGTTCAACTCCCATCACACCACTGCCGAGGAAGTGTTTATTATACAGATCTTATGAATACTATTTAACTTTTTTACACCTTATGTGTCTTTATGTGCAAGCAGACCAGACTCATGTTATATTTTAATTTAAATCAATTACTGAGAGAGTCAAATGTTTTCATTTTATAAATTACAGATATCCCCAGTGCCGCCTCTCACATCCCAAATAGGCGATGGATGGATTACCAGATCAGACCTACTGGGCACAGACCCAGGGGGTCCGTGTGGTCAGACGAGGTTAACCACAAAAAGGTTCATAAACAACCACTAAATAACAACAAAGAGACTCAAATACAGCTACAGAGAAAATCAAAACAATCATAAGAAATGCCCAAAATCATCACAAATAGGCACAAAACAACCACAGAGAGATGGAAAACATCCACAAGTGTGCAGAATGGCCACAAAGAAATGTAACTCAATTGAACAGACACACAATTACTTCAAAATGACCAAAACCAACTGCAAAGAGATTGAAAATAACTGCACAGGGACACAAAACAACCACAAAGAGAGAGGAAATGATCACAGTGGTGTAGAGTGACCAGAGTCAAAAAATGTCAACAAAACAATGCAGCTCAACCTAATTTGAGACTCAAACCAACAAGAAAGATACTAAATATCATTTAAAAAGAGAAATTATAACCACAAATAGATGGAAAACAACCATAGAGTCAAAAAGTGACAACAAAAAAAGGTAAATCAACCAAAGAGACACAAAATGATTTAAAAAACATTACAACAATAATACAACCACTTTACACAAGAAATAAATTAAAAATATACATGTCTGTATCTTTGTTTATTATAGAATCAATATCAGTTCAAAATACGTACTGGAATAAAAAAGACGTCATCAAGACATGTAAAGTTGTGAATAAAGTCAATACAGTAAAAGTAGCAAAAGACACGTTTTATTCATTAATGTAGAAATAATTAGAGGTTCAATGTTTCAGTATCGTAAAGAAAAACATACTTCAAAACTGTGATAAAGGTCGTTAAAGACTGATTGAGTGAACAAAGAACAGATCGTCTACAAACCAAAAGAAATGACACGTTTTATTCCTTTTACAAATAAAGATGCATCGATTGCCTTTATTGCACAGAGAAAAAGCCCCCGGCCCTAAATATCACAAAATATCCAATCCTGTTACATGTAAGAGTCCCTGTACAGGCAGCAGACATGAGAGAACATAAGAAATACCATTTTAAAACATGATATGAGTAGATATATAGAGACAGAAATATCATGATCAGGTCAGTAACAGTTACAAGGTGTTATTGCATCTGAATGTAACTGTCACTTGCCAAAACACCAAAATTCAGATCTGTCAGTTTGAAAATACAATGTCACCCAAAACATGGTAGATAAGGATTCATTCATTTTTTAATCTTCAATCACGTTTCACATCTCATGTTTCCATTGATGGTTTGGAAGAAACTCAGCGTCTCCATTTATCTGTCGGAGTAAAAAAAAATGTTTTATTACCCATTTAATTAATCATTTTTCAGCAAATATAGCAAACGTATACTATTTTAACATTTATTCACTGGACATTTAGTGATGATAAAGATGAAGAACTGTACCTCTGGTGACCTCAAAGCAGTTCTCACAGTGCACCATACGTTTGTAGACCCACATGCTGTCTCCAGCTCTCAGATGACCCAGAGTACTGTTACACACCTCGCACTGTTCAGACACAAACAAACACTCACATGAGGAAAGAGATTCACGCTGAGCAGTCAGCTGTACGGATCCCGATAACATCCTGTCACTGGCAACAGAACGTAAAACACATTTATCTCACAGCTGTGTTACTTTGCAAGTTTAAAGGCCGTGAACACCCACTCAGGCGTTTTCAATTACTCCAGCTGATTAAACATCTCGTCAGGTCTGAGTTAAGGGTAGCCATTTAGCGAATAATGTGATTTTAGTAAATTGGATGTAATAATATCACAGTGCACCTGTTACAAAAAGGAAGTTGATGTGCTTCCTGTGCTACAAAGTCTGGTTCTTACACTCTGACCCCCATGTTTTCATGTCTCCAACCACCTGATATGTTCTTTATGAAAAATACAAATACGGAGCTGGGGAACATCTTATTTAAGTTTCTATTTAATGCTTTAATGCTATGTAAACATTCAATGGATATGAATGTACTATGGGTCCGCTCGTCCTCCAATGATCCTCAAAAGTATATAGTTACAGCTAATGGATGGATAAATGGTTTACCATGATTTCATGGTTTTTATAGTTTGAATGCAAAACTTTAGGCACATTTTTATAGTGTGGTGTTGTGACTTTTAGTTGTGTGAAGCATCTCAATACTGTTTCTTCAACTGCTGCTTGTTGCTAACTTTCGTAAATGGAGAGTCAGCTTTAATCTGCTCACCCTGAAACAGGAGGCATGGCATCTGATGTTCAAGTCATCCAGGATCATCTTGGCATCAGCGGTGAAGGGCTTATGGCAGAGGTTGCACAGGTCTTTCTCAAGCACCGTCCTGTGTGGAACAGAGATTTGTCAACATGTTAAAAGAAAATTAAACATATACACTGAGTTCATTCTTGACACTGGTAACAAAAGATTATGTTAAATATTATATAGGGGGTTAAAAAACTTAGTAAGTTGACCCTGCATTGGGATCAGGTCACCACTTTGGTTTGACTGTGATATCTCAACAATTATTGTGTGGATTGGTGCAAAATTTGGTACAAACATTATTTATTCCCACATCAGGAAGTCAAATAACTTTGGTGATTAAGTGACTTTTTCTTCAGTGCCTTTCTATTGTTGGCATTTTTGGTTAGATGGAATAACTACGAAATTTGGTTGATTCTCGCTCCATTCAATATATTTACTGTAATAACTTATATATTAATAACAGGTCAAATCACATCAGTTGAAATGTAAATGTTATGGTTGTGGACTCGTGGTCTAGTTTTGTCAGACTTTATTACCTCTCAGGAGATGCATACGTGCTCTTGATGGACGATCTGGAGTAGACTGACTGAGTGTCATCTGTAATGCTGTGAGAGATACAGTTATCAGCTGGAGTCCTGTTTTACTTTCATACAATGTTTTCCCACCAATATTAAGCAAAGTTATAGTTAAGATCATCCATTACCTGCTGCTCCTGTATGGTGAGGTGTAAGAACTGGGACTGGTGATACTGGTGTACTCGTAGCTAGAAAATAAAACAAATAAACCACAGATCACATGTGAGATTTAATATAGTTGTGACTCAATGTATACTCAGTGAGAATGATAAGAAAAATCCTTGTATAAAGTCTTAGGTTGCTCTGCTTTGTACCTGGAGTCTGGTCTGGAGTAAGAGTAGGTTTTACTGCTGTAGTTGTCACTGTGTGTGCAAACACAGAGAAGATTAGGGATCATAGAAAGTCTACAGCCATGTTTTTTACATGCAGTGAGTGATAGTCAAATTATTACCTGGGCTCACTGTGGATGGTGTAGCTGGAGGTGCGGGTGGAGGGAGAATCATCAGTGTACGAGCTGTAACTGTGTCAAAGAGGAACAAGAATAAGTTCATGTTCTAAGTTTATCGTCACAAATACATTTTCTTGTCTGTCTCTTTACAGTCTGCACAGCACAAACACTTCAGGTAAACTTAACTGGGACAAAATTATAAGACACTATAAGTTTATATAAGACACATATGAAGCAATGCCACCCCTAGTGGTGTCTGGCAAAACACCCAAAAGGCATCTGCACCTACATCAGATTATATTATGTTTTCAAAAGAAATTAAACCAACTTTTGGTTGCAATTAATACTGGACCTTTTCAAGGTTATTTAGGTAATATTTTGCAATAATAATTTCATTTTTGTTTTGTTTTTTTATACATAACTATGAATGTAAAAAGACAGAAGAGGGGAGAAAGTAAAAGTGTTTGCACATTATGAATTTTCAAAACTACATGAATGAAATAATCATGAACGCTTGTTGGAAAAGCTCTGTTATGACACTCAGCTCTAACTCTTGTTTACATGTTTACCTGGTGATTGTGTGAGTGGACGAGGTTGGTGTCAGAGATGGAGTTTCTTCTCTAAATGACACAAACGAAAATGGGGATAAATAATACTGAACAAACAAAGAACCAGCACATTCTCACTCATTCACTCCCACTAAACCACACCCTCTGCTGCTCTCTGCTGCAACAGTCTGTCTCTTTGTGATGCTTAAACTGCTGTGGCAACGAAAACGTCACGTCTCATTGTACGGTTGCTTGTGTCATTAAATGTTATTCACTGACACATCTCACTCACCTGACAGGAGATGTAATGGCCTTAGGCAGGAGGGTGTCATACAGGTCATCCTCAGCCCTGTAAAGACAGTAATATTATAAATACAAGGTGATAACAAGTGGAATCCTTATATTTTCAGAACATAAATATATTTTCTAATGATTGATAAAGGGTTATCTTACTTAGAGGTAGATCTTCTGGTAATAGTTTTACCATCATCTCTGAAAAGACAAGAGAAAATGTTTTACTTGACTGTCTGGTCTGTTAGTTAATGTTGTCGTGTAGTAACTCACCCATCGTTGCTGCTTTTCACTGTCACAGTCTCAGTGGTGTAGACAGTAGTTTTGCTATAAAGTGATTGATAATAAATGATGAGTTTATCTTTAAATGAGATGGTAGCTTTAACCCCCCCACCCAAAACAAAAAGAAATGATAATAGATACGTTTTTTATTATGTTTTACTATATTGTCATTCACTTTTTGTTCTTAAAGCAGCCTCTTTAGTGTGTTATAACCCATTTATTTATTAATGTTTATAGCACATTATATACAGTATAGTGTTTATACATACTAAATATTAAAGTCATTGTGTGTTTTGTTACTGACTGTAAACATTACCTTTCTGTTTCATCATTTTTGATAGACCCAGGGATGAGTGTATCGTAGAGTTTGTCCTCCACACTGGTGAAAGGTAATTTCAACAAAGTGTAAATAACTTATTGATTACACAAAACACAAAGATTGCAAACTGAAATTTCCTAAATTTTTCCAAGTTTCTAATGACTCTATTGCTTGTTTTAATCTTCTGATATCACTAAAATATTCATCTGTGGTATTCTGAAATAGAGCAAACAGCCCAGACCAAGTGAGGCTGTAGCAGTAAAACCCCCAAAATGTTTTGGACTGAATGAGGGTATTTTTATTTATCATTTAAGTTCACAGTACTTATCTACCTACGGATGTCATCTGGGCTTTCAGTTAAATTTATAAATAAAAAAAAACATGTTTTTTAAGGGCTCAGTCACATTACAGTTTATAGAAAATAAAGGCTCAGTGGTGTATTATTTATTTTTTTTTTGTGGTGTAAAAGTTGAGCTCTATTGCAGAGAGAGATAAGATGAATCAATATTAGTAAGATAATCTGATAAGATAAATATATATATTGAGTATATTCATCTAAATAACTTGAATATAATGTCATGTAGTGAAAACACAGCCTGGGTTATGAAACTCACTCAATGCCGTTGCTGCTTGTCACTGTCACAGTCTCAGTTGTGTAGACAGTCTTCCTGTGAAGATAAAAATATACGTTAGTACATTATATAATCACTATCTGCCTGGAGTCAAAGTCCAGATAATTAATTTTCTTGACAATGTGTAAAAATGTTACTTGTCAGTAGATGTATTATCATCCTTGATGGGCGACAGGACGAGTGTGTCGTAAAGTTTATCCTCCGCACTGAACAGAAAAACATTAACGACAGGGTTAGATTGTGGACGACGGTACTGGTGAGATTTCTACTCTTATGGAAAAACTAATAATAATAATAATAATCTGAAAGTATCTTACTTCTTATTGCTGGTAACAGTTGTCTCAGTCACTTTTGTTGTTCTGGTAGGTGAGTAGCTTGTGTACCTGAGTGAAAAGATGTTTTAGCTAATCAGCCTTTGACTTAAACACAGATCAAGCCATCAAAAATAATAATAATATTTGAAACCTTTATGAAAGTATGTATTTTTACCCCTTGCTTGAAGACTTCACCCGCTCACTGAATGTCTCAGTCTTGGGGGAAGATCTGCGAAAAAAGAAAAAGGAAAAATTAAATAATCTGATACAAACTCATTTCAAAATAAAATGACAAATATTAATGCTGATTTTTTTGTTTTACCTAACAGACTGGGTGGTGGTGATGGTGGTCTCAGTAGTTTTTCCATCCTTGGAGACAGTAGTAGTGGTTGTGGAGCTGAAGGAGAAGTAATAAGACAAAGTAGAAGTTACGTAACGCTTCAGTGAAGTTTGTTTTCTTGTTTGTCTGAAGAAATGTTTGTGTAATTTTTCTTCGGCTCATCTGTAACAGATGTCTTGTATGAGGTGGTGCTGTTGTGACGCAGCAAAACCAAAGTAAGACTTAACATGTTGAGTTTTGTATCATGTGTAATGGATTCAAGCTTTACTCACCTGGTGGGAGGGTCTGACTTTATACTTGAATATGAGCTGCAAAATGTAACATATTATTCAGAGATTTTCTCAAATAAATTACTGAATATTTCAATTTTATTTGTGTTATTATGAAACTGTACCTTCTAGTGTAGGAGGAGGGAAGAGTGCTGTGGGTAAATTAAAAAAAAAGAGACTTAAGTGCACAATCTGGTTAAAAATCACTCACTGTGTAATAACTTGAATAAAAAATTGAAGCCAAAATTAACAGCCAGTTTGTTTAGTGCACCGACCTGCTCTTCTGATCATCAAGTCCTGAGCTGAATCTGAAATGACAGAATTAAAAATAAGTGGTTCTACTTAGATGATATTCATTTACAGATAATCAAATAGACATGAATGTGTTTTATATCAATTATACCTCTTGGTGAGAGCCTGCACAGAGGAGGTGGTTTTGGTGGTGGTTGTTGTTCCTCCATCCTTTGTACTATGAGGAAAATACAGAAAATTGATTAATTATAATTACAATTGCAATTATAAGTTCATATTAATGACTCTTGTGTCTTGTATTTGGAGAAACGTTGTAACATTTGTTTTACCTGTCAAGAGTTTCGTCAGATTTGTATCGGCTCAGAACAGTCCTGCCGAAGTTTGGGTCACGGCTGAAGGAGGGAAAAAAAAGAGAGAAAAAAATTAATTAATCAATTATTTCACTGGTACGATAAGAGATGATTCAACGCTGTGACTCGCTGCAGGAATGTTCAAGGTAAACTAAGAAATTAACCAGTCACACCCAACGTGTCTACTACTCCACAGGTGCGTTTTTGTGAGGGATAGTGTTTCTTTGTTTTACACTTTCATGGTTTGAATTTAAACTCACTCAACAGCTTCATCCTCTTCTTCAGGTCTCTTGATCCAGCTGTTGTCTTTCAGGAGAGTTGTCCTGGCTACAATCGACAGGCAAGAAAATCATGAATGTCTGCAAAATGTACACGACAGAAAACTACAACGTATCTATCAGTTAACATGTGGCTCTGCTACCACAAACTGTTTGTAGAAAAATAGTAGCTGAATAGTTTATTGTTATGTTTTTTCATGTCACTCTTTATTTTTTGTTTTTAGTTTTGTTTTTAGTTTACCTTACAACTGTAAAAAATGTAAAGTTTATATTTTACATACAGATTCTCATTTTGATAAGTGACCATTACTGTACACGAATCTTTACAAAACTCAAGTACATTTATAATATTTAATTTCTTAATTTGTCATTTATGTGTATATTTCTTTTGCGCATAAGTCTCAAATTATTTGGTTTTTTTATCCACAACTTGCTCAGTCGTCAGTAAAACCCATTAGAAATTTGACTGATCCACCAGTTTTGAAATTGCTGCAGCATATTCAAAGATGTAAAAGAATTTATTCATCAAATGCTCTGACAATATGTGCAGTGAATGATAATCTAAAACCTGTCCTGAAAGACTTGATTGCAATACGTGCTAATGATTGGTGTAAAAGGTGAAAAAAATAAGAAATTTGAGACTTACTTGAAGAGTACCTGCTCATTTTGTAACCTATAAGTATGAGAGAACAAGAGGAGAATTCATCACATGGTGAAACTACAGTGCATTAGTCACTAGGTGGCACTATGAGTTGAGCTGAGATCATGTTGTTTACAATACATGTTCTGTGTTGTAGTTTGGTCCAAGTGGACCTGTAAACTCCGCTAATAAAGAAAAAATAATCGATGTGTTTATTCTACACAGTCTCAAATAATTAAATATCTTTACAAACGTTCACATACTCATTTTCATCAGGTTGGTTTTGTGAAAGTCATGTCATTCTGTGACACCGTTTGAACCATATGGACTCAAATTCTGCTCATCTCCAGACTCACTGATTAAAGTCCTAAACTGGTTTGTCTTGATCCGAAACCACAGCAAGACACACCCACCCACACCTTCTCCAAACACACTATTGTCAGCAAAACAGAGGGGCGTACCAGTAACATGCCATTAGCTATTGATGATAAGATTGTGCCCTTTTGACTGCATGTACACTCTGAGGCAAATACTTTCATACCAGAAGCCTGAAAGCAGACGTCTTTGGGTGGATTTCAAGTGATAACACCCCACACAACTATGCATTTACATCAATTATGACTGTAACTGTAAATGTAACCGTTAACATACACAATCTGCTGTCTCAACTTTTATTTATCCGAAAACAAAGTGTTGCCAGAGACTTGTCGTAAAATCGACAGTCGCGCCACAGACATCTTGAGTTCCAGTGTTGAAAAAGATCTTGTCTCTGAATTTTCTGAGTTATTGAAATTATTTTTTTTCTAGCCATTTTCTAGAACTAAAAGATAAAATGTGAATAATATTAAGACAGAACCAGTAAAAATCTTTTAGTTTTAGGACTTGGAAATATGTTCTGACTTTATTTTTGTAGTTTGACAAGTGAAAACATGTCCAAGTCAAAACAAGCTTTTCAACTGTACAGGCTTAAATTAAAAAAAAAAAAAAAAATGCAAATTTTCAATGTTTACTGTGTAAGTAGTAAACACTGGGTTCATGTTCGGTAATATATGCAACGGTAAGTTTGGACAAGAATTCCTAGAGCGTGTGTATATGTATATGTGAGTCAGGTCTTGTGTATCAATGTATTTTGAAGACACGCATTTGACAAGACATGCACTCACAGTACAGCCTGTAAAAAATTACATACTTTAATCATTTCACTACAGTGATAGTTGTAGCAATATATGTAGTAATATTTGTGTCATTTCTGGATTTTCATTCAACAGAAAACCCATCACAAGCTCAATCACCAACACTTTGTCTCTAAGAACTCAGTACCGTGAATAAAATCATCTACATTTTTAAAACGTGTTTTCACATGAATGGAAATCACAATCAAATCATTAATGGAAACTATAAAGTGTCAAAATAAATATTGTGTACATACCTTCACAGAGAGCGTTGGGGACTCAAACAGAGTAAACTGTCACTCACTCACTACAGTTAAAGCTCCGACGCCTGACTATCACTCCTCAGTGTGCAATCACACCCCAGTCATTCCCTCAGTTTTATTGTCAAGGAAGGAGATTCCACAGCCACCCAAGGGTGTGGCCTCACCTCAACAATCAAGGAAATACTCTCCCTCTCTCACTCATTCTGTTTCTGCCCCTATCACTATAGATTTTTTGTGTTTCCATCAGAACCATTCATCAATTGTTAGTGTACCTCGACAGGTAGAACTGGGTGGAGTGCTGAAGGACCTGCAAGTCGACTTAGGTGTCAAGCAAGACGTACTGCAAAGAGGGTGTAGGCATGTGTGCTTGTCTGACTTACTACAGCCCTGAACATAATGAAATATGAATGAAATAAATACATCTCTCTAATTTGAGTTGTTTCATTCATATTTACTGTGACATAATGCAAGTAAAACTAGAATATACTCCTATTAACACTATAAATGTAGACTTTAAACCGTTGCCTTAATTGTCCAAACTGTTGGACCTCGACCTTGAACCTCACAGGATAAAGAGTACAGATAAAGGGTGGCTGGTGACCCTGCATTATGCCTGTTTATCAATATTCTGCTGACTTAAAACCTAACTAACAGTGGCATTTACTTCATAAACAGCATATATGCCAGTAAAACTACTGGAAGACAATAAGACTTTATAAACATTGCTGAGCTCTGATAAATGTCATAATTTCAGAAATATATACTCATACTTTAAGAGTCTAAGCAGAGAGAAAATAAAACACACAGCTGTCTTGAAATGACTCCCTACATCCTTAACTTTTAATGAAACTACCACTGAATGACATTTAATATCATGTATAATTAATAAGACCGGTAGGATTAAGCCATCTGCGGCGTCATCCCAAGAGATATATCCGAGATGCTTCATCATAGGAGGATAACTAAGTTATCGAAGTCTAAACAGGAGTGTCACATTGTCTTGGCTTTGACCTTTATTACTGGGAGTGTCGCGTTTCAGATGATCAAAGGTATGAAAGTTTCATAGCATGTTGGGGTGTGACAACACGACGTCGATAGATGAACCCCACCTAGTAATGATGGCAACAGGAAAGGAATGCAGCCTGTCTGGAAATTATCAGACTACGAGCTTGAATGGCAACAAGCCATGGCATATTTTTGATAGAAATACATTTTTGTCTGAGCGACACAATAACATTAAATTATATTAAAGAAAACACTTACACATTTACCCACTTTTAAATGGAATTGACCCAGAAACATCCTCAGATTATTTAAGACGTATAAACAGCCAAAATAAGCACAATAAACACCAAATGTGACACACTTGTGTTGTTGTCATTCATTTGTTTATTTAGTCAAATCATCATCTCTTTGCTGTTGAGCTGTAAACACTGATGAGGCTCAACATGAAACCAACTACATTATATTGCGGAGATTCCTTATTTTGAAACAGCTCTGACCATCAGGTCATGAACACGAGGCCTGTGGTATCTGGTATTAGGACTTTGGCATCAGATTTTTTTTTTTTTTTGTGTCTTTTGGGTTGCATGAAGGTGCCTGTATGGATCTGGCTGGTTGCACATCCTACAGATACTCAATCCAGATAAGGATCTGGGTAGTTTGGACACCTTCGGCTCAGTTCTCGAGCCATTTAATTGTCCTGCTCAGAGAGGCAGCTGCCATTAGAGAATACTACTGTGATGCAGATGCTAAGATCCTCATCCTAACATCCAGGATCAGAGGTTTCATTGTAAAGAGATGATCAAGGTCATTCCTGTCACCTGTGTTGTGTCACTGGTTTTAATGTTGTGGCTGATCAGTGTGTATCCAAGTGTAAATTCCTAACACTGGGTGGTGCTAGAGCTCACATGGTGGAAATGATGGTACTGGTTATGCAGCCTTATGAAAATACATAAACATAACAAGTTTCTTTAGGCTACACATGTTCTGACTCACATCCAAAGAGAGGAAATTAGTATAACCTGTTTTACAGATAACTCTGAGAAAGCTGAAGAGCTTCCACAGAAGTCAGAAAACTGAATCACTCAAATACATTAAAACAACCCCATTCCATCTCTTTTGTACTAGCCCTGGTTTCTGTGTATGTTTATGACCTCTGCATTCAATCTCTGCCAGTTCATCTCATGCTTGTTGCTTGACCTATGGCATCATCTTGGCCTAGATATCCTCCCTCCTCCTCCCTGGATTTGTCCTGCAACTGGACAGAGCTTCAGACAATCAGGGGTTAAATGCGCAGCCTCTGAACATGTCTTCATCTTCACGTTACACAATTCAGAGCCAAATCATTCCTCTTTTTTTTTATAACTTTCCATCCAAGTATCCCTCAGGAAAGGAGTGACAATGAATGTCAGCAGGTTGTGATTCATTATAATTTGGTGCTTTTATGGTATATTTTTACAACACACTCCAACTAAGCTCCTTTATGCTTATAATATTTCATACTGAAAGCCTAGTAGCACAATCCCTCAGATTTATGTCCATAAATTCCTCCGTCAAGAGTCATTTGACAACATTTATACATGCTGGTGCTGATACTGCGCATGATAATCTCCGGATGCTTCCTGGGTTGCTATGAGAAGAGACTGTAGACCGACCCCTTTCTTGTCATTGGGCTGTTGCAATGCCTAGCAGCCAATAAAGCACCACTAGGACTTGTATAAATCTCTCTCACTCTCTCTCACCCGCTCTCTTTCTCCATCTCAATAAATATACATACGCATCCACGTATACATACACTTCAAAGAAAAAAAGGATGACATTGGATTTGATTTTTATTGCAGGGAGATCAGGTATTAATAAAACATTTGGAAAACTGACACGTTACCTTATACCTGTATAAGTGACATAGTATATACATTTTTGTTAAATCTGCACTGTCTGGACTTGTTTTATGTGTCTACTTTTGCTTTGCAGTGTGGCATTTTTAGTTCTTTACTGCAATTTTGACTGATGTTACTCAATATACGCACAGTATCTCCCAATTCCCTCACTCCCTGCAGTATTTCTCCTCCTCCTGCACCCTCGTCTCACCCCTGTCAGCAGGAAAAATGAAAATGCAAGTATTTGTCGACATCATAAGCAGCATCTTGCATTACAAAGGCGCTTCAGTATTCCCATGCTGTCTAGTTTTTTTTTTTTTTTTTTTTTTTTTTTTTTTTTTTAGGGGGTTATACAAAAATAAACATACAGTGCATTTGCTATCTTGCAAAGCACAGAGCTGCATCATCGAAATGGATGTTGCAGGCCCCGGTTAGGGCCACTGCCGTATCAATAAAACAATTGAATTAAATTTTGACTGCAATCCTGGTGCAAACTAATGAGTTGTTCAGGAAGGCACGTCTGAGATCAAAGGGCAACATTTCACAATTACTCACTAGTGACTTGAGGTTGGAAGCAAAATATAAACATTACTTTATTTCAGGCAGGTTATTGGAACATGGATATGTAACTAGAGAGGGAAAAAGTAAAGGTAAGACACCATTTTTAAAGATCACACAAGAGATTGTGTTATTTCTTCCTTTGTGCGTGTGCATGTGTGTGTTTAGTCTCTTTTAAAAGTATCTCACTGTGCCAATTTTAGATCAAACAGGGAGGGGCTCTAAATGAACCTCTGCAAATTAAATGTCCAAATTTCAACTGTCTACAAATGTGCAAAAAATAGAAACCACATTGTTTTTTTTATCTTTTATTATATATACTGTATGTGTATATATTTGTATATATATGTATATATATATATATATATATATATATATATATATATGTATGTATGTATGTATGTATGTATGTATATATATATATATGTATATATACATACACACACATGTATATATGTGTATGTATGTATGTATATATATATGTATATGTATATGTATATGTATGTGTATATATATATATATATATATATATATATATATATATATATATATATATATATATATATATGTGTGTGTGTGTACAGTGAGGTCATTGTTCAAATTAATCAATGATAGCATCGCTTTGGTTTTGGTCGTATGAAAATATCCCGGCATGCTAGCGACGCAAGACTCAGCCAGGGAGGGGAGGGATGATGGAGCTAAGATGGCAGCCCAACTGAGGGTGCTGCCTCTCCGGGGTCAAGAAATATTCAAGGAACGAATGATACCGAAACACGACAAGGCAGTTTTTTGGAAATAATTGCAACCATTTTGTGCGATTTCATTCGAAAATTTGTTATGGCTTGAGAAGATTTATTATTATTTTTTTTTCCAGCGACACAAGCAGGCACCGTGTTGACGCTGTGACCGGATCGGGAAGACTGTGTTATAGTTGCACCATCAAGATTGGCTACAATTTTGCGTTTATAATAAACCGTGGATGCTAATTGTGGTTATTTTTTTTTAATTTTTTGCAAACTAGGAATGGGCAAATAATGTGACATGTAACGGATTTAACGAGAAGAGGATTACATCCGATGGCTAGATATTATCTAGCTGTGATATCTTTTGAGTGATATATGTATTGTTCTCCAAAACGATGATGTGTGCTGCTGCGGCAGCGGCCGCCGGTGGTGGGATTCTGCCCTCCTCATCACCGTCGATGGGGCTGGGTGTCAGGGTCATTTCTGGAGCAGGAGCCGATCTCTCCACCATCGGTTCGGGTATGGGTTCTTGTCCGACACCGGGAGCCCAGTCGGATTGTCGGACTCGGTACCAGCTTTTACTCTCAGGACGAGCTCTGGCGGAGAGATACAGACGGATTTATACCACCGCTATCAATGATAAAGAGCAAGGGATAAATCAAGGAAGGTGAGTAAAGCGTTAATGTAGAAAAAATGTATAGATATCTAAGAAGCTGGTCTGTCATTTGTGGAGCTAGCTGTGCTAACGACCGTAAGCTAACGTTAACCCTTGCTCAGCGGTACGTTAGTGAACGGTAGCAACACTTAACTTCATTTATTTTTACTGGTTAAAAACAAGTCAGACCTTTGACATGTTAGACATTGTTTTAACTACAAACAACACACAACGTGCTTCAGTATTTAGCCGCAACTTGTCATGAGGGTCAGTTTGCTAGGTAGCATTTTTGGCTTTGACTTCCCTAGCTTGTCCGTGTCAAGCTAAGCTAATGTTACGTTAGTTCACCCTTGCGCGGGGGATTTGCTCTCTGGGTGTTTTCTGGGACATTGTGTCTTAAGCTAAAATCACTGACACATTGCCACTGAAATAAATATACTACATACTTTATCCTCGATAAAGCGGACTTTATATCAGCTTGTATTCAAAACAAGCTAGCTGGCTAACTGTCATGACAGCAGTTTGTCAATTTGTTTTGAGTAATAGCTGCTACCCAGCTAAACGTAAACAAACGTACCGCTTGTGTAACGTTTTAGGTTTCTGTTAAATAATCTTAAATACTAATTACTGGTGTTGTCACTACGCTATGCATCATCTAAGTGGTTATTTAATATAATTTAAAGCAGTGAGGTGTGTGTATTTAGGCCCAAACGGCGTCACTCTTTAGATAGCTAGCAAACGTTAACGTACGTTGGGAAGCATCAGCCCTTCCCTAGTTGGTGTTAACATCAAGTATATACTTTTTTCTCCCGCCCCCCCTTTTCTTTTCTTTCTTATTTTAATGCAGCTTATACGTTTGGACTCGTAACAAGTCAACACGTTTCTGGTTTGATGTTAGACATGTTTGTGTGGAGGATGTATATGGAGGATGAACTCATTTGGTTTTCTGGTAATAGCGGGTTGTACAGTTACGTCATTATCGTCTGTCAGGTTGTAGACTGAGTAGCTGGACGGTTGCAGCATCCTCCCTCACCAACTGCTTTGTTTTTCATCAAACCCACCATGTTTAATTCTTGCTTTAATCATAGGCAACTTTGAGGTAGTCTGTACACCAACTCTCTTACTCTCACTAGAAACAAGATTAAAAGAGTAATTGTGGTGTGTGCAAAAACTTTGGCACCTTGCTATGTATGTGGGTGGAAATGTTATGGTTTTTTTTTTTTTTTTTTTTTTTTGGAGGAAGGTCGTGTGTGGCAACAATAAACATCAAACACACAGAGCAGTTGACGCTCCATGCAAATGTAATGCACATAGCCAGGAAAGTGAAACTGAAGCAAGTCAATGATTCATAGCATACCCTAAAATCCCCTAAAATGAACTCTAGTCTCCTTAAGGAAACACGAATTGAAAGTTAACTATCGGTGCTCACAGTCTTTGGGTTAGAGCTCAAACATACTACTGCAAGATAGCCTAAAAAAAATCTGTGAAATATCTAAGGGATTTGCAAGAAAGTGGGTGTGAAAAAAGACTTTAATCTAGGTAGCTCAAGGCTTTGCAAGCTGTGGTCTCTTTCAAAATAAAAAAAAAATCATCAAAATTTGTTGCAATTTGCCCAGAAATGCCCTAAGTTATCACACAACTGTTAGGTGTTTTAAAGCGTCTTAAGGTCCATTGTTTTCATATCCAATAGTTAATGAACAGAAGATTAATCTACTACTTTGATAATCAAATAATCTGGTTGGTGATCATTTGTTGATGGAAGCTTCTCTAATATGATTTTTTTTTTTTAAAGATATGACAGTGAATTAATTAAATTGAGAAAAGATAATATCATACTTAGTTGTCGTACCTTGTCAGAAACATGGAGGCTATAGGGAACTGTTTTGGAACCAAGCGCCCAACCCGACTCATTTCCCTGTTGGATTTGTTGATATTTGCCTACAATAGTTGCCACTGATGCAACCAGTATGTTTTTATTTTGGTGTCTTGGTAAAATGAGCCCATAAGTTCAAAGAGTCAAAGAGTTTAAGTCACTTTTTTAAGCTGATGACTATCAGAAATCCTAATAAGTATTGAAATGAGTATTTTTATACAACACTAGATAAACATAAAGAATCATTAATGCTTTCCAAGTGAAAACAAAACTGTTGTATTAACATTTCTAAGACAATTGATCAACAGCAGATTGTGTTGCTCTTATGTTTTCATGACAAATAAATAAGTGATTCAAGATGAAAACAATGTTTTAACCCTTATCTAATCTTATCGTAAACTTTTCAAAATAAACCTTGCGATAAGATTAAATACTCTCATTCCATGTGATTGTTTGATTTGAACCATTGCTTAAGCATACATCATATTTTGCAACGCTGAGTGAATATGTCATATTTTCAGGGGAAAGAAGGCCCTGAGTAAGAAGAAACTGAAGAGGCGACAGAAAGTCAAGTCAAAAGTCAAATCACGAACAAAGGTAAGAGAGACTTTATTGTCTAAAAGATATGACACCGTTTTATCATTGTCCCCTTATGTAATGTTATGTTATGTATCCTTGTTGTATGTAAGCTTTGTTTATATTTGGTTTATTAATTAATAGGCTTAGTGGATTATAGTTTTATCGAGTTACCTGAATTGATTATATCTCTTGATATTTACACAGTACAACACCAAACCATGTTAATCGGCATCCTCAATCCTACTTAAGCCATTTTGTTTAATTAAATGTTCACATATTATAACATAACTGGCAGCTTTAATTTGCAATTGTCACAGCCTAAAGGTATGCACCCCGTTAGTCCTCCCAGCTGGTCTGAGGCTCCTTTGAATGAATTTAACAGATGGGGAACAAGATTAAAGATAAGGTTAGATTGTCTGTAATCTTTAAGGTGTTTGGCAGAAATGCTTCTTCCATTGGTTGAGAGAGGGGAGAGAGAGGTTGGTCAGGTGCCAGGAAGCTCGTCCACACACGAAACTAGAGAGGTGGTGAGGCAGAACGTGAGACACATGGGAGTGGCGCTGGCTTGTGCAGGATGGCCTGTTGCCGAGCGACCTAATGTGTTCCATGTCTCCACGGCAACGGCTGCCGGCCTCCATCTCCTTCATCCATCCAAACGGGGGGTTCTACGTCTGCATCGGAGGATGTGGTCGTGTTTTTACCCTGAATCCCCCTCAAGTTATGTCACGTTTTGTATCCGTCGCTGTTTTTCTCAGACAGAGACAGCAGCTCGCCCTGTGGTTGGTCTGTAATGCTGTTAGTTAGTCTGTGTCTTGGATTTAACTTTATTACTCTATTTTCTTTCCAGCAGCTTGCAGACAGAGGCCAGAGAGAGACTGTAACTGCTCTGTGAGTTTAGAATAGTTTTGAGGTAAAAGATGATCAACGGGCTCGTCAGTTACGCTCTCTTCAGGTTCACTTGTTCACTGAGTTGATGTCCTGGAACATTATCAGATATTGAGTGGTAAGCGAGGCAGGCAGGCAGGCAGGCATAAAAACGTGGGTAGCGACATGGGCAGTCATGCTGTATGTGTATGTGTTGTCCTCACTCTTGCTCTGTCACGCCTCTCACTCTCAGCGTAGTCAGACAAGAGTGTGAATTCAAAGGGCCTCTTCTCTCCCTTTTGTCTGCTTCTGCTCTTGTAAACACGTGAAAGTGCAGTTAGAACAAAAGACAGAGCATAAACACTTATCATCCTAATGAAGAGGGTGAAGTAACGTCTTGTTCACAGACAAATGAGTGATTTACCTTTTTCAAAAACTGTAATTATTGTAACAGTGTCGTGGTACAAAATAATACATCCAATAGAAGAACAAAAAAAAATCTATACAGTAACCTTTGGCCTTTTTCCAAACCAATCTGACAAACATCATTAAATAAACTGGCAGATACATAGTTCCTTTATTAAATTAATCATTCATGCTGTTGTTGGCTCTGTATGAAACCATGAAACCAATATTGTGGGCCTCCATTTGAATTAGGGCGACCTAAAATAATCAGTACTCTTACAAATTACATTACATGTATATTGTATATTGGAAAGGTGTAACTAATGTCAATGGGATTAATTTTCTTTTCATTGCATCAATATTCACATTGTAGCATCTCCAGAATATTAATCTTTACGTTTGTTATTATGTTTTATTTTTTATTCCAGTAAATCGAGCTCGTGTAAAGAATAGACAGCTCAAACCAACAAACCAAAAAAGTTTGTAGTCTTGCTCAAAAGATAGAGATGTCAACACTTGATAACTGATATTTCAAAAGGTTAGATGTATATGCACACCCACCATCTTGACCGCCACGTCCTTTTTTAATTGCACCATCTAACTGTCACACAACTTACTTTATTCATACTGAATATTACCATTAATTAGAGATGACACCATAATGGTGATGGTTAAATGGTAAAAAGAAATGGGTCAGTTAAATGAAATCAAATTGTCTAGTGTCGCTCTTTTTAGATCACTGATAAAAATAGACTAACCATAAAAGATGTTGACAGTGGTATCTTTTAACTAGGTAGATGCTAAGTATTTAAGTAAGTATTAAAGCTAACATTTCCAGTATATCAGTATAAACATTAAACTTGAGCCACAGAGCTGAAAGATAAACCAATCTCACCACTTCTTGGATACTTTGTTCTGTGTTTATTAAGACTGGAGGTGAAACACTGGCAGACTGGGTTTAAAAAAAAACAAAACAAATGTTGAGTCTGGGCAAAGTTATTGATCTTTGCATGTTTAATAATCATTTGATCTTTTCCTCCTGATAAACTGCATATTTACTGATATGGATCTGGGGGTGTGGACTAATGATCATTCCACTTCTGCTTGTGCATTAGAAGAAACATCTTTTCTACTTCTTTTCATGTTTTTCAATAAAGTCAGCAAAGCTGAAATGTGTAGATGTTTTAAGTGCGGTCAGGGGTTCCACACAAGCCTTTTCTAAAGCTTTTAAGACGGCCATTAAATCATCAGCGAAGTGCAGACAGACTCACAAAAGAAACCATCAGATGAGCAGCATGTTTGGGTTATGGCTTGGCGCTATTACAAAGTGAAAAGAAAACCACAAAACATCAGCAGGTCATTGGGCTTTGCGTACTTTGGTTTTCGTTCGCTCATAGGCATCGTGACAAAGCTGGAAGGTGTCACTTTAAATGACACATTTCTGGTTGTTTTTCTGTTTTAAATTGGAAACTATAAGCTCCAGTGAAACCTGTCAAACATGATTTCTCAGTTACAGCGTAAGGACCTCATTTCAGCTGCTTCGTCTACTTTGTGCAAGATGTAACCTCACATTTGGATCTGAATTTGGTGATTGAGTCCACCTCCATCGTAAATGTCAATCATAAACAAACCATGGCCTTAGAAATGGAAAGACCTCTCTGTAAAGCACACTTGACTTGACTTGACTTGACTTGACTTGACTTGACTTGACTTGACTTGACTTGACTTTACCCATGGTCCCTTTTCCTTCCTGAAAATAATATAAACAAACAGTTTTATTGCACCATTATTTAACAAGGGTTTTTCAATTGAAAATTAGGTGAAGGGCATGAAATTCATTGCAACCAATATCCTCCAGTTACAGTGTTGTAGCATAAACAGACTCTGAACCTGAATTCGCAGTTTCTACGTCATTAACTGGCAAATAAAGTAACAGCTGCTGCATGTTAGGACTTACTCCATATGTATCATGGATCTATTTAGAAAATTGGATCAAATTCTGATGATAAAGAATATTGTCTATAAGCCTTTGACACTCTGACATACGTAATCATTGTCAGCTGCTGCTACGTTCATAATGGTGTCATTTGGGAAATCGTCCTGTTGGAGCAGTTCTCATCATGTTATTCTACGTTTCTAAGTGTCAACACTACGCCAGAATTGTCTCACTGTTCTTTTAGGCATTGTTTTGAGAAATGTCTGCCAGAGTAGAAGAGTAATAACTGCTCAAGTTTTAACAACTGTAGCACTCGTTGCCTTTAGGCAGAAGTGTTAAGATTACTGTTATCAATTTTTTTTTAGTCCAGACTAAATAATGTATAGTATCAAGAGACCAATCCAGTGGTTCCTATAAGGTGGCATGACTACTTTCTGTTTAGCTTTACATTACAGCCCTCCATTTTAAATTTGTTTAACAATAATACAATCTTATACTTTGACCCCCTTTACCATAATAATAGACTTGTATGGAACATATGAGCTGAAAATGCTGAGCTTCCTGTTTTTGTACTTGGTCTTCACATCACCCTTTTGTTTTGCTGTTATCTCTCAAGAAATCATTTTCCGTTTCGCATGCTGTTTGAGTTTATGTAACATTTCTACCTTTTAGATCGAGGTGCCCTTTTCCAGGCAATGTCCTCCTCAATGAGGGTTGTACAGTCACTTTGTCTCACATGCTACATTAACAACAAGGAGGGGAGAACAGCAGACTGTGGCGTTAGATGAGAGTGGAGCTAATGTCCTCTCCAGTGGATTTGAGCTGAGAATGAATGACCCTTCTCCCAAATAGATGACATCACCCCTTGTTATTGTGATGACAAAAGCACAGCGCTGCAAGAGAGGCACAATTGATCAATTCGAGTCTCTGGAGGTTACCTCAGGACTGCATGGTGATATAAGGAAAGCTCATTATTGACTTAGTTTATCAAGTTTCTTCTTCGAGTGTTGTTTCTGGCATCATAATGATTATTTTGATTTGTGCTTAAGCTTTTCTGTAATGATTTTATTCTAAATTTTCCCTGTTGGCTTGTCCCCCTCATTTATATCAACAAAGAAACGCCAAACATTACATTCATCGGCACACGCCAAAAAACTACAGGCTCCAAAATGACCATTAAGCTGCATCAGCACGTACGTAAACACCTCATAAAACTGATGGCTCATATAAAAAAAAATGGATGAGTTATAATAACACTAGACAACAAGGATCATGTCTAAATCCTAGACACATTTCTGTATAAAATTTTGAGAAAACCATTTTGTAACTTCAGATGGGTGAACAATTGCCAAGCCCAGTGTGCACAAAAGTGAGGAGTTATTTAATTGAACAGTTGTGTGGGCAATGACTGAACAGACTAAATGGCTAAACGGCTAAACATTTGCCTACAGTCCCCTTGGTTTATATTTGTGGACTTATGACTGATGACTTTTCTGATGTGGCTTTCCTCATGAAGCCAGATGAGCATTGTGGTCACTAGGCATGTGTGTCGGTCAGGGCTGTCATTAGTGGATCTTTTTTTTTTTTTTTTTTTTTTTTTTTAAAATTGCCTCTTGAGTAACTGTATGACTCACAAAACAGTCAAGTGACACAAACCAAAATTAATAAATTACCAGCCGGAAACTGTGTGACATCACGTTTGCAACTCTTCTCTCAATATAAATAAAGCCTCGTTTTAACATGACCTGAAAAAAAGATAGGAAGTAAAAATGTGTCAGTTTCAGTTCAGCTCAGATCACAAGTGGCCGGTATCATGACTGAAAGCTCCAAAAACTGACCTGCTCCTTAGAGATATCCCCAAAATACTGTCACTTTTTTTTTTTTGCACAAATCATTAGAATATCAGTCACCTTCACTTCAGTTTTTTTGTGGCTTTTGCATATGTTGTTTCATGGCTTTCAAAGCTTAAAGAAATGTGTCTTTTGTCATGAATTAACCACACTGGCTTCTATTTTATAATTAGGTCTTGCTGTTTAGAAATCATTGTGATTTACTAAATGGCTTATTAGTGCAACAAAGCACATTATCCTCATCAAATATACTAAAGGAAGGTTTTCCAGACTTTTCTGAACACCTGCGTTCTGTTTTTCCACAGGCCGAGAGTCTAGATGGAGCCCTCTGCGTGCCGGACATCAAGCTGCACAGCAACCCATCTGCATTCAATGTATACTGCAATGTGCGGCACTGTGTGCTGGACTGGCAGCAGAGAGAGGCCTCCCTAGCTCTGGCCTCCAGGAGCTCGGTGCAGAGTGGCGACTCAGACAGCGAGGAGGAGGAAGAGTACCGCGAGCCAGCCGTCAAGCTGCCAAAGGTATGAGCGGGGGGTAGTGTTGGCTGCGTACATGGTGATAACCGCGCTGGGCATCAAGGCGAGAGCCAACCTGCGCTCTTTATCTTATGGATGCACCGATCCTTTATCTACCATGGCTTATACGTAGGACTCATCATTTTTATCATTGTAATAATTCATACTCAAGGTTTGAAACCTCAGTCCCGCTGGGTTTCCAGCCTCTTTTGCTCGGTTTCCCCAACTCTCTCAAAACTAGATATGGGCCATTGAAGTAGCTTGAATTTATATAAATGCATTAAATAATATATTAATTGTTTTTTAATATTCTTTTTAGAAAATAGTCCATATGCTCCTGTTTCATGTGCCATGTGCCCAAATAGCCTGTTGTGACTAGCACACGTATTCACACATTCAAGGCTATTAGTTCTCATTATAAAAATTCTCATCATTTTTATTTTACCTTGGTTTTGAGTGTGAAAAGTCCTTGAATTTAACGTTTAGGCTAGATGATGTGGGAACCCCCCAAGGTCGTCATTCATCCACTTGAATTGTGGGAATGAAATTAAAGATTTAATCTGCAGTAAACTTTTCCAATTTAATTTTCGCTGTTTACACCTAGTGCTTTAAATTAGATTAGATTAAATGCATCTTCATACAGAACTACAGTGGTTAATGGATAAATATGAGATTGTGTGCTGACTTTTTTGAAAGGCTGCTTCTTCATAGCTCCATAATAATCAGTCTGAGGAGTCATTAGCTTGTCATCAGTGTGAAGCTGCAGTGGAACAATAAATTAACTGAACATCAGTTGTATAAATATATTAACCTGTAGAGGTGCCTTCAAATTACATGAATTATGTTTCTCTCTACAGCAGCACAAACATTTTTACAACCTGACAGCACAATTTAATGAACAACGTTTGTGGAGTGTGGTGCATATCTGACAACTACCAGATTTATACAGACATCACAGATGGAAAGGTTTAATTTTTATTTTTCATTATGGTAAACTGGGAAAGCTGTAAACAGCTTTATCCTCTTTCAGACAAATTAAAAAGGATACTGATGATTATATATTTCAGGGGATTTAGTTTTAATTCCAGTTAACCAGCCATATGTTGAGGATCTTTTTCCAGTTGCTAAGATCATATCTGTTTACATGTTCCATTGTACTTTGCAAATTAGATCAAAAAAACAAGTTCTCCACTGAGATGCAAGGGAACATGGGATCATTACATGATTCACTAACAAGCCATGCTGAGAGAGAGAGGTTGGCTTCTTTTTCTAGGCCAAACTCCTTCACCCGCCTCCTCTCTCCAAGCACTCATGTGGGTCTGTCATTATCCAAAATGTTAATAGTGGACGTTGAAGTCAGAGGTAGTAAATGTA
Organism: Polydactylus sextarius; assembly: GCA_016801845.1. Classification (NCBI taxonomy): domain Eukaryota; kingdom Metazoa; phylum Chordata; class Actinopteri; family Polynemidae; genus Polydactylus; species Polydactylus sextarius. The sequence goes on along the minus strand of CM028912.1, from coordinate 5,057,680 downwards.
CCGTGGGGCCCCTGGATAAATGTAGGTTGTTTTGCCGTATGAAAGGATGAAGAAACCAGGCTATTAAAAGAAAACATCCACTTCAAAACTCTTGTTTATCCATCCTCTTTCATAGATCATAATGTTGGCATGTTTCATCTTTAGATTTGCTGTATAAAGTGGTGTCACAGCTTGTCCAGCTTTGGTTGTGCATTGGACAACATGGTGTCAATTAGCTCATAGGATGTCCTTTTTTTTTCTGTGCGTCTGCAGATCATTGGCATCGGCCTGTGTGGGGTATTCGAGCTGATAAAAGAGACTCGGTTCTCTCACCCTTCACTGTGTCTGCGTAGCCTGCAAGCCTTGCTGGACATGCTACAGGGTCAACAGCCTGAGGGTTTCCAGACAGAACCTCCTGATGTGTTAGGTAAGTCTGAACATGCACACACATGAAGAGCTTTTTCACGTGTTTGTATAAAATCTCAATCCAATATTAGATTTTATTGACCCTGTCAGACATAAGCTGGTGGGACTTTATTATATTTTATTTCTTTTTTCTTTTTTAATTCCGCAGACGTCTAACCTCACCACCCTTTGTTTGATTCCTCAGAGTCTCTTTTTCAATTGTTGTTGGAGACCACAGTCCGGAGCACAGGGCCCAATGACCCGACAGGACAGGCCATCACTGCCCTGTCCTGCGCCTGCCTCTTCAGTCTCGTGGTGGCGTGGGGAGACACCGGCAAAATCCTACAAGCCGTGTCCGCTATCCTCACCAACAATGGCAGCCACGCCTGCCAAACGATACAGGTATTTAGCCAATTCAAATAAATTAGACTTCGTTTGGCAGCTTTCCTGCACGATCCTATCCCTGGCATTCATGTGAAACAGAAATAAAATAAAATGAGACAGGCAGTGCGCAATTTTGTTATTCTGGGCTTTCCTGGCACAGGTTGCAGCGGATAATCAGATGTCAACATCTAATCTTTTCTACTTATCATCTATTCATACCACAATCTTAAACTCAACAAATGTCTTTATCTTGGAGTAGGACTTCTAGATGATTCTGTTGTTTACATTCAGGAAATTTGGATTCACGGTGTTCTTGAAATTGATTTCCTTTACATATTGTTGCTTCAGATGACTAGAAATGTTTTCGATCAAGTGTATTTTGGGTGGATAAAGTAACCTCTGGCTCCTTCAGACATTTCCTTTGAGCAGAGAGACTCACTGCAGTGTCTGGACAGCACAAATTGAGTTTTGGAAAATGTCAAGCTGCTCTAATACTCATGTTTGATTATGTTACCCTGCCTGCATTCTTCCGCCAATTAGCTGTCCATCTGTTTTGCTTATATCTAGTTTATCCTCTCTCTCTCTTTCTCTTCTTTTTGTTTATTCCTCTATGCTTCTGCTTTTTATCAAAACTGCTATTGCAAAATATTGGGAGAAACCCAAACAGTAGCTGTTTCATTTCATTTTGTTTGTTGCAACTACAAAATATATAGATATATTAAAAAAATAAAATATATAGATCTATATAAAATATATAGATCAAATTTCTATATTTGACCAGGGTTGCAGAAAGATGTTTTTACGCATTTTATCCTCCACAGACATAGACTTGTTTGTTTTTCTTCCCCTAGCTCCTCATGTTTTAAGCTTTGACTGCACCGTGATTCGTCACAGTGGCAGGCAGGCAGGAGTGAAGTGTGGGCTTGCGTGGTGCACAAGTCGTGTCTTGGGTTGTTTTGTATGTGGATGGTGAGATCAGCAGTGTGTATAATAGCTACTCTGGAAATGATGGGAATGTGTGTGCGAACATAACCACAGTCTCAGTTCCGAATAAAACAATTTAATTCAATCGACAACAGCGAAACTTAATGGCGTGTTCACAGCCCTGCGGCCCTGCTATCTTTCAACGCCCTCTCTGTCTTCTTAAATCTCACCAGGTGCCCACTATACTGAACGCACTACAGAGGAGTGTGCAGGCTGTCCTAGTTGGAAAGATTCAAATTCAGGATTGGTTCGGGAACGGCATCAAACGCGCAGCCCTTATGAACAAATGGGTCCTGAAGGAGGTGTCCATTGACGATGACGAACGCTGTCTCCTGCAGACCGATGGCTCTTTCTTGTACTTGCTCTGCAAGGATGGACTCTACAAAGTGGGCTCTGGATACAGTGGAACTGTCAGGGTATGCAACACTTAGACTCTTAAAACTGTCAAAACACGGTAAAATAGACAAATGCGTGGTTTATAGTCCTGTCATCTGTGGAGCTTTTTGAAGCAGCTGGAGCCATTTGTCTAACTCAGTAAGACAAATAAGAAATTGTGTCAAAAACTTATACACATGACCATGTGATGAAATCAAGTTTGACCATAGAAAGACTATTAACAGTAGAAGCGTGATGGAGATTTATGTGAACTCAGCATACCATAATTGTATATAAATAGGATTTTATTATTTATTCTAGCAGCTTTGATTTGCGTTAGCAGGAGAGAACTGTGACAGTAGAGAGGCGTAATGCTACTTAAAAACAGAAAGCTCTGCGGCTTCAAAGAGGTTGATGGCTTTGATAGGTCTTAAATTAAACACCAGCGCTTCATAAGCCAGCAATAAATTTGGACCTGTCAGTGTTTGTGCTTGTCGGCTCATGTGTGATCAATGCCTCGCAGGGCCACGTGTACAACTCCACGTCTCGAATCAGAAATCGCAAGGAGAAGAGGTCATGGCTGGGCTTCGCTCAGGTAGGTGGTGGATTATCATCAAGATGCTCCAAAATATATTTTAATTAAACAGCTTTGAAATCGATTGCTTCAATGATTTGGTCAATTATTTAATTTGCTGTTGGACCCATTGGTCTAAAGAGCTGTTAACTTTTAGTTGTCAGAGAATTGATTAACTTAAATAAATTTAAATATCATGCCATCTTTATCATTAGGTGTAGCCCTTTCTGATATTCTGATAACGTTTGTGTTGTCTCCTCAGGGCTACTTGTTGTATCGGGACACAAGCAACCACAGTATGTCGGCCATCAAGATCAACCCTGAGACTCTGGAGCACGAGGGGACTGTCACCATGCCAGGTGCTGATGAAACACTTGTTAAAAAAACACCTCATGGGGTTTAAGTCATCAAAATAGCAACTAACAAAATATTTGTTATGTTCTCTGTCACGTTGCGTCTCTGCAGGTCAACACTCAGATGGACAGAACATCATCTTCACAGATGGAGAGTACATCAACCAGATTGCGGCCTGTAAAGATGTAAGTTATAGAAAGTTTAAGGGTGAAATTTTTACTTCCTCAATGTCTGTGTAAAATGTAGCACCGCTGTACTACTCGAAACATAGTTGGGAGAGAGCTGACTTTATACATTTGCTGTATGTGCTTGTTTACTCTTGTACGTTTTTAGTGCTGTTAAATTTCCTGCAGCAGTCATCAGCATGTAAAAAGCCTTAAATAGTCATTGATTCTCTGCGTCACAGCGGTTAAATTATGAGCTAATAGAGTCAATCTCACAGAGAAGTTTTTATCAGCTTTTGTGAACGGTCGTCTACTTAGAGTGAAAAGAAAGCAGCACGAGAAATGAAAAACAAATCTCTTGTCAGGCAAAATGAGGGTAGTTGTTCTCCTTGACTTGCCATGTGAAGTGTCTGTCACTCCCTCAGCTGTTGAGGCTCCAGTCTCATTTTGAAGGGCACTCAGCTGATCACCAGCTGCACCCCAGAAGGGGGCTGTAGCTGTGCCTGAGTGTATATTTGTGTATTTTGTGTTGTATAAATGGGGGCGTGGTAGAGAGAGGGCAGTGGGACCACATGTGGGTCTTCTTCAGAAAGCTTAATCTCACAAACAGTCATCTGCATAAGCACTCTGCAGTATGGGTGGGGGAGGGGAAGATGTGAAATCCACAGAGCTGCTGCTGTAGCTGGCTTTCCTTCCTGAGTTTCTAGAGTAATCAAGGAGGTGGGATAATGTATGTGAAGAAGCTGCATGCATTTTGGTGAGCAGCCAGCAAATGTAGCCACTGCACAGACCAATTATACTTGAGAAGAATCACAAGAGACACACCACAAAGTGGGGGTGGGGGGTTGAGATGCTGGGAAGAAGAGGAAAAGGATGATGTGCATAAACTATAGGAGGTCAAGGCAGTAGTCAGAGGAAGAAGCTAACATGAAGGGAGGAGAAACCAGGGGATAGTTCTGGTCAGAGGAGAGAAGTGTGTGTTTAATGACTGGAGTGGCACATGTGCTCTTCTCTGTAGGAGTCAAAGCACAGTAGATGAGTGTCTCATCATTACCACACAGCAGAAACTAGACAGTCCACACGCTACTCCTCATCCCTATTTTATTATATATATATCCCTGTTGTTTCCCAATTATTTTCCTGTTGTGATCCCTTCTACACTGCGTTACTTTCTTGGGAAATGTCCCTTTCATCCACATCCCCTGTGGTCGCTCTAACCTACATCTTTGACAGTTGTAGCATCTTTTATGTTCTGAGTCAAAGCATGTGAGTGGATAGATGTCAGACCTGGTGGTGTTAAGATAACTGGATATGCTTTTAACCCAGACATTACAGAAATTTGAAGTTTCTATGTCTCTAATACGGCTGTAATCTATGTGTTAATCTAAACTGCAATAGCACATTCCCCATTGTACCAGTTACACACACACAGTTTAATAACTGTCAACTGTGTGTCCACAAAGCAAACTGTTGTAGCTTAAAGTAAGTCTTGCATCTATTTGCTTTCTTGCTGCCTGTAAATATTCATGTTTATCGATCACTCTCATGTTTTGATGCTGAACATGTTTGGATGCTGAACATTCATATTAAAAGCACAAACATGTTACTGATGTCAGTCCTCTCCCTGTTGTCAAAGAAGGAAATAAGTGTATTTCCTGTTTATTTTTGAAAATCAGGGGCTTAAAAAAAATCTCGTGTCCTGAAATTGCTCTTAATTGCTGCACTGTTGCAATGTGGAGTAGTGAAACTTAACAGCATTTCCTCCTGTTGGCTCTGACTCCTGCAGGATGGTTTTGTGGTGCGGATCTATACTATGAGCTCAGACCCGGCCCTGCAGCAGGAACTGCAGCTGAAGCTGGCAAGGAAATGTCTGCACGCCTGCGGCATCTCTCTCTTTGACCTCGAGAAGGATCTGCACATTATCAGTAAGTTGTCCATATGCCTGTGTCAAACATTTCATGGCCCATGTGTGTCTACAAGGTTACAAATTTGTCATAAGTTGTTCTAAAACACAGAGGAATAAAAGTACGTTCTAACCTTGTCTTCTTATGTATTTGGCCCTAAATAGTATGTTGTTCTCTCAGGCACAGGTTTTGATGAAGAGGCAGCGTTACTCGGAGCAGGCAGGGAGTTCGCTCTGATGAAAACCGCCTCGGGAAAGGTGAGAGTGAAGATCTTTTTTTTTTGGTGTCGTGCCTAAGATGTTTAATGAAAATGAGGGTTGGTACAGAATTGTTGCTTAAGCTCTTGGCAGGTTTTGGCTTGCTAATGACAGGCTAGGCACTTCAGACGGCAAACCTGGGGAAAAACTCAAAATTAATTGTGTCTCTGCATGTGTTTTATTCCTAATGTGGCCACATGAAGTCCATCGTACAAAATTTAACATCCCCTTTAGTTTCTAACATCTGAACGTAGTTAGCTAAAGTCAGATTTTCCAAATATCAGGTTCCACTAAAACATAACAATACGACACATCCTCTTGTTTCGGGAATAGTTGGTGGCTCTCTTAGCTGAATTGTCTTAAAATAATACAGAATGAGGTCGCTGTATTTTTGTTGGATGTGTCATGGTCCTTTCAGTCTTTATTGTGCTGTAGACCAAACACTTGTCAGTGGTTTTTAACACATTGAGTTTATAAAGAGACATCTCTGTTTAAATAACAGTATTGAAGTGACTAGACAGTTTTACCCAAGTTAGCAGCTGCTATGACCAATGTCGTCTTTGCACAACTTGGTGCAAATGAAGCTTTTCATATTCCTATTTAAAAGTATAAACACAAAACAATATATAATAACTAATTTGACTGTATGATATTGATGATTTTTTTTCTGTCTTGTGTCTGTGGTCAGAGGCTGCTCAAACTGTCAGACCGCAGCATTCTGTATAATCTTTGTAATCAAGCAAAGCAGGCTCAATCACTGTAGGGACACAGTGCCGTGTTGTAGAAGATGTTTCACATTTTTGTGCACACTTAGTAAGATGAGAATGCTAACTATGTAGCTTGCATGGGTGTGTGTGTGTGGAGGGTGGGGTTGTGTGTGTCCGTACTTTAGTTGTGGTTCAGTGTATGTATTTGGTAGATAGCAGTACACTGTAGTTGCCTGTTGCACATTTCTGTGTCTGTGTAGAAGACTAATCTCACAGCACACTTTATCTTCAGATTACCCTAACCCAGAGCGGCTGGATGGGTAAAAATAGGAGCAGCTGACCTGCATCTTGGCACAAAGGTCACTCATCACTTGGGCTGAACATTGTGCCAGGCATGTGATACTACTGACAAACATGAAAGGCCCTCTGTTTATGGTTTACAAGCCACTGTTCTCTCTGTTGGGGTTTTTTGTGCAATTTGCAAAGTGAATGTCACATGATTTGAGTAAAAGTTAAGCTGAAAAGTTGATTCTCTCTACCTTTACTGCAGTGTAGTTTAACAAGTACATATAATACATCTCTTTCACCATCCTCCCTCAACCTCTATTCACAGATCTACTACACAGGAAAGTACCAGAGCCTGGGTATAAAGCAGGGTGGCCCATCAGCAGGAAAATGGGTTGAGCTGCCCGTCACAAAATCTCCTAAGATCATTCAGTTCTCTGTCGGCCATGATGGCTCTCATGCGCTGCTGGTTGCCGAAGACGGAAGTGTGTTCTTTACAGGCTCTGCTAGCAAGGGAGAAGATGGAGAGTCCAGTAAGCCACTTTCAAAACAAACTGTGAAAATTCAGCAATTAATTCTCTTCAAACCTCATTAAACACACCAAACTGTGTCAGCTGAAGATCTAAAGTTAATGTCTGTTGTTTTCCTTTGCAGCTAAAAGTCGCAGGCAGCCCAAGCCGTACAAGCCCAAGAAGATAATCAAACTCGAGACCAAGACGGCCGTGTATACAGCGTGCAACAATGGCAGCAGCAGCATCGTCACCAAGGATGGAGAGCTCTACATGTTCGGCAAAGATGCCATTTACAGTGACAGCACCTGTGAGTTCAAATTCTTAGCTTTTCTAAAAAGACAGAATGGGGATTTTTTTTTGTGTGTGTAAAAACATATCCCCTTGTTCCCTCTCTACAGGCCAGGTGACGGACCTGAAAGGTCACTTTGTAACTCAGGTTGCCATGGGAAAGGCCCACACATGTGTCTTGACCAAGAGTGGGGAAGTGTGGACATTTGGTGTGAATAACAAGGGCCAGTGTGGCAGAGACACTGGAGCCATGAGCCAGGCAGGGAAAGGTAAGAGAACATAAAAATATAAATGCATACATACATTACATTTATTTACACCTATATCTCATACTATTTCCTTTTTGTGTTTGTTTTTGGTTTAGCTTTTGGTGTGGAGAGCATGGCCACAGCCATGGATGAAGATCTGGAGGATGAGCTGGAGGAGAAGGAGGAGAAGAGCATGATGTGCCAGCCTGGGATGCACAAGTGGAAGTTGGACCAGTGCATGGTCTGCACAGTATGTGGAGACTGCACTGGCTATGGGGCCAGTTGTGTCAGCAGTGGACGGCCAGACAGAGTACCAGGAGGGTAAGAGGATGGATACAAACTGTGGAAAGGATTAATATGGTCAAAGTAGTGTATCTCTGGCTAATTACCATAATGTAATTATTTTTCTGTTTGTTTGTTTGTTGATAAGTATCTGTGGCTGTGGGTCTGGAGAGTCTGGCTGCTCAGCGTGTGGCTGTTGCAAGGCCTGTGCCAGGGAGCTTGATGGTCAAGAGGCCAGACAGAGAGGCATCTTTGATGCTGTGAAGGAAATGATTCCCCTGGACCTGCTGCTAGGTATGCAAACTGACATCTTATACGATCATATTTTCCCCTCGTTTTGCTCTTTGTCATTCATGCGACATTTACATCTCATCTGCACCACCACTGCTGTTGTTTACATTGTGTTCAAAACCACAAAGTCCAATAACTCATGTGCTTGTTAAAATCTCATACGTCTATCTGTGGCATACATACAGTATCAAGTATCTTGGATGTATCATCACTGATCAGGATAAATGACTGTCTTAGGACAGGGATGTGTGTAAGCTATATATCCTTCTGAGCTGTGTCAGTGTGGTGCTTATGTTGCACATATCACCCTGGCTGTTGCATGGTTGGATGTGGTATTTCGCACACTTGTTGTCGCTCGCCTTTTGTTTTATTGTTGTGTTGTGCAGAGTCATTGCTTCTCCATCACCTCTCGCCATCATTCATTGATGTGTGTCTTGTTTTGTTCTGCTCTGCTCCGTCTTCCCTCTTCTCCTGCATCCTGTCTCGGCTGCCTGTACCCGGGGCCTTTTGTGTTTTCAGCTGTGCCTGTCCCTCCCCCTCCAGGAGTGAACATTGAGGAACACATTCAGATCCGTCAGGAGGAGAAACGACAAAGGATCAACCGCCGTCACAGGCTGGAAGAGGGCAGAGGTATGGACCAGGGCTAGACAGAATTGGGCTACGTTAAATGAACGGCTTTGTGGCTTTTAACAGCTTTTAACAAGTTAAGATTTCTATGGCACACCATTCAACATAGGAACAGGAAGAATGGGAGTAGGGGTTAGTGAACAGGGGGAAGCTAGCAGTTTACCCATCCTGTGAAGTTACAGATAACTCTCAGGTGCTGTGTGAGCTTGGGTGTTGTGCCTTGGTGACTTACCCCTTGCTTGTGTCTTTATAATTTTTTCAGTGTGTGTGTATTGTTGTGGTGTAGTATTTTCATGTGTTCTTTCCCATTTGTGAGCATTGTGCATGCATGTGAAAGTTTCTTTCTCCCCCAGGCCCCCTTGTTTTTCCTGGTCCCATTTTTATGAACCAGCGTGAGCAGGCCCTAGCCAGAATAAGACCCCTTCAGGCACTAAGGCATAAACGGGACAAGCACAAAGGTACTACGGTCTTCACTAACTCAACGGGTGCAGAGACACCCCTTTGACTCATCTCCCAATCTGGCTGTCCCGCCCACCTCCTCTCTCACTCTCTGAAGGCAGGACTCTTGTGTCTTCACCAGGTCTCATGGTAACAAAAAATGTAGCCTGTTGGCAAGAGGAACTCACTGTGACTCACAGTGGAGAAAAAGACTGAGCCTTTAGACCAGGTTAATGTCCGGTCTCTTCAATAGGCTGGTTCCTTTTTGTATTTGATTGTTTCACAGTGTATTATGTAAGTCCACATCGGAGAGAACTGAGGTATAATGAAGATTTGGTTTGTTATGTTAATTGATATTCAGTTCTCATCCTTGGAGCAGGATGTCAGCTCTGTCCGCTGCTGTTATTAAGACCTAAATATAAACCAGTGCCCTTGTCCAACTGGATTTACCATCACTCCCATAGCAGCTGATTTGTCACTGTGTAATGCTCGCAGCATTACAAGCAAACAAACAGCAGGCATGAAGGACAGCAAACTTTCATGAATGACAAACTGACAGACATGACACATAGAGCAGAAAGAAGCTGAGTAATTAGCTTTAAAAAACACATTTTTTTTTTTTATGTGAAGCATCTAATGCAAATGGCTTGGAAATCACCCATAGACCCACAAACATCTAAAAATCCATGAACTTGTCTGTGAATATTGAGCGTTCCAGGTACCTGAACATCAGATTATTGAATGTCAGTGTTAATTATGTGGAGAAAAAGTCACTTGGTAGAAGTTTCCACCCGTGAACCGGATTTTGGGAATTATTCAAAAAAGATTAAGTAGAAAATACAGGACCAAGTCTTCTATTCTTTTGTAGTTTTCTTGTCATTTGTATGTTTGATGTATTGTGTTTTAGCCTCTGAATTTCAGCCTTTTGGTTGTGAGGCATTCAGAGGAAGATATGCTTCAGTTAACTTATAAAAAAAAAAAAACTATAAAATGTCAAAGATACACAATGGAATTGCCATAAAATAAAAGAATAAAAAAAAATCAGTAACACATAGCACAACACAACTGTCAAATACTGCAGTTATTTTTATGCATATCAGCAGCTCTTCATCTATCCTGTGTAAACTGCTTGCCTGTGATGGGAAGCACAGGTTGTTCTGACACTGTCAGATGTTAAGTCTGGCCCTGACGTTTGATGTCTAGCTTTTATGACAATGTGTCCTTGTTGAGTGTCCCCTGAACATGCACCGTTTGAATACGAAACATTTCAAGAGAAAATCATTTTTGAGCATAAATGCTGTGTTTTAATGTGTGTTAAATGGGAAAGAATGACATCGTAGTGTAATGTTTATGTCAGAGCAGCAGTTGTTTCCGCCTTAATGTCAGATAGGGAACTGAGGCTGATGTGCCTTGCTGATTAACTTTGCTTTCATTGTGGCTGGTGCACATTTGTAAAGCTAAGTTATTTGGGGTTCCTCCCCGAGTATCTTTCTTCATGGTTTTATGGTTTTTCACACATGAAGAAGAAGAGGTGCTCCAACCCCACCACCACCACCAGCCGCAGCTACAATATTGGTGTTTGGTCTGGGTCTTCCAAAGCATCTTTTGTGTGCTTTAGATGTCATTTAATAGCACTCCTGTTTACTCATTAACATTGAAATTTGTGTCCATGAGCTAAACGTTCAACCCTGTCTAATGAATATTTGGGCCATGAGCCAGTTGATATTTATTTTACATTTACTGTGTAAATGTAAGTGTTGAAAATTAAAGCTGTAATCTCATCTGCCTAACGTCAGTTACAGATGCACACCACAACAAGCTGGTTCCTGGTCCAAAAAGTTATTGATAGACATTGTATGTACTGTAATGCATGGGTCTCTCTCCAACTTCTTCAACTCACACACTGCAACTTGGACCTCTTGCACAGGGCTCTGGGTAAACCAGATTTCCTCTTCCTCATTAAACAGACGGATGCTCAAAAGAAAATCAAATTATTTGCAAAACAAACAATAATCTGTCCAACTGTAATGGGACTGGTTGCCAAAAGCCTTTCTGTTATAGAGGTGTTGTTCTTCCCTTCCTATTTCAGCATGCTTTCCCCTTTTCTCCTTGTTTTCTTTTGAGCCCACTTTTCCCTCCAGCTCCCTTTTCCAGGACTGCAGAGAGACATCATCCTCAGCGGTCTGAAGTTGCTTCTAAACCTCTTTATCTCTCTCTCTCTCTGCCTCTATTCTCTACTCAAATTTGCTGACTTGAACATTTGCCTTGTAGATGGTAGTAGCGAGCGTGGAGAGAAGGATGCCAGCAAAATCACCACCTACCCCCCAGGGGCAGTGAGGTTTGACTGTGAGCTACGAGCTGTTCAGGTCAGCTGCGGTTTTCACCACTCGGGTAGGTTCATCTCTCTTGGTGCTTCTGGTCAGATACTTCCATCTGTCAGCATATTACATGAAAAAAAACAAGTGTGATATCTTGAAGTAAATAAAGTGGGAAATGATTCATGATTCATTTTGCTTTGCAGTGGTACTGATGGAAAATGGAGACGTCTACACCTTTGGTTATGGTCAACACGGGCAACTGGGACACGGGGATGTCAACTCTAGGTACTGCGTCTTTTGACTTGCAGATTTTGGATTTAGTGTGTTTCATATTATGTTTTTTCGTAATATACATACAAAATAGTGCATGGCAAAGAGAACACTCATATCCATTTATAAGTTACTGTGAGTAAATGATGCTAATAGACTGTACAGATAAGCCTTTTTCAGTCCATTCTAGACACTAAGGATGGGAAACACTGCGTTTATTGAATATGGTTGAATGTATTTTGGCAACTTAGCCATTTGTCCATTCAGCACTTGATTTTTGTAGATGTAATCCAGGTTTTCACTTTTTCATTTTCAGCGATTAATTTGAAATTACACTACAAACATAAATAAACTGCACTTGTGTGGACACACTCTTTTAACTTGATTTTTTTCCTGCTCCTAGGGGTTCTCCAACACTGGTGCAGGCCCTTCCAGGTCCAAGTGTTCAGGTGACGGCAGGTAGTAACCACACAGCCGTTCTGCTCATGGATGGGCAGGTCTTCACATTTGGCAGCTTTTCGGTGAGAGAAATATTATACCTCATACTAATTTCTTTTTTCAGTAATGGCATAATCCTTGAAATCCAAAACTATGAACCAAAATACACACACAAAATGTTCTTAAGAGTATGTGTTTTTTATTTTGTTCTCCAGAAAGGACAGCTGGGCCGACCCATCCTGGACATGCCCTACTGGAATGCCAAACCATCTCCCATGCCCAACATCGGTGCCAAATACGGACGGAAGGCTACCTGGATTGGTGCCAGTGGAGACCAGACGTTCCTGCGGATCGATGAGGCTCTTATCAACTCCCATGTCCTGGCTACTTCAGAGATCTTTGCCAGCAAACACATTATTGGCCTGGTGCCCTCCTCTGTGTCTGAGCCACCTCCATTTAAATGTTTGCTTATCAACAAAATGGATGGAAGCTGCAGGACCTTCAATGACTCTGAGCAGGAGGATCTGCAGGGATTCGGCCTGTGTCTGGACCCTGTGTATGATGTCATATGGAGGTCAGTCAAAGGACAAATTTTCGTTAATAATTACGTGTCATATGCTATGTTTAATCCTTTCCATGAGTTGTTCTTGACTGTGACTCCCCTTTGCCCTTCAAGGTTCCTGCCAGCCTCAAGAGAGATGTGGTGCTACAATGCCGTGATCGCTGATGCCAGGATGCCCTCTGCTACAGATCTACAGGCTCGCTGTAGCATCCTCAGTCCAGAGCTTGCCTTGCCCTCAGGATCACATGCAACTACCACTCGCTCTCACGGAGCTCTACACATCCTCGGTAATCCTCTGCGTTAGCCTCTCAGCCAAGGATCTGAGGTCATATGAATCTTTTATGAACGTCTCATAAATCTGTTCACAAATGCTATGACAACATATGTTATTCATCATGACTCCACGATTCTGACCAAGCTACAGTTGAATCCCTGTAGCCCCTGAATTTTTTATGCAGTGGGCCTGGATTATCAGTAGCTCATCATTAGTAATCCCTGTAGCCTCATTAAAAAGTTAAAAATTGCGGTGATAATGGTATTTTTTTGCACTGAATAAGCATTAGGGTTTGAGTTATTTAGATATTCCTTTTGAAAGAGGCAGTGGAATCTTCCATTGTTGCTATGATAAATAACATATACATGTATATTTATTAAAATGTAAATACATATGAATGTGTGTAGACGTGTTTCCTGTAGGTTCTGAACTCTTAACATTTGTCATCATTCAGTTGTAAGAAGTATACTGTGGTGTCCACCTAGGTTGTCTGGATACTTTGGCGGCCATGCAGGAGCTGAAGATGGGCGTAGCCAGTGCAGAGGAAGAAACTCAGGCAGTGATGAAGGTTTATTCCAAGGAGGACTACAGCGTAGTAAACCGCTTTGAGAGTAAGTGGGCTCGTACACAATACATGATAAATGATGTATGATACAACATACTGGGAGATACATTTGATTTATCGGAAGCCTAGATTTGATATGGTGATTATATCAAGCTAGAGCAGCTTCTTATCTGTTTCTGTAAGTCAGAACTGCTGAATTGTCATAGTAGATAAACACCAGAATTTCTGTTCACGCTGCACAGCCTGATGCTCTTCAGCTGCTCCTATTGATTCAGTGTATGATGTTGTAGGTCATGGCGGTGGTTGGGGTTACTCAGCCCACTCTGTGGAAGCCATCCGCTTCTGTGCTGATGCAGACATCCTGTTGGGTGGTCTGGGACTGTTTGGAGGTCGAGGAGAGTACACTGCTAAGATCAAGGTAAACAGTTATGGAACAATTTCTTTTTCATTTATTATTCTCAAAGTTTGTCGGTTTGCTGCTTTAAATATTTATGATATAATTCACAAAAAAATGACATTCAGTTGCTTTAACACAATCAATACAAAGCTAAAATGATTGCTCTTTAATGGCATACATCAACGACTAAATAATAAGCCCTGCAGGATAACACACTTCAAATTATTGGTATTTAAGATATATTGATTAAGTTTTCTTGTTGCGCAGCTTTTTGAGCTGGGACCTGATGGTGGTGACCATGAGACAGATGGTGATCTGCTGGCGGAGACTGATGTTCTGGCCTATGACTGTGCTGCCAGGTACTGTTTATGTCTTCCTGATGTTTTTTCTTCTGTTTGCACACATACTTGTGGAAAAAAAAAGTAACGGAATGATATGATCTGTATATTTTAATGGTTTTGATGGTGGCGTTTTGATTTCAGGGAGAAATATGCCATGATGTTTGATGAGCCGGTGCTGCTGCAGCTTGGTTGGTGGTATGTTGCGTGGGCTAGAGTGTCTGGTCCCAGCAGTGACTGTGGCTCCCATGGACAAGCTACCATTACCACTGATGATGGGTAAAACTATTGCATTTTAAGTTAATGCACCTTATGTTTCTTTTATCTCAGTAATATTGACTGAATTGTAATGTGGCTTTTCCTTTTCCTCTTCAGTGTGGTTTTCCAGTTCAAAAGTTCTAAAAAGTCAAACAACGGTACAGACGTCAATGCGGGTCAAATACCTCAGCTACTTTACAGGCAAGTAAAATTACACTTTCTTACCACAGATGCAAGTTAATTCTATATAAATGCTCGTCATTTACAGTTTTTGGATTGTTCCTTTAGGCTTCCTTCAAATGATGGCAACGCATCTAAAGGGAAACAGCAGACCAGTGAACCAGTCCACATCCTTAAACGCTCATTTGCTCGTACAGTCTCAGTGGTAAGTGTTCTCTACTTTCTTAATTGGTGCTTCTTCTCTACTTTTTCAGTACCATGTGTGACTCTCTACCTCTGTCTCTTTGTAGGAGTGTTTTGAGTCTCTGCTCAGTATCCTTCACTGGAGCTGGACCACCCTGGTTTTGGGTGTGGAGGAGCTGCGAGGGTTGAAGGGCTTCCAGTACACAGCCACCCTGCTGGACCTGGAGAGACTGCGCTTTGTTGGCACATGCTGCCTTCGCCTGCTCAGGGTCTACATCTGTGAGATCTTCCCCATTGCTGGTAGGAACACAGAGATTTAAAAAAAAAAAAAAACAAAACAAAACAAAAATATAACATATTGCAGCTGCTTTCAAACTATGAATGAATTCTGTGTGATTTGTAATTAATAACCAGACAGAGACAGTGCCTTTATCCAGTTATGAATGGCTGTTTAGATAAATTTCAGTACGATATGAATGTGTATCTGCCAGTTACTTGTATGTTTTTGTCTTTACAGACAAGACTCTGTTTATATATTACGCCACATAGAACAGTACATTTCTGGATATATTAGCTTTATGTGTAATTAGAATAAAGGGCAACTTTTGCTCAGAATTTCAAACTGTCTGTTGTTGGATTTCTAGCCAGCACCAAAGCTGTGGTGGAGGAGTCGAGCAAGCTGGCAGAGTGTGTGGGAAAGACACGCAGCCTGCTGAAGAAGATCCTGTCAGAAGGCATGGACAACTGCCTGACCAAGCTGGACAATGACCCTCAGGGCTATTTGTCTCAGCCTCTTACCCTGCTGGAAGCTGTGCTGCAGGAGTGTCACAACACCTTCACCGCCTGCTTTCACTCGTTCTACCCAACGCCAGCTCTGCAGTGGGCTTGTCTCTGCGACCTGCTCAACTGCCTTGATCAGGTAATGTACTTCCTAAACCGTTATTGATTATTACCAATCAGTCCCTCAACAGTTTTTCCTTGATTGTTGAACGAACATTAGAAACAAATACCGTATTTTTCGGACTGTAAGGTGCATTTAAAATCCTTTAATTTTCTCAAAAATCAACATTGTGCTTTATAATCTGGTGCGCCTTATGTATTAATTCTGGTTGTGTCACTGACCTTGAACCAATTTTATGTGGTACCTGGTGCTCAAAAATCTGTCAAAATGTTTTAGTATGACTTTGGTAAGCTACGCAGCCGCACCCCTTGATGGATTGTCGAAGCATTACGGCTACCATAGTCAGGAGCCTCGCGGAATAATACATACTGTGCTTTAACATAATATTACAGTGTGTATAAGGACTTATCTGATTGTTTTGTTTCGCTTAATGTGGCTTATAATCCGGTGCGCCTTATAGTGCGAAAAATACGGTAGGATCAGTGATTCATCATATTCTCTCTCTATTTCAGGATATTGCTGAGGCCAACTTTCGCACATCAAGCAGCCGTCTGCTGGCGGCAGTCATGTCAGCTCTATGCAACACCTCAGTCAAGCTGACATCCATCCTGCCCATCGCCTATGACGGGGAAGTGCTGCTGCGTTCACTGGTCAAACAAGTCAGCACGGAGAACGACTCAGCCCTCGCTCACCGCTTCCCCCTGCTGGTGGCCCACATGGAGAAACTAAGCCATGTGAGATTTTACACATCACATACTCTACATCAGATTTCTCATTTCAAATTGGTGGACATCAATCAAATATTTTTTTTTACTCCCACAGACGGAGGAGAACTTAATGGGCATGACCAGTTTTCGCGAGGTGCTTGAGAAGATGCTGGTGATTGTGGTGCTGCCGGTGAGGAAGAGCTTGAGGAAGGAGGTTGAGCTGTTCTCTCCACACCTGGTCTCAAACACCTGCGGCCTGCTGGCCTCCATTGTCTCTGAGCTCACAGCGTCGGCACTTGGCTCTGAGGTAACTTAACTTGCACCTGTACACACATGTCCCCAAATAAACATGCACATGGATACTGTGACATGAGGCTTGGCTGTAGCAAACATACCCGCAAGTTTATTGTGCTTTAAAAACACACAGTCCTGTTTTTATGTGCTCCTCTGGATATTCAGCTAGTACCTAAGCCCCACCCCCCTGTCAAGCAGTGTTTATAAAGAACCTGTAAGTCACGCCAGTGTAGAAGTACAGATACTCAACCAAAAAAATTACTTTGGTTGAAGTCACCGACTATAATGATACTCAAGTAAAAGTCATAAAGTATCTAGTATTTACTGTACTTAAGTATGACAAGTAATCTATAATTAGATGTACTTAAGTAAAGAAAGTACAAGTACATGTTAATAAAAACAGAAGAATATTAGACAATGTCTTGAGTCTGGACTAAACTACTAAAGCTGTTTTTTCCCCCCCCAATTTTTTTATTTCTCCATCCATCCACCCTTTAAGATGGAGCCTACATCAATGCTCAAACATGGTGTTGATGGTCTAAACAGTCACAGGTAAACTTGTGAACTGGAGCGGTAGAGAAAACAACACATTTACGTTACTCTGTTTTTTATAGCGCTTTTGCAACACTGCACGTTGAAAATGTATCAGACTAAAATATGTAATTAAGTTTGGATATGTGGTGAAGTAGATGCGAAAGTTGACAGAATTTTAAAAAACTCAAGTAAAGTGCAGATGCTCCCAAAACATACTGAAGTGCAGCAGTGAAGTATTATTACTGTTACCATACAACACTGTTGTCAGCATTCACTGGTTCGGATCAAGAAGGGCTGTGCCACTCTCGTTTCAATCTTTCACACAGATTGGATCGTAACGGCATCTGCTTCCTCATTCTGTTTGAATCAGATAAACGTAGATCAGATGTGACAACCAGACTCCATGTCTTTCCTCATTCTTTTCTTTCTTATTTCTTTATGCCAAATAAGTAACTTTTCAAAGTGAGAAATCCTCCTCTGTGCAAGGTGTTTTCATTACTGTTGCTCAGAAACATGGGACAGAAAGGAGGGCTTTATTTATTTTTTTTTCTTTATTGTTTTTAAAATGTTAAATTGCTGAGTCACTGAGTGGGTGGGACACATGTCGCTTCTCCCTCTTTCACATGCTTTACTTAATAATCATCATTATTTCTGTTGACACGCAAGCCCGTGTGCTGCAGTCAGGACTCTGTAGCGTGCATTGTCTTAGTAACCGTCATTCGTCGACAGCCATCCAAGACCACTGTTTTTCTTCCCAGTCTGTTGCCAGGGAAACAACGCTTCCTCCCCAGAGCACCTGGATCAGTCCCTCTGCAGCTGCGTCTGGCTCCCTGTAGTCAGCAGGCTGATATAAATAGTAGAAGTTTTTTTTTTTTTTTTACACTCAAACATGAGATGTTCTTATTTCAGAGTATTTTTTTAGAGACCATCCATTCCCTCTCTGCACTGTTTTTGTCTTGAAATGAAATATATTACTTTCATTACATTTAGATAACAGCTATTATATAACCATGAGATCCATTAAGCCATAGAACTTTACTTTCAGCACAATGTAATATGATGAAATGAATCTTTTTTTATTTTAATCCACTATATAAGACTGAGCAATAACCATGAAAAACATTTGAAATTCATTTGTTTTTTATTTTATTTTAAAATTTTTGCATTTATGTCCAAACACATGTGATGTCTGAATCCTCCCCTTTCGATACACACTGGCAGCATTTCCATATGAAGAGTTGCCGCTCAAGTGTTAAGTTAATTATACAGTCTACTGCCTTATCCTCAGTATTGGTGCTTAGTGATTAGCAAATTCCTTTTTGAGTGAGAGGAGATGTTTATGCACAGGATGTGGAAATTATTTCTGTTCTGGATTTCATTGTTTAATCATGTTTGTGATTAAAAAATGTCCTTCAGTGTTTTTTTTATGCCTGACTTTTTATGTAATCAAATTGTAATTAATTGGATAAACTGTTCTTCCTCTTTAAGGTCGATGGACTGAACTCACTCCATTCTGTGAAAGCGTCTCCCAACCGCTTCACGAAAACAAGCCAAGGTCGGAGTTGGAACACAGGCAATGGCTCTCCGGACGCCATCTGTCTGACGGTGGATAAGCCAGGTGTTGTGCTGGTCGGTGTCTGTGTCTACGGAGGAGGGGGCATCCATGAGTATGAACTAGAAGTGTTAGCTGATGATGTAAGTGACTATGAAACTTTCTACTGAAACTGTATTATATTATGTGCCTTCTGGTGTTGCTTTAATAGTTTCTGGAACTTTGTTGTTTCAATGTTTTGTTCCACTTTTGTTCCTTTGCTCTTCAGGCTCAGACAGAGCACCCAGGAGACTCTGCACATTCTCACAGGTGGACATCACTCGAGCTGGTGAAAGGAACCTACAGCACTGATGATTCTCCCAGTGATATTGCTGAGATCCGCCTGGACAAGGCTGTGCCACTCAAGGTGCTTTGGCTGTTAAAAAATAATAATTATGTGCAGTGTTTTTGTTGAGATGCAGTTGTTACTGTAACTGTCTGACTTTATTTGTATTTACTTTCTATTGGTTTGTTAAACATCGCAGTTCTGGTTACTGATATATTCATTGTGTTGCAGGAAGGGGTAAAGTATGCCGTCCGATTGCGAAACTATGGCAGCAGGACGGCTAATGGCGATGGAGGAATGACCACAGTGCAGTGCTCCGATGGCGTGTCCTTCACTTTCAGCACTTGCAGCTTGAGTAGCAATGGGACCAACCAGACCAGAGGACAGATCCCACAGATTCTCTACTACAGGTAAACACAAAGTCTGCTATTTAAAAAAAAAAAACATTTAATCTCTGTAGTTTTTGCCTTTTTTCCTGACTCAAGTTGTTTTTATCATGGCTGAAGGAGTGAATATGATGGGGATCTCCAGTCTCAGCTGCTTAGCAAAGCCAATGAAGAGGACAAGAACTGCAGCAGGGCCCTGTCTGTTGTCAGTGCTGTGGTCAGAGCTGCAAAGGACCTGCTTCACAGGGCGTTTGCAGTTGACGGTAAGCAAAGAAAACTAACACATGTATTATGAAAGTGCTGGTAATCTCTGTAGAGCCCTTTATAGGGTTATGTTGATCTTCTTTAAAGTTTTAACTATGTCCTTTGCTCTTTCTAGTGGATGATATTCCTGAGTTGTTAAGTTCCTCCAGCCTGTTCTCCATGCTCCTGCCTCTGATTCTGGCCTACATTGGTCCAGTGGCTGCATCTGTACCAAAGGTGAGTAATCAAAGCAGCAGGATGAACTGTTTGTCTTTCAGCGCATGTACTTTAGCATTGTGTTGAAATGGCTCCTCTTCCTTTTCCAGGCTGCTGTCGAGGTCTTCGGACTGGTTCAGGAACTGTTACCTGCTGTTTCTGCCCTTAACCAAAAATATGCCCCACCCACCTTCAATCCCAACCAGTCAACAGACAGCACGACTGGCAACCAGCCCGAACAAGGCCTGTCAGCTTGTACCACCTCCAGCCACTACTCTGTAATGGAAAGTGACCATCCTTACAAACAAGCAGGTGTCACTCAATATAGGGTGAGTAATTCACATTTGAAAAACTAAGTGACATTAACATAATTTTTTTTTGAAAATGTGTCAAAATTAATCTTCATCTTTGTCACTTTGCCTCAGGTGTCATTCCCAGACTGTGTCCGTTGGACGACCATTGAGTTTGATCCTCAGTGTGGCACCGCTCAGCCGGAGGATGTCTTACGCCTGCTCATTCCGAGTCGAACCCTCCACCTGTCCAGCCTGGGGGGCAAACCCCTGATCCACGACACCATCAACACCTGGACTGAGCTCAAGAAATTCTCAGGCTCCACAGGCTGGCCAACCACTGTCCTTGTCCTCCCAGGTAAGAAAAAGATACAGTTATACATACAAACCATACATGTGTTCAACAAGGTTTTCAACTAAATGGTTTTTGAAAACAGCTGGTTTTATTTGCTCATGATTGTGATGTGGAAAAGTCGTTATAAGTGTTCAGCGTACCTGAAATACCAAATTTTGTTTCCTATCAATATCATTGTTTTCATATTAAAAGCTTGATTGTCTACTGTGTGATACGGTTGTCATGCATTTTGATGATTGATAACATATAACAGCTTCTGTCATTTGAGGTGCCTGTTAGGTTTCCTCATTGTTTGAGAATGAGGAAATTTTGAAAGAATGTCAAAATAAATGCTTTTCAGTGGCATCATCTGTAAACTATGAGGATGAAAATTTCCCCTTTCCCTTTCCCTCTTGACAGTGGTGTTTAGATAGGATTGTAACCTGCTATGATACAATGAACCACCTGAGCAGCTAAATATAGCCTGGAGGCAGCAGCACTTCTAATGGATGATGAGTTACATATCTTACAGGGTGAAACAAAGGCCTGTACTGTGCTTATCTGAAATCTGTTCCTATCAAGACAATCAGGAAAACATATATTATGTATCAAGGTCGTGAAATAATTTGTCAGCAGTGACAGCACAAGCTGTATTAGTGATGAAATGTGTTATATGATGAACCATAAACAAGGAGCGATTGAGGAGTGACACCCATCTAAAACCCAACAGTTATTCCTGCCACCCAGTTAGTGTTCAGTGATCTTAATTGTTCTCACGAGTGTTTTAATCTGCTTAATGACTCCTCACTAAGCCACCTGCCACAGCAGGCAGCCGTTAGTTTTCCTCTGATTAATTACATAACTCTAAAAACCTTCTACTGTTGTATTTTCTTTCAGGAAATGAAGTTCTGTTCTCACTGGAAACCGCCTCAGATTATGTTAAAGATGAGAAAGCTTGCTTCTATGGATTTAAATGCGTTGCTGTCGGTTACGAATTCAACCCAGGCCCCGATGAGGTACGGACGCTCTCCAGTGAAGCATCATGATTAGATCTTGTTATTGTACTGCATCCTGTACGTCATCTTCCCCATTTAACAAGCACTTCTCTTACAATTGCCATTATGATGTTTCAGGGTATTATCCAACTGGAGAAGGAGTTGGCCTTCTTGGGCAGCGTGTGTGCTGCAGCTCTGATGAAGAAAGACCTGGCCCTCCCTATAGGTTTGTAACACTGATGAAGATGACCTGATGTATAAAAAAACTTCATTAGACCATGATATGTATTGATTACAGGGAGCAGATTAATTATCTGATATCCTGAGTAAACCATTAATCTGTGTTTGCAATTTTTATAATTTAAGGCAATGAACTGGAAGAGGATCTTGAGATTCTTGAAGAAGCCTCCTTACAGGTATGTTACAGAGATATTATTTAGAACTTGCTGCTGTCTCATAACAAAAATATTAAATCTCTTCAGCACTTTTTCCTATTTTATTCTTACTTCTTTTCCGTCACTCAGGTGTGTAAGGCCCACTCAGGGATACTGGGGAAGGGTCTGGCTTTGTCACACTCCCCTACCATCCTGGAGGCCCTGGAGGGGAATCTGCCTCTCCACCTCCAAACTAATGAACACTCTTTCCTCGAGGACTTCATCACCTGTGTACAGAACTCAAGTGGAGGACGTCTGGCCAGGTGAGGGTTTCTGTCCAGTGTATTGCAAATTAAACAAACTAGGTTTTGGTTATCGGTTATGAGGAAGCGTTGCATATTCAAGACCTTTTCCTTCTCCTTTTGTTGTTTTGTCACACCCAGGTGGCTGCAGCCAGACTCTTACGCAGACCCACAAAAGACATCGCTGATCCTGAACAAAGATGACATCCGTTGTGGTTGGCCAACTACTGTGGTTGTTCAGACCAAAGACCAGTATGGAGATGTGGTGCATGTTCCCAACATGAAGGTCAGGATTATGTCTTTGGTTCCTCTTCCACTCATATTTGAGTTGTTTATTAAAATTTTTATTCACTATTTCACTAGTTTCATCCACTAACGATTTGTTTTACTTGCTTCCATGTCCAGGTGGAGGTAAAGGCTGTACCTGTTTCACAAAAGAAGTCCATGCAGCCTGAGAATGTGAAGAAACTGCAGCGTCTACCTGGAAGCTCCACCCCTTCATCCTCTGGTCCTGACCTGACCTTTGGAGGTCTGCCAATGCCTAAGCTGGAGGCGACGTATGAGCCCATGATTGTGAAGGAAGCTCGATACATTGCCATTACCATGATGAAGGTCCGCCTCAATGCAACTGGCTCGTCACTCACTCACAAATTCACTTTATTTAAAAGCCTGGAGATTCTACACAAGAGGGAGTTGTTTAATGCTACAGAAATAGCATGTTAGCATCGTCAACTATAAGCAAAAAAAAGTGCAATGATAACATGTGCACTTTCGGCTGTTTTATTTTCTTTGTTGTTAGTTTTACAGTCAGTAGCAACATCTTATGTTGTAAAATATTTGCATCATTGGACAAAAAAAAGTTGAATAATGGTTAAAAAGCAATACATTTGTTGTAAAATGTAATTCATAGCATTTAAAATGACAGATAAAGATGACCAGGGAACACTTGATTATATCAAAATGTTTTTTCTGTAATTATAAATTACTAAATATTTTAATTTACACAGTTATAACTGTTATCTTAATTCTTCCTCTGTTTTTTCTAGGCATACGAAAACTACTCATTTGAGGAGCTGCGCTTTGCGTCTCCCACCCCAAAGAGGTAAGTGATGTAATGCACATGGAAACATTATTACCAGTGAGATACAATCCACTTATTGATCATTTCCCGCTCAGACCGAGTGAGAACATGCTGATCCGTGCCAACACTGATGGAACCTACAGCGCCAACTGGACTCCAGGAGCAGTAGGACTCTATACAATCCATGTCACCATTGATGGCATTGAAATAGGTAATTCGATGCAAATGTCATTTAGCAGCAGTATTAGAAATACTTCATTGATCCCTGGAGGCAAAAAAGTGGGTCATGGCCCATTTATAATTATTTCCTGCTTAGTCATGAACGTTGCCGACTCCCACCATGTGACGTAATGTAGAGCAGCAACCATGCATGTTGATTAACTACTATTTGTTAAACATAAAGTCCTTCAAAATAGACACCAAACCTTGATATTTACAACACTGAGCTAAAATGGTCTTTTCATTTAGATGCTGGTTTGGAGGTAGAAGTCAAAGACCCTCCCAAAGGCATGATACCACCTGGAACTCAGATGGTGAAACCAAAGGCTGAACCTCAGCCAAGCAAGGTGAGTTGTTTTTTCTTTATTGAACCAAAACAGGCATGAACATGCACAGAAATACACCTACAAAATGCATGAAAGCTTGCACCCATTCATCAAATACAACAGAGATGCCTTGCACCTGTTATCACCAATGTGCAACTATAAACACCTAACTAAGGTTTTACCCTAAAAGCTGCTTTTTGATATAAATACTAAAACAAAATCATGGAACAAGGCACATTCCTGTATTGTGGAAGGGTTGATAATAATGTAATTTGAACTGAGATTCAACATCTCTGTTTTGCCCCTCCATGTTTTGGTTTGCTGGTCCAGCAAATGAAAAAAAAGTTCATTCATAGGAAGCAATGGAGACTGACTGCAAGTTATATGTCTATTTCAAGGTGATGTGAATCAGAAAAGTATTGGTGAACAAATTCAGACATTTAGCAAAGAAAAGAGACACAGATATTTTGAGTTGCAACCTGACAAGGTTCTCTAAAGGACTCTTCAAATCCTGAACACCATCTGTTTGACCTATTGTCCTCTGGCAGGTGCTACAGGATCATCAAAGCATGAAGTGCTAGACTCACAGACAGTTTGTTTCCCAAGGCTACAAACACACTTAACACCAGCAAGTACTGAATGACCCCTTAACTGCATTATAATGACTGGGTTTCTAGGGTAATATTTACTAGATCTAGTGCAAAAACTACAAACATTTATTCTAGTGTAGTGATTACAGTCATTCATTTATTTTACCTTTATAATCTGTGGTTGTTTTGTTTCCCTGTGAATTTATTTATAATTCAGGTTTATTCAACTTTCCTAATTTCTCTACGTTCTCTTTCTGTTTCCATATGTTAAGTTTGGTTATTCACACCACTCAATATTATCATGTGTATGTAACCATACTGACTATCTCAGTCATTTGTTCAAGTCCATTGTTTTATTAAACTGATGTTTGACATGTTGGGGTCATCATCGTTTTGTAAAACCTGTGCTCCAAAATGGGGAAACAAGCAACAACTTTGCTATTAACGCCTCAGATCGACACTGACTATTTTCCTTCGGAGCATGTGTTCCACGGTTTTCCATGCACCAGTATAGATGTAGTCGGGGAAATCTGGATTAAAACAGGTTGACTGACTGGTGCTACTGAAAATAGAGCCGCTGAAGTTTCCCCCTCTTTTGCTGTGTGTGTGCGTGTACTCGGAAGCGAGCTCTGTGTGGGTTAATGCATGCGATCTACCACTGTCAACTTGTCCTGCTTCCCTCTTCTTCTTTCTCCTCCTGCTGCACTTCTTGTCTTTTTTTTTTTTTTTCTTTCTATTCTTTGCTCCTGCCGCTCACAGTCTCCATCTCCCTCTGCTTCTCTCAGGTCCGCAAATTTGTGTCCAAGGACAGCGCAGGCCTGCGTGTGCGTAGTCACCCCTCCCTGCAGAGTGAACAGATAGGCATAGTGCATGTCAATGGCACCATCACTTTCATTGACGAGGTAATTGATTTTAGACCAGGCAGAATATAAGTTATGTTATATAATTTTATACACACACACACACATATATATGTATATGTATATAACATACATATATATGTATATGTATACAATTAGCTGGAGCACTATCCACTTTTATTCTATTTCTGTATTTCTTCTTCTTTAAGTCAATAAGATCAGAATCATAAATATTGTAATCTAAGTGTTGTCTTGATTAACATTTTTAAGTAATTTTCTTCTCAGATGGTTTCTCTATATAATGTAATTACCTCTCTCAGTAATGATTACTACTTTCTTTCAAAGCTTATAAATTTGTTGCTCTTACTTTATGTTGCTTCATACTCTTGCAAGACATTCTGAGGCTACGGGAAAGACTTAAATACCAGCATAATGTAAATGTAATGTAAAATTGTAAAAAAAAAAAAAATACATGAAAATGTAATTATAGCATTATAGCATTAGTACATTTATCAATCCTTCACAGTATCCACACTCTCACCCTTTGATAGAAACACTAGTGACATGTTTCTGTGTGTCACTCTGCTGTAACCTCAATTTACAGCCCTCTAATTTGACCATCCTGCAGCCTCAGGAGTATTGTGTGTGTGTGTGTGTGTGTGTGTGTGTGTGTGGTGTGTCTGTGTGTGAGTGCGTGTGAGGGTGCTGCCCCTCCTGTTTCCATAGTAACAGGACGGCATGGCTCTGCTCTGCTCTGTTGCTTGTTTTCCCGTAGATCCACAATGATGATGGTGTGTGGCTCAGGCTCAATGATGAAACAGTAAAGAAGTATGTTCCCAGCATGAATGGGTACACTGAAGCCTGGTGCCTCTCTTTTAACCAGCACCTGGGCAGGAGCCTACTGGTCCCAGCCGACGTAAGTAGAAGGCAGCCTGCTGAGCAGTTCAGTGATGAGAGAGGCTCCTGTGCTGTTCATTTGGAGGAAAGCTCAGAGATCGTCTTTGTTGTTTCAAAAATTCTGGTTTTTAAAGGACTTACTTGTGTTTGGCACCCACTCCCCAAATATCTCACTAGCATGGGAAACTGGCAACGTTACCAGAGTGTAATTACTGGGGTTGTTCTCTGCATGAAACATCTATGTAAGCAACACCGAGTATGAGACTCAAACTAACATAATGTGCAAAGGAACAGCAGCTGGGAGCTTGCATGCATTAACTCATGTTTGAAGGCAGAAGGTTTACCATTACGTGACCATTATGTGTTTAGTTGGATACAACATTTGTTAAATGCCCACATGCCAAAGGTGAGGTGAACCCCAATGCAGGAATTGACAGACGAGGAGTGATTTCATCCTGTGGTGAAGTTTGTTATTCTGCACTGTTCAGTCTTCTTTTCTTCATTGCCTCTCACTCACAAGTCACGAAAAACTTGCACACTGCAGCATGTGATCACGAGGGTTTCTCTTGCATTTTGCTCCATGCCACAAAAACCGCCCTAACGTTCATCACAATCAAAAAATGAGGCATGTCGCTGGGTATAATTTCAGTATGTGAATATATTTCAGTAACAGGAAAGTATCAATAGGCAAGATTTTAATATGTAGGTGGTTTTCTGTCATGAAGCAATCACTGGTGCACAGAAAGTTTCAATGGGAAATTGTACCTCTGCTGCTCTACAATTCCACCTTATGCATTGGGACGCTTTAGGTGCCCGGAGGCTTTCATGTAAGGTCTCTGTCTGAACAGCATGACACACTGCATCATCCAAATGGGGAATTTTTTTGGAAGTTTCTTTTTTGACATCATATTTCATTTGGTCATTGATTAGGATTTAACAACCTTGTGGTTTTTAGAGTGAACTGTCAATTCTTATCTCGGCCTTGAAACTGGGTTTTGTATATTTTCAATGCATTTGATTCTATATTTATTGTAAAATGACAGGCTGTGACTATATTTGCAGTCTTTCATAGTCCCTTTTTTTTTTTTTATTTGTGCTCCACAACTAACCGGCCTTTTCTAACACCAGCCAGATTCTGTCCTCTCTTCTCCACTTTCTAAAATAATCTCTAAACCTGGAAATTTCAGCAAAGCCAGTTTAAAAAAAAAAATCTTTTTTTTTTTTCTTCCAAAAAAATACACGACCACTTTCCCCCATCCTGTTTTCTCTCCTGTTTCGGGTCGTCTCTTGTTTCTTGACTGTCTCACGATCTGTTGCTCAGAATGTCTTTAATGCTAGCCAAGGAGTCAGGGATATCGGCTTTTTATCGTGGACTCCCTTAACTATATTCCCGCCACAGGTGAGTTGTATGAAGGAGGGATAAATAGCTTGTCTGCCCCATAGCTTATCATCCATCTGTTGCTCTACGTGTCCTCTTGAACCCCTTGTGACTTTGTAGTTTTCCCACAGTGTTAATCAGATATAACAGGTTGAACCACAGTTGCATGGTTGTGTGTACAGTGACGATACAGTTTGTCAGCAGACGCTACTGTTGTAGACTACGTCAGATATTTGATTAATTGTTCAAGCTTGTGTGTTGCATGGGGTTGAAGATACTAATGTTCAGTGTGTTGCATGAGGCTTGTCAAATATAGTCCTGTATCCTTGTGTGTTGTAGCATGCTTCCCTTCAGTTTGTATGAAAATAAGTCAACATTATACTTTATTTGAGTTGGTCGATTGTCAGTCATTAGAGTTGCATCAGTTTGATGTTGAACGGAGTAATGGAGAAAACTTTATTTTGTTTGTAGTGAGAGTACTTAATCTACAGTTATTTAAACTTTAAACATTTAGATACAGTATGTGCATTTTTAATATCTGGGGTAAAAAATAGTGTTTTTTATGACATATTGTTATGAAGGAAAGAAGTGTAAGAAGATCCTCAGTTCACTTGATGTGATGTCTAGTAATTGTAAAACAAGAAAATCTCATATGAGACGGATTTGACTCCGTTTAATATTTTGAATAGTTTGCTTTTTTGCCAGGAGTTGAAGTAAATGTAAGACTGTAAGTTAGCTTAGCTTAGCACAAAGACTCAGGAGACGGCTGGTCTGTCTCTGCCTGCAACCAACAGAAAGGTGATGGGTTAACTTAATTATCTCATTTCGCTAATCCATCCAAAGTCAGGGGTTATAGTCTGTCGAGTGCTCAGTTGCCAGGAACACTGACTTCCTAAAGTGTTGAATTAAACTTCACTTTTACCCCAAGGACAGTAACCAGCCAAGTAATAGCCTCATACATAGCTGTCCTGTTTTTTTCCTACAGAATAAACAAACAAAACAATTTAAAAGCTAAGTATTTTGACCTGTTTTCAGTGTTTATGCTAAGCTAAGACAACTGGTTTCTGGCTGTAGTTTCGTATTTAACTCTTGGCAAGAAAGGCTTCCAGAAAAGGGAACTATTGTCGTGAAACCTCAGGGACCACAAAGCATATCTAGGTTCTCTTTCTTATGATTTCTTGCTTTGACAGATCTCGTTTTCTCGTGAAGACTGGTCTATTCGTCACGTTTTTTTTTTAAAGTTTGATCTTAATTGATGATCTTATTACAACTTCCTAATGGTGACTTTTGACCATATTTATTCAGGACTTAGTTGTATGAGTCTTGTCCTGATACTTTATATTGATTTTCCAGCCTGTTGATGGTTGTTGTTAGTATTCTGCTTCTAATCCATGCTCTTACCTCTTGCAGGAGGTCAGGGGCCAGTCGGAGGAGAACGTAAAGGAGGTGAGCAGCTGCCCTTCCCACGAGGCCCCCATTCGGGTGCAGAACAGGGCAGGGCAGGGCGGCGGCCCGGGGCTTTATAAGGTAGTGAAGACCGGCCCCTCTGGTCACAACATCAGAAGCTGTCCAAACCTTAGGGGTATCCCCATTGGAATGTTAGTACTTGGCAACAAGGTCAAGGCCATAGGCGAGGTACGCACTCACCCCAAATGATGCAATGTTTTTTTTGTGGCTGGAGATAAATAAAGTCAGTCTGTTTAGATCGCTGTCACTGAAGCTAGTAGATTTTTGGCTTTAATTCTCAGAAATTAGAGTTCCCTGTTTTTCCCTAAATTAATTTTTAATGTAAGAAATGTAATCTGTCTTTCTAAGGGTAATACATAAGGTGCTTCTGGGTGTGGGTGTGTGTTCTGTATCTTTCTACCTGTTGAGATCTAATCAACTCCTATGGCTGCAACATTTTTTGCGTGCTTCCTCACTTACTAATATCAGTTTTTCTATAAATCCATTACAGTTTCAGGGTGTCAATATTCAGCTGCCTCCAGACTTCTCAGGGGAAGTCTGATCGTGAAATGCTGGAGCCTCTCTGTGCCTTGACTGTATCTTTCTTACACTTAACAATTTTATCAATATATTCTATATATACTTTTCTAAAATGATCCTTGGCCTGGTGATGAGTGGAGCGTCTCTTCTTTTGGATATCTCCTGTCATTGGCTGCTGTGGTGTGTCATGCTGTTCAATAGTTTGCTCTCTGAGCTTGTTCTGCGATTTCCTGTGTGGATCTGAGAGGTGCAGCCTGCAGATACTAATATTTCCATCTGTGTGTTTTTTCCCAAAATAATGATATTTCAGGAATTTGAGAAAAAACAACCTCTTGCATTTACCTTTCAATAAGCTACCCATTTCTTAGAGTAAGTTTTTTTTTTTTTTTTTTTTAATTTTAGCTACATCAGTTTTGTCCCGCAGTGTCTGCTGATATACAAAATCAAATTCAAGTGATCTGCCGCTGTGGATTTTGTATGTGTCGAATCAGATGAATTGAATTGAATCGAATGTTTGCATGATGGTAATCTACAGTCGTAGGGTTTGTGTCATGGTTTTTCTTTTTTTTTTCTTCGTATTTTATCTGTGTAGTAATAACACGAATGGTTTGGGATAAATATGAAAAATGGCTGCGACTGATTTTTTTTTTTTTTAATAGACAAGGGCCACAAAGTATGTTCAAGTGTATGAGACATGCATCTTCCATTGTGTGTGAATACAGATAAAGAGTGTTGTTTGTGTATCAGGTGGTCAACTCTGAGGGGACCTGGGTACAGCTGGATAAGAACAGTGTAGTTGAGTTCTGTGAGAGTGATGAAGGAGAAGCCTGGTCGTTGGCCAGAGACCGAGGTGGAAACCAGTACCTTCGCCACGATGATGGTGAGCTTATAACACTTCTCCTATAGTAGAACCATAGTGATTCTAGTGATATAAAGTAAAGTAACACGCTCTAATTTGTTATAGAACAAGTGTTGCTGGAGCATGGGGCCCAGACCCCACCACCCAGCCCCTTCTCTGTTCAGGCCTTCAACAGAGCCACAACCTCAAACGGGGCTCAGGGCTTTGACTATGGCATCTCCAACAACAAAGGTAAGGTCAACCTCAGTAGGTTTTTTAAGAGACGAACATTTCTTTAACCTGCATATCACTTTGTTTTTAACATCATCACATTCGTCGACTCTGTTCATTCACGTTAAAGTCCTCAGGCTTTAGTTTTAGATGATTTTAATTGGTTATTTTGCATTACTGACCTATATCTCACTCTCTCAAATTAACTCTGCCCGCTTGTGTTGATTATTCCCTGCTGTATTTGACGAAACACTGTCTCACCTCTCACCTCGCTTTTGACCGAGATTCTTCACACAAATAGTTTGACACATTGCACATTTGGGTCCATGTTGTAAGGCTGCTTAGAAGAGTTTTTGGGTACCGATGTTTTGATTGGTCAATCCCTCTGAACGCAATGGTGCCATCAGTCACTGATGTATCATGTCTTTTTTATTTTATTTTATTTTATTTATGCCTGCCTTTTAATGTCTCTGCTGTCATTACTTCATGCCTAACATCTCTGCAATGTCAGGCATAACTGTATGTCTGTTTGTGTCTGTGTGCTTCCACTCATTTGGACGACTATGGGCTTTGTTTAGTGTTTAGTTAGAAACTGTGGGAAAGCCCATCGCAGATAACTGGCCCTGAACACGTCTCTGTAATTTCACCCTTTACCCTGTGTTGTTTTTGATTTAGTCTCTTAGAAAACAGTTCGGACATTCACTGTTTTCTTTAAAATATGGTTGATTACTGAGAACATCACCTGAATGAACTGATCAGTTTCACTTAACCATCAAAGATTTGGCTCAGTCCAAACATGTCTGTTTGTCTTTCTGCCTGAATATTGTGCTGACGCTGTGTCAATTTTCTTTCAAATGGCTTTTCTCTTTCTCACTTGGCTTGAAAGAAGGAGGGTGATCTGTTGAGACACATAGCTATGCTAATTAGAAAAATCACAATCACGCAAACAATAGAAAGTCATCTCTCTCGCTGTCTTTGCTTGCTGGTCCGGTACATTCAAGTACCAATACACACTTGTCATTTCAAGTGTCTGGATCATACTGGAATTAACACCAAGCCATGTATGTGTGTCTTAGTTAGGCTGATCAGAAATCTGATTGCTTGATACTTGGTTTTCTCATGCTAAATGCTAATCTATGTGGATCTTACTCAAGTTACCAGAGCTCGATGAAAATACACCTGAACCTGCTGAACAGGCTGTTCAGCCTTTTGTGTAACTTAAAATCACAGGAGCTGTGGTTTTTTTTTTTTTTGTGTTACTTTAAGATGATTAATTCAGTTTATTTACTTTGGCTGGCATTAATACAGGCATAAACTTCTAAATGGCTACTGGCACAGACTGCTTATTAATGGTAGCTGCATTTGGGAGAGGTAACAATTTTCACATTAGAGATCCTTATGCTCTTACGCTTCCTCAAAATGTGCTGTTTTTGCTACCACTTCCTGAAGTGGTTTGAGGAAATTCGGTAGAAATCTGTTCTTGAATGCTTCTTGGTTTTATTTCTGCTCAAGATGCATGAATTCAAAGACGTTGCTTGACTCTAATTTACAGACAAGCCGTCTTTTCACTCTCAAGCCCTGTGACGTGACGTTTTGAAACCTTATGAGTATACATGTGTGACCCAGCACATGTATACTGAACAGAAGCCCCTCCACCAGTGTGTTGAATTATACCCAACATGCTTTGAGACAGCATTATGACTGCACCACCTTCAGACTGGTCACCTTGATGCACCAGCCTGTAGCAAACTGGAGAGTAACTGGAGTTATTGAAAGGTCTCTCTGGCTTCACTTCTCAGCCATGGCGGTTGATTTCCCTGTTTTGTTTTGTTTTCACCCAGACAGCCTCCCAGTCTTGGCTCCAATATTTGATGAAACGGCAACAGAAATGAACTTGATGATTTGAAAAAAAAGACTGATACAGTGTCAGCTTAATATACAGAAAATGGAGACTGGTTAATTTTTCCCCCCTCGTACGTCTTTGGACCTTCTGATGTGGTCATTCAGACTTTCTTCACAGAGTAATGAACACATAAGAAGAGACTCCCCCTCCTGCCCGTCCCTCAATACATCCTTTTCCCCCCAAATAGAGTTGTGAAATGGGAATTACTTTTAACTTATCTTATTAGTTAAAAGTAAATCTTATTAAAAGATTTACTTTTACTTTTCTTATTAAAAGGAAATCTTATTATTTTTATTCTTATGTTAATTATAATCTCAGTGTTCTACAATATAGAAACACTGGAGTGTTGTGACATTGCTTTACCTTTATATTATCACTATTAGATTTATGGATTCAAATCGTTTCTTAATTAGTGTATTGTAGGGAATAGTAAGAGTAAGAGTGGATATTGTGCTATGTTGTTGTAAATGGGAATAAAACCACCAAATCATAGCTGATGGATTCATATAAAATTGCCAAAGAATCCAAATGTAAACAAATTTTCAACCCGTTTAACATATGATCAGGTGTTTTTACCAAGTGCCCCTAGGAAATATTTTCTCATATTTTGTCTTAGAAGTACTTCCTTTACCTCTGCTTCAAATAGTAGAGTTTGATACCCATTAAAAGTCTTGTAAATCCTCCACTTTCCAGTCACTTGATGTCGTCTGTGCAGAAAACAAACAGACCTTAAACTTCCAGGACTCTGGATGCCTGTTGTAGCTCCTCCCATTTCGCTCATCTATAGTGTCATGGGAGATGACAGGTTGACCCAATGATAGAAAATGAAATAAATAAAAAACAGTGAATGACCCTCACCCCCCCCCACTTCACCTCCCTCCCCCCAACTGGAAAACTCAAACCGTAGTATAAGCTGTAGTTTTTCCCCCTTCCTCTGTCTCCATGTTTGCAGGTGACCGGTTGAGTGCCATACTGAATTCCATTCAGTCTGGGCCTTTCCTCTCAGCAGCTCCCTCCTCCTCCTCCGTATTTGAGCAAGCCGCCCAACCTCCCTCCTCCTCCTCCCTTGTCCACAGCCCATTTGTGTTTGGACAATCCCCCTCCCAACTGTCTCAGCCACAACCACAGCTTCTGAGTAAGTCTGTCCTGCTTTCTGACAGCGCTCGCTTGCAAAAAGGTGTTGCTCCTTTTCCCTCACAGCTCTTTTTTTTTTTTTTTTTTTTCTATTCATTTTATTTATTTATTCATCTGGGGAGGGCAGCGATGATATGCGACACATAACAGTGCAGTTATGTTCTACAGTGCAGAAATATCCTGAACAAGCCAACATGTCTATTATTATGTTTGAATCTTGTTTCTGGAAAACAAGCAAAGTGAAACTGCCTTAAAAAAAAACATAGACATTTACAGGTATTTCACTTGTTTTTGAAAACAAGATTTCAAACATTAATACAAGACAAACATCTTGTTAAAAGTGATATTTTTGCCACGTGCTGAAGTAATACGCTGAGTTGCTTATTTTTCTGCTTGCTTTCTGTGCCCTCCCCCTTCTTCTTCATCTTTGTTATTGCTGCATTAACTTAAAATCTTGCATCTTTCATCATTGATTAGAGCCTCGTTTCATTTTCTTCCTCAACCAGCCCAGGACCTCAACTGCAGATGTAAACAACTGAGGAGTTGTTTGTTTTTAGTTTTACATTAACCTCCTAAAACAGCAAAAATCTTCACATCAGTAATGATTTTACATATAACATATTCTTCATCCATGTTCGTGGGAGATGATTCAAATGAAATTATACCACAATTTAAAAGAAATTATCTTAAAACAGGAGTCAAAATATCTGTTTATTTGTTTATAAGTTTTCCAGGCTGTACAGCTTTTCCTCTCTCTGTCTTGTCTTTCTCTCTTTTCTACTTCTTTCTCTCTACTTCTCACTTTCATGTATTAGTTCTGTTTGAAGATCCAAACCAGTCAGTTTCACATGGATTAATACATTTTTTTATATTAATCTCAGACTGAGCTATGTGGATATGCTTTGAGTTTTATCACAGGCTTTCCATTTGAGATCCTTTAAACCTAATGCAACTGACTGTTGCGCCATAATAATTTGACATTAAGAAAGTTATTAAAATCAACACGAGTCCAGAGAGGTTCATCAACATCTTCGTTGTATCCAGAAAACCATAAATTACTGACAAGTGCAAACAAATTAGTTTGATTTTCTCTGACACCTTTAGGGCTTTGTATTATTTCTTCTTCCTCTTCTATAAGTGTTTGTCTTCATGTCTATCAGTCCCTCTACCTATCTTTCGCTCTCTTTCTCACTTTAACATGTTGTCCTTTTGCCTCTTCTCTTTCTGTTTCACCTTCTTGACGTCTTGGACCCATTGCCTTGTGCTTTCTTTCTTTCTTTCTTTCTCTCTGTGGTGGCCTCTATGCATTCTGTGCCTTGTTCGTTTACCTGCTCCACTGTTTTCCGCTGTAGATGGTTCATCTCGCAGCCTTGCTTCTCGTGAGCGTGTGCACAAAAGCAGTGTGTCCGTGGCTGGGCATGGTACTGCTCTCTCATCTCTCGCTCTGAGGCAAAAGGGTGGGTAATCACAGCATGCATGTCTCCCTCAGACTGAACAGAGGGTGGGTAGGAACTCCGGAAAAAAACACAGCAGAAACAGAAAAAATAATTTAATTTCTTAAGCTCTTTGTACTTAAGCTTATAAATAATATTTTAGGCTTCTTTTGTTAACACTAAGCTTCAAGACTTTATAGTATAAACATAATATTATAATGAAAATAAACTTGACTTCAGTTCAGAAAAACTACTAATGAATTAAAATGCTACTGATTAACTTCGTTTTAAGATATAATTTGACTAATGGCCTGTTTTGTGGACACCAAGGCTTCATGTGGTTCTGGTAGGAGAGCTCCCAGAACTGGGCTGGACTTCATCTGTCATCAGCTCCTCCATGGTCCACTAGCTATCGTCATCCATATCAGAGATTATCTGCTAATAGACAACACTGTGGGAGAAACTGCTAAAGTCATCATAGTTTGTTTTTAACAAAATGTACCACCCACTGTTGTCATTTGCTCTACAAGGTTTAACATCTTCCACCTTTGAGACTTAAGTTGTCTTTCTGCCCCTCATTTCATTTTATCTTATCTTTTAACATTGCATCTTCTTTATTTTTCACTCAGATGTCGAGTATTATAGCAACAGTTTTAAAACATGGTTAAACTCTTACAGCTGCTGATGCCATGTTTTGTGGAATAATTGTCTTTGAATTATTAATGTTTAGGTGAACGAGGGAGCCTGATGTCCGGTGCTCGGCCCATGTCTCCAGCGTCCAAACACCGTCAGGAGAATCGCTCGCCCAAACAGGAAAGTCGCGGAAGCCGCTCGTCTGAACAGAGCAGGGCCAAGACGGGTGAGGGTGGACTCTCAGCCAGCGAAGCCCTCATCCTGCGGTCAGACACAGCGAAACTGAGGTCCGACTCTCACAGTCGCTCTCATTCGCCAAATCACAACACTCTCCAGGCTCTAAAGGCCGATGGTAGAAACTCAGGACTTCGGGCCGAGTCTCCAAATCCCGGCTCTCGATCTTCTTCTCCCAAACAAAAAGGCGTATCCTCCTCAGGCAGGTCGAGTCCTTCTAACACTTCCTCCCAACACTCCTCTTCAACCCACCATGACAAGAATCTCCAGCCTAAAGTCAGTCCATCCTCCAAAGCCCGGTTAGACCCACCCAGAGAGAGATCCAAATCAGATTCATACACCTTGGACCCAGACACACTCAGAAAGAAGAAGATTCCTCTTACAGAGCCACTCAGAGGCCGGTCTACCTCCCCCAAACCCAAACTGTCTCCGAAAGACCCAAATAAAGGTGTGATCAGTAATGCAGAGAACCGTGTTCCTTCTCCACATGTAACCCAAGAGAACCTCCATAGTGAAGTAGTGGAGGTTTGCACCTCTAGTGCTCTCCTTTCCAATGAAGACGCCAATGATGAGAATGCGGAGGCCCGCAACGCCGAAGAGGGCTCATGTAAGGTGCACTTTAGTATCGGCAAAGCTCCAGTCAAAGAGGAAATAGAGAGCCGCTCTTCACCT
Source organism: Polydactylus sextarius (assembly GCA_016801845.1). NCBI lineage: Eukaryota > Metazoa > Chordata > Actinopteri > Polynemidae > Polydactylus > Polydactylus sextarius. The sequence continues at coordinate 5,020,971 of CM028912.1, read as the reverse complement.
AAAGTCAGCCGTAAGACCTCCAGTCGGCACACACGCCCAAAGAAGGACAAATCTGGGCCTCTCTTCAAAGGTGAGAGCACATCAAGGGTCACAGAACCTGCCAAACAAGCCATGTCACCTTCTGTGGCTGAATGTGCGCGAGCAGTCTTCGCAGCGTTCCTGTGGCACGAAGGTATTGTCCATGATGCCATGGCATGCTCCTCCTTCCTCAAATTCAACCCAGATTTAACCAAAGAGCACGCCCCGATCCGCAGTTCCCTGGGAGGACAGGGCGCTGAGGAGAAGGAAAGCAAGTTAAAGAACCGCCATTCCTTAGAGATTTCCTCTGCACTTAACATGTTTAACATTGCTCCGCATGGCCCTGACATCTCGAAAATGGGCAGCATCAACAAAAACAAAGTACTGTCCATGCTGAAGGAACCTCCATTGCCAGAGAAGTGTGAAGACGGGAAAGGAGAAGCCGTTTCCTATGAGATGACTTCTCATCCCTCTATGAGGGCAAAGTCAATCTTACCGTTAACATTACAGCATTTGGTAGCATTCTGGGAGGACATATCAATGGCCACCATCAAGGCAGCAACTCAGAACATGATCTTCCCCAGCCCGGGGTCAAGTGCCATTTTAAAGAAGAAGGAACATGAGAAAGACAGCAAAAAGGCAAAGAAGGAGAAGAAGAAAAGGGAGAAGACGGAGGTGCGGCCAAGAGGGAATCTGTTTGGAGAGATGGCACAGCTCGCCATGGGTGGACCGGAGAAAGACACTATCTGTGAGCTGTGTGGGGAATCTCACCCTTACCCTGTCACCTACCACATGAGACAGGCTCACCCAGGTAAAAAAAAAAAACATCTTTCTTTTAGTTTGTCAGTTTCAAACTGCAATTTAAAGTGACGTATATTGAGGATATGTTCTGTTCTGTTTCCAGGGTGTGGACGTTATGCAGGAGGCCAAGGCTACAACAGCATCGGCCACTTCTGTGGTGGTTGGGCAGGTAACTGTGGAGACGGAGGCATAGGAGGCAGCACCTGGTACCTGGTGTGTGATCGCTGTCGGGAAAAGTACCTCAGAGAGAAACAGACCGCTGCCAGGGAAAAGGTACCCTACAGCAGCTGCAAGGTTTTAACCAATATATCCGCATCCTTCTTTCACTGAAAATTTGTCAGCTTTTTTCATCACACTGACTTTTTGAAAACTGCACATGGTCTTTTTTTTTTTTTTTTTTTTTTTTAGGTTAAGCAGTCACGGAAGAAACCATTGCAAGTGAAGACTCCGAGGGCATTGCCCACAATGGAAGCCCACCAGGTGATTAGGGCCAATGCTTTGTTCCTGCTGTCCCTCAGCAGTGCTGCTGAGCCCAGCATGCTGTGCCACCATCCCCCCAGACCTCTGCATTCCCAGCTGCTTCCCAGCCTCAAGGAGGGCGTGTCGGATGAGCTCCCCAATAAAATGGGCTGTCTCTACCTACAAACACTAGCTAGGTAGCTATCAGCACTATTAATAATAGGTTAACTTTTAAAGTGTATAGCACAATCTAATGATTTGAGTGGCTCTCACTCTGCTCATTCACCAGGCAACACACTGAAAACTTTGGAGCTTACCAAGATGATAACCTCTTTCAAGATGAGATGAGATATTTGCGCTCCACATCTGTTCCTGCGCCCTACATTTCAGTCACTCCCGATGCTTGCCCCAATGTGTTTGAAGAACCTGAGAGCAATATGAAATCAATGCCTCCCAGGTAAAACCTCTTACTTGTACTATTTCCTTAATTACTTCCACTTTCCGTCATTAGTGTGCTTATAAAGTGAGTAAATTCCTGTTGTTTCTCACCACCTTTCTCACGCTGTCACCCTCTACTATTTATGAACATCCACAATTGCAGATCAGATTGCATTTTACTTGTATAACTATTGAAACGTTTAATTTTTATGTTCTGAGCAGGAGCCGAGGATAATATCAATTTTTATGCAGATAATGCAGTTAAACACTATCCCCCCAGCCCTCTCTCTCTCTCTCTCTCCCTCTCCCCTGCGCCCTATATCGTTTAACAGCAAGCTCACTTGCATATTGCTCATAAAATGTGCCTTAATTAAGATTTTTAAGTTTAGACTTTTTAGAAATTAAATTACAGCTAAGATCTGTTTACATCTGTATGTCCACCCATCTATTCCACTACCTTCAATAGATGGACAAAAAGAAAAATTATTCATTCTTATCTAATCTCTTTATGCCTTTATATAGATTTAAATTGAAGGTTAACTGAAGATATGTTTTGTGTTTGTCTTTATGGGCTTTCCTTTAGTCTCGAGACCAGTCCAATCACAGACAGCGACACTGCTAAGCGCACAGTGTTTCAGAGGTCTTACTCAGTCGTAGCATCTGAATATGACAAGCAGCACTCACCTTCTCCAGCCCGGGTCAAAGCTGTACCCAGACGCAGGGTCCACAGCGGTGATGCAGGTAACAACCACACAGATTTATTATTTTTACAAGTAATAGTTAGTGATGCTTAGTCATAGCGTCTTTTCTTACATTGACTTACTATGTTCCCCATTCAGAAGTAGGCTCTTCCCTGTTGAGGCACCCGTCTCCGGAGCTCTCTCGGTTGATCTCGGCTCACGGCTCCCTCAGTAAAGGGGAGAGGAACTTCCAGTGGCCTGTTTTGGCTTTTGTCATCCAGCACCATGACCTTGAAGGCCTGGAGGTGGCCATGAAACATGCGCTGAGGAAATCTGCCTGCAGAGTGTTTGCCATGGAGGTACGGCAGCCCGGGCTGAGATAGCTGTCTCAACCTCAGAGCTCCATCATGTTTTAATTGTTTCTTATTATGCAGCAGTGACTCTAGGTTATAGGCAATTAGTTGGTGGAGTATGAGTGAATTAATTAAATTTGCATTCAAAATTAACCAGTATATTTTAATTTGACTTTAGTACTGTCTCAATGTAATAATCAGACTAATTAGTGTGATTTATTCTCGGCGTCCCTTTCAGGCTTTCAACTGGCTGCTATGCAACGTGATCCAGACCACCTCTCTGCATGACATCCTTTGGCATTTTGTAGCATCTCTCACCCCGTCGCCCTTTGAACCAGAGGATGAGGAGGATGATGAGAATAAGGGAAACAAAGAAATTGTGGAACAGGTAACAAGTAATAAAAAGTTCAAAAGATTTCCTGTTTATTTTTGCTTTGTTGTTGCATCTTCTAATGATGAATCTGTCTTTTTGTACCCTCCAGGAAAGAGACCTCGGTGTTTGTGAACATCCTCTGTCAGATATTGTTATCGCTGGAGAAGCAGCTCATCCTCTCCCTCACACTTTCCACCGCCTCCTTCAAACCATCTCTGACCTGATGATGTCACTTCCAAGTGGCAGCTCACTTCAGCAGATGGCACTTAGGTAGAATTTCTCGTATGAAATATTGAAGTCACGATGATGATTCAAACTGTCGCTGTTGTAGTTTTTCCAGTTCTAAGTTTGTGTCAGAATGTAAATGCTTGTCATTTGTCTTTTAGGTGCTGGAGTCTTAAGTTCAAGCAGTCAGACCACCAGTTCCTCCACCAGAGCAACGTTTTCCATCACATCAATAACATTTTGTCCAAGTCTGATGACGGCGACAGTGAAGAGAGTTTCAACATCAGTGTGCAGTCAGGCTACGAAGCCATTAGTCAAGTAAGAAAAACAACCTCCATACATCAGATTAGTCCTCTGCTAGTCAAAAAAAAACATAATGTTATCCATCTGACGTGACCCTAATGCTGATGTGTGTGTGTGTGTGTGTGTGTGTGGTGGTAGGATCTCTGCCTGGTGACGTGTCTGAAGGATCTGACCAGTGTAGTCGACATCAAGACGTCCAGTCGTCCGGCCATGATCGGCAGTTTAACAGACGGCTCCACAGAGACCTTCTGGGAATCTGGAGATGAGGACAAGAATAAAACCAAGAGCATCACGATCAGCTGTGTGAAAGGCATCAACGCCTCCAACGTGTCTGTTCATGTCGACAACTCCAGAGACATTGGGGTAAGGCGGTTAAAATTAAAGAATAAATAAGTAAAATATGAAATTAAAGTATAAATAAGGAAAAATTATTTGCATGTTTTTTTTTTTTTTTTTTTAAATGTTTTTAGTGAATTTATTTTTTTCCTCAACAGAACAAAGTCACATCAGTGACATTCCTGTGTGGAAAAGCAATTGAGGATCTCTGCAGAATTAAACAGGTATGGCCAGTGTCCTTGGTTTCATAATAAATGGGTCAAGAATGTGAGAAAGATGTGTGACAATGTAATTTGTGCCTTAATGAATGCTAAAAAAAAAAACGTAGGTCATGAGAAGTACAGCCAAAGCTGTCTCACATCAAAACCAGTTGACCTATGGTGCCTTTATGCTGCTGTGCTATATTTAGCTTCACATATTGATCACTTACTTTGTCTGCCTTCCAAATTATATCGACTCCCTTTTGAATCAAGGGATGTAAAAAGGTTTGTTTTTGTGATGTGCATCGTGCTCTGATTCATCCCAGGTCGACCTCGACTCACGTCACATGGGCTGGGTGACAAGTGAACTTCCTGGAGGAGATTATCACATGATCAAAGTGGAGCTGAAAGGTCCTGAAAACACACTGAGGGTGCGTCAGGTGAAGGTCATCGGCTGGAAGGAGGGTGAGAGCATCAAGATCCCCGGACAGATCTCAGCAAGCATGGCCCAGCAGAAGAACTGTGAGGCCGAGACCCTCAGAGTTTTCCGCCTCATCACCTCACAGGTTTGTCTTAACGCCTCCAGCCATATGCTTTATAATCACTTTCTCGTGGGCTTTACTAATTTCTTGTGTATATTTAGGTCTTTGGAAAACTAATCTGTGGAGATGCAGAGCCAACTCCTGAACAGGAGGAGAAAAACCTGCTTTCATCGCCAGAGGGAGAAGACAAGGTCTGATAGTTCTTTAACTGACTACTTTAACTACTTTAACTGATCCCTGATCAGCACATTTACTGATCTTGCTGATGTTTGACTCTTTTTTTGTAATTGTGAACAGGCACCATCTGATGCAGACCTTAAAGAGCACATGGTAGGAATCATTTTCAGCAGGAGCAAACTTACCAACCTTCAGAAACAGGTAAGAAATCAGTTCTACTGATCATTTAAAAATAATGAATCATTGATTATTAAAATCTCAGCCCTCTAACCTAACATATGTACACATTTCCAGGTGTGTGCCCACATCGTCCAAGCCATTCGTATGGAGGCCACACGTGTGAGGGAGGAGTGGGAACACGCCATCTCCAGCAAAGAGAATGCCAACTCACAGCCCAGTGACGATGACGCCTCCTCAGACGCCTACTGCTTTGAGCTCCTGTCTATGGTCCTGGCTCTGAGTGGCTCGAATGTGGGCCGACAGTACCTCGCACAGCAGCTGACGCTCATGCAAGACCTGTTCTCTCTGCTGCACACGGCTTCCCCTCGAGTACAGAGACAGGTGGGCAAAAAATACTCACACTCCCACACACAACTAGAGGTTTATTTATGTGCATTTCAGCCTCTAATGGTACCCTGTGGAGTTTTATTGTGAACAGAGAAATTAATGTTTACAGTTACAGTTTTACTGTACAAATGCTTGCAAAGACTTGCAAAGCTTTGTTTTGAAGCCTGTTTATTGTTTTTCCTCACTCAGTGCTATTTTTCTTAGCACATTACTGCCACCTACTGTCAATCAGTGGCACAGCATGACACAGAAACAGACCTACTTGGTGTGATATGTCTCCTTAGGAGAGAGTAACCTCAACGTGTGTTTGGGGTTAGGATAGGTTAGGATAAGCATTCATGTGTAGGTGTATGTATGTGTATTATATCTAGTGACACTACATAAATCAAAATGTGTTATTTGTTATATAATGTTGCTTCTTCTCAGGTGACATCTTTGCTGAGACGCGTCCTCCCAGAAGTGACACCAGTGCGACTTGCCAGCATCATTGGTGTAAAAGCTCTGCCTCCAGCCGACATCAGCGACATTATCCACTCCACAGAGAAGGGTGACTGGAACAAGCTCGGCATCCTCGACATGTTCTTGGGCTGCATCGCTAAAGCTCTCACTGTACAGTTGAAAGCCAAAGGCACCACTATCTCTGGCACAGCTGGCATGGCTGCAGGCAAAGGGGTCACTACTGTCACACTGCCCATGATCTTCAACTCCAGGTAGGTTTCTGCTAGGCTTATTGAAATGTACAAAAGTTTAAAATAAGAGTCACAATGACACAAATACTTTTTTTTTCTGTTCAGCTACATCCGCAGAGGAGAGAGTCACTGGTGGATGAAAGGCTCCACTCCTCCTCAGATTGCAGAGATCATCATCAAGCTGGTTAAAGACATGGCAGCTGTAAGTTCACATGTTTTTAGTGATGCCTCATTTCTCATTTTAGTCATAGAGTTTGTTTTCTGTGAAGAAAAAAAAAATACTTCTGAAGATCGTCATGTGCTTGTCGTGTTTTTAGGGTCACCTTTCAGATGCTTGGTCCAGAGTCACCAAGAACGCAATAGCTGAAACCATCATAGCTCTGACTAAAATGGAGGAGGAGCATCGATCCCCTGTTCGCTGTATCGCCACCACAAGGGTATGCATACAGATCATATGTGAGCATGTGTCTATGTTTAAAGATATTTATTATAACAGGTAATCATATATAATATCTTCTTCTGCGTCAAAGCTGTGGCTGGCCTTAGCATCGCTGTGTGTGCTGGACCAAGACCATGTGGACAGATTGTCCTCCGGTCGCTGGATGGGCAAAGATGGACAGCAGAAGCAGATGGTGAGTATTACAGGCCAAGAGCTACGCTGTCTGAAAAATAACAGAAAGATATTTTAAAGAATAACCAATCAACATCGTTTGCTTCCACCCGTAGCCCATGTGTGACAACCACGACGACGGTGAGACAGCAGCCATCATCCTGTGTAACATGTGCGGCAACCTGTGCACCGACTGCGACCGCTTCCTGCATCTGCACCGACGCACACGTTCTCACCAGAGACAGGTCAGTTGTAGTTGTTGACCTGATGATGAATAATGTGAAACAGTTTATCAAAGGTGTGTGAAGAAGGAAAAGGGGTTGATAAACCCTGTCTTTGTGTTTGTGTTCAGGTGTTCAAAGAGGAAGAGGAGGCCATAAAGGTGGATCTCCATGAAGGCTGTGGAAGGACTAAACTCTTCTGGCTCATGGCTCTGGCTGATTCAAAGACGATGAAGGCTATGGTGGAGTTCAGAGAGCACACAGGTGACAAGAAACAGAACATATCAGTGTCTCTGTATATAGTTGTTGTGTAGTGCCATTATATTAAAAACTATGGTAATTTCAAACATGATTTTGCCCTGAATTTTCTTACGCCTCATACCTTCATACAACATAAACATGGTCTGACACATATGTCACATGCATATTTTTGCAGGTAAACCAGCCTCCAGCAGCTCAGATGCCTGCAGGTTCTGTGGTACAAGGAATGGCACCGAGCTGTCGGCGGTGGGCAGTGTCTGCTCTGACCCAGACTGTCAGGTACTTAACATCAACTCAAGACAATAAAAAAATATACATTCGTATCATAAACTGTTGTTTTGATAGAGATGAAAGTTAAGTCTGTGAATTATCACCTGTGAAACTTATGCCTGCACAACAGAGATGCATTGTTTTTGCGTCTTCTCCCATCCTGCAGGAAATGCTTGAACTGTACAGAAAACTATTAATAATATTTGTGTTTTAAAGACCTTGTTGGAGGTTCGTTCACACATCATTTATCGACTCTGTCTCCATTCTGTTGCTAGGTTACATCCTGATCCTGCTGTGTTTTTATGAAACCGTATGAATTAATGAAATTAACATGTTCCCCATAGTTCGTAGCCTCGCTGATGTATTTCTTTCTTGTGTTCTTCTTTAGGAGTACGCTAAACTGGCGTGTAGTAAAACTCATCCTTGTGGTCACCCCTGTGGAGGAGTCAAGAACGAGGAGACTTGTCTCCCATGTCTTCATGGCTGTGACAAGAGCACCGGCTGTCTGAAACAAGATGCAGACGACATGTGTATGATCTGCTTCACAGAGGCTCTGTCTGCTGCTCCTGCAGTACAGGTAGCTCTAAACACACCTGTTTGTCCACGAGTCAGTATTTATTTATTTATGTATAAGTTTTTAATGTGTGACTCTGCTCTGTTTACAGTTGGACTGCACTCACGTGTTCCACCTTCAATGCACCCGTCGTGTTCTTGAAAACCGGTGGCTCGGTCCTCGGATCACGTTTGGCTTCATGTTGTGTCCGATCTGTAAGGTAAGATGTTAACCTGAGTCCTTCTGACTCAAGAGATTAATTAGTCAACAAAGAGGTTGCAAATGGTTTCCACTGCACCTCGAGGTTAATTGAGCTCTATTTGCTTTGTTGAAACGGTTTAAGTTACAGCGACTGCTTTGTTCGCTCTCGTCTCTATGAAATGCAGTTGACAGAGAGAAATTCAACAGAACTATGTTGATGAACGTGGACTGGTTTGTTTCACTGTTTCCCCTCCAGAACAAAATCAATCACTCTGTGATTAAGGATCTCCTCGACCCCATCAAAGAGCTCTATGAGGATGTGAGGAGGAAGGCTCTGATGAGGCTGGAGTACGAGGGTCTGCATAAGAGTGAGGCAATAACTACACCAGGAGCACGTTTCCACAACGATCCTGCAGGCTTTGCTATGAACAGATATGCATACTATGTCTGCTACAAGTGCAAAAAGGTATCACATAGCAACAAAACATGAAAAGCATTTTAATATAAATGTTGTTTCAGGCTCTAGAGAAGTGACAATGCCTGTGTTGTTTTTTTTCAAGGCCTACTTCGGCGGAGAAGCCCGCTGTGATGCAGAGGCAGGACAGGGAGATGACTACGATCCAAGTGAGCTGATTTGTGGAGCATGCTCAGATGTCTCCAGGGCTCAGGTGAGTAATCAATACCTGTGAGGATGTTGCCTGTCCTACAAACACTTGAAAAGAATGGTTCCACATTTAGGGAAACATTTATTTGCGTTATTGCCGAGAGCTATAAGATAAAAAATCAATACCGCCTTTATTTGTGTTGCTAAATTAAGGCTGTATTTGGTGGATAGTGTAGTGTAGCACTGACTAGAGACACACTAAACTGTTAAATGGCCTGTAAATGTATATTTCTCAGTTGTTGTACTCATAAAACTAACTATGTCTTCTCCTGATGGTGTATTTTTAACGCTCAATAGATGTGCTCCAAGCATGGCACAGACTTCCTCGAGTATAAATGCCGTTACTGCTGCTCCGTGGCCGTTTTCTTCTGCTTTGGCACCACACACTTCTGCAACGCCTGCCACGATGACTTCCAGAGGATGACCAGTGTCCCCAAGGAGGAACTGCCCCGTTGTCCTGCAGGTATATAATGATTCTGTTAACTTGTTGAATGGGAGGTCAGAGGTCATATCCCTTACATGTGAGGTTAGGTTAGAACATTAGAGCTGTTAAAGCGAAAGTCTGGAGTAACTTCAACCAAGAGTGTTTTTCACGAATACAAGTCAAACATCCCCTCAAGATATTTTACTTTGGTCAAAGGAATTTCAACTTAGTGCAGTCAGTGAAACGTATCTAAATCACCATGTTTAACCACTAATAAAGCTCAAAATATCAGGTCACTTCACCTGTAGCATGAATAGGGTCCCTACACATAAACTGAAGTACTGATAACTTAGTAAGTGAACTGAGAGTTTAGTAAGAAAACTGTTTTACAAGACGTCTTGTTTTTATAACAACTGGTGGTGAAGGGTGTTCCAGATCAGCAGATCCATCATTTTCCTCACATCTGGACCACCCTGGAGAATTTTATCAATGCTCTAAAATGCTTTGAGCGACTGCAAACATCAGACTGAACTAACTCTTGTCCATTTTGTCACAGGGCCCAAAGGCAAGCAGCTGGAGGGCACCGAATGCCCTTTGCATGTGGTTCACCCGCCAACAGGGGAGGAGTTCGCTTTGGGCTGCGGCGTGTGCAGGAATGCGCACACCTTCTAAACAACACAAGACTTTCACTGAAAACCAGTTTCGTCTACTGTGATTTCTGGCTGCTGCCGCCGAAGCTCAGCCATGGAGCTTGGCTCTTGCATTGTCTTGCAAGTCTCCTGGGCATCAAACCAGGTTTCTGCTCTGCGCCAAGAGTCCTCAGGTCTGCTCTTCTACCAACATGAGTGTCTGGGCCTTGCTGCGAACACGAGCTACGGCTTCTTCAGATTCAGAGTGACCTGAATGGGGAAAAAAAAGAACAATAGAATTTAAAAAAAAAAAAAAAAAGAAGAAGATTTAAAAAAATAAAAGAAAAAAACAAAATAACTTGTGACGTGTTTGCATGCGGCCGTTGTATTCCCTCGGCTTCTATAGACGTTGCACACCTCCTGATCACTGAAGTGTAACAATATAAGATTAAACATTGAATATGAAATAAATTTGCTTTAAAGGCAACCGTGGATCAGCGTGAGGGTTTTAAAAAAAATAAAATAAAATAAAAAAAAGGAACAGGCCGTATTTCCAGCTTCCTAACTTTAAATTTAAAATATTGTTGTATGTAAACCTTTTTCGTAATCTTGTACAGTATTCTCCACTGTCAAGTGCATCATGGGTTGACGGACAAAAAAAAAACAAAACAACAAAAACAAACAAAAAAAAAAAAAACCATAAAACACAAGAGTTGGTGGATAAGACTGTTAAGAATATTATGTTTGGGCGGAAAATAGTGTACGATTTATCTAATCTTGTATATAACGATACTATTCAAAAATAGCTGTATTCCGAAGTTGCTACTCTTCACTTCAGTTTTGTTTGATATTCTGGGTTATGTTTTGAGCCAGAACTTTTAATGAAGTGCAATACTGGGTGTGCCTCCTATTTTGCAGCTGTTTAACCTATGGAATGTATGTCAATAAAGCCACTGTACATTTTTATACAGTAGAGTCGTAATTCCCCACCCACCCACCCCTTTCTTCTAAATGTCAGATCTCTTTTGTTGTCTAGAAATGAGAAGGAGGAGGCTGGCACCTGCAGTGAATGATGGTGGATGTAAATCCCATTTGCAGCTGTTTAAAGAAGAGAAAGAGAGAGAGAAAAAAAAGAAACAAACAAAAAAAAAAGAAACAACCAAAATCTTACAGTAATACAAAAACAAACAAACACCTCACCGTGAGACTGAATACAGCTGAATGATTCGAGGGGCCAGTCTTCACACCAAATAAAATTGTGCACCTGTAATGCTTTTCCCTAAGTAGGAGGCAGGGGGACTGGGCGGTCAGGGGGAAAAGAGTATGGAAAAAAGCAGCTGCTGTTATATAAAAAAGCTTAATACTTGTGAATCTGCTCTGTAATATCTGTGGTGGATGGAGTTGAATGGTAATAAACCAGGTTCTCTGTTTCACAAAGTATAAGCTGTGTCATTTCTTAATGAGTGGTGACATGTTGGCCTCTGAATTGTTTTTATATCAAAGACACAATGTTACCAAGTCTGGATTAAGTTGTCTCCAAGAATCAAAAAGCTGCAACAATTGTGCACCTCAGCAAAGACTAGAATAACACACCGATGTGTTACTCTGCCTCATTTTATTTGTACCACACTGCAAAAATGAATCAAGGTGAAGGAATAGCGTTTCACTTTTTACTGATACTTTATAAACTAATTGCTTAAGAGAATTCATCAATTATTCAAAAAAAAAACTATATGATTTAATCAAAACAATAAATACAAATATGCAATGCTCCTCAGAATAATAATAATAAAACAACAGGAAATAAAGGCTATTTTTTAGAAATATTATTTTAATTTAAAGGCTATGAATTGAAAATAATTTTGAAAACAAAAAATCAGGGATTTTATTGGCATTATTATTTTTGTGATAAAATAATCAAGTGTGTGATTATTGTTGAAAAAAAATATCAATTGCCACTTTAGATCAGACACCATACAATCTATACAACAAAAGTCATTCATCAAAAAATTAAATAAATATTGAGATAACTTTGTGTGTATTTGTCTCTCTAGGGTCTATTTTAAAGGAAAACTAGGGGGAAAAAAATATCAAAATTTGTTTACTTTAATAAAAAAAAAAAAAAAAAACAGGTGAGTCATCACTCGAACAGAGACGATCTTTACCAACAGCCATTTCGCATTGCATTTCCCATGATGCACCGGTGCTGTCACAACAACACTTCGCCATTTCAGATGTGAAGCGGAGCCGTAAACTCCCGCGGTGGAATTAGGTCAACAGAGTCGAGGTACCAGGCTGCAGCAGCGGTTTCAATCAGCAAAAAAAAAAAAGGAAACAACAACATCCTCTCTCCTCTTCTATTCTCCACCTTCAGTCGTCCCTGTTGTTGTGCTCCGATGCTCTTTATCGTGTCGGTGCGAATGAGCTCTTATAGCGTCGGGCCGGGCTGAAGCGTCAAGTCTGCGAAGTTGTCGGATTTTTTTTTTGCGCTAACAGCTACTAAGCTAGCTGTGTGTAAACAACGAGGTAGGATTGACGTTTCATACAAACACACGCACGTTGTGAGGGTTTCATTGTGATGTTAATTAAACTTTATATTTAATAGTTAAACGATGGCTGTTTTTTGTTTTTTTAAGCTAAATCTCAGCTTTTCTTTCTAAGCAATCAAAGCTAACGGTTATTTTTCATTCAGTCACTGCGTCGGTTATTTTACCTTAAACTTTATAATTATTATTTTTTTTTAGCGGTTTATTAATTTCAACAAGACAAGATGCACAATTGAACTAATTAATAATCAATTAATCCTATAACTATAATCAATATATAGACTATTACCTGCTAAAATTAGCCTTCCGGCTAATGAGTAATATCTTAAATCTTTAATAGTCACGATTTTTATGGTTAGAAATAATTTAATTATATCAGATATGATATCAAAACGTCATTTAAAATATATATTTTTAATAAAAAATAATAGATTAAATAAGTCACCCAGAGTTTTTCTTTTAAAATGTTTTAAATGTGGATAAACATTTGTATTTATTCGTCATTTCATCATATTTGTTGTTTGTTGTTTATTTGTGTAATTATTAAATATTTTTATTACCATGTGGATTTGTTGTATATTATATCTGCAGGTGACAATTAAAAAAAAAAATTTATTTATTTATTTTTAACACACATCACTTAAACACGTGTGGATCAGTGATGTATCACCTCCAGTAATAATAATAATAATAACAATAATAAAAACAACAACAACAAGAATGAATAAAATAACAGGATTGGACCAAACCCTCTGACACACCCCCAAAGATTAGTCAACTGTATATTATCCTACATGTGAAGCAGCAGTACACTTTGATTAAAGATGAACAACACAATGAGCATGTGTACACAGAGTTTAATGAACAGTCTTGTAGAAAAACCTACATGTTGTTTAACTGAATTACACTTATTAAAACGACAAAAAAACAAAAAAAACCTCTGAATTAAATGGGTTGTACAAAATGAAAAACATTAAAAAAACCTACAGGTGCTAAAATATCTGTAATAATTGACTTTTTTAGTAATTTTGCCATTTTTTAGATGTTTAAATGAAGAAAATTTAACGATATTATACAGAATATTTATTGTAAAACTCTTCATTATTAAATATATTTGAAAACTAATCATTTAGATCATCTTATCCATTATAGTGGATCCATTTATCGAAAAGATTCAGTGTCGTCCATATTAAAGTGTCATGAACAAGGTTGGTATTTGGAACAAGAAACCTGAAACAAACTGATTTTGTTTTTAATTAATTTTCATATCATATGTTTCAGGATGAAGCGGATGAAAGGAGCTGAGGAGGGCAGCAACAGCTCCACCAGTAAGAGCCCACCAGAGGCGAGTAAGAAGCTTCGTAAACGGATGAACGAGGAGACGGAGGCGACGGCGGCGGCGTCCAGTGATTCATCAGACTGCGACTGGGCACGGCTGCCTCAGGAGCTGCTGCTCCACGTTTTCCAGTATCTTCCTCTACTGGACCGGGCTTACGCTTCTCAAGTTTGTCGCCGGTGGAACCAGGCTTTCCACATGCCTGAGCTGTGGCGATGCTTTGAGTTCGAGCTCAATCAACCGGCGAGCTCTTATCTAAAAGCTACACACCCTGACCTCATCAAGCAAATCATTAAGAGGCATTCCAACCACCTGCAGTATGTCAGCTTCAAGGTACGACAACAAGAGAAAAAGCAGCAAACGTTGTGTCTGTACAGAAATATGCAACACAAATAATGTCATGAATGATTCTCCAGCACCATCTGTTTTTAACGTTTTGTTTTCACTTTCCTGGCGTGATATTAAGTCTTTGTTTGTATTTGCCAGGTGGACAGCAGTACAGAGTCAGCAGAGGCAGCGTGTGATATTCTCTCACAGTTGGTGAATTGCTCGTTGAAGACCTTGGGGCTCATCTCTACAGCCAGGCCCAGTTTCATGGAAGTTCCCAAGGTATAATTAACATAAACACAAACTTTATAGCATCCTGTGATTAAGACTTACAAGGAAAAGCTAAAGGCATTCTTGTTGTTAAAGTGTAAATCCGATAAATGAATTTTTTGCGGTGATACCTCTGGTGTTTGTCCCAGCTTGTTTGTGGACAGGACAGTGTTTGTGTTCTTGTCTTATCTGAACATGGGACAGAAAAGCAGCGTCTGTTCTCGTGTCTGAGGAGGAATTTGTAATTAGCTCCACGGTCTCAGAAGGACACAGGATGTTGCTTTTTTTTTAAGTTTTATTATGTCTCTTGCTGTGCACACTGAGATCAGTCTGTAATACATGAGTTCATGGTTCAGAGCTTTGAGACACTTGAAACTTTTTTCTGGGCCTCAATAAACTCAACAGGAATTTAATTGAGGAACATTTAGCTTGTCTGCTACGCTGCACACTATAAGCAAACTAAATCTACTAATATTCTGAGTTTAATTGATGGAAATAAGAACCATTTGATTACTTCTAAAAAGCTTTTTTAATTCACCACATCTTCTGTCTTTTCAGTCTCATTTCATCTCGGCTCTGACCGTTGTGTTCGTCAACTCTAAGTCACTTTCTTCGCTGAAGATCGACGACACGCCGGTTGACGATCCGTCTCTGAAGGTTCTCGTGGCGAACAACAGTGACACCTTGAAGCTGCTGAAGATGAGCAGCTGCCCTCACGTCTCTCCAGCAGGTTAGTGAGAAACAATAACAAAACACTCCTGCAGCTGATTCACTTAAAATGAGCAGAAGCAGGTTTGTCATGTTTATTCTTCTTTGTTTCGCCTCCAGTGTCACTAACAGATGCGACTCGTGTTGCTCTTGTAAACACCTGAAGGGAATTTTTTCATTTTGGCTTAAATTCACTTGACCTAAAGGATGAGCTGCTAAAATCTTTAAACACGTTCTTCACAGTGACACAGGAATTAATCCACTAATTAAAAAACATTCTTAGACAAATGTCTGTTTGGATAAAATGATGGATGTGATACAATTGAAAAGGTCAATGGTCAGTTTTGCTGTGACATCATTATATATTTTTTTTATTATTATTCAAACCATAACTCAGAACAGAAGGGAAGGTTCTGACGTTATTTCCTGCAACTTCCAGCCACACGGCTGGAAAAATAATCTTTTTTTTCTTCCTTTTCCTTTTTCTTTTTCTCGTGGTTTCATTGGATGATGTAAAACAAAAATATTTTCACTTGCTGCACTTTTACTCAAATGTTTTTTATGACCTATTTAGATCGTCAAAGCTGTGGAAATGTTTTCCATTCTCCAGCTGCAATTTTCTCGTCTTCCCACATACAATGGCGTCATTTTAAGTGGTGGACTTGCAGCCGTTACGATTTAATTATGACATTATGAATCGACTGTTGTGTGGGTTTGTCCTGTTCCTCCCTCTCACACACATATTTTCCTGGAGCCGCTCTTAATCGTCAGCTATGATAATAGCTGCCAGTTCAGGAAATTTAAAAGCACAATCTTTTCTGTGTTTGCAGGAATCCTGTGTGTGGCAGACCAGTGTCACGGGCTGAGAGAGCTAGCGTTGAACTACCACCTCTTGAGTGATGAACTCCTGCTGGCTCTCTCCTCCGAGAAACACGTCCACCTGGAACATTTGCGCATCGACGTTGTGAGCGAGAATCCCGGCCAGCACTTCCACACCATCAAGAAGAGCAGCTGGGACGCCATGGTGCGACACTCGCCCAAATTCAACCTGGTCATGTACTTCTTCCTCTATGAGGACGAGTTCGGTCCTTTCTTCAATGAGGAGATCCCCGTCACACACCTTTACTTCGGCCGATCGGTCAGCAAGGAGGTCCTGGGCCGCGTCGGCCTCCACTGCCCTCGTCTGGTGGAGCTGGTGGTCTGCGCCAACGGCCTGCGTCCTCTGGATGAAGAGCTGATCCGTATCGCGAAGCACTGCACTCAGCTGTCGGCCATCGGTCTGGGGGAATGCGAAGTTTCCTGCAGCGCGTTTGTGGAGTTTGTGAAAATGTGCGGCCGGAGGCTGTCGCAGCTGTCCATCATGGAGGAGGTGCTGATTCCTGATCACAAATACTCCCTGGATGAGATTCACTGGGAGGTTTCAAAGCACCTGGGTCGAGTCTGGTTCCCAGACATGATGCCGACCTGGTAAAGTGAAACCAGTGAGGAGCCGAGCACGTCGACGGTCACGGTCTCCATGTTTGCACTGAAAAGCTTTTTAAAGCTCTGCCGTCATGGATCGTTTGGTGCCAACATGGAGAGAGTAAACTCGCTGAGCTGCAGCGTCGGCTGGGTTATAAAGTGGCACCCGACTGCTACACATTGTAATTACGTAGTGCAAACACCACAAAAATCTCCGCCTGCTCGCTTCACAGTGAACCGTGGAGTCCTGTGGGGACTGGACTTGTTCACATATGAAACAATCAGACCAGTGCAGGTGGAGACGTTTGACTGCAAATTTCAATGTTTTTATAACTGCAAACTGAGTTATATGGACATTGTAGCTTAGTTCTGATAATCTTTATTTGGTTGGATGTGTGTGTGTGCGCGTGTGTCTTGTTTTCTAACGTTGCGGAGCAATTTGGGACAATTAGGTGCACAATTGCATGTTACACTACTACTTGGCCTATTTAAATCCTGTCTGAGATAGCAGCTGTGTAACACAATACGACACCGGTCGCTGCAGTGATTTGTGCGTACAGGGTGTGTGTGTGCGTGTGTGTGTGTGTGTGTGTGTGGTTCACCTAATTTTTACAGATGAGTGGCTGGGTCCATCACCTTGTTTAATTAACTAATTTAAACACAAAGAGCAACAGAGGTTGTGTGACGCTGACATCTTTACTTTTTCCTCCTCGCTCAAGCTCGATCACACATCAGGGAAGAAAACATGATTGTGAATGTTGGTTCGTCTGGAGAGGAACTGATATGTGTATATACGTCTCTGTATTTGTGATGTGAAGGTGTATAATATTAATTGATGTCATGGATCTTTATTTTTAGTTTTTTCTCAAAATAATGCAATCAATTGGCTTAAGAAATGAATTTCTGTTTCTGTACAGTACATGTTTCCTAAAGCACCTTACACACACAAAAAAAAAAAAAACAAACAAACCAAATAATCATTAGGATAAATCGAGTCCTTCTTTCCTAATGAATGTAAGGAAATGAGCTTTATAATGCTCCAGTTTTTCTAAATTTTAATGTTGATTAGTCAGATGATTAATCAGCCTCTGATTAGTCAGATGTCAGATATTACGAAGGCATAACGAGGCTGTAAAAAAAAAAAAAAAACAGAAATGAATCTGTAAATATAAACAAGTCGAGTCTGAAGATATCGACCAGTTGAGTGTCCAACCTTCACACTCAGGTTGCTTTTTAATCAGTAGACTAGCGTCTGCAGCTATTTAGCTCAAAATGCACCCGGAGGAGGTGCATTAAATGAATATTTCTTATATAGGTTTCATTTGTATCTTCTGCTATTTGCCTGTTCAAGCTCTAAACCTGTGGTGAACATCTGTCCCCGTTTGCTCTGTGTCACGTCGTCACATCGTGTGTAGGAGAACGTAGGGAACAAGTTATTCATCTTTTTCGTGACTTTGCAAGATTTCATTTTACGCTCCCCCCGAAAAAACAGCAAGTACCATTCGTTTCAAGAGATTTGGCAAGTCAGATGAGTGAAACAAACGTTTTTTTCCTTTAAGAAGGAAGTCAAATGCATCTGTATATAAAACGCTGTGTGTTTGATTATTATGAATAGAAATGTACTTATTTCTTTATTTCGCCCTCTGTCAGGGTTTGTTTTGAAGTTTCCTTAACAACTCGTGTCTTTTATAAAAAAAGAAAAAAAAAGAAAGAAAAACTTTGCGATTGCGAGTTTATCCTTTACTAGATGGATCTTTTTTCATACTGTAGTCATTAGAGGAGATAAGCTGTGTAATTTATTGATATGTAAACTGCTTTTTGTAATTAATTGATTTGTGTTTTTCAAGTTAAAACAAAGAAGAAGAAAGAAAAAAATAACCCAATCGTTATTAACCAGCGAGATTTGGTTTTGATCCTTTTACATGTTGCTGTGTTTGAGTCGTCCACTATTACAAATGTTAACATCTTTAACATCTGTTGTGTTGATAAATAATTAACAAAAAAGTACCACACTCCATTAAAGTCGATTTTACTGTGTGTTACTCTGTGATTTTCAGGATTTCTCAGATTTACACTTTAAAAGACATTTATTTAATATCTATTTTAAAAAAAAAAAAAAAAGCTGGAATAACAGGTTGCACTTAAAATACTGCAAAAAATCACAATCACATCTTTTGAATTTGAATTAAAGAGTCAAAAAAGTATTTTTATAAAATGTTTTTTGGGTAGTGGACAAACGTTTTTCGTCTGATTCAGATTTATTTTTTCTGCCGGACTTTATTCCTTCGTATCCGTTTATTTTTTTATTTTTTTCCGTGTAGCACAAACAGCGACATAAACTAAAACCCAGACACTGAACCTTCAGGAAGTGAAGCTTTTTTTAGTCGTATTTCTACTGAAGTAACAGTCTGTTGATCACGGGGGAAGACGCCCGTGCTGGTTATTTGTGCTCTTGTACATTAGCATCTTTACGGTACAGAAACATACACTAATTATTATTATTCTGTCTCATTACTCTTCTGGTTTCAACCGTTCTTCTGTTGTCTTCGTTGGCTTTTGTTAGGAAAATTCAGATAAAGTGGGACAATTTTATTTATCTTTCATCATAAATAATAAACACACACCTCAGTAATTGGTCAGTAATTGTTATTTTAACCTCATTAGTTGAAAGAGTCTTCTGCTAAGTTTCATTTAGATTAAACTGGTGTTGACAACGTTGTCCCTTAACGTTTTTTGCTTCTGTACGGAAAATGCTTTGTCTACTTTGCTTTACTGGTCACTTGTCTTGAAATATAAAAAAAAAATATATATTGGTTTGGATATGTGATCTTATACTGGTAATAAACAAACAAAAAAAAAAGTGAATGTATCGTTTGTATCTTTCATTATTGTGTAAACATTGATTTAATATAAAGAAAACGACCAGAAACAAGTTAATTATGACATTTATCAAGTAAAAAAAAAAGACATTTATACATTATTATTATTAACATTAAGGCCACACATGATGAGAAGATTCATTTACAAAGTATTAATATGACACATCTATGTAGACTTTCAATATTTTTTCTCTGCAAATCAATAAGTGAACATCACCTCAAATATCAGAAATATAATATAAATCGAGGGGATTTATTTTCTGTCTGGCTCTTTTATATCACGGTGCACAAAAACGATTATGATCTCATCTTAAAAATACATTCAAAATGTTTTGTAATATATTTTCTCTCACCTGTGATGAAAATAATACAGAAAATATTGAACAGGAACTACATTTTCAATAAATTAAAAAAAATCAGCTCAGTCTTCTTCTTCCAGCTTAACGAGCACAGACGCAAACAAAGCACAATGAAAATCATTCAAAACACGAGCAGTGTTAATGTTTCAGGAATGAAGCAGGAACCAAACAGTAAACGTTGTTGTTAGGGCGTCGAGGTGTATGAAACGTTGCAGACGCTGCATCATAACACTGGATGGAAACTGTTGACTGAGCATTTACTTAATGAAAATCATGTGTTGTGAGATTTTCAGTTTTCTCATCTCATCTGTTGTTTCCGTTATATTTTTTTTGCTGACGTATTATAATCGAGTGGTTTCAGCTTCTCAAGTGTGAAAATATGTTTTAATTTATTGATTATATATTTGGCTTTGAGATACTTTATCTCATCAAATGTGGTGCAGGTGAGATTTTAAGGCAGAGGCACCTCCTCATACGTAATCTGCACATATGGAGGTTTCATTGGAAGATGCCAGTACTCGAAGTTGTAGTAGAGGTAGAAGCTCTTGTCCAACACGACCTTTTTATAAGCCTCCAAAAGACTGAGGGCGAACTCTGTGAATGACTGATGCGGCCTGAACGTGTGGTAAAAGTTACGGATGTCCACGGCCAGATTCTTCAGAGCGGGTTGTCCGAATATGGCGCTGTCGTTGCCGAGGTACGTGGGTTCGCCGCTGTACAGGTAGATCTTGGTGTAGTTGGTTTGCGATCGACTGGATAATTTGGCTCCGAGCTCTTTTAGTTTCCTGTACGTGCGGTGGACAAACTGGGAACAGTCATAAGACTCAAACCACACGGTGGCGTTCGGGCCGGGATCAGAGCGAACAGTCCACGTCTCGTAATAGATCCCGGTCTCGTTGTCGTCTTGGACCCACGCAGCCAGGTCGTTGAACTGGTTCCCTGGAGAAAAAAAATAAAGGAAAACTGGTTAAATGATAGAAACAATAAGCATCAGACTTAATTTGAAATAAAATTATCCCCTGATTCAACTGTCCAATTCTTTTATTTTGGGAAATCACAGCCAATAAAATGCAGTAAAAAAACCACGGAGGACAAGTCAACATATTCTAATTAAGACAATATCAAACTGTCGTATGTGCAAATAAAATCACATTAAGGTTAGAAATGGACTATAAAGCAGCATCATATACCTGATTAATAAAAGTATAAATCATAAAAATATATCAATATAATAAGATATAAAAGATATAGGTTATAAATTAAGTGGATGTTCAGTGTTTAATGCTATGACGACAGAATAAGCTGCTTTATCTCTAAAGGATGAAATATTTTCAGCTGTATAACTACATTTCATAGATAACAGAAGATACAGTCTGGTGTTTTTCTGTATTTCCTCCGTTTAATTTTTATTCCTCGTGATCAACATACAACAGTGTGTTATGCAACTTCTCTGTTGTAAGTCGTTTTTTGTTGTTGTTGGTTGAAAACGTATATATTTGCAGTTTACATTTATCAAAAGGCTGAGTCATTTCTTCTCAAAATGATCAATGTGTATCAAATACAAAAGGAAATCAAATAAAAAATAAAAATCATATGAAAAATAATGAATAATAAAGTAAAATATATATAAAAAAACTGTATTTTTTAGAGAAAATAATAATTTCCTGGCTATTATTTGATGTGTCAGGCTTTAAAGGGTTAAAACAACAGGGCAGTGTAGTAGTAAATTGTGCATTTGTTGGGGAACTATCTTATGTTGTGGATTAATACACAAAACAGTCAAATATAAATCAAAGGATGTGTGATTACACACGTGAAATCTCACCACTTATTTCTGCTACTTTCTCCAAGGTGCCGTTCTGTGACCAGTGTAAATCATCGATGCCTTCAAAGAAGCAGGCGGCTCCTTGGTTGCACCAGAAAGGTGCGAACACGTCGGGTCTGACGTGAGGGAAGGTGCAGTTACCGAGCTGGAACAGCTCGTACCACTCCATGGTGTAGTTGGTCCCCGTCTCCGAGCTGCTGAAGCCGACGGCATCATGCATGATGTGCTGAGAAGTAACAGAAACATTATAACGACTGTGTGTGTGTGTGTGTGTGTGTGTGTGTGGATAAGAGGGAAGTGTGTCCAGCTGCGTTTCTATGAATGAAGACAGTCTGACTATATTTAATCAGGTTTCTGTGTCTAATATATCTTCAACCATTTGTTCACACCTGCATCACGGTGGTTTCTTTACCTCAAATTCAGAAATTTTTCACTTTAATTATTTCAAACTTACGAGTTTTCCCAGCAAATCTCCGTACTTGAATTCCCACACAGGTGTTTGAAGTCGGTAAACTGAGATTACGTCGCTGTCTCTCATGTAGGGGATTCGTCCGTCTCGGTCTCCGGTCGGACAGAACGGGTACAGAGCTTCACAGTAAGAGTCTGCGTCAGGACGATGATCAAATCGTCTGAGGATCACAAGAGAAGGAGTTTTATTCCACAGTCAAGTACGGAAACTTTCCTCCAACATGTTTTGTTGGTATCATGTCACTTCTTTTATCATTGAAGAATCTAGACCCAAAACATAAACCAAAAATATGTTAATAATTACATGAGTTCACCATCTTTGTGAATTAAAAGACACTTTTCTGTGTTTACCTGTTTTTTATTCTATTCTCCCAAAGAAAGAAAAATCATCTGTTCATTCAGTTGTCAGTTTATTAGGTACATTGAGCTAAAACTTAAAGCAGTGTAATTCAACAGATCTGCAATAAACTCTAGTTTCATGACAAATACAACGTTTTAGAGACGTTGTTACAACTAAACTGGCGCCTGCTGCGGTGGTGGAGTCGTGTCTGTGTGATAACTGATTAGAAAATAAAATAAAAAAAAAAAACTAAATGTTGTGTCTCTATGATAAAGTTTGACCTGATCTTGAATTTTGAAGATCTATTTGGTGTCAGTACAAAATTGTTTGTGTGGTTTCCTAGTTGTTTTATTGTTAATATAAACATTTTATTTGCACATGTTTTATTATTTTATTTATATATTTTATTAATCCCAAAGGGAAATTAAGGATCAATTAAGAATATTCATCACACTTTATGTAATGAATTTATAATCTGTAACCTTTCTAATTAGTTGTCATAATATATAATAAAATAATTAAAATCAGAAACATTTCTTCCATATGACATCTGCAGTCACAAAATAATTGATCACACATTTCTAAATAAATAAATATTGATTTCCTTATTTTCCAACTTTTAGAAACTGTAGAGACCAAAGTTTCCAATGTCACGTGAACGCACCACAGATAAAAAACCATATAAGCTTGAATTTAATTATTTCTTTACTTCTAAAAGTCACAAAATACCTGATCAATAAATAAAAGAAGGTTTAAAACTTATTGCAACGTGGTTGTGTTTGAGTTGTGACTAAATAAAGTGATTTTTTTAAAAAATCTATTTACAAAGATAGAAAATGAAATGATCCTTGTGTTGTGAGACTGAGTCGGTCTGAATTATCCTGCAGTTAAAACTTCATGAAAACACTTGATGTCGTTTCTGTCACAAGACTCAGTGTTTTTAAAAGAGATAAAGCAGAAATGAAGAGTCCTACCTGTAGGGAACAGGCCACTGCTGCTCATTGTCCCTCAACTGAGCGACGACGTGAAGAGAAAGAAACAAGTTTAAACAAACAATAAACTCCCTGCGACTCATTTTAAAGTCTAAAAAAAAAATATCAGACAATCTGGAAGAAATAAAATAAAAATAAAAAGGCAGAAGACAGAGAGATGATCATCCCATGATCCCTCCTCTGAGTCGACTTCCTTGTTAGTGGTCACGTGGTTTTGACACAAATCACATGACGAGGGGGAGACTCGTCACAGATAATATGTCCACATGTTAGTGATTATTAAGATTAAATACAGAAATTAGTAAATATAGAATTTATTTATGTTGTATATATATATATATATATATATATATATATGTATATATGTATATATATATATATATATATATAAATATTTTATAGTCAATTGAATAAAACAAAAATATTTATGTATAATGTGAAATATCTTTTTTTTAAAAAAACATTTATTTGGTATTAATATTATCTGGATAATGTCCTGTCATTTCTCTGATCAGTAAAGACTATTGATTATTTCTACCATTGTTTTTAAAATTAATAAACAAATATTTATATCACAGGTCAAATATTTATTTTGATCCCAAGTTTCCAGGTTAAAGAAATATGTCAAATAGTGAGTAATCGCGAACAATAAATATGGAAATTACAAAATAATTTTCATTTACATTGTAAATGTCGGTGTGTTTTTACTATTAAATTAAGTTCAATTAAATTTTAAAAATGTACGACAACTTAAAGCCACAAAATAGTGATTTATTGGTTAAGTATTTATTGTAGTATTTATTGGTTAACAGTAATTATTATTATAACCTTAAATATAGCTGCAAAATTCTTTTTTTAAAAAATTTATTTAAGAATTTGCACTTGATATAAATAATCTAAATAGTGTAACAATTAATTATCAAAACACATTTATTTTATAGAGGGATCAATAAAATAGAAATATAAACCATAAGATTTTTATTTTATTTTATTTTATTAATTTATAATATAATATTAATGATAACCAGCATAACAACAACAACAACAACAATAATAATAATAATACAAACAATTATTATTAATAATTAAATCGTTAAACAAAATAATAATATTTTTATTATTATCTTATTTTTATTTCACATTTATTAATTTATACACCAGGGGGCGCCATAGCACAATTAAAACTACATACACACAAAAAAAAGTGCAGAAGAAGAAATTTTCCGTTTCCGCCGCTTGAAAATGTAGTTTTCGTGTGTGTGAAGTTCAATCAAGCATCCAGCAGGGGGCGATAGTGACGTTAGCATTTTCTTTACGCACTTATTTCTGTAACGTGTTGAATTTAATCTGTCAATTAATAAATAATCTGAATTCTGAATGTTAAACAAACACCCTAACGTGCATTGCACCAAAACTCTTGTTTAATAAAGTTTTGAAATTAATGAAAGAAAAAAAAAAAAAATGTGTCAGTGACGTCACCGTGTTTCCGCTGACAGTGAGTCCGCCATGCTCACCCACTGTGGCCGCAACTTACTGACGACCAGGACTCTCCAGACCGTTAACAAACAATATTATTCGTCACAAATGGCCAAGCGCGTGGCTGTGGTGCTCGCGGGCTGTGGCGTTTATGACGGCAGTGAGATCCACGAGGCCTCCGCTGTTTTGGTTCACCTGAGCAGAGGAGGTGCAAGTGTAAGTCTGTCAAATTATTATTAAATTAAGTTGCAAGAAGTGCGGAGATTCTCTCTGGTCTGGTCGATACAATGAAAACAAAACGATTTGTAGTTTTTTGGTTGTTTTTATTGTATAAAGTTGGATTCACATGCATTTGATTAGAGAGGCCTGACCTCTACAACCTGTTAAACAGTGACATGATACGCACTTGAATTGATTTTAGTTTAAAGACACCACAAGTCACAATATAACCACCAAACTGGTCTGAGTGTTTAGGGAAGTTTAGAAAGTTTCATTTCTTAACTCTGATATCCACCATAGTATTTCCATACACTTTCCATGTACTTTGCATTAAAGGATGAGTGTGTTCAGGATTTATAGAAGTATCATTATCTCCATTAGTGCAACATCACTAGAAACTTATGAGTCATTGTATCTTTGTTGCCTTTGAATGAGCTTTTTATATCTACACACTGGGAGCAGGTCCAGCTCCACAGGGTCAGTCATGTTTCTACAGGAGCCCAGAAGGGATAAATTAAACACTCTGCTCCACAAATTGATTATTTTATGTGTTGGATTGTGTTGTTAAAATACCTGAAGACACCACAGTTTCACCTGCATCATGCTGCAGTTCGCAGTCTCACCACTAGATGTCACCAAATCCGGCACACGGAATCTTTAAAGAGTTATTGGTCATTGTAGTTTTTCCTATTAAGTTTTAACTATTAAGGTGTCTTCACATAGCGCATAGATGTACATAGATGAAAAATAAACTTTGATTGATTCACAAAAACAGTTGTAGAGAAGTGTGAAACACTTTTGGCATTTCAGCCCTTCAGCTTTAATGTGAGTGACTCTGAGTTGTTCATGTTTTATACAGTTTAACCACTGAGATGCATTTTGCACAGATTTACAGATGAATTTTGTAGATTTTGTGGCTGTTGTATTATTTTAAAAAGCTAAAGTTATAGCACATCATGACTGTTTTGTTGATGAAGGTGAAGATGCAATTTCATTGTTGTTGGAAGACGCCCAAGAGAAATTTTGATCCAGTGTTTTTTCTGAAACGTTTTCTGATGTATTGATCCAAGTTCAAGTCTTGACTCTTGATATAAATGATGAATGTAACAGTTTATTTATATTTTTGGAGAAAAAAGTGTGAGGATCTTTTATATATTTGTATATTTGAATTTCATAGAGTGTTGTTATATAAATAACTTGAGATTCCCCACCTTTGCTTTATTTTTCCACCCTCCACCTGCAGGTGAACATGTTTGCCCCCAACATCGACCAGATGCACGTGGTGAATCACCTGAAAGGGGAACCGTCGGAGGAGAAGAGAAACGTGTTGGTGGAGAGCGCCAGGCTGGCCCGTGGAAACATCCAGGACCTGTCTAAACTCAGCGCCAAAGACCACGACGCTGTTATAGTCCCAGGTTTGGTTCTCACCACAAGAAGAAGACCTGTCTTTTTCCACTTTACTAAATGCTTCTACCTCAGACCTTAAGATCTCTTAGCTTAGTCTGAAACCATTTGAGCATCTGGCTTCTGCATTTGTTTTCACACTCCAGTCCAGGCCATAAAGTATAAAGTTTCTCACTTCTCCATGTTTTTTCATTTGTGCAGGTGGTTTTGGGGCAGCGAAGAACCTGTGTACCTGGGCGGTGCAGGGGAAGGACTGCTCCGTCAACGACGAGGTCAAAGCTGCGCTGCAGGCGTTTCACAGCGAAGGAAAACCCATCGGTCTCTGCTGCATCTCACCCGTCTTGGCTGCTAAAGTGTTTCCTGGTTGTGAGGTCACCGTCGGCATTGAGAAGGATGATAAGTGAGTCCGACGTGTTGAAGTTGACCTGATAGTCTTCTAGTACAATTGCATTTTATTGCCAACTAAGTTTTATTTTTAATAGTTTTGACTTTCAGTTGACATTTACTCACGAACTTAGACTCTGAGACTTTGAAAAGAGAAATGTGACAGGGTGAGAAACTTGACCAATAAAGACAATCTGACCTTGTAGGTTTTAAACAAACCCTCTGGGTTTGACCAAATTTATTTGGAAGTGAAACAAAGGAAAACAGTGAAATTATTACTGAAACTGTCCATTGTAAACCATTTGTTTGGTAAAGATAAAGAGACTTCCTGGTTCTATATGACTGTACTGTTTGCCAAGGTCGTCTGCGCATAATGGTTTTGAACTATTTCTGCATTTTGGTTATGCCCGATTTCGATTTGACTCCTCAGTCAGATTGTTTATAAAATGTAGTAAAGTGTTTGTTCATTTGCAAACTAGCAGTTCCTCTAAAGACTAAAGAATTTAGTCTTTAGCAATTTTTTAATAAGGAACTGAAGAAAAACATTCCTCTATTCCAGTGCAGTGTCTGTAAATCAAAGAAAAGTCACACATCGCACTGATGCATTTCTTTTAACTTGTGAAGATAAAACTTTTCAGTATAACATACAACATTATTTCAAATCATGGTCCAAGATATTGGTTAACATAGAAACTGTTCATAGGATTATATAAATATAGAACAGTTAAATGTCAACACAACATCCTCATTCATCTGAGCTACAACAAACTATAGAAATTATATCTAAAGCTCCAAAAATAACACCAATGTTTGGAGTCAGTTTTAATTTTTACTTTGTCTACAGTGAAGTGACAAACATCGTCTGGTTCTTTGTTTTTTCCTGTCAGGTATCCCAACACCACTGGTACTGCGGAGGCCATAAACCAGCTGGGCTGCAAACATGTGAACAAAAGCGTCGGTGAGAGTCACGTGGACGAGAAGAACAAGCTGGTCACCACCTCAGCTTTCATGTGCGACGCTCCCATCCACGAGATATTTGACGGAATCGGATCGATGGTGCGAGACGTCCTGAAACTCGCTTAATTCGAGTGTTTGAACTTGAAAGATGGCTTTTGCTTCGTTTTAGCGAGCTTCATGGTAGTTGCTGTGAGTGAGCTGATAGTGAGCTGATATTTAAGGAGATGAAATAACACCTTGATTAGAAGCACTTCCAGATACTCATGAAACACAAGTTTGATGTAGTAATGTGCACTGCATTGTTTCATTTTTCAGGTGTATCTAATGTTTGACAAATTGTCTCAATCCTCCTGGATTATATTCAGATGTAGTTGATCGGTGTCATGACCCCATATGGTATTGTACAAAAAAATGCAATAAAAGTACCAAGTTTACTTTTTCAGTTTTCTTTATTTCAGAATCATAGATGTGATATAAAAAAAAATTACAGATTTTTGCTGCATTCATGCTTCATTATTTACTGTACAATCAGAAAACTCTGCTGCGTAGCTGCTCCTGTACACAACTTGTCATTCTCAGATATGAGCCCAACACTGAGCATTCACTCACCCTGTCAATGTTTCCTATCACATCGATCACTCCCTCCACCCCCTCTGTGTTCAACACCGTAGAGGCGTTGACTCTGAATTTTTCCACCAAATCTCTGAGACTCAGTGGCTTCCTCCAGTGACCGTAGAAGGTATCACACCTGGCTGTGACACTCTGCCCCTGATGTGTTTCAATCTCAGCCTCACAGTACATCTTGTCAAAGCTGGGTTGGTTATCTGTCGGTGTTTCCACCTTCACTTTAGACAGGAGCTCCTTCAGAGCAGGTCGGTTAATTTGAGCTTTGTCAAAAGAAGCCACTGTTACTTTGTTGTCCAACAGGGCGGAGCAGGCGTTGAACTGAAATGAGTGCCTGGCCTGATGCTCTGTGGCAGGTGAGGGACAATCAATATACCTGGATGGAGGTACTTGTAGTGTGATTTGTCGGATCTGGTTGATGTCAAAGTTCCCGACTGTGTTTTCAAGTTTTTCACGAGCTGCCAGAGCTGCATCCACGACCCAGTGCATCCCCAAATGAGCAGGGATGCTCTTGACAGCTATGCCCTGTTCCTCCAAAATCCATTTAAAATCACCAGAGGAAGAATCTGCCATGGCTGAGGGGCTGTAGTCTTTGTAGTAAACCCCAAACCCAGTGTGCATTTCCAGGATGGCTGGATTCCCCTCCAGTCCGATCTGAGCCAGCCGAGCAGCCTCCAGGCCTCTCCGAGCTGCATTTCCTATGTGGAGAGGTTTGGTTTGTGTGGCGGCGTTGGCCAAAGGAGCACCAGCAGAAGAGGCTGCGATAGCAAGAGCATGACTGCATTGTGAAGGAGACAAACCCAGGAGCTTTGCTGAGGCTGCAGCGCTTCCCATCACACCAACAACACTGGGAGGATGAAATCTGAGAGGAGCAGAAAGATAAAAACATCAAGATACATTCACATGTTAAGGCATCAAATAGTCAACAAATAGTTGATTGATTAAAAATGAAATGATATTATTTTTCTTTCACTGGTTCCAGTTCCTCATTGTGAGAATATACTGATTTTCTTTGCTTTAATGTGACAATAAACCAAATATCTGTAAGTTTTGCACTATTGTTGAAACAAAGAAAGCAGCTTCAAGTCATGCTATAAATAAAACTGACATTTTTGGCACTTATTACTATTTAGAGAAAAATCTCACCTTTCAGGGATGTTGTATGCTTCTTTGGAGAATCTCATGAGTCTTCCCTGCACCTCGATGCCGACGTTAAAGGCCAGCAGCAGGTCCAGACCAGAGGGCTGCTGGGGCAGCGTCTCTGCCAGGGCCAGCAGAGCAGGCAGCACAGCTCCAGAGGGATGAGTAGCAGGATGCCACGTGTCGTCAAAATCCATGGAGTGAACCTGTCCACAATACGACAGACAGCGGTCAAACCAACACCACATCACATTAATGTTTTCTGTGTACTATGATTCTTTTATTTGAACAAACTTACAGCAATGCCATTGACAAATGCAGCGAAGTGAGGAGGGAGAGTTACATCAGATTTACCCCAAACGCTGCTCCTCTCCTCAGATGTGAACGACTGCAAACAAGAAAAAATAAATATGAGCAAAAGTGTTCAACTAGATAGAGTTGAACACTTTGTATATCTACTAAATGGCTATTTAAACATTTTATTAAAAAAAAAACAGAAATTAGTCTTAAGTAGTTAAAATAAAAGTTTTCTCTTTAGGTGTTTAAATTATTATTATTATTATTATTTTGCCATTTTGTCATTTACCTGGCTGTATGTGAGAGCGTGGTTGAAGACAGTTGTCCTGGTTCCTATTAATCCGACACCCAGGGTGTCGAGAATCATCCTTTTGCTTCTGTTAATGACACCATCTGTCAGCTGAGCAGCGCTGAGCCCATGGATTGCGGCTCCGAAGCTCTCTGTAATACCCTGGAAAGGTGACACACGGTTAAGTCAGTTCAAAACTCCCAAGAGACCAACACTAAGAAAATAAAATAGTTTATAAATCCAAAATTAAAAGTCTAAGAAAATATATACATGTGAAAGAAAATAGAAAGACCTTGCGTAGCATTGTTGTAGCTCGATGGTGTCTTCAAATGTCAAAATATCCAAGTGCAAACATCTTTTATAGGTAGTTACACAAAGTGAGGGGCTGGTCTGCACACATTTCTTAAGTGGGTAAAAACCACTAGAAGGAGAAGTAGTTCCTACTTTTTGTTTCACAATTACCACACCATTTCATCTGATCAATTTGTTCCACATTTACATTTATGGTGATTAACAGAATGAGGAAATCTATGAAAAAAAAATCTAACCAAAGGTGTCTGTTTTCGTTTCTAATCTAATAATGTTTGAACTCAAAAAGCACATTGAACAAAGTTGGTGGCTAATTACTAAATAAACTAATTAACACTAAACATTCAAACAGTGAAGTCATGTAGATTAAATGCAGAATATAGTGATAAAAGTGGTAAGAAGACTTTATTTTGGGCGTTAAATAACACAACCTGGGTAAAACAGTCATGTGGTCTTTCATAACCTGTTTCGTTTTGGAATCACAATCAGCTTTCTGCAATGGGAAGTTCTGATGTGGGAAACAACAGCAAATCTCCACAAAATCACTGAGCGACAATCACATGCTGATCTCAAAAGAGCAGGAAAAGTGATGATTGCTCAACTGTAAGTTTAACTTGGGTTGTGATGTTACAAAACGACTGTGTGATGATTAACAACGGCGGCGTGACACTGACAATTTCAGCATGTGGTACGAGCTAACTCTGACTGATTATTTTAAATTTAGAAACTGAATCACAACAATTTGTAATCCTACTATTTATCTATTTATTTTCATCTTAACATCTTCTTAATAAACACACATATATATATATATATATATATATATATATATATATATAATCCCAGTGTGTATTTTAGTTGATTTTTCTCTCATTTCTCACATCACCAAAGTGACCCTGATGAGTTTGATCACTTTTATAACTAAATGTGTTTATTTCAATTTGCAAAATTTAACAGCCACAATCGGCCACTTCAAATTTAGCATTTTCTGACATTTAACTGGAGATAAATGTGTCTATGTTGCACAGTTTCTATTGAGAAATACAGTTTTTTTTTTTTTTTTTTTCCCAAAAAGTTCTTCATCATACTTTTCTTAAGCTACCTTTTCTGAACTCTTAACACAGCAGCACAATTGGCCAAATTTTCTTCTTAAAAGCACATTTTGTTAATTAAACATTAAATCTTTATTTCAAAATACATCGTTTTCCACACACACTAACTTTATCAAAACACAGGAATTCTGACTCCAAATGAAGTTCTGTCATGAATGTTTACATCTAGTGTTCAGATTTTAAACTACTGAAAAAACAAATCAGTTTATGTCTTTACTGTACACAGTAGGAGGTAGAGTAAAAAAAAAAAAAAAGTAAAAGACAGAACTGCTGCAGGAAAAACTTTTTGCCAACAGTGAACAAAAATGCATTTCTCTAACATGTTTTCATCAACATCAGCAACATTCATTTCTCTGCAACATCGGCCGTTTCTCAGCCGTTCCTCGGCAGAACGCTTGTCTAGGAGGTTGTATGCTACAGAGACAGGGCCACACACCTCGCTAGCATTCAAA
Source organism: Polydactylus sextarius (assembly GCA_016801845.1). Classification (NCBI taxonomy): domain Eukaryota; kingdom Metazoa; phylum Chordata; class Actinopteri; family Polynemidae; genus Polydactylus; species Polydactylus sextarius. Next base: position 4,988,803 of record CM028912.1, on the reverse strand, counting down.
TCATGGAAATATATATATATATATATATATATATATAACTTCATACATGTAATGTCACACACTGTTGATAAACCATTAGTCCTGATACAGCTGAGTAAAATAATGGATGAATAAATTGTCAAACTATTATAAATGTCAATAATAGCAACATGGACATAATCACAACAGAAACAACCGCTAACAAACAGTTTATTAGCAATGTATGTTCATGTTTATGGTGTGAGTGTATAAGTGTTTTTGCTGCTTCCTTCAACTATCATTGTGTAGTGGAGGATTGTGGGTATTTTAACAACATCGAGGATACATCAGTGCAGCCTTGAAAAGTCAAGAAACAAACCAAGGACTCAGTCCTCAATGGACTTTTGAAGTGTCCTTGATACTGGAACAGTGTTTGGTGAGACTCAATGATGTGACATCCTTGAAACGAAAGCCATTAAAGATGCTTCCATGACTTGGAGAAGTGGCTATAGTCCTAAGTGAACACAAAGGTCCTCATGTTTCCTCTCACCTGATCCCTTTTCTACCTCTAGTACCATGTGTTGGTGGTGGACATGGAGAAACACAAAGAGGTGCTCAGTGTTGTACGGCACATCCTGGCTTCTATGAAGAACCAATCCAGTGCTTGAAATTGCAGCACACATTGAGATGTTTGCGCCTCTCGGACCTGTCACCTCAACTGAGGCTCTTTTTCCAATTATATCTCACACTTGTTGGCACCTTTTGACCAGATTGAACCCTGCCTTGTCTACATAGATAAATGTGGAGTCTGATTAGTGTAAAGCTCCCGGAAATGGACATTAAATATACACCATACCTGGACATATTGTTGCTGCATTTTCTAGTTGATGTTTTTCTAATAATGACAAGCTCAGAGGGAGCTTTTAGAGGGACATTAGGACTAGTGGTCGCACTGTGAGACAAAGCAAGTGAGAATAGTATCAGCCCAGGTAAAATTCATTAAACAAACCTGTTGGTTTGTTTAAAGATAATGGAGACAACAGTGAACCACCTGAGATTGGGCTGCATGCTCTCACCAACGTCTCTTAGTGACAGACGATGTGTTATATGGTTTTTGGTCCATGATGGTGGCATGTATTTCATCATTTATTACTGCTCTTGTAGCTCTGTGAATACCACTTCTACTTCTACCTCCTCTACCTCTGTATCCTCTCCCTGGCCTCACTCCTCTCCCCCTCTACCTGCTCCTCTCCCTTGTTCTCCTCTTACTCTCCCATGGTTAACTCTTCCTTCCCCTTATCAGACGATATTTGTCTTCTCATTTGTTCAGTTTCTACACCGAACATCAGCCCCAAAAGTCCCACTTTTATGTGTGTCAATGCAATTCAATGAACTTCAGCGCCTGTATTTGTGTTGGATTGAGACTGGAATCATCTGTAGTTGAATCCAATTAAACAAACATAAATCAGCTGTGTGTCAGTTATTCATTGATCGTTTATTATCAGCTATTTTACTATTGGTTTTGAGCTGATGTAAATGCAGAAGTAGAGCTTGAGATTGATTGGTCCATTGATATTTACACAAAAACGGATCGGATTGTTTGTATCGCTGAAAATTATTATTTGAGAAACCTTCGACCAAAGCTGAGATTTGGGAAAACACGTCAAAATGCATCAGCGTCATGTGCGTGACACTTGTGCATGGATTCTGATTGGCTAACATCACTTTATGCTTCTTGTTACACTGCCACCTTTAGGTTTGGCTCGTAATAGTTCTTGATGGCGTATTTATGCAGATTTGTGTAAATGAATACTTTTTGGAGAACGATCTGGTGTGAACGAGGATATCATTAAACTATCATTGTCTTCCCGACTGAACTTTCGCTAAGCTTCATTTAGAATTTTAAAAATGTGACAACAGATTGGACTTACGCAAAAACTGTAATTGATTTAAAGTCAAATTCAAATTAGATTTACTTTGGTATGTTGGTACACTGAAAATAATAAAACATTGCTGTTGTTCATTTAATATATTTTTTTCTCTTTCATTTATTGCCTAAAACTATTAGATTATTGAAGATAGTTGGGCTCCAACCGACAACACCGCTGGGTCAGGACGTGTCCTACAAACACAAGCAGCAGAGAAAACGTTCATCAATAAATAGCTGCCAATGATTGACATGCAACAGTGTAGTTCATCTGATATAAAACATCTGCATCTGCATGTTCTTATTTGATGTCCAACTCATTACTATACTTGAAAAGTAAACAAAGGAATAAAAAAGATAAACGTTCTAACCCGTGTAAGCTCCATAGAGACTAGATTTGACTCGACTGTGTCCTTCAGCTTCCGTACCACAAGTTTATCTGTGGATTCCCAACGAATCCTCTGGACCAACACAAAAAGAAATGCAGGTGCAAGTTTCTTAGAATATCGGGTCAATTCAGCACTGCTCATATTGTAGGTGTAGATACCCTGCAGGGAACCAGCGCTCTTCAAAATATACACTATACACCATACAAATGTATACTCATATACAGTATGTAATGTGTTGGTATTGTGTGTCTAATACTAGAATTTCAAACATTATTATAGAGTATATAGCCTGTATGGCTAAATCTGGGGGGCCCTCTCACATCACTCTCACATTACTATGTCAGCAGTCAATATGGATGAGGTGTAGAGGGGGATGGAAACATTGTGCAGAAAACATCTACACCAGTGGAGCAGACTCAGTGTGCACTTATATACATTAAAGACATAACTTGCATCAGACAAACTTACGTGCAACTTCATTTAGGAAGTTTCATCAGTAAAAACAGGGTATGTGGAGACATAATAAAGCCTCTAAGGCCTCTGCTGTGTTGTGCTTTCATGAAACATTGACTTAAAGAGGTTTATTGTGCCTCTTCTTGGCATATTATCTTCACATGACTCTTACACAACTTGCATCTAAAAAGTTAACCATGTCAACATTCCTAATGCACTAAATGCATTTTATTAAAATTTGTTATTATTACTTTAAAGTTTGTTCCATATCCAACTATTTTGTGAGCTGAGTCTGTTATACATGGATTTTTTTTTTATTACCAACATTTGCATTGATATTATGGTATGTATCCAGTATTGTGTAATGCTTCGCATGACTAACATGTGCAAAATGTGATTATTTACAGCATTCTTCAGTTTTGCTTTGTTGTTTGTTTCACATTACTTTGCACGATGCTGTAGATTAAACAGGAAGGATTACAAAAAAAGTTAAGACACACTCAAAATCACTATTCTGCATCTTTGTAACATTGAAAAAAAATGACCATTCACCACACAAAGCATCATAATTTCCATAAATGTTTAATGTTGCGACGCGTCACTGAAACAGTAACTGCCACAATGCGTCTTCTTTACCACAAGATGGGAGTATACACCAAGAACAGGATGAAGCCTGTGACTGCAATTGAAGCAGGTGGTGATATTAGAATATCTGCTTTTCTTTTTTCATATTTACATTTAATGTGAATAGTTATAATAATTATTTTTTCACTAGGTTTATTTTTCCTGCTGAGAAATAAATTCTAACATTACACATGAGTTGTCTTCAGTATGTAACAAAACCAATATGGTATCTTCATACCAGTTTTTATGGTGAAGAGTTATTATGTTTTTGTACACTAGGGGGCGATATTGATCATAGTAAACCACCTTTAATGGATGACGTCATGTTGATTTCCCTCATTAGGCGCAACAAACCAGATGTGGGTCAATACCAATTCACGTCACTTGAGCTCAGATCAGTGCAGGAGCAGTTTGGAGGAAATTTATTTTTTTTAATTCATTTTAAATAATTGCCTTGTTGTCGTCAGTAGATTAAATTCTTCAACTACCATGATAAAGAAAACATGAAGTCTGTCTGAGCATGTGCAGGCTGAGCTCCAGATCTGTTTTCTGAAATGAGAAAAGCTTTGGCACGACGGGAATGTTAATGAACCTCGATGAGGTACGTCATCCTGATATCACAGCGATGAAGTCACGCTCCACTTCACTGGCGAATCAGTGAGCATGCTCTGACAGGCGATTCATTACCCAGCTTTACCCAAATCACCTCTTTCACCACTCTGAAACAACCAGTATTTTATGGGTTTAGACTTACTAGAGTGAAACAACACGACGGTGTGAGGAAATGTTTTGAGCAAGAGGAGATCGGTTCACACTAAATACATGCTTCCCTTTTCCACTACTGCTCTCAATAATAAGAAATGCTGCGTATTTCACTCACACACACTTTCATGAATATGGATGTGGAAAAAAAAATTAGGGGAAGCTCCAAATATAGAACAGAGTCTGTCACTTATTACCACACTGAAGAACATTTTCCACTAGTACTGGGTGAAAAAGCATTGCTTTAATGTGCGTTATATTGAACTAAATATTAAAATATAATCACTTTATAGGGTAAAGTAGGAAATTACTAGCATGAGATCTTTCTTCAGGTGTTTCTGTGTCACCAAATATTTCATAAAAGGTTATTTATGATCAGCTTAATGTCATTTTAAAGAAGCACTCCAGTGACTTAGCATCACACTGAACACAATGATGGGCATTTTGTGTCAGGTAATGATCTTGTAATCATTGTCTGCACAGTTAGTAATTTCTTTTCAAATGAAATTAGATTCAAAATGGACATCTTTTTTTTGCATGATAGCTGACTGACATAGTGCGTGTTTCCTTTCTTCAGCTTGGGCCTATTAAGCTTAACAGTCTGGTCTTAGATTTACTTGATTTTTACATTATTCAAATAAGAGTTTTTGATATTCAAATTTCACTATGTGCTAAGGAGAGCGCTTGTAATGTGAATTTTCATGTCACAACATTCACAGTTTTCATTTCAATCCACGTTCCAGCAAAAGCCACAACAATTTCTTTGGCAACACATAAGTGTAACACAAATTAATCAGTTTTTTATGTTTCTGTACTGTCACAAAACACTAGGAAAGTAGCACCACTAGTGAGATTAAAGGCATATATTCCACTTTGTTATTTCAAGCATATGCAGCACTGAGATGATTTTTGTAAGACTGTACTATAACACCAACAGTGTAGCTGCTTGTCATTTAGTTTTTATTCTTCTAAATATTTATTGAAGCTCTGTTTTAAGACTTTTGAGCACAAACAGTCGCTTAGTTCACAGGGGTCATTAGAAAAGATTAGAAATAGATCAAATTAACTCAGTAAAGATGACATTATACAGTATAACAGGGCAATAAGATTTCCAAATGCACAAGTAAACTTTCCTGATACACGCTGAGAGTTGTCACATGACACAGTATTGATCTTTACAGAGGGAAGGCAGTTTGTTAGGTCACCACAGAACAGATAAGAAAGAAAGAAAAAAATCACTGAAGCCTTTTTGTGGGTGAATCACACTGAGTTCTGTTGAATGTCAGGTTACTCTGATGAGTTATCTCTGCATTTTGTCATGTGTCAGTTGATGGACCCGTTGACAGGTCAGATGTCTTGATCTCTGTCATTGACCATGACGACATGTCTACGCAGTTATGTCCACAGATAGCTTATCAACCTCGGTCAATATCCAACCCGACTACTACTGTTTGTTTTCTGCTGACCTGAAGCTCTGTCTTCAAGTTCTCATCAGTCCACTTAGTCTTTTACGTCTTTACATCGATGTCCGATCACCGATCACTCTGCTGAGGTGAGGGGTAGTGCTGCTGCAGCTCATGTGACAAAGTCAATGAGTCAGTCGATGTGTCTTTTTGTCATTTAACAGCAAAAAACGTTTTCTGTTTGACAAAATTCTCTTCCCTTCATCGAGCTCTTGAGCAGAATTACAGGAGTACAAAGGATTGTTTGCTGACGTCTGATAAAACACCTCTGAGTCAACTCGACACCGACGAAAGAGGAATGACGCAAAGATGTTAGGTATCACTTTAATAAACAGAAGGGGGGGATTGGTGGGTTACAGATGTTGGACTTACAAGGCAGCGAGTGAGGTCTTTTATCTGAAAAATCTTCCTCTCACACATACTCTCACACACACTACAAAAACACATCGATTGAAATCTGTTCTCCTGTCTCGACACGTTGCCAAATGTGCATGGAAGTACATCACTGATGGCTTGTTTTCTTTGTTTATTGTTAAACTGACAATCACTCTGCTCAGTCAGAGAGAGTTAAGATGAAGTGGAAGATAAACCATCAATCAATGAGACAGATTGACATTATCAGGCCAATTTGCAAAAGTTTTTTATTATTTCAGCCATTTGTCCACATGACGCCAGCGTTGTCGATGGCCTGGAACGATCTTTTTTGATATTTGGATTTCAGAGTGGAAAAATCTCAGTAACATCACAGTCCCACATGACCAGGAGAAGTAGTAGGAGCAACCCCACAGGTAACAACAACAATCACAGATTACTGAGGTGCTGCTAAGTTTCTCAGCACTATTGCAACAAAAACTCGTTGTCCTGTATCAGTGAAAAAACTAGTGGAGACGTTGAGTTGAAGGAAACAGGAGGAATATCACATGACAGGTGCAACACAGGTTCATATCCTCCTCTTTCTTACTACTTTTCATCTTCTCACACTGGTTTGAGTTCAGACCAGATGCTATAGTGACTCATTATCTCCTCCTGAGGCACAGATTGGTATGACAAGACAAGACATAGCAGAGCTAGCTGATTAGCATGCTAACTTCTGTGCTAACTTTTCTGCAAAACATTAGGTCATGTAGTAACATCAAAACTACAGTTTTATTGATAATCTTACATTTTTTGTAAATGTTTTACATTAAAATAACTACACAAGGCCCCTTTAACCTGTCAACAACATCACAGATGCTTTCTGAGCTGCCAACTTTTGATAACATTTGATTAAGATTTGATTTTATTTTTCAGCCAACAATGACTGACAGATGAAAGATGAAACTGATTTGGATGCAGAGAAACTTGCAAAGCCATCAAAGCCATTTCAAGAGGTTTTTTAAGAAACCTTGTACCACTTGCACACTTGTACTTTGTGATATGTCAAGCTGTGCTGACATTGAAACTGGTCCATTTTCTTGTGATGCTGTGCTCCCATTAGCTCAGCTAGTAAATATATGTGCTCTAACATCATAAGTCCAGGTTTGTGTCCTGATGTTGGCTGTCGCTGCTCCGACAATGTCATTTTTTGAAGGTAGGACACCACTGAAGACACCGCTCCTATTCTCCTTGTGCCAGTTCAGCCAAGAGCAAGACAAAATTAATCGATCATAAATGGCATTTGTCAGGTTCAACGCCTAGATCAGATTATAGATAAACTTTTTTTCCAGCGTGAGAAATTGGAGGTGTGGCGTGAGAGTGTGTGAAGTCAGTCAAATTTATGTGTCTGACGCTCATTGTGTGAGAGTTGGCAGCTCTGTTCATTGGTAAAAGCACAGAGCTGCCATTCTCTATCGCTAATGAAATTCAAAGAACACAAGATGATAAACAAAAACACACAAAAACTTCCATTTCATTCACTTATACTTGCATCTGCCCATCAAACATACAAATAATATATTGCCGTGCTCTCTGTGCCCCACATTTAGAGTGAAGTGCATTTGATGAACATAATAAATAAATAAATAAAATAAATGATTGCACATTAGTGTTGAATAGTATTTAGTTGGGGTGTGTCCAGTTCAGAGTTCAGTATGGTAATGGCTTGAATCAAAGCTGTTTATAAATCTTGTGGTGTGTCCTGAACGATGTGTAGTGTTTCTTGGAGGTCAACAGGTCAAACAGGTGATGGACAAAGTGGGAAACGTCCTGCAGGATGTTTAGTGTCTTCAGAGGCAACAGGAGGTGATGATATCATCCAGGGTTTATTCTGATAATGATTCAGGAATATGAGGAACGTCAACTATCTCTGCATGTGGATGATGTATTATTGTTTATTTCATCATGATTAAGTCATTTATTTTGATAAACTGAAAAGAACGCCTGTAGAAAATGATTAATAGACATCTCCGTTCCTTTAGACACACTGGTGAAGATAAGATTAGTTGTTATTAAAGTATTGTAAACACAGATTTGTTTAATCTTTTGGTCACAGGAAAGGTTAAGAAATTGAAGCATGGAAATGTTTTATTTGGCCTTATTTGGTTTGTTTTTGTTTTGTACTATCTGAAAGTTAATATGCACATTTTGTCTACACAAGTATCATATATCATGTTAGTGTATAACAACCTTATTACTATAAATTCAATCTGCCATCCTGTATGTTTATGCGTGTTTATGTTTCTCTCACACACTGGAAGAGAGCCACTTCTCACTAATTTCCTCACTACTCAAGTAGCTGTCAACATTCATAAAGAACGTCGTAAAGAAAATATATTATATGTGCTGCAGCAAGTCCTTGCAATTCCCAAGTATTTCCTACTTCCTGCCTTTCTTTATCTAGGTCAAAGGTAAAAGTCCTGCACCCGAGACCGCAGTTTCCTCCTGTTGTAAATCTTTTCCCAGCCTGAGACTGACCCATGGTGTACGTGTCAGCAGTACAAGACACTTACACTGCAGACTGAACAAGCTCACTAGTCTAATCTGTCACCTTAGGCAAGAAACAGCACATTCAGTTTGAACATTTATTTCTGTGAGTGTAATCTGGTCTACACATTATTTACACCGAGCTAAGCTGAGTCAGATCAGGTCTTAACCAAGACAGTGACCACAATGGGTGTTATCTGTACTCGCAAGGGTTTGGTGGGTTACTTCCTGTTGGGGTTAGTAAACATCTAGACCATAATGTCAAACACAGCATCACTGCAGAGACTAAATGTCAGAGGAACCTTTTATAAGAAATCATCTACTTTTCCAATTTTGCTATGCAATATGGAAATTTAAAAACAGATCTTGGCCCATAATGGAAAAACAGACGGGACCCTGCTGTGCTGACTGGAACAGGGACGGGAGCTGGATGGAGTGATGAACAAAACAACACCGGAAAAGGAGAGAGCCATGAGGCCAGCAGTGATGTAACACAGACGATTGCCTTGTATGAAGAGAGACTCATGTGACTCTGACAGATTTACACTGTGAAGATTTCAGTGGTTAATTCATCATCCAAAGCTATTAAACCATGTTAGAAAGTGTGCTGTTCATTTGTTTTTGAGGGCTGACTCTGTAAACTGAAACAGAAAAAAAAAAAAAAAACATCATTTGCTAACACTTGACAGCTAACACACTGGTGACGTTCATGTGGGTAAATACTTTGTAAAAGGAAGCCACAGTTTTAGTGATGCAGTAACTACTGACATAAATACATACGTATAATAAACAAATAAGTCATTAAATTAAGGTGTTGGGAAACAAGTGTGAACTCATAAAGCTCATTTGTTTTCTGAGCATTTAGACGATGATGATGCACGAACTGTTTCATAAAAAATTTACAACATTGTGCAATGTCTTTACCATCTTTTCTTTTATATTCTCCACAAAGAAAGTGGACCAAAATGAACGCTTTGGAATGAATAAGATGAACTGCTAACTTACACTGTAGCTTACTGACTACTTACTAGATTTTTCTATAACAATTTCTATTACAACAATATTTAATACTAAATATCTCACTGTTCGAACATAAGTTGAAGCTGAAAGTCAGCAGGTCACTGTAACAAATGTGCCACTAAAACAAAACCTGCTTCCTTGTTCTGCACAGATATTGTTGTGTTGTTGTTTCAGATTGCAGAAGTACAATAGAAAGTAGAGCAGCTGTCTTATAACCCTGTTTTATTGCATTGCAATTTGAATTGACTTGCATTGAAGCTTCAGTAGTTGATGAGTGTTGAATCACTCCTGTCAGCAATAACACATTATGTGACTCTGGGGAACGTTGGGAGGAGTCAGTAATTTCGGGAGACATATAAAATCTGTCGTAAAATATAACAAATGAGTCTTGAAGCTTCCTGCAGGCGCCCTACTTTCATTATACAGAATAACTGTGTATTACAACACCCACGTATTTGTAAAGTTTTAATGTAAAGTAACATAAACTTCACCCCTAGTGCAGTAACATGATATCATCCTCCATCACTCTGCGGTCGGAAGAAGTTTTTTTTTTTCTCTCTTCCTCTTCTCCTTTGCGTTGCCTTATCTCATTGCTGCACGTGCTGGAACAAAACCAACTACATGTTCCCAGAGCTTCAGAGTAATTCTTCTTCTCCTGGACAATTTTTCACCTCTAACCACGTCAATAGTTGATCTTGCAGAGCTGTAATGGATTGTGTTATAGTACATTTTCTGCCATTCTAACCGAATTGACGTTTGCTATAGATTTGCATGCACACACACCCACACACACATAAACACACACTCTACCATCTATATGTGAAAGTATTCATCACCATGCTGCATATACTGCCTCGTTTTCCATACTTGGCTATGAATTGTACATTGTTCTTCCACCACATTGTTAATTCCCCTGCATGACATGAGTCTTTGTCTGCATATAGACCATAGGACACTTGGGACTGTAGCTCTCGCTTATCAGGTTACGACATTTCAGTCACTGCACCTGTCTCCATCTGTCACAAAAAATATGTGACTATGAAGATATACCTGTAGGAGTGAGGAGGGTTACACACTCAGTCAGCAGTGAGGCTTCCTCCTGGGGGTAGTGAGGCGATCATCAAGCCCAGCAGTGATGCAGTCGCTCTGGACACACATGGATTAAGGAGAAGGAGGTGGAGGGTGGATGGTTGGTGGTGCAGCGAGGAGGGGGGCGGGGGGATGAAGGGCAGCTTTAGAGGTGACATCAGTTGCTTCTGATGCCAGAGCTGCTTCGGTTCTTACACAGAGATTATAATTACCACCAGTTTTTCTTCCTTTCTTTGTCTATCTGAAATCTGTTTACACGTTAGCTTTTCATTTTAATTAAAGGCGCCCGAGTGTCACTGGTACTGATATGGTACCGATACATTTGTGTAAAACTCTTTTTTTATGTGTAAATAAACATCATGTATGTTTTCGTCTTCAAGGAGATTTACAAACCCATATCTCTCTCTCTATCGTCTCCTTTATCTTAATCTTTTTCTTTTTTTTTCAAAACATCATCATTTCATCTCCTGTGACATACTCAGGCTGTATTATCACAGCACATCATAAACAAGATTTACATTTCATGGATGTTTTTCATATTTGTAGACATAAACCACTCTGTCCAACATAAAGACACACTTTGTTCAGCTGCAGCCACCCGCAGCTTCTTGCAGCACATTCAAATCTGGTTCGACTGGTTTTAGTTTGTTTTTTCAGATTAGTAAACTTATGCTGACGTGTGTTTCGAAAAAATAAAATAAATAAAAAAAAAATATGATAAGCATGTCCGTAAAAGGCTTTTGGTGTAAGAAAATTCTGTCTAAACAATTTAAAATGATGCATAATAATAATAAGAACAGGATCAAAACATGTGGTTAAAAGGCGACAGGACAATGTTATTTTCATTCATGGTCACCCAGCGATGGTGATTTCAACCAGTTGGCTGTTCTAGAAGAAAATATCTAAACAAGTACCGAAAGGTAAGAGCAATTTTTGACATTCGTTATCCCCAGAGGATGAATCTTTCTGACTTTGATGATCCCATTACCTCTAGTTTTCTACAACTCAACCTGTACATGAAATCCGTATCAATCCACAGCTGAAAATAGTATAAATTCCCAATAAATCCAGAAAACTACAGATCTCTGGTGTTTTAATGAATGCATATATATATATATATATATATATATATATATATACAATTGCATTACAAATGCAATATAGGTGTGTGTGTATGTAGCATCAAGTGCCAGACAGGATATTTATCTTTTCATGACCTTTATCTGAAACCTAAAGACTAAACCTGTGTCATGTAAATTTTGTGTAACATCATATGCACATATTTACAGAGCTGCAACTGATGTGGACAAAGTGTTTATAGTTTAACCATCCTGAGCTACCCGCTGCATTCACAGAGTTTGACCCAGTTAGTAAACAGCATTTGCCTTGCCTGATGAGGACACACACACACACACACACACACACACACACACACAGATGCCTGCACACGTCAGTGATTCTGGCAGCCAGCACGATGCACTACATACTCTCTCCTCTTACATTATAACAGTTTGACACGACTGAGAGGAGAGGCAGACCATAGTAATGAGACAAATGTAAAATGTTTCTCCTGATTTTTTTTTTCCTACTAAAACTTTTAACCCCATAGTGCTTTGGCACGTTCTGTTTTCTTTTCTTTTCAAGTTCTTGCTGAATTAAGAGTTGGGGGGTGGATGAAAATACCAAACCATAGACGTCACAACACTCTCCCTAATTAAAACAATAAACGGCATTTATGAGTCTGCAGACGAGTGATTTCACACTCTCACGCACTCTTATGTTTGCTGGGAGACACACGCAGGCTAATGCCAGCCTAATCCTGTCTTAAACATGACATGACACCTGTTATAATCGCTCAGTCGTGTGCACTAAATGCCAGGGAGGATTATAGCAGATGTCATGACATGGACTGTAGGAGCTTTATGTATGAACATGTATGAATCTTTTTCTGTCACCTCTGTGGAAATGCCACGGGTAACCACTTTAATCTCATTTGTGTGTCTTGCGTGTTGTGTGTGCTTATTGTAGAGCGTATCAGCGTGTCTGCAAAAGCAAACATATGGCTCCTTGCAGTGTTTTTCTTTCCCAGTCCTGCAGCCTGTCTGGCTGACTCTCGTGGTACTGCATGGGGGGAGGGAGGGATGAACCACAGCTGCTGTCTGACGTAAATGCAGCACAAATGCTCTGTTTGTGCGGTCACAGCCCCTCTGACAGCTCTAACCAGTTAATGGGTTACCTCACACTCCCTTCCTCTCCCCTCCAATTCACTTCTGCGGTGTTGCTAAACCTTGTGATGGATGTTTCAGTCAAGCCTGAGCAGATGTTGAGAGCCCATTGGCGATCAGAGAAGAAAACGGTAACATACTGTCATTTGTCTGTAATGGAGCCTGTTAAGGCCACGGAGTACGTACAAGTTGTGCAGTATCATTATTTGTGATGCTAAGCTAACACACAGCAGGGGTTTAATTAGGAGCAGACTCCTCATGTGCGCAAATACTGCTGTATAATATATTCTGCTGCTTTTAGAGAAGCTGTCTAAAGTTTCAAAGAGTAACCCTGACAGAGCAGCTCTGAGGATGTTCATTCAGCGTAGACTGACAACATAGATTAACATCCCACCCACTGTACAAATCTCATCTTACTCCAGTTACGTCATTTGAAGCCAAAATATGCATAGTAGTGATTGGAAAGTGGAGCCGCGGTATTGAAAGCCCGTCAGAATTAATCATGACAAGACAAATAAATAATTAAATCCAAACTTATCTGTCATCACTGAGGAAAATGTATTTAATAGGCAGGGATTCGTGACCTCTGCTACACCGGGCCACTGGGGGGACTATCGCAATGTTTTGTTTTCACTTGTGGGGAGGTGTCATGACGTCCATCTTTAAACTTAAGCTACTGGTGTGTTCCAGTTGTACTCAGAGGTGGGAATTTCTGAGTACAGAGTCGGAAATTTGAACGGGAAGCTGGATTGCCAACTCGGAAAGTCAGAAGAACCGCACCAACCCCAACATAAGCATTAAACATGGCTGCTACTGGCATCAATAGTTTATTACAGTTCTGACTTTACACACACAATAAAACATCATGTATTTATCTGTAGACATTTCTTTACACTGTTTGTATGTGCAGAATATTGTGTAGGCCCATTGTTGTCAAGTTGCTAACAATGGCTACAAGTAGGATAAATGTTGCACGTATTTCGATGGAGCATGCTTTCCTGCAAGTAACCGTGTTTTCCTGCCTTTTCAACTAAAACCCTGTCGACTCGCAGGTGACGTCATCGTTTTTACATCGAACCAACAATCGAAGCAGCACATGCTCCAGACAATGTATCCGAATGACTTTGATGATATAAATACATAAATTTACTCTAACTCACTCACTCACCATTTGCACATCAAAATTTGTATTTGTCTGGTGAAACATCACAATATGCAGCGGATGGATTGGTGCATACATTCATGATTCCTAGTCAAGATGTTTTCCAGCACCAGTCACCTCAGAGAAACCTGAAAAACAACTGACAATCCCATTAGCCTCAGCAGCATTTACAACAATAGCACGTTAGCATGCAGATGCTAGTATTTCTGGTGTGGACTTGATCCAGGCTTAAAGTGATACTATATAAATGACGTGAGAGATTACCTAACGGCAAAATACAGCACAAGTATTAGAAAAACTGTTGAAACTTCACCAACACTGGGCTAAAAATACAGGACATCTCAGCCTCTGCTTCTTCAAAGTTGTACATTATAAGTCTCACAAATTTGTTGAAGGTCAATATTAACGTTTAATTACCCTATTTAGGGCATATAGTAAATCTTAGAAATGGGTTAATATGTCTTATAAAACAAGCTCACGGTGCATGAAAGGAAATATTCAACATCTTTTCTATGCTCAACTTTGCTGTAACATCAGTGACTATAATATAGACTATAACTTTCTAGCTGCAACATCTCAACAACAATAATGGAGACGGAAGAATAGACTGAAAATAAATAATTTGTATAAAAAGACAACAGACCCTGGCTTTCCTTTCAAACATCCTCAATGACTCAACTAGAATTTTAACCATAAAATAACCACTGATTTAACTGCCTCGGTGACGTATCCCACCACTCCCTTTTGTCTTTACCAACTCTGAAACCAAACCTGTGCCCTTCTACTGAGCTCAGTGTTTGTGCCACTTTATGATGCAGTTAAGCATAAACGCAAACCACAGTCCAGCTGACTCAGTCCACTGAAGCCCAACACGTCCAGCAGCACAACACTCACATTATCTGTGTCAGTGAACACAGTGAATCCTCAACATGAAGCACTGCAACTGCTCTCTGATGCAGAAGAAATTGTAATGAGGAATGATTTTCTTCATCGTCTTTTTTTTTTCTTCATTCTCAGCAAATGATACAACCCGCAGGGAGAACTGTGATGTATCAGCGCACCTCAGTAAGAATTTCTCTCCCTGTCCATCGATCATTTATAGAAAACATGTAATGAGCCAATTCAAGGTTATACATTGTTTTTCTTCAAGGTCTCTGTGTGTGTATGTGTCTGTGTTTCCACACATGTTCTGACTGCACATGTGTCTGTGTGTGTGTGTGTGTGTGTCTGTTCAGCTTAAGGCGCTGCACATTTTTTTTTGCAGAGTGGCCACACTTTTCCTCACCTCTGTGAATTGTGGGATTGGAGCTGGAAGGCATTGGGATGGGGAGGGGGAGGGGTGTGGGGGGGGGTGGGGTTAAGACATGCATACGCAAACACACACTCCGAGCAGCGCAGATTTGATTAGTATGCAATGATCTTGATGGAAGGCTCAGTTCAGCTAAGGGGATTGTAAACGTGCCTGAGACGTTGACGCAGGCTGCTGACATCATTGCCCATACGTCTTTTTGACCAAGCAGTCTCCTCACTGGCTTGAGGGAGGAGGAGCAGGAGGGAGGGAGGGTGGAGGGGGAGAGAAAAGGAGGGAAACAATGACATCAAGTCTCTTCATATCTATGAAAGAAGAGATCTGACGTGAAGCAGGAGGATTAAATATTATTATATACTGTAGCTGGAGAAGTTGAGACAAAGGAGGATATTATATGCAGGAAGGAGATTCATGCTGTGGCTAATTTAAAAAAAAAAAAAAATAACTGGTGGTATCTGGCATTCAGCCGCCCACCCGACCTCTAAGACCAGGATATTTATATTGTCACTCCTGCAGGAAAATTATTCCGCCACCTTCTTCTTCATATCACCAGAACATCATTAAGGCTGCGGAAATGTCACCATGCACCTACCGTTAATTATACACGGAGAGAATCACACTGAGATAATGATATTTGACTCATAGTGTGGGAGGAATGGATATCATGAAAAAGAGAGGGGGAACTTTCCTAGAGAGCTGCACAAACTGCATATTATCAGGCTGACGTCGTTCATGCTATAGTCTGCCTCAGAGAGAGAACAAGAAAAAGTTTATGAAAAAAGTAAAGTAAAGCATTTCTTTTTTTTAATAATACTCTGTCATAAAGAGCATTAAAGAAGACAGTTGTGCTGATTTGAAGTCTAGCAGCTCTCTTATCTCTGCTGCTAAAAATGGCAGAAGGTTTGCCTGTGGATTGTGCGCTTTAAGCTGGATGAGCATATGCTGCTGCGTAGTGTGGCAGGTGACTCCTCAGGGCCTCTTCGATCTCTTGGATATTTATTTTCCTTCCTTCCTAAGTGTCTGACATTTACTGGCTGCAGAGAACTTAGTGCAAAAGAGATAAATCGAGGAGGAAAAATGAAGCGTGGGGAGGGCTGAGGGAGAAAAATAAAAAAAGTGATGAAAACAAGAGGGGTCTTTGTGTTGCAGTTAATCTGAGTTTAATCAAGAAAGTGAGCAGTGGGTGGCCTGGTGCTGGATGAAGAGAACAGGTCATGTTGGACAAGGAACAGAGGTGGAATTGTGTCAATCTATCTGTTGCCTCCTTTTATCTCACAACAGCCCTAGCAACAAAATCAAACAAAACTCAAAACACTGTGTGGCTCAGACGGAGACTTGGCTCTGACGCTTCCTGTCAGTTGGTGTCTGACAACATGGCAGACAGTGAATGTGCAAATTAAGAAAAATAAAAGTATGCATCCATGAAAGTATGGTTTAAAAACTTAATTTGAAAAAAAAAAAAAAAAAGACACACTGACACTTCTTCTGCAAACATAAATCCCTGGAAACATACTTACAATATAACCATAACTACTACATGTCTTAACCACAATGTGCCAGTGAAAACTGATTCGTCTCCCTACTTGGTTTTTCAAGTACAAACAAAAAAGCAACTTCACGAGGTGGTGTTTTCAGTACATTGTGTTCCTCCCTATTTACTCCACGTAGTGTGTGCAGTTTTAATACTCTCATCGAATCTCAAAGCACAGAAAAATTAAATAAAAAAAAAAAAAGTGTATCAGAGACTGAGTGATCCCACAGTCCTGCGGCTCCACGGTAAGCTGGAGCACATTTTCTGGATTTATTGTTCTGGCACATGAGAATCACTGGCATAAGAGTGAAGCGAAACAAACAATATGTTCTGCACAGGCTGTGGCTGCGTGTGTGTGTGTGTGTGTGCGTTTGCACATTATGTAAAATGATTGCACAAGTGCTTTTGTTGCAGAAGATAAGGAAGCCACTGAAGATGAAAGTTTTGTGAGTGAGATGAGTGCATAACTTTCTGGTCACGGTGTCATAATCTCACAAAAACTATTATATAAAATAAAGATAAACCAAACTGTTGATGTCATTTCATTCAAGTAAGATTGTACGATACTTAAAATAATCTACAATTAAATATGTAATGTAATTGTCTGTGAATATATTGTGCTGTTGTGTAAGTCCATGTAACGACTTATCCTACAAACTATGAGGAATGACCTCTTGACCCTGACTCTGGCTTTCCTTTTTTGGCTTTAGTGCAGAAGAGGATCGCCCACCTCCCCCCTCCTCCTCCTTCTCCCGTCCACCCCTTTAGTCTGGAAGATCCAATGCTCACATGGCTCGAGCAGGCGAACACACAGATGTCCTGAATGTCATTTCTCCCTCTCAGACACCCTCCTTTACCCAGCTTAGGTCTTTTAATCCACGCTTAGCTGTTCTTTTTCTCTGGCACACTCTCAAACTCTCTCCCCCCGCTGATCAAAAACATTGCATTTTGCTCAACCTGTTGCCAATCTGCCCTGAAAAACATGAGGGAGGTCAAGTGGTAGGAATTAAGCAACGACAAGAGGGAAATTAGTAAAATGAGTTATACTGTAACACGTCTGGAGTGAACAAAAGTCAATTTAGACCAACATAGACTCTGCAGCAATATGTGTGAGGACAAGTAATTTAAAATTAACCAATGTTGTGCCCTGTATCCACATGTTAGCACGTTACTAATCAGCTCCAGGTGGCTGCTTTCTCTGACAAACAGTCACTAGTTTTGCCCTGAGGCCATGTGTGTTTCTGGTTCCCTTTACACTTACACATTTCTAGAAACATTTCTTTCCAGAGTAAAAAGGGGGAGGGTGGTGGGGGTAAAACACAAAGAGACGCTGCAGTTACACACTGTTATATCCTTTAAAGAGGCCTTGTGGCTAACCATAAATGATCACATGGGTTAAGAACTGTTATCTGGACTTAGGAGCCAGCTGAGAGACCATATGGACGCCAGGCAGCAAGATCAGGAGCATAAGATGCAGCAACACCTGGAGGGATAAAACTCACAACTTTCTTTCCATCTGTACTCTCACAATGTCACTTTAAATGTCAAATTTGAGATTTATCTCCTCTGTAAAAGAATGAATATGACTGGAGATGTTCACCATGTGGAGATAGTACGTCATGGTATAGACTTGTTTTATTTGCTCACGTGAAGGTGCTTCCAGTTCCCAAAGCTCTTAGTCTTTCATCTCTTTATCCCACCAACAACATGAAGTCTGGTGGAGCTTTGATGGTTTCATCTGTTTGGTTGTTTTTTTTTTAAACATGATTTTATCAAGTCTTACCTTTGTACTGATTTTCTGTGTGTCCCATATATCAAATCCATTTCATCATGAGCAGCTCAATTCAGTAAATCCTCTGTTAGTGCAGGTTGTGTGTGTGTGTGTGAGGAGAAAGACAAATAAAAGTGACCCAGACTTTTTTTTTTTTGCAAAATTCATTCACTCTCCATGTATTTGGAGCGGTCGAATAAGAGCATTACATCACTGAATCACTACGAGGGGTGCATCATCCTGCCTCACTCAGAGCTGATGACCTCTTTCTAAAGTATCCCTCTCTTCTCTCTCTTTCTCTCTCTCTCTTTGTGTTTTCATCCCTACATTGTTGTCTCCCTCTTTTTTTATTTCCTCATTTACCTTCTTTCTTTATTATTATTTATTTATTTATTTTAATTGTATCCATTCATTCAGTCTGTCTGTGCTTTATCTACTTTTCATTTCACTGCCATTGTCAAGCTCACTGTCACCTTTCTGGGTATCTCACATACCCTTCCCCTGCCACACTCAGCCCAGGATAATAGGCTGATCCGTGGTATGACGCACATAGCTCTGTCTCCAGAGGGGCTTTTGCGCACACAAGCATTCATAAAGGCTCTGTGTAACCTGATGTGCAGACACAGGCTGTGGCCAGGTATTTACATCTTGAGATAACCAACACCACAGGATTACTGTATCAGTGCCTCCGTAGATAGTACAATACAATGTGCATTCTTAAGCAGAAAAGGCTTTTGTTACTTTTATGAATAGTGATCATAAAAACAGATTATTTTATAACCAGCAGGGATAATGAGCACAGTTCCACATGAAGATCATTTTCCTTTTCCCTGTGACCGGAGTTTACTTACCAGTGTTTACTTTTAAGCCTACAAGCAAAAAAAAAGTATACATTTTCATACTTTACACCATTTTTACACCATATTGTCAAGAGCATATTTACAAGATAAATAAATAACTGGTACAGAAAAAGTTATAATTTTGAGGTAAAATCATTGCTAACAAAATAAAATCCCAAATAACACTAACACAGTCCATGTGGCATAAAAAACAATAATGTTTTGTTTGTAGGTAAATATGAAGTTATCGCTAACAGCTAGTTAGCATAATGCTAATAATGCTACAACAAACATTGACCATGATAAACATAGCTACAAAGCAGCTAATTTAAATGACGATTTAAATAACGTAACTACAATGTTAGCATAGGAGATAACCATCTGAAATATTGATCAAAGGCTCTAAAGAACCAACTAGCAGCTCAACAGTGAATGCTATGCTAATGCTAATGGTGCACTTGAAGACCAAAGAGCTTTAGTAATTTTCTACAATTTTTCTATTTCTTTTTCTATTTATTTCCTTCTATTGCCTAGCTTTTTAGACCTGCTCAAACAAGAAAATAATAAATCTTACAAGACTTCTGCTGTTGAAAATTCCTTGTTTTTCCATGAAAAAAGTCTTACGGCCTCAAAAAATGGCTTTTCCTTTTGACATGTGCAGGTCTATAAATATACAAAACTTGACTTGCTTTCTGTTTTTCTAGCTACTGTATACTACACAATGCAACATGGTAACAAAGGAGTAATTCAGACACGTTCGAACCAGAAATTGACTGTGAAGACAAAGAAGAAAACGAGCGAATCGTCTTGAAGTTGATGCATAAATTATCCTTCAGCTTGACAATATTATCAGCATTAACAACTAACATGTGTTGTAAATCTTAAATTAAATTGTGCTTCCAGTTGACAGCTCTGACTCATTTACTTTAGTTTGAAAAATACCAATAATTAGCAACACCTGGCTGCTTCATAATACTGTGTGAAAAGCCCCACCCTGCAAGTTGATGGGATCGGTTCCTTAGGTATGTGGTGAATGAAACTCTGAATCCATTTTTTCTCAGTCTGTCATAAGTGCTCTAATGCCACCGTGTCAGTTCTCACACTTCACAGTATCGACTGCTTATTCCATTCATGAAATGAAAGTTAAAAGGCTGATTTTCAGTGTTTTAGCCAAAATAAGTGGACAACTAATCCATCAGAAACATACCTACTCACCAATATTTGATTTTATTGATCTAGTTGCACCAACTAGCCTATGTCACATGCTGAAAATATATGAACCAGTGTGCCCTCTTACATCCTCTGGCACAAATATTTTAGTTGTTCCAAAGTGCAGGTCTACAGCTTTTAGCTTTTAAGCTTTTAAACTTAAAACCAACCAACATCTTCAGCCTGGTGTTTGATTGAATATAGGTCATGACATGACTCACTTTACCACTTATTCTATTTCATCTCTACTTTTTTTCCACAGGTAGTAAAGAAAGCCCATGTGGTTCCTTCTATAAGTGAGAATGCTATTATTATCAATCAAGCATTTTACAGCTTTCTGGCTCCCTCGGGGCCTGTACCACTGAACTGCTACAGTGGAAAAGCATCCAGTCGATTAGCTGATTACTGTAATTTATTTCCCTTACTGTAAATCACAGTCTCTCAGGAAAACATTTGTATTTCCAGCACTTATAAAACTCAGCTTTTAATCTTTATTTTTCAAATTTACACTATCAATTTTGAAAAATCCTTTTTTAAATACCATATATTATAGAGGAGTTTAAAGCAAAAAACTCCAAAATCTGGAAGAAATAAGTGAGTGAGAAATGTGTGTGTGTGTGTGTGTGTGTGTGAGAATATGTGAGGCCCTCATCTCTGAAATTGTTTGTTTGATGAGGGCTGGTGCTGGACCTCCTGGATGATAGCTTGACGCACAAGCTCACGAGGATAACCCCGGCCTGCCAAAGTCAACAAGCGTAGACAGACCAGCGTTAATTATCAAAGAAGAATGGAGCCCCTGTCCTCCACAAGACACAATAATACCAAATGATCAGACAAAAGAGGTTTTTCACAAACTGTCAGAGGCTGTAAAAGCAAATAGCTAAATAAATGGATAAATGGACTGAGTTATCAGAGTGGAACAACAAACCCGGGTAGTCTGTCAGTGGAGTGTATGCACATGTGTTTTAAAATCATTATGAGCTGCCAAATGTTTCACAGTTACATAGTTCCAATATTTAATGAAAAAAAGGGAAGAAAATAAGAGTCATATGAGGAATATAGTCTCTTGCGGTCAAAACAGGTCGTTCTGCATCATGACCTCCCAGAACTCCAGTACTTTTGTTGCAGGTCTGAGAGCAATTTTCTTGACGTGTTTCTGTGGTGATTATGAAAGCTAGTCGCAATGCAAGCTGTGTCACACATTGGACACGGACACAGTAAGCAGCAATCGTGAGTCAGTGAAGGGAGCAGGAGATGAGTGACATAAGAGAAATTGTAGTCAATGAGGTCAGCAACATTCAGACGACATTTAAGCCCATTTGTGTGAGTGTGTGTGTGTGTGTGTGAGTCGTGTATTATTCATGAGGTTGTTTACTTGCACATTTACATTTGTCCCTTACATACAAACAGCTGGAATCAGTTTAACAATGAAACATTTATTATTTATTATTTATTATTATTTATAGATAGATAGATAGATAGATAGATAGATAGATAGATAGATAGATAGATAGATAGATAGATAGATAGATAGATAGATAGATAGATAGATAGATAGATAGATAGATAGATAGATAGATAGATAGATAGATAGATAGATAGATAGATAGATAGATAGATAGATAGGAATTCAGGAATAAAATGTATTCTTGCACACTTCCTTGGACTCAGGGCTTCTGCTTTACTACCAAGTACTTCTGGTAATACTAGTTACTAGTATACTAGTTACTAGTATTACCAAAGCAAACGTCCTGGGTCCATGAAGTGTGTAAGAATGCATTTTATTGCCTATTTCCAAGAGGCAGATTGTGTTATTTAATCTTTTAAATGTGTGTATCTCGGTGTGTGTGTCTCATTATAATGGCAGCCTAATTACACAGGAATACAGTCCTTAATACTGTCCATAATGTCAAGTCTGTGCTGAACAGGTTCAAACTCACTGTAATGACATTGATGACCTCATTTGACTCTAGTGCCACCATGAAGTTGACTTTTATAGTTTTGTGCATCTCATTAAATAATAGATCAGTTAAGATGATAATCGGGATGGTCATGTTTACTAAGGATCAACTTTAATGACTATGTCTTTTTATGTCTGTTTATAACCAAATATCTTCAAAATGTACCTATTAGCATGCTCAGCTGCTAAATTAAGATGGTGAACATAATCATCATGGTAAATCCCCTATCTAAAAGCACCTGTACATCTAAACAGCGTCCCAGCAGTGCTGTTATGACTGTAGACTTAGCTTAGCTTAGTCTTGTCAAAGCATTACCTGTTCATTCTCTGTTTTATACCACAATATTTAATGATGTGTAAATTAAATTACATATAAATATGATAATTATTAACCAGAAATATTTACGTTGCACTTAAAATGTAATCAGACATCATGATTAAAATAGTTCTCAGTAGAGTGCAGGCCTGTGCTGATCTTAAACCTCTTTCAGTGACTCTGCTCTACAGATTAATGGCTTCTTTCCCGGTTCATGCTTCGTCCGTCTACCTACGGTGGAAACCAGCAAACAAACAGACAGACATGGGTGAAAACACAACCTCCTTGGCAGAGGTAAAAATATCCAGCTGAGACAGCATGTGCAGCCAATCTGGAAAGAGTTGCAGGCTGATTCTTTTGGTTCAAGGTCAGACTCAACAGATGTTCTTGAAAAACACATGGTGTCACAGCGAGAGTTTGGATGTGCAACACAGAGGTCACTGCAGTCAGAGGGAGGAGGTCAGTTTGTTTTTAAAAAAGGGTTAGATTGTCCCCGTAAAAACACTGGATTTGTGTTTTCTCTGACAGTCGACGTTAATCGTGTTTTGTAGTCGCACATCTCACCTTCAAAGGATTATCTGCCGTCTTGTGATCCTGACCTTGAAGCCCAGATGAACTGTGATATGTATTGTCTGAAAAGAGCAGCCAGGGGACATTTGAATTGATTAAATCTAGTAGATAGTCCTAATTACATGACACCAGATTAACAGAAGTGGATGTTTGATCTTCACTTTGAAGGAATCCCAGCTCTGGTTTTTCTTTGAACCCTTGCATTCCTGACACTATTTATTCAGCAATTAGTTTGAAGATCAGTAAAAATATGCAACCAAAGTAAAAAAAAAAAAAAAAAAAAAAAGTTGGTTTCAGAGTGTTTACCAGTGCAAACAGAAAGTTCACACTTTCAAAGTGTGACTCATTACATCCTGTTGTACACTCTCTGTTTGCAGTGAGATGCACGGGAAAATTTTAATTCTCTGAATTTAAATAAGTGATAAAAAGGACTGAAATACCCCTTGAGCTGACCTTTGTTCACCCACATTTGACAAAGGGGACACGCAAAGGAAAATAGAAAACCCACTCAACACTCCTTATTTACAGAAGCCGACTGAATGTTTGCCTGTTTTCAATAAACACTGACGACTGACTCAAGTCTTGAGGACGTGAAGACTGCTCACTTGCTCGCATTTTTTTTTTTTTTTACCAAGATTGTGTTCATGATTGATAACAATGATTGCAATCTTTTCTTCCCTGCTGACACAGGAAATGCTTAAGCCTTTGTGGCATCATTGTTTACTGTAACATGTCGCCTGCAGTTATAATGAAAAACGCACACACGGAAATTTTCAAAATGGCCTGGACTGTGACAGGGTTGAAGTGTTCATTACGTCAGCACATTTCCTCAACTTTTCTGTGATTACGTGATCAAATCAAAACCTGATTATGTTGTAGTTCAGCATCACACACCATGACCCCCCATGTGGGACCTTTTATTTATCAGATTTTCAAGAATACTGATAAATAAATGTCACAGAGAAACATCTGAGTGGCTAAAAGTGAATATGATGACACATTTATCAAGGGTCTCACTCACTACTTACAGCACAGTGTAGGAGAAATGTTCAAGACCAGCTCTTAAGTGATGATTAATGGTGATTTATTAATGTATTCACAGAGTGGGAATAGATACAAGAATTTGCTCTATATCTGCCACATTATTTATTCCTTTAAAAGAAAACCTCAAAAAAGTCAGTGGTGTTATCTGCGGAAGCATAGACAGCTTTTTTTAGATGTTAAGTTTCCCTAAAAACCTCTAATATGTCCATTTATGGTAAACATACAGAGTAGAGTGTTATAAATAGTTATATATTAGATGTCATGAAGAAAGAATAAATCAAAATCATCTTGAGCTTTATTCTTCATGTTGGCAATCTGAGGAGTAAAAAAAAAATCTTATTCTGAATTATACATGTTGAATCAACTAAAAAATGACTGATTATATTTTGTGCAATCACTTCAAAACATACTTGACAGAGAAGGCGTCATCTGTTACTTGATCTACTGAGACCTGTAGAGTATATACATTGTCAAACTGACTTAAAAAATGTCATTATAACTTGAGAGAACCTTTGAGGTCGAACTTCATCACTTTCAAAAGTCCCATGTTTTTTTTTAAGTAGGTGGATAAACACAGACCCAGGTTGCTCTCAGATAAGTGAGCCCACGCTGTGATATGTCACTCGTTTCTTTTTTAGAACTCGTCTGTCATCACGCTGAGACAATCTGACTCAGGTACATACAGTTTATATAACTACGTCTGCTTTGCACACTCAACTGTGACATGCAAGTGCGGCAGATATCCAAATGGCAGCACATAGAGACATTTGGTTATGAAAGCAGTCAGATGAGAGGCAGTGTGGGCCGTGTGGTTTTGTTGTAAGTGTGCATCAAAATATTGCGTGACCTTTCAGCTGAGACGTTTTGCATGCTCTTTGCATTCCTTTAACATTTCAGACTGTAGGTGGGTAGAATCCGTGTCTGCACTGGGGTTGACGTTTGGTATTTACATTCACTTCACTAACTCGTCTTGCATGCAGTGAAATGTACAGTACGTTTATTGTAACATTTCACTCACCTGAGACATGATATAATTTAGTGGTTGCAGGAAATAAAAGTCAAGACACTTGTGTGTAAGCTTGCTCCTACAGGACATGTTTTTTTTGCTACGCTGGCACAACATGCAATTAGGAAAGAAGAAGCAAATAAGACATAATATAAAATGATAATAATCGTAAATACACATGCATATGTATAAATGAGACAGAATTTCAAGGCCTCTTTAACATTAGCAGGTCTACAAATGTGTATTCAACTTAACTGCTTAGTAATTAGATGCAGATTAATTTTTATCTTTCATACCTCAAAATGGCAGAATGGCACCAGCACAGGAAAATCCTCAATATCCTGCTTTGGTCTCTTGCACATGTTTCTGTTAGTTTCATTGTCATGTTTAGTGCATAGTCACTTCATGTGGATGTGAGTCACAGGCCAGAGAGTGTTTTAAATTGCTCACCTTACAATTCATTGTGTTTTATCGCCATAACACATTGGCTCACGTCTGATTTATCCTTGACTCATTGTTTGCTTTTTTGTTTGTTTGTTTGACTTTTCACCAAAGTGTCATATTCCCTTCAGACTGTCGGCCGATAGTTATTGAAAAAGGTCTTAAAGCTGCGCTGAACATGTTGACCTGTGACGTAAATGAGGTGCAACAGCAGCAAAAGTAAAGAAAGAATTGTGAAGTGAGCAAACATCGATGTCAGTTAGTCAACATTTAGCTGGTAATACCAGTTACTGGTATTACCAGTAGTACTTGGTAGTAAAGTAAGGTCCTGTGTCCAAGGAAGTGTGCAAGAATGCATTTTATTGCTTATTTCCAAGAGGCAGATGTGTGTGTATCTGTGTGTGTGTGTGTGTGCTCTTTGACGCAGCCCAAATATATAAAATATTTAAAGGTGCAACCTTGTACAATTACTATAATCGAATAGAACAGATGCAAACTTACTTTTAATTTCAGTTGGCAAACTTTGTAAGATGAGATTGTGAAATGAAGAGTGAAGTGAAGCTAAATAAAAACCAGATATCTAACAAATCATATGTGAGTTTTTCATAGCAGTTGCTTTAGCAGACGTCACAGCCTGCAAACACTTTGTTTTTTATTTATTTTGCATTCAGCTACTAGTCTTTCTATTCCCGATTTAGGAATTTTCACCCACTCTTCCTGCTGATCACTTCAAGTCCTGCGAAGATATTTTTAGGCCGTCCTGCACGTTCAACATCTACCCACAGAGTTTCAGTGAGATGCTGAAGTCTGAGCCTTTTTCTTGAAGACAAATGCAAAGATGCAAACTTTAACAGAAGAGAAACTATGATAAGAAGAAGAAGAAAAGATTTATGTGTTGCTGTGATACTGTTCTACTTTTTTTTCAACCCTTCAAAAACTCTATTTATTTCTTTATATTCCACTTTATGAACTGTATTAACCTCAACACTTTGGTAATGATGTTCACCTGACCTTCATGGCAGTAAAGAATACTGAATTTAACTGAATTAAACTCAAGAGAATTGAATTAAATTCAATAAAACAGACCAGAATAGAATAGAATAGAATATAGTTTACCAAAAAATAGTTTTTAAAATAAAAAATAAACCCAATAAACCGTCTAACGGTCACTAGTTGCTTTCTGTTTCTGTTCCGCGCGCTGCCGGTCTGAGAACTGAGCGCGAGGCTGTCTGCGAGCAACAGCCCGGCAGAGGGAAACATCACGTGGTGACACATCTCTACGACTGACGTCACCGTCCCCATCTCCAAGCAACCCCTCCATCAGCACTGGCGTCACCAAGCGCCCGAGCCGCGCGGTTGCCGGGCAACTCGTGCCTTGCGCTCGGGTCCGGCCTTGCCTTGCACCCAGCTCGGAGCTCTGACGCGTGTGTGACGTTAATAAGGTGGGTATCAATTTGTTATGGTGGCGGAGGGAGGAGGGAGGAGGAGGGAGGAGGAGTTCCCCTTGTGAGTGCCGAAGCCCTCTGCTCCGCATTCCGCCGGAGCGCACAGCCACACACCGGCCGCAGCCCAGTCCCGGGCCCAAAGACTTGTTGTCCTATATCAAGAGTAAAAGACGCGAGGAAAAAAAAAAAAAAAAGTTACCCCGCGTGTTTTCTACAGTTTTTCCGTCTTTGTTCGACTTGACAATATTTCGCTCTGGTTGTGGAATGGTTCACGTTTCCTCTGAGAGCAGTTTGAACTGTGAGAGAAGGAGGTTTATGTCCGCTTTTTAAGGTAAGACTCGCATTTTACTCGAAGCTGTTATCCGGTGTATTGTATTTTACTTTAAGACCTTCATTTTCTATTTAACAATTAAAAAGTAACCTACCTACACTCTGTAATTGAATTATTACTTTATAATTAACACACCAAGGAAATGTATTTAATTAGAACAATGATAATTACACTTTTTGAGACAAAGTAATTCTTATAGCACCTTACTCCCTGCGGGGTTTTTGTTCCCACTGAACTCACTTGTTGTACAGTTTCCACACTGACGTGCCATATATATATATATATATATATATATATGTCCTATATGCTCCTAAGTTGATTTGAATAAAAAATATGCGTTAAATGATTTTAATGCAATATGCAATTTTTTTTCGACTACAGCCTGCAACTCATGTCTTTGCCTCTGCAGGTACGAGCCTTAATTTTATGCCAGCGCTGTAACTCCACGCTGTTGGTTGGTGCACCATGGTGATCATGACGGAGAACAGCCGGGGAGCTCAGTCCAGCCCTGCCCAGGGAAGGCCACTACAGGTCGGCTTCTACGAGATCATTCGCACCCTGGGGAAAGGCAATTTTGCAGTGGTGAAATTGGCCAGACATAAAGTCACTAAAACACAGGTCAGCAACTGCATTTTATTATTATTATTATTATTATTATTATTATTATTATTATTATTATTATTATTATTAAATATGCATAAATACATTTTATTATTTTTTGTTTACAAACTAATATTTTTTTCTGCTTTTTATTCCAGGTGGCCATAAAAATAATAGATAAAACCAGGCTGAATCCCTCCAACCTGGAGAAAATCTACAGAGAAGTGCAGATTATGAAGCTGTTGAACCACCCACATATCATCAAGCTGTACCAGGTGTGTGTTATCTCTCATCTCCCTGCAGTGTTGCTGTTTGTCGTGTGTGTTTGTGCGTTTGTGCACAATATGCTGTTGCAGCCCTGGTGATGTGATGACTTGGTGATGTGCAAGAAGACAAGTCTGGAGTAAAAATGCAGCAGTGTGGAAGCTTTGCAAATGTATTTGCCTCAGTAACAATGATGTGTTGCAGTAGAATTGTGCCTCATTATTGTAGACGTGTGGGATGCAGCCGTGCCATTATCTGTGTTAGTGAAGGGGGAAAAAAGGGAGCATTTGTTATCTAAGTGGTTTGTACTGGCTTGTTTTGAGCTGCTGACTCTCAGAACACATTGAATCATGAGTACAGCACAACAGCATTAGTGCAATCCCTTTTGACCTCTCCTTGTGTGAGTATGTGTTACAGTTGGAGTGCAAGAATAACCACGGGTACCAGGCAGAGCTACTGATAACAATGCATTTCTAAGATGTTTTTTCTTTTTGTTATCTAATGTCAGACTTGATAGCAGAGATAAGGGAAAGAGCACAGTCAGGAAAATGCAGGTTAAAGATTTGTCCACAGGTCTGAGGGTTAAAACCAATTAGCTTCTGTAAAAGCCAAGTGCAATGTGTCTGCGCGTCACGTGAAGACCAACTTACAAGGCGCTGTTTTACCTCTAATCAAATTGAAGACTTAGTGTAAGGAATCCGCTTTTTCCACAGAGCTGGCCTTTGCGAACGCACAAGTCTGGCAACAAACACACACCCATGCAAACAAACACACAAAGCATTTTCTTTTTCCTTTTTTTGTTTTTTTAAACTCTTTTTTCTCAGGTACTTTTTGAGGATTCATTCGCACCACCTCATTATCAAAACAATGTAAAGCTGAAACAATTGGTCGGTTAAAAAGTAAAAGTACAAAAAACAAATGTTTCCTTATTCCACTTCTCAGTTGGGAACTTTTGCTTCTTTTTTTGTCATATTTGATGGTAAAGGAAATATCTTTGTGGTTAGTGTTGTGCTTCTAAGGTGCCACTCAGTGGGTTTAAGGAAACTACCTTCACTTCTTTTCAGCGTGGGGTGGGTTAAAGGTCAGTCATCTTTCATGCAATCTTCTGACATGTCAGGTCTGTTGAAACTGGGTGTAAAGAGACATTAACCAGCGCCGATGTTTTGTTTAACAGCCTCTTTGTTCAGGTTTGATAGTTTGGTTAGAGTAAACTGTGCAAATTCAACAACACTGATGTTTAATGTTACAAGTACAAGTGTGTGAAATACACAATAAATCAAAGGACAAGTGTTCTGTGGTAACGTAAAAAGAGCTGGTTCAGCTGTGAAAGAGCTCAGAGTATAGTGACTCAGATAAGATCGAGAGTGATGGTAAACCATAAGATCTTTATCTGCATCTCTTAGATCTCTAGTCTCAACACTAATGACATCTGTTCTCTTCACCCTTGGGTTGTCTGAGGTGATGTTAGTCAGATGCTCGGTACTGAAATCTTTTTCTCACCACCGCAGACCATCTCTCTTTACTCTTAACTGTGGCATGAGAGAAGAAGTCTTGTGATACGACGGCTCACATCCTCAAATTGTTGGTGCAGTTTTTTTGGGGGGGTGGAGGGGGTGGCCTTTTTGGTCCTATAACCTGATGAATCAGCTCTAGTTAGTCTCATTGAGGACATGAGGACCTTCTATAGTCCAGTGTCACTGAAGCCTTTTCTCCATTTCTCTATCTGTATTTTTTTTTTTGTCTCATCTTCTCTTTGACCTTGTATTACCACACACTCCACTCTCCACTCTTAAATCCCAGTTAGCACAAACACCTAAATTTGTTCAAACTCACAGGAATTTGTTTTAATTCTTGAGGCTGTTGAGGGCCCTTGACGTGCCGCGGCTGCTCTTCAGAGCCGTGACGTCAGCTGCACCTCAAGGTGACACAGCCCCAGAGAGCTGCCCTATCTCACAGATAAAGACTACTCCCTGCTTGGAGGCATCTGTGGATTGAAACAGCCATGCTGCTTTTTTTTTTTTTTTTTTTCTAAAGGTGCTGGCTGAAAAGAATTAAGCTCCACCGTTCGGTGAAATTTAGTGACATTTAATTCAGAGTTGGCCAGGAGCTTTACCCAGACAGGGGTTTTGTCATCTGACAAAAATTGCTTTGTTGTGCAACCTTTCAGTTCAACCGCTCCGTCCCCTGACAGCTCCTCTGGGAAATAGAAGCTTTCTATGAACTCCAGGAAAGGGTTGAGAATTGCGTCTTTCCAGCCCACGTAGTGAGCAGATTGCGCTAATGGTGTTTTTGATACCCAGGACAGGGTTCATCGTGAATCTGTGTCTCTTGTTTCCAAGAAATGAAAGGATACGAGTAGCTTGAAATTCAGTCTGTTGCCAACTAGTGTCAGCCTTAAGGGAAAACATTTCTAACCATCTGATGTGTCTTTGTCCATGTGTAAATGTTATGCACTTCCCTTTTAGGGTTTGCGTTCACGTGTGCAGACGTGTCGTAACAAACATGATATAAATGCACCCAGGAAGTCACAGATGGCTGGCTTATGCAACAGGCCATATCATGGAAAGACAGAGAGCTGGTGTTTTGTGTTAGTGGAACAAGTGTATGGAGAAGTAAGACGGGGGATTTTTGTGGTTAGAAAATGTCTCATGTCTGGAAGTGCCTGAAGCAGGAGTCGGTGAAAGACTTGGAACAGACTTTAACCTGAAAATGAATTCTTTGTCATCACCGTCTGCTACGGACCTAGTTGGTTTAAATGTTTCTCTATTTTTTTCTTCTTTTCTCTCTGGTAGGTCATGGAGACCAAAGACATGCTGTACATCGTGACAGAATATGCAAAGAACGGAGAGATGTTTGGTGAGTTGAATGATGATGATGATGATGATGATAGTCTCAAAGATAAAACACCACAACACGTCTGGTCTGTCTCATGTAGACTAAAATATCTCTCTTTCTCTCTCTCTCTCTCGCTCGCTCTCTTTCCCTGAAGACCACCTGACCTCAAACGGCCGCATGAGCGAAGATGAGGCACGAAAGAAGTTCTGGCAGATTCTCACAGCGGTGGACTACTGCCACCGACACCACATCGTTCACCGTGACCTAAAAACCGAGAACCTATTGCTGGATGCCAACATGAATATCAAACTAGCTGGTAGGTCTGCCACATGTTAAATCAGTGTCTCTCTTAACCTCCACGTCTGTTTTAATATTCTGTTCGCTGTTTTGCCCTAAAGAAAATACTTGCTGCTGTGGTATTTCTAAACCCTTGGTAATTAAACCGTTGTTGTGCTGTCTGTGTGCTTATTAAGTGTGGGTAATTCACTCACTTTAGTAAGACTAATATCAGCCGGGGGAACAAATTCATCACACAGACAGATGCTGTTGCATAAAGAAACATTACAGCACAACTTTCACAGTACAAGAAAACAACCAGGCTTTTGTTGGAGAGGAGATGTGTTAATCTGTGTGTTTGATATGATCTGTTTGAACATCAGGATGATAAATTACATAACATACTGTGGTTTAAGGTTCTAGTGTAGCAACAATAAACCAGTTTGATTAACAAAACTGTTGCATGTCTCTTGTAGATTTTGGATTTGGAAACTTCTACAACGCGGGGGAGCCTCTGTCGACGTGGTGTGGTAGTCCACCTTACGCTGCACCAGAAGTGTTCGAAGGGAAAGAGTATGAAGGGCCTCAGCTGGATATTTGGGTAAGTTTGTGCAAACGAAATATTAACATAAAGGGTGATTAAGTAAGCAGCAACATTGTAAACACAGTACTAATGTCATCCATTTTGTTATTTTCTTCACAGAGCCTCGGTGTCGTACTTTACGTTCTCGTCTGCGGCTCTCTACCGTTCGATGGACCGAGCCTTCCTGCTCTCAGACAGAGAGTCACAGAAGGACGGTTCAGAATCCCTTTCTTCATGTCTCAAGGTATCTATTAACCTCACGTCTAATCACAACAATTTCTGCTAATTATTGTCATCGTTCCAAACCGAAGACTCACTTGTTGTTCGCGTCTTTATCAGACTGTGAAAACCTGATCCGTAAGATGCTGGTGGTGGACCCGGCCAAGAGGATTAGTGTGGGTCAGATCAAGCAGCACCGCTGGATGCTGGCAGACCCAACGGCCGCCCACCAGACCCTCAGCCATTCCCTCACAGAGTACAACTCAAACCTTGGTGACTACAGTGAACCTGTGCTGGGCATCATGAACACACTGGGCATTGACCGCCAGAGGACGATCGAGGTGAAAGAGCAAGAAAATAAGTTTATTCAGCTCACGTGATGTGTCACAAAAACACAAATTTACCATTTTCTGTCCTATTTCTTCAGTCTCTGCAGAGCAGCAGCTACAATCACTTCTCTGCGATCTACTATCTACTGCTGGAGAGAGTGCGAGAGCATCGCACCCAACAGCTGAGCCGCCAGTGTGGGACCTGGAGCCAGAGACCGAGGAGCACGTCTGACTCCACTGGCCCAGAGGTGAGCACTCCAGTCAGGTGTATCAGCCAACTTCAAACTAGTCCTGATCCTTTCTGTACTCGAAGTCTAAAAAGCCTTGTGATTTCTTCCTGCTTCTAGGTGCTTATGGAGTCGACTGACAGCTTTAGACCTACAGCGTTTTCAATCCCAGCCAAAAATAGTCCCCCTGTGTACCCAGAGATGGAGTGTGATCAAGGTGGATTGTTACAGGTAAACATATTAAATAATTCCCGATTGCACTGATTTAGCTCAGACGTTATGAGACAAATTGTCAAATCCCACGTATCAGTGGCTAACAGCTTTCCTCCTTCTGTTTCAGCGTGTGGTGTTTCCAGTAGAGGCCAGTCTGAACAGATTGCTCTGGAATCGCTCCATTTCACCCAACAGTCTGCTGGAGACGAGCATCAGCGAAGAGGTGCGACCCAGAGACCTCGAGGAGGAGGAGGCGACGCAGACTCTCGGGCCTTTGATGCCTCCCACCACCACGTCTCGTAGACACACCCTGGCTGAGGTGTCAGCCCGTTTCCACCAGTGCAACCCTCCATGTTAGTATGACAAACTACAGAAACCTCAGACCAGTCATTACTCCATCTGTTACAGAATCTAACTTCTTCTCTTCTGTTTCTTTAGGTATCGTGGTCAGTCCTTCTGATGGTGCCTCATCTGACAGCTGTCTGAAGTCCTCATCCAGTCCTACACCTGCTTTGCAGGCTGCTGTCGGGGACATGTCAACACTTTTGGCGTCTGGTGCTGAAGGTGGAGCGCTACTGCCTACTGGAGCTCCTCTGGCCCTCTCCTCTCACCTGCTTCCACAGGCACAGAACAGCCTTCCCCCCGCCAGCTTCCAGGAGGGTCGCAGAGCCTCTGACACCTCCCTTACACAAGGTACAGGAGCAGGGACGGTTAAAAAAAATATAGTCATCTGTCTAATCTGATGTCCTCTGTCCTCACGTCGCAGTAAAAGATGAAAGGTGCATTGTGTAACATTTTCCCATGCCTTTCTGCAGGCCTCAAAGCTTTCCGCCAGCAGCTGAGGAAAAACACACGCACTAAAGGGCTTCTGGGATTAAATAAGATCAAGGGTCTGACGAGGCAGGTTGTCCCTCCGCCTTCGTGTAACCGCGGCAGCCGAGGGTCACTGGGTCCAGCGCTTTCTGAGCACCGCAGCATGTTAGAGGAGGTGCTGCACCAGCAAAGGTGAGAAAGACCATTACGTGAAAGCATTGTTATTAAATTCCATATATTAGAACATGTTGAACAGAAAGTTTTAAAGAGTCATAACTCAAACACAAAATCTGAATTTCTGTCTTTTTTTTTTTTATCCAGGATGCTGCAGATCCAGCACCAGCCCCAGCCTCAGGTCCAAACAGCTCAGACAGGACCTACCCAGAATCCCCTGCTCTTCCTGGCCCAGCAGCAGTCTCCCTCTCCTCCACCGACTACTGTCTTTGCCTCATCCTCCATGTTTGACACTCCCGCCCCCTCAACCCTGCCTCCTCAGCCATCTTCAGTGGCTCTACAGCACAGCCCCTGGCAACAAGCCCTCGAGACCTCATCCACTTCCTCCTCCTCCTCCGGTTGCTCCACGTCCTCCTCATCCTGTTACTCCTCTACGTTGTCTCCCGTGGCCTCCGCTGCTTATCTCCTCGAGGCTCGTCTGCACATCAGCCAGCAACCCCACCCTCACCCCCACTTCCACCTCCAGCATCAGCCCCAGTCCGCAACACAACAAGGCACCTTCCCCGTCCTGTCCAAACCGGCCATGTGGAGCTTAGGCGCTGCCTCCAACGCAGACTCCGATGTGCAGGAGTTGGGTCTCGCTGGGCAGCAGCAGCTCAGTAGCTGCGTGATGGTGAAGTAAAACATTAGCCATGTCCGAGACCAACGATTGCTCTCTGTGCAGAAGACGGTTGGAGCAAAAAAAACAGCGACTTCTTGATTTTGAGCCCAGAAGAAATGAAAGCAGATGTGAGGAGAACGAACAAAAAGCAGATGCAAGCGACAAACACACTTGATTTAACATGTGTCTGTTTTTGATATCATATAAGCTAAAGACTAAGCAATAACCAAACTCTGGATGAGATGTTAAATCCGTATCAGACAGCCAGAGAAGCAATAATAGACTGAAAGACTCTCATCCAGCCCTTTGATGGACTCACTTGAATGAAATGAGAGCTGACGTTAGCTGATACAAATAAGTCACACATTATTTGATGCTGTCTACGTTGACGTTTTGATTTTCTTTAAACAGAAAGGCTCCATCTTCCTTTTTGTCATTTTGCTGTTCTTGATGTTTTTCTCTTGACTGGACAGAAGACCAAAATCCTTTTTTTCCATTTTTCATTTTTCCCACATTTATTAAGAGACATTTCTCTGTAGCAGTGCAATGAACATGCAGTATAGTGCCCTAACATTCACTGAAGGAGTCAGTTTTTGGTTTGTTTGTTTGAAACTGTGATATTTCTTTTTCTCTGCTGTGCTGCTGTTTTTTTTTCCTGTGAGTTTTTCCTTTTTTTCAAGATTATTATAGCTACGCAAACACTGCTTTTACCTCAAACTGCAAAAAGACTGCTACATCCTACATCAGCCAAAAACTGAAGGAAGAGAGTGTCTCGCTAATTCAGTAAAAGCACAACAGGTACATCAGTCAGTTTGATAGCACCTTACACATACACGTGGACACATCCATCCATATTCCAGTCATTTGATAAGCACCTTCTTGATAGATGTTTTTTCTACCTCCTCAGGCAAGAATTTGGAAACAGAAAAAACTTGTAAAAGAGAGAAAAAAAAAAACTTCTATAAACACGTCGTCAATCCCAGAATATCAAGAGGAATGACACTTTTCATACAGACAGAACAAAGACTGTGGGAACAGTGCAATATTTCACATTGAAATACAAAGGAAGCATGAGGCTCAACATAGGATGGTCTAAATGTACATGCATAAACGCCTGAGGCTCTTTTATTTTGTTTTTGTTTTTACTTTTATTTGTCTGTATGATCTTGCTGTGCTACCTAGCTGACTAGAAATGGTACTAGTTATGTAACATAATAACATGATACTGTAGAAATTGAGTGGAAAGACTGAAGGCATTTCAAAGTGCTGTTTTTTCTACACACAGCATTCTTGTAGTTGTTTAACTGAGAGAAGGAAAAACAAATTGTGGGTTTTTTTTTTTTTTTTTACCAAAGAGTGAATTGCACAAGAGATGAGTGATTTATCACAGATACACTAGTGACTTTTCACTTTGAATGCTGTCTCTAAATGTAGCATGGTGGTTCAGCGATCTTCTTAGCTTTTTTTTTTTTTGCTGTGAGAAAAAAGAAAAAAAGAAAAAAAAAAAAAACTCCTGCTGCCACCGAACCTTAATGCTACATATGTGTTGTTGACTAATATCTCTAGCTGTTACTATCAGGACCATGGTGGTATTCATTTTCATACTTTTCTAGAAAATAAGAGAGAAAAAACTATGAGGACATAGCAATACCATGTTGTGCTCGAAGTTGCAGTTTCCTCGGTTGCGGTTAGAAATAGGTGGAAACGCAGCGAGAGATGTGAAAAGTTGGAGGTTTAGTTCGTTCTCTTTTATCTGTGAAAGATCTTGTAGAGGAGCAGTGTTTTTCTAAACCCAGTTCAACGTTGGAAACATGCAGTATTGATATATATATATATATATATATATTTTTTGTTTGTTTTTGTTTTGTTTTTTTTTAGTTGATTGCACTCATTTAACCAACACTTGTGCCTTTCTCTGAACAAACCCACAATCAGAGGTGTGTCCGTCTCTGATCACTACACTGAAGAAATGAACATGGACGGTTCACACTCAGAAGCCCCGTTTGACAGCTTCTTTGATCATTGAGCTCGCTGTGTAAACAGAAGCAAGAATTGCACTTTACTCATATTTCTTATTACAGATTTTTTTTTGTTTGTTTGTTTTCTTTTTTTTTTTTTTGGTTCTCACGTTGAAAAAAAAAAGTCCATAAAACTATTGAAACACTAAGACTCTTGATGCAAAACTGTAAAATGACCCTTTTGATAATTTTTGGATAACGAGAAGTATTTCATGTTTTTTTTTTTTTCTTTGTTATCCTTTGTTATTTGTTACTTGTCTGTGTGTGTGTGTGTGTGTGTGTGTGTGTGTGTGAGTGTGGAGCGGAGGAATGCTAAAAAGAAAAGAAAAGAGAGAATGTTAGTTCAAGAATGATTGTTTATTTATGTGGCTATTTATTTAAATAAAGTTCACTTCCTAAACTGGCTGTGGTTTGAGTTTTCATTCAATCATGTTTTATAGCTGTAGCAGCACGACTTTTACGACTTTTCACATGCAGTTTCATCCTTGTTTACAGTTTTGAAATATCAAACAAAGAGACTCAGAAATGATGTCTCCCTTCAGGCCATAATGTTGGTCAACTCTGACCTACTGTAACTGTGAACTATATGTTTGCACTTATGTGTGAACATACACTTTAGTGTGATATGTGCATCGTTGTAGTTGAGTTACTGGACCTTGAGTTCAAGTCCAGTCTCAAGTCCCCGAGTCAAGTCCAAATCCAGTCCAGCACAAACTAGAAAACTAAAACTAGAAATTAGCAAAAAAATACAGTATAGACATTAAGACATTATGCCAAATTATTATTGCATATTCCAAAAAAAAAAAGTTAAAATCTGAGTCTCCCAAGTCCGTAAAATTAAGGTCAGACTCGAGTCCAAGTCAGACTCAAGTCCAAGTCCTACAAGCCTGGTTATATTTATATTTTACATTGTTATATTTTTTAAAAAATGCACATAATAAATAATGATGTGATAAATAAAACATATTGAGTTATGTATGAAAATAA
The DNA here is from genome assembly GCA_016801845.1 of Polydactylus sextarius. Classification (NCBI taxonomy): domain Eukaryota; kingdom Metazoa; phylum Chordata; class Actinopteri; family Polynemidae; genus Polydactylus; species Polydactylus sextarius. Next base: position 4,950,859 of record CM028912.1, on the reverse strand, counting down.
AACAGTAATATCTGTGCAACACAGGCTCCATTATATACTATAATGTATAATTTATCATATAATATGTGTTGAGTGTGTCTTGATTAAGTTGCACAGTAATATATTAATTAACAGTATATATTTGATTAATATAAAAAACAGACGATCTTAGTGAAAGAATAACCAGAAAACACTTGGTCGCCATTGATGCATAACAATTAGAAATCTACGTCCATTTCTACAAACTGATGACGAGGCTCGCTGACGTTGCACCTCCACCCTGCGATAATGCAATGATGCAGAGAGATGATGCATCGGACCTCGATGACTCTCCTGCTGGTCAGTTAATCATAAAGCTGAGAATGGACAGGTGTCTGACGTCTGACAGGAAAGACTACGCGGGAGTCAAGTGACTCAACGGCAAAACAAGAAGCCAAACTGTCTACGAGCCAAGTGAACTCTGCTCATCTTCCTGCTCGCTCCTCATCTCCACCTTGATAAGAACATAAGAAAATGTTGAAAAACTAGATTAAATTTCTGCATAACAACCATGATGAATGATGTATGATGTATGATGTAGTGATACTTATCTAAGTTATGACTGTGTTCTATACAGATTTGTGAATATACAGATTTACACTGTGAGAGGTCATGAATCATCAACTGAAACATACACACCGACTCACATAAACACATGTAACATATGGCCTGACATTTGGGATATGACCCTCGGGGAGCTGCTCATCAGGGCTCAGCGTCAACAGAACACTGTGCAATTGAAGTTCAGCCACTGCAGACATATCAGTCATCAGCTGCTGCCTGCTGCAGACACGACCTTGTATTAACTAACGAGCTTATTGTAACATGCTCTCAACGACACTGTCACAGTTTGATTTATAGATGTTTGTATGAGCATACGTGCGTGTGTGTGTGTGTGTGTGAGCCTCAGCTTATGAAACACTCTGAATGGACAAGAAATGAACTGAAACCACACATGCTTGCCGCTGTTTACTTCTCCTCATGACTATAATTCCAGGAAGTTGTTTTTTCCACACTAACTCCACCTAAAATGGGGCGTAACATGAACCGAGCTGTTTAGTGTTTGCTCTGGATTAAAGTCTGGCAGATGTTTTCATGATGATACGTGTCTGTATGTAAAGAATGTTTCTTTTCTATTTCATAGATTAGGCAATAACATTAACATTAAGAGTCACTTTTTGAGTCCTTGAACATAATTAAATGTCATATACTGCAAAATACCAAGAGTAAAACCATTTTTTAAGTTCAGATTTTACATAATCAAAGGGCTGATTTTTTCATTCATGTAAATATGTTGTCATTTATAATTATAGCACCAATAAATATTAAAAAGCAGGGGATCTAAATTTGATCCTTGTGAAACTCCACAAGGGAAATTTCAGGTGGTTACTTACTAAAGAAAATAACATTAACTCTACTTCAACATCAATTCATTGTTACGTTAGCTCACCTCTGACCTATAAACGTCATCTATGCTGCCTTGTATGTTTTTTATTGTCTGTCTCAACTCTTTTGTTGCTGCTTCTTGAGAAATCATCAGTAGATTTTGAAAAATCAAGTTCATAAAACCGCTTCTACTGAGAACAGGCAGCTGAATCAACATCCGATCAAGAGGGAAAAAAAGTGAAGAAACAGTTCTTTGAAAGATGAGTTTCATTCTGTGATTCAGTAGAAGCATTTTTCAGTCTTTCATATAACAGTTTTAGTTTTTATTCATTAACAATAAATGTAGTTTATTCCATCAAAGATCAAAGATGTTTTTTTGTTTTCTTTTATCATGACATATATTTTTCATCGTAGGTTTTCTTTACACTATAAAAACAATCAAAATACAGTCTGTGTATGTTATAACCTGTGTTGTAACTGACAGAGGCTACAGTAGATTAAACATTCGCTGACACTTGATGTGCATACTTCATGGCACTTGGAGCGAGTTGACATCCTGTTGATTGCTTATGTAATCACATTGCAAAGATAATCATACCTCCACTTGGGTTTAAGCCCCCGTCGAATTGTCCTTGTCAGAGTGTGTTTGTCAGGCACTCTGTATCTGTCTGTCAGCGACAGATGGAGGTGATTCTGTTTCTAACTCTGTGAGAGGTTTGTTGTGTATCTGTGCATGTAAACTGAGCCTAAGGGTTGGGATAGTTCTGTCCGGGTCACCAAGTGTAAAGAAAGACAGGACTCGGTGTGGTCAGTACAGTTTGTCCCCGACCTCCCGGTGCTACATGACTTTCTTCAAACATTGACAGAACATGAGGTGCAGAGAAACGATACATAAGAGGACGTACTTTTTGATTCATAAAAGTAGCAACAGAACAAAAGTACCTTTAAGTATCAAAAAGGAAATGACTCATGTTGCATAAAATTGTCCCTGTGGGTTTCATCAAATAGTCATCTGTTTATAGACCAGTTTCATTTTATGGATGCCCACAGGAAGACACAGATATATATATATATATATATATATATATATATATATATATATATATATATATATATATACAGCTTGATAGAGTTTATAATGAGTTAATGAATGTTACCAGGTTGTATAATTCAGCCTGTAACACTATCTTAAAGCTAATGTGCTCTAAAGTAAAGATAGTTGTCGACTAATTACTTCAATTCTTTTCTTAAAAGTTAAGGCTTAATGACTCTATTACTCTATTCCCACAAACACAACAACATTCACTCCTGCTGGAGGTGTAAATATTTAATCAGACCTGGTCAAAGACTAATAAACAACTCGACTGTGTATGGTCCATCTGTGAAACTGAAGATGAAGCTTAAAACTGGTATAAAATACCACAAATAATTAACATATTTATGATGGCATTTTGCCTAGTTTCAGATAGTTTAAGCTCTTTGATCTGCCTCTCCAACTATCTCACTGACACACATTTAGAGAACTTTAATATAGCTAACACCATCGGGTGCCAAGCTCTCAGTTGAACGAGAGCCATAGAGAGGTCTGACCTCATAATGTTGGTGAGTCACTAAGGAAAGTAATTCGGGTTTTAACAGAAGAGTTTCCTAAAGGGTCAAAAGGGTCAGTAGATATGAGTTGGTATTACTACCTGTCAACAGCCTTTCATGACAGAACAGAAACCGCTTGCACAAGTTCATTTTGAAATAGAAACAGCCAATTGGGAAACTCCCAACACCTCAACCAGCCGATCAATGGTAACTTCAGGCGGCCACGTGGCATTTGCCTGACCGGTGTTGTAACTTGATCACTCGGTCGATCAGTCAGAGACGTTCAGATTTATAGGACCGGCCAAAAAGAGACTTGTGAGGCATTTGGGGATTTATCCAGGACTGTTACGCACTTGAGAGTGAAGAGAACGTGGACGAACTGATTCTATCTCATCTCCTGTTTTCCTACACACACACACACACACACACACACACACACACACACACACACAGGAAGTGAAAGGAATCCAAGGTTTCACATGCAGACAGCTCATCACAAAACATTCAGAGTGTTTTGAATTAGTGACTTGCTTATCAAAACTGAAATAAAGGTCTCTTTACGTGGGGAAAAGGCAGAAGAGACAGAAGATTTCAAGAGAGAGAAAAAAAAAAAGCAGACGCTGGAAAGAAAAGTGCAGCTGTGGAAATATAAGTGAGTAGCTACAGATGAGAGAGGAACTTTATGTCTGATGACAAAAGGGAAATTCAGGCTCATAAGGTCAAAGATGCTGTACTGTAACAACCGCAAGGACTGTTGCATAAGAAAGTAGTTACTGTGCACAAAAAGCCCATTGGCTTGAATGTGATGTAAAGCAGATAAAAGAAAAACATTCTGTGAAATATTCTAAGAAAGTCATTGTTGGAACATTTGAATTTCTCATTCTCTCCTTCTCACCCCGTGAGATTAACACCCTCCTAATTGTGTGTACGTGAGAGAGAAACTGTACACCTGCGTCACTGCCAATAATTGAGCACTCTGGCAGGACGGGTATGAATACCAGAGGATTTGAGGAACTCGTGGAGGTTCAGAGCAAAGTAAATAAACACACTAGGGAAGTTGCACGGCAGGACTGAACAGGACTGAGCAGAAGTTTGCTGGAGTTCACACATCCATCATGTTTCCATGTGACGCATTTTTGTTTTATTTCAAATTGAGTTAATTCTGATCAATCAATTTAAAGTGGCTATAATCACATTTATATTCATTATAGAGCTTTATATTGAGTTTCAGCTCACAACTGGATTGTTTTGTCCTGAATAACAACGTTAATGCTTCTTTAAAATCCTACTGTTTTCAACCTGCTCAGCAACAAACAGCAGACAGACACAGTTAGAAGGCGAAGAAGAAGTTGGTGTTGGTGGAAACCAAAAACAGAGCAAAAAGAGAACAAATAAATCACTTTAATGGTTGTGACCATGTCACTTCAACTTAACATTTGTCTATAAAAAAACAGCATCTAATAATAGAACATGTGTCAATGTTGTTGTCGTTGTAAATAACACTGAACTAAAGGAAGCTCTGGAGGAAGTAAATAACAAAGGCCTGTTTGTTCTCATTAACAGCCTGGACAGGTTGTTAATCACATGGGATTTACACAGAAACTAGAGTTTTACAGATTAATTTCCATTTGGCTGTTATCCATCATGTACTGAAGCAAAACAACAGTCACAACAGTTTAACCTCAAGTAGCCAGTGAAAGTTTTTTTTTTCACTGGCGATGCTGCGCACGTCATCACACCTGTTAATTTAAGGCTTTGTGAACATGCATGGACTTGGCATTCGGATCATGTAAAGCTTGAGTGTCGTCGTCGAGGCGACGTCAATTTAACTTGACCTTTAAATCTACACACCCTTATCTGGAATTAGTAGACATCTGTACGGTAGCAGCACCACAGCAAACAAAAACATTTCTAACAATTAGTTTCTCGTAAGATGGCGAATTATTTTGGTTTTGTTGGTTTGTTTGTTTGTTTGTTTGTTTTTCAATGAAATAGGCCAGTCAGTCAAAAAAAAAAAAAAAAAAAAAGGATATAAGCTTTATGCTAACTTCTCTTCATGTCCTCACTCACTGCCCCAGATTTCCAGAGAGATTTCCGAGAACATGAACCTGGTGTCCTCTGTGGCGGTAGCCAACTGTAGCTACTAAGAATGAGACTCTATTAATGGCATTGTGCTGTCTCCATGTGGCACATATGTATGTTAAAAGTAGTGGTGAAATAAATTGTTCCATATCAGTATATTTGCAACATGTCATATCCTCATTACATCATCAGACTGCAATTGCATTTTCCTCTAAAACCCATTACTGTTGCAAATTCATTGCATGTAAATTGGAATTAGAAAGATTTCTATCAACACCGCAGCTCAAAGTGTCAAAAATAATGACATAAAACTTGTTTGTAGCCTATTTAATAAATCAAATATTTCTTCAAACTTCCTCATTGCTAGCTTGCATGAGAAAAGACAAGGGTTGGGTGAAGCTGTTGCTACTCTTCCCTATAAAAATTCAATAGCTACAGATACGTCAGTGGGTGGAAGCTAAGAAATCTTATCCCTCATTAAAGATGGCAGCTCATAGGTGTAATGATAACCTATGCCCAGTACGTAAGTAAGTAGGTAAGTATCATCCCACAAAGTTTAAAATTAGTTAGAAGCTATTAAATCTAAATGAAGCCAGCGAAACCAAAACATTCTCCACCTAATTGCCTCCACCCTCCTCCGCTCCATTCATTCAAATAATTGTTCACCTTAAAGCTTCAAGCTATGAATTATCTCGCTGAGCAGCGCCGCCATTGTTTATGTTGCTGTGGCGTCACCGACAGGGACTTTGATCTGGAGGCTCATCCATCAGCACCACCAAGACTGGTGTGGTGTGGTGCATTACAGTAGAGAGTGATTAAAGGAAAAGAGCATAATACAGAGATACACCCTCAGTCACACACACACACACACACACACACACAGTCAGCTGTGAGAGCTATGACGCACTTTGGGCTCTGTTAATATTGTACAGCAGGCTTTGGCGTCTGCCTGCACATTCCATTACAGGCATTACATTCCATTACTGTCTCATAATGAGTTCAACAAACAGCTGTGAGCTGAATTAGTCACTTTAAACTACTCATAAAAGTCTGATTACTTAACACTCAACTTCTCTTTGTTTGGTCTTTTCACCTTTCAAGTTCTGGGGACATTAAAAGCTCATTTAATGTCTCTTGTTAAAGGATGAGTCTGGTAAATTTCTGGATTTTTAAAACCAAAACTCACACTGAGCAGATCCAGACATATGTTATCTACTTGACCTGATTCATACTAAACTATTTGTAAATGCTTGAACAACAAGTGATGCTAACCTACTGTAGTTTAAGTGAAATTTAATGGTTTGACAGTGCTAACAAGTTTTTCCTCCAAGCAACTACTCCCACAGCCTCCATGCAGACTGACAATGATGGGATACCTTGCCACTTGAGTTGGATAAAATCAAAACAATCTAATCCCCTCCCTCCCGCCAAGAAGTCGCCAACGATAAACACAATGTCAGGCAGGATAAATGGCAACCAAACCACACTGGATGACATGTTCCTTCATTACAATAAACACGAGCACTGTGCCACAAATACCAGGTCTTTGTTTCTGTAGCTAAAAATAGACCTGAACAAATATACAATTTACTTTAGTATCAAACTGCTCCAGGAAATTGCTTATTTACTTAATTAAAATACATGTTTATGTTTTAAAGATTCATTCCCTCAGTGAGAACCGTTGAGAGAACCGTTGAGGCGCCACAGACAGACAGAGGAAGTCGGAAAGTATCTTAAAAAATGGACTGACACGTTTGAGTTGTTTTAGTCTTTTGATGAGTTTTTGTTAAAATATACAAAATCGCGAACAATTATCCATCAAAAAAAGAAAGCATAATGAACTAATTTGGCCACAATAGAGCAGCTAGACTTCATCTTTTGTCTTTTTTTTTTTCAATGTGCACCTGAATTATTTCTCTTTCTCTGCTGTTCAGCAAAACCTTCTTCGTGTAATTTCTCGCTTCAGTGTTTCATCTTTCTCAGAAAAGACTTTATACAAAAAGCGTAATAGAGACGACGGGGGCACAAGAGGAGCAGTGATCAACAGACAGAGTCAGAGTTTCTCGCCGCCGCACCACATGGTCGTACCATGACATAGGAGTGTCAGAAGTTGTGTCTCTGTGGAAACTTGGAATGACTTGAGGTCAGACGGTGGGTGCGTCACTGCAGCCTGACTTCTTGGACCTCCAGCTCGTGTTTCACTTGACTTGTGACACCAGAGCTAGTGCTACTACTTTGTTGCTACGTGACCACATGTTGCATATGGGTATCATGGGTATCACTAGTGCTTGTCACCTGCTGCCTCATGCTCCTTTCTGCATCACAAAGAGCCCTGGGTGGTTTTTTTCTCCCTCTTTGTGTTTCAGAGTGAAATACCCGAAATAGCTCAACAGCTGCTGGCATGAAATTTTGCACATATGTTCATGTTTCTCAGATGGTGAACCCTAATGGTTTTTGTGATGCCTGAGTTTTATCACCACCGTGACGCTGACATTTATGTTTTTGGACGAAATATGTCTCAACAACTACTGGATCAATTACCATGAAAGTTAAGACATTTTTATCCTTTGTGAAAATAAACTGCAGTAATTCCACCATCTGGTCCAAATTGCAATTTTAAGCAATTATTTCCTGGTATCTATTTGCTGAAATTGAATTGAACTATACTAAATTATGTTTTAATTGGTGTATAATCACCTGAAACAAAAAATTGTTTTGTTTTTGTCACCTTAGGATGAACACTTTATATTGATAGCTTTCTTCCACGGACACCACTGTGTATATGGTAGCCCGTAGTGGACAAAACAAACACTGACTCTCCTTAAATAACCTGAGGGTCACTAAATCCTACTCACCAGGCCTTTTTAATTGATAACAAAAAAGCTGAAAACTGATAAATAAATGTAAATATTTTCATTTGGTGGTTGCTGACATATTTGGGCTTTAAAATAATGTTTTATTGTTTGAAGAATGTCTCTGAATATGATAGTATGGGAATAGGAAGGACACACACACACACACACACACACACACACACACACACAGTGATGCACATGTACAGTCATCCTCATCCATCTCATGACATCTGTGTCTGTCTGAGAGGAAATAGGTCTGTGGCTGAGTTGTGATGTAATGATGCATTTTAACGCTTTAATGGCTTTAAACAACATTATTAACCCATTAATGAGCAACTGCTCGTTAAAAGGATAAAAGCTGCAGGTTGTAGTTCGGCTGCTTCACTCTCCCCATTTGAATCACTGCTTCCCCGTCTCTGCTTTAACTGGATGCAGCTTGTTTGTTTTATCTGTGTCACCTTTCAGTCTGTCTGTCCGACTGTCACCTCCCCAGGCTGCAGCGGACACATGAAGTCACCGGCCTGCACTGACGTCAGCTCCACCAGCTCCACAATGCAGCCAAACAGTCTGCGAGATGTTAACAAGCCTGCCTTTCATTTCTCAGAACTGTTGGTTATACAAGATTGCAGCGATCTTGTGTGTTTGTATTTGTGTGTGTGTGTGTGTGTGTGCGTGCCAGAAAGAGAGAGGGAGAGAGTGTGAGCTTCTCTAAGTGGGTCATGAGTGTTTGTGCAGCCAGGCGGAGAGGGCAGGGAAATGGGTTGAGTACGGGGGCATGGGCTGGCGTTAGTAGAGCTGATTGTCTGAGATGAGAAGCAATATTTTGTTCCAGCTGGGCAGTCATGAGGCTCTGGTGAATTTGTCAAGGTAATTAACAGTCTTCTCTGAGAGATTTGTGCCTCTTGCATCTTGATTTTTTTTCTTCTCTCTTTTCAGTTTGTCCGCTGTTATGATCTGCGTCACATACTCAGCTTCTTCCAGACTGTTTATAAGTCCTCTGCTACTCCGTGTCCACACTTCCTAGTTGCCTCTGCTGTATTATTTATTCCTGGTTATTGCACGACCACATCCCTGCAAGTCAAATGACAGGAACAAGCGCTGTGTTCATAGGAAGTGAGCGCACATCCTGTTGACGTCATGATCTTATGTTCATCGTACAATTTCAGTGAGAGGAAAAAAAAAAATACAAATGAGTTTACTATTTCACTGGACTAACACCTGTTTGGAAAATGTGGGCGCCCAAACAAAGGAAAGGAGGAAGTTGGGGGACCAGTCAGGAAGTTTACTCACTTTTTCCACTTAAGTTTTCCCTCCAGCTTGTACTCAAAGTCATTGGCCTGGAAAAATGCAAAGCTCACAATAATGGAGCAGAGGCTCTCAGGGGGCATCAGGCAGGAAAACCCTTCCACTCAGTGACAATCTGGAGGCATTGACGTAAGAGATGAAAGAATGGGGGGATAACCTCCTGAGTCACAATAACAGTATGTATCTTTCTAATCATCCGGCACAAACAGACACATAAATACAAACAAACACCTCAGCATCTCCTCTGGAAGTCATTTTTCTTCATCTTCTCTCACCAGTATATCAAAATTTTCTGCATTAAATCAAACACATGTCACAAAATCTGCCACCGAGCTGCTATAAACCTATAAAAACTCATGCATTTGTGTAATAGCAGCTGTGTGAGAGGCCACACACGCTGCAGACACACACACACTATACGGCGCGTTTAGACTACTGTGTCTGAGCTCAGGTTGCAGGTCTGTGAAAACGGAGACTGTTACAGTTACATAAGCCTTTGCTATGGAAGGTCACCGAGAGCGGAGACACCGAAACACGCCAGGTGACGGAGAATGAGGTAATGACAATTTTTAAGAGCCATTAACAACACTGCTGATACTTGTCAGAAGCTAATAAATAAATAAAAAGTCACATCTGTGCCATCAGGCAGACAAAAAAAAAAAAAAAGGGGGGGGGGGTATTTTACGGAGCGACAACAATCAAACAGCTCTGTAAACATAAACTGTGACTGACACTATTGGTCAAATGCCACATGGCTGCACAATGAGTAGTTCCCCCATTGGTCTTCGCTTTTTTTTTTTTTTTTTTAAATGGATTGATGCTAACAGTTCCTATTATATAATGCGGGAGGCATTTACAGGCTACTCAATACCTTTGTCACAAAATTGATCGACTTTTTATGCCCTTTATTTTATCTAAAAGAACCAAATAACTTCTTGTTCAAACCTTAAATTTCAGGATTTTCTACAAGTTCTACAATTTTTTTTTCTGTTCAGCAGCTGACAAATATAAACAATATTTGTCTAAAGTGATTACTTTACAAGCAATAACAGATAAAATCTCAGCACAGCCATTGTCTTTTGCTCATGTGTGGAGCGATTCTGTCACCAAAGCAAAGCAGCAACACGGAAATGTGGTGAAAGTGAGTGATGGATACAATGTAAAAGAGAACAGATCTATTGGGAGTTCAGCTGTGTTAAAATCATAGAGCTGGAGAGAAGCAAACGCATAAATGGCTGAAACCTGCCAACACCAGGCACAACGCAATTACAAAGTGATGACATTGTGAATATGTTAATCAATTTCCCCTTTATTCTCACTTCTCATTATAAGTTTTAAACCTAGTCTTGTCATGTGTGTTCAGATGGAGAAAGGTATCAAACCTACAAATAACAGCATAATATGTTAGATTCAGCATTAGTATCTATGAAAAATCATTGCTGAAGTCACAGTTGCTGCTTCAAGATTCAGCCATTTAAAAAAAAAAAAGATGCCTCAGGTCACACAAGGGAAACTTGTGATGGTAAAACTAGATTCTAATGAAAATGAATTAAATTTAAGTAACTGACTAAGCTTTAATTGGTGCAAATTCACCACCAACCAGCCAACAAGGAGGTATGGTTGCTGATTTGAGATAATCTTTTCATGGATTTAAAAAACAAAAACATTTCATACTAAAGCACAGTGACGCCCAGATGAAGCTCTGTCCTGTGTCACCAGGCAGACTGCCCTTACACGTCATGAAGTATTGAAAAGGTGCGGCAGCTCCTGGCCTGAACTCTGAGTTTCGTAACACAAAAGCCTGTATGTCCCCTGAGAGACACCTACACAGAGCCCGGAGAGCAGCGTCTGTCTGGACGAGCTGACACGGCAGCACAGTGTGACTCACAGCAGCTCTACACTCCATCTAATGCACCACCTCTACCTTTCACTGCACATCAGCATCAAACTCTTCTCAGGGGTTTGTGTGTTTGTGTATGTGTGGGTCTGTGTGCACTTGTGGTTCTCTGCCCCAGTAATCTTTTTCTTTAGACAGTCTGTGCACTCCTTACACTGTTACTTTATTAGTAAGAAATGAGTGCTATTAGTATCCACCAATTACTTTCGCATTTCCAGATTCCTATCTGTGGGTGTGTGCTCCACCTGAAGAAATGTCACACTACAGGTTTGTCTGCACTTGGCTGCTTTCGCTTTTTGGTTTATGAAAATACTGAGAACACCTAGAATGATTGACTTCTGCTTGGAGTGCAGAGCGAAGTAGAGGAACTATATCCACCGATATGGCATCTGAAACCACCAAAACTACAAAAAAACCTGAACAACTCGATGCGTTGGCAGCTGGCGCCAATGGCACTGACATCACCAGCATCCTAACTGAGCTACATGCAAACATGCTAACCAAATTTGATTCATTAGAAGTCAAAATTGCGACTATTGACAGCAAATTTGACAGGATGCAAACTATGACGACCGAGCACGAGCAGTGCATCTCTACTCTGGAGTCCGGCCTTGACCAACTTCAATCTCTGGAGGAAAAGGTGACCACCCTGACTGATGACAATGCCAAACTGAAAGCTAAAGTGGCTAATCTGGAGGGGAGAAACAGAAGATGTAACTTACGTCTTCATGGCGTACCTGAAGAAGTTGAGGGTGCCAATCCAACACAGTTCTTCTCTAACCTCCTGGTGGATCTAGTGGGGAAGGAATTGCTTCCTTCCCCTCCAGAACTCGACAGAGCTCACCGGGAACTCAGACCTAAGCCTGGTCCAGGAAAAAACCCTAGAGCTGTAATCATGTGTTTCAGCAAGTTCCAGACTAAGGACATGGTCATCCGTGAAGTCCGAAAAAAGCGAGACAAACTTAAATATGAAGGAGACCCAGTCTACATAAGTGAGGATTACAGCCGTGAAGTTTTGAAGCAGCGTGCAGAGTTCAAAGAAGTCATGGCCCAACTATACAACCACCAGCTGAAGCCTTCACTTCGGTATCCGGCGCGGCTGTTCATCACCAAGGAGGATGGGAGCATGCAGCAGCTCTCATCGGTGAAAGAAGCTCAACAGTACCTGGCCACACACCAGAGGTCCAGCTCTCCAGCGGACGACTGATCTGAGTCAAACTTCAGCAACACACTTTCTTGACTTGAATAGATAGAATTAATAGTACATGAAGGTAGTGTTTTTGTTTAGTTTTTAATCAACATGGGGTAGCGTTAAAACATTTATCTCAAGGTCCTTCACAATATTATAGAAATGTTTGTTTTTTGACTTGTTTGTCGTTACTTAGTTATCAGTTCTTGCTCTACATGATTGCAAATCATTTACAAATGAAAGATTATGTCACATCTTGGCTGATCTTGTACAAAGGTTTTGGACATGCTATGGCTTCCCACACCTTGTTTACTAATTCTTTTAAACTGGAAACATGTTTCACTTTGTCATCTCATGATTTGTGGATCAATGAGGACCTGTTCAGCCCATTAGTCTCTTATTTTCCTATTTCTGTCCTTTTTTTTTTGGTTATTTCCTCTGAGATTGGGTGGAGTTTAGAGATAAGATCTGGATAAAATGTAAAAAGTGAGCCTTACTTTAATGATTTTTTTCTTGATATTGTTGTATCTGATCACTGTTGCTCAAATAAAAGAGAGGTGGGATGTGAATCTAAATATATGGTAAATGGTTATCTAACTAATGCAAACATTGAAAACAGTTTGCGTTATCGTGCCAGTTTATCTGAGTACATGCAGAGAGATGCTCATGAACCATAGAACATAACAGCTGTTTTATTTCTAGTTTGGAAAAAATAAGTCCAATGCAAGTCCATCACCAAATTTCTTTTCAGGGAAAACCCAACACCCATGTTGATTCTTGTTTTGCTTCTAAGTCTATCACTTCCTTTCTTTCCCACCGGACATAGTTGGCCAGGCCTGGGTGGTGTTGGTGGGTGATAATGGTCGCTTGCTCAGAGCCTCAGTGTCAGTCAACATTGCAAATATACTCTGTGGACAGCAATACTTCTTCCTCTCTTGTTGAGCTGAGGACAGACCAGATGTTACAGAGACTCCTTATCAAAAAAAAAAAAAAAAAAAAAAAAAAACAATATGATGAGAGGGCTGAGCCAGAGCGATCTGGTTAGCATGCTAACAAGAAATGGAAAAAAAACAGATTTTATTGCTGTTGCTGCAGCTGTCTATCGCTGGACACAGCTCTTAGCAAGTTGATGAATGATGGCGGATGCTAAACTTGGTAAATAAACAGCTGATGGAAACACAAATAACAAAGATTGTGGCTGCTGTCTGGCAAACGAGGCATTTCTTGATTCATTTTGTCACAGAGGAAGCAGGGTGAAGGTTTTTGGTTCGACCATGACATAGTTATGGTTTACCACACTACTTAAGAAGTAAATATTTAGAAGATTAAGAGGGGGTTTGACAAGCTGTGATTAACAGGGAGCGACTCCTCCCCCTCGCTCTGATTGGTTAAAGCACAACAGGAAATGTGGATTTTTTGCAAATCCTATTACAGACATGGATATTTTATTTTTCAGCAAATATGACAAAAAAAAAAAAAAAAGATCCTGCAAAAGATCAGTATCTCGTTCTGCAGTCAAACTCAAATTGACTGGTTTCACAACTGTTGCTGCAACACAACTGCACTGGTGATAATCTGTGTATTACGGCATTTAGCTGTGATGCTAATGCTAAAGCTGAAGCGACTGCTAATGCACTGGAGTGTTCGCTGGCCTAAAACACATGTGCAATGTGTTTGAAAGATGGTTTCTGCTTTTTCAAGATGTTTCTGAGTCATAGCGAGGCCTTTTAGTTTTTAGTAACGTTAAACATTTGTAATCCTTAATGTTTGCAGCTGCAGCTCAGTGGTAACTGACAACCTGTGATGAAATGCTACTGACTTGGTGACAGGGAGACAGCAGTGGGTGGAACAAGACAAAACATAAAATCTAATCATAAACATGGTTAATGTGCTGCAAATTAAATATTAAAATGTGAATATTCTGGCTGCACTATTGTTGTCAGTGCTTCAGATTAACATGATTCCTGAATCTCTGGTGACATATTATTTGTCATAAAAATTGCACATCCTGCTCCTTTAACCTTTAGGCTACTGAGGTGTGGAGATGATGTCGCCAACAGATCAAATCATTTACAAATGTGTCATTAGTTGTAATCAAAAGCAAGCATCATGGATTATTGTGGATCTTTAATGATTTGTTAACATTTATATGCTTACTAATGATTGCCGATTGCTGATTACAAAATTAGAAACCCATTGATGTTATTATTAATGATGTATAAACATTTAGAGGTGCAGATGTGAAGCTCTCTAATGAATTTATGTGCTGGCTCAAGTGTTGGATTAAGACATGGAAAATCCAAAAGTTGATTCACTTGATGAAGCAATTAAACAATTCATTAATCAGCAATAGCCTTTAATTAGAGCCTATGAATTGATCAGTTGTGTGCTACCTAATGAAGGACTGTGTAGCGCTCTGATCAATGCAGTTCAGTACAAGTTGACAGCACAAAGGTTTTGCTATCGGAGTGGTTTATACTGAAACTAAAAAGTGAGAGCAGTTTAGCATTTTTGTTTTTCTTCAACAAGCCACAACAATCCTGTGCGTCTTTTACACTGGAACTGTTTAACACTTGGCTGACACCAGAGCAGAAACAGAGACGTGAGTTTTCAATGTTCTCTTTCTCTCCAAAGGGACATTGTAAGAAAATATGGGAAACAATAAACACATTTTGGCAACCAACGCAACTTTAAACTGTATTCCCTCCCCTCTCCGTCGCTCCTAATTTAAGTGCAAAGGTTAGTTTCAAACCGCTGTGCTGCTCCTGAGGGGACTGAGTGTGACGCACAAGAGAAATCAGAACGAACAGCTGCTCTACTCGCCACTCGTTTGACTTTTCTCTTCAGCTCAGTTTGTCAATCACATACTCTCCCTGCACGTCTGTCTGTCAGTTGTGTATTCGAACTATGTCTCCTGCTGTCAAAATTACTTTTTAGCCATATGTTTCCTTGCGTAAGTGCAACAACAGCAGACATGAAACAGAGGAGGAGATGAGAGACAGCAGGCGCAGGGGTTTCTATCGTTTCATTTGCTGACACGCTTGTGATTTATAAGTTTTGACGAAGGAATGACGCAAAATGAGAAAGTTAAAACCAGGATGTCTTCCGTTCCTCCACTGTCCCCTCCTGCTCCCCACATCACAGCTTTCAATAATAAAAAAAAAAAAAAAAAAAAAAAACCCTGTGATTCCTCACAATGATCTCCATTGTGCTGTGTTCCTGTCGGCTAAAGAGGCATTTCCTATCAGGAATCAACCCCAGGATCCCTAGGAATCTTAAGTAGGAAAATCATCTGAGCGAGAATCAGAGCAGGAGTACGTCCAGTAAGTCTGAAAATCTAGTCACACTAGGTTAATGAATGATTTGAGACGGGGAAGTGCTTTTAGTAATACTTGCAGTAAAAGTTACGGTAATTTAATATGAAGCTCATCAAGGAACATGCAGCTGTGCACATGTGCTGTCGTCACACGGGAGAAAACAAATGGGTCAAAAAGGATCCACTCATTTAAAATAACATTCATTATATACCAACGACAGTGGAATGATTTACTATGAAAACTTCATTTGTCTTTCTGACTGATCATTTCAGTTTGAGCAGATGTATAAACATGATTTAATGTAAAATAATAATGCTGGTAGTTTCTCTGATTCTGTATTATAGCAAATTAAAGTAATTTAAATGAAGTGAATTAAGATGAATGGAGATACATGCAGCGAAAAAAAAAAGAAAAAAAAACAGTTGTAAATAGATGCACAATAACTTTTTTTTGCATCCACAGGAATAACTCTGGCATAATTTTACACCAGATTAATGAAAACCTCAAATCACACATGACTGTATTAGACTAAAAAAAAATAACGATTAGAATAAACATGTTCATACAAAATACACGTACAAGGTAAGTATATTTTAACCTGCTAATCCAGGTCTGGGAATGTCACTTTTATCAAAATGCTATCTACTATCAGCATCATCCTCATAATTATTACAACAGTTACACGTCACCACCACCACCATGAGGTAGTTACATGTTGAAATGTTTTGGTCCAAACCCAATAACCAATTAACACCAACCTTCCTAAGAGCCAAAATACTGGGTTGGCTAAAAAACTTATGTTGATCAAATTGGATTGATAAAATTTCCAAAAAATAAACAATAAAGTTGATAAAAATAGCCTCTATATCATGTTACAATCTGTTGGTCATGTGAAATAAAACACTTGCATATAAAAGACACACTTCCTGTATGTTTTTAGTGTTTAAAAGCTACTTAAAAGAAAAAGATGTTTTTAGATTTTGGTGTTTTAATAAGATCATTCATCAGAATTCAGTTGCAAACTTAATGGTTCCCCAGGGATCTTTCATAGAAAGCTTGTTTCAGCTATTAAAGTTAAAGGACTATTTTCAAATAGTTCTTGATATTATTAACATCCTTGAATAATTTCACACCCCCACTAACCACTAATAGTGAAGTACATCCATAGGAAATACAAGGAAAATGTCACACTTTGTTCCTTTATCTAATCTCCATCTTTCTGAATTTATTCACATTCTGCTCAGCTTTGAACTCAGTGTTGTTGTTTTATCATCATGAACAAACCTGCAGGGATTTCATTACACAGTGTTTTTGTTTAGTAGTAGGAGTGTCTGACAGGGTTCATTCTTCATCATTAAACACCGAGCTGTGCTATTTTCAACCATATTGATTTCCCAGAGATGAATGGCAACGATAATAGCTGGAGGTTGAACCATTTGGAGCGCTGACGCATGTGTGACTTTCTAGGCCAGGGGTCGCGACTGCATCTGCTTTGACCCAGTGACTTCACTCCACCGAGTTAGTTAGATAACAGTGGCCGGGAGGTGTGATGGGCTGCACCAGCAGGGCTGTTACTGACACTGGCAGAGGAACCGAGGAAAAAGAGACCAGAGTCAAACAAAAATCGTAAGCAACAGCAACAGTGACGAAGGTCCTCCGTCACTGCCAGGAGCTGTGCCACTAACAGAGGGACGAGTCATTTACACCACAGGCTGACACAGTGTTGTGTGTGTGAAGGAAGGATTGAGCAGCACATATTATATTCCATGAATCTCAGCATCTTATTACTGATAAACTAAACAGAAAATGTAACTTTATTACAGCTGTTTTTGTCATATTAGACTGTAACCATGTTCGTGTAAGCAGCTCTGTGTGTGTGTTGACTAATTAAAACAGGAGAAGCTAAGGAGTAAAATAATCAATCATACCATTCAATCAATCAGACCTTGTTGGGGAGGGGTGTGGGGGGGGTAATGTTGGGCAAGGTCATAACTTGCTTTAAAAACAAACATTAAAATCTTAAAATCAATTCTACAATAAACTGGAAGCCGGTGAAGTGGGCAGAGCATGGGAGTCGTTTACATGTCGGTGTCAGAAACAGCTGCATTTTGAACAAACTGAAGGAAGAACTGGTTAAAAACAAACAACTTAAAGTGAATTATAAAATGTAGCTTCAGGCTAATAGATCCTGTCTCTTAAAGAAGGATTTTACTTTAGTCAAGAGACGAAGATGGAAAAATTTCATTTAAACAACAGATTGTCTGTTCTGTCCAGTGAATGTATGAGTACATATATGTTTTTGTGTATGTGCTACATGTATGCGCCATTTTCTACTATGAATCACGTCGCCACTAATTACTTTTGATTACTTTCAGCTTACGTTACTTTAAGAATTCATACCATTAACGACTGTTCAAATGAAACTGTATATTTTATGTTTTCACTAAACACAGGTCCCTTGTAATATCATTTTGGTTATTATGGTCAGTTCATGTTTGGGAATGGAAAAGCTTGTGAACATCTCATCATGGCTTCTTGCCAAATGACGCTAATAATGTAATATGACGCTTTATGTTTTAGTGGCAAAAGGTTAAACAGGCATCTCAAGAAAACAGAAGACTATAAATTAAATTGACAGTTATTATGTGTTGAATTATATATGTGTTGAATTATATATATATATATATATATATATATAATATTTGTTGGGAAATAACCTCTGAACATGTGTGTTTACATTCTGTGGTATTCCTGTTGAAACCCTGGCGTTTGCAGTTCAGATGTGGATGTGTGGTCTCACATGTAGCCACTGTTTGAACATTGGCTACATGTGCTTGTAAAGTGGTCAGACTGCTGAAGGGTCAGGCTCAGCGGTTTTCCAGAGAATTTGAACTGAGGGTTGAAGGAAAAGGGAGGAGTAAGAAACGTTGGGATGGAAAATGCAGAGATAAAGTCGCCACTGACGTGTTGTGTTAAAACTATGGGAAAATTGATTGCGGTGTTTTCCAGAAACAGTGACGACCGTGTAAAGGTCATGGGGGTGATTTAGAGATTTTTAAAACTACTGCCTTGTTATGATTTCCTTATTCAGAAAACACTCATTTATTTATTTATTTTTTTTGGCTATTGCATGAAACTTGACATGAAGTGCTTAAACGAAGTCACAGGAAATGATGCATGAATGATTGTGCATCTCTATGTCCATGTCTTGCTAAGTGCTAACACACAAACGACCTATTGTTCTTGACAGAACCGGGGATACATACCTTTGTGATGACTGTGAGATCATCTGGGTACAATGATGTCTGTACTTATATATAGACGTATACATGTATGTGTTCATGTTGCCTATGTTACTATGGACGGAGGAGGTGAAGAGGCCTCTGTATGAACCAACTATTAATATTTCTTGCTTGAAAGTCAGAAAAGAAGAAAGAAAGAAAGAGTTCACAAAATGAGACATAAAGTAACAAGGGAGCTGCTCAAATTGACATCTGATGACACTAGTATTTATTTATGGAGCTCTGCCTTCAGTTTCCTGTATTTACTTATTTTCTAAATGAGAATTAGATATTTCTTCATTGTATATATAAAAAAAACACAATGAACATCAGATCTAAAGAAAGTTCCAGTCGTCCATTAAAAGGATCCGGTAGTTAATGGAGAAAATATAAGAATAATTTCAGATTAATTATTGGTTGATGAGAAGGATTTGATGTCTTTTAGATTGTTTAAGAGTTGTTTAGAACGAATAAGCGGTCACTGATGAGGGCAGACATGTTTTTTGTCACTAAAGAGGCTGTAGTGGTCTTTTGGGAGGATCTGGAGGTTCTTTAAAAGGTTTTCATGGTTAATAAAGAGTCTCTGAGGGTCCTCCAAGAGTTTAAAAGAGTCTTTTTAAGGTTCTGATGTTTGTTTTAGAAGTTTTAAATGGTCAACAACAAGGTTGGACAGATCATCTATTAGTGTCTAAGGGACTTTTGAAGGTTTGAGCTGTCCTTTATGACGTCCACAAGAAAGGTTTTTAGACTTTTAGGAGGTTCTGGTCATTAATGAGACGGTTCCACAAATCCCTTCAGAACTTTAATGGATCACTGAGATCAGTAGTTGTTAAATAAGTGTTTTCATCAGTCATATAAGGGGTGTTAGATGTTTTTTCAAGGTTCTTATTGTCACTGACACTGCTCCAGTTTTCAAGTTTTGGGAGTTTTATCAGTCAGTGAGAAGGTATTAGTGATTTCAGTTTTTTTTAACAAGTTGCAGACGTCGTTAATAATGTTTCTTGTAAACTTTTATGGGGTTCTGATGTCATTAAGGAGGTTGAAAACGTTTTTTGGAGATTTTAAAGGTGACTTCTGACGTCCTAGTATTCCTTAAGGTTGAGGTTTCTAGTGGAGCTGTAGGGGATTTTTATGTGGGTAAACACCTATGGGAGAGATTTTGTAATAGACAATAATATGTAATGTCCTTTTTGGAAGAATGCTATTTATCCCTCCCTTAAAGTTCAACATGGTGGAAAATGAAATTACAGACACACTTTGGTTTCTTTTACCTTGTTTTTTTTCTTCCCTACGTGATACATCAGTGGTTTCCAAATGACCCAGTGAAATGAAGTAACATCTACGCGTCACAGATCATGTGTATGAGTTGCGTCTCTTCACAAATTGCTTCATTTGAATCATCTCTTATTGACCTTCTCTTACTCAAGAAGGTCATCTCTTACTGACCTTCTTTTATTGCAAAAGTAAATACACTTCATGTTTTATAATAAACAAAAGTAAAGTAAAATATCTGAGAAGTCTTACTAAGTCCCAGAAAACATAAAGTGTGTCATCCAAAACTAAGTTTTGACCTCAGGAGGTCATTAGAGGCTCTGTGAGTTTCTTCTCTTCCTGTGATATGAAATCAAATCATTGGTCAGTTTTTAAGGTCTTTTTCTGTAATTTAAAACTCACCCTCTGATGAGGGACATTGAAGACCTCGTGCCTGAAGCAAATAATTAACCTCTAAGTCAGCAATTATACTCATAAGGCAAAAGGAGGCACTGAAAGGCTGAGAGGGAGCTGGACGTGCGTCATACATAATTTCCAAACACGCCCACTGTTTTCAATGTGCTGTTTCAGATGACTTGTTGATGCTGAAAATTGTTTCATTTTCTCATTGCGTCGAGAAACAAAACTCCAACCCAAACAAACCTGGATGGATGCATGGATGGATAGACGGATAGATGGATGAATTTGGCCCCAAAATGATACAGTTGATGATACAAAAAGTATATGGGACGCAGGTGTGTTTGGCTTTTGTATGTGCTTGTGTAACAAGATTCATGTGTCAGTGATGATTGTATTCTCTGTCTTCATAAGTCCAGGGACTAAATCGGTTAACTACATCAAATCATTTATATGAAGAGTAAAAAAGCTCCACTGGACTCAGTGTTCTCATGATTAACTGAATATACTGTGTCGTGTGTGTGTGTGTGTGTGTGTGTGTGTGTGTGTGTGTGTGAAATGCCCTGTCAGTGTGTGTAATGTAATTAAATTACACACACAAAAGCATTATGAAACACAGTAGACTGTGTCTCTGCAGTGTGTGTCAGTTCTGCCTCCTTCTGGTCAACTGAGGCATTAAACTTGTTCAAGTAAGAAATAAGACGACACAGATCCAGGAAGAAGTGATCACAGTTCACAAAAATATTTAGTTGCTCCTTAATACTATAATATCTCCTTCTCCATTATTGAAAAAAATAATAATCTATGAATATGTAAATACTGACTTGACTGAAAAGTTAATTTGTGAACTGGAAGTTTCACGTTTCCACATTAAACCTTGATAAATCTCATACTGGATCATTATTGGCTAATATGTGTTAAATGCAAAACAGTAAGGGTAAGGGACATTTTGAGTAAGGATCATACTTTAAATTAAGGAAAAAAAAGAAGACAACCTGCTTCAGGACACGTGACCTGACGCTGACGTCAGTAAAACCAAGACAACAGTGGAGCAGCTTCAGGACTCAGGTCTCTGACTGATCTTGAATCAAAACCCAAACTTAAACCCCATAAATTCAGATTCCTTTAACTGTAATAATCCTCTGTATTTTTTAAAGCTCAGAAATTACCTGATTTCAGTTTTGCAGCCACTAGATGGAGACATTCATCCACCTGCCAGAACTGAGCAGAAAGACACTTTAACTTAAGGATTTCTATCAATTAACGACAAACTCAAATCCATAGGTAAAATACTTGATCTTATCTATATTATCAATAGATTTGCATGTTTCATTTAATGTTCTTTCAGCAGTAAAGTTCATTATATTATATTGTATATTATATACACAACATTTTATATAAAATACATTGATTGAAGGTCTGTTTAAACCTTTCATCCAAACCACTTGGTTCTTTAAGATCCAGGATTTTAGGCTTTTAATTGTTACCACATGACTTAAGCAACATCAGGGATGTTGTTTGATTCCAGATGCAACAGCTGCAGTAAAACAGTCACTGCAATGAGTCGATTGATCAAATCAGGATGTTCTTTCACATTTAAACATTTTCACATTTAAAAGCGATAAATTATCAACTGTTTGTCAAATCATTCCTCCACTTTGGTCGTCCTACAACAAGTGAAAAAAAAAACAAACATTTAATTCAAGAGGATTTTTACCATGTTATAACTGATACATTTGATTTCATGAAAATAAAATGCATAAATCATCATCTTTCATCTGTCTCAACATAGGTTCATTTCTTTAACAGTCGGGAAATGCACCTTTTTAATGAACTACAGTCAAACAGAAGTGAAAAGTGTGTTTGTTGGATGAATATAAGTTTGTGTTACAAAACACTGCAGTGTGTTTGAGTGTGTGTGTTGAACTGTGAATAAATTATAGTGCTAGTGTTTTTTTGTCTTGGTCTTTTCATTGGATTTGTTGACAAAAGGAAGAAATATAAAATAAAACCAGACACATTCATAAGCTTTATGTCTTCGGTTTGATTAAAGAACGAATTAAACATGAGAACTAATTGATATACTAACACTTAAAGTCTATTGATTGTGTGGAACTAAAGTCAATCACCTCCACAGATGAAACAATGAATCTAAAATAAACAAGATTCTGAGTAAAACAGACGTGACCGCGTGTTGATTCTTCATATGTCAACGTCGTTCCCGTTTGACCCATTTTCCTGAGAAAACGGTCACAGTGGTGCGTCGTCCGACAGGAAGCTTTCTTCGGTCGAGCGATCCCGTCTCTCCCCCGTGGTGATGAAGCTGAGGAGGTCGATCGTTGTCACGACGGCAAAAACCGTCTGCTTGTGGCACATCGACCCATCAGCTTCATCTGGACGGAGACAGAGAAGAAGACTTACATGATGGGTTTTTTTTTCTTTTTTAAAGATCTTTATAAAACATTTAAGCAGCGTTTGCAAGAAGAAATAAAACCAGAAACATACTAAAAGTGAAAAAAATAAATATTTCCTTCTGGCAGAATGCAAACACCACTTTTTAAAAACATACTTCTTATAAAGACAAATACAGACTGTTATCTTTTATGTATTCTGACTTATCAAGATAAAAAAAAAAGAAGAAAAAAAAAATATTTCCACTACTGTGAAGAGAAATTATGTTCTTCAACTGATAAACATCGAGTCTCTTACAAGTTTAAATGCATCAGTTATATTTTCACCCAAGCATATTCATGATGTTCACAGTTATGAGTTAATTTTATCCAGATATTCCAGATCCAGATGATAATTCAGGTCTGGTGGTAGGAAACGAGCACCGTTCTTGCATCAGACATGCTTATGTTTCCTTTTTGTCAGAAATGTTATTGTTTTTGAGTTAAGATCAAGTCCACATCCCGAGAATTTCTTACACTGGAGGATTTGTTTCTTTTCTTCTCTTTCTTTTTTTGACTTATGTGATAAGAATTTTAATCACATCTTTGGCTTTTAGATCATTTGTCTGACAAAGAACAACACAAGATAACAACATCGCTTTGGTTTCTGGGAAACGTTGATGTACATCTTTCAACAGAAATAAAAAAGTAATCTGTACATATCTCTGCTTATGCACCGGCCGCTTCAAAGACAAATTAAAATAGCAGAAGTTGTATCACAGTCATGCTCCAATGCTGAAGCAAAATCCAAAGAAATAAAATGTCTTACACTGAGTGTTATCACGCACCACCAGGACAAAACCGTCTCTCTCCAGGACACGAGACAACGTCGCCAAACTGTCTGTCAGGAGAACCTGAGCTCAAATATGAAGGGATTAGTCAAGTAATTACATTTAAAATTCTTGAATAAATGTCACGTACGTGTGTTTCTGCAGACTGACCTGTTTGAAATTCTTACAGAGCACTTTGCTGACAGTGTCTGAGGGTTGGATCTTCCCAGTTGACACCGAGGACAGGATGGTTCTCAGAGTCACCATCCCCAGGATCACACTGAAAACACAAACACACAAATACAAACCTCCCATCAACTGCTCAAAGAAATGACACAAGGGGAAGACGGTGGACTGCACTAAAAATCTGCTTAATTGGTTTTAATTCTGCTATTTATATGTTTCATAGTTCAGCTACCAACACAACGTACCAAATGAAATGACCATGTGACTGGCACAATATTTAATCAAAAAATGAACAATTGGTATTGAAAATCCATCTTTAGAAGAGCTAATGTGTAAAACAGTCGTATTTGGCGATTTGGTGCTGGATTTGAGGATGTATAAAGAAGTTCATTAGGTCATGCAGACATGTGAATGTAGACATATGAAAGCTATTAACAAAACAAACTAAACAAAAACAAATCGGACAAATTGCAAAATGTTCCATCATGGAAAATTCTACAGAAATAAAGATAAGTGTCTCTGGATAATATTTGTATTGATTCATGTCCAAGAAGTGTATTTGTTTTCAATTTGCACAACTTTTTGACTTTTACCCAGATTCGCTGACGACTGGAGCCTGGTCGATCGCTTTCTCCTTCAGGATGTCGGTGGTTTTCTGACAGGACACGGTCGGTGAGATGGTGAGAGGAACAGACAGATGTAAACTCTGGACAGTCATGTTCCACCACCTTAAAGAAACAAAGGGAAACAATGTTATTGACCAACACAACTCAACTCAACTGTGTGTTGGTTTAGCTGCCCCCTTTAATCCATCTCAACAACTGATGTTGTTGATCTTATTTTCTTATTTTTAGTTTATTCTTTTCTTTTCTTTTTTTTTTTTTTTTTACCAGGGTTTGAGGTCCATTGGAGGGTTACATTTGAGGAAACCTTTTTCACACATCCAGTTATCACTCAGGAACTTTGACCTGGAGACAAAATGACCAGCAATGAGTTTGAACATGAAGCGCCTTAGATCACAGTCGACATACTTGACTCTCACTGAACCCGCGTTTCTTACATGTAGTTGCGGACGGAGTCGGCCAGAATGACCACACATCGCTGACCTTCCTCAAGCTGCTGAGCCATCTTCATCGCTGCTGCCACGGCTGAGCCAGAGCTGCCGCCTGCCACAAAGACGAAATATAAAAAAACACCATGAGTGTTACAGACTGTATCACCTCAAGTAAAACCTCAAACACCAGGATTATTAACTTACCGCAAAGAAGACCTTCGTCTCTGATCAGCTTACGTGACATGGCGAACGTTTCCACATCGGTTGTTTTGTACCATATGTCAATAAGCTGCACATTTATAAGGAATGTAGTTAGATGTTTAAAAGATATGTATTTTTGTTGTTTGTATGTTATCAATAACAGAAGTACAAACTCACAGATCTGTCCAGAACCGTTGGGATGAAATCATAGCCGATGCCTTCTACTTCAAACGAAACCTTGTTTTCATTCTTTTCCTGAGACTCAACCAGAACGGAGCCTTCTGGATCCACACCAACTATCTAAAAACACAGAGCATGTGATCTGGGTTAACATGAGAAAACACTTCAGGCAATTATGCTAAAACATAACTAACTTCATGTGTGGTGCAGAAACATTTAGGTAAAAAAGAAATTAGAGACTCAAACAAAACAGGCTCTTGATTGCAGGTAAAGTGAATCTAACCTTCACATTGGGACATTTCTCCTTTAGCTTTCGAGCAACACCTGTGAGTGTTCCTCCTGTCCCAGCTCCAGCCACCAACATGTCCAGTTTACCTGAAACGTAAACAGATTTTCTTCTCTGTTTAGTAACAGAGAGTAACAGTTACTGAAGAGTAATTAAAGGCTGACAACGAACATATGCACAAAACTATTCAATGTATTTAAATATGTCCAACACATTATGATCTGCTAAGATAGAAGCACTATTCATAAAAGCTACAGCTACAGTATTTTTCATCTTGTACTGTTTTTAATGCTAATTAGTAAAAGAAACATGCTTACATGTTAGCACCAACAACCATATTTAGTCTTTAAGTCATGTTAAGTATTTAAATATTGGCCACCTTCATGTTTTTTGGATTAAATCCAAACATTCACAACAGGTTCAGTTGAGAGTTGTGAGGAGGGAGCGTCCTTGTGCAGTAATGTGCAACCATATACCACCACGAATTTTTATTTCATCGACACACTGTTGGTCATTTATGTTCATTTGTATGAAGTGAACCTTCATGCAACATCATTATCTAACTAACTCACAGGCTCGGTACAATAAATTCTATATTTTTATTATCAGGCCCATTATTTGTTGTTTTTATGCTTGTGGTAATACCCTTCAGTAAACTGTTTTAGTTTTAAATACTGAATATTGAATTGAATTCGAAACTGAAAATTCCCCCATAACAGACAAAAATAATATTGATTTTTGAAGAAATATTATTTGGTGTTTTGTTGAAAATACAAATGGACCCAGAGTTTTGCTGATGATGGACTCATCGTGAACACGGTTGTTGTATCTCCCAGCAATCAGTGAAGTTACTATTGCAACGGTTGATTAAGCTGCGATATTGATCAAAACAATGCTAAGCTCCATTGGGCTGTGGCCTGGTTTAACCCCTGTTTACATCTATTTCATTACACTTATGGAATTTTTCCAATCTTCTGCAATAAGTCTTCAATGCTATAATGGACTTGTGTTTATAAATTATACAAACACATCAACATCTTGGTCTTGATATATTTTTTCCCACTTATTTTTCTGCATAGATCTGGATCTGGATCTTAACTTCAAGTAAAAGTTGTTATTTCAAATTCAGCCAAAACCAAAACAACAAAAGTGTATCAGCTGCTGCAGCAAAATGTCTAACCGTTGTTTGAAAAGATAAATAAACGACTAAAAGAATAAGAAAAAAGCTCAAACCGTCACACTGCTCCAGTATCTCCTCAGCTGTGGTGTCGTAGTGAGCCAGCGGGTTGCTGGCGTTTCGATACTGGTCCAGAATGTGTGAGTTGGAGATCTGATTCTTCAGATGCCACGCGGCACCTAGATGAGACTCTGGTGAGTCAAAAGCTGCAGATGTTGGTGTGCGCACTATTTCTGCCCCGAGAGCTCGCAACACAGCCACCTACAGCAAATAATGAGATCAAATTTCAATTCGTTCTCTGATGAATTAGGGAAAAGTCAAAGTGTTTGTTAAAAGAGCTGTTTGCCTTTTCCATGCTCATCTTCTCAGGCATCGTGATGATGCAGCGGTAGCCTTTGACTGCAGCTGTGAGAGCGAGGCCAATACCTGCAGACACGTCAAACAGTGAGTTTTCTCATCATTTACACAACAAGTTTGTCCCCGTGTGCATCTTTCCTGAGATGAAGTCGATGTACCTGTGTTTCCAGATGTTGGTTCGATGATTGTGTCTCCCGGTTTGAGGATCCCGGCTCCCTCAGCGTCTTCCACCATACGCAGAGCGATCCTGTCCTTCACGCTGCCTCCTGCATTGAAGAACTCACACTTGGCCACTAAAACACAAATACAAACACAGAAAACGTAGTTTCGCAGTATAAGTGTAAATAAATTGATTCAGAGCTTTAAAATCTGATGATGGAATAAACACAGTCTTTTTTTTGTCTTAGTTCAGTTCAGTATTTGTTTTCAGATACACTTTAAAAGCCTTTTATCAGCCTGACTCACTCTGTGGTAACCTGAACAAATGTCAGGAACTAATATTGACAAAGATCCTTGGAATATTTTGCAAATTTATTAAAAATCAAAAATTAAAATTACACCTTTACAAAACTATTCAGAGTTTCTGACGTCACCCCTCAAACTGTGGTAATAATCCTCTTTATTAAGTAACGTTTACATGTGCTTTCAAGTTGATTTGGGTCAACTACTGACAAAATAACATGACTCAACACTGGAAGTCCAAGAACTATCTGAACTTCTCAACAATAAAAGTGTTATGGTCTGAAAACAACCTCTCTAAAGCTTTCCATGATCCCGTAGCACAGGGGCTCCAATGACTGTGAAATAAAAGAAGTTTGGAGCCACATTTTCTTAAGAAATGTTCAAAATAATAATAATAATAAAAAAAAAAAGATAAACAAGGACAAGAAGAGCCATTGGTTAGTGTGACGACTAAGACCCTGCTGAAAGCACAACGATCTCAGCAGCAGCATCATTTAATCAGGGTTTTATGATTAAACAAAAGCTGCATTGTGTTAAAAGCACATGAACGCCTGTTTGGAGTTTGCCAAACAGCATTTAAAGACTTAAAGCATGACATTAAAAAAAAAGTTCTCTGTTCATCACCTGGTTAATATCATATCTATGGTGAAACATGTTGGTGGCAGCATTAACCTAAAGAAAACCAAACCCAGGTGCACATGATCAGACATGACTGCAACGAAGTGTAACAGAGTGAAACAATCAACCAAGAAAACAACTGGGGTGGTTTCTCTGACTGAGTCAGGAAGAAAGAAATAAACTTCAAAAAATAAAGAGACTTCAAATATTTGTAAACATTTATTTTTACCATCAAGTTTTTTGTTTAGACTAATGGTTGAAACAGGAACAGAATGATCCATTTAAGTGTGAAAGTCAAACGTGAAGGAGTCTGAGTCATTCAAGATGTTCTCATGTTCATCTTTCTTTTTTTTTCTTCTCTAAATTCACTTTAGATTGGATTACAGTTTGTAACCAGTGAGACTAAAAGGTGTGAAGCTGATGAAGGAAGATGGTTGAACTAATTTTGGACATTATATATTGAGAGTTAGGGGGAGGGAGGGTCATTCAAAAGTCAAAAAAATTCTCATTAACACACATTTCCGCAAGTGCACAGACACCTCTGCCAATTACTACAAATTTGGGACGGTTACTATGTGACTTTAGAGTGAACTAATAATCCCCTATCAGCCACCGGTCACGTGAAAACGGTGCAAGTATCAAGTGTAAGACGGTTTTGTCTCATTGATCCCACGGGAACAAAACTAAAACTTCCCTTTCATCAGTTTAAAGGAGTATAAAACGGATTTTCTTAGGAGGCTTAAAATGATGCCTCTGACATGTTTCATCCTCACTGAACCCAAAAAACCTCGGCGTGCTGCCAAAACGACAAGGTGACGCTGAGGCCACGTTCACTAGAAACACCATAAATGTTTCATTTTAATTACAGCTCTGATTTGCTTCATTGGTCGTAGGAATGGACTTCAGTCTCACCTCCCCATCCATGGGAGACCACCGCCTCCTCGGACAAAACCTCAAACAGTCACACGGTAGGTAAGATAAGGCCACGAGCTACATGATACCTCAATGTTCCCTTTTTTAACAAGTCAACAGGAAGCCAGCGAGGAGGCAGAGGAATTAGCAGCAACTGATAGAAGCGAGGGCGACTCTTACACCTCAAGTGTATCAATTTAATGTTTGTCTGCGTGACTTATTCACTGAAAGGAGTCTTTATTAGCCTCCAGTATACAAAGAGAGTCTATCAGATGAGAATTTACTGTCTAATCTTCTTGCTACTGAACGCCACCACTTTTTCCTCTGCCTCACTGAACACAGTCGACGTCTCAGTTTACTTCTCTGTTCCAGGAAATGGAACAATAATGCTGTTGTTAGAGGTCAGAGAAAACAAATAGAAAAAAAAAGTTACACTCCTGTTTGTCCTGTTTGTCCACAAACCTAATTTTTCATCAGCTTTACTGTGGGACAACAAGACAAGGTAACAAAGTGTATAAAGCAGATTTTTAAAGCAATTCCCTGTTAGACTCATGACATCGATTTGAATCGACTTGATGTGTGTGTTTTCTAAAAAAAAAAAAAAAAACTGCAGATATAAAAATCTTTTACTCACAAACTTCACACTTGATACCAAACTCCTTTGGGATTTTGTTCAAACGAACCAGAGGTGTGCGTCCAATTCTCCAGAGGATGTTGGGGAGGATTTTTGGGACGTCGGTGCTGTGATGAACAGAAGAGACAATACTTTAAAATTCACAACCAACTCTCTGAAAATATAATATATTGATAGTTCAGTGGACATATGATCATGTTGACTTCATTCTCTCTATGATTCAAGCCAAAGGTTTTTTTTTCCACTGATCCACAGGTGGCAGTAAATAGTAACAGTGATCAGAAAGAAAGGAAATCAGAATTAGAATAGAGAAGAAATTGGGAACAGGACGGGAAATTGCATTGAAATTAAGAAAGGAAATGTTATTTCTCATTGATATGTGACTGTGAGTAAATCTGAATGTAAACAAACTTTGTCTACAAGGAAACAGCTTCAATAATGATGGTGAATAAAACCACATAAATGCAAAAGGCCTTAGAAATCTTTCAAAAGACTCATCTGTAATTTTCCTGTTTCTCTTTAATGGTGGTCGTCTGTAGGAGAATCATCTATTTGTACACTTTACTCCTGCTCCCAGTTTCAGCTAATTCATTAAATGACCAGTGATTTATTCTCACGTTTCATCTCTTTGACTCACGGTTTTGGATGAGTGTGAGGCGACTCTGACGTCGGAGCACCGAGCCTCCAGGTGCATCTGCTGGGCAAATCAGGCCGGATCCAGTTCATCTGAACAGCGTTCGCTTCTCTGTTCTGCATCTCAGTAGTTTCATGATACGACTCCTGTTCTCCGTTTACTAATAACCTGTCGGCGTCTCCATCCCCATCAGGGGGCTTTTGACTGTTGGTGACGTCTGCACTGCAGAGAGTAGGAACATCCTCCAAATGTTGATGTCCAGAAACAGAGGGCATGGTTTATCTGTAGGCAGATGAGACAGGTGGTGAAATCATCACAGACAGATACAAAAAACTGGAGCAGATTCCTGGAAATATGAGCTGATTGACACTGAGAGAGAAAAAAACTCTAATATTTGTTCAGTGACCTTTTGAAAACGCTTCACTAACATGATAAACCTTAAAACAACAGACTCCTGAAACATTTAAGTATATATATACTCTATTACACTTTTTAAAAAAATGTGATTTATCCTTCTGCTTGTCAGTATTTGTTGTGGATCCAGGACAAATGAGGAGTCACTGCTCAAAGTGTCAAGAGACTAGTTTGATGATAACATCGTTAGTCTCATCTTCACGACCACTGTTCTTTAATCATGAGTATCAGACGACTGAAACAAGACTGAATTGTTTCTCATTTTCTGATGGATTTGTTCTCAATACACAACAGAGACAACTGGTGAAAACGTCCTACATCCTACAATATAATGGAATGACAAATAAACTAATACCAATTTCTCAAATGTGAATTTTAAAATATATAACTTCCTCTTTTTTTAAAGAAAAAAAAGAATATAAAGCTAAGGTGATAATACATAAAATACATATAAAATATGCATTTCAAAAACATGTTTATTAAAAAACCCTTCATACAGGAGGAGTTGGGAACATTTATCTTTCACTCAATAAAAAGATAATTATTAACTATAATCAGTTTTGTTTATAGTCAGACTGAATGAATGAATTACGTGCCTACGTGTTTTCTGTCCCACACGGTGAAAAAATAATGCAGATTAAATGAAAATTAGGTGAAAATCGCATCAATCTCCGACTATTTTCTTTTTTTTTTAAACACAGTTTTCCTTATTTTTTTGTTAACTTAATTCAACTTACTTTTATTCTGTTTTAGCAGAGTTATCATCTACGTAGCCTGAGAGATGTAGAAAATGCGCTAAATCATTTGAATCGTTTAACTAAATAATATTTTCACGCTGTAGAGTCGTGTACTCACCTGAGGCAGAAACACCTGCAGCGGTTTATGACCGAGTCTCAAACCAGCTCCGACTCATAACAACCAACCAACCCTCCTACAATCCGGGTTAAACCCTGATCACCTGCTGGACTGGGCTGGGCCACAGTGGCCACACCACACAACACACACACAACAACAACATACTACACACTACACACAATATAACAACACAACACTACATACCACACAACACAACACACAACACTACACACCACACTACACAACAACACTACACAACAACAACACACTACATACTACACACAATATAACAACACGACACTACACACCACACAACACACTACACAACAACACTACACAACAACAACACACTACATACTACACACAATATAACAACACAACACAACAACACTACACACCACACAACACACCACACAACACACTACACAACAACACTACACAACAACAACACACTACATACTACACACAACAACAACACAACACAACAACACTACACACCACACAACAACACCACACACCACACAACAACACTACACAACAACAACACACTACATACTACACAACAACACTACACACCACACAACACACTACACAACAACAACACACACAACAACACTACACACAATATAACAACACAACACAACAACACTACACACCACACAACACACTACACACAACAACACAACAACACACTACAACACTACACACAACACACCACACAACAACACTACACACACCATACAACACTACATTACACTACACACACCACACAACAACACTACACAACACACACCACACAACAACACTACACACAACAACACTACACACACCATACAACACTACATTACACTACACACACCACACAACAACACTACACAACAACACAACGACACACAATATAACAACACAACAACACACCACACAACAATACTACACAACAACACACAACACAACCTCAAGGAAATTCATTGTGAGCATTGGTGAAAGATACTGAACATCTGTTCAGTAGAAGTATTGTTACATTAAATATCACTCAACCACAAGTACAAGTACTGGTGTAAAATATACTCAAGTAAAAGTAAAAGTAAAAGTAAAAGTATTCGTCTAAACAACTACTCAGAGAATTAGTTACTTTTTTTAACTGATGTATAATTTATTCTCAACAGTCGTTTAAATGCTGGAAACATTTGATTTCAATAGAACAATTATATGATCATATGGATCAATTGTGTATCTAATTATCTATCAATCGATAGATAATTGTATCTATCTTCATCTTCCACTGTTCATGATGCAAAATGTTTTTTTTTCTTACGTAGCTTTTACAGATTGTGTGATCTATATTTCACAAAGAAACACACTGTATTGGTATTTTCTGTTGCATTTTATTGATCTGCATTATCATCTGATCCTCAATACATTAAATACTAATAATTCTGCATGGACACCGGACTCCTTTTGTGATGTAAAACCAATTAATTTAATTTAGATTATAAACAAATATCTACTATAGTTAGGTTGATCTGTCCAACCTTAATGTGCAAAACAGTTGTGAGATAAATGTGTAAATAAAATAGTTATATTTGAAAAAAGTCATGGGATCAGGAGAAGATTTGCAAGAAAAATAAATAAACTCTAATGTTTCTTTCATCCTTACCGCCCCGAAAGATCACGGATCACTACAACTTTAATGTTATAGAAAAAGAAACAATTGTTAAATGTCAAATAGTGAATTTACATGAATCAAACATGCAGCTCCTGACCTTTGTGTCGGACTTTATTCACTACTCAGCTTCCGCAGGATTGTGTCATTACATGATTGCATGTATAAAACAGGTGGTACAGATGTTCCTGATAAACTGCATCCGTCATCAGAAAGATTGTGTTTATTATTGATTAATTGGTTTAGGAGGTTGTTTTGGTCTTTATCTGATTATGAGGATTAATTTGTTTGTTATTTATTTATCTGAGGAATTACACAAAGTAAGATCAATCCATGAATCTTACATTACTTTCCTTAATATTTCTAATTCAATACGATCTTTTCCTCTTTTTGTTTTTCTATTTTAATGTCTAATGTGTTAAATCTTGCTCTTGGTCCATTCATGCTACGTAATAACAAGTAAGACTCGTCTCAGTCACATTAAGAAAAAATTTTCGTTTTAATGAGGTGAAAGTCATTTTCAGAAAACAAGAAAAAACATGTTCATCAATGCTGTCACAGCTTCAAAATCGTGTACCTTTCTTTTAAACCTAGAAGAGATCTGGGAGGGTACAACCTTAAAAAAAAGAAGACTGGGGAGATGGATATGGGAGGGAAGGACTAGTAGTCATGGCTTGTGGCTCAGAATCGTCCTGAACGCTCTCTGTCTCTGGAGCGACGCCTCTCGTGGTCACGGCCGCCTCCTCGACCTCTGTCTCTGGAGCGAGATCGTCTCTCTCGCTCTCGCTCCCGCTCTCTCGATCGAGACCGAGACCTGTGACGGCTGTGGAGGAGCGGAGGGAGTGATTATGACAACTATTAAAAACACAAAAACAAAATCTGGACATGGTGGCCGGACACGTAAAGATCATAAACGTGTTTGTACCCCTTCCTTCGGCGACCGTAGAGCTCTCTCCTCAGTTCACGTGAGATGGGCTTCAGATGCATGAAGTTACAGAATCCACCACGAGTGCACTCCCTGTGAGGAGAGTAAGACTTTAAACAAAAGCTTCAGCTTCATTCATGCATTTAAATAAAGTAATATGTGGCATATACGATCTATCCCATCTTAGAGCACTCACCCCATTTCATACTGGCGACAACAGGCTTCTCTGAAGTCTGTGACGGGAGACAGCTCAGCGTGGATGGGCTGCCCGTTAAACCACCGGTTATTCAGGTCTATCACAGCCTTCTCTGCGTCCTCTTCGTAACGGAACTACAAGAAACCATCAAGAGACAGAGTCACATCACTGGCTCTGGATTTAAGCTAAAAATCGTGACCTTACAGACTTAAAGGCCTGATACTCACCTTCACGTACACGTTTCCTACTAAGTGGTCCCCAAGGTTGTCACACACGTTCATTTCCTCCACTTCTCCGTATTTTTCTTCCATCTCTGTGAAGACCTCCTGACAGGAGAGGACAGAAAAATTAAGTACAGTTATGATCCTTTAAAAGACCCTTTTGACACTTTGGTAAATAATTTACCCATTTGCTTTTTTGACTGAAAGATGGATTAGACAACTGAAACTTTCAGCTGCTGTGTGTCTAGCTTAGCACAAAGACTGTTATAAAGCTGCCTGGAGTCTCGGCTGTTTGCCCAGAAACTAATCAGTGTCAAGAAATAAAGACACACACAGCTCTGTGTACTATGTCTCTGTATGTATTAAAAATAAGGTATAAGGTAAAAGGTAAGTGGTTAAATGAATGTGTCATCAACAGCTATGTGCTGTTTATCTCTTTAACTAATTATGAAGAATGTTTCTTCTCATAAGATCATAAGAAGTTTAAGAAAATGTACCAGTGTCAAAGTGCTGTGCTCATGGATTGTAGAAGACAATCTTCAGAATGGCATGAGTTACCTCAAAAAACTCGTCATAGTGCTCCTGCATCTCTATGTCACTGATGGCACCTGGTGATTACAAGAGAGACCGATAAACAAGACATGACATGATGTGATACAACAAATACAAACAAACACAAATTCAAGTCAAGACTTGCTGTTGCAGTGATGCTGATGAAGCTCAGTGACGTAACTGTCAAACAAACCATATTTGTTTTATGTTTAAAGATCAAATCACTGGTAAATAAAATAAATATCAACCAGAATGATTAGAAACAGCTCGCACAGTTTGACACTATTATGTCTTATTAAACTCAATCTGTCGTCGACTTACAACAGGACTGATGTCAGACTTAGAAAATGTGGCTTATCGTGGGTTGAAACACTTACAGGTGAGACCGTCTGCAGACTGAGCACTGTTCTGAGGATTCCTGTAAATGTTCAGGAGGGCAATTGTCTGAAACACAAACATTTACATTAGTGGATGATCACGTTTGATTAGAGCTGCGCATCAAACCTCCATATTTATATTCATATACTTGGTCCTAAACAAAATGTGAAGACAAGACAGAAGAAGGAAAATGTTACATTTCAATGATTAATTGAGGATATATAAGCACAGAACAATAATATTTACACTATCATGATATTATCCTTTATCATCCTGTTCTGACTGAATTAAAGGTTTTCTGTAACATTTCTTGAGCCTCATTGTTTATTAGTGTTGCTCCTGTTTAAAGACAAAACTATTTAAAACAAACCACTGATACCATGTTGTTATTTTCATAATAAATACAGACACAAACATTTCACCTGCTACATAAGTGAGTTACATCTGCCAACAGTGTGTGTGCAGCTTCAACGTACACTAATACATCTTTAAAACAAACCCCTCCATCAAACAAGGATTTTAAATACTTTCTCAAACAGTGAAAACTAGTCAAAGCCATTTATTTCATAACACTAAACATTATGTGGCAAATGAGCCACTTTAAGCTTATTAAACCAAGAACAATGAAGTTATACAGGTTTAAATATTGATAACAAGTTATTACTGTTATCTAGAAATGAAACATTTGGACAAAAACAAAAGTCTCTCACCTGGCTGAATGTTGGCTTATTGTGTAATCTGGAGCAGCGATCTCCATGTCGACAGGCACCGATTTTAAAATAAAACGAGCAGTTGACCCTGAGGTGAAGAAAAGGAAAATAAAACAACAATGAGGAGGATCAGATGACGTTAACACGAACAGTTTTCATGGGACTTGAAAATCTACATCTATGCCAGTTTTCCTCTTCACACGGGGACACTTATCTGTTCATGTTGTGAACAAAATTTCCGTCAACAAAACTCAGAAGTGAAACAAACTGTGCAAAGTCAATTTTCCACTCGACTGAAATAGGTTATGGGAGTAACCCAGAGTGAAATGAATGAAACCATTACATCATATTTGATGTTAACCAGGTAAATAAACAACCTATAATTACACAACAAGGTGGATAAAGTTACTGATTAATAATTTGTAGTACAAGCTGAACTATTACCCAAGGTAATCAACAACTTCACAAACATTTAATGAGGAAAGTAATCAAATAAAAGATCATTAAAAGGTCATTTTTGATCGTTTTTTTTGTGACGCATATGAAAACCAGTCAACATTTAGATAAATAATTTGATTAAAGTTTTGAGATTTTTAAAGAGCTAATAAAATATCCAATTATTTTAGGATGAACAGAAACAAAAAATTAACTTTACAGACCAATGAGACAAAAACGTCGATGCACTGTGCTTCCCCCAGTGGACATACACGTGGTTTCATTCATTACTTTGATTTAATTTCCATAATGATTACGATTAAAAGCAGGGATTGAGATTATTGATCAGGTTAAATTGATAACGCACTAACAGGAGGTCGCTCTGATGGGGTCTCCCCGTGTGTTTACCATTGAAACAAAGACATGAATGGTTCTCACAGAGTAACTAGCATTAGCCAAACCTTGTTCAGGGACAGATGATAGTAGCTGCATCACTTTTCTTACCGTTAGATAGTAAAGTTATTCTACTTTCATTCAAAAAAGGGAAAAAGCTGTAAGCAGTGTTCAGCAACCAGATGTTGTAGGAGCGAACAGTGGCGGCGCGGTATTTTACTGACGTTAGCATGCTAGCACTGTTAGCTAAACCACTGTACCGTTGCTGCGTATCTACTGTAAACACCACACATACACCGTTACCGGTCAATACCGGCTTTGAATGAAAATATTTTTTTCTAAAAGTACGTATAATCAATTGAAACAACGTTTAACTACTTACTTATCTTTTTCAGTCCCAAAAATGGACGCCAAGTACTCTGCCATCTTGGCCCGTGTTCACCCGACAGCGACACCGACCACACTTCCGCCCCGACCCTTTCAGAATAAAAGCAAAAAACTCAACCACTGCGTTGTGACTGTCAGATTTGACAAAAAAGTGAACAAAATAAAGTAACATTTAATTTATTTTTTTGTGATATATTGTGTTCTCCAATATTTAAACACGGACTGAATGTTATATTTGTGAAGTTCTTATACATAAATGAATATAATAGTAAAATATATTCCGTAATTGTGTAGCCAATTAATGCATTATCTAGTATTCTGAAATGTCTACTGTTTTGATAATGGGTTTGCAGTGTGCATGTTCCCTTTTCTCTACCATATCCTCTTATTATCACTTAAACAGTAATCAAAACTACAGTCTAATAAAGTCTGTTGATGTTTGTTTGGTTGTTTTGAGACATGCACACTGTATAAACTAAAAAAAGGTAGAAATAATTGACAATTACTGCAGTCAAAATCATCTTAACCTCAATAGATTCAGTCAAAATGCCTCAGTCACTATTTTTTAAAAAATACTACTACGCCTTTATTTTGAAGACAACCCGGAAGTATTCGGCAAATATCGAGCCACTTCCGTGTGGCGTGATTTTCGAAACAAGAGCCGCTTTCATTGAGCACATGTAGGTGTATAAAGAATAAACGCCCTTTAAAATAACCACATAACAAACAAGTTACTGTCTGTGTTTTTATTAATCGACTGTAAGAAGCTGTTTTAGAAGAGTGGCAGCGAAACAATGTACTTTTAGACTATTATTGTTTCCCTTATTATGTTAATATTCTATTGTTATATTGTGAAAACATCAACAATGACTATAAATGCAAATAAAAACTAACTTTATCCTTGGTAGTTCTGTGAAAGTGAATGTGCAGCAGCATTTTCCTTTTAAAACACAATTTTCACACATACCTGAATTAAATCCAAATCCTATATTCTAACATTTTAAATCATTTCAATAAGATCCATATTTTTTTTTAAACCAAAAGTGAAAATATAACTATTTTGACATTAATCAAGATGACTTTAATAAGTAAATTTGATGAATTTGTCAAGTAAATGTTTAGAAAAGTCATTCAGAAATCATAAATAAGATAAATATCACAACAAAATAGAAACACATACTGTATTGTCCATCAGATAATATTTGACTGTAGGTGTAAACCACAAATGACTCGGTAACTTCAGTGATTGAGAGACTTTATACTGAAGGAAAAACTACTTTAATTGGTTTATTTTATTGTTACAAACAAGACGTGTCAATAAACATGACTAGACATAACCATCTACATTCATATTGTCATAACATAATCTAACAAACACAAAAACCTTAAGAAACAAACAGGAAACTTAACAACTTTGCTGCTTGTGGGGAAATGACTGAAATAGCAAACATTTAAAACAAATAAATACATCAAAATCAGCTTTTCAATTAGGTTTTGTTGCAAAGGAATATAGAAAAAGCACACAAAATTAAATAAAAACAAATCTAAACTTATTCACAACCTGCAAGGCACAACTGATTTTGAGTTGCATGAAGAAAAATAACATTTTATAACTATTACCTGTGTATTTGAACTAAAAATGTGGTAACACGTTAATTTGTGTAAGTGTAGTAAACAGTATGTACTTGTAACTGAAATATATGAAAAATGTTGATTATTTGCTGCCTCCTCTAGTCCACTAATCTTGTCCTTTTGTGTTGTTTATTTAAAGCTGTTGACCAGTTATAAACAAGTATGTCTGCATATTAATTTTAACAGCTTTTACCTATTAAGAGCTACTCAAAAGATTAAATAATAATAATAAAAAAAATAGTGTAAGAAATTAATAATATTAAAAACTGAAAGTGATGTTTTGGTGGAATAAAACTGGGTTTATTTAAAGATGAGATAAATAAACATTAAATGCTGGTGTGAAACCATGATGGTTCACTTAATATCCACGTGTTTGTTTGTACACATAATAATAATAGTGATAATAATAATAAATGAGGATAAAGGAGAAATGTTACATAAATCGTTGGTGTTTTTCGATCTTAGTCTTAGTTTT
The DNA here is from genome assembly GCA_016801845.1 of Polydactylus sextarius. Classification (NCBI taxonomy): domain Eukaryota; kingdom Metazoa; phylum Chordata; class Actinopteri; family Polynemidae; genus Polydactylus; species Polydactylus sextarius. The sequence continues at coordinate 4,911,114 of CM028912.1, read as the reverse complement.
AAGTTTAGTCTTGTCAGTTAGTCTCCGCCCTCCTCAGTCTGAGTGTGTGTACTTCATCAAATAACTTGCACGATACAACTCCACTGTGTGTTGAATTTTGGCTGCTTGTCTACCACAGTTGAACATACTCCAACATCACTGGAGGCCCTGATTTTTTTTAAAGAGGTATGTTTAGTTTTTTTTTGTAGGAATAAAACTGTTTTGTTATAATAGAAAGTGGGTTTAAAAAAAAAAAAAAAAAGCGAGTCGTGTTAAGAGTCGTGTTTGTCGCGCTGGGACTCTTCCCGCTGTTTTGTAGCTAGCATTAGCTAACTAGCTGTTGTTGGTTTCTAGTTAGCTTCGTTGACAAGAGGCCGCTCACATTAACGACAGAAACAAGGCTAGGTTAACAGAGCTAACCTATACGGCTACTTATACAGCTTACTTGATATTTACAGAAGAGAAATAGCGTTAAAAAGTGAAGTTATACCACTTCGGTGTTAGCCGTGATGCTAACAGTAAACGAGCCGCGCCGTCGATCACCGTCCAGCTACAAACACACTCGGCACGTACACATCCAGACACCGTAAACTCAAGCTTTTCGATCCGTATTCCCACGATTAGTCGCGTTGGTAAACCTAACCGAGCTTTGTTCCGGTGTATTATCAATATAACAACCAGTCTGCGGTGTTAATTTTTCCTCTATAAACGTGTCTCGTATTAATCGCGGCTGCTCTCGGAAGTCTTACGGCGCTGTAAACCTTAGCCAGGATTTCCGGCTCCTTTCCATTTGCCCTATGCTGTTTTGTTTCCGTTTATTCTATTTCCGTTTTAAAAGTTTTCTAGGTGCGGAGTTAAAAGTGTGCTTTCATAAAGATTTATATAGGTTTATTAGAAGCAGCACGGTTTTTGATGGATGTTTTAATCGTTGTTTAGCACGACGGGACCCCTCGGTTGTGTAACCGGCTGCCTCGCCCCTTGTTGCTAACATTCGCTTACAACAACAATCGTAGCTAACTTCGGTTCACGGTGGACCAGCTCCAGAGCAGCTACACATGTAGTCTGCTCTATTAAACACAGTTTTTATGTCTTTTTCCAGTATGTTTGATCGCCAGTTAGTTGTGTTTGGTTTATATTTTTCATTACTAATGGCCTACTGGTTGGCCTTTAGACGCTAAAGCCTCGCCCTCGAGTTGGCTAATGTTAGCAAGTCGGAGCAGTCAATGAGTTTCACACACGACCAATGAAGAGTCGAGGCTCAGAGGCCTTTATACTGATACTAACATTAAACATGTCTGATTAATACAAACAACACGAGCCTTTTATCATAAACTTTAATACAAACACTTGAAACACAGTGTATTCTTTATATTTATTAGTATAAACACCCACTACTCCAGCTGTTTTGTTGTGTTTTTTTCCATCTTGGCCTTCAAATTGAAATACAGTAAATGTCAATGTTGCTATACTGTTAATAATCAAATATATGCTCTTAATCTGTAGTGCATCTATTCTAGTTTTGATGTTCTGGTTGTTTCTTTTACAGGGAGGTTTAAAAGATGTATAATTTAATGATAGATACTTTATTGATCTCTCCAGTGTTATTGTGTCACAGCAGCATGACACAAACAAACTGCAGCAAAACCGAATAAAGGATATGAAAACCATGTGAACTTCTGCTTTTAGGCAGCAACAGACAGTACTGATAGATAATTATACTGCCGGACATGATTAAAGATTAGATTTAATTTTTAACAGCTACTCTTGGTTTTTAGTACAGTTGTTTTTTTTTTCTTATTTTGCTTGTTAAGATTAAAGAAGAAAAATAATCTTCCTCCTCATTAATTTTACTGTAATTTTATTCTCAGCAAGCATAATATAAAAATCTAAATCTATATATTATTTAAAATATTGTATGTGTGGTCACAATACAATACTACAAGTATTGTTAGTTTTTCTCTTTTTATTGTGTTAATAAAATCAGTAATTATGGTAATTATTAACCTATTAACTTGAACAAGACATGAAATGAACAATTAAACATGATAGTAACAGTATTATTATTACTATCATCACAATTGTCAGATGACTGCAGACATTTCACACAAGGATAGATGTAATAAAAATATAAACAGACAAAATCAATCAAATGAAGAAAAGAAAAAACTACACAGGAATCAGAAACTCCCCCACACCTCCACTAGAGCCACCAGGACACAGAAGAAGACTTGAGTTGACATACAAGCTTTTGATTTTTATCTGTAGATAAAAATAATCATATATCAAAGAAATAAATCCCCACATGTGAAACTGCAACCGGAGACTAAGCCTTGAAAAAGCACCAGCTACAAAAAACGGTTCAACGACTGATTGATTATTCAGCTATTTGTTTTATTTCTGAACGTGCAGAATATGAAAATGTTCTTCCTCTCATTAATTTTGATTTTATTTTGGGTAGATTGGCCCTAATACTTCTTCATAGATGTTTACTTGAGAACTTGAAAATAACAAATAAAATGCAAGATAGTTTAGAGGAAAGTGTCCTATAACTAATCTAACACATAATAATGGTAAAGAATAAATGTATAAAAAAATGTGGAGCTGTACAGTCAGTTGAGACTTCAGTTAGCACATTATAGTTTATTTTTAATTAATATTTTAAGTAATTTATCAAGAACACTGCCAAATACTGATGTGGCTGATTTATATCAAGTGTTTAACAAGGACATGTTTGCTTTGTTACAGCTTGGCTCTGTCTGTGTGAAGCAGAATGTCTAAAAGTGAACCAGAAGAGATGATCGAGATCGAGATTGATGAAAGAGAGAAACAGGCGTGTCTGGAGGAAGGGTAAGGACGACGTTGATATGAAGTGTATACAGAACATTTACACTTTCAGGTCTTATTTCCTCTGTGTTTATCCTTCCTGCAGTGTTGAGGAGCAGACAATCACCGCATCTGATCTCATTCAGCAAGACATCGATATCAACGAGCCCATTGGTAATTTGAAGAAGCTTTTGGAGCCTCGTATCCAGATCTCGCTGGATGCATATGAGATCTGCTTACAAGACATTCAGGTAACAATGTTCATATCGGAGCCACTCAAGATCATTTTAACTGCAAAGTATGTTGGTGTCTCATTTCTCTTGTTTGTTTTTTTTTTTTTTTTGTAGCTTCACCCTGACCACAGCCTCTTCGATCAGGGAGTAAAAACAGACGGCACGGTGCAGCTCAGCCTGCAGATTATAACCAAACCAGGTAGCGGATCACTTCAGAGATAAGCAGATACACACTAATGTGTTTTGCTGTTTGTGTCCAAACCTTAATCATTTCTTTTTTTTTCTCCACTGCGCAGGTGAAGAGAGGCTGAACATTTTGGAAATCGTGAAGCCGGTAGAAACGGTAGAGGTGGTGATTGATCCAGACGCAGCAGGAGAGGAGGGAGCACTGGTGGAGGAGGGTCAGCTCATCGCTGTGGAGAGGTCTGGTCTCTCCGATGAGACGTCAGAACAGGTTACGCGCTGGGCTGCAGCACTCGAAGGCTACCGCAAAGAGCAAGTCCGCCTGGGCATCCCGTACGGTGAGGAACACTTAACAGATTACCTCACTGTGGTGGAAAAAAAAACACTTCTGAATTGTCGTTGGTAGTGAGTGAATTAACTTTTTCTCGCTCCCTCCAGACCCTGTGCTCTGGTCGGCCGACCAGGTGATCCACTGGGCCGTGTGGGTGATGAAGGAGTTTAATATTGACGAGATGGAGATAGGAAGCATTCACATCCCAGGTCGAGAGCTCTGCGCTTTCAACCAGGAGGAATTCCTCCAGAAAGTGCCCAATGGAGAAATACTCTGGAGTCACCTGGAACTGCTGCGCAAGTGTAAGTCAACTTTAGGAGTGTGTGTATTTTTATAAGTCAACAGAGGTAAACTGAAGATCTGAGTTGTAAAAGGAAAAAAATGAGTTTAATATATAGTTTTACCTTTTATAGTCATGAGTTTCTTAGACGACTATATTATCAACATTAATCCAATAAAAAGTTAAATAGAAACATAATTGATAATACAAAAAGTAAATACAAATGTATTATTTTATTAACTTATTAGAAGGTTTATCTCAGATTTTTCTGGCTGTCATTCGATGTGTTCATGCTTTAAAGTGTTAACTCATCCATCGTGTATATTTCAGATGTGTTGGCCAGTCAGGACCAGTCTGGAGGTGACGCCACAGTCACTATTGACCAACGTAAGTGTTCTAGTGAAAAGTTACCATCACTATTCAGCCTCAAAATGATCCAAACTCTACACTTTTATATGATTCATTTATTTATTATGACATCTTGCCTGATGGGAAACAATACAAAGAATATTTGAGAAAACTTTCTGAGAAATGATTAACAATCCACCTCTCAACTTTTCTGTCCATCCATGCAGCCGTGCAGATAATTCCAGCTCAGGTTAACACACCCACCGCCATCAAGGTACTGAAGCAGAGCCGAGGTCCCAGAACGCCCCGTATCTCAGGAGGAGAGGAGCGCAGCTCACCTGGCAATCGCACAGGTGAATACATGCTGCTCGTATAAACACCTGGCACTGTTTTTACTGAATTATGTGAGTAATAAAGAGGTTTTGACTGCGTTACTTTGATGTCAGGTAACAACGGTCAGATTCAGCTGTGGCAGTTTTTGCTGGAGCTGTTGACAGACAAGGATGCAAGAGACTGCATCTCCTGGGTGGGTGAAGAAGGAGAATTTAAACTTAATCAACCAGAACTTGTGGCTCAGAAATGGGGCCAACGGAAAAACAAGCCGACTATGAATTATGAGAAACTCAGCAGAGCCCTCAGGTTTGTTCCTTCAGTTTATGTTTAATCATTTGCTTAAAGTTTGCTCAGAGAACGAGATTCTCACTTTTATGTTGTGATTTTTTTTTTTTAGGTATTACTACGACGGGGACATGATCAGTAAAGTGCAGGGGAAGCGTTTCGTCTACAAGTTTGTGTGTGACCTGAGGACTCTGATTGGCTACAGTGCTGCTGAGCTCAACAGCCTGGTGACCGAGTGCGAACAGAAGAAACTGGCGCGCATGCAGATGCACGGCATCGGTCAGCCCATCACTACAGTGACCTTGGCCACCACAGCACTAGACAAAGACAGTTGAGGGAGGCAGTGTTACAGCGCAAAGTTAGCTCTCCACCGCTGACTGGAAATCAAATCAATCCTTTTTTTGTTTTTGTTTTTTGTTTGTTTTTGACACAACTGTGTTTGCTAAGCACAGAAATGCAAAGATCAGTGTGGATTAACAACAACTTTGTTAATGTCCTTACAGTTTTAGTCCAGCTAGACTGAGGCAGACTTTTTTTTTTGTAGCTTTTCTTCAACTCTAATCAAGAGAAGTATGTGTGAGATAAAGTGGAGAGTGTGTGTGTGTGTGTGCATGTGACTGAATGTGTGACTGAAGTCCCCACTTAATGAGCTTTGTGTAATGTGTTTCCTTGTCTGTAGTTCAGGAGCGTTTCCACTGTATATACCGGTATTTCATGTTTTTGATAGCCACAAGGGCAAGTGTATTTTCATATTTTCCATTTATAGAGGATCTGTTTTGTATTTTATTTAGTGTTTGTTCCCTAAATGGTTGGACCCATTTTTGTCCACTAGGGGGAATAAAGTGGCAAGCATTTTTCTTACAAAACCGTCTGGGGAGAATTATTTCACCTGACAAAACTATTTAAATCATGACAACCAGGCAGAAAAAAAGTTATATGTACAATCAAAATTTTATTTCATTCATGGGATAGTGAGTGTAGAAAGCTTTTTCTTACTCTAAGCAAATGGTTCATTTAACTACACACAGAGGAAGGTCACTGAGTCAATGAGAGAAACAAAAAAAGCATCTTTTTTTTTTTAAGTGTTTTTTTGTGTCATTATCCTTCAAAGACGCCCGGCGAGGGCATCGATACAAATTTCAAACATTCATCAGATTAAGAGCTTCAGTTAGTGTTTCTGTACATGTGTGGATATAACATATAGAGGTGATATGTGTTGTATTTCTGTGGTTTAAATGCACAATATGCATGTCACATTCATGTTTTACTGGAGGTGATGGAGTGAATAACTTAAGTTTCAGGACAAGGGAAATGTGCTTCTATGGTGACGTGAGATGTGTTCATCCTCCCCATCGTCAGTGGTACTTGGAGACTTAACGACAGATGTGCAGATAAACAAATTTCCACCACAGGACAAACAGATGCACTGTACATGTATACACAGGAAATGTAGAAAAATAGAGTGTGTACGTGTGATCCGGTGAAGAAATGAAAAAGGACCATCAAGAGATTTGCTCTGATCTTCGTAGGCTTGACGAGTCCCATCTGTTTATCACATACAGGCTCCAGAGTGCTGCACTGTACAATATTGCTTACGCGGTCAGAACGGGAGGACAAGCATGAGAGATGGGGGTTAGGAAAGGACGTGTGAAGAACACAAGATGGTTAGATGATGAATCTGGGTCAGCGACAACCAGATCTCCCGTCTTCCAAATATTTACAATCAAGAGAGACAATGGAATGATGAATCTGGAATGATACGTTTTGATCTCCTCACTGCAAATTTAACCTTGATCCTCATTCTAATTAAGAAAATCATAATAATAATACAAATGTGCAGCAACAGTGTGAATTGGCATCAGGGACTTAACAGCAATAATATTTGGTGATAATAATCAAGACTTCCAAAATGACAGAGTGCATAGAACGCAAACAATAACACGATCGTCTTCCTTTCGGATACTATTATACTTCATATATTACATACAGTATAGAGCGTTTTGCCCATGCAGCTAACACAACAAGTGAAGCATGGAGATGAGCATCAAGAGCCAAGATTCAGTTAAAGCAAGTCTGTGACGACAAAGCAGACCAGATTCTGAATACTCTTTTTTTCTTCTTCATATCACAAGATCACAAAGAAGACACTACAAATGTACAATCCTGCTAAAATATCTACTAAGAGGACTGCTCCCGAAAAAACCTCAACGTACAGTTAACTGTATCTGTCATCAATATTGCCATGCACTACATATACTTACAGCTAATCTCTGTCTTAATATATTACACGTAAAAAAAAAAAAAATCAGAAAACAAAACATTCAATTTTTTTTTTTCAACTTTTACATATTTTGATTATGTATATTTTTTTCTTTAGTTTATTTTTATTTTTTTTAATATATATATATATATCCTTTTTTGTAAAACAAACCTGAAACACTTGGGCTTAAATCGTGCGGCGCTGAGAGAGCCCCTCCTCCCATTCCCAGCTCTGAGAGCTGTATGTCATCAAACACAGCACAGCTGTCATCTGAGAGCAGGGGAGCGAGGGATGTGGGATAGTTTGAGAAAAACAGAACAAACAGTTGGAGCAATGAAGGAGTGACGGGGTGGAATGGAGGGCAGGGGGTTTATACGGTCCTGGTCTCAGCGGCGAGCACAGTACTGCAGTAACTTCATGTAAATAGTCAAACGGGTGGTTGCGTTTCAGTACAAACACTATGAAGTTTCTGTTCTGATTGGCTGAATTGTGCAGTTTAAACATTATACCCTTGTCTGACCAGGAAGGTAAATGTAAGCTCAAGTGTTGCTCTGTACAATCGAAGGAACAGGGACTTCGAAGGTTTTGTTCCATGTCAGTTTCCTCCAGCCCAAAACCTCCTCACTGAGACAATAACTGGTATAAACATTTTACTTGTAGTTTTCCAAACTTTCAAAAGAGAAAAAAATTAACCATTGCAGTAATCTTCATGCCTTCACTTCAACGAGGTGAGAAACTTTTGGTTGTAGGTTGTAGGAGCTGAGGGCAGCAGGAGACCTGAGTGGAACAGACCCTGGTGAGAGTGTGTGTGTGTGTGTGTGTGTGTGTGTGTGTGTGTGTTTGGGATGCGCCTGAAGAAAACGCTGACGAGCAGTTCTTTAGTTCTGCATCTGCTCAAAGAACTTGTAGGTCGGATTTTCGTAGCCGTTCTGCTGCATCTTAGCGAGATGACGCTCCTCTGGTGTGACCGCCGCATCGACCTACCGAGACGGATCAGAGGAAAACAGTCAGTGAAATGAAAACAGTTAGTAAAACAAAAAACAGTCACTAAAACTGAAAGTCAGTAAAACGAAAGCAGTCAAAACAAACACAGCTGATAAACAGAGACAGTCATTAAAACAAAAACAGTCGACAAACCAAGTCAAAACAAAAAAAAAAAAAAAAAAAACGTAAAGTAAAATAAAAAAAAAAAATAAAGATAAAAGAAAAATAACAAAAAGTCAGTAAAATAATTATAAAAACTGTAAAAAGAAGCCGGTTTCTTCACCTCGATTACACCGTGATGAATAGAAGTGTACTGTTTCTTCCTCAGCATCACTAAAGTAATGACGATGACGGTTGCTATAACAACCCCACCGACCATAAGTCCGATGATGGCGCCTTTATTGGAGCCCACATCCTCGGCGAAAAACACCTGTTATTAAAAAGGAACAGGGAAAAAAATCATAGGCGTGAAGCACAAGTCACTGCAGGAGTCAGAACAGGTAAGTAGACAAAGTGCGTCGTGCTGCAATAAAACAGTCTTCTCACCACTTTCTGATGATAAACTTCATAACCAGCGTTTTGCCTCTCTTCGGTCTCCATTCGCACTTCTGGCATCTCCTCAGGCTTCAGGGCAGATACTGAAAAAGAAAAGGAGCAGTTAAAAAAATTAACATATAAAAAGTGTAAAAAAAAATAAACAAATGAACGCACGATGACAGGAGCAGATTTCATTCCTGGAGGTGGTTGATTTATAGCTAGACAATTCCCCTGTGGGAAATTGACCACTACAAGGTTATCATGATCACATAGATGTCATTTATTTCTTCCTAGTTTCAAAAATGTGGACAATAGAGCGAGTTGAAAACAACTGACGTTTCTGCTTTTCTGGTTGAAACCTTCGCTGGATTAACATGGGATCCTATTGGGCAGTTGGGCTGTCCACTTGTCACTTAGAGGCTTTTAATTCGAAAACTGTAAATCCTATCGTTTAGGTGGACACATTGTGGAAATCAGGACACGTGTGAGTCCAACTTTGGAGAATATTATATGTGTAGAGTGAAATTTGTGACTGCTATCACAGTTTTAAGAAGATATTTGGAGCATTTTTTAAAGCTGTCCACACTCTAGCTGCTGGGGACTCGCAGACAGCGCAAACAATCCAACCACATACACACTCATTGAAAAGTCTGAATTTCTCCAGAATTGATCATGGTCATTGATCTGTGACTGATCAAAACGTTTACAACCTAGCAATAAAGTTGAACGCCACATCAAGACAGGAGAATTTGTCTCCATTTCAAAGTTTTAATGATGTCTCTAGGTGAAAGTATGCCAGAGCAGCAGATGTTTGAAAAATGTTGAAAATTTTCCCATTCATTTGTAATGAATGGGAAAATTTCAGCAGCGAGAAAAATAATAACACACCGATATAGCACATGGTTTGTCTGTGAAAGAAATCGAAAATTGTACAGAATATGAAAAAGTGTAAGAAAAAACGCGGTAAAGAACAATAGTTTCCAATGTGAGGCGTTGCATCACTAATTATCACACACTAAGACTAACAAACACTTGTATTAAAGCTCAGCTCCGTGAAGTTCACATCCTCAGTACGAAACAGTCTTCCTGCCATTGTTTCCCACTTCTGCGATTATCATCTCCCTCCCTAATGAGTTTCCCTCTGTGTCTTTCTGTTTATCTAATGATTTCATTTCATCTCATGGTTTTATTTACTGTTTTTGAGAAGAAACACTAATTGCATTAATTTCAGTCATTTTATCTGCCTTACCACTCAATCCAACAGCATATTAAACAGCAACTTTACAAATGTTTATTTAAGTGAGGATAAAATTTGTCTCTTAAATTTTATGTGAATGTAGCTCTAAAATGTCATCATGTTCTAACTATGTGGAAATGTTGAAATATCTCTGTGTGAACTGATACTAGTGAATCATTCTATCCTGTAGGTACTTGCAACCATCCATATAAAAAAAAACAACAAAATCACAAACACACCCTCACCAGGTCGTGTGGGCAGGCCCCGGTCTGGATTTGGTCGAGCATCAACAGGTTCAACTGCAAACCAAAATTCGTGGGAAAAATGATAATGCCTGAATGTCAAACAATGATTTTATCATTTTACAAATGACTTAATTTTTTGTTACATTCTTCATAAAGATGTTTGTAGGCATTTGTTTGTTACCATGGTTCTCTGTATTGGGCTGGTTGAAACTCTCAGGGTGGATAAAACCAAATCCATCCAGGCCAGGGTCCATGGGAGCTGAGCTGTAGGCCTGATCAGGCATCAGAGCATCGTTACCGTAACTCACTCTGCCATCCACCTATAAACACAATATACAGAACACTTAGTCCGCTTCCACTGCAGGAACCTTCGGGTCATATTACGGGAACTTGGCCGTTGTCGCGTGTTTCCCCCAGCAGAATAGTTCCTGTGAGGCAAAACTCAGGAATCTTTAGTGGTCGAAAAAAGTCCCTGCCAAGGGGTGGGGACTTCGGCAGAATTTTAGGTGGACTTAAGGTGGTGATTGGTTGTAACTCAAGACGGTACATGACGCAATTAACAAAGAAGCGCCTTTTTTAAAACCCAGCGGCAGAAGCATATCAGTAAATAGTTTCTATAAATAGAACAGAAGAAGCGAACAAAGCGACACAGTTGAAACCATCACAAAACGATCGCAGGGTTTCATATTCAATGATCAATGTGTGGCGGACCACCACAGAATCAACACTGTCCTCTACAAATTAATTAATTTATTTTTTCCAACACAAAACACGAGATAAAAACAAACGGATGGTCTCTCTCTCTCACAGCTTGCAGTTTATTTATAATAACAAGATCAAGCAGTCGCAGAGAAAACGATTTGTGTCCGTCCCGCCCCCTGACGCGTCACTGATCAGGGTCTTACCCTCAGTGGAGACACAGGTGTTACAAGGGCAAAGTGATCGGACCTTTCTTAACAGTTCCAGGCCCCTACGCGTTACCAAGCCCAACTCTGTGAAAACATTACAATTATTGTAAAAATCCTAGGGATTTACTTCCTTTAAAACTATGATCCAATCCTGGTGATAATCTGCAACAATCATCTGCCATCTCAGGCTAAAATCAAAACTGAAAATGAAACAATTACTTTAAACTTTCCTTTCTTACTTTTCAGACACTGCAATATTCATGAGACATTATGCTTCCTCATATAACTGTTTGAACCTCTCAACATCCAGCATATGTATTCTCTGTACTAGATTAGTCATCACAGTTTAAGATCAGCTAAGATAACAAACTCCAGACACTTGTTTTTTTGTTTCAGTGCCTTTCTTAATTATGCATTTAAGCTTCTCTGCTCGTGTCTGGGTTGACTTTGTCTCGCATCATTCTGAGTAACAGGGGTGACTCTATTTATAAATGTGAGAGCGAGTGCAGCTTGTACAGGACAGATCCATGCATATTTGAGTGGGTGCAGCTCAACTCACCCGCCCGTCGCTCTGCAGGGAAGACACTTGCTGAGAAAGCTCGGACTGAACCCTTTGCACAATAACCGCTACGAAGAAGAAGAAGAAGAAAGTGAGAGAAAGAATGTGATGATAGATGGCAGGGACAAATAGTGGGAGTGAGGATTTAAAAAAAAATCAATTTAAAGTCCATACAGTGTGCTGATTACTGAAGATAACCTGTAAAAATGTTGCTCACTACTTTGCAGCTCACCATTCATCTCTGCACCTCAGACACGCTGTAAAACTCATTTCCACTCTCACTTTCAGTGCCACTGGCGGTAGCAGTGTTATGCAATTAACACAGTCTGTGTCATCCCACAGCATATTTGAGGTGGTTTAACGACAATCTCTTTCTTACTGATGCACAGATTGAAACTGATTTGAGACATGTGTAATTGATTACAACACATTTATTGTCTATCAAAGCAGATTTTACGCTCGAGTTCAGCCAATTAGTTTGATGGTTTATAAAATATGTTTGTTTGTATTCTTGCAGAAAATTGACGTTTCACAAAACCCCGCCCTCGAATGGTCCTCGTCCATACCTAGCTTAGCAACTGTAACTGAGAAAAGGACGCCCATCAAGCTTTGAGCTGATGGTGAAACGATGCGCTTATGGCACCAGGTACCCTACAAGTTTCCAAAGCCCAAAACCCAAGCAGAAAGATGCCGACAACGGATAAAGAGGTGTGGGAGACCATAGCTAAACGTGTCAAAGATTCATAAGCATATATATGGTCTAAGGTAAGTAAAGCTAGCGAGCTAACATCAACTAAGTAGTTCAAGTAGCTAAGCAGATACAATCTGTAAAACTGGACTTTAGTTAACAGGTGTGGATCCATATAACATTATTATATTTTACATTTGACCAACAAACCAACACATGTTGCCATCTGTAAAGTTAACACACTAAGCTAACTGGCAAGTGCTAACTATGGTGCTATCCATACTGAGATAGCAAGGGGTTGGTGGTGTTTTGCTCTCCGGTGGTGGCTGCCAGTGGATCGCCAACTTTCAGCTTTCTGGCATAATGTGTATCAAGGTCCCAATAGGTAATTATAAACTTATTTTATTTTAATATTTGTAGCATTTTGTGAACGGGAGACCTACACTTGTGTATCCCAACCCTGTACTCGTCAATAGTCACATTACAGTGACGAATCAAAAATAATCTCGTTAATTGCACTTCTTTACGGGAGGACGTAGACTTGAGGAGACGAAGAAGACGAGGAGGGAGGCGTGAGAGAAATGGATAAAAGAGATCGTTCTTGGACTGAGACCGGTACACCTTTGCCTCGATTGTTGTTGTATCCCCGACATTACTGATTTTTAGATTTTGAAGGTATCCGCCCACTGCGTATTGCAGCCCTTTTTATCTTGCTCTGGAGGATATTTCTGCTGTATTGCTCCAAAACCAGTCGCACTGACAGGTATGGAGCTTAACCAAGCCATGGCTGGATTTCTGGTTGTCAAAGCTTGACGGGCGTAGTAACAGTAACTAGGTGGCATTGTTTTTTGAAGAACATATACCACACTAACTATGAAGTGAGTCGGAAGTTAGCTGAGCTGAGCCAAGACATAGTCAGAACTCTTCCCTTACATGTAAACACCATAAATTCATACATTTCACACAAGACATTACTGACTTACCGACTTGGTTCTGAATCTCATTAGCTACACTGGGAACTTTGTAGAGCAGACCCAATGACTGATTCATCCGTTCATCAATGACACGTAGATGGGTCAAAACCTGTAGGTCAGAGAAAATCAAGTTACAATAATTCAGTATCCAAATCTAGAATATATAACATATTTTCAGGCCTTTGCGTACCTGAGGTCGTATCTGTAAAGCCTTCTTGGGATCAACTGTGCGGACGTGTTCGTAGTGTTTGAGTGTGTGTTGCCTGTCCTTCTGCTCTGCACGGACGTACTTCTTCAGCAGAGTCAACACCTGACGGGGCTGAAGGTGGCAGTATTGTTAGTTGTTAGAGGCGATATTACACTTGGGGACACCTTGATGGAAATAAAGGCTGTGTTGCATTTAAATATTTGTATTTCTTTTCCATTTTGGTTTGCCAGCAAAATACCATGACGCATTGCTGACAACACTTTTATTAGCTTTGTTTAATCTTTGTTATTGAGTGAATTCCTTTGACTGCGCAAGCACTCATGTTAGAACAGGTAATGACAATACTTTCTCCTCCAGTACATTCAAATCGAAAGGTGTGTTTGCAAGTGCATGTACCCGTGGTGGATTGGCCTGTAGGGCGCTGAGATAATTTTCCAGAGCCAGGCGTCTGCGACTGTTGAGCAGAGCTTCCACACGGGCCATGTGGGTTTCCACCAGCTGCTGCCTCTCCCCAGCTGCCTCCTGCTCCAGAGCTTCCACTTTCTCTTGGAAGTGCTGCGTTGCCAAGATGGTACACAGATATTTACTATAGACCTGACTATAATATAGATATATAGATTACATAACTGACTGTTAGCTTAATGGTCACAGAAATTAGCAGGACAATAAGTTGGTGATTTAGTTCCCGCAAAAAAAACAGATTCAGTCCAGAAGCTCAACAGATAGTGTGACATTATAGTAATTATTTGATGAAGCTCAAATATTTTCAGTCAAAAATCTCCAGTCAAATGGCATTAAACGTACACAGTAACTATCCTACCTGGATGACAGCTTTCTTGTCGGCGCGAGGAAGGTTTTTGGCTTGTTTCTCAGCCTCCTCCCACTCCCTCATCACCTGGATGAACAGAGTGTCACATCAAGGGCAAAAAAAATTAAATAAGGGTAATGTTAGCTCAGGCTTTGACAAAACAAAAAGCTGGAAGCCAAAAATGTTTAGCTGACACTCTCACACACACACACCTCCGACATCTTTTCACGGTGTCTCGCCTCCAAGCTTTCTTTGGCCTTCTGGAAGTTGGTGTGTTCATTATCGTCGCCAGGAGCTTCCAGATACCGATCTACAGCATCTGGAGGACTGGGGGCCATGGTGGGCACTGGAGGGGGCAACAAAAACAGTGGAGTCAAGCAAAGCAGCGAAGAGGAAAACTAAATAAATGATATGATGATATGATATGATATGACATACATCAACTCATACGAGTAAAATGAGATTACAAGGAAAGAGGATGCATTACAACAACAAAAACACTGATCTTGGTGAGTCTTAGACATACAACGCATTCCAAGCTACATTACACAGACTTCTGTTCAAGACACAAACACAACAGTTATAACAGAAATGTAAAAGAACTGTGATGCTTTAAAATATGTGTTATTAACATACAATGGGTTAAAGTCCACACAGAAAATTATTTTAATAAATCAAAGATTATTTAAGAGAAATACAGATTATTGGGGGAGGAGGGGATATGTTTCTCTGGTAAGAGTGTGTTTATATGTTCATCTGCGTCTTTGTTTACTGCAGGCGTCTAGCGATAACATCAAAGTGCCACGTCAGGATCAGGGCAGATGATACGGCACTGATGGTTGTGTGAGTCTTTGGGTGGAGACGGCAAATTATCCCACTTGCCTTTGACATTACTCTCCCATGTTCACTCACTCACTCACTCACACACACACACACACACACACACACACACACACACAAGTCAGCTATTTAAAACACGCTGATGATGCTGTTACTGATCCACAGCTGCACACTGCAGGGGAACACACACATGCAAACGCGCGTGTATATAAATGCACGCTGCCTCATCCACATGCTGTAAGAAGTATCAGTTAGTGTTACTGGTTAGCAAACAATATGGGAGTGAAATGGCTGCTAAACTGTGAGAGTGAAGGAGAGAGCATCATGGCAGCTTTCCAACAATCACTTATCTCGTTGTCGTTTTTCTGTTGATTATCCTCCAAATAAAAAGTTCAAGTAGAACATTCCAGAGCTTCCAGACCAGATTTTTGACATACCATAATTAGGATCATTAGTTGGTTTGATGATAAACAGCAAATGAACATAATTATGCAAATAATGTCAAGCCTGGAAGCTCCCTCCAGGTTTTTTTCTTCTTGTTGATGACTGATTTGATTAACTAACTAACTGTTATTTTCTAGCCCAAGGGTGGACAACCTATTCCACAAGAGCCGTGCGGCTGCAGGTTCTTGTTCCAACCAGTCAAGATCACACAGTTTGACTGATCAACTGTCTGAAAACTGATATCAATCAAATAAATGTCAAGTCTGGTGCTTGGTTGGAATAAAAACCTGCAGCTACACGGCCATCTCTGGGATAGGTTGCTCTCATGATCTAGCTTGCTCCTTATCAGGCTTATTAATCTCTCATTAAACAAAAAGAGAGAAATGACTGTGTATTCATCCACAGTTGAAAACAGTCCCCAACAGATTCTCTGTCTCTTCTGCGCTACAATAACCAGCAGCTAACCAACATCTTCACATTCATACAAATATGAGAGTGGTATCGATTTTCTTCCCTAATTCTTGTTAAAAATAGAATGAGAAATAATGCAGAATCTTTTCGGACTACCTCTTCACCTTTATCACACATACATATACGTACACTAATATACTTAAAGATAAATATCATGTATGATAGATTTCTTGGCACTCATCCTTTTCTTCTACTTTTACTTTCCAATCAAAGATAAAATTCTAGTGGATGAGCACATGAATCCACTTGCCAGTGCTCAGAGTGGTTAAGAGCCAACAGACACTCAGGACAGAGAGAAACAGAAAAAGCAAAGGGGAGACAGAGACACTGCAGCAGCCTGAGGACAGGAATCAGGCTCACGATGTGGACGCTGCAGGGTTTTCGACGGCTCTGGTCCTGGGACTTACACGAGCTGCTGCAGACAGCTAGGCAGTACTCCTCCGAATCAAAGTTATTCCTGTTGCCCCCACAGCCCCCAAACAAGAAGGGAGCACAGCTGCCCTTCTCAGGCACGAAGTACCAGCGCTCCAGCATGTCGTGACAAGGGCCTGACTCAGCACGAGCCCAACACACGGCTGAGATACGTGGCACAACAGGTAAATTAAATTAAAGCATGTTAAAAAAATGAACGCACAGTGTGAGCTTTCATGGAAAAAAACACTGGTAAACACGTGGAAAACAAGTATCATGCAAAAAAAAAAAAACAATGACTGAACTCTTGGGCTGTTCATGTAATTTCTTACCTCGGACAACTTCCTCAACGGATTCAGTGGTAGTCGTGGTGGTGGTGGTCATAGCGACGTTAGCGCTGCGCTCATCGCTATCCCGTTCGTCAGTCACGTCCTCTTCATCCTCCTCTTCCTCCTCATCGTCTTCATCAATGTCTCCGTTTTCATCCCTTTCGTAGGTTTCAGCTGGCTCGTCCTCATCTTCATCGTCCTCTGTGGTGGCAGGCTCTGTGTCTGCTGTTCGTGACATGCTGCAAAGAGGTCAGCTGGTTAGATTATGTCAATGTGTGTGTGTGTGTGTGTGTGTGTGTTTTGAATGTCCATAGGTGATGATACCTGTTATCAGAGTATTCTGTTCCCCACCAGACGTCTTCTGGCTCTGTGCTGTCTGACTCCCGTTCTGCCTCTACCGGACAGCACACAAACTCCACTCCTCGGAAACGATCGATGCCACATGGCAACAGCATCCCGTAGTCATGGAGATTCATGGTGCGGTCTCCGCAGGACTATTTTTAATAACAGAAGTTAATCATAACTTCAGCTTCCTACAGGGCTTAACTGAGTCACACATGAACAGCACTATTTTAGTTTAGGGTTAAGAGGAAAAAAAAAAATCAGTGTCGACAAACGCTTATCATCTCTTTGCTTGACAGCACATTAATGAACAAGCAGTTATAAACAAGAATAGTGGGAGGCTAACGAGGCAACTAGTGATGCACCGATTAATCACCTAATGACTGGAAGCAGCTGGTTTCCACATAACTGATGATGACATTTGGAAAGATTTTCACTGATTTGAAACTCCCAGGTCAGTAATTCACAACCAAAACGTTACAAAAACACAAATGACAGTTCTTTCAGACTGTGTTAAAGTAAACTGTGAGCTACACTCCTGTTTTCACTCAAACAAGCTATCCTCTGCCTTTTACACTGCTCTCCATTAGCAGTCGGCTGAGAGTGCTCAGGGACCATCTACAAAATGCAACACCAAGGAGAGAAACCACGAAAATATTTAATAACTGTGCTTTTATACACTGTCGTGTCACCAAATTCACTTCACATCAGTGGTCTCCTGTTGTATATACTACAACATGACAGCCTACAAATACACTGTAACAAATATGACTGTTCCACAGCATTACGAAAATTGTGTTTATACATGTGAAAACAAGAAAATGGTTGTTCTGTAAAGCATTTTTTTAATGTGTGTGAATTTCCCACTCAAGGAATTATTATATTTTAATATTGCATCTGAAGTTGTGAAAAAGGGTTTTGTGTTTGTTTTACAGCCTTTGTTTGTTCTATGTTAAAATATTACATCTCTACATACTACATAGTATATTACATCTCTTACCTCTTTGGCTACAGTGTGCCAGTGCAGGTGGCTCTCACACTGGTCCATACGCTCCTGATGCAGGAACTTACACTTGTCAGGAACGAGCAGAGCGTCGCTCACAAACTCCCCAACTGCAACATGAATGTGGTGTTGGTATATTGGTTAGTATAGTCGCTCACATATGCAGTAACATACACCTGTGTTAGTAAAACTGCTTACCCAGGCAACGGTAGGGCACCACAATGTGTGTGTGACTGCGGGACTGTTTGCGGCTGTTTTTGCTCCAGTTCTGGATGCTGACGGGCTGGTTGGCCTCAACAACATTTGTGATCTGCAACTCTGGGTACACCTGGGGGACAGAGACAGGTTTTTTATGTTCTTTCTTACTACAGCACTTGGCTTCCTGCTCCGTCTGCTTGCTGACTTGCTGTCTCTCTGTCTGCTCCTATTGCTTTCTCAGTAAGTCTCAGCCCTGCTGTCTCACTCTGTTTAAATACCTCTTGGCAGTACTGCAGGATGCCCTCCTTAGTGCCGATGCAGCTCTTGGTGCCAGAGGGGTCAGGCTCCCATTTTCCAGTCTGCACATTGATGTGCATGTTGAGCTTTCCACAGAACATGGCCACCTGGGGCTCAGTGAGTAAACCCACAGAGTCATCAGTGGGCACCTAGACAGACAAGAGGAAAGAGAAGACAAGAATGAAGCTACTTATATACATTTAGTCCTTCTCAGTTTATTCCTCTCTACACAGTAATAACATTAGCTCCACTGAGCATTTAAGTCAAGACAAATATAAGTAAGTAAAATTACCACTGACTTCACCATTGGCACATAAGCAAGGAACGGATTCAGATTCATTATTTTGTGACCAGAGCTAAGTATTATCGCTGCAGGGCGATATGAAACATTTCCATGACTAGAGGAAGTAAAACAACCACATAGTAAGACAAAAACTGCTGCAACAAAACAGCATCCTCTTTCCACTGATCTGACCTTGACCTTCTTCCATCCAACAGTACATAGCTGTCAATGCGGACTTCCTTTTGAATTTTGGGAAACAATGGTGAAAATTTCCAGTGTACCCCACCTTTGAGCTTTTGTAAGAGCTTATTGTTCTTTTAATATACTTTATAATGTAGTAAGTACGTCTGAGAGCACATATTGCTCCTTTTTCTAAATCCAAAACCGAAACAAAAACAAAAGACAAACTGCACATTTGCAGTTGAATATGAAGATTGTTATGTAGGCCTAAATATATGATACAAAATCATGAAATATATGGACTTATGGACTTTAAATGATATTTCCATGAAAGATTTTCAAGGATAATTATTTTAAGACATGTGAAACTGGATAGCAGCTTGTGTAATAGTTTTGGTTTACCAATAGATAACAAGTATGATCTCGTCTTACATCAAAGGAAAAAATGGGAAAACCAAAAAAGATCCCACAGTGATGACAGTGAAGATTTACAGACCACAAAGGTTTTCACGGTTTAGAATTGGTGCTGCAGGGCCTGTGTGACTCTTTCTTTCTCTAATGACTCAGCACAGAGATAGCAGACACAGCAAAAAATAATAAAAGCTATGAAACAAATATCCACATATTTATCATGTAAAGTATATAAACATCATTACAATTATCACATATATAGCTCTACCTCAAGCTAAAGTAAACAAAAACAGCATTTAGTGAGTCCAACCTGAATAGTACAGCTACAGTATCTCAGGACAATGACACGTCTTGTATATGTGGTGATGTGGTGACATCCTGCATAAATGAGTCTGTAGAAACATTTGTCACTGCAGCACGTAGGGAATCTGGCTGGGGGATGACTCTCTCTAAATTACTCAATGCAACATGGTTATGATAAAAACAACATTAATGTATGTAATTATTTGCATATTAGTTCAATGTTCATATTATTTAAAAGCTGTGTCCAACAGCAGCAGAGGCAGTAGTAATAGTATTAGCAGTAAGCTGCAGGCGCCATCTTGCTTGTGTCAAACTTAAAAAAAAAAAAAAAACGCTGCATCCTTTTTTCTATTTTTCTCAGCAATATCACCACCCTGCAGCCGCAACGCTGCTGGACCAAGTGGGCCAGGTCAACGCAGCAGCAGCAGCCCTGGATTAAACTAACACATTACACATTAGCATTGCTTATTCTTTATCTATCCACCTCAGAAGGCATTGGTTGGTCAAACTTAAAAAGCTGTAGTGTTGTTATTGTTATTTGTGATGTATAGGATGTATAGATGGTGTATTATAGACGATATCAAAAACAAAGTCAATGTTTTGAACACGTATAGACGGACTGACATGTTAGCATTAACGGTTGCCATGCCAATCCGTTGTCATTTTCTAGAAAAAAGCTAGCTAACGTTAGCTTTCTAGACCCTATCCAAAACACTACGAGCAGTGATTTAACGTTAGCTATCTCACTAGAAACAAATCGCAACAACGTTTTATTGCTGTAATAGAGTATTATAGGGTAAACTGCGTTAAATAATAATAATAATAATAATAATCGCCCTAACACAAACAAAAACACGTCTAACATAGCAGAGCTAATCTGTCAATCACTGACATCTAACGGTAGGCCCTGGTAGCTTTGCTTTGCTAAAGTCTGCGCAGTAAATACGTGTACACTTAAAATCTGTCTTATCGATGAATTCAACACAAACAACATGTTCGAAACGATCAGAAATGATAGATTTAGTAAGTATAAACCCGGTAATCATCATTATATTAAGAAGCAGCGCGGTTGTAGCTCAGTGAGATATAATAACCTGCGCAATAACATCAGTTAGGTACAGCGCTGTTAGCTGCTAATTTTAGACGTTAAAACAGATTTCACACGGTGGTTTGCGGTTCACACAAGCCTCCGCCCAAGATACCGACGATATGAGTAAACCTCTTCCCATCTGATATGTACTCACCTCGGATGAAAGCGTCAAGGTCGCCAACAGTAACAACAGAAGCGCCGTGTGCTCTCCCATACCGCCGTCCTCCCGGTATCCAGCACCCCCGTTATGCTATTATATATATTTTTTGTTCTATTAGCGTAAAATCTTTATAAACATATATATGTTATGTTTGTTTTGTTTTTAAGCAGGTGGGTCGTATCGACACGGTGGCGGAAGCCGTGTTCCTGATCCCAAATCTCTCTTTGCTCCCTCCCAGTTTTAGCTCCCAACGGTGATGATGGCGTGAGGCTGGAGGGATGTGTTCAGGGATTGGATGAATGGAGGCGGGGAGAGATACGCGAGGAGTGTGCGCGAGAAGGTGGAACGCGCCTCTGACCGCGTGCGTGCACGCGCCTTTTATACTATCGTTAAATCAATATTAACTTAAAACACGTCCACCCATTCAACAGATAAGACTGCGTGCCAAGAAAAATCTTAATAAATAAAATTTAATAATCAGGTTAAAAATCAGGTTAATACTGAAAATACCAATGATATAATATAATTTAATACTTTGTTACACTATTGCACAATTATGTTATGTTTGTGTTTTTTCACATAGGGATTCAAATGACCCTTAGTTTATGTAGTTTGTGGTTTCTCGCAGCAGGAAGCAGATCTTTCTTGCTGAGTGTTTTTCCATTTATTTATTTATTTATTTTTTAATAGAATAATGCTGACAACTTCCGGTATCTGGAGTAGCAAGCAGTGGTTGATGATTGCACAGTTTCACTTTTCTCAGGACACACATACGAAGGGTGTGTACGAGAACACACGGTCCCAGCCAGACACACGGTCACAGCCACAGCCAGAGCCATTTCAACTATTTCAACTTGGACGGACATTGATATTGAACCTGAAACAGCAGCACAGAGATTACAATCATTCCTTTTAGAGGTTCTTAATGTAGCCCTATATATATATATTATATTTATTGACCCCCTTTACAGCGCAACATGAGGACGCTACTGGCAATGTTAATGGCGTTAACTGTCTCAGGTAAGTTTTCATATTGATATTAAATATTAGATTCACTTAGAAATACTATTTGATTTTGCATTTGTCTTTCTCTCTAAAACTACAATTTAACCTAACCTGTAAATGTGAATGAGTAACCACTCTTGAATGTCTATGACTCATGTAAGATGTATTGAAGATATTCACTGTGGTGAATATAAACTTTCATAAGTTTTCCCCAAAACCCTAATGAAAACCAACTGATTATATTATTTCAGACTATCAGTATATGCAATGATTCAATGTACTTACAAACTCTTAAGTCAACATTTGTTTGGTATAAACTTATACTTGAAAACCAAGGAACTCAATCTTAAGGTTAATTTGCACTGTGTTTTTATTTTTTTCATGTCATGTATTTTCTGTGTTTCTTTTGATATGTTTGGATCGTGTTAAACATAAGTGCTCTGACCAATCCATTCATATCTCGGTTGCAGCCTCATGCAAATTCGTATGAGAACAGAATATGTTGCAACTTCTTTCTGTCTTTTCTGTGATAACCATTTTACAGATTATTTAAAAGCAAACTAGGTCACATGTCTTACACTGGTTACGTCTTTTAATTTCTTTTAAGCCTAAGCGTGCAGTAGGTTTCATCTTTAGTATTTCATTTATGTATAATAAGAGAAATGGGCTCATTTTTCGTCGATTATTTTTGCAAATAAAAAAGGAAAAAAGGAAGAAAAACAAAAAGCTCCTCTGTATTAATGGAGGGAGAAATAACAAAGTCAGTGTTGTCTGACCGGGAGTGGCTGTGAAGTCATGTTTGGAAAAACAGGGCAAAGGGTCAGAAACACTTAAACTGGCTCATGCATGAAAAGTCTGCACAGTGGTCTGTGCAGTGGGAATAGGAATGGTTTATTCATAATTAATAATATTTGATTTTGTGATTTAATTATTAAATTAATAGATTAAAAAAGGGGTAGAGATGAGGATTGGCAGCCGGGGGGACATTCCTTTGATGTAAACAGACTGGAGATGCTATTGTGAAACTGGCAAGAGCCATTCTAAACAGATGAAAGAAAAGATGAATATGAATCAGTCATCGTTATGTGTCCGGGTAATTATATGTTTTTACTGCCATTGCAAATTTAGTTGTTATGCAGGGAGATACAGCTCAGTGTCAGTCATTATACAGGAATTTAGTGAAAATATTCACTTTAGACGCCTAAATTTCATGAATTGATTGTCAAATTGATTTGATCTATTGTACTGTAGAAAAAATACTGTTTGTTTATGTGGCATAATGAAAGAAAATGGACAGTTTCAAGTACAATTTAAGGTCCCTAAGAGTTGCTTCTTCGAATTATTTTTAATTCTCTATCTATCTGTATCTTTTTATTTTAAAACATGATCACTAGCCACCAGAAATACTTTTACCTTTACCTTCCAATAAATGCTGTTCCTACAAACAAGAGCACATAATAGATTAACAGCATGAATATAATAATAGATTGTAAACAAATATGAAGACAATGTGTGATCTGTGAAGTGTCTGTATTAAAAACAACTTGGTCAAGAACTGAACTAATCCTGAGTCGCCTTCTCCCCTGCAGGTGATAACGAGGTGACAGTCACAGGACACCTAGGGGACAGTGTGGTTCTGCCATGCCCCTGCTCAAACCGAAATGTGGCCATGAAGTTTAGCTGGCAAATGGATAAACCAATGCGAATTCCAGTCTACCCTGTTGATGACTCCAATGGCAAATCCGTCAGCATTGCTGAGATGTTGGAGGATAAGAACGATGGTGAATGCTCTATTCGCCTGAACAACATCACAGAAAATGACATTGGAGCATACAGATGCAGTTATTATGTTAATAATTTGTACAAGTATGACACCGTTCATCTACAAGTATTTGGTGAGTTGTTTATTTATTCCACATGCATGTGCCCATCTCTTAATTTAATTTTACTAATTTAATTTACCGTAAGTTAATTTATTCCTGGATTTACAGCAGAACACCACTCAAGTTTAAATTTTGTCTTCTATCACCAGCAAACTACACTGTTTGCCTCTCTAAAAACAACTCGGGTGGCAATGTACAGGTCCACTGTGTTGCAGAGAGTCGCCACAGAGAAGCTCAGATTAAATGGTATTCGGATGGAAAACCTCTCCCGGACGCACTTGCAGCTACTATAAACTCCATGGATCACAATGGTCTCTATCATTTCAAGAGCACACTCATCTCTAATGACACATCAAAGATTAAATGTGACATAAAGACCAAAGGGATATTACCTAAAGTCAACTACAATGACTGCAAGACTCCCACCTTTGACCCTGGTAACTATGGTAACTATATTTATTCATAGTTTTGGTGAAGATGTGACTAATACATTGCTCTTTATTAATATCACCACATTAAAAACATTAAGAGCATTACGTGTGACAGTATAAACACCCTAAAAAGTAAAGTCTTGTTTAGGATTTTGTTCTTAAAAGTCTGATGTCAACTTGTAGAAACGCATGCATTGTGTAGTAATTTTTTTCTTCAATTTCCACAGGTAGATCAGTCGGAGATAAGCGTGAGCAGAAACGTTGGTATTTTAAATTAATCCCCATTTTGTTGGTAATTGTAATTACCTTGGTTTTGATTCATCGCTGGAAATTCTCACGGTAAGTGATTAAATTTGTTGTTATCACCCATAGTTTAGATTTAGTAATTTTCCACATTCTCTGAACTGAACTGGTTAAACCTGAGTTGTGCAATAATTACTGAAGTTGTTAAATCAAGCTTCTACTGGTTTTTATTCTTGTTTGACATTGTTTATTTATATCTCTTTCTTTTTGTTAATTAGGCCTTCATCTCGGATTAATCTGTCTTCAACTGAGATTACAGTATAGAACAACTAAACAAGATGAACTTCAGTGAAATGAGAACATAAAATGTGAACGTTAGTCATTGATAAGGCATCATCACCTGGCAGAGACATTTCCCAAGCAGGTTACGTCCTGTGTTCATGTCATTCATTAACTGTAGCATTTAAGTACGGTGGCCGGGAGGTGCAAACCAAGATTACAAAATGTGAAACACTTTTACAAAGTTTGAGACAAATTTACATTTTAGAAAACATTTTTACATATCATAAAACAAAATTACATTACCATACCACATTTACAAGTCCCAAAACAAATTAACAAGTCACAAAACACTTTTACAAGTCCTGAAACAAATTTACAAATATCAACCATCAACCAGAAAGAGAATGTACCAACTTGAACTGGGGGTGATAACGGGGAATGGCCAATACGAGTTTTTGTTGATACAGTTCATGGATTTGTATTGACTGTTCCCTGTTATCACTTCCGGTTCCTGTTCTGGTGTCTCAAGATTTGTAAAAGTGTTTCACGTATTTTAATCTTGTTTTGCACCTCCCAGCCACTGTATTTAGGTACCTCTCACCACTTAAATTGGCATAAATCTGATTTATGCCCCAAATCTTGGGAGCAGATGTTTGTCTCATAATGTTCATGTATAGTGGCTGTGAAACACAATACTTTCTGTGGACTGATGCCAGATTCCACATTTATTTGTCATGAAGCGCTAAAAGTTTAACATTGTTCTGCCCTGAGGCTGTGCACTAGGTTAACAATTCAATACAACTAAGATGATGAGAAAAGGCTGAGTCAAAGAAATATTCAATCAAAAATACAGAAATAACATGATTACCTGAAATGATGTCTGTACAGAGTGTGTGTGATAGAATGTCTATACAAAACATTTACACATGTACATTGTAAATGGAAGCTACTGAGAGTTTAATTTGTTAGGAGCAGTGATTGCTATAATTTCTCTCTCTAGAAGCTTTAAAGATGCCTATTTAAAAGCAATCAGTTATGTCATATGAGTAAATCATTCAATGATAGACTGAGACGTCTTTCATATTATGTGAAAAACTGTATCACTCATTGTAAAACAGCAACAAGATCCTGTTCTACGTCACAATAACTGTATAATCTGTATGATCTGAATTCTTATCATTGTTGCAGAAATATAGCATAAACCTGAGCCATTTAATGATTGAAGTGCTATTAACAGCGTGTGAAAAATTATAAATACAGAGATATTTACTGTCACAATGTATGTTCTTTCTTTCCATCCAAAGAATGTTTTTATACATATGTATTGTCTATTCCTACATTATATATAATGCTAAATATATTGTGCAGATATTTATGGATGGTGTTTTTTTTTTTTTTTGAGGTAAGGGTTAAGGTTTTTTGGACAAGATTTATTCATATGTAACCCATTCCTCTGTAACTGTCTGTGTGAATAATGTTTTGTTTTTGTTATTCTCTTTTATAATAAACAAGTATATACCACATCAACATTTGCTTGAAAATTCCTGTCAGGCAGACAGACAGACAGATAACAAAAGGGCAAAGGCTTGTGCAAGTGTTCATATAGTCACTGAGCAAGACTATGATGACGATGGTGTGATGACGACATCAGTCTGTCCATTTTTGTTCCAGATGTTAAAGTTTACTTAAGGCCATTTAAACTGTCACTGAAAAATTTTGTAGGGAGTCAAGTTAATGTGAGATTACAAACTTGTGTGACCACTTGTTCACATTTTCTGGCAACTATAAGAGATTTTGTTTTCAGTTTGTAAATTGTTTTAATGTTTGCAGACCAGTGGTATTTGGTATGTCTGTGATAATTGATATATCACACTGTTGGTTCAGAGCCATCCGTGTGATCAGATAGATTTTCCACATGGTAAAACAGAAGAATAGACTGTAAAAGACAAATTCAAGAGGATTTTTTTTCCTATCTGAAAATCAATCTGATAACAGTGAAGGCCCTGAGCCAACACTCCCCCTCTAGTGATTTCTGCAGCTGTCTAATCTGCAGCTGTTACATAGGTCCCTCATTCTGGTTTCAGGACTACAAAAATGTTGATGGTAAACCATTAGAGACGATATTATTCACTTCCCCTGTCAGTTGTCATAATGATGTAAAAGCGTTACAGTTTTCCATCTTAAACAACATTTATTATGTGGGAGCAGAGAAATCATAAGGATCACGAGACAGATTTCAAAGGAACAATGTTAAGGAAACTACGTAAGCTGTAATCTCGTTTCCTTGTAAGAGATTTCGTTTCCCTTTTTGTTTTTTTTTTTTGTTGTATTAGCTGACTTTATTTTTTGTATTAGCAGTCCGATACATGATACATGCTAAATATATTTTTTTCTGGGAAATCCCTCTTAAAACAGCATTGAAACACATTTATGTAACAGTGAGAAATTTGAGGTCTGTTGATAAACTATGTTAACATAAAAGTAATCTGGATGGGTTAGGGGACTTTCCTCATTTCTGACTGAGAGACATTTCCAGATGTGTTGCAGAAGGATGTTGCACAACAATGTTGTCTTCAATGTATCATGCCTTTTACAGAAATGTCAAAACAGAGAGGCTGTTTAAATTCTCATCATTTTTCTCATACATTTTTTTTTGTTACCAATAATAGCTGTTGTCTAACCACTGAAGTATTCATCTAATATATAAATCAAACCGTATTTTTAGCTTGATAATGGCCTCGGTTTCTATGCAGGTCCATCATCAACATCTTCTTGTGTGGTATCACTAAAGATCTTTGCTCAGAGACCAGTTTCTTAATGTCAGACAACAGATGAACGTGGGTGTTCTGTTCTCCCACACGGCAACAACGGCACGGCGCCAATGCGATATGACGTCATCACGTTAACTCCCGGAAGTGATACTGTAACCATCTAGTTAGCTCAATGCTACCGAGCAGACATGAATTTACATGTCAATGCTAGTTTTGTATGGGATTTTCACAAACTGAAACAAGCCTGACATTTCGCCCACGGTAAGGCGGTTTTCGGACCAGGATAAACGTATTGATTTGAATTTCGTCAAACGCGACGTGGTTCAAGATTGAGCGATGCGAGTTAGCTTAATGCTAGTGAACATGGAAATTGAATGAGATGTGGGATTCAACAACGTTAAAGTATTTTAGCTCAAACAAAGTGGTTAAAAACATAAATTAAACTTTACTAAAAGACAGTGTGCACGTCAATACTAGTTAAAGAAATAAATGACGTTAAAATGAGTCATTCAGGAACGGTTTGATCAGGAGGAATGAGTCTAAATGTCAAATGTTCATGTTTTGTTTTGTTTTTAACTTTAGGTAAATCAAAATAAGATATTTTCTGCATCACAACAGACTCTGGGATCTTTTGATCTTGATCATGTATTTTTAATTGTTTTGTGATGTTGTGGAGACTATTATTATTATTATGAATTGACAGCAACTAATCTGATCATATTACATTGGGATTGGGAATGTTTATATCATAACCTGGGGCCAAATTGGCAATATTAAGGGGATTACATTACATATTCACCAACCTATTAACAGATATGAGAAGAGCAGAATGATAAATTATAGTAACATTAAGTACAACACAGCTATGACTTCAATAACAAAACTTTAATCATATTAACTCCTGTAAGACAGAGCCAAGAAAACCTCAGACTAATTTAAGAATGTGTGGGAGATCGGTTTTATTAGATTGGATGAAAATGTATAGATGCCTTGAGATTAGAGAAAAGACAGAAATTGTAGAAGTCACTTTGATGTCAGATGTCACTCTGAGGGGAAAAAAAGTCTGAACC
This sequence comes from Polydactylus sextarius, assembly GCA_016801845.1. Classification (NCBI taxonomy): domain Eukaryota; kingdom Metazoa; phylum Chordata; class Actinopteri; family Polynemidae; genus Polydactylus; species Polydactylus sextarius. The sequence goes on along the minus strand of CM028912.1, from coordinate 4,882,464 downwards.
TGAAGGACAGATTTAAAATTTCTAAACTGGGATTGATCCTTTCCTAATTAAATAAACAGTTCAATCAAATGCCAGATGTCAATGAACTTGATTTATTAGTGAAATACTGTAAAGATGGTGTCTTTAGTTAATTTCTGTTGATGTAATAATTGATTAATTTAATTATTTCAGCAGTCGTGAAGTTCACAGCACAAGGAACCTACAATGGGCCAACGAAGGAGAACAGCAGCTGTGAATAAAGCTTCACCTCAGGGGGCCTGTGGAGCTCCTGCAGAGTCTGTCCGAGTGTCCAGCAGGAAGCACAACATCTGCATGGTGTCTGACTTCTTCTACCCAAATATGGGAGGAGTAGAAAGTCACATTTATCAGCTTTCCCAGTGTCTGATTGAAAAAGGACACAAAGTGGTAATCGTCACCCACGCCTATGGCCAGAGGAAGGGTGTCAGGTACCTGACCAACGGACTGAAGGTTTACTACCTCCCCCTGCAGGTGATGTACAACCAGTCCACAGCCACCACCTGCTTCCACAGTCTCCCACTGTTTCGCTGTGTGTTTGTAAGGGAATGCATCACTGTTGTGCATGCACACAGCTCGTTCTCCGCCATGGCCCATGATGCACTGTTCCATGCTAAAACCATGGGCCTCAACACGGTGTGTAACTTATTATAAGGCAGATAAACAAAAACATTTTTCAATGCCATTATCTGCTCTACATATAGAATGAACCTTTTATCATTTACAGGTGTTCACCGACCACTCACTCTTTGGCTTCGCTGACGTCAGCTCTGTGCTGACCAACAAGCTTCTGACTGTGTCACTGTGTGATACCAACCACATTGTGTGTGTGTCATACACCAGTAAGGAGAACACAGTGCTCCGTGCAGCACTCAACCCAGAGATTGTGTCTGTTATTCCCAATGCTGTAGACCCTACAGACTTCACCCCTGACCCTTCCCAGCGCCAAGACGACAGGATCACTATTGTTGTCATCAGCCGTCTTGTTTATCGCAAAGGTACAGAGAGTCAGACATAATATAAGTCATGTTTTAGTATTCAGCCATTTTTCAGCTGAGTCATTCACACGTCATTTACTGGGCATCTCTTACATTTACATACAGTCAGCTTGGACAATGAATCAGCTTTTTGTATCAGTTTTCTTTCACGTAACATGAAATTGCAGAACATAATACCAAATGTTGGGTGGTACAGTTTTACTATGGTCAGTACTGTTGCCTCACAGCAGCAAGATTCTGGGTTTGAATCTTTATCTCATCTTCCCATCTCACAGTCCAAAAACACAGGTTGTCAACATGAACATGTCTGGTTTACCTTGTCCAAGGTATAAATTGCTCTTAACCACGGTCAACTGGGATTGGTTCCAACCCTCTCAACTTTCATCATCAATATTGAAACCGTACTGATGAAACACCAATAGAGTTAATAGATGATTGACAGTATTTTCAATACTAAACAAGTGTCTGCACAAGTGACTTTATTTTTCAACTGGAGAACTCACAAAAGCATCTCATGTCCTTGAAAAACAAATTATTTTCATTTATGAAAACATGCTCATGTGTGTTATGTGTTTCTCTAAAAAAAGAACACAGGGTAATATATAATTATATTTTTTAAAAACTCAAATGCCATCATTCCTTATCTGCCTAACAAATCCAGGATCAGTATACATTGATAGCAAGTTATATTGCACTTTCTCTTCCTTTCCAAAGGAATAGATCTTCTTGGTGGAATAATCCCGGAGCTCTGCCTCAAACATCCAGATCTATATTTCCTAATTGGTGGTGAAGGACCAAAGAGAATTGTGTTGGAAGAAGTTAGAGAAAAATACCAGCTACATGACAGGTACGTACATGACATTCAATTAGAGATTAACCTGTCAAACAGTGATGTGTATCACCTGTGCTGTATAATTTTAGAGTCAGTCAACTGAATCATTGTGTGATTTTTTTGGTACAGCATTGGCCTCACTTCTTTCAACATTGCAGGGTTCGTCTGTTGGGCGCTTTAGAGCACAAAGATGTTTGTGGAGTTTTGGTGCAGGGTCACATCTTCCTCAACACATCACTGACTGAGGCGTTCTGCATGGCGATTGTTGAGGGCGCCAGCTGTGGACTGCAGGTGAGGTGCAACTCATGCTATGATTTAAGAACAGGATATTGTGTCATGGAAGGCAGTCAATAGATTACTAACATGTACTGAGATGAAAATCTCTATCGTTCATCTTATCTTCAAACAGCCTCACTGACGAATGTTTGTGTAAATTGGAAAAATTAACAGAAATTGTGTAGCGTTCCTCAGAGAAAGCAAAAAAACAACAGTTAAATAAGGAATAGCAGCAACAATCAGTCGTTATTGGTAACCTCTTAAATTTAAAATTACAAAGATTTATAGAGCAGTGAAAGTAAATGATAAAAAAAATAAGAAGAACATTTTTCAATCGCAGCTGGACCTTTATTCCAAAGATAAGTTTCAGACTGGCCTGAGGACGACTCAGTTACTTGATAACAAAGAAGTCTGTGTTAGCCAGGTAACAGATCACACACAATGTTAATTCAAGAGACCTGGGGTGATGGCTTTGGAAGACACATCAGTCGAGTTACGTCTGACCACACCCAACTTTCACCCCGCCTGAAAACCTTTTTTTATTTTAATGAGGTTTAAGAGGAAACTACTTTCTCCATACTTATATTTAAAAAAAAATGTTATATTTATGCTTCAGGAAGGTCTGCAACATGAGAATCAATGGGTTTCTTTTATTTTGAAGGTGGTTAGCACTCGTGTTGGAGGTATTCCCGAGGTGTTACCTGAGGATTTAATCACCCTGTGTGAGCCAACCGTTCGGTCCCTTTGTGCCGGTTTGGAAACAGTCATCGCCCGGCATCGTTCAGGCTCTGTCCCCTCCCCCGCCTCCATCCACGCACGTGTGAAAAACCTCTACACTTGGAAAAATGTTGCAGAGAGGACAGAAAAAGTAAGTTCACAAATGCCAGAACCTGTCATTTCCTTCAACCAAATCCCCCATCGTTTTTTTGTTGGGTTAAGGTTTTGTCAATGTTTCAGTGTTTTCTGGGAACAGTGGAAAATCACTTACCACAAAAACCACAAATTAATTTATTTACACATCAAGTCATAACAGTGCTATGTAATGCTAAATGGAAATACTTGCCTGCTATTTTGGTAAATGTTCCATTGTGTTCATTAGCAAATTTATGTCTGTTATTTGACACTGTACAGGAAGTATATGGTAAGTTTTTTTTAAGAGTGACAGATAAACAGTTTGTTCCATACGTCATAGAATTATCACAAAAATATCAAACTGGGCGTCTTGAAATCGAATTTATAACTGTAGAGGATCAGATAAACAGAGAAAGACAACTTTTGTCCATTTGATTAAGTTTCCAGACATGTGTGAGCATGTTTGACAGTAAATTGCAGGAACAAGGAAATTATTGTTGTGAAAGCGAAGCAAAGTGATGAAATGAAGTACAACAACAGTTAAGTTTACACAAAATAAACTCCAAGAATGTGACTGTATCTTGGTTCCACTAGGGCTGTAATTAACCAAATAAATTCCTGGTTGAATTATTGGCCCTGAAATTCTGAAATTTCCACTAAAAATTGACTAATTGTGGCGGTGTTGTGTGTGTGTGTGTGTGTGTGTGTGTGTGTGTGTGTGTGTGTGTGTGTGTGTGTGTGTGTGTGTGTGTGTGTGTGTGTGTGTGTGTGTGTGTGTGTGTGTGTGTGTGTGTGTGTGTGTGTGTGTGTGTGTGTGTGTGTGTGTGTGTGTGTGTGTGTGTGTGTGTGTGTGTGTGTGTGTGTGTGTGTGTGTGTGTGTATCATAGCCCATGATTTCCTAAAATAGACTGTGTCATCTAGTGATATCAGCACAAGAACTGTTGAGGAATATTTAGTCATTATTGTTTTTTTTCATGTTATAATAATTGACTGTGCATGTCCTCGCATAGAGCAAGACTCATCATCGGAGCTCAGCTTTGCGGCCGAGACACGTATAAACTATTAACTTAATATCATTTTTGCGTTGATAGAGATTTGGATGATAGAGGAGACTCAACATCCAGCGTGGTCGGGGGTATCAGAAGGATGCTGCCATTGTTGCCTGCAGTCATATAATGATTACTACGCTAAAACATTGAAATATGCCAATTCTGATATGTTCATATACTCAAAACAGACAGAGCAATCTAACGTAGACATGGTCGTTTACCGTTTTTAGGTGATATACCGTGTTCAGGGGTGGACTGGAAATCTGTGTGTTCTGGAAAAGTCCAGAATGGCCGCCGGGTCTACGGCTGTCGGCCGTCCGTAGTCCCAACAGTCCTGACACTTTTAATTTATATATTGGTCTGACCGGCCCATAAAACCTGTAGATCAGCAGCCAGATTGACGAGATTTTTTTTTTTTCAGGTGTATGACAGAGTGGCAGGCGAGGAGGTGCTTCCTCTGGACAGACGGTTTCGGAGGCTGAGGTCTCACTGCGGTCCTGTCGCCGGCTCCATTTTTGCATTTGTAGCCATTTTAGACTTTCTCTTCCTGTTGCTCCTCCAGTGGCTGGTCCCAGATCAGATAATGGACGTTGCCATGGACGCCACCGGCCCTCGTGGACTCTGGAGTCAAGAAACAAGCAGTAAAAATGAAGCTCATTCTAAAAGTGCCATGAAGCCAGAAACACAACTACACAACAATGACCACTCAGTTTCTAACTGATCGTATGCACTCGTATGTTACCTTTATGGTTCAGGCTGACATTTAAAACCACTGGATGCTGAATGTGCTTATTTTTGACCTAAAACATTGTTTATATTTACTTATCAAAGGGACATTGTGGGAAAGCGTTTTTTATTTTTATAATACTGATTAAAATGGAAATTGGCAGTAATTCTTCAGACTTTAAAAAGCACTTTGTGTGATTTGGTATGCACAGTGTGGATGGCACTGCCAAGGATTAAAAGGGCTGATTCATTGTACATTTAGAGTTATATTGCACAAAACTGCAGTAAACCCATTTTCTCCTTTGTTTTACTGTGCTTTTTTTATACCACAATTTTCACTCCCTTAATGACCATGTTTCTCCTTCTCAAAGATGTTACATATTTATACAATGACCATGTGACCACACTGTAAAATAAACACTCAGAGGTTTCATCAGTTTTGATGTTATTTCTTTTTTTTTTTTTTCAATCATCTGCAGCCGTGTGATGCAGGTAGATGCTGAGAATTACCGATAGTTGAACAAAGTTTAACCAATTGTTAGCATTGAACACATTTTGGAGTTGATGTTGGCTGAACTGAAATTGAAAATGTTCAATTGCCACACATATTACCTGTCACAAATCTATTAAGTAAGTAATATTTAATTAATAAAGCACATTTAAATACATTTTTTTGCTGTACAGAAGAAATAAAACAGGAAAGGAATAAATAAACACATAAACACACACACATAAGAGGAGGCAACAGAGACAATTTCAGACAAGACCACAGGGACACAGGCACAGCAGTTTCATGTATAAAAGCAGGAAAATGGGAGGGTAGGGGGAGGGGCAGGCCAGAGTGTTTAAGGTAGATAGATAGGATCGAAAAACATAGTATTTGTTCTCACCATGTACTTTTAGGTAATTATATAACTAGAACCTGTCATGAATAAGATTTGCAGTTTGCATTTCCAGTTTTGCCAAAATGAAATTTGATCCAACTCTTTTGCATCTCCCAAATATCGACAGTTTAAAACTTGTGCAAGCTTGTTTGCGTCCCCCTGGTTGTGGCTGAAAGCATTCACATTTCTAAAAAGCTTTTTTCAAGGTGTATCTGTGTAGGCCCATTCTCACAACCATTATCATGCACATACAGTTAAACCAGTAAAGATGGTAATGTGGGGGAGGTGTCCAAGGACCCAGATAAGAAGAGGGCAGGAAGGCCACCTTCAGGACTGTATCTGAGAGCTCAAGTCCTGAATATTGGTGGTGGAGTCTGCAGTTGTCTCATTGTCACAATGGCTGCTGTGCAAACAGAGGTTTCCCTGTGCTCACAACCTTGGCCTTTATTCATCTATGGGGGGCTGGCATGCAATTCTCTCATGGCTGGTAAGTCTCTGTTTAGGCTATTTGGTCAATTTAGCTCAATTTAAGACCATTAAGACTTTGATTTCTTCTTTCTTCAACAAATGTGCAAACCTTGTATTGTTGATTTGCATTTGCATTACAACACCTATCTGTATCTTTTATATTTTCTTTGTTTTTTTGTGGGTGGTTGACCAGCTCTGCAGAAATCAACAAAACTTAGAGTGTATGTTGTTCACTAAGTTTGTTGTTGAGGCCTGAGACAACCTTTAAAAAACAAGACAGACATGTATTCAAATGGCTGGGCACAGTCAGTTGAGTTTCCTGATGGTTGAAACTTGGCTGATCTTATCTTTTGTATCTCAGATACCTGGTCGGATAGAACACCCCTCCATGATGCAGCCTACCAGGGACGACTGCTCCAGCTGAGAAACTTTATCGCTCAGGTACATATTTTCTATTATTTTTGTTTGTCTTTATATTTTGTTTACATCAAGTTTATACATGCTTATACATGCTGATGCAGTGAAATGAAGAGGAAACCTGATTGTGTGACCCTATAGGGCTTCCACGTCGACACGCTCACCATGGACAGAGTCTCTCCCCTCCATGAGGCTTGTCTCAGCGGTCATTACGCTTGTGCCAAGTTCCTGCTGGACAACGGTGCAAATGTAAGAGCGCTGTTTATTTTTAGTTGTTTGTTAACCTGGAAACATTTGAGTTTAAGTTTCTTCTTTTTGTCTGCATCCTGGATCCTGGATGTTTGCGTAACATCAAGGAATGTTACATATCATGAAGTTGAAACTTCACAATAAAAAACACTTACTGGCAATGAGCAGGAAAAACTTCGAACAGGAAGTAAACTGCTTCAACTGTTTAGGTTGAAAAAGAGAAACCAGAGAGAGAAACGAAAGACAGCTATTTTTAAACACTTAGATGCAATAGATGCAAATGTGTTGTTGGCAATATCGCAATAAGACAATGAGCGCCAGGTAGTAGGAGAGGGGAAAAATACAGAATATGGACATTATGGATTTTATGTGTAAAGACAAAAACAGAACAATTACAGTTTGAAATATGTTCTCTAAAATATATAATCTGAAGTTAATTCAAGTAAAGCCTAGTTCACATTTACAGTCAGAGTGTCTCGTCAACTTGGGCTGAGGATCGTTGGTGAATCAGTTAATTATTATAATGTGTGAACAGCCCAAATGACTCCATCAGAGGCTGCCAGGACCTTGTCTGCGACTGGGACCAGATGTCTGTCATGTTAGAAAACTGGAGGAGTCAGAAGATTAACAGCCAATCAGCGTCTGCAACTCATAAGTCGTTGGTGAAAGTCAATAAAAGTAAAGTCGGCTAGCATGAACTAAGCTGAAGGCTTTTACCCTGAGTTAAATCAAGTATTGATCTCCCAGAAGTAGAGTATTTTTAGTTTAGTTAATCCCTCCATAACAGCTCAATAGCATAAAGAGGAAATTTTATACCAAAAAGAGCAGCACACTTTAGCTTTAGTCTCAATACTATAATCTGGTCTAATGTGTGTGTGTGTGTGTGTGTGTGTGTGTGTGTGTGTGTTTTTGTCCCTGGTAAACAGTCATGATGTTTCTTCACATGTCCCTCCACAGGCGGATGCCGTATCAACAGATGGTGCTACTCCTCTCTTCAACGCTTGCAGCAGCGGGAGCACCGCTTGTGTCAGACTCATCCTGCAGCACAGCATTTCAAGCACAACCACAAATCAGTGGCAACCGTCACCTGTTCACGAGGCTGCACAGAAAGGTGTGTATATACAGATATGTACAAGTGTAAATGAACCGTCAAATTCCACTCCAGCATCTTTGACAAACCGGCCGTTGTTGTTATCAGATTACAGAGAGTGTCTGGAGCTGCTGCTGTCACATGGAGTACACATTGATATGGAGCTCCCAGCGATAGGAACGCCGCTGTATTCAGCCTGCAGGGCAGGTGCCATCACATGCGCTGAGGTGTTGTTGCACGCAGGTAATCTGGTGCAATAGAGAGAACAGATAAAAACCAAAGTGAAAAGCTTGAACATATATGTGCATTTTTTTTTTAATGATTTTCTGTTTTGTTTGGATGGTGATATTAAGTTACACACATACCTGACCTAAAACATATAAATATCAGTTTGGATATCAGCTACTCCCATCATTATTTTTTTTATTTTGCACAGTTAAAAATACACAAGTAAAAGAAACAATTTGATCATTTACAGTGCCGGAAGAGGTGAAAACTCCAAGAGCTTATTAGATGCCTCCACCTAATGAAATATAACATACAAACATATTATATACAACAACGTTTACAAATAGTATAATCAACAATAGGAAGATTGACTGAATCTCATTTTAAAGCCATAATGTGCAGTTTAAAAAATAAACTAAAAAAATATATGATCCAGCTAAATGTCATTGACTTTATAAGTGTTGACTCGATAAACATCTGTCTTTAATCTTAAGTCAGCCTCCGCACAAGATTTGTTTCCTTTTGACTCATTCGACATTTATGACCTACCAAGAGATGTGAAATCTTTCAGGCAGAAACCTGAATGTTAAATCACATACACAATCATGAGGGAAACATGTTTCTTGCAACACCGGGGTTCCCCTGAGGGAAGTCAGCATGTCTCATGACCCTGAATGAACTTGATGATTGATGATTGTTCACTCCTTCATCCACAGGCTCATCTTTCCATAACATAAATTATTTATGTTGTTATTTTCATCGCTAACCTAAAGCTGTGCCCATTCAATGAGTTGTTGTTTTTGAGGGGGTTACTGTTTCATACGGGCTTCATTGTGACCTGTAAAGACTGTAAATTACATTCAATCAGTCAATCAATCAACTTTATTTATATAGCACATTATAAAAACCACAGAGGTAGCCATAATGCTGTACAGCGAAAACATAAATGATAATAAGCATAAATTAAAAGTTAAGTTAGAGGCATGAAAAGACACAGAGAACACAAACATGAAAACATGAACATGGAAAAACACCAAAAATTAAAGTGAACTAAAAAGTCAGGAAATAAAAGTGAGTTTTTAAAAGAGATTTAAGAACAGGAAGGAAGGATAAATCAGGTGGAGCAAAGTTGTTTAGACAATAAAAAACAAGTAACAAAAGCTTAAAATTAATTCTGTAGTGCACAGGGAGCCACTGTAGGGTCTGTACATTTTCACAAACTTTCTAACATTTTTTTATTCATCATGTCTTGAGAAATAATCATCATATTAATTAAAAAAATGACTGGAAATGCAGCCTTAATATAATTAAATATAACTGTTTTTAATAATCCAGCAACTTCACAGTTGTTTTTCAGCTCGATACATTTCTCCACCACGTTTACTTCCTGACATAATTTGTTAGATGTCTAAAAGCTCAACAAACTGTCATAACTGTCTGACACACAGCCAACATATCATTCATCTCCACAATGAAACAGTCACAAACCAGATTGAATTGATTAAAGTGAGATAAGTGTCTGAAACTGTTTGGGTTTGTCAGTTAAAACAGACAGATTTGCTTTCATTTGTCATGTGATATTTTGTTTCTGCCTGTGTGTACATGTAGGAGCAGATGTTCAAATGGGGTGTGGGCAGGACAGTCCGTTACACGCTGCAGTTCGAGGTGGAGATGTGAACGTCGTGGACCTGCTGATGAACTTTGGGGCTGATGTATGTTCTAGGAATGAAGAGGGAAAAAGTCCTCTGGATTTGTCAGCAGCCAACAGCGCGGTGAGATCCGCGCTGCTGAAAAGAGGTATTCTGTAATGTACGAAGTCACTCATAGGAACAATCTGTCATTTAACTTCTTATCTCCTGTTTTTATTTCTTTTTAACAATCTTCTTTATCCTCTCCCCAGGTCCCTGCTCTCTGTCTCAGCTGTGCAGGTTCTGTATTCGCCGGAGTCTGGGAAAGGATCGTTTGCACAGAGCATCCAGTCTTTTTCTTCCTCACAGGATCAAAAACTTTCTCCTCTATCAATAAAACATCTCCGTCCTGCATGTGTAGCTCTCAACATACCACATCCACAAATATGCCAATTATCTTTTACCTCATGACTGATCTTTTAAGGTAAAAACGTGCAAACTGACAAAGACGTTCACATTCAGAGAATGTATTCATATGATACGGTTCAGTTTTAGTCATTTTAATAATAGTTGTTATTTCTCATGAAATTTCACTAACTGTCTAAATGACTAACACAGGTTCTATAATGTTTATAGTTTCAATGAACTGCTTTTTATTTTTTAAAATTTTTTTTAGAGCTTATAAAAGGTTGTTAACCAGTGTGAATCAGCTCCTTATCTTATCTTGTGTTTGTGTTATGTGGCTCGGAGCCACCAGAGTATCAAACCAAACTGGTTTAAGGAGGTATCAGGTTTTGACAAAGAAAGAATTTGTAAGGGAAACAAAAAGATGATGTCTCAGTTTCTGTTTTGGTGACTGGAAGCTTGAATTACCACGACTCCATTCCTTCGTCTCGTTAGTTGAGATTGCTTGACGTCTAAATTCTTGAATTGTAGCCAAAAATGTGTCTTTATGGTTACACTGACTTTTAACCAAAAATGGATCAGGTATTCCTTAAATCAAAGAAAATATTTGTACGAAATATAAAGAAGTAAATGTATTTATTTGCTTTTGACGTAGGTGGTAAAACTCTTGATGACAAACATGTGGTGTTTGTTCTTATTTCTCTGGATTTGAGCAGAGCAGTGACACATGAATGTGAGGAAATTTTTGTGAGGAGTTTGGTGTGGTTGGTTTTATTCCTCAAGGGGGATTAATTTCTCATAATCAAATGCCACCGTGTTAAGGTCACCTCTGCAGAGACCCGAAAAATGTTGTTGAGCTGATTTGATCTGACACTATTTTTTTTTTTTAACCTAAACTTCAAATAAAACCCTGACCCTTCAGCAAAAATATCTGGAAGAGTGACGTCTTTTTTTTTTTTGTGTGTGTGTGTTTAAAATTTTTATGTGTGGTTTACACATAAAAACATGACTTCTTATGTTGTTTTAAACAGAGGTCGAATGTTGACATTTTCAGAGGAGCCATAGTTCACGTGGGTCAGACAAGATCCTCACACTCGGTCCAAATAAATGACATAATTTCAAAAATGATAATCCAAATACCACAGCTCATCTTTCAGCTCCAGTCTTTTGTTGTTGCTCCACAGGAAAAGGTCGGAGGTCAACGCAGTATGACATCAATTCGATTCAATCAATCAATCAATTCAGCTTAATTTTGAATATTTTCTTAGAAGGTTTACTTTCATTTCAAGTAAAGTTCCATTGTATATAAACACCTACATAGTTTTTTTGGCACAAACAACAAACAAATTCAGTTGACAGGTCTCAGGTTCCACATAAATAATAGAAAAAGAATCTCAAAGAATCTTGTCTTTCAAGTCCCTTATCGTGGAGCAAGAGTCTCCAGTCACGTTCGCAGCTCGTGAGGCTGCTTTGAGCTAAATGCTAATGTTGAGAGCAGACATTCATTAGAACAGACATTCAGTCTCTTTTTAACTCAACCAGTTTAGACCAGTTATTGAACAATGCTGACAGGCTGATGAGCAAAATGTTCTGCATTTCTACATCTTAGTTTAACACATCAGCTTGTTAACACGTGACGATTATAGTTCAACACAGGTCGATAGGAATGTATTTAGCAGCTGTGTAACATTATAATTCACCTTAACAGGACCACAAATGTTTGCACAAACAGTCACTGAAATCCATTCAGTATTTATTATATTTCACTCTGGAGTTTTTTTTTTTTTCTTATGTTTTATTTCTATATATTAAATATTTTTTTGTCCAACAATACGTCCAACAAGATGTTGTGATTCTATTTTCTGACATTATTTTAGACTAAACACAACACAATGATTGATTGATTTCTATATATTAAATATTTTTTTTGTAGATTAAATGTGTTCATACATTATACAGAACCAACCAACACTAACACTATTTACTGAATTACTAAATTACATTACTTATCAAGAACATTTTCCATTACGCAATATTTAACTTTTTTAAGAACTTTTTGTTCTTTAAATTATTTTTTTAACATCAGACACATATGACTGGTAAATATCTCCCAGTGCAGTGTGTATCACTAACATCAGATGATTCCCAGTTTGAATATTTCATAACAATCAAATCTGCAAAACCAGGCCAGAGGTTTTTTTCTTCTCTCTCTTCAGCACATCTTGGATTAAGAAAGAACAATGATAATGGCATGGTTTTAATCAAAGTAGATTTATAGCTTCCCATTAGAGCTATTTATTATGTCACATCTATGAGATCAAGTGAAATCATTGTGATAAACTAGGATCAGCATACCAACAGTCTGGCTAAAAGCACAGATGCTGTAAGTTTATGAAACACAGATTCTTTCAGACGGTTGTTATGTTTGTGCTTCTGCTGTTCTGGCTGTTCAGTCGTCTGGGGGAAGCACAACACAGCTGCTGGTTGAAGTGTTTTCTGAAGCTTTTACTCATCAGGTAGAGGGCAAACGGGTTCACACAAGAGTTGGTGAAGGCCAAAATGCGAGCGCACACGCTGGAGATGAAGTGGCCCAGCGACGTGTCCACCTGGTCGTAGTGGTAGGAGCGGTACAGGTAGATCACGTGACTGGGCAGCCAGCAGACGGCGAACAAACCAACAAACACCAGCACCGTTTTGGCCAAACGCTTCCTGGACTTGATCTGACAGAAAAGAGTAAAGTCATCAGTTTCCCCCCCCAAAAAAAATCTGAGGACTGATGCCAAATAAGTGTTTTTAATTTAACTTAATGAACACTTTTGCTCCAGACTGAAACGTTTCAAATGTTTGGCGATTTCCAGTAAAAACTTTGAACAGATGTGTTTAATCCACGTGACAGATTTTCTCAGCTTGTGATGATCCTCTAACTTTTCATCTAGTGCCATCATCAGGTCAAATGGTTGAATTAAGTCAGATTCAAAAGGCTGTATTGATGAAAAAGATGCATTTTTGTGTTTTCTTGTTCTTTTTTTTACAACATGTTTGGAAGTTTATTCACTCACTATGTCTGTTTTGCCAAACCTATTAGCTTGGGACACGTTTTGTATGTATCTGTGATTCATCTACTTTCTAAATCTCCTCTCTGATAACCAAATCATGTGATATAACCAAGGACAGACACTATATAAAAAAACCTGTTGCACCATTTTTTTACCTTATTTTTTTTTTGGTCTTTAGGTCCTGTCAATTAATTTTTGACCCTTCAGATTTATCCTGTGACCTCTAATGAGGAAAACCTTATTATGTGTATATGTGAAGCATTTAACCCTTAAAACACCGGAGCTATTTTTTTAAAAATAACTTAAACACCACATTAAAACATTTTAGTATACACCTAAATTACAGGCTTTCCCAGACGGCGCAAATATAACATATAAAAGGTAAAACTGAGACATAAAATCACATACAAATATGTATAATAAACTAATAACTTATATAAACTCTTCTGTTTCTTCATATGACAAAAAGTTGTGAAGATATTAGAATAAATGCAACGCTCACACCAACCAGTTTTGCTTATGTTGACAGACACATTTACATATTTGTGACTCAGGCTTCATTCAGTAACTAGAAGAGAGAGAGTATAACAGACTATAAAGCAGCTCTTTTGCAGCCCAATGTGACTTTGTTTTTTTTTTTTTTGTGACATTTTGAACTAGTCACATGATTTGACCACACTGGTGTGATTTCAGGAGCGTAAGGATTAAATGAAATGATCTAATTTTGAATAAGACTGATAATAAAAAAGTATTTACTCTTGGGTCTGTGTGGTAAGTAAGAAGCTACACGCATCATGTGCTTAGCTTAGCAAAAAAACTGCAAACAGATGGAAACTGTTCAACATCTTACGTCTAAAAATTTGTCCACTGTGCACAAAAACAGCAATATTAAAAACAACAAATCACTGTTTTCTCTAAGGTTATGTACCAAAACTGTCTAATCTTCTACACTCGGACCTGTTTCTGCAGGTGATGTCCTTCAGCAGGGATGTCCACTGAGCTCCTGACCAGACTACGGGCGATGAAGCAGTAGTAGACAGATATGATGAAGAGCGGGATGATGTAGAAGATGAGGAAGGAGGCGGTGGAGTGGATTTTTGGGTGCAGCTCTCCAGCGTGGGGGTAGGGTGCACAGGTCACAAATGTCTCATTAGTGTGGCTGGTGGTGAAAGCGTGCAGATCGGAGAAGACAGCTTCAGGAATCGCCAGGGTCACGGAGAGAAGCCAGATCACCGCCGCTCGTAAACAGATACTGAGAGTTGCACTGGACCTGTGGATGTCCATCGGTCTGACAATAGCTTTGTACCTTGAAGAGGAAGAGACACAACCTGCCATGATGATGCTCACCGATTAGCTCGGTGCCACTTCATCCTGACAGAAAGCCAGTTTCTTTTTCTGATTAAAGAAGGATCATCTCTAAAAGCATATTTCACTGTTAAATATACAGCAGAAATAGATGAAATTAGGCCTTGAGCCAGACAGGAATCTGTCTAATATTAGCCCTCTGAGAGGATGAGCAACAGATTAATAAGATCATAACCCATATTAAATGTTCCTCTGCTCCTGAGGGCTGTTTCTTGACAAAAGGTTAATTTTAATCCTCTGAATGTTTTGTTCACACGTCAACTCAAAGAACACATTAATCACCACAGTAAATCCGTTCATATTTCATATCATGTCTTCAAACCGCGACGCTTGTCACTTGTGGCTTAGTAGGTTCACAAATACATCATTAAATATCATTAAATATATCATGTTCACAGATAAAAGTGTTAAAGAAAAGAATGTGAGGAAGCTGTGGTTGTGGTTTAAAAAAAAAAAAAAAAAAAAACCTGTCAGAAAAAAAAAAAAAAACACAGATCCTGTTCTCAAAACTGTCAGATATTTTTTTAACTTCTCACTCTATTTTCAGGTTTATAATGCAAGAAAATAAAGAGGATGTCATTTGTTTTTTCAGCCAATCAAAGTGCTCCACTTATTCACCAGCTTCTCACAACAACACATTATATGATTAATGCTGATAAATAGGTCAAATGTCAAATAATATACAATATAATTATCTTTCTGTTAAGACTTCATGGACACATGCAGCTGTTATTATAATTTATAATAAAATTACAAATAAATTTGTAGGATGAGGAAAAACGATGGTGTTCAAATTAAGACATATATTCCTGACAGTATGAAGAACGTTTTGGAGACATTTAAACCACAATAAAATACAAAACAATAATATTTTTATGCAACTTTTGGTGTGTGATTTTGTAGACCTGATGTCAACAGTATTTCTTATATAATATTTTAAGAGAACCGTTGTAAATTTTGCCTTTTTTTAAATTAAAAACTCACATCTTAAATTAGCTCAGACAGATTTATTTTGTGGTGAATTTATTTGATCTAATATTACAGATAAAATTTGATGAGATGGAGGAAAAAAAACCTAAGTGTGTGATGAGTACCGGTCAGCGGAGAGAGCAGTGAGGGTGAACACGGAGACTCCCACCGAGGTCAGCTGGATAAACGGGATCATTTTGCATCCGACGCGGCCGAAGAGCCACTGATCCACCAGGTAGCG
This sequence comes from Polydactylus sextarius, assembly GCA_016801845.1. NCBI lineage: Eukaryota > Metazoa > Chordata > Actinopteri > Polynemidae > Polydactylus > Polydactylus sextarius. The sequence goes on along the minus strand of CM028912.1, from coordinate 4,866,716 downwards.
GCTGGCGTCCACCGGGGCGCAGGTCACCAGCAGCAGCAGGTCTCCTAGAGCCAAACTGGACAGGAACAAGTTGGGCACCGTCCGCATGGACTTGACCAGCAAACACGTCTTTAATAAAGTGACATTTCCAAACAGACCCACGATGATGATCACACCATAAACAGCTGCAATTCCGACGCCAGGAAGCCAGATGTTGTAGCGGTGCTGCTCCACTGTTGAGTCCAAAGACACTCCGGAGTCATTCAGAACCAGAACATCGCTCTCCTCAGAGTTGATCGCAAATGAATCATCCAGAGACATGACAGCTTTCAGGGAGAGGACAGAGGTCTTCAGCAGGGACAGTCTGGTGTCTCCTGATGCGTTTGGTAACTGGCTTTATAAAGTATGAACCCTCCTGCTGACGCGTGCGTCATTTCACGCGCCACAGGCTACAAAGCTGTGAAGATTAGGGTGAATATGTCTCGAGATGATGTATAGACTGATCTCATCAACCCTCTGACCATACATTGATGAATATCGTTGTTACTGAGAGACAAACTGACCTAAACTGTTCACTGATAAACATTAAATGTATTAATGAGTAATGTTTTAAGGTTATGTGCTGGTCATTCTGTCTCTTTGTATTTGTTCTGTGTCTTGTCTTGTTCTATGTTTTTGTGTCCTTGTTGTGATTTTGATTTCTCTGTGTTCATTTGTTGTCTCATTTCATGTCTCCCTTTCAGCCTTTTTGTGTCTCAGGTCACTCTGTCTCTTTTAGTTGTTTTGTGCACTGACTCTGTGGTCATTTTGTCTCTTTATAGCTGCTGTGTCTTGTTTTTGTGTCTTTGTCTCTCTGGTTGCTCTGCCTCTATTTATAGCCAGATCTTTTTGTTGTTATTTAGTGTTTCATTTTGTATCTCTGAGGTCACTCCATGTCTCTTCGTAGTCATTTTGTATCTCTGCTGTGATTTTTATTTATTTTTACTTGTTTAGTTTTATATTTCTTTGACGTGATTCTTATTTGTTTGTAGTCATTTACTGTCTCTTTTTGTGTCTCTTTGTAGTCATTATGTATCTCTGCAGTGATTTTTGTTAATTTTTATTTTTGTTTTAGTTTGGTGTTTTGTTTTATGTCTCTTTGTAGTGATTCTTATTTGTTCGAAGTCATTCACTGCCTCATTTTTATATCTTTGTGGTTATTTTGTGTCTCTTCGTAGTTGTTTTGTGTTGCTTTTTACTTATTTTGAGTCTCTGTAGTTGTTTTGTATTTCTTTGCAGTGATTATTATCACTCTGTAGTCATTTGATGTCTTTTCACAGTCATTTTGTGTATATTTATAGCTGTGTTGTGCCTCTGTAGTAACGTTGGAGCTTTGTGGTATTTTTTTTTGTGTCTTTGTTGGTGTGTTGCATGTCTTTAGGTGTATATTAGAGGGTTGTGGGGCGGTCACAGTGTCAGTGTGGGGGTGTGGTTGTCGTCTGACTCTGCAGGTTAATTGTTACTGTTTCATGGGCTGCCACTGCTAACCTTTAGTGGTCACTTAGATGGTAAGTGAGTTGTTCTCTTCCTCAAAGTTTAATTAAAGGTCAAACCTTTTAGGCGTTTATCTTTCATGTTCCAAATGCCTTTAGTTGTGAGCAAACCTATCACCTACACTTTACCCTCATGTCTCGTTCTGACGACATATAGAGTTGCTAGTCTGCGGCATTGGATGAACACAAACTGGGCTCAGATTCTTTTTCTAATATAAATGCAAATTGAGTTTTCTTGTATCAAGGCTGTAGATAAGACAGACGAAAATATGCTTCTCTGAGCATGACTCGAACGATTTTAATTTTCCAGACTCTTCTGTTGTCCACATCTGAGAACTTTACTCAGAACTGGCTAAGATGTTTTCAAAGAACAAGATGGCTGCAGACTTAGTAGTTGGAAGTAGTTTCTCCATTAAATGTGTATCATTTATTTCCAACCAACGGGGCATCAAAGCAAACAGGCCACTTGCCATTGAACCTCGTTTCTTGAACATTCTCCAGAAGCTGATTCTGATTTCACTATGAATAACCAGATGGACCGAACAGTATGTGTCGGAGCTGTCAGTGAAACTACATCCACTTGTGTTTTACTTTGATGTCGAAGCAAATTTCTCACCATCTTTATCTCTCCCCTCTCTCTCCACTATCTACAAAAGCTGCGTCTTTCTAGTTCAATAAAAGTATTTGTTCAATTGGCATTTATTACTGCTTTATTTTAGTTTTTGAAGAAAATGCTAATTAAATGAAATTTAATTAGGTCTAAATTCACAAGATGACCTTTATTCTTACACTCATATCTCCGTGACATTTGTCCTCTTCTTCTTTTTTTTTATCTCTCTCTTCATAAATGGACCACAAAGGAATAAAAAAAACTAGTTTCAAATTAAAATGTGATTCAAAGCTCCTCCTGCACAATCTTGACTCAGATAACCACTTGAATCGTCTGGGAAATGGCACAAAGTCTGATAAGCTGTAATAAACACGGCAGATACGTATCACCTGTAATAACTCAGAATGTGTTTCATCTGTGTGGGAGTTTAAATCAGAGCACCCTGTTTTTTATTCTACAAGATTATCAAACACGTGTTTTGGGTGTAAAATTGACAAATCTGAAAAGTAAAAGTAGGAAGATAAAAAGAAGGTAAAAGTAAATGTACTTTAAAAACAATCCAGATCAGAGGTTTCTGCTCTTTTTTGACTGTGCGAGATACAGATACGGTGTGTTCATCTTTACACACTGTGCTCACATTTAAGGGTTTAAAAATAACCACACAGTCTTCATACTTAATGTTTGTGGTGTTTCGTCTCTATGTGGTTGTTTAGTGTCGACAGAAACTCAGTGTTGCTCAAAGTTTTCCTTCAACAACATCCAACTCTTGTTTGTTGCTCCATTTATATAAGACTTTACTAGTCTTTGAGACCATTCAAAGTGATTATATTCACCCATTCACACAATGCTACTGCTGCTATATTTACATCGCATACACACACTTATATACCGATGGTAGAAATCTTCTAGCCCAGAAATTGAACCACTGACCTTTCGATTAGTGAACATTGTGTGACCTGAACAGTCACTTCTTTCTCTGTCTTTTGTCTGGTCTTCACACAGTTGGACGCTGCTCAGTCTGAGATCAGGTGACTGACTCGGCCAGTTGATATATCATATTCTACCTCTTAACCTTGAAAATGTCTTTGGTTGTGTTGTTTTGATCAATCTGGGTGAATCTGAGCAAAGACTCACAGTGTTTCTGAGTGAAATCGTCGATAGATCACAGTTCCTACTTTTTTGTGTTGAATCTAACCATAAATTTAGCTCTTTTTTGATGTTTATCATAATCTTCTTTACTTGCTTGGTTGCTTATTTATACCAATTTGAACTAAGCAGCAACTCTCAATCAACTCTGAACCAAGTGTGAAGTCTTTTTGTGTCTTTTTGAGTTGCTACTCAAGAAACATCTAGTAGCAAAGTATCTGGTTCTTTCTGATCACCTGCAATTTGGACAATTTGTGTCTATGTATGTCTAAGTCTCACAGCTCTTCAGCACCATGGACAGCAGCCCGCTGAGCTACACGCCTCTATCGCCACCTGTTGTTATTAAACAGGAACTTCAAGCAGGAGAAACAACTTGTCAGGCTAACAACAACAACAACAACAACAACAACAACAACACAAACTTAATTTGAGTATTTACATTTAATGCAGCTTTTACTTCAATTAAATTCAAGCTCCTTATTTGTTCCACATGAAAATAAAGAAAAACAAAGAAAAATTAAACATGTAAATCTAAAATAGAAGAGAAAGGAAAAGATGAAAGGGATAGTGTATAGTGTAAGATATATGTATATGGATATAATTATGGCAATGTTATTGATTATTATTATCATTTTATTACATTTGAGTGAGAAATGTACTTTTACTCTGACAGATGTATTTACCTGTTAATCACTATTCAAACCATGTTTTCATCATATAATTTAATCACTTTAACCACTTTTTTTTTTGTCTAAACTTTATTCAAAAACTGTTTGAGGCCTTTTGATTTTACTTCTCTCTTTTAACAAACACTCAGATTTAGTTTGTGACACTGGAAATGATAAGAAAATAGGTATTTTAAAGTATCTCCACCTCAACATTTTAATGAAAGCACCGCTGCACTTTGTGTTGTATTTCTTCCACCAGTTCTAAAAATAAAACTTTCCCTTGTGTTTTAATGTTTATGACTAATCTAAATGAAGGGATGTGACTTGTTCCTGCAGGTTGTTCAGGTCCCTGGAGGCAGACAGGCTGCAGGTCCCATCAGCCAATATGAAGCTGAGCCATCATCACTGTTGACATCCAATCAGCTGAGGGTCTGACAGGATTGGATGTGCAAAATTGTTTCCCTCTCTCTTTCTCTCATCCCTGGATACACTGAACAGGCTTGACACAGATCTGCGTTATTAACGTGGGTCCTGCGCTTTCATCGGTGATGGAAAACACCCGCTGCTTTGCGAACCGTTTCTCCGACTATAAAGGTGCGCTGCTCCCGGGCCAGAGCGTCGATGCCATCGTACCCGCCGTGGTCGCCAGCGTGGATAAAATCCTCAAAAAGGTTCCCATCGACATCAGCGACTGTGACGGAGGTCTGTACGATGGGTCGGCCGGAGTTGCTTACATGTTGTATCATGTCAGCGAGTGTCCGCTGTTCTCCGAGAACCGGGACGTCTACCTGAAGACGGCCAAGCAGATCATCGACGTGTCGGTGCGCTACGTGGACGCGGAGCCGGATAAAAACATGCGAGCCGCCTTCCTGCTCGGCGGGGCGGGTATCTACGCCGTGGCCGCGATGATATACAAATCCCTGGGTTTGGCTGATTTCGTTAAGCCGCTCACTAAATTTCGTAACATGTGGGAGGTTTGTGCGCCCATCAATTTCCTTGAATGCGGCTCGGATGAGCTGTTCGTGGGCCGGGCCGGGTACCTGTGCGCCGCCCTGGTCCTGAAACAGAAACTGGGCATCGAGGTGAGGATGATGATACAGTTTTAGTTGCCTAGTTACAGGCCCACCTCCAGATTAACTTCAAAACACTGGGCCAGTGTCTAAACAAGGGCTGCAACTAAACAACTAAACATATGATCGATTCATTTATTGTTTTTGATTAACTGATCAATCATTACGACTTCTCAAGAGTCTTGTGTCCAAGTCAAAACTAAATACCGCACCTAAGAATTATCTTTACTCTCAATTAATATTAAACCAATATCCATTCAACTTTCTATTGTTATATCTTCAAAACATAGTTACTAAGAGTAAAACACATAATATCGATAAAATAAAGAGAAGCAATTAAATAAGATCAGTTAAAAGATGTTAAAACAGAAATTTGAAAGACATAAATTGGTACAAAAGGAGGAAAAAGTGCTATTTATTATAACCTTAACCTTTATTTATATAGATCTCTTCAAAAATATAGTTACAAAGACCAAAACAACAAATAAACAAATACAAATAACAAATAAAATAAGTAAAATAAAGAGATATAACTGATAAAATCTAATTGAAAGAATAACAGATGTTAAAACAGATATAAAGTATAAAATATATAAATTCATACAAAACGGGTTTATGCTTTTAGATAAAAGTACATGTTCAAAGTGACTTTTCTTCAGACTTTGGTCCCTGAAAACAGTCTGTGTTGCTAATCAGGTCTCTGGAAAATTCATAAGATCTCTGACTGAGGATTTAATGCTATGATCTGGTCTCATAAGGGATTAAAAGATTTAAAATAAAATCAGTCATGCCATGAAGGGCCTTAAAGGTGATCAGTGAAATCTTAATATGTATAATCCTGAAACAAATGGGGAGTCAGCGTAGGAAGGTTAAAATACAGGTGATGATGATGATGTGTTTGTAGGTGTTTTAATGTTTTCTGATGAAGACATGAATATATTATTACAGTAATAAAGATGAGAAGAAAATTAAGACATGTGATCGTTTCACTGTGGCTAAAAGTAGTTGCTAAAAACAGGATTGTACATTTGTAAATGAGCTTAAAACTCAGTTTTTCATCATTGGTTTTATATAGTGTAACAAGTGGACAGTTTTTAGCAAAGATGACCCTGTGACCCTGTAAGTAAAACCTCAAAACTCGCTGACACCCACATCTGAAACAAATTTAGCAAACTGGAGACTGTGGATCTCACAGACAGTACAGTTTTAGATCATCTGCATAGCAGTGGAAGGAGACACCATCCCTGTGAATCACCCAGGGGAGGCATAAATATTTAAACCCAAAGATAAAAACTTCAACCTTGAGGAGAACACTTGAAGAAGAAAAACAAAGTTGCAGCTTCATTTTTCCTGCGTCTTGATAATTAATTGAAAGCAAAGAAGCTGCAGCGAGGGAATATCTGGTGGTTTTTGCCTTGTAAATAATTGATGATGCATTCAATCGATCGTTTAAATTCAGCTCTAACGCCGGTCTGTTCTACATATATATATATATATATATATATATATATATATGAAAATTGAAAATTAAAGAGGAACTCAACCATCTTTGTTTTTTTTTTTTTTTTACCAACAGACCCAAGTGTGTTTACAGGTTTAACAGGCTAAGGCATGAAAAATTTGATGTGTTATTTTTACTAAATCAAGCCTACATGCAGTCTCTATCTTAACAGAATAAAATGTAATAATATCTCATTATTTGACAGATAAGATAAATTACACCTTAATTCAGGTAATTATTAATTCACACAATAGATGTGGTTTTTCATACTTTGATTAAAGTATTACAGGTTCTACCTCTAATACTGTTTCCTTTTTTTTTTCCTCTGCAGATTCTGAGCAAGGATCAGATCAAATCCATCTGCCAGGCGATCATTGAGTCAGGAAAACAGTACGCCCGCAGGAAGAGAAAGCCTTTCCCCCTCATGTACTCATACTACGGGACAGAGTACCTTGGTAAAGACACCAGCTTAATTCACTGATAAAGAAGATTAAATGTCTGCCCTTGTTATCCAGGTAGACGTTTGAAGGTTCACCTCTGAATTAATACTTATAAATAAAGGTTTTAGTCTTAATCTCAATTCCAGAGCAGCTGTCAACTGATGATCTACTGCAGGAGGATCAGTGAAGCACACACACATACACACACACACACACACACACACACACACACACAGACACACACACACACGCAAGGAGGATGCAGGTTTGCTGTGTTAACGTGTTTAAAGCTAATTTTCCTTTCCTTGATTGCATCGGATGAAGACAGCCGTCAGGGTTGAGGATCCTCAGTAACTTTCAGACCAACACAGAGTTCATAGTAAGCTAAGCCTCACTGGTCACCTCTGCTGCATGGATACACACAAAAAACTTTATAAGGGGAAGATGAGTATGAGATGAGTGACACTGAGACGTTTTAAATTGGATGTTAAAGAGTTTTTCTGTCATCTCATAGCCAACATTAGCTTTAACAGCTGTTCATTTACCAGCTGAGATGAAATGTTGAGAGTTCAGTGCCTGAAAACAACAACTTTAACAATTTTTCTTTTATTTTAATCACTAGGTGAGGTTAGCCCACACCGGTCTCCAATAATGGCAGAAACTCTTGGTCAGTAAACAGTTGTCCATGCTAACGTTGGCTGTGTAGAAACACCACAGTTATAAATAAGGTGCTGCATGCGTAACAGTTTGTCTGTCCTGAGAGATTTGCTCACCAGGGGTTTCTAACTTTGTCTTGCTCGACATTGACAATCTTCAGATCTGAAGGGAATTCACAGACGCTGATTTTCTCGTCTCAGAGAGCTGTGTTTTACCTGCATGTGTCTGGCATCATGAAGGATCACTCACTGTCCAGTATCCCAATGAATTATAGTCCATATTCAACGATTCTGCACCTCACAGATTATGTTCAATGTCCAAGTAAAGTGGACTGAAAGAATCATTGACGTTTTAGGAGATAAACCTGTTTGCTTTCCTGCTTTTCAGGGTTTATATGTGAAGAATGATACCATTAGAAATAGGGACTAACTTTGCAGTATTTGACCAAAATGTGCTGACCAACATCTGCAAAATGTTTTCCTCTTTAGTCTTTGTGCAAATTAATAGGAAGAGCCAACATCAAGGGTTAGAGGAGTCAACTTCCTCTTCAAACTCTCTGCAAGAAAGCAAAACAGCATATTTCCAAACATGATGATTACATTTGAGCATATTATTGTTTTTGCAACAACCACAGTCATTTCCTCGCCCAGTCTTTCCATAGTTGCCATGGGCAGATATTATAGGAATTAAAAAATGTTAAGGCCTTTGAACATAACCGTGATTTTGCAGAATCGTCCAATGTCGTCTTTGAGAGAATGAAAGAAAGGTTTGTCAGACGACTAATTCCTGCTCTGTTATCTCAACTTTACTCTGCATTTTAAGGAGGAAGCATGTGTGTGAGTCAATCACTCTCAGGGATCAGATCAATATCTTTAATGTACAGTTCAACCATAAAGCATGGTTCAGTGCTTTTTAACTACTTAAATATTTAATATACGGTTTACAGCCTTAGGTCAGAGAGAACATGTAAAATTTCTATCCCAACAGAGTGGTCTCTGGTCTTGAGAGGTTTTTAGTTGGACATTGATGGTGCAGCCTTTTATGTACTTGACAGGAGCTTAGTTGTTTTCAGATCAAATTCATCAAATTTAGTTTTAAAAACAAACAGATGACTCCAAACCAAACTGTCAAGTATGTACAATGAGCTACAGTTTATAAGATAAGGAGAGAAAAAAGATTTAAAAGTCCTGGAGTTTGTGCTCGTTTGCTTCGGGTCGTGTCTGTGTGCCTGGCATGATGGTGCTTCACTGCATGCCTGGTTCGGTGGGTGCATGTGTGACCCCCTCGTCCCCCCCGCCTCCTGTCAGGTGCAGCCCACGGCCTCTCATCAATTCTGCAGATGCTGCTGAGCTACCAGGACATGCTCAGTGGTGCTGAGAAGGACCTGGTTTGGCAAAGCGTCGACTTCCTCATGAACCAGGAGCAGAACTGTAACTGGCCCGCAGAGCTCGGCGCCATCATCGAGAGAGAGAACGAACTGGTTCACTGGTGTCACGGAGCTCCAGGTAAACATGGTGTCATTTATATAAATCATCATGTTCAGACACTGATTCTCATTAGCTGTTGAATTCAAATCTCTGTCCCGTCAAACAGGTGTGGCATATCTGTTTGCGAAAGCCTATCTGATCAATAAAAAGCCCCAGTATCTGGACACGTGTATCCGCAGTGGAGAGCTGGTGTGGCAGAAAGGTTTGCTGAAGAAAGGACCTGGGATTTGTCACGGAGTCGCAGGCAGCGCTTACGTCTTCCTCCTGTTGTATCGGCTCACGGGAAACTCAAAATACATCTACCGTGCTCAGAGGTAAAAAATGATTCCTACTCACTTTTTATTTAGCACATTCATGAGGTTTACTGTTCAACTATTAGATGGTTGCTGCAGTTGTCGTATCTACCCAACAGTTTGCTTTTTATAAACTTTTGAAAAATATAAAATTACTTTTAAAGTACTTCATATTTGTCCAGATCATTCCACAGCAGTGTGGCTCTAAAATTTGCGACATTTCCAAATTTTTTTAAATTCAGTTATATCAATAGATTTTCTTTACATTTCACAGCTGTACATATAGATTTCTTTTACATATATTCAAGTGTTGAGCAAGAACAACACAAGGAGAGGAGAAAAAAAAAAACCTAACCACTCTGGGTTGTAATCACCCAGACAAAAATACAGGCACAATATCGCACAAGCTCCCAGAAAAGATTGTATAAGCACATATAGTGAAGCTACAGACAATCTAAAGAGGATTAATCTTAATTTATACAGGAAGGTCGAAGCCTCATTGCATTAATAAAACCACAACAGAAGTTTATCTTTTAATATGAATGGCTCTTTAATGATTTTACAGTACAGATCTGGATTTGGTTTCAACCACCTAATGATGCAGCTATTTTTTTTTTTTTTTTTTTTTACAAATACTAACATCTAAAACAATATTTCAATAAGAAAAACAGAAACTTGACCTCTCCGATCCCTGTTTCTACATCACCTGTAACCTGTTCCATTAAAACATTAGTGTTTCCATTCATTAATCTCCAGTCTTCTTTTCTCCCATGAGGTTTGCTGAGTTCCTCTTCACTGAGGAGTTCAAGGCCGGTTCACACTCACTGACCAGCGTCTACAGTCTGTTCGAAGGCCTGTCGGGGACGGTTTGTTTCCTGGTCGACCTCCTGCAGCCCGACCAGTCAGAATTCCCTCTGTTCAGCGTCTTTGTGTGAACGAGACCCTGATAAATGTCCCGTCCACTGACCTGAACAGACATCACTCCTTCCCTCTGAAATCCCCCGAGAACTGGATCAGTAGAAACTTTAGAAAAACCAGGTTTGACACTGTGATCAGAACAGGAGTTGAGGGTTGGGTGGTTTTTGTTTGATTACAGTTGCAGTAGAAAAAAAAAAAGTCTTGTTTTGTGTTTGTAACTAAGTGAATGTTCAGCTTCCAGGCTTTACCAGATTCATCCCACTGCACTGTTTAATTGCAGATTTCGATTTAATAATGTAGTCAATTGCACTAAAGAAGAGGCTTTCAGACGGTGAAGGCTCGTCTCTTCAGGATGGTACAGAAGAGCTGGGTTGGAGAGACGTGAGTGGAAGATAATACGTTATGTTATCCCTGTCAAATCTGAACACACTGACATAATACGTGTATTTTTAGATCCAGTGTGACTTACACTTATCTGATATCTGTCAAGAATAACTTGGAAATAGCAGCTCAGAGCTTTTCATAATGAGTTTAGGTTTTCTTCAGCAATAGTTGTCTGTACAACCATGGATATAATGCAAAAAAAAAAAAGAACTGCTATTAGCTAAATCAGCTACGCTTTCAGACTTTTGAAATCCCCCTGTGCTTTTAAGTACTGGGAGCTTTTGAAACGTGGCAACCGCAGCATATTCAACATAGATGCTGCTCTCAGGTCAGAAACACATGCACCATTAACAGCTTAAATAAAAGGAGATCACACAAAAGTCACAAACAAAAAAAAAAGAAATAAATAAAGGAAACAGAAAAAAACAAGCGTCACATAATGCCTTTAAGATTTTTCTACCACTTCACCAGCTCAGCGTCATGAATCGCAGAACTTTGAGTGTATCGTCTTTAAGGTTCGCAGTTCCTCAAATTATTGCTGTCCCAGCCTTTAAATGATTAAAAACTAAATAACAAAGAATAAAGAAGGGATTTTGATACCGACACTGTGTAGAGAGGTACAGTCAACAGATGCTGAAAGGAAATAACTGTAGTTTATTGTCCTAATTAATAATCTCACTTTTGTCTGCGCTGTGCAATTTTCCTGACTCACCTGTTTGAACTGAGGTTGTAGGTTGTGTCACAGCTGTTCGTATCTATTCGATGTTTCAGACTGTGTTAGACACCGTGCAGGGACGCTGGGAGTGTTTCAATATGTTGTGATTTGTTACGAGTTTTATTTCCATGTGGGGAAAAAAAAAAAAAAAAAAAAATAAAGTAAATTCAGATGTGAAGAGTAAAACATGAGTTTGTGATCAGTGTGAGAATTTCGTTCTTCCTCCAGTAAAGTCTGATAATAAAGATGTTACTGTTTTGTTACTCGGTCGATGGAGGGTTTATTTACATAAATGTGATAATGATGAGGCCTTAAAAACAGATTTATAGTATTTGGATATGATCAAAAAAAAAAAAAAAAAAAAAAAAAAAACACTGGAAACTTAAAAGGCTTTGGGGCAATGTTTCTGACATGTGGCTGGTGTCTGTTTAAAAAAACAAACAAACTAATGATTAAAAAAAAAGAAAAAAAAAAAAAGCCTGTGAATAATAACAAACCAAAGCAGTTTCCCAATGCTAACTGTGCCTGTTGTGGAACATTTATAAGCTGTGTATGTTTGTGCTGTTTATTTTTGTTTGTTTGTTTGTTTTTTTGCATTTGCATTCGCCAACAAAAAAATCTACAGGATTATTGTTACTAATAAAGTGTTCAGATGAAATAAAAACAAACAAACAAACAAGTTGTATGTTCTTTTTGTTAAAAGTCTTAAACTTCTTGCAACATATTATATTTGATTTGTGTGAAATTATGATAATTAACTTTGTGTTTCGACACAACAGAAATCAAATAAAATGTCCCACTAACGCTCATATATACAGATTTAACAGCTTAAGTCTAAACAAAAAGCAAATTAACATCAACTGTTCTTTTGTGCATTAAACCTGACAATGTGATTTCAGTTTTAATGGTTGTGGAGTATAAGTTCTTGACTTAAGAGTTTGTTTTAGGTCTTTACACTTGAACTTTGACCCTTTATTTGTCTGTTGTGCTATTTTTATTTCACTGTTTAATTACTATAACAACTACAAACATTATACAAACAACATGAGATTTAAAAATACAAAGAACTTATGAAATAATGTGTTTATTGATGGTGAATGAAACCACTTGACCAACAGACATGTACTTTGTGCACCTTCTATAATATTTGATGTCTGGCATTACAGATTAAATAAAAATATATAAATAAAAATAACAAAACATTACAGAAGGCTGAGGATTTATGACCTAACTACTCACTATTTTCATTCAAGTCCTTAAAAACAGTTTAACATCACAAACAGTGTTGAATATTTAGAAGTGTGTGTATAAATGCAGAAGTGGCCAAACATCCGGTTGTGCTTGTTTACGGTATTTTGTGGCTTTAGGCTCTAATAAGGTCAAAATTTATAGATTGTTGCTCTTTTGAATCTAAATACGTTTATTTAATAAATCAAAAGAGCAGAGGTGTTGAACATAAACAAACTCTTTGTATAATTATTAATCATTCATCTGAGGAACAACCTCATGTGTGTAGCATTTATCATGATTGGAAAAAAGCCAGAAACACTAGACACAGACTCTCGTGTTTATCCTGTGTCGTCCTCCAGTTTTAAGTTTATTTGTGTTGAATGTTATTTATAGTCTGTTTTATTGTTACTATATCTGCACGTTTAGAAATTGTACTGAAACATTTAGGATTCAATCAGTGCTTTTCATTTTAATATCTTCTAGTAAAAAACTAAATGTTAACAGCTGAGGCTCAAAGTATTAACTGGTTAACTTAAGAGTCAACATGTCCACCAGTTATATTAACAACCTGCAATTTCAACCACTATTTAAGAGCCAAAAGCAGACTAGATTTCAAGTTCTTTGTGTATTCGACCATTTGTGAGACTTAGACCCTCTGATTTCACACCCAGACACAAAGTCCTGTAGGACACCTCAGGTGTGAAACGTCACCCTGTGGAGGATGCTGGTTTCCTGCAGCAGATAAAGGGGCCAACAAGATCACTGGGGAGCGGTTCCACCGGTATAAATGTTTAGGTCTCCCCATCCTCTCCGTCTTTCTTCATTCGGATCACTCGTGTGTTGATTTACCTTTTCTTTCTGCAAAAAAATAAATAAAAATAAAATAAAACCTTGTCATTCGGCAGAAGTTTCTATTTCATTCTTCACCAGAAGCAGAAAATATCCACAACATGTCTTAGTTAACACTTTGGCCTTTACTAGTTACATTAGTAGCATCACTTGTAACCAGGCTAGTTAACTGGTGAGCAATAAAATGTTTACCAGTTAACTAGAAAGAGCTAAGATGTCTACTAGTTACACTAGTGACCTGCAATTCTGTACCAGTTACACTAAATAGAGACAAAAGCTCATCAGCTTTAACTAGTAAAGGCCAAGATGGTAACTAGATACACTAGTTGAAGCTAGTTGGCCTTTACTATTGACACTACCACTTTTACACTTTCTAGTTAACTAGTGCAACTTAAAATGTCTTCTATAACTAGTAATAGTTAACTAGAGCCAGGTTACACTAGTGTTGGTGTTTTTGACCTTTGTGACTTTGTCTAGTAGTGAGGTTCAAAAAGAGCAAAAAAAATATAACACACACAATATGTCACATAGTTTCTCCTACTGGATAATTACTAAACATTTTGAGCCTCACACATTATCGAGTAACGTTAAAGTGTCTTCAACTAGTGTAACTAGTTACTATTCTTGTCTTTTTGGCCCTTTCTGCCGAACTGAGGAGCCTCAAAATGTCTACTAGAGCTAGGTTACTGATTCAAAACGAGTTAGTTAACTGGATGGCATAATGAGATATATAAATGTTCTCACTAGTTTGAGCTGGTAAACATTTTGAGTCTCACAAGTTAGATAGTACAGTTAATGTGCTTTAAACTTGTGTAACTAGTTACCTTTTTGGCCTTATGGTAAGCTCTTAGCTTGGAAGTTGCAGGTTATTTAACTAGTGAGGTGCATAAGTGTTTCTAGTTAACTACAAACAGCTATTGCAGCAATTTAGTGAGACCTTGAGTGGTACTAGTTAGGTCTAGGTGGGTACTAGTGTGTAAAAAAAGATCACTAGTTTGGTACCTGGTGTCACTAGTTAGGTTTCTGTTTGAACTAGTTTGATTAATGTGTCATTAGTTGATGATTAGTCAAGAGTTTTTGTCCAATTCGTGAGATTAAATGTAAAAAAAAAATAGTGCTGATAAAGACCAACCACAGCTCAAAAACCTTTTCCATATCAGTGCGCACAGCAGAGCGCAGCAGCTCTTGCGCCCCCGTCAGGTTCCTATCGGGGCGACACCTGATTGTGAAAACATCCTGCCACTCACTCTGCTGCTGCTCCCGTGGTGGCGTGCCAACTCTCACACAACGCCGTCTCTTCCCGTTGGGGGTGACAGAGGCGGGCGGTGATGATGGACGGTCCGCTCGGTGGTTAACGGTATGGATGAACGGACCCCGAGCCTCTTTCCCCAGATGGCGGAGTGAGCGAGGATGCGACTCCCCAGTTCCATCTTTGTGTCAGTGTCTCTGTTCACGGCCGAGACCACGGCAGCTCTTTACCTCAGCTCCACGTACCGCTCCGCCGGAGACCAGATCTGGCAGGGGCTCACGCTCCTCTTCACGCTCGTACCGTCCGTGCTCGTGCAGCTGACTCTCACCTTCATCCACCGGGACCTGAGCCGGGACAGACCCCTCATCCTGCTGCTGCACATCCTGCAGCTCGGACCCATCGTCAGGTCAGCGGTGACTTATGTTGGTGTTTATCTCTCGTTGCTTTTTGCGCACAGAGACGCTCCTGTTCTCTGATCTGCGCTGCGCCAAGTCACGAACCGTCTATTGTCACCTACAGGTGTCTTGTTTTCTTACCGTTAAAAGAAAAACATGTCCGGCCTTTTCTGTGCACATAAGCTGATTACGGATGATTTGATGAATACATTGCGCACATGCTGTTGTTGTTGTCATCTTCCCGGGGCCTTGTGTCTCTGATTGGCTGCATACATGTTGGTGCAGTGGCTGTATGTCTGTGCCATTTAGTACGGAAATAAAAGGGCTGATCAATATTAAATGTCGTCGATATGTTCCACATCTATAGCCACAAAAGCTCAGCCAACACTGTCAGAGTCATCTTCAGACAGGATCTCACAGGCTGGTCTGATTTAGTCACCACAGCTCTGTCTTCAGGAACATAAATTGACATAAAACCAAGCTGGAGCTCATGGTACATCCTCTGGTTGTTACATACCTTTAAACATTTGCACACAGAAGCTTTAACCCACAACAGGCCTTGGTGTTTTTTCACTGTTTAAGCTCTACTCTGGTGTGGTTGAACCATCTGCTTCTCCACTGTTGGAATCTGAGTCTAATCCATCTAGAAAAAAACTCCAATGTTCACATAGACAGTGATCAAATCAAATAAACACAAGCAAGAAGCAGAAAGGTAATCCAACCAAAGGAATCACACCAGGAACACAACAGGAAACACTTGCATCAATCAAACAGCTGCTTGACAGGAAACTGACTTTTCATAACTGATCAACCATTAAAACCAAAAAAAAAAACAATAAAAAAGAGGAAGGTTTTTGTTGCAGAAAACGTTAACTCAACATTTTTTAAACCAAAAACGAGCAGATAAAGTAGCAGATCAGTTGATAATTCAAATTACTGCCTGACCCAACTCACGGCACGATTATTCGATGTAGCTGAAACATGAGAACCGACAGAAAAATGCTTTAATAATCAAGTCATGTTGCATAAAAGGCTTCAACTAGATGGATACATTCATTCATTTCAACAGAAGTAAATATTGTTATGAGATATTGAGTAGAAAATTAAAAAAAAAAATAACAGGGTTTTATATACAAAACAGAAATGTGACCCTTTTTCTAAATTATAAATATTTAAAGATACAAAAATATCCCAGTTCACTTTTTAATCTACCAGGTTGGATGTTGTCTCTGCCTGTATCTTTATTCACTCCAATGAGAATCATTTTAGTTATTTTTTACTGTTTTTAACTGTTTCCAGTTTGTAAATGTGTTTCTCCATCATCTTGTCAGAAAACAAATTGGATATCTTCACATTTTACAATGATTTCTACAGTTTGTTGAGTTTATTTCTTCAAATGTGTAAAATGTGCTGCTTGTTTGTGTAGATTCAGTCATTTTGAGACGTGATGTTGACGCCTGGGCCGGGGGCCTCTCTGGGTCCGACCCTGCCTGTTTTGTGTGTCACTGGAGCGAACATTCGAACGATTACTGCTCCGGCTCCTTCGTCTTTCCTGAGCGAAGAGCACATCTAAGAATAGCACACGTCAGCGCCGCGTCCTTATCTGTGCTAACACAGGCAGAGAGGGGAATGTCCGCCACTACAGCAGACAGCGCAGCAGCACTTCCTCTTCTTAAGACTCATCCGCTCAAAACAACACTCATCGACGTCTTCACCAGAGTCCTGATCATTTTGTACCAAAGCTTGTTTGTTGTTTGTTTATATATTTTTTATTTGAAACATTTCAGCCTTTTCTCTAATTAGCATCTCTGCTCTGTTTCTTCATGACTGTGCATCACAAGGTGTGAAAGTACATGTTAGTCTCCAGGGAACAGTTTCATTTCCCTGCATCTTTGAATCGTTTTAATCCTCCGCTCAGACACATTTTTTTTTTTTATCTATCATTACTTATCTTGAACGTGTGAGCTTCACTTTTTAAAGACGTTTATATACAAGCTGATTATGTGTCATCATGTGCAGCTGCTTTGTGACACGTGATGAGTGTTATACTGACACTTGAACCACCCTGCTGTGTGTGGATGTTTGTATACATTAAAAAAAAAAAATTTTCACAACTCATTTCACATATTTATATCATCATAGACTTTTTGTCAACTGTGTTGGGGTGAAAACAGAAACTCTTAACTTCTCACATTTGAAAGGTGAAGCATTGAAGTTGTCAGCAAATAATTTCTAATAATTTCATTTACACAGGCAACAGACTGAATATTAATGGTCATATTCAATCTATTTTAGCTAATTGTGAAAGTATCAACTTCTTTCGTTGTTAAATGCTCCGTCAGCTATCTGCCTATCTGTCTTGTGTGGTGCTGAAAAGGTCATGTAATGTCAGTCTCTGCTGTAGCTGATAACAACACTATGAGAACTGTGGGACTGAACCAAAACACTAACAGTTGTCAGCTTGAAACCAAAACACAAAGCTTAAAGACACTAAAACTGGTGCTTTAGCTGTTCGTGGAAGTTCCACTTCACGCAAACATCACGTCCATTCAAAACATGCGTGAAACTGATATTGTTCACTGGATCTTTGCATGAAACAGTGTTTTGTTTTTTTTGTTTTGTTTCATTTTCTTTTTCAGCCTTCACAGTTTTCTAGTCAAGTTAGTGTTGTGTTCAACTGTGTGTGTCTACCCAGTGTAGATCAGACTGACAAACAGTCTGTGCCTCAGCCCCCCTGTGGTTTAAATCCCCCTGCCTTGCTTCTTTTATTGGCGCCATTCATCAGTGCTACTTTACCGACACAGTGCTGCCTCGACCTCTGGCCCTGTTCCCACATCCAAACACACAAGTGTTTTTTTGTTTTTTTTGTATCTCGCCAGCTGATGACTGACTGTGACTCACACTCACACAGACAGATTTTTAGACATTAACAACAGAAAGCTTCTCCTCATTACTGAACATTCACATCCACGCACGCTGCAGAAAAATGACAAACTTTCTGAAGTTACAGGTCATGAAATGTCAGGATCTTTGTGAGTTGAACATGTTTTCCTCTGCTGTTGTTGTTGCTGCAGGTGTCTGGAGGCGTTTTGTATTTACGGCAGCGTGGGCCGAGTGGAGGAGCCTTATGTCAGCATCACCAGGAAGAAGCAGATGCCCCGCGGGGGTCAGTCAGAGGAAGTGGAGCGGCAGGTGGGGCAGGCGGAGGGGAAGTTGTTCACACATCGAGCAGCCTTCGCCCGCACCTCTGTCATTCAGGCTTTCCTGGGCTCGGCCCCCCAGCTCACTCTGCAGCTCTACATCTGCGTCCTGCAGCGCGGCGTGTCCATCGGCAGAGGTCAGTTTAACAACATGGGTCTTTATTTATTCAACTCCATTAAAAGTGGAGCCTCTCACCAGTTAGATCTGATCAGCTAAGCGCTATATTGGAAGTAAGAGGATGGTGTTTTCGTGAGTCAAAGGAGATGTTATGTAACTTTGATATCGAAAATGGAAGGTGGTGATTCTCTCTTTCAGTTGATGCAGATCTAGGGTCAGTTCATCCAACTCTCTGTGTTGTGTCAGCATGTGTGTGGGAGCCAGTATTTCTATTCCTGAGAGAGATTTAGGGAAATGGTTCACACAGTCAAACTGGGACATGTGGTTTTTGAATTAGGACACTATATAAGAGGTTATAAATAAAGTACAGAAGTATAATTTCCTCTGCTTCTGGAAGTTTGACACTTCTATTTCACGCTTGTTGATTTTAATAGTTTGGGCTGGTTTGGGAAAAAGCAAGAGCTTCAGATGGGTCCACAGTTTCTCACAGTCAGGTGTCTCCCGAGCCCTTGAAGAGAAAGACATTAATTTATTTGGCTTACTGTAATCACCCCTACTGTTCAAACAGAAAGCTCCCCTCATGTGTTTTCAGTGTAGACATTCATCCGTGTACAAAATGTATCAGATGATGATGATGTGTGGCTTCATTCATGTGTGGATATTATTCAAAGTTAGTGATTTTAATCCTTGCGGATCTTTTGAGAAAGGATGTGGATTGATTGCAGCTCCACAACATGTATTATAGATGTATTTCTTACAGTTTTCTGTTGCATTTATTTGTTGAAGTAGAGAAACTATGTTTTCTTTAAAACCTAGAACTGTTTCATTATAATATTTGCCTTTTTTCATACTAAGCACATGTCATATTTTATGTATATTAGGTTCCTCACAGCTTTATACTTTGATAAAATGACTTAAGCCAGATAAACAAAGGCGAACAGTTGTTGTACAGAAAGACTCCCGAGGGCAGACTTGAATAATTTAAACTGATTCTGTTGCTCTTCTGCCACATCAGGAACACTGATGGTGATCTCCCTCCTGTCCATTGTGTACGGAGCGCTGCGCTGCAACATCCTGGCCATAAAGATCAAATATGACGACTATGAAGTGGACATCCGCCCGATGGCCTATCTGTGCATTTTCCTGTGGAGGAGCTTTGAGATCGCTACTCGAGTGGCCGTCCTGGTCCTGTTTAGCTCCGTGCTGCAGCTCTGGGTCCTGCCTGTGGTTCTGATGAACTTCATGGTTTTCTTCCTCTACCCGTGGATCTTGTTCTGGCAGAGCCACTCGCCGTTTCCTGAGAATATCGAGAAAACTTTGACCCGGGTGGGAACCACCATCGTGCTTTGCTTGCTCACTTTCCTTTACGCTGGCATCAACATGTTCTGCTGGTCAGCCGTGCAGGTGAAACTCAACGACCCGGACCTCATCAATAAATCCCAGAACTGGTATCGCATGGCCGTGTACTACATGTTACGTTTTGCGGAGAACGCCTCCCTGCTTCTGCTGTGGTACATCTACAAAACCGACTTCTACCAGTTCATCTGTGCACCGCTGCTGGTGCTGCAGCTGCTGGTTGCCTATGCCATCGGCATCTTCTTCATGCTTGTTTTCTACCAGTTCTGTCACCCGTGTCGGAGGCTCTTCTCCTCCAGTATGACCCAGGGCTTCTGGGATTGCTCCGCTCTCCTGTGCCTGATGTGTAACTCTACTTCTCCTCAGAGCAGACAGGCGATAAGAAAGACGGCTCTGGAGCCGCCGAGCTGCACAACGCAAAAAGACGCAGCTAACGACAGAGCTCCCGACACGGCCAGCGACACCACAGACGACATGCCTAACGACACGACGTACGACGTGCTCAACGACACCATCTATGACATCCCTAACGACACGGGCAATTATGTAGGAGATGGAATCAACGGCGACGTTAACCACAGTGAATCCTGCAATGGTTAAAGCATCAGAGCGTTTGATGTCATGCCCTCTGTAACCTTTTAAGTGCCACATGGATCCGTCTGTGAGTTGAGCTTACATGTTAAATCCTTCAATCAATCTCAGTCTCACACAATATATCCATCACAGCCCGACACTCCCACACGAAATGAAGCAATCGTGTCCTTAACTTGACATTAATCCCGCCTGTTCACACGACACGATGAAACGCTGCAGAGGTGAAACACTCACCCGTCTGATCAGCCATCAACTTAACCTGTTGTCCCGCAGCCTTTAATACAAAGAAAATGTGATGCCATGGACACCAACATTGCTTTTTTTAGGCTTGGACACTGTCCACTTAAATGCTGCATTACTATTCACAAGGAGCCATGCATTTAAACTGATTGTATTTAGTATCTCTGTGGCATGGAGGTGTGCATGGGTGGAGCCTCCGATGAGGTGTGATTATTATTATTATTATTATTACAATAAGAAGGTGGATGGGGTTTGTTTTGTACGTGTTTTTTCTCTCTGTCCTGCTAGTTTTATGGCTGCAAGCAATCAAGCTTTTTTACTTCTCGATAAGAGCTTTATCATGACGACGCGCTGCTGCTTCTGTGATGTATTTGTATCTGTGTGACGCTTGTCTGAGACGAGAATCTCCACTTTGTTGTTGTCTAGAATCAAATCTAAATACATTAATGTAAACCACACACACACGTCCAAATGTTCATGTTTTTGCACATTTTCAACAAACAAACACAAAAAAAGAGATCTAAGTGGCTTTGGCTCAGCCTGTTGATCTGCAACAGCTGTTGTTGTGATGTGAAACGCTTTGTTTTGAGTGTATTTGCATTTTTTCTAATTCCTGCCTGTTACGTCTGCGTCTGTTTGTCATCACTTCAAGTGCACATAAATTTATATCTAGCTGGGATATGTTTTTTTTTTGTTTTGTTTTATTCCTAAACCTTAATTGTATAATTATGCGTGTGGGTGAAAGGGAAATGCCAGTATTGTTTGTTTTTTGCACTAACTCCTTTTTGCAATGTATCTGCAGAGGGATGGATGACAAACCTTGAGAATCACGTGAATGCTCCTTATATTTGTATACACATAAAAAAAAAAAAAAATAAAAAAAATTGAAGCAAAAAAAAAAAAAAAAAAAATAATCCTATGGTACACAAACATTCTCATACACAACAAGATTTAAAAAAATCAAATATGAAATCGAAATAAATTTATATTTATATGTGACGATGTGATTTGTTTTGTTGTTTTTAATTTAATGCACCAACTCTACAGTTTGATCCTACACTGACATCTACTGCTCGTTTGCACAAACTGCAAGTTTGTTCAGTCAAAATATTTACATTTACTTAACAAGTCAGACGGAAAAAAATGAACCTACAGTTTATTCAGTGACTCAAACAAACACATTTATTAAACCGCTTCAGTTCAAAACAAAGTGCTTTGTTTGTTTGGACTCATTAAACAGCTATAAATTAAGAACAATATAAATGTCATTAACACAAACTAACAGAAATATTTTACATCAGTAGTCAAGTAGCTACAAAAACACAATAATTAAGTACTTTACTTCTGAAACAATAATTCAGTCATGTTTATATGGGAATGTAATGAAAGAGACAAATGATACAGACACTGAGGAAAGTTAAAAAGTGTTTGAACCACAGATGGAAATGGTTGATGAACCACTATATCTTGTTGAAAAACGTCACCAGGTTTGTACTATGACCATGATTTTGTTTTTCTAAAAAAAACAACACTTTCTCGGTCAAAACATTTAACAACGCAAACTGTCGACTCACAAACCTCAGCTCTTGTTTTCAAGTTTTGATATTTTATTTTCCTCCTTCCCGTTGAGATAAGTTAGTGTCTTGTACGACAACGTCCACCAGAGGAGCATCGGGGTCATCGGGACACGGTGCCGGTTTTAGTGCAGTTT
Organism: Polydactylus sextarius; assembly: GCA_016801845.1. Lineage (NCBI taxonomy): Eukaryota > Metazoa > Chordata > Actinopteri > Polynemidae > Polydactylus > Polydactylus sextarius. The sequence continues at coordinate 4,844,374 of CM028912.1, read as the reverse complement.
TGGAAATGACTGAGTTTACTAGTGAAGAGCAGAAAGTGGCTCAGTGACGTTGTCACAGCGTCACAGCAAACACACTGACCACACAGTACATGGTGCGGTTCTCCCACCTCACTGTGCAACTTCCTGAAGCAGACAAACACCAGAGGAGATTATGACGAAGTCCACAAGAAATTATTACTTATAAAAACATATTTCCAGGTAAGTTATTTAATAATTTGGACACAATAAACTCAGATATTAAAACTGAAAACATGGACCATAGTGGCACAGTGTTTTAATCCCTTAAAAACCCTTAAAAATAAGCCTCTAATTACATAGTCAACATGTCTCTAAGTAGTAAGGAAATTATTTGATATTTAAATTCAGTCTCTATTCTTCATTAACATTTCTTTTCTATAAAAATGTATTGATGCTATATTGTTCTCAAACATTTTTTATATGATAATTGTTGTACTTTTTATAGAAATATTGAATTAAAATCCACAAAAAAAAATGTAATAATTTGAAGGTTTAGTTTCATTTTAAGGTTGTGTAGCTGCCTGTGTTCAGACACATTTTGTAGAAAAAACATTATTTAAAACTGTGATTTGGTGCTGAAAATTTGCTAAAAGTTTTATTGATCAGTTTCAGATGAAAACATCTCTAATTGTTGTTTCTCACCGTCAGTGGCAGTGTCCCAGTAGCAGGAATTAGCCGTGTGGAGACCAGCTCCACTCTTCTGCATTATGGTGCAGTTTACTACGAAACAACAGACACACACAAGCTCAACATGTCAGCATGATTTTCTTTGTGTCTTAGAGCAGAGGTCTAAGCTCTGAGAAGAGCCACTTCAACATTCAAGCTCAAGCACAATATTTCTAAACATTTATTTTATTTGAATTATTGATAATTCCTGCATGTTTAACAAAAACAAGGTTTTTAGGGTGTTTTTTTTTTCATGCTGTGACACTTTGGGTGGGGGTGAGAGGTCAAATATACGAGATCAAGTGGTGTGAATTGAACTTCCATTATTAGTTGGGAGCAGTGTAACTAATAACTACAGTTTCAGTGTAGCATGGACTGTAATTATTGATGCCTGGGAATTTAGGACCAGTAGAGTCTCGTGTCATTGTATGTGATCAGTAGTTGACTCACCGATGTATTTAAACGACCGTCCCTGTTTCACCAGTTGAGTCAGAGAGTGCTCCACTATACTCGCCGTCCACTGGTTCACTTTACTCTGATTATAATCTGTTCCCCCGATGACGCCTTCGATGCACTGAGACAAAAACCACACAGATGTGAAACCGCAGGTTCATCACATCATCACACCCAAGTATGAATCTTAAATAAAACATAGATTATTAATCGTACCTCTTTAACTGAAACAGTGGCTTCATCGGCATTGAAGACAACCTGCAGCATAAAAGAACTGGACTTAGTCGATTAATACAAACTAATCAGAGGCTGGAGAGAGTCTGTTTTACGTTTTCATGTTCCCTGAAGATCCCACACACTTTAAGAAGATAAGTATCACTGATTTCACTCATCTTCATGAATAATAACTTTATGCAGCAGTAAGAGCTTTTATCCATTTAACCATTTAGCTGATTCATGGTCAAATGCACAGATACAGAGACCTACAATGAATCAGCAGATACATGGAAACAGAGAGTGAATGATAAAGTGGTTACATTTTATTATGTTGAAAGAAAGTTTATTAGTTATTAAATTCTGGATCAAGCTTTAATAACAGCTTTTTATTCTCATCTTAAAACTTTTTAACTCTTTTCTTCTTGTGTTTAGTTTATTTTTCTTCTCTTCTTGTTCTTCATTGGCAAATATTATTTTAGCATTTTGATTCACTGGTTTAAAGGCAAAGTCCCATTCAAACCTGACATTAATAGAGTTAATATAGTTAGATTATTGTTTAATACATTTAATTTTATTATTTTAATCTCATTAATACAACAGATTATTTCATTCAGCAGCAGATTCAACATCAGATTTGCAACCAACACTTCATCTGTCATTTCATCTCACTCTCCAGCTCTAATTAATGACATATTCATAATAATAATAATAATAATAATAATAATAATAGTATATAATAACTGCCACATCTTATTTTTTTATCCACACACTCTATTTAATCATCTTATCAATAACTGGCTGAATAAAACAACTAGTTTAAGTAAATGACAGTGTTAATAATAATAATCTGCTAATAATATGAATAAAAATATAATAAATATACGTATTAAATGAATATAAACAGGATGATGTGACCACACCCTGGTAGAAATACCGTTAGCCTGCTTTTGCTAATGTAGCTAACACGTGCTAACAAGTCACAAAACGTCTTTTAAAGAAAAGACAGTGGACGTTTCGAGTTAAATTATAAACGTAAATAATAATAAACAGTTTCACCTCCTCTCCAGAGCTGTACTCCTCCATCGTTGCCCCCAGACAGAAGCAGCCGTGTCTCCTCTTTATCCGCCTGTTGTTCGGTTTATTATTACCGTGTAGTTCCGGTTGTTTCCGTCGCTAAGAGACAACGAGCGAATTAAAGACGCTTCCTGGTTCCTCGAGGCAGAGCCGCGTGTGGAGATGTCGCCCCCTTGTGGCTGGAGGAAGACACAACCACAAAACTACATCAGGATCAGTTCTCACACACAAACTCTTAACAAATACGTTAAAACATCAGTGTTGAAGCCTCCGTTTTTTACCGAATGAGCCGTAAGATGCAAGATTAAAGCAAATAAATCAGCTAAATACAGAAATGTAACGAAATATTAAGATGCACAAAATGACTGAAAAGACAAAAAATACATAAAAATAAATAATACAAATGGAAAAAAAACAAAACAAAGAATAACCATACATAAACAAAAATCTAAATAAAATACATATGGAAATAACCAGAAAGAAATTACAAAATAAAAATACCAACTAAAAATGGCCATATCAGTCACTTAGTAAAACTGGGAGACTAAATATTCACATTTAAAAAGCTACTCCCAGTTATTTATTGTATTTTTGTTAAATAAAAAAACATACATGACATACATGTTTAATCAAATATTAAAATTGTTTTGTTTATTTTACGTTAATAGTCTCGTTAGTTCAATTAACTAGTAATTTCAAGTCTTTACTGAATGGTTTCTTTGTCGTTATTGTGATGTACAGTGAAGAGACATTAAATCAGGAGCCCAGATTTTAGCCTGAACTCTCAGTCAGATTTTCATCCACGCGTCGACTCAGTGTCTGAATGATAAATCAAATTCTCCTCTGTAAAACATCCAGTTATGGGCTGGGCTCAGACTTCCACTGTAATCTCATAATGGAAAAGGATGCTCTTAATATTTGGAAATGGGAAATTTGATGTCTAATTATATAATAAGAAGCAAGAAGAAGGAGAAACAATGAGTGACTAATTCCTCTTGGTTTAAAGACAGTGGGCGGTGTCATTAAAACTGAAGAAAAAAAAGTGAAATTCATTAATATAATTTTGATTTAATCAGATTATCTCGCTGCAATCAAGACTTAATTGCACATATGAGAGGTTAGAAGTTCAAGTTAATTGAACAGAATAAGTTTGTTTTGATTGTTAACACTGTTTATTGTATGAAATGTCACAATTACTGTGCACTACTGTGAACTATTATAAACAGTGTAGGTTGTGTTATTCTTTATGTTGTTCTGCAGTGTCATTTGTGTTTATTGATTCAATTTCTATACACAAATTAAGATATATAGAATATACTAGATAGATAGATAGATAGATAGATAGATAGATAGATAGATAGATAGATAGATAGATAGATAGATAGATAGATAGATAGATAGATAGATAGATAGATAGATAGATAGATAGATAGATAGATAGATAACATTTATAAATAAAGGTTATGGACTTCACAATAGAAACTCCCAGAGGATCTGAGCAGGGAAATCCATAAACACACAATATCCCACAGGGACCACAGGGAGTCTCTCTGAGCCGCTGCAACAGCCAAAAAAAAAAAAAAAAAAGGATTACTCCTTTAATTCTTTGTCATTAAGTTTTCGCTGGAGGCAGAAAATACAAAATAAGTGTCACATAGTCATAAATGCAAAGAAATATAAGCCTGTATAAGCTTATTTATGAGGATTGCCTCTCTTGATCGCGCACGCACGCACGCGCATGCACGCATGTATACACACACACACACACACACACACACACACACACACACACACACACACACACACGCCCCCTCCCGTCGGGAACACCCTGGCTGACTGAGGATCTCTGCCTTCAGACGGTGCCGAGGCGCACCGACACACTCACGTACGGTCTCCGATCCCCGGACTGACTGACGGTGCTCCCCCCTCCACCACCTCCGCCTCCTCCACCGGCTCCTCACCTCTGTCCGCAGCCGCCAGGTAAGGCACCGCCGCCGCCGTCTCTCCTCAGGTCAAAGCGGCTATAAAAAGCTCCGGGGACTCCTCCGCGTTTTCTCTGGCATATGGCACATATAGTCTCCACCGACGCGCTGTTTCCAGTTTTTTTTTTTTATTATGTTTTATTCATATTTATTTAGGAGGAGTGGGCGGTGTGTCCACCATCACGACCACGACCTCTGGAGGATTTTAATCCCACATCAGTGTGAACACACTGATCACTATAATAACCCCGTTAAAGTTAGGTGCGTTTGGTCCAGGTGCAATGCAGCAAATAAAAAAGCTGCTTTTTCTTTTTGAGTCTTTGGTGCCTTCGCTGGTTTTTACGACGCTACATTTAACCTGCAGCCAAACTCAGGTGAATTTACTCTGAGGAGATTATGACTCGCTCTATCATTCAGTAATAATAATAATAATTATTATTATTATTATTGTTATTATTATTATGGTGAGGAGGGCGGTATAGACACATCAGATTATCAATGAGCTGTAGTTTAACATGTCTCTGGGGCTTTTCAGGGATGATCGGTGCGCCTGAAAAGGTGACAGAAACACAACAGGAAAACAAATGCAGTTCAACCATGGACGTCGAAAGCTTTTCTAATATTGGGGGTGTTGGAGCAGAGGGGGCGGGGGTCCTCTCCTGATAGTTTGTAATGCAGCAAAGTCAATTTTCTAGCATTTTAGTGCATTTTAACAGGTTTTAATAGTTTTATCTATCAGAGTAAAGCATCTGTACCAAGAGATATTGTATATTTAACTGTTTTTAATGTTGATAATTGTAACTAATGAATTAAAATAAGTCAACAGATAAGGATAAAAAAAACAACTTTAAATGATATATTTCATAAGTGGTTGTGATATAAGTTATGATAACTATTTTTGAACCTAAACGGGCTTTTTTATTCAGTTGAATTTTAGAAATGAAACTTTATGTTTTTAGAAACGGTTTTAACAGAGTTGAATAAGCATTAAATGACAATTTCAGCTGTTGTTTCCTCCTCGATTTAATGTTTATTGTCGAACATTATCATAGGCAAACACAGCCTATGATGACTTAGTTTCCTCTTTGTTCTAACAAACATATATTCATCTTGTCTGGGCAAAATACACAAGCAGTTTTAAGTGAAATAGTACAAATAATATTCATATCACACTACAATAGAGTAAAACTATAGGTTATATTATATATGTGTGTGGTTATGTATGTAAATACATATATGTGTAATATATGTACATGATTTTAGATGATGTGAGGGTTTAGACAGATGGATAGATAGATAGATAGATAGATAGATAGATAGATAGATAGATAGATAGATAGATAGATAGATAGATAGATAGATAGATAGATAGATAGATAGATAGATAGAAGAGAGTTGAAATCCAACAAACTTCGTTGTAATGAGCTATGACGTGTATCACACAGTCTGAAAATGAAACGTAGTTTGATCTGTCGTTCGTAACCTCAGACGTCAGAGCCTCCAGATCTGCAGATTCATTGTTAGAAGACAACCAGAGTAAATGTTGACGCTCTAGCCGGACCTGGTCAAAACGTACATGTACTTGCTGTGAGGAGCAGGAAGCAATGAAAACATGGACGTGACACCGATGGGTTGAACTGTTTCTGTTTGTACAAAATCATAGAAACTGACGCCTGCAGGCGCCACATTGTAGCCTTCATTAATGGAGGATTTATTACATGACTCTGTATTAGTTTTTCACTGCATGTACTCATTTCTATTCAGAGGTGGTTTTCTCCCCATCGTGAGATTCAGGTGTTGTGGTTGTTATCAGCGTCTGTTTAGCACAGAAGTCCTGACAGGTCTGAGTCTGGCAAATTGAAGTACACGGATATAAAGGACGAACAAATTACATTAACATTGTTGAAGGTTTTTTCTTTTTGCTCAGTTGATTTATAACTGCTGCAAAGGATATGACTCACTATGGATAACTATAATTTGAGATAGAAAGAAACAAACTGATAAACAATTGATTCATATTTGAAGTTTTCTTCTTGATCAATCAATAAAACCTTAATGTTAATGTAAATGTGACTAAAAAAGGAAATTGTGTTGTCTAATTATATTCACAAGAAAGTAAATAAGATGATATTTTGATGATATTATGTCCTAAAGTATATGCAACATTTGGTTAAATACTTACACAGAAAAAAAAAAATCCCCCTTAGGTCAAAACATGCTGACAAAATTCATTGTTAGTGTTAAGTCTGTACATTTTAATTAGCCCAGCTCAGTGTGAAAATACAAAAAGACCAATCCCAAAGAGGATATTAGACCTGATAGACATCGTGGCGAGAGGCCAAAGTGGCTGCGTATAACTGACCCAAGTAGCCACAGGCAATGTTTCTATCAGCCGGCACTGGAAAATATCAAGTCTATAAATTTAAACTGCTGTAAATTAAAACAAAGCGGTTGCACTAATGAGTAAAAAAAATAACACCAGAGAGTTCATATTAGTGTCATTATGAAGCCGTAGAAGTGGATGCAACAGTCGAGTGAGCGACATTTAAACATCTATGACAAAGTTTACATTTTTACATGAACAATAGGCTTTTGCTGTGTAAGAAATCCTGTCATACTATAATTTATCATAGTGACGCCTCCCAAAATTGGTTCATTTGGCTTTTGGCTATAAGAAATAGATATCTGCTGAGGCTGTTTTATCATTGTCACAGGGAGAATGCCTCTCTAATGATAACTGAGCTTTTATACACCTCACACACCAGGCGAGAGAGAGGGAGGGAGTGGGAGGGAGGGGGGATAAATGGATGAATAAAAGAGTAGAGAAGCCAGGGAATGCAGGGATTCCCTGATTTCTTGACACGCAGGCAACAGAGCTCATCCAGCGCAGCACAAAGAAAGCCCAGGGGACTGCAGTCACACAGCATTAGAGGTCTGCCGTCTCTGAGATCTGGCAGCACAGAGTATGTGTGTGTACGTGCACATCATGTTCTCACATACATGCATTTTTATTGTGGTGGGCATTTCTGTGTCAGGCTGCAGCTCGTGGAGCCACACTGTTGTAGTCGACCTCACAATAGCTAGAACATTTTAACTACGTATTTGTTCAGTTGTTACTTCTTCCTCTTGTCTGTTTTTACCATCCAAAAACATTTTACCCTGCCCTGTTATTGTAATCAAGAGCTAAATCTTGATACATGATGCACAAATAAATTACATTTGGCTGCAGTTTTCCAATCAGCTGCTTAAATGATTCATTGTAAATATAAGAATAGATATTCTTTGGAGTCAAAGGTCCAAATTACTTTCTCTCTGACTGATAATACTGTGTTTTATCTGCTGAATAATACTGTGAGATAAGACAGAGAACGAGCAAATGTTTCGATTGATAAATTATTTGGATTATTCATTTATTATATATTAGGTATTAATCCACTTATTACATAATTATCTGATTGGCTCATTATTTTGGCAATAAATAATATGAAATATCTGACGCTGTGTCTCAATAACTTCACTTTGTCATATAAAAAACAACAACATGCTAAAATGAGAGCGCTAACAAGCGAAAGCTAGCTGGTCACGTAGCATCAGCTGAAGCTAAATTGAACTGATTTTCTTTAATAAAAAATGTTTAATAAATAAACATCTTGATTGATACACATTTTTAAATAAGTAGTAGGAAAGTTTATCCATGAAGTAAAAAAACATGTAGCTAAAAGACAGAGTGTTATATTAAAGCTAACTGGTAGCATAGCCATAGCAAGCGTTAGCTAAAGCAAAATCTATATTTACATAGGCAGATAATTTTATTCTTGCTTGAAAAATGTTAATGTTGATGAATAAACATCTTTATTTATTTATTTATCTAAAATGAAATGAGGCTGTATTTCAATTTAATCACATGGAAGAAATAAAAACTAAGCTAATCTACCGCTAACAGTAATTAGCTTTGCAGAGTTTTATATCTTAATAGTGCAGAATAACAAAACTTAAAGAACATATTTATTTACTGGTAACAACTCCTTTTTATTCCTTTATTAAGGAGGCTGATTACCTCGAAAAAATTAATTGTTATACTGATTTTTACTTTATCTTTTCTGTGTAATTGAAAAATGTCTGAAGTGGAGAGTTCCTACTCATCCGTTTGTAATTAAGATTTAACTGATATGATGTGAAATTGTTATTTTAATGTATTAATTAATCATCTCCTGTGTTAAATTGACTTCGATAGTTAAAATGAGACATGTCTAATCCCTACAAACAAACACATTTTGCAGATAAACACTTCACCTCCTGTAAATTTGTTGGCTCTATAAAGATAAATATGACGATATTAAATCATTTCTGTCTCTTGGGAAATTTTTATAAATTTTATTTTCATTTCACTGCTCCTGTATTTCCTGCTGTCGGCCTTTTTTGTCCTATTTGTCATATAAATCCTATTGACACTGTCCCCTCCCTTGTGTCCTAACAAAGAGCTGCGTAGATACGTATTTGGCTTTTTAACAGTTTAAACCTGTTATAATTTTCTGTGATCATCTGCATTTTCACATTCAGATTAGCTGCTGTAACAAAGCTGCTGCATCAAGTAACATCTGATCTCTCTAGTGCCATATTGTGCAGGGTTTCCCTTCCTCCCACTCACTGTTGCCTCTCCGGTCGGTGCTGCTGCGTTACCCGTTTGGTATGCAGCCTACAGCCCTGTGAGATAAGCCCCGTCCCCGTTCAATCACAGCTTCAGTGAGGCAATCTGTGGACGACCATCCACGCATCCAAACCTGCACCAGACCATCTCAAAAGCAGAAATGTAATTTGGAGGCAGCACTGAGAGGAGTGACTCAGTTGAGTAACATATTGCTGGTCAGGGAGTGATGCTCGTGTATGGACACATGCGTCTGTGGGCGCTGCTGTTGAACTCGGTTGACACTTCAAACGAAATAAATAAAGTAAAAAAAATAATAAAAAAAAATAGGTAAAGGCAGACTCAAAATAAACCATTTTAATTTAAGTTACATAATTATTCTCTTACTTCCTGCATCAATACAAGTTATATGATGTGTGGAAAAGTCAACAGAGCTCAAATGAAATCAAAAGACATTAATTTGAGTCATGGTGAGGGAGACAGGTACATCAGGATGTTTAATCAGTAAACATATTTGAACAGATTAAGGCCAGCTGTAATGACATCACAGTGTGACACGAATTAATTAAAATTAAACAAGGCGGTGTTTGGGAGTGATATCAATATGATTTTTTTTTTTTATTTGCCAAAAGTGAGATCAGAGGATAGATACCACTCTCACATCTCATCTTTAATATGAAGCTACAATCAGCTGCCAGTTAGTTTAGCTCAGCATAAGGAAACAGGGAGTAACAGCTTGGGTGGTGTGTTTACTGGACAGATATGAAAATGGCATCAATTGTCATTGCTGCAAATTGTAGTGTGAAGTGTATTTAATCTAAAACGTGTCAAAAAATAAGTTTATTAAGAACTTTATTTAGTTTATGATGTCATTATCAGTGGAGCAGTGGCAGATGACATCATATTAAACAAAAATTAATTTTATTTCTGTGTCCATTTTGAAACTGTAAAAAAAAAAAAAAAAAGTGAATACATATACTTCTCATACACAATGAGTGTGTATGTAGCTCTGCAAACATGTGACCTGAGGCTGTGTTTTAATTGGTGGAGCTGTTTTTTTTTTTTATTAACAAACATTCATATTTGTTGCTTATCAGGACATTAAACGTTAAGTGACAGGCTGATTTTTCTTTTTCTGGCTTCTTGAGATTAAGATTTTCCTCATAATGTAAATTTCTTAACTTAAATGTCAAAAAAAAAACTAAAAGAACCTGTTAATTCCTCAGACTAAACTAAAAATAAACTGAAATGAAAAACCAAACTGAAAGACGCTGAAGGATTAAAATGTTGTTCTTAGTTTAGTACATTTAAAATTACATGATCGTGACCATTAATCATTAGTTTCTGTTAAATATCTCATCAGCCTCTCCCATATTTGTTATAAAGGCCAAAGTCCAGACTGAAACGTCTGTAATTCAATGTGTTGGTTACTCACCTCTGAGATGCAGCGTCTGTTTTCCACACGTAGGACGAACGTCTCAGCACCTGTAATCAGGCTGTCAGCTGGTAATTAACGGTTAAACTGTTTAGCGATGCCTTACAGATTACTTATAAGTACAGCTTTTATGTTGGCAGGCTGTGAATAATCTCCTCCCCCAGGATCTCACACACACACACACACACACACACTAACACACTTTGCATCTGGATCGAACAAATCCTTGAAAATGAAAAGGACTAAATACGTTTCTGTCTTGAACGTCACATATTAACATTTCGTGATCTGATGCCGCAGATATCAGCAGGACGACCTCATTTCTCAAACCGTTACAAATTACTGTTGAATAATAAATGAGTTAATAACGTCACAAAGCTCTGGTTACAGATTGGTTCAGTTCAGGATTTAGATGGGGATTAGAAAGCAATTTTCTAGAGTTTTCTATTAGCTGACAAGAAAAAAGACAAATACTGATACAAACTGAAACTCTGAACTGTGCTGGAGTTAAATGACTTAAAACAAATTTAGAAAGGATAGAAAAGCTGCAGTAAGAGACTCGTCGCTGCAAAACAGACCTGACGATCGAGAGTTAACCTCAAGTTAAAGCACGTTAATGACTCGGTCGGGTTCAAAAGGAAACATTTAGGTTTCACTTAAGACGACAATAACCACGGTGGTCAAGGTTGAAAGACGATCATGGTCGTGGTTATGAGAAACCAATATCGATGCTCAGCTAGAAGCAGGAAATGAACGGCGGTCTCACGTGTTTACTGCACATTGTATTTGAGAATTTAGCGACTGATGCTGTCGTTTTTTCTTGAAAGGAAAATCTCTAATGGTACGTTGATATTTCTAATTTCTCATAAATATGAAAGAAAGAAGAAAGGCTTATTTATACTCAGGGTGAGTTTTAAATCAGATGTTTCATGTGTCTTGAATTTAAAGGTTCTGTGAGAGAGAGACACTTAACAAGTCGACACCTTAGCTGACAACTTATCAAGAGCGTCCTGAGGCATCGTTACAGCCTGAGATTTATATTCTCGACTCAGCCGTCACAAACGGGCATCATTTCCGTTGACGGCTCACCTTATCTGGCACGGAGTCGAGTTGGTCTGAAAGTTGAAAATAGACACAAAAATACACGATGAGCTTCATAAGCTGATGCCTGAAGCAAAGTATCCATGACATCAATTGAACATCAATAGAAACAGAGACCACTCTGGTGACATGAAGAACATGTTTTCAGTATTTTTTCCTCACATGTTGTTTTTAGAGATTTTATTTATATTAGACAGAATCATACTGGCAGTTCCAACTTGTTTTCTATAATGTTTCACGTTAAATTTCTTCTTAAAAATGGTATAAAACACATCTGTAAAGCCTTAAAATGAAATGTTTTAAAGTTAAGTCTTTGTATGTGGCTGTAGTGAGGAAGCAGCTAAGTTCTTGCAGCATCTCTGAACTTTGAGAAGGATCTTTACGTGATAATTCAGTAATTGTCTGTGGCTGTGCTGTGGCACAGATCGGGATGCCCTTTCAGTCAAAACATCCTGTGCTCTGAATATTGGCTGCTGCTGCTGCTGTTGCTGGTTTTACAGATGCAGGTGTTTTAACACAGCGAGGGTTTTTTTTCTGAAAAACGAGTGGGATGCTGGGAACTGGCATGTGTAACTGAAAATGTTTTGAGTTTTTAGTCTCACAGGAGGTATATTTGAATAAATGTCACGACAACCTGAAATACGCTCAAATCACCACTGTGAGTGTGAGTCAGTAAGCTCCTTTGACGTCTGAAAAGAGAAAGAGTGAAAAGAAAGATCAAAAACCTGGCTACTGATGCTTTTCTTTTTAATTTGATGCTGTAGGTAAGCTAAAGACCTAAAGTTTTGTGTCTGCTGAAAGATGTTTATTCATCGATCTTCCTGGACACGCATCTGTTCAACAAACACTGGGTTTCATTGTGTATCTGTCTCAGCTCTACTCTAATATTTAGTGTAATAAAACACAAATGACACAAGACTCATGTTTAAAAAAAACAACCCATAACCCATTAGCATCCACTCAGCTTTAAATCACATATGTTACTCAGATGTTAGACTCTGAATAATGGCAGTGCTGTTTCTGAGAAGTCCCTTCTCTACATTAAGCAGACAATACTTTGAAAAAGACAGATAGAGTGTGGTCGTCAAGCAGCAGTTAAACAGGACTGGAGTGCCATGAAATATTCAGACATGTTAGTGGAAAAAGAGGGAGCTGTCTCTCTCTCTCTGCCTGTGTGAAGCAGCAGCAGCAGCAGCAGCAGCATCTGCAGAGGCCACGTCTGAAACTGGGTTAATAAGATCCCAGCCTCGATCTAAAAAACCTCTCATCTCTTGTTATTTAAGTGCTTGTAGTAGCAGCACAGACGCATGCGAGCTGAAAAACAGCAAGGGTTTGTTTCTGCAGCAGGGAAGTTTCTCCTTAAAGGTATAATGTTGTAAAAGATCAAAAGATGCAACACAATCATTGTTTTTTTTTTTTTTCAATCTATCTGTTGATCATTTTCTGGCAGACTTCCTTAAAGATCATTTCCCCCTGCACGTTTTATTTTCCCCAGAGAGAGAAAGTCTGCTAACTGTAAAAGTAAAGTTTTGGTAATTAATTGGCTCCCTAAGGCTAGAGATTTCATATACTCTGCAGTGTGTGTGTGTGTGTGTGTGTGTGTGTGTGTTTTTATCCAACAACCAGACTGCCTGCGCTTCAGTCGTCTCACAGTTTCTATCATGAGTTTAAACGGTGCCAGCTCTGTGATGCAGGGAGCAGATTGTGGCTTGAAAGTCTGGACCTTTGTCAAATTTCATAAATAAAACCAGCCAGAAAATAGATGTTGACCGTTTACATATGTAGCATATACACAAATGTACCATGCATATACATCTACACGCATTAAAATGCAACTACTTTCAGACTAATGTAGTTGCTGTATTTTATGAAAGGTTGGAGAGCGAAGAGAAACACTTATCCAGTCGTGTCCAAGACGTAACAAATTGGTGATTTATGCCCTTTTAAGTCTTAAAAGATGACATGTCTTAATTGTTCCACAGAGTTAAAACGCTTCTCTTTTGCGATTATTTCCAACTGATTGGAGAAACATCAGGGTAGAATAGTGCAGTCTATGGATCAGTTTAAATGTGAATAAACTGGTGTCTGTGAATAGCTTCAGGGCAAGTCTCTCAGTCATTATCAGTGATCGGCATCGCTCTCACAGTCAGACGTCTGCTTCATAATAATTCAGTATGCAGTTCACTGGGGGGCTGGGACTGATTCAGAGTTTGTTATCTGTTATATTGTGTGAGCACAATATCTGAACTGAAGGTAGCAGCAGAAATGTAAGCCTGGGAGTAAGTATTTTTAAATTAACTGTCTGAATAACTGAACGATTCTAACGCTGTAGAGTATAAAACTAAAGCTAAAGCCTCCTGCAAGTTTGGGCTTAGCTGTATAAATTGTTTTTTTTTTAAAGGAACTTGGGAGTGACATACTTTTTAATTAAACAGACAGACATAGCAGTTTTCAAAGTTGGATTATACTTTTTCTAATCATCAAATCTGAGTTAATTAATTAATTTCTTGAAGAGAATCCCATGAATGTATTTAATTCTTTCTATAAAAGTCAATGAATTCACTTTAAACCCAATTTAATGTTGATGTGTAGCGAGGGATGCAGTGATTCATACATACATCTATGCTATGTGTGTAATATTTAGTCTTAACATTGATTTCTATCTATCTATCTATCTATCTATCTATCTATCTATCTATCTATCTATCTATCTATCTATCTATCTATCTATCTATCTATCTATCTATCTATCTATCTATCTATCTATCTATCTATCTATCTATCTATCTCCATCTATCTATCTATCTATCTATCTATCTATCTATCTATCTGTTCGTCATCCATCCATCTATCAACAGTATCTTATATTTATATGTTTTTCTGAGCTTGCAGCTTTCTCATTACCAAAAGTATCTATAGCCTCAGCAGTTTCTTCTAATGTTATGTTTAAGCTGCAGGGCTTCTTTTGAGTAGTAGTGTAGAAGTGCAGATGTTTTCCTAAAACTTCCAGAAATATTTGGTATTTTCTTCTGGGACTTTGGTGGTTTCATCATTTTCTCTGTTTGCCTGAATATTTTAAAACTGTCTGATTTGTTGGATATTTCAAAGAGATTTAATTGGAAATAATGGTGTTATTTTAGAGCTCTGAAGTCACTTTCTTGGAGATGATTTCTGACATTTCTTTCTCTGTGTCTTTTTTTCAGTTTAGCCACAAAGGCTTTAAAATAACAGCTGTCTGTATTGCAGCCTTGAAGGCTTCTCACTGAGTAGACCCAGGTACATGAGCCGTGACATTATGGGACAGATAGTCTGTCATCAAGTTGGCTCTTTCATTGGTAAAATGCCATGTCATAGGCAATAGGTTGAATTGTCACCAGTGAAATATGAGCTTCGCTCTGCCAGTGTCTATTTTTAGATTAAACGAGGTGTGATCAGAAATCTAAATGTGCCATTTTATAGAAATCACAGCAGAGGTTAAGTTGGTATCTATTTGAAAGTAGTCGATTCTTGTCTCTGATTTATGAGCGGTGCGGTCGGTGCTGCAGCCTCCAGATATCGACAGGAGTCATAGATCCCATTAGGTTCATATTTCACGCAGAGAGTTTGTGATATTATCAAGGATACAGCTGTGACAACAATGAATAAATGAAATGCTTCCTTGTACTACAAGCTCTTTGTTGGCCTGTGTCTGGCTTAAATTAAACATGACAGACTTCACAGTAAAGACGCTGAATAGCCTGCACTGTGGATGCTGTTTAGTCGTACCAGCACCAGATAAAATAGTTTGATAACTATTAAATCGACTGGTATAGTCAGTTGTTTTCTTAAAACACTTAGTTGAGTGTGACTCCCAGATCCCTATTTAGTTTGCTCATAATTCAACTGAAAGCAGATTTTTCTGATGAAAAATCTAGTGATGCTAAAAAGAAATGTGACTCAAGATACTTAAACAAGCCAGGGCTTCAACTAGAGGCAAAAACCTTTTAGCAAAAAGTTTTTATCATTTCAGGTTAATTTTTTAAACTTATTAATGACAAAATAATTGAGCTCCTCTAAAGTCTGTGACCCTCAAGGTTTAAGCTAAGGTCCAAATATCGGTAAAAACTAATAATGTTCCTGTCAACAGCAACGCGACTTGTGTTTACTGCTAATTGGCAAATGTTAGCATGCTAAAGACACGCTCATGTCATATTGTCTTAATCCTAATTACAAACATGTAGGGGAAAACTCATTCATGTTCATGTCAACCTCTGACGCACGATTAGTATGATGAACGCAGACATGTCAACAAACCAAAATTAACATTAGTGCTGATAAAATACATTCACCTCATTTATATTTACACATCTACTTTGTTGACGTTTTCAATTCCCATGTTAAGAAATTAACAAATAAGCGTTAATATAACTGGAAATTGTATCATTTGTTCATTTAATAGATGTTAAATTAAAAAGAAAACAAAATAACAGAGTCAGTGTATTTATGTTTAAAAGGGCAGAGCAGGTGAATTCAGTATCACCAAGGTATCTGACCACAGAGCGCTGAGTCAATCACACTTTTGAAAGAAAAAGACAAACTGCCTGAGAAAAGAAAAGTTAAATATAAATCTCTCGCAACCTTGAAGCTTTGGATAAGAAAAATATAAGATCTAACAATACTTATAAAACTTATTTCCAAGGAAACACAGATTATATTCAGAACATTCAAGTCACATAAATGTATAAATAGTATTTCAGCTTTTTGCTAACTCTAAAGATGGGAGAAATAAATGTTTGGCATTTGGTTTCACTTTGTGACAAACTGCTGCAACTTTGTAATAACAAATATGGTTAATTGAAGCTGTTTCGTGAAAACAATGTCAACCTTCAAATGATGTGTGAGCTCTTCTCAGTTGGAATAATGAATGTTTTCCTCCATATTTTCCATTTGGTCAATATAACCTTAACAACACATCGATGTAGCATCAAACTGAAGTAATGATGATGAGCATAATAAATGTGTAACTGCTAAACATTAGCATGTTAGCGTGTTGCAGTGTTTCAACCAGAAGCACCAATGTACTGACATGGCTCAATTGTTTAAATGATCTGAACCCAAACTGGTTGTTTCTCTTGGCAAACACCTGAATTTAAGACACATCATTTTATTTTGACTCCGGTCTGATTAGTCTTGTTATTTACTGCAGTTCAAAGAATCAAAGGCTGAAAAATCTGTAAATGATGATTATAGTCAACACTCTTTTGTTTGTCAGACTTCATTGACTTTAGACTTTTTAGCTCAGTAAAATGTTAGCTTTACGCCTCTGTAATCCCACAATTATTGCTTTGTTTTATCTGTGGAAGAAGGAGGAGTATCCAACTTCCTTTTTTTCATTCCTGTCACATTATTTGTCTTGATCTTCTTTTCTCTTCCTGGTATTTGTTTATTCCATGAGTCACATGCAACACAACACAGCCAACAAAACCAACAAAACCAATCATCTGTTTTCTGTCTCCGGCTCTGTGCTTTCTACCCTGGTCTGTTCACAGGAGTGGATGCCTTTTCCTGAGCCCATGCTGCCCTTTCCTCGTAATTAGGGGGTGAAATGACACAAACAACCTATCGATGCAAGAACAGTAAGCAGCATTCAGATAAGAAAGATGCAGTGGAGTTCACTGAAGGTGAAAAAATAGCCCAGTAGAAAGTGAAAGAAGAGGGAGTGTGATGAGTTTAAAGAGAGGACAGCTGACAGGGGAGCTTTGGATAAGGTTGGATAAGGCAACAGCTCTGTTGGTTTGTTTTTCCTATTTTCTGCTCCATTGAGCCTGGCAGGAAACTGGGGAGGCCTGCAGGCTTGATAGGTCATTACTGACAGCACCTCGTTGGAGGACTGTAATGTTACAGTGGCAGTGACTTGTGCTCAGTGGCTCTAAGGCCTGCTTTTACATGGTAGTCATGGTTCAACAGGAACTGCTTTAAACAATAGCGTTGGTCAAACAGAGGCGTATGCTCTGAAAAGCAAGGCAGTAGATGGAGGAAATACTCAGATTATTAACTCTAAACACCAGAAGAATTAATGTACAGTATTGAAATGTGTTAGGAAGATGAGCTCAGTTCAAGAGCATATATGCAACACACTCTCAGACTAATAAAAACTAAAAACAAGTTAAAAATACTTGAATTTTGCTGATGGTCCACTGGCCCACTGATGTGGCAGCCTGCTGGGATTTGTCCGAGTCCATACTGAGAATACTGAGCTCGCCACTTCTTCTTCTTCTTCTTTGAAAGAATCTATGAAAGAGGTACTGTTATAAAAGGCAGTCTACTATCAGAAAGGTTTTGTAGTTGTCACTTTAAGGCAGAACAGTTGCATAATGGTGCTTTAATATGAAAAGGTGCTGTCAAAGACTTGTGTGCCAGAGACTTCCTGAACAACTTGGCAGCTCTAAAGTTTTTGAGTGAGGTGGAGATCAGAAAGTGCATAGAGGGTTTGAACTTCTCCTTCAAGCTCTGTGTCTTTATTCTTTGTACTAGTATCTCTGTCTCTTGTCATGTGCAACACCTTGAAAACCTTGTGCCAAAATGTACAACGTTATCCCTCGTTTGAGTCGTAGTTGCATCCTGTTCCTCTCGTTGGCACAAAAACTTTACAAATCCATCCTTTTTCTCCTGTGGTGACCCTCATTACCAATCCCAGCGTGAAAATTTATAGTTTAGAGATTAAATCAAAAGATTGCCTACTCTTCTAGGTGAAGCCTCCACCCTCCTTGTAGATTCACAATCAGAGGCAGAAGGCCAAATCTGTGGAGGATTGACTGCTAGTTACCGCTATATGAAGTGTCAGGCTTGACAGAGGAGAGTTATTCACGTTGGTGTCTAATGTGGCTTCATTTCCTTTGAGCCGACGGACCAATTAAAGCTGCAAATTGGATTCTGATTGACAAACCGTGATGTTGCAGCTGAGATATTGACATGCAGAGTTCAGAGGATGAGGAGCAGTGATGTGAATGTTTGCAGACAGATCCTCGCTTGATTGGCAGCAGCATGGACGCTATGTCTGACAGGTTTCCAGGCAAAAGGATGAGGGTCATTAGTGCGCTGCAGTGGTGCGGATATGTTTTATGCCCTGAGGTGTTGAGTGTGTGTGTGTGTGTCAAAGAGAAAAGAATGAGAAAGTGAAAAAAGGTCACCCCTTAAACATAAAGTACACAGAGGCAAAGACACTTTCCACATGACCAAACACGTCATGTATCGTTGAATGTGCCTCTCTTATTTCCTCGTCCAGTGTTTCCTTTCCCAGAAATCTTTCCAGCTTCCTCCAACACGCACAGATCTCATCTCAAGCTGAAGACGATGGCAGCCTATTGATTTTACCTCGCTGTGAACACAGTACCACATCCAATCTCGGGCAGGAAGTGGATTACATGTGGGGAGATGCACAGCGGAGATAGCAGGATAAATGTTATTTGCTTCATTTCCTTTACGCTGTGATAAGCTGGGTGTGCTGGAAACTGGATGTTTGTCTAAATCTACACATCGCTGTGTTGTTCAAAACACAAATCATGAGAAAGATACTGCATAGTTTCTGCTTTATAAAGAGCACTTTGAGACTGTTAACATGCTGTTGTAGACTAACTGTTGTGAAGCTGATCAGCCTGAGTTTCTGGGTTTTTATGCACAGAAATATTTCTCAAGAGCTTTGTGCTTCATCTCGGCCTCTCACTTAGATAAGCAATTGAATCTTATGTCTACTGAGTGTTGCTGTGCTTTGATGCTTTGAACACCACAACAGCTGTCATTGTTGCTCTATTTCCCTCAGGAATTTCTTCTTGAATAAATGAGTTAGGCCATTTAACAACACATCTGTCTTGAAAGTCCAGTTGTTTGATTCTTTACATGAAGCTCACTACAATTAATTTCGCCTTTAGCTACACACACTCACACACACAAGTTTGTAAATCAGATCAATTCACTGCTGGTTTTCTTATCATTTAACTACCTCACCAACAACCAGAGGTTTCCCTGCTATAATCACAATGTGAATGTTGATGCTTTGACTCCATTCAAGTCAGAAACAGCACACACTCAAATGATTAGTGTTGATTAAAGATAGAGCAGGTATTCAGAGAGAGATACAGCATATCAGTTTATACTCCATGTGCCACTGGTGTAAGCAGCTGCTGAGTGTGTTATTATTGACCTTTATTGATGAATAATTAATGTTTTCTACACTTAGAGAATGTCGGGGTGTGTGTGTGAGTGTAACTGCAGCTGGTAGAAGAAGGTCTCTGGCAGGATCGAAGTAACCTGCTGTTTAATGGTCATCTGGGGATCCTCTGTGTAGCTCATCTTCACCGTCTACGGCCATCGGGGTCACATTAAAGATTCAAGAATATAACATACAGCATCCTGTGACTGTGTGCGACACTACATTGCAAGGATGTAGTGGTTTTACATTAAAACAAAACAGCCAGAGCCATCGTGCATTAAAGTTACCACCAAGTTTCACCCCCAAGGAAAACCAGCTACATGGACACTTTCTGTTACATGGAAGTGGTAATTTGTATAATTTATTAATGATCTGCACTCTCTTCCTTTTGCAGCCCTCTGTGTCAGCGTTGTGTTCTAGTAAACGTCCTTAACAATGTAGCACCAGGGGAAACTACCTGGAAAAAACCTCCTGTCCTCCCAGGAGATAACAAATCTGCTAACACAAGGTGAACCAGTGTCACTTTATTATTTATATACTAACTTTAAGACAAAAGAGATGCCTGCATGATGAATTTTCACTGCTGCAGAGGATAAAGGTGATTCTACATTGTTCTCCCAACTACATTTGTCCCACTTACCTACTAACAATCTCACAGATCAAGGTTTTGTCGCTGAGTACACACCGAGAGGAAAAAGGTGCGTGATGCATTTAAAGCTCCTGCATCAGAAGAATATCGCTGCCCGGCTGTTGAGGAGAGTTCAGAGTAAACAAGAAGAAGAAATATGAGCTGAGCAAAGAGCAGGAAGCTGAACTATAGTTCAGTTACATACAATAAAAGGTTTTAGTGCTACATCCTTATATTCAGTCCTCTCTTCAGCTTTGAGACTTCTCGGGTAAATCTCTTCAAGCCATCAGTTCGGATGGGAAGTCTCTGAGCTGCCATATTCAGGTCTGTCCACAGCTGTTTTATTGCCTTTAGACCCAAGGACAATCAGGGACTTGTCCCTAAACTGCTTCAGTGTTGTTTTGGGTTGTTGTCAAGCTGAAAGGTGAATGTTTACCCAGTGTCAGGGCGTGTGCACTCTGCAGGTTTTCTTCAAGGACTTCTCTGTGTTTTGATGAGTTTATCCTTCCCTCAATACTGACCAGTCGCTGCCACTGAGATGACTCCAGCAGCGTGATGTTGCCACCCACGTGCTTCACCGTAGCAACGGCATTAGCCAGATGATCAGCTGTGCCTGAAATTTTTTCGTCATGGTCTCATTCAGTCATTTAAATGGTGTTCGGCAAACTCCAACTGAGCTGCCATATGCCCTTCATACAAACTGGTTTTTCATGTAACCTTCCTCTCACATAAAGGCCTGGTTGATATAGTGCTGCTGAGGTTTTCCAATCTCTGCGAAAGACTGGAGGTCTTTAAGAACAGCCAGTGGGTTCTTGGTGGTTCCTTATCTCCCTGATCAAAACCATTCTTTTGTGGTTACTCAGTTTGGCTGTTTATGGCTTTTTCTCCTGGGAACAGTCCTGGTTTTATACTCTTTTACTCATCTACTGCATCTCACTACAGTGTTATTGCTAAAGTGTTAATCAGACTGACATCTTAATGTGCAGAGTGAACTGTGGGACCACATGAACAGTTCTCCAGCATTTTCTGTCCATTCAATTCAGTTTGTTACAGCAAAAGACCTGAATCCATCCAACCATCCATTTTCAGCCACTTTTCTGGGTTCATTTCACAATGGCAGCAGGTGAAGGAAGGTAGACCGGGAGTCGTTCTGCTTCGTGACACTTTCCAGCTCCTCCTGGGGGATCCTGAGGTGTTCCCAAGCTGGATTAAATATATAATGTCTCCAGTGTGTTCAGAGTTCACCCCCCAAGTATCCTCCCAGTTGGACATCCCCCAGAAAACCTTCAGCAGGAGGTGCCCAGGAGGCAACCTGATCAGCTGTCAATAGCGAGGGGAAGCAGCTCTACTCAGATTCTCACCTGATCCCTAACGGTTTATAAGACACAGGATAAAATTTTAAAAAATTCAGCTGTTTTTATCCACAGTCTCATTTGGCCACTACCCAAAGCATATGACCATAGTTGAGGGTTGGAAAGTAAATTTAGGCAGTGCCTGAATACTTTGGTTAATGTGATATTTTATGTGTGTGTGTTTCTCTTAAGACATTTCCTTAAGATTATAAAAAACATGTTTTTACTTTGTCATTTTTGATGATTTGAGTACAAAATAAGAAGTCTGAATACAGTTTATATTACTGTAGTTTGTCATGGGTGGTTTTTATGGAGGAAATTTTGTAGTTGTTCCTTTACCAACCCCCTGAATCGTGAGCCAGAGATATATAGGAGATGAATGTGCTTCTCTCATGTGCTACTTAACTTTGTGAGTTAGCCTGGATGTGGGTGTATACTCCAACGAATATTGTGTTATGTGCTACTTAATGCTCAAGTAACCAAATCATACTCTGGAAAAACGGTCCAGCATTAAACAGGACTGAGATGAAAGTACCGATGGACTGAAGCTGTGAGGCAAAGTTTGGCCTTTGTTTCTGTCTTATAAGTCATATTTTATCTCTTTCTCTTTCCTAACCACAGCATGTTCAGTAATACCTGTATTTTATGTTGATTTCTCATCCACATTTACTTTGGTTTAGTGCCAAACCGGGGCCCAGCTGTTCCCAGAACACTGGAGGTATTTAATTGGGAGACTGATTTTCCTGTTTCTAAGCTCTGCCACCTGCAGCAAACACCAGGCTCAATGGTGGGAAATGCCACAAATTCACAAAATACCAAGATTTTGTAACTCCGCCAACAACTATAGCCAAATGTCCCAGGTAGATCACAGGCACGTTGATAAATGAACCATTATGTTCTTGAAAACACAAAATTTACATGTTGGAAAAGATGAAGAACCTTCGTTGTGCTTTGTTGAGAGAGAGTGAGTCACTTTGTTTTCTTTCGGAGCTGCGTTATTAGCACAGGGCTGAGAAGTAAAGTGTTTTTCCTCAGCTCAGAAGCCAAAGTTTTACTGTCTCCTCACTCATGTTTGCTCAGGGCAGAGAGAGCGGCAACGGGAATGTGTGATAATGTGTACTCAGGGAGGGCTGCGTCAGGACACCACGCCTTCTGCAGCATACTATTCAAACTGTGAGACGGCTCTGTGCTCTCACAGCAACACTACAGATGCACAGATGAAAAAAATGGATGCACCTTATTGACACTGTTGACTAAGTATTAATCACGTCTTTCCTTCACATCAGGAAGATCATGTGGCAGTTTCTTGGCTGCTTGGCTTTATGATAACTTACAATGAACGAATATTTTAAATTCTACATATTCTGCTGTTTTCATTTCAGACAGTGCATGTTTGAGGCTCAGATCACAGACTGATTTCTTAGAGGATGATGTTTTGTCTGAGTGTTGACACATGATGTGGTGTGTTTATCTAAGGATATCCAACAGCTCATGCATGCTTGTGTATTTCAAATAGTAGGAAGTAAAAGTATTTGTTTATTTCTGACTCTTTGGCTAATACATCAGAGTGTTGAGTGTAATGTCTGCTATAGCTGGAGGCCAGGAGTTTCCAGGTTGTATGAAAATATCTCAACAAAGCTTGTAGGGAAGAAGTAAACCAAAAGGTTAGTGTGCTTACTGGTTATATTTTTGGTCACTTGAATGTAAGTGTGAATTCTCAAGACTTCCTTGAAAGTCTTGGACTCACAAAAGGTGATTTTGGCCCTTAATTATAAATTTAAGCACTGGGTGTCTCTAATTGGAGGCTGAAATTTGGTCATTCTAGTCACAGATGCACCAGTACATGAGCCAAAAATCTGTATATGTTGATATTCCTCTAGTTGACTAAATGAGATTGAATTTGCTGATGACAGTAGCCAATGTTTTGGTTATTTCCAGCCAGACAGTCAAACTGCCAAACACAAGAGTAGCAACATACACAGATAGAAATGGCTGCCATAGTCTGACGCATGTGAGGCACCGTCTCTGAGACAAACCAAGTTATGAAAGACTGCTTTCATGAATCTGTCCAGGTTCTGTTTTTTACAATTATGTCCTTATTTCTGTGTGAAATGAATAAGAACAAAACATAATATCGACATCAAAACGCTTTACATTTCCTGAGACATGAGGGCTGCAACCATTGGATCCCAACAAGTGTGTTATATCCCAACATATCCTAGGATTCATTGACCTTAGTTGACATTTGAAATGTCAACGTGTGGTTAAAGCTGAAGGCGACGTGACAGGACCAGTAGGTTACCTCTGCTGAGGAAGAACTGTTTGCAGGTTTGTTAGTTGGTTTGTCAGCTAATTGGCACCAAATTTGGTGGAGGGACTGGATGTGAAACAAGGAAAAACACAGGGAGTGGATCTATAACATTGTGCATGGCATAATTATTCATAATATATGAATCATTAGATAAGAAATGTGTCATATTTATGGTGTTGAGATGAATGAGTTTGTACAATTCTGTTATCAAATTACTTCCATTTTACTCTTATTTCTCAATGATAAGAACCAGACAGACAAACGAAGGACTGTTTGGCCTTGGTGGAGGTATGCACTTTACTGAGTGCCATTCGTGTTTTATGTTGTGTTGAAACTGCAAACCATGAATGCAATTTGACATTTATTATCCAACTAGTGACATTATCACCGATGGCTGCACCAAAAGAATGACTCCCTCAGTGTATGGAGCTAAAATGTGGACTCCTTTTGGCTTTTACAATAAAAAACAAGCTGAGGAGTTTAGGAAATCACAGTCACTCTCAAAGGCAGAGTGAAAAAGCTGGCTGGCAGTGGTAGGGAGGAAATATGATATTAGTTGTGGATATTTTCAGGCGGTCATTCCTGGAAGAATTTATAGTTTTGTTAAACTGGTAGTTGAGTAAAAAATAAATGAAGGAAAGCTCTAAAGTTTGAACTGAGCATACTTCCCTCCCCTCCTTCACACAGCTGACCAATCACTGTGCAAAGTGGGTGTGGATGTTGAACAAAAAACTACAACAAAACTGAGTGAGACATTTCTGTGCTCATTAGCTTGAAACACATAAACGCAAAGGTGCCCGAACATGTTCATTATTTCCTCGATTAATTTCTCACCTCACATCCCGAAGGTGAGGGAGAGAAACATTGCAGCTGTAGTTGAATTTAAAATGCTCTAATCACTGATGTCACAGCGTGGCTTTTGCTGCAAATGAAGCTGAGATGATGTCTGCCAGTTCATTAGTACTAATTCATGTAAAGTGAAGAGAAGAGGCGAGGAGAAGAAAGGATGAGGTTGAAAGAGACGGTAATGAATAAAAACTGGAGGAGGCTGGTGTGGGCTTATGCAGATCTCTCCACTCCATTCAAATTTTATTTCCCAAATTCACTTGCGTGAACATCTTCTTGATGCCTCACATAACCCTGTATGCTGTATGTTCATTTGTGATCTTCGTGGTTGATTTCAGTGACAGTGTGGACTGTTTATTTTTGTGCAAATCAGTTTATTCTCAGCAGTTCACTTGTTCAGACGCCACAATGAGATGGAGAATCTTGCTGTCAAAGCAAATTATTTCTCTCAGTAATTTTCAGAGGCATCATAAGGATTCAGAGCCATTTAGCATTTCTGCAGCACAGCTAGAAGTGACATTTTCATTACTGTACAATGCTCCCTGCAGACTGTTTCTCATAATCAGATGGTAGAGTCATGAATTGTACGGTTGTTGATCTACATTGTTGCTCTACGATGGTTGAAATAAAACGTCAGGGGTTCGTCAAAGTTCTTGTAATTCATTTGAAGGAAGTCTGTTCAACAGTTCTTATAAAGATAAAGATATTATAAAGATAAAGATAAAGATTAAAGATATTTAACTCAGGAAATTACCAAAAACCATGGACTGTCCCAAATTTCGTGACTCTCATGACATGAGATATTTCAGTCTGAATCAAAAGATATAGGCTTGAACTCCAAATAGATTACAACAAGTTGTGGGGAAACGAGTGTCTGCAGTCATGTTTGTGGCTCTGCAATGGTTTAAGTAAAAAGCCAAAATAAAAGGTCAGGGGTTCACCAAAGTTCTTGTAATTCATTGGAAGAAACATACCAAATTTCATGACAGTTCACCCAAAATGTCTGTGGAGATTCAGGTCATAATATCTTCTTCTCTTCTTGTAGGGATCCCTGACTAATAAGACACGTTGGCCTTACAAAATTAATGTCACAGTTATATGAATATCATATAAAAACACTCTTAGTGTTAGTTAACACTTAGTTAATATTTTAGTTTCTATTTAAAGTGTTAGAGAACTATTTCACTTGTAGGCTATTGTCCACTGTTGTTTATGTATGGGTAGTGATGTTATTTGGTTGAACCAGTCTGAGTCCAACTCTCTTAAAAGCACAGTGTGATGAACAGATCCTTTGTTCAGCCTTTTCAGTTTGAACATGAAAACATGAAAACCAAGACGATTAGAGGAGTAAGGGAGCAAGGATGAAGTAAAATCAATGGTGTCTGTTGTAAAGAGCTATACTTATTGTTATAACTGACCATGTTGAGAATATGGATCAAACTAAAAAGTTTAAATGATTACCTCAGAAAGTTTGGTCTGTTGTTACCAGACAGTGAACATCAGCTGCATCTGACTTTCCCGTCTGAGTTGTTGCATCGATCTGGTTTGTTGAACTCTGTAATGGATTTAACTGGTGGATCGTTGGTTTCCTCCATGATCGTTTTGTCCGATGGTTCAACTGGAGCAGTGGGTTGTTTACATCCTAGCAGGAGAGGATCTAGCATCTCTTGTTTTTCATGTTTCTTGGCATCTTTCACTCTGTATGATCGACCATGGTGAAGCTGAAACTAACTTCACCACGGTCT
The DNA here is from genome assembly GCA_016801845.1 of Polydactylus sextarius. Lineage (NCBI taxonomy): Eukaryota > Metazoa > Chordata > Actinopteri > Polynemidae > Polydactylus > Polydactylus sextarius. The sequence continues at coordinate 4,817,714 of CM028912.1, read as the reverse complement.
GTGATCAGGCGTTTAGACTCTCTGAGGGAGAAAATTGTAGCAAGGTATTTGGTTTCAGGACCTTTGAGCTCTTTTATCAGCTGTGGTCACTAAATACCTCAAAAACATTAGGGTAGAAGTGACAAGATCACAGCCATGGGTCTTTAGGGTCTTTAGTACTTGTCCACAAACGTCTTCCCATTATTTTCCTCTTTTCTCATCGTGATTAAAGCTGTGAAGGTTAACATCTCTTCGCTTATTGCCATTCAGCTGAAAACTACAATCAAAAGTCACACGATGTGGCAATGTCTTCAGTTTTCAGCTGTAGCAACAATGAAGTTCACCTGCAACCACATTAAGTCATCTACCCAAAATGCATTGCGCATGCTAACTAGTGGCTGTCTCCATAGCTGGAATTGTGTCTGAAACAGTGAGGATTTTCCAAATAATGGAAATATTTCATGTGTTTCTGACTATGTTTTTTGTAGGAGAGCAATTGTAGCATATTTAGGCCAACATATCGTACTAGTTCTGAACCACTGAAGATGCCTCTTAGATGAGAAGTGAAACATCTTCAAGAAACTACAACAGTCCAGTTGCTTTAGATTCAACAACATAGAATCTGCCCAATAGTTGTTGAGGTATTTCATTCAGAAGATTAAGGGATTGCCAAAGACTACACCAAATTTCATGTCAATCTGACTAGATATATCCTTAGAGACATGTGACAATATATGTGCATGTGCTGGTATGCAGATCTGCAGATAATTAATACAAGTCTTGTTGGGATTTTTGGGATAAAGATAGAGCTTTTTCAGTAGAAGGTGAGAAATGTGAGTACTGGGCTCTGAATGTCATCCCCGCAGCCTAATTGGGTGGTTGTTAAACTGCGGTGGAGCTGTCAAATGTCAACCAATTACTTGTGCTTCCTCATGTAATCCTGCAAATCATTGTCTTATTTTAATTAGTCTTATACACGAGTTAAAAGACAAACACATTAACCTGGACTTGCACTGCCAATCCGTGTACAGTTTCAACTAAGTTATAATTGTTCTTGTGTCTGTTTGACCTTGTCTAGGCTCCCTGAAAGAGGCAAACGAACAGCGGATTAGAGGAAACAGGGAGGGGACACTGGGATATTCAGATTATGCCAACTCAAAAAGAGCAACAGCCCAATCGTTAGCAGAAGAGAAAATGGAGCACTTTGTATCATGATGTAGCTCTTTCTGATTCCCTTCCTGCAACATCATTGTCGGCTGTTTTGACACGCCCTGGACTAATTGAGGGATCAATGGAGTTCGCAGACGAACTAAACCTCTCCTTTCTGCTGGAACATGAAAGAGACATGATCCTGAAGGTGCTGCAGAAAGATGAGAAACTGAGGAAACGAGAGGAGAAGAGGATACGGTGAGTGCTTTTGGTGTTATCACAGCAATAGTTAAATTTCTTAGACTTTTTTAAAGTATCTAATAATGTCCTCTGCTTTCTGACTCTCTCACACAGGAAGTTGAAAAATGAGCTGCTGGAGATCAAACGAAAGGGTTCACGTCGACCCCAGGAGTTGGGGGAGCGACAGTGCGCTCGCTGCCTGAAGACTTTAGGCCTGATTTTTGACCGCGGAGATCTCTGCGAAGATTGTCAGCTGCGTGTCTGCAATGACTGCCGCGTTACAACTCCCAAAGGACGCCAGTGGAAGTGTAATGTTTGTGCCAAGATCTCGTAAGTGTGATGCCTTCAGGGGCCACAGCGGTGTTTAACGTTTGGGAGAATCCAGATGGTTTAAATTAGATAGTTAATCACATCTGTCTACATTTGGCTTCAGGTGTTTTACTGCTGGGATCTTCTCCAACTCACCTTAACCCAAAATAAAAACCACTCAAAGTGTTATTCATACTAGCATCCTTATGTATATCTTTAGATCTGACAAATTTGGTTTATTTAATGGTTTAATTAAAAATCAGCCCTACATGATGTTATTTGCATCAGCTCTCTTACTTACTTACTCCAACTGAACTTACTTGGCCAGTTTTTAAATGTTGGACAGCTAGTTTCCGTGCAAAGACGTAAGCCGAGTCATACAATCTAATTTTACTTCTTTTGGTTGTTTCAGACTGTGCCGAGGGCAGAAATGTCTCCTTGAGCTCATTAACGATGGCACATCTTTCCATCGCTAATCTGACAGTCGGTATTTCTGAAGGCGTGAAGTTACTATGACAACTAGCAACACTAAGTTGTCATCACCAATCTTAGCTGCTAAATAAGGACATTATTAAAATATACACACATGAGCCATAACATTATGACCACCTACATAATATGAATCTCCACTACTGACCTGACTTCAAAATCATGGACTCCACTAGACCTCTGAAGGTTAGTTGTGGTATCTGGCACCATGACGTCAACAGCAGATCCTTCAAGTCCTATAAGTTGTGAGTTGGAGGCTGAACCTCCACCACATCTGATTGATGTTCAGTTTGGCTTGAGATCTGAAGTGTCACATCCTGTGAAACTTTCCAGTTCATCTGTTGAAATCATGTGTCTTTCCCAGGCTAGATGAGATATATATTCTCTCTCTCTTGGACGTGTTTGGAAAACCTCCAATAGGATTTGCATCCTAATCAGATGTCTGAACCAACTCAGCTGACTCCTTTTAACACAAAGGAGCAGCAGCTCTACTCATAAAGGCTGAGACACACTGCAGGAAACTCATTTTGGCCACTTGTATTTACAATGACTTTTGTTTGTTTACTACCCAAAGCTCACAATCACATTTAAGGTTCAGACCATAGGTCAACTTAATTAAAATAAAATTATAAAATAAAAAAGTAATAGTAATGACTGTTGGCCTTGGTGTTAGTTTTTATCTCGGCACAAAATAATGATAATAATAAACTGAAGACTGAAAGTGTTTTTCAGACAAATAAGTAATGAGAGATATTTCCAGCTCGGTTAGGTTTGATATTATCAAGAACTAAATGTCAGATGTAAATGTGAGGATTTGGTGTCTGTTTTCTCTTCTCATAACTGATGATCACTGGTTGATAATATCCAACAGTGTGAGTTGACCTGACAGTTTGAACAGTTCAATTCACACTAAACATTGGACTGTGTGTTTTCAGGGAGCTGAAGGTGGTGACAGGCGAGTGGTTCCTGGAGGAACGGTCCAAACGCTTTGACCAAGGAACCCCGAGCAGCGACGTGATCAAACAGACAATCCTGAGCAGTCCACCCAGTGAGTCTGACACCAGTGCACTAAAACCTGTGAACTTGTCAAACAAGGACAAGTACAGACACTTTATTAGGAACACCTTACTAACAACTTTGCTCTCATGTGGATGTTTGAAACATTTCCTTGAGATTTTACTTGTTATATCGCACAAATTGTGCAGATTTGTTTGTTGCACATTCACGTAATCGTGTTTCAAGTGAACCCAGGGTTTCTTTCAGCGCACATACAAGTCGAATTATCTTACTCCATCATCTAGCACTTTATTAGGAACCTGCTTGTTTATGCAACTATTTAATCAACCAGTTGTGTGGTTGCAGTGCAAAAATAATGGAAGTACAGGTCAGAGGGTTCATGTTGTATGATTTTAATGATCACATCAAACATCAGGATGAGGAAACATATGTTCTATTGTCAGATAAAACCTCAGAACAACACTTCATTACGAAAGTGGCAGGAATAGGGTCCCAGATCAGCCAATTTATCATTATAGTTGCGTAAGTAAGCAGATTCCTAATAAAGTGCTAGATGTGTGCAAGAATAATAATAATAATAAATTTTATTTATATTGTACTTTATATTACAAAGAATCTCAAAGTGCTACAGAAAATGGGATAAAAGAGTCAATAAAATGCTATTTAGCAAAAGGCTTTTTTAAAAATAATGGTTTTCAAGTTTCGTTTAAAAACATCTAAAGACTGTGGCCTCTCAGGTGGTCTAGTAGGGAGTTTTACAGTCTTGGGGCAGCAACTGAAAAGACCCGATCACCCATACTGCAGAGCTTGGTCCTGGGAACTTGGAGGGTGTTTGTGGTTGCAGAACAGAGGGTGTGTGAGGAGGTGTCAGGGGTGAGGAGCTCCTGTAGATAAAGGGGGGCATGTCCATGAATGCACTGGTGGGTGAGGAGGGAGACCTTGTATTCTATCCTGAGTGGGACGGGGAGCCAGTGAAGGGTTTTCAGGATGGGGGTGATGTGGTTGTGCTTGCGCACCCTCATCAGGATCCTGGCAGCGCTGGTTTGGATGTATTGCAGCCTCTGAATGCTCTTGCAAGAGATCCCGATGAGCAGTACATTACAGTAATCTAGCCTGGAGGAGACGAAGGATAAAATGAGATTGTGTTAACCGATTGTTGTTTGTTTTTTTTAATGTGAAGTAGCCACAGACAACAAAAAGTCTACAGAGAACCTGTCGGCTCCGTCTGAGTCAGAGAAACCTGCTGAAACGCCGAAATCCACCAGAAGTGCAATACTCAACGCTGTTGACGGTGTCAGGAGGAAAGGGTAAGCTGTGCACATCTCAGTGTATGTTCACGTAAATGAATACTCATTCTGAACGTAACAAGGTTTACTCAGTGAATTATTACACAACATGAAAACAGGAAATATACATAAGAAAGCAGAAAGTGCACAAGATAGAAATCTTCTTAAATCAAATTTAAAAAAGAAATCTGCTGTGTGTTGAGGGCGCGCTTCAGCACAAAGGCATTAGGAAAGATCAAGCAGATGCTCATTTGATTTTTGAGACCCTGAATCCATTTTAAAATACATTTGGCGAAGCAACACAACAGTAATTGGATTGTGCCAGCTAACATCACTCCACATCTCGGCTGAAAGTCTAATGGTTCCTGAAGGCGTCACTGCGCTTCAGATAAAGAAGACGCAGAACAAAAAGGAGAGCAGCTCCGATCAACAACAGGTTACTTTGTTTGATTTCAACATCTCAAAAGATCTAAAAGAGCTACAATTTCTTTTATCTGAATCATAAATAAACTAAACAGTTCTTACTGAATGAATATATATAAAAATCAGTCATTTTTATTTAATATGTCTTGTTTGCAGGAGTGTTAGTACAACGTGAAACCCTCAGAGGATAGATCTGTGTCAGACTTATAGAAAGTAGTGACAGACAAGTTAAGTTGTTCTTGTTTTACTTGACCGACACAGAACATAAAGATAAAAACTGTTTGACTATTTGTTAGCTCAGTGAAGCAAAAAATGTCCAACTGAGACTTCACAAAAAAAAAAAAATCACTACTGAAGCAACAAAGATATCAAAATTATAAAAGTCATCCTCTGAGGATCATGAATATCTGCACCTATGTAGCTAATAAATAATATAATAATAAAATATATAAAATATAAACAAGACTAACAACGACTATGATCAGTAGAAATGATTAAATAAATGTAGAAGTGTTGTACATTACAGTGTGTAGTACAGTGAGAGTTGAGATGATCCAGATTAAGCAGCGAGGACCGAGGGACACAGTGAAAAGACTCTGCAGTAATGGATATGACAGCATATCTGTGTGTGTGTGTGTGTGTGTAGAGAAGGATGAAGGTGGATAAAAAGGGCAACAGACACGCCATGAAGCCAGAGAACGGAGTTGACAGCACCAGCGCCAAATCAGGCTCAGATGGAGACGCTCAAAGCGTTCGAAGCGCTCGCTCTGCTCCGACCCCGCGGTCAAACAGGTGAACAAAACACCAGAAGTTTACAAACGAGGAAACTAATGCTGGAGAAGGTTTAGCCACTTCTAAAGTAAAATACATGAAAGACAATCAAATTAACTATCCACGTACAGCTTGATTGTAGTTTCAGTGTTGTTTACAGAGGAGACAAACAAAATGAAATGAGTAAACAAAAATGCAGGTGTCTATAACAAATATGTTAAGAGATGGACTGTCTGACACTAGAAATAGTTAAAGAATAAATGTATAACATAGAGAGATTAACATTTTCCCTAAGACATGATATGGAGAAGGGTAATAAATGTATGGATGAAATGGAGATGCTACATTACATTATGTTTGGTAAGACAGATAATGGACTAAGTGAATATATGATGAACACATCATTTGAGTGAGAGCAGCTATAAACATGATGGAGCCCCATTTCCTTCATAATTTTATATTATAATTATATAAATGAGACTTGATATTACAGTAGAGACCTTCTCTGTCGTGTGTGTTTACTCTATGGAGATTTTTAGATCAACTTTTAAAACCTTAGAACGATAGAAGACTTTAGTCTCAAACCTCAGTGAAGTGAAACTTTTAAATAATTCATGTGTCCATGATCGTATCTGTTTGAAGAATGAGCACTTTCAGTCACAAAGGTCGCTTCTGTGACTAAAAAAGAAACTTGCACTGAAGAAAAAGTCAAGTGAGAATGCAGTGACATTTATCTAAAAGACTTAAAGTGATGTTATTTCATGTGAAGGACCTTTCACAGGTGCTTCATTTTTTATTTTTTTTTTTTTTTTTCCAGGGGTGGAGCGGTTGCCGTGGAGTCGTCAGGGATGCCCACAGTCCCCAACAACCTGCGATCACATACGTCGGACAAATCGTCCACTCCTAGCGACAACCGGAGGGTCAGGGTCAGCGACTGATACACACACACACACACACACAGTTGTGTTTTCATGACTTCAGGGGACATATTGACTCATTTCATAGAGACTTTCCTGGAAACCCTAGAGATCTCAGTTGTTGGCACCACTTGTCTAACTTTAACCAAACCTTAAATCATATCTTCACCTTAAATTTGTTCACCTTTCACAAATGGGAGACAGGTCCCCATAATGTGAGTGTGTAAACAGATTTAAGTCCCCACAATATAAGGAATACCCAGAAGACACACACACACTTACAACAACACAGCAGGGAGAAACTATCTGGAGTAAAATTCTCTTTTTTTTGTTGTTTTTTAAACAATCTTAGTTTGTGTATTTGTTTGCAAACAGCCTGATGGAGCAGAGAGCGTTGCCAGTTTACACTCCAGCGACGACGCACCTGAGAAGAAAACTGTCAACAATCACGGGTCAAACAATGGCGCTCCGACAATTTCTGTGTCGAGAGCCTCGGTCTCATCAGGTATCTCCATCACAAAACTACTCCTACTCCTGATTCTTTCTCGTCTTGTTTTATTTTACGTTTTTTTCCTTCACATTGTTGTCTCACTGCTTCACAACCCACACGCAAAACATTTCACTTTCTGAGGCGCAATTTGAAGACGAGGCGATGTTAGACGATCTAATCAGGGCTGCGTAAAAAACACTCAGCTCCAAATCAGACAGCTAAGTGTCTGGTAACGGACAAAATTATTCTATATTCCCAATGTCACGTCTGCACAAATTACACAATTAACTAGTGCAGGGAGCACAAGTTAATTGTGTAATTAGTCTCTTTTTCTGCTGCTCTTCTTTATGTGTGCAACTCAGACCCTTTATCTCTGCCTGTACCAAGTGTAAAGAGACTGTAATTAATATAGTGCTTTCAAAAAAAAAAAAGCTGCAATGATTGATGTGCTCTGAAGATACAGCTCTTTGTCCACATAGGTGATAAATGGTGTTGATCATTAGTTTCTTCCATGTCTTGCAGCTGTCTGATTCTATTTTTCAGTGCTTCCCTCATTCTTCTTTTAACAGGATCATCCATGTTTTTTTTTTCTTGTTTTTTTGATCTCTGTCTTTTCTTCTCTTCCCTGCACCAGATCACAGCCGTTCAGAGATGGACTTGTCAGCTCCAGCTTCTGAACACAGCGACGACGCTCTAAGTCTTAGAAGCCGTTCGGTCCCCGGACTCAACGAAGCAGTGAGCAACATCACTCCATTTTTTTTTCCTCCTCCTCCTCCTCTTCCTCTTTGGCCCAAAACACATTGCTCACACGTTTGGTTTCACAGTATTGTGAAGCCTTGAAGCGTTAAATTTAACTAACTTTCCAGTCCGTGCCTCTTTTTAATCCATAAGATCTACTGTAACTACTGTTTGTCCACGTGAAAACTCAGGATCTGCGGTTCACAGTGTGAGGCGTCAGGCGTGGAGCTGAATGTTAATTTCACTTCAGAGCTCACTTCAAAGAGCATGACAAGCATCTAAACGGCTGTAAACTGAAAACAGGTGGAGGACGAGGCGGTCAGTATAGGGCTGCTTTTTTTTTTTTTTTTGTCTCTGTGTTTACCGAGTGTTCATTTGCATTTAAAGAGCTTCTGCAGGAAACGCAGGCACATGGTCGTACTCAGACAAACACAGTTTTAAATATAAAATTACTCATTCATTTACGCTCAAGTGTTTACCGCAGACCCAGTGACATTGTAATTTTTCACGTGATAAACAAGTAAATAAATGACCCCGGTCTGTCTCAACTTGTCTGTTTGAATTTATGGAAACTGGCTGCGTCCACCCATGCAGAGCTGCTGCATTGTAGCAGAAACTGTGTAAACTAAACTACAAAGACACTCTGGTGAACTTCCCAGCTGCTGCTTCTTCCTTTTTTTTTTTTTTTCTTTTTTTTTTTGATCATATCAAAAAATGCTGTCACCCACAGGAGTTTTCTGATGAGGATGCGGAAGAAGACATCGATGCCCTCATGTTGGCTCAGAGAAAAAGCGCTGGCCGGCGCCTTAGCAACGCACTGTCAACGGTAACACCCTTGTTAAAGCTAATACAAACACAAAAATGTCCAAAACAGATACTGGGAAGTCCTGTATGCATATATGCTGTACAAACAGGAATATGAACACCGTCACCTGACGGGTGAGTCAGGACTGTGTGCTCTAGTGTTGACTGTGTAAACATAGTGTGAGCTGTGAGGCTAGAGGAGAGTTAATGTCATGAACACCTGCAGCAGAGAACATGCAGCACGCTTACGAAGCCTGCTGCATCTACATAAACTAACATAACATGTAGTATGATAATGTGAGGGACTACTGCTTTTCATGTGTGACTCATGTGTTTTGCAGAAACATATGTACAGTAGATATGCGTCAACTATGTAGATATTTGTTTAGAAACAATAATCTTCTAACTTCTACAACAACCAAGAGGCATGTTTACATATTAGAAGATGTTGCATGGTCATATCACAACATAAGTGTTTCAATTCAGAATAGATTTCATATATAAAACATTATATAATATCTATCTATCTATCTATCTATCTATCTATCTATCTATCTATCTATGATCATTTAAATTTGTCAGTGCCCTCAGACTTATAAAGCATTTTAGCTTCCTTAAGCGTGTTGTTTTGGATTCTTTAGTCTACAACTTCACCACTTTTGTTGCTTGGTTTTCTATGAAACTGCTCTGATTAATCCACCGTACACAACAGTCAGACACATTTTACTGGTTAGAGAAAAAATAGAGCTAAAATGACAGTTAATATAAACCTAAAACCCAAATATGACTCCCAATGAAATATAAATATAAATCCTAATATTGCTCCACATTTTTCAAGTCCATCCATACCATAAATTGACTTGAAATTATTTTTACTGCTTTGGAGACAAGAAATGATGGTTGTTTCAGACACAGTCGCATAAAACCAAAGGTTTCTTCAGGGTTGAACTTAAAACAGTCACTTTCATCACAAACCTGTTTGAGCCTTGAGCAAAACTTGTATCTTGATCACACACGTATAGACACACAACAACACCCCCACCACCAGCTATAAAGTACTTAGCCTGAAAGCAAATCCATGAGTAATTGCCTGGTGTCGTGACTCAAACCCCTTCACTTTGTGAGGCCGTACGTGTGTAATTTGAGAAGCATAAAGGTAAACAGACAAGACGGGCGTCCCGCGTGTCATAATGGTTATGTCATCTAATAACAGCTGTTGCTGCGCTGTTGTTTGAATGGAAGTGAAAGAAGGTGATGAGGGATATTATGCAGATAGTTGAGTCTGTCATTGAATTGATTTTCTAACACACTCTACCCACTGTTACATGATTCACTTCATGGAGGACTTTGGGTGGGTAACGAAAGCACAGCTGAAATGATGTTAGCGTCATTTATTTCATAACAGTTTCTATTCTCTGTTATAGAGGAACCTTCTTCTTCTCCTATTTTTTATTAATTCAGTTTGTTTTTTGTGGCTGAATCTAAATGGGCAACAGATTTATATTTTCACATAACATTTTCTATTTACTAGTTTATTTCAATGTCCAGTTGAATGTTATTATGATGCTCTTACATGATATACGGTGCAAAATGAAGCAAAATCATTCCAGTTCACCGTCATGGAAGAAAAGATGAAGCCTTTTATTTCCTCACATCATTTCCTTGCTATTTTCCTTTTCGTGATGGTGTAAAGGACAAAAAAAAAAAAACACAATAAAAAGGACAAAGTACCAGATAAGACTCTAAATCAAAGTAAAGTTATCATAACTCGTCTGATTCTGAATTTAATTTCATGCCAAGCTGCCCAAGAGTCATTTATATTTAACACAAAACCAAAATATTAAAGTAGAGGTGAGGTCGGGGGTCGTCAAGATCGTTAGGATCAGTCATTAGGAGACAATCTGACCAATAGATGCTGAAATATTTTGAGTCTGGATGAGCAGAGGTGGCCTACAACAACAACAACAACAACAACAACAACAACAACAACACTAGTAAACATCATGGAGAAACTACACATCATCTTCTTCTGACTGTGTGTGTGTGTGTGTGTGTGTGTGTGTGTGTGTGTGTGTGTGTGTGTGTGTGTGTGTGTGTGTGTGTTCATGTAGATCTCACAACCGATTGCAGATGAGTTGTAATCTGTGTGGTTCCATCTGATAATCACCATGGCAACCGTGTGTAATGTGGTTTCTGGCTGGGCTGCTGGAAAGGGGTGGGGGGTTTCTGCAGCTTCTTCTCTGAGGTTGTGGGGTGGGGGTTGGGGGCTGGGGGGTGAGTCTGTGCTCTGAGTCTCTGCATCTATCACATCTAACACGGCTCCTTCCTTCCTTCTTTTCCTCTTTCCTTCCTTCCTTCCTTCCTGCCTCACCAGTCTTCCACTCCTGGCTCAGAGAGGAGGTGGTTGTACCTCAATGTCCCCGACTCGGATGCTGAGACTGTGAGTCTCCTATTTCCCACGTTCGTGCACGTTTTCACGTTCACCGCTGCATCACAGAGCAGTAAAGATGCAGCAGTAATATTATTCAGTAATTAATATATTCACATCACTTTTTTTTTTCTGCATATGTTTGTCCTCTAGCTACTTTTATTTCCACTCTCAAGCCCTTTTGTAGTAAAGTCGTCATTTATCTCACCGGTTCCCTGCAGGATATAAATTAAGTCGACTTTCCAGTAGAAGAGGCACAGTGTGGCTCAGTTCTGTCGTCTTCACTCCTGTAATCCCTGGACAGGAATATTATCATCAGCAGCTTGCACCAGTTATTTCCTGTGCAGAGCTACAACCGTTATGTTTGTCTGTTTCCTCAACAAATGTTAGACGTAATTACGTGCTGTGGCTGAAATGGTTTGAACTCTGTTGTTCATGAAATAGGTTTTGCAGGTTCTAAACAATATGAGGTAGAAAACTGTGCTTTTCAGAATTTGAGCTTTTCAGGTTTAACACAGGTTAAAATACTGTCGTTGTTTTGCAAATATTGCATATGCAAACTAATTTTACTATACTAGTTTTTACTATATGTCACTTGTTTCACTTTCGGCTTTCAGTTTTTGTCTTTTTTCCCTATTTATTCCTCTATATGTTGTCTTCCTTTTTATCTAATCTGTCTCTTATTTTTCATGGTTTGCAATTAGAGCTGATACGAGTCTTTCGTTAATTGAACAACTGATCAACTTAATCGAATTATTTTTCAAGCAAAATGAGCAAAATTACATTGATCAGATTTCATTTAGATGATCAGATGATAAGGACTTCCTGCTTTTCTGCGTGATAGTCAATCAAACATGCTACATAAAGTCATGTCAAACATGTCACATAAAATAGATAATTTGAAATCATCAACGTGAGATTTGATAAAATTATTTTTGACATTTCAAAAAACGGTCGATAAATAACTTAAGAAAAAAAACTGGTCTGTTGACTGACAGAAATTACTTTCCATTACATCCTTTCACTTATACAACTGTGAAAAAAAATACTGTACACATGCATCACAAGGTTACCGCTCATCCTTTCATGAGCAGTAACTTTTCCAAATGCTGCCACTCGTTCCTCCATCAGTCATGACAGATAATGATGTGTACACAGATAATACTTTCATTTATAGACATTATAGTAATAAAACACTACAAACCTGTAACATGTACAATAGTGAGTTTTTGCATTGAATTGTTGGTGATTTTACTGAAAATCCTTTTTTTTTTTTTTTTGTTCTTTATTCTTTCAACTTTTCCTTCCTCTGACCTCGTGTCTTCCTGCTTGTTTCTCCTATACAGAGTAGTATAAACAGCATGATGAGTATGTACAGTGAGACCGGTGACTATGGCAACGCCAGGGTGAGCGGCGAGATCCTGCTGAACATCAGCTACAGCTACAAAACCGGCGCGCTCAACGTCATGGTCAAAGAGTGTCACAACCTGGCGACGGGAGACGAGAGGAAGCAGCGAACGGACGCGTGAGTGTGCACATGTACACGCACACAACACACGAGACACAGATACAGAGATTTACAGATATACATAAATATGATGGAGGGACTAATAATAACAGCTCATCACAGATTCATTGGATCATCAAAAACAAAATATAGTTCAACTCCAGAACTTTTGAAATAAACAGAAAAACTCACCATCATCTCATTTACATGTTGTGTCTCAGCTAAATAAAAACCATTAGTTTCATAATGAGATTGAGAAAGCAGAGCAACATTTTAATTAGGATTTTTATTTTTTTATTTTATCTCATTAGTGGTAAATAAGTAATTTACCGATGCTTCATTGACCAGTTATGTGAATGAAAACAGCTTCTAGGTTTTCTAGGTCTGTCTCGCTAATAAACCCATTAGTTTCTCATTGATTTTAAATAGTCTTTAGTGAAAAATGAATCATCACAATCAACAAATCACCTTTTTGTTGGGTCTTTGCCAAACGTTGATTGCCGTATTAACATAAAACATAAAAGAAAATCAATGTATATTGATCTTAAATCATCAGCTTTGTAATGGCTGAGTCACTTGTGTCTTTTCCTCGGCAGCTACGTGAAGACGTACCTGCTGCCAGATACGTCACGACAGAGCAAGAGGAAGACGAGCATCAAGGCGAACAGCATCAACCCCGTCTTCAATGAGAATCTGAGGGTCAGTGGATGAAAAGTTTATTCATCTGATCTCAGATCTTTCATCATAAAGCTCATGTTTGTTGTTGTTTTTTCGTGCAGTACGTGATCAGCCACTCGCAGCTGGAGACACGGACCCTGCAGGTTTCCGTGTGGCACCACGACAGGTTCGGACACAACAGCTTCCTCGGAGAAGTGGAGCTGACCTTTGACAGCTGGGAGTTTGATTCCCAGATAGAGGAGTGGTACGCTCTGCAGCCAAAGGTATCAACAACATTGTCTTCTTCTTCTTCTTCTGTATTATACAGAAAAACACATACCAGAGTTTAAATGGTATGTGAATGGTGTTTGTGTAGGTGGAGAATAGCATAGATACCACAGTCCAGTATAAAGGAGAACTGACAGTCGTGTTAAAGTACATACCTGCTGAGAAAAACCTCACGCTGCCTCTGGACCAAGTACAAGGTAGATCCTGAACTAACATATTATGTTATGTTATGTTATGTTATGTTATGTTATGTTATGTTATGTTATACACTATAATTTTAGATAGATGTATCCTCTTTTCATATTTGTTTGTTTGTTATCATTTTATTGGAAGTAAAACAGTCACACTCAATTATTTTCTAGGTTTAATTTAATTAAATTGAAAATGAAAAAATGTATTTTTTAGTCTAAATTGAATTTTTTATTTGATAACATGCTGATCGATAAAAGATAAACTTCTCAAAAACTTACTTGTGTATCAAATATGACAGTTGGCAACATAAGGTTAAGATATTTTTCCCAATTAAAATCAAAATGTCATTTATAGAGAAGTATTTTGTACTTTCTGATCAGAGTGTTTCTAGTGTTATATCTGTAGGTCTGCCCTCACAAATATATCTACAAATATATTTGTATTGAATTAGATTTAAAAAAAAAAACAATTTATCTTTTTATAACTTTATTTTTATTCTTGTGAATTACAATTTCTAATCATTTTTTTTACTTTATTCTAAAACTATTCAAATAAAACATCATTGATGAATCTGATCTTTTTGGCAAATTCAAGACAATTACTTTACAACAAATGTGCCTTGTTTTCGTAGATAAATAAACCTGCAATAAACCAGTTGTTTATTCTTCCTCTCTCTCCGTCTCAGTGAAGAAAGGTTTCCTGAAAAGCAAGAAGACGAGCAGCTTCACTCTGCCTAAAGGGGGCATGGTTGAGCTGCTGGTCAAAGGAGCTAAAAACCTAACGGCTGTGAAGTCTGGAGGCACGTCCGATCCGTTTGTGAAAGGGTGAGATGCTACCTGGTTGTTACAGAACAGGTCTTTTATATACACATGTATGAATAGAGTGCAGTAAAGCTGCTTTTCTTTCATTCAGGTACCTGCTCCCTGACACAAACAAGTCAACGAAGCACAAGACGGCGGTGGAGCGACGCACGGTGAACCCACAGTGGAACCACACGTTCACCTACTGCGGCCTGCAGCAGGGAGACCTGGACAACATCTGCCTGGAGCTCACGGTGTGGGACAAAGAGGCGCTGGCCAGCAACGTCTTCCTGGGAGGAGTGAGGCTGGGGGCTGGCACAGGTGTGTGTATCTGTGTGTGTGTGTGTGTGTGTGTGTGTGTGTGTGTGTGAGGCAGATTACTGCAGAAATATCTGATCACACTGTGTTAGTATGTGAAACATCACAGTGAATTATTTTTCTACAATAAGGTCAACGTCTTGGAGGGAATTTCAAATAAAAACATTTCTCTAACTAAACTAAAGTAACTACAGTTTATAATGATAAAAGAAAGAAAAACATCTTGAAAATATCTAAATCAAGAGCATATATAGTGGATGGTATAAGAGTGTTTGTCCTCTGACTGAGAAGAGAAGAGAAGTTGTATAACTTCAATATTATTCATAGTAATAATTAACTATTTCTTTTCAACTGCTGTCATTAAGTAACATTTGTCATCATTAAATGATGATAAAAGGAAAAGTTGGGACATTGTGTGACATGTTTATATGGAGTCAATAAGTAATTTGTGGGTTGTATAAGGATATGACATTAGATACAGATATAAAAAAAAGGTTATAAAATCTATCAACACCTCTGAAGCTCAGAAATAAAAAACAACAATTACAGAAAGTCACTGTACCAGGTCAAATAATAGTCATCACACCCTCCTTCTCTTCTCTCGACAACCCTGAGCAAATGAACAAAATGTCCAAACTGTTCCTTTTTTAAATTGATTTTATCTTTATTTGTTTTTCAAAGGTTGAAAAAAAAGAAAGCGTGTTGTCCTTTATATTTAGACTAATTTAGTCGTATTCCTCTGCTGTTAAGGTTGAAGAGTTAAAGAGATGAAAATCTGATTTTATTTTTGACCTGTGCTGTTTAAAATGTGGCTTTGTAAAGTCACAGTTGTGCTCACGGCTCAATAACTTGAATCTTTATTTGCATCTTCATTAATTTACGATTACACGACAATTACGATACTGACTCCAGATATCAGTTCATCAAATAATAACAACAGAGTGGAGCGTTTGTGTCCACAGGCTCCACTACTCGATCTGTCAAAGTAAAACAAATATGCCTGTGTGTGTTTCTCCCCCTGAAGGGATGAGTTACGGGAACGAGGTAGACTGGATGGACTCATACGGGGAAGAACAGCGACTGTGGCAACGCATGATTGAAAACCCAGAAGTCCCTCAGGAGTGCACGCTGATGCTGCGAGCCAGCATGCGTAAGCGCAACACATGAGCCGAACCGAAGCACAGACAAGAGAGGATAAAAGAGAATAACAGAGGCAGATCTAGAAAGAGAAGGAAGTCGGGTGATGAGAGAGAAAGAGACGCCTCCATCCAGAGAGATGCTCTGTTCAGACCCCTTCTCCTCAGCCAGTCATGCCTTACACACTCATCTACACATGCCCCTCTGCTCTCCAACACATCTCGTCTTGACCAAGCACTGCTGTTTTACTGCTGTATATTTTAAAAGAAAAGAAAACAAAAAAAACGTGTTGTATGTATGTAACGTACCAAACCTACGGAATAAGCACACGGCGTAAAACTCCCGATGTGTCCGTCCTCGTCTCTGTGATTCACGCTCCAGAGTCATTAACGTATATGTACAGCTGACGGAGACCATTAGTAAAGTAGTAGATGAGGCACTGATCAATAATGTAGAGAGACTTTAGACATTCCTTTTATGAACCCCCCTGAGCTGCATCCTGGTCTGAAGCACACAACAAAGCTGAGATTCATCACCCTCATAAACGCTTGTGTACCGAGGTGGAAAGTGACTAGTGTTAGTGCTGCGACCTGAATTAATTATTATTACTGAAGCTGCATGATGATCATTTGAGGTTAGGTAGATTATAATAGTAGCACTTCTCAGAATATTTACACTTATTATGGTCATTTTATTTCACTAAATGGGTGAAAAACATCATCAAAGCAGATTGGAGTATCGTACGTTTTTACCTTTCAAAAAATAACTAAGCACAACAAAATTGTACTGGGTTGAAAGTAAAATATAATCAAATATCTTTTTCAGTTACTTTATTGATTTGTTTTCCGATTCAATCATTTATCGATTATTGTGATTGATTGTTAATGCGACAAAATGGCCAACAAATCTTTCACAGTTGATGGTTACAGAAAAACAGGAAATCTTCCCATTTGAGAAACTCGAACCATCAAATGTTGATCATCTCGTACTATCGATCAATCTACAGAAATATCTAAACAACCATTGGACGTTTTCAGATCAAATTCTGTACAAACGTTCATGAATCCAACATTTAGTTTCTCCATTAAAATGTTTTTATATTTAATGGATGAAATGACCCAACTTGTTTGTAAAGACGTTTGATGTCACCAGTTTGTTTGGTGAATCCAGTCGCCTCAAGTTGTGGTTTTAGTTGCGGCATCTCAACTGTTTTATTTGTTGGTTTACAAACTGAAAACTACCGATATTTCCCATCAACCCTGGCTGTTCATTTAACAAAAGAGTCTTTAACCTACAAGGAAAATTAGGTGGGTTTTAATTTAGACCAAATGAATACATATGGACATTTCTAAAAAATTTGTTTTGAAATACCACCCCCTAGTGTCTGGACCTGAAATGTTACATACATGTTATATTAGACATGTATGTCTAATATTTATTTTCCATTGAAAGTGGTTGTGACACTTGTCACAATTGTTTATTTTATTTTATTTTAAGGGTTAAACCTAAGTATTTACTGAACAATAAACCTGATTAGCATCTGCATGCTAGCACTGTCATTTTGAGCAAGTGCAAGTTCTTGCAGTTTAAGAAAAAAAAAGTACTCCCATGTAGTTACTTTCCACCCTTGGTTGCCTGAAAAAAAAAAAAAAAAAAAAAAAATCAGTAGCACAAAGTCTAGACACATGACGCGATCTGGACTGGCTTCAATGTAAATGAACATAACACTGTATCAGTGTGATAATAGAAACTGCATGGTACTGTATTAAAGAAAACAGAGGTAGAAGAACAAAATAAGGTTATAAAAGCACTGATAATTATGACATCACTTTACACTCAGAGGAGAAAGTGCAATTTTCAGTGCTATCCCAGGAACCCTGAGGCGCGGGCTGTGTGTTATAGAGTGAGTCAGCACTGAGGCGAGCTGCCTTCATCTCAGGGGGGGCCTAATGATGAGTCAGTGACAGTCACCTTGTCCCTGTCGCCCAGGCCTCTGCGACCCACCATCCTGTGATGAATCACGCAGTTCACACACACACACACACACACACACACACACACAGAAAGAAACCATTCTCAAGTTAAACCTTGGACAACCATTTTTCACAAGGAATGCCAGTACTGTCCACTTGTCCTTGACAAACCCGTTGATCCGTTGCTCTGAACTGATAGAGCAAAAACACCTACACACTCCACAATAATAGTAATAATACATGGTGTTCACTGTACAACATAGTTAGATGAGAGATTCATGCAATACCTGATTAGTGAAGAAACTCTTGATGTGCAGCATGTACCGTCTCTGTTGGTCTGGTTTCCAAGCATAAGATTCACTGTATTCAAACCTATTTTGTCCTAAATGTGTTACAGGAATATTTTGAAATAAAAACATCTTTCCATAGAATGACTGATTGCTGTTTTTTTTTGTTGTGGTTTATTTTTTTTTATGTAGTATTTACATCTAATCACTTTAATTTCTTGGCAATTTTTGACTGTTAATGTTCAAAACTACCAGTCTTTTCAATTTTAGATCAAAATAATGAGCTTCTGTGACCATGGACTGGTCCACTAAGGCCCCCGTCTTCAACTGCAGCCCAATCCACATTACACCGGGCACCCTGTCGGGTGAAGGCCTGGCCACCTGGCACTCACTACCAGCCCCCTAGCCTGGCTCCAAGGTGGGGCCTCGGTGGCCCTCTGGGCAGGGTACACTAGTACCTTGTTTGCTTCATCATCAGGGATTTTTGAACCACTCTGAGTCTGCCCCTTTGCCTAGGACCACTTTGCCTGGGGGACTTTACCAGTGGCTAAAGCCCCCGACAACACAGCTCCTAGGGTCCCTAGGGTACACAAACCCCTCCACCACGGCAAGGTGACGGTTCTCAGAGGGGTATTTTTTATGTCTCAAGACTGGCCTGGGTCCTGTCAGAGGAGTTGGTGGAAGTGGCCATGGAGAGGAGGATCTGGGCTGTGGTCCTCCCCAGGACCTACCGGATAAAACCGGAGAAGATGAGACAAGACGAAAATAATAATTTTAAATTGAAATATTCACATAAGAAAAGCTGAAACCAGTAAATATTTGTCAATTTCGTCTTTTGTCTATGATCAAAACACTTAATGGACTGGTCACTTAATGACAACTGGTCAGAACAGTTGTCAAATTCCTCAAATTCTGTCAACCAGCGTTTTGTTTCATTGTCGCTAGAAAACAAACACACTAGAAACACTAGAAACCAAACTGTTGTACCTACAGGTTTAAAGACTCAGGTTCTTCACCGGTTGAATGTCTTTTAACATTTAACTGGTTTGTGTCAAAGACTATGAGTCTGACTGTAGCGTTTCTGCCTTAATGTTTTCTGACAAGCCAGAGAAGGATCCAGATCCAGAATAGAAACCATGTAATTTGTTTTACACACTGTTGGACATAAACAAAAATGTTTTTAAAAAATGTTAAACCATCACATTTTAAATCTGATCCACATGCATCTACAATCCTGTATGTTTGATTTAAACTGGACCTACTGCTGCTCGTCTCGAAACACCAGTACATCACAAGAAGCTCTGCATGATGCAACAATGCTGCCATCAGTGACAAGCATGCAACTCAAATTTCATCCATTACACCCACAAGTAGCATTTGTCTGTTACACGCAGCCTGAAAAGTTGAACGCCACTGTGTTTGTTTTTGGACTTGAAAGACAAATAAGCCTGAGTCTACATGGAGGACAGTGGCTCTGTGAGGTTTTTTTTTTTTTAGACACAGTAGTGGAGAAGAAAATACTAATGTCAGCTTGGCAGTGCGCTGCATGGCTAAAATGGTGTCAACCAAGTGAAATGTTTGCTGTCCTCACCATCTTAGTTTATCCTTGGTAAATACTTCAAAATACAGTTCAGGCTTTTAAACTGTATAAAACCTCCAATAATATCTTCTGTAAGAGACTATTTTGCTCGAGCAGTAGTTTTAAAGCCAAAATGAAATCTCTAAATAACTGATTTAGTTCTTCACTGGCTTTGCTTTGTATACAGATATCCGTGTTGATGACGGTTGTGATGTGTAGCTTTGTTGTTTGTCTAGTTTGTTTACTCTGCATTTGTGTAATTTCAGACCTGACAGACCTTTAAGGATATTTTCCACGGTGCGTTGAAGAATTGTAAATTCATCACGTTTCATCACTTTAATTGTGAAGAGATGATGTGTGACAAACATTTTACTGCCAACACAACTTGCTGGAAGAAAATACTAATTTGAGACTAGATGATGATGATCGTGGGACTAGAGGTTTGGATCTTTGTACAATATAAATCATAAGTCAACAGAGACTAAGAGCCAATCCCATTTCTACCTCGTAGCTCTATCCCTTCTCTTTTTGCGCGTTTACGTTAGTAGAAGGTTTATCTGTCTTGATTCTCTTTTAGATGAAGGTTGAAGGGTCACAACCCTCCAAACGAAGCTGTTCCAGGACCAGCACTTCAAACAAAGGGGTATAAGAAATTTCCCAGCATGCACCAGGACAAGGATGCAGTTGTCAAAAAAGTTAGCAATTTAATTAATAAATTAAAAAATACATGTAACTTATTAAGCTAACTGATCACTAATCAATAACATTAATTAACGTTAACATTAGCTTAGCAACCGCTAGTTGTCACTTTGCTAACATTTTCCATTCATTTGATACCAGGATCTTTTCTGATGAAATGTCCGATTAATGTAGACAAATCTCTTGTCAGTTGTAAAAAAATCCATCACCAACTGATCAACATAAACGAGTCTGTAGACGCCATCTTTGTTTGTTGTCATGGAGACTTGTCACATCTTTGTATGTAGCAACTAGTAGTGACTTATGATGACATATAACGGTAAAGTAGTGGTGTCTCATTTCCATTTCCACTTCCATTTCACTTTGTTTCAAGGGACGAAGGGTAAAAAAGAGAAATGGGATTGGCTGTAAATGGTGCACTGAGACGGAACCAAATATTATCTTAATCCATAAAATAGTTGTCAAGATATTTCACTTTCACAGACAAACATAAAAACCTCATAGTCACCCTAAAGGAAAAGTTAATGGATCACGAAAATCACTATGATCCAGCCTCTGGGGAATCATGCATGTCCATACAGAACTTGAATTTCCTATTTTTCTTTGTCTTTATTAGACAAAATAAACAATCTGAGGACATGAACCTCGAGTTGGTGATGAACATTTTCACATTTTTTAGCTTTATTTGGTGGTAAAGTATTTTTTCATCCTGTAAGAGCTGTTAAAAGTTTCATCATAAATATGGATTTAAAGAAAATTTCAATGAATACTTGTATCACGTATCTTGAAGAGGCTCAAACTGACCAGTACTGCAAGAGAAAAGGTTGAAATTGATTTTCAGCAAATGTGTTTTACTGTTATTTTAAGAAAAGAACGATTTTCAGTTCATAACTGCAGACAAACAAAATGAGTTTCTCTCTTCAACTCAACGTCCTCAGATGATCTTACACGTCTCTCACACTTACACCGACACACTGACGATCGCAGCCTCCATGATAAACATATTTAATCAGTGTTTTTGTAAAAATCTGACGCACATGCGCAGATGAACTGCACATCATCAAACACACAGTTTTCCAGAGTGTCAGAGTACATCATTATTAGAGAAGTGAGACATAAATATTAGATGAGGAAAAAAGGTTTTCCAGTTCATACAGTAAAAAGACTTTTTGTACAAAAAAGTAAAACATATTTCAGATTTGAAAATATTAATAATAATAACAATAAAACATATAGAAAGACAAGATTCAGAAATCAATATGATTGTAATGTATGTTTGACCCATTCCATTTAATAATCTCTTTTAATAAATCTGCCTGCTTCAGATCAGCACCATGACTGACATCACACACACACGCGCACACACACACACACAAACACACACACAAACACACACACACACCTTCAGGATACAGGACTGAGAGAGTTCAGGTAGGAGTGTGTGACATCTGGATAGAAACAGAAGAACAGAGCAGGTTCTGTCGACTGTGACTGAGGAAGAAAGGGATCAAAGATGGCGGACAGTCCTTGGATGTGCACCGAAAGACCGCGGGGGCGTGTTTTATGATTGACAGGTCTGACCTGCCTCTTGCTGTAGCAACATCTCATCCTTACGGAGCGGGAAAGTGTCGATGGTGGTGAATAATTCAGCCGCCGTGATGGGGAACGGGTAGCGTTGCTTGTCCACGCCCTGCTTGTCTACCAGCACCATTTGGAAAGATCTTTGTGGGATTTGGAGCAGTAACCTAGGAAACACATCAGCTCAATTAAGCATCTGTAGAGAGTGTGTTTGAGTATTTGTGTGTGTTGGGTGTGAGTTTGTGTGTGTACCTGATCTGCAGGGCGAGTGCTGGGGGGAGCAGCCTGTGCCGAATTCGTCCAATCTGAGCCGGGTAAGTCCCAACCAGCTCAATTACTGTGACATGCCTCAGGTCCAAACCACACTGAGCGTGCTGAGAGACAGAAGGAAACAAACTGATCTTTAAGTTTTACAGCATTGTTATCAACTCCAACACCAGAAAAAAAACAACTAACAGCTGATGTTATAAAACTCTGCTGAACAAAAAGTACCAGCGATGCAAGAAATGATTATTTTATGACTCATTAAAGTTTCCCTCCACTTAAAAATATGTTTTACTTATCGCTGACCTACAGCATGAACTGCACTTACAGCTCCACTTATAAATGGAGGCTGTTGTATATAAAACTGATGGATGACAATATAATAAAACAATTAAATTAAAAAGAAGTCTTCGAGGGAGACTAATTTAATGTTCTTACATCTGCTGACGAGTATATTAAAGTGTGTTATAACCCATTTATTACTGTTTATATGCTGCTCAGAAACTTAAAGTTGTTAA
Organism: Polydactylus sextarius; assembly: GCA_016801845.1. NCBI lineage: Eukaryota > Metazoa > Chordata > Actinopteri > Polynemidae > Polydactylus > Polydactylus sextarius. The sequence goes on along the minus strand of CM028912.1, from coordinate 4,794,877 downwards.
AGATTTATTTTCTTCAAACAAGAGAAAATCAAAGCTGCTGCTGCAGTGACATGAATTATTCTTACTATTGTTTTAACAATATAACTCGTATCAAATCCAAACCCAACAGTTATTTATAGTTGCTCGATAAAAGCAGCAAATGCTCATATATATGACATTTGTGCTTGAAAAAAAAAAAGATTGATTACCCATATAGTTTCTGATTAGAGACAGCACAACCCCAGTCACTTCTAAAGGTCAAGTGTTTAATGGCAGCTCTGACATGATGGTTTCTGATGTAGTGTGAGGAACATCCAGCTCCAGAATAACTTCATCAGAGCCGGTGTCAGTGTCATTTATTCATCGCTTTGGCATTTTCTATCCATCAGGACACATTCCCTCCTACTTTACTTTGTCTAACTGCTTTTTCCCCTCTTGTGTAGCTGAGCGAGAAAAAGAAAACCGAGCACACAAACACAGTGAGAGCAACGTTTACAGACAAATCACTGCAGCATCGACTTCTATTGCGTCTGCTTTTTCTCCCGGCATCACAGCCACGTCGCTCACGACTCACGACTCATTGTTCTGTCTGTGAGTCGTGCTTCACCTGTAAGTTTGTCATCTGGAAGCGGTAATTATGATTGGCGGCCGTCGGGGCCGAGATAATGAGCAGCCGCCTCTTCTCGTAGAACTGGTCCAGCAGCGCCGCGGCCGACCGCACTCCCACGTTAATGTTCATGGCTGCGAAGATAATGAATGCATTTAAAATCAAATAAGAAACACGTGCACCACTAGTGGTGTGTTGGACAGCACACACACTGATCATGCACAATTGAGTATTAATTGCTGATGGTCTGTTGCACAAAAGCTTCCAACACACACTCTTTCTCCCATCTGCCTCTTTTTCATGTCTCACAGACACAAACATTCGATAGTGAGGCATCCAGTATTGATTTTTCTGATCAATAGACGGCATTTTCTCCTCCACTGAGCTTCTCACAGGAGACCAGTTTAGCACAGGTAGGCAAAGTTTATATAAGACTTTGTTTATTGCTACTGTGCCACAAGACAGTAGATCAGCGTTAAATGAGAGTCTAAGTGGCCTAATCAGAAGCTCAAACCAAACTGGCATAAAAATAATCCTTTTTTTGTATATTTATCATTGTAGCCAATTAAAATCACTGCCCAGTTTATGTCAAAGTTATTTTTTTTTTTTACGTAAAATGTTAGAAAAAAAGCCTGAAACATCAAGAGCTGTCTGGCAACGCTGTGTGGAAAAACTAGCATCATTAACTGATGTCAATACCTGGGAAGAACACCAACGGAAAATTTATCAACGGATTTGAACCCAAAATAATGTGTTAAAAATAAAAGCAGAGCTCACAGGAGCCTGGAGGAGGAAGTGTGGTGAACTGTGTGAAAACTATCTGCTTGTTTTTTTTGGTTGAATCTTCTTATTTTTATGAATCTTAAGTTTTGGATATGACCTTACAAATGAAACAGAATTGGGAGGAAACCCAGAAGATTACAGAAGACATTCATACTTATTAAATATTGTTTTGGTTACAGCGATGACAAACTTTCCACAAGAAAACGGACAAATCCCATTAAAAGGGGTGTGTGAGAAATGAAATATTAATGCTGATGTTGAGTCAGAAGGAAACTTTTCTTTACTTTCTCGTTAAAAATAAATAAAACAAGAGCTTAAGTGTGTGTGAGTTTGTGTGTGTGTAGAACATACGTGCACAGTTTGTGTCCGTGCCCGACCAGGTGAGTCCAGACTGACACACTCTGGCGGCGCTGCCCTGCAGCTCGTAGCCGCCGGTGCATCTGAACTCACAAGAGGCGCCGTAGTTATCTCCATCACTGTCGCACTTCATGTAACCGTTGTCTGGGGCGAACAGAGGGCTGCAGCGGCGCACTGAGACAAACAAGGAAAGGCAGGAAACATAATAACAAGCTTTAGCCTTTGTATGTAATTTGTTCAACTAGATTGAATTATGGATTTATCATAGTCGGCTAACAACTACCACATTATTACTTTTTATTACCCAGCTATTTGGATCAGTTGGTCATCGAAGCCTGGTGAATATATCCCATAAAAAAAAAAAAAAAAAAAAAAACTTGCAGTGTGATGACGATGATGGACGCCAGAATTAAATTCCACTGAATGCACTAAATCGCAAAAACAGCAGTTATACTGAGATGTTTTCCATTAACCTGCCTCACTCTTCCATTTTGCTTTATGTCATTAACTGTGGACTGAAAACTTGAAGCTTTTCAAAAGAAAAAAAAAATTTCTGACTCAACAAAACTGACAAATGCACATTAACCGCACGCTATTTAGCCAGAAATAGCTCATTAGTGGAGAGGGAGCAGCTCCTGTCGACTCGGATGAACTTCTGACCTTCGTGCAGCAAAATAACTTCCTGTTAAACCCAGTGAATCTAATACTGTGTTATGTTATGAGTTATTATAGACAAGTTCCTGTGAAGAATTATATAATTTGTTACTAATTAAATCTAAAATATAAGTGAAAAGTTTCCCCTTAAACACAAGAAAACGCTAATTTGTTCCCGGAAAATCTCATGACGTGTAGGTTAAACAAGAGTAACAACTGAACGGTCTGTTTTTCTCTGTAAGTGGTACCAGATAATAGAGACCTGCTGTAAATAACCACGAGGAATGAGGTGTTGCAGAGACCCTGCTACACACAGATGATCAAAAAAACCTCTGTCTCTGTTGGAGAGACTCACCTCTCACTCTGACAGTGAAGCGACAGGATCCTTTGTTCCCTGCTCGGTCAAACACAGTGTAGGACATCTTATGGAGCCCCTCCGGGAAGTCTGATTTTGAAGGTTTTCCTTTCAGGATAACGCTGCAAAATACAGGTTCATTTTTCTTTTATCTTTTGCTGTAATCTTCCACGCACAGGTTCGAAAAACAAAAACAATAGAAGAAAACGCTCAAAGACGATGTGGTGGAGATGAGACTGACTCTGTGAGGATCCCGTCAGCGGTGTCGATGCCCTCTGGTGTGTCCCACGTCACCCTCGCTGTCAGTTTTCCCGGTTCTGCCCATTTATCCTTCACATTAGGACACTTTATTTTGGGAGAATCCATGTCTGAAGAAAGAGAGAAAAAATAAATGTGATGATTATTTGGGTGATTTTTAAAACGATAGGTCATTAATTGCAGACTGAGGTAGACAGAAGCAGCTGGTGGTACCGAGCTAAGCTAAGATTAGCTCCATTAGCTCTTATGTTTCCAGCTGACTCAGCTTGTAAAAGACTCTTTAATGGACACACACATGATACTGTGGTGAAAGACCGAAGATAAAGCTGACAGGTTCTGTGCAAAAAAAAGTCAGCAGCTTCAGCAGTTAATGTAAAAGACACAGACATAAAGAAACAGCCTGTAGTAACAAGGATATAAGCTAAAGGAAGTGTTTATTGGACCTTTAAGAAAACAACAGTCCATGTTTTAAGAAAAACACAAATGAAAATGCCTCCAGCAACCAGTCCAGTTATTGGTAATCGATGCTTTTCCATTTAATTCCAAACAATATAATTGTTGAGGTCTCAATGACCTTTGACCTTCTAATCCTGGTTCATTAGAGTCTAAAAGTCTAAAAGACTGTTTGTGTGTTGAGATTATTAAGTTTACAAGAATAAGAAGCCACTGTGATCTCGACCTATAACCTCTGACAACCAAAATATAATCAGTTCATCTTTTTTTTTGGCTGTAGCAGTAAACACGCAGACACGGGGAGAACATGCAAACTCCACAAAGATTGAAGTTCGACCTGGGAGTCAAACCCAAGACCTTAATACTGTGAGGCAACAGCAATAAGTCACAACATTTAGAAAACAAACACATCTTTACATCTAGAAGATGAAAGTGAATTATCAGGACAAACAGAGACACTAAGAAACAGGCTGACAGAGTTTTTAAGGTGAAAACATGAGTCTTGAAAGTTTCCGTTTAGATTTCATTTCACAAATAGCATGAACTTCGTAAAGACGTGTCGCCTGTGCTGCAGTGAGATCTGTTACCACGGTCACAAGAGTATTTATCCATTTATACGATCAGCTCATTTATACGCATGTCTCAGCTCAGCTGATCACGACTCAGGTGGTGAAGAACTGACAAACATTTATCATTTTTCTGGTGGCACAAGAAAAGCCACAGTATTTTATGTTTGTATATTTACATGTCTAGAGGCCCAAACATCAGCAACACAACTGCTGTATTATGAGAAATAGTCAGTGCCAAGAAGACCTTTATACAGTAGTCTGCAGCCGACACAATGCGCCTTAAGCAAGTAATTAAACCGGTCTCCAGTTTCCATGGTAGGTTTTTCCATTGTAGTTTGCAGACTCACTTGGTCACTGTGAGAAAATAAATTATGCACAGAAAAGTAAAAAAAAAAAACACAGACACACGCAGTCTTACCGACGCAGGTGGGAACAGCAGCGCTCCACGCTTTGTTGTGTTGGCAAGTTGCTGTTTTCTGGCCTTTCAGACTGAATCCAGGAGCACAGAAGAACTCACAGCGAGAGTTGAAGTAGGAACCGTCCGAACACTTGTAGCCGCCGTTAGCGGGCATGTTCATCTTAGGACAGCGGATCTCTATCAAACAGAGAGGTTTTTACAATTTAAAGAAAGACAGAAACAGATAAACTGAGTACACATCTTTATCTGCACTATGTAAAATAAACACTAAAACTTTCACCAGAGGAAGTTTTATCAGAGAAAGTTTTCTCCAGACATAGTGAGAAAGTAATTTTAACAGCAGACAGGAGGATTTTCAGTCTCATTAAACTTCACAGAGACACATCGTTTCTATAAGTGAAGGCAGCATCGGATCAGTTTGTAATCCACCTGTTCATCCTGTATCTTTACACTGTTTTTTTTTTTTCCTCTCTAACATTTACTAAATAGAAATGTATCCTTCAACCTCCTCCCACACACTGCCAGAGATTTCTTTACTCTTTATTCTTCAACTTGCTGCTCACAAATGACTCAAGGAATATTTTTTTCATCTGTATTTCTTTAACATATCTGTAAATCTAAAAGTCATAACATCATATATATATATATATATATATATATATATATATATATACTGTACTATGTTGTTTGTACACATGTTTTGTTTTAGCAGAGCTGTAAAGATCACAAATATTTGTCTCTTACTTTCTTTATGCAGATATAATAAGGAAATACAGAACATGTGTAAAAAGTATTCAAAAACACATAAACTCAACTTCTGAGTCAGACTCTGGCCACCCTCAGATTTATTACCCCAGCAGAGCTTCAGTGACCAACAACCACAAGGAATAAGCTGATAACAAAGTCATTGTTCTACACCCACATCACCAATAGACATGTCTAGTCTGCCAGAAACTGTTGACAGATCCAGATGTGACAGAGGTGACAGGATCAGCTGCTGACTTCACTTCACTCACCCAAAAGAGAAAAGGGAATTCTGCCCTAGTATATAAATATATATATCCAGTCTTGTAGTGATGAAAACATCTGTGTCTATATCTTGTTATTGTTGTTATTTTATAGTGACCCAGTCCACCTGACAGTTGCTGTCTCAGCGTCGGTGCTACATGCTGTCCTCGGTGCTGAAATGTTCTGAACTCGCCTGACAACCTCTTTATTTTTGTTGTTCCTCAAAACAAGCTTGTAAGACTTTCTGAGGGACAAGCAGCAGGTGACACGAACAGAATAAAACACATCAGCTATTTTACTGCCGAGTCCTGCTTTGCCCCCTGAGCGGCAGCATCGGCATCCTGAGCTACAATAGAATAAATTCAGTGTCACATACTGAAAATTATGTTTCTTTCCAAAGAGACCTTCACACCTGCCAAGAGTCGACTTGTAGGAGAAGTATTGGCTCATGTAATTATTTGCAAATTTGCTGTATAAACATAAAGCGATGAAAAAAAAAACAACCGTGAACATCAGATGCAGATGGTTTAAATCCCATGTGGAAGATAAAGACGTCACAAGTGAACAAACACCATCTCCAGAGTCAGGAAACGTTTGTCAGCGTGTGGATGTTGTTGACGTGTTGTTGTTCTCACCTCGGCAGGCGTAGTTGGAGGACCAGTGTTTGCTGGCCATACACACAACCTCGGTGCTCATGGTTTCGTATCCTTGCTTACAGCGGATTTTACAGCGAGCACCCATCACGTTCCTGTAGTGCTCTCCTCTGGGTGTGCGACAGCTCACGTCACCATGTTTCACCTTGATGGGTGCGCACCACGGGGTCCCTAAAAAAACAGAGGAAAGACACAAACACTTTTCCTCCACTGCAGCAAAGCAATTATTTTTACCTTAAACCTAACAACACAAAAATGGAAGAGAAGGTTATTAATCTCAATAAACTCTTACCTGAAGACTGTGAAAACTAAGAGAGAGAGAGAGACTGTAAAGTGTGAAAATGTGAAAACCCGCCCATCATCTGAGTTCAGACAGATTCGGTGGATTTCTCATTACCTTATCTGCAACTCGCCTTAATCCAACAGTGTCTCATGAGGCAAAGGTGATAGTCTCACTTGAGGGAAAGACAGATAATGATGCACAGAGAGCACTTAAGTTTGACAATGTGTGTGTGTGATAGAGTGAGAAAACCTCCACCCAGATAAAAAAAAAGTGCAGCTTTTTATTACTACTTATCACACGTTTGGTTTTTAACAACCATCTCTGCATCAATTTTCACCTCTCGTATCTTTATTTTTAGCACAATTAACAGTCTTAATGAACCTTTAAAACACCGGTGTGATCTAATCATGTCACGGCATAAATACAAAGTCACATTTGACTTTTTTGAAGCAGTAGTTTTATATTTGATTATAGTTTTTGTTTGATGTTGATAAACCAGAGGTAAAATAATACAAATTATGTATTTTATGTGTAATTTGTGGGTTTTTTGTGTTTTTTTTAAATATATAAGGAAATAAGTTCTTAGGTTATTGCAAATATTTGTGTATATGTTCGTGTTTGTCTCAATTTGACCTTTTACAAATATATTTACACCTTTTGGCAACCTTATGATAGATAGATAGACGACTTATTGATCCCTTTGTGAGGTTCCCTCAGGGAAATTGAAGACGTGTGTATTCACATCATACATATACTACTTTTTAAATATAGTACATAAAAGCAGTAACAGTGTTTTAAGCTTTAAAGGAATTAATACACATTTTCATTCACAACATTTAAGTGAACATTTAGAGTTTGGTTGATGTTTTATTTTCATCGCAGCCAAACCTAAAAATGCTCTGGTGATATTTTGACTTCTTTGGCTCAGTTAAACAGTAACAAAATCCACCTCTATATGACTTTAATTACCATGTTGTATTTCAGTTGGTGAAACTGAGAATTAAAAAATGACAAATTGCCATTTTTATGAGCGATTATATCATCGGTTACGCCTCCGCCAACAACCAGCGAAGTATCTGTGAGAAGTTTCCGGTTTTGACCAAGAAACAGTCCAACACATAATTCACAGATTTTATCAGACAGATGTGTCAGATAACTTCATTTGCTTTCTATTGTCCATCTCTACAATAGTTGCGTAAGAATTCATTGTCTAAAGCCAAGTTTGAGAGGCCACAAGGTTCGTTTCTAATACATGAAAATCACAATCTGCAGTTTATTTCCTGTTGGCTCAGGACAAACACTCGGCTCTGTAGTCCCACACATACACACACTCTTGTATGTGCACATTTGCGGTGAAAGAGAATACACACACCAGCTTAGGCTAATTTCCAGTTGGAATAAAAATGAGTATTCATTACACAGCAAACCATCTCTCTCTCTCTCTCTCTCTCTCTCTCAGTCTCTTACTGGCAGTAAGTCTGCAGAGGGACTGAGTAAGAGAAAATAACACTACACTTCAGCTTTTACACAAACGGAGAGTTTGGTTTGGCGTAGAAAATAATGTTCCGTGTCTAACTGACCCCGAATTTAAAACTGGAAGCTACTTTGACGCAACTCAGTCAGTATCAGTGTCAGTTTACAAAATTGGCTGAACTACCTGGCGTTAAATTATGGCTCTTAAAAGACGCAGGCAAAGAAAAAAGAAAAAAAAAATAATAATAATACAGTTTTTCTAATTTTAATCCTGTGTATTATTATCCTGAGAATAACAAAGAAAATCCCTTTTTTTATCATCCTTTAAAGTATTAAATTATTCCCTGGGCGTATATACATAAATTAAACCAATCAAATGATATTGGAGGCAACAGCTTTATGTTTTATGGTAGCTGTGTTTGTGTTTGGCTTCAGGTGATAAAATGGGGCTTATTTGCTATTTCTCTGTGACTTTAAGACTAGAAAAGACTTGGTTAACCCTCAAACAGCCTGGGAAAAATGGATGCACATATATAAGTATGTGTTTTTATGTGAAACAAACCTTTATATCTACGAGAATACCAGTCCTCGTCGTCTCCGTAGGCGTAGTGTCCTGACCCTGGGGATGAAAGAAGAGAAGAAACTGCAACTAATACAGAGAAAAGAGCAACATCCAAGATGTTAAGCAATGTTGAGTGAAACAACTGTCCTGGGCTGACTTGTGGGCCTTTTTTTCTTCCTTTGTTTAGTTTCTTAACAGCACCAGTAACAGGCTTCAAAACATTGCTTAACTGTTCATTTGAACCAGACTTCAGGGGGTGCGATGTGGATCTTTTGGACAGGACACATGCGGAAAAGATAAACCTCAAAAGATCCACTTTTTCCAGCTGCTTTGGAAAAAAAAAAACTAATCTATTACCCCCAATTTTTCATTTGGTAGAAATGAAACTTTTTGTTCCCGTAGATTATACTTACCTAAGAAAGAAATCCATTTTCCATCTTTAACAGCGAACACATTTCTCAGACACAGTAAAATATATTCAGACCATAAAACAGCAGCTTTCATGAGGAACCGAAATGTTTTTCGGCGATGGCTGCAGAGCTGGTGGAGGACACAGCTGAGCGGTGCTGATAAAAGACAAATGTGAGGGGAATTGTGATGAGTAAGGGGGATTATTTTAGGAACAAGGAGGAAGAGATTTTCGGGCAGAGCAGGTCAGGAAGTAATAAAAACAGAGAGAGGAAAGGGTGAGGAAAGGGTTAAAGTAGAGGGGAGGGGACGGGTGTTCAACCTTGGCCCCGGGATGTTATGAACCCTGGTGTGAATGTGTCCTCTGTTCAGGATCCACAAGGGAGGAGTGTTCAGCCTCCGTCAGCTTCAGATATCAGCCGCGTGTTGATCAATGAACCTGATACTGTGAGGACATCTCACGTCCCAGTTCCCCCGTTTCTCATCGTGGCTTTTCTGTTTTCTGTCTAATAAAAGCTATCTGCAGCAAAAATCCTTCAAGCCATCTAACACACACACACACACACACACACAACAAGCTTTGAGGTTTTTAGCAGTCACATCACATAGCTTGGATTGTACAGAGCAAACCCACATACTGAGTGAGTCACATTTAGCTGTCTAATGGGAAAAGTTTAGTGAGTGATTCTTAATGGGGATAAGAAGGAAGTCTGAGAGAGGTATGGAAAACTAATTACAGGTGTGTACATTTGTGTGAGTGTGTGTGTGTGTGTGTGTGAGAGAGAGACAGAGAGAGACATGAACACTGGTTGCAGCCACATTCACCAGAAAAATGATGAGTTGTGTAAAAAATCTGCAGCCGAGCGGCAAACTGGATTTAACAATTTACATTACGGTGGGAAGGTGTTACCATAAACTGTTACTTTCTCTCCTCTCAAAATGCAAATAGCTTCATGGGAATGACTTTTAAAATTATGATCTAAATTGGGGTTTTTATAACATTTGTTGGTACTGTTTATATTCTGATAAATTCAAAACTGTGTCAAACTCAAAGGTCTAGTTATGTCAGAGACATTAATTTTACTGTCATATATATATAAAACAAAGGACCACATCCTCTCATTTGAGAAGCTGGAAGAAACAGTTTGGCATTTCTTCACTAGCTGGGAAGTAATCAAAGTTTTCATTATTGGACTAGATCTCTGCTTATTCCCGCTCTGGAGAGTTTCCTTCACAAGCACGAGGAATTCACAGGAAACAGAAAAACGAAGCGTGCATCCAGTTCAATTTACATTCATTGATAAAAGTCTCCCTGTTCGCTGCCTTTAAATCAAACTGTTTTAAATTACAGCTAATGTTGCAAGTGTTTTTTATTGGATTAGCACCAATGGACTTTTTATCATTAACCAATCGCAGGAAATGTGATGTGTAATCATCACTGAGGTTTGTGTCGACTCATAAACGTGTTTACAAGACTTTTATTTGACAGTTTTAAATAACTGCAGCATGAAGTAATGATTATTGTTTTGTTGACAAATATGTCCACACACAAACCTGCACCTCATTTAGTAATCAGCTTTGACCACTAGCGCCACCTGCAGTCAATGAGTGTTACAGCAGCAGTTCTCTGTTTATCTATCAGGTTATTGGCAGATGCACAAGTCAACTGTATGTTGTTATTTTGACTCCCTGATGAAGGTTTTACTCCATAATATGTAGGAGTTTTTAAACGGTTTAAATGACCTAGCCATGACAATAAAGGCTTTTTTTTAACTTGTACAATGAATCAATGCCATCAAGCTTTGTTTGGTTGTACATTTATTGTTCTTAACATCCATTTATTTAACAGTCATTGTCCTCTGAGTCAGTACTATACTGGGTTGAGACTTAACTAAATAAACTACTGGAACAAAACTGTCAAATGTCCCAGCATTGAGCAGAAACTCTACTTTCTTTTTTGCTGGAGTTGTCTTTGTGTAAAACTCTTCAATATGAGTGTGCTGATATGAGAGTGCATGAATTATAGGCTTCACTATGAAAAAAACAACTAGAAGTAAAACTGATGACATCTGCATCCAGTTTCCAAGTTTATCCAAGTTTGTAACTTTCTCCTGGTACCGTACAACCAACTACAGCATTAACAGCTTGTTATTTACTAGTCTGGCAGAAATGTTGCATATTCAGCATCAAACTTCATCCAGCTCCCATCCCAAATGGCATCATGTCGCTTCCCGACAAATGTATAAAACGTCTATTCCTGGTCTTCCTCCCTCTATCCCCGGGCCTCCTCCCTTCCCTTTCCTCTCTTTTTTTCCATTCATTCACCCCAACCAGTCGAGGCAGATGACCACCCACTCTGAACTTGTTTCTGCTGAAGGTTTCTTCCTGTTAAAGGGAGTTTTTCTTCTCAGTTGTCACTGAGTGCTTGCTCACTATGGGAACTGTTGGGTTTTTTTCTTCTCTATAATATTGCAGAGTGTCTTGAGATGAATGTTTTTGTGGTTTGATGCCACACAAATAAAACTGAATTGAATAACAACTCAGTGTAACGTCCTCAGAGGATGATTTTTTATATATATAAAAGCAATGATGGCTGAAGCAGTCAGCTCATTCTTGGCTTATTTGATGACAGCAAATATTTACATAAAGGCCTTAACGTCATTATCCGCAGATCTAAATAAATGCTGCCGTTCCTTTACTTGCCCGTAGGTGGTGCAGGCTGGACTGGATATAAATTGGCTGAACTTAATTCGTCCTCTTTGATAAAGGCATTCCAGGTCCAAACAAGTCCAAGACAAGAATATGTGATCTGAGACCAACCTCAGCTCGTATCTAATAAACCTGTCAACGTGAAAAAGTGGGATCGACAGCCAGCATCACCTTCCTGTTCAACTCTCCTACTTCAAAAGAGTTCTTAGGGCTAAACATGTCAAAATATTAATAGCGATGGGAATATAAACCCTACAGAGCCTGATATTCCAATTAGCTTTTCTCTGCAGGCCTGTAGTCTAATCTGTCATTACGTGGAAGCTCACTCCCGCTAAATGTTGGGGTGTAGCCACAGGCTAACAGAGCTGAGGAGAGCAGAAAATAAAAGAGGAACGTCATTTCACTCTCATCAACATGCTGTGATTATAGCTATATAATGTATTTTTGCATCATTAATGACTTCTGCTCCAGTTTTACTGTACACCAACACGTCAGCTGCTGCAGGTTCCTTAATCACATCAATGAGCTGCGACTCCTCTGGTTTGTGTCATTCATAAAATAATGGTGCATTTCCATCAAAGGCTCAGTAGCTACTTGACAGCTCAGGAGGACGACGCACAACATCACCTGAGAGAAACAATGAATGAGTAATAGTTGTTAACGGGGAATGATTCATTTAGACAGCGTTCAGTGTGTAGACTCACAGTCTGAGACGAGTTGGCTCTTCTTAAAGCTGCACTCGTGCATTTTTTATTAAGAGCAGATCAAATGAGAACGCAGCGAACTCAGCAGCTTCTCTCAACTTTAACAATGGAGTATTTTAATGTTTTGACCACAGAAGCAACACAAATCTTCCTAAAAAAAATAAAATTATTATAAAAGTCATGTATTAAATTATATTTGAACCAGTTTGGACTCAGTTCACATAAACCTGCTAAATTAAAGTTAAGACTTCTGTCCAGCTGTTAATTCATATAATATTCACTATATGTTTATCTGTGACAGTTGCTTCTTATTTATTACTTTTTTGCAAATATTGTCCAATTAAAGTCCAATTAAAGTCGATTATATGTCCCACCACTTTCATTTACAGATGAAATATCTCACTGATGTTCGTGGTTGCCTCTTTTCAGTTCAGACAAGCTGCAGCAACCGTCAGTCAGCATCTACATTTTCAGCTCCTGATTTTGCTCCTTTGAAAAATTCCTGTGTGATTATTCAGAAAGTGTTTAGTGAGTAACTCTTTTGTAATTTCCCCCAAGTTAGTGTGGAGGATCCCTCTGTCCTGACCCACATCAGTACAAGAATCATCATGGAAAATATGATCAGGCTTTTATGAAAACTTGCTGCAGACTGTCAACTGTCTTTTCCTGAAAAAATTAATATAAAAGAACAAAAAACAAATACATTTTAAACATTTACAACCCGGTTTGAGTCATGCACACACAACTGATAAATGGACAAACTGACCCTCAGAATAAACACAAACATACCCCTGTAAAATAAACTCCTCATAAACACACACACACACACACACACACACAAGTAGAAACCAGAGTCCTGATTGTCAGCTACATAAGCAGTTTTTAGTCTGTCATTGTAAATCTGCTCGGGAGCAGCTTGCGTTCATGTTTCAGCCTGTATGATCATACAGCAGTGGTGAGCCACTCTCAAACCATCTACAGGCACATAGCCACGACACACACACACACACACACACACACACACACACACACACACACACACACACACACACACACACACACACACACACACACACACACACACACACTATACTCCATCCAAACTTTGAGCTTTGAAGTAATTTCAGCTCCTCACTGCAGGCGACAGACTCTGCTCTGTCTGACTCCATCTCTCTCTCTCTCTCTGGACACACCATGCTTGTGTGTTTCTTTATGTTGGATGATACATTTACTGTGATTTTACTGTATCAATAAATCTACAGTGCCAGATAAATGTGTAGGTGTATGTATTCTCTAACTAAAACAGTCTTAAATCTAATCATGAAACTATAAAACAAGGTTAAAACAGCACAGACTCATCATTTACACTCTCTACTTCAGTGTGTGTGTCTGTGTGTGTGTGTGTGTGTGTGTGTGTGAGAGAGAGAGAGAGAGAGATGTTTACTCAACACCAGGACAGAAACTCATCAGTAAAGTACAGTAAATACTTCCAGAGAGAGACACAGTCATAAGATGTTAACAGTCCTGTTGCAGCAGTTTAATTCAAATGGCTGCTGAGTAAGTTTCTATTAGTCAGAGGCATTAAAAGATTTAAAAAGAAAAAAAGAAAAAAAAAAGAGGGAGAGCGAGATCAAAACTTCCAATGCAGGGTTTTTCATTAGAGCCACAGACTGAGCTCTGTGCAGAAAAAACGTCCCCCAGATGCACACTGCACTCCCCCCGCTTCCCACCCCCTCCACGTAAACACAAACGCGGTTCACCAGAAACCAGCGATGGGGAGAAGTGGCCTCAAACACATGAGTTAACACAGAAACTAAAATAATCCCATAATTGAACATCGTTTCCCTTTAAATCCAGACTCAAATCGGTGATATTAAACTTTTCCTTTTTTTTTTTTCAGCAGACAGTGTAAAGATAAACTGTTGCCTTATTTGATTAGTCTTGGATTAATAATCAATCGAAGTGGTGAATGATGATGAAGGCCTGAGCGGATCCTTACCTTCATAGCCGGAGCAGAAACAGAGCTGGACGAACAGGAGCACCAGCAGCCACATGTCCATATTGAGGCGCGGGGACGGACGCTCTTCAACATGCGAAGGGGAGCCTGCAGGAAAACTTCCAGCGCATTCCTGCTTTCCAAAAGGCCCGCCTCTTGCTCCAGAAACAAGGGAGGATTCTCCTAATACAGTCAGACCACGGCCACCGGCGTGAAGCGAGTCAGACGGTTGAGGAGACTGAGCCAAGTCCTGTGGATAAACTGTCGACAAACTGTGCCATAATGTGCGCAACAGACCCTCATCTCAAATACACTGTCACATGAAGATGCTTACTAGTGAATACATTTATAATTTAACAATATAACGTGCGAGCTGTTGGCTGTATAATGCAGCTTTATTCTAAAACGTATATAGATACATGGTTTGGTATTCATGTGTGTACAGAAAAAAGTGTGAAGAAGTGTATATGTGTGTGAGAAAAGGAAAAATCTATCTATCTATCCATCCATGCATCCATCAAAGTAACTTCGAGCTCTTAAATTGAGCATTTGTCACATTTGCTGCAAATAATTATACTATTTGTTTTGTGTTTTTAAAGTAATTAAACGGTGCATGCAGTATTGGATGTGACTGGTTATGATAACTTTCATTTTTGTGTAATTGTTCAGTATAAATTTGTAATAACGTGCAAACTAGTGATAATTGTACATCTATTCAAGGTTGACTACACACACATACCTTGTGTCTTTGTCAGTTTTAACTATTAAAATGAGGCTGTTCCGGTCTCTTAACCTTCCTCAAAAGATTCGGATTCAGATTTCAGATTAAATTATAAAATTCATCACATCACTGAGATGACTCAGCGGTGACTCAGTCATCCTGGTTTAACGCACTGAATCATTTCATTACTAAGTTTGTGAACTGTGATGGTAAATTAACATCTCTTTTTTGTTGGTTGACTCATCAGGAAATGATCATTTAATTTCATTCCTGGACTATTTTAAAATGTTTTTTTTTTTCTGTCACGTTGTCACATTGCCTGTGTCTTTACCAATCAGCTTCCAGAACTGTCAAGAAATCAATTTTAATCCAAGATATATGTCTTCTAGTTTGTTTCTAGGTTGTTGTTTTTTTCCAATTCAGTTCGAATCTGCCATTTTTATAGCAGCTCTTTATATCTAAGATAAGAGTTACACACATACACAAACATGCACTGGAGGAAAGTCAAGTGAAAGTACAGTGCTGTCGACAGACTGATCACTGTTTAATTTTCTCCTCCACAAGCATGAGTTTGGTTTATAGCTGCATGTGTGTGTGTGTGTGTGTGTGTGTGTGTGTGTGTGTGTGAAGGAGCAGGTCCACACATGAAGGTGTTGAAGTGCTTCTTGTCTGCAGGGGAAACAGGAAAAGGAGGCGTGTGGTGAAGTGACTACTGGGAGGATCTCCAGAGCTGTAATTACACGTGAGTTCAGCCAACTTTACACCCTCATATGCTAGAAATGTCCCTCCCTGGTCAGGTGAACAAAGAGTTAAGTGCCTCCATCTTTGCTCACCTGGCTGTGAGGGATTTGGTCTAACGCTTTGATGTGGTGTTACAGGCAAAGCCATTTGAATTAAGGCGGTGTCTGGCTCTTGTTTTGTTGTGTTGTGTTTAACTGTTGTTTACTGAGATTTATACTTTATAGTTGCAGTTCTCGTTCTCGTGCATACGTTGAAGAATATTTAAGGTTTAAACACTGTTTTTGATCTAAGTATAAATGCGGTGCACTTATAGAGCAGGTAATTATGGTAAAGAATAGCACAGACACATTGATGGAGTCTGATTTTGGTGCAACAGACACAACAACAACATTCATCTGCTACGGTTCAGTTTGAGTTTGTTCAATTCATCTCTGAATTGAACAATATCCAAGCAGAAAAAAGAAATACGGAAAATTTAGGCACAACTGGTTTTGTTTCAGTTACAAATAAAACAATTTATTAACAAAACGTTTATGTCAAAAGTGCTACAGATGAAGACATCACATATCCAGTGATTTACAGCAACAAGAGACAAATTCTTCATCGATTCCAAGTGATCAGATGTGTGAAATATTTCCGTTAGTCGCGCTTTAGACTAAACCACTTTTATATGCTTGAATTTTTTAAATATTTGGTGATATCCTGTGTTTTTCTTACTGTCAACAAAACCAACAATAAATTGCCTCACTAAAAACATTGCCAGCATTATATTTTAATCATCTGTGGCATAATACTCTTACTGTTTTTCATTAAAGCTTTGTTTGTTGATAAGAAACAAATGCTGTAAATGATGTGCTGAGTCAATAGAGTGCATGAGTACATACCTCCACCAAGGCCAAACGGTCTTACACGTGTCTGTCAGGTTTGGATAAATTATTGTCTGGATCTGCAGCAACAAACTGTACAAACCCATGTGTGTAGAAGATGTTTTCACATCAAGATATATCCATTATTTCCTGAGAAGTTGACAGCAACGTTAAGAAAAGTGACATAAATGCTTCATCGTTTCACCAAGATTGGTACAAATTGGCTCTGGGGCAAAAAAAAAAAAGACTATTAGGGAGTTTATTTTTAAAAAGTGAAACTATATATTAGTGGGCACGAAGTTGGGAAGTTATGACATATTGAAACACTGACTGGTGCATTTTGTTGACAGTAAGAAAACTGTGCTCACATTGTGCAGGTCGTTCTTGCTGCAGGACTCTTTGGCGGCTGACAGCTGCTGGTCTGAGACAGTGTGTTCTTTCATTTCGAGTGTGTGGTGAGTTCATTGCAGGTCCAGATATTGTGGCAGCACATTGTTCCAGAACTGCTGAGACTCGTCAGGTTTGTTTTCCCCCGCAGCTTTCTGCTTCGTCCTTGGAGCCGGTTTAGGTGTTTCTCTCTGTTGCATTTCTTTTCGGTTTGAAGTTTGCTGTTTCTTTGGTTTTGTTGATTCGACTCTTTCCTCCTCTTCTTCCTCTTCCTCCTCTTCTTCTCCTTCTTCTTCCTCCTCTTCTTCCTGCACAACTGTTGTACTTCCCTCTTTTTCAGTCTGATCTTCCTCCTCTTCTTCCTCCTCTTCCTTTCCTTCATCTTCCTCCTCTTCTTCTCCTTCTTCCTCCTCTTCTTCTTCTGCCTCTTCTTCCTCCTCTTCCTTTCCTTTATCTGCTTCCTCTTCTTCTCCTTCTTCCTCTTCTTCTTCTTCTGCCTCCTCTTCCTCCTCAACTGACGTACTTCCCTGTTTTCCAGCCTGATCTTCCTCCTCCTCTTCCATCTCATCTGCTTCCTCTTCCTCACCTTCTTCCTCCTCCTCTTCTTCTTCTGCTTCCTCTTCCTCCGCAACTGTTGTACTTCCCTCTTTTTCAGTCCGATCTTCCTCCTCTTCTTCCTCCTCCGCTTCCCCTTCTTCTTCCTCGTCTTCCATCTCACCTGTGTCTTCCTCCTCTTCGTCTGCATCTTCTTCCTCCTCGTCTTCGTCAGAATCATGATGTTTCTTTTCAGTTTCTTCCATTTTTCTTTTTTCTCTCTGACTTTTAAGTCTTGTGTCTGCTTTCAGTTTAATCTTCGTTTCATCCTCCTCTTTCTCACTTTCACTCTCTTCCTCCTCACCTCCCTCTTCCTCCTCTGCAATTTCTTCTTCCTCACCCTCTTCTTCTTCATCCTCTGTAACATCCTCATTTTCCTCATCACCCTCTTCTTCCTCAGCATGTTCCTCTTCCTCATCCTCATTTTCCCCCTCTTCATCTTCGTTTTCTTCCTCCTCATCTGAAGTCTCATCTTCCTTTGACTCTGTCTCTTTTCCACTGTCCCCCTCCTCTTCCTCTTCATTTTCTTCCTCACTTTCATCATCTTGCTCTTCCTCCTCTTGATCAGCCTCGCTGTCTTCCTCTTCCTCATCATTATCAACACTTGTTTCATCCTCTTTCTCATCATCATCATCATCTTCCTCTTCTTCACTCTTATTTGTGGCTTCGTCTTCTTTAGACTCCTCCTCATCCTCACTCTCAGTAGAGTCTTCATCATCATCTACCTCCTCCGATTCACCCTCTTCTTCCTCCTTGTCAACCTCATTTTCATCGTCTTCACTTTTTGTTGACTCTGAAATGTCATTTCCTTCTCTGTCCTCCTCTTCCTCTTCCTCCTCTGACTCTTCGCTCTTGTTGTCAGTTGCACTCCCAGACTCTTCACTTTCATCCTCTTCCTCATCACTTTTCTCTTCGCTGTCACTTCCTTCCTCCTCCCCGTCCTCCTCTTCCTCCTCCGCTGCCTCAGAGTCACCCGTCTCCTCACTCCTTTCATCGTCTTCCTCCTCTTCAGCTCCTGTAGCGTCACTCTTCTCACTCCCTTCTTCCTCTTCTTCACTGCTGGAACTTGTTTTCTCCTCGTCTTCTTCCTCCTCAGATTCATCATCTTGCTCTTCCTCACCTACTCCAGAACCACTCTCCTCTTCATCCTCTTTGTCATCACTACTTTCACCTTCCTCCTCTTCTTCTTCATCTTCCACATCACTTCCACTCTTCTCTTCAGTACTTTCTTTAGTTTCTTCTCCTCCATCTTCCTCATCATCTTCTTCATCTTCACTCGAGACCTTGGTGGTTTCCTCATCTTCATCCTCCTCTTCAACATGTTCTTGGGAAGTTTCCACATCTGTGCCACTGTTCTTCCCCTCCGTTTGTGAAACGTCGTCACCTTCAATCTGCTCGGACGTGTCACTCTTCGCCACCTCCTGTTGTGATTCATCACCGGTGATTTCATTACTTTCTTCTCTGACAACTTCAGCATCGTTTTTTCTCTTTTCTTCTATTTGATTCAGTGATTCTGTTGAAGACAAATGTGACAATGTTGAGGAGAAAGACGGCTGCATAATTGCACTTTGCTTTTTGAACTGCTTCACTCGTATGGGCGCTTTAGACGGCGTAGACGTCGCTGTGCCGCTGTCTGACTGGAAATCCTGGATTCTTGTCACCGCCTCACTGAGGACCCCCGTAGCTGCACCAGCTATCCCAACGGCAGGAAGCAGAGATGCAGCATCACTGAGAATTTCCCCCCATCTTGGTTTCTCTTTAGTCTGCCTCTGACTTTCCTCTTTGTCTCTCTGAGAAACCAGCAGATTCGTATTATCTGGCTCTGAGTCTCCCAGGGATTTGGCACCGCTGTCAGAAACCACCTCTGTTCTCTCAGGGCCTTGTGAGGACACCACTTCAATAGGTGTACCCTGCTGTGGAGATTTAGTCTTATTACTTCTTGGCTTATCCTTTATATTACCTACATCAGATTCACCTTTAATTTTGATTTCCTCTTCGTCTTCTCCTCCTGGCTTAGTTTTCACCTTCAGTTTAGATTCCTTTGCTTTCTTTTTGTCCTCTGCTTTAACAGTGACTTTATCAGGTAATTTCTGTTTCTCTACAGGTTTATTTTTAATTTTCTGAGCTTTGTTTTTAGCAGAGTTTAACTCATTTTCTTCTCCTCCTTTGGCTTTGATTTTACTTTTAATTGGAGTATTTTCTGCACGTTCGCTGGATTTAATCTGTTCTGGCTTCATTTTGACTTTCACAGGTGTCGATATCACACTTAATGTTTTCTTAGTTTCAGCCTGAGCAGGTGGTGATTTTACATTCAGTCTTTTACTTTGATCTTTTGCTGCTGTAGATTTTATCTTGTTCGGATCTTTTGTTGGAGTTGATTTGTGGTTTGACTTTTTCATCTGGACGTGTGCGTGTTTCATGTCTTCCTCTGCGGATGTCGAACCTCCACTTTGGAGAGATGTGCTGGTTATTTCACTTCCTTTTGTGACCTTAATAACAGGACATTTCTTGTCCACAGCTGATGATTTAGGTTCCTCCCTTGTTGGTTTGTCTTCCAAGTCTTTATTTAAAGAGCTGTGTATCACATCCTCTTGGTTTATTTTACCTGCTTGCAAATGTCTGTTTTTCCTGGGATTTTGTTTCAATCCTGTCAGTCCCTGATGTGACTGAGTCAGTTTCTTCCCGACAGATTGTGGGGTTTTCTGGCTTAACTCTGATAGTTTGCTCTTATCAGGTTTGGGGGATTTGAGCCGCTTTGAAATGTTCTCTTTTCCTTTGGATGTGACTTTGAGTTTTTTTTCTGTGCTCTTCAGCTGAGACGTTTCTTTCTTTAAAGAGAAAGAGGTTTGCAGGAGCTCTGAGGGTAAGGCCTTGAGAGAATTTCCTTTCGTCTTCCCGTTGGACTGCTCGTCAGATGCCTCGGCGTCTTTCATAGCTCTTCTAAGAGCTCGGCCCTTCTTCTTTTCCTGTCATAAATCAAAGAGGAAGCTTGGATTTAGTAAGATGTAACAATAAAAATAAAACAGGTCACATATGTCAAGATGTACAAACACAGCAGCAGATCTGCGATAAGTTTAGTGCTTTGATGTGTTTTGCTGTCATATTTCATCAAAGTATAAATAGATGTGATTCACTAACAGTCATTAAAAACATCCTTTGAATATACATCAACATCTGTAACGATGAGTACACGGAAAATTACGCCTTTCCGTTGGTAGTGGGTCGATTTTAATGCCAATACCAAGAATATCATGTGGCATATGTGCATGGTGGGCACACATAGCACATCAGTCATCAGCAGTGGGAGGGAGAAAACCATGGTGATGGTGGATAAAAGAAGAGGTTTCATTATTTATTTATTTATTTATTTTCCATTTGTGCTGGAGATAAGCAAACTAGGGTTAATTGGGAGTCAGCAGCATTTCTGGCACCATAATGTGTTGTAATGACAGTTCAATGACTCATAAACTTTTTTTTTTTTTTTTTACAATAACAATCGATTGGATCTTTCTAACTTTCTAACTTTCAAATTCTCTGTCCCACTTTACAGCCCACACATGAGCGAACATGTGCTCCAAGGTGACTAATAAGTACAATTACCTAAGTAGCATAAGTACCGATTCTAAATTTCTGAGGGTAATACTGTACTTTATGTTAAGTACATCACTATTTTTAAATGACAGGTATTACTACTTTCACTTTTTGAAGGCTCTGATTATACACAACCACTATAGACAAATGCACAAATATTCACAGCCCATTTAACCCTACAACTCAGGCAGGAACGGGTTACTGAGCTCCACATGTTGCACTATGACACACTACGACGTAGGAGACTCCTTCACAGTTTGCTTCATCCCTGGCTGGAAACACTGATGAGATGTGGCAAAATTCCTGCCAACTTTTCCAAAGCATTGTATGTTTGTGTGTGTGTGTGTGTGTGTGTGTGTGTGTGTGTGTGTGTGTGTGTGTGTGTCTGAGGCTGGAGTCCAAACACATTTGCGTATAAGCAGAAGCAATCAAAATATCTCAGTCTGCCTGGAGGAGATTGATTACAGACGTTCTTGAAAAGAAAATTGAGAAAAATTGAGAAACCATGACACCAAACGCTACTTCATATTTCACCTTAGTGTTACATCCAGTGGAAAATGTCTCCACATACACACACTCACACACACACACACACATGTATGCTGAGCTATGCACATTTCCTGGAAAAGTCAGCGAGTGTTCAACGTTGCTGCTTCCTGCTATGGAGTGCACATAATGTGGACCACAACCAAGAAGCCTAAAGAGGAAAATAACGTGCAAATGAGTGTGTGTTTATTACTTTCTGGATGATATACTGCTGAGTATTTCTCCTCTCTATCAAACTTAAATCACTTTCTCTCACCGTATTTTGTAAAAAGTCTTCAACATCTTCAGTTATTATTTGTCTCAGAACAGTTTCTCCAGCTGGAAAAACAAAAAACAGACAGGAGTCAGTCAAACTGCAGTAAAATAAAATGTCTATCATAGCAACACATAAAAAAATAAATAAAAAAGATGAACCTTGGCTCGGCACCGACTACCACATACACTCCAATAAACAGTTAAAATAATAATTTGAAAGTACCTGTTTGTGAAAAGACAGGATGCTTTTTCTCTTCGAGATGTTTATCGTGAAGACGAGTGGAGGTTCTGGTTGAACTACGAGGCTCTTTAGGAGATAGAGGACAGGACAGTTTGTCTTTTAAATCCTTTTTAGCTGTTGTCACATGTTGTGCTCTGTTTTTTGCAGGCCTTTTTGGAGATACTGGGAAATTAGAATTACATTTAGATACAGACAATGAGGAGAAGGGTAACTCCTTGGATTTAGATTTAGATTTTGATTTGGAGGAGATGGTACTGGAGGGTTTATTCTGCAAATTAAATGTTGATGTGGAGGATAACACTGAACTCTGAGGAGACAGAGATCTGGGTGAGAATGGTGGACTTGGTGTGTTTATGTCTGATAGGGGTTTGGGAGATGGCGAAGGGGAGGTCATGTCTTCTGAGAGGGTTTTGGACGTCAGGATATTTCTGGACGTTTGCCGAGAAATGTTGAGGAAACCAGAGTTTAGACGTGGGAGGTTCTGAAACATCTCCCCAAACAGCTCCACAGAGCTTTCCTGAAAGACAAGAGGAGAAAAACAGTAAAAAAAAAAAAAAAAAAAAACTGGGTAAAAGGTTTTAATCATAGCTTTAGAGCTCCCCCATATGTTAGTAAACAGAACTACATTAGAGCCACATATCAGTGCAACACTGCCCCCTATTGGAGATAAACAATGATTACAACTGTACAGACCTTTGAATATTTGTTTTACTGTAATGGACAAAAAAATAACAGTTTAGGTTTTTAAACTTGTAGTTCAATACATTTTGTATACACAGTAAATTGGGGATTTTTTTTAAATCAAGAAGAGACATAATTGGCTGATTGGTGATAAAACAAATTGTTGGATTCAGCCTTAGTATATTAAGGTTTTTGCAAAGGTTTCATGGTACAGACTAAGGTTTTAAAAGCCTCATGCAAACACACTCCACTGATGCAACAACTTTACCTTTAGTTTGTCAGTGTACACCCTCTCCAAATACCCAACATCCACATATAAACACATTACTATTACATTGGCAAAAAACATCAGATTTTGTAAACTGAAATATTTTACAATATCCTTTAAGCCTTTTCTTGAGAAAAGTGAATTTGAATCTTTTTCAGATTTTTCAACACCTGCAGATCTGAAGTTGGACACAGTTTCTAACAGTTCAAATTAAAGACTATTAAGGTTTAGACGTCATATAGGAACCTGGTTGTGTTTGTTTGGAAGATAAGAGTCAAAGTTTTGATTCTCACCTTTTTTCTGTGGCGAGCTCGAGCTGCGAGTGAAACTAGTGGAGTTTGATATGTCAAATTATTTAATAGGAAGATTTCTGTGTAGCTTGACTCCAGAAAGTTGTCGTCGATCATGAAATCCTGCTGTGGCATCACCTCTTCTTGGCTCTCCGGTGGTCTGGGTGCAGCCACAACCAGCATGTGGTTACCACCGCAGGACACCTAAACGGAAGAAAACAATGTAGTTTACTTCTGTATATTTGCTTCTTCTAATCTATTTTACCACCTTCTTATACCCACTTACTTTAGACACAGAAGATATAGCATTTGGGAAGGAGCTTTACTTACTGACTGGACATTGTACTTGAGAAAACGTGAGCAAAGCGTCGGGATGAACTGGTTGAAGAAATTCTCCTCCTCTAACCCCAGTTTACCGTGGCGACCATCACCAAACGTGTAGAGCAACCCACTGTCTGCAGAGGAGGACAAAAATACATTTAGTAAAGCTTTAAAGCACAAAACTGCAAAACCTCAAAGGTGAAACGGCAACATTAGTTTTAAATGGTATCTCAATGATTGATTAATTCTCAGAGATAGTTTACTTGTGATCACAGCGGTGTGGTTTTCTCCACAGGCGATGTGTCTGATGCTGCTGTTAGTAAAGTGATCCAGTGGTTTTGGCAAATTAACTTCAAACAGAAACATTCCCTGACCGAGCTGACCGTGTTGACCTCTGCCGAACGTGTAGACGTCTGTCTCTGACACAGCAACACAGACAAAGAGACAAGTAATTACATTATTAATTACTGAGTCCTAAAAGGTTACAAAATCTGAATATTTGCCATTGCAGTGACATCATTTCAAAACATTTTAATAGAAGATAAGTACCACAATATTACATTTTAATTAAATAATACAACCAGACTAAAAACACATTATGATTATAATATATAAAAGTTAATCAGTTTATCAGCATAATCAGCTGTTTATGCATTTACTAACGACTGTGAAAGAGGTAAAATATTTTTATTCTTCAGCTGCTGATAAACAGACAAGGAGGTGAAATATTTCTATTTATATTTTCATGTAAAATTTAAACAGTTAGTTACATAAAATAAAAAAGTATCAATGTGTCAGTATTTAAGAGCGTTGTTCCAGTTTTATAATGTTGACGTACCTGTGAGTGCGACAGTGTGCTCCCCTCCACAAGACACCTGAATGACACAACCCACAATCCCTTGCACTTGCTGAGGGACTCTGTGATTGACAAGCTGCTCCATCTGGAGACCAAGTCGTCCATTAGCAGTCTCACCAAATGTGTAGAGAGCTCCATCCACTAAAAGCCGACACAATGTTGTCAGCACAGTGAATCACGTTTAATGTTTCTGGGAGTGAAGTGTTTATTTGAGAGCACTTTCATCATAAATGTGATTTATTCCATTAAAGTGCTGATACTTTCCTCTTGTCCCTAAAGCAGTGGTTTGCAGCAACACAAATACACATAAACAACTGACTGAAAAAAATCTGTTAATACAAATAAAGCATTGTTACAAAGAAATACATTAGGATCAGTCTGAAGCTGTAGCAACAATTTGCTTTATATTTTTTGTTTTGCATGTCTTTCAGAGTCCTTTGTACTGAGTTTAAATCAAATTGTGTTGTACCTGTGACAAACGCTGAGTGTTGGTACCCACAGGAGACCCACATCACAGCTTCTCCAACATCCACCTCTCTGGGTTGTGCTGCAAATCCCTCATCACCTAAACCAATCTGACCCACAGAGTTGTCTCCCCACATGAACAACTTCCCGTCCTCTGCCAACACACACAACCAGGAGTAAAACACAAACACATATACAGTTTGGACCTTACAGATACAAATGACATTGTTCAGTGTTGGTGTTTTAACCTGTTAAGGCAGCTGAGGTGTTGCATCCTGCAGAGAGCATCCTGATCGGTGCATCGTCACAGAAAGGATGAAGCAGCTGGAAAGATGTGGTGTTGTTGCAGTGGCCCAAACCAAGCTGCCCATCCTGGTTACTGCCAGCACCATACACACTCCCCTGCCCTTAAAAAAAACACAAAACCTGTTTAAATACAATCACAAGACTCAACTAACTGCTCCACATAGACATCATTTGTTTTTTATCTTACATGTGCAGACAATAGTGTGATCTCTTCCACAAGCTACAAGCTTCACCTTCTCCATCTTTAAGGCTAGAAAAAGGTACAAAAATAGCAGTTGTTGTTACTATAACTAACAACAATTAGTCTGTGAATTTATCAGACAGTCTATGTTTTGGTGTTTTTCGAGATAGTAAATTATTGTCACCTTTCACAGAGGCAGGTTTTCTGGCAGCAGGTTTAAATCCGAGTCCCAGTTGACCGCAGTTGTTACCACCGAACATGAGCAGCCGTCCATTTTCTGCACAATCATTACAGACACATATGTTTTATATTCACTTATCAGTAAACTAGGTAAGTATTTGTTAACTAAAACAAATATGAATAGAGTATGTGTGTACCTGTGATGATAGCAGTGTGCTCTGTGCCACAGGAAACATGCACTGGATGATCATTTTTAAACCAGAATGTGCTGGGCACGTTGTCTGCAAAGTTGCTTTTTCCAAATGTGAAGATGGCTCCTGTTTCTGATGGAAAAATGTCATGTGATTCATCTTTAGTTTTAAGTCTGAGGCGACGTTAACTTACTGCTCTCTAACGTAACACCGGCTAAATCCCATCCCAACCTGCTGTCAAGTCATTTAAGTAGCAGCATGACAGAAATAGCAACGGGTTTAAAATACACAACATTACTAGAATGAGAGGACAAACAGAACAATACATTAAGTTTGAAGGCTATGATGATAAATGTAGAAAGCGCTCTCACCTGGTATATCCACATCAGTCTGTCCTGTCATCTCCTCTGAGATCCTCCCTTCATACCTCCTCACCTTTTACCATGTGGCTCGGTGGTGACAGACCAGCAGCTTAAGCAAAGGTCAGGAAGAGGCAGGACTGGAGAAAGTCTTAGCTAAGCTGGATGTTCTTGTTCCAGCCATGAAAGTAGATATAGGTGACAAATATGTGTTATAAATAAGATGGATCTGGTTTTCAGACAAGTGTTATGATGCAAGAGGTTCAAAATACATGCTCTTCTCATATATTGACCTGTGGAAAAAAAAAAGTCAAAACAAAACAGCAAAATCATTCGAGTCGAATTAGGCTCAATTTTGGCAAATTTACACAAAGACCCAACTTAGGAGTGCAAAAGAAAAAACTAATGAACACACAACTCACAAAACCATATTTAGGAACAAAAACAGCTATAACTACCACAAAAAGAGTCCATCCCCACAGTGAAACCATAAACCTTTACCTTCCTTTAAGTAGTGCGGTAAATGATAATTATGTGATAGTCAAACCAAAGACCTTCACTGTTCTTCCTCTGTGGGTTAATTAATCCAGAAAATGCTAAACGTCTGTCAGACTACAGCCATAATCTTTAGCTACCTGAGGGATAATCTTAAGAAGTGAAGTCCCGAAACTACAGACAAAATGCAGAGAAAATACAGACAAAAACAGCAGATAAAACACTGACGATCACAGACTGACCTCAAAAAGAGTCCAAACCTGAATAAAACAGGGGCAGTGTGGACTCTGTCTGCTACCAATCATTTATTTTTTTATTTTACTCTATTTTATAATCATTTTATACAGTCTACAGTGCTACAAAAGTAACACAATTACATAAATTCATGACTTTTTGTTGTAACACTGCAGAATCCCAAATCCTACATCCAGGTTTTTTGGTAAAAATAAATAAATCAGAAGTAAAGCAGGGATCATGTAACACACAATTAAGAGACAGTAGTATTGTAATGTAACAAAGTACTTTGCATTAATCTATAATGTTTAACATTTAGGAAATAACTTGTCTAACACTGACAGCGTCCAGGCCAACTCATGCTTATTCGACTCAACCATGTTCACGCTTCACTTCCGCATCCGACGGTGACGTCATCAGCACTCAGTCTGCTGATTGGTTGGTAGCTCCGGCTGCATGTGTTTGGATCAGATCAGGGGAAAGTTGAATGAAAAGTTGTTTTTTGTGTGTTTTTATTATTATTATTATTATTTTTTTACTTTGATTCAAATCATTTCGATCGGATTTCCCTTCTGAGCCGCGATGTCCGCGAAATTATTATCTCTGAACAGCTCCGTTTTCCAATGTTTGAAAACTTTACAAAACCGCTCCGTGCGTGGGTTTAGGTAAGAAACTTTAACTCATTTTATTCTTATACTTTGCATACTTTTAAGTCAGATTTAGTTTGTAATAAGAGTATTGTAGCGCCAGGATCAATTCGTGCGTTTGTTTATTATTTATTTTCCAGTGTTGGAGCTGTTTCCTTTGGTTCAGTGAGTTTAAAGGGTCGTAGTTTTCTCACACTGAAAGATTTCAGCTCAGATGAAATAAAGAGGCTCCTGTGGGTGTCAGGGGATCTAAAACATCGGATCAAGCATGAAAAACAAGTATTTTATTTTACTTATCTATATCTAGCAATATTCACTATTCATTTGTCAGTTTTACTGTGCAGCTTCTGTGTGAATTAATTAAAGAAACTAACTATATGATTCCTATTTCAGTATCTTCCTCTTCTGCAAGGAAAGTCGATTGCTATGATATTTGAGAAGAGGAGCACCAGGACAAGAATGTCCACAGAAACAGGTGTGGGTTTTGCATTTATGCATCTACACTTGTGCATGTGCCATGTGGTTGAGTTAGACATTCACATAAATAATAATGGGGGATGAGTTACTATAGTAAGTTTCCATGTGTTTGTTTACACTGATTTTTTTTTATTTTTGCATTTATGAGAACACCAACAAAAATGTATGCTCATCCTGTTAGCTGAGCTGATATCATTCCTCAAAGTCATTGTTAATATGGACACAAAAGAAGTGCTGAAAGGCAACATTCAAGTGCATCAGTGGAACAAAGAGCTGTGCCTCATTCTTCTGTTTCCCTGCAACGTGCTGCACCCGGTGCACTAATTTAATTCAAATATTCATGCATTTGTCAAGCTCTACTTGGCTTTCAGGGCAATTTAAGTTATCTTAATCTTTTAATTCCAGGTTTTGCTTTGCTGGGTGGACAGCCTTGCTTCCTCACGTCTCAGGACATCCACCTGGGAGTGAACGAGAGCAGCACAGACACAGCGAGGTGTTATATAAAACCCTCTCTATCAAACATTATATATTTTAAAATAACCATCATTTTCATCTTGTCATTCAGACATAAAATCACGGTCACGTGTATAAATGTAATCTTCATGTCCACAGGGTTCTCTCAGGACTTTGTGATATCGTCCTGGCGCGAGTTTACAGTCACTCAACGCTGGAGGAGCTGGATAAAGAAGCATCCATCCCCATCATCAACGGCCTGTCTGACCTCTACCATCCAATCCAGATCCTGGCTGACTTCCTCACTTTACAGGTGTTAGAGCCTTTACAGATGTTACTGGAGCTTTCATCCAGTTAATACTGAGCCATCAACTAGACATGGAAATCTTCTTCTGGTCCATGAGACCTATGATTGTAAAAATTATGAATGAGAGTCAATGGAGAGATGAAAAAATTATTTTAGTTTGAAATGTGTCATGGTTTTCACATATGATGTTTGTGAATTTTAAAGATATTTTTTGACATGGAGAGAGGACTGTTTAGTGACAGGCAGCAAATGTTATTTTAGGTTGTGTGAGACCACATAGCGGACTACAACACTTAAACTCTGACAGAATAGCGGTCACTTTGGCGAGTTTCACCTCCTTCCAGGACAAAGGAAGAAATATTAAACATGGAGAAAACCATTGTAAATCTGGCCATGTGGAAAGCGGCAACAACACCGGGGGAGAGATTGTGACTTTACTTACATGACTATTTGGTTTGTAGTCTAACCAGTTATTTTCAGAAGCGTATAAATTAACAATTACACAACAAACATAGCCTTGACTCACACTAATAGTTATCATTTAAATTAAGATTCAGCATATGTGTGATTCAGGGTAAAGGTCAAAGTGGACCAGAATATAATTTTCATCTCTCCATTGACTATCATTCTTTTTTTTTTCGGGTCCAAGGTCCAGTGGGGATGACAGGAAGGGTCGTGACTTAGGTTCACTATAATGACACAATGTTTATTAAATTACTTTCTTTCCCTTTTCTTGTCCAGGAGCATTATGGGTCTCTCAGTGGATTAACAGTGAGTTGGATTGGAGATGGCAACAACGTCCTCCACTCCTTCATGATGACTGCAGCAAAGCTGGGAGTTCATCTTAGGGTTGCTACACCAAAGGTTTGCCCCTTTTTTTACACTGTCATGTGCATTGAACTTCTTTTTTTTAATGCATTTAGAAACTAGAAGTTTGTAGTTTGCATGTTCAGATGCATACTATCAACTGTCAGTTTAATTATTGTCACCTACATTAATATCTCTAAACAGTAGCTCAGCTCAGCTATAGCTGTGTGTTCATTCACAGGGATATGAGCCAGAGAGGAGCGTTGTCCAAGAGGCGCAGAGACTTTCCAAAGAGGTGAGCATTTTTCCAGGTGTCAGTCTTATAAATATTGACTTGTGGTCAAAAATTTCTCATGGATTAATGCAGAGACGTCCAAACTTTTCAGCAAAGAGCCGTGTGGCTGCAGGTTTTTATTCCACCCAAACAGCAGCAGCACCAGACTTGACTCATTTAATTAAACAATCTCATGCCACATTTACACGTAGCCGGGTATTTACAGAAACAGATATTTCCCCCTCTCCGATTTCAATAGTAACCTCGTTCACGCCAGATCATTTTCCAAAAGTATTCGTTTATATTTAGTTTTTAAATCCACTGCATAAATACTCCACCAAGAACAATAATGAGCCAAACCTAAAGGTGGCAGCGTAACAAGACGCATAAAGACATGTAAGCCAATCAGAATCCATGTACAAATGTTGCGCACCTGACGCTGATGCATTATGAAAACTTGGTCTACATGAAGACGTGAAAACAGAGTTTCCCAAATCTCCACTTTAGTGGGAAGTTTCAGAAATAATCGTCTTCGTAAACGTTGCATAAGTCTTGAGATTGAGTTGATTGGTCAAACTATCTTCTATCACTATCAACTGATCTTGACTAGTTGGAACAAAAACCTGCAGCCACACATCCCTTCGTGGAACAGGTTGGACATAATCTGGATTAATATGAAACTGAATTTCTATCTCAGCATGGGACCCAACTTGTTCTGACCTCTGACCCGATGGAGGCCGCTCATGGCAGCAATGTTTTGGTCACTGACACGTGGGGTCAGCATGGGACAGGAGGAGGAGAAGAAAAAACGACTCAAAGATTTTCATGGTTACCAGATTACGATGCAGGTGAAAGACTTGATCCAACAAAAAAATATAAGGAAGTTGAAGTAAAACTAGATGCGTTTTACTTCAGTGATGTTTTGACTCTGGTTCGTTACAGACAGGAAGTGTGGCCAAATCAGACTGGACCTTCTTACATTGTCTCCCACGTAAAATGGAGGAGGTGGATGATCAGGTTTTCTACTCGTCTCGCTCCCTCGTCTTCCCTGAGGCTGAAAACAGGAAATGGACAATCATGGTGGGATGAGTCACTATTATGTTTTTATATTATAAATTAAATCCTGACAGATTAGTTTTTTCCCTACTATTAATGAGCACATTCCTCTTCTTTTTCAGGGTCTGATGGTTTCTCTTCTAACCGACTACTCTCCACAAACCACCATGCCAAAGTTTTAACTTCAGGTCTTAAGTTGGAGTTTTACTCTTGTTGTCATCATGTATGACAGTGTCTCTGCAGGAGGAGCTCATTTGTAGTTCAATGTCAGGTTGCATCCATTTATAGGACGACTACAAGACTTAGCCGATTTACCCTCAAAGTAACTTTGTTTACATTGTTTAATCTTTCTTTTTGATGAAGAGCACGGATGGTACGATTTTCCTTACGATCGTACAGTATCGGTGGAAGACTGATACCATACATCAGTCATCTGTTTACATTTTACATTTACTGTGAATGAGAGAAACAAACAACTTCTCTGATCATTTCTTCAACTTGTGTAACAATGTTTTGACTTTATTCAACAGCAAACAGACGACATCTAAACCACCGTTGTTACACGTTTTATCCAGTTTACAACAATCAAATGTGGAATCACTGAAGTGACACTGGTTTCTAAAGTAATCTTATATACAGTTAAGACACAGTTTACATTTCCATGTAGCTAATGTGCAAATTTTGATTGTTACAAAAAACAAAAAGATTTACAATAATGTGAAATGTTTACACTTATTAACTTTTGAGAGTGTGGAGACTGAAATGTAAACGATAAAGACTTGTCTTTTAAATACATATACCTAAATAAAGATCTGATTAAAAAACTCAATTTGTAATAAAATTTTAAATTATGGTATTTCTCTTCACTTCCTAAACATAATTTCCAAATATTATTTATTAATTTATTATATTATTATTTTTTGCACGTGTTCAAATTTTGTTTTGTTGTATGTCATTTTTGTAAATCTCTACTCTAATCTCTATTTTTATTGCCTATTTAAAAAAAAAAACTAATTAAATAATGAATCAATTATTTTTTTTATAGATTATAGATGAATTAATCTATAACTTCTACTCTTTCTTGAGGACACTTGTGGTGCTGCATATTTAAATTTCTTTATTTGGCCCATAGTTCACAACTAACGATAATACTGTCACTACTACGACTACTACTACTACTACTACTAATAATAATAATAATAATGATAATAATTCTTAAAAAAAAAGAACAGTATTTATCTCTGCAGGAAAATGTTCATGTTTGTCAGCAGAAATACAAACATTATAAAACACAGAATTAAAAACAGTAAAAATAAACAAATAATTGAAAATACAATCTTTCTGTGGATGTTGTCCAGATGGAAAAAACTGAATTAAGAATATTGTATAGATTTATATTAATTTATTTAAAAAATTATAATAAATATTAAATATCAAAATATTAAACAAATGTATTTGATTTAATTTAACAATGAATCAATAATAATAATATTGATGAAATATGATGATTTGATGATAATTTATGATTTTTCACGTGTTGTTTTCTAAATTGCTGGTATTCACATTATTCTGTCCACCCCCTGTGGTTGTGTAACACGTTTAAAAACAGCGCCACTGGTTGGTCGGAGTCGGTACTGCACCGGTTCCTATTGGATAACGGAGGATGACGAGTTGTTTGCGGGAACCTTTGATCCACGTGGGTGGTCCAGTTAGAATAAAAACCCATGTTTCTTCCACAAACACCATGATCCTGTTGTTAAACAAATACACACACTTATATTGAAGTTGTTTTTGTGTGTATGTGTAGTTTGGACACAATCGCAGAAAGTTTTGTTGTAAAATAAGATGGATAAAGTTGTAGCTTTAAGTTTTCCAGCGTCTTTAAAAAACATATAACTAAAGCTACGGGTGAAATAAAGTGTCACGATGCAGATAGAAAAATCAGGGGCAGCTCCTGTCGACGACCACCCACAAACTGGGCTGGAGGAGTCTGCAGGGAGAGGGAGAGGAGAGGGAGCCGGAGCGGAGGCGGAGGAGGAGGAGCAGGAGCAGGAGTGGGGGGAGGAGGACGCCATTGTAGCCGCAGCTGGTCGACTCCAACTCGGGCTCAAACGTTTCCGAACTTCACGACGTCTTGGTTCCTTTTTTTTTTTTTTTTCCTTCCTAAACCTTTTTTTTTTTTAAACTAAACTCTTAAGATATTGGAATATATCGTGATACCCGACGAGTAAAGTACAATAATAATAATAATAAGAGTTTAAAAAATGGACGTTTTTGAGGAGAAAGTGTGGAGCCATCGAGTCGAACCAAAGCAGGTAAAAGAAGGATAAAGTATCCGTGTTTCGGGAGGGGGACAATGGGAGAAAGTTTTAGCTAACCCCGGCTAACTAACGGTTGTTGTTAGCTAGCGGTTCTGCTAGCTAACGGTCGATAATCAAACTTCTACTACCTTTTATTTACAAAAAAAAAAACACCTTTTATAAAGTTTATATCTATCAACAATAAGCTCTTTAAAAAGCTAATATGTCTTTAAACCTTGATGTTTAAAGTTAAATTTAATTAACTTAAAAGAAAAAGCAACAAATGAACAGAAACTGAACGTAAACTAACGAGGTCAGTGATTTGTTTAGTTAAAACTTTGAACACAGGAGATTTATCACTAATTATTTTTTTTATTTTTTTTTTCTCCTCGAGCTTTAAGAAAATAAAGAGCTTATAAACAGTTACACACAAGTCTTGTGTTTAATTAACTAAATTACTGAGATTGTTAAAAAAAATATGTAGTTTTATCGCCACGGGAAGTTTTAAAATACTTAAATAGATAAAAATAACATAATCTTATAAAGACATAGACAGATATTATATTATTAGAGCTACAAGTATTTATATTTATATGACAGTAATTTCATTATTGATTGATTGATGGAGTTTAAAGCAATACATGGTTTAAATAACTTCACATAATGTTAGAAGGTTTATACAGATTGATTATAAGCAATTTATATGTAAATAACCATTAAAATGTGTGTAATTACCCATAATATTGGACTTAACCTTTAATTTATCCACTTATTTACTATTTTTAAGTGTGTTTCTTTTGTCTTTATCCTCTGTGTTGATGTAACACTGAGATTTCAAAATAAAAGCATTCATATTTCTGTCTATTTATAATATATTTAACCAGTAAAAACAGGTTTTAGTTGAATGTTGTGTAGTAAAATGTTCAGTATTTGTAAAAAAAAAAAAAAAAAAAAAAAAAGGAGTAATTGTAAAAAATCAGAAACTAAAAGTAAATTTCCTCCATTATTTTCGCTTTACATCCAAATATATTGAGTAAGTTTGATGGACGCTGTCAGATTCTTGTAATAAAATAATATAAAAGTATTTTCTCATATTTTAGGACATATTCTGTGTATTATCAAACTTGCATGATATGTTTAGTCCATTATTATGAACATAAAGTATAAAAAAATGTTTATTGACATGATTGTCATTGTAACTTAAGCATCACAATTGACCTAAATGGGAAATTGTGGATTTTCTTTTGAAGATAGGTAAGTTTATCAGTTATAAAACTGTATCAATACACATAAATACAAACGTGGAACAGCAGGAAAAGTAAATCAGGGAATATATCACTCTCTATCTTGTATTTAGACATGGTCAACATCTCTTTGTTGTCTTTTAATAAATAGTTTAATATCATTTTATCCTCAGAAGTCTCCTACAATTCCTTCACCCGTCCGGTGGCCCAGTCTCTCACCATGAACATCAGTAGGAACTGCACCGCGGTCGGTAATGGCGAGGGTCTGGCCGCCCTGGAGTCGGTCTCCATCGTCACCATCACGCTCTTCGCCTGTTTGGGGAACCTGTTGATCGTGGTCACTCTCTATCGGAGGCCTTATCTGCTCACACCCAGCAACAAGTTTGTGTTCAGCTTGACCTTGTCCAACCTGCTGCTGTCCATGCTGGTGCTGCCGTTTGTGGCCGTGAGCTCAGCCAAGAGAGAGTGGGTGTTTGGGGTGATATGGTGCAACTTCACCGCCCTGCTCTACCTGCTCATCAGCTCTGCTAGCATGCTCACTCTCGGAGCTATCGCCATTGACAGGTTAGTGTCAAATAAGGATAATAAAGCACTTTAAAACTCTTTCTTTCACTGTAAACATGACACATTATTCCTGTGATCCATTGTTTATATAGAAAATTGGACTGATATAGCTTCAAATTCAGACTTTGACTGTGTTTTTACAGAAAAAAACAGTGGCCTAGGGGGTTACAGAGGAACGTTTGTGTTAGAAGAATTTGTCCCCATGTCCTTGAGCTTTGTAATTCACCACAGGATATTACTTGCTGGTAGAGTTAGACTTCCTAAATTCAACACGGCATCATTAACTATCATTAACATCATAAAAGCAACATTTTAATTAGCAAAGAATCACAAAAACTACCAGTATAATGACACCCAGTTTCATCATAATATGATATCATATCAATTCTTGGGACAGTGATATGATATTTGATACCACAATGTGATTTTGATTTGATTCAGACGCCTGCAATTGATGATGAGATGATATATTCACCAATTAAACACAATCAGCTCTACCATCAATTTGTTTGAACTCGCAAAAAGCAACTAAAATACGATTTGACTGCTCCTCCAGGCATTTAAATGAAAAACCTATTTAATCTATTTGTTTTAATTGTTATTTACTTGAGCATCACTTAACCCTTGATGTTCTTTAGATATTGATATAAAACATAAAGAAACTAATATCAAACTTTAGAACTGAAAGAAGAAGTTTCCATTCTTATACATTAAGTTTATAAACATTTAGTCAAGTTTAGTGACTCGAATAAAAGATGTTTTCACTCAGCATCAAAAAATATTGGATATTTAATCATTTAATCAATGTATCAATCGATATCAATGGATCAATACACCACTGCTGCTGAGTTCAAACATTCCTACACATGTCTGACACATCCAGATTATTATTTATTATTATTTTTGATTATTATCAGCATCAAAATGTAACTGGTTCCTCCATTTTTTTCAGTTTGGTGTAAACTGGATCATAAAATAAAGACTTAGTAGAATTTGGGTTCAGTTTACTGTTTTGAAAGTATTTTGAAAATTCCTTCCCAAACAATTTTTAGGGACAAAACATCTGTATGAGATTAGCAGGCGCCTGTAAACAAGCGAATAGACAGTGGTACATGGTTTAATTGACATGGTGCAGCGTTGGTATCTCATACTGAGTGACAACATTTTGTATAATTACAAAGCATGTTCACAAACTGGAAAAGTTTTTTTTTTTTTTTTTTTTTTTTTCGTGCGTTTTCCTTTAAGGTCAGTTTTGTAGCCTTGTAAATAAGATTAGTGAACCACACACTTAGGTCGTGGTATTTCTCTGGGAGTTTTTTTTTTCCAGCTCAAGTGACAAGCATTAAGCTTACATAAAGTAACTTCAGATGTTCATTGATATGAATGCACCATTCATCTCCATAGCTGTTGATACTTTTTTTTTTTTCTTTTTAGGAACAAGAAGCTGATATACAAATTAAATTACACATCCAGACAGTTCAGCTAATGAGCTAACTACTGGTTACTAAGCTCACAACTGTTTTTGTCTCTTATATTATATATTAAATAATAATATATTCATTTTGTTTACATGTTTAACATGTGAAAGACTAGTTTTGACCATTTTTAATAGTGATTTACAAAGCGAGGGTGTTATAGTAGCACCAGTGTCCTAATATGTAAAACCTTCTCACTGTTAATTTGAATTTCACACAAATGATCAATTTATCATTTAAGAAAAGACAAATTAATCAGGAATGAACAGTAACACCGTGTCACAAATCTGATTTCTTTTATCCAGACACATCACACTTATACTTAGTTGTCAGAGAGCTAAAAAAAAACACATACTGTAAATTCCTCTGTAGCATACAGTCCTTTCTGTTCTCGCTGCTGTCTTAATTACCCTGAGCACCTTTGGGAGTTGTTGATTACAGAGCCTGCTCTTGTTCTCCTGCCAAGCTTCTCTCTTTCTCCTGTTTGTAGCTTTTTTTTTTTTTGTGGAAAAAGAAAACTTCACAGCATAACTGAGGGGAAAACACGAAACCTTTAGTTAAAATCTGAGCGGTCTCTGTTTATTTGGACTCAGCGGCGCCCAGGAGAAAGGCGATAAGTTTACTCAACTCGATTGTTTCCTCACTAGTTTTCTGTTTTGTCTCGACAGGTACTACGCGGTACTCTACCCCATGATCTACCCCATGAAGATCACAGGAAACCGTGCGGTCGTGGTCATCGCCTACGTGTGGTTACACTCTCTGGTGGGTTGTCTGCCTCCTCTGTTCGGTTGGTCTTCATTCGAGTTCGATTGTTTCAAGTGGACTTGCGTCGCGTCTTGGCACAGAGAGCCAAGCTACACGGCCTTCTGGGTAACGTGGTGCATCCTTCCCCCGTTCTTCGTCATGCTCGCCTGTTACGGCGTCATTTTCCGCGTCGCCCGCATGAAAGCTCGTAAGGTACACTGCGGGACGGTCGTGGTGGCTCAGGACGACTCCACCGGCGCTCAGAGAAACGGACGCAAGAACTCAAGCACATCGGTTTCCTCAAACGGGAGCAGGAGGAGCCTCGTGTACGCAGGGAGTCAGTGCAAAGCCTTCGTCACCATC
This sequence comes from Polydactylus sextarius, assembly GCA_016801845.1. Classification (NCBI taxonomy): domain Eukaryota; kingdom Metazoa; phylum Chordata; class Actinopteri; family Polynemidae; genus Polydactylus; species Polydactylus sextarius. The sequence continues at coordinate 4,757,168 of CM028912.1, read as the reverse complement.
TTAGTGGTGATCGGCACCTTCCTCATGACCTGGGGGCCGTACGTCGGCGTGGTGAGCACCGAGGCTTTGTGGGGACAGGGGAGTGTTTCTCAGGGGCTGGAGACTCTGGTGGCGTGGCTCTCCTTCTGCAGCGCCGTGTGCCACCCGCTCATCTACGGCCTGTGGAATAAAACGGTGAGGAAGGAGCTGCTGGGGATGTGTTTTGGGGACCGCTACTACAGAGAGTCGTTTGCGACGCGCCAAAGGACGTCCAGACTCTTCAGCATCTCCAACAGAATCACAGGTGAGAGAGTGTAACGCTGCATTATTGACACGTTGTTTACATGAGAAAGTAGTGGAGAGATTACAGAGTCAGATATGACAAAGAAAAGCAGAAAATCACCACATTTTATCACCAAAATTTTAAACATTTTGCTTGAAAACAACATCAGAATCAGGGGCACCTTTATTTTCTCTTGCTACAAGGAAGTAGACACATTGTCTACATGTGGTTTACACTGTAAACAGTGATACAGTAGTGGCAACAGAAGGTGGTATTGGAAGAGTAGTATTGAGATAAATATCAAATAGTAGTGTAAGAAATTATTTATTTACATACAGTGACTGGTTTATATATGTTATATGTGTACATATGAACAGGTTATTGTCTCGTGTTGTTGCTGTATAAATGTTTTATGACAAGAACTTGTTGTTTGTGTTCATCCAGATTTGGGTATGTCCCCACACCTGACCGCCATGTTGGCGGGTGGGGGGCATCTGTTGGCCCCCGGGAGCAGCACCGGAGATACAGGCTTCAGTTTCACTCAGGACTCATGTAAGTGTTGCACACGGGAAAGAAAAAACAATTACATGTCGCGACAGAGTGAATGTGAATCTCTTCTAGTTTGTATTTTAGATTTTCTATCAGATATTTCATGGGAAACAGCTAAACTAGGAGTTTAATTGATCGTAATTTTGAAACTCCCACCTAAACTTATTTATATTTTTATTTGTTTAATTTAATGTAATTTTATTATTTATTTTATTTATATTTGTGGTTAACATCTAACTTCTGCTCTTTTTTTATTTTAAAATTAATTACGTAAATATCACAAAGAATAACATCTACACCAGCTGCTCTAAATTAGAGATAAAACACAACCCACTGCTGATGAGTTATAATTAATACTGATACTTATTTGTGGACACAGATACTATTTGTAGCACGTGTGACTTTTTCCCATCAGATGTTTTCATTCATGCTGTTAAACTGCTTTTTAAAACTCAACTAATCTTAACTTGACAATGAATAAAGTTGTAAATGTGACGTTTTTAAAAAAAAAAAAAGGCGTCGCTACCGTTATATCAGAGAGGGACGTGTCCGACCACATTTCAAAATTACTCAATTGGAGTAATTTTAAATGAATGTAATAGGAAATATTATATTCCAGTTATTTTCTAATAGAGAGCAGCTGTTACTGCCTCTGTCAACCTGCTGATAATTAAAACCAGCAAGACTTTACCAACTTTACCGATCGCCTTCGCTGTGATCGCTTCATCGCGTTATTATTAATAAAGTACACACTGCAGAGAGTCTAGAGAGAACTAGAGATCCAAGCTCCCTTTGTTTTAACATTGTGTTTAGTTTTGGAAACAATAAATTAATTGATTTGTAGCGGCCAGTGTTGATTCTGTGGTGACCTGCATATCTGCATAAATACAATAAAAATAAGTGTTAAACAACCTGTATTTTAAGGTTTTAAGGTGGTATTTTAGGTTGTTAAACACACCAGGATGTATTTTAACACCAGGATGCAGGAGATGACATCTACTGAATTAAACATTTTCTGGGGGAGGACCCCCAGTTCACCCCCCACACACATTTGTTTTATTTCCGACGCCGCTGGTCTCAGTAACCACCTCGTCACTCGACAGTCAGTCAGACTCACATTCCTGTTTTACAGCTCATGTTTTTGTTTGAGGCGTAAACAGGGCAAGTAATGTCATGAGTATAACACAAAGACATTAAATGTCTGAGCATCCAAGTCATCTGTGTACTTTGGTGGCTATCGCTGGTATGAAGATCTTTTTTTTTTTTTTTTTTTTTTTAAGCTCTTTTGTTTCTGTTTCCTCCGCAGGTACAGACGTGATGCTGCTGGATAACTTCTCCACCGACGGCTCCTCCCACCCACAGCAGCACGTTAATCCGTCCGGGAAGAGGAGGAGCTCCGTCACCTTTGAAGACCAGGTGGAGCATTCCAAAGGTATCTGTCATTTCCTTCCTCTTCAAAAGATCAGAGAGGAGCGAGTTCGATTCACACTCACTGAGGGTTTAAAATAAAACCCGATCTGATTTTTAGATCTTATCTCCTGATACTCGCGTCTGCCTCAATGTTTCGTTTCAGTTTTTCAACAAATTCAACTACATTTAAACCCTTTTATACACCTCGGCAAATATCCTCCATCACTAAAGAAAAATGCTTGAAAGGAAACAAAGGAACATTTCAAACAAACAAGTACATAACAAAAGAAAATGAATTGACTTTGTTAAACTGGTTGAACCTGATCTGAGGTGAGTGGACATGAAGTTTGTGTAAATGTTTAAAAAATGAAAGTAGAGCTACAAAGTGTTACAACGTTGGTTGAAGCAGAAATAAGAAGAAACTTTACTTTATTCCTTGTTTTTTGTCCAGAGTTTGTCGCAGCAGCTTTTCCGTTGTAGTTTTAGTGAATTTACAGTTTAGTTTTTTCACATTTTATTAAATCATTGAGCATTGAACGCAGCTCTAATGAGATATTTTGACACTGACGCTGGTGTTTTAACCGCAGGTTTATTAACACAACGTCACCTGTGTGTTATTTGTTTGTCTCAAATCGGTCTCAGTTTTGAGGTAAAATGAGGTAAAGATCCTGGAGAGGAGCAGCGATCAGGACTGAGACGTCTGTAGCTAAAAACACAAGATAAATAAATAATTTTTTTTCCATTTCTCTTCGCAGCTGAAAACACAAACACATCGTCAGTCCAAGTCCACGCAGAGGTCCATAAATCTCTGGACACGTTCGCTTCAAGTCTGGCGAAAGCTATAGAGAGCGACGCTAAGCTCACGCTGTTCGGGGAGAGTCCGGCGCTGCCGGCGGGACTGTTCACGATGAGAACGGCACCGAGACCCAGATACCTGGACGGTCAGAGACTAAGGCTGGAGAGCATCGATGAAGGGATCGTCAAAGACGACCGAGACGAAGAGGAGGAGCAGGACGAGGAAGAGAAACCGGCCTGAGTTTGGTTTTGTTCGGTAACACGTTGGACATGATTAGACAACCCTCCGTTTATCATTAGTGACTGTCAGGGTTTCACACCCTTAACACTTTATATCACATGTGATTTTATTATTATTATTATTATTATTTGTCAGAGCGGAGTTTGTCCTGCTCTGTGGTCCAGGTTATGAAGTCTCTTTACACATGGGCACCACCCCGTCCCCCCACATACTTGAAAACGATTATGAAACAAGAAGCGGCACATTATTCATTCCACTACGTCGGACCAGACAAAACACATCAGTGTCTTTTAGAAGCTTTTGTACGGATCAATGTAAACATATAGGAAACCTTAACTACTGTAACTGAAATGACTGTTGTAGTAAATTTGTTTACTACATTATATTACTGTTATTGTACGAACCCGTGCCTCTTTAAGGCAGCATGAAAGAAGAAGTTTCTATCTTCCAAAAGATTCACAACAGTTTTATCTGATCCCTTTAAAACACTCTCTCTTTTTTTAAGATAAAGAGCCAGTTTATAGTTGCACATGTGCACAGGTTGTGTTTGATCGATGCCGACGGCTTCGATTTTACAAATGAATTTGTAAAATCTGTTACGTTAAGTTCATATCACACAGGATGGTAAAGCTACGTAGCCACTGACGCTTAAGCAGCACAGATAAGAGTTGTGAGTCGTTTGAAAGATACAAATAAGTAAAAATGTATGTTTTTGTTGTTGGACTGGGACAAGTTAGATTTGTCTGTTGTTTTTTTTTTTTTAAATCATTTCTCTGACACTGACTTTAGGTAGAAAAGTTGTTTACATACAGAAAACTCAGCTGACGGTTATTGAATCTCAAAGCTACTGCAAAACTCTGTTTCCAAAGAAATCAGACCAAGAAAAACGTTTAGTTTTGTTTTTTTTTTTTTTTTCTTTTTCACTTAAAACATTTTGATGTGTCATAACAGGTAACATAAAACAAAACGTACCTTTTAAATGACACCTGTAGTTTATTTTTTTTTACCTGCTATGATGCATTTAAACGTCTGCTGCTCAGGTCACTTCACTGAAGGACGGTTGTTATAATAATTATTATTATAATTATCAATTTATCAGAAAATAAGGAAGAATACATGTTGACGTCTTCAAATGTCTTAATTTTTTTTGTTCAAAACCCAAAAGTTTCTAGTTTATTTTCACGTTTGACAAAAACATCAAATCGTCACATCTGAGAATCTGAAACCATTAAATGTTTTTGACAAGTGATCGATCAATTATCAGAGTAGTGGACTAATCACTACAGAGCTGCTAAATTGACTGTAGGTAAATACGAATAAACAGGAAGTAATTTGTTTTGGAAACAGGCAGATTTTGACTATTAAGTTTTTGTGTATCGAGATGCATCAAAGTTTATTTCTCAGCCATGAACCGAATCTGTTTAATATCACTATGGTACATAAAGATTAACGTGTACGTACCTGCAGACGCGTTAGTTTCATGATTATCTCCTACAGACGACTGTGGACTGGCACAGTAATTGCACTTGAACATACAGCGTGTACTTGTTTTTGTTTGTTTTTAAAGAAACCACTCTCTCTTTTGTACGTTTGATCAGTGTTTGTGCAAAAAAAAAAAAAAAAAACGAACGAGAGCTGTAGTAAAGACTGAAAGACGTGAACACGCTCATGAATTAATGAAGTGTAAAGTTTGAGTCATTTGGAGGCAGATTTTCCGATTGTTATATCCATGAAAAAGCAGTTTTTATAGTTTTGTGTGCACATGATGGAAATGAAACAACAAGTTTTGTCTTAAAGAAAAAGAATTGTCTTAAACTACAACTTTGTATTATTATTATTATTATTATTATAATAATTATTATTTTTCTGGTACGTGTGTTTTACCTCAGTTCATAAACTCCATCATTTCATTTCAAAAATAAAAAAAAGGAAGTCTGATATTTCTGAGTAGAGCACAGTCCCGGTGCTTCAGTCTTACCTCGTGTTTTCATATGTTTGAACAGGTTTTAACGGCTTTAATATAAAAAAACAAAAGTTGTAAACCTGAGAAGTGATGTAACCTTTTGATTTTTTTTTTTTCACTATATGGTTTATTGTTAATTCCAATATTTGCATTTTAAGTTTTGTATCAAGATTCTTCTATTAAAAGCTTTTTCTTTTTTTTTTTTTTTTTTTACATAAACACTTGTCGTCTTTGTTATTTTGTGCTTAAAAAGTTGTGAAAAAATAATACATTTTTATTTAGAAATAAAAAGTTACTTTTCAGGTTTTGGTTTTATGAATTAACTATATTACTGGGATTTACTGGGAAGTACAGACAAAAATGTGAAATGTAGAAATGTAAAAAAGAAATTATATTTCAATAAATAATTTTAGGTCTTATTGTTTTGGTAGAACATCACCGTCACAGGTTTGTGTCAAACTAATGTCAGAAGATTAAATCTACCAGAGAATATAAAGGTGAAGGAAAATGATTTAAAGTGATGGTCTGAGGTCATTTGAACACAGAGTCTATTTCACCATGAATACGAGTCAAACTCCCCCTCAAGAAATATTTTACGTTGGTTGAAGTAATATCGAGTTTGACGTCTTTTGTTTTCACAACCAAATAGTTAACAATGAAGGTAAATGGGGCAGTCAGCCAAACGTATCTAAATTGTCATTTTTTAACCACTAATAAAGCTCAAAATATCACTTCACTTCAGCAGTAGCATGAATAGGATCCCTACACATAAACTGAAGTACTGATAACTTAGTAAGTGAACTGAGAGTCTGTGAGTCTATGAAGAGCGACAAAAAATGGTGAATCTGCTGATCTGTAACACCCTTCATCACCAGTTGTTATAAAACCAGACGTTGGGTAACTCTTGTAAAACAGTCTTTTTAATAAACTCATTAACTTATGTGTAGGGACCCTATTCATGCTACTGCTGAAGTGAAGTGATATTTTGAGCTTTATTAGTGGTTAAAAATGACAATTTAGATACGTTTGGCTGACTGCCCCATTTACTTTCATTGTTAACTACACGGCTGTGGAAACAAAAGACGGTCAAACTTGATATTACTTCAACCAACGTAAAATATCTCGAGGGGGAGTTTGACTCATTCGTGGTGAAATAGACTCTGTGTTCATGTTGCTACAGACCATCACTTTAATTTTAGTGATAAAAACTCCACTTTAATTAAACCCTGTCAGAAAACATTCATTTATTTCTCACTAAAAAATTAAAAACTTAACTTTTTATGTTTTTTTTTTCTTCTTCTTGTTGAACAGTTACCATTCGACATCTTTGAGATGCCACTTAACTTTTTTTTTTTCGTTTTTATTTTTTTCCAAATTCTGTAAAAGATTATAATTAAGTGACATGACCCTTTGAGAAAAACTTAAACTTTGTTTCTTTTTTTTTTCCCTTTTCTTTTAACAAAACAAAATAAAATCATTCTCCAGACTTTGTTTGACATAAACGTCCTTGTTCACATGCCGCAGCAGCACATCAACATCAATTAGCGTTTGTGCTACAAAGTCAAAAAGTCACACACGTTAACACTGATTGAAGTTCATACACTCTCTCTCCTAACAAAATAATATTGCACTTTAACATCCTCGCGCGCCAACCTCCATTATTCTCACACAATATATATAGATTTATGACGTCCTTTTGTCTTTTTGCATTCACACAGATGTAGTTTATCCTCATACAGAAACACAAGTAAGAAAGTCATCTTAAAAAAACACAGGGGGGCTAGAAATTAGACTAATTTTCAAAAGGAAGTATTCTACATTATACTTGTACAAATCTCTTTTTTTTTTCCAAGTGCTATACAGCAAGAAGAAACTTTTTTTTTTTTTTGTTTGTTTGTCGTTTTGAAGTAAAACACCAGCCGTCTACTGCTCGTCCTCGTTTTCCTGACCCGAACCTTCAGAGCGATCGCCCTCTAGTCGATCTGTGAGACGGAGGAAACAGCAGGACGTAGTTTCAGTTCTCAGACATTAACAGGTTAAAAAAAAAAAAAAAAAAAGAGAAGTGTGTGCGGCTGTTTCTCAAAGTCGAGGAAGTTTCCTCCACGGCTGCTTTTTCTAGCTTTTTCTTCACCGAGCAAAGCGCTGTTTTTGAGGCTGCACTGATGTATCCTCGATGTTGTTAAAATACCCACAATCCTCCACTACACAATGATAGCAGAAGGGAAGCAGCAGAAACACTCATTTAAATATGAGTATTTTATTTATTCTATGAGTTACTGATGTAAATTTAATCATAAACATGAACGTTCATTGCTAATAAATTGCTTGTTTGCAGTTGTTTTTGTTGTGGTTATGTTCACGTTGCTATTATTGACGTTTATAATAGTTTGATGCTTCATACATCCATTATCTCTACTCGGTCGTACCAGGACTAATGGTTTATCAACCGTGTGTGACGTTACACATATGTTATTTATTTTTTTGCAGCGATGACGTGTACTTCCACTTACTAGTCTGCTCGATTGCCAGTGAAGTGTGTGTCCTCGTCTCCGTAGCACATGACTTCTAAAGTGAGAGTCTGCCAAGGAAGCGCCCTCGACTTTGAGAAACGACTTACGTGTGTGTGTGTGTGTGTGTGTGTGTGTGTGTGTGTGTTTACCTGATCTGATGTGATTGAGGGAGGCCAACATACGGAGCATGAAAGAGGCCGGGACTGTGATTGTGTTTCTTGTTTCCTCGAGCATCAGCTCATTTCGAGTTATTACCTTGAAAGAGGAAGAGAAAGGCAAAAGGGAAAAAAAAAAAGAGTAAAAGTAAAAATATGAAGAAACTTTAAAAGGAAGGAAACAAACAAAAAAAAAAAGATGCTGACAGTCTTGGTTTGTTGTGGCAACGGCTCAAAAAAAGAAGTGATACTAAGAGAAAGAGCCGTTAATATCACTAATATACTTTGGGCTAATCTCATTTCTGCCCCTCAGCCCCACCCCTCTGTTTTGCATGTTCACGTTAGTAAAAGGTTTATCTGTCTTGAGTCTCTTTTAGATGAAGGTTGAGGAGTCACAACCCTCCAAACAAAGATATCCCAGGACCAGCACTGCAAACGAAGGGGTATTAAAAAATTCCCATCATGCACCAGGACAAGGATCCAGTTGTTAGAAAAGTTAGCGATTTAATTAATAAACTAATCAATACATTTAACTTATTAAGCTAACTTATGCTAACCGCTAATCAATAATGTTCGTTAACATTAGCTTAGCAACCGCTAGTTGTCACTTTGCTAACATTTTCCATTCATCTGATAACAAGACTCTTTTCTGATGAAACGTCAGATTAATGTAAATGAACATCTTGTCAGTTTTTAATCCGTCACCAACTTGATGACGCCATATTTGTTTGTTGTCATTTGGTTGTCATGGAGACTTGTCGCGTCGTCTTACGTAGCAACTAGCGGCGACTTCAGATGACGTGTAACAGTAAAGTAGCGGTGTCTCATTTCCTAGAGGAAAGTTACCACCTGCCACTTTGATTCAAGGGATGAGGGGCCGGGGTAAGTGAAGGGGCAAAAAAAAAAGAGAAATTGGCCTTTTGCGTCTCAACTAAATTAGGCAGGATGTTGTCGTACCTCGTCGGCGAGGACTCTGTTGAAAGATGGCGACTGTTCCAACGGCGACCAAATCTTAATATCATAGTCTATCCCTGAAGAAGCCAGAACTGGAACAAACAGAGAAAAAATAAAAAGTTACAGACAGACACGATCACATCTACAGAGTAGAGTAGAGAGGAGTGTAGGCGGGATGGAGCTCTGAGGTGGTGGAGACTCACTGGGGTCGTAGGGGTGCGGCTGCAGGCAGTTGACCACGTGGTTGTCGGCTTCGAGCAGCATGAGGTGCTCGGCCGTGTGTCTGTCCCAGATGAAGATGTGACCACAGTCTGAACCACTCATCACAAAGTTGTTGCCCCAGAAACACGACTCTTTGATCTACACAGAACAAAAAAGGAATAAATAAATTTGTTTACTTTCTTTCTTCAAAGTCAGATTATAAGACTGAGAACACAACAAACAATATCTATGCTAAGCTAAGCTAATCAACCCCTGCCCCTTTCCTCAAAATGTTGAAGATGAGGTTTCCTGATGTTTACCATTGTCCTGGAGTTGCGGTGACCCTTGTAGACCATCTTGACCGAGGGTCTCCTGATATTCTGCGTCTCACTTTCCTCCATTTCCCTTCTTTCTTTCCTCCTTCGAAACAGCTCCTGGATCCGAGCCGCCGCCGAGCGTCTGACAGACATGACAAAAAAAACAAAAAAACACACGCGACACGTAGATATAAAGCATGCAAAAACAAAACAAAACAAAAGAAAAAAAACCTTAACCTCTTATTGATGTGTATGAGCTCCATGCTTTTTCTTATTTTTGATAACAAGCTTCTTAAAAAAAAAAAAAAAACTTCAAGCTAGAAAGCAGCCACTTAAAAAAGCAAAAACTGTCAAAAACTGAAAGAAGCCATTTACAAAATGAGGCAAAGCCTTGTTGTCGCACTATGAGACAAAACCGTCACTGAGTTTGATTTGATTTAAACACAGTTTTCATTGATATGGTTTTGCAGATATTTTTTAACTTGCTCGGCTCCTTTCCATCAGGATGTCATGCACACGTTCATCGTTTTTCACCTCTTTGTGTTTTAACGTTTTCAAAATGCTCACACGGTTTGTGGAGTCGGTGCTCTCATGCATATCACTCTTAACTCTACAGTCAGCTGTGTGTTTATTAAAAGATCAAACCAACACAAAGCCTGTTATTGTCAAACGTCAAACCGCTTTAGTTTTAATGCTCTGCTGCATGTCACACACACCCTGATGGGTTAACTTATAAAAGCTTTTAGTTGCCAGTGCAAAGGTTTTACCTGATCATCCTATCTCCTACTGCAGATCCTCTGGTATTAAATCTATATTTGTAGTAAAACAGTCAATGGCAAGGCATCACAAAAAACCCAAATGACCCTTTAAAGAAAGTGAGAAATGTTTGAACCTGATTCATTCAGGGTTTTTTTCTCGTCTGTAAAGTAAAGTAACGTCCTGTCTAACGTACCTCTGTCCCTGTCCTCTGAGTCTCGCCGTCGGGATGAGGATCGGATCGTCGTCGCTGTCGTCCGAGTCCTGGTTTCCTCGAGCCGGTTGACTCTGACCCTCCCACTCTTGTGACAGAGGACCCCTCCCACAGCGACTCTCCTCCCCCGCGGGCTCCGCTCTCCTGCAGCCTCCTGACGTGTCCTCAGTACCGCCCGGCTGACTCCTCTCTGGAGCTGAAGACGACGTGCCGTCTCCCTCTGAGGAGCCCGACGCTGCCGCCGCCGCCACCGCGGTCGGAGCCGATGAGCTGCTGGCGACGCCAGAGCAGGAGGCGTCACACGGCAGCTCTGTGGAGGCGACCGGAGAAGTCTGCTGCTTCTGAGACTCTGAGAAGAAACAGATTACTGAAATTACTATTGTGAACTTGATGCTTGTGTTTTTGTGATCACTGTTATGTGTGTTTGTATTTCTACATGGTCTCTCTGTGTTCTCTGTATTTCTTCTACATGTGTCTGATGAATTTCCTTCTTAATAATTAAGGATATAATATATAATATAAATATATATAAAAAGAATAATTTGATGCACTGATGCTCAGGCAGACTCCAGTCTCCTGTTCTTGCAGTAAAGAAATTTTGCTTCTTTCTACACAATAAAGACAATGACTTTTACTTCCTTGGTTACATATTTTTTGTCTCCAAATGTAAATTTATTAATATAAAGCATTTTTTTGTCTGTTTTTGGAGGAAAAGGAACATAACGCAGCCACATTTCATCATCAAAACTGTCTAATATTCATCCAAATTTAGCTTCTCACTCATTAATCTAGTTTTCTTCCACACCTGGGTCACTTCTGATCACACCGATCAGTGATGATCAGTCTTTTAACTTTACTCTAAACGTGAGGAGTCGCTCACCTTGTTCTGACACTGAACTCTCCATCGTCAGACTCTCTCTGCTCTGTGCGGCCGCCGCCTCAGACGTTTTGGCAGCTCCGCTGCCTCTAGAGGTCGACGTGCTGCTCCTGACGACGAAAGAAAACAAACCACTGAGTTCCTCCATCCTCTCTGGCTCCGGCTACAAGGTTCACATTTGTTTTCAATTTTCATTGAGTGAAAAACGTCGACTCATTATTATATTCTCTATTGATTTATTATTTATCTTATCAGTGTATTTTTACTGACAGGTTCTTGACTGTGTTAGTGTGTGTTATGATGTAAATTATATTTCTTTTTTGTTTGTTTGTTTGTTTGTTTTATCCTTTTTACCAACAGAAGAGTTGGTCGATGTTTTGGTGTTTGAGTCTGAAACAATAAATAAGTTGAAGCGACTAATTGTTGCTAAATAAATAAAATAAATATAATATCATGACAATGTTCTGCTTCCCTGCTGACGTCAAGAGTAAGAACAAATTTATTCTATTTATAATATTCCTATTAAATTACGTATTTTGTATCATTTTCGCTTTGATTTGTTTCTATTCGATTTTAATCTTTATTATAAAGCATTTAATGCTGAAGGTTCTTGTATAAAAGGTTTATATACAAATAATAATAAACTTAATTAACATCTCTAACAGATCTTCACTGTGACTTCAGAAACTTCAGAATCGATGACTCACCATTCATCGGTGAAGTCCAGCTTGATGGTGCTGGTGGTGGTTCCCTCTGAGCTGTAGTGGAGACTGAGGACCGGCTCTGCGGTGCTGGGTCGACTGGTGCCGGAGGAGGTGGGGACGTTGCTGCTGCTGGTGGAGGTGGAGGTGGAGGTGGAGGTGGAGGCGGCAGCAGCTGGAGCAGAAACAGATTCATCAGGAGGTGAAGCTGCTGCAGCTTCTGCTGCTCCTGAAACAGAAAACAAAGACAAAGGGAGAACGAATGAGAAAGAGTTAATTATGTTACAATTTGAATTTAAAAAAACGCTTTTTTTTTTTCTATAGTTCACAGCCGAACGCTGGAAATGCACAACTGTCGGTTGCATCACTTCTCAGTGATCGACGGCAGTGGACGGAGACGGGAACATGCAGCAGAGAGAGGTGGACACACGGCGACAGGATCAATATCGACTATCAGCAGCCACAACAACAAGACGAGGACAAGAGACACATTTATATCAGTCACATGAAGAAGATTCTTAGTTTCTAAAAGCTGTTTCTGTGCCTTTATTTGACCGTTTCACTGGACAGAGACAGAGAGAGGAAACGTTGGAGCTGAAAATCAAACTGGGAACATTCACCCCTGATGGGGTATTTCTCCTAACCTATAATTTAATCATGTCACCCCAGTTATTATATTTTAAACTCCTGAACCAATTATTTGCCAGTGAAAACTAATGGTTGTGATATTTACATGTGATCTAGAGACCTGCTCTGTATCTGCAATAGTTTGTCAATTAATTAATTAATAGTTGAACTGATTTTTTTAGCTAAAATTAAATGGTTCAAGTTTTAGAAATAGAATTAAATTGGCTTAGATGATTCTTTTTACACAGACATGTTGATATAAATAAATAACTTAATAACCAATTTAAATATTCTGCCTCCAATAATAATAACAATTTAATGCTTGAACTATATTTTATGAATTTATTGCAAAAACAATGTGTTTGTTACATCGAGACTGTTGACTAATAAATTGTTTTTAAGAACTTTTAATCCCTGATATTAATATCGATTTCCATCAGCGTCTATTATATTTCATTTGTAGTTTTAAACTTAAACTCTTTGCTGTGTTTTCATCAGCAGGCACTTGTGGACAGATGATGGAAAAATAAAGCGGTGGATACAGAGACGAAGCAAAAACAACAATAAAGAGGATGGAGGACAGTGTGGAGACAGGGAGGTTCGGGGTGAAGGGAAAGCGTTTGTGTTTCTGAGCGAAGCTGACGAGGAATAAAAGCGAGTGGCAGCGTTTGGGGAGGGGAGGGAAAGGACGCACCCTGCTGTTCGTCAAGAGTCATGGATCCCAGCTGTTTGTGAACCACGGACGAAGGGGAATCTGGAACACAAATGAAACCGTCTAAAAACATGGGACACACAGGTCAAACCTGAGGGCTCACACAGTCAGGACGCACAAGGGTGAAAAAAAAAAAAAAAAAAAACTTCTAACCAAGTCAAAACAATCCAAGGCCAAGCAGGAGGAGCTGTAAAAATCAGCCAAAGGAAAAAAAAAAAAAAAAAGCTTCATCTGATATCAGAGGAGATCATTTCACATACTGTCGGAGCAGCTTCAGCTTTAAAGCTTCTTTATGCAAAATGAGATAAATAAAATGAGAAATGAAAATTAAAAACGATAACGTTCACACATGCTTCCTACAGACAGACGTACTGCTTGAAGAATAAGTGGTTTATATCTGTGTAAGATAGAAAATCTCAACTTATTCTAAGATGCTTCATAACAAACAAAAGACTTTTAATAAAATGAATTTATCTCCATCTGGTTTTAACTTCAACACAGAAGCAATGAGGCTCTTTTCTGTGAATGAATCACTGGTGTCAGATGTGTTTAAAGCCCCTTTCAGACACGAGACCTCGTTAAATAACTACATCAGAGCTGGTAGATTTTCAGTCGTAAATTGAGCTAAGTATTGAATTTAATCTTGTTATTTTCATATTGAAAGCTGCAGCAGCATGTGGTTAAACACGTAGAGAGATAAAGAGACAGTAAACAGTAAAATGAGTCATCAAGTCCTCAAACCAGCAGTCTCCTCATATATTTTCTTCTATTTTTATTATTGCAAACTGCATAGATGACTAAATTAACAGTCGTAATTAAGCCAGAAGAAACTGTGCAGTGTCACACATTAGGAAATAAGGAGCTGAATTTGATATAAATGAATGTCAAAGGATAAAAATGAGTAAGTGTACAGGTGGATTCACATCAAGAGTTGGTGATATGAATTTTAAAAACCATCACTGATGCAGCCGCTGTGAATAACCTCGTCCCTTTCAAATATCACATATCGTAGCCAATTCAGTATTCGACAGCGTCTGAAAAGGGCTTTTTTTTTTCTTTATGATTCTCAAATCAAGCTGAATCAAACCCTGTGTTATGGTCGCTAAAGTTAAAACAGCTGATCAGTGTGAATTGTCAAACGTGAGTGAACGACGGAGCCATGAGGACGGCAAAAAAAAAATAAAAATAAGCAAAGAGCTTCATTCGTCAGCTGGTGCCACTCCAACGGGAGAGTTTGCAGGTGAAAACTCAAGCAACAAGTGGAGCGATGAAGGATATTAGTGAGTGAGCAAACAGTGGAGAGGCGACACGGAGGAGAAGGGTGGTGGTGGTGGTTGGAGGGGTGGGGGCAGCTGCAGGGATTAATAAGGACAAGGTGCATTATTGGAATATGGAAAGAAGATCACTGTGGGATTAGTGGTCAGTTCTGGCAAAATCGGGTCTCTGGAGCTTGAACACAGACAGGTCTACTTTGCCTACGTAGATTTAAGGATAAGATGGCGGGAGGTTCAGGCGGACAGGCCTGTATGTAGGGGTGAGGGAGGAGGGGGAGGGGGGAGGTTGCGGTGGCGAGGGAGCTCGGAGGGGAGGGTAACCTGTACGGGGTTGCGTCTCAGCAGCAGCAGAGGTAGCAGCTCTCTGTGACTGTCTCTCTGGAGCTGCAGAAGAAGAGGAGGAGGAGGAAGAGGAGGAGGAAGAAGAAAGGGCCGCTCGCTGACCCTGTCCTGGGGGGTCGGCCAGACGAAGTAACCTCTGCAAACGCCTACAAACTAAACTTATAGGCAGCCGGTGAGGACCGTACTCTGATAGAGGAAGAGGCAGAGGAAAAGAGGGAGAGTGAATGCACGATTAGAAATCTGAGGGAGGAGGAAGGAGGGAGGATGTGAGGAGAGGATCGGGAGCAGAGAGTCAGTCAAAAGGAAGAAACAAACAAAACAAACAGAACGAGAACGACAACAGGATGCTGAAGGAGAAAAGAGTGATGTGAGGCAGCTGCTCGGGTGGAGTGGCTCCAACAGACGCACACTCATACACAGAAGAGAAAACATTTTCTCTGCACGAATGTGAATTTCTGAGACAGACGACGTTCAGGTTTTTTTTTTTTTTTTTTTTTTTTTTTTTACCTGAGAGAGCTCGTTCTGATGTTGGCGTAGCCGTCGGCGTCGGCGTCCCGGTCATGTCGGCCTGACTCCTCTGCTCTGAGTCGGGAGAGGAGGAGGTGAGGGGGGAGGTGGATGGAGCTGAACTCTCCACTGATGAGGAGCTGGAAGGTGGAGGCACGGTGACCGCTGATGATGACCCTGAGGAGGAAGAGGAGGTGGATTTGGGCATAGAGGTGGAGGTGGAGGTGGAGTCGGCGGCGGTGGCAGTGGCAGCGGGCGGGACCAGCAGACACTTCGGGAGCTTCTGTCCCCACAGGTCTGTCTGGAGCACTGGACTCTTGGACCGGACTCTCTAGACTGGATTCTCCTGCAGGAGCAGCTGGAGGATTCGACGAACCCTCTGGACGGACGGCTGTTCCTGAAAACAACAAATATATAACAGGTATTCTCATATCTTAGACTCACATCCTGGTGTTCTTTTGGCTGAACAACTATCAGGATTGTTACAAAACTTTACAAAGACAGACCGCAAAGTTGTAAAACACATTAAAAGTGTAGCTTAAAAAACATTGGACAAAATTGACCATCTCTTGGCTTTTTGCTGCGGTTTGATTTCCAGCCAGGACGACGATCTACTGCAAGTTATTCTCTTTATTCCCTGTCACTCTTCACTTCACCATATAATTAAGGCACAAATCCTCCAGTGTTTGATGGAGCATTAGGTTGATGCAAAAGAAAAAAAAGAGGAAGTTTTTCGATTTTGCAATTTTGAAAAAGGAAAACAACAAAATCTTGCTCTTACTGTTTTTCTTAAGCATGACTCAAATATCCAGTGACAAACTGTCCTTTACATTTTCACCCCTTTCCTGTTCATCCTATTTAAATGTTGAATGTTTAAGATGTTTCACAGTGAAAACAAAGAAGGCCTCGAGTTTAAAAGGCAGCATATTTTCTCCATGAACACTGGACATGACACATAGATCTAATAAATACTACAAAATAAAAGTCATTAGCATTTCTCCTCTTTATGAATATGTTGAAGTTGAAAAGCAGCAACTGTTTGAAGATGAGAGGATGAAAGCTGTAAAAGTCTGGTATAAATCATGAAATGTATTGGCCTTATAATAAACACAACAAAATATTGTAGTTTATTTGTTTGCTTGGATTTGTTGGCTCAAAACGTGAAGGGTTAATGTTTCATTTGTTTATTTCTTGATGAATTTGTGCTTCAAGAAACAAGACACACACAATCACACCCTGTGATTGAAGCGTTTCAGACAGAAGAGTCACCTCTGGGTCGTGTCTGTGGTCGCGTCGCTCGGCTGCTCTGAGCTTCACTGGCCTCCTCGAACCAACGAGACAACATGTCCGACATCCTCTGCATCAGAGACACATTGGGGCTTTGTTCTCCTGCAGGAAACAGAGAAACATCCCGTTCATCTGCGGTTTCAAATGAGAGGATGAGGATGCTGCAGGAGGATTTAACGTCTTTCTGGGCTTTTTTTTTTTTTTTTTTTTTTTTAAATCAAATGAAACAGTGAATTTCTCAAGTATTGATCGGATGATTGAGGTGGAAAAAAAAAAAGGTTTGAGAGGAGTTAGTTGAAATAATCTCTTCAATGTAAACTGAGATCTCTGCTTTCAAACTAAACATCACCGTGATCTTACCGTCTCTCTCTCGCTCGCTCTCAGGTCGAGCTCGGGGTCCGGTGTCGGACCAGTCACCTCGTAGACGGAGGCGCTTCACTGGAGGCTGCCTCAGCTGCTCACACACACACACACACACACACACACACACACACACGGAAAGATTTTCAGTTTGTCAGTCAAGAGATGGTCAAAAATAGCTCCGCTGCCAAAGCAAAACACTGCCCGTCTCTGTCAGTGTCCTCTTTAAAGGGTCCCCCACCTCCGCCCCCTCTCCTCTGGCTACACAACTGAGGTTGCCTCTACTTTCCAGTCCCCCGGCTCTCTCTGCAGGGCAACAGGCTGAGAGCCAGAAATAGAAAACAGGGGAAGGTGGAGGGGTGAGGGGTCTCGGTGCCCATCAAGACCATCAATTGCTTTACTTAGTTAAAGTCTTCAAGTCTGAATGGAAGCAAAGAGACACAAGAATGAAGAAAACGAGCCAGAACAAATGGAGTCACAGGTGGAGGAATGGGGGTAAAGGGAGGGAAGGGGTACTGGGTCTTTACTTGAACCCCACCACCACCACCCACCCTCCGGCTTGAACTATTTTGGAGCACAGAGGAACACTGCCTGCGTCAGTCGCTGTATTTGGAAAGGAATGTGTGTGGTGGCGGTTGAATCTCGACACAGCTGAACTCGCCATGAGGCTTTGAAACACTGGCACCATGATCCAGCACATTCAGTCACACGTGACGCCGCGCGCCTCGCCGTAAATATACTCCTCTATCTGATCCGAAACCACGTCCAGACACACGCAGTATAACGACTCAAACATGAGCAAGAAACCTGATCAGGTTTCAGACTTTTACTAATAAACCACTGTGTGTTTTTTTTCTCCTCCATCACTGCATTTCTTCGTCTCTCCTCCATCCTCCTTGTCTTTGGTTTTTCAGGGTCATTTGCTCCCTTCACTGCACTGCATCAGCCAGGACAGATTTAGCACCGATGTCCGCAGTGCTCTCATAGAAACAGACGGCAACAACAAGATCCGCTCTGTGCACAACGACAATAACAACAATCATCTCGTACGAGTATCATCAACAAGGTGCAGCTCTGAGTAACACTCTGGGTTTGTTATTTTAAAGTGACCCAGAGGCTTCGCTGTTAAAGGACGGAGACTCATCCTGATGTGACGCTGCAGCTTCAGTCTGCAGCACCGACCTCATCTGGGTCTGATTATGATTCAGTCGTAACTGAGACGAGGAAATGAATCGTTTAATCGATCAAATATAAATATTATTCAAACATTTCTGACACTCCACTAATACTTTCAGTTGTCTCATAAAGAAAAACAACAAATCATTTTTTGTGGTTCCAGCTCAGCAAATGTGACAATTTGTCTTTGTTTCATGTTACATCAACACAAAAGATAAAGACAACATTTGAAGATGTAACCATAGACTTTCTGATCTCCCACTTGTATCAGTCTTTTAATATTTCATAGACATTCATGGTCTCTACTGGATGTATCCTACTGATGACTGATCCTCTTACAGCCTTAAAACTTTTATTCCAGCACCATCATCAGGTCAAGATTTTAACCTATAACTGCAAAAACTGATATAATATCCCCATCAGCCTCTGTTCTACTGAGTGTTTAATGCTAATTAGCTAATATTAGCATGCTAACAAGCTAAACACAGCTAAAAAAAACTATTCAGATAGTTGATGAAACACTCGATATCACAAATATCAGCCTCAATGAGATGCGAGAGGAAAAGTTGGTCACTAGGATGCATCCTCCGGGAAACGTGAACGTGAACGTGAATCTGTATAAAAGTCCAAACACAGATAAAATAACCTATAATAACGTACAGAGATGCCTCTTCTCACCTCCTCCCTCCGCTCCTCAGACGGACCCTTCAGCTCTCGGGCCTGGTCGTCTTTGGGATCAAACAGGTAGATGTAGTCAGAGGAGTAGCTGACCAGAACCTCCTGACCGTCCTCGCTGTAGCACAGAGACGTCACCCTGCACGACTTGTTGGACAAATGAGCGGGAACGAAACGAACGCACATCCCTGTCGTCCCCCGGCCCATGTAGTTACCTGAGGACGAGAAGGAGAACAAACACTGAATCCGTCCGCATCATTCACACAAACTGAAACCTCTTAAACCTTTTAACTGTACGTTTTAAACTCCAACTCACATCCACACCTCTATGATCGTCTGCATTTTCTGCTCCACAATCACTTGAGTTATTGTTCTTTCTCCTTTGTTTTTGTTTTTTGCTTTTTTTTATTTTTATTTAATTCAATCTGAGACTTTTTATTCGATCTTGTACTCTCGCATAATTTCTATTCACCACTTTTATGAGTTTTATTCCATTTTGACTTCACTTTTTGAATCATTTTGCTGAGTTTTAGCTACAAATTAACTTACCTGCTATGACGCTTCTCTGCTGCTTCAGCTACAAAACACAAACTAACGATGAGCTGCAGTTTTATTGCTTTTATAAGAAGTGATAGCTCATAATTCACTGAATAGACGGAGAAAAAAAACCTCTGCACCTGAATGAATGACAGGTGACAGATTCGATCTGTTCGACCTTCATCTCCTCAGCTCTTCTCATTGTTTTCATATTTGATGAAATAATTAAAAAAATATACGTCCCCAAGTTAAGATAATTCATCAAAAAAATAAACAAGGACCTAATTTAATCAAAAATATTCAGATTAAGAGAACGATTTACACACGGTTTTAATTTACATGCTTATTTTGTTTTTTTTTTAAATATTTCCATTCACATAATCTTAAAACACTGGTTTATTTATACAGGTTATAAATTATTCAAACTATCAGGAGAATTTCAGATTAAAAGGATCAAATCAGATTTATCTACGAGTCTAAGAAGAGACAGATCCTAGAGCAGCAGAGCAGAAATAAAAACCCAGAGAGAAACTCTTCTTCTCTGCTTCATTAACTTAACTTTACTAATCAATAACTGCTGCTAGAAAATATCACTGGAAAAAAAAAAGTTTTTAGTTATCTAGGAACTTTTAATTTAATTATATTATTGTCGTCGATATTTCCTGCATCAGTTTCAAATGAAGGCTGCTCGGAAAGTTTTTACCCGTCGCTCTGGTTCCCAGCATCCGTCTGTCGTAGATTCGCACCGAGCTGTCGGAGCAGCCGACGGCCAGATAATACGGCACCAGAGGAGAGATGGATATAGACGTCGCTGCCCTTCGACAGTTTATCAGGATGTCCTGAAATCAAAGCAAGCACAGAGTGGTGAAGTTTAAAGAGCAACTGTGTGATGTTATTTCTGTTCTGCATTAGTAGAAGATTCACTTTTAGCTGTTAGTAAAAATGATCAGTGTGTACACTGAGACTAGAGAGACTAGATGATGATAATAATAAAAATAATAATAATAATAATAACGTTTTTCTCAGTTCGACAACTGACATGTTGTAGGATAATTAACAGAGAGAAGAAACAGAGTCTGGTAAAAGTGCACTGACAGTTTTAAGGTCACAGGTTCTGATCTCCAGAATGAAATACAAGAAGATGCAACACAATCTGGGAGCAACAGCCACCCACACACACACACACACACACACACACACACAGATAGATACACACACACACACACACACACACACAGATACACACACACGTCCATCAGGCACTGAGCTTCCTCTAATGCAAACTGCCCTGAAACCAAAAAACAACTGTTTTCTGAATTAATCCAGAGACAAAAAGCTGTTTGTGAGGCGAGCAGTGCTGAGGAGAAACTGCAGTAAATCTTAAACAAGATAAATTAGACTAAAGATATGACAGGACGTCATTTATAAAGAAACATACTAAGAAGAAATGATAGACCAACATATCCTGGTCCATTTAATATGAAATATTATGTCATTTAAGTCAGTTACTTACAATCTATTTTGTGTTACATATTTTTATTTTACTGCTAATTATTAAGGCCAATCTATAACGCACCAAAAAAAAAAAGATATTATCAGTGTTACAGCAGGTTTACAACATGAAAACAAACATCACAGCCGTCACCGTACGTCTTTGCAGTCTTCCTTCGTGCAGCTCGTCTTCGTGCGCAGATCGAACCATCGCACCGTGCCGTCCTCCCCGCACGACAGAAACGTGTAGGGGTCGTTTGGTACCGTCATGATCTGACAAAACAGATGTAATAATATGAAATACGAACGTTTTATGAAACGCTGGTTGACATTTGAGTGCGTCTGTACCTCATAAGCTGTTCCGTAATGGCAGGTGAACTGACACTGTCTGTTGTACTCGGGACTCTTCTCGGTGTGGGTGTAGTAGATGATGCCGTCTCCGGAGCAGGAGATGATCTCCTGATCGTTGGTGTGGGGCATGAACTTTGCGCTGAAGATATTTGCACGATGACCTGAACGTATGGATTTCTTGACCTGAGGACGAGAAGTGGAAAAACAGACGGATGTTTACTGGGAAAAGGAAAAACTACAAGAGACAGACTCAGACCACATCACATCCAAATGTGTTAAACTAAGTCCTGACCTAAAAAAGGAAATATTTCTGTACCAAAGAGGAGAAAATGTGCCAATACAGCTGTGAAAAAAGAGAACGAATTACTTCATATCCACAGTGAATCTTACTATGTTTCACTTGTCTATTCTTTCATTAAATAAGGAGAAGCCAGAACTAAATAAACCAGATCTGTGTGTCACCACAACACATGTTTCAACCCCCATTTGTCTCTTTACTTTAACTTAGAGCTTGATAATTTCATCTTTGTCCCAAATCAGGCAGTCAAATAACTGGGTTTCATGTTCTCTTTACTTTATTCTTTACTTATTTTGTTAAATCTACAAATATAAAGTCCGATATGTGAGACGTGTACCGTTGTTATAATGTTTTTACTTTAGGTTTTAAGACCTACCTTCTTGTTGTACGGGTTCGTAATGACCAAAAAGGTGTCGTCTGAGCCGGAGAGGATATATTCTCCTGTGTCGTTCCAGGATATAGTGTTGACCTGAGAAGAGACGACAGCTTCGATTAACAGAAGATAAATTTACGTTAACGGTGAAAGAATTAGTTAGGGGATTAAATGGAAATTACAAAAAGATAAAACAAGCTTTTTTCTTCATTTTATCTCAGCGTACACTGATATAGAAATAACTTCATGTTTCTGGATGCTTCAATAAGAGGCTGAAAAGATGTGATGAACGATTTGATCTGTGAAATATTGTTATTTCAAACATCTAAATTTGTTTTAATCAAACCGCCTGTGACCATTAAAAACCAACTGAACTCGTAAACATGTTTGTTATTAACATGTAATTTACTGAAACGACGATCGGAAGTAGAGCAGACACACACACACACACACACACACACACACACACACACACGTTTTCCTTCCTCAGAGTTTCATCATCATCACCGTCGCTCTTCATTGCCACTGAATCGCTTTGCTGCAGTCAGTGAAATTACACTCTGAGCGTCCGAGATCATTCCCATGTGTGACGGATCATTTACCACACGGTGTCAAACGAACTCGGTCTTATCACGCGCTGTAACAGGTTTGAATCGATCTGCAGGAGGAAGTTGTTGGTTCACAGGGAAAAAAAAAAAACCTGTTCGTCAAAGACACTGATGAGAAAATTCAGATGCAGATGTTTTTTTTTTTTTATTAAAGAGAGTTGTGGTTGTCTTGTTGTGCAATACGGTGTTGATGTTAGTGTGACGGCATCGGGATGTGTGGGTGTGGGTGTGTTGATGTTGCAAGTTCCTGGTTGGGTGGTGCTGGAGGTTTTCCAGGAAAGTGGAGTCAATTCGCCTCCGTCTCTTAGAAAAGAAAAGACCTGGCCCCATCCTGGCACTCGGGAGACCAACTCTTCCTCTGCACCACTGTTAGAGAGTTTTGATTTTTTTTTTCTCTGTATGCATAATTAATTCAGCATTTCCTCTGTTAGTCTGGCACCAACTCCATCTGTGAATCTGTAAAACACTTTGACCAGCGACTGCAATTTCAGATCAGTTGCAAGACGCAGCTACTTTTTCCTGTTTTTACTGATTTTGTAACATTTGGTGAAATTAAAGCAATTTATCTGAGAAGAGCTCAACAGAAGAAAATCATTGTTTTTTTGGGGGGAAACTGTTTGTGTTTAGACTGAAAATACAGATGTAAAAATTATTAATTAAGCATTAAGCATTTTTTTAATTCAAATAATAACAAAAAAATAACAAATCAATAAAATCCTCACATTGTAAAAGCATGCAATATTAATGAGTTATTTTTTAAGATTAACTAAGATTTTTTTTTAATTAATTACTTAAAATATTCATTAAATTAATTAATATATCTGAAAAAAAATCAAAAATAAAGATAATATATTTCCAACAATATTTGAGGGAGGGTTTAATTTCTTTTTCATTTTCTTTATTATAATAATAATAATAATAATAATAATAATGTGTTGAAACTCTTCTCATAAACTTTTTGATTAATGCTCCAGTGGTCTCTATAATTCATGACTTCCTGTTGAAAGCTTGTGGACGTATCGTTACGTCTCAGCTCAACTGAAATGGAAACTCACAATGACTCGTGTATCTTTTGTTTTTTGATAAAAAACATCGTTAAACCCTGATGATTATTCACTGCGTTCGTTTCATCAAAGGTTTTAAAAAGATAAATCTCCTTAAAAAAAAAAATCAACCGATTAATCGTCTCAGCTCTGATTAAACACGTAGGACGATGCAGGTATTAATCTGTTGCTCTCCTGCGACTCGTTCTCTCCGGTTGTTTTGGTGTTTCGCACCGACCGGCCGACGTCCCGGCAGCCTGATACTGTGACAGGATGTGTGACCGTCGTGTCAGCGTCAGGTTTCTCAGAGGCATTAACCAGCTGACGTGAAGCCAAAGATCAGCTCTGTGTCACTGAGACGCCGCCGGCGCCTCACAGACTTAACCAAGTAAAAAAATAAAAAAAGACAAACAAAATAAACAAATATATGCAGTTATTTAACACTTACACAGCCATCGTGTACATTCAGTGTCGCTTCAAGTTTAAGCCTCTGGACAAATTCTCTTCTACCTGTGAAAAAGGAAAAAAAAAAAAAGAGCAGATTTAAACATTTATTTTCTTAATTTCCTTCTTTGCATTTGACTGATGGAGACTTTATTAGTCTGCTGCTGCAAAGTGAAACTGTAAAAGCAGAAATCGAGACCAAACAAGCCGACACTTTACCACAATAAAGAGCTGCGCAATATTATTAGAAAAAAAAAACATGTGACGTGTGATAATGTTGAATATTTCGAAGGTGATATAACTTATAAAGAAATAAATAAACACTTTAATATATAAAGTTTATGCGTCTCTGCTTCGAGTTTATGAAAAGCAATTTGACAAACGGACAGAAGGAAGAAAAACGAAGTTATTTATGTTGTTTACACAGTGTTTGTTTGTAACACGTTCAAATATATTGATATGAAAATATACAATCTACTGAGGTTCAACGGCTTTTTGTTGTTTGTTCGTTTGTTGTTATATTTTTGATATATTGTGAATATCTTTTAGCTTGATTTCAGTTTATTTTATCAGACATTTTCATGTTCGAACATGAAGAAAAACAGCTCGTTGGAGAGTTTATATGACGTTGTCTTAATCACGATAGTAACAATGATAATGACGACCTGATGGAAACCTGCATTTACACCTGAGATGATGTGACCTCCTGAAATTAAACTCTGGTTTTCTCATCGTCACACATCTTTGACAGTTTTTATGTTTGTGATCATCCGTCCTCAGCTATGTCTCCATTCGTCACGTCTCTGCCGTCGTTTCGTTCTGTACCAACAAAGACTGATCAGGTGTTTACATGTCACACTATCCTGGTTTCTATCACAGCGCTCCGATATCCAGGCTAAGACCTTATTTAGGTTTCTGAAACCACAACCACAACCACAACCAGGACAGGTTCAACCTGAAGCTACGGTGTCATTTCCAGTTTAGACAAGACGATTACTTTTATTATTAATCAATTAATGTCTGCTATCGATGGTGTTTATCTATTAATTAACGAACCGATGTGGCTCTAGATTAACTTCAACATCCGGTGGAGTTTAAATAATAATTTGTTTTCAGCAGGTTTTTGTTGTCGATGACCAGGTTGTTGATGCTGCGCAGAAACAGTTTAGTGTAGAAAAGAAAGAGGAAACGAAGCAGCTGCTCAGAAATTCTCATTGAATTTAATTCGCTTACACAACAATCTCCTATCACTGCAAAATAACTTAAAATTATTCAGACATTTAAAGTGAAAGTTTATTTTTATTTTTCTCTTAAAAAACAATGAATTCAAAGTTGTTCGTGTTATAAAAGTCAAATAGATTTTCTTCTAATTCTCACAAAAGCAAGGACTAAAATAAATAACTGGACCCTGATAATATAAAGAACTAATTGTTCTACGGTCGTAAGTTAATAATAACGTAGTTGATTGTTTTTCTTTCTACGTTCCCACGTTTCTCAACTGTTTCTGTTATTATAATATATGACTGACAGGTAATTATAACATTTACATTAATTACTAACTAACTCACTGGCACAAAAAGTAAACATGTTGGTTTAAAGATGTAAACGTAACTTGTATTAGAGAAGATTGTTTCACATTTGTGGAAGTTAGTTGACGTCAGACTGGTCTGATTGTTGTTTTTGTCAAATATTAATTGATTATTTGTCCATAATTTATATTATTTAACCTGTTATAAACAGAAACATGATGACAACACTGTGGTTTAGAGGAAACGTAGGTTTCATACACGCACAGTTTGTTTATGTTCTAGTTTAAGCAGATATCTGTGTCAGTGTGTTGTGTTTCCACACATTTGTCTTCACCTTCTTGGTTTTGTTTTGACTTATTTTTACTCATTAAACTTTGTGAATCTCCATCATCGTGTAAAACAGTCAGTCAGTTTTCTCTTCTGAAGTTTTTTTCTAATGGAATATAATGCAGATCACTACTTATCTCCCCCACCTTCACCCCCTGCGTAGAGCTAAATATATCCCACAACAGCTCTGACCCACACATCGCTGCATGTATCCTCCACCACCACACACACAATAACGCCTCTGCCTGTATCTCAGTCACGCTAAATACGGCGCTGACTGCACGTCGGTGGCCCCTGCCCCACCTCGACAGGCTTGTAAATCTTCATTCAACCGCTGTCAGGTGCTGACTTTTCTGACAGGACACACTGCAGACGAGTCTTATAAAGCTCCCGGTCTGAGCCAGAAGCACTGTCCTCTGTTTACGTGCTGCGGTCACTGCTGCTCTGTACATGCTGCTTACATCAAATAACAGGAAAATGGCTAAATTAGATTATATCCAGATGTATTTAACCATCATTTGCAGCTGTTTTTATTAATCTATTACAGGAATCTTGATTCATATCAGCCAATTCTATTTGATTTTTCTGCTCTTGTCACATCTGTGTCCATCAGTAAAAACCGAAAACATTGTTTATTCTCTTAAAATAAAGTGTGATGTCCTGTTCTTTAAGGTTACAAGGTTTATTTTTGGACTTGGCAACGAATCACTCAAGGAACACGGTGCCTTGACAAACGATCTTGTTTATTCTCGCTGGGACAAACAATCAATGCCAGTTCATCCTGATGTTCAATACACTGCGATAAGCTTGTCTCAGACGTATGTATATTTAAATATATAATTTGCATGTTTTCTATTTCTACATGTTGTGGCTCTTGTGGTTTTTGAACACTTTGTTGCACACGCTTTCATTTCTACTGCCTGTAAAACTGAAAGTACTTTATAAATGCATTACAATGATTGATCCACATTAGCTTTAGATTTCTGTTACATAATAATATAGTGATCAAAGCTGCAGATTGTTACTTTGCACACAAAGTGCACAGTAAAAGAAGGTAATAATGTGATTTTAAAGAAGCTGTAACCTCACAAGAGAGCAGATAGATATCACTTAATCCTCAATCTACCTGGTGAACTCACATTTTTATCTTTTCTTTTTTTTTTTAACATAAGTAAATTAAATTTACATGTGCTTACAGAAGCAGCAGCTTCAGCTCTGTCATTCAGGAGGAAGCTCAGGGGCCATGTTGTCTCTATCTGTCACTTCATCTGCAGAGGAGTTTCAATTTATCTGCTGATATAAAATTATACATTTTTTTTAACCTCCGTTAGCATTAAAGAAGCTACGTGTTTTTGTTCTTACCTAAATAGTTGGTCCTGATGGTGTTAGGCTCGTTGTATCCGATTAAGCGTTTATTTACATCCCAAACCAGGTTGCCAGTGCAGGACATTGTGACCATATGATGGTTTTAATTAACAATAACATTGAAACTAAGCTAACCCTATTTTTTCCCCTTCTGTTGATGTCGTAAACGTCGCCTCGGTCCCCGTTTTTTAATCGGGACCGAGCTAAATGTTAGCGAGCTCCGGCGCTCGGTGTTCGCATCGCCGCTGGAACCAACACGGACGAGACTCCGGCTCCGGTCCTTGTCTCTCTTCGGTCCTGCTGAGTTTAAACCGACCGTAGCTCCGCTCTGTGTGCGGCTAAGTGTCGCTGCTGCTGTTAGCTTAGCCTGGTTTATTTCTCCCAGCAGACAGCGGTCAGCTGTGTCCGACAACGCGATAAACACAGGGACGCTCGTTTTAAGACACCGAGCAGCTGGGCGGGGCGGAGAATGGAGACGTCATGAAGACAACCCCTGATGGATAAACAAATAAATACATAAACAATCAAACAAAAGTTGTTGTTGTTGTTGTTGTTGTTGTTGATTGATGATGATGATGATAATATATAATAATAATAATAATAATAATAATAATAATAATAATAATAATAATAATAATAATAATAATAATAATAATAATAATAATAATAATAATAATAATAATAATGTTATTATGTGTTTGCTTTTATTAGTTTAGGTAACTATTATACATACATTTATATACATGCACATATTATATTATATTATATTATATTATATTATATTATATTATATTATATTATATTATATTATATTATATTATATTATATTATATTATATTATATTATATTATATTATATTATCTGTAATATTTGCACTGTTTAGTAACTTGTACTGATTGTAAAATAACATTAAGCAATTTCATTCAATTATCATTATTATTATTATTAGTAGTAGTAGTAGTTGTTGTTGTTGTTGTTGTTGTTGTTGTTGTTGTTGTAGTACACAACTGACCATAGAAGCACTAATTTACCACCAGTCATTTCCAGTTTAAGTTCTTTTCCATTGCTTACCATTTGCGTATTTATGTAAAAATGCATTGTTTCATAGTTACATAATATAAAACACAATATAAAAAAATATAATAATCATCTCAAACTCAGACGTTTGCTTGTAGTATTAAATATGAATCAGCTTTATTGGGCAAGTATGTGCAAACATAAAAAATGTTCTGTTTTCCTTTTGGTCTCTATGGTTATATATAAACACAAATAGACACAAACTAGGAAACAAAGAAGTTAGAGGAGAAGTAAGAATTATATAATTACATATTGATTATTATTATGATTATTATTTCATGGATCAGCAGCTGTAACGACACATACATTTTGTTACAGGGAAAGGTGCCACAAGATGACATAAGACAGGTATATTTTTAATTAAAAGGCAAGAGTTAAAGGCTCTTGAGACTATAGGCCCCTAAAGATATTGTGTTTGTAGTGAAAATATTTTTGACACCAAAACCAATGAGTGAATTCATGTAAACTAGGAAACTGGGAAAAAACAAACAACAAGTTAAAGTAAAGTCACATGACTTGATGTGTGTGGCACATGTGGTCAAACAGGAAGTTGTAAAGTCAAAATAAACACGTTTCAGCTTGACTTTGAGAGGAAATTTGACTGATCCATTTATTGTAGATATAAATAATGTGCAAACATGTGTGATGATAAAGTTTATTACAGAAAAACATACATTGTTTTGATATAAAATGAATTAACCTCCCAAAACTGTATCTAATAGCACTTCTCATGATTTCTCTAATGCTGTATGTTGGCAAACTATAAAGCTTCTATACAAATATTGTTTAGTATGTGTAGTAGTGTAACAACAGGTATTGTTGCTGCAGGTTATAGTTTATTACCCATCTATGATAAATTTAAGGCTCGTTGCAAAACAGGATGGCACCCAGGCATCTGTAATAGACTCTGAAGGGTCAAATCTGTTGGTGCAATAAGCCATAAAGCTGTTACGACACATTATGACAGTTGGCTAAAACATAATAGCATCTTATGATAGTTATTTTAGACTTAAATTTAAGATTAAAGAGTCTTTATTTGTCATGTACACAGTTAAACAAATACAACCCTGAAAACACAAAAAATATAATAATTTAAGAAGCAAAGAGAAATATGATGAAAATAGAATCAGGAGATTATGGTTTAAAAGAAAAAATCAAGGGTGAAAATTTACTGTTACTGAATAAAATGAACAAAATGTCCCTGAATTATCATGTAACACAACAAATAGTGATGTTTTGCAAAAAATAAAAATTATAAACATTTAATTTCAAGACATAAAGAAAATAGACATCTTAAAGAATTCATAAATATATCATATGTTAGATTGATTTATATATTTTTTTATCCTTAAATTGTGTTGTGACCTATTTTTTAGTTGCAGACCCAGTTGAGATACACCGGTCAACAAAACTAACGCAACCAAATGAACCAATCATATGACAGTTTTGTGGAGGCGGACCAATCAGAATAAAGGAGGCGGTGGCCACGCCCCTCGCAGGTTAGGTTGCACCGCACAGAAAGTCACCTCGTCGTGTCGGTCAGAGAAGCGCCTGACGGCTAGCAGCTCAGCTAGCGTGGTCACAGAACCGCCGGGGGAAGGTCGAGAGTAGGACAGCAGCATCCGCCTCTACACCCTTTAACCTACCGCTTTGTTTATATGTCTAATCTGTCGATCTCGTGCAAGGAAGCTAAGTCAAACGGTTTTTAAATTTGGTGGCTGTTTTAAGGAAATACAACCTAGCTAGTTAGCCGTTTAGCGAGCTAGCTCCCCAAGTTTTGTTCTTCATCTCCGTCTTGAAACAGCTACAGTCATGGCAGCACTCAGAGCGTCCTATCACAGGATTTTGGACAAGATCGAGCACATGTTGCCCGCCAAACTGAGACCTATTTACAACCACCCGGCAGGTAATTCACAGTCAACCACTTCCTTTAGCTTCTCATTGATGTGATCAAGCTGATTGAATGTGTGACGCTTCATCCAGCTGATGTGGATGCACCGGTTTGTCTTGAAAGCATCCTGGAGTGGAAACAACAGCAGCTCCTGTCTGAGCTCAATGTATGGAAGATGTTGTTGTAATGAGGCTCTAATCTGCAGGGATAACACCGGCTCAGTGTGAACAAGAGCTCAGTTTATGGCACATATGGTTTAACCATTAAAACAAGATGGTTTTTATAGAGATGTTCTGGGTTTGACAAGATTTCAGAGGTATTGCATTAAAAAAGTACCAACCTTTAATGATATTAACTTGTACAAATAACATGAGTCTGTTTATTAATGTATTACCAGTGTCAGCCACATGCACAGTGTGATATGGAAGATTTTTGCTATTTAAAACAACCTGATAATGAACCTTTGTCATATTTATAATGTGTTGGTTGTTATATTGTGTTATAGGTGCTTAATACTACAAAATTTAAGAAAAATCCTCGTCACAAATCAAGATTTCTTGCTTTCTACAACATAAACTGAAAGATGTGCAATTTAAAAAAGAAACACAATAGAGAAGTGGCAAATCTTCACACGTGAGAAGCTGGTAAAAGTTAATATTAGATGAACTGTTTTGTTCCTGATTTGTTAAAGTGTTATAAGTAGCTTCAAGAGTTAAAGCAAAAATTGGAAGGAAGATTTGTTGCATAAGACAGCTGTTTTTAGTTTGGCTTATTTAAAAAAAAAAAAAAAAAAAAGAGAGATTATGTGTCTCTTCTGCTTGTACAACTTGGAGACATACTGAGTCTTGACGCTGATATAAACTAGACGGTATTGAGATTAAGGAGTCATTGACGCCATCAGGGACAGTCTGTCTTTTTTTTTTCTGTGCAAGGGTACAACAAGGACTTTCTGACCAGGTATTAAAAAAAAAAAAAAAAAAAAAAGGGGGGGGCGGCGACAAAAAGCCAACTCCCTCTCTGATGATTTGCACTGACAAGAGTCCTGTTCGTTTGGCCTGCAGCATTGTTTAGAGACGACATCCAAGCTGATTCCAGACCAGCAGTTTTTCTTGTTCTGCAGTTAATTAAAGGTTGTGTGAGTTTGTCTGTCAGTGGTTTGGACACGTTGAGGTTGAGGAGTCCACATATGTTACACAGATGCAAATATGAGAATAGTTTGTTTGGAAGATTAATTACGTTTGCAGGATAAAAAAACATCATCATCACATTTAGATCTATGACACATATCTGGTTGTTTTTAATAACGAAGGGACACTTTTCGTCAGTATTGGAAAATGTTCTTATACGATCAGCAGGTTTTTCACGATCCGCCTGTGTTGAAATATAAAACAACAAGGAGCCAATGAATCTTTCCTTCTTCTTGTGTAATTGGACACAATGACATGTCCAAGTATGTGTTACACTGACACTCGGGCCCGACCGTCTGGAATTAGGTTTCATTTATACTCTCGTTCAGAAAACCTCAGCGGACAGACCGGTCACCTCTGAGAAAAACCTTCGAAATCTATGTTAAAACCAGGTTAAATCCACGTTTCTCTTTTCTTTTCTTCTTTTTTCTTCCAGGTCCTAAAACAGTTTTCTTCTGGGCCCCGGTGTTTAAATGGGTAAGTGTATCTGAGTTGCAAGTTGTTATTTCAAGACTTGAAGGGGTCTGTAGATTTAAAGTTATCCACTAATCTTGTAGAGGGAATTAGGAAAAAAACGTGAAACGTGGTTTTGTGGTTTTATATTTCTAAGGTGAGTTCCTCTGCTTCACTGTGTCTTTTTAATCAGCTCACATTTCCATCATCGTCACAGACGAGGCCTTTACCAGACTTCACTTCAAATTAATCAGTCATTGTTCTATAAATACAGCAGAAAATCCACCCTGGGTTTGATGGATTAAATGATGCGGTCTCCTCTCCTCAGGGTCTGGTTGTAGCAGGTTTGGCTGATATGACTCGACCAGCAGAGAAACTCAGTACGTCTCAGTCTGCAGTACTGACGGCCACGGGTGAGTTTTCATTTTAATCAAATTCATCAAAATGTTTCAGTTTAACACAATCCAGGAACGTCTAACCTGGTTATTCTCTTCTTAAAACTGACTATTTTTTTTTTCTCTTAAACTTTTAATTATTGATAAATATTTCAAAATTTGTCTACTTGTGGTCCAGAGGGAGTTTCATCAATCTGTGTTAAAGTTCACCTGATGCATCTGCTTTAGCAATGTGTGTCTTTTAACACAATCTTATCTGTTACTCTGTTACCAAAACTTAGACTCTGTTCTCCTGAACAACAGCTGAGTTTGAGCGTCAGTGTGCATAACCTTCACTCCTCCTCCACCAGGTCTCATCTGGTCCAGATACTCGTTGGTGATTATCCCAAAGAACTGGAACCTGTTCGCTGTCAACTTCTTTGTCGGCGGCGCAGGAGCCTCCCAGCTCTACAGGATCTGGAGGTTTGTTTTCGTCTGTTGAGTTTATTATCGTTGATCATCAGCGATAACGTCAAATACAAGAGTTAGGGCGAGAGTTAGAGTGAACAGTGAGTTTCGTGTCAAACATACATGCTTTATTTGTTGCTGATATGGAAAGTTAATGTTTAACCAAGTGTTTTGAAGCTCATATAGTAAGTTACAGTAAATGTAGAACCTAAACAATTGACTCAACTTCACCTTGGAAATTCATTTCAAACTCACGTTTAACAGAGAAATAGATTTATGTCTCAAAACAAACCAGATATCATGATAATAAAGGACGAGTTGGAAGGATTCAACAGCATCTAGTGATGATGTTACAGATCACAACCAACTAAACAACTAAACCCTCACTACTACTCTTTGGAGCATTTATAGGACATTTCCACTACTCCGCTCTTACTCTAATCGACTCGATTCAGCTCAACTCTACTTGTTTTTTTTTTCGTTTTCCATCAGATATTGTACCTGGTACCTGGTTCTCTTTTTAGTTCCTACTCTATCAAGGTACCAATCGAGCTGAGTCGAGGGAGCATTGTCACAAACAAAATAATCAACCTCCATTTTTAATAAACACCAGCAAAAGTCATATCCATCGTCGTAAACTAACCCAGCAACAAGTACAGCTTCTCCTCCAGTAATGCAGAGGTTTTAACTCCAGAGTCGAGTCGAGTTGAGTCGAGTAGTGATAGAAATAGAAAGAGACATTAGAAGCTGTTGGTTTCTCTCCCAGCGTTTAATTTGTTCATTCTGGGTCGATTTATTAATAAAATAATTAATTGGATCTAGGGATGTCCTGATCTTTAAGTATCAGATCAGAGATGATTTTTTACACATAATAAATCAGTAGTGTGTAAACATTTTAATTCTTAGAATATCTTGGCTGTTTATCATGTTAAAAAATACTGGTATTCACCTGCATCACAGACTAAAAAATTCAATTTTATATATATATATATATAAAAAATAATCCTTAAATAAAAATATTTACAGTAAAACTAACACACCTGACACCAACTTTATGTTATTGTAGATTTTACTTTACATCGATCAATGTCAAATAAAACCTAGAAGAGTATGAAGCAGCACTTTTATGTTGACGTGTTTCTATTTAACTATTAGTCTTTTAATCTTTCTCAGATTAGATGCAACTACCGGCCAATTGTGAATATTTTGAAACTAACAAATAAAAGAATCAAATCAGGACCAAGGATCAGCAGATAATCAGTGTTTAAAATCTCAGTTTGGGATCAAGCGCCTTGATAAATAACTAAATATGTGATATTATGTTTTTTTTATGTTTTTTTTTCCACAAACAGGTATGAGCAGGATAAGAAAGCCCAGGCTAAAAATGCTCTAGAGGCTAAAGAAGAGTCCTGAGTGTTTTTGTGTTGCCAGCGGACTGAAAGGGAGACGTCACCAGGCGCCGACCTGCCCCCTCCACAACATCCCAGTCGTGTCCGTAACATCCACGCCATAACTGTTATTCTACCACATTAAGCCTGT
This sequence comes from Polydactylus sextarius, assembly GCA_016801845.1. Taxonomy (NCBI): domain Eukaryota; kingdom Metazoa; phylum Chordata; class Actinopteri; family Polynemidae; genus Polydactylus; species Polydactylus sextarius. The sequence continues at coordinate 4,722,948 of CM028912.1, read as the reverse complement.
TTCTACCCTGTTGGAAATGTGCACTTTTCCTTAAGTTTCAACTTTCCTCAGGGTGTTTAAAAAAAACAAACAAACAAACAAAGAAAAAAAAAAAGGAAAAGAAAAAGAAGAATGTTTTTTTAACTGTAGTCAACACACACTCAAGAACGAGAGTCATCAACGCACAAGTACAATTTGTTCATTGTACATTGTTTATTTTTGAAAGTTCGTGCTTTTTGTGTCATTCACTAGTTTGAGAGATGAGATTTTTTTGCGTCTTCAGGTGTAGCAGATTTAGTACCTCATGCAATAATCTCACAAAATAAAAATAAAAATAACTCTTGGATTTGTGTTGAATGTGGTTTAAGGAATGTTTCCAAATGAAATTTTAATAACGATGCCATCACGTCATTATCATTATTTATCATTTTAATGAAGTTGCAGCACCTGTACCTCAGCGATCATTAAATCAGTGTATTTATTGATTGATTGATTGATTAACCTGTAACGATTCCTTCCCTTCTAGTGTTTGAAATATTTTAGTCTGAGAACAAAATTTATTAATTTATGAATCATTTAAGATTTATTTTTTCTTGTATAGAAAGATGCTTTTATTTTGTTGGAGAACTGAGTTTCCACTGATCAAGTCTGCAGCTTTTTATTGATTTTTCCTGCAGTCGACCTGTAAACACAGGTACTGACGCGCTGACTGACTGTTTGACATCGATTCATCGCTGCTGATGCCTCTTTATTCTTAGCTTTTTTTTTTTTTCCTTTGTGACACGAAATAATCCTGTTTATTTTTAGCAGTAACGGTGCCGTTAGTATTTCTATTAATAATATTATTATTTCTCGAATTGGTTAAACAAATAGGACTGTGAAGGTTTGTGGCTCTGTGGCGACGTGATGGCTATGTAATGATAATAAATCTTAACAAGACTAAACTTAACTTGTTGATTTGATTACTCAAACGATGAATATGATCACGTTTCAATTCCTGCTTTTTGTCACAGTGAAATTAAAGGACATCATCTAACAGACTTTTCACTATTTTACCTGAGATGACTCAAACTTAACCTCATCAAAGCTCTAAAACATCTAAATACAACATCTGGTGCTAAACATCCAGTCATTGTGGAAACATGTAGATATTATTAATGCTGGACAAGAAAATATTCAAGACTGTCACAAATTTGACAGGAAGTTTTGTTGTATCGACATCAGAAATTGATCAGAGAAATTTGATTCGTCACATTTGCTGCAGCCAAAGGCAGAAAGACATGTACAGTCTCATGGATGCATTAAAAAGTTATACCCCATATAAGGTTTTATGGCAATAAGACTAAATTAAAGCAGCTTGGTGACTTGAGTCAAACTGCTAGAAAGACACGTTGGCAGTAACGAGGTCTGGGACCAGAACAAGGTTTATATACATACATGTGACACCTGAGCTACAGTCAAACATCTGCACTGTTGTTACTTTCTACTTTGACCTCAGCTCAGGTTACGGTTGTATGGTGCAATCATTGACATGAGGTTAATCCCAAATTAGAAAACTTATTAAGTCACTACCACAGAGTCCTCCAGTTCAACAGTTTAGATTTAAAACACACTGACGTGACACAAATGATGGTTAACCAGAAAATTTTATTCACAACCACAAACAGGCTTAGCGTTTTCCTCCGACACGGGGTGCGCTGACCTTCATGGGCTTAGCGATCTTGGGCTTCTGTGCAGTCTTGGCTGCTGCCTGCTTCAGAGACACAAGTACAACAGACAGTCAGATGTCATATGATTTAAAACAGACAATGCAGCTACTTAATAATCCTGTTAATACTGAGGATGTACGTGAAGTAAAACCACAATCTAAACAACTTAGTTTTTATGGCAAAACAGTGTAAACAGACTCAACTAGAGTAGTGAAATACATCTACAATAAATAACTCAAACAACAGGAGGTCTAACCTTTGCACTTGGGGCAGCGGGCTTCTTGGCTGCCTGCTTCGCCTTCTTGGCCTCCTTGGCAGCTCTGAGAAAAAAACAAGAAACAATCAGTCAAACTAAACAGGCTGGAGTGAACATCTGTCTTCTCTGTGCCATCATGTAAATGTTGTGACAGAAAATAATCAAAATAAAGGAAATTAAAGACAAATTTTTTGATACAAAAGGGTGAATGGTCACACTGATTTTAACTAAAAGTCAGTGAAACTCAATAGTTTTGAATGTTGATTTTTAAAAACAAACCCTGAAGTTTGACTCTTTGTGAAACAAACTCTGGTCTGTGATCGCGACCTAAATACTGAGACTCAAACACCAGTTTTAATTATTGGTAAGAGCCAATTCATCCAATGAGGTTAATTTTGGCAGAAAAAGGCTCTAAAATCATTTAGGATCCGTTCAGTTTGTGTCTCACCTGATGGCCTGCTCCCTCTGGGCCTTACGGACCTCGGGCTTCTGGTTCCTCTTGGCCATGATCTCAGCCAGGGAGGCCCCAGTGATGGCCCTCTGGAATTTAACTGCGCGGCGGGTGCGCTTCTTGGTCACCTCTTCCTGTTCAAAGACACATCAGGAGAATTTAATTCCTTTATCCACCGTATTTATTTAACTCTTAATACACTTCTTAAGTGTTTGAAGAGCTATGACCAACCTCTTTCACTGATAAGACAGAACCAGAACCACAAAACTTACTGGATGAAACTTTAACCAGAGCCACTGACTGGAGCCTACAGCTCTGTAGTTAAATATGGGTGTAAACATTTCAGCTGTTTGTATTAGATAGCTCTCAAAACTAGTGTATTCACATCCACAGTCACTCCTACACACTAATATTATAAAGTGGTCTACAGTAATGCTGAAACTCCTGCTGGCTGTGAAGGAGCCAAGTCGGACACAATACAATTACGTGCGATAACTACAGTAGCTTGTTGGAGAATTTGGAGGCTGGCCAATGGTGAAGAGTCTGGGAAGACGTCAAGGACCAGTACTATGATCTCCTGTTGTTCTATGGCTGCATGTGTGGAGTGAGCGCTGCTGCCGAAACTGCAAAACGCAGCACAGCAACAACGCATGACACAGACGACACCGTGCACCCCTTTCACCCACAGCCAAACGAAAATATGTCAATAAAAACAACAAAGTTTCCACTCTGAGTCTAAATAAAACTATACATCCATAAATGTGCATTAGGAAACTGTAAGTTCTGCGTAAATACTCCTCATATGCTGTTATATCACAGATGCTACAGACATGTGTTAACAGGTGGAACCGCTCACTACAACTAATCAGGCTCTGGCTTGAAACTGGCTGCTACATTAGCGTCTGACATAAGTTTAAACATCTTCACACACAGAGACTGGTACTTACAGACTGGCCCTTCTTGTGCTTGCGTCTGTACAGCACAGTCCAGTTGATCTGTCTGGGGTTTCTCTTGGCCAGGAAAGCAGACTCGCATTTGGCGTTCAAAAACTGGAACACCTAAGGAGGACAAGGAAACACGACCAGGTTATCTCAAGTACAATTAAATCCAAACATAAAACAAACAAAACCCTAATAATTCCCCAATTTTGACCAGTTACAGACCAGTGATAACATATCAAACCAGTGACAGGTGTAATGTTGAAATACTTTAGTGCATCAACAACCTAAATATGATAGACTCATTAATACACAACAGCTCAAATAATAATAATTATAATAATAAATCAGAATAAACTCGTGTTTTCGCACGTGAAATACACGCAAGGCAACGCATGAAGACATGAACAACTTAACGTCAAACATCATAACATCAGCAAAACAACATCAACCTACTCAATAACAACACAGACACAGCTACGTGTTGTTACCATCATATCAATTTAAAACAACAGCATTAATGTAAAACTATTAAAGTAAAAGTTACATCATTTAGTCGATACAGTGACGCTAGCAGTTAGCATTAGCATGCTTCATATCAGAGCCTATGTAGCCGGTAGGCCGCTCCGGTCGCAAAAAATGCGATTATACAGAATATGAACTCAAAGATTCAAACGGGTGAACTGTTAATCACATTAAATATACACTAAAAAGCTTTTTAAAAAATCCCCGGTGTCAGCTTAGTGGTTACCTTTCCGTCTATCCTGGCGTATCGGCGGCCATGGCCGGGGTAAATTTTATACCCGCTGAAACTGCACAACTCGACCCTGAAAACGACAAATATAATATGTCATTGAAATAATATGATATAAATATAACATCAATGAAAATATCATCGTTAAAAAGTTTATTTAAAGGTGTAGATGGTGTTTGATAGTGTTCCATTTACTCACTTCATGATGGCTACGAGAGGGCACAAAACCGGAAAGAAAGATGGCGGAACCGGAAACTGAATTCGTAGCCTTCCAGGTTATTTTTTTTATAAACAAAAGAGCAATTTTTATTTTTATTTAGCTTATGTTTTTATATCTGATATATAATATAGATGAATATATTTGTATTCGTTCTAAAAAATAATCAGTTAAATCAAATTCAAACTTTCGCTGTTGATTTCAACGCTGACGTCACAAATTCGCGGGTACGTTTTTTGTACAAACTTTATTGAGATGTCTCAAATTTACAAACACGTTATAACAAACTGAACACAATACAAACATTAAAAGTAATGAAAGAGAGCGAGAGAAAAATAAATTTGAGAGACATATAATAAAAGTCTCTTTTTTCTGTAACAGTTTAAGTCAAATAAATATTTATACATAATTCCTTGTGAAATATGCATAAGTTAGGTTGAGTTTTTATGCAGGAAACTTTTCCGAGTTTAATAAATGTGTTGACTGCCAGGTCATGACTTCACATACAAGGTACAAGATATTTTAATTGTCACATGCATAGTTATACTCACACAATGTGCAGTGAAATATACCCTGTGCAATTAAATAAAAGAGCTAAGAAGAGACAATATCAAATTGATATATTGCCTGATTTAGTAATCTCACACCTTGATGATAAGTCTCTCAGTTTGAGCCATACACATACACAGGGAAAATTACAAAATTAGGCGCTATTAGCCATAAATAAATTAATGATAGAGTTGTAGTAAAATACAATGAAATGAAATATAATGTGCAGAGATTATAGAGCTGTATATTTAAGACAAAAGCGACATAATTGTCATCTTCAGCTCTATATTTTTATTATTGTTATTATTATTATTACTATTATTATAGATCTGAACGTGTGGTGCTGTTTAACTGTATTTCCATTATTTTGTCCAGACTTAGTCTATACAACAAACACTTTTGTGCAGTGACGTCTGGTCAGTAGGGGGCGCTAGGGCAACACTTACGTTCAATCAGAGCTGTTTAGGTTACGCGAGATAGATATTTCAATAAAACGAGTAAGTATTTTTTTTAATTATTATTATTTTTGAATATAACAGATAAAAAATAAAAATATTTAAAAAAAGATCGTGCTACAAATAAAAAAATATGTCCAATACTTTTTAGCTAATACTTGGCGGTTCTCTGCAATATTAGCGCGCTGTAGGGAAACAATGCCTGTTGTAGTCTTTTCGGGCAACAAGCACGTCACTCCGTAATGAGCGCGACGGTCTCGTTGAACTACATTTCCCAGAAACCCACACGGTTAAGCCGTTTGACAAGCGACGGACGCTATTATCTGAGTGAACGGCTAACAGAGTTGTTAGCTAACGCTGGGTGCTTGTCTGGGACAACAGGATGGGTGTATCGGATTTACAGTTTGATACAAATGCTGGTAAGTAACTCTGTGGTTTTTTTTAATCACACAAAACGATTAGTGTTTGTTTAAGGAGCGTGTTGTGTACATGTTGACGATAAGATAACGTTAGCTAGCGCGCATATCACCCGTTGCTGCTGTTAGCTGTGCAGATCAAAACATCCTTGTGTTTGACGTGACACATTGTTTTTTTTATCGATGTTAAACGAATTAGGACTATGAAACAAACTACTTTAATGTCGTCCAGAGCAAGTTTTTTTGCACACTGCAGGAAGTAGATTGTAGCTATGTATATATTTGGCAGTATATTGATTTTTTTTTTGTCCTTGATAATCAGGTTTCATGTTTTCAGATGCCATAATGTCACTAGACATAATAACATCAGAGCTAGCTCTTTCTATTTTACAAAAGTGATTATTCCCACATCTACTTCTTTTCTCTTAAAGACATTTTTGAGTTATATGCACTTAAAGTAGGTGTTGTAGAGCAAAACAAGAGTTATTTTCAGTTTTGAAGCACAAAATCAGTGCCTTGTTTGTCCCCAGCTTTAATGAATATATGTGCTTTGTTTGTGTGTTCAGCAGCTTTAAGGTCATCTTGTGTGTTATGTTGTCATGGTGATGAGCAATTTACAGTTGTGGTTTTAATCTGTGTTATCACCACCCTCCTTACTCTTGTCTCTTTTCTCTAACAAGGACCTGTGGTGGATCTCTCGGCCCGGGGTATGCAGAAACTAGATCCCAGTTTCACCTGCTCTGAAGACACTCACACTCTCATTCTGGATCGTAATCACATCATGAAATTGGACCATTTGGAAAGGAGTCCAGGCCTCCAGCAGGTAGTTAACAACTTCAAATATTGTCTGTTTTTTTTTTTTTTTTTTTACTGAATTTATTGATTATTATGTAGAGTTTTCTGGTTTAATGTCTCGTAGTAATTCTTTATCTTTTCCTCTGCAGTTGTCTGTAGCTAGTAACCGTCTGGTGAGAATGATGGGTGTGTCTCGGCTGACGGAGTTGACGGTCCTTAATCTTCCCAATAACAGTATTGGATACATCGAGGGGCTAAGAGATCTGCCTCACCTCAAATGGCTCAACCTGTCTGGAAACAATATTAAAGTGAGGAGAAAAGACCAAAATATAAATGCTGAGGTTGAGTTTTGTGTTAATATGTTTTACGTTTAACTGTTTTGGGTTTTTTCACAGGTCATTGAGCAGCTCAGCAATTGTTCCTGTCTTCAACATCTGGATCTCTCTGACAATAACATATCTACCATTGGTGATTTGACTAAACTGGTGGCATTAAAGGTGAGTGTTGAAGTCTCCTTGGTCAAAGTCAAACTTTAACTGAAAATAATCAAATAATACTGTTGTGGATTAAATAAAGTACTGGAGACGGTTCTGGAGTTGATGCAACTCTTTGAACTCACTGAACTTTCTGACAGTGGGTTTTTATAGTTTTGTGTGTAAGTGTGTGTATGTGTTTCTCATGGAGTGTGTATGTGTGTGTAAGTGTGACAGCCTACTGTATATTTCTTACAGGAAGGTACCAAACTTTGCCAAGAATTATTACATAGAAATTGCTGTCTTATCCTGTATTGAGGGTCACACTGACCTAGAATTACTGAAACCAGATAGTTCAGTTTAACATGCCAAATTGGCCTGGACTCTGGTGTAAATACATTCATTTAGAGGATATGAAAATGGGTCGGTGCAATGGGACACACCATAATTTTTCTGTCTATTTTTCAGACACTTTTACTTCATGGAAACAGCATCACAACGCTCCGTACTGTTCCTGCACACCTGCCTGTCCATTTATCCATTCTCTCCTTGGCAGAAAACGAGATACGAGATCTCAAATGAAGTAATTATCTTTTTCCTAACTTATGCTGTAACATCATAACGTGTGTAATGAAGCTACATGTAAAGACTTATCATCATTGACTGATTGGTGTTTCTGATTGTTTCATAGGTGTCGTACCTGGCATCTCTCCATGAACTGGAGCAGCTTTCTATAATGAGCAACCCCTGTGTTATGGCAACTCCCTCGTTGCCAGGATTTGACTATCGGCCTTATATCATGAGTTGGTGTCTGAGTCTAAAGGTTCTGGATGGATATGTAGTGTCACAAAAAGAAGGGTGTGTGTATATTATTTGCTGATACAGTTTTCATTTAGCACAGCAGCACTACAACAGAAAATTTAATCTCCTATTTCTTGTGTGTAATTGTCACAATTACAGTCTCAAAGCTGAGTGGCTGTACAGTCAGGGTAAAGGACGTTCATATCGACCAGGTCAACACATAGAGCTGGTTCAGTACCTCACCACCGTTTGCCCTTTGACCTCATCGCCAGCCTTGGAGACAGCAGAGGATGCCAAGCTGGAAAGGATCCTCAGTAAGCAGAGGTGTGAACTTGGTCTTATAGACAGTTTTCTTCAAAGAGTAAATGTCTGATGATTGAAATATTGACTTGAATGACCTTGTGTTTGTATTGTTTCAGGTTTCATCAAAAGCAGCTGTTAGAGGAGACTCAGGGAGGTTGTCCCAGTCCTCCTCGTCCAACTCAACTAGATGTGGAGACACACAGTCCTCTGGATGCAGTGCCACAGGGGGGAGCCAGAGAGGTGAAGAAAAACACTGCACCAGGACCAGCTGCTGCTCCTTCAGTCCCACAGACAGGTAGGAGAGCTTTGACTCAATACTGACCTTGCATCCATCATTTCTCTTTACCAGGGTTTTAAAATAGTATTGTTTTTTGTTTAACTCATAGAGCCAGTCATGCAGTTCAACACCTGGGTAAGCAGCGACTCTTCCCACCCATCATTGCCAGTGGTTCGCAGCCCAAGACTCATAGAGGAGCAAATCTATTTGGAGGATTTTCAGACAGATGAGGACAAACTGAATAGCAGCATGCTTTCCTCAGAGTCCACTTTTATTCCCTTCACATCTGATTTGGATCCACAAATGACCCAGTCTGACAGCGAGGATGAGACAGAAACATTTGAACCTGATTCCCTGGCCCCAAAGCGTCCAGCTCAGCCGAGGAAACACAGCACAAACAAGACAAAAAACTCGCCCCCTGTGGAGAAGCAAGAGAAGAAGCCTCCTGAAAAAGATGTTATTTCCTGTGCAGCTACATCAGATGCCTCACTTGTGGTCAGAGTTGGTACACCACAAAATAATCCGGAGACATCCCCTGAATTGGTTAAATCAGAAGTGAAAGAATCATCCAGGAAGCAGGAAGAAGCTGCTGTGTGTGATAGTAAATCAGATTTAATAGAATTAAACAGGGCAGCGGTTAAAATCCAGTCTTGGTGGAAGGGACAACACACCCGCTGTTGTCACCCCGCGGCCAGAGAAGTGCGCAGTGAAATCCGCCTGCGCAGGATGCAAGAACATATCCTCTTCCTGTCTGAGAAGCTGGACAGGTAAATAACTGATAATCAGCTGTTTCTATAACAGCGAGGAGTCATTTTTTGGTTTTTAGTTTGTTGTGTTTATTATCGCCCACATATAGTTGCAGATATATGAATATTAACTTAATAAAGGTCAAACTGATGTGCTTGCAGTGTGCAGAAGCAGTATGAGGAAGAGAGGTTACAAAGATTGGTTCAGGAGGAGGCTGTGAAGTTTCTGTGGAAAGAGGTCAGTGATTTAACTTTTATTTTAACATCAACTAACACTTCACTTGTTATTTCATATTCTCTTTAAACTTTTGATTGACACGGCTGCCTCATTAGTTATAACTTTCCTTGTAGCTCCAATCTATGCAGCAGTGGAAGAAGTCTGTGGAGCAGCAGCTGTCTAACATCAACCAGGCTGTCACCCTGACTCAAATCTCATCTCCTGGACTTTGTAAAGCTGCACCGCCTGTAGCCTCCAGCACGACAAACCCACCCAGCACAGACGTCTCCTTCCCAGACTCCGGCTTCCAGACCACGAGTGACCACCAGGCAGCGCAGGAGGACAGCTTCCTGAGCAGCGGGACAGAAGACTCTCTGAAGACGGTGAGGGCGCTGAGCCCGGTTCGCGGCGGCCTCGACAGCGCCGACTGCAGCCTGCTGGAGCAGTACCTCTCCTCTGTACAGCAGAGGGAGGAGGAGGCTGAGGAGGTGGTCAGTGATAGAACAGAAACACCACAACCTTCATCACCAATCTCACCTGGTAAAATAGCACAGACCAACTCGCCCTCAGGGAAAAGAGCAGAAGTGCAAAGTACGGAGGGAAACACTCTGAGTCCTGTCTGAGACATCTGGATTCAAGTCCTGAGTGTGAACTGGAATTGAGTGAAGGACTAAGATGTGTTGATGTGTTGCTGCCTCTTGAACTTTAGGTATAACTTAATAAATGCATTCATGTTAATTATTGACATGAATCTCAGAATCAAACTCTTACTGTGAATGTAACTCACAATTTTCATACTTGCTCTCTTATTTATTTAACATTTCCATCTTTGTGGAAAGACAATGATTGTGATGTAGCTTCAGAAGGTATTCGTAACTTCAACGACGTACAGATATGTTGCTTCCTCTACTGATGAAAACACAAGGAATGTTCTCTTTGTTGATATTCACTGTAACTTATCACAGTAGGAATTCATGTGTTAAACGTAGTGCACCTTTAACCACAGATGTATACTATATATATCAACACCAAGTATACTATCTATTGTGATCACACTAATGATTAACAGAAAAAAAAAATGTTCTTTAACTTTATCTTCTTAAGACAAATGTAAATAAATCTGCAAATATAATTTCCCACATATTTTCCTTTGGTTTTCTAACTATAATTAACAATCATTTACAAATGCATATATATATATATATATATATATATATATATATATATATATATATATATATATATATATATATATATATATATATATATATATTATGGTAACAACAATAGTTTTATTATTGAAGATTACAACTCTATAATACATGAATAAATTAATGGATTAGTTAAAATATGAATTAAACAATAATCATAATATGTATAATAATGATAATATGATAATATTTATTAATTATGTTTAAATATCTGTTGGCAAAACCAATTTAAAGGTGTAATTTACTTAAATGTCCATTGGGGGCGCTCCTGAGCCGCAGCTCCGCCCATGTGACTACAGTCGACCAATCACGTGTCGCGGCTAGATCCGGGCCACGCCCTCTGATCTGCGGGCTGCAGCTGGTCTCGGTCTCCGTCCTTCACTCGTCTGAGGCGCTGAGAACAATAACATGCCGTCGTTTGTTTGTGCTCGAGCGTGAGAGCGTCTGTCTGTAACGTTAGAGGACAGAAATTTAATAACAAAACACAAAATTGTTTTATTTATTATTATTAGTATTATTTTTTAAAGACAGTACCATATCAGCTGCACTGTTTGTTATTAATATTATCGACCTCGATTCTTTGTTGTTTTTTTTATTTTTGTTTGTTTGTTATTGTGTCGCTGTGGATGTGAAGTCGACATCGTTGAATCAAGATGGAGATAAAACATGATGACAGGTTAGTGTTGTGGTTTTTTTTGTAACAGAGCTGCTAAAGGGACAATGGGGATGTGACGCGTTACATGACTATAATGAAAATAAAACACACATATATTTATAAATAACAGATAAGGCAACTTTAATTTGCACTTGTTTACCTTATAATCAATTAATCGATTTGTTTCAGCCTCTATTTCTCTATTTTACCACCTAAACTTCTTTTTTTTTTTTGGTTTGTTTTCATAAAAAACAAGAAGACATAACATGCATTTACTACATAACGACACGAAGTAAACCTAGAAATAATTATGACATTAACATATATAGGCTATTACAATAATACTGCTTCAGTATTATGTTCAAGTTTAAAGCTGATGTTTACTCAAATCAATAGTTTAAATGAAACGTTTCCTTTAAAATCAAGACCAACTATATAAAATCTGGTTAAAAGTAAAATAATTTAGCCTTTTAATTTGAATCGACTGACACAAAATGACACATTAAACATTAAATTGACAAATAAAAAGAAGATACAATTTGTCCCATCAACACATCTAGACTAGTGTGACTACTGATATTTTAAAATATACTATTAAACAACAGTGTTTTTCAAATTTAAAGCAATAAAAGGTGAGTAATTAAACAGTTCTGGTCCAAAACACAGATTTTATTTACTGCTCCTGGAGGATCTGTCCTTTTAAGAAACTAAAATGGAGACATGACAGTTTGTCACATGGTCCATTCTGACTAATCCAGAGCAGATTTGTGAGGAAGAACTTGCTGTATAGTATAGTAGTGTGCATCTCAAGGCAGACAGATTTTATTTCCTCTTTCCTCTTTTAGCACAATCATGTCATGAAAGTTAGACTTTGACTCATATCTGAACTTAAAGTTCCTCACTTCTAGTGTAACCTGCTACCAGACAGATTTACAATCTGTAAGATCATATTTTAACACTTATTTCTGAAACATCTGCATTTCCTGCATATGCAAAAAGTGCTGTTTACATGCCTCTTACTCTCACAACTGATCTATTTTTGGGGGAGTTTTTTGTGCGTTGTGGAAACATCCGCTATTTGCTGCAGATTATTGTCTTTGTTCCAACATGCACTTAAAAAACTGACTTTCTTTTCCACAAAAACCTGTGGCTCATTGAGCTCGCATGACATAAAAACTAAAACAAAATCACTTATTACAATAATCACTTGACTACACTATAAACAAGTCCAGAACATGGCTCGTATAATAAATATTTGGTGAAATATAAATATTGTGCAGGATATTTGTCGTATCATCTGATAATTTAATCAGAACAGGAAACAGGAAGAGTCTAATCTCTAATTATATTATAAATTAGCACTAGGATGTCGTCCCAGGCCTTATTATCCGTTAAACGTTTGACCTTGGTTTCTGTTTTTCTGTTTGTCAAACATTAGTGACTGCTGAAGACCAAGTGACGCCATCATCGCCGTGGTGACCGCAGAGAGAAGAGAAGAAGAGACGGGGTCTGATCATGGGAGACAGAAAGAGGTCACCATGTGTCGAAATCCGTCCAAATATGGCCTCATCTTTCTTTTCCTAGCTCTGTCCGGACTCATCTTCCTGCTTCGCAACATCCACTCCGTTGAGGTGAGGAAGTGATGGGTTTGGTCCTAAAAACAGATAATGTCATATCATCAGGAAATAATCATATTTATATTACAGATTAATGGGTTCTGCTTAGTCAGGTCAGTATGTTAAGTACATCAAGACTGAAAACAACATATTATTTAATGTTTTACCTCATCATTTATATTACTTTTCTTAAACAAATACTGGTTTTGGTTTTAATTCTAAATGAGACAATAAATGATACAGCTTTTACATAATGATACCATCTACGACACTTTAAGACTTTAAAGTGTTTCACATCCTCCCTCCTTCTGCAGCAACGTGTTTGTAACGCTTGAACTTATCAGTTGCAGACATTCATATGACAACAGCTGACAGACGTTTTCCTGCCCCTGTGTGGATATGACATGTTATCTGACGCGTTTCTGTTTAAGACTTGAAATCAAATTCTTTAAATCCTTTATTAGAATATTTACCATAGATGTTACAGGACCCAAATCTCCTCCAGTCTGTCTAGATGTTATTTCTTTAAGCATTTAAAACCATTTTTGTTTCCTAAAGAATCACCTTTTGTTTTTCACATCACATCGTTGTGTTGCAGAATAACAGAACCGGATAATGTATAATTTACATTTTAAATGAAGAAAATATTAAATATTTCATGTTACAGCTGCAATAGATTTATATTTAACTTATATACACAGTACTGTGTAAACGTTATAGTTGCCCCACATGTTTTGTTTTAGCAGAGCTGTAAAGACCAAATACATATTTATCTCTCATTTTCTTTATGCAGATGTAATAAGAAAATACAGGAAATGTGTACCAAGTATTTAACAACATATAAAATGTACTGATGATTCTGGATTCAGACTCTGGCCACCTTCAGATTTACTGCCCCAGCAGAGCTTCAGTGAACAACAACCACAAGGGGTAAAAGCTGTTGGCCGAGTCACTGCTCCACACTCAGATCACTGACAGACACGTCCAGTCTGACATAAGCTGTCGGCAGATCCAGATGTGACAGGGTCTTGACATCAGCTGTTGATCTAACATAAGCATGTGTTGGTGGCCCCAGCTCATAATATCTTGCCAATATGCTCGTCACTGCAGCATCTCTTTTGGGTGAGTGAAGTGAAGTCAGCAGCTGATCCTGAGACCTCTGTCACATCTGGATCTGCCAACAGTTTCTGGCAGACTAGACATGTCTATCAGTGATCTGGGTGTGGAACAATGACTTTGTTATCAGCTTATTCCTTGTGGTTGTTGGTCACTGAAGGGATGGATTTTACACAGCTCTGTTCCCGCTGCTCTGGGTCGGATCGGCGCAGGTGGAGATTATGATGGTGCACTCCAGCGAGGCCGTTTCCGTCCTGCATCGGCTGAGAGAAGAGCGAAATAAATCTGGAGGTGGCCAGAGTCTGAATCCAGAATCAGATGTAGATTTTATGTGTTCTTATATAAATATGCATGGTCTTTAAAGCACTGCTAAAACAAAACATGTGGGAGTTGCCTGTAACTTTTACACAGTACCATATATATATATATATATATATATATATATATATATATATATATAAAACTTTTTAAAGTAACCTCACCTGATATATTATGCAAATGTTTTGTTCCAGTTGTTTAAAGTCACCTCTGTAAATGTAAATGTCCTGTTCTCTTTCTAACTAACAGTGTTGAATAAACTAAACTATTATTTTTACATCTATTTTTAATCATTTACATTGTGTAACGCACAACAACACCTAGTAAGGTAATGGACCTTTTTGTTTTCTGATGAGCTGGTTCAATTTCAATTCAATAGATGAAGAAAACATCTATCAAGTATTGATCTTTGACAACCTCTTTTTCTTTTTTTTTTCCTGTCCAGAGCTGGAATTGTCACACCATTTCAGCGCTATATCAGCTAAACAGCCGGATCCAGTCATCTTTGATCCCTGTCGGCCTCCCAACGTATTATCACAACCGCACCTTCTGTGCTCAGCTCGGTGAAAAACCGTCCCCCCAAGATGAACTGGAAGAACGCTACTTGTTGGACTCCATCACCTGGCCCGGGCCTCCACCTCCGCCTCACTCAACACCACCTGCCTTTCGCCAGACCAGCGACCCTGTGCACAGCCTGTTCGCCATCCTCCCCACTAAAGGAGGGAGGGAGTGGCACGTGGGCGACGAGCTGGAGGTCCTCGTCCAGATGCACGACTTCCAGGGTCGTCCCAAAAACTACGGCGGGGATTTCCTTTTGGCCAGACTGCACTCTCCGGAGTATGGAGCGAGCGTAGTAGGTCAGGTCCTGGACCACAGGAATGGATTTTACACAGCTCTGTTCCCGCTGCTCTGGGTCGGATCGGCGCGGGTGGAGATTACGATGGTGCACTCCAGCGAGGCCGTTTCCGTCCTGCATCGGCTGAGAGAAGAGCGCCCCGATCGTGTATTTTTTAAGAGCCTCTTCCGCTTGGGTTTTCTTTCTGAAACTACAATGTGCAATATGTGCCTGCCTCCCAATCAGCCTCTGTGCAACTACACAGACCTTTACACAGGAGAGCCCTGGTACTGCTACAAACCGAAGATGCTCAGCTGTGACACCAGAGTCAACCACGCCAAAGGAGGCTACCTGAAACACCTCATCACCAGCAAGGAGGCGTTACTCTTCCAGAGGTTTGTAGTCTGGATAAGAAAATGTCCACAGTTTATCAAAACAAATGAAAACACACAAGTGAGCAAAAAATGTCGCACTAGGTTTAACATTCCTCCAGCCTCCAGTTTTTTCAATAATTGTGCTTCTAGAAATACTCCCACTGCACCAAATGTGTTTTCATCTTCAGCTGAAAAATGAAAATGAACGTTTGAGTCATGTTTGCTAAACACCAAGTACCCAGATGTTTTTACAACTAAACACACACGTGTGCCTGAGCGTCACAGACCGGTTGGGAATCTCAAAAGTGTTTATTTGTTTGTTGATAGATTATTGACATTACTCATTCAAATTTAACTGTTTTATTTTTGTTTGTTTTTTAAATCTAGTAACGTAAACCTCAAAGTTGGTATACTTGCTTCAGGACCCGACAGAATCAATGTGCTGCCACCAAGATCAGGTACGTTTAAACTCAACCTGCTCAGTAACATTTCTGCTTTTCTGTGCGAGTGTTTTTATACCGTTAAATTAATTAAATTTCTCTTCTCGTGTCAGATAAAGTAGAAGCAGAAAGCAGCAGTGTCAAACCAGAGCTCGCTTCACTCGCACCGTCTGGATATTACTTCAACAACACATGGAGGCCGTTTCACGGCGTCAAAGTGCGACAGTTCAACAAATCGTCGCCGTCACTCAGTGTTTGAGGAACAAGGTTGTCAACATGTACGGAGACTCCACCGTCAGGCAGTGGTTCGAGTACCTCATCAGTTTTGTTCCAGGTGAGTGTCGCCTCAGTCTCATCTTTAATTTTTATTTCTACTCCACATTTTGTTTTTACATCCGACTCACTGGGTTTAACCTGTTCTCCTCAGAGTTAAAGGAATTCAATCTACACAGTCCTAAAAACGTCGGCCCTTTCATGGCAGTAGACAGCATTCACAACATCCTGTTGAAGTACCGCTGCCACGGCCCGCCCATCCGATTCTCCACCGTCATGTCCAGCCAGTTGAGGTACATTTCAAACGAGCTGGACGGCCTCTCTGGTGGCCCCAACACCATCGTGGTCATCAGCATCTGGGCTCATTTCAGCACTTTCCCTGTTGAGGTTTACATACGACGGCTGCGTCACATCCGCCGGGCTCTGGTGCGACTCCTGGAACGAGCGCCGGGGACGCTGGTCGTGATCCGATCGGCCAACCTCCAAGCTTTAGACCCGGAGGTGAGTCTGTACAACAGCGACTGGTTCTCCCTGCAGCTGGACGAGGTGCTCAGAGCCATGTTCAAGGGAATGAACGTCCTGCTGGTGGACGCCTGGCAGATGACGTCAGCTCACCACCTCCCTCACGCCCTCCACCCTCCTCCGGCCATCGTCAAGAACATGATCGACGTGCTTCTGTCGTACGTTTGCCCGGAAAAAAACGCAAACAAGTAGAAGTAAAGCGACAGCAGATCTGTTGGAGGAGTTTACTAACCTGTTCTTTAAATCACAAACACACGACCTGTGTTGTCTAAAGCTACACACCCTTTAAATATCATCATAATCTGAGGTTTGCGATGCCGATCTTTTTGTTTACTTGTGTGTTATTTTTAACCTTCACCCCCACCAAATGATTATTTTGGAATGCCAAAGACCATAAGAACAAACAAACAACAACAAAAAAAATAGATGGTAACACAGTGAACGCCTTTGTGCCAAAGTATTTGTTAGTTTTAGTTTCGACAAAACGGGGAACGCTCAGTCTGTCTTCGCTTCAGAGATTTTTTTTCCTCAGGCTGCTCATTGTTACAAAAAAACCAAACCTCCTGATCTGAGGTGTGTTACAACACGCTGAATGCTGTCTCATTCTTCAGATTTCTGTGTTTACCACAATGTATTTAAAGCTCGTCTGTACCATCGCTGTGTTACATTTATATTCACCTAAATCAGCATAACTCATTATAACAATGTTTACGACACAGTGATACAAACTAGCAGCTTTTTTCTTTTGTTGTTGTTGCCTAAAATATAAATGTAACAGTACGTTATATATTTTATTTTATTTTATTGGTAAATTATTTATTTTAAAGACTTTTCTTTTGACTTTTACTCATCGACTTCTCTGACTGACAGATCTGCCTCAAACGTTGGTGTGTGATCGAGACTCGACCTTCACATACGTTTCTAATGACTCTGACGACTTTGTATTTAACTTTCTACGACAGATATCATGTATTCTGTGTTTTCTATCGACACTCGAGGGATAATGTCACAGTAGGGAAGCTGGTGAGGACTGGAGAGGAGAGTTACTGTGTGATATTAAGATAATGTGCCTATTTTGTACCTTAGTATTTAGTATTATTATTATTATTATTATTTCTGGCAGCGACGATGATCAGAACCTGCGTTTCTGTCGCGCATTGTTGCCGTTGTGTTGCAGTTTTTCAAGTGTTCAAACTGTGAGATAGAGGAAGCTCTAAGTGAAGGATTAAAGATGGAGCTGGTTGATTTGTCTGCACAGTATTAGCACAAATATCCCAGTGAGACATTAAATAGGGTTTATTGATTACAGTTTTTAGTTGCTGAAGAGATAAATTATTCCCCCTGATTAGGCCTGGGGGATAATTTCAACCACAGACGTAGACGGTCTATATTGCAGTGTACTTTGGTACCGTATGTAAATTTCAAGATAACTGTTTCTGAAAGGGTATCATGTTACCATAGTAGAGGCGTTTATAGCAGGAAGTTGTTTTCTAAACTATTAATCAACATAAAATATTCAAGAAAGTTTCTTCAATAAAATTAATTGTGCAAAACTGCAATTATTGAAAACATTATAAAAACTTTGCGACCAGTATAAAATTAGGAGCCGCGTTTATGTAAATTCAACCATCACCAGTTATAATAGTGGGACGTGCTAGTGAACCAGAGTAGAGGCCTCTCGATTGTCGTCCAATCACAGACTGTTACCAGGCGGGAAAAGCCTTTTTTCTTTACTGAAAACTGCTCACAAAGCATCCTGGAAGATGTAGTTATTTAGGAAAAAATGTGTAATCGCTGTGGATTTACGTCTTGTAAACAAGACAAACGTCACGGTTTGTGTAAACGTCTTTTTGTGGAGTTTGTTTACTTGCTCTTTTAACTGTTTGTAGCTTTAGTTGTGTTGTATCGGACGTGACACACTCTGTCCCCGGTACCGGGGGCGTCAGGGAAGAAGAAACCATGATCGTATCGTGGACGTTGCACCGGTCTTGTGACGAGTTTTCAGAAAGCAGTATTTAGCTACGGTAATATGACCAATGTAACTGCTTTATCCTTTATTTAGAGCGATTTAATCAGTATTACGACGTGTTGGAAGATGTTTTAAGTGACACTACACACAAGCACAACGGCTGCATTTTTATTTTTGTGTTGTTTTTTTTTTTTAATATTTTAAAGACTCTTATGAACGTGATAAACTGATTCCGGTTCGACGGTCACACTCACAGGGAATTCTGGGAATTTCATAATAATATCGTGCACAAACATTCACATGGACTCAGGCTTGAACTCATAAAGGTCTAAAAAGTTAATGTCAGTTTCCCCTCAAATGCGTCAAAAAGCCATGAAATAAAATGTAATTTTTTTGGTGAATTCAAAGGAAACTTCATCTAATCATGGTCATGGTGGCGTTTAAAGTGTAATTTTAATTTTAATATTAAAAGCAACTTAATGACGAACCATAATACAGTTATATTCTGGTTTCTATTGTACAATTGTTGCTGTGAAAGAGCGAATAATAAAAATAAAATCAGACGCATATTTTAAATGTTGAAACAACAACTTTGATTTAATTCAATGTAACCTGATGGGATGTTCAAAGCTTTTGTGCTTAACTTTTTTTTTAATTGTAAACGATGTAAAAAAAAAAAAGTGAAGTTGCTAAAATGCAATAAACCACTCTTTTTCTTCATGTTTGTTTGTTTGTTTTCAGCAATTTTATTTAAAAACTTCTATTTCATTTATTTTTTTCTTTCCCTTTTTATTTTTTTGAAAACGTCCGAGCTTTGAGGTTTTTTTTTTTTCTCTCCGTATTAAAAGCTTTGTTTTGTCGAGCATCGTTATTATTATTCATGGTCATAAGGAGCATGAGGAGTGATAAAGACAAAGATAAAGACACAGTCCATCAGTAACTTTGGCAAGAACACAAACAGACAAGAGCTTTGTACAAAAACTAAAAAATAAAACACAAACACCTCCTGACGGACGGTCACGCTCCGTCTCTCAACACGTGTTCAAGAAAACAGTGAAGCTTCATCATAACAACGACCGATTCATACAGAGAAGGAAGCTGCTGCAGGGATGAGTCAGATCTTCACTATCCACCGAACAAATACAGGTTTACTTCATTATCTGGAGCAGTGATGTCCTGAGGTCACACGAGAAGAAAGAGGCACTAAGATTATTTAATTTTTAGACGTATAATAGGTTCTCTGTTCGTTTGTATCAAGACAGAAGATGACATTGTGCGTTAATGTGAACCACTTGTGTTTCATGCGTCAGCTCATTCGTCTCTTCAGTCTCTCTCCAAAAAAAAGAAAATAAAAAAAAATAAAAAATAAAAACCGATTTTAAGTTACTGCACGTTTTAATATTACGACAACTTAGCTGGAGGATTTACTGACAGAGGTGCAGTTTAGGTTGTAGAGTAATAGAGGACATGCTCACGTTATCTGATATGTTGGGAGTGTGGATATAAAATGACCTTCAGAGAAAAAAAAAACATGTACATGAGCTGGTGAATAAACCTTCACATGATCATTAATGAACTAAACAAACCAGGGACACGCTGATATTTATAGAAACAATATTTCTAACAACTAAACAACAGCAGAAAGCAAAAAAAAAGAGGCAATAATCATTGGTAAAATTTTTTTGTTTGCCTTTTTTTACCAAAACAAAGCAGAAATTGTATTTTGACGCCACGGCAGCTTTTAAGTTTCAGCAGACGAAGATGAAGATCAAACGTCCTGGACGTTCATGGCCTCCTGCGGCCAGCTGTACGTGTCCAGAGTGAAGGAGTCGTAATCTGGACTGTAGACGTGAGAGAGAATAAACGCCTCCTTGTCTTTAGGCTCGGGGTAAACCGAGGCGATGTTGTGTTTGTATGCGTAGTTGACAATCTGAGAAAGAAGGAAAAAGAAGGAAAAAAGCGGTGAGTGACTCTACAGTAGCTTTATCAGATTGTTTTAACCGTCATGAACCGCATCAAAACTCATGGTGACATGAGTCCAACTTTCCTGTGTCACACTGTCTCTATCATTTAAGGTAAAAATGCCCAAAAAACAATAAATAAATAAATTTTTAAAAATGGTGGCATATGTTTGTTACAGGCCAAAGCGTGAGGAGGTTCAAAAATTGTTCAAATATAAAATTTTAAAACGTAAAAAACACAAAACTGCCTGTAAAGAAGAACTTGGGAAGGAAGTTGATTGTCAAAGCCCAACGTGATTTTATATTTTTATGCTCTAACGTCTCGAACCAGTCATGTGATCTCAGGAGGCTGCAGATTATTTATAGTCCGGCATGTAAACACAAGGAAGCAAACATTGTATTTCGTGTGATTTAAATATGGTTTTAGTTTGTAATTCTGTCAAAAACGATCGTAAAAGTGAGTAAAACACCAACCTTCACTGCGATCTTGAAGGACACCTCTCTGATGGTGTTCAGAGGAGGGTAAAGTCTTCCCTCAGCCAGGTGCTCCTCTGTCACCATGTCAGCTATGGCCTGAGAGAGAAACAGAATAAATCAAGTTGATTTGAAGCAGATGCTGCAGCGTAGATTGAAAAAAAAACAGGAAATGTAGCACTGAGATTTATATTTAGTCTTTAGTGTTCAAGAGAGCAACTGCTTATTCGTTGACATTTTCAGAAATCGCTAAAACATCACTGTCAAAACAACGAGCCTGTGAGGAAACCTGCCTCTGCTGTGGTGAGAAACACGTCCTCAGATATGTGGCGCACACCACAGGCTATGACGCCCAGAGCCACTCCAGGGAACACGTAGGCGTTGTTTCCCTGACCGGGGAAGAAGGTGCGGCCGTCAGAGAGTGTGACTTTGTTGAACGGACTCCCGCTGGCGAAGATACCACGACCCTGAAGAGGAGGAAAAAGAAAAAGGAAAAGAGGAAGAAGAAGAAGAAGAAGAAGAGACCATATGTTCACAATTAACTCAATGTGTTTCAACACATTGAGAGAGAGAGGTTGAGGGAGTTTGTCCTGTAATTTTACCAAACAATAGCTGCTGTGGTCATTGAGGCAAAAACGAAGCTGCTCTCTACATTTTATGTTTCCTGTGGATTTTTTACTTACAGAGCTGCTGTTTAGTAATAATAATACTTCACTACTGTACTTCAGTATGTTTTAGAAGTCAACTTTTACTTTACTACATTTCATAACTTAATTTCATACTTACTAATTACAAATGTAATGTTTTCTCCAGCTCTGATTCACTCTAAGTCGACCTGTGACTGTTTAGATGTTTGAGGGCTGATGGAGGCTCCATCTTAAAGGTGGATGATGGAGAAACTTCAGTACTTTTGGGGGAAAAGAACAGCTCATATACTTTAGTTCAGACTCAAGACATTGTCTATGAAGATTGTTGCAGCTCCATGTTTTAAAGTGCTGGATAAACTTCATCATATTCTTCTGTTTTTATTAAAACGTACTTTTACTTTCATTACGTAAGTACAGTTTATTATAGATTACTTGTCATACTTAAGTACAGTAAATACTAGAGACTTTTACTTGAGTGTCATTCTAGTCGCTGACTTGAACTTCTACCAAAGTTATTTTTTGGTCGAGTATCTGTCTGCTTCACGTACTCTTCACATACTTTATACGACACTGATCCCACCAATAACAGATGTTTAGAAGCTGCGTCACCTCTGTGAGTTTGTAGCACTGCTCTGCGGTGCACTCCGCCTTGCTGGTTGGGTTACTCAGGGCAAAGATGATGGGCCTCTCGTTGAAGGACGCCATGTCTTTGATGATCTTCTCTGTAAAGGCTCCTCCGATAGCAGCCACGCCTTCAGATCCCAAACAGCACAGACGAGTCAGTCAACAACAAGCTCCAACGACAGCAACAACAACAACGGCGTCATTTCGTAGGATTCAGACCACATCGATTAACATCAAGCTCAATCGCTGCATGTGGTTTAAGTAGTCGATCTTTTGAACCTGGATCTCTTTCTACTTTTAATTATTTTCTTTTAATTTATTCTGAAACATGTTAACATGAAACAGACGTTTTGATTAAGAATCTGACAGCATCATGCACGATACGACTACATGAATACGATACGATTCTGAGTGTGTTAGTTGATCTATTGAAAATTACCAATTTGTTATTTTTGCTAAAGAAATAAAAATAAAAAAGCTGGAGGGAAAAAATTCACCTTTAACCGGTTTCTCTGTTTTTCCACAACTGGTCAGGGTTTTTACCATAAATGGATAAAAGAAACACTGAGGGTTATTACGGTGCTTTTATATACGACAACATTGGAGAGAAAACACAAGTCGTGTGAGGGATATTTCAGCATATTTAGTGCAACAGCGTCCTTAAAGAAACCCTGTATTTATCTGTGTTACGAGCTGCTTTACCTCAGCGACCTTCCACGTTAACTCACCTATGATCGCGGTGGGTTTGATGGTTTGAACGACCTCCTCCAGCGTCTTCAGGTGCGGGTGTTCGTGAGCAAACTCTTCCTTCTCGTGGTTCAGGTGGCTTCTTCCCTACAAATTGTGTAAAATGTTACTTCGTTTTTTTTTCCCTTGAGTTTTTACAAACTGGTAAATATCTGCGTTTACTGAACAAAGTTTACCTTCACGATGAGACCTTTTGAGTCCACCATCCAGATCCTCTTGGCAGCTTCTTCTCTAGATACTCCCTCTTTGGCCATGGCCATTATTAGCAAGTGAGCAATACCCAGAGCAGCCTTGTGGGGAAAAAGAAAAAGAAAACAAAACAGCAAACTCTCCATTTGTATCAGACAGTCTTAATCTGTTGCACACTTTTATCTCTTGAGGGATTAAGGGCAGTTATTTTTATTCTAAAACAGAATAAAACGCCGGTAAACACTTGTACTCACCTCGCCTGCTCCCTGGAAAACAAAAGTGTGGTCTAACAGTTTGTTCTTGGTGATCTTCAAAGCAGCTAAGACCCCGGCGACAGCTACCGACGCCGTGCCTGAAAGAAAAAGAAAACATTTATGATAATCAGTAATAATAACAAAAATTAAAAACTGATTCTGTTGTGTGTGTGTGAGAATAGTCTCTGCAGTTTGGAAACTGGTTTTTATAACAGATTGAACCCTGAACACCTTTACAATCAGAGGCATTAGTGGTTTTATCCAAGGTCAAAGATGAGTTTTATTTTGGCGGGGAGTCATTTATGACTTTATATATAGGGAGGGAAAGTGGAACCGTGTGATTATGCACCTTGGATGTCGTCGTTGAAAGTACAGTAACGGTTCCTGTATTTGTTGAGGATGCGGAAGGCGTTGCTGTTGGCGAAATCCTCAAACTGAATCAGACAGTTCATCCCGTACCTGCGGAGGAAGAGCGACCAATCAGACGTCAGGACCAGATGTGTCAGATGTGTCTGCTGATTATTTATCTTTCTCACATTTCTACTCACTTGTCCGTCACCGCCTGCATGAACTCATCGATCAGGTCGTCGTACTCCTTCCCTCTGATTCTCTTGTGCTTCAGTCCGATGTACAGAGGGTCATTAAGCAGCGTCTGAAGCAAAAATAACACTGTAATCAGAGCATCTATCAGAGATCAGAGACAACCTGACATTAACTCTCCACCTCTGCGTTGATAATGGAGCCAGTGAATCATTAAATGATTAATCAAGTCAGATCAGTGACTCTCTAAACTTTGATATGAAATCAGTGACGACTGATAAGAGGCACAGGAGATGTTAAGTGGCTCATAAAACCTGATTACAGCCCTCACCTGGTTGTCGGTGCCGACGTCTAGCAGCACTGGGAGACACTGCTGAGGTTGAACACCTCCGCACGCCGTGTAGAGCGCCAGTTTACCGACGGGAATCCCCATCCCATAACTACCCAGGTCACCCAGACCGAGGATCCTCTCCCCATCTGTCACCACGATGGCCTGCGTGTGTATAAACGATGCATTATCAACCACTCAGGAAAAAAGCTGCATCTGTGTTTGTGTCTGTGGAGAAAAGTGCAAACCTTTATGTCTTCTTCAGGCCAAGAGTTGAGCATTGTAGCGATGTGGCCTCTGTCATGGATGGTGATGAAGAGTCCTCTGTAAATAAAGAGATTATAACACAGCATTAGTGTTGGTGTTGTTGTAACCACATGTTTGAATTAGAGAGTGAAAAGCATTTGTGTAATTTGGTGTAAACTCTCACCGTGGTCTCCTGAAGGCGAGTCCGTACTGTTGACACGCCAGCCCGACGGTGGGAGTGTAGACGATGGGCATGAATTCCTCGATGTCAGAGGTCAACAAACGGTAGAACAGCTTCTCGTTTCTGTCCTGCAGCGTCATCAACAGGATGTATCTGAGGCGGAAACAAAAAAAAAAACAAAATCACTGAAGCCTGACGTCATAGTTCCTGGTTCACAAACCTGCATCATCCTCTAGGATTTTAATTTAACTGTAGATATAATAATAATAATAATCATAAGCTCTGTAACAAACATTTTCCTTTATAAGCTGCACATCTGTCAGTTTCTGTGTATATTTCTAATTATTTAAATTGTTTTTAAAGCCACACACAGCACATGGTCCGGTTGACTGAACCAAAGTTTTAGTTTTGATATTAAAACCAGAGCCACTAGTCAATCTTTAGATCTGACAGAATCTTATTTATTTTAATGTAAACTTGATTGTTATTGTTATTATAAACTGTTATTAACTAAACATGTTTTATTGACAAAATGTTTCACTGCCTCTTATTGATTTGATCTTACTGATTAATGTGACCAATGAAATTATTTCAAATTGTGACCTACTGAACCTTGTTAACCTTTTTTTTCATTTATTAAATTATTATTATTAAGTTAATTTCTGGCATTTTTCTTTCATTAGACAGTGAACATACTGACTATGGCCACTGGAGACAGCTTTTAAAGAAACTTTAAATCACAAGATAAACGGTGTAAATGTTTACTGATGGAGACAGATGTGACATGTTATATAAGATTTGACCAAACAGATGTGGATGAGCTCAGTTAACATCTGTCTGAGTCTGTTCTCTCACTTGTCCAGAGGGTTGGTGCGAGTTTCGTAGCTCTTCATGACGCGCAGGACCTGCACATCCTGGGACAGGAAGCACGGGGGCAGCAGGCCGTGGATGCCCAGCTGCAGGCGCTCCTCCAAGGTAAACGCCATTCCCTGCAGCGAGGGAGAGAGGAGCGGTTATGTAACGCTGTGATCCCGGAAAAAGAAAAGAGTTCACACTGGGTGAAGCCCACAAACTAAATAAAACATCCAGACCAGTGACTCATATGTTTGGCATTATGATGTGAAGTTTCTTTGTGACTCATGTCCGAGTAAGGTTGTGTTTTCGAACAAGTTTCCATTTTGAAGAACTGTACAATGTTTTAATGACTGAGAGCAGTGAACATTAAGGGGTCCGGCTTTTATTTGAAGCGGTCTCATGCCCCTCGGCGGTCTGGTTTACAGTTAGTGCTGCTGCTGATCCTCACTCTGAGAGTTTGGCGAGCTTCCCAAAGCATGATCGGAGGGGTGTGTGTGGGCTTTAATCTATTTATTCTGCCCAATAGTGTGTGTGCCTGAACTCACACCCCAGACGGGCTCGACTTCTCTTTCCTCCTCTTCTGTTTAGTCGCTTTTCCTCGTTCTGCTTTTGATTCTCTTGCTGACCAACATGGAGGATCAACTGTCCTCCTCAGGTCAATGTGTCTGTTGCTGTGGTGTGTGTGTGTCATTTCTGAACACACCCACTTTCTCTTGTGTTTGTAAATTATTCATGCTGGTAGAAGTGAATATGAAACATGACACTGTATTTCACTACGTCTACAGTTTTCCATGAGTTGCGCGCTTTTCCATTGAGGAGTATTTTAATGATCGACGGCACACAGCTGAACAACAGCAACGCAACACTCACACAGAATAACCTGCATAACAAAAGATCTGTCTGCCAGAGGAGGTCTGGAGATATTTTGATGCCTTAAATAGTCCAAATGGAGAGCAAATCTATTATTGTGAATGGAAAAATAAGACTTTATGTCCACATTATGGACATAACATGAAATAAAAAAACATCTAAGCAGAAACTTGACAACTAGAAATATTCTAGTTGACAGGTTCAGGGGCTCCATGACCTTCTGGGCACAAGCAATCAATCCATGATCCACATAACTGTGACGGGCAAAGCCAAAGTCACAGATTAACAGGAGTCAAACTAAACCTATTAAAAAGAGCAGGTAAGGAGGCACTAGAGTAAACCTATTAAGGCGACACTTTTAACCTGCTGCTGCAATGAAGACTGAATCTGCCAACACACAGGGCAAAATGTGGGTGGAGAGGTATAAAGTGCTATAAGATTAACCTTTGTAATGACATAATGGTGCTAGATCACATGCACAAATGTAGTAAACAGGGAGATATGTCTTAACTTATCAAAGAACAAGTGTAATATATACTGCAGTATAATTAAAGTTACTTAATATGCAAACCACCATTTCATTACTCAGTGTGAACTAACGCTTGTTTTCCTATTACCAGCTCCTCTCGCACTCAGTTGAACTCTGACTAAACGTCTAAATGCTGACGAGGCATCAACAGCAGCAGAGAAAGGAACTGTGACCAAGCTCCTATCAGACTAAATCTCAGCAATAAACTCAGCTAAACCTTTAGGATCTGTTTGGAGGTTCCTCGTAGAAACAAAAAAAACCTAAGCTTGTCCCCTGTTCACTTTCGATTTTGGAAAGCTCGCTGTAAAAACACATCAATTTTGATTAAATTTTGGCACCGTAAGTGCAACTGCAGGATGTTCTATAAGAGCAATTCATCCTGTCTCACTCAGGAAAAACACTATTCTTTCCACACTGTGGCTGCAAAGGCGTTGACCTTACACTGTGACAATGCAGCACCATTTCCATTCTCTGATCTGAACAGAATGTGGAGAATTTAAACCATAAAATAGGTTAAGATTAAGTCACCTGAAGCCCATTTTCTGGTATTCATTATAGAGCAGACACCTTTGAGGAATCCACAGAGAGACCATTCATAGCTCTGGCCACTTTAGATAGCAGCTGTGACACTCATGCAGCACTCCTGGGCTGTAGCACTATGCTACTTATAATGGCATACTCTGTTTATGTATTTTCCACCTCAGTAGAACATGTTATGAGGGACGTTGTGTTGTCTGTAGACACAGTCACGTGCACGCAGATACATGACACACTTTGGTGCATTAAAACTGCATCTTCTCACCACTAATCTTAAAGACAGTTTCAGTTATTAAGGTTAATATCTCATATGGGAATGTGGTGCAGTATTACTTAAATATCTGTACTGTATCGAAATTAATCTTTTTTTTTATATATTAATATGATGAGGAAAATCAGGGAAAGTAAACCTATAGATAAATAAACATACAAAACCTGCATATATAGGTTGTAATGACACATGACACATGTGATTAATACTCAACTGCATATGTGCATATCATGCACATCATAAAACATTGAACATTTAATGTGTTAGAATCCAATTATTGTCATTTAAATGTGGATATTTCCTGTTTTTTTAGTTTGTTATATATATTTTAAGGTTTTACACTGTAGGTCAGATAAAATAAAACATGTATGAATGTCAGAAAATGATTGTTCATTGAAGAAAATGGTCTGTAAGTAAATAAGTAGTGTCAACATGTATATTACAGGTGAGAACACATCCTCACCTGCACCGGTGGAAGTGGTTTGTGTATTAACATGTAGATATTAACATGTAGATATTAACATACATGAACTTGTGTTGAACCTGCTCAGAGGCATCAGACTGAACTCACCTTGTTCAGGTGCGGGTTTCTGGTGATGTCGTAACCTCGTTTCTTGGTGCTGATGCTGGGTTTGTT
This sequence comes from Polydactylus sextarius, assembly GCA_016801845.1. Lineage (NCBI taxonomy): Eukaryota > Metazoa > Chordata > Actinopteri > Polynemidae > Polydactylus > Polydactylus sextarius. Next base: position 4,694,393 of record CM028912.1, on the reverse strand, counting down.
CTTCGCACCGGAGTGACAGACTCGCACACCCTGAAAAGAGGCCCTGTCTGCGGGCATGATCCCCGCCGGGTGACCGGGGGCACCGGGAGCGAAGACCCCCATCCCACCCGCTGCAGTGCGCCTGCACAGAGACAGTGCGGCTCTTCCTGGGAGAGAGTTCATGCTGCCTGCAGACAAATCAGATTTAATTCAAGTTGAAAATAAAATTTAAAATATTAAATTAAGCTAATCGTTTCTTGCTTGTAAACAACCAGAACTATCAGTTTTAGAGAAGCTGAGTCACCTTGTCTTTTTAAAAATAAACAAACCGGTGCTACAACCACAGCAGCTATTTATTACAATAAAATCAAATAAAACTATATTAATAAAGAAGTAATAAAGTTGTTACAGCCGGTGTGTTCAGTGTTTTCATACAGAAATCCTGCTGCGCGTAGCTACATCAACAGTGCTAGCTACTGTTAGCATCCTGTAGCTTTGATGAAAATTAACGTTTTCTTAATGGAACGTTCGGCTAATGCTAAAGCTAATGCTAAAGCTAATGCTAAAGCTAATGCTAAAGCTAGCTTAAAAATCAGTTATTTTTTTTACCTGAAAACGGTGAGAAGCTGCTGAAACACCTGACTTCAATCTACATAAGAGTGGACTCCTTCGGCTTCAGCTCCTTCCTTTAGTGTTATCAGTGGAGGAGAAGGAGAAGGAGGAGGAGGAGGAGGAGGAGGAGGAGTATCGACAGTAAACAGCTGATCCAGGAGCCTTTGACTTTGACGGTTTCACTTCCCCCCGGTCAGTCCGCCTCTCAACGCCGGAGCAACCAATCACACAGGCGGCGTGGAGGAGCAGGAGGAGGCGGCCTCAACCACCGACACCTCCTCCCTCTAAAACCACCAAGTGTAAATAGTAAACACAGACTCCATCTTCAAGGAGAACATCTACATTTAAAATACATTTAGAACATAAATAAATAGAAAAATAAAAAGACACACAATAATGGCATAAAACTTTTAAATTATGATCTTACTTTTTTTTTTTTTTTGCCTCTGTTCAAGTCTTATAGCTTAATTCTATTTCTGCTGCAGAAGAAATAAACAAGACATTTTCAGTCTTAGTCACACAGACACAAAATCAACAACTCAACAAGAAAAACATGTGTGCACTTACTTTATAATAACAACAACCTGTGGCGTCTCCTAGTGGACTTTACAGTGTCTCACAGTTCAGAGACACTGGTTTATAAAATATCAAAATATGGATGGATGGATGGATGGATGGATGGATGGATGGATGGATGGATGGATGGATGGATGGATGGATAGATAGATAGATAGATAGATAGATAGATAGATAGATAGATAGATAGATAGATAGATAGATAGATAGATAGATAGATAGATAGATAGATACACTGATGACCTACTATAACATACACACATATCTACATATATATATATATGGTTACATGGGTTTTTAAAAAAAGAGAAATTTGTAAAAGGTAGGAATCGTTTTCTGTGACAGTGGAGCTGAATGAGTCTGTTCTCTACTGTCTCTGTACCGTGCAATTACATATAATAAAGATGTCTCAGTATGATGACAGTTAAAATATATTTGTATTAGCTTTAACTAAGTCTACCTAATAAACTGGCAGTTGTGTGTGTGTGTGTGTGTGTGTAATGCACTGATCTACATTATACATTACACACTTTGCATGCATGTTAACCACACATCAAATAAATATTAAAATAATTTACAATCATCAGTAAAAGTAGAATCAGTCAAATAACTCAAAATCAAACATGTATTAGCAGAAACAACTATTAAAGTATCAAAAGTATCTTAAAGTATAATGAGCCAATGTTGTATTATTATAAATATATCAATATAAAGAAATTTGAAATACTAGATTAAATATTAAAATGAAAACTGTTAAATACAAATGTATAATAAATGAATGTTAACATAATTGACAAGTTGTCATGTTTATAGAACATCACCAACTAACATAAACTGTTATCAAAAAAAAACAATTATTTGTCATTATATAAAATTTTAAAGTTTTATAAAAATGAGGCCAAACTAATAAATTGATAGTTTCTTCAGTTACTTTTTTAGCTCAAAGTAATTAGAAAATGACTCACTACGCACCAGTTGTATCTTAAAAAAGTTTATTAAAAACACACATTTCTACTCATATTTCTGTCAAAAGCAAACATCAAGGAAAATCTACAGCAACAAACTCTGTCCTTCATCTTCCCACAAACGTCCATGTGGTGAATTCCTCATTACCATTTAAGTTTAATAATGTTGATAAAGATAAAAAAAAAAAAAAAAACGCTCTTTAAATAGAACAGGAAATCATGTAAAATAAGAATTTATATATATAAAAAAAATAACAAATACACAGACACATAACATGTTCACGACGGACGACAGATCTTCATAAAATCTTACTGAAACTTTTTTAAATGTTTACTTCATAAACACCAAACGGAAATAAAACAAAAACATTTATCCATCACCAGAAGGAAACACACACAAATTACAGAGACAATAATCACACACATCAATTATCACAACAACAGTTACAATGTTTCAGTTTTCCTTCATTTATATATCTTTCAAAAACTGATATTTTTGTTGTATTTACGTACAGTGCATACAGAGTAAAAAGTTTATTCATATAATACATTTTCACACCTCGCTACAACAAAACAAAAGCTGTCTCTGTCGGTTTGAACAAATTAAGGTACCACTGTTTGTCTTCATTCTCACTGCTGGAAACATTCGGGAAAAAGGTCAAAAAATAAAATAAAATAAAAGATGGAAATGCTTTAGATGACTACGCTGGTGCCGCTACGGGAGCTTCTATCCTAAAGAGAGAGAAGAGAAAAGAGAAAAAGATCTGATTGGATGAAAAATTTTAAGTATTAGACAACTTTTAAAAGTGATGACAGATTGGTTAATGCAATCTTTCAAGTTAAAACTAAAAGAGAAAAGAGAGAAAACAGAAAGTTTTTGGCAAATACTGATAAAGTGACATGTATCTGACTCGAATGGGTCAGATATGTCACAGTTTATCAGTATGAGTCGGTGTCTCTTACAGAAAGACGGTTGTAGTTCCTCCGGTCGTTGCTTGGTCCAGGTGCGATGTCTATGGATGAGTAGCTCGGCGGCTTCTCTGGCCAATCCTTCCCTTTCCCTCCTCTCCGCCTCCTGTTGTCCTCCTCGTCTGAGCTCCATGATGATTTACGACGCTGTGGAGGTGAGTAGCTCCTCTCCCTCCGCGCCGCTCTGCTGTGAAGCTCCTCCATCAGGTCGTCTCGACTTCTGGTCCGCGGTCTGGACCCGCCTCCTCTCCTCCCTGCCTCCCCTCCCCTCTCTCTTCTCGAACCGGCGCGCGGCGCTCGCCCTCGTCTGTTGTCCCAGTCGGAGTCGTCGCTGTAATCGCGTAAGATCCCTCGTCTGGGAGGGGAGACGTCTCTTTCTCTGTATCCACGACTGTCGCGGTGGACGCCTCCTCCTCCGGAGCGGTTTGTGCTCCCGCTGGACTGACTGGTGACTCTGGGGACACCGCGGGCTCCGTCTCCACCTCCACCTCCGGTCCCTCTGCGAGAGGAAAAGCTGGGCATGCGTTGGATGATCGGAGGCAGCGTGATCACCCTTCTCTCCGTCCCTCTCACCCCCATCTCATCCAGGGCTGACAACATACTCGGGGGCCCCGGTGTGTAGGGAACGGCTGCAGGAGGCGGCTGTGGCGGCATATTCTGGACCATCGGAGGCGGCGCTACGTCCAACCCCCTCACCTGGTTCTCCAGGTAATCCAACACCTGGTTGGTGCCTTGACCGCTGCTGTGAATGCTCCCGTTCATGTGGTGGCGGTGGTGGTGGTGGTGAGGAGGAGGAGGAGGAGGCTGCTGCTGCAGGGCCATGGGGGACAGCTGCATGGGAGCCATGGCAAAGTTTTGTTTGACTGGATAATCTGAATATGAACCTGGAAGGAAAAAAAAAAAAAAAGGAAATGTTAAGTGAGTAATCATTTGGCCGCTTGGGGGCATCAGAAACAAAGTAAAAATGATAAACTGACATAACTGCTGCATAGATAAATTGACTGTGGCCTTAACACAATAATAACAGTAACATATATAGTGTAATGATGAAAATAAGGAGGTATAAAATATTAATAACAATAAAAGTAAATCAGGTAAGAGTTCTGCAGTCAAATAAACGTGAATCAGTGAGTGTAATTGAACATGTACTGCAGATATGGAGCAACATGACAACACATTTAGGAGTCGTGTTTGTCATCATGACTTTGTTTTTGATGTCTAACAGCTCCTGAGGGAAATATGTGGCTCTCCAGCTGCTGAAAGCTTCAATACATTAAACAGCTACTTGTGAATTTTATACTGTTTTCTGGCAGTGATGATAACGTACACTCAATGTTTTCACATGTTTTGGTTATAAATGTCACTGGTGAGAGGAGAGAGAAAAAAACACAGTGATGAAAGACTAAAACAAGCTGCTTGGAACAAAAACACAATGTGTTGATAGTTTAATATAAATGTATACAAAGAAGGAAACAGTGTTCACAAAGTTTCAAGAGGTTTTTTCTTCTGTGACTTTGTTGTTTGCATTTTATATTCAACAAAGCATTAAAGATAAGTAGATAAGTGTGTGCGTTTGTGTCGCTCACCTGAGTACAGTATGGGGACGCCCTGGGAGGAGGCGTTGGAGCTGATGGGAGCGTAAATAGGTTGACCGGACATCCAGGGAACCATGGCTTTACGAGCCTCCTTCATCATCCTGTGCTGCATCACAGCTGAAATTAAGAGAAGGAAGAGAAGAGCGAGGTTGGTGAAAGCTGCTGACGTGAAATTTAAACATGACAAACTAAAACACGCACAGAAATAAACTCACAAACATAAACGTAAATGTAAAATTCACCAAGAGAACGTTTTGTTCCTGTCTTTTCAATGAAGATCACAATACTTCATTTTGATTATTGTTCAGCCATAATAGAATAACATGACAATGGTCGTCAAGCTGCTGATATTCACATTCAAAAGGTCGTTGATCGTTGTTCTATGTTACAAACAACTGACAAACAAGTTTTACACATCGATTGTCTTCGGCTGCAACGTCTGTGTTGTCAACAAAGTCCAGATCTTTTTATTTTCTATTTATATAAACACTTTATAAAGTTCTTAAAAGTAATTATACACTTTCAGACGAGGTGCATTCTATTCTTTTTTTTAGTTTTTGTTCAATTCTCATAGTTAACAATCTTATCCTGTTCATCATAACCAGTTTAACTGGTTTCTAGACATTAAACCAAAACACTGCAGCTTCAAACATCTTTACCCATATTTTTATTTTCATGTTTGTATCTTGTTTATTTCATGTCATGTGGAGGATTTGAGCTGTGTAAAATATTACTAATTACTGTGACATCATCATAAAAAGGACTTTTTTCAGCTGGAAGAGGAAAGATAGTAAAGTGTAATATGCAAAATATAATATTTTATTGTCACTGCAGCTACAGGTATCAGTTGTTTTCAAGATTGTAGAAACACTTTGATCTGTTTATAAAATATAATGTTTTTTTTTAAACTAATTAGACCTGTTATAACTACTAAGAGTCCATGTGTGTCCATGTTAAACTGTGTAATGAAGACTTTTACTTGATTTTGAACAGCTGTATTTGTGGTATTTTTCATTTTTGATATTCTTCCATTTGCTGTGGATAAGAAATGAATAATAATAATAATAATAAAAAAACATCTCCTTTACTCTTTTCTGGGCAGCAACACGTCTGTGGACAACACGGGCAGCGGACGTAGCAGCAGCATTTCTGTGGGCAGCACTGACAGCAACATATGCAGAAAAGCATGATGAGCAGCAGAGCACCGAGGATGATCAACAGGACGGTGAGCCAGTCTGCAACAGATCACAGGAGACATGGTCACTGACGTTCCTGCGGATCCTTTCACCTATTTTCTAACCACATCAATGAGTTCGACTGATGGAGGAAAAGATGAACGTACGATACACGATGAGTTTGACTTCACGGTCTGAGTCGCCCGTCGTGTCACCGGCAGCGTCGATGGTGCAGAAATAAACACCGTTGTCCCACCACATCACCTCAGTGATGACCAGGTCGGCCTCTGTTGGAAGAAACATTACACAGTTACATGATACGAATGGTTTTTACATGCACACTCAAATATGGTACCTCCACAGATAACTGAGTATCTGTAAGTGTTGTAGCTTCTCAAGGTAGGTTCATAAATGAAGATAAAGAAGTTAGTGAGTGAACTACGTGATTTTTCCTGATATATACAGATATATTTCTTTAACGATCGTTGTATCAACAGCTGAAACAGAAATATCGACTCAGGATCAAACTCACTGTTTCGAATGGTGATTTTTCGTTCTCGGTAGTCCACGCCCAGCGTGGGCTCATTCAGGCCTCTCTTCTGGATCACCGTGCGGACCGTACGCTGGCGGTCGGGGCAGTCGTTGGATGGGTCCTGACCGAGCTGCAGAGCAGCCTGAAACGCTTCAGAAACAAAGGAAACGGGTGAAAACTGTTGAACTTCCTGTATTTGTCTTTTAAATCGGCGCCAACGCTTCTCAGTTTAATGTTTTTAGAGCAAATTAAACATCAGTAACACCAAAACTAATTCACATTAAAACATTAGACATGTTTACTGATGTGATCTTAATCGCATTAGTCTGACATGTTTTTCAAACTTATCATGATTTTCCAGCAGGTGCAATTAACAACAATAAAGTTGTTAATGCTTTTCCTGTTATAACAAGTCAAAATATCTGCAGTTACAAAGGTCAAATGAGCCAAAACAAAGTCCAAATAAAATAAATTCCTTCTTGTTTTTTGCTGAATGAAATTCTGCAAAAATGTTTAAAGAGTGAATGAATTTCTATCAGTTTTGGAAATGAGAATAAAAACAACTAAACTCAGATCACGTTCATGTTTGGCTTCTCTGTGAACGACTGCAGTTTTCTGCTGCATTTTCACGTGATAAATGAAAAGCTAATATTTAAACACAGGCTGTTCAAAAATATACAAATGCAAACACTCAGCCACGGCCCTCGGACAGTACGCACAGACTTTATTCAACCAGTAGTTAATCATCCGGTAACAGTAACGTTCCAGTATGTTGAGGGTTGTTTTTTTATGATCTGAACACATGAAACTCATCGACTGTTCAACAACAAGAAAAGAGACTTTGCTGTTTTTAACAACAAACTTTTGAATTTGTCAACAATAATTATTGCTGTTTCATAGTTAAACCTTTAAGAAGACACACAAGCGTCTTTAAACAACAAAAGTCAGTTTACGGAGGTTTAAAATGTCATGTTGTGTTGTTGGTTTTGAAAAGGAAGGAAAATGCATGAAACAGAAACAATCTCTATGGTTCTAATTTTAATCTTTCTTTTTTGGGATCTGATAGGAGCGAGATGTTAAATCAGCTCTCATCTGATCCAATCACTGTGAATATCTGAACGTGACCATTAAATAAATACTTGTCGTGCTTTAAACTAGGGCCTGGCCACTACGGATACCGATACAGATATTAGGGACAAATCGACCGATATCTTTATATATCTGTATAAATGTTTTGTTGTGTGCAAAGATCCTTCAAATTTGGCTCAAACACTTGTGACAAAGACATGCACTGGAGGCAGAATATTTTAGAAAATAATTATAAAATAATTTAGAAATAAAAATAAGAATAATTTGAAAATTAATTAACACTTCTGTCACCGCCCTGTTGTTCAGCGACATGATGACACATTAAAGTTTTCGTCTCACCTGTGGAGTAATACTCCAGCACCGGGTCTTTACAGAAGGACTTGTATCTCCACGTGACCAGGACATCCTGAGGGTTCGCTGAGGTCGAATAGTCGCAGCGAAGAATCACGGAGGCAAACAGAGTCGTACGTCTCTCCGTCTCAGGAACGATCACCTGGATGGACAGCAGCTCTGATGAAAGCAGCGAGAGAAGTGATATGAAATAAAAACAGAAGAATAAAAATCAGTTTAGAAAGAGACACAAGTCAAATTCTTGTGACTACAAAGAAAGAAAACTCCAGCGTGTTTGTGTCATAGCTTGGCTTCTAAACACTGGACTGATAAGAATCTGGACAGACTGGTTAACAGTTTTACTCCCGAAGTCTTTAATTGTGAACGCTCTGTACTTATTTCTCAGAAGAAACAACACCTGTCAATCACGATCAATGATTCAGAGAAAGATGAGAACCAGCTGATGACAGGCGACTTCGGCTAATTGAGTAAATATCGGTGAGGTCACAGGTTACGCTTTCTCTCTTTACAACGTGTCTGACATGACATGTGTTAGTTGTTCTTGTTCGCACTGATTTATGCCTCAAAATAGATCAATTAATTCAACTGTCAATCAATTTATTAGCTCCATTAACAGTCAGCATCTGTCTAACTCATTGAGTGAAAAATACGACAAAATCCCAATTTGCCAGAGCTCAAGTCGACGTCTCAAACCCAAAAAAAAACCAATTAATTTATTATTATAGAGGACATTTTAAAAGAAAAGGACATTTCTACAAGAATGTTTTTAAGTTGTTAAAGACCAGTTTTGATATGCATGAGACCGTTTAGTGACAATATTTATATTAATTTAAGTTTATGGCAAAATATTTGACAAAATAACAACTTTTCAGATGCAACAGGTGACGTCTTTGAGCACTTTGTCGCTCACTTGGTTGAACTGTTCAGGAAGAATACATGTTGTTAAGTACGAACATAATAGAATAATAGAAACCGTGAAGAAGAAGAAAGCTCAGAGTTCACACCAGACGTCCTGAGAAAGACGATATAAGTCTCCTCCTGAACATTGTCTTGGTTCGATCACACGGACGCACCGGAAAACGCTTGGAACCAAAAGGAGGTTTGACCAGTTGTTAATTCACTTGTTTCATGGGCGTGTACAATACAAACACAAAGGATTGGGATTGTGTGTGTGTGTGTGTGTGTGTGAGAATCAGGTCACATTTAATGATCAATTCATGCAGAAAATCACTTCCCAGTATAAACTGAATTAAAAACTAAAACCACGTCCAACAGACAATACGGACAAAAGTGTTACACATAAATACACATAAAATAAAGTTACACAATTATTTTTTATTCAGAAACCACATTTATTACAAACTCTAAGAGTCTAAATTCAAGAATAGTGCAGAAGTAACAATAATTGCTCCATTTAATCACATTTATTTGTGTTTTTCTGTGTAGTTTCTTATGAATCATTTAATCCAAAACAACTAGTTAGTTAATCTACTTTGATGATAAACCTTAAATTAATCAGAAACTACTTTAATTATTATATAAATATTAATAAAAATGCTAAACTCTGTTCCTAACTCCCAAATGTTTCTCATATAACTGTAAACTGAAGGTTTTTACAATATCAAGATGTAGTTTAAAGACGTTTAAACCAAATAAGATATGAACCATATGAAGACATTTGATAATGATGTGAAAAATTATGCAAATAAACCTGTTACACCAGCCTGGGTCAGATTTATTGATATTTTCCTTATTTATGTTATTAAAGGCGACAATCCCCAACATCATTTTTCCTCCTATACAATATAAAAGTAAGTAAAAGTTTAGATTAGTAATTTAATTTCAACAATGAGACACTTTCTCTTTAAATGTTTTGGACTTTTGACCCTAAAAATCTTGTAGCTATTTGTTAAAAATATAATAGAAAATAAACTTTAACATGTATAAATAAAGAAAATGAACTATTATTATTTGAATTAAAAGAAATTAAATAAAATGCAGTCTACGTAAAAAAAAAAAAAAAAAACGACTAAAGGTGCATGGTCACGTGACACTAGTTGGCCTCGCGCTGTTTGCACCTGTCGATAATTAACTCGATCACTTTTCTGTGAATTTCGACGTGTTTGTTCAAGTGGTTTTTTTGTTACATTTCTACCCAAAGAAAAAAAAAACACTGAAAAACTAAATAATAATCGTTTAAACGTCGACGTGTTTTCGTGTCTCACCTGTCGGCAGGTGAAGCAGCAGCAGCAGCGTCGCCACTATCATGTTCCTCATCTTCGTCGCTCTTTATCTTTCCGCGGAAGCTTTTTTTTCTCTCTCTCTCGTCTAAATCCAACATGAAACTCGTATATTTGTAGAAAAGCGTCATGTTAACGACGCCTCATCACCTGCGACGACATGACGCTCCGCTCCTGGTTGTTGTTGTTGTTTTTTTTTTTTGTTCCAAACGCATCGACAAACAACAACTTCTCCCCACAGACGATCCGGTCCGAGTCGGAGGCGGATCATCATCATCATCATCATCATCATCATCATCACTCCTCCTCCTCCAGGTGACATCATTGGCCCCGCCCCCCTCTGACAGGTGCAACATGAGGTGAAAGAGTTTAACTATTATCGATTTATTTATGTAAATATTCATCTGAATTTAGTGAAATTAGGAATTTATTTAAAGATTATATATATCTGGTGAAATCAATAAAAATCTATCTGTTGATCCATCGATCTATCTATTGATCGATATATCTGTCTATCTATTAATCGACCTATCTATCGATCTATCAACCAATTAATCTAACTATCAGTCTATCTATCTATCTATCTATCTATCTATCTATCTATCTATCTATCTATCTATCTATCTATCGATCAATATATCTATTTATCTATTGATCGATCTATCAACCTATCTATCTATCTATCTATCTACTTATCGATCTATCGATCAATCTATCTATCTATCGATCTATCTATTGATCTATCTATATCTAAGAATAATTTCACAAGATAAAACAACTTCCAAACATCACATATCTCTTTCATTTCCACCTCAGCCAAATAAAAAACAGCGACATGTTGTTAAGTTCCTTTTTTATTTTCATCTAATGTGTTTTTTAGTTTCACTCATGTAGAAAAATAAATAAAAAAGTTTGAATACTTACGGCTCTTGTAGTGACGGCAGTTTAAGAAAATACATCACAGTTGTGATGTTTATTATTTAATACTTAATATTTAATATTTGCTTTTATTGACTGTGTTTGACTAAAAGAGCAGACTCTCTAAACACTGACTGCAGTGTGTTCTTACTTAAAATATTTGTGTCTGTGAAGACGAATGTGTTTTTATCACTTTTGTGATATTTTTTAAAATATGTTGCAGTGATTGTAGCTTTTTCTGTCTCTTATCGTCTTTTGGAACCGAACTATCATCATGAATGATGTTGTTTTTCTGTGGTAAAAAGAGTTAAACTTAACAAAGTGGTTCTGTGTTAAACCGAGGCCTCGTTCGTTGGATTTATCTCGACAGAGTTTCAGCAACACGACAATGTTATGTCGAGCACAAGTGAGTAATTTAAGTAAATAAGTTTCCATTCAAATTCTTATCAGACGTGTTCCTGCTTATAAAACACCGCTCCCTCCCTCAGCACAGTCGTTTATCCTTGTCTTTAGTGTGTGAACAGGGAGAGAGGAGTGAAACCAACACAGATCATCTCCACTGACATGATTGGTTTCACTTATTCGTTCGTGGCAAACAGCCCGAGTGTAAAGTTCACTCCCGGGATGAGTCACGCTGAACGAGCGTTGGAGTTTCTTTGTGCCGTCGTGTTTACATCCCTGGACCCCGGACCAGACGTATTGTTGACACAAAACAAGGGAGAGCTGAAGTGCTGCTCTCAGCTGCATGAAGTGTGCTTGAAATCCTCTGGAAAATGTTGCACGAATTAAAAACAAAACAAAACACACAGTTACTTCATAAATTCCTTCCCTTATCGGTATCTGAGGGGGAACATTCAGTTCCTTTTATTTTCTGTTGCTGCTAAACGTCACCTACAAAATAACAATGTTTGGACAATTTGAATTTAATCAAACAGTGAACTTTTTACTCAGTTTATCTACTAATCACGTTCAGTTTATTATCTACGTAGAACGGCAGCTTTAATTATCAGTGTTACCTTTACAGGCAATTACATCATGTTTGGTTCATGAGTTTAGACGTTAATCTTATCAATATGATCAATATATATCAAATACATCAATCAATATAAATATAAATATAATGATAAATAAATAAAACAAATAAACGAAATGATAATAAATAAATACTAAATAATTTTCAATAAATAAATAAAAAAATAATAAATAGATAAATATAATAAATTAAAAACAAAAATAATTAATAGATAATAAATAAATATAGTAAATCTAATTAAATAATTTTTAAGAATTATATATATATATATATATATATATATATATATATATATATATATATATAAAAAAGCAAAATATATAAAAAATAAAACAGTAAAATGTACTTTTATGTAATTTGTTATAAGGTTAAATAAACATTGCTTATTTTTTGTAGAAATTTCTGGTTATTATTTAATGTATGATAATGATGTATGTAAAGAGTTAACTTTAGTTTAAAGGGATTTAACCTCATTTCAGTGTTAACAGCTGCAGCTCTTCTTCTTTAAATTTTGTGATATTCTGATTATTCAACATCATTTTGTTTGAGTGAGCGATAGCGTGTGTTGACCAGCAGATTGTCAGAAAACCTCCAGCGTTTATTTATCTGTGTATATTTGATAAGCTCCTATTTTAAGAAACACACACGTTATCACACATATTATCACACATTTTATCAAACACAATAGCCACTTTATCAAAAATAATCGTCACAACAATAGAAAAGTAAACACGACTGAGGCCAAAGAGCAGATACGTTTACATTAGTTATATATGTTGTCTATATCAAAAATCTTCTGCTTCTAACTGTAAAGGCTTTAAAATGTGGATATTAGGTCAAATATAAGGTCAAACTGAAAATGTTCTTTAAAAGAAAGAAAAAAGAAAATGGAAGAAAATAAATAAAACTGACAAATCTGGAACAACAGAAACAAAAACATCTGTATTTCTGTTCGATGGTTGAGTTTGTAGGTGAAATAAAATGAAATGTGTGTTGACATAATTATTATATTATATTATATTATATTATATTATATTATATTATATTATATTATATTATATTATATTATATTATATTATATTATATTATATTATATTGAATATATTGTAATTGAATGAAATATATAATGAAAAGTTCATTAATGTTTCTATTTTATCTCCTGCAAACTAACCAATTTATCATTTATGTCATTTTTCTTTAATCTACCTTCTCACATTAGATCTTATTTTAATAGATTCATCTTTAGACTTTAACATAATTATCAACATTGCAGTTTAGTTCGTGTCTATAAGTAGCAGACGAGCTTTTACAGATATAAAAAATAAATACATATATTTAAAAAAAGCTTTGATATATTTATATTTTCTGCTGTTTCACTGTTTGCATCTTCTACATTCGCTGGATTAATTAATTAATCAAAAACACGTTTGTGTACGACAGCAAAGACTTCAGCAGTTTTCTTTATTAAAAAAAAGAAAGTATTCAAGCAGTGCAATTATATTCTGCAGGTACAGTACTTTCAATCAGTACAATATCGACAAGAGACAAAGACACAAATACGAAGGGACCTGAGTATGAAAACTGTAGGAAAATATTAAGACTGTGGTGTTCTGCTTTAGTTTATAAAACCTCTCTGACATTGGCAGATAATAATAATAATAATAAAAAAACACAAACATCTTGGCACTGGTAGAAAGTAAATCCAGACACTTGACTTGACTCATCAAGTTCAACAAATAAAACTGATGCACGTGCCACATTGAATCCCCCCGTAAACACACACACACACACACACACACACACACACACACGTAGAAATAGTGTAATTCAATAAAAGTGAAAAGTCTGAACATGCAGCTCGGTGCACACTCATTTCCATCCACTAATGTTGTTTTTCAGTGCAGTTATTTCAGTGAGATGAGTCAGACTTCAGCGCGGCTGACGACAGAACAGTTATCTCTCCCTCCTGAGTAGCAACAGGACGGTTTAAATGAACGGACTGGCAGTGAAGTGCAGGTGCAGGTTGTGGAAACCTGGTCACACTATGAGAGAGTCTCTGCTCAGCGCAGTGCTCTGTTAAAGAAAACACCAAGAGCCAAACGTTAGAGATGATGCATTCATGCAAAGGTTAGTAAAGGCTGATGTTCGAGGGGTCGAAGCTTTAATACGGTTTATAAAAAACATGCAGCTCGAGTCCTGTTAGTCGTGATGAAAAGTGCTGGCTCCTCGTGTGTTTTATGGATGTTTAGAAAGACAGATGTTGTAGTTGCAAGCATGGACAGGTTATATATATATATCTGATTTATACAAAAATGTTTCATCTACTTATAAAAACAACAAAGTTCTAATGATTCAGTGTTAAGACCATAAATCTTACATGTACATTGCACAAGAGGCAAAATGAGATTAAATCATGTGTGTAAAACTGTTAAAACATCTGGAAACGTTTAAATACGACACTGGCGTGGCTCGTTTTTTATTCTTACCGTTAACAAATCCCATGAAAAACTCTTAATACTGATAATATTTAATACTTCAATCCATAGCTTTTGTGCTTCGTAATCCTTCGACTCGCTCCAACTCAGGTTGTAAATCTATAAAAAAAAGGGCTCAAAAATATTCAGTTTTTAAATTTAAAAAGTTTTGTTAATTTTTTTTCTTTTTTTTGCCCTAAGTTCCCACACAACATATTATTGTTTCTTTAAAAAATAAGAAAATAAAATTCAGAAAGTCCTACATCTATGACTGAGTATTAGAGCCACACATAAAAAAATAAAATATAAAAATATTGTTTTTTAATTTGAAAAAAGTAAAATAAAGTTGAAATGTCAAGGTTAAAGTCAAACTTTATTTTTTCTATTTTTTCAGTATTTGGCTTTGATTTTATTCTTGACATGTTGACTTTATTTATTTATTTATTCATAGGTAAAAAAATAAAATAAAATGCTATTTTTTTTAATGTGTGGCTCTAAGGACATTGTGCATTTATTGGGGAACTATTTTCAGCTGCGGATTAATACGTATGTGCAGGTGGTGCAATGTTCCCCAGGTTTGCAATTAAATAACATATAATTATATACATTTATGGGCCATTATATGTTATTTTATGGTGATTATATTGAGTTTTAGTTGTTTCTCCACCATTATTACTTGTTCTTCACGTATATGTGTGTATTTGGAGGATAAACATACAAAACTAACTTCCAACTTTGTGCAGAGAGCGAAATTGTTAACAATTAGAAAAATAAAGGCAATCGTCAGCCTGATCCTGTTCCTTTTTACATGACTTAGAGGCTCCTTTCCTGAAGGGCTGAAGAGGAAGGAAGGAAGTCCTTGTTCCTGCTACAAGTAACTCACCAGGTTTCGGCTCCTGTCCCTGTCGTCTCTGCCCCCCTGCAGAGTGTGTGAGCGGGTGTAAGAGAATGGCTTGGCGGCGGGTTCAGTGGTCCTGTACCGGTCTGACCTGGGCGGTTCTGCGGTGCGGTACCGGTCTGTGGTGTTGTCAGCCCTGCGGTACCGCTCCGCCTCCAGCTCAGAGTACGGTGGTAACCCATCCTCCTCTTCTGGACGGTTGCTAGGCGACCGGCTGTAGTAGCTGTCGCTGGCTTTTCCTCTGGAGCTGCCTTTAGAGGGCGTGTCACTGTCCTCGTCCATCCTGCTGGCGCCTCTGTCCCCGCCACGTCCCCTCGCTTTGCTCTCCAGCACGCTGCTGAGGAAGGAGTCGTCGTATTCTCTGTTTTGCGGCGGCCGAACGGGGCGATCGCTGTCCCACGTGTCCCTTCTCTTTTGCGGTAGCGGCGAGGGGCTGCGGCGCCCCCACCCGTCATCCTCATTTCTATGGAAACGCCTCGGAGGGCTGTAATCCCGATCCCGATCGTAGCCGCGGTCTAGAGGCTCGACCCATCGACTTCGGGTGCCATAAGACCGAGCGAACTCCTCCAGTTCGTCCAGGGAACCGGAGCGTCCTCGTCTGTCCAACGTCTTCCTCTTCAGGTTTTCTGAGCGCGGGTTCCACCTGCAACGACATGAAGTTTACGCATCAATCAGACCCTACAGGATTTCATGATGTTGCGATCACAACTAATAACACACAACCTTGCAATTTTGACTGTTCATCACATTTTTGACCAATCATCATCATCGTTTTATGGAAAATGACGATGACTCAAATGTCAGTGAACTTATTTAATTGTTTTATTTTGGAAGATGCAGGAAACATGTACATTTAAAAAAGTGTCATATTTACCTTGTAACATCACAGTTAACTACAAAAAAACAGCATCCGGGCAGAGTTCATGAAAGGAGCAGGAAACAGTTTTTTATTGTAAGAAATATTGTTGTGGAGCAAAAAGTGGAGGAAATCGTCTATTGAGAGACACTTTGTCACCACAACGCCTTCATTTTTAATTAATGGTTAAAGTGTAACTATAAAGCTTTTATAATTAAACTGTTATAGCGAATTTCTTTTCCTAAAATGGAAAAAAAATGCAATAAAGTTGCAGGAGCAAGTCATAATTGCGAAATGAAAGAAATCTTTTTTTAAGGAGAAAAAGAATCGCTGCAACTTTTTCTCTTTATCAGGGAAACAAAAAAATTGCAATGTTGACTTTCTGCCACTTTCTTGCAATAAAACCTAAAAACTTTTGTAGAAAATCTGCTGTGAAATCAGGCAAATTTGGCTGCAACAATTTAAAAAAAAAAAAAGGCCTGTTAAATCCTGGTAACTATTAAAATAAAAACCAGCAGCTTCTGAAATAAAAATGGCACCTTCTGTCCAGTTCATCGTCTGAGAGGTTTCGTCTGTCGCGTCTCATCCTCCGATTCTGTCCGGGCGGAGCCGCTCTCCTCACCGACTCGTTGTCGAGGTCTGGGATGGGCGGGAGCGCCTTCATCTGGACCGTCTGATACGTGTGCCTGAAGTCTGACGCCGTCCCTCCGTCGTGAAGAGAGCTCAGCTCTGACATGCTGCTGGCTGTCGGGACAAACACGCGTCACTACGATTACATTTACTGTAACAACCTGAAGAATTACACAACCATGACTGTGAAATGTTGCAACCAAACATTTCAGCTAGAAGTAGAAGTGTTGGTTAAACTGTATAATCACAAACGGATTATAGATGACGGATAATGACGACTATGTTACATCAAATTTAAAGACAAAGAGGGTTTGATACATTCAAAGAGCTACAGACATGTTTAATGAGGTTTACAATGACCTTTGACCCTTCAAGTCACCAGAATCTTATCAGTTTGTTATTCTTGTCGAAGTGAACGTGAAAGGATTTCCTTTTGCGTCAAAACTGAAATCACACAGAGTTACGAGACTGGGATGAACGAACAGACAGACATTAAATCCAGGAATGAAACGCACATAATTATGTTTATGATGTTTTTTAAATTGTTTTTATTGATCAACGTTTGACATTTGCACCTATAGTGTGTAATACACTACGTACACTATGCGCTTACTTCCGCTGTAGGAGCCATTTTATATTATTATTCTTGCCTTTTATTTCCCTTTAGCAAGTAGGTCAAAAGCCATTAAATAGGAAGGTGACTGGGCGGAGGTGTGGCTGACTGGGAGTGAACAGCTTTATGACCTTGGCTTTGCTGCTGCTACTTTGTGCTCTGTTTTCTTTTGCCTTTATTTTTATTTGTTGCCCAAGAAGCTGTACTTAGACAAGTGTCAACGATTCTCCAGTCAACACCAACTGTGCCGCTCGTCGTCTTCTCCTTTTTAATGATGAATTGTCACTGGACAGAACATTAATCATCGATTCAGACGGCGCCAAGATCTGCTGGCTTGTTTTCAATTATAATCAATAATGAAAGTCTTACTAGTGCTGATGTTTGATTGTGTGGCTCCATGTTTCATGTGAGGTGGCGACTAAACCGACGCCGCCACCGTCCCTCCTCTTTACGCTACGTAGCCCAGATGGCGTCATTGAGGGTGAGAAGTGTCCATCGTTCCACACTTAACTTTTTGACTGTGATGAGTGAAACAATCCGAGTATTAACGCATCCAAAATAGTAAGTATAAGTATAGAAGTATGTGATTTGAGACACATGGAAACCCTTTAGTAGTGGTTGGAAAGACATTTTTGCTGCTACATTAGGATAGAAACTCATCTATACACTGTGATAAAATATTCATCTATTGTCCACAACTATAATGTGCAACTATAATGTACTGTAACAGTGAATTAATAAAGACGACAAGACAGAAGGAAATACTCAGTTTTTTCAAAATGAGAAACATTTTTCTCATTTTGGTTCAGACAGTTAGAGGCTATGAAGCGAACGGGAGGATGATGGATGAATGAGAACTAGTTAATTTACAAACACACACACACACACACTGTCACACTACTACACAGACGTTTGAAACCGCCCTAATCTGTGCAGGCTTACGTTTGCGCGCAGGCAACTTGGCAGAGGGAACCTGAGCCAGCTCCTTCTCTATGTAGTACAGAAATTTCATTGAGTCCTGGTCTGGACTGGCTTTCAGTCGATAACCACTGCGCACTGTGGATGTAGACACACACACGTATACACACACACACACACACGCATAATGACATACAAGCATCATGCAACACACACGTATACCTTTAAACATTCTTACAAAGCAGACATTTGTATCAAGTTAGTGACAGACTGATGACGATGAGCGTTAGTTGAGCTGTTACTTCACTTCAAACCTTATTAATAGTTTAAGATCACTCACATCCTGCTAAGTTGTTCTCTACTGAAGGGATGGAGGTGAGGTGGTGGTCCAAAGTGTTTGAAGGAGCAACAGAGACCACAGTCGGGACACCAGGGACATAGTATGGATACATAGGAACCTGGGGAGGTTGTCCGTTCCTCGCCTGCCTCCCGGCTTCATACACTGTTCAGGGAGAGCGATAAAAGACTCAGGTTGGTTCAAAGGATGTTTTTAAGTAAATAACAAAGTGTTTTTTTTTGTTGTTGTTGTTGTTCCTCACAGTGTCGTGGGCAGCAGCAGGTGTCGGGACAACAGCAGCAACGGACGTAGCAGCAGCACGAGTGAGGACAACACTGACACCAGCAGATCCCCAACAACAACAGGAACAAGATGCTGCCCAGAGCCACAGATGCTACAAACGCCCACTCTGGAAAAAACAAAACAAAACAAACAAACAGAAACATACTCTGTTACAACTCCTCTCAAAGACTACAACATAAATGAATGAGGCAAGTTTCACACAGACGCTTTAAACCGTAGTTAATTCATGTCATCACATCACTGCAAAAAGGTTCAAAGTTAAACCAATGGAGGTCGCCAATAAGTGAAGTTGCTCTTTAACTTGTGGATTACTGACTATTTTGTTCGTTTGTGAATAAGTTTTGTTTTTGCCTTCATATACTGATATTAAACATGTGGTATATACCCACATTAGAGCATGAGAGGTTCCCAAATAGTGCAAAAATAATATATATGGGAAAATTTAGACCAAAAACAATCTGCTCCAACTCTTTTCTTTCTTCATAACAAAAAATAATTAAGATCTTAGGATAAATGCAACATCAATACACCTCCATCTTACTTAATATCTTAATTCAAACTTTATATCGTTATATCTCAGGTTTTACTTGGTCTGTCAACGTCAAACAAAAACTAGATTAGAGTTTGAAGTCAGCACTTTGAAAGGAAGTTGAAGGCAAAGCTGTTTGTAACTTTATTTTTATGCTGTGACATCTTGTGATTTAATCAGAAAGTTATTATTTCAGGGAGTCTGAGGGATGAAAAGTTCACCTTGATGTTAAAGACAAAACATAGTGACGTCTCGTAAGAAAGACGGGAAAATCTGTGGTAAATTAAACAGGAAATAAAATTCCCAAAAGTCTTTTTCAAACATCTATGAGTTTACTGAGAAGCCTCTCACAGTAGCATTTCTTTCTATAATTTCCGATACTTTGGGTCCACCCACTTTGAGCTTATTTATGTGTTTTGATGAGTAATACAGTATTTTCACGTCGCAGCTACACCCAAGATGCAATTAATTACACATTTTCCACAAAGCACTAAAATAAGAAACTTCACAGCATCTCGAGGGAGCTCTAAGTGACTCTTATCCATAATGACATCTTTTAAACATCCAGACGCTAACAACAGACTTCCTCAGGGTGTGCCGCAAAAGCAAAATCCACTCAAAATCCCTTGATAAGTCGACAAATATCCCCTGAGGAATTCACATCAGGATCAGAGGCCGAATATAAGAAATGTAGGTGTGTGTGAATTTAGTTTCACATCCAGGTTGTGTTAGAACTGTTTCATCAGTGCGACAGCAACAAACATCAAACGGGACGGGATCATGAATAAAGTATATTTGTTAGTTAAAGTAGAGCTTTGATAGTCGATTGGTCAGAGAGGATAAAACATTTAGCAGCAATAGAGAAGCTTGAGTGGGAAGAGTGAAGGTGAGAAGGCGGTGAGACAAAGTGCGGGTGAAGCGCCGTACCTGGCATAATCTCCACATCAAACTCAGGTAAGACATCGTCCTGCTCCCCTGTCCTGCCTGCAGAGAGAGGGAGAGCACAGGTGAAGGCCGGCGGAGGAAGCAGGAAGCAGGAGTCAAAAGAGTCAAAAAGGCAAATCAGAAAATTTGGCAGCAGAGTGGATGATTAATAGTCATGCAGCAACTGAAGAACAGACGCGGCTAAGATTTTACACAATCCACAAACACAAAGTGACGAAGCATTGTTGAAATAATTCATATTAAATGTAGTTTCCCACATAAATCTGATTATAATTACATATCATGCAAAGCAGCTTCAGCTCTTAAATGAAATACAGCAACAAATATTCAGGCAATATGCAGACATTCGTAGTCCTCAGAGGATGAACTATAATTTCTTTCCTCCTGGTGGGAAAAGTCTCTACAGACACTTAAAGGAACATCTTGAAATGTGCTGCAGATATTCATGCTCCCCTCAGGATGAACTGCATGAACTGCTAGCATGCTAACAGGATGAGCTAAGGTGGTGCACACAGTAAACATCATACCTGATACCCATTAGCTTTACTGAGGGTTTAGCATTACACTCAGACATGACCTAACGAAGCAGCTAACATGACTGATAACTCAGTAAAAATGTGACGCCATCAAGTTTCCTTGAAGTGGTTTCGAGATGAATAACTCACAAGCTCAGAGTTCAAAGTTGAAAAAGTCAAACTTATTTTACTGTGAATCTAATTTTAGCGAGAGGCCCACGGAGCTATATTTCTACTACCATGATGAGGTGCACACACTGCAAACATGAGCCTCTCTGACGGCGTTAAAATGCCACACTGAAGAAATGAACGCAGGCGAGGGACGATGGCGACACAGAGGACGAAAAGGACGACGAGAGGGTTTTGGGAACTAGGACACGTAACGACAGCTTAACATGGGAACTGAAAAAAAAAAGGTCACACGAGTTGTTCGGTCGTGAGACAATGGGTCTTTTGTGTTTAATATAAAACACAAAAACAGATTGAAATGGATCAAACCAGAAAAAGAAAAGTGACTGTAACAGGTGGGCTGAGAGTGAAACATTACTGCAGGTGTGTTTCTAGTGTGTGTTTATTAAAGACTATAATTAGAGTAAAAGACCAGTCACTGTCTGATCCGTCTGACTAGCAGGCTCAGGATTGTGCTGATTATACAGTGTCTATGGAGGGAACTCCACATACCCTTTGCCTGATAAAATAAGTAATCTCGCTCCCCTGGCTTGGCACACTCATCTACATACCATGAAGCTCAGTAACACTGAGTAACCTGAGAGAGCTGAGGAGCTATGCAAACTCTGAGACGAAGGGAAGGAGGGAGAGATGCGGGGTGAGCAGCAGAGGGTCGTAGAGTGAGTTATGGACGAAGATTTCACCAGAAATAAAGGAAAAACAAGGTTGGGTGAAAAATTAAACCCACAGATTAGGGAGTTGGTGAGAAAAGAAACAGCACTAGTTTGTGATTAAACACTTTTCTCCTCTATTATGTTTGTACCAGTTTTGTATAAAGTATCTGAAAGTCATATTACAGTACAGATACTGGACCAAAGTCTTAAAGTATCTAGTATTTACTGCACTTAAGTATGATAACTAATCTATAAGTAAATGTACTTAAGTAATGAAAGTAAAAGTACAAGTTTGTGTTGTACGTGCACTTTAAAACATGGAGCTACAACAATTCTCATAGACGATGTCTTTAATCTGAACTAAAATACTGAATTTGTTCTTTATTTATTAGTTTCTCCATCATCCACCTTTAAGATGGAGCCTCCATCAACCCTCAGACATGGTGTTGATGGTCTGAACAGTCACAGGTCAACTTAGAGTGAACTGGAGCGGTAGAGAAAACACATTTACTCTGATTTTTATAATGATACTGAACATTGAAAATGAATCAGAGTAAAAGTGTCATTAAGTCAGGAAATGTAGTGAAGTAAAAGTGAAAGTTGAAGTACAGATACTCCCAAAACTTAAGTACAGTAGTGAAGTATTGTTACTATATAACACTGGTTTTGTACAGTACAAGAGTAAAATGGTGGTTTTGTGTAAAAGTTTTGGCCTGCCTCCTCCTCCTCCTCCTCCTCCTCCTCCTCCTCCTCCTCCTCTCCTGTGAGCTGATTATAATCAGATTAGCACAGGACGGAGGAGGAGGAGTATGAATGAATGGATGAACAGACTTTAATGCAACGAGCTCATCAGGTCGGTTTTAACTGAATTGAACAGAAAAAAAGGAAATCTCTTTCTCTCTCTCTCTCTGTAACTTTCAGCTCACATTGTTGTGTCT
Organism: Polydactylus sextarius; assembly: GCA_016801845.1. Classification (NCBI taxonomy): domain Eukaryota; kingdom Metazoa; phylum Chordata; class Actinopteri; family Polynemidae; genus Polydactylus; species Polydactylus sextarius. The sequence goes on along the minus strand of CM028912.1, from coordinate 4,671,561 downwards.
TTAGCTTCTTTCTTTTCGTCTCTCTTCACGTCTGCACCAGCGTCGACCCTTCACATGCTCCGGTCTCCTCGTCGTCATGGTAACAGCTTAAGGAGTGGCTTCGCTCTAACAATGGTCTCCACAATTTATTTCTGTCTCAGTGCGTGAACGAGACGCCGCAGGTTTCATTAACAGTACATGGTGAATCTCTGACCTTCAGCTCTGTTACACTCACTGTTTCGTGTAAGTTCAAGAGTTTTGTGTAATCATTAAATGAGCAAAAACACACCTCGAACATAACCCTCACACTCACAGTGAACCGATTTAAGCTGTAACTAAAGTACAGTCCAACTGAGAGCACGTTAAAGTGCCTGGAAGTGGAGTTTGTCACAGTGGAAAGCGACACGGACTCTTTAGAACAAAGGCGACAAAAAGCCACTTGACTGAGGTTAACAGACAAACAAACAAACATGTAAACAAATAAAAACTGCAGCCAACAAGAAGGAAAATGTAGCATGTTCATACCGAGCACCAGTAACTCCAGCTGTCCTTCGTTCTGACCCTCCAGATCATTAGCAATTATGACTTTACAGAAGTAAACGCCGCTGTCGCCCCACTGCAGCTCGCCGATCTTCAGGTCTGCTTCTGCACAGAGGAGGCGAATGTTTAAACAGACGTAGAACAAAGATACAGAGCAAATGTTCTTATATTTGAGGACGAACAACAGCTCCCGTGTGGTGTTAAATAGTGAGTTTGTTGATACTATTTGATTGATTGAGTGACACTTACACCTTTGTATTAATGAATGACTAAATAATAAACCTACAGTGTGGACACTTGGCACCAATTATCACATATCATTTTAATTATCAGTTAATTATTTTTGATAAACTCCTTCAAACTGCTCTTTTTGTTCCAGGACACAACGTCATTCTGTTAACGATAATATGCAACATTAAAAAAGACAAATTACTTCTAAATAATACCAATGAATTTGTCAACTAATTGCTTCAGCTCTGATATAATTAAACTTTTGTATGTTGTGATTTCATCTGCACGAAACCAAGACACGTCTAAATCACATTTATACGTAAACAATAAAAATCATTATTAAAGTTAAGAGAGAACCAACGATTGATTTATCGTGTCAGTGTTTTCATTAATGAATCAAGTGACGGCAGCCGAGTATTGTTGGATGTGGTTTGTTTCAGTAACATGTGGTTGGTTTGATGACAGGTGTTTCGTCTTGATAAGACTCGAGGGTTGAAAAGGAGTCGCTGTGTGAATGGGAGTGAAAGCAGGAGGTGGTGATGGTATGAGTGTGTGTGTGACGCCTGCGCTATTGTGAAACAAAAGACAAAAGAAGTTTATTTAGAGCAGGAAACACTGTGGGAGATGACTCTCAGGGTGCAGCAGCAGCTCTTTCTCATTAAGGAGGACGAGAACGATCACATTACTGTTTATGATGCTGATGTCTCTGCCTTTGTAGTGTTCGGACAATGTCAAGGAGTGTCCCTGCGCCGAGGCCACGACCCGGACCGTGCGGCTCTTATCGGAGCAGTCCACGTGCGACGTGGCTCCGAGGTCGGAGGCCTGAGTGCCCAGACTCTCCTTCAGGGTGAAGGATTCTCGCGTTCGGTCTCGACAGTAGGACTTGTACCACCACTGCACCACCGGCGTCTGGGTGGAGGCTGTTTGGTACTGACAGGGGAGGACCACGGACTGGAAGAGCATCGCATATCGCTGCTTCTCCCGCACCACCACGATGACGCCATCGCACACGCACCCTGACACAGACGAAACAAACAGAGAAACAACACAGATGTTTTAGATGTAGTTGAACATTTCACATCCCAGCAGAGAGAGAGTCATGTAAATATTCATGAGAGAGTCTAACTCCAAACACAACGCTTACAAACTCCACGTTCACCTACTTAATCCTGCAGTAATGAAAACCAGGCACCTTCACAGCCGCTCATTTAACACCCCCTCAAAACGGTGCTTTTCCCAAGATAACAATTCTTTTTCAATTTATTAATTAATCATATCGTCTATAAAATGCCATCAGATAGTGAAAAATTGCATTACCATTCCCCGAAGCCCCTGATGACATTTTCAAATTGGCTTTTTTTATCCGCGCAACACTTGAAAACTGATAGTCGACTAATCATTCGGCCGTGGACGATAATGCAATCTAATACAACAGAGCTGCCATAAATCCTGCCTTCATGAAGGTTATAACGTTCACTTTTTGTTGAAAGGGTTCACATTTCAAGGTTTTTGAGTCTAGCTTAATACAATAGACACATACCATTAAGTAAATTGCAACAGCTTTTTAGTTGCCAAATTGCTCCTAATTGCTCCTACTGTCCGTACAGAAGATGAAGCCATTATTTTTCTCCCTTAATGCGACGCTGATGTAAGTGATGGAGGGTCGTCCTTCTGTGTGTGAAAATGACCTCTAAAGTTCAGATGAGGCTAAAATGAGGCTTTGTCTGTCTGAGTTTGACTACGTATATATTGTTTTTATATTTTATATTTTTATATTTTGTACTTGAACATTTTTCTTGCACCTTTGTGGCCTTGCTAGCTCATTTCATTGTCCAGGCAACTGTACAATGACGATAAAAGTCTTGAAGTTGAAGAAGAAATCCTCCGAACTTTCTTCACTTAGGTGGCGTTTTTGTTACTATAATGTGAGAGTATATTTTGTGGGGGAAAAAGCTCCAACTATGAAAGTTACTCACTTGTTTTGTCTAATTCAGACTGTTCGCTCTGGCTCAACTTCACAAAGCATTTTTTTTGCTCAGAACCAGAGGCCTGGATTAGAAAAGCATCTGTCTATTAAAGCAAACTCAACTACAGCAACTACAAAGTGTTTCTCTGCACATATTTACACTGTTTTGGGAGGTTGTATGATAGTGCGAATATATTTAGTCTTCACTGATAAAAAAAAAAAAAACTGGAAAGAACAAAACATTACAAGACATTAGTTTGCATTAGTTTGAGCTGATTGTGCATAAAAAACAAAGACAAAAACAGGTTTAAGACTGGAAAAAGGATGCACATGATAACATCAACATCTTGATTGTTGCAGAAACAGCTGTGTCTTTTTTTTCTTTTTTTTCTTTTTTTTCTTCTTCTCTATCAAACAATGATTCATGATGATTCTGCACCTGGGAGATAAAGTCATTTACGTCATATGAAAAGTTGTACGAAAGACAGAAACAGAGATTAGGTGAGTGGGGGCTCCTCTGTTGCTCAGTACTGGGGTCAGGAAGGTTAAATTCCTCTGTGTGTGGGGGGGTGGGAGGCCTGGAGAGAGGCAAGTTAAGGAGGGAGGATGGGGGTTGAGGGTTGTCATCACACAGGGAGGGAGGAGACGCAGCAGTCAGATGCTTGTCTGTGCTCTCTGCTAGTCATATTAGCTCTAGGTGGGGCAGGAACTCACTCTAAACATTTCCCAGAGGACAGGAAATCAAAACAAAAGCAAGTCCACCAGCCTGCTTCTCCTTTAGGACCAGTAGAAGAAAAAAAATGATCTAAAATGAATCCTTTTCCTCTACGTTTCCTTCTAAAATGAGAGCAAGTCTGTTTATATCCAGACCATGACAGGGCGGTGGCAATTAACCGCCATTTTTCTATTATTAATTCATTCTCAACAATGATTTATGATTATTTTGACAACTTATTTATTAGTTTGACTTAGATCAAAAGCTAAATATGACAAAGAAAAACAAGTAACTTGGGTGTTGGGAAAATTATGAAGAGCATTTTTTACAAAGTTCAAATGACTAATTGATGATAAATGTATCAGTTAGTTTAGTTTCATTTAGTTTCTCAGTTTATTATGACGTCTTCAGATGTTTTGTTTCATCTGAGTAACAGTCAGAAGTACAAAGTTGACTAAATGCTGACGTTTTTGAAGCTGGAACAAGTGAATCATTTCGTATTATTGCTCAAAAAATGACTTAACTGTCGACTAATTGATTATTCACCCAAACTCTAGCACCTGTTTTGTAGCAGAGAGAGATGAAAGTAGTAAAAAGAGCATCACCAGGTCTCTGATTTCTCTGATACTTTAACTACATCAGCACAAGACGAACAGTGATAATGGTGATGAGGCCAAATGGTTTTATACGATAAAGTGAAGTGTTACCAGGCTCCTAAATTCCTCCCTCGACAGAGCCGCTGCTCTTCCCTTTGTTTCTTTTTTTCATGGACCAGTCCATTGTTGAGGCCTCACCCTCCTCCTCCTCCTCCTCCTGTCCCACTTGAGAGGCTGTGAGGGGGAGGAGGTCATAAACTCCCAACCAATGAGAGGACCTGGCCTCGTCCAGCTGGTTGCAAACAGACCAATTATCTCCCAGAGATTTAAACCAAACGGTTGGTGCATGAATGCCACCAGTTTGAGGTGAGACGTGGTTCAAACTGCAGGATTCATCACCTCAGAGTCACTGTTAACTGTTGTTTACGTGACGTTAACGTCAGGTGTGAGTCACTGTACGTTAATGAGCAGGTTACACACAGAAACAGGAGCAGACAGTCGCCTCCTCCTCCTCCTCTAACACCTGTGTTTTACACTAAAAGGCCTCGTTTCATTTAGAGTTCAAGTCTCTTTTTGAATCAGCGTGAGATCGTAAATGTATTCCAGGTCAGAGCTCTGCTGCTGCAGCGGCGTTTCCTGAACACGATCAGACTTTTCCTCTCCAAAGCTGTCACATTTCCTGCCTTTTACTGTTGTCGTGCATTCCTTCACATTGACTCATTAGAGCCAACACACACACAAAAGACAAAACTGAGATAAGACTGAACATAGTTTGATAAAATATTTCACTGCAACGTTTACGCAAACTGAAAACTGAAAAGAAAACATTTTTTTTTACCTCACAAGGTTTATATCAATGTAGTTTTTAAGGTTTTTAACGTCACCTGGGGATGTATTCTGTGTAATTAACATACAGATTATTATAATAATCAATTTCTTTTGTGAAAACCATCATAAAATAGTGAAAATACTCAGAATTTTAATGTATTAAAATAGTAGAAAATGGCAGAAAATGGCTACAAATCATATTATTTGAAAAGTTTAAACCAAAACAACAAATTATAGATTATGAAGTATATATATCTATATAGTTATGGATCAATTTCCTGTTGATTAACTAATCAATCACATTTACTTTACCTATAAAGTAAAATGTCTAATATTAACATCTGTGCCCTGAAATATACAACTACAGAGGCTGGTACAGATGGGCCCTTTCACAATAAGATATATTAGCTCATATTGATTATTTTTATAATTATTATTATTATTATTATTATGTTATCTGAGGATATAACATATATTATAAAGCACAATATTGATCACGACTCGTAATAAATCCCAGAGGGATTAAGCAAGCGTTGCCTCATAAAGCTGCTAATGTGTTATTAATTTGGTTTAAAAAAAAAAATTCAGGACAAACCATTAATATAATGAAAATAATCTCGTCTCGTTTGATTCATTCAGTTAATAAATAAAATAAAAACAAGCGCTTCGTTGAGTCTTGAGACTTAACGGACTCGTATGAAACCTCGATGCCTCCTGGATCCGGACTAAGTTTACACAGGATCAACCTGTTGCGCCGCTGTTGACACTTTAAAGAAAAATAAAAAATATTTCAGACACTTACATGATGCTCCCAGTAAAACAGCCAGCTGGTATAAGTTCATTATATTGTCCGTTTCTTATAATAAAGTGCACTTTATCCGCATGTTGATCATCTCGATGTCCGCAAACTGCAGCTGCTGCAAACAGGACTCACACACTGAGTGTGTGTGAGTGTGTGTGTGTGTGTGTGTGTGTGTGTGTGTGTGTTTGCGTCTAACGGGACTGTACCACTTCATTCAGAGGTGAGTCTCCGTCTGCAAACACACAGCAACACTACGAGGTGCTGAAGTTTATAAAAACACAACATTAAAGTTAGTGAAGATGTTTTTTTATTATTATTTATTTTATTTAAATTGAATCCTTTTATTTTTCTGCAGCAGTGTCACCGGGTAAAATAAACAGGTCTTCTCGGTGTAAAGAGGGGAGGAGGAGGAGGAGGAGGAGGAGGAGGAGGAGGAGGAGGAGGAGGAGGAGGAGGAGGAGGAGGAGGAGGAGGAGGAGGAGGAGGAGGAGGAGGAGGAGGAGGAGGAGGAGGAGGAGGAGGAGGATTTTACTGCGATAACATTGTAGCTACTTAATTTATTGAACTGCAGTTTTTACATTCATGTTAAATCATTTATCAAACAAAAAACATTTTAAAAATTGTAAAAACTTCTACAACCTTTTAAGTAATATTCACTTATTTAAAAAAAAAACATCTAAAAGTTATACCAAGAAATAAATGTAAAAGTAAAAATATATGAGTTTTAATCACAAGAGTTTAAAGGTGCAATATGAAAATGTGTGATTACGGTGGCCCAAAAGGGTCAACACAATATTAAGGTAATAATAATAATAATAAGAAGAATTGAGAATTAAGAAAAATTAAGATTTATCCAAATTCAAGACATTTTCACCAACAGATCGTTTCCCATTTATGTCGTATACGTTGTTTACGCTTCGCGCTACTTCTGTCACAACAATAATGTCCATTACCAGAATAAAAATCACCATAGATTTTACATATTGCGCATAAAATATTCTATAAATCGATATTAGATATAAAATATTCTCCTCCATCGTTGCTTTCACTGATACAATCATGTTGCTTTTAGCGTTAGCTGCACATCTACATCACAAAGTGTCACAAATACAATTAATTTTGGGTTGAATCTATTAGACGTTTCTCAAAGTAAGTCGAGAAAGTATTTTTAACGGCTGCTTTTTCTAGGATGCCACGTCATCGAGTCTCGCCAAGCACTGATCCAATGTCAAGGATACTTCAAAATCCCTTTGAGGACTGAGGCCTTGGAGTTTTCGAGGCTGCACTGATGTATCTTTGATGTTGTTAAAATACCCACAATCCTCCACTACACAATGTTAGCAGAAGGGAAGCAGCAGCAACAGGGAGCCTAAGTCACACCTGTTTACTTCTGGTCTACGGGACCTACGATTGTAAAAAATATGAATGAGAGTCAATGGAGAGATAAAAATTATTTTCTGGTCCAGTTTGAAATATGTCGTGGTTTTCACATACGATGTTTGTGATTGGTAAAGATAATGTTTGACATGGAGAGAGCTCTGTTTAGTGACAGGCAGCAAACGTTACGTTAGGTTTTGTGTGAGACTACAACACATCTCGCTAAATTTATGTCACCATCAAACTCTGACAGAATAGCGGTCACTTTGGCGAGTTTCATCTCCTCCTTCCAGGACGAAGGAAGAAGTATTAAACGTGGAAAAAACCACTATAAATCTGGTGGCAGAAAAAAAAAGTGGCAACGACACCAGGAAGAGATTGTGACGTCTCCTACGAGACTATTTGGTTTGTAGTGCAACCAGTTATGTATTTTCAGAAGCGTATAAATCAATAATTACACATAGCTTTGACTCACACTGATAGTTATCATTTAAATTAAGATTCAGCATATGTGTGATGTCAAATTCAAAGTGGATCTGAAAATAATTTTCATCTCTCCATTGACTATCATTCATTTTTCCCTAGACTCATTCAAATATGATTACTTTATATATTTTATTGTTGTTGATGTAAATTTAACCACAAACACAAACATACATTGTTGATAAATTTTTTGTTAGTGGTTGTTTTTTGTTGTGATTGTGTTCACGTTGCTATTATTGATTCTATGAATTGATGCTATGAATGATTCGAATGCTAACGAGGTGCGTAGCTTAGTTTCCGTAGCATAAAACAAGATGAGCGTCTGCCAAGGAAGCGCACTTGACTTTGAGAAACGACTGTTGTTCACATCTGATGTGAGTCTTTAAAATGGGGCAGCCTGAGATATGCAGCTCATGAAGGATGCAGCCCATAGACACACTTTTAACTTTCCAAGTCTTAACAATCTATCCATCCACCAACAAGTGTTGACTCCCGTTCATTTCACGAGGACAAATATCTACTTTTGTAGTTTAACTCCCATGGTGGCATAATTATTTAAATATATATTCACACTTAATTTGTCTTTGGGATTCATAAAATATCTATCTGTCTGTCTGTCTGTAAAGCATTTTTTTTTCATGATGATTATATACAAAGTAAATGCAAAGATAAGAATAGAGGCAACTCCAAGTCACAAACAGACACAGATACATTCAACCTAAGCTAACAATGAATTCAACACCATGTCAGCCAATCAGTAATGAGCAGGAAATGAATGAGGAGTTTATGGGAATATCAGATAAGTCCAGGAAATGTTTATCTGTTTATCTCTTTAAATACAGATATCAATTGTGGTTACAGTAGCTTCTAGTAGTACAGGTTTTATTTTGGTTTTCCATTAGCAATTATACCTCGTACCTGGTGCTCTTTTTGGCAATGTACCAATCAAGCTGAGTCGATACTAAAACGTGACGTGAATGGACGCCGGCCACTGATTGGTCAGAGGGAGCGTCTTCACAAGTGCAACCAGGCGTAAGCGAGTTGGGTTGGGAGAGCGTCAACAAAATAATCAACCGCCATTTTTAAACACCAACAAGAGCAATTAGCCATCGTCATAGGCTGCCTCTTCGTAAGCTAAACGAGCAACAAATACAGCATCGTCTCCATGTCCTCCATTAGATGGAGATGTTTCGACCATACACCCCCGTGTTAAGGGGTTTCAAAGCCACTAACCACATTTACGTTGAGGAGGAACCAAACTCTGATGGAAAACAACGTATTTGGTACCAAACTGAGTAAAGTTGAGTGGAAAAGAAACGGTGCCATCTGAGCTGGAGGCTAGTTGTTTAGCATGTGAATCAGCTACCATGAGCAAGTAAAGGAATAAAGTTTATGATGAACTTAAATTAACAGCTGTTACTGGTTGTTACTAACCCTGGCTATGTAAGTAATAGGAACAATCAATACACATTATATATATATATATATATATATATATATATATATATATATATATATATATATATATATATATATATATATATATACACTTCTTCTTCTAAAAAGCTCCTGAACCAATAAAGTTTGAGATAAATGTATTTTGTGAGAGTAGCACTATACAAATACAATCAAATTGAATGGAATAATAATGAGGCACATTCAGGTCAAAGTCTGGTTTTGACCCAGTTTTGTTATAAAAAAAAAATCTGAGTGACATGTTGCATCTAAATAAAAGACACAAAACAAATGATTCTTCTGCTTTACATCCTGATCTATGATGTTGTTTCTTTCAGGGCTCATAAATGTTACCACACTGTGACTAATGTTTTCTTGATAAATTCAAAATACGCCTTCTTCTGTGTCAACCAGGTTAAGCTGCTGTGAATGATACTTTTCGTGTGGCGTTTTCTTTCTACATCGGCCTTGAATTTTAAAACAAAAACAAAAAAACATCGATATGACGCAGCTGATGTCAGTGTCGACTGAGTAAACTAATTTCTCTTCCTGATGTGGTGAAGCTAATCTGTAACCACATTAAATTATGTTAACGTATTCAGTAACATATGTTTAGTCGTATTGGTTTCCGTATTGATTGTGTGCGTAATCGAGATGATCGCGGCTGCTGCGGTAATAATCACGATCACGTTGGTCGTCGAGACGATCGCGACTGCCGCGATAATCGCGTTGGTCGTCGAGACGATCGCGACTGCCGCGATAATCGCGTTGGTCGTCGAGTCGATCGCGACTGCCGCGATAATCGCGTTGGTCGTCGAGTCGATCGCGACTGCCGCGATAATCGCGTTGGTCGTCGAGTCGATCGCGGCTGCCGCGGTAACGATCGCGTTGATCGTCCAGTCGGTCACGATTTCCACGATAATCACGTTGATCGTCAAGACGATCGCGACTGCCACCATAACGATCACGTTGGTCGTCGAGACGATCGCGACTCCCACGATAATCACGTTGATCCTCCAATCGATCACGACTCCCACGATAGTGATCGCGTGGGTCTTCCTGGTAACGTGTCGAGCCGACCTCGCTCCTTCCTTTCCCGCTGCTTTGACTCCGTTCATCGTCCTCAAACTTGCGTCCCACTGGTCCTCCATTGTAACTGCTCGGAGGTTCATCTTTGTCTTCGTACTGCTTGACCTGCTTTATCTCACCGGTTGACTTTTCATCCCAGTACTTCTCTCCAGCTTCAGGAGTATCTCTGTCATAGTACTGTACTTCATCAGGGCCACTAACAGACAAATAGGAAAACCCACCATCAGTAACATAACATAATAATTGGTGGTGCGTTTACAGGGAAATATGCAGAACATAAGAGAACGTACCCCTCAGCGTATTTGTCCTTTTTGCCCTTTTTCCTGCAGCAACAGAAGATGATAACCCCAATGACCAGGATACCCGCGACAACCCCAACTCCAATCAGAATTGGCATAGATGCTTCACCGAAGCTTCCTGAGGTGAGAGGAAGAAAAACACGATGAAGACATCTTACTGTGATTGGCCTTCATTAAGCCACCATGCTAGCTAGATTGAGCTTTCAAATTCTCAATATTTTAGCTTCAGTCTTCTACAAATCAAAGGCTAAAACAAAAACAAATGTAGCATTTATTCAGTAGTTGGGATCAAACTCAAATGTTATGTACATTTGATGCATGTTTCTCCCTATAAGACCATTTCTGATGGGGCAACCTGAAGGTGTTTGATTGCACGTAAGCGTCAAAACATTTCACGATTTTGGTGAATTACACCTGAACGAAGCAAAATGTATCATGGGAATTATGGTTTGTAACTATAACTACATATGGCTAAAGATACGGCTCTGACTTCAGCTTTTATAAGTCAGTTTAGAGTCAACTGAGCAAAGGTATTGATACTGAAGCAGATTACAGCAGGTACTTACGAAAACAATAACAACAATGACTTAGAGGATCTCAACTCACACTCCAAGTATCTGTTGACTCACTAGGCCATAGGTCAGTGGCTACGAAACATGTTTGAGAGGGACGTTAGGGAATCAACTATAATTTACAATGAAAATCAAACGTTTAACCTCCAAAATTCTTTGCCATTTCATGTCTATCTGCTGAAGAAGTGGACAAATAAAGGATTTAGTGAACGTTGAAAAACTTCAGGTTTTAGGAGGTAGTGTTCAAAAAGTGCTTAGGTTTTAGAAAGTGTACCCATGTATAAAAATATTATATTAATATTATATTTTAAAACCCATGTAACCCATGTATATATGTAGATATGTGTGTATGTTATAGTAGGTCATCAGTGTATTTTCCCTGCACATCTATCTATCTATCTATCTATCTATCTATCTATCTATCTATCTATCTATCTATCTATCTATCTATCTATCTATCTATCTATCTATCTATCTATCTATCTATCTATCTATCTATCTGTCTATCTATCTGTCTATCTATCTAGTCCATTATAAATTCATTGTTTAGATCTGTTTTGGTCTGTTTTGTGTCACTATTTATTCACCAACTCCAAATTTCTCTGCTGTTTGGATCTGAAAATATAGTGTCCCTTGAGTTTGTGAGAGTTTTCTGTGGTGGAAACACCTGCCTGCTGCTGGAAACTTGAAGGAACATGCAAAAAAGGCTAAAAGAGGCGAAAACTCAGAGTGGAAGTTTAAGTACTTACCAGGCATCACAGCTAAGGTGAAGTTGCATTGGGCAGATCCAATGCGATTTGTCGCTATGCAAATGTAGAACCCCGACATGTCTCTTGAGATGTTGAAGAGAGATAAAACTCCATCCTCTGCCACATAATAACAACAATGTTTGACTGAACAGTCCTGAAATGATGAGCTGTTTGCTCTTTTTTATATTTAATATTAACCAATGCTTACTTTCAGTTGTCCTTGGTGGAAATTGTCTGGGCATGTTTTGGACGCTGTAGCTCTTCCATTCATAGGTGGGAGCTGGGGATCCTTCCTCAGACACACAGGTGAGACTGATGTTGTGGAAATACTCAGCTTTTCCCTTAATCCTGCATATTGGTGGTGATGGAGGTTCTGGAAGGAAAACAGATTATTAGATATTTAACATTTTTTATCTATTGAAGCAGCAGACAGATAAATCAAACACAAAGTATCAGTGGTTGATTCTCACCCAGGACCAGAAGAGAAGTGGTGGCAGCTGTCTTTCCCTCGTCATCGTTGGGGATGAGGACGCTGCACGTGTAACGACGGGTGTCCTGCATCGTCACCTTGGTTAGGCGGAGCAGGCTCACACGTTGGTTAACGTCAACTTCTAGAGAGGCTCTGCCTTCATATGCAGGTCCAATGTTCACTAGATTGTCTGGGAAGTAGGTGGCCACAGGTTGCTAGAGAAATAAACATAAAACAACACGATTTATAAAGAAATCCAACCATGCCCGTTAAATATCTAATAGTATTGTGATAGAAATAGTCCCTTGTGATATATCAACAAAATTATCAAAACATGAAATGGAAATATGACACTTATTGAACAGTAACGATAAAGGCGTCTGGTTTATGATGTATGTAACACATTAAACAATACCAACAAGATGAAATGAACTGAAATTTAAAAAAATTAAAAATAATATGTTTTGTCTCAAGATGACATTGAAACTGTCAAGCAACAAGCTATGTCCTTTGTCCAACAAGACACAAAATAAATTTAAAGGTATTTATAAAAATAAATTATCATAAAATTATCTCATTTTGTTAGACTCAAAGTTGAGTTGAGTTTGTATTGGGCTTGAAATATTGGAAAATTACGAATATCAAGGCAATTTCAACAACAACAACAAAAAAAAAAACTTAGAAACATTTATTTGCTACTTGTGAATCATTGCTCTTTTCAGGAAGTGTCCATTTCCCTTTCTGAAAGTGACAAAGCCTTGATATGAAAATTGTATATTACATGATAAAAGTTTACTTAATGTGGTTCAGTGCAGCACAGGAACTAAAATGATGTCTTTGATTAAGTTGATAAAGCAGCAGTTTGAAAGAAATCAAAAAAAAAAAACTTCACTTTGAGTCAGAAGTGTGAGAACAAATGTGCCCGTACATAAATCATCGTTCGACTCATGACATCCAACTACAACCAACTGATTCAACTGATTCTGAATCAGAAGTTCTTCAAGTATGTCACGTATATGTCTTTTTGTGTCTTCTCTCGTGTTGCATTTCCACCCTTTTGTGGTAAAAAAAAAGGGTATTTTACACTTCACAGCCACAGATTTTCGCTTCCTGTCATAGAAGACATTTTGTAGCATTGCTCTCAGGCTCAGCAAGTAACATGTCAAGTAAATTGATCATAATATGTAAAATCTACTTTAAATTACAGGCGTTTATTTCAACCTCTCACCGGCGGATCATTAATATTGTTAGGATAAACATTCCACTTGAGAATGAATGTTTTGAGGTCTGGATTGGCCGGGACGAAGGAGCAGGTCATCGTAATGTCGCCTCCTTTTGCAACCTCATATTCTTCCTGTGGGATAGAAACCTCTAAACTCCTGCAGCAGGGAAGCACTGAAACAAAAAGAAATACGCAATAACAGACATTCAGTCTCTATTCTAGTCATTTTATTTGGTGTTTTTTCTGAAATTATTACATGTATATTTGTGTAAATGTAATTAAAAGACAAAGAAGAACTGGTGTGAGTTAGTTACACAAACCCAAACTATTTTTAGGGTTTTGAATATACAATATTCAGTCATATTGACTGATAAATATACACCTGGTAAATGGTTTCACCTTCAGGTTTCTATTGAGTGACGCACAACCCTGCTTCCGGTTTAGTAGCAAAACACTACATTAATGATTAACACTGGTGATAAAGCTTTAAGGTGTGGTAATGGTTCATAGAGAAGAGAAAGAATAAAAAGAAACCATGAGGCCTACCTGTGAGAAGGAGAAATAACTTTCCCCATCCAAGCTGCTTCTTTGTCATCATTGTTAAAAGAAGATAAAAGACTTCAAGTCTTTGAAGAGACTTCAAGAAAATATATAAGATATATGAGATTTGATGCTCTGTTGGAGAGTGACAGCCCGCCTAACCTTCTCGGTTAACTCCCAGGTACAGAGAGGTTGACACTTCCAGATAATAAGTCAACAGCTACAGGTCACATGTCACCAGACGGCCAATCATTGATCTGTTAACCTCGATCAAACCACCTATTAGAAAGGAGTTTGATAAGAACTGGGGTTGTACAATGACAAGGGATTGTGTAACGTTTAATGTTTAATTTCAGGTGCACAGGTAGACAAACTATTAAGACTGTTCATTAATCTCTAATAGATAGTTATATCGATAATTACTCAATATGTTTCCTTATAGAATAATTCAAGGTTGTAAAAGTTGTTTAGCACAAAGAAATGAAGAAGAGAAATGTAGGAAATGAAAGTATTTGTGTGAAAAGTTATGTTATTCTAACATGGTTTTGTGTAACATTTAACGTTTATATATGCTTGAAAATATTATAATACTATGACTAAGTCTTTACTAACTTTGAGGTATTTGTTGAATTTGATCATTAAATATCAGACTAATATAAACAGTAGCAACAACTCTGTTTATAAAAACAATAAAACCGATTTGAAGTGAATAATTTAGTTGATTTTCTGTCAGTAGCTTCTTCAGTGATTTTGACCTGTGGAGGAAACTGTTGTTGACCATGTTGTGCTCGGTTTGACCTGCAGGCTGCAGTGTTGCACTGACACCAACTCTGCATACAATCAACATATAAAACGATCACTTTATCACTTGTCTCTGAGTTCGAATGCAACGATGCTCACGCAGTATAAACATGTTATAAATGTGACTGAAGAGATAATGTCGCTTTAATTTGCTGTTGTGTCTCAATTAAAGCTGCTGCAGAGAGTTTGTAGACAGATGTTTGAACTAGACTGAACTTCTATATCTGAGGGTTTGTTGTTAAAATATAAAGATCATGAAAATCTCGTCTGAAACTCAAAAAGATGCAACCTTGACGCTGGACAATGATGCAATCCCGCGTGTACCGACAAGTCCACTGTGTCGAAGTATTCAGTCTGTCATAAGCTTTATGTTAAGCCCATGAAAGACTGAATACCTTCATTTTAACCATTTGTTGGATGAAAGAAGGTGAAAGTACAGATCCCGCTGCAGTGCCAACTCAATAAACTGAAATGATTTCATTATAAGTTTCTGCTTTTAAAGAGTAAATGAAATAAAAATATATATATTATTAATGTTGTTTCTTTAACACAGAGTTGGAAGAAATATTCAGATTTAGAAAGATCAAAATATCACTTCACTTTAGCAGTAGCATGAATAGGGTCCCTACACATAAACTGAAGTACTGATAACTTAGTAAGTGAACTGAGAGTTAATTAAAAACACTGTTTTACAAGACTTACCCAACGTCTTGTTTTATAACAACTGGTGATGAAGGATGTTCCACATCAGCAGATTTGTCATTTTTCTTACTCTTCATGAACACATTGGCATGTTCAGGAAAATGATGAATCTGCTGATCTGTAAACGCTTCATGCTCCAGATCGGCAGATTTGTACTTGATATTATAATATTATTATTATTATTATTCTTGACAACATAAAATAGTTCTTGAAGAGGTGTTTGACATCTTGTTCTTGTATAAAAACTCTCTTCAGTACTTCAGTTTATGTGTAGGGATCCTATTCATGCTACTGCTGAAGTGAAGTGATATTTTGAGCTTTATTAGTGGTTAAAAATGACAGTTTAGATACGTTTGGCTGACTGCCCCATTTACTTTCATTGTTAACTATTTGGTTGTGATAACAAAAGACGATCAAACTCGATATTACTTCAACCAATGTAAAATATCTCTTGAAGGGGAGTTTGACTCGTATTCATGGTGAAATAGACACCAGGTTCAAATTACTCTGGACCGTCACTTTAAGCAGCATTTTTTTTAATTGTAGCTGTTCAAACTTGAGATGGTTTCAACTACAATACAACTATACACACAAGTGTGTGTGTTATTTTCTAAATATAACGAACAAAGTTGAACTCTGTGATTGTGTTTACTTTAAAATGGTTTTAAACTCCTCTTTTTTTGCAGTTTGCCGTTTGTTTCCTGGTATGATGTGTGGAGCCGTGCATGACCAGATTAACCTGTCGAGGGGCCCCCGGGGCAAATATTAGCTGGTGAGCCCCTATTAACCCCTCTGTCACCACCCGTTGTGCAGTGTGTATGTTCTCTGCTCACATTAAACAATACATGGCGACTTCATTCTGTGCACAGACATCCAGGATTAAACCGCTACACTAAACTAATCTGCAACAAGTTTCCTGTCCTAAAAACTGCTTTGTAGTGATTTTAGTTTCTTATAAAAGCTAAATATTTTAACATAAGACCATGACACAAGCAGGGTCACATGATTAGGTAATAATGCAAAAATCCACATCTGTTAATTTTGTGTTTAATGGCCCAAATTCGCTGATAAATTTTTGCAATTAATCACATTATTAAAGTCAAGTGTTACTGGGTGATGGTGGGGCTGCCTCAGGGCTCCATTAACCAGCAGATAATCAAGCTTTGTACTTGTGAAATCAACCATATTAAAGTCTAAATTAATTTTTGTCAGTGTTAGAAACAACATTAATTGTGCCGCTGAAGTGAAGCGCACGTTGATTTTTAAAATGTGGTATTGAATTGTCTTGTCACAAACGACTTATCTACAATGATAATAAAGATGTTCTTTTAAAAAAAATAATACACCAGTTGAAAGCAGATTTAGTTGTTCATGTATTTTGTAACAAAACCACGACAGACCAGTGGAGTCGGTCAAAGTCAGGTTTAAAAGCTGCTCAAAACTCATGAAAACTGGTTGAGCTGGAAACAGTCGTTATTCAAGGTCCACCGCTTTGATTTTTTCCTTTTTTTTCTCTTGAACATTCAGCTTCTAAAAATAATCAGCTAAAGTATTTGTGGTTTGTAATAAAAGGGATAAATCATGCAAAACTGCTGGTACGTGCCTTTGCAAACGCACATCTTCGACCTGTTAATCAATCTGCTTACTGGGTGAGTGAATCAGGGAAGGTGATGTAATCTAATGGCCTATCTTGGTATATGCAGCGCATCTCAATGGGCAAAATGCAGGAAGTGGCCGGGATAAAAGGAAATATGTCTCCACTTCACATCCCTACGTATTAGAGAAGTGAAATTTCTCTTCTGTGGTCAGAGGTCAGAGCGAGGTCACCAACATGCTGACGACTCTTTTTAGGATGGATTTTAGGATATTACATGATATTATATGGTTGTTTATGACCACAGAGATGCATGTGTGTGTCTGAAAGAATGAATATCAGTTAAATAAAATAATAAAGAAAACTTTAACTTTATCTATCTCTCTGTCTGTCTCACTAAACACGAAGCAATTTTTTTTTTCATGATGATTATATACAAAGTAAATGCAAAGATAAGAATAGAGGCAAATCAAAGATACATTCAACCTGAGCTAGCAATGAATTCAACACCATGTCAGCCAATCAGTAATGAGCAGGAAATAAATGTGGAGTTTATGGGAATATCAGATAAGTCCAGGAAATGTTTATCTGTTTATCTCTTTAAATAGAGATATCAGTTGTGGTTACTATCTATCTATCTATCTATCTATCCATCTATCTATCTATCTATCTATCTATCTATCTATCTATCTATCTATCTATCTATCTATCTATCTATCTATCTATCTATCTATCTATCTATCTATCTATCTATCTATCTATCTATCTATCTATCTATCTATCTATCTATCTAATAAAATAAAAAGATGGCGGTGACAGTGATGTAGAGACTGCAGCACATTTTCAGAAACAACCAAAAAATATTTCAAATATTATTTGTAAATAAGGTTTTGAAGAAAGTGTTAATAAAATGCAGGTATTTTTTTTTTATATAATTTTTAATAAAGGATCCATTGTTGTTGTTGTTTAGTTTAGTTTATTGATACTTAGCAGACGTCTTTATCCAACACGACGTACAAACAAGTTTGGCACCACAAAAATGAAGATGTACGTCACCATCGCCATAAAACATCAGACAACAACATCAAAAAGTCACATTCATCTCTAATAATCATTAACAAGAACAGCTACGGCGACATATGAACTATAAACGAGGCTGGACCACAAAATATCATGATCATCACAAGTAAATATTAAAAGTAAAGAAAGTTTTGTTTGTTTTTTTTTTTAAAAAAAAGGTTGTTGTCCACCTCATGTCCTTTAGGTCAGTTTAAAATAAATAAATAAAATAAAATATATTTTTTTAAAAGATGACGTAACAGTGATGTAGAGACTGCAGCACATTTTTAGAAACAAACAAAAAATATTTGAAATATTATTTGTATAAGTAATATAAGTAATGTGTCAATAAAATGCTTTAATAAAGGATCAATTGTTGTTGTTTAGTTTAGTTTATTGATACTTTATCCAAGACGATGTAGAAAGTAAAAAAAGTAAAAAAAAAAAAAAAAAAAAAAGGTTGTTGCCACCTTGTGTCCTTTTGGTCAGTTTAAAATAAATAAATAAAATAAAAATAAATAAATAACAAACAAAAAATATATACTTGAAATATCATTTGTAAATAAAGTTTTGAATAAAATACAGGTATTTAAAAAAATATCAGTTGTTGTTGTTGTTCACCTCATGTACCTTTGTTGAGTTTAAAATAAATAAATAAGATAAAATAAATAAAAAGATGGTGGTGACTGCAACACAGTTTGAGAGACAAACTTAAAGTATTTGAAATATTATTTGTGGGAAAAAAAAGTTTTGAATAATGCATTTTTTTTTTTTTTTTAAATATCGGTTGTTGTTGCTGTTGTTTACCTCGTGTACCTTTGGTGAGTTTAAAATAAATAAATAAAATTAAAAAAGATGGTGGTGACTGCAACACAGTTTGAGAGACCAACAAAAAATATTTGAAATATTATTTGTAAATAAAGTTTTTGAATAATGCATTTAAAAAAAAAAAAAAGGTCAGTTGTTGTTGTTGTTGTTGTTGTTGTTGTTGTCGTCGTCCACCTCGTGCCCTTTTGGTCAGTTAAAAAAGGCAGATGATTATTTAAGTATGTAAATAAGTTAGAAGTAACAACACCCAACACACTCTCCACCCTCTACTTTACCTCTCTCTCTCTCTCTCTCTCTTTGTATAAATGTGTGTGTGTGTGTGTGCGCCTTGCCCACGTGTGTGTGTGTGTGTGTGTGTGTCCGCGAGCGCGCGCACGTGTGTGTGTGTGTGTGTCAGGCAGGCTCAAGGGCTGGGATTTCGGGTTAAATATTCAAAATGGCGGACGGAGGAGCAGCGAGTCAAGATGAGAGTTCAGGACCAGGTAATGATTACAGCATTTTACATATTCATACTCATATTCAAACTGTGTTACTCACAATTTATGATAAACAGAATAGAGATTAAAATACAGACTGATTAACAGATCGGGTTGATATTCAGATCCGGGTTTAGTTTACACTCAGCTAGCCAACTGTAAATTGACAGAGGAGGAAACGAGCTATTGCAGTGCGACGGCAAATTACATGGAAACATGCCTCCCCCCTTTGTGTGATTAGACGGCTGTACGCCGCTACATATTCATACCTCCGCCGACAAATACAATTTAGCATATTTTATTAGTAATCGGCGACGTGACTCTGCTTTTTATATATATATATGTATGTGACATATTTAGATATTTTGAGGTAAACGCAGGTTTGATTGAAATGAGGATGCTAGCGGCGCTAGCAGCGTTAGCTCGTTTCTTGCTAACCCGCTTTGGCTTTGTGTTGATGCACAGTGAAGCTTTTGAAAGAGGTTTGCATATTCATTTTTTTTGTATTACACGAGAGTCGGGGCAGTGGCTGCAGCTTGTTTCTGTTTAACCGCTATTTGTGCGGCATGAAGGAGGCGGATACATGATGGACGAAAACATATATATAAATATATATCCACCTATATATATAATATATATATTTATATATATATAAATATATAAAGCTAGCTTTTTGTTGACTGGTCTGCTCGGTGTGTGCATACCCACCAGCTCGACGTGATTTTTTTATATATATATATATATATATATATATATATAAAGCAAAGCATTTTAGCCCCAGCCTCTTTTGTGTGCTCAGCGGAGTGGAGCTCCGGCAGCAGCGGCAGCCTGTTGTGTTATTCATGCGGGCCTGCCTCAACCAGAGTGCGGACTTCAGCATAATCCAACCGCCGACAAAGCGCTGGAGGTCGTTTCGTTTTTTTTTGTTTTTTTTTTTTTAACCATGTTTTTAACACAACACTTACACTACCAAAACTAAAAATATATATTTTTTAATTATTATTATTTTTATTTTTTTCACACAATAACTAATATAAACTAACTAAATATAAACTTATACTCTATATCTAAGCTGATGCAGATAAGTTAAAGTGTTTCAGCTAAAAGTTGAAAAGTTGCTATTAACTTTAACTTTATGATACTGAATTATTATTATTATTATCAGTATTATTGATCCTAGCTGAATTGTTTAGTTATACTTTAACTTCTTGCAGTTGTTGCAGGAGTTTCGACCCAACTTGTGTGTTGTGTGTGTTGAATACAAGGATTGTACCTGTGTACCACCTCCTCCTCCTCCTCCTCCTCCTCCTCCTCCTCCCTCCCTCCCTCCTCTCTACCCTCCTCCTCACCCCTCCCTCAGGCACGGGGAGGGGTGGTGAGGCCCACTTCCGGAAGGCCACAATAATAACAGGCAGGACATTCTTCCTATTCACTCTGCTGGGTTTCATGGCTGGGCAAGACACAGCTTGATGGCTATGTTAAAAAAAAAAAAAAAAAAGAGAGAGAGACTGACAGAAAGAAAAAAAAAAAAAACTGCAGTCAGTTAAGTTTGCTATTTGCTTTGTGTTAAATGAAGTGGAAAGGTGCTTCAACCAGTTAAGGTGTGATAGTTTTATTTTATTTTTTTTTATTCTTCTTTGTTATATCTGTACATTAACCTGTGTTAACTAATCAATGGAGGTCGGGCTTCTTGTGTTTTTCTGTGCGCTTGGTTTGTCTTACAAATTAAATTCAGCTTAATGTCCCAGGCCCCCCCACCACCACCACCACCACCAGAGGGTTAGACTGTACTATTTGTGATGCAAATACACTAAATGAATACCCCATTTGTATTGTTAGGAGAGAAAATCACAGGCTTTCTTTTGCCTTCAGTGACTGTAGTGTCACACTACAGGTAATTATGTGATATATTACAAGACAAGTCAATGATATCCTTTGTTTTTTTTTTTTTTTTTTTTAGCAAAGCTGGAAAAAAAAGGGACTTTAAGCGATTTTATATTCATTAATCCTCATTAAATGTTGTGAATAATTACTTCTATAAAGTTTAGGTTTTTGTTTGTTTGTTAGCGTTTTGTGACATTAGATCCATCCTCCTTGAAATAGGATTACTTGCATAAAATAAATAAATAAAAATAATAATAATTGACTTTTTAAACTGAGCTGCTTAAAGAACAGATGAGAAATAATTCTGTCGTCTCCGACACTTAGGCTACTTTTCTCATTTAATCAGTTTTACAGTTCCTCCCTCATTCCAGTCTTGTAGTTCCACCATGAATATTCATTGATGTAAACACGGTTGTTATGAATTATGCATTTTTTTTTTTTTTTGCTGTAATAAATTCAGGACATGCCATCTCAGAGCAGAGAGAGAAGAGCCTCCAGTGAAGGCTCCAGTCACACTGGGGTTTGGTAGAAAATCATAACCAGTGAAATCTTTATGTTGTGTTTTAAACGTGCTGAAGTTAAAGGGTGTGACTCCTTATTAAACCGCGCAAAAACAATGATGACTTATCGTACAAGTTGAACCAGCCGTCTGTCTAACATATTCATTAACACATACTTAGATGTCATTATTTATTGAGGGCTGTCATCTGAGCGCTTTTGGAGAAATACACATACACACCGAACCAGTTCTGCAGAATACCTTTAAAGTACAAGCGTTGGTGTTGGTGCAGGAGTTAGTCCATCGAATGGGACTTTTTGATCGAGTTGGTTTGTCCTACAAGTTGTTGTGTTCACCAAGCAACAATTGGCGTGTTGTCTCTGATGGTTGTCACGCGTCGGCCGTTACTGGGAGCGGCAGTAATTGTTCTTTAGAACTTCGTGAGATGTTTTTAAGCTTTTAAAAAAAAAAAAAAAAAAACGAGTCGTGCAAAATGATATTAAGTCTATTTTTAAAGGGTTGCGTAGTTGCAATAACACACTTGCTCTAAATAGATGTGGTTGAGTGGTGCAGGGAACATCAAATAATCTTTTTTTATATATATATATATATTTACACGTCAACGATGAGTCCTTTTTGTAGTCGTGAATCGTGGCAGACTTTAGTATTCGCTGATTGGAAGTAGTTGAATATTCCTACTTGCCACCATTTCCCCACCCCCCCCTCTAGAAAGTGCACTTTAATTTAGTTAAATTGAATTTTCCACCTAGTCTGTAGACAGTTGGCTAATGACCACCCAAGAGATAGCACAGTATCTTACAGTGGTGCTAGCCCCATTACCGTTCATCAGATTACACTGCATCCTGTGTTTTGTTCATTTGCGCTGCAGCTTGCTGTGTCTCTTTCTGTTGTCAGATTGTGTTTCGATTTTTTTTTTTTTTTTTTTGAAACGCAGAATTAATTTTTCTTTTTTTTTAAAAAATTAACTTAAATTGTTTTGGACATTCGTGTTGATTCTGCATTAAAGCAGACAGCTTTAGGTTGTTGCGATATTAATCCCCTTAAATTGAAAGATTATCTGTCTGTGACCATACATCCTGACCTTTTACAAAATCTCCTTAATGCTTAGATGTGGAAAAGTGGTGGTGATGTATTCTGTGTTTAAGATGAAGAATATAGGTATGAGGGCAGAATGTGGATGTGCTAATTAAGTTTTCTCTCTGTCTCATGTTGAATCTTTCCACTCACATTAAGGACTCTGCAGTATTCAGTCAGCCTTCCCGTATTACACTCCTAATGAGACACCTATTTAAAATTCTCTTCGCAGGATATTTGTATAATGCATTGTTCCACAGCAGGGTTTTGCAAACCATTCAACCAAGTAACTGTACATGTGTTGAAAGCGCTCTGCTGATAACTGCCACTGCACTCACATTTCCCTCTGTTTTCTCATTTGGGGTTGCATGATGTGATTGTTGAAGAGGTCATTAAGACAGACTTTATTGTTCGTTCCTTTCTCTCTCTCTCTCTCTCTCTCACACACACACACACACACTTTGTTTAGTTGACCTCTTTCACATATTTTACACTGTAGTGCTCCAACTGTATGTACTCTGTGGTAGACGCGATGGTAAACAGTGGGTTGGAGCGAAACTTAACACCGTGTTGTTTGAAAGGCTGGTCGAGTTTAAAAAAAAAAAAAGAGAGAAAGAAAGAAAGAAAGAAAGAAGAGAGACCCACAGGGACAAAACCACATCACACAAGTTGTTGAAGCTGATCTGATCAATAGTATTTCTATTGTTGTTATCGATGAACTACAAGTTACAACCAGGACGAATGATAAAAAAACACAAGTTAAAGTAATAAACTAATAGATGAACTAAATGTTTATCTTCTAACAAGTGGACAAGTGGTTTTAGTTTTTAATCAAAGATACTAAAAAAATAGAAATAAATGAATGAGGTGATTGACAGAGAATTAAATGACAATTATTTGAATTAATTGATCAGTGTTTTGAGTTGTTTTCAGTCATTCATCAGCTAAAATGCCAAATATTAATTTGTTAGAGACTTTCAACTTTGGTTTAGAGAAGTAATCTTGAGCTTTTTGAGACACAATATAAACTGGACGAGTAATGTTGATGTAGAGGACTTGAACTTATACGACTGATCCACTGGTTTATGGTCTTTGGTTGTGTACAAACGCGACAACTTGACCCTCGTGACCTCGCTCCGCTGATAAACGTCTGTGTGTTTTATCTGTATTTACTACGTTGACGTCGTCGTGCCTTCGTGGCATCGTTTGATCAGGTCACCTCACGTTTATGTGCCTTTTGTCCAACAGTGTCATATATTGATTATTAGTGCTTCTTCCAATCAATTTTGTCGGTATATGTCCAGACATTTTATTTATTCATTTATTTTTTTCCCCCAACTTCAATCGTTATAATTCACCAGACACCTGTGCAACACACACACACACACACACACACACACACACTGTATTAACTGTGTGAGCATGCTGGAAATGAATTTAAAAGGGATCCAAAATGAAATACTAATGGAATGTAAAGCTAATCTAAATATGCTAATCCCCAAACACTTCATAAACATAGACAGCCGAAGCCCACCACCCACTCTCTGTAGTCGCTCGCTGTGGAATGCTTTAGCCACAGGGGGTCCAGCAGTAATGACAGGCTTGTGGTGGATTAATGTGGAGTTATTTATTTCCGATTCAGCGGCTCCCCCCTCTCCCTCTTCCCTCTTCCCTCTCCCCTCACCTTCCCACTCCTCATTTCCACCACCCCCCCCTTTTTAACAGTTAGGCCAGGTCTCCATGACTCCTGGAGATCATCCGAACGAGCAGTCCTCGACGTCCTATTAATGCAAGTCTGCCTCGCTAACATGCCAGGACCACCGCCGACAGGCCTCACACTGCATTCTGGGATATCTTCAGCCCGTTACCTGCTCTTAGCTAATTACTTTTTAGCCGTGCACTTGCACAATAATTGGTCTTGTGCTGCTGCCTCCCTCCCTCCCTCCCTCCTTTCGCCGCACCAAGTGCTAGTTTGAGCACTTTTTTTTCCTCCCTTCTTCCTTTTTCTGTGTCGTCCTTATTCCCCTGTTTTTTTTTTTTTTTATCGTCCTCCAAAAGCCATCCAATTAATATGCTAATGAGCTGATAAATATTTATAGGGGTTTAAATTATGCAGAAAGCTTTCAGAGCCCGGTGTGAAATGCGTCGCTCGCAGGACTTCAAAGCCTTGCATTGCTAACGAGGTAGGGGCAGATTTGCATACGGCTTTAATCAGCTGAATACTGATTATGCTTCATTATAGAGTTGGAGTGGGAGGGAGGGTGAGGGTGAGGAGGGGTGAGTGTGGCAGAGTTAGAGGGGGCCGCCAGCTGCACTTGTCGTTTGTTTAATTCCAGAAAAAGAGAGAGAGAGAGAGGGTGAACTTTTCAGAAATACAGACAATCTTGGCATAAGAGAGAGAGAGAGTAAAGTAGGCACTGTAAGGAGAGAGAGAGAGAAAGAGACGGGGGTGTCGGAGCTAAACGAAAAGAAAGGAGAGAGAGATCGGAGAGAGAGAGAGAACGAGAGCTGTTTGCCTAAAGACCCGGTTGGCTTTCACAGTGTGCCGTATCCCAGTGTTGTTCAGTGAACCGTGCGTTGGACAGTGCCACTGTGTCTGTGTCTGTAACTCTGCTCGTATTGAACTCTGCTCGCCGCTGACCAGTGGAGAGTGAAGAGAGGGAGGAGCAGCAGCAGCAGCAGCAGCAGCAGCAGCAGGAGGAGGAGGAGGAGGAGGAGGTAGAGGAGGAGGAACATAGTGCCGGACACCCCGGTCGGTGGGTGAATCTCCTTGATAGGTCCTGCAACCATGCTGGAAAACACAGGTGGAGCGAGAGTGGGTGAGTTTTTGATGAGACTGAAGGTTGAAAGTCTCTGACTGTCACTTAGAAGAAACGATGGCGTTAATGTGACATAGAGCGACAGACGACTTTATTGATCCCTTTGGGAGGCTCCCTCAGGGAAATTGACATGACATTTATCAGGTTGTTGTTCTCTCGTTACCGGTGATTATAACTGCCGCTGGCTCGTGTCGTGTTGTCGGTGACTGATCTTCTCTCTCTGTGTTTGCGATGTTGTTTGAACGTGATCGGAGCATAACTGAAGCGAACGATTCAATTATGAGATAAATCAAGGTGATAACAGTTGAGGGGCTCATTCAAACAAGGCTTTGTTTTTGTTTTATTTTTATTTATTTATTTATTTTTAATACTGGTGAGTTGGTCTCACTATGTGTCTCTGTCTGGCTCTTCCAGATACTAAAGTGAATAATCAGTCAGAAACTACTAAATGTGCAATGGAAAGTGGTGACGGGAACACCGGTGAGTGACCTCCACCTTTTTTTTTTTTTTTTTTTTTTGGGTCAGATATTTTTTTTTTCCCCTTTTCATCTTTTTTTTTTTTTTTTTTTTTGGCTCCTCCTCATTCAACAGGTTTCAAATTGAACATCTGAGGAAAAAAAAAAAAAACTTCACGACCGTTCACCTTTTATTATTATTGGGTCATTTTAAGTGTTTTACAGTTTGAATATCTGACTTAATTTTGCTGGAAATGATGAAACATGTTCTGTTGTGTATGAAGTATGACGATGGATGATTTAGGAAATATTAAGGCTACTTTATACCTACATACTCTCAGTTTTTTTTATGGATGCCCCTAGTGTTAATATTTAATTCTGTGATGATTCACCAGGCTGCTTTTTAACAGATTTGTTTTGTGCCATTACTTATGTTTAAAAAAAAATGTTTTATTCTTTCATTTCACTTGAAAACTGTTAAAACTCTTCTGGTCTTTTTCTTAATATGTTCCTCATTTTTTATTTTTGTTCATTTATTAAACCAATAACAGGCGTAGACGCCACAGTTAAGAGAAGGAAATAAAAAAACTTTAAATTCCTCTGACAGCACCTTTCATTTAATTTGATTGAATTTCTGTCCTCAGGAATCCAAACCAATGGATTGGACTTTTCTCGGCAGACGGTGCCAACCACAAGTGCAATCACGAATGCACATGCACAAGCCCTCCTCCAACAGGTAACACACAAACACACTTTTACCTGAAATAACTTCATGTTTCTTGTTTATTTTTTTAAATGACAGGAGCAGATGTTTATTATCTACTATTTTGTCTGTAGTTTTTAGTTTCTTTACATTGAAATACCATGAAGTTTGAACAGAGGTATGCTCATCTGCACTCACACATGCACAAGCAGAAAGAGTTCATTTAAATGAGCCAGGCTCTCCTGGTGTCGCCTGGCAACAAGGCAGATTAATCAACCCTGTATGCTAATTAGCTGCTCTGCGGTTGCTCGGAAACAGATGGCCGGGAATATGCAAATCTATGCAGAATTTACATGCACTGCATAACAGTTATTTTAATTAGCATCTCAGCTCTCCCCTCCCTTTCCCTTCCCTTCACTTTCCTCGTCTCTGAAGGCTGCAGCACATTCGAAATACCCACTTTCTCACTTCCTTTTTTTTTAATTTAAATCCCCCACCCCCAAAACCCTCAATCACTAAAAATCTCATTCTGAGAAAACTCTTCAGTACACAGAGATTTGATGTTTCTTTGTGTTTTATTCTCTGACTGGATTAACTATTCTTTCAGGAACTTGTGTTTTTTTTTTTTTTTTTTTTAAGATCACATCTATGACGTGAAATTATGAGTTATTTAGTCATGTTACACTGTCACAAGATCTCCTCTAAGTCAAACCTCCCCCTCCACCCCCTTCCCTCCTTCTTTGCTTCACCTCCACTAGTCTAAGTCGGAAGACTCGAGTGCTCTTCCAACCTCCGTCCAGCAGAGCGTTTTGCCTCAAACCCAGCTAATGTTGGCCGGGGGACAGATTGCTGGAGTAAGTGGCCTGTTGCCTCACTGCCTTGAGTTCAAACCAAACCAAGCCATGCATCCGACACGCGAACCACCATCGAACCTGCCTCAGTGTTATTCTTATCATTAAGATTTTGTTGACGAAACGACGGCTTGCCCTGATTCTGTGGCTAAGGCTGGTGTCTCCTCTGCCTGTCTCTGTCTCTGCTCATCGTCGTGGTTTTTTGTTCGGCTACGTCCAAATCTGCCTCCATGCGAGGAAAATGGAGGAACAAGTTTGGACTTAGTCTTGTGCGTCTGAACGCTCACATGACACATTTCATATCCATCTTTTTTTTTTTTCTTCCACCACCCCGAGGCCGTACTGTAGTCGAGAAGAAGACCAGACTGGGGTTTGAACTGAATGCGGCTGCTGTGAATAGTTACTGTTAATGTGCATGAGTATTAGAGTTCGAAGGCGACATCAACATGCTCGTTTGCACTTGTGCCTGGCTCAGCTGCATGAGTCTTCTTCTCCATTTGCCTGTCTGGGCTCATATTAGTGTTGCCACAATAGCTAGAAAGTTTTAATACGACTTAAATTTACATAAACAGTCGCTGCTTTTGATCTAATATAATTCAACATGGTGGTGAATCCACTTCAACGCCGTCTCTAATGATATAATAATAATAAAAGAGAAAGTGAAGTTGCAACTGCCATTAAAACAAGTTTTTGGCAGCGGTTTGTCTGTTGTTATTGATAAAACCTGGAGCCGTTAGGGAATAATTCAAGTGCTTATCTTATGTTTGTTAATGAAGACAGATTCCTCAACAACGTGTCAAGACTTGTGAGTAAAATGTTTCACAAGTCTCTCACGTCTTTTATGCAACATG
Organism: Polydactylus sextarius; assembly: GCA_016801845.1. Classification (NCBI taxonomy): domain Eukaryota; kingdom Metazoa; phylum Chordata; class Actinopteri; family Polynemidae; genus Polydactylus; species Polydactylus sextarius. The sequence goes on along the minus strand of CM028912.1, from coordinate 4,643,032 downwards.
TTTTTGTAACATCCTGCTGGCGTTATGTTAGATATTAAACTTTTCGTGGTATTGTGACAACACTAACTCATCCAGTCTGTATGATCGAACTTGAAAACTTCCCGGTCACCTCCCGTCTCTGTTCTGTTTTAACCTCTTGTTTCTATCTGTGTCCCCGTCCTCAGTTGACCCTGACCCCGCAGCAGCAGCTGCTCATCCAGCAGGCCCAGGCTCAGCTCCTGGCTGCAGCCGTGCAGCACTCGGCCAGTCAGCAGAGCAGCACCACTGGAGCGACCATCTCAGCGTCCGCAGCCACGCCCATCACCCAGCTCCCCCTGCCTCAGCCCATCCAGATCACCCAAGTAAGAAACAATCTGACATTTGCAAACAAATAAACAAACAAAAAAACTTCCTCAAGTTTTGAATGAAGTCGACCGTGCGAAGTTGTTTGTCTTTGTCGTCGTTCATTTCATCGTTGATTCTGATTCTGGTTTGGTTTTCTTCCAGCAGCTACAGCAGCCGAATCTCAGTCTGCCTCAGTTTGTCCTGGTTCAACCCGGCCACCCGATCGCCACACAACTGCAGCCCACTCAGTTCATCATCTCACAGACACCGCAGGCCCCGCAGGGTAAGACAAACACAAGAACTAAGAAGAAGAGAGGCAGATATTTCACATATTGGATCGTTTTCAAAGCTTTTTTTTTTTGATCTTCGCTCCTGTGTCTGTCTGTTCTCTCTCTCTAGGCATATTGCAAGCCCCGGGTCTTCTAAGTCAACTACCTCAAAGCCAAGCAAACCTCCTGCCGACTCAACCAAGCATCACCTTTGCAACTCAGGTTGGTAAACTTCTCCAGACTGCCCCCATCAACCACCTTAAATCAAAATTTAAAGCAAATGTTTTATACATATTGTCCATTTTGCTGTTTTCTGCAGCCTGCAACTCCAACCCGCACAACAGCAGCCACACCTATTCAGCCCCTGCCCCACAGTCAGACCCCACCCAAACGGTTGGACACACCAACTCTGGAGGAGCCTAGTGATCTGGAGGAGCTGGAGCAGTTTGCTAAAACCTTCAAACAGAGACGCATCAAACTAGGCTTCACACAGGTGATTTATCATCCTCAGAGAGTTTTTCTTTTTGCAACTTTATATCTGTGCTCAATCTTTTGCTCTGGGTTAAATTAATTATGTCACTGGTGCTTGTGTTATTCATATTTCTCTGTGTCTGTTTCTCTCTCCAGGGGGACGTTGGCCTGGCCATGGGGAAGCTGTATGGAAACGACTTCAGCCAAACTACCATCTCTCGCTTTGAGGCCTTGAATCTGAGCTTTAAGAACATGTGCAAACTCAAGCCATTGCTGGAGAAGTGGCTCAACGATGCAGGTTTGTCCCTGAACCCGCCTGAATGTAGCGACTTGTGATCCCTCTGGATGCATCCGTACACATCCAGAGGGAAGGTTGTGTTTCTTCACGTTGCCTCGTCTTTACCTCCCTCCCTTTCCTTTGTGTCGGTGCTGTTTGTGCAGAGAACCTGACATCTGACCAGGGCCTGTCCAGCCCCAGTGCTCTGGGCTCTCCAGGCATGGGCATAGAGGGGATCAACCGCAGACGGAAGAAGAGGACCAGTATTGAGACCAACATCCGAGTGGCCTTAGAAAAGAGCTTTCTGGAGGTTAGAAAATCCCGTTCCTCAAGTTACTACTTTTTATCTAAGAAGGAAAGTAAAGTTTTTATTCCTATTAAGCAAAATTTAGATTTTATTGTGTTCACCTATAAAACTAAATCACTGGGATAGATTAGTTTCCTTTTTTCCATCTATGAAAACGTGTCCTTATTAAAGTTTCTTGTGAATATTCCCGGTAACATCCAACGGCACACATGCTGTTATAAATAACGACGTGTGTTGTGAAACAGGTGACATTTGGCACAAAATGCTGGTAAATGTTTCTCCTAGGACACTTACTCAGAATTAGACGTTTTCATGGCTTCATAATGTGAATAAGATCGGTCTATATCACATGTCCTACTTGTGTTAATGTAATGAAAAGTTGTTGACTTGGCAGCAGAGTCAGTTAATATCAGAATATTGCTCTCCGTGTAAACGTAGTCAACCCTGGCAGATGTTTTAATCAATTTCTAAATGTGTAAGTTTATCATAGCATGAATAGGATGTAGCGGAGGTGAAATGGGGTTTTAGTCTCCTCAGTGCTGACAGGGAATCCCTGGCTTCTTTGCCCTCTTCAAGCAGAACCAAAAACCTACCTCTGAAGAGATCACCATGATCGCTGACCAGCTCAACATGGAGAAGGAGGTGATTCGGGTCTGGTTCTGTAATCGCCGGCAGAAAGAGAAGAGGATTAACCCCCCCAGCAGCGGCAACAGCGGAGGAAACAGCACCCCCATCAAAACTATCTTTACCCCCAGTAGCCCTTTGGTAAGGACGGGTTATTTTCTAGACGTTATGTTATATATCATATGCTCTAAAACGCAGCACATGATTTAATCCATCCTCTTCTTCTGTTGCTCAGGTGGCCAGCACAGCAAGCCTTGTGAGCAGTCCGACGATTAACACACCCACCGCTCTGACTGTAAACCCAGTGTTGCCTCTCACCAGCACCAGCGTCTCCAGTTTGTCTTTCACAGGTGTGTGTGTGTGTTTGCTAATTAAAATACATGCTTCTCATCACACAAACAGATAGATTTTAAAAGTTTGTTTTCTTCCCCCGAAGGCACGACAGTTGGAGCCACGAACACAGCATCAGTCATATCCACTGCACCTGTGGTCACCACGGCGACCAGCTCTCCATCTATAAGCCCGTTGCCGACGAGCATCCAGTCCACGACCGCAGAGAGCAAGCCCAGTTCTCAGGCGCAGACCACGGTCACCCAGGCTCCCACGTCCATAGCCACCACTTTAGGGGCGGGGCAAGTGATGGTGGCGGCTTCCGGGCTGTCGGCGGCGCTGCAGGGCGCCGCGCAGTTACCGACCAGCGCCAGCTTCGCCGCTATGGCTGCTGCTGCTGCAGGACTCAACCCAGGACTGGTGGCTTCCTCACAGTTCGCTCCAGGGTTTGTACCAACTGAGCTCACACTTTCATTATCACTCAGTTACTCAGCTGTTTTCACTGTTGATCAGTGTTGTATAAAGTAACTTAAAGTCCCACTAGAGTAGAAGTACAGACACTCGACCAACAAATGACTTTGCTAGAAGTTCAAGTCATCACCAGAATGATACTTAAGTAAAAGTCTTAAAGTATCTAGTATTTACTGTACTTAAGTATGATAACTAATCTATAAGTAATTGTAGTTAAGTAATAAAAGAAAAAGTACAATACATGTTAATAAAAACAGAAGAATATTATGAAGTTTCTCCAGCACTTTAAACATGGAGCTACAACAATCTTCATAGACAATGTCTTGAGTCTGAACTAAAGTACTAAAGTTGTTTTTTTTTTTTTAGTTTCTACCCTCAGTTCAACAGTTTAGTTCAACCCTCAGACATGGTGTTGATGGTCTGAACAGTCTCAGGTCGACTTAGACTGAACCAGAGCTGAAGAAAACACCACATTTACTTTACTCTGACTTTTAAAACGACACTGAACATTGAAAATGAATCAGAGTAAAAGTGTCATTAAGTCAGGAAATGTCGTGAAGTGAAAGTGAAAGTACAGTAGTGAAGCATTATTACTTTGTTACTGTACAACACTGCTGTTGATCTAAAAGTTTTTTCTCTGTGTGTGTGTGTGTGTGTGTGTGTGTGTTTTAGGGGGCCCTGCTCAGTCTGACTCCCGGTGGCCTCGGCGGTGCTCTGAGTCCTGCCCTCATGAGCAACAGCACACTGGCCACTATTCAAGGTATTCAAAAGATTCAAAACTCATGAAGCAAATGTTTTTTTCCCTGTTTCTATATTTTGAAAATTCATCATGCAAATAATATTATTTGCATGGTCTGGGGTTGAGTTTGGTTTCCTTTTCACAGAGTTGACTGTTTTTGTACCAATGTTTGATGTGGGTGGTTTGTCTTTCAAGAGAGACAGAGAATAAAGAAAGTAGACAAATACTTCAATGATCCCAGAGGGAAATTTAAAAAAACTAACCTAGACACTAAACTAAAATCTGATTCATTAGGAAACTGATTAATCAGTAAATAAAATGGTCAAATAAATTAATACACAAATAAAATGAGGAAACAAGGTCAAAAAGATAAACCATTGTTGCTACAATTTGTATAATGAAAACGCAAATTTAATTAAAGACGAGATAAATTTGCATATCGAGGTTAAAATAATTCAGGCCACGCCCACGAAGTTAATCCTGCTGAGAGAAAATTATTCTACTGAGTAGAAGAATTAATCCAGCGGAGCAGTAATGAATGATGATGATGAGAGAAATGTCACACTGAACTCACTCTCTCCTCCTCCTCCTCTCCTCTTCTTCCTCATATCCTCCTCTTTGTTTTTCTCCTCCTTGTCCTTCTTTTCTTCTCCTCATCATCATCCTTGTTCCTTCTCCTTCTATTTCTTCTTCTACTCCTCCTTTTTGTTCTTCTCCTCACCCTCCTTGTCCTTCTTCTCCTTCTCTTTCTTCTCCTCCTCCTCTTTGTTCTTCTTCTCCTCCTTGTCCTTTTTCTCCTCCTTCTCCTCCTCCTCACCCTCCTTGTCCTTCTGCTCCTTCTCTTTCTTCTTCTTCTCCTCCTTCTTTTTGTTCTTCTCCTCCTCCTCCTCCGTGTCCTTTTTCTCCTCCTCATCATCCTTGTTCCTTGTCCTTCTCCTTCTGTTTCTTCTTCTCCTCCTCCTCCTCCTTTTTGTTCTCCTCCTCCTCCTTCCCTCCCTCCTTGTCCTTCTTGTCCTTCTTTTTTCTTCTACTCCTCCTTTTTGTTCCTCTCCTCTTCCTCTTTGTTCTTCTTCTCCTCCTTGTCCTTCTTTTTCTCCTTCTTCTTCTCCTCCTCATCCTCCTCCTCATCGTCCTTGTTCCTTGTCCTTCTCCTTCTGTTTCTTCTTCTCCTCCTCCTCACCCTCCTTGTCCGTCTTCTCCTTCTCTTTCCTCTCCTCCTCCTCCTTTTTCTCCTCCTTCTCCGCAGCTCTTGCTTCGAGCGGCACGATCCCCATCACGTCTCTGGACGGCGGCAACCTGCTGTTCGCCAACACGTCGGGCGGCGGCGCGCCCAACCTGGTGCCCACGTCGCTGCTCCTCAACCCCCAGAACCTGTCGCTGTTCACCAACAACCCCGGCGTCAGCCTGGTGTCGGCCGGGGCGGGGGGGCTGCAGATCACAGCCGACGCTCACCACCAACCCACCACCGTTCAAGCCTCCACCATCACCACTGCCTCCAAGGCTCAGTGAAGCAACGTCGACGCCCCGTTTTTTTTCCCTTCACGTCGTGCACTACTCTTATCACACCGCGTGGGAACAGGGAGGTCGTGTTGACGACAGGGTCTGTGCTTCACTAACCACCACACGTTCTTTCCATTGTATCTATCATTATTTAATCCTTTTTGCTGCCACCAAAAAGAAAAGAACCTCAAATGAGTTTGAGGTTAACTTTTGTTTGTTTTTTTTTTTCTTTTATTTGTTTGCGGTCGTCTTTTCTTCTTCTTCTTCTTCTTCTTCTTCTTTTTTTTCCCACAAACAGTAGCCACAGATGGACACTGTTGTTGTCGTTGTTGTCGTTTTGGCCTGTCGCTCCTCATGAACCTTGACAAGTGTCCAGGAAAAGAAAGAAAGAAAAAAAAAAATCCTCGGCGCCATCAAGACGTTCACATTTTGTACATATATATAAATATATATCCAACTATTTCCAGGTCAGAATTTTCTCTGAAATACTTCTAACCAAAAACTTTAGGATTTTTTCTCTTTTAACATTCAAACTAAACTGATTTTACTACTAATTTCACAATATTCATCATCACTAATGGGGATTTGTGTGTCACCCCATCTTTAATTAATTATCTTTATTTTATTTTTGGGTTTTTTGGACAGGCCTTGATGTAAATCATATCAAAGTTATATTTTAGAGATTTGTTTTTTTTTTTTTCTCCTTTTATCTTTACTGTCTGTGTTTTTTGACATTTTCAGAACTTTGTAATTCTAATATTAAGTTAAGATTTAACTATCACTTTTTAATCGTGGTTATAAGGCTTTAAAAACAAGTAATAAGTGGCCGATATAAAGGTTATCATTGCTTTAAGGGTCAGAGGGACCGGGTGTGCGTCTCTCTGAGTCTCTCTTTTTTCTGGAAACACTGAGTTTTACATCGCGCTGCGGCGGCGACGTAAAAGCTGACGCTGAGCTGTGTTGTTGTTGTTTTTGTTTTTTTTGTTCGTTTATTTTTTTTTTTTTTGAAAAGTAAAACGGTCTCAGCTTGCGTGGATCATAGACACTGATAGAAAAATGACAAATAACAACGTTATCATGTTGAGAGCTTTAACACAAACAAAAGAAAAAGAAAGAAAAAAGCTGCAGACGAGCAGAAGTCCCGTGTCTCGGTTTATAAAAAAAACAAAAAAAATAGAAAAGTGACACGGTGAGTTGTTTTTCTTGTACATGAGTCAAAGGTACAAAGTAGAAGTCTGCATGTGTTTCTTTTTCTTTCTTTTTTTTTGTCTCCAGCTCAGGCAGATCAGTTCAGCGACTGCATTAAGGCTTTTTTTTTTTTTTTTTTTTTTGTGGCCGACTGGTCTGTTTTTGTCTTTAAGGAGGAAGAGTCGTTACAGGCGTTTGGCTAGATGAGGTTATAGTATTCGTGTTTTTTTTTTTTTTTTTTTTTTATATAAATAGTAGTACCGTTGTATCTACTTGTGCACAGTATCTGTACCAAAAAAAAAAAAAAAAACTGGATTGATGAGCTGCAGTCTGCCTTTTCTGGGAGGAATGAAACTCTTGTCTTTTTTTTTTTTTTTTTTTTTTCCTTGTCTGCAGTCACTTGACTTGACTGGCTTACGTACTTTAAGATATACCAAAAATATTTGTTAAAATAATTGCTGTGTGTGTAGTCGGTGTAGCTTAGTCTAGTCGATATATTTATGAGTACAGAATCTCTCTTCATTGTCAACAGATATTAGAAATGCAATATTTTGATGATCATTTTCCAAAGATTACCTTACATTTTTTTTATTTTTATTAATTTTTTTTTTTTAAATTTGACCAAATGTCTCCTCATATGAGCTCAATGTTTAATTGGCAGCACAACTGACCAAAAAAAAAAAAAAGAGGGACTGGTGAGAAAATAGTTTAATTGATTTTATTAATCTTTTATCACTCGGGGGCTTCGCCTCCTGATGTGTGATTCTGGTTTTTCCTTTGAGCCATTTAATGGCTCAATTTTATTTTATTTTTTTAATAAGATAAAAATCAGTTTTGTTTTTATTTTTTGGGCCGTTTCGGTAGCAGTTTTTTGGGACTTTTCTGAAGCATAATAGAAAGGTTCTGTTGTTTTGGTTTTTGTACTAATATTCAGCCATAAAACAACAGCTTGAACCAAAGTGGTTTTCCTCAGTAGTTGCTGTGCCTGTTGGAGCACACACACACACACACACACACACACACACACACACGAGTTGCCGTTCATGATCTTTACTCTCTACTCCACACTGCTATAAATATATATATATATAAAAAAAACAACAACAACGAAAAAAAGAAGAAAAAAAAACATATTTTCCTCGTCTGTCACCTCGGTCAATACCTGATGATGATGATGATGATTTGGTGCTGCTGGATAAGGATCACAGAAACTTAGCTTTAACAACTTGCTGCTGAAGCTCCTGATGGAGTTGTGCTGTTGAGAGGCCTGCATGCTTTCCTTATAGCTTTATGACTACACCCTGTGAAAATCAGGTTTTGTGGTTCGAACCCGTCCTCCTCCTCCTCCTCCTCCTCCTCCTCTATCTGATCCAGAGGAGTCACCTTGTAAATGCATAGATCAGATCATCAGACGACAAACTCCTTCATCCTCATTCTTGGCACCACGATTTTTTTTAAAAAAAAAAAAAAAACCAGCATGTTTTTTTTTTTTTTTTTTTTTTTAAAAAACAAAAACAATATGCTGCTCTTCGAATCTTGTCCTCGTCTGTGGACTCGTTTAAAAACCTGCCAAGTTATCTATCGATCTATCTAACTATCTAACTCCTTATGTGCTACACATTCAGCTAAACCCCATAGAGAAGGAAGCATCGTTCAGCTGCTGCTTCCAAATAATAATAATAATAATTACAGTTAATTACCAGAGTGTAAGCAGCGCAATCTGTCCACCTTATCCTCTTGTGTACTTCTTTTTTTTTTTTTTTTTTTGTTTTTTTTTTTTTTTTTTTTTTTTTGTTTTGACTGAATATACCTCAGCAGCACTTAAAACATAAGGTTTCACCTTTTAGACATTTCTGTGTATAGAAACAGTGTAGAATGTATAAGTACTGTCTGGTTTACCATTCAGAGTTTATACTGATGAAACATACATAGGAAAACCAAACAAAACAAAACAAAAAAAAAAAAAAAAAGAAAAGAAAAAAAAAAAAAAAAAAAAACCTACTACTGCTATTTTCTAGTACTACTATTTATGGGGTATTTCCAGGTTTTAAATATTATTTTGAGATCCTTCTTGCCAAAGTATAAAAGCCTTTCTCTTTGCAGCTCGGCAGGTGTCTGGCTGCTCACGTTGCTGGTTTCCCTGTTGTCTCCGAGGTCACGACGGACCTAAAGGACTCGGTCCTGTTCCGGTGATATTTGTAGTTACTAAAGAGTTTGACCGTGTGCTGACGGCGTGAACCAGTTGCCGTTGGCGCCGTAGGATGTTACTGAAATATTTATCTGAGGAAAGACTGAAGAATTAGAGAAACGATCTTTTTCTTAATTCTATACATATAAATATATATATATAAACACTTGTAAGATATTCATATTTTATATTTGAACCAGTATGTTATCGAGACTGAATGTAGTGTTTATTATCATACTTACTCAAGAAAGGAAAGAAAAGAAAACTCCCCTAAATCTTCCTTTTTATTATTGAAAAAGTTCATAAAATTTTTTAAATGATTTTTTTTTTTCTTGTTTTAATTTCTTTTTAATGGTCAAAACCAAAAAAAAAACAAAACAAAAAAACCAACTAGAGATAAACTGAGGCGGCGCCGTCGGAGCGTGAGCCGCTGGCACCTGTTCGTATCGAGGTCTTTTTTAATCGCTCCTGTGGTTTGGTTTTTTGGTTTGGTAGGAGACTCTGAAGCATCTGATCTTAATCTTTTTCTTTAAGTAATGATAGGGTTTTGTTTTTTTTTTATTTTCTGTTTTGGTTGAGTCGTTGTGGACTTGATTTTGCTGTGCTGTCTTTAACAATCATTTGATTTTTTTTTTTTTTTATGCCTTTAATTGTTTTGTATAGTGTGAGAGGGCAAGATCACTGGCTTTCTTAGTTTGACAAAGAAGATTAACTTTATCATTTATGCCTTATTATTGTTACGTAGAAGACATGAGCATTGTAGCACTGTTGTTGTTGTTGTTGTTATGAGTGTGTGTGTGTGTGTGTGTGTGTGCTTTTGAGCGTTGAGCTCACCTGGTGCATTGTTTTTCACTGAAACAACACAGTGTACTCTGGGCATTTTAGACGCGTGGTTTGATGATTTTACGTTGCTACCTGTGTTTTTTTTTTTTGTTTTTAGGTGCGACGCCGACAGGTTGACGATACCTGTGAGTAAAAAAAAGCTTTACAAATAATTCCAGCAGATGGGTGTAAGTGTGTGTGTGTGTGTGTGTGTGTTATCTTACAGAGAGAGAGTAGTGAACGCAGTCTGCAAACCATTATAGTGCATTTTTCCATCTTCCAGCGGGTGTTCGAGTGGTTTTTAAATAAAGTCGAGACAAGAGAGTACATATTTTTGTTGTTCGTCCGGAGGGGTGGGGGTGGGGGTTTCTCTACTGATTAACTTAGAAGCCAGGTTTTGGTTTTTAATGATTAAAAACTACAGTTTGTGTTTTACTTATTATCTGACAACTGATGATCTTGGCTTTAATTGCTTTCAATGGGTGATTCTGATATTTTCTAATTTTTATTTTATTTTTTTTTTAAGATGCTCTCGTGGATCACGTTGTTGTATCTTGACCCACCACACTGGTTTTTATTTTATTTTTATTTTAAACAAAAACGTTGACAAAAGTGTGGAAGCACCAGTTAAGGCATAAGGAGCTGTCGTATACCTCATTTCTAACTCAAAGACTGAGTGAAAAACCTGCTTTAATCTACTTAAGAAATAGGAAAAAAAAAATATTTTATAAAATCTCACACAAAAAAATAAAAAATAAAAATAAAAAAGAAAGAAACAAAGATGAAAATACACAAACTTGTGTCAGTGGAGAAGCCCGGTCATACCTGTACTTAGTGAAGTTGTGGGAGGAAAAACGTTTTCACCACAAGGGGGAGACAGAAAAAATACCAGTACCCATGAATGTCTGCTGTTTTTAATTTCACAGTTTGGTGTTGTTATGCTGCACACTGATATATATCAGCATTGGATGGAAATTAATTGTTGTAAATGTTTATTTTATTTACTCATTTGTCATTTAAAAGTTACTTCCTGTTTTATATAAATCGACCACTTGATTGAATTTTTTTTTTGGTGTAGGTGGACGTGTCCCTCGCCATCTTTTTTTGTTTTGTTTTTATTATTTCTTTTAAGTTTGACAATCCTGTTTTTTCTTTTATTTTCACTCTAACCAGGTACAGGTATGTACGTGTCTTCCCACACATGACTGTGTTCTGTCGCGGCCCGCTTCTGCTTCCCTGTGGTACCAACATTAACCAAAGATTTCTTTAAACCTGATTGTAAACGAATGACACAGCATCTCCCTGCCTCATCCCCGCCTCACTGCTCAGCATTACAAAAAAAAAAACAAAAAAAAAAAAACAAACAAAAACAAACCAAACCCCTGCCTGCACGCCGCTCCGAGTCCTTAAGTCCATCTGTTTAAAGAAAAAAAAAACAAAAAAATAATTGCATGTGAATGTTTATCAGCTTGGATTTTAAAAAACAAAAATAAAAAAACAACAACTCCGGCCTCTGTGCAGCATTTCCAGTGCCTGTGGGCGGGGATTGGAGGTGGGGGGGGGGTCGAACGGGAGCTGAGCGGGCTTCTCTCCGACAGACACGAGCCAAAACTGGTGGTAGCTGGGTGATGTTTGTTAATACACACTGAGGGTTAATCCTGTGCACACTGTACCTGCTCAGGACTCTGTATGTTTGTTTGTTTGTTTGTTTGTTTGTTTGTCTTGAGCGCTGTCTCCTCTTCCTCCTCCGCTCTCTTTCTTCTTTCTCTTCTCTCTCTCTCTCAAGGATTGTGGTGAAAATGCTGTTCCTGCCTTCTCACATCTTGTCTCTTCCTCATCACCTGTACACTGTAGTCCCAGGACATTAACCCCCCCCCTGCTCCCAACACCTGTTGTCTCCAGGAATACACATCCTGCGCTCCGTTAAAACCTCACTACTGCTCCTCCTCCTCCTCCCTCCTTCCTCCTCCTCTCTCCTCTGACATCGTCTCTTCACTACAGACTCTGATCAGCTGTGACACTATGCATCATGGTCCTTCTCTCTGCATGGACTGCGGCTCAGACCTCCTGGCCGTCGGGTTTCAGTGACACTTTTTGTGTTTTAATGCTTTAACTCTTAAGGTGAAGTCGGTCGTGCGACTTTGACTTTACAAGCGCTATCCCAAAGCAAAAAAACAAAAAAACAAAAAAACTAAAAACAAACAAAAAAAAAAAAAGCAAAGAATGACTAAAAACTAAAAAGAAATCCAAATATTTAACTTTTGACAAATGCAGATACCAAAGATATCTCTCTGTCCTGTCTCTGTCTCTCTCTTCTTCTTCTCTGGTTTTTCTCCCGTCACCCTGCAGCATGTGTATTAAGAGACAAACCCAGCACTGGCTTTAGTCCTTTGCCTCAGTAATTCCAAAGCTTAGATGTATATTTTGGTATATTTCTGAGAAAAACTTGCGTGAAAAAAAAGCGTATGTTTCCTCATTTGTTTGATGTAATCTCTCTTTTTATTTTATTTTTCTGTTTTTCTGTCACAGCATGGAACTAATTGCAAAACTGTCTTACTCTTGGTAGGTTAAAGATATAGTATTTTTGTATGTTTTTTTTTTTTTTGGGTGTTATCATGTGTGTGATTTATCAGTTCACAAGCCCAAGTGACCATGGCTTTTAACAAGAGAGGAAAAAAAAAAAAAAGAACCAAAAACCTGCAACCATGTACATATTAAGTCTGTGTATTTCAAGAAATGCATTAAGTAAAAAAAAAAAAAAAAACAAAAAAAAAAAAAAAACAAAAAAAAAAAAAAACCTTTACTTCTCACGTTTGGAAGCTTGGGCTCATCTAAAGGAATGTGTCCCCGTTTTATTTCCCTGTTTTTTTGTTGTTGTTTTTTTTTTTTAATTGTTAATTTCTTATTCTACGATCTGATAAGAATCTAACTTTCCAGGACTCTTATGTAAAAAGAGGTTTTTTTTTTTTTCCCCATCGTGGACTTACAACACTGAGGGACACTGCTCCGATCTGACTACAACCATGACATAGGATTAAAAAAAAAAAAAATAAAATAAAAACAGGCCTCCAGTCACGGCGGCGTAGAACTGAAAGATTGTGTAGGAGTTTTAAGTATGTGAATCAGGATACATAGTAGATTTTTGATGCATTTGTCTGCTGTATTTTTTTGTTTTGTTTTGTTTTTATACACATATAAAGATAATCTTTTACTGTAACTGTACAGTTCTCTTTTTGTTGTAAACATCATTAAACCATTTTCCAAGTGTTTTGACATTTGCTTTGACTTTTATTGAGATTCACACACACACACACACGTCAACTTGACAAGATTTTATTTTGTTTAACATTTTCAACAACTATAAAACAAGATCGCTGAGTCACGACTTTTCTCTCTTCACCGTCTCTACAGTTAAAGGTAAAAATGGCCAAAAAAGTATAAGCACCACTGGTTGGTGCTACATCATAAATAATAATATGTAATAGTATTTGAAAACAGAAGAGTTTATTAATTAAATCAGTGCATTTCACATATAGTTGTAATAAACACGTATCAGCCTACAAACACATAATAATAATAATAATAATAATTGGTTGAAAATGTTAATATAACTCACACTGGCTGAACTTATTCTAACTTATTATTAATTAGCAAACGTCACCATTGTCTCTGTGAGCGTTAGCACAAGATATTTTATCATAAAACGAAACAACACATAAAAAAAGCAACAAATCTTAACATTTTAGAGGCTGGATATATAAAAACAATACTATAATAATTTTTCTCTATTTTATTATTTGACTTAAACTCATCCATTTGTTTATTTATGTATTATTTGGGTTAAACAGATAAACTGCAGCTGCAGTAAACATAGAGATTCATCACTTGGCTGGTGGAGATGAAGCAGTCGTCCCCAGAGTTTCATAAGGATCCGCATCGTTTTCCTGAATTTGTGGTGAAGAGACAAAAAAAAAGTTGTGCACTGATCAGATGAGAAGTTTTTTTTTTCTTTTTACAATTCACAACATTCAAAACACAATCAGTTTTATTTCAATAAAATTATAATAAAGTAAAAAATAAAAGTAGATACCAGGTAATTTATTATATATTTGTGTAAAGTTTACTGTAATAACACTATATTTATCCTGCTCTCTATCTAGATGCTAGCATACCCTTCTCCTAGCATCAGAATAACATTTTAACCTCTTGAGCCCCAACGCCCCCGTTACCGGGGGCAGAGTGGGTCACATCCGCATCTGTATAAACACCAGCATGTGTTATATCCTCAGAAATGTCGGGATCTCAGCTAAAAGATCATATAAACCATTTCTACAACCACCAAACAGCTAAAACAAAAAAAAATCTAGTAAAGAGCAAGTAAATAAACTCCTCCCAGCCCCGTCATCTCCACACGGCGCTTTGTAAACAAACAAGCGATTCCAAACCTACAAGTTTCATCAAGATCCGACGAATTGACCGAACCACCTCTTTGAACCTGAATCCAGTCCTGATATTCCCAGTACATCCTGGAACGTTTATATTTCTGTTTTACTCTCATCCAACACAGTGGTTAGCAGTAGCTCGAGCTAACGTTCACCTGCGAACTGTCGACGCTGGAGGGAGGCTGGGATATGCAAATGTAAGCGGGTGTATCTAAGTGGGCTGTCCTCTGATCTAGCCTTTCTGAGATTGGGCAAAAAATTTGCTGAGGTCGGAGATCGTCCCGGATCACAGTGGTAAAACTTTATCAACAAGATTAAAGATTAAAGGTTGAAATAAGATCATCAGGAATAATTAATGTGATGCCACTGACATTTATTTAAATCATGCTAAACTGTTATAAACACATCAAAATATCTGCTGTTTAAATAGGAGAATGAGATTAGATATATATATATATATATAGTTTTCTTACCGCTCGTTTCTTTTTCTTTGGAGCCTTTTTCTACAAAATAAAATTGACAGTTTCAGTTCCTGAACCAGTAAGAAAATGACGTTTAAGAGTCTTAAAAAGAAAAATGACTCACCTTTGTCTTTGTTGGTTCAAGTACTTGATAAGGATCATCGTCCTTTGATATGTTGAGCTCCTAAAGGTGAAAATATGAAGTAATAAATGAAACAAAGCAGCTCACACAGTCAAACTGCAGAGAGGTGAGAGTGTCTGTGTCTTACCTGGTAAATGCCGCCATCGTCTTTCTGTTTATTTTAAGAAAAATACACAAAAAAATGAACCAAATATAAGAGAAAAAAAAAAAAACAGAAATAAAACATCTGCAAACATAAAGAAAAAATAAACAACTTACAGACTGTCCAAGAGCTACTGTGTTGGTAATCTACAAAGAAATAAAGACGAAATTATGTAATTAATATTAAAATAAATAACAGGTTTAATTGTTTCTATTGATTAATATTGATGATTGAGAGAAAATAAATTAAACATTTGTCAAAAATACAAAAATTAAACAAATGTAAAATAAATGTGATGTGAGATAAAAGTATTTATTATCAGTTTTGACAGATCTATGGTTATAGATTATAGGTTATGTAACTATGATGCTTTAAATTGATTAATCTGATGGTTGCAGCTTCACACGTATTGATTTGATTTGATGATTTTGAGACTATTTTTATGTCTGACTCACCCTTTGGTTAAAGAAAAGCGCCGTAGCTACGATGCAGTAAATCACCAGGAACCCGTCCAAGATGTAGCAGATGATGGGGTCGTTGATACTGACCTCTACAGAACAAACAGAGACAGAAACATTCAGCCGCAGAAACTATTACAACTCTACTTAAACACTTAAAGCCTTTACAGTTTGTTTATTTTGTGAAAGTTTATTATTTTCAGCATCTACAGACGTTTAAAAGGGAAATATTCTCTTTAATCTAACGCTTTTATCTGACGTGTGTTTGTACCAGTTGCTTCAGATTGAAGATAATTTTATATGCGTCACCACATCAACACCAGAGGCAGCTGGAGGAGGAAAAACGAGAACCAAACTTCAGAAGAAAACGTTGATTTTATACAAAAGTTAAAGATAGTATATTCATATTACAATACATTAGACCATATGTACTAAATGTATATGTGTTTACGTGTGTGTGTGTGTGTGTGTGTGTGTGTGTGTGTGTGTGTGTGTGTGTGTAGACAGGCCTGTGTGTGAGTGAACGTGTGAACATGTTACATCAGTAACTGAACCGTTGTAAACTGTGTTTCAGGACATTTCAACAGCTCGACCCTGAAACTGAAGCGGCTGAATAGAAAAGAACAAAAAAACCTTTAATATCGTTGTTGTTGAAGATAATATGATGATGTTTGAAGTGCTGCTCTATTATGGTGCTACACAAACACACACACACACACACACACACACACACACACACACACACACACACACACACACACACACAAAAAAAACCCCATACATTTAAGATACCTTTCATATCCACCATAACAGAAAAAATAATCCACAATTTCAAAGTAGTTCAAATAGTAAGTTTATATAGTAAGTTTACATATATATATATATATATATATATATATATATATATATATATATATATATATATGTAATATCACTCACTGACTTTAAGTCACATCTTAACCACATTCTTCAAACTGTACGTTCTTGCTTTTAACTTTGTTTTCCACTAACTTATCGTGTGTGTTCACGTGTTCTATGTTGTGCATCTTGTCTTTTGTTTTTACTGTGCTGCCTTCTTGGCCACATTTCGATCAAAACGTTAAAGGTTAAATAAAATAAAATAAAATCCAACTGAATTCAGTAAACAAAGCTGCCTTGAGGTTGTTACTGTCGTTAACACGGCGACTTATTAGAAAAATACTAAACCAGGTGTCGACTTTACTCTGTTGAAGACGTGAAGACATGAACTCTGGTGGAAAATAGATAAATACATTTATTTAAGTTGAATATTGAGGTTTGTGAACTTCAGACGAGTATTGAATTGTGCTTTTTTCAGTCAGAATATGATCAGTATTTATATTAAATCACGTAAAGTTTTACTTTACTATGACTGTAAATATAGAAATATATTTTTTGTTGTTATTTTCTTGCCATTTATTTTATTTTGTTTCTCTTATTGTCTATTTATTCTATTTATTCCCATTTTTCCTCATATATCTGGAACGATGTCTGGGTACGGGGGAAGATAAAGTAAATGTAAACAGATGAGCATTATTTTAATGCTTTTTTGTTTTTGTTTTGTTTTTTTTTTCAAATATAAACAATTCTTGATACTGTTGAATCTAATGTATTAATGTTCCTTAAAATATATTTTAAAAAATACTGTCCCGACAAATATAAAACTATTTATCAAAACTATATAAGTGAGAGAAACAGTAACTGTAGAAGATAATCTTTTAAAACAAACGTAGGGATTAAAACCTGTAAATAATCTGTATTAAAGTGTGTTTCTGACGTGTAAATACTACTTCATAATGTTTTATTAACTGTTTTCAGTCAGAACATCACTAAAAATGACTTAAAAAGACTCATTTATGACTTTATATGGACAAATCATAAAAGTAGGACACAAAGTTGTTGCTTTGTGTGTCACTTTACACTCATGATTTTACATTTAGCAACTTTAGATCTAAAATAGCATCACGGTGAAGCCTGAGAGAGATTGAGTAAGAACTCTGTTACAGGAAACAACATATCTACTCTTCAGTTTATATGATGTGTCTTCCTGTCAGTGAGATGGGCTGTTTTGAGGTTTTGGCTTGTTTATCTCACTGTGTGGTTGGAAAAAAAAAAAAACGTACTATGTTCTGAGAACGTAGCCGACGACTGGCGACTTTCTGAGGCTACGTGGTCCTTGTGAAAACAATCAATCGTGATGATCTTAAAGTTAGTTTCATCAGGGTGTAGGGTGTGATTTTTTGTGAAATGTTTAATTTTAAAGTGGGATAAAATTTTAAAAAGTTTAACTATAAAAGTTGGTTGTAAAGAGCGAAACGCTGACATAAGTTAGATAAAAATTTTATAAAGCTCATACTTCTGCACAAACAGCAGCTGGTTTGATTAAATTAGCGTAGCATCATGTAGCTTCACACAAACCGGAACCGCTCTGTTAAAAAAAGAAAAACTTGAAATGTTATATTGTTACATATGAATAGATAAATAACTAAAACTAATATAACATCTCATCTGTGATTTTACAGAAATCATTGGTGGATTTTGTTTCTCAACAAATTAACATAAAATTAATCTTCTCATTTCGCCAAAAAACAAAACAAAAAAACTCAAGATATCTTCATTTGATGACAAAGTGACTTGTGTATTTTATTCATCGTCTAACAAACATTGATTAACTCTAAATGTGCTGAATAAGATTTAGTTTCCTACTTTTAAAGCTACTTTAAGGAGGAAACAATATGAGCTTTTAAAAATGTTTATTTTCTTACATGTGTTTTAAGTTTAACTGCATTTCAATTTATTTATGAAATAAATATTTAATATTTCAATCTTTAAGAAAAATTTAAGAGTGATAAAACATCCGGTTACACTTTAATCTCGGTGGCATCAACGGAAACGAGCTCGTCTGTTCTTCTAGTTCGCTTTTTTTTTTTTTAACATTTTTACATTATTGAGTGGAAAATATAAATACTGTCTTATTATTTTCCATTGCTTGTAAAAAAAAAATACAAATGGACTTTACTTTGTCAACATCATAATGTTTCACGCAGGAAACATCTTCTCTTCATTGTGACTTTTACTGTTTTGCAACAGAAATCAGAAGTTATTGCAAAACTGCTTCTTATTTTAGATACAATTTCACCAAAACATGTGATTGAACATGTGATTTAATGTTATTTAAAGTGACTGAGTGCATCAGTTTCTCAGCTGATATGAACAGTTGAGGCCTTTGTTAAGTTAAGATGGTAACAATTTCCATTTCAGGGCGTCGAGTTTAGTTTTACTCAAATAATTTACAATAATAATGAACGTTTACTTACTGATTTACAAGATTATATAGATTTTCTTCAAAGCATACACATATATTTCATTAAACTCAAACAGGAAATTGTGGATATGTTTCACATACCTGTGCAGGAAACAGGCACCAGGAGGGCGAAGAGCAGGACCACACCTGTCCACAGTTTCCCCATGTTTTCTCTTCCTCTCTCGACCAAAAAACAAGATGTTATATATCTTTTCTGATCTTCTCTCCTGTCGATTGTTGTAGCAGCTTCACTCAAATTTTCCACACACTCTGATCAGAGGAAGTGGCTGAACTGACTACCTGTCAGTGGACTCAGTCAGTCTTTTGGTTGTGTGCGCGCTTGAAAGCATCGCGCAGCCCTCGACACCCACAATAGGTCGCTGTACGCTGCGTCACGTTCAGCTGTTTCCCTGATAAAAATCTGCTCAAGGCTCATTTTAACATCAGTGGATGAGCCCTTCCCTATCTAATAATCAATCAATACATGATTTAATGTTGCTGGGATCATTTATTTGAGTGTTTCTTAAATAATTCCTGACACAAACACAGTTCGAAAAACATTTTTGTGGATACTTTATAGTTTTATAAACAAAACTGTGACATTTATAGGCTGTTTATATGAAATTATTTGTGTATTTTTAGATGAGAAAAGGGGGTTTATGAGCAGTGTGAATTATTTCACAACTGTGCAGATCTTCTACTGATACTTGTGTCAGTTACAGGTGGAAACATGTGGTAAACAAAACCACATGCTGAGATAAAAAAAACCAAACATGAACAGTCCATCAAAAGTCTGCAAAAAAAAAGGACTGATTTGACATTTGTAGACACTTTAAGTAACTGGATGTTCAAAAGGTCAAAAGATAAAGTCACAAACCTCATGATACCTACATGTTAGTGTGTGAGTGTGTTAGTGTGTGAGTGTGTTAGTGTGTGAGTGTCAGGGGGGTTACAGCATGAGACCTCGACATCTTTCCATAGTCTTGTGCTTGACTTAAGTTGCACAATCACACTGATCTGTGACGTTTAAAGGAAGATAACTGAATCAGGGGTTAAAGTTGCACAAGGAGGAGACTTTCATTTTGTCACGAGTGTGTAAAATGTGCAGGAGCCTCCTGAGTCCTGAGTCCTGACCTCACTGACCTTTAATTTAGACGCCTACATCCAAGCATCTGGACCCTACATGCAACTAACAAACAGATTTTATTTTTTTTTACCAGATAATTTACACTATAATAACAAATAAAAGCATATTAGTTGTGTTTGACATAAACTGGTGTGTTAACATTTCAGCGTGTGCAGACTCAACTGTGTTTTTCATCCACGTGTGTGTTGAATTTCTTCATATTTCTGCTCTCAAAGCGCAGACGAGGCCTCGTGTCTTGGTTTATTAAAGTCCCCAAATAATAACTGAGTCCACGTCCCAGAAAGACGCCAGTTTGATTTGACTGAGTCAGGCTGCTGAGGCCTCCGCATATTATCTACAACTGGGACCGTAGACTTTGTTCCCTACAATCTCAGGATGTTGTCAGATTTCCTCACAGCAACAATGGACAGAAAGTCTAATTGTACTATAGAGTATTACAATAAGAGGGGAAGTACTCTGATGCTTTATAAAACTATAATGTAAAATATAAAATAATCATAGTTTAATTTAATTCCACCTTGTGTCTGACATGTTATCATATACAACATTATTAAACTGTTAACACTGATAAATCAACGTAGATTAGAAGTATATTTATTTTACTTTATTTCCATTAAAGCTACTTAAGATGAATGGCAGATAAATTATATATTTCATTTGAATCCAGATTATTTTATTTGTCTCACACTGGTGAGAAGATGAAATCAATAATAAATCAGAGGAATAAAGAACAGAGAGCGTCAACATTTACCACCGGAATCACTGCATTTATTGTTTTTATTTCATCGTCCATAATAAAAACAGAGTTGTGTTGTTAACAGGCTCAAAATTATCTATGTATATTTACTTAAGTACTTTATTTCAGTATAATTTGTTGTACTTGGGGGTAAATAAACTGCAAATGTATTAATTGTAAGTTCAACTGTGTAGTTTTTCAAAAACTAGATGTTGCAATTAGTATAGTACTCATATATACTTGAGTTAAATTTCCATACTTAAGTTCAGATTTGTACTTTAGTTAAATAGAGTCTCAAAACAGTAGAGTTAGTACACTTTGTTGTATTTCTTTCAGATGATATATGACTAGTACACTAAGTACTTTCTTAGTTCTTGTAGTACAATAAGTACATACTAAGTATGTTTTTTTTTTTTTTTTCTGGGATTGTGGTTCAATATAAAGTAGTTAAAATACAACTTTTGTGTTGAATATAGTGTTTTTTGTGTATCATTTACACAAATTACTGTAATTAAGTAAAATTTTGTGGTACTTTTTTTGCATAATTATTTAACTGTGTATTTTTACAAATGAGTATAAATAAAAGGTTTTTAATCTACTTTGCTGTATTTAAAGTAATAGTCACTACTGAGTAGTTTATAGTATTACCTGGCCTCACAAAGTCGGTGACATGTAACGATAAATCAATATCTTTATCAATGGAACTAGAAGACTCATCTGGTTCCCATGGCAACACATAGATACATTGTTACAGCCAAGAAAGGTTATCAATAGATTGAGAAAACTGACCAATGAAGCACATATGGTAATAAAAAAATGCGTTGTTTTAAACTCAATTGATCCATATGATCGTATAATTAAAATCTGTTGAGACTGTTGAGAATAAATTATACATCAATTAAAAAAAAACTAATAATCTGAGTATAATTGATTATATTTTTACACCAGTATTTGTACTTGTGAGTTGTACTTTAATCATTCATGTACAGATGTTCAGTATATTTCCACCACTGATTATTTATTATATCTAAGATCGGTCTCGTGTATGAGGAGACAAACACGAGCTGCTGTTGACCACGTGACTTTCTAGGTGTTTCTTAAACCGTCGGTCACATGACCCTGATGTCAGTCTCTGCTCTGGTGCCGCTGACAAAGTCTTAAATCCGAGCTAAGTTAACATCACAGCTAGCTCATACCAGCGTTAAAACGCCTGGAACCGGTGTTAAGACTCGCAAACGGTTATTTGTCAGTGAAAACGTTGCGTTATCGTCTCAATAAATCGGTAACTTTAGTTTTTTTTTTCTCCTCCCGTCGCCGTTTGTTGTTGTGACGCTAAAGCTAAAGCTAACGTTAGCCTAGCTAGCTAGCTAGCTAGCACAACATCTCTCTTCACGTAGCTTAAAACCAACCGCGACGCGTCTATTGTTGTTGTGCTGCCGTGATTTTTTTTTTCTCTTCCCTTTTTCTTTTTTTTTTTTTTTCCTTTTTAAAAAAAACCCTTCAGACAAGCGGCTCGAAACAATTAAATAAACCGGAGAAACATGACGCAGATTAACGGTGTCCGGTCCTGGAGCTGTGGAGTAACGTTACCGTTGATTTTAGGTGAGTATCAGACCACGAAGGTCACAGCTGGATGTGGTAACATGTAGGTTAACTCAGGCCTGCGCATAAAACATCACCGTTTGACTCAAAAACGACTGTTTCTGACAGTAGTTAGTCTACTTTTCTGAGCCTAAACGCATTTAAATCGCTCATAATTTAATCTAGTCCAGATCTGACAAGTCCAGAAGTAGCCAGACCTGGTCTGATGTGGTCTAGAAATAGGACAAAACAATGTGCAATTTTTTTTTGGGGGGGGGTTCACTTATGTAATTGATGTCTCGTAATTATTAAATCTGTTCTAACTAACTCCATTTTAAAAAGTAAAATCAAACTTATTTAGATCATAATCCTGATCCAGACTCTTAATTAATGTGGTTTATGACGTAAAACCAGTCCGATCTGGTCCAAATAAAGAAAACAGATCCACAAAATCCACATCAACAACTTCACTAATATTCCAATGCTGAGTCAGAGCCAGTATTTGTTAGATCTAGATTAGTTGCCTCTGATCCAGACCTGGTCTAATACGGTCTTGGTAGATGACTAAACATTGACAGTGCACTTTTTTTTTTTTTTTTTTGCAGTGTCACACTGACATTGTACTTTAAACTGTGTTAGACAACATCACAAGTAAAATAAAGGTTTTAATTTTTAAATATAAAACTATATACATCCCAGTCCTCCACAGGTAATGTGGTTCTTTATGTAGAACTGGTCTGACCTGGTCTAGATAAATAACACATGCAACTTAACGGCAAAAACACGGATACTGTGTTTTTAAGGGTCGTTAATCTCTCTCTTGTTAATCTAGTCCAGATTTGTTAAATTTAGGTTAAGTTGTTTCTGATCCAGACCCGGTCTAATGTGGTCTAGCTCGAGGACTGAAGTGGAAAAAGTGACTCATCAACCCCTCTGAGCTAAACTAGTTCAGATTTTTAAAGAAAGAAGAAGTGAACTTGTAGAAAATTGTGTCATTAAGATTCACAGACCCTGTCTCTAACTGGTCTGGTCTTCAGTTCAGATCATCAAGTCTAGACTCTTATCTAGGTCCAGCCTGATCTCGTCTCCCGTGTTTTACCAAGTTGAGACTTTTGTCTTTGTGTGATGTAGTTTCACAGCTTTGTTGTGTCTTCACTCTTTGTCCTGACAGGAACTGGTAAGACCGGAAACCGTAAAGGGAACAGTCAAGTGGAGAAATAAGAAAATGAGGATGTGAAGTTGCAGTTTAGTCTTAACTGTAAAGAGTTTTTTTTTATTAAAAGATCCCTTGAAACTATTTATATGCAAACATTGCTCATGTCTAAAGTTTGCTTCTGGTGATAAGATTCATCACTGAAAAAAGTCAATTGTGTCTTTTGTGAACTGGAGGTTTCAGGTTTCCACATCTCTCTTATTACGCAACATTTCTCTCCAAACTTGTTCCCGTCTCATGAATTATCATGAACCTGTTTAACATGAGAAACACAGAGAAACTTTCTCCTCCTCATTCGATGTTATAAGAGTCTAAACTCAAACATCTAAGGAAAGTTATAAGAAACAAAACTTGTGCTTCATAAAATCTCCGGAGACTAACTTTAAAGTGGCGATCTCGAACATTTCAGTCCTGTGGTTGGTTGTGGTAACGACAAAAACAGTTTCCCACCACAGGTTTAGACGTCTCAGACAAACGATTATTGATTTAACACAGAAGTCAGACAATAATTAGACTTTTATTAATAATCTGGGACCTGATTTTTACACTAAAACACAGTGAAAGAAGTTGGTGATTTTGTTGCATCAACATACAAGATAGAAAACATATCTTCAAGATCAATTTTTAAAAAAAGGAGCAGAGGTGATTCATCGTCTTTCTCGTCGACCTGTGTGTCAACGTCTCAATGCTTTTAATTTGAAACTGCAGCAGTTATAAATGTTCATTTTACATCAACAGAAACTCAATAGAGCTTTTTATTTTTTATGTTTTTCTGAGACTTTCAACACAAACACACAAACAAGTTTGTAAAACTGCAAATATATAAACTAATATTTCCATCAATGAACATTTAGACTCTCACCGCTGCGTTAAAACATTGTCAGTAGATCCAACGTTGCCTGTTAACTTCACAAAGTCACATTAAGACATTTTCATCAGAAAGAAAATCTACGTTAAATCTAATTTGTTTTATTATTAATAACATGATTATTTTACTACAAATACAAAGAAATAAAATAACAAAATCTAATAATTTCCATGGTGCTTAAATTTGAACTTTGTGTCTGTTTATTCATGTAATTATTTACTTAATCGTGTGTTTAACCGAATATCTTTTCCAGCTGCCGTTCTGCACCAGGGCTTTGCTTCTGTTGCCCCTCCAACAACTGCCCCGACCACCGCTGCACCGCACAAAGACCCGGGCAGACCTGAAAGAGGAACCTACTCGGTCATGAGTAAAAACGGTACCGTGTGTCTGCTGGCGTCCATGGGTCTGCAGCTCAACATCAGCTTCACTTCTCTGTCACAGAACAAGGTTATTTGATCCACCGGACCGTTCTCTAGAATACTCTTAGAGTTGTAAATACATCAGGTTTTTATTATTTTTATATAACGTCGCGTCTTTTATTTTATTTCCAGACTATTCAAGGCGTCATGAACCTTCAGCCCAATGTGACAAACAGCACCGGGTCATGTGACAAAGAGCGAGCGTCTCTGCAGCTCACAACAGATGCAGAGAAAACCAACCTCACCTTCTTCTTCACCCTGGTAAGTTCCCACGTCTGCTCTGGTTCATCACCGTTATATCTTTCTGATGATAAACAGCCACTAGGTGGCAGTCTGAGCTTGAGGAAAACGGTCCTGACTGCAGCGATGTTGATTTGTTTCTCCAGAACACCACGACCAATAAATACCACCTGAGTGAAGTGTCTCTGTCTGCAGATTGGTCGGACATGAAAGGTCAGTGCACTTTACCTCCACAATAAGATACAGTATCATAACTTTAACTTACTCAAGTTGATTTTTAATTTTCACTTATTTCACTAAATAAGTGTCAGTCTGTTAATGAAATTTCTAAACTCATGTGGTTTTGTTTACAAGGCTGAAAACTGTGGTAATGTTTTATTGTGAAGGGCTGTTAGATCTTCAAAAATTTCTTCAAAAGTGACTTTGATTTGATTTTAACTTCCACATGAATTTTCCTTTCAACTCCAGATGAATATTTATCACTGGAAATTTAATTTTTATTCATGCTCAATTGTATTGAGTTTAATTTAAGGTTTTATTAATTTAAGATTAAAGTCTGTCAACGGTTTTATTCTGTATTTTAGATCAAATTAGCGCCACATGTGTTTCCATGAAGTAAATAAGTGAATGAGAACGTTAAAACATCCTATTGTACGTCCGTCTAAGTCTAGTCAAAAAAATCTAGTTTGTATTTGAAATGATGATGCAAAATAATTTAAATTAACAGGATCGCTAAATGTTAGACAGTCAGACGAGGTTTAGGAGGCTCTGTATTTATCTACAGTTCCTCCACTGTTTCACTTTAGTGGCAAACTAGTCGGTGAGTCTGTTAACTTCTTGTCTTAGTGCAGGAATGTCAAACTGAAAACTACCCAAGTCCAGGACCGAACATAATCAATGATTATTGGGGAAAAATTATATTTAATTTCTTCATATCGACACCTTCCTACAATATTCGCCTTAAGGCTGAATTATGCTTCCGACTTCCTGCTTCGTGGTCACTCAGCCGTGAATCTGTTCGGAGTTCACCACCAGAACAGTAGGGGGCGATACGTTTATTTCCACTACGATTATCAACTATGGCTGATAGTTTGTTTACGGCGCGGCCTCGTTCTCCACACACAACGAACGACGGAGACACCGAGAAGACATTTGTTGGAAGTGGAACTGATCATTGAGCAACAGATCGTTTTATTGTAAATACTGAGACGAGAACTAAAGAGGAGACTCGTGGCGACGTTGTTGTTGAGGAAGGATACAACCGGCAAAGCAAGAATTGTTAAAAAGTCGGGGAGGTGCACGTAAGCTGACGGAGACACGGTCGTTGCGTATCGACGGATACGGACGAGCATCAATCAGGGTTTTAGGCAATATTTGTGTCAACAATTAAACACTGACAAACTAACTGAACAGCATTTTCCTAATCATTTACAAATCTCTGTAAATGTTTTGTTTTTACTTAGTTCAATATTTACTAAGCGTTACCAATAGTTTATAAACATCTGTTATTCTAAAGTTTTACCAAAACATTCACTGTCTTGTGGGCGGTTGAATTAAACTACATCAGAGTTTCTCCAAGTGGCTGAAATATTGATCGAACATTTTGGAGCATTTCCGTTCTTTACTAGCTTTAGTATTAACTTAATGGACTTAAAAAAACTCAATAAGACTAAACAACTATGCAACATTTATAGCCAAACCTTAATTAATAAGTAGTAAATTTATATTATAATAAAAAAATTCACCACTTATCAATTAGGGACATGTCCAGAATCACTGAAATCAGTTCACTGAAGGTAGCCGCCATCTTGGAAAGCTATTAAAAAACTGTTTAAAAAAAGATGCGTTTTATTTATTATACTTGGATATAATAAATCAGCTTAAGTCGCACTCGTTTTAACAAATTGAATCTGGAACAAGTGCCCTAAAGTTTAGTCCTGTTAGTTATAATTAGCTATAAACACAGAGATAAAATTTCAAAATAAAAGAAACATCAGTGAGATTCATTTCTTATGATTTTCTTTCTAGTAATTTCCAGTGAAAACATTTTTTTTCCACAGGACAACAAACAAACATCAAACATCCAAACATCAAACTATTAACATCCTACACACTTTTATTTCTCGTGAAGTTTAATGTTGTGTTTGTCCAATCAGGACTAGTTCACTCGTTAGCGTCCAAAACCACAAACCACAGACCTGCATGTGCAACATGTCATCACTCAACCTGACAGGGATGTTTGTTCAAGCGCCCTCTGCTGGTTCACAAGGCAAATGTATTTAAATACTCTGTTTTTTTTTTTTTTGAGTCTTTCTCACGTGTAAACAAATGTTCAAACATCAAACAGGAACATGTGACACAGCTGGTGTACAGGGAATCTTAACTTTTACTAAAATATTGGTTTTTTGTCGTGAAATTTTGATTTAAACTCACATGTGACACCAGTTTAAGTTATTTAGTGATCTCATGTTACGCCTCATTAACCTTTATAAAAAAGACAGTAGATATTTTATGCTCATTACTATCGACTTTCTACTAAAGCGATGATCTGGAGTCAGTTTAACCACAAATACGAGTCAAACACCACTTCAAGAGATATTTTACGTTGGTTGAAGTAACATAGAGTTTGACCGTCTTTAGTTTTCACAACCAAATAGTTAACAATGTATCTAAATTGTCATTTTTTAACCATTAATAAAGATCAAAATATCACTTCACTTCAGCAGCAGCATGAATAGGATCCCTACACATAAACTGAAGCACTGAAAACTTAGTAAGTGAACTGAGAGTTTATTAAAAACACTGTTTTACAAGACTTACCCAACGTCTTGTTTTATAACAACTGGTGATGAAGGATGTTTGACTCGTGTGTGTTGGTTCAACTCAAGACCGTCACTTTAAGTCCTTAATTAACTGAGTGTGGTGAGATATAACCTCCTCAAAACTTATATATAGTTAAATAAATTCATGTTTATTGAAGAGGTGCTGTAAAAAAAAAAAATTATTTTATCTTATTTTTCGTGTTTTCACTTCCTCCTGTGCCACAGCTCGCGTCTCGGCCCATAACAACAGTCTGGACTACCTGCGAGGAACGTATGGATACTCCTACATGTGCAGGGAGGAACAGACTCTGACTGTGATCCAGAACGTCTCCATCAACACCTTCCAGCTGCAGGTGCAGCCCTTCGGACTGAGCGGCAGTCAGTTCGGAGCAGGTAAACTTTTTTTTTTTCTCATTTCCACCAGGTAAGTTCTGGGAAAAATGGAAGAGGCCGGAAACTTTTCAGACCGTCTTCTCTACGATCTCTTCATCATGTTGTTATCATCAGGAGAACATGTAGGAACCGTACGTTTGTTGGTAATGTTGCTTTTCGTGTTAGAAAAAATAAATTAATCAATTTGTAGTGGCCAGTTTTGTGACGGTTTCAACTGTGTCGCTTTGTTCACTTCAATACTATTTATAGATGCTATTAAGCTTCTGCTGCTGCGTCTTGCGATAGAGGTGATTGCGTATATATTTGAGTTATAACCAGTCAACCTAGAGCCCCGCCCAAGACAGGGACTGCAACCGTGCAGGGGTCACGGTGTGTCTGCGTATTGTTGTCAAGGCGGCCGTCCTGACTATAAAACTTTCATCACGTGCATAATTTTGTGCGTTTATAAGGATCTTACAGATACGCAACAAACAGAGTAGTAACACTGGAAACCGCTGGGCCAGTCTTGTGCAGTAAAGCTCACGTGCGACCAGCGGGAGTAGCAATGAAGAAGACGACGACAGAAATCTCCAACCGCATGATATGATTATTTAATGGCCACACAAACCACCTTCTTCACCGTCATGTTTGTTATTGTTTGAAACTTACGCCGGAGTTTGCTGCTCTGCACTCAGCACTGCCCTCTAGTGGATGTGTTGGTTAACAGTCATACTGATGTAAAGTGCACATAGGGAGTGTGAAGGTAGTGACGTTTAACAATGTTAGGAACTGAAGGATGTATGTACGTACATAAAAGAAGCATAAATGGGCCTTTACTCAGATGGAGACACTCACCAACGGGCGAAAAAAAAGAATTAACCTGGAAGTTCCTGTGGTGGAAACTCATTTCTCCTTCTCGTTTCTTATTTTCCAACATGTCTCTGTCTTTAGCTGAGGAATGCCAGCTGGATGAAGACGACATGTTGATCCCCATCATAGTCGGAGCAGCTCTGGCCGGTCTCGTCCTCATCGTGCTCTTGGCTTACCTCATCGGTAGGAAGAGGAGCCACGCCGGCTACCAAACCATCTGAGGTGGTTTTGGTCTCATCGATGATCCCACCCATGATATTAACCACTGTTTTACGAGACTTAACACTCTTCTACCTTGTCCCCACTGTCCCTGCATCCTTCATCTCTCTCTGTGTGCTGTTCTTTGCCCTTATAACACTAGTTATTATCACTTTGTGAGGTTGACATGCGCTTTCTGAACTGACCCAGTCTTTCATAGAAAAAAGGGACTTTGTTTGGAGATTGTAGTGAAATGAAGAAAAACTAAAGCAGGGTGATGTTGATCAGAGGGTTCACGAGAGTCCTCAACTTGTATTGTACTATTTATGATTTCTGTGAAAGGAAACTTTGAGGGATTATTAAGGGAATTGAGGGAATCGCTTCTGAAGCTTTTCTTATCTGTTTTTTTCGGGGTGGGGGGGGGCAGGAGGGTAACCACCGATTCTTAGTGGTTTTGCCCCTAAAATAAGGAGGTTGTTAATATAAAGGGAAATATTTCTGGCTGTTTAAGATCTGACATTTTTATTGCAACTCTACATTTAGCCCACGCATGCAGATTTTAGGGAACTTAACTAAAGAAAGAAAGAAAAAAAAAAACATGCTTTACATTTCAGACTGTTCTGACCACTGGGGTCTTAGAAATACTCGACCTGTTCTGTACAGAGACTGTAGGTGCAGATGTCAGCTTTGTACAACTGGAGGCATTTTTAGTGTTTTCTCTCTTTTTTTTTTTTTTCATTTCATCTAAAGGAGAAGTTTGATATTTTGTGAAATAGGCTCGTTTTTTTGTGCCAAAAATTAGATGGAAAAGATCAAAGAGCAAGAGGAACGTTAGCTTAGCTTAGCATGAAGACATGAATGAGGAGGAAACAGCGTTTGTGACTTTGTACAAGGACTGTTTCTTGGTTGGGAGCTGGGCTCATAAACTTCTTTAAAATCACAATTTATGAGTTTTACCCTTTTTGTTTTTATGTTGATCAAACTGATTTGATATAATATGTGAATTTTTGAGCTTTAGAGGTGTTGGTAGGTGGATTTTGTTACATTTGAACAAAGTGAGATTTGCTTTTTTTTTTCCTCTTTCTTCCAGTCTTTAAGCTAAAGTTAAGCTAAGATAAGCCTGTTACGCAAACGTTTTTTATGATCTTCTTCTCGTCTTAACCTTCGGCACAAAAAGCAAAAGAGATTATCTCCCAAAGTGACAACATCCTCTTCTTTTTTTCTGATTCTGCTGTTTCAAAAATACACACCAGGATTCGCTTAAAAGCAAAACTAACAAACAAAAAAAATCACTACTGTTGGCTTAGTGCATGAAAAAGCTCAGGACATCACTTGTAGAACATAATAATGTCGCTTTGTTACAGTCCACTAGGTGGTTTTTGTTTATTTCTTTTCTTTTTTTTTTTTCTTCCTGAAGTCGGACCCACTTAGGATTTTTGTCGCTGACGTTGTTGTAGAATAAGACAAAGAAGTTGCACTTAAATCCTGAGGGAAAAAAAAAAAAAAACCCATTTAATCATTTAAAAGGCCAAAATGCTCTGGTCAGTGTTCATCAGTGCCTTCCCTGCTGTTATATGTACGGGATTCGAGTAAAGCCAATAATCAGAGGTACGTGTTCACTCACTGACACCATGTGCTGCCATGAAAGGGACATTTTCATTGCGTCTCACATCGCCTTCATGTACTGTTATTACCATTATTAATATGCATTGTTTGATGTATTAGGAAGTACAGTTATTTATGTTTTTTATGTTTTTTGTTTTTTGTTTTTTTTTTTTCTCCCTCATCTAAATACATGTGTAGTGATTTAATAAGGTTTTAATGGAAATGTTTGAACTGTTTTCTAAAGGAGAGGTCAATAAAAGTGAACAAAGGAAAAAAAAAAAGTTTTTTCTTTGACTTTTTTTTTTTTTTTTTT
Organism: Polydactylus sextarius; assembly: GCA_016801845.1. Lineage (NCBI taxonomy): Eukaryota > Metazoa > Chordata > Actinopteri > Polynemidae > Polydactylus > Polydactylus sextarius. Next base: position 4,612,171 of record CM028912.1, on the reverse strand, counting down.
TTTCTTAACATCGTTGATCTGATCGTGTTTCTGGGTCAGTTCACTTTGTTTGGATGTAGATGCATCACACTATTAAAATTATAATTAAAAATTACACCAGAAGCTAAATTACTAAATTCTTGTGTAAAGAAAGAGAGATGATGTGAAGCTTTGTCACGTTTTCATGTTACAGCATCGTGTGTGTGTGTGTGTGTGTGTGTGTGTTCAACAAACATGACGTTTGACAGTTAAAGTCCTCGGGCACATTGGAGTCTGTCAAACAAAGTCTGTTCATTCAATTATGTGAAACCAGGAATATATTTACATTACTCCATATTTGCTAATTTGCATAGGTTGAGCCTGAGGAGCTTCATCCTGCTGCTGCTGCTGCTCCACCTACCACAGTCAGTCTGCTCAGTAACATCTCAAATTTATCATTGAAAGGAAACAGGCCTTAGTAGCTATAACATCTTGTTGACTAGATGGTGTTTGATATTGATAATTTGCAAGAAAAATACTTAAAAACTGTTGAAATACTGAACTAAAAATAGACTTTAAATGGTTAAAAACGGTCTTGATTGTCTCAACCTGTTAATGGCTGTAGGTTTTAAATAGAAGCTATTGTTATATTGTTATATGGTTTATTTGTCATGGATGTTTTAAACAGGATTTTACAGTAAATCGTGTAAAGTTTATTGCTTTGAATCAGTCATAAAATACTTAAATTCATTTTATAAATATGTACCACCATTTTTTTTTCTTTGTTTTTTTTTTTTTTTAAAAGAATATGACTCATACAAAGGAACTGAATAACCTGCTGTTCAAAACTATCGGGTGACACTAAAATTACCACTGTTTAAAAAACGGTTTAAAGTTTCTGTGAAATGAGAACAACACACGACATTAAAGACTAAACATCTAATTTTACTTCATGTTGTGAAACAGACGTTTAAAATAACATTCATTCCACTTTCAAAGGCACAGAAAACAGAAATTTACATTCTCCATAGTAACAAAACAAATACAATCAGGTCTATGACACATTTAAATACTTTCAACAAAGCGTTCAGTGTAAAGACGTCACAGTTTCAGTCCCAAGTTGAAGCTCCACAAAGTTTCTGATTGAAACTTAGATCTTAAAATCTTCAGGATAATCTGGCTTCTTCATCCACGATCCGTTGTCGGCACTTTTCTCTCAGTTTATTGATACTTGACATCGAGAGACTCCCAGGTTCTGTGAAGATTTTCTGTGGAAACATAGTCAGATTGTTAGACTGTGAACAAATGGATGAAGGTTGAACACGACTATTTTTTCTTATAGAAGCACAAACATTCAAGCTGAGTTGAGTTTTGAGAAAAGTTGGAAGTGTTCGGCTTCAGAAAGTAAAAGTTTTGCCGTGTATTGGTGAAACATGTGCTCAGGTGATTCAACACAGGTGATCTCACTAATTAACTGATCTACCTGCTAATTAGAACCAGGTGGTTCATGTGAACGTGAACGTTTGGAGCAGGAATGTGGCAGAAATTTTACTTTCTGAAGCCGAACACTTCCACCTCTGACGGGGAACAATCAAGATTTCAACCATAAAATAAACCTTCTGTCATGTACAACCTTAAATATCATAGGACTCATTGTAGTTGAGTCAAAAAATGTTTTCTGCAGCAGATTTATCACCTTCTTTTCTATTTTTGAAGAAATTCCTGCTAATTTTTATTGGTGGAGAATCTTTTCCAGGGTGAAACAGACTTGACAAGAAAAAGTAATTAATGGCCCAATTTTTGGGTGAATTTATCGATAAGAACATTTACGGCAAATTAACTATTTAATTGACTTTTCAAGAAGAAAAAAAATAGCCTCCCAGTTTTGACGATTCCTTACTTTTCTTCGTCCACTAGAGGAAATAAACCTCCCCTGTAACTTTACTCCTCTCACCTGCATGAAGGTGTGACAGTCCAGAGTGAAAGCTCCACATGTGATCTCTTTGAAACACCCACAAACATCAGGTAAAGAGCGAGCTCTCAGGATCTCCGGCTGGTGATGCATGATGACGGTCAGAGCAACACGGAAAAGAACTTTTGAGCCTTCGTAGAAAAGACAATCCCAGATACGCAGAACTGTCTGCGAGAGAGAGAAGAAACGAGGAAGATGTTTGCAAAATAATGTACGTTGACATCAGTGTGAAATTGACTGAACTCCAGTTTTATCTCACCTCGATCGGGAGGATATCGATGTAGAGGCAGATGAACCAACGAGACACCACCAGGGTCCATATTCCAGGATACTGGGCCATGAGTTGTCCGACTGCAGGAGCTTTAGTTTTCACCAGCTCCCCAGAACCTCCTGGTCGGTCTTCAGCCCCAACATGGCCGGACTGTAGTAGTCTGCAATACCCCACATTTAAACTGATGGTTAGTTTTGCAAGAATAATCCATGTGGAGTCCCACAAAGCTCAATCCCTGGTCTACTAGTATTCAGTTATATTACAACAAGAGATCATAGTGAGCAAACATGATTAATGTGTCTCATTATGCAGATGATACACAACTCTATGTGGTCTTTATCTTTATTAGAAATATTTCAGCTTCCTGAGCGATCTGATATCTGCTGATATCGGGAGTCATAATAAAACACAACGTCGCACCACAGGCAAATAAATTTGAATGTTATCACTGATCTTACTTTTCAGCTGCGTATAAAAAAAACCTTCAAAACAGCAGCTAGTGTCTCTAAAACAAACATCACTTCTTTTAATTTTTTTCCCTCAGAAAACAAAAAAATATGCTGAACTGCTCTCAGATCTGTCCCCAAAAACATAAACCTGTAACTTTTCCACAACTAATTTAAACTGTACAATTGATTATGTTACGTTTAAAGTTTATTCTGTTAAATTATGCCCTTATAAAGAACATACACTTTAACAAACCTTCTTCTTTTCTGTAACTAAGAACTGCTTCATTATTAACTGAGTAAATTATGTTTAATTTATTTGTTCATTGGCTTCAAAACCTGTTACATCCTTGTTTCACTGGTGTTTTCACCAATGTTGCCTGACTAGATCTTTTATCAGGACATTGTTTTAAATAAATACACAGAGTTTGGAGGTTTCATGTCAATGTCTGGATGCATGAACACCTTTAACTTCATAAAATCACCTCCCTTCTGTACCTGGGAGGATTCTGCCCAACAAAGCGTCCATGAGCCAGAAGGATTTTTCTTCATCTTTGCAGATGATGATGAGGTATCCTGCGATGAAGTTCATACCCTGGAATAAGCAGAGACAGAGATAATGTAGCTGTGTTTAAGGCGTCTTTATAGAGAGTTTATCTTTGAAATCTCCACATCGGGTTGTCAAAGCAGTTGTGATGACAGCTGATTCAGTATGAGTAATACAATTATTTACACTGTCTTATCTCATCCAAGGGATGGAGCTCAGGTTGCATCTTGAGTTAAAAGCTGTGACAATTGTCAGAAATCACAACTTTGTCTGTAATTTATTCAAATTAGCTGAACTGGGATCAGTAACTGGGCGAGGATTAGATATTTGCTGATATAACAGAGTCTGTCACAGTGCAATTTCAATTTATTTGATTTGATTCAGGTGCCTGCAGTTGATATGTGATGATATCATATACCTGTTTAACTCAGTCAGGTTATATCAGCTCACAAAATGTAATGTAAAATGTAATTCCTTTAGGATTAATAAAGCGTCTATCTATCTATCTATCTATCTATCTATCTATCTATCTATCTATCTATCTATCTATCTATCTATCTATCTATCTATCTGTCTGTAAATGCTTTTCTATGTTTTTTTATCAGTTAGAAAAAAAATAGTTTAAAAAATTCACAGACCCAACTGGACACAAAACGTTATAAAAGATACATTTGGGGAAATGGCTCCTCCTGTATTTCAGTGACTGAAGAACGAGCCCGTCCTGTTCTTTAGGTAAACACACATTATCTTCTGAGGCGAGTGTGTTTTCCACACCTGACAGTACCCCACAGCTTTGTTATGGTGTCCATATGCCACCAGCACGTTGAACAGAGCCTTCTGCAGACTTGGCTCGGCTTTACTCTGGAAGAGGACGTTGTCAGGGAAGGTCCTGTGCATATCTGCCAAAAAGGAAGAGAATTATATTTATTGATGTAATCTGAGTAAAGTGTTGACAGAAGTTGAGTCGTGCGCATGTTATTTGGATTAGAGATGAAGTGTGAAGACACTTGTATCTCACCTGTACGAATCGTTTCCTTCAGCTTGGCGTCGTGCTCCGTGGACAACAGGGACTGGTAATAACCCGGGTTACTCTCCAGTTGTTCCTGTGCGCCGCTGGCTGCCATCCAGATCCTGGCTCGGTGCTCGTTGGGCACACCTTTACGCACATACCGCTTCACTTCCAAAACAGAAGTTATACTTATATCACATCATCACAAATCACTAAAACCAAAGTGATGTTGTGACTTTGTGTTTGTCCTCTACCTGTCACGTTCTTCTCTACTTGAGGTTTGTCTTGAAGGAGCTTGGACCATCTTGTAGATCTTCTGTTGAGGACGGCGACGTACTCGTTCATCATCTCCTTATAGGGTTCGAAATCATCACGTCTCTGGAAGCCGTAGGGGTCAATCCTGTTGGGAGAAAATGCAGAAAACTTGATAAAAACTTGTGAAGTAAAAAGGTGACGGGCGGTGACTTCCCTCCCCACCCTTCTTTCTCTGTTCTACTCCCTGATGACAGACACTACAACAGCCTCTGCTGGATTAGGTTTCTGCAGCGGAGGAGATCAAATACCCGAACTGGATGACAAGTACGTTTTAGATTACTTTCATGTAGGATTATAAAAGCAGGGAGCAAAATTCGAGCTCAAAAATAACTTAAAACAAGAAGAAGAACAAGAAGAAGAGGACTGGTCGCAGCTTTACAAGTTTAATATTAAAGACAAACACAGTAACAAAGAGGAAAGCAGGTGATGTCAACGACTGGTAGCCAGAGAGGAAGAAACAACAATACATATATAATAAAAAGTAAAATAAAGGTGACAGATCAGAGGGAACAACCACATCAAAAAGAAAGACTTACCTTTCATTTCCATTATCACATGTTAAAGGCTGAGCAGCGTTTCCTTTCATCTCCGTCTCCATTGTCCTTCACGTGCTGTGATGTACAACAGTTGAACCAAGCGTTGAATTTTTATTCCTTGAAAAGAGAACTGGCTGCTGTCAAGGTAAATAACGAAGCGATCTGAGTTTCATGTGTCTCAACTTACAGCACCGAGAGAGACACAGAGAGAGGAGGGGCCACGTGACATCCACCTACCTGTGGATGTTACCTGGGTGACCTGTATTTTCATACAAAACAATTTGCAATAGAGAAACAGTAATGTTTGCACTTATACTCTCTGTCATATCACAGTCGGTGATGATAAATAGTGGTAGTGCTGCTGGCAAAAGCAATAACAAGCGATGATGATGGTGAAAACAGTAAAAATCAACAGCAATTTAAACATTTAATTTAAGTAAAATATAATTTCCTAGACAGAGGATTTGGATAAGGAGGCATATAAAGCATCATTATGATCAGAATAAATGAATAAAAATGACGATGCTGCTTTGTATCAGATCTACGTGTAAATAAGAAACTGGTTGTTGTATAAACTTTCCATGAGACCGACAGGAAGCGTTTTACTGCCCTCTGTGGCTGAAAGTTTCAAATCAGCACAGTCACACTTGATCAGTGACAGGACGACTAAACAAACATCACCGAGAGAAGAAAAATGGACAAGAAATCAAACCACTAGAGGTCAGCAAAAACAAGCTTTTTGTTTCTTAAAAAAAAAAAAAAAAACACAACACAAAGTTGGTTTTAAAAGTATTTAAAGATGCATGTGTGATTAAGCAAATAATTACAAGTGTATTCATATATTCTCTGCTCTGATCAGATGTAATTAGTGAATTTATTTAAACGTCATTGATTAAAGTCATTTATGCTTCGTATCGTATCCGTTCTCTATCTCATCAGCAACAAACGAGCTAAATACGTGTGTGATTATGGAAAAATTCATGCTTTATTCATCTTTCTTAAATGAGCAATATACTTAGGCTACTTACATGATGTATCAACAATATATTCTAATTTCACTACCTTCAGTAACACTGAACAGAATGGGCTTGAACAGAAACATAAATATTAAACAGACAGGTATTTATTTATTCATTTATTTATTCTTAAGGCTTACTTTGTTGTCCTGTTGTCGCCCTCTTTAGTGTCCTGGCATCTGAACAAAGGGCTTTGCACTGCCATAACATACAGATATGTGCCATGCAATCCTGGACCAGGAAGGAAGGACCAGGAATTTCTTAACTTTAACTGCTGCTGAGTAGACTGCTCAGAGGGATCGACCGATTTAAAAATAATAATAATAATAATAATAATAAAAACTCAATAATTAGATAGAAATTATCTTTTCAAAGCAAAAAAAAAACAGTTCATGGTTCTGTGGACAGGACTGATACATTTAGGATTCAAACCCGCTCGACTGCCACTATCCAGACAAATGAATATTACAAACCGATATCAGTTTTCTAAATTAAAGCACTGTCTTGTGAAACCATCCCGAGGCGAAGTAAAATGTGTTTAACATGCTTTCGATGAGAAGCTCACAACTTCATGACTTGACAGATCCACCTAACATTTAAACCAACGGCATCATCCACAATATTGAGGCATCTCATGAGAGATTTTCTTTTTTTTTTTTTTACATTTCCTGTACATAAAAGAAATTTTTTTTTCTTTTCGCATTTATAAATTCAACATATTTATATTATTCTTCATATAGCTCTCTTTGTAAACTGTCCCAATAGATACAGTATGTACAGTAAAAACTGCAACAGTTGTGTTGGTGCTGGTGTAGCGAGCACTCTGTCCCGAAGTTAGAGTAAGACATGGGAACTTTTTGCACAGTCACTCAGAGCTTCATATAACAAAACAAAGCTGACTAGGAAGAATATTAAAACACTCTGCTTTCTCTTCTCCAATCCGTTTTGAGTAGACACAGCCAGTGAACCTCCCCTCAGCGCTGCGGTGTCCGTCCCTCGTTAGAAGTAACGGGGCTGTGGCCTGACAGGTAGAGCTCCTCCTCCTCCTCCTCCTCCTCCTCCTCCTCTTCTTCTTCCTCCTCCTCTGGGAGCAGAACAGAGGAGCGTCCAGGATACTGAGAATCCAATCCAACACGAGAGAATCTGTCGACGTCCACATCACGCCTCAGTCTCACGAGGACGAGGAGAAAAAAAAAAAAAAAAAAAAAATTGCGGCCAGTTGTTCTCATAGTTTTTACTCAGCTCCCTGAAAGGTGGTTTCCTGACAGTTTCAAGTGCTTCTGTTTTCTCTACAATTTTCACTTTTTTTTTCTTTTTTCTTTTGTACAAGTCTTAAAAAAAACTATGAAGTCACTGTAAAAGAAACAACGTTCTGGCTTTTTTTTTTTTCTTTTCCAGAGTTGTTGATTGGATTTAGAGAGTTTTACGTTTTGATCCTGTTACAATTGGTCGAGCGAATTCCACAAAATCATCTATAAGGACCGGCCACGCTCCTGAAGAGAGAAACAACAAAGAAATCATTAGTGTGGCGGTGATGGAGCGAAACTCTGAATCTGAAGGAAATACTCTGTCGTTAAAGACTCACCTTCCTCGTCGTAGTTGGACATGTCGTCTGCAATCATGTTGCCAAAGTCCAACAATAGGTTCCACGTGTCCTTAGGGATGGATCGTTTATGATGTTCCTATGAATGAATAAATCCTGGTCAATATGTTGGCGCATGTATGGTTTCACACACTTGTTTTAAATCTTTTTGTGTCTCTGTAACCCAAAAATGTCTTGACAGCTACTTCTATTACGTCGCACTGGAAATCACTGATGGACAAGTGAGTTAACACGTGTCCTGAAGGTCCAAGAATAGAGCAGGTTTTCATTCCAATCAAACACCGTCCAGTGTGTGTGTGTGTTGCTCTTTGACTCAAGTTGTGCTAAGCAGGGCGGTGTAATGAAAACCAGCATAGCCTGAAGCCTTCTGGGGCGCAAGTTCTGCCTCATCCAACCTTTATCTATTAATATCAATTCTGTTGCTTCAACTCGGGGCATGTGGTGATTTCAGGCATCATTTTGATCACAGTGCAACATTTAAAATGTGTTTTGCGCTGCATATATAACTGGTTGGCACAGTGTGGTGTTGCTGACTCACCAAAAGGAATCTATTCCAAAGATCAAGGAACTTAAATCGTCCTGAGAGAACCAGGTTCCAGTAGGCTACGGCCATCTCCAAGTCTGCAAACGCACATAAAAGAAGAAAACTTGTTTGTATCAGTGATATTATTGTGCACGTTGTTTATATTATTATTGTCTCTCTGCTTACCTAGACCCTTCTGTCCAGGATTTTTGGCAAAGTTAAAGGTGAACTGATAGAAATCCTTAAACTTCCCACTATCTTTTAGCTCCTGCTCTAATCTTGGCAAAATGGCCTTCAGTTTTTCGGGGCTGTCACACCTAAAATAAAAAAAAATAATAATAAATTAAAAAAAAGAGAGATAAAAATGTAAATGATCACACACTGACCGCTCCAACAAGTTGCAACATGGCCACATTGATACTGATGACAAACTGGCTGAAGTTAACTCTGACACATGAACCTCAAAAAGTCAAAACACTGCAGCTCTTCCATTGACTCATTCCACGAAGACACAGAATACTCGAGCTGTGGTTGAGCTTTGAGTCTATATATAGACACCAGCCTTCCCTCCCTGGAGCTACATTAAGAGACTGACCATGCGAAGATACTTCCAAGACGCAGTGTTTATGTGTCCCACTTCGTAGCGCGTCGCACGCTGCTGATGTCAACACTCACCCCAGCTCTGTCATCCCCTCCAGAAACTCCTTCTTGGTGAATTCGCACTGAGTGGCAGCGCGAAACTTCCACGCTACGACCAGAACGGTGATGCTCGCTGGATCCAGCGACAGATCGTCACAAAACTGCTGGATCCCATCGATACCGATCTTATTCTCATCCTGGGGATCTATCAAGACAAAATACATAACGTTGACATCTATAATTTTTTTACAAAAACACCTCTACTCTGGTAAACACTTTATGTTACAGTGTAAAACCACTTACCTTTGTAGCGATTGTAGAGCTGCTCCAGCTTTTTTCGGTCTACTGAGGTTTTCATGGATTCCTTACAGTAAAGATCTGGGTTTTGAAAGTAGTTATCGGTGGCGACTTCTAGTTTCCAGTCATTCTGTGTGAGGCAATACACGGCTGTCTTCTCCCCAGCCTGTGTGAAGGACATGAACTGCCGTACCTTGTCCCTCTGTGAAGACTTCAGCTTATGCTGTGTAAGTACAGGACAGGGGCTGTCAGACACCGGCCCGATCAGACCAGGCAGCACAGACAACAACACGCAAACACAGACTGATACACAGACGAAAACGCACAACGAGACGAGCATTCAGGCAACAGTAAACAGAAACGGACAGGAAAGACCGGGAGACACCCAGAGACGCTCCGACACATAGTTAAAAGGTTCGTCCGTTGTGCCGACAAACAAACATTACAGGAGGTGAACCGCTGTGGCGTTAAGTACGTCCTATCCAAAAGCAACACAGGCTTTTTCTGAAGGGGGGGATGTTGTGGATTCTCAAAGCACATGCTGTACCCCAGAGGGCCCCACAGATAACTACAGTCACAGATGTAACATGAGCAGGGAAACGGGATGCCATCACTGAGACCTAGAGGTGCAACAAGTCTGGAGTGTAACACAAGCACCATGCCAGAAATACTTGGCAATATTTAAAAAAAGAAACAAAAATTAGGCTAAATGACTGAATATTGTGAAAATACCTTACGGACAGTGATTATTTTGAAATGTGCGGATTAAAAATTTAAGATATAAGTGACGGAGTCACTCAAGTAAGTTCATTAAAATGTAATGTGGCATAAACAATAACTTTGCTTATTCAAAAACTGAATTTTCAATCAATTTGTAAATTTTATAGATCACACAATCGATCAATTAATCAGAAAATGATTCGTCGACTGTTTTGACAGTAAATTTATCATTTTACCCAAATAAAAATCTGTGTTTCATAAAATCAACTGACTATTTAACTATGATTTATACACTTGATTAGGAAAAAAAAACAAGACTTCTGATGATTTAATTATGGGGAACATGACTGGCATTTATCATTAAAATCATGCGTATTGATCAAAAACATCAGTTAATCAAGAAATCATTACAGAGATTAAATGATTACAGTCTCAGCTGATTAATCAGCAATTATTTTGGTAAAAAAAAACATTTAACACTGATCATTTTACAAGTTATGTGACAGTAACATGAATGATATATGTATTGATGAAGAAACTGAAAGTAATCAATAAGACATGGTTTAAGTCTCTGGGAAACTGAGTAAATTAACAGTAGATGAATTGATAATGTATATAATGTTACTTATAATAATCAGCAGCTCTATTATCTGTGTTTATCTTGAGATATCGATAATAAATCACCGTGCCATCTCTTCTCAGTAGCTGCAGTAACCGAGCACTTGCACTTCACAGAAGAGCAGCATTTCCTGAAACCGGAGACTAAAACACAGTGAGTTAACCGAGCTGCTAAACACTTCTCCGACCCAGACTGATTTCTGTTAATAAAAACAGATATTAAAGTCAAACGTCTGTGCTGACAACAACAACACGGATTACTGTGTCACCAAGCGTTGGTAGCGTTGTGTTAGCATTGTCTACATACCAGCAGCTAGTAACTTCTCCTCCGGCTAACGTTAGCTAAGTTAGCCTGAATGTATGACTGACATTAACGATGAGGTTTAATACCACAAGACCAGAGTGTCAGCGTGGTTGTAGATATGCCAGGATTTCACTTAAACCGCCCGGAGTGTGTCCGTGTTTCAGGTCCAAAGGCTGACCTGCTCACAGCCGAAGTTACCAGACTGCCAAAAAGGGACGTGTAGCTAGCTAGCTGCTCTCAAAATATCAACTGACCTTCCCTGTTATAGCAGCGAACACAACTAACTGACCATTGTAGGCTTTTTAAAACGCGACACGGCGTGTACTTTAATAATGCGACAGTAGCTTTGAAGGTAAACCTTAATGGCACTAACGCCAATGCCTGGGTTTTGTGTTTATTTTGGTTACCTACCATTTTTACACCCGCTGTTTGACCAGTTTGGTAGCCCGACTGTCGTTCATTGTGCGCATGCGCAGAAGTAGTCGAGCTGCTATTAAAGGTTTCAGTGGAAAGATGAGGTTTACAGCTGCAGATCTGCACTGATGCTTCTTTTTATTATCGATTACCATTAAAATACTGTCTTACACTTGTAGTATATAAGTGTTAGTACATATTAGAAAAGTCTCCCAGTGTAACACATAACATAACATAAGAAACACCACAAACTTTAACAGGAAGCTTCATCAAAATCAAACACTTCTATGAGACACTATATATAAAACTATATTATAAACATTATAACTATGATAATATCATTTATTATAGGGCTATTATTTACAGATGTGTTAGTCTATAAAATAAATTAGACACTTATGTTCTGAAATGTCTGTTTTTTACTGCAAAATGAATTAATTTGAATTAAAAATAGACTAATTTAATTCATGAAGCAGAAAAGATACTGACTGATTGACAACAGTGTGACAAAATACATTTATATTTAATGAATGAACCTCTCACCACAGGCCTAAAGTTTCCCAATTAAAAGCTTCCTAATTGAGGTTAAAGTCATATGGAGGGTGGGTTAAGATGTACATGTGTGTGGGAAGAAGAGAGTAAAACGTTTCTGCTGCTTTGTTGTTGTTTTACCATGTTCATCACAGGAAATCTCCTCCCCACCCCCCACCCCCCACCCCACCAATCAAACAGAGACCCACTCATCAGCATCACCAGCCCAACGAGCTCCACACAACACAGAAATAAGCTGTTGATGTTGTTGTAACAGATACATTAACAGCTGATATTAAAATGAATTAATTCAATTGACAGTTTTATCAAAATCAAACTAATCTGAGTTAATTCAAACTCACAGAAGCAGCAGTAACGAAGGTATTTTTTATTAATATCCACAACTAAAATGACGATATCAACAGACGTTTAAAAGGTTTGAAGATGGTTTGTGTTTATTTATTTTATATTAATCCGTTTAATCGAATTATTAGATAATAAATCTGAGGTCAGAGTGGAAACAACGGCTTAATTTTGTGTTTAGTTCAACTTCTATCGTCTTTTGAAGTAAAGTTTGTCATCAAAAGTCTTTTACCTCGTTCCGTTGTTGTGTCACACTTGTGTCAGTGCTGAGGAATTAAATCCACATAGAAGTGAGAAAAAAAAAAAAAACATGCTCATCTTACCAGAATAAAACATGACCGTCTGCGGAGCAGATAGGAGGCTCAGCTGAACTTTATCTCATGTGAAAATGAATCCACCCTTCAATAAGTGTGAATTTCACACAGAGCGCCGTGGCTGATAGAGTATCTGTCGATGTCAGCCTTCCCTTTTTTTTTTTGTAGACTGAGGAAGGCTCAGAAAGAGACGCCTGAGTGGAGCAAACACACTTCAGGCTCGTACGGTCACGTTAGAGCTTGTAAACTAACACAATGTAATTTAAAATCACATTAAACTGCTGCTACACGATGATAATAAATAGTTTCAGCGCAATTCAGAACATTTTAACTTTAATGAGGGTTAGAAAGCATCGATTCAAGCTCAAATTAAACTAATAAATTAGTATTTAAATCCATTTTATTTACTCTGTTATTTAAAAATACTGTTAAAATGTGTATTGGTGAGTTGATTGTTTCGATCTTTCTTATTCAAGTGCTTCAATTTACTTTATAAACCTTGGATACAACTTTAAATTTCAAGTTGGTATTTTTATCTGTTTAGTTAGATAAAATCATACACTTAGTTTTTTAATTTTATGGTAATTAGATGATATATTTAGACTAAGATATGACAAAAAAAAAAAAATTACAAAAACATGATATTTAAAAGTTGACAGACGGTTATGGTTTGTTCATTAAAGTTTTGGAAATGACAGATGATTTGACTGAAAACCAGAGAAAATAGATGAAGTGAAAAGAAAGAGTGTCGTTACGTGTGTGACGAGACATTTTACTGGCTTTAGTTTGTCTAGAAAATGAGGAAGAAGACAAACTTACGGGGAAAGTGAAGTTGATTTGATACAAAGTGGTTCTCACAAAAGCAACGTCGACGAGCTTCACGTCTGTCAGAGCAGAACAGGGAAATGTTTTTCATGACAAATAGAGTTAACTGTGGTAAAACACTGCACCACAGTTTCTTAGCAGTATTTTGACACAGGATCATAGAAAGTTTGTAAAATATCTTTTTCTTTTAACTCAGACGTTGAAACGAACAGATAATTCATTAATTAGAGATCAGTGGTTTGATTCACGTTTTCCTCCTGACACTAACCTTATAACGATGCCTTATAATTGCGGTTTTATTTTTGATATTTATCAATAATTTGTTATGTTTTTATTATGAATGTGGTTGACGTCGTGGTTATTTACAGGCTCAAACAGTCGTAGCAAATGTCAGCGCATAGTGAGACGGATGAAAGTGAAAAGTACCATGTGACTGTGAAACTTATTTTCAATTTCAGTAAAAGGAAAACGTCGATAGAGTTGGAGTATTACACAAATCATGTTGAGAAAGATTGTTTTCATGTATTTTTTACAAGAGAATATATTCTCAGTAAACATTGTGTAATAATGATGATAATTACTTTAAAACAATTCACTTGTTTTTACTGTTTTTACTTCCTTGTTTCTCTGAGGAATAAATAAAAACAAAACCAAAATGAATTTTAAAAAATCAGTATTAATATATCAGCTATGTATGATGGAGTATTAAGGGAAAAAAAAGTCAAAAATAAAGTCAAAATGTTAGGAATAAAGTAATTAGAAGTAATTAGAACATTTTTAAAAATATTTTATATTATTGTCCACATTTTAGGACGTGAATCTTTAAATTTCAACTTTATCCTCACATTTTTATTTCTTATGTGTGACTAATACTTCTATAATATTTATTATCCACTTTATTATTATTATTTTATATTGTAATTTCTTGTTTTTCCTGTTTAATTCATATCCAACCACAATGTGCTGTTTTTTGTAGCTTTTACTACATTGGCAGGAATATAATTATGAGTATAAATAGAAAACATCATTATTTTTTTTATGAATGAATGATAGTAATTTAAATACAACTAAATGTAAGTTTCCTCTGTGCAGGTTTTTAAATGATATAGAAGCAGCTTTATAACATATTTGCTGCAGGTTCAGACTAAAATCTTGGTCTTGGTTGATATTTTGATCCTTCAGGTGCAGACAGGAGCTTGTTTATGCTTCAAATTATGCATTTTTGTTGTTGTTTTTGGCTGCAGCCTAAAGTTTACCTGCAGTCAGAAGATGTGTAGTCTTGCAGTGAAACCCGGTCTCCTACTCCTGTACAGTAGATGGCGGTGCGTGCATCTGTGAGCTGCCTGCAGCTGCAGGTTGTGGGCATGAACCACTTTGACTGCTTTGCTTTCGTCTCGTCGATGCTGTCCAATCAGACTCCTCTAAAGCGAGACACCGCCAAGATCAGATTGTGAGACGCGCTGTTGTAGCAAGGCTAACAGGGAGCGCATAGAAAACAGGGCTAACAAACACTTTGCTAACTTGCGAAGTGCACCGGTAAGCTGCAGTTTATTTACGGTTTCGCTTTCAAGTTGCCGCGAAACAAAACTTCTTCGTGTTAAATATATGCGTTGCTAACTGTTGGGCGTAAAACGTTTCGCCGCGAGACACTTAAAGCTAACTTTTATTTTTATAAAATGCAGCTAATTGTGGTAGTGTTATCGATGACAGCTGTGGATTAGCTCAACCGCTAGCTACTAGCTAGCGAAACGCCAGTTGGCTAACAAAGCGCCGGTGGTCTCGCTCTTTTCAACCGTAATAGCGAGTTAGCTCGTCGCTAAAATAACCATTAGATATTTGCTAACTGGACGAAATGCAAATATTATACTCTATGCGTTAACTTTAACGTAGGTTTTCACAAGTTGCTAACTTATCGTTTCTAGCTAGCAACTAACGGGGTCATCATAAGCGGGTCTTTTGGTTAAATATAGCGGAGCTCGATGATTGTGATCGATCGGTTACATTAACGTCTGTTATTCGAACGTTGCCATTATTATTTTTTCCCCCGAATCTTTTAAAAGCAGTAACGGTCGTTTCTAGAACGTTTTTAAAACATTCGACACCAGTTACGATTCATTCGACCAAAGTTACTTTTCATTGAAAGTGGGAATTCTTATTAAATTAAATCAAATAATTAGCTTGTTTATTTTTTTTTATATATATATAAGTAGTTGAATATTAGATGCTGATATAAGATAAATATAATGTAAGTTTACAACGACCGTGTCACTGTTACTGTTTGCTGACTAATGGAGATGTGACAACAACAGGACTGTCAATAAAGTAAATACAAATGAACCGATTACTAGTTAAAAATATGTCGAAAGTTGTAGGTAATTATATTTGGGTGCGAAATAAAAATAGATCACAATATTAACAGTCAGATTGAGGTGTGTGTTGTCTCTATTTTTGATTATTTTAACTTAATGTGTTTGTTTTTTTTTCTCCATCGGTCCGTTTCTATTCAATTGAAGTCCGATCACTTTTTTTTTAATGCATCTA
Source organism: Polydactylus sextarius (assembly GCA_016801845.1). Taxonomy (NCBI): domain Eukaryota; kingdom Metazoa; phylum Chordata; class Actinopteri; family Polynemidae; genus Polydactylus; species Polydactylus sextarius. The sequence continues at coordinate 4,596,409 of CM028912.1, read as the reverse complement.
CTCTTAATTGATCAATGGAAATTGTGGCATTATTTACTGTACAACGACAATATATAGAAACCTAAAGAGTAAATAAGATCGAGAGTTAAATATTTAAGACAAATAAAATATTTTATCCCATAAATTAAGTGTAAAATTGTTAAAAACTACTTCGACATTACTTAGTTTGTTTCCTGTTTGGAAGGGATTTAGACCTCCTCTTCCTCCATTCTCAAATGCCAACAACAACAGCCGTCGAAGACACAGGAGAGTGCACTCGTAAGTGCACAAAATCACTAATATTAACTTTAAGCAACTTGGGACGTGAACCCACATTTCTTAAATATTAACCCATGTTAAAGATTATGAGGAATTTGCAGCGCGGAACGAATAAATGCTAAATTTTCATGCGAATCATTTCAAAACGTGCAGAAGCTAACTAGCTAGCTAACGCAACTAAGCTTGGATGTAACGCTAACTGTTAGCAGGGAACAGTTAGCTAGCTGCATTCAACAAAAGATTGATCAGTGCTATGGTGGTATGATGTGAATGATGTTACTACTGCATGCGTCCGTAATATCTATAACCGTGTGGTGTTATTGCTTTAGTCGCTTAAGTAGTTTTTGCGCTGGCGTGATGAAGTTAGCATGTTAGCGTGACCTGTAGCAGAAGTTCGACGATGTCTCTCCTCCGGACGTGCTCGGTACCTGAAGTAGGCCTTGTGCACACTTAGCGTAGTAAAAGTTGTGAGCATCCAAGGGATGGATTAATGTGGTTTTTATGCATCCACGGTGCTTTCCGAAATACTTCCTTAAAGGTTCATAGAAATGAGCTTCGTTGTGAATAAACACATTTTCCGTCAATTTTGTCTTGTAAGCAGAACACCGGGTAACTCAAGCTAACCACAGTGATGTAGCTTTGTATAGTGTGCTGGCAGCAAGCAAGACTAAACGGGCCTTACTTCACAAATAAGTTTAGTTTGATTGGTTTTTAAAAATAGATAAATACAAGATCTTTAACCTGGGAATACATTGTGCACAAATGTAATGTTTTGATGAAATTTGAATCTTAAAATACTTTTCTCCTTTTCTTGTCTTTAGGGGTCTGAAGAGTAACAAATAGAAGAAAATTTTCTTTTCAGCCTGAAGCTTAACTCCTCCGGTCCTTTGGGATCATGGCTAAAGATGTAAGTAATTATACACAAGATCTCCACAGGTTCACAGCAGGGATGCACCAATATATCAGTCAAATAGCTGCATCGGCCAATATGCTCCTCGTTGACTACAATCAGCCTTTTGGTAAATGAGATCGAATTCACCACCGTCAGAGGCCGATGTTCTAGTTATTTATGGTCCGACAGTCAGACTCAGACAGTAATACCAACATACACAGATGAAAATGGCCGCACAAGGCCGTGTGACATAGGAAGGTGAAAGATGCCGTGTACGCGTGTAGCTTGTTTTCAAAGTGAGTTTAACATATTTTCAAAGACAAATCAAGTTATTGAAGATTGTTTTCATGAATTTGTACAGCAGAATATATAGTTTAATGATAGGCTTGATTACTTTAGAAAAATACTCATTTTTTGGTTTCTCAGTGGAACAAATAAAGCCAAATTGTAACAACATCATGCCCCAAAAAACTCAGTATGCTATTTATTGGCCAAATTTAGTTTTAAATATCAGTATTAGTACAGAATTTCAAACTCGGTGCATCACTAGTTAATGGATGTGTAGTTTACGTCACCTTGTAAGCAACTGCAGGTAAACTTAGATGAAAGTCTATCTGTTACCTTGCTATAACTTACATAAGACAGATCCCAGTATTTTATGTTGTGTTGCTCTATCGTTTTTTGTTAAACTGGACTCATGCTGCATATTTAATGTTGTGAGATTGAACTAAGTTGTCGTTCCTCTGCAGGTTGGTCTGATTGAAACAAATGGAGAGCTGAAGGTTTTCATCGATCAGAATCTGAGCCCCAGTAAAGGTACAGATCACACAGTGTTTAAATGACCTCTAATATACAGTGTGGTTTGTTAATCCTACAGGAACATAACGCTCCTCATGTGCAAATCTGTGTGCCGGTAGCTGAACGATAGGGGGCAATGGAGTTTCAGTCAACTGCTCAGCTCATTTCTCGTCTTCTCATGTCTTCTGTTAGGTGTCCTATCTTTGGTTACTGTCCAGCCTACAGCTGCCCCTGTGGCCAAACAGCTACTACCAAAAACCCTAGGGCCATCCAATGTGAACGTTGCTGCACACATGCAACATGTGCCACACATGGTGAGTGATGCTTGATCAAACTTAGGCTTCTGTGATTTTTATTACCACATTTGTATAAGATTCTAGACCCTCTCAACGGATCAGAATTATAAATAGTCTGTGACCTGCAGATGTAATTTTGAATAGATGTACTCGCTGGGTTTCTCAGCTGTGTCTTATTGTTGTGTAAGCCCCCTCCATTATCATTGTGAGGTGACCGGGCAGAGGGTTGGTGGAGGCAGTTGATCCTAAGCTTATCAACTCTACAGTCAGCAGGATTACACCCATCATCCCATTATACTGTATACATGGAATGTATACATAACGGAAATCAGCTTAGATAACACCTTAGTTAAGGAATAGATGTCTGAGATACCTCACCTCTATTAAGGATGACAATTGTAAGCAATGTCTTTCAAACCGATCAGCAGCCATGCTAATGACTGATGAATGGTCGCTCATTTAACATGTCTGACATAATAAATATGTCATTTTCCAGATGTACATGAGACCGAGACCCAAAAGCCTTTTTTTCCATCTCAGTGTTTCCCAGTGACCTCAATAAAACCTCAATAAGACTGTTGATATTTACTCTCCCTTATCCACTCGTGTCATGCAGGTGATTGGAACACCCCAGAGGCCTACGGTATCAAATACCATATTGGTAAATAGTCCACATACACCAAGTTCACAGTTCCTCACTCAGAGTCAACCATCCGATGCCTCTCCGTGGTCTTCAGGGTAGGTATTCAAAATGTCCCTTAGGTGAATAAGTTTTAAGTTCAGAGAATGTCATCGTAATAGTGGGGTGTTGTCTGGGTCCTGCTCTGTCTACAGAAAACGTGGCAAAAAAGGGGAAAAGAATGGGAAGGGCTTGAGGCATTTCTCCATGAAAGTGTGTGAGAAAGTGCAGAAAAAAGGAGTGACCACCTACAACGAGGTGGCAGACGAACTGGTTGCAGAATTCAGCTCCTCAGACAACCACATGTCGCCCAATGACTCAGTGAGTGCTTCAGCTGCATGACATTTTTTCACAATTAATCATACACTTCTGGTTTAAACAAGTGTAATGTGCTGCTGGATTTTACAGTGAACCTTAAAGCAACTTGAATATCTTAATAATCTTGTGTTGCTTCCTTTTTTTTAAAGCATGTGTATGACCAGAAGAACATTCGGCGGCGTGTGTACGATGCACTTAACGTGCTCATGGCCATGAACATTATCTCTAAAGAGAAGAAAGAAATCAAGTGGATTGGCCTGCCCACCAACTCAGCACAGGAGTGCCAAAACCTAGAGGTACAAACATCTGGAGGAAACTGCTCTCGTATTAGTCAGTATGGAGAATATCTACTCTCTAACACTGTTTGTTATTGCTCTTAATCATTTTTCCTTTGTATGAACTACAGGTGGAAAGACAAAGGCGGCTGGAGAGGATTAAGCAGAAACAGTCACAGCTTCAGGAGCTTATACTGCAGGTGGGAATCGGTTGAATGCTTGTACTTGTGTGTTCAGGGGTCTTTTGACGTGTCGCTTCTCCAGTGACGGTGCCAGTTCTGCTCAAGCTAATGTGAACCATAGCAAATGTAACAGTGCCAGTGATACAGAAACTACAGCGATACAGGAACTGAGTTTGCTCAGCTAATGCTGCTTCTGTGCTCCTCTTTGCTTGCGAGGAAAACATTGTGCTAGTTTGAATAATGATATAAGTTTTCCTCTTTTTTTTCTAAATCCAGACAGTTTTTTTTTTTAATGTCACATCTGTGATCTTAAGTTTTCAAGTTTCCATCTTTCCTTGATCTTGTCTCACAGCAAATAGCTTTTAAGAACCTGGTCCAGAGGAACAGACAGACAGAGCAGCAGGCAAACAGACCTCCACCTCCCAACTCCATCATCCACCTTCCCTTTATTATCGTCAACACCAGCAAGAAAACTGTCATCGACTGCAGCATCTCCAATGACAAGTATGTGCTTTTACTTTTCAGCATCTTTGTTTTATTTAATAAAAACAAAAGAACTGTGTTGACGATATTATGTGAAAATATGTTGAATCTCTTGATGTCACAAGGACACAATTATCACATCAACATGTCTCGACTTCAGCTAAGCAAAGTATCGTCATCTGAGCATAAATGTGTCACATGCTCTCGGTTGTTAAAACTTAAACAGCCACATCGGCATCAAGTTGTAATGTCTAAGAAATGTTTATTTGTTTATGAGCTGCTCCTTGGATCAACAGTCAAACCTGAATTATTTTGGTGGGAAATGTAATTCACTGCAGTAATCGTTAAGAATATCACAAAACCATTGATGCCTCTAATGTGCATTGGAGCATTTTATGGCTCCTAAGTGTTTCTTTGAAACCTGTAAAGTTTGGAGAACTAAGTAGTAAATTTCCTCTTGGCCAACCGAAGGTGAATCACGTTCTTTTAAATCTCTTCACTTTAATATGCATCATTTTGGATTGAAAACTCTCCAAACCTCTAGATGTGACCTTTTTTTTTTTTTTTAAACCGTGCAAAGTTAACATTTCACATGGTTGCATGTGTCCAAGTGTATAATAACGATAAGTCTGTGTTGGTGCCCATGTGGCGTGATTAGTGTGTTATCCTTTAATGGACGTGTAGTTTTCTTTTCTTCACAGGCTCAGTCGGTCTCTCTCTAGTTGCACTTTCATCATCGGCGTAACAGATGATGAAACATGCATAAAATCCGTTTAGCTTTGACACTGTCCCAAAGACAAAGCAGCGTTGTAGCTGATTTTAAACACAAAATGGATCAGAGTGTAGGTAGTGGGAAGGCTGACTGAGCCTGTGAAGAAAAAGAAGAAGAAAAATGAATAGTTTTGGTTTAAAGTTCCTCAATGAAGGGAAGAAACATAAAACCCACAGGGGCTGACGCACGTCCCAAAACACTGAGCTCCTCCCTGCTTCTTCTCCTCGGCTCTTAGATGTGAGTAATTGCTCAATGGAGGAGAATAAAATGGTCCTCAATTTCAACTCTGCCTGTAACATGGTGAAACAGGAACTCCCTTACACAAAAAGGAAAAAAAAAAAAAAGGGTGCAACCAAAATCATGTGCCCGTTTTGAGAAAGCTGGTGGCATCAGTGCTGCTGAGTTGTTGTGACGCAGTGTTTCCACGTTCTCTTAGTGTTTACCTGCAGTTATATAGCAGTCGAAATGTGATTTTAAAAAACACACTTTTCTTTCTCATCTGCAGGTTCGAGTATTTGTTCAACTTCGACAACATGTTCGAGATCCACGATGACATCGAGGTGCTGAAACGTATGGGCATGGCCTGTGGTTTGGAGGTGGGAAAGTGTTCTCCAGAGGATCTGAAGGTTGCACGTAACCTGGTGCCCAAAGCTCTGGAGCCCTACGTTATAGGTCAGTGTCTAGTGAACGTCTCGGCTCATTTTGATATCAGTGATACAGTAAACCAAACTGTTCCTGCTTCACTGTAAAAACACTTGATTAGTGAAGCATTTGAAACCTGTTTTTTATTATGAAACACCTGCAGGAAGTGAAGCTCTAAGCAGAAGCATAACAAAGTTTTTATTAGGCACCGGTTAGATTGTTTGAGCTGATCCAAACTGCCACTCCTTTGTTTTTAGGGACACATACTTTGAATGTGTTCAAGGCGACGGTTACAGAGACTTGGTTGGTGCAGAGTCAAGTTCAGAAATGAAATTAGTCTTTAATGATCCTGATACTCAGCCAAGTCTTTACTCTTATGTTTAATAAGAAAAAGAGTCTCCTAAACACATACTTTACAAAATTAAACGTCTTCAAAAGGGAAGTTTAAAGTGCTGATTTTGCTAATGTGACTGTGCCTTTATGCCCCTCAGCCTGGTATTAAAACCACAAAGTCGAGTTGATAAAAGTACAGTTTTTTCAGTTTTAAAGGGAAAATATTCCCTGTTTTGATTTCATTAATTGTTATCAACTGATTTTTATAACTTGTATAGTTTTGCACAATGAAGTGTAACCGTGACGACCCTCTGAGCATGATGTAATTTATCAAGTACAACTCCTGTTCTTTTATTTTGTGATCACATTAAGAAAAAGAAAGTGATAAAAATTCAATCTGTCTGGAGGAGATTATTATTATTATTATTATCATTATTATTAAACTTTCTGGGATCAATCTTTTGTTAGATAGAAACAGTGACAGTAACATTAGTGTGTCTGCAGCAGTAAGTCATATTTATTAAGTCATATTTATACAGTTTAATGTATTTTCTGTCTTTTTTTTTTTTTTTTTTCCAGAGATGGCAAAAGGTCCCATCAGTAATGTCTACATCACTGGAGGATCCTCAGCTAATGGAGCCCGTTACCCTGCAAGGTGAGAGGTGTTACCTGCAGTTGAAGCAACAAACATGACAGGAGGAGGCCGTTTTATCAGCCTTTTCATGTGTTTTCTAACTGATCAATACTATCATCCTGTCCTCTCTTGTAGTGACGGTTGCACCGACGGCACCATGGCCTCCAGCTCGAACGACTCTCACTACAGCGGGTCTCGCGTTGAGACTCCAGTGTCGTACATGGGCGACGAAGACGACGAGGACGAATACGACGAGAACGACGACGAAGACTAAAGACCTGTCTACGCCTCGCCGCTCTAACAAGCACAGTCCTTCAAACCACCTTCACCTTGGGGAAAAATTTAGTTCCCGTTTGTGTGTGCTTCTTCAGCCTCCCCCCCTCCCTCCTCCTGTTTTCCCCCCCATGCCTGTATTTCTGTCAAGCTTTCTCAGGGGTGTAGACGAAAAATTGAACAGAGGTGCATATGGCACCCATCCTTTTCTGCTCCTGCTCCTGAATCACGTGCACCTGCACTACAGCTCTGGGGGAGGTGTTGTCCAAGGGAACTGTGGTCTGTGGCCCAGCCACCACGCTGAAGTCTTTGTATGTCTAATCCACTCCTCAATAAGCCATCCCACTAAAAAAGAAGAAAAAAAAAAAAAGAAAAGAAAACCCTCTGTAAAACCTACTGCTGTTGGAGAATGTATAATGTACTTGTTTGAATAGTTATACCTATTATTTTGCAATCACATATGGCAGACATGATCAAAATGTTACAAGATGGCCAAAGTGTCTTCTTAACGTGCTGTGTTAGTGCAACACCATGGATTCTCAATGGCCTAATACAGTTGCCATGGCATCTCAGGATGGGGCTCCATCAGATGTGATGATACGTTTTTTTTTTTGTTTGTTTTTTTTTGTTTGTTTATTTGTTTTGTTTTTGTGTTCTGGGCAATTATTTGAAATAGTTTCTTATCACCCCATTGTGTTGGGCTGGCTTCCTTCTGTTCTGTAGGCAGCTGCTTTTCTTGATCTTGTTTGCTAGTTTTTTTTTTGTTTGTTTTTTTTTTTTTTTTGTTTTTTTTATTTCTGGAGTTAAGGAATTCTCCCATCACCGCCCTGTTTAACGCCTTGGTAGTGTTTACAAAATAATGGCACCAGCAAGGTAAGGACTTTCATAACCCAGGCTCCTGATAGGTAAATAAGCTTTTTTGTTAATTACGTATATGAATATTACGATTGTAGCTTATAGTATCCTTTAGAGGCCAGTGGTAAAGATAGACCTTCAAAAATTATTGATGTAACAAAAAAAAATATGTGTGGTTGTGTAGATCTTGACGTGTTCCTTCAAAGATCTCCCTTTTAAAACTGAGCAACACATGTACTGACTCTTCCAAATACCTTTTCTGTAATCTAATATAAGTTTGCAAATTAAATATAGATTGTTTTACTAAGTTTGTATCTATATTTTATGCAAGTTTGATGCTGCAACAACAACAAACACACAAAAAAAGAAGATATGTGTCTTATGTTGAAATCAGACAGGTTTCTTCTAACTCGGTGCATCCGTTTACTGAAATAACTCAGTAGCCTTTAATAGGCTCTAATGGGTTTTTTTTTTTTTAAAAAAACAAGCCCATCCCATGGCTGAACACTAGCTCCTACATATCCATGTTGCTGGGAACTGGTGGGTTTGGGAGGTGTCTCATCACAGCAAAAGCCTCAAGGCAACAACTGCATGTTAGAAACTCAAGAAGTGGATGACTATGAGGTGAGAGCAAATACTTCTTTTATTTTATATAAGCTCCTTTTATTCAGGTTCAAACTGTAGTTTCACGTTTGATGTGTTGTATTTAATTTTAATACAGACATGGATTTACTCAGGCAACCGCTGACATTGACACTGGGCCCTATTTTCAATGAGGTGTGTCCAAATGTTTTTGACATGGAGAACCGGTAAGGGCCAAAATGTAGCACATGCTGCAGGCACTGGAGAAAGAAGTTTTTCCAGTGTCTTTGTTTAACAAAAAGTCTGATGCTGAAGCAGAAGATCGCCTCGGTACATGTTGTATTAGTCTTAAAATCTTGTGCACGTTTTAAAAGACACATTCATTTATTATTTTTTTTTTTTAAGTTTAGTTTTGCACAACAAACTATTCGCAGCAGACTTTAAGTAGAACTGTGCTCATGATTTAAAGGGTTTATGGAGGTGTTTACTAGGAGCCGAGTACAAACAGAAGTTGCCTCAAGTGATGTCATTTGAGTCTGGAGATAAAGACGACAGCTGCAGCTGCTGCAACGTCTTGATTTTTGTCTTTGCAGGAAAAAAAAAAACATCTAAAACAGGAAAAATCTGTCATTCAATTAATTCAAACATGTACTTTTTCTACTTTTAATGACCGAATGAAAAGAAAACGAGTTAGAAAATGTAAAAAGATGTAAACTACTGGCATGACAGTCAGGCATGTTGCATTGTGGGTAATGTAGGTACCAGGTTTTATCAAGACTACGTGTCGATTCTGTTTGTTTTGGCTCCTCTTGGTGCCATTTTAATAGAAGTGATCAGGGATGAAATTCATTCAATGGTTGAGTTGGACACTACAAGACTTTAAGTCTCATATAGTGTAAAAAAAGCTGTAATTTGGTTTCCCAAAGAGCTAGATAAGTTTGGAAGACGCCAGTTTGATTTGCTTGCATAGATTGATTATATCAACCACTAATCCTTTCAATACATACGGGTGCATCAGATTTAAGACTGATCTAATATTTCACTCATCATCAGAGAACATCTTGTTTTAATTCTGATTTAGTTTAGAAATTGATTAAAACACAATCTGGTTTATCTAAACAGAAACATTATTTCATTGTGTTTTGTTTTGTTTTGTTTATTTATTTTATTTATTGTTTTTATTTTTTCCTCTAAGTTAAATACAAACATGGCAGCTTTTCCGGATCTTTCACTTCGCTGCAGCTCCATCATCATCGTCGCTCTAACACGGTGTCAGTAGTTGTGATTTGCCAGTTTGGTTCGACTGGTGACGCCCCAGTTGCACACACTGCCTGCGATGGTCTGTTCCAGCATTTGCTCGTACACTTTGTCTGGGGCATTAGGGTGTTAATGGATTACTGAAAGGTGTTGACTCAGGTGTGTGTGTGAATGAGGGTGGCACGGTGCTCAAAGTGTGCCGGGATCTCGTTCAGGCACCACTGTTTCTCTCTGTCTCTCTCATGCGCCCTCTGACACTCCTGTGTGATCTGTTTCGAGTTTTCTCACCCTCGCGTCATTCTTTAACCTCCTCACCTCTGCATATGTTGTCGCTTGGGATGTTTCCTCTTTGCGTCGTCTAATAGCCACACACCTTCAACATGGATATTGGAGGACTGACCACAGTGGTAGCAAATTCTGCTTACATCAATGCCCGTGGAAGCATCGATGGCTCCAACGCCGGGGCGGCTCGGGATAAGAAGTACCATTCTCGCCTCAAACTGCCTCACATCACTGTGTGCGAAGACCTGAGGGACACCCTGGATTTGTCCTTTGACACAGTCGTGCAACAACCTATCGGCAAACGCCTCTTTAGGGAATTCATGGATGCAAATAAAGAGTATCATGGCGTTTGGCGTTTATGGAGAGACATCGAGGACTATGACATGGCGGAGGATTCAGACAGGGTAAAGAAGGCCTCAAAGATCCTCCAGCGTTATATGGACCCCGCTGCCAAACACTACTGCCCCTTCCTGTCTGAGGACATCATAGCTAAAGTGAAAGAAGGCCAAGAGGCTGCGGGGGATGATTTGTTTGCCGTAGCTCTGACCACGACGTTGGACTTTCTGAGGGAGGCCCCCTACACTTTCTTCATGGAGAGCATGTACCTGAAGAGGTTCCTGCAGTGGAAGTGGCTGGAGATGCAGCCCATGGATGCAGACTGGTTCCTGGACTTCCGTGTGCTGGGGAAAGGTGGGTTTGGGGAGGTGTCGGCCTGTCAGATGAAAGCTACGGGGAAACTTTATGCCTGTAAGAAACTCAACAAGAAGAGGCTGAAGAAGAGGAAAGGCTATGACGTAAGTGACAAATGTTTTAATAAAACTTGTGTTTAATTTTAAATCCCTAGAATAATAAAAATGTGTCCGTTTGAGCCTCAGTTAACATAATATGACTCTAGTGTTGTTGCGTTTCCTCGTATGAGATTTAAGGATAATGCTACTGATTTGATTAATTCAGGTGTTTTATTGGCTTCATGTTCCAGAGAAAGTGCAAACTCCAACAGTGCTAATCATCTTTGTCCCTGCCTCTGTCTCGTTTGGCTTTAGCCTGCAGTATTAAACACTGAGACAGGGATAGAGTGATTACTGGGAGCTTTAGTGAAAAGCTCTTCTGAATCGAACGCCTTGGCACAGTTATACCTTGCCCTTGACTTGTCTGAGGTCATTATTTAATATAAAATATAACCAATTTATAACCAGCATAGATGTAAAAACATACTACAAGAAGCTTTTGCAGTGTTATGTTTTTTTTCCCTCTGTCTCTCTGTTAAAAGGGCTCCTTGTGCATTTTTTTTTTTCAAAAGTGTCTTTCCTAACTTTCACCTCTAGGGTGCGATGGTGGAGAAAAGGATTCTCGAGAAGGTTCACAGTCGCTTCATTGTGTCGTTGGCGTACGCTTTTCAGACAAAGGAGGAACTTTGTCTCGTCATGACCATCATGAACGGAGGAGACCTCAAGTAACTTCTCATTCTGAAAAACTCATTGATTATATATTCTGTTATATGCATTTTCAGTCATATAGAGAGTTTTTTTTGTAATTCTTCCCGAAATCTGCTGTGATAATCTGGTGTGGTAGATCCAGACTACACTGTCATTACATTAGGATGGATTATGTAATAATAATAATAATAATGTGGAACTCCCTACCAGACCACCTGAGAGGCCACAGTCTTTTTTTTCTTTAAACGAAACTTGAAAACCATCATTTTTAAAAAAAGCCTTTTGCTAAATAGCATTTTATTGCCTCTTTTATCCCATTTTACTGTAGCACTTTTAGATTCTTTGTAATATAAAGTGCAACATAAATAAAATGTATTATTATTAAGAATAATTTGATTTTTAACTGCACATATATTAGTGTCTCAGTAACATTAATTGGAGTCATTTGACATTTAAATAAACCACATAATCAAAAGAAAATTAGCCTTTAACTCTGTAATAACAAAATAATGGGAAGATGTGTTTATATATTTATAAAAATCTGGATGTTATGTAACTTTTACACACGACGGAGCCAATCCTCGTCTATTCTCTTGTCCCTGAAGGTACCACATCTACCTGGTGGATGAGAACAACCCGGGTTTTACTGAACCCCGAGCCTGTTTTTACATCGCTCAGATTATTCAGGGTCTGGAGCATCTCCATCAGAAAAGAATCATCTACAGAGATCTCAAACCAGAAAATGTGCTGCTATACAATGATGGTAATAAATCAGAGTCAAACGTACGTATACCTGCTGTTATCTGGGCGTGATCAATAACTGATGAGTTATATCTTTGTGTGGTTGAACAGGGAATGTGCGTATATCTGATCTTGGTCTCGCCGTGGAGCTGAAAGAAGGAAAAACACTGACTAAAGGTTACGCTGGGACGCCAGGTGGGTCTCGTTTGTGTCTATGAATAAGTGATATCATGTTATATAAAGTGTAATCTCATTGTTGATCACTTGATTGTGCCGTTGTGGCACATTGGGTTCTGTAGGGTACATGGCTCCGGAGATGCTCAAAGGAGAAAAATACGACACTTCTGTCGACTACTTCACTCTGGGGGTCACGCTGTTTGAGTTCATGGCTGCGAAGAATCCGTTCAGAAACAGAGGAGAGAAAGTTAGTTGCACTTTTTTTTTTTTTTTAAATTCATTCACAAAAATGGTGTGACTCTCTGATGAGAGGATGAGAGCTCATGTGTTTATCTATTTATTTATTTATCTACCTCTTCAGGTGGATCGTGAGGAGATGAAAGAGCGAATGCTGAACCGGACGGTGACATATCCAGATAATTTCAGCGAACATGCAAAGTCGCTCTGTGACGGGCTGCTGGCCAAAGAGGTCGATAAGAGGATGGGTTTTAAGAACGAATGCTGTGATGAGATCAGAGCACACCCGTTTTTTAATGACATCAACTGGAGGAAACTGAACGCAGGTGTGTATTTCCTTTAATCTCAAATGTTTTCATTCCTCTGACATCTTCAAGCTGTTTTTAATTTCCGTGTTTCCTCCTCTCCAGGTATCCTACCTCCTCCTTTCGTCCCTGACCCTAAAGTGGTGTACGCTAAAAGCCTGGATGACGTGGGAGCGTTCTCTTCGGTGAAGGGGGTGACCTTTGAGGATTCTGATAAGGTCTTTTTTGATGAGTTCTCCTCCGGCAACATCCCCATCCCTTGGCAGGAGGAGATGATCGAGATGGGTATTTATGCAGAACTCAACGTTTGGGGTCCTGAGGGCAGCCTCCCGAACGACCTCCGAAGGGAGTCCATCCTAGAGCAGCCACCAAAGTCGTCGACCTGCTGCATATCGTAGAGTTACTGAAAATCCTTCAGTCACACAGACTCAAACCCTCAGGACAGACACAAGTCTCTTCTGAACAGTTTTATCTTCAGGTAAAGGAAACAAGAACAGAATGGAAGTGGATTTCCAACCTGAACCGGACTTTTTAGAATCAGAAAGTGAAAACATTCACATCACATCCTCCTGTCTCACACTCTCTTCAAAACTTTTTTCATCCCACTCTTTTTTTTCTCTTTGTGTGTACATTATTATAATGCTTTTAGATTTAAAATGCATTTTTAAAAATGACTTCTTTTTTTTTTTTTTGAGCAGGGATGTAGTTATGTGGTACCTTTGGTGCTAAGTGACCAGTCACATGTTAAACATGTAAGAGATCTTTATTTATTTTCCTCTGTTGCATATTGTGCTCCTATAGATTTTATTCTATTTATTTATACAGCTATGTTAAATGGATTACCGAAAGCGAAGGCACCACAAATGCAAAGCTTCATGCTTTTGGAAAACATTTTCTTAAGTGTTTATTTCATGTGTTAATAAGTGATGACTCTTTGCACTAATAGCCAAAAAAAAAAAAAGAAGAAAAAAAAAAAAGAATCAGAGCAGCTTTAATAAAGGTTTATGTAGTTTAGTTATGTTCAGATAAATTTAAACATAGAAAGAAATGTTTACAGTAAATTAATTTATTTAAAAAAAAAAAATGTTGATTAAAGTCAGAAATAAATGTATGAAAAAATGCTAGCAAATAAAATAGCTTATGAAAATGGAAATTGGAGTCAGGAGCATCATTTCTTCTTTCTAGTGGACGATGATTATAGTTGATTATATGTCCAGGAATGTTGTACAAACACAAACTTTCAAATCAAATCGATGAATTATACATGTTTCCAAACTCAACACAAAAGTTAAAACTTTAGAAAGTAATCCTGTGTCACTCCTTAGCTGTGGCCTTGTATATCCTGACCTCCTGCTGTGGGAGCTCAGTGAGCAGCGTGGCGTTAAAACTCTTCTTAAAGGACTCTGTGAACCTCAGGTCCGACTGGAACCGGATTTTGTTCGCCCAAAGCAGCGTCGTTCGACTCCCCGGTCGGCAAAAGTGACGCATGGTTTCCAGCAGCTCCTCGAGGCATCCGTGGTGATAGACGACGTCGGCCGCCAACACGTAGTCGTAGCGGTACGACGGGTAGGGAAAGTCTCGCTCCAGCTTTTGACCCCAGGTGAGGGTGGTCACCTGAGGCGTGTAGCGGCAGCGGCCTTTGGTGTTTCGTAGCAGGTTAAAGGTCAGATTGGATAAGATGTCTGGCAGGTCGGTAGCTGTCACCCAAGCTCCTGAAAAATGAGGAACAGGTAGGAACTTTATTTTGTCATATTCTTATCTTACCCAGTGATCTCATTCACATAATTGAAAACACTTGCAAACACGAAAAAGGTACATTATGTAAAGTAATAACAAAGAGAATCTGAGCTCTGAGCTGCGTTAAAGCTATTTGTTTTGGGGATTTGTTCAACAGATCTCACTGTTTGCATAATTTTATTATGTGTTGAATTTTACATAATGTAGAAAAACAGAAAAAGACAAATGTAAAAGATTTGCTGCTTTGAGATATGAACTTAAATCATGAATTTGATGATAAAACCATCACTTCCACTTTGCAGGACTTCACGTGGACCTCGGTGGCCTTAAACCAGCTGCATCTTTACAGAAAGAAGAGACGCTCCAGGTCTGTTTGTCCAGTCAGTAACACTCATGTTTGAAATAAAGTCATAAACTCATAGATTTCCTACAGAACTGTAGGAACAGAGAGAATAAACTGACATGTATGTATCCGCTGCATGTATAATGTAGTGACCGGAGAATGACCGTATCAGTCCAATGATCCACTTTGTTCATCAACATATTATTTACTGTTTCTTTACGATCTGTGGCTTGTTCGCGATGCCAGATATTTAGTGTGGGTGGATTTTCCTGATAGTGAGACAATGACCTCTGTGTTTTTCAATAATCTCCATGATGTTTCCTCGACTTCTGGCTGAAATGTTACAAAAGATGAACAGATATATGGAAAATATTTAATGCATAGCAGAGGCAGTGAACCTTTAAGAGCTTTTCATTTAGCATTACAATGATGAACAGAAGAATAGCATCTTCTATGAATAGTATCTCAGTTAACACTAATTAGTACCATACAATTGATGGCATTTTCATGTAATGACGGATTGATTAAGTTTGGTTTTGGATCCTTACTTACCAAGCAGACTTGCTACTATGGACAATAAACCAGTCCCAGCTCCGATCTCCAGCACCGCTTTGTCCAACAGGTTCATTTGTTGCTGGTTATTTTCCAAGAACTGGCACAAAGCTACAGCCTGAAAAACAACATCTCATTATTATTATTACGTCATTAAGAACCGACGCAACCGATTAAACGTACAATAAAACACCGTCGTGACGAGTCGTACCCCGGGCCAGATCAGAGCTCCGTACGTATCCATAGACTCACGGATGCTGATTTCATGACCAGCAAAGTAAAAAGACTCTTTCCCCAGCGTGTAGTAAACACTCGGCTCCCAGATGTTCCTCCGGTCCAAAGCCTCTCCGGCCATCACTTTCTGGTCTGTTAATGTTGTAGATTAGGAAAAGGTGGGTCACACAATTTGCAATGTAGAAATTAGATTAGTTGTTTATTTTTCTAAATCCAAACTTACCTTCATCTGTTTCTTGCTCCACTTCCAGCTTCACATCTTGGATCTTGTCGTCCACATCCTCCTCATTTCTAGGATTCTTCTCTCGGCCCGAAACTTTGGACGATCTCTCCATGAGCTCTGAACATTTATGAAAAGAAGAGCACCGGTGTAGTTTTATCTCATACTTTTGATTCTATTTAGTTCTTCAGTCGGGACTTGGATCAGCTCACAGTCACATATTATAGTCATTTACCATCAGAACTGATTCTAGGAAATCTGTCCATTCACTGGTCGTTCTCTTCAGTCCTGAAATATCTGTGTGATGGATTAACATTAAAGTTTCTACAGTTACTCATAATCCTCAGAGGACGGATCCTAAAGACTTTGGTGATCCACTGAGTTTTCCAACCTGTCAAAATCTTTACTTATTTTATAGAATATGTCAACATCTATAAGATCTATTGGCACAAATATTCTATTTATACTTCAAAGTTTATCTACAATAAAAATAAAACTTACCTTTCCCCATTTAGGAGATTCATATGTCATGAAAAATGTAAGGGACAGAAGATTAGTTACTAAAGATCTCTTCTTTAGTGACACTGACATTTGAGTGAAATATCTCAAATTCACACTGAACAGGGAAACTTAGAAAACAGCAAAATTGTCCAATTTAATCTGACAGAATTCATTTTAAAAGAATCTTCTGATCTTTCCTGTTACATCACTAAACAAATGCAAAAATAAACATCATCCCCAGTATTGTAGTAAGTATTGTTTACTGCAAACAACAAATATGCACACGCTGTATGTTTCCTACACTTCACCATCTTTAAAATTCAGTTCAAATTAAAAATTACGAACAAACACATCAAACTGCACGAGGTAAATTTATTCATATTAATGTACAAATATGTATTAAAAAGAATCAGTGTCTAATTAAACTGAATCAACATTTGTCCCATTACTCATCTCATAGCTCCAGGTGTCCGTGTTTATTTTTAACGTGTTCTCGTTAAATGATTTGTTTTTTGTTTTTATTGTGTCCGTGACCTATTTTAAGTTCAGTAAAAGTTGGACTGAATCCACAAAAAGGATTAGATTCAGTTCACTAGTCTCTTTGGCTTTGCACACATGGTCTGGAGCCCAGAAACACAGCTGGTTAAAGCCTGAGCTCAGGGGAAACAGATGATATGTCTGCACATCACAGTCAGATAGACTTCCATGCAAATATAAAGGATCCTGTAGTTTTTAATGTACATATTTAAAATAATTACAGTTATCTGATGTCCATGAAACAGATTTTTTTGTCTTTTGTTTTTCTCAAAAACCAAAGAAATTCTATAAATCTATGTGACACCTACCTGTCTGGACCAGCGACCCTTTATCTTGCCTTTTTCTCTCCTCGTGTTGACGTCTCTCCGTCGTGTTCTTGTGTTTATAGACGCTGCATCGTCTATGACACACCCCTGAGTGAGGCTGGGGTCTCCGAGGTCTGTCAGCTAAATTTGAGAGACAGAAACAGACGAACACATTTATAATGTCTGACAGAAACATAACCCAGACCCCTCCCAGAACCAAAAGTTTAACATCAACTCTTTTTTTTATTCTGTGTGGATATAAAATCTGATCTAGTGTCTTGTTTACTCACAACATCTGTTATAAACTTGATATTATTCCCTCCTTTCATCCTTAATGAACCAGACATCTGGCTCTAAGCAGGAAATCCAGGTAGGGACGTACAAACACTTTAAAATGAAACGTTTTCACACTGTGTCTGTGTTTTTGCATATTTATGTTTATCCCAGAAGGTTTCTGGGATGAGGTCTATTATAGACGTGTGAAATGAATTGGCTCCACCTGGCTCACTCTGCGGAAAATAGAGTTTCTAAAGCAATCTGCAGAAGAAGAGTGATCACTTTCACTTTCCTGCTTTTCAACTCACAACGTGTCGACATGATGTCGTTTGTGCACAAAAGTCTTCAACCACATTAGATGAAATTCTATTATTTGCGTCTCCAACTCCAATTACACGCCGTTATTAACGAACCTCCTGACTATTTTCACATTGTCCCTTAGCAGCACGAGAGACAAACAACATATGCTATAACAACCCACTGCAACGCTACAGAGGAACAGTGGTAACAGATTGAATCACCAGCAGGGAAACACACAATTAAACTACGGCTGATAATTAGGAACTGACCAAACAACATCAGGACAATGCAAAACATCTGTTTATACACTGATAAACAAAGGTCATGAGTTGGTAGTTAAAGTCTAACATAGCTGGGAGTCAAAGTATAAAAAGATTTATAACAAACTCACATTAAGCAATGAAATTTATCAGCAGACTCTTGAAATAGTCCAATCCAACCGTTTCTATGTGCGAGGAGGTTTTTAATGTTTTATAATCTCGTAAAAAACCAGTGAACTAGTAAAAACTTGCACAGACTTGACTTTTATTGTGATGGATTTTACAACTCAGTGAAGTTTGTAATTTGATTTTCAAACATTCGAGCGGGAAATGAATTGAACTGATTTAATACCAATGAAAAAAAATAAAAATAATAACTGGTCGTCTCTAGAGCATTTCAAACAAGTTATTAATAAGCTTTTTGTCTACACAGCAGTGTCACGATCAGCACAGATGAATGTCGTACACAGATTACTGCTGGTATGTATCTGTACTATAAAAGGCTGCAGTGTAAACATAGTTTAGAGTCTGAGTCCGGCCGCTGGCGCAAAGTTTATGACAGAGAAGGAGATACGGGAGGGATACGTTGCTGGTGAGCTGCGCTTTGGAGCTTTAGGTGGAAGGATTCACAGCCTCGGTGCTCGAATACACACACACAGATGCCAGTAAACAACTGGTTGAACCTAGAAAATGACTTGAAGTGACAGATGGCAAACAGCAACACTGAGTCACTCTCATCTAAACGGCAACACTAATAATCAGTTGAGGTATTAGGGGATTTTTAGAGCATCGAGATCTCAACACCACAACTTCATCAACTTCTTCAACTTCTGTTTTTTTATTATTATGCATTAATCACTGAGATATTTTACACAGAGTTTCCAGTTTTGACAAATTAGTTTAATAATAATTTTTCTTTGTTTTGTTTCATAACATCATTCATCAGTTTTAATTCACGTCTGCAGCTGGTATTGATGACTAACCACATCCGATTATACGCAGAGTCTAATAATAGGAGTGTGTATTGTCCCCAGAAAAGCTGTTGGATCTGTCTCTCCACTAATAGACTGGGGATGCACATTCAGCTGTGATCTCTTAAGTCCAGCAGAAGTCACTTTTCCTGGTAGGGGGACAATGGAGAATCTGTAAAGCTCACGTGTGTCAAAGATTGTGTTTCTCAAAATCTGGTTCATGACGGATTGTGTGATTTGAGTGGGTATATTAATTGATGGGCTTGTTTGTGATGGTGGTGGCAGTGGGGAGGGGGTGTATGTATATTTGGGACAATTAGCAATCAGAATAGAAGGATAAAGAGCTGACAGTCATCACCTTAGAGTTGGTAATCCTCACCTCCAAGTCCATAGGTCAGGAAAAGGTTGTGCAGCCCAGTGGAAAATGAGTCACAGTCACATACAGCTACATGTGAGTCCCGACAGGCTTTACAGTAGCTGCATGTGCAGCCGGAGTGTGTGAATACATCAGCTAATGAGCGCTAAGCCTCTATAATTTTAAAAGGTGGGCGATGATTGGCGCTCAATGAGCCTAGATGGCAACAACGCTGCAGACAGTGAACATAAAATCTGAAATCTGGGCGCGAAAAAGCTTTTTCCGCCACGACAGCTCTTTGGCTTCAGAACAGTCGTCTTACACAAAGCAACTGGTCCCTGATCCTGTGATATAAACCAGCCGGTCTGGACTCAGCGGGTGATACAAGATGAGGATGTTGTATATGAGAAGGAGGTTTAGTTCATCTGTCACACTAATGGTTGCATCACTGTTTCCTGATAAACACTCATCATCATCTAAACCTTATACAAGACCCCGGGCTTTAATTTACACGTTGCATTTTAGTGTGATACTGTGTGTGTTTATGTGTGTGTGTGTTTGTTTATTATTTGATTAAACTTGTTCTTAATCTATTTATACAATATACAAATAGATTAAGTAGTATAGTAATATATTATAAGTGCACTTGACTTTAAACTTTAAATACTCTAAATTATATTTCTGTTGCTTCATGTCAACACACTTTAGATCCATTTAAAAAATTTCAACACAATTTTTAAACATATTTAATTATATTATCAATAAATTTCTACTATGTAGTTGTAGTGGTATTAAAAATTAGTATATACACAAATTTAATATCAACTTCATTGTTTCTCAGCCCAGAACAGTGAAATTATTTTTTAAAAATTGAAACATTTTATATATTTTGTACATAAAAAAACAAAAAGCAAAGGCTAAAGTGCAATATAGGGTAGTAGTAGTAGTAGTAGTAGTAGTAGTACTACTACTACTACCACTACTACTACTACTACTACTACTACTACTACTACTACTACACCTAAACTACTATCCTACAACAACTACTACTATTATACCACTATTATTACTACTGAACTTCTACTATTGCTACTACAACTACTATACCACCACTATTACTACTACTGAACTACTACTACTACTAATAATAATAATAGTCAAATAAAGATTAATGATGTGTAATATGGGTCATGTTTGTATTAATGATACTAGTCTATGAACCATATGCATGTACTTGGTGTATATACTTTAATCATGAAGGCAGATGTAAATATACTTACAAAAGGCAACTAGGCACTTTTGATATAAGCAATTTACAGAATTAAGAATAACAACAAGCTGACACAGTAATAAAAGACCATGTTTTCTTTATTTAGAGAATATTTTTTCTGGGAGACAAAATATTAACCTTCATCAGTCATCGTATGTTCTCAGTCCTTTTCTGCTTCAGGATGAACTGTTCTGTACATTTACTGATAAGGACAGGAGCAAATAAAAGGTTGAGGTTCCCAGCAGGTGAAGTCATTGAACTTTCCATTTGCTGAAAAAACAAAACCAAAAAAAAAAAAAAAAAAAACCTGATTAGAAAATTAAACTGGTTTCAAATGTCATATGAAACATAAAACAATAAACATAGAGGCAATAGACAGACTCCTGTCTGCCTGTGGCTTTAAATAAAAGAAATGTACAGAAAGTTGAACTGAAAGTTAAAGGAATAAACGACAAAGTGACTCATACCCAGCACTTCCAAGCAGTTCTCCATCCTGGATGTGTGATTGGGCTCGCCAATCAGCCAATCAGCATATCCCCAGTGGGAACCGTCCAACCAGATAAAGCTACCGGTCTGACAGATAAAACAAGATTAATGAGGTGCAATGAGTCTTTTATTTAATTTATTCTCTTGATACAAACGCAACCATGAAATGAACCACTTCTACTACGGTGTGATCAGTGAAGTGTTAAATTATGTTTTTGTACTTTCAGATTGATGATTACTCACCTCTAAATATCGGAGTCCTCCGATCCAGGTGCGTGTAAATACCCCATTTTCTCTCCTCATCAGGTTCATCAGCTCTATGTGGATGTGTGAGTTTGTGATTGAGGCCAGGTGACCATGAGGGAACTGTGTCTGACAGAAATACTGCAAGGAAACAGTGACACGGTGACAGTGAGGTTATTTTATTATCATGAAAATTACAGTTTTGAAGAAGTATAACTTTTAAAAAATAAGTTTGTGATTGAGATTGTGTAAATACCTCAGCATCCTCAGCTCTCTTAGGTGTTTTGAAGAACTGATAACACTTCCCCTCAAGAACCACACCGAGACAAGAGCGCTGCCCTGTGGCAAAAAGGTGAAATTACATTGCTCATTTTGAGAATTATGTTCATTCATGATCATTGAGATGCTCAGAAACATGAGACGTCAGTCTGACTAGCTAAAACAGATGTTGAAACCTTGCGTTGTTTTATTTTCAGCTTCTAAAAAGGATATTTCTACACAGAAACCCATTGATTACACTGATATTCTGTTAGAACCGTCTTCAGTGCATGTATAAGTATCTGAGTATTGATCTAAGAATTGAAAAAATGTGAATTGACTCGATTTAACCACAACATTTGTAGTTTTGTTTTGGTGATTTGGTGATTTTACCTGTCTGTCTCATCATCATCTGTTCCTCTCCTCCGTATCCAGGACCGTTTTCCTGCTGAAAGAGCTGCATGTTCAAACTCTCTGGTTCCTTCATCCTGTAGTATGACCCCTCCTCCTCCGTGAGTGGCTCCATCCTCATCTTCGCCTCCTCATTTGGGAAATAGTCGTTTATCTGTGACATGGGTTTCCCCATGACGTCCAACGCTGGTCCTTCGCCCATTAAAGCAGCATCTGGTGAGACTTCTTCATTTTGAAATGGCTCTTTCTCCATCTCTGGATCAGGTTGCACGATTGGTTCTTCACCCAAGATGTCACTCTTCCTCATATGCTCCTCCTCTTCCTCGTCACCACCTTGGCCCATAAATTCTGCCCTGATAGACTTTTGTACCTCCAACAGATGGCGGCTTTCTTCTTCTTCTCCTCCAAACATTTTGTCATCATCCAACGGCTCCAAATGCATGATGGGCTCACTGTCACCCATCATTTCAAAGTTTCTCTCCATGTCTATTTGCTTCTCTTGAACGTTCAGATCTGTTTCACTTTCTGCCAGCGGCTCCAACTCCATGATGGGTTTACTCATCATTTCATAGCTTCTCAGTGCGTCCATGTGCTTCTCTTTGGCATATAGATATGGTTTAGGCTCTGCCTCGAGCTTCATGTGAACCTGAAACTCCTCATTAAACATGTCATTGTCTTCAGCTTCTGGCTTAATTTGAACATCTGGCTCCACCTTAACTTCAGACTCCACCTTCAAGTCTGGCTCTGGCTCCATCTCAGCATCTGGGTTGATGCCAACCTCTTGTTCTGCCATAACTTCTGAATTTTGATTCACTTCCACCTTAACTTCAGATTCCACTTTAAGGTCTGGCTCTGGATCCACCTCAACTTGTTTAACCTCTGGTTTTGCTTTTAACTCCTCCTCCACCTTAACTTCAGGCTTTTCTTTAACCTCCACCTTCACCTCTTCCTTCACATCACCTTCTTTCTCCACCTGAACCTGCGGCTGCTCTTTAACTTCTGTTTCCAAAGCGCTCTGCTTCTCCATCTGCTCCACGTTCACCACCGCTACAGGCACTTTTCCCTCCTGCTCCTCAGAGTCCAGTTTGGGCTGTGGAGCAGGAGCCTCCACCTCAACATGACCCTGCACAGGAACCACGTCTCCCAGCAGAGGGCTCTGCTCCTCTTTGATCACATTAGGGTTTGGTGGCGCTCCGGGAGGGAACGGGGGCATCGCCAGAGCCACTGGAAAACAATAAATAAGAAATGTTAATTTTCAGATGAGGTAGACTTTGACAGAGACTGAAACAATGAATATCTGGACACAAACATGTTAAATGTTGAACCTCACTTCTTTTTTTTTTTTTTTTTTTTTTTGGTATTCATTCAATCTATTATTATTGTTGTCATTTTTGAAATATGAACTTCACCAGTCATTTCATCATGTTTATACTGAAGATACAGACACTGTGTTTAAATTCAGTTGTGATACAAGAAAGTATGATCACAAGATAAGACCTGCCTGATCTGTGTGTGTGTGTGTGGTTTAGGTTTTCCTTACGTTGTGGGGACTTAAATCTGTTTACACACTCACATTATGGGGACCTGTCACCCTTATGGGGACGAAAAGCAGGTCCTCATTATGTACAAAAAATAAGATGAAGACATGACTTAAGGTTTGGTTTAGGTGAGAATCAGGTTTAGATAAAGATTAGATAAGTAATAGCAACAACTAAGATATCAAGGGTTTCTAGGAAAGTCTTGCAAGTCAATGAAATGTCCCCTAAAATTATGGAAACCAGACTGTGTGTGTGTGTGTGCGTGTGTTATCAGTGACAAACAACAACAGCAGGAAATTGCAGCCAGACAAAAACAACTTTTTGTAGTGTATCATTTTGACAGAAGTGCCAACTTTTAGTTTTAAAGACAAACCTAGAAAAACAAAGTGATTGACTTTAAAAAGCATTTGATTCATTTCTACCGTAACTCACGATTTAATGAATCTTTACTCACAACAGAAATGGTTTGAGATGTTGAGACAATCAAGATCGTCCTTATGGACTTTGCTGATACGATGCTCAAAATGAACAGCGACTGAATTAAAACTGTTTTTCTAGGAAAAGATGTAAAATTCAACAGGGAAGTTAGGAAAATATGTAAAGTGTAAATTATTGTTTTGGAGAAAATCCTCTTACCAGCGAGGCTCAGTGAGAACAACACCAGTGTCTTCATCTTAATCTGCACAAGAAAAATTCATCAAGAATAATCGATCGTGATTTACTGTTATTACTTGTTATGACGAGTTACTCCTGAGTTTCACGTCTCTCTTCTGACAGTCAGATTATCTGGCTTTACTTATGGTTACCTCTAATCTTTATGACCAGATTTGTCCTACCCTCTTTTATGTCTGTTCTCTGTTAGTAAGTTATAAAACATGGCCTCCATTCTCAACTTATCTTCCCTGAACTCTTTATTTTCTTCTAATTTATTTCCTTATGACAGAGAAAAACAAAGTTCATTACTGAAATAGGTGACATGTAATACAATCATGTTCAGTAGAGCCAAACTCTGACCTGAATAATTAATCATTATTCCTTTTTTTCCGCCTCTGAGATGAAAATTGTGCCCAGAAGGAAATGAAAAATGAAAAGATCCACATGTCTAAGTATTTCCTCAGTATAACATTTACAGAAACTGGGGTTCAATATATCAGAATGAACATTTATTGATCTTAGTTTTACCCAGTTGTGGTGATTAGTATTCACATCCTGATTCTCTGTTACTGACAGGTAATTTTCCAGGATGTGTCTCTGATTTGTCTGATCTTAATCAAAAATGATCACCAAGATTAGCTGACATCAACAAATTATTTCTACTTATATCTGAGGGAATGAAAAGCAACAATGGTGCTTCAACCAACAGTTGAACTGG
This sequence comes from Polydactylus sextarius, assembly GCA_016801845.1. NCBI lineage: Eukaryota > Metazoa > Chordata > Actinopteri > Polynemidae > Polydactylus > Polydactylus sextarius. Next base: position 4,571,533 of record CM028912.1, on the reverse strand, counting down.
GGACTTGAACTGTGGTAAAATATCACACATATCCCAGTGACAACTGTAAATCATGTGAGTTTGTGTTGGCAAGTGTGTGTTATGAATGAGTGAGCGTGAACCAAGTAAGCGTGAGAATTGTGGCAGTGACAGACACATCGAGAGGTCAAATCTCTTATCGTTGGACTTTAAAAAACTTTAATTACACTTTTATTCTAGCAGATTATTAACCAATCTTGCCACTTTTTTTTTTTTTTTTTAAATTAAACAGGTAATGTAAAGTTAATCAAAGGAAAAGTCGATAATATCTTAGTTTAATCCAGTTATAATCACATTTGGCTCAAACTTGATGCAGCATTTTGTTGAATTTTGTCCAGTAAAGTTTAAATTTTAACACTTGTGTCGACACATCTGTCATTATAAGATCAAAAAATCATTTTTTTTTTAAATTTACATTTCACTCCCTGGAGGAGTTTGTTTATGTTAAACATGTCAGTGGGCACCGAGGCTGTGTTGTGGATGATGTGTGTGTGTGTGTGTGTGTGTGTGTGTGCTACATGACATCAGTGTGTGTCCCGATCTCAGTGGAGCAGCTGGGATTGTTGATTATGAACAGGTGCTGCAGCTCTGAGATTTTGTGAGTTAGTATTTCACTCTGATTCTCCGTGTGTGTGTGTGTGCGTTTGTGACACACGTGCCAGCGTGTATGGTCGCCCTGTATGGGTCCTTTGTGTGTGCATATGGCCACAAATGCACGCATGTGTGCACATTAACCGAGGCCCGAGTGACAATGTGCTGTTGTGTGAGTCGCACTGGTGGCGAGAAACCTAATAGCCAAGGACACAGTAGCTCAACCAGCAGCTGTTTCATCTCTGCACCTCCTATTACACTCATCACTGGTGGCAAAGTGGAAAAGTCACAGCCTAAGTCGCCGCAGTGAGTTTAATATTTTACCTCCAATTCAGAAGATTTAGAGGAAAAATGGGAGAGTGGGAGGCAGTTAAGATTGAAGTGAGATTATTTGTGAAAGCAAGGAGGAAAGGAGGAGGCCTCTACTGTGAACACTACTGCTGCAGCTTTTATTACCACCTTGATCACAGGATTGAAACATTAAAATATCTCACAAACATGGACATTTTTTCTGTTTTCTTGGCAAACTTGCAACACAACATATAAATGCATAAATAAATATCAGGGGTTAAAGTCTCATGTGTCCCTTGTTGAGGGTGGTGGTGGTGGTGGTGGTGGTGTTAATGGGTGGGGGTCTCTCTGAACTTCAGAGTTCACCCTCCTCTCTTTGCGCGCTCACGCTCCGTCAGTTGTCCATCTGTGCGCACACGCGCGCACGCACATGTAACTAGAGAGAGAGAGAGTTTGTGTTTGTGAAGTAAAAACTAAATCACACCTCGTCCGGACTCATCCAGACTCGCACAGACCTCAGACCGGACCCGGATTTCTTCGTTAAAGTCCCGCAACACGACTGGAAGATGAAGCTCGTGAAGATGCTCGCGCTGCTTCTTCTCATCACTCTACTGCACAGTGAGTTTGTTTTCTCTTCTTAAAAAACTTTAAGTAATTTGGTAACTGTGTTGATAACGGTACAATAAACTATAATGATTTTATTTACTATAACAGACAAACTGCTAAAAGTTTCAAGTTAAGTATTTGTGTTATGATGCGTAAAAAAAGGATTTTTACAGGAAACTTTTCCCATAATTAATATTTTATTCAACATGCAGCATTTTCATTCAGTTTAATTTAAAAAATATCCAGAAAAAATGACACAGTGTTTAAAATTGAGCACAAAAGAAGCAACAAATTAATTTAAAGTCTGTATTAACTATTATATAGTTAGGGACTGTAGGAAAGTGTGTGTGTTTGTGTGTGTGTGTGTGTGTGTGTGTGTGTGTGTGTGTGTGTGTGTGTGTGTGTGTGTGTGTGGAGGATGGGGGGTGATATTTTATTTGAACCTTCTTCAACTGCAACAACCATCACCACAGACACATACCAGCACAACCAGATTTACTTTAAATAAAGAGGTGACATACATTTTTTATGGTGCAAGCTCTGTTTGTTTGAATGAGTTTAATTATTTCTTTTATTAAATTGAAATAAATGTTAATAATATTAACCCTGTTTTACGAGAGATTAAAACACTCTCACCTCTTTATATTTTCTCCACAGTCATTAAAAGAAAATCAGTGTAATGAGATAAGTGTTAATGTGATTTGTGAATAATTTACTAGTTAATTAAACTGTTTTGTTGCACAATTATGCAAAATTTAAGTGTTTTTATGCCACATATTCATTGATGTTTGTGTTTGCGCATCATTGACTAATTGTTTCTGATGATTCTTTTTTTTTTTTTTAATTTATTTGGTCTGAGATGAACTGAGGAGGTTTGTTTAACTGATGATTAGTTAATGTGATGGAGCTCGTGAGGAGGAGGAGGAGGTGTGAAGTGTCCGTGCGTCAGTCTGGGTTGAGACTGTACAGGGAGTGGTTGTATCTGGACTTGGTGTTTACACTGAAACTCGCTCTGATGCTGTTTGAACCTAAAAGATCCAGTGACTGATGAGACGCGTCACACGTTTCAGTTTGAAGATAACCCCCGACTGACCCCGGGGTTGATTGGACAGAGATTAAAAACCACCATTTGCCATCTAGAAAAAAAAAAAAAAAAAACGCATTTGAAGTTACTGTGGGAATTTTTTTTTTTTTTTTTCAAGAGCTCAGGCACAGTTTTGTGGACATGATGCTTCATGTCAATAATTGCAGCTTTGATGTGTTTGAACTTTCCTGAATTTACCCATGAGGATGTTTCAGAGATGAAAAGATGAAAATCTCCATCTTCTGTTTGCACAATGTTGTTCAAGAGATATTATTACAATATTTTGGACAATATTCATTTTGTTCTTTAGTTATTACAACAATTACAACTTCCTGTCTCTTTACTATGGACACTACACACTAATACTGTACGTCCTTTTTAAGTTTTTTTTTTAAAGTTTATATAAAATTCTGGTTTGTTGTTGAATCAGAATCAGGTTTAATTTGGGCTGAAGGTCAAACAGAAACATATGGTGCAGAAAGTTTAAGGTGAAGAGTTCAATCAGTGTAGATCTTCGTGTGTGTGTGTGTTTGTGTGTGTGTGTGCCAGCTGACGAGGGTAAGGTTACCATCATAAAGAAGTGCTTTGTATGAATAAGAAAAGCATGTTATCCATGCACACGCGTGCAGTGAAAGCCTGAAAACCTTTCAAGTTTTTCTCCTCTCCTCTTTCTCTAAAGACACTTTCATATGCACTATTTTTTTTAAGTGCACTTTAACTTTTGTGGTGTTTTGTTGTGACTTTTTCAAGGCGTCTGCTCTCCCTCCGTCTTTCTACAAATGTATGTGTGAGAGACTGTTGAAGGAACAGATCACTGAAAGAGGTTATCAGGTCGGGATAAAACAGCTTGTCAGAGCGTCATCCATCAACCACATTCCTACACAACACCGCTCCTGGCACCACCAGGATGGAGCTGCTCTCAGTGTGTGTGTGTGTGTGTGTGTGTGTGTGTGTGTGTGTGTGTGTGTGTGTGTGGGGGGGGGGGGACTCGTATGTTATTGTCCTGCCAATGAAATTTGAAGGGGAAGAGTAACTATAGTTTTCAAATTTTCTTTCATTTTTTATAATCAAATCTTTTAGTCTGTTTTTTTTTTATTTCAGTCTAGTTTTAGGAGCATATAGTTTGATATATAGTACATATAGTACACAGGATATAGTGGTTCATTTGTATTTACGATGAATTAACAACTACTTTGAATTTTTATTAAGTTTGTGTGAACAGATATTTACATTATTATGGAGGAAAACTATGATTTAAAAAAGCCAGAAAAGGTGAAATCAAACAATGCATGATATGAAATAAGATCCACACAACTATTGTTTATTAAATTGTTACATCTTATGCAATTTTCTACACCTTTAAAACACAAGAAGACACTTCATTTTATGAATATGCAGAGTGCAGCTTGTCCTGCTCTACAGACAACAAGCAGTAAACAGAGAGATAAGAAGAGTGGGAGTGTCGGCCGGTGTCCTCCATCAGCTGCTGCTGTTTATTGTTAAAAATGGTCCAGTCCAAACGGATAAAAGGATAAAATGATAAAAATAAATCTTCTGAAATCTCAGGTCTGAGATTTCAGACCTCAGCAAGAGACGCACATATGAAGTTTTGCAGAAAACTGTCCAATCACATTAAAACAAAACAAAACTATTTCAATCATCACGTTGCTTTGCCCAAATCTTGAATTAGCCAATTAAAATGCAGTTTGTGGAGCAATAAACACACACATGACACGTTTGACAAGTATATGTATTCACACAAAGTTCAAATCAATACAGTTTAGCAACAGGTTGAAAACTATGACACAGATATATGAACATAATACATTTTTTATCATCTTATGGCATCTAGATAACTGGTAGGTTTATTGACCAGCCATCGCTGCTTGTAAGACCCAAATTTTAGTTTTAAACCAACTTTATAAGGACTTTGTTGGTAAGAAATGTATTATATTAGTTAAGATCATCATATATACAGAAAGACAAACGTGTGTTTGTTTGAATCTGCACAAAAACATGGTAGGACGGGTGCTGCTGTGGGAATATAGTTTCTATACTTTGTCTTGATGTGAGAGCATTTCAGTGTGTGTGTGTGTGTGTGTGTGTGTGTGTGTCAGTCTCGTGTGTTTCCTCATCCTGTTTACATGTTACATGTCTGAACTTCTCTCTACAGCTTCTCAGTCTGAACTATCAAGAAAATGTTTACAACAGTTGATGATTGATGGTTTTATCCCATCAGGTCCTGTGTGTCTGTCGGTGACAGTGAGCACCAGTAAACCCAAAGTAGAGGTCCATGAACACACGGGTGAGACACAAGTTTTCACCTCTCATTGAGTTTTAAGTCTTAATTGTTAATGTCTTATTTATTCACTTTGATTAAATATGTTTACCGTCTAATAATAAATAATGATTATGCTCTGTTTACTGCCTCAGATGCAGTTCTGGCCTGTGAGTTTAGGACCGAGAAAGATCAAAACCCTCGTATCGAGTGGAAGAAGAAAGGAAAGGGGGTGACGTTTGTTTATTTTAACAACAAATTTACTGGTGAGTGATGGGGTTTTTAACTGCTCACATTCCTTCGACTCTACTGATTTGGGGGGAAAATAGCTGATAATTTCCATCTTCTATTTATGCAGGATCTTATGCAGGACGGGCCAAGATAGAAGGAGCGACGCTGACGATACACTCTGTTACTCAGAAAGACTCGGGGGAGTACCGCTGTGAAGTGACGGCCAGCGAGGACCACGTCAACCTGGGGGAGGCGATTGTAAACCTCAATGTACTTGGTATGTATTAATATGCACATGCATCATCCAAACAGTTCTCACAGGTACGATTACACACAAGTTTTCAAGGTACGTGACAGGGACGTTGTTCTAAGCGACTTGGAGAACTCGCCACCATCCGTCTGTGGATTCAATCTGTCTCCTCATCTTCAGTCTCCTCCTTTAATCCACAAACTGACTCCCTGGTGTTGAGATTAAGACCAGACCATCTGTTACAGGGCTCATTGTTCTTCCTGTTTCTGAAGATAGTTAATTCTGACTCTGACTGTTTGAGGTTGTTGTCAGATTGAACTTAGGAATCAGTCTCATGTGTTTCCTCATGCCGATGCCTCTCTGATCTAATGCTTCCCTGATGGATAAGAGAAGAGACAGAACATTATGAGACTGTGCCTGTACCAGATATTTAGAGAATACTTTGTGTGTTTAAAGTGATGGTCCGAAGTAATTTGAACCCAGGGTCTATTTCATCACGAATACATCAAACATCTGAAGTAGTGATAACTTAGTAAGTGAACTGAGAGTTTTTTAAAAACACTGTTTTACAAGACTTACCCAACGTCTTATTTTCATAACAACTGGTGATGAAGGACCTTCCACATCAGCAGATTCATCATTTTTTCTCGCTCTTCATGGACTCACAGACTCTCGACTCACTTACTAAGTTATCAGTGCTTCAGTTTATGTGTAGGGACCCTATTCATGCTACTGCTGAAGTGAAGTGATATTTTGAGCTTTATTAGTGGTTAAAAAATGACAATTTAGATACGTTTGGCTGACTGGCCCATTTACTTTCATTGTTAACAATTTGACTGTAAAAATAAAAGATGGTCAGACTTTAAAATTACTTCCACCAAAGTACAATATCTCTTGTGGTGGTGTTCAACTTGTATTTGTGGTGAAATAGATCAAATTAGTTCAAATTACTCCAGACCATCACGTTATGTGATTTATTCATCTATTGATTTTTGTGCATTAGAAGTCAATCTAGCTGCTGCTTTTGATCGAGTGGGAATCTGCCGTTAAAACTCTGGTAATTTGAGTTCAGTATGATCCCATGTCCGACCTTGTATCATCATTGTTTCTAAGCAACAAGAAGAAAAAAAGCATATTACCTTGTTGCCTTTTCAAGCTCTTTTGTGGATTTCAGTGTCACTCTTAGCAAGAACTGTGAACGACTATGAATGTTTCTGACATTGATCGCCTCATTAACTCTCACAATTCAAAGACCCTGCAGATTAATTCAAATGGTGTTTCTGAACTGTGAGCACCAGAGAGGCAATCTGTCCAGCTCTGCCTCTCTGTCAGTGGTATTTGATGTTTTAAAACATCTGAGGAGGAATGTAGCAGACATTGTATTTCTGAGGAGAGTCAGGGAGTTTTGCAGTCAGATGCACAGCGTGTCATCGCTCATTAGAGGATCTCTAATACATCCCCACTCGATCAAAAGCAGTAGTTAGATTGTAATCCATAAGGCGAAGTATTAGGGCCATGCATAAGAAAGAGAGAGGAGGGAAAAATCTTTTGTTATTTTGCCTGTTGAAGATAAAGTCAGCATGTGGAGATTTAAGTGGAAATGTCAAGTATAAAGTCGAAATTAATAAAAGAATAAAAGATTTTTATATAATTGACACGATATCTCGACTCATTAATGTCGACTTGATTCTCAACAGGCCAAATACATCTAAAAAAATGTTTCTCTTATATTTTTTTTCCTTATGAATGATCCTAATACTCCACTACATTGTTAATCCATCATCTGAACATCCAGTTTGTTTTTAACACACACATTAGAAACTTTTTGTGGACAGTTTACTCTGTCTCTTCTGCTTCAGTTACTGTCGTCTTCAGTTCTGATGTAAATGCATCGCTGACAGTGCAGAGTGCAGAAATCCAACCATCAGCATTTTGTGAACTTGTTTGGCGAAGACCTGAATGTAACAGAAGTCCAGCTCTCCAGCTTCAAGCAATAACATGAACCAAACAAAAACATCCATCAACAAAATTAAGTATTTAAGTGTTTGTTCAAGCTGTTCTCTCTGCTCCTTCAGTTCCTCCTCATGTCCCGTCCTGTGAGGTGCCGAGCTCCGTCTTTGTTGGTTCGGGCCTCGATCTGTTCTGTAAAGACAAACTGAGCGTCCCTCCTGCCACCTACCGCTGGTACAAAGACAACAGGGCTCTGACGGCGACAGCTGACACTCCGTACAGCATTGACTCAAACAAGGGCACATTGGTGAGTGTTCACTGAAATATTTACACATATTTACATACAATAAGTATATAATATAAACGTATACAATCAAGAGTTATATGCACAGACACACCTCCTCTCTCACCTCCACCTTTTGTCTTTCTGGAGCAGAAGTTTAAGAGCATTTCCAAAACAGACGGAGGAATGTACCGCTGTGAGTCCTCAAACAGTGTGGGGGCGCCCAAGAGCTGCGTGGCCCAGCAGCTAAAAGTCATTGACTGTAAGTGGTTTTGATACAACAACATGTTGGTGTTTGCATGTAATGTTTCACTCACTGATTTAAAAATATCCTCCGACCAGATCCTTTGAATATGACGATCCTGATAGCAGGAGCTGCAGGTTTTGTGACACTCGTCCTCTTCTGCTGCATCTGTGTGTGTGTCTGTCGACGTAGAGGCTGCTGCAAGAGTGAGTAGCGGACTGTCGATGAGTGTGTGTGTGTGTGTGTTTTGTGCTTCACATAATCACTGCTTTTGTTTTCAGTATTAAGAACAAAGTTAAATAAATTAATTGAAGTCAGAGCATTTTTGTTTTTCCAAGAAAATGAATAAAATGAAACAGATTTTTAAGTAAAACTTTAAAAACTGTCCAGTAAAAGTTCTAAGTCTTTTAAGTTTGAGACTTGTGATTTATAAAATCAGTGATTTTTTGGACGGGACTGGACTGTCTATATGATAATAATGTATCTTCAACAAACAGCAGACATTGTTTAGCTATTTATCCTTTAACAAAGCAGTTCATTATGTCTTAGACTCTATTTTTAATGCAAAAAACTGAAAATGTAAAGCTTGTATTAGGTGAGAAGCGCAGAGAGATGGACTAGAGAGGGTTTATATTCACTAGATAGTGACATATACTGTTGATCTATACAGGTACTGTCAGTATAGAGTAGTAACATACTTCATAGGAGAAATACACACTTGCCACTCAGCATTTTTAGTGAGTTATTAGTTGTGGGTGCTGTGATGAATGATATGTTTTGTAAAGTGTTTGTGTTTCTGTAAGTTTGAAGTGTAGTAACAGTTTCCCTCTGCACTGTTTGGGACCGGAGGTTAAAAGAAGTAAGAAATTGAACTGCCCACAAAAAAAAAAAAAAAAAGCATCAGTAGCTAAATACTATGTGGGTTTCTTTCTTGAGTAAGAGGTTTATTTTCTGCCAACATGTTTTCATTGACCTCTCTCCTTTGTGGTTTCTTTCAAACAGAGGAAAAGAAAACAAAAAGGTGAGCGTCACACTTCTCCGTCTGACCCTTGATCCTCCTGCGGCTGTGTGTTATTGACTGGTAATGAGCTCAGACTGAACTCAACCCTTTGTCTTTCAGCTCCAAATCCTACAACCCTCCACCTCCTCCTCCTCCTCCCACCCGCAACGTGAGTGATCAAAGGGATTGTTGTCATGTTGCTGCTTGCTTTGCTCGCCACGATGACTGTGTCGCCATTAAATTCTGCTGATAAGTTGCTGATAACACTGGTCCCTTGCCAATCGTAGGGAAATGGTTCATTGTGTGTCTCTCTGCTCCTTACAGCTCAAGCACTACAAACAAACCAAGTCCTTCATGATCTAAAGGGTGAAACTCTCCCTTAAAACTGTCCAACACATCTAAAACGTGCACTTGCTGTTCAGGACACTGGAAACTTCCTACGCTGTCGTTGTGCTTTTTGGACGCTGCCTTGGACGAACACGCTGGACAGAAATAATCTCAAGTGTCGAGCAAAACAAAAGAGTTCAGGAGGATTTGTGCAAAAACCTCGATGCTTCTCAAACACTTGTGTTTCTTTGTGTTGCCAGTTTGGAAAAAGCCTCCGATGTCCAAACCTGTGACACTCTCACTGTACTGTAACTTTCTCTAATGCTGTGTATGTTTCAGGATCTTCTTCCTCTTCTTCTTCTTTAGTGTGCTTCGACATTTTTAAAATCTCATTTTTGAATTTTATTTTTTTCACCTCCTCTCAGACTTTTCTCTCTTATGCCACCTATAGGCAAATAACTGTTACTGTCCACACTGATTTTGGCAACTAATGTGTGTGTATATATTGTGTCACAAATGGCTGTATCATCTTATCTACATGTAGAAATGTCTTTTTATATATGAGGACAATGTTTCCTCTCTTTGTCATTTTTTATATATTTTTTTCAAACTTGTATGTGTGACGATCTCATGTTAATATTATTGTCCTCAGGTTTTATAAAGTTTAAATGATGTGAATTGAGTGACAAATGAACAGGTGTCTGCACACACTGAGGCTTTCAAAATCTCTGACACTCAAATATTTGGTGAGTATGTTTCTTAATCAATAAAAGACAAATGGAAAATAAAAATCAGGATTGTTTGTATGGGCATGTAGCTAATAGGTATGAAAATCAACAACAGTCCACAAACTGAAGAATATTATAATGTGCAAGTAATTGGAGGTTCCTCTGTACATTGACTGGTTATTTAAACAGTGAAGGACTGCATTCGTATCATACTATAAACTAATCATATCATTTGCAAAGTAATTTATATCTAATCTATATCTATACCTAAGTGTTATCAAAAGAAATTGCAACGTCACAGTGTAGTAGTAGTATAAAATCAAAAACATGTAGACCTGCAGTATGTGTCATAACCAATTTAATTAGCTTTATTAAAGTGATGGTTACTGTGGTTATCATGGTAATTTGAACCTAATTTGAAGATATTTTCTGTTGGTAAATGGGGCAGTCAGCCAAACGTATCTATTTCGTCATTTTTTAACCACTAGTAAAGCTCAAAATATCACTTCACTTCAGCAGGAGCATGAATAGGGTCCCTACACATAAACTGAAGCACTGATAACTTAGTAAGTGAACTGAGAGTTTATTAAAAACACTGTGTTACAAGATTTACCCAACGTCTTGTTTTCAAAACAACAACTGGTGATGAAGGGTGTTACAGATCAGCAGATTCATCATTTTTTCTCGCTCTTCATGGACTCACAGACTCTCGGTTCACTTACTAAGTTATCAGTACTTCAGTTTATGTGTAGGGACCCTGTTCATGCTACTGCTGAAGTGAAGTGATATTTTGAGCTTTATTAGAGGTTGAAAAAAATGACAATTTAGATGCGTTTGGCTGGCTGCCCCATTTACTTTCATTGTTAGCCTGTTTGAGACATTAGCATGTTAACATTGACACTGTGAACCACTGGTGTTTTAATACATACATTTCTAAAGCCAGACATAATGTCTAACAACGCCGAGTGAAACATATTGTTAGCATCTTAGCATTTATCTCAAATCTCCTGTGAATTTAGGTGCAGCCACACGGAGCTTTATATTCATCTTATATTTAGTTTGGTAGTTGTTGTGATTCATTGTGATTATATATCCAGGTTATTTTTTCAGACATTTTCAAATAATGTGCTTTTTTTTCCCCTCCAGGGCAAACGTGTTGTGTGCCAAGCAATGACATTTATTAGAGTGAATCTCTTGCACAAACAAGGTAATAAAGTGAAGCTTATTACTGCAGACACTGACACACATGTTGCAATGAAACAGTAATATCCTGCTTTTATAGTCGTTAATAAGGTGCTGGGGTTTTTTTGGTTAAAGGTCTTGCAGATGAAAAAAGCCTTTTATCAGGTGATTATGTCATCAGTAATCAACTCTTATGAAAGAGGATGACAGTTTGTAAGTAAATCCAAAAACTTAGAAACCTTGAATGCATTTATCTATTTTTCTATTTTAATCGCCCTTTGAATTTGCATCAAATCAGACTTTCGTGAATAGGTAATTTTTTCTTTTTTTACCACTAGATGGCATCACAGTCCTGACTGCTCATGTACATACCAGGACAGACTGTAGGCCCACAGCTCCACCATGCCAGCCTTTATCCTTTATTTGTCGATGAACAGTGGCACTATTGTTCCTCTCCCTTTGTACTCGTTGTTCTTATTGTAGTGCCCATAAATTAAAAGCTTTGACAAGCGCAGATTTCCGGCAGCATCACATTCATTGTCAGTGCCTTTTCCTCATGATGTTAATAGCTGCACGTTTTTTTTTTTTTGTTTGTTTTGTTTTGTTTTAAATGCTCAGATCTTGTGTTTGTAAAGGAAGTCACTGTGAAGCAAGGCGGTGTCAGGAAACGGTAACAGATATCTATTCTTGAACATGGTCATAACCTTCTCTGATGATCACGTTAAGTGGGTCTTATTGATCTGCCAACATGGCTGCTGGGTAGCTCAGCTCCTCCAGCTGTAAGGAGAGGATGTCCACTAAGCTGTGAAACATGCAAATGTGTAATCACAATCTGTTACTTAAAATCGCATAGAAATACGCTTAGAAACCGAAACTACAGTACTTTCAGTAAAGTAACAACGAATTTTGAATTTGTTTGAATGTGAGAAGTCGTTCACAGTAACAAAACGAACAGATTGACTATGATGTAAACATCAAGGTACATCAACCTCTGAAGTCCCGTCAGCAAAGTTTATTTAACATATCAAAGAAAAAGCTGCCATTTATTAGTATTAGCTTGTTGTTGTGGAGCTAATTCAGACTCTTATAAATAGTTGTGTAGTTTACAGACCCATGGTCCACCCACACAGACATTATTTTTGCTGAATTAGGTCTTTTTCTCAGGACTATGTGGGTGTGTACCTGACGGTTGTCTTACTATTTCAATTTGATTCAGTAACTTACAACTTCAACATTTCACTTAGTGCAAGAAGTTTGTTAATTTCCAGCAGAGAGTTTTACAACGCCACCCTCAATCAAAGTGAATATCAGGTGGTTTTAGTCTTTAGTTCTATGACAAGTCTTTAATAGGTCAGTCAGACACCAACTTCTCTTCTCCTGTGTAGATGTGAGCTGAAACCAGTTCACATTGCTGAAAGTTGTACTCTGGTCTCCTTCTTCAGTCCAAAGATGAGCAGTTTAGATTAACTGGAGTCTCTAAATTGTGAGAGTGAATGGTTGTTTGTCTCTATATGTCGGTCTCTTTTGCTCAGCGCGAGTGGGATTGGCTCCAGCGACTCTCAGAGGATAAGCGGTATAGCTAATGGATGAATAGAGTTCCTCTGTAGATTAAGTCTCTCTCGCTGTCTTCTGTCTCTGGAGATCAGAGCTCCGTGGGGGGCCCAGACCATCCGTTGCAGGACTCCTTGTTCTACTTGTAGTCCCAGATAATCATAATCTTTATGATTCTTGCTGCAAGTTTGAGGTCGTTGTCATGCTGCAGGAGGAATTTTGGAGCAATTTAAAAGTGTTTGCACCGTACTGCATATTAATGTGTCTTATTTGCAGTCAGATAATGGAGTGGAGTCTTAAAGAAGTGAAGAGAATGACTCTACTAGTGAAAAAAGTAAAGTACAATAAATTGGAAATGTTGAGTAAATGGACTTGATAATTACAAAATAGACTCTTCTGTAAAAACCTACTACCCTCATGTCTTACTGGCTCTGGATCTGACCCTGGATGACATTTCTTTTTAAAATAAGGGCTATACTGACTGTACAGTAAATAGTGAGCAATCTGAAACGCTGCGTGGGTGTCTTTCCCCGTCAGCACAAATAAACATATGAGTAGAAACAAGACATCATGCGTGCAAGTTGCCCAGTTGGAGTTCCTGTTTGTGTTTTGCGACATTTAGATAAGCATCCAGGTGAACAGAGCTCGGTAGAGAGAGAGAGCTCGAGTCCTTACAGATCACAGCTGCAGTTGGTGTGATAAGGTCACGCACGCACACATGCACGCACACACAGTGACAACCACATCCAGTGCCTCATTAACGGCACTGCTCAACTGCAAACAACAGCCATTTTTTTGGGGTGTTTTTTTCCTTTGAACATCTTAACAGGACATCTTTATGGGTGCTTACGGTGAATTACAGCTCCAGGGGGCTGTTGCATCACATTTTGTAAATGTGCGTGTATCTGTCAGATAGAGACAGAAGAGCGAGAGAGTGTGAAAATATGTGTGAGAGAGAGAGAGAGAGATGAGGAGAGAGAGGGCCGTTGAGCGTGAGTGGGCGGTGGCTGTCAAATGAAATCTGTGTCAGTACCACTGTTTTCTTAGATGTTAAATTAAGCCTCAAGCCAGGTTTTCCTCCAAAACATCTCCTTCCTCTGCTGCCAGGTACCAGAATCAGCTGCACCGGAGCCTTAACCTCAATCCAGTCTGTGGGTTGAGATCCTCTGAAAACCTCCACAAGCACCACTCATCCATAAACAGGTGGCACATCACAAAACATAGCACACTGCCCTTGAGGGATTACAATGCTTTTTTTCCTTCATTTTTAACAACCACTTTACACCTAAAAGAATAACAGTTTCTGCCAGTTTTGAGTTGGTTTTTTTTTAACTTATATTCTTACATTACCTTTGCCTCCCAGTTTGTTGCTTTCCAAGCCACATTAGCAACTCTCGTGTTATGCTGATCCTACATCATGCAGACGTTGATGTATTTATGCCTGAGTGAAATTGTTGTGGCAAAAGGAGCAGGAAGAAGACCACTGACACAGGGATTACCACAGGAAACTCTTTCTTCCCACTGCAGCAGTAAGAAATAGCAACATTTAAACATTTAAACCCCACCAGGCGACATCCCCCAGAGTTTCATTAAATCTTTATCCTGTGGTTCTTTTACAATACCAAGAGTCCTGCTGTGTGTGTGTGTGTGTGTGTGTGTGTGTGTGTGTGTGTGTGTGTTTGTGTAAGAGGCAGAGTGGGGGGAGCAGCAAAGGGAAAGTTTGCTATTTGTGCTCAGTTTCCTGTCGTCAGTCTGAATTGTCCTTTTATTTAGCTGCATTCAATGTTGGGTATAATTACAGCAGCAATGAAGGATGTAAATGGTTTTGACACACAGACACACACACACAGTAGTGTTTTCAAGCTTTCAGGGGACATTTCATAGACTTGCATTCATCTCCTGCAGACTTTCCTGGAAGCCCTAGAGATCTCAGTTGTTGGTACCACTTGTCTTTATCTAAACGTGACACTGACCTTAATTAAACTTTAAGTCACATCTTAATTTTTTGTTTTTACATTATAAGGGCCTGCTTTTTGTCCCCATAAGGGAGACAGGTCGCCATAATGTGAGTGTGTAGACAGGTTTAAGTCCCCACAATGCAGGAAACACACACACACTCACACACACAAACATGCACATGCACGAAAGTATCCTGTCCTGTCAGTCAGGGCTATTTCTTCCACAGCAACACTGTGCTTATTTGAGCTCAGATAGGAACTGTGTAGGCAGAGTGAGTGTGTGTGTGTGTGTGTGTGTGTGTATGTGCGTGTGTGTGTGTGTGTGATCAGTGTGAACGATTGTGTGTCATTCGAAAGCATTACACGACGTCTGTGTCCTGAATGTCAATTAGGTTTGTTAACAGTCGATGAATTCATGATACACTGCATAATAAATGAATCCATTTGATAATCAACAGATCAGATTCATCAGATGTTATCACAGGCTAAATCCAAACTTCAACTTTAAGTCTCTCAGACAAACTAAAGGCACCGTTAATCGAAGGCGACATATTCAAATGTTGTTTCTAACAATGGAGCAAAATCTAATCTAATTGTAATCGACTGATCGCAGTAATTAACTCTGCTGCTGATCTGATCTGTAGGTCTCTGGGTTTGTTACCCTTTTGTACTGATTGGTTTTTCCTGTTTCTGCTACATTTCGCCACATTATCTTACTATGTAAACAAACCACATGTGGTCGGTTTTGACATTAAATACATGTATGTCCTTATAGCTACGTGCAACTACTGTGTCATGAATCATTTATTAAGTGTGTGTTTACCTCTAAGTGCTACACCGGAGTGAGACTAGTTAAAGTGAGGTGACTAATGCTGCAATCATGGATATTCTTAAATGCAGATATAGAGCAAAGGCAACTCCAACACTAGAGCCAATTTAGCTTTAAATGCACGAACTGTATATAAAAAAAATATCACTGATTTTTTACCAGCGTTACTTATTATTGGTTTAAAGCTGCATAATGTGATTTTTAACAAACAAGGGAAAGAAAAACTGTAAAAACAAACACAAATACATGAAATAGATAAATGTGCAATGAATCATGTTGTTGCTCAGCTCCAGACTCCAGGGTTATTTCTTCATTAAAACTGTTACTGTTGCTGATTTAAGTACAATAGATGAATCGAGTGACGTGAATTAATTAATTAATGGTAATTGAGTCTAATTATTAAACGACTGCTGCACGTGATTTACGTCACATTTGACCTTTAGTCACAAAGCAGAAAAATAACCTTCAACCTTAATTTCTTCTCCTGT
Source organism: Polydactylus sextarius (assembly GCA_016801845.1). Taxonomy (NCBI): domain Eukaryota; kingdom Metazoa; phylum Chordata; class Actinopteri; family Polynemidae; genus Polydactylus; species Polydactylus sextarius. The sequence goes on along the minus strand of CM028912.1, from coordinate 4,555,644 downwards.
TGTATTTAGTATTTTTCTTATTTTTCCACCATTAACCTTCTTTACCTTTTGCCATTTCATAATAGGCAGTTGGTTTCTAGTTTAATTTGTCCATGAGGTTGTTAACAGTTTCATACTGTGACTTGTTAGAGACCTCACAGTCGACACGTTGAACCATCAAACCCATGTTGAACCACGGTTTTTACACTTAGATTTACGCTAAATGAGAATCATTTTCTCAGGATAAAGTCTTTTAATTCAACGTCAACGTGATTCTTTTCTTTTTAACGTAGGTTTATATTTGAAAGCAATAAGAATTCATGAGTAAAACTCTGCTCCGTTGTCGTCAGTGCTTCTTTAAACAGAGACAACTTGCTAATGAGGACAATGTTTTCATTACTCTGCCACAAATTTAAACCAAACCTTACTTAAGTTGTGTTTTTAAAAGCACTCGTGTATGTAAAAGTGTGAGGATTTGTCAGGTTTCTGCTCATCCCCTCACTGCCCATCAGTACCTTAGACCCTGTGCTGCAGTGTGCTATTTGATCAGACTGTTTAGCATTCAAGAGGAATCCTCACCACTCAAGTACTCTCAGTATTATGCTTTTAACTCATTCCCCCCAGAGGAGCAGAGAGAGAGAGAGAGAGAGAGAGAAAGAGGTGGGAACGAAGAGGGAAACAGAAACAGAAGGATCCTTATGGGAAGAGTGAAATTTCATATAGGACAAAAGACTGTTATTGAATTCCTGTCATGATTCTTTAGATAATAACATCCACTATCCGTCCCCCGAAGAAGCATTTTTAAGTCATGTACAATCCCACCCCAATTCTGATTTCACTGGTGTGTGTCTGCGCACAATCCGCTGCACTGTCCCACCACTTTCTGGATGCTACTGAACGCCTTTGTATTAGACAAGACTTTCCGTCCCTTGAGCAGAGCTTGGAAAAACATCACAATGTCCCCCTTCTGTTGGTGAAACACTGAAAGGAGACCATGGCTTTATCCAGATAATGGCCGGGGCGAAGTCGTGCCCCGTCAACGAGCACGCGTGTTAAAGCCGGCGCTGATCGTCGGGGCCAACGGGGGCCATGATGAGGCCTGATTGCTGTGTGATTTGAGCATCCTAAGCCCCACAGCTCATCAATATCCTTCACAGCTCGGCTGAGGAACACGCTGCACTGCAGCAGGACGCAGGCATCAGCAAGATGAATATTTATCAAAGACATAAAAAGGCACAGGAAACAATTTATTCGTCACAGAAAACAGGCAGAGGCCAAAACTCTCTCTGCTGCAGTTTCAAAACAGTGCTGTAATTCAAACACGCTGCCTTCCAGGGAATTGCATTAATATGAAGTCTTTTGTACGCTACCTGGTAGTGCACGCTATTTTTCATTTATTGCCACTGATTGTTGAATGAAAAAATGAAAAGGGCCAGGTTGAGTTGAGCGTTCTCTGGATTAGAATAATTGTTTCCGTTAATCTGCTGGGATTCATTAAAGCGGTCAGATAGGACGGCACCACCTGACAGGATTATGAGGTTATAAGAGTGAAAAGCACTCAACAGAAAGCCCCAAACATGACAGACTGGCCTGATTTTATCCTCTCTGAGTTCGTCCTCCTTCCTTCAGACACAACTCATCTCCTCCCTCTTTTCCTGCTCAGCCCAGTGAGCTGGCTGAAGACAAGATGGGGTGAAACCAACCTCCCGCCCCCAGCTTATTAAACCCTCGAGTCTACAGGAAGAACCTTTCATGTGGAAAAGATTTAAGTAAGGAGCAGAATTTACTCAGTTCTGTCCTCATTTCCGTATGCTGTACACGCCAAATCCTTTTCTTTATGCAGCATATTTGAGTCTGGCTTTCTACAACATTGTCCTGGCATCAGTAACTAACTAACTTTCCTTTGCATTTCTTCGTTCTGATTAGAGGGCATTTTCGCAACAGGCCATGTTTGATGTTCTGGCTCTGATTAGAACATGTTAAAAATACCACCGCCCTGCACCTCTCCATCTACTCCATCCTGCCTGCTGTCTCCTCTCTCTGTCCACCTCTCTTTACTCTGGTTTAATTTCTCAGCCACATAGCTTTCCTCTGTCCCTTTCTCCCCTGCGTGATTAAAGGCTTTACTTCAGATGTATTTTTATCAACTTCTCTTTGCTTCTTCATTATGATTATGCCTTTTCTTCATCTTCTTCTTTTCTCTTATCATGCTGTGCCTGTTTTCAGCCAGAGGGCTTCTTCTGATTATAGCCTTGCTCTCTCTGATTACGACCTCTTGTCTCAGCGAGAGGTGTTGTCTTCCTGTGCTCTCACTCCACATCAGTTAGAGTGACCTTGGCAGAACAACTTAGTCAGAGATAGTGACTAATCCAGTCCAAATCAGTCGTCTGGTTGAAAACGAAAACAGAATGGAGATTTAAACAGTGTTGACAAAAATAATGAAATGCAGGACGTCTCATGAATTCCTGTTACTCGCTATTAGGAAATAATAAAACCAGTTGTTAGAGTTTAATGTAAAAACTTAATACTAAATAGATGAGTGCATGAATGTTAACTCAGTTACTCATTACTGGCGAATAATGAGTTGCTTATTTACACATCCAGCGTGACATTATCATTCATTTTAGATTTGTGTGTTGTCATGATTGGTTGTTATCAGGACCCAAAAGTGCAGGTTGACAACAACTGTCAGGTTAAACAAAAGGGGTTTATTGAAAAAAAAAAATCAGGGAAGAGAAAAGGACTAATAAAAAGTGCCAGAGAAAAAACACACAGAAAAAAAAACCACCCAAAAGTTCAATGACAGGTACAAACAAAAGATCACAAATCCAGGATAACTGAAAAGTGGGTGACGCAGATGACACAACAAAAAATATAAAAGTAAAAATGGGAAAAGGAAGGGATTTATACGCAAGGAAGTGGAGAAAATGGGACACAGGTAGGGCATGTTAGGGTGAGGTCAGGTGATCAAACAGGAGGAAAAACCTACTTCAAAGTTATGACAGAAACACTCATGATATTAAAATAAGCAACCAAAAATACACACAATGATATTTCTCTGGCCAAATGTTGAGTGTGAGTCAAGTATTTACTCTTTTTTTTCCATCTCTACTCCTTAGGGAAATTTCCAGCATCTAAACACTCACAATATGTTCAACAGCAAGATGCTAAGTGCTTTTGCTGTTTGGTGCTGAGCAGAAAAATGACACTATGTGAGAGTGACACACAGCAGTCGTGGGTGTCAGTACAGATTGTCATACAGAAATGAAGCTTTTATGATCAAACCGATCAAGATGAATGTTTGAAGTAACCTTTAATATGCATATGAGGTTTATGCCTCACAGCATTTAATATTATTTTAGCTCGTTGCGCAGGATTGCAGACTTTAGCTCTGCTTATATGACCGTACGCGTTGAAAATAGATAGATAGATGGCCTTTGAGCAGAGTGTTTGGCATCGTGTTCAATAAAATCAGTGAGATTTGGTGCCTCTCTTCTCTCTCGTCTCTGTCTCTGCTCCCAGACTTATGATTCCTCTGCAGTACAGGCAGGAATCCATCGAACCCAGGACAATAACAGAATTGTGTGTTATGTCTACAGGTTGCGTTATAGGACTGAAGGAGAGCAAGAAAATTAATGTTTTCCCAGAGGAATTACATTCTCCTACTGTGACTGTACCTGCAATTCATCCAGAGAAAGAAAAAGAAAAAAAAAAAAAAGTAATGAATATGGCATTGAATGGCTGCATGTGTGATGTTATCAGGTGCAGAGCTAGGAAAATAATCTTCAAGCTGCTGATGAACTTCGACTCACTGCACATTTCAGTCAAAAAACCACAAACCGCGGCCACAAACAAATGTATGAGTGAATATTTTATGGAAATAGAGCTGGATGTGGTACAGAGAAGAAGAAATGCACTTGGTGTATGCTGTGCTGTGCGTCTCCAGGTAATAAAGCTTCTATTGTGGCTCGGTGTGCAGGCGCACTGTGAAGGTCAGAGGCAGACAAAGATAGAGTTTAGGGCTGGTTTCTGAAAAGCTGCGTTGTTGACTAATCAACAAGAATAAAAATTCACAGCCATGCTGGTGGCTTTGTGAGGTTGTACAATGCTAAATGCTAAAATCGGCACGCAAATATTATCACACTAACAATACTAATATGCAAATGTTAATTAGTTTTAGTTTATCATTTTAAAAAACGTTTGTTTGCTGATTAAAACAAATCTCAAAGTGCTGTTGAGGCAACACTGTTTGCAAGAGATACAAGGGAACAAAATGTTGAGAGATTTCACTAAAAACCAAACCCATCACAGTTCAGTTCACTCACAGTTGTAATTTATTCATTCTCTGTCTGACTTTGCCATAATCACTAACCCTCATAGTTTCAGGTCCTAACACTCCCATCTGTCCTGCAGTAACCCCAGCCCTTCCTGTCCCATGGTCACCTGAATCTGCTCCCCTGTTTCCAATTCTCTCTTTGGCTTCCTAATGTAACATACTGGTCCAATCTTCGCCCTCTCGCCTGGCCCTTTTTTTCCTGCTCCTGTCTGAAATACCTTTCAATCAAGGTAAACTCTGAGTCATGCATCTGAGTCCCATGTGTTCCCAAGAACACCAACATCATTGAGATTCATCATCTGAGCTGTATGAATGTCTAAATTTCATGGTAATCAATCTAACAGATGTTTAGATATTTCAATCTGGACCCGCGTGGTGGACCAACTGCCCAGTCCTCTTAATTTGAAATAAATTGTCTATTTTGGATCATTAAACCTCTAATAAAGTCATATATAACCTTTTGGGTGCTTTATTATTGTTGGACTAAAGTACTGATTTAAAGGGAATTAGATATTTTTAACTTTAAAGTTGTATGCCCTATCTGTATATATTACTTACTAACACATGTTTCAACTGTTTCATAGTTTCTGAACCGTATGAACCACCAGCAAATTAACTTTGCATAACACAAAAACTGAAACCAGCCATGTTGGCCCTGTCCTCATGTAAACAAAATCCAAACACAATAAAAGGTCTGTTTCTTACCTGTGTCCAGTGATTTTCTTGCCATTTGAAAACTCTCAACAAGAAAGCAAGTAAGCATAAATTGTTGAACTGTGTCTTTTGAAAAGATTAATTAAGTCAGCTATCTCTGGTATCTTTAGTGTTGTAGCCCTCAAGGAAAGATTTTTTTCAAAGCAGCCTGTGCTTGCTGCTACATCAGAAACAGTCATCATCTAGAAAATACTTATGAAATAAAGACAGTGAGATGTTCTCTGAAAGGGTTTACATACCTCAAGCATCCTTCAAGTCATTGCAGGATGGTTTTTATTTCATTCAAAAAAAAATAATAAATAATGCTGACTTTGGGGTTTATCATCTGTTTTAAAAAATGTCTGGCAACCCTGCAAAATATATATTTGTACAAACTGCTGGGTTAAATAACAGCCAGTCAAAAACCAAACCAACCCACTGTCGGACCCAACCAAATGACTACCTGATCAACCAAACCAACCGATCAACAAACCAACCAAATGACCAACTGGTCAACAAATTACAAAACCAACCAACCAACCAACAAACAAACAAACAAACAAACAACTAACTGATCAACCAACCAACAAACCAGTCAACCAAACCAACCAATCAACAAACCAACCCAGCAACCAGCTGATCAACAAACCAAACCAGCCAACCAACCAACTATCCAATAAATCAACAAATTAGTAAACCAAATGACTACCTGATCAACCAACCGACCAACCAACCAACCAACCAACCAAATGACCAACTCATCAACCAACACTTCTAATTTTTTACTCTTTTTTGACACTTTTTCCACTTTTTATAGAAACCCAATCTAACAAAAAAGCTTTAAACAGTGAAAACAATTCTCACCCCTATATCCATTTATTCATGAAGCAACAAATGGCTGCTACAGAACAAATGACTTAATATGAACAGTAACTAATGAGCTGAGGAATGTTACTCAATATGGTAATATTGTCAGTGAGTTAAGACATGTAAACCACTCGTGTGCCTCCAAGTCAAACAAAAAGAGGATTGATGGAGGGATGGACAGAAAACATAGGACAGAGGCAATGGCCTCAGAGGTTCAGCCTCACAGGAAAGTCCTCCAAAAAGGATTCTTGTTCGCACTGAAAATGGAAGTCATTTATCATCCTTTCATTGCAGCTGAGCAGAAGTTATCAAGCATTCTCCTTTTTCTCCTCTCTCCATCCGTCATATCCATCTCCCTGCATCTATCATTCACTGTCACTGCCTGCCTCTGACTCCACAGCTCGTTTTTTTTCCACATTTTGGAGCAAGCTCCTTCTGCAGTCTCTCTGAATTGTTGTCAGTTCTCATCAATGTATTCAGGGATGTTTTTTTGGCCATTAGAAATACTCTGATGGTTAGAAACTGCATATTTGTGATGAAGAATATATATTTATAACTTGTTCTTTAGGTCCTTTGTTCATGTTCTGATTTTTATTTAGTAGTTTTTAGCGTCATTATTTACAGACCCTTTCAGAGGAAACTATAACTCAGGGGCCATCATTGTGAGGTAGACACATCCACTTCAAGCCCCCCCGGCTCTGACACCTGCTTCAGACCAATAAGAATCCCATCAGTTTTACAGGTATTTGGTCATATTGCGAAGAATTGGACAAACTGAAACTTTGACATGAAGGCGGTGCTAGGTAAAGTTGAGGGATTATAAAAGTTATTGCAAATCATCCTGAGGGAAATAAGAATGTTGGTACCAAATTTAAAAGCAATCCATCCAGCAGCTTTTGAGAAACAACAAAACTATTGACAAAAACCTGTCGATCACCAAAGTCATTTGGGTTAATCGCTAGGGGAACATATATTAAATTTAAATGCATCCAAGATAAATCTCAGTGCTAGTGTTAGCGCAACAGACTCACTGATAGACACTGGCATCTGTAAATGAATATCTATTCCCTGTTTAACTTTCAATATAACTTCTTCATGTTGATTGTTTTGTCTGATCAGCAGTCACTTCATTGAATATGATACAGAACCAAGGGCACATTTAGCCCTTTTGCTTGATGGATAATCAAAACAATTGATCGTTGTTTCAACACAAACTCAGCCGATTCATGACTAGGAAGTCTGTGTTATGACCCTCATACCACCAACAATGCGACCTTTCACCCCACATCCTGCCTTAACTTTTCCACCATGACATCTCTCCCTTTATTGTCTCTTCATCTACGATTCTCACACCCCCACTGTCCTCTCTGCTCCTCCCCCACTCCCCTCACCCATTACTCCACTACACATTCAGATCTTTGTAGGTCGACCTCTCTGTAACATACATCACCACTAAACCACCCGTAGGCATTTACCACTTTTGTTTCCCCATCTGCTCAGCATCCCCCACCACACACACACAGACACACACCAACACACTTCCCCAGTGCTTGAAGTCAGACTTGTGCCCCTTGTTACTGAGCTGTGTGCCTGTTGTTACTCCACAGGCAGGAAGTCACACAGGAAATACACTTACAGATGGTTAAAAGAGGAAACAGCAAAGAGGAAAGAAATGCTTAGGTTGGCACATAATCTGTCACTATGCAAAACCATCACATGTGTAAAGAACAAGCTAATTGATGTTCTTTTGTTATTTAATGTAAAGTGTTGCTAATAGCACTGATATATGACTAAAAGTGAGAGACACTGTATAGACGTGATAGTTTCAGTTTTGACTTTGGCGACGGTATCTGTTTCACCTCTACAACACAATAATAAACAACAACGTTTAAGAGAAAATTAGAACATTAGAACAAAGAAAATGATAAAAAATATTACAAAATGTTGTAAGAATAAATACTAAGTTAAAGTTTTATTATACATATACTTTTTTTAATTACTTTGAAAGTTTAGTTACTTACATTTATTAGATTTTGTACTGTTGTAAAATATAGGACTGATGTCATCTGACATTAAATTCACATACAGTTCAAAAGCAGCTCAAAACCACAATGTTTAAATTATATGATTGATTTAGGTCACACTGTCTACGCTGTATTGACTTTCTTCACTTGATTAAGGGTCATATGTTGGTCTGTTGTATGTGGTAGTAATACCCTCACGAAGTTGTGTAGTTAAGAAGTCGTTCCTTCTTTTAAAAAAAGTCTGCATGCAAACACACACACACTCACGCACACACACTCACGCACACGTGTACACAGCAGTTTTTGGTGAGCTATGCAAACTTTCTGCTGATCAGTGTCCTATCTGGACGGGAAGTTTCATATCTGTTGTTATGAAAAACATTCTTTCGCTCTCAGATCACAATATAGCTTTGACGTGTCATGGGAAATGCTATCTTGCAAATTGACTTTGAAAAAAAACTACCTATATACATATGAAGGAAGAAAAGCAAATCTAGAGGAGGGTGGGGAGGGTGAGTGACCAAGAGGAAATGTTTTAGATTTGAAGCACACATGCAGGCAGGATTGCACTGACTTGTGGTTGGGTGGGGTCACTTTTGCAGATGAGGTGGACTCTAAGGTCATGTTTTCCCCCCATGCTATAATGCTTATTCAGCCTTCTCCCTGTGGTGTGTCTGTAGGAATATCAGAAGCAGCAGCCAGGCCTTGAGGGAACATTCATTTCATCCAGCTGCTCTTTCATGTAACTCAACTCCTCTCAGCAGCTACAGTCCGAGTCACATCAGAGGTCTCCTGTTTTTGTTATTTTTTGTTGTTTTGTTTCTTTCTTAAATAAACCACAGCTGAATATCCAAATCTCAAATGTAGCATTTGCATATAACAACCAAAAAAAAATCCCCAGAGATGCTTCCGCTGTGGAAACCGCAAGAGGATCTTCTGATCGATGCTCCTGCACAAGAGAAAATAACACAAATCAGCTGAGGTCCACTACTGCTGCATCACAACCGGGAAATGTCAAGTTATCTGCAGAAATGATCTGAAGACCTGATGTGGTTTCCGTCATATACAAACGTGGCAACATTTCTCATAAATAAGGACGCGCAGACATTTGCAGCTTCTGTTCACAAACCACAAGATTCTTCTTTTTTTGTGCAAATGCGAGTGATGTTGCAAAACCTTGACCAGTAAAAAAAAAATGTTCTGAAGTTTAAGTAACACTGAGTTAGGCAAAGATTCATCCAAATTAATTTCACTCCTGACTGGTCACGGAGGCTTCTACGCAGCCTTGCTTTTTACCTAAATGCAACGCTGTTATGTTAAATTCAGTATTTGTAAAGGTCACTGTCATGAAGTTGCTTGAGTACACTTCAGTTCAGCCTTCTTGTTGTGTTAACTTTAAATGACTGCATACTTGCTTCCTACTGCTATCTTCAAGTGTGATTCATTGAAGATAAAATCAGTACTGACCTGTTTGCTGCCAGTTTGACATTGAAACTTCATTTCTTTCTTTGAATTCTGTCTAAATGAATAAAATATTTATTCATAATTCATGCGCTTTTGGTTCCACTTTAAGTGACAATTGACATCTCTTTTATTTTAGCTTGTCATTATGACAAAAATGTTTTGCAGAAAAAAAAACAAAGGCTCCAGGGAGGAGAAAGAGGAGGAGGACAGTGTTTTTGTTTTCCGTGGTAGCTTTCCCCAGGTATCGAAAAAAGCGGAGGTGGAGGTGAAATGAAGAGAGGCAGAGTTGGAAGAGAGACGGATAGAAACTAAAGTAGGGAGCCGTGATTAGAGTAGGACAGATTCCAACTTTTTAGACTTTTTTTTCTTTCTTTTTTTGGCTGTGCACAGTGTTTAACAGCATGGCATGACCCTCATATGTGTGTCATGTCGACTGCTGTAACTGTTGATCATGTTAATAAGCAGCCAAACTGCAGTAACTAATGTTCAGTTGTATTAAGAACACCTGCACGCACCTGCTCCTCCTCTCTGTAGACAGTCTCTCCCTCTGCGCCTCCTCTACAGTTAGAAAACCTCTGGAAAACGGCCAAAATATTTGGGCCAAGAACCCAATCTCACGACTCTGCTCTTGAGTAATTGAAGGTCTATTTCATATAACTTTTCTTCTTTCTTTCTGAGCAATTTAAAGTAAAGTAAAAGCACTCTTAATAAAAAAAAAAGTATATTCTGAAGAAGTTTCAGTCAGACAACAGGTCAGATCACATGACAGCAAAATAATCTGTCGCGCCAACAAATGATGGTGTAGTCACTTTTCCAGTGGTGGTGTTTTATTATATATTATATAATATTTACAAAACTATACACACACGGTACTTCAATTACTGGTGACTGCTCTCTCTTGACTCACTGTCTCTCTCAATGCGCCACCTTCACCCAACTCTCTCCCCTGACATGGAGCAGTTCACCTTTTATAGGCCTGGACTCCTGCCATGATCCCAATTAACCACAAAATCCATGATAACTCCACAAAAACATTCTTAATGATAATAACAAAAATAAGCAAAACAGGAGAAAACTCTAACAGGCCGTTCCTGCCCTAAATACAGCTCGTCTTGTACATAATATTTCCAACATAAATCAATACACCTAACGGCGCAGACGTCACCTGCTGACGCGCACCAATGCGGTGTTTATAAGCGCGCCACTGACATGCGCAATATTTTAAATGGACGCGGGACGGATGACAGGTGGATACTGGAGCGTACTGGTGAGTAACAGAAAAGCGCTGGTTTATCTGGTTTATTGTAAGTGAAATGTTTGCATAGGCTGGCGTGTGTGCGCCCATGGAGACCTACATGACTGTGGAAATAGTTAATGAAATACGGAATAAGCGGTAACGATGATTATGACTGCGTATGACTGTCGGCGTCCAACATGGCAACAAAAGTTGGTTTGGCGCCATGTTCTTCTTTCTCCATGTGTGTCTACAGATAAGACACAGTTACATTTGTGAATAGCTCAGGATTGGTTGTTATCTTATTTGTTTTAAGTCACACATTAACACAGAGTGACCAAAAACGTTTTTTTTGTCTTGTTGGTACAGTTTTTTCCTGTGGTAACAACGTACTCCAAATCTTATTCATACTTCTTTCGAATAACTCTGTTGAGACACTACAACTTTATTAAACTTGTGCCATCAAGCGCCTGAGGAAAACCTCACCCTGAACAGAGAGAGATTCAAGGACAGTATAATAATAAACTTTATTTATACAGCACGTTTGGAAAAAAAAAAAAAAAAAAACACTTTACAGACACGAGAAGATACAAACACTGAGAAAACAAGAATATATATGTGGAGAAAATGTAATAAAGTAGAGAAAATATGTGAATAAAACAAGAAATAAGTAAACAAGAATGACGCCAGATTATTTAAGAGTTAATATATAAAAATAAGTATTTGTACAGAAGAGCTGATGTGCAGCGTGTAGAGAAAAAGGCCTGTTCGTGTCTTAAAACATATGATAAAAGTTTAAAAATCAACTGTGAAAGCAAAGGAGGAGAAAATATGCAAATATTTTCTATTTTTCTCTGAGGACACTGGCAGCAGTGTTTTGCACAAGCTGGAGCTGTTGAATCGATTTCTGGTGCAGGCCACTGAATAAGGAATCACAATAATCCAAGTGGCTGTAAACAAGGACTTGAATAAGGCGTTTTAGTGACCTGATTCTAGCAATACTCCTACTACGTTGACAGATGACCGTCTCTGATGTTGTCACATTAGCAGGTAAAACGGGATTGAAGACTCGAATGCAAGACCCTAAAAAAACCACTGATGCAGTTCAAAGAGTTTCAGATAGAAGAAGAAACAAATCCAATCTGGGACACCAAGAAATCCATCCATCCATTAGCTATACTGTTGTCCATAGAGGGTTGGAGACGAGCTGGAGGCAATCCCAGCTGATTTTGAGTGAAACAGAGCCAACATACAGAGACAAACAACATTCAAAGTCATATTTACTTGAATTTAGAGTCACTAGTTGGGAGGAAGCCACTTTACCTGCAGAAAAAAACCCACTTAGACTCAGGGAGAGCATGCAAACTCAATACAGAAAAAAAGATTTGAACCAAAAACCTTCTCATTGTGACAGCGCCACCATGCTGTCCACCATGATCACTAACGTCCAAAAAATTTAAATGAAGTATAGAAGCAGAAAACACAAGAGAACTGAAGCAAAACTACAACAGACAAAGGATGAAGGGAATACAAACACTTCTGCTGCTTTCAAAATGAAATCGTGTTTACCATGTTCAAAAGAAAAGCTGCCATGAATATCACCTCCTCCTCGTAGTCACAATCTTACAGCTCCAGTTTTTCCAAAAACACACGTTTAACTAGTTGTGACATGTTTGTTGATGTTTATAGAAATGATAGAGGACATTGGAAGGTCATTTTTTCTTGTAATTTTCAATAATATGTGTAAGAAAAATTTTATTTTTTTCCCTCATGACTTCATCTTTTTCATCTCCGTCTTTCTGGCTTTAATTTTCCTGGAATATCTTACTCACATGCTAGTTGGCTAAATTAGCTTCTGTGTCTAACAAAACAACATTTCTCTGATATGAATCTTTTGACTTGCATCTGTTGTATAAAAAGATTAATAAGAGAAGCAGTATTTTTTTTCATCACCATCAGCATGGGAATGAATTCATCATTGTGTTTTTTGTTGTTGTTGTTGAACTTGGTGTTTATGGATCTATTTTAGGATCTATTTTTACTCTCAGGGTGAAAATAACGCATTAAAAGCTGAATATTTAATTAGTACCACATGTACCTGCAGAGCAATCAATCCAGCAGTGAAAATGTCACATCAGCTGATTCAAACCAAAGCAGAGTCTCTGTCTTCCATTACACTTGTCATCATTGTCCTTGCACCCTGCAGACTCCTCTAACAAATCCCTGCTCCGCTGCTGCCTTCTTCTCACATCCAAAGCAGCTCAGCCAAGCATGAGATGGTTGTAAAAATGTTATTTCACATAGCGTTGACCTTTTAAGGGCATCGTGCCAGGCAAACACTCAAACTGAAAGCCCTGAATGGATCAGTGATGACCCGTGTGTCCCCTCCCCACCGCGACCGGTCGTCACACTTGGACGAGTGCACAGAAAAGGCCTTCTCATTCCAGCCTCCTAATGGCCGCCTCTGGGCAATCTGAAGCAGGAAGTCACAGAGATGCTGTGGAGGAAAAAAAAAAAAAGATGAAAGCAAAACTGCAGCTTTACCTACTAGTGTGATTTTGGGAATATATTTTCCACTCTACACAGCGGATGTCGCTGAAACGTCTGGAAATCAATCCTGAGACAGAAAATGAGAAAACCAGACATTTGGGTTGATGCACAATTCAAAAATGTAACTTTATACAGTAGTTGACATGATTTACGTAGGTTTAGAAATGTCAGTAGTAGCACACTGTAGAGTTTTACTACTATTAAGACAGAAGCTACATCTCCAAATGAAGAACATTTACAGTTTTAGTAGCACATTATAGAAGCAGTAATTTTTGCTCTTTCTCTTTCACAGCTTGCCTTCACAGTTAAACAGCAGGGGTAAAAAAATCCCTGTGTTTTATAAAACCAAAGCACATCATGATTTGAACAAACACCTTAAAAAGTAACGCTACAATATCGACGAAAAAAACCCCAAAACAAACACTAATCAGAGCCCAACAATGTGTTGTGACGGCTTTTGTGATCAGGGTTGTTTTATTGACATGTTTTCTATCATCAACAGTCCCATGTTCATTGTCTCAGTGTCATAAATCCTCATTAATGCCCCAGATTTGTATTTAAAGTTGCAGCTTGAATGAATTTTTTGAAGTGAAAGTGCTGCAGTGTCCAGCTGTTTTTTTGAGCTGAGTCTAAGTGCTGAGTCTTTGAGGAAATAATTAAATGAAAGTACATATTAATGATCTTGGGAAGAAAAAAAAATCATCTTCAGTAAGAATGAGTAAGTGTGAGGCTTTTCGCTGCTGCAATCAAAATGAGGAAGTTGAACATTGTTGGAATGAGATTTTGTGACGAACAGAAGTTCAACAGGAAAACCACAGAACTGTGTGTATATATAGACTGTGTAGACGTTGTACACATATTTTTGGTAATTAACTTCCCTGTCTTTATGTGTTAAATCTGCTTTCAGTTGATCATCTGATCCAAATATTCACTTCTCATCTTCAACAGACAACCACGTTCATGCTGATACGTTTATGAAGACTCTGTTGTGTTCGCTTGTAATTTTGCTCATAATTCTCGTCTTCATGCTGGTTTCTCCTGCTTCTCTGCAGCACATTACTTCTCTGGCTGCCTCCCACCTTCCTCTGCTCTGGTTTCTGATTGCCACACCTCTCCACGGACCGTCTTTTGTTATACATTTCATGTATCCCATTTTAGTGACCGAGTCTATTGGGCATTGTTCTGTTTAGCTGTGGGAGACTCGCACCTCTTCTGCTTCTTCTGCTGCTGCTGCTGAAATTCATTGTAAATCAGTGGTATGTTCCAAATAAGTGTCTGATGTGTTTGCACTCGATTTGTAACAAGCAGAAATTTGACAAAGAAAATTTTAGCACCTGAAAATGATTTTTTTTTCTCACTCGATATGTGTTATAATAACTAAACTGAGAGAAAACCCCAAAGATGCTGTGATAATATGGATTTGTGAGCCTCTTATTAGCACCTGCTTTCTTTTCAAAACGCAAAAACCAGACTGAAATATATCAAGAACTACTGGCCAGATTATCATGAAGAGATTTCCACAAGAAGCAAGTTAACCAGAGGATGAATCTTACTGCCACTGACTTCTCATATAGAATCACCACCAGGATGTTGTGAAATATCCCAAAATCTGAGTAACGGTTTTACACATAAATATACAGACATTTATTTAATTGTCGAGTGGAACGATGGACACTTCTCACCCTCAATGACGCCATCTTGGCTACGTAGCTTAAGAGGAGGGACGGCGGCGACGATGTAGGCGATTTGGACCACGATTGTGGCCGACAATCGTGATCCAAAACGATGATTAACGTTCTGTCCAGTGACGATTCACAATTAAAAAGTAGGAAAAAGAAGACGACGTTGCGATTGTCATTTCTGGTGAGGTATGAAAGTAAGCGTATAGTGTACATAGCATATTACATGGAAGTGTAATAGCGCTTTCAGTTCAGTTCATTTCAGTTTAATTGCCCTTTACTGTTGTTGCACAACTGTTTGAGATTTACAAAAATATGAACCCAAACAGGCATAAAATACAATAGAAAAGTAAAAAGTGACAACAATAACGGTAAATATAGTAAAAAAGATGTATAAAAATGGGTCCAAAATGTATATTGCTCCTGAGAAACATGGAGGTATGAGATTTGGTCGACCAGAAGCGTATTTTAGAAGACGGATATGTGGATAATTTGGGCCCAGGATCAGATGGAATTGCTATAATGCCTGATCAATAAAAGAAAACCTTATCTTTAAAAAGATCTTCTTGGTTCAACAAAGACTAGCTTCTGTAGACATCCTTGTGTTTTGGTAGCTGAGTGCCAGTAATGCATCGGGCTTCATAGGCTGTTTGCACTAATCACGGTACATTAGCAGAGCTGAAGAATGGAAAATGTGGTGCTTTTGAAGTCGCACTGTTACTGCTGTTATTCACAAACAACTTCACAAATGTGTCGGAGGTCAGAGAGCGTGTTGGAAGCACATCGACTCTCAACAGTCATATGAGGACCAGGAAGTGTTTCATTGGTTCAGTGTTGGAGGTAAACAAACAGTGGGATGCAAATCTGCAGCACATCAATAATTAGAGGGACAAGAGATGTGACGCGTTACTGGTAGAAAATGAATTTATGATGCTGAATGTGTGACCAGAGCTGTTGTGCTGCAGATTTAAGAACACACATTATGAATAGAAAATGTTTTTTGTGTTAGTTATGATGTCGATATGATTTTTGTTGAGTATTTCTGTGTTGCTTCTATAGTTCTTCATTATTCATTACACAAAACGCTGTGAGCAGTCCTCGGTGCCTACAGTTGGTACAGTATGATCTAAATAAAACATACAATTATTCTGCAGAGTAATCTCGTAAAGTTGTAATTTTCTGTAGTGATGAACGTAGTTTAAACCCTGCCATTTACTGCCCTCTGGTATAAATACATTTTATAGATGTTGGGCTGAAATTTGAATGCACTTCATTCCTTTTTCCTGGACACCGCAGCTAAATATACACAACTGTCATCTAAATATGTCCCATTACCATCTTCCAGTCTCTAATTCTGCTGTGCTAAATCAGTCCGTCTGTCTCTCAATAGCAGAGATTCTTACCAATTACCATTTCAAAAACCTCTAGTTTGGCTTCCATGTTCCCTCATTATATCTGATGAGGAGTCGAGCCAGTTTGTGCAGGGGAAAAAAAAAGAAAAGAAAGGGAAACAAGAGCTTAAATCCTACATATAGCTATAGTGAAATTACACAGTGCTGTTCAAAACCACACGCTCATAAAACAACAATAGTGGCTTCGACGGTCAGTGCGGTGACACACACCATGTCCACTGATGCCTGTCGGAGCGACTCTGTGTGTTCGAACACGGTTGGCATGAGACTCAGAGTGGATACGAAACAAGCTGTGTCTTGTTTTTTTTTGCATCCACTCTCTCTCTCTGTAGCAACAAACTGGGAAGAGAATTATGTATTTCTAATAATCTTGACAACCAATCACATTGCACATATTTGCTGCTTTACTTGTTGTGCTTTTCATGCTTCAGAGTAACAAGATGCACTCATGCTGTGTAGTTATGCAGGAGGCCAAGGGAATTTCACTCCAGCGTGCTCTACTTCAGCTTAATAGCATTTCACCACACTTGTCTTGTCATGCAAATCCTCATTGCTCAAAAAAAAAAAAACCCAACAACTTCTTGATGGATTAGACAGGTCTGAGGCTGATTTTATTCTGCATGGGCGACCTGTAACATTGTTTGTTTCTATATGAGCCACATAGAAACAAACCTTGACTCGAGCAAGGAGGAATGACATACGTTGCTTCTTTAATGTTTAATTTGAGAGTTAGTTTGCGAGCATCTGCTGCTAGTGATGATCATGAAGCGTTAAAAAAAAACAAAAAAAAAAACTAGACGCTCCTCTTCAGTTTGGGTGTGTGGGGGTCCTGATCTGCTTGTGAATTGCTAACTAAAACATATGGTGTCTGTGACCTGCAGGTGTTGAGTTGCAGGCGTGCTGTGGGTGGAATCACACTGTCAGACATACGTTCGCTTCCAGAGCTGGATAATTACAGTTGGTTTAGTCTCTGGTGATAACGTCGTTGTTGTACTTTAAAGCTGAGAAGACTTTTTAGCTAATTCGTAACAACCTGAGTTAGCAGGAGAATTAAAGAAAAAAAAGAGTGATGATAGCAATATAGTTTTCAGTGAAGAAACATTCAGTTGTGGTGGAAAAAAAAAAGGAGAAAAATCTCATCCTACTCACACAGTAATCCTTTAAAGAGGGCTTTGCTGCCTCTCACAGCCAAACACTTTGATACATTCCTTTTGAAAAAAGAAAAAACTGGGAGAAAAAAGCTGGAACAGAGTGATTTTCAAGGGGATTGAGGAGGAGGAAAGAGATTTGCAGTGATTCCACACAGCTTTTCAGCATGAAAAAAAAAAAATCTAAATTATTTTACAGGTAATACAAAATTGCTCACAGCAACGTCTATGGGATGTTTTAGAAATCTTGGACGTTGTCCATGTTGATCTCTATAACCTCTATAAACCTTTTACTCATTATCTTAAAAAAGAAGTGACCAGTGGGAGCACTGGAGGAAATATTTCTATTATTTATTCAAGTAAAAGTAGCAGTATACTCAATTATTACAAATGCTGCATTTAAAATTCACACAAGTAAGTTATTTATAATATTTATGTGTGAAACTGTGATTTTTTTTTTTTTTTCTGTTGTGAATTTGAAACTGTAACTTTAGTTCTTCAGTGAGTGTGTTTACCTACATATCGCCACCATGTAGAGCTGCAGGAGGTCCAAACGCTTTCTGCCTCATGCAATAAACTTAAATTTTGAATGTCAGAGACCAAAATTGTTCTCGTTCTTTGCTGTGGGGTTCGTTGGATTGGCTGTAAAAGAAACAAAAAGAAAAGAAAACAAGAAAAGATGTGGGCGTTTGTACCTAAAAGTAGACATGCTGAGTCCATGGTGTGAATTCAACTGTTTAATTTCTACAGTTGGTTGATAGACTCTCACTGCTTGTACTGAATATATGTATGTGTTGAATATATTAATATGTAGATATAAATCGTTAGCATGCAATATGGCAGACATACAAGCACAGGCTGGATCCTCTCATGTCGGACCAACCATCATAACACAGACCTGTCCGTCAAATACTTTTGTCACCATGGAAACAACCTAGTTCCAAAGTAGCGCGAGGCAGGAACAGCGATATAATGGCGGACCAGACAGAGCAGAGCCTGCCTGCCTGCGGATGTGTTGCTTTTTTACAGAAACCACCTTCATCCTTGTCTTTTCCAATTGGACAAAATGAGACCGTAGGAGAGAAAGTGTGACACATAATCTGGCGGCGGTACCAGAATACACACTATCACAAAAAGAAAGAAAAAAGAAAAGAAAAGAAAAACAAGCCAAAGTCTGCTCTAATGCAAACACAAAGAGTCTTTGTTGGTGACATTTTTTCTTTTCTTTTTTTTTTTTCGATAACTGAAATTAATACTCGTGAAGGCCTAAGCCATACGGCACTTCAACTATTTCTCTGGAGACGATATTGTGGGTTTTAGTGAGGTTTAGACAATAGTCTTAATCAAAAAGCTTAAGATGGCTTATCTTATCACCAACATATAACCATTAAACGTATTACATCCGGCTTACATCAGTTGGATGACAGGCACATTATAGGCAGAGTTAGAAAATTAAAAGAGACAAACAAAGATGAAACAGAAGAGAAAGACGTAGCCATGTTGTCTTAGCGATGACAGCATAAAGGGTTTTACAGAAGCGCGGCATCAAGATGAATTGTTATCAGTGTGGTGATTATTGTGAGCTCACACTGTCCGACACGGAGGAAGGAGACTAATTGCTGTTTCCGACAGTGAGAAGCCTGTGCAGGAAAAACTATGAGGAGGAAATAAATATAGGAAAAACTAAATCCGGGAGATGGAGAGATAGAGGGAGGGACTAAAAGTGACAAAAGGTAAATTGAGGTCTGCCGTTGCCGTATGCTAAGGCTGTGGAAGTGGGGCTGCCATCTCCCAGGAAGTGACAGGTACAGTGTGAAGTAATCTCAGGGAGATCTCATGGGGTCCAACACTGCTGCGAAAACAGCAGCACAAATGAATCTAGCTGCTAGTGACAGCAACTGGCAGGGCCCAAACACCCGGTGGATCCAGTGTAATAAAAAAATCAAATTGAAACTACTGTATGTTAAAGTTTTTAGCTGCAGAGATGTTTCCAATCTTGACGGCTCACTCAAAACATATCTGGAAAGCTCCTCGATTCTTTTCAGAGAAAAAAAGCAATTAAATTGTTCTGCTCTCCTTCTTTGCTGCATCTACA
This sequence comes from Polydactylus sextarius, assembly GCA_016801845.1. Classification (NCBI taxonomy): domain Eukaryota; kingdom Metazoa; phylum Chordata; class Actinopteri; family Polynemidae; genus Polydactylus; species Polydactylus sextarius. Next base: position 4,536,163 of record CM028912.1, on the reverse strand, counting down.
TTAAAGCGAGTTGTTTTGAAAATGTGGTTTCAATAAGAAAAAATGAGCCAAGACAAGTATTTTTTTTTCATATTTCACTGAGTTTAATGGACCTTCAGTCTTCACATCTACACCATCACAACATTCCTGGTCTTTATCAAAACTATAATGAATGTCTCTTAAAAAGAAATTTGTGTTTTTTTTATAAAATGTTTTTGCAGATAAAAAACAAATTATTTCTATGACACACATCTAAAGTTTAGTCCTGTAGGGAGCTTAAGAAGTTTTTAGTTTTAGTTTTTAAACTAGGAAAAACAAAAAAAATCTGCTTCTGCATTAGACATTTATCCGATCAAGGTTAATAAATGCTACCTGATTGAACTGGTTCATAAATCTTGACCGTCCTGGAACAAACTGTGTTTTCTTAACATCATAACACAGGTTATTGTCAGGAGATCTGGACCAGAAGGTTTTAATGTGATATAATGGTGTTGACTGCAGAGTCCCTGGAGATCTCCGTTACATGTAGAGGTCACGTGGAGTTGTCAGCAGTCTGCTCGCATAATGACGACAGGTTTCTCCAGCATTTTCCCTCCCTCTTGGGTCGTTGAATTCGTTCGACATCATTGAGCGCTGGAAGAAACGAGGAAAAAGAGCAGGTGCAGGCGATACCACAGCACATCCATCGTCCGCTGGGCTTCCTGATGCACATGTAATATTTAAGTGGAACAGAGTAGATGTGGGGACGAAAGAGGTGAAAAGTAGAAAAGAGCTTTACCTTTAGATTAATTAATCTTTTCTCTTTTTGCCTATTTCTGCCTATTTGATCAGTCCCAGGAGCGTTTCCCCTTGATCGTGACCTGGTTTTGATATTTTTTTAATTCTAAACTTTTATGAACACAAGCGCTGTCAACGACTATATCAGCAGATCAATGTGTCACATTGGAAATTGTATGCTTGGTCCTTTTTGATTAATTCAGTGTGGTGTCTGTCATGTTTTACTTCAGCATTTGCTATGTCTCTTGGATCTCTTTTTTGAGCAGTTCGAGGGGTTTAAGTGGTTCCTGTGGACTCAATTGACTCTTGCCTCTCTTTTTTTATATATCATTTCTTTGATTCATTATCTACAGTCTCTGCATTGCATTTCTCTTTGACTGTATTGGAAAAAAATCCTATAAACAGAACAAGACTATCTATTTTTACAGGTGTAGCAGATATTTTAAAACATGATGATTAGTAATAATAATACAATAAAGCACATTACATATTGTCCTTGCTGTTTGTCCAACAAGACAGACTTTCACTTTATTATTTTACAGGTTCTCAGAAGAAGAAGTGCTTCACTGGATAAATAATTCCATATCTGAGTTATGTATCATTCAAGACCACCTTTTAAATCATACACCATTTTAGTCACACCAAGTCTGCACCAGTGCCACTGTTTTAGAAAAGATCAGATTTATTTATTTTTTGTCAGATGGAAATAACCATTCATCTATTTAAGACCAGACCCATAATTTCACTGAGAGGAAGTTTAATGGCTGATGAAATATGACCAATTTCAAAATCAGAAGACGTACTAATTGGTTTATTTTCAAAACTGATTACTGCTCAAGAAGACTCATGAGGGCTTTGAGCAAACGCGGTGCTCATGTCCATCTGTTGGTGTCCTAATGTGCCACTTCATCACGCTCAAACAACACATGTTTTTCTTTTTAATCACGCTAGGGGCACAGCTCCAGGGATGGCAGTGTTATATGAGCGGTACATTGGTCGGTCCGCTGTTGTGACTGAGACTGAAATATCTTGACAAATGTTGAATTGATCGGGTACGGATATCCACGGAGCTCAGAGGATCAATGACACAAATGACTTTGGTGATGTCCTCAGTTTTCGTAGGTTTTTTTTCTCCTCAGTTAATTTGTCCGACTTTTGGGTCAAGACCAAATCCTCTGTGTTGTGAAATATAACAAAGAAAAAGGTCAACTATGACCTGTAGGTTTATCTAATTGATAAAAATAAAAGGTAACGATAAGGTATGAACCCTTTTCACAAACACCAGCAAAGATGTGAACACAGATGTGAATAGCATGAATCATCTCCATCTCTAACAAAAAACAGCAATGTTCGTTTGGGGAAGATCTTGAATTCTGGCATTCATCTACTTTCTTAGACATGCACAGCTTACCTAAACACTCTCAGACAAAGGAATAGACAATAGAGCTTCCTGACAGGACAATGTGCCCTGCAGCACTGCAGATACAGAAAAGAAATGATTCCAGGAATGTGACAAAGAGCCCAAAGTATTGACTCAACCTCTGAAGTATCCAGATCCCAATCTAGGATGAGGATCTGTGGGATGTGTTAGAACAAGCTAGATCTTCAAAAGGCCCCTAATCCATGACCTTTAAGGCTATAAGATGTTTTCAGGTCAAAGTTTTTTATCGTTTTGGCCTTTCGTCCACACAACAATGGCGTTGTCGGTGTCTTGAAACAATCCAGAGTGGAAAAATCTGTAAACGCCGCCCCATGAGTTGTCATGTAGACGGGCAAAACGGCACATTACCACGTGACCAGGAGAAGGAAGGAATAGTAGGAAGATCCTGCAGGTAACAACCAGTAACAACAACAACAACTGCGCATTACAGAGCACTCCTGAAACAAAACCTTGTAGTCCATAGACCAGTGAAGACGCATAAGAAGAATTAGCATATTGACCCAGTTTCCCTTTTCTATCCAGACGCTGACATTTCCTGAAATGATACGTGTGTGGACACAAAAGATCAACCAAAGTCTTGGAGATCAACCAAAGTCTTGGTGCTAAATATTCATGTCCTGATGGGTCAAAGCTGTTCTGCTGGTACAAGAGAGACCTCTACAATTAAATAAAGGTGGAATTAAAGTTTTGACTGATCAGCGTATCCTCCTGTTTAATCTTAATCATCACTGTACTTATGTTGTTGATCATCCATAGCAAGTATTCCAATGTGGCGTCATATTTCCAGATCATTTAATTTCTTTTTTTATACACACACACACTTGCACATCCATCACATCAAATTTAATTGTTTTTCTCTGCACAGTCTCTGTCAGTTTAAGGCAAAGTTATCCACGCTGTCATTATACTGCACTGTTTCCTGTTTATTTCTCACTCTATGCTGTGCGAAAACAGAATACGAACCTAAAAAAGTGCTCTCAGGAGTTGCATCCTTCAATCTGTCATCCTCTAATCAAACACCTCCGCTGGTGTTTTGTTGATTGAATGAGCCCATTAAAACAGGGGAGTTTTTTTTTGTGAAATGTTGACTCACATAATATTTTAAATCAGTAGAGATACTGCGATCAGGAGAAACAGATGGCATGAAATGACCGGGATATTGAAAGGCTCAAAACGCCGGAGCACATCAGTGTATCGCCATGGAAACCGTCACGCTCTTGTGAGTTTCTAATGGCTGCAATTAGTTGAGAGGAACAACAAAGTGGGGCAGATCAGAGAGATGGCCAGATGTTCTGATATGATTTTTAGCTGCAGCAGGAAGCTTTGACTGCTCTCTGATTCATCTCAATCGCACAGTTATGGTTCTCAATGATGATTACGCAGGTAGTGATGATGAGGATAGTGCTGGTGGCAGTGTTTTCATTTTAAATCAGACAAAAAAAAAAGAAAAAAAAAATCAGCAGTGCATGCAGCTGGAAAACAGCAGAAGGGATGTCAGTGCTGGCGTCATCCACCTTTTTTTTTCACCAGCATCACGACTACCCTAAGAAATGTCTCTCACAGATCTGGTTTATCTAATTTATCTGCTGTATTTATTTATTTTGATGTTATGAGACATGTTACAAGGAAATGGACTGTGTTTTATCCAATGAGAGATAAAAAACAAACAAACAAACAAACAAACAAAAAAAAGACTGTAATTTTAAATAACAGCTTTTATTCTTCCTGATTCTCTGGGTTATAATCTACTCTAATCTAAATTGGTTTTTTTTTCTGCATGAAAGGAGGTCATAGGGATGCTCTGATATATTGTCATTGTTTCTGTTGTTTACCCCAATATACTCCAGCTTTCTACAATCAATAATTCCTGATCAAATATTCATTTGATGCTAAGAACAAAGATTAGACACAGTTATGCTACTGTCTCCTCTAAGGTGAAGCGATACAGTTACATTTGTAATGCTAGTGTTATCACAGATAACTTTACATGTTGAATATAGTTCCTAATCACATTTCTACTCCTACCTCTCTTTTGCGCATCATGTGAGGGGAAGGTTTATCTATCTCGATTCTCTCCTGGATGAAGGGTGAGGAGTCACGCAACGAAGATATCCCAGGACCAGCACTTCAAATGAAGTTGTAGGAGAAATATCACAGCATGCACCAGGACAAGGTAGCCATTTAACTGATAAACTAATCAACACAAGTAACTTATTAAGCTAACTTCTCGCTAACTGCTAATCAATAACATTTGTTAATGTTAGCTAAGCAACCGCTAGTCATCTCTTTGCTAAGTCTCTCAGATCTGGTTTATCTGGTTTATCTGTTGTGTTTTCGATTCATCTAATAACAAGACTCTTCGCACGGTGACTTCCACTGAAACGTGAGATTAAACGGAATATCTTGTCAGTTTTTAATCCATCATCATCTTGATCAGCACAAACAAGTCTGTAGATGACATCTTTGTTTGTTGTCATTTGGTTGTCATGGAGACTTCCTCTTACATAGCAACTAGTGATAATTTCTGATGACCTATAGCAGTAAAGTAGCGGTGTCACAACAGTCTCACAAAGAGAAATGGGATTGGCCCTAAACGACTAAACTTGGAAACATTCCCGTCTCTGGGTGACTGGTTGCTCCTTGGTATCTGACTCAGGCTCAGACATGTAAAGTTGAAGCTCCATGTCTCTGCAATAAACTCTGAAACCTGTTGTCAATCACTAAATGTAATAGTGTACCTACTTTGGCTTTGTTTTAAAACCAAACTATCGCGCATCGCTCATTTCAATATTTATCAAAAAATTGTGAGAAAAACCATTTGGTCCTTTCTAGAGGTATTTCTACATGTTGTATTAGGTCACTTATGTTTCTTTTTCACCAAACCAATATTACTATTAACACACTATTTGGAGAACTCAAAGAACAGTTTACAATATTAAAAAAAAATGCCTTCTGTGGCCCCCTTTCATAAAAATGCCTTCATCCCTTCACCCCTTTTAAAAATGCCTTTTATGAAGTGTGCTACAAACATTAGCATGCTCAGCTAACTAGCTTAACTAATTATTAGGATTAAGTAGTGTTAACTAAGGTTAAGGATATTGTCAGCTCACAGTGTTAAGTTAGAAAGGGCCTTGTACAAGTGAATCACATTCACTGTGTGAGAGCTGGTAATATGCTACTGGAAATAGCAACTGTATCCTACGAAGATTATAGAGCAACGGCGGCCAAACTCATTACGTGAAATAGCATTACGCCTGGAGAAAAACTTGTCAGTAGATCCCGGTGCTTTAGAGACTTTTCTCTTTAAAAATAAAGACAAACTGTTTGCAATGATCTAAGGTGAAGTTCCCAAACAAGGTTGTGTTTAAACAAACCGACAGTCTGATCTTTAATAGACTCACAAAGACTAACGATGAACAACTACAGGTTCTTCTCCTTTGTTTTATAGATGAATCATCAGTTTCTGAGTTTGCTGACTGAGCAGATGGAAAATAGTGCAATATGCACTTTCATTCACAAACACAACGACACAAATGAGTTTCCTCTGTTATGACACACACGGTCTCACACCTGGTTACACTCTTCTACCTCATTGTGAGAATTCCTGTTTCTGTCGTCCTCTACAAAGGCTGCAGTGTAATGAAATGTTGCTGACTGACACGCACCTGGACGCTGATGATAAGCACCTGAGTCCAGCGTTCAACAAAGAGCCGCTGACCCGCTGAGGGGGCTGATGGGACGACGGCGGGAGTCCCATCATCGCTGAGGTTTTCACATATTGCTGTGGGACAAAAACACTCTTCTTGCAGCCCACTCACACTCTCCCCTGTTTTTCAGTTGCAGCCTTTGAGAACACCAATGAATTTGTATGAGTCCTCTGCCTCCAAACACCCCGTTATTCAGCTTCACTTTGATGAGAACAGCATGTGTGAAATGGAGCCAGTGTCTCTGGTTGCATTATTTTGAGGCAACATTTTTGAATGTTGGTGCAAACTCACTGATCCATGTACATGTTTGTCCGAGTTCCACGAGTGTGTGTTTTTGCTTTGTGGGAATTATTTAGCAAATATATTTAGCCTGTCCTCTATTCTCTAAGAGGCCATCTGAATGTCCTTCAGACGTTTAGCTGTTAAAAAACTACATTTCTACAGTAAACATCATCCACTGCAAGCTCTCTTTCCAGTTGGTCGCGCAGTTCACAGACAGCTGGTTAGATCTCTTTGTGTTGTGATTTATTATTCATTGGCACATTTGGCCGTGCAGCAGTAATTGCAGCATGCAGCAGCAGTGCCTGCATCTGATGGAGCACAAATGAATAAATAAATCTAGATGGCGAAGCTATTTGAACGTGTGACATTTACTGATGAGGCAATTAAGAGAGCAACGCACAAACGCACAACCTGCATTACACTGGCTGATCCCAGCAGCACAATAACAGCAATTTCTCTCTCTCTCGCTTTTACACACACGCAAACACACATTCATATATTATACAGGACAAACATTCATACTTTAACAGATTTCTGGGACACTGTTTCTTCAGCTTCATCATATGAAGAGTTTAGTCAAACGTCGATCGTCGACTATTCAGTGGCAACACCATTAGTCTTCGATTGAGACCGTCGGTTCAAGAGGAACGATCACGTCAGTAGTTTGAGCTACAACAACATATGTTCACGTTAAAGTGAGAAATTCTCCAGCAGTCGTAGGAGTCGTGATGGGAGCAAAAAGAAGGAGTCTGCAGATGTTATAATCCACGTGTAGGTCTCCTGTGGAGGTGGATGGATGGGTCAACGAAACTGCAGACTTTTTTCCTACTGTGAGTCAGTTTTAAGCATGACCACACTCGCTCCCTATCCTTAAATCAAGTAGTTATTATCATAGCCGTGACGATCAAGGTCGTCATTTTAACCTAAACCATAATTTGTTCCTGGAAACAGGTGGGTGGCAGCTTGTCTGGCTTTGTAGAATATAATAAAAATCAGCCCACCAGCATCTCTAAAGCTCAACAATTAACATGTTAGATGTTTGTTTCATTTCCATAAAACCCAGATTAAGCAGCGCAGCGGAGCAGTGGTTAGTCGCCTCACAGCGAGTTGAGTTTGATGAGTTTGTTGTTTTCTCTGACTACTGTAGTTTTCAGTTTTCTCAAAAACATGCAAATTAACTTTACTCATAACTCATAACTGATAGTAGATATGAATATGAGTGTTTGTTTAAGATGTTGTAAAAACATATGGCCCATATAAACCACAAGAACTGCCGTATGGAGCACTTCCTTTTACATCCCTTGTGGATTTACATAACACACTATCCCTTTTGCCCCAAAACAACCACAGTGCCTAAAAGTTTTCCACCATTACAGGAGATAATTCACAGCACATTTTACACGTCGGAGATAAAAATATAATTCAGTCCTGTTGTTCTTCTACTACGGTCATGAACTTAAAATGATCTTAAAGTCTAAGGAAGTGGGATATGATATGAAATGACATTGTACACTTGTGTTTTTTGCTACTATGTTGCTGTGCAATATTATTTTATTTCTATTTATTCTATTTTCTGGTTTTACTTTCACTTTAATAACCTGATGTCCGATGTTTTAAAGTAGCTATTCTCTAATTCTGTTCTATTCATGTGGCCTTTAGCGTTAGCTGCACGTTCACGTCGCAGACGGGAGATGTTGAGTCTGTGAAGGATCCAGCTGTTGTTGTCTTCATGGCTTGAAGACGTAACCTTTGGATTGAGACAGTCGAGCCTCAACGGGATACATGAATAGACACTAGACAGATGGAAAACACAGATAATAAAAGCAACAATTAGCTACGAGATGTAGCCTTATATACAAGTAGCTGCTGCAAATGTGTTTAAAAAATATGGCCACTGAGAATAATGAATAAAACCTAGGCTGAAAAGATATGATATTAATGTTCTTATGTATTTTTTTGGAAAAGGAAGCAATTAAGATTTATTGAGGAAATGTACACGTTAATAACAAAACAGAATGAAAAGAGGAAGAAGAAATTTAAAATCTTATAGTAACTTAATCAACATGTGGACTTTATTCTCTATATACAGGAAAAATAAATTAAAAAAAACCTCTTTCTCTTTTATTAATGTTGACTCTAATCTCAACATTTCCACCTTATTCTTGACAAGCAAAATAAACAATCGTCTTTTTTTTTTGTTTTTTTTTTAAATTCATGCCCCTTTAACTCGTGTATCTTTCCTCCAACCTTTTCCTTGGTTGCTTCCCTTTTAGGCCAAACATGCCACCTTATACCTCACTGAAAGAAAAAAAAAAAAAAACACAGCTCCGCGTGGCTCCGCCCCTCGTTTTAGACGTGGATGTGAGAGAGAGAAAAAAGGGCCAGCAACAATGTGACAGACAACACAGCCCCGCCGCTCCGCTCAGCGTAGTAGTGGATATGTTCACACAGTGAAGCGGAGGAGCTGCGTGCTCGCTGTGCAACAAGGCGAACAAGGCGCAAAAATGGACCGGCGGTCAGCATCATCATCCTCCTCATCCTCATCTACTGAGGACAGGCACAGTTTTTAGGTAAGGCTTTGTTCGCTTTCCGCAGGATTTCCATCCAGATCTGCATGTACTGCCCCAGGAGCGCTTTGTGCAGCACACGGAGCGGCACAATGCGAGGATGGATGGATGGATGGATGGATGTGCATGCATATTGCTTTTTATTTAAAAACAAAAAAAGCGATTTAATCATTAGAATTTTATGGAATAGATCAAAAGACATGTGCACGCTTTTACAATGAAGCGTGGCAGGAAATCTTTTGTTTTCGTTATCGACGATGACATGATTGTGCTCACTGAAACACACACATACACACACACACACACACACACACACACGCATGCACACGCACACGAAAAATAGATGTAACACAACAAATCTAAGGAGCTGCACAGTTCACAGTGTAATCACACTCTAATGTACTGAACTGTAGTGGACTGGACTGTGGTGCCACAGTCGTTTTTTTTTCTTTCTTTTTTTTTTTTTTTTTTTTTAAACTAGAAAACAAAAACAGAGTTCATTCACAGATCTCACAGTGAAGTCAGGCCTCCACGTTGCTCTACAACAACTTGATCAGAAGATGCATGATGAGGTTTTGCTGCTCTCACTGACCCTCAGTTATTGTGAAACAGCTTCATGCACATGGTGGTGACCAAACTCCTGAAGGATGTGTCTTTTTTTAACCCACTAAGTTCCTACAATGATCTGATTATATTATAATGTGGACTTGAGTTTAACTACACCACTTCCTCATCTATTTTGCAGACGGTCTCAGCTTTTTTTGATCAAGGGACTTGTTTATTTTATGTCTTATTATTATTATTATTATTATACCCTTTATCTAACCAAAACATCTCTTTTACAAGGGAGACACATCACAGTTTAAACAACATTAAAACATTTGCATAAAGACAAAGCAGGCAGGCTGTAGTGGTTTTTCTGACATCACACATGTGAAAGTAAAAGGATTTACAACATCTTTGTCTTCGTGGGGGGTTTCTGTGAATTGTCCTCTATCCACAAAAGGTAAAAAGAAGTTCTCGAGTCTTATCTCAACGCAGCCGAAACATGTGATTTCATCATCTCCAAGAAAAGTGTTTGGAGGTTGAAGATAGAGGGAAGTCGACTGAAAGTCATTACAATAACAATAGACACTCGCACCTCTGAAGTCCACTCTGATCAAAGGCAGGGCTGCTCTCTGTATTGTTTTCCCCTGTGCTGCAGAAAAAACAGCATGGGGAAGAAAATAGAAAGCTCCTCTCTAGGTTAACGTGACATTGCATCAGAAAAGTGTCATTTTGTTTGTGAGCTGCTGCTGAATAATTATGTGTTCTCAGATTTTCAAAGCTTTTGAGAGGTTGTCACAAGGACAAAAGTTGAATTTAGTACAGTATTTATAACCGCGTTTAGATGAAAGGCTGCACATTATATAAAACTAAGGATAAATTATATATATATATATATTTTGTCAGATCATTTTCATTCACAATTGGTGAACTGTCAGTGTTGCTATTAGTCTGTTGGCTTGGTGTTTTATCCTCAGTGGTGACAGTAAATCATTGACGTGAATCATAAGTCATACGTTGTTGTTTGACTTGGCTGAATCTGCTCAATATTGTAGAAAAGAAAGAGTCCTTAATTACAAAAGCTGTGTCTCTGAATACACCAAAACAAACCTGCAGTGTTGGGCCGTCCACACCTGCCTTGACTGACAACATTTTGGTTTTCAGTACGGCGGCCATGTTAACTCCACCCTGCTGCTGCTGCTGCTGCTGCTGCAAACCTCTCTCTTTGATCGTCTTTATCTTGCTCTGAACGAAGATGAATACAAATCTCTTTATTGCTGATCATTATACGACTCTCCAACTATAGATATTTAACAGTATTGTTGTTTTTTATGGTCGATATCAAAGGCAAACTCAACTCCAGTTTGGCAAAGAAGCCGTAACGACGCTGGCTGTGCGGCTCAGGTGTCGGCCAAGAACCGAGAAATGTCTGAAAGATTCGAGTGCATTCAAGTGTTGTCGAGATAATCTGAAAAATTGGCTGCTCTGGGAAAATTCACGACTACCCACTAACCGTGCTTTATGAATATACACAACGCAACACTAGCGTGTGAAAGGGTTGTGACTCCCTCACAAAACTCCTTTATTGTTGCTTTTACACGTATCTAATTACTGGCACACACCGGCTGGCACCTCTTTGTCCTGCAGCTGGATATTTATTGTGTCAGATAGTGTACCATCTCTCTGTGAGAGTACAGACTGAGTACAGGTGTGTTGTGTGTGTGTGTGTGTGTGTGTGTGTGTGGAGCAGCATTAATAATCCACTTTTATTCCACCAGTATGAGCTGTCATACAAAAAGCCGGGAGTCATTTTCCACACAGACCTTATTTTAGCTAATCAATATCGACCAAAATCATTAGAGATGCTTGACTATAGAGTTACTGACATTTAGCTCGGGGAGGTCGGTGGTCTTCATCGTTGTCCTATAGAGACGAGGGTGTCTCTGAGAAGACAAGGAAAGAGAGAAATCGACTGTAAACAAAACATTTCAAGGACCTGTTCACTAAAAAATCAACAGTAAATCTCGGAGCATTGGTTTTTTTTCTACATGAAGCTCAATATGCTGATGATTCTGTTTAATTCTGATTTTATCCTCATTGTTGAGCAGCAGTGTATGTTATGTAGACACAGCTGCAGCAGTGAATAGACAGAAACCGGTTATTCTGCAAACAGTAAGCTACATTAAAGCAGAACGGGGTAGATTGGTTGTGTGATGATATCTTGTTCCAGCACAAACAAACCTATCAGTTATTTGGAAGGGACTTATTCCAAGGAATTTTTTTTCTAACAATAGTGAGGAAATGTCGGTTTTCTAAAAATACAAAGTGATGAAAAGCATAATCGCTGTCAGCGATGACCTCAGAAGACTGAACGTCGTCGTTGAAACAGTGAACGTCTGTGAGAGGAAACGATTTGTGTGCAGCGAGACAGTCGGTGCGAGTTCAACATGAATCTCATTTATTAATAATTAATGTAATGAATGAAGTGAATTCCCGTGTTCACATCAGTTAAACTGATTTCCAAATGAAACAAAAAGAGGAGGAAAGAGAGAGAAGATAAAATATGCAGCATCACAAATCATGGTGGTCGTTGGGTTTATATTTAAAGGATGACATGTTCTGTGTTGCGTTAGAAACGATGTTTTGTTGTACGGTATGGAAAAAAAAAAAAAAAAAAAACATGGTGGAGAGGGAACAAGAAACAACACATTAAATTTAGCTGCGGATCCAGTCAAGAGGCCAGATCTATGAATTTTTGATCACTTTTCCTTTAACATTACAAGAGAAAAGCATTTTACAACATTTTCTTTCGCCAATGGATCAGACATTTTTTTTCTTGTTCAGATCTATGATATTGTACAGTTTGGTGCAGATCCAAATAATAACAGCAATTCAGAATTTGTGCGAAGAAAATGTTTGGCCTTGGTGGAGGTCTGCTCTCTTCTGAGTGCCACTGTGGTTTAATCTCCTGCGTTTTTTCAGCCTTGAAGCAGCTTCAGTCTTACTGATTTAAATACAAGATGATATCACACAGAACTTGAGCTGTCAACTCATATCTGTTATTTTTTTTCTTCTTCTTCTTCTTGCAATGAATTTTAATGGGAAAAAAAAATTATGAGGGTTAAATATGTTTGTCTGATGTCCTCCCCATGTCAATAAACAGTTGCTTATTTAAAACTTGCCGTTCAGTTTGCAGTCATGTCTTCAGTCACCTGGGAAACGCAACAAATGGCAAGTCCAATATTCCTGTTCTTTTTCACTCTGTTCTCAGTTTCTATCGGCTCTCGAGGGAAATATCGGGCTCTTTAACTGATAAATGCTCCGCTATGTTCACCAGCTCAACGTTAACTGTGTCTGTCTGTGGTTTGTTACCGAGCAGGTAGTGAACTGTGGCTTTTTAAAAGCTTTTTTTTCAGTTTTTTTTGCCGAAACTAAAACAGTGAATCTTCAAACCGGGCATCAAATCACTTGAGCTGAAACTCTAAATTCAGCGCTGAGCATCTCACATCTGCTCACGAAAAGGATGAAGCTAAACTTTCAAATCAATACTTTAGCTTCTTTTTAGTTAATCATAAAATTGTCATATAATTTTACTGTTGTTCCAGAGGTAGAGTTTCATTTCTTTTTTTTCTTTTTTTTTAATATTTGTTCCAGCCCGTATACGTTGAGATACTGTAAGAGATGTTGCGGAGAAAAGCGAGGACTGCAAAGCACTCTGGGAAGGTGGAGGTGTAATTTCAGATGTGCGCTAACTGACCAGAGCAGCAGTTATCTGAGCTCAGCCTTCAAAAGCAGGGAGCGCTGCAGTCATCAAGACCAGCTGTGCTGCTCAGTCCTGGCTGAGTGTGCGAGTGCTCAGAGGACGGGGGACTCTCCATGAGAAACACATGGACGTCCATGGTAATTAGCTGTCTTCACAAGATTGTAAACTTCCTGAGTTGGTGGGGAGGAGGAGGAGGGGGCGGGGTTGTTGTTTAGGCTTGTTTTTTGTGCGTCTCTGTTGTATCTTCTTTTTTTAAAAAAAAAAGGGACATCAGATGTTTGAGCAGCTTACTGTGGCATAGCTTTCATAGCCGTGCTATAAATCTCTGACAGGCTGCTAATCTAAGTCTGTGTTTAGAAGTAAGTGTCCAGAGTTCAGACAGATTATAGAGAGGTTAAGCTGTCTGTAAATGGCTGTAGAGCTGTAGATTAGTGGTGCCGTCTTTCTCTCTGGGAAGTCAAAACATCATTTTTTTTCCTACATGTACAACTGAGAGTGTGTAAAATACTCATGTGAATGAAAAGAGTCAGTGTTAACATTTGTGGTAAACTGTAAAGATGTGATTCACACCAGTGAAGTGGCTCATTTCCGTTTTGGTTTCTTCTTTCACAATTGTAGATTGAACATTTAATCTGAGCTATTGAATCTATTTCCAGGAAAAAAAAAAAATTATGGGGTGAAGGTGATTAGTCACACAGTCTTGATGGTGTAAGTGAGTATGGGACAGTGACTGTGTATGACTAGGTGCCTGGTCATACAGTATGAGCATTGTTAACGTGCACTCGCCCTCGACAAGACATGGAACGGACAGTGAAATGAGCTTTAAGTGGACTCTCTATTTCTTGCATCAAACGGCCGCCCGCTGTGGGCGTCAGCGCTCCCAGCTGTATTTATGGGCCATAATGTGAGGTGTAGAGAGCTGCATTTCCTTCACAGGACCTTGCTGTTGGCAGGCTGTATTCGAGAGGACTCTGTGCACCGTGAAAGCCTGTCATCATGAACCGCTGTCCTGTGTGATTTATCAGAATAGGATGTGCTTAGAAGGTCAGGATGATTCAACTCTTTCCCGGCCGTGTTTTCATCAAACGTCCTCACTTCTTAAAGTGAAGGTTACTTTTTTTTTTTTTAAAAAAAAGGAACATTACTGTTGTTTCTTTCCTTCTTTCTTTTTTTTCCTTTTTGCTAGTGATTGTAATTTGTGAAGCACTTAAGGCTCCGTGTTGTTAGTTTGAAACTTTTAAAGCTGCCTTCTGTTCAGACAGTCGATCAGCCAGTGGACGTCTGATAGCTGATGACTTTCTCTTGTCCGTTACTCACTCTGAATGAGTCAAAGGCTTGTTTTCTTTCAAGAGCCGTGTCAGTACTGCTGCTTTTAAATGAAACACGTCCTCTGCTCTGGTAATTACAAGGCGCAACACTTCACTTGGAGCTCTGATAGGATGAGAGGGGCTAATTGGCAGTGCAGCGACCTTGTCCAGGGTTTCTCTTTTTCTTTCTTTCTTTTTTTTCTTTTTTGCGTGTATATGTGTGGGTCCAGGTGTCAAGCTCAGTGTTATGATTTGGACGTCTGAGTAGTTCTTCTGCAGACTGATGCCTCATCGTGTACATGTGTGGGCACATAGACGCAGGATGCAGACCCTGTTATTTCGTCTCTGTGTTGGGGATCAGGTGTGAATTTTCTAGAGCAGATGGACCGTGACAGGTGTGTGTGAGACTCTCACACCTCAATGTACCTCTTGGCCATTTTTGGATATGGTTGCTTCTTTAGAACAAGATTAATGAGTGTCTAAGCACGCGTTTGCAGAAATAGACATTTTTGCTCGGCTGATATAATCAGTCCTTTGAAGGAGGATAGCGGGGGACAGGACAGACCTAATCAGTCTTTAATGGAGTTAGGACTTTCTGCTCTGACCTTGCTGGACCCGGTATTACAGCAGCATGAATCTGATCCCGCTACGACCCACAGAGAATCCAGATCAAAAACGTCTTGCTTGGTTTTCTTTTGATCGTTTCATAAAATGAGGAGAATGTTTTGATGTTTTTTTCCGTTTGTGTGTATCACAGAAATCGTGCTTTTTTTTTTTATATATCCTTTTTTTTTCTTGACATTTTTAAGATGAACCAGTGGTCAAAAAAGTTTCTCCAAACACAAACTTGGCACCGTCCTAATTAACCTTCTTTGTTGTGCACCACAGAGCACAGTAGGGGTGCACGATTCAGAAAAATGTTACGATTCGATTCAGTAGCGATTTTCAGGCTCAAAAATTGATTTTCAGTTCAAAACATGTGATGGGTAGCAGAACCTGATACCATACGGATTCTGCTAAATCTTTAAAGACCGGAGCATTGAGAAGCTCTGACGTTAACAGTTTTGCTTTCAGTACTGGAGAGATTAACAAATTAATCAATTATTGTTCATTCTTGATGCATGGGGAAACACGGACTGTTTATGGATCAGGGCTCCAGATTATGACCAAATAGTTGTGTTTCGTGACCAGAAATCTAGGCCGTGCAAGTAAAATTCACAACTCACACATGTCCGGCTTGTACATCACACACAGCCCCTCTGATAAAGAGTAAGATCCCACCTCATGACACTACACTACAATCCACTGATACCATCAGTCTTGAGTGTCTGCTAACTCTTGCAAAATAACTGGTTTTTGCATGTTGCTTGTAGCAACAGTTTATTCACATGAAAGCTTATGTATCAGATTTTATCTCTGACTGCAGTGAGAGACTTGCCGGCTGTTGTAACAACAACCGGATGCTAGGGTGGCTTTGTAGCAAAATCGACGCGGCGCCATCTACTGGAATGACGAGTGTTATTTTAGATCTTTATAAATCAGTTTTAAATCAGTGGAGCTTGAATTGCGATTCAAATGTGAATTGATTATTTTGCACGCCTCAGCTGCACACGTCTGAGAAATCCTCTGTACACATTTCAGCTGCATGTGATAAACTGATAGATTGATAATTGCTGCCTAGCTCAAGCTCAATGTTTGCTTTATGTTAACACAAAGACAAGCCTGCAAATATTCTGATTTCACTTCCGGAGTTTGACATTCTTGGGCTGTTTTCTAATGATAAGGAGTTTGTACTTTGTGTTTGGACCAAAACCATGTTGATCGGATGAGGTCTGAGCTGAATGCTATCTCTAAACAGTTAGGCTGTGCTGTTGTATGCGGCTCCTTTTCAATTTTGACTTCAATACTAGCCTGTATTGCTACAAACTCCTGCATTTCCATGGAAATAATCTCCTGCGCTGGCGTCCACAGAGAGTGTTTGGTGCAAATATGCATCAGCTTTTATAGACTTTTTCCTCAAGATGGTGTCGACGGGAAAATAACGTCGGGTAATTTACTGACTTATTCATCTTCTATAGAATCTGTCTGTATGTTTGTAAAGTGAATGACACTTTAGTTTGTCTGTAGGAAAAAAAAACCAAACTTTTTCCTCAAAACTCATCACTCATCAGTGATTTTGTGACTAAAGTAACACAAAGTATCAACTGATCATCTGAAAATAGCTATAAAATATCTGTAACTCCAGATTTTAAACTATAAAGAGGTTAAAATTGAAATTAATGTGATGTATCCCACATCAGTTGTTTCAGACAATTACATCATACATACAGATGTACCGCCAGCATGTTGCTCAGTTTGATGATTTCAATTATAACTGCATTGTTGTTCATTCTGGGCAGTGTTTTGAAAGCTGGTACCATCATACTGGTTTGAGCATAACTCACGCTCACTTGCATTACATTCAAGTCGCTGCATGTTTCCCTTTTAAGACGGACGAAACTAGACGTGTCTGGTTTATTTTAAAGTGACCCGTTGTGTTTCAGTTTAGCCTCCTCCATGTTGCATGAGGACGAGAAGGAACTGAAATTTAATGATTGTTTCATGCTATTTGTGGGCTTAAATGCACGCTTTAGGATTCAGAGGTGGTGTGGTACTTAGCCTCGCATCTATATATGCATGCGTGCAGTCAGGCGATTGCATGCTCCAGCCCGTGTGATTGGCAGGCGTGTGGATGGCTGGAATGAGCTGTATCGCCTGCAGTGTGTTCTCAGCTCCACATGGAAGGTGCCAGTGGTGAAGAGGCGGTTGATTTACTGCTGGTAGTAAGTCACATTTCCACACAAAGACTGGCAGTCAGAGCAGTAGTACAGTAACTGCGCACACATCCTTTTCACTCTCGTGGACAGAGATGCAGTGGGAGCCATGTTAATACTGTTATCTGTGTCGGGAAAGTGAAACATTAAAATGATGCAGACGCAGATACAGATGCAGTCGGTGTTGACTTCTCTTACATGTGCATGCACAGGACCGCAGCTTGAATGTAGGTCACTGAATAAGGCAGATGTGGGGGAAGGAAAGAAGGTGAGTATTGGAAGTAGAAGTGAAAGGAGGAGGAAGCTTTTCATTATGTCATCATGTTGGAGCAGCAGCAGGATTAGAGCTGGATGTATAGGGAGGGCTTTAACCCGTTAATTTTTCAAACTCTTGCCTCTTGTGATGATTCATACAACCATCAGAGAAAAGCTGTTACATTTACAGAAACCTACTATACATCAACGGCCCTGTCCTCCTCCTCCTCTTCTTCCTCTCCTCTCAGACCGAAACAGAAACTAGGTTACGAAATTAGTAGCAATGGCAGCTGTGCAAGGTTTTTTTTTTTTTTTGGCTTCAACTTCCTTCTTTTGCTCCTTCCATCCTTCCGTCACCTTCTTTTATTTATATGAGGCTTAGGTAACCAGCCATTCGGTAGACCCGAAGTGGCTATTCTTAACAGCTGCACTTTGAGGTTTCAAGACATGATGAAGTGCAATAAACCCTCTGAACTAACGCTGGCGGCATAATTATACACAGTCAAGTCTGATGTCCTACACGGTTATAACCTCATTGCCTCCTGAGGCTAAAGCAGGGTGGGCCTGCAGCAGTGGGTTCATCAAGAGAGGAGGTAGATGCAGCGTACGCGTGGTTATAATGAACACGCTCAGTTTTCTCACTACAGTCACACTACCTTTGTTCTTCTCTGCAGTGTCTCATTTGTTTTTTTTTTTAATCTGATCTGCAGCCACAAAATCTACATCATATGAACAAGTGCAGCGGTACGTGATGCACAGTGAAATATCAGATTCATGGTATAGCTGTTACAAAAAAGCTCCAAAATCAATATCTGTATAAGTACCTCTGCATTAAAGTCATCAGAAACGTTTTCATCTGATACAGAATTTTGACTTTGTGTGAATCTATATTCTAACACACGACGACACAAATGGTGAGATTGAACGCTACTTAGCTGCTTCGCAAGTTTTCACCTCGCTGTCGCATCTTGAGATTAATTTACAATCTCTCTAGTGTGAAAAGCAGGTACGTAGCCGTTTTTGTAATCGTTCGTTTGAGGCAAATTTGAGGCTGGAAAATGTGCTCATTTGATCTGAGAAGTGAGAAGATTAGTTTTCATATTGTGTGGAATTATGCAAAAACACTTTGAGCTGGATTAAGTGAATACATAATAAACTAGACGGGGCATCGTCGCCGTCTTCACCTCCTTTGTGTTCGGGTTCAAGTTAATTAAACACAAAGTTTAGATGTTTTGTTTAACGAGATGAAGTTAAAGGTTGTTTTATACAGTGTGTTTGTACTTGTCTTAAAAATGCCACGGCTGAGGACGACATGTAAAGTCTGTTGTCAGATTCTTCTGACTGTCACGCCGTCTCCCTGATCTCTCTTCAACACGCCGCCTTCGCACCTTTGACTCAACTCAAAGTCTTTCGGGGGAAATCTTTCTCACTTTTACCTCTGTTGTGCTGGAGCGACTATATGGAGATAAGAAATTGTGTTTGTTTTGTTTCCCCTCAAGAAGCAGAAGCACAGCTGTTAAGCTTCAACTCGTCTATATGTGAAAGCTAATTAAATTCTTTACAAACAACGGTTACATTTTCGGGGGAAAAAAGTCTCTCCACTTAGATGGCTCCGCTTCACCTGATTGACGAAGTTACAGTCAACCATCATTTTACTGGAAAAGCTGTTTAAGATGGTTAAAAATACACTTCTAACAGGAGACTGTTTGTTTCTGTAAGTGGTTTGATGTGATCCCTGGGGCTCCATTTTAAGACATTATTATTATTAATCTATATAATGATTTAAATGTCTGTTCCCCCGGTGACATTTTCAGATGACGCAACCCCAGTTCTCTCTCATTTAGATGTCAGTTCAGTGATTAATGATGTAAATGTCAGGTTTACTGCCGACTATGATGTGTTTCGGTTTGAGTAATTTACCTTTTGAATATAAAGAAATCAGTGTCAAAAAGCCTTAATCTCATTTCAGTTGAGATTCCTCTTGAGATTGTTGTTGAACAATCAAACCAACCACTTACACGTCTCATTTGCTTCTCTGTTTCAGAAAATATAGATTGTTTCTCTTCAAGACATCAACATTTAGTCTGCGGTTTATTCAAATGAATCCTGGAAAATATCATATTTGGTGTAAACTTCTAATTTAATTTGTGGAAAAAAAACTTTCTTGCTTTGTGTTTTGATGACTTGATATTGCATTCATTCCTTCATTTGTTTCTTCCACTTCCTTCTCGAAACTTTTTGGTTCTGACTTGAGGATCTGGCTCAGCTTGGCATCACGAGATCTTGAAAATTCACGCACAATCGCACGATATAGCAGGGTGTGGTTTCTATATAGTATCAACAGGGTGAAATGATGTCTGAAACCCTCGACTTCAGGTCTGCCTTCTGATATTTTTTTTGGTGTAGTGCAGGTAAATATGATCCGCTGTGAACACGGTTTATTTTATTTTGAAAGTTAACCAGATGTTTTGTTTTATTTCTGTGTCGACTTCCTGCGTATCCATCATCTTATCCAATCTGCAGACGGATCTGATACTTGGCGCATCCAGTGGAAATTGGGGGTAACTTATAACTGTAATGTAATGTCATGTTTCATCAGAGCTGGTCGTTTCCGTCATGATTTTCATATCAAAATCAAGGTTAACAAAACCTGATGGTGCACCAGGATAAACAGTATCCTGGTACACGTCATGGGGGATTTCTTATCTTGTCTGTTTTACTGTATCGTAATCTATCTATTGTACCGTGTTGCTTTGGTTTATAATATCTGTATAGCTTATGAACATGAGCCAAACCAAGCAGGAACAAAGAAACTTCCTCAATGGTTAACTTTAACAATGGTTACTGGAGTTTACTCACATTATTTGCCTTTATTCTGATGTTTTATTAGGGTTTAGGGTTATTGGTTATTATTAAGGTAGAGCCCACAAATATGAGCCCAATGAGTTTCCTGCGTCTCCGTGTACTCAGTGAGTATCAGTTGTTGTCTTTGTCAATTTCTGTGCATACTTTAAATTGTCCTAAAAATAGAGCTTAAATAATAAAATTACCATTCAGACAAGCACTCAAGAAAACTTTCGGTTGTGTTAACCCAATAAAATACTTTACCCATGCCGGAGTTCATAAATAACTCTGAGCCCCAGTAGAGACGATGCACACACCCACCCAGCACCCACTTCTATTTCAAACTACATCATGTTTCTAATTGTGTCGGCCTCCTGTAATACCTTACTGGAAAATCTACTCATACATGAATGGTGTAGTGCAGTTCCTAATGTGTTCACATAATCCTTGGAGACTTGGCCTGAAATTTTAGACAAGTTCACAAATGAGTCCAACGATTTTGTCTGTACGACCACAAACGTTCAGTGGACCTATTTCTTTTTTCTTTTGACCTCACACTGATCTATCAGTTGGTAGCTGCCAAATGCTGCTTGAACTGCTCTGAGGTGAATATCTTTTTATTTTTTTAGATGTAGAGAACAAATCCACTCTTGATGGTTGAATATTTTATGAGGAACAAGCCCTTTGGACAGTGTTATATTTGAGAAACGTGCACACTTAACATCCTATTGCCATGCAGTGTGCAGTACTGAGAAGCACAGAGTGTTCTGCAGAAACAGCCGGGGATTTTTTTTTGTTTTTGTCGATATTCCCTATCCGTTCAATTCCTCCTTTACAAGACGCTTTGGTTGCTCCTCCTTTATCTTGCATTTCCAACGATTAATCTTTATCAGCCTAATCAGACTCTATCCAATTAATGAGAATTGAAGACTGTTTTCTGCCTAAATAGATGTAAGCATGTGAGCTAACTCCTTTATATAAACCTAATGCAGCCTTTTTCTTTCTTCTACTGAACCTCACTTTGCTTGCTTTAGAAATTTTTCAAGTTGGCTGTGATTAACGCATTCATAACACACCTCCGCACCCAGCAGGGTGTAGTAAAGTGGAATGAACAATTTTCAGAGAGATGCTGTGCAGCTGTATCACCTCAAGGACCGTCCAGGCACTTACCTGGCAGTCAAATAGTAGCTAGAGTTCAGTGTAGTCAACTCTGGCAGTACCTGTACAATAAACAAACTGAGAATATTTCAGCAGGAGGCAGAAGGGCATGCTGGGACTAAAGGTGTGGTAACATTAAAAAAAAAGAAAGGTATATCTGAATATATTCTGTATGTTTTAACCTTCCTGGTTCTTTTACTTTTTACCTTAAAACACATACATTTAATACATATAGAAATATGTTCACATTAGTCTGCACTTGTTATATGATTACTGACAGTTACTTTATAATTGAAGGTTCCTCATTCTTTCATCTTCATTTCCTTTTTGATAGTTAGTCAGTAAACAGTTGAAAAATTTACAAGGAACCACACGTACACAGAAGAAAACACCACAAATTAATAACAAATTACATCAAACTTGTTTTGCACAAACTGCTTCCAGCTTTGTCTTGTCAGATTTGACTTGACTGGATGTGCTTTAGGGTAGAGAACAAAATTAAGGGTTTGAATACAAAGCTTCAGCCTTATCTGATTGATGTTTGCATGTTGTGTTTTTTTTTCCAAGGACTCTGCCTTCTTCAAACATACACACGCACAGGTTAGGTTAATTGGTGACCAATTGCTTGGAGGTGTTTCTATCTGTTAACCTCACCCACAGACAACACAGATCAGCTGTAGTCCCTAGATACCATCTGATGACTGCTTCTTCTTTCTAAGAAAGTTTTGTCTGCAACGTTTCTACTTCTGTATTTTAGATCTGATTTTGTTGGCCGGCTTTGACATATTTTCATTTTCCCTTCCCTATTCAAGTATTATTAGATTTCATGTTCTAATGCAACTTGCTCAGACATGCACGAGGAACAAAAGAGTTAAATAGGCTGCCAGTAATTCACCAACCAGCCCGGTTGTCCCCTGAAGTCATAGTGTTGGTGTGTTAATGCAGAGAAAACCGAGGGGCGAGATGCATAAATGATGCATGCTCATAAAAACATGCACACGCCATTTCCTATACGTGACTTGGTATTTATAGAGGACGAATATGCACACCTCACAGTTTTGTTGAAATGGCTAATAGAGGTACAATCATGTGAGCGTTAAGACGCCCAGTTACTCAGTGATTAGATGAAATGAGCGAGTTTATAAATCAACCAAACCAGGAAACGTGTTTAGCTGTTTCTGTTCTCATAAATACATTCAGTTTTAATCATGAAATCTTCAAAGTGTTTTATGCATCTGATCCCCTGTGTGTAGCCTGTCCAAAACTATTTCTTTTTCAATCAGTTAAGAATTTATGCATACAAGTGGAAATTACAGACACTTGGTTGATGACATAGTAACATATGGCGTGACACCTGCCACATCAGAGTTGGGTGAAAACCAACGTTTGCTCGTCTAATGGGAAAAATCTGGACCTTCGGTCGTCTGTGAAAATCAAAAATGGCAGATTATTATGATTAACATAGTCCCTTTCTTCTTTTCGTGCTCAGAACCGAACAATATAAATGTAATATTTTGTTTTGTTCATTACAGTCTCCCGCTAATTCTCAGAAAAGTCTTTTTCCCTCTTCCTTTGCCTTGTGTCAGGCAGGCACGTCGTTTCAATGTTTCCTGTTTTGTACCATTTCTTTGTGAAGCCTCTCTCGCTCTGTCCTCCACCCCCGCCTCTCCATCTGTGCCACACATTTATGTTGTTTCACCACAGTTATCGAAGCAAATATCCTGTTTGCAGCCAGGTGAGGTGAGTTTGCCACGTGTGCACATACGTGTATGTGCGACATGCCTCAGGGCACACGCCGGCTGTGGAGAGCAGTGGTGCATATAGATGGCATTTGCTTTTTGATAGCGTTGCCATTGGGCAGCAGTGTGTTTCATCTGCTTGTTTTCCTTGCCTTTTTTTTGTGTGTGTGTGTCAGGAGCACTGTTATTTCCAGGTGTTAAATGACACATTTTCCACTTGGTAACATTTGACCTCAGAGTGGTAGTCATGTCAAAACTGCTACACACAGGATTACTGTATGACACCTATCCCACCTGACTGAGACCCTAAAGCCAGGACATCCTGCAAGTTTACAAAAAAGTAATCAGAATTTGTGTGTGTGTGTGTGTGTGTTTTGCCAGGTGTGTGTTTCTATCCAGTATTTTCTTTCTCCCATACTGTCTCTGCTCCCTCTGGCCCAGTTATACCCCGCTGCTTTCCCCCTGCTTGACCAGGGTCAGTGGATGAGCTCTGGCCTCCTGTGTGGCCTCAGGGTGAGAGAGGCCTTGATGTCTTAGTATACGAGTAGGGGAGGGGTGGAGGAGGGGGTCGAGGCAAATGTTGGGCGCCTGAGTTCACTTCTGCTGTACTCTATTGGACCTGGCAGCGACAGAGACAGGAAGCTGTAATTAGGACTCGAGGAGGCTTAACACTCAGGAGCTTTTTTTTTTCCTCCTGCCTCACTCTGTCACACTCTCAAGAGAAATACTCCCACATTAAAAGACCAAAACTCATAATTACGCGAGGATGAGAGAATTGTAGTCTTCTGATATGAGGCAATTTAATGCTTCATTTATTCACCTTCATTGCAGTGTATTTCACCCTCTAAGCTATCAGTGAACCCAACATGTTGCATACCAGATTATTATCAAAGCTGCAGCAAAAATAAATCAGGACGATAATGATATTGTTGAGTTTTACTGGTGTTTTTAATGATTGTGTCGCAGATATGTAATAAAAACAAAGGTGTAGAGTTGAAGCACATTTGTTGAGATGATTCTAGGTTTGTGAAGTAGTGTTTTATTACGTATGTGATGCATTTTATTACTGTAGCTAAGTGTAATTCAGATAAATGTATCTGTTTTCATCTGGAGATAATGTGGCAGTGTACAAGTGTTTTAGGCACTAAGAGTAAAAAGGTGATTCTAACGAAAAAAAAAAAAAAAAAGGATGGTACAAATAGTTTCATGCTTCAGATAACTAAATTATTGCGTGACCTCTCTTGTACGTACCAGCGCCACTTCTCCTCGGTTCATTTCAGCAGGTAGATTGTTTTGAAGCACGTTAGAAAACTTTCTTCACCGGATTCTTCCTTTAATCCTGCACCGACTGCGATGTTGAGATCAGAGCTCTGTGGGGGCCACGCCATCTGTTGTCGCCAAGGATGGTTCTTTATGACTTTATGTCTGTATGTTCGGGTCGTTGACAAGCTCCAGAATTAATTTGGAGACCGATCAGATGCTTCCCTGATGGTTCGGTGCGATGCATAACAATCTGAACGTATAAAACACGTAAAACATATATGTAGTAGCACATATCTGTTTAACACCAACACTTCTTCACTGCTTCAGGTGCAGTATTTTAAAAGAATGGTCAATAGCAATGTTTTAAACATTCAAGATGATGTCACTTAGGTGCTTGTTTTATCACAGTCTGTAACTAGTGAATAATTACCATTTATTCTGTAAAAATGACTAATAACTAAGCGATTATTGAAATCATAGATCAGTTGTTTTTATTTTTGTGAAATATTTACTGTATGAATAGTGTAAAAACACATATTTGAGATTCTTTTAATTGTTTGATGTGACACTTAAACCCATCTGATGGATCATATGTATAATATGAAATAAAAGATGCCATTAGATTTTCTTCTAGTTTTTAAATGGACCCAGTTTTGGAAAAAAAAAAAACTCTCTCTTTTATGTTATGAGTGGAAAGCATCCAAACTCTACCCTGCAGGAGGTGTTTTCCCGTGGTGTGTCTATGTGAGCAGTTTGTTTTCATGTACACACAGTCTCATGCATGCACGTGCACTCTTGATCCCACTAATTTGTAGCACTCCTCTTTTTCAGGGTCCTGTTATATCCTGGCGGATACGTGGACATGAAGAAGTAGAAGCATCAGTTGAGGTGTGTGTTTGAATCTCTTCGCTACGATACTTCACAGTTTTCCTCAACTCTTCAGTTAAATTCAGAGCTTTTTTCTTCTTTTTGGTTTTTCATACAGGCCCTCCAGCTGACCTCTGGGACCTCTGGGTTGTTGTTGGTGGGCCAGCTGCTCAGCCGTGTATGTGAGTGAGAGGTAATGAAGTCCAGTATGCGGCAGTGGCGGAGGTTGGTGTTGGTGGGGATGCTGGCGTGGGTTCTCCTCTTCCTCGCTCTCCTCTCTTACTTCCTTGACGCCCGTGTGGACGAGCCCCTGACCTCCGCCGGGTCTTTACTCTCTCAGCACTCTGACACCCGTCGCCTGGCCTCAATACAGGCGTCCAATCAGCAGCACGCCATCATGGGCTCTAGACCCGACCTAGCTTTGATGTTAACGACGACCAGCCCCGGAGAAGAACCGGATCCTTCCGTCAGCTCCATAACCCCTGAGTCCAGCCTGGAGTCGAGCCACAGTCCCAACGGTGTCTACGGCAGCCAGGAAGCGAGCCGTCAGGATTACCTGGACCCCCAGAGCCTCGCTGCCTGGTCCTCCTTCGGTACAGAGAACATTGGCTCGGATCCCGGTCAGAGTCGTGAGAGAACATCTCAAAACAATGAGTTTCCGAACCATGTCAGCACCACACACCACCACGCAGGAGGGGAAGAAGAGGAAGATGAGAGGGAAAATGAAGATGAAGAGCTGGGAAACAGAAGGACTACAGCAGACAGGAGGGCCGGTGGTGACTCCTCTGATCTGGAGGAGTATTACTTCTCAAAGTCAGCCTCCGTGGTGCAGCGGCTGTGGCGCGGCCGCGTGTCTGCCGGCATGCTGAGCCCTCGGCTGCAGCGCGCCATGAAAGACTACGTGAGTGCCAACAAACACCATGTTTCCTACAAGGGGCATCGCAAGGCGACCCAGGGTGCCAAGGAGCTGCTGTGTCAAATGAAAGCTCA
Organism: Polydactylus sextarius; assembly: GCA_016801845.1. Lineage (NCBI taxonomy): Eukaryota > Metazoa > Chordata > Actinopteri > Polynemidae > Polydactylus > Polydactylus sextarius. The sequence goes on along the minus strand of CM028912.1, from coordinate 4,509,865 downwards.
GGCGCGGCTTGAAGACGGTCGACGGCTCGGAGCAGCCCTTCTCCTCGCTCGGCTGGGCTCGTCTGGTGCCGTCGCTTCCTCTGGAGGAACTGTACAGGCAGCAGGACCGGAGCAACTTCAAGACCTGTGCCGTGGTCACATCGGCTGGAGCCATCCTGCGCTCAGGACTGGGCAAAGAGATCGGTGAGTAGAGACATGTCACACTCAGAGGGTGGATGAAAGTTTAAAAAAACCAAAAGACCAAACTATTTCTAATTTAACATATAATACAGGAGTTTCTGATACGTCTGTCTTATCAACATGATCTATATGTGTCAAAAAATAAAGAAATAAATAGAAATAAAATAATAATATGTTGAATTATTTAATATATTCAATTAAATATTAGATGTTTGAATATTTTTGTATTTTTCATTGAATACATTTATTAAATATTTGAAATAAAATAATATAGAATAATTAAATAAAATATAATATATGAAATGTAATTTGTTAGAAGGTTTAATAAACATTGATGTTTCAGGCTTTAACTGTTTAAAACAGGTGAAACAATAAAAACTGTATAAAACAAAATAAAAATAAAAATAAAATGATAAAAAGATGATACGACTTAAAAGTCAATGAAAGGTTAAGGCTATGTGTTCAGTGTTTGAACTATAACTAAAACCATGAAAAGCCTTGTTTTGGTTAAGTTCACTTTGGCTGGTGGCGGTGGCAAAACACAATGTGGTTGACAAACTCAACCATCCTTCTGGTTGTATGTTTTAATAATTACCACAATCTGAAAGCGTCTGAATTTTCTTTTTTATAGTGACAATAAATTTTCCCATTGTCTTGTAATTGTGATATTTTAGCCTGTTGTTTTCACACTAAAGAAAAGCTCAAGTTATTATTGAAATCATTAGGATTTAAGCTCCAGAGATGAATAAAATATATTCATACTAAATTAAATAGAAACCTGATGAGCCGACTGATCAAAAGCCTGTAGATTTCATTTATAGATTTGACCTCAGGTTGGGCTCCAGGCTCTGGTTTTAGGCTCTCCTCACAAGCTTATCCTTGTACCGAGTCTGCCACAGATCAATTATATCATCACAAGGCAGCAGCATCAACATTTTATTCTCACCACCACCACCACTTTGAAGCTACTGTTGATATCCTATCATCCAGACCTCTGTCATAATGTTGTTAAATGTGTGGTTAAAATTGTTTTCACACCGTGTAAAAGAAACTGGCAACCGCACATCGTCTTCAGTGAAGTGGTAAACTGTTTTTTGGCCAGAGTGAGGCTTGTCTGTACACGTGTCCAAAGCCACTGTTTTTTTTCTAAATCATTTCCACGCACAACAAAGCCTCAACTTATCACTAATGTATCTGGTGTTCAGAGCTGCCACCTGAGTCATTTCCCGGCACACGGCCTCTGACGGAGTTCCTGAACAAACATACCAACGTGAAGCAGATTCAGATTCAGATGAGTGTAGGTTTTTAAATCGCTCTTCTCAGGCTCATGTTGTCCCGGGAGGTGACCTGAGTAACATAGCCTCGGGTCTTTCCCCGACGAGTCGAATCGTACAACTGGCTGCTGTCGCTCCCTTTCATTTACACAAACCCACTTTGATTTAAATATACATTTAAACTTTAAACTAATTTAAACTACTTTTTTTGTGATATTTTGCCCAAGGCCGTGTTTTAGATGGGACTGATTAAAACAAGGATCAGTGTTGTACATTAACAAACTAATAATACTTCACTAGTGTACTTAAATATGTTTTAGTACCTGTATCTGTAGTATCTGTACTTTACTTAAGTTACATTTTCAATGTTCAGTGTTGTTACAAAAACCAGAGTAACAACATGTTTTCTCCAGCTCCGGTTCACTCTAAGTCGACCTGAGACTGTTCAGACCATCAACACCATGTCTGAGGGTTGATGGAGGCTCCATCTTAAAGGTGGATGATGGAGAAACTAATAAATAAAAAACAACTTTAGTTCTTTAGTTCAGACTCAAGACATTGTCTATGAAGATTGTTGTAGCTCCATGTTTTAAAGTGCTGGATAAACTTCATAATATTCTTCTGTTTTTATTAACACGTACTTGTAATTTTACTTTCATTACTTAACTACATTTAATTATAGATTACTTGTCATACTTAAGAACAGTAAATACTAGATACTTTAAGACTTTTACTTGAGAATCGTTATAGTCGGTGACTTGAACTTCTACCAAAGTCGAGTGGTCAAGTATCTGTACTTCTACTCTAGAAGGACCTTCAGGTTCTTTATACAACACTGACAAGGATACAGTGACCCTCGTTTTAAATAGTGTAAAGTGAGGGATGCAGTGGCCCCTTGGCCCCCGAACATCCGGTGCCTCTGTGGTCGTTAGCAGCAGCGTATATAAAAGCTGAATAGCTGAAGAGAAGCTGGGAGCTTTTGTCTGTGAGGCTTTGAAGCAGCGTGCAGCAGAATGAAAACAGTTTATATATCGAACTTGCAAAAATATCAGATTCGCCGTCAGCTCCTGTTTATCTTGAGCTTTGAGTCCAGTGGCTAATGAAGTTATTGGATTTTAAAGTTCAACAAATATCCATCTGGAACCGCAATGATTTGTATTCACTCTGATTATTTCATGACATTGGCTGATTAACTTGTCAAGCTGATTGTAAGCAGGTTAGTGTGTGTGTGTGTGTGTGTGTGTGTGTGTCTGAGAGCCTAGCAGGTTATATGTCTTTGCATTAGTATGTGTGTGCTCTTGGTTTTCAAGTTCTTGGCAGCTCTTTGGTTAGTGGGGAGAGTGTGAACTCAGTGACAGATGGCTCACTAGAAGAATGTAGAAACCCCTCTGGTAACCAATCAGGCGTCTTCACATGACATATAGCTTCCTTGCATTTGCTTACGAATTCAGTTGCTTGGAACAAACACCAGAATTAAAAAGGACAGCTTTTTTTTCTTGAATATTTCCAAATAGTGACAGAATTTTACACAGACGCTTGCAGTCCTATATTACTTTGCCCTAGAAAGAGACGCAGTCTGAATACCTTCGAGATTAAATGAGATGTGTGTAACTGATGCAAACCTGCATCTGTACTTGACACTTTGGTCACAGTGGAATTAAGTTGTGGTGCTGTGTCAGTAAAAAGCATCAGCGCTGCAGACTTTCTGAACTCATGCTTCTCTTCTTGGTGCAGACGTTCCTCTGTGTGGTCTGAGTGGTTTCCTGTACAGTTACTGATTATTAGAGTGTCTAGACATACATGGAAGTACACATGTGAGTGCTCGTTTCCATTTCTGTGTGCGTGTGTGAAGGCCGGTCTACTTAACTTTTAAATACTGGGGCATGAACAACATTTGACTAGTTGACGAGTAGAATAGAACAGAAGAAGAAAAAAAGAAAAGAGCAGTCTTCAGTTTTGGGCACTGAGCCTTGGATTTAAACTCTGCAGGTGCTTCTAAAGCTCTGTTGATGTATCATCATCCCCCGTGTTTGTCTTTAGTTTCTGTCCAACAATGTGACATGTGCGCATGCTCATTAGCAGACGAAGTGAATATCTCTCCAGTATTATACGTAGAATATAATCTTTCCAGGTTTCTAACATGTTTACCTAGAAAGAGTTGATATAAGAGGATGCTATAGTCAACATGAGACTATGTTTTTCACAAACGTGTCCTCTCTGGAGGCTGATATACATCTCTTTTTATTATGAGCGGAGACTTTGAGACTTTGTGACTTGCTGAATGAGATAAATGTAACAAAGCGGATTAATGAAGTAGCCCCACAGTGTTGGAAAAGCATGACTATGTTACATTAATTCTCAGGCTTAGCTTCAACAGGAAATCAAACTGCATTGATCCCTCTCTGTCTACTTGTGCTCACTCCGCTGTCTTTCCCTAAAGGCTGCACTGAAATCGAAACCCACATTATGCAGCTGTGAGAGGTGACGAATCACCTGAAACAAAATCAAAAAAAAAAAAAAAAAAAAAAGGATAAATGTAAGAATCATACTTCTTTTCAGTGCCACTTGCAGGTTGGTTGACATTTAAATGATCAGGTTTTTCAGCAGCTGCAGTGCTGCGTTCACCATGTGGGAGCTGGGAAATGTCAGGATGTGTGATGATGTGTGGCTGCCATCCTGTGGTGAACTGATTGAACAACATTCACCCGTCCAGGACGTGATAGTGTAACTCTGCTCTGAGACAAACACTCTCCTCGTGATGCATTGTCGTGTTTATTTAGAGGCGTTGGCTCAACTCTTTCTGTTTTATTTTATTAAGTATATTTGTAATCATAGTTTGTGTTACAGCTACTGTAAATATGTGGTTACAGTCTAAGTTTGTCTCCGGTGAAGCCTCTGACTCATGTCCCTCTTTGCTCATGTAGTTTTCTTTTTTTTTAGAAACATTGTCTCATTGTTTCAGGGAATTTAACAACTTTGTCTGCTGTGGCGCCCTCCGGTGGAAGTTAAAAAAGACACCATGGTTCTGACTCGGGGACACTGAGGTGAATAAGTTCACTTCAACAACCGAGTCTGACTATTCGCTGCATCTGTTATGCCGTTAGAATAATGAACAAAGCTTCAGTAACATTAAAAATCTATTCACAGTCGCATTGAACATAAACATGTATCAGATTTGAAATTCCTTAGTATGTCTTTTCTTTATGTTTTATTCATATTACAAGTATGGCCTCTATCTTTCATGACCTCAGTGAATAAAAGACAAAAACAGCATTAATGTTGTGTTATATTAGAAAAAAATTAAGAAAATAGCGTCAACTCATCTGCAGTATGACCTGGCTTAGAACTTAGAATAATTTGTTATTTCACTCAGTTACTTTAATTTAGAATAATTATTAATTATAATTATTAGTGTCTCTCAGAAACTATAAAAGAAAAAAACAACAACAAGTGACACTCGTTTTGTTCAAATAGAAAAGCAGAAATCCCCCAAATTGAGAAGTTTTCTGATAAATTACCCAAGAAGTTTCTCATCAGTAGGAATAAAAACACAAGCAAAGATCACAACATGAAACAAAGAATTAAGAAACTGAAATACATGGAGAGAAAATATATATTTATAACAATAAAATGAGAAAAGATGTTTCTCTTCCTGGTATTTAATTTCTTCAACATCTGAAAAACATCTGCTCACTGGACACTGGCTTCCTCTTTCAGACATCCTCATGTTCAGATAGAAACAGATCCCAAAGTTTTGAAGTAAGTGAATCGTAACAAACAGGATCAAATGTATTAAACTGAGAAAAATCTCATAAATTATCAGAAGAGATAGATTTGAGATTTAGATTAGATTTGAGCTTTGAAAACATTATAAGATCTAATCTATCACCCAAAGTATCAAGATAGGTTACATTTCTGTGTTGATTATTAACTTTGTAATGTGTAAATGAGAAAAAAAAAAAAAAAAAAAAAAAAACGGGAGCAGCTCAGATTATGTCATCGTCTCCAGAGCAGGAGGCTCAAAAAGTTTACTCTCAGTTGCTAAAATGAACCAAGTGCCAGCTTTGAAACTTGCTGACCAGTCTGTTACGCTGCATAAACAAAAGTCAGCAGAAAAGTAGAAACCCCAGGTGCTTGTCACAAACACTGTTGACGTGAGATCAGCTGAATTTTTGATTGAACACGGACTCCATAAGCTCGGCGCATGCTGTCACATCAGAAACTGAACACTACATGCGGCAAAAATGCGACAAAGTTAAATTAAACTTCTCAAAGTTTGTTTTTGATAAGACTGACACTGTCCTGAAACGAGGTTGTATGTGATGAAAAGTAGAAAAAAAAAACATTTTCACTTTGGGTAGCGTTGAATTCAAATGAATTTGCAAATCAAAACTTAAAAGAACGAATCTTTTTATAAAATATTGAAATGTCATAACCTTCTTTACCATCAGGACAAAGACAGGAGATGAGTTTACAGCAGTTTTTCAATCATTTTTATTTTGATGTGAAAAGATGATCGGTGATTTTTAGTTTTCGCTATTCAAACTTTCATCAGTATTTCTCTTGGCAATTTAAAAAAAAAAAAAAACCTTTCAGTGCTCCTTTGAGAAGGAATGAAAGGAGACAGAGAAAACACATTTTGATTAAACTGATTCATTTGCCTGAATAGAAAGTCACAAGTGATGCTTCATTTCATTCTATTGATTCATAATCAGACGACACTGAAAGCTTCTGGCTTCAGGAAAGTTAAAAAAAAACAAAAACTACTGGTTCTTTGATGTCAACATATTAAAGTCTGAGCAGCAGAGACATTTCTGTAAACGGCTGTAAAGAAGCTCCAGTATGCGCAGTTATTTGTTTAAAGTTTGGAGGTTTTGGCCACATCTAGTGGTGAAGTTGATGGTTGCAACTTTTAACCCTCGTTATCTTCTTCCAAGTGAGTAGGAGAAACTTTGACGTCTTTCCAGTAACAAGAAATGAGAAGGTGGGAGTCGCAAAACACAGAACTTCTTAGTTTGAGCTAATTTTACACTAATTAAAACATAATTCTGAACATTATATTCAGTTTCTGCTAATTAATAGTGATAGTGATCACACTCTAAGCTGATATAAATCTGTATGTACAGCAGCTTAAATATGGAAAAGACTTAAATATGGAAAATATGCAAATATGTAGATAATAGATTAGATTAATCAACAAACTAAATTTACAACCCCCTTAAAAATAAACACAAAATACCTATAAACTAGAAACAACAAAAAAATGATGTACAATTATAGCTTAATACTAAATAGTTTTTGAATAATTATATGGAAAAAATAAAGGCAAAGAAAGAGATAAAATAACAAGTAGAAATATATTATTAAAATAAAGTAAACACAAAGTACTAAGGAAATTATAAAATGCTAATTATAAAGGTGTTTTTTTCTCTTTTCCTCTCTTTTTTTGTTTGGTTGATGATGGTGTAAAACATTGATCATGTGAATTAAAAAGCATCTCTGCTTCAAGAAAACCATCTTAAACATCCATCAGTGCTGTGGTTCTGTGGGGACCTGTCATGTTTACTGTGTTACACTGGAACAGGAGGGCAAACTCAATGTCAAGCCCGCGAGCACCTGTTTCCTGAGTGTTTGCAGTCGGCGGCGCCGCTCCTGAATGCTGATCGGTGTCGTAGCAGTGGAGCTTTGTCAGTGATGAAGGAGCATCAGAGCGTCATCCATTCTGGTGTCAGATCATTGTAGGAAAAGAGGGTTGAGTTTGGGGGTAGGGGGTGGGGGGGGATTGGAGCGGCGGATCGATCAACACAGAGGCAGAAATCACATTTGTAATTATTACTACAACCATTTGTCAAACTGAAGACTTTTAACGCTGGTGGTGTGAAGTTCATGAACAAAACACAAACAATAACACAAACGCAGCCTCAGTTGTTGTCATAGTGACTCCTACTTCAAAACACGTTGATTATACAAATAGGTGTGTGTGTGTGTGTGTGTGTGTGCGTGCACCACTCTTGAATGACTCACGTACCTCAGAAAGAAAAAGAACAACAAAAAACACAACAACTCTAAGTGTAAAAGGCAGTGACCACATCACATGTGGACCTGGTTTAAACTCTGGCTGCTCTGACATTTTATTTACAAAGATCTGGAAAAGATGCTGAGATGGTTTTTCTTTCTGAATCTGAACAGTCAATATCAGACCTTGGTACTTTGACACAACACCTGTAAATAATGTACAATATTATTAAATGATTTGAATAAGAAAAAAAGAAGAACACAGTGTCATAGTAAAACAATACTGGTGTGAAGTATTAATATTTTTATAATTTCATCAGGTCAGTTCATCACCTGCTTCAGTCGACATGGTCTGTGCTTTGCCTTTCAGACACCCACGACGCCGTTTTACGGTTCAACGCCGCACCTACGGAGGGTTACGAGAGAGACGTGGGGAATAAAACCACTATCCGCATCATCAACTCGCAGGTGAGCCAGAGTCCAGCTTCGTGTGATGAATAATAATGAGAAGTTTGGTGTCAACCCCCGCGGAGCATGTTTGAATTTAATGTGTTATCACCAGGCGTGTTGTTGCTTTTTGTTTTATTTCTCAACCAACCCTAACATTAACCTAAAACCGAACTGGTATTAACGCACATGAAAAAAACGACACATGAAATGCACTTAAAGTATATATATATATATATATATATATATATATATATAAACATAATCCCGTGGATCACACTATAATTAATAATGAATAGACATTAAAATTCAGTGTCACTCACTGAAACACGCATTTAGATGTAGACGTGATGTGAGGAGGCAAATGATGAAAATATAAAAGATTTATGACCTGATCCACATGTTCAGTGAACGTGCACTTTATTATATATTGTATAGTTTATTTATAATTTATTATGGCACATTTCAGAAAAAGAAAAAGTGATGTGAAATAACAGGAAAAACACTACAATCTGTCATCAAAGCTGAACTGACTGTTGTTAAATGAATTGTTAAAGCTGATTTATTATTATAAATATTATTTATTTTTATTTTTTTACAGAGGAGATAATGATAATGTGCAATGAGGGGTCACTTGTGCTGCCTACAGACTGTTGAGTTGTTTTGGTTTTACACCCACAACTTTTTACTTTGCGTTAATAATTGTTGCCATCAACTTGATTTTCTAACAGCAGCTTTTGTGTTTTTTTTTAATGTGGTAATGATTTAATGAATCCTCTGTTCTCTGTCGATATAGTCTGATATGTAACTGCACTTACAGCTCACTCACAGCTCAAAGTGTTTCTGGAAAACAAATAGGCTTATTCACTTTTTCACCACTTATTATATCACTTATTCACATTTTCAGTCATGTAAAAACAACTTGCTTTGTTTAAAACTCTGATTCATTCAGTTTGTTTTAATTCTTTGTTGCAGATTTTAGCCAATCCTAAGCACCAATTTAACACAAGCTCCATCTACAAGAATGTGACTCTGGTGGCCTGGGACCCAGCACCTTACGCTGTCAACTTACACAAGGTATGTGTTTCTTGTACCAACCAGTTCATTAACTCTCCGTTTCTTTCCACCACCTCAAAGGACAATAAAGCAGCTTGTATGGAAGATGTGTTTATTGTGCAACCAAGGTTGTAGAAGCGATTGAATGGGAACGACATTGAATGGCACCGATAACGTAACGTGTATGTGGCTCAGACAGTGGATTGAAAAAATTCAGCCGGTTCTTTTTCTCTCCTCCATAGGGACCACGGTGGTTATTTCAACCACACAAACAGAGCGTCAGTGCTATCACCGCTGTAATTGACCCTTCTCCTTCCTCTTTCTCCCTCTTTGTCCCTCCTCCACCACCATCCACCCTGTCATATCCGCTCTCTGCTCTTATCTATCTTTGCTCTCTCCACCCGACTTCCACTTGTCCTTGAAACGGCTCTGACTCAGGGTTGCGATTTGTTTTTATGACGACTCCTTCAATCCTCTTCTCCTCATACTTCCTCATTATCATCATCGTCGTCATCATCATCACTCAGGGACTAATTTGTTTGCACAATCAGCAAGATCTTAGACGTCTGCTCAGCCTGATGCAATCAGGTCAATAACCTAAAAACCACACTGAAATTAAAATTGATTTGCATGATGCAGACAGGTCGCCTCTTAATGAATCGAAGTATCTGTCAGTTTCTAATATATTATTATATTATAACATATTAATTTATTATTATTATTATTATTGGAACTTTAAAAACGTCCTTTTCTCCATCTTATCAACTTTTTTTTCACCGTTTTATTGTTAGTTTTGTCACACCTTCTTTAATGCTTTTACATGATAGAATAGACTTTCTAGGCTAGTTTTCAAACCTTTACGCTTTAATTCTCCGGAGGAGGAGCAGAGCTCATTATAGTTCAGGCTCATTACGTAATTTCTCAACGTTTTTCCAGGAATAACACAGAATACAAAGCTTCCAGATGAGGACAAAGCCTGTTTACGCTTCACAACAGTTGATTTAAACAACAATAACAACAAAAAGCCTCGTTAGTTTTTGTTTAAAAAATGCGAAAGTGTTGTAGCTCAAGGATGCTTCACGATGCAGACAATGTAAAGCAGCATAAAGCCACGCAGACACAAGACATGATGTGTTTCACTGACCTTTGACCTTTTATTTATGTGGCACAAATGCCTTTTCTTCCCCTCATGGAAATACAGAAAGCTGCATATGTACATTGTTGCCGTGGTGTCGTGTTTGGTATCCTGCGGTGATGTGGCCTTGCTGTTTTCACATAATCTTATTTAGTTTATGTTTATGAATATTTCTTTGGTTTTTGATTGAAGAAATCAAAGAAGATAGAATGAATCCATAAGAAATTAGAACAAATTCAGCAAATTAATTGATAATGAACCAGTTTGCTTGTTCCAGGTAAATGGAAACCCACGTTCGTGGTCTCATCGTATGGATTTTGTCTCATATATAATTGGTATTTCATTTAAAAGCGGTGAAAGTCATTCGTAATTAATGTCAGTTATTGTGTGTCTATGGAGAAAAAAAAAAATCAGCATTGAATCTCCTCTTACGATATTAAAAATAGCAAATTACTGATAATGAACTCATTTTCTCTCACATCTACCTCTGCTGCAACATTAGATGAGCTGTAATACAGTAACAATACGCTCATCATTTTATGTATAAAGAAGACGAGCTGATGTTTTTCCCTCATGTCGGTTATAACTGACCTTTATTTTCATTATTTCGTGACACATTAATTATATTTCCCTGCTTCTGATGTCATCCATTGTTAAAAAAAGAGCTGTCTTTATTATCTCACTGTAGCAGAAAATGTAAATAGTGTAGTCTATATGTAGGACTTAAAGTGATTTGAATGGTCAGAGAGTCTGTGCCGTTTGTTTGTCATATCGATCGCCCTCGGCACAAAGGATGTCTTGTACATATTTTATTTATCCTTATTTTCCAGAGGTCTTCGGTTTCCTCTGAGCTCTATATTCTTTATACAACAGTGTCATTCAGAGCATCTAATCATTTTTGTCAGTGGCTTAAATTCGTTCTTCAAACTGTTTTGACATCTCTAGTCTACTTGTTTTCATTTTTCACAATCGGGTCGTCGAACCACACCGAGATATTAAATACAAAGATGCCCTCAGGCAGGATGACACAGTGTTCTCTGAATTTCCTGGCATAGAAAGTCTTTGACAGTCTTTCTTACATACATCAAACAGTTGTAGATTTCTGGAAAAAAAAAAAACAGTTTGTGTTGAAACACTCACCTGGAGTTTAGCGAAGATTATTCATGGACACAAATTTCACTAGAGGCAACAGGACGTATACTGAACACGCATCGCTAAAGATTTAGTTGTTACGCTTGTGATGCATTTCATCTGTCAGTCAACCAGTCTCATTCCTGTAAATACGATATCTAAATATTTAAAACCTGCCTGGGGTGTGATTATAGGTCAAATTGAGTCAAATAGACTTTGGTGGTCAAAGGTTGAAATTAAAAAAAAAAAAAAAAAAAAAAAACGCCCTGAGGGAAAGTGTGATTTTGCACAAACATTCACTTGGACTCAAATATAAACTCGTTTTTTTCCCCTTTTGGTGCTTAAAGTATTCACAGTTCAATTAACTGTAACTGGACTGAGTAGCAGTTACATGTGAACAGATTTAGATTCAGAGAAGAAAAGAAAAAAGGGGAGAAGCTGTTGTACAACCTCAACAACACGATACAGCTCATAATAGCAGAGAGAAATGTTTTAGTAGTGGAGGCTTTTAAGAGAAGTGAGTCATACAAGACTAACAAATCTTTTCATACTTGGCGGATAAGGTGGAAAAGAATAACGTGTCTTTTTTTTATGATTTTTTAAATCCTCAGTCTTTGTTGGAAAAGAACATTTCCCATCTCTGTCATTAACAGAAATATCAGAGACAATGTAAAGGAAACGCACACGTCATGAAATGTTTGATGATGACAAGGCTGGATTGTAAATTACAGGAAAATGCCACATCAGACTGCATCTACTGTGCAAAAGTTTTCAGCACTAAAAGTAAAGTGAAGATGCTTTTAAAAAATCGATAATGGTTGTAACCACCCTTCGCTTTTAACCAGAACAAGTTCTTTCAGTTTCTCTTCCTCCCTTGACTCAGGCTGCCTCAGTATCTTGACTATATCAGACCCCAGATCAGAATTTAAACATCTAAAATGCCAAAAAAAAAAAAAAAACGTACATTATTCTGCTCAGTGAAGGCCAAACATTCAAATGAAGTAACAAATTAAATGCAACAGCTCGTGCTGTCTCCGGGGCTTTGTGCCAGACAGTGTTCATCCTCATGGTAATCTGTCATCGTGATATGGAAGACGACTTAATTGCTGGAACTTCAAGACAACCACACTGATTTAATTTGACCTGTTTCGCCATGAGGTAAATGCAGATGAGAAGAATGAAATCTGAAATCCCAGACGGTGACAGGATTCAACCTCCCTGCTGTTTAAACTGAGGTCTTCTCTTTCTCTCTCTCTCTCTCTCTTCCTCCTCTCTTTCTTATCAGTGGTACGCCAGTCCAGACTACAACCTGTTCGGTCCTTATGTGGAGCACCGTAAGCTCCATCCAGACCAGCCGTTTTATATCCTTCACCCCAGCTACGTGTGGCAACTCTGGGATGTGATTCAGGGCAACACTCAGGAGAACATCCAGCCCAATCCTCCCTCATCTGGATTCATAGGTGAGTACAAACACGTATGTGTCTTAACACAGTCGCTATGCATGCAGTGTACGTCTGTTCTCTAGCATTTGGCTCTGGACTTATCTCTTCTCTGCCTGATCCTGAAGCAGAGGTAGGTATAAACACACACACACAAACACACACACAGACTTGATGAAATTTTTATCTTCAGTATGCACAGTGACATTATCAGCATGCAGCAAAGCTTTGCAGTGCAGTCCAAAGCAGCACATCCATGCTGAGAGAAATGTGACCAGTGTGATACTCACCAGCATGTCATTACCCGCTAATATACCTGCTTCATGTTCCATCTCTTGCTCAGTGACTTTTCAGGCATTTACGTCACATGGCCATGTAACATAAAAACATCTAAAACCTTGGTTCTTATCATAATGTATTTCCTATAAAACGAGCCACCAGGATACTTAAAAAAGAGACATTAGAAACCGTACATGAATATTCTGTAGCTACTTTATAAAAGCCACAGTCAGTCAGTCAGTAAAAATGAAATATTTGCCATAATATTGGCCATGAATATAAAACTAAACACTACATTCATCTTCTCTTTGGTTAAAAGTCTCTGAGCTTCTGATATGTTTGAGGATAAACATCACAAAAGACTAGCAATGCTAATATGATGACATTTAACAGTTATAATTGTAGATGTTAGTGTGGTAACAGCTGCTAATTTACAATACTATGGTTTACATATATACTGTATATATGTCATAACCTTTTACTTTGAGGTGTCGGGAAACAGCAGCTTATTTTACACATGTAGCAGCTGTTTTAGTAGCATTCAATACAAATGTTTTTTTTCTTCTTCTAGCTCTGTCTTTTTTTTTTTTTTTTTTTTATGCTAAACATGCTAATGTTTTTTTTTTTTTTTAAGAGCTTCTACCCTGAAAGCAGCTGCCTGCTGTGGTTGAAAATTACACAGAGAAAACTAGACTTATGGAAAAAAAGAGGCATTTTCTATTCAGGCAGTTGAATAGTAACATAAACGTTAAAAAAAAAAACCTGCTAAGTGAGAAATCTTTAGAAATCATGCAAAATAAATAATAAAATAATACTGTCCTTCCTCCGCATGTCGCTAGTTGGTCCAGTCCAAATAGACCTGAGTGTTTTCTCTTCTAGAGGCTCAATAATTTGCACTTCAGTCATTTATTTCACCGGTTAAAAGAAACATTTTGTATTCAGCCTTTACAAGAACACCTGAGACTTTTTTTTTTTTTTTTTGACAGTTAATTAGCATGTTGTGTCGATGATTACTGCTTCCACCGGGGTCACATGACTACAGGCTAATTGGGGCTGTTAAACGATTTTTCTTTTGTCTCTCTGAAGAAATACAGTGATTATAGCTACAACAGGCCTGATGTCATGGATGGGGTTGTTCATATGAATTTTAGCCTGGGACCTCGTGTATAATGTTCAGTTTTGACTTGTTCCCATTTCTTCTTCTAAAAAAAAAAAAAAAAAAAAAAAAAAAAAGAAATATTGCTCATCTGAACAGTCACACACACTTGATACACATTTAGCGTCAATGTTAAAATTTCACACAACAGACTCTGTGAGAGACGGATTAGTAAAGGGTCAGGAATCTCTTCACACTTCTTCTTTTTCGGCGTTGTAAAGTTCCTCTTTTTTTTTTTTATTTTACTTTCATACCATTCACGCAATAAACCTCCGGCCTTGTTTAAAATACAGAATTCAGTCAGTCTTTTTTCACAGCAATGATATTTATTAAAACAATTAATACAGAACTGGCAGCTATAACACCCCACCCCCCACCCTCAGAGTCACTTAGGATCGGCATGAATTCACAACTGGATCTGACTCAGCTGCACTTCCAGGCGAACTCGTGTTAGACTGTGAGAATAAACACGTGGCTGAGGCTCATCACACCGTGGTCGTCACATTTGGAAAACTGGTGAACATTTCACTCAAGGTCGTTAACTTTGTCTCTGGTATATTTGTGACGATGCGTTTTGGCACCAAACGAGCCGGAAAGATCCTCAAATCTAAACTCGTTCACACACATTCAGGATGATTTGTTTTTTTTTTTTTTTTTACAAGTTTAGGAGTTTGTTGCATCACAGTCATCTGCTCATACACGATATCGACTCCCGTCATCTCCCATTTCAGACTGGCCTCTGTCCTCATTGGCATTAGAGGAAATAACAAGGAGATTATATCGGATCCTCGTCCTTCTTCTTTGTAGTTCTTGAATACTGATGTATCTTCACGATGTCGGATACATTTTTAAATCAAATGTGCAAAAAAAAAAAAAAAAAATCATGCAACACATATTTAAAAAAGTAACCCTACAGTATATAAAAAAAACTTAACACACAACTAGAAATAAGCAGTCACATACAGACCAAAGTTGTTAACTTCATGTGTATTTACAAGTTGAGAGTGTATTCAGTGTAGGACACTGGAGCTATTCAGGAGTTATGAGGAAGAAAAGACAGAAGTTACCGGACAGTTATATCAATCCACTTAGACGATGGTTGCAGCACAAATCTCTGATCGACGAGTGTCTGCATTTACAGTAGCACATTAACAGACTGACTCAACAGTAACAGGTGGTAGGCACAAGGTTAAGTTTGCTTTTTTTCCTTTTTTTTTGAGAAAAAATAAACCAGTCAGCAAGTATAAATATATTTCAAATATGTTAAAACTGCTGAAATGAATTGAAATCTACAACCTACAACCTCACCATTACTGAATGTGAATCTTTTTTTTAGGGAGGGGGGGGGTGTGAAACTTTCAAACTTTCTTAATATTTATGATTCTCCACAACATTTTGCCTCTTTACCTCTTAATTTAAACTATTAATCTGGATTCAAGACTTTGTTTATGTTATTATTTACACTACAGGGTCAGGAGGTAGATGTCGTCAGAGTTGTGCGCGTTTGGTTTGGTTCACTTTCTTTAATGGTTTATATTTGTCCCATTAGTTTTAATTAATCTGAATCTTAATTTCTAATCACACAATGATATTTTACACAAGTGTGTTTCAATATGTGACGGAAGAATAAGAATCTTAACCCATTAAACACATTTTGGGATTGTTAAAGAACTTCAACAGTGATTATGGCCTCGTCATTAAACATGAAAAGCTGCAAAGACCATGTATGAACATTAATTTGTTCCCATCGTATGTACTTTAGGAAGTTTGTATTTCTATGCCAATCTGGTAGCTTTTACATGTAAAAATAAATAGAAAACTTAAATTTGAGTTTAAGTTCACACAGAAGAGATTTTGTTCTGTACAAACACAAACTCACACATAAAGTACATTTACTGTGTCAATGCATCAGGCTTGAGTCCACATTTCACTGTACTTCACATTGTTAAGTGTAGCCTCCAGGTTGAGCTCTGTTTACTGTGGTTATGTTGAGGATGTTATGTCGGGGCTCAGCTTATAACCTCAGGGGGCGTTGTTTGCTTGAAGGCCGGTGTGCTGCAGCCTTGGTTGGGGGTGTCGGTGGAGATCTGGGCCGTACACGCCACCGTGTTGCTGTGGACTCTGCGGTTGAGCTGAATTACCGTCGTCTTGGAGGGCACCGACATGTGCATGTTCTCGGCAGACCAGTGATCACAGTGAAACAGAACCAGGAAACACTTGTAGAACTGAGAGGATGAGGACAAGAGAAGATATGAATGTTAAAAACATCCATTAAACTGAGAGTTCCCAGAAACAGAGGTACAGAGATGAACCGGCCTCAGGGTCACGCTACCAGAGACTCCCGGTTCACGTTTGTCCAGAGCTTGATTAAGTAGAAATCATGCCATAGTGCACTTTCATGTCCTCGGAGTCGACAGGTAACCTTGCTTGCGGACACAATATTTCCCTAATGGCTGTAGAGTATGTGGCCGAGTAGAGTATGTGGCCTCTATCACTTACAGGTCATTTAACACATCAATTGAAAAGGTCCGAGAGCTGCTCCCTGAAATATAAGTCTTCCTCCGTGTTTCCTGAATATTGCGAAAGAATGAGTCATGGTTGCATAAGTCAAAACTGGATTAAAGATATTTAAGAATCTAGAAAATGTTGTTGCTTTTAACATTTAACAGCAAGTCTGGGTACACAGATTGCAGATCACATCTATTAATGTTTATATGACTTTTAACTTCAAATATCCTTCAAATAGTCACATTTTAAATATAAAAAACATCTAAACGCACATGATAGATATTAAACAAAACCTCACAGAGACTCACAATCATCATCACTATGAGTAAAAATGTAAACGTGACCAAGGAAACCTGCTTCCAAACGTTAATATGTTAATGGTTGTCGAGCTACTGCTCTCAAGTCTCTGTTTTAACGCAGCTCTCTGCTAATGTTTACATCGTGTGTGCATTTGGTTTTGACACTAATTAAAAACCACAGAAAAAAAAGCAACAAAGAATATTGTAATTAATTACGTGTAAGAGCTGACTTATGTGTGACTCGCTGTGTTACGTATATCATGCGCCAACTGCTGAGGCAGGAAAACTCTGTCTTTATATCTTATATATTCAGCTCTGCATTTTTATCTTAATCTAAAGGAGGGTTTTGCTGAAGATGCATATCTTCGTCTTCTTTTTTTTTTTTCCTGGCAAAGCTGAACTTTTACCCACATTTACCCTTATAATCATAATCTTTTACCCACAGCTATCCAGTCTAAATGCAGCTATTTTAGCTTTGACACTGTGCAGACCCAGTGGAGATTTTATTATAAATACTTTTCATATGAGAGCACGTGTTGCAGATGATGAATCACAGTTGTATTCACGGTCAGGGAATTATTTAATTGAATGTCTGACGTTTTCTCTCCGTTCCCATTGCAGGCATCCTCCTGATGATGGCGCTGTGCGAGCAGGTGCATGTGTATGAGTACATTCCCTCCATGAGGCAGACCGACCTGTGCCACTATCACGAGCGTTATTATGATGCTGCTTGTACACTGGGTGCCTACCATCCCCTCCTATATGAGAAGAGCCTGATCCAACGGATCAATACGGGCCCTGAGAGTGACCTGAGGAGGAAGGGACGTGTCACTCTCCCAGGCTTCAGCACCGTCAACTGTGACATCTGAGATATGAAATCTGACCCTCTTGACGTACACACACACTCTGGCCTTTTCTGGCCGACTAAGGGAGAGGTGCAATAATGCTACTGGAGACATAGAGGCCGAAGCTTACAAGTTTCAAATTAGACCCATGAAGAACATAAGCCATATCCCTCCAGGGATGGATCAACGTGGAGAATTTGTCTTCATCAAGATGGTTTAAGTAGACCAGAGACTTCCATGAAGAGTCTCCAAAAAAAAAGATGTTTCTCTCTGCTTTAGCTGAGCCATGTTAGCTACGGAGCTGACTAGGGTAGCAACAGATCTGTGTTTTTAGATAGACAAGTGAATTTTCAATAACTGGGTGTATTTTAATGGTGTAAAAATCTGTGTTTTTTTCCAATAGTATGGGTGGTTCTCCAATTCAAAAAGGAAAAATGCCACTGTTCATCACAGTGGATATTTGTGATTTTATTTTAATAATTTCTTTTTCTTTCTTACTGGTCCAAAGGGTTACGAATACGCAAAGAGGTCATGCACGCTGAATGTCTCACACACACACACACATTTATACACACACTTATACACAAAGCAGAAGAAAGCTCCATGTGAAAGGCAGATTTGCTGTCTCTGAAGAGACAAGATCAAACCGTCACATCACTCTGTACATTGCATCGCTCTGTAGCAGGTGTTCCCGTTCGACATTCCTGTAATATTTTCTTATGAGAACCAGAAGTTGTTTTGTGCGTCGTCATGAGCGGTTGATTTTTTTTTTTTTTTTTTTTTTTTAAATGCACTATTGATGTTGTCATGCTGAAAACATAATGACTCTCCTGAATCACCAGGTTGTTGCTTCTTGTTCACGTGGGTCAGACGGTTTCCTCATTCAGAGACAATGACGCCTCGTCTCTGACCGTTTTTTTTTTTTTTTTAAACTGATTTACATGTAGTTTGGTAAATTTTTAATTTTTACTGAGGGAGGGTGTAATTATATTAATGTAAAAAAAAAAAAAAAAGGGGCCAAAACAGACCTACAGAATAAACAGGTGCTCAGAACAGCCGTAACCCTGTGCCTAGTGGTCGACTGAACACTTTGCCTTGTGGCTGTTGGGATACATGCAGTAAAAACTGTGGCAGGACTGCAGTGCCGTCGAGTTTGGTTGCAGTTCGGTGCAGTGAGATATCGCTCAAATGATCTGTATCAAGGTATTTTCAGCTCTTGCCTCAGCAATCACCAGCCCCCGTTTTTGATGGTCAGTTCTCTCTTTATTGAATGTAATTTTATCACTGCGTAGAAACGGGAAGAAAACCCTTTTTTCCCCAGAGCTTTGCTACCGCAAGTATGTTCTGCGTATGTTGTTGCAGTTCATCAAAGGGTTATTTCTCTGTCACATAACAGCATGAAGCTCATTTCCTACAAACGTCTCATATTTTCTGAATCCTCTGTTATTGGTCTGTGACCGTCCACAGCTCAGAGAGAAGATTATCATAAAGAAGGAATTTGAAACGGAAATATCATCAGATTTGCTTTGTCTCCAGCTAGGACGATTTTTATGTTTACAGTGAATCGGTGCCACATCTGTGGTCGGTGAGCTCTAGAGACATCACCTCAGTGTGGAAACAAGTTTGTTTTGTTTTTCAGAAGAAAAAAAAAATCTTGCCTATTACAGATTTTTATTACTAGGTGTGCTCTTTTACAAAATGTGTTTGTGCCATTGGTTGTAGCTCGGTATAAGATGTGAAAACTTGTCACAGAAATGTTGCTTTGAATATTCTTATGAATGTTGAAGATGGCTCTGTAGTAGATAGATAAATAGATAGAAAGATAGATGAATAGATAGTAGTAGTATGTAGATGATTCTGGGGTTGGTGTCCCTAAATCTGTCAGTAATAGTACGATCAAATACTGTGCTGATACCAAAAAATAGGAAAAAAAAAAACTGAATACATTTTTTAACTGGACATAACTATTCCATAACTGTTCACATCCAATCAATGGAAAATTTAAACATTTTTTAAAAAGACATTTTATATTTTCCAACACGCGTGTTTTTTTAAAAATTAATTTGAACTATGTGTTTGTAATTTACATATAAGACAAAAATACTTCTACATCTACATCACATTGATGCAAAATTCAGCAAATTGGGTACTGCCTAAAAAAGATTATGATATATATATATATATATATATATATATATATATATGTCATTACAGGACACATATTGTTGAGTGCTAAGGATTACGTTTTATTATTACGGTGATACCCAGCCCCAGTTTCAAACTGAATATACAGCATGTCATTATGAGATTCTGGGAACAAGGACCCCAGTCTGGTTGGTAACTGTTGGATTGTAACGGAGGTTTTAAAAAAATAATAATAATAAAGCAGGAGATTTCAGCGTTTATTTCAAATCATGCAGGTTTTCAGCTCCACTGTAGGTTTCAATTTACTTTGTTGAAATTAATAATTAAGCAAATGTCTTAGTGCTTGTGATTGTAACACACTGAAGGTGCATAAACCCTGAACATAGTACATGTATATTTCAAAAAATCAAAAAAAATTTTTTTTTATCACTTTCCAATGCACAGAGCATGCAAGTCGAGATCAGGGCTAAGAGTCTTAAACTGTCTGTGCTGTACTGTGCTGCAATTAGACGCCATTGTCATTAATGTTGTGGGAGGCGATTGTATTATAAGACTTTTTTTTTCTTGCTTGGTGTTTTTTCGTGGTTGTGCTCGTGGATAGGGAAATAAATCACATCCAGCTGCAGAGCAGTTATAACCAGTTCCCTGGAAGCGCTTGAGAAAGTGCATAATGCCTCCTGGCAACTTCATATTCTCGCATCTTAATATTGTGCCAAATTCCCCTTTTAATTATGTCTCAGGTGGGCAAGTTAATCTCGGAACAAGGGATTGCGGTAATAGCAGGACCTCTAAGGAGCTATTACTTTTCTCTGGGATGCCCGAGGTGGAATTTAACTGAATTTTGATCCTCTTCAATACGAGCGTTTTATTGCCAGTATTAAATACAGGGCATTGACCAGTGGTGAAGCAGTGGGATGAGGAGATGCATTCAAAGACGAGGTTTCTTACTTTTTGCCCTCACAGCCTCTTTGTCTCTGCTCTTTACTCTTGAGGCCTATTTTTCATGTCTTGTTTTTATTAAGTATTGTGAAATCGCTGCAGTACACTGCCTCTAAAGGATTGTGTTTTAATTTTTTTTTATACATTTCCCTTCTGCAGCTTCCTGCAGTTATTCCTGAAATGAGGAAGAGGAGAAGAAGAAGCATCCGTAACTGAACATATTAAGAGTGAAGGTCGTGTTTCACTCCCAACAGCCTTAGGGTGTTCTTCTTTACTTTAATTTGTCGGTGAAATCTCTTCTTACTACACTTGAATCAATATTTAAATAGACCATTTGTATGATTTCAGCTGTTGTAATTTGTCTTTTTTTACGATGTAAATAAAGCTGTTGTTCATGTCAAATTAACATTGATTTTCAATGTGATTTTTGACACAAACCACACACACACACACACACACACCTGTTGCTGACTCACCTGTTTATTCATGAGTATATAGATTAGAGGGTTGATGACCGTGCTGCTCTTGGCCAGTAGTGAGGGCACCACGCTGGCCACAGGACTAATGATGTTGGGTGGACCGAATGTCGCCATCATGGCCACGACGCCGTAGGGCATCCAGCACAACATGTAGCAGGCCGCTGTGGTCAGAACCATAAACAGTATGTGGTACTCTCTCCTCCGGGCGGCCGTCTTTCGGACCTTACCCACCTGTGGTTGACAAGCAAAACAGTCAAATCTGATGTTTTGTTATGTTTTCTGGCAGTGGTCTCTTCACTTAAAACTTCTATATTTGCAAGAATGTGAAACATTTCAGCGTGTTTTATAAGTGTAAATGTATCGTGATATAAAGTTAAAAATTGCCTCAGATAACGAATTTTCAATGTCTCTAAGTTGCTCTTCTGCTTTTGTACAACATAATGTACAACACTAGCTTACATTAGCAACTAATTTCCAACATAATAGACTCCAACCAAACTCCACATGACCATAAAAAACCTTTAAAACAGAAATGTGCACAGAACAATCAACAGAACAATCCAAGTACCATTTATCAAATATATCCCCACATGGCTAATTCATGTCTCTCTAGACAATAGGAGATACTGACTGTGTTTTACAGCCACTGGCATTGTCCATAGTCACAATTGTTTTCTGAGTGTTACACACAAAGAACCTTTATATGATTTTATCGATCGAAATCTATTTCCATTTCCAGGAAGCTGAGTTAAACTGTGTGAAAAATAAACTATCCCACCTGCATAGATTTCATTCAGAGCTCTTCCTGTTTGTGCATTCAAGGATGCTCCGACTGCCAACAGTCACTGAATGCACAAATTGTGTAGCTCATTAAGAGAAAACAATACACCGACATTTGAATGCGCTGCGATGAACATGCCATTTGTGGTTTGAGGAAGACAACAATATAGAAACAATTTTCATTTGTTCATGATGGAAAAAATCCAGTGAATAGTCAATTTACATGTACTTTTTGTCCAAAACAAATCCAGACTTTCGGTGCTGTCTTCATTTTTATGCATTGAGGACACTTTGACCTAAGTTTCTCATAATCATTTATCTTCAAGTATATATTTATTACTGTATCTTAATCCTAATCCAGTTAAAGTTCTCTTAACATCAACATCAACTTCTCCTCCCTCACACTTGTTTTATGTGAATGAATGAAGAGAAATTAGATTGAAGTGCCTTTGACCCTCAGAGGATTAGCTGTTAAGTTAATGGATGGATTGAAATGAGGCAGTTCTCCCAACATACTTGCATGATGGACTCAAGATAGTCGACTCAGCCCAGTACTTTCTTATAACTTAATTTGAGACTCATTTTATGCAAATGATGCTGAATTTTAACAACCACCATGAATTTAATTGGGAAAATGCCAGCAGGAGTTCAGCTCTGCTCACGGATGAGAAAATTTAAACTGCAGGGGAGATCCAGAGTAATTCTCTTCAAGGAAGAAGATGGAATTAAAAACGCCAATGCTTGTGTGAAAAGTTATAATTTTCCCGTCTGTTGCTGAATGCCTTTACACAGAAATAGAGCATTGTGTCATTTCCATGGCCGTACAATATGAAGCGGATGGTGGATTCCTCAAAATAGCAACCATTCACAAGAATGACAATGAATTATTTGACCAGAGCTTGAACCAAAATATTTTCCACCTCCAGTGTATGCTTCCACATCATTAGTGTCTCTATTTAGGGCCCCATCAGCTTGGCCCACATAGTTCACACTGGGATAATGTAAACAAAAGCATAGTATTGTGAAATTTCACAGTTAGGATAGTTAAACACACCATCACATTATTCTACTTGTGATTTCACCATTAAGTGCTGCTGCAGCGTGCTAGACTGTAACTTTGGACGATAACCACTAATGAGGTCTACAGAGGATTTTTGTCAAAGATTATTTACAAAGAAGAAGAAAATTCCTCAAAAGACACGGTAGTTATATCGCAAATAGAAAGAAATGATTTAGTCACACAAAAGCTTCATCGGTGTGCACGAAGATTAGTATTTGAAATAGTGTGAATCTGAATGTAGTGGATGCTTTGTAGTGGTGTTCATGCGTGTGCTGTCAACATTGCCTGGTCTGATTATAGAGACTTTCACATATTTGAGATATTCTTTATCTTACATGAAGGAGCTGCTTTCCATCTTGTTTGATTTGTAGTCGGGGTGTGTTCAACTGGAAAAGATGGATGTTAAAGTCTGGCTGCTTCTCTACACAATCAGAAAATGAAATCATTTTCTAAGTCAGCTGGTTCTTTCACAGTCTATACAACACTCCCAGAGTGTGACTGTCAGTTGAAAGTACTGAGTGCAGATGACATATGACACACATTCAATTCCCACTTGCCATTTCAATTTTCCTATTGAGAATAACCATTTAATTTTTTTTTGCTGATCAAATGTGAATTTCCTCCGGACCAGGGAAGGCTTTCTATAGGACTTAACAGATGGTTCAGAGAGTGAATGAACCGACTGAAACTGAGTTAGAACCGATTCATTCAGCTTATGTGACCAAGACAAAAGCTGCCTAGTAACACCAGGTGGCCAATCCAAACAGAGACAAAGATTTTGGCTTTCAGGAGTCCGGTGATGTGTCCTGCTTCTTCTCAAGGGCAGAGATTTCCTTTGTTATCCTTTTGTATTCTTACAGTGCACAAGCCAACAAGTCCTCCAACCTGAACAGCAGAGCTTGTTTGTTCGAACCCTCTGATACAACCCTTGTGGTCTCTTGAGTGTCAACTCTTTGTTGCTACGGTTACAATAATAAATGCGTAGTTAAGCTTATGAGAGAGTCGTGGTTTGGTTATATATACGCACAAATATTACTTAGTTTTAGGAAAAGATCATGGTTCAGAGACCAGTGCTTCTTTGAAATTAGAGGATCATCATTGCCATGGTTACAATAATAAAAGCTTGATTAAGCTTGTAGTAAGCTCATGGTTAAAACATAGACTATCTGGGAAATGGACAGTGGTTTCCAGTGAGAATGTATTTTATTTTGTTTAACAAACCTCCAGATGACTTCCACCTTTTTCTTCGACCATAGAGTTTGAGAAACTCAGTAGATAACTGAGTTTCAAAGTGTTTCAAAAACATTGGATCAAAATAACAGGAACATGTTGATGTTTAAGTGGTTTACACTTTGTTTGAGGTGGAATGCTGTGGTAATCCTCTGCCTCGCTAATCTCCTCTTTTCTCAGGATTAAAAAATCTACATCAATGGGAGTGCAAAGGATTTGACTTCCCTAAGTGCAAGTGAAATAACATCCTTAAACTCAACAATACCTCACGTATCTGTCACAATGTGACAACGTTCGGGGACAAGACGTCTAAAAATTTCAGCTCTGTAACCTCTTACTATATCTTGAGCTGGATCTACTTACTGTGTTGAGATAAAATCATTTTTGCTGTATTCAGCACAACAAACCTTATCCTGCTTCAACACAGAAAATTGCAAGTAAGTAAGTAAGTAAGCCCCAATCGTAGAGTAAAGGATAAAGGATGAAGTTTTATTACTTTAGTACAGATGGGCAGAGAAGTACAAATACTGTATTTCAGCAGTTATGAACATCTGTGTGTGTCTGTGAACGTCTTTCAGCTGCACTGCATTTTGGTCTAGTAGGAGAGCAGAGAGATTGTAGCTGTAACTTTTCTTTCCTTTGAAGGATTTATAGACTATCATCCAAACCTGGCATTTATTGAAACTTCTACCAAGGTCGCATTATCTGTCAGCTTCTTACTTCTTTCTTTTTTATTTGGGTATATATCCAAGACGCATATGGAGCATGTAAGATTTTTATCATTTTTATGATTGACAGAGAGTCATTAACCTTTCCTGTGTAGTACTACATGAGTCAGACATTTCCAACTGGGACCTTTCACGTGGTATATCCTCTATTAGTTATTAGTTGGTGAAACTGAATGGATGAAGCAAACCGTATATCTGGGCTGGTTGATTCAATTTTGAAGTATATCATCTTCCTTCTCTGGGGTGTTTGAGATGCATACATTTTCTTCCCCAGAGGAAGTCGATGTTCCCTGCAGCAAGAAACAGGAGCTCATGCAGGAAGAAGCTATTTCTGTTCTCCCAGCAGAGTAAAGGAAAGCTGAGCCGTTTTCACTGGGTATTTCATGGTCTCCGAGATGACCTAAACATTGCTTCCTTAAGGTTTTACAAGTATAACCAGATGGGGCTGAGCAGTACGCAGCCTTGGGCACATGAAGACCTGGACTGTGGTCTTGCAATTAACTGAGGACTACTGACTTGTTTTGTTAAATTTCTGGATGTTTTGGTTTCTCAGGTAGAAATCTATTCACATTACCTCTCCGCTTTGGATGGCTTAGGGTTAGCAGTTGTTACAAAAAAAGAAAGAAAGGATATCTTAACCCTAGACTTAAGAGTGAGGTCTGTATGAAATATATTGAAGATTATATTTCATTTCGTGTCTATGAACACATGAGCCCTTTAAATCCACCACCATAGAAAATGAAAGTCAATGAGTTCAGCGATACCTCCTTTTAACGAGATTAATACTGGTTTGAGTGAGTTTCTACAAATATTTCGAAATTTCTTTTCACTTAAGAAAGCAGATACCAGTTAATTCAACTTCAGGTGATACAAGTTCACTACTACCTGATTTTCAGTTTTTCAAGGCTAGCCTCTGGACAGATTTTTCATGGATTCAAGTATTTTCTGACATTGTCGATATCTGAAAATAGCACGAACACAAAGCACACACCAGCTCTTGCTGCTTCCCTACCTGTTTGACTGCCCAGAGCAGCCTGCCATAGCAGTAGAGCATCACCAGGATAGGTAGACCCAAGCAGAAAGTGAAGAGACAGATGATGTAGGCGTGCGACTGGGCTGACCTTCGTGTCCAGGATACAGAGCAGCTTGTCCCTGCTCCCTCTATGCCATAGCTGCTCCAGCCCAGTAGAGGGGGCACTGTCCAGAACAAGGAGTAGAGCCACGAGCCCCCGACGGCCAGCAGGGGTTTGCGGTAGCTAGGCCCACGTTTGTTGTATACAGTCAGCGTGCTATAGCGGTCATAGGAGAGGATCACCAGAGAGATCAATGACACAATACCTGAGGAAGACAGAGAGGCAGCTCTGAGTTATCTTTCATAAATAAAAATTTAAAGATAGTTCTTTAAATATGCCTGAGCAGATTTTATCTTGGAATAAAATGCTTCTAAACAAGAATCTACAGCATTGCTAACATTTCTGAAAGATTTGAGTGAACCTATTGGTTGTGACCAACAGTTAAGTGATTTTAAAAATCAATACGATTCATCACCTGGGAACCATTATTATCACATTATTATCAATATTTCACTTTAACCCATTTGTTAGTTGTAGAGATATTCCAGTGCATTTAGTGTTGTATCTCTACAACTGCTGCTTTAGCACGTCTAAACAGATATGCTACATTACGTTCGGTTAGTAATCAGCGTTGTCTGGCATTTCTCAACTATTTCAGCACAAACCAAATCCATAACAGGCCCATGCCACAGTTATCACTGTACACATACACTGCCTGGCCAAAAAAAACAGTCACCACCTGATGAAGTGATGCATCCATCATGCCTCGTGTCTACTGTACTGTACAAGCCTGTGGTGGCAACGCTATGATCTGGGGCTGCTGCAGTTGATCAGGTCTGGGTTCATCAACATTACCTCATTCTGACCTCATTCTTTGAGCATCAACATGTCCAAAGAATGAGGTCAGCTGACTACCTGAATATACTGAATGATCAGGTTACTCAAATTGTGAAAGACTGGTTCAGGGAGCATGAGACACCATTTCTACACATGGATCGGTGTCCAGACCTGAACCCCACTCAGAATCTCTGGGATATGCTGGAGAAGACTTTGTGCAGTGGTCCGACTCTCCCATCATCAACACAAGATCTTGGTGAAAAATTAATGCAACACTGGACAGAAATAAATCTTGTGACACTGCAGAACCTTATTGAAATGATGCCACAGTGAATGTGCTTTGGTGGCGACCTTTTTTTTTTTGGCCAGGCAGTGTATATGGTGCTGCTGATCAAGGTGATGAGACTGTTGTATATCCTAAAAGGCTGAAGCACAAAATCCTGTGATGTTGTACTCATCTAACTGCAGATGTCTTTAGGTCCCTTATTGTAATTAATGCTCCCTTAAAGCAAACCTCAGGGCCTCAGGCTATATTTTGCCTGAGGCCAGTTGTCCTGAAAAAAAAAAGTTTCTACCTTGTCTTCATCCCATTTTTAAGGAGCAATATATAGATGTAATAAAGTTACATGTGCCACTTCACAACGAACACACAGTATATCATTCCTTGTCTATGATTTCAATTTGTTAAAACCTCGCCAGCTCTATACTACATTAACAACTAAACAGATCTACTTTAGCATATTTTTTCCTAATTGTCTCAAATCAAATGTGAGAATGTGGTATCCATTATTTTATTTTCAAATACAATACACTTAAGTTCAGAGCTTGGGGAACCCAAAAAAAAAACTCCAGATAGCTCTTGTCTTATCAGTGTAATTTTATATCTAATCTTTACTTATGTGTGTTCTGCTCTTCGTCTATGGCTGGTTTGCTCTGTCACTGATTTACCCAGTACACACTCACTGCACAGGGTCAAAGTAGCATTTGTGTCAGAAATGATTAAACTGATTATTTTAAGGAATTAAAATAAGATTTATAGATGACTGATGCTTTCTGAAATACATCTGGCCAAATCCAACCTTTCTAATCCAACAACCATTGGACATACAGCATCTTCCTCTTTGTAACTCTCCTTATTTTCTCCTACTCCAGCATGTCATGATGTTTCACACATGTGTCATTTTAACTCAACAAAAACACAGAAGGTTTAGTGACAAAACAGTTGTTCTGCAGCAGATGTTGTGGAATACGATGGCAGTAGAGTTTAAAATACATCATTACATATTTAAGGAATGGTTGGATGGATCTCTGCTTCATAAATGAAACACTTGACAACCTCTGTTACTCAGAACTTCAGCTATAAAGTAGACCAGAGATAAATTTTTCAGAGGATAATGCTATATTTTCCACCTACTGGAGAAAGAAAGAAAGAAAGAAAGAAAAAAAAAAAAAGATAAAACATACATACTATAAAGTAGGCCAACTCATAGTGATGTGTAGGGGGAAAGTCACAGCAGGAAACTGACAAAGGCACAAAGAGAACAGTCAACAACTCCAAACATCAAATCTCCATATTCTGTTCAAACCTTATTGATGTTTGCCACCAGAAACCACAATTATTCTGCACATTTTAAAATAAAATGAGTGAATTAATGACATGAGATCAAAGAGCGATGGCATGGCAGAAAGTTAGTGGACTCTTCCTTCTCCTGCAGAGGTTTCATCACAGTTTTATCTTTGTTGGATTAATTTTATTAATAAGGATGAATTAATAAGAATAATCCTACATGGACCGTGTTGGTCCTGTGCAGAGTTTTACTTATATTTGACAGGAAGTGTTGGGTCAGTTTTCTAGCACAGCAAACAGTAGTAGTATGAAGCTTCAGTTGGGTTGATGAAACTAAACTTTTGAGAGATTTCAACAAATCCTGGACATGCTGTCATCAAAATGACTACAGATATCTGAGGTATTAGGAGGCCAAATTGTAACATGTCATCATAAAACCTCATATTTATCTGTCTGCTGTTATATAATCTTTACTAAAAAAAAAAAAAAAATCAATGGCATACCGCCACACATATCTGTTAATGCTAATACTTATACGACAATAAAGATGTCAGATACATGTTAGAGTACTCGAGACCAGCTCTGAAACCACCATCTGGCCACTTTGCCTCCAGTTCAGATCAATGTAAAGCTTGAACCTTCAAGTCATAACTTGAAATATAGATACGCTACATCAGATAAAAACCTCCAGTCACTGTGTCCACTCCAAATTTCCAAAACCTCACATGACCAATAATCACACAGTAAGGATACCCAGTAGCACATTTGCAGATGGTGGTGGTATTTTTCCAATCTCCCCAACATAATAATGGAATATCCTTATAAGCATGAAATTATCTTAATGCTTAATCTTCTTAATCTTTATCTTTTCATGGTAAATATCCACAGACAATACTTTCTGACTGCACTGGTGCAAATGTTTAGTTTTAAAAACCAAAGTCAAGGAAACATAATGCACTTAGAATTAGTGGTTTGAAGAATTGGGCGTGCTTTATTAAGATTAAGTTTATAGGATTTTATATTTCTAAATCATTACAACATTTATATGTTGATGTGTTTCAAGTCTACTTCAGCACATCATTCTCCAGCTGGAAATGAGTTTGAATGTCAATACTATTACATAATGGAGATAATCATCACCACTGACAGGTAGCGCCAATAGATTTGTTTCTCTTACTGGAATTAACATGGATTTATTAAATTAAAGGTGTTTACCAATCAACCTCTTTTTAACCTTATAATTAACAAAAATCATTATGACTCACAGTGCAGATGATTTAAGAGCTTTTCTTTTACAATCCAAAGGATTATACCACTTAAACACCACAATGCTTAAGTTAAATTAATTAAACCTTTTATTTCTCCACCAACATATCAAATTGCAGTTTACATTTATGTCAGTGTCAATAAATAAAAACCATCAATTGCATTTTGTCAAAATGTAGCAAAAGTTGAAACCAAAAACTTGTTCATCACAGTGTCTTCAGCCTTTGATTACCAACATCTAATCAGTTGAACATTTTGACATTTTACATCTGAAGAAATTCCCTCAAGGTGTTAATGAGATATTGATGATAAATGGATGGAAACATAATGCTTACGGTCACAGTAAATACTTCCAATCAATCTAATCAATCTTAATTTTGCTCTCATGTATCATAGTTAGCTTCATTGTATGACTGTAAAATGTGGGACTTGGTTGTTTGATATAAAATAATTGATATATTCATTGTCAGATGAACCTCAATCTGTTGAAAAAAACATTAAATAATGTATGTGAAAGTGACACTGCTGTGACATAACATCCATTATTTTGTGGAACAGTCTATTTGTTGTTCTGAGCTCAATCTTACTGATATTTCTTATCAAACCATCTGTGATGTACAGGTTTTAGCTGCTTAAAAACAGCCGGCCTGTCTTTATGTATAGATGTACAACATATCACACTCTATGGAAGCAGATGAGCCAAACATCCTGTAGTTTAAAAGCCTTTTTCAGCCATTACACTTTAATCTCTAAATGCTTTTCCAGTTTTTACACGTTTGAACAAAATTTTAAAAGGATCCCAGGTCAATCTGCTTACTCTAAACCTGTTAACACACTATTTGTCTGAACACAGACACCGTGATGGTGTAAACTGACCACTGATGTGTTAACGTTCTCATATTTAGCAGGTATATTTGAAACATATGGACATATTATTTGAGATATTCTATACTGCGTTAGCATGCTAACATTTGTTTATTAGCACATTGCTGGTTTCCACTGTTTGGTTTATTTAGAAAATGAAAGGTAAATTAAAAAACTGAGCTGCTTTTACAGAGGATGAGGAATGACAGAGGTTGAACATACGTATTCATATTTGTTATATTTAGAAGACCCAGAGGGGTTTTCTGTTTTCATTACTCTCTGCTATATAAATGTCAAACATTTCTTTTTTCTACCTTTGTGTGTGTGATTTTGTGTGTGTAGTCTGTGACTTTAACCTGATCCACGGGGTCTTGTGTCATTGTGGAGACAAAGACTGAGGCTGCTTTATGAAGGCTTAGACTTATTTTTAGAGTTCAGGCTACGATTACGTCGAGGTGAGGGTATGATTAAGGGTTAAAGCAAGTGTGTCATGAGGATAAATCTCTCCACTTCCTCCTTTCCTTCATCTCTACCTCTCAATATAATAACAAAAGTCATTGGTCAAAAATCCTTGATGTTACTGAACCTAAACATACATGTTTATTTGCATACAGAGCAAGAATATGTGATTTGGTCACAGAAGTGGTCACTGGAGACACGTGTAAAGACCCACCCTGATGCCAAGCGTAAGCTGACATACTTTGAGCTGTCCACTTGTGATCGTATTATCCAAGATGCATGTTAATAGCAGATATGAAGAGGGTCTATGACTCACTGGCCTCCATATTGTTACACTTCATTCGGATTATGAGATTTCGATTAGGTGATATCAGGCCTCAGGATATTGATCGAAAAGGGGTAACAGAGAGCTCTGTGATTGGCATCCAGCACTCTACAGAAACAGTTTATGATTGCACATCTTACTGACATGGAGTATGATTAGTTTCTCTACTATGAGACCTTTTAACAAACTGAACACATTTTCGACCACAGAGCCCTTTTCACTGACATCTCCAGCACCGATAAAATTTCTATTTCAATGTCTGATCATGTTCTCTGTCTTTTTTTTTTTTTTTACTGGGAGCTGGTCATCCAGCCCTTATCTCCCCGTGGGCATTTCAACCCCTCTATGACAGGATGACATTTAAAACAAGAATTTTAGGACATGAATAATTTTGTCACTTGTTGACTCTCAAGTATTACAGGAAGCAGTCAAAGGTTGCATCAGAAATAAATCAGTTTCTTTGAAACAAATCTTATTTAAAGTCTTTTTCTGTTTCTCAGAATCTCAATGTGATTTTTTTTATCATATTGATATTCTGAGAAACAGAAATCGCAGAGCTAAAAAGCATGCAAAAGGCAAAGCATGTTTCACCTAAAAACATTCACAGGCAACAGAATTTATTGGATTAACTCAATATCCTGTTAAGACAGGAGGCAGAATATATTACTGTATGAACAGTACTGCATTTATCTAAGCTGCCCTGGAGGCTTTGCATTAATTAGAGGTCCCTATCACACCAGAAGAGCTGAAAAAGGCCATCAAATCAATGAATAAAGGCAGATTGCTGTATCTAGATGGATTCCCTCCAGTTGTATATTTCATTTCAGCTTCACTTTAGCTCTCTGCTGTCAAATATACTCACTTTATCTATCAGTAAAGGTTCCTCTTCCACTAGCTCAAATATTGCTGTTATTTTTCTTTTGCTACAGAACGACAAGCTTCTGACTAACAGGATTTTAACCCTCCAGAAATCTTGTCAACCTTGGTTGGAACGCTGTAAACCTCCTCCACCATGATCAAACCAGGTTTATTAAACCCGGACTAGAATCTGATCATGTCTGTGTGCTATAGCTTCAGCCTCAAGGTGGGAAAACTATATAGCGCCATTCCTAAACTATGGTGGGGAAATTATTTAAAGTTGGTTGGAAAGGGGCTATCTACGGTATGTTCCCCACATGGGCTGTAGCAGAGGCTTTACTTCTTTGTATAAACTACTATATGCTAACCTCCCTGCAGTGGTGATAACAGGCAACTTTCGCAGACCTATAGGTTCTTAGCTTATCACTTCCTCTTGTCAAAGGCAGCTTTTATTTTCATTGGAGCCTATTGCTCATGCAATAACAGTTGGCTATTGTCAGAAGTCCACAATATAAATGGGTAAAAATAGTAAAAATTAGCACTAAATTCAGTATTTCTGATTTCCATCAACTCTTTTCTTTTACACATAATCCACTAATGCATATATTACCATAAACAACTGTTTTCTTTGTTCTTTTGAAGTCAATTTGCCACAGTGGTGGTGATCAAAAGTAATCATAGCCTCTCAGACACTCAAGGTATCCAATGAGACACTGATTTGAAAGTTAATCCCTTTCATTTGGCTCTTGACACCGAAGATCACTGACCTCTATAAAGAAGTGTTCATCTGGGTCTATACCACTTAACAGACACTATAGCAGAAATATATTAACATCAGTCCTTAGTCCTCAGATCTAAACCAGCACACATCTTTCCACAGCTCAGAATACAAACTATTACTCACCGGTCAAAGGTTTCAGATAAAATGAATATCTTATTATAAGTATGTGTGGTTAAGTGTTTTCTTCTGCCATATGTTTTCATTCATGTACATTGTCTTATTTCATCATGTCTGTGGCTAAACGATCGCGCTGAAGAGGTTTAGTTGTCTTCTTTTTTCTGTTTTGTGAGTATCATGGGTCTTCCCCTTCTTTATATAATTTACTAAAGTCCGATGTACAATTTACTAATGTCCAAATTACAGAAATATGGTATCTGAGGACTGGTTTATGACTGGTTGTTCAGTTATCTAGAGGACAGGAAACAATTTGCCCACATTAATAACACAAACTCTAACCTGTTAAAAGTCACATGTGGGGTGTCACAGGGTTCAGTACTTGGACCACTGTTGTTTATATTGTACATAAATGATTTATGTTTGGTTTCCAAATCACTCAAGTGCATTTTATTTTTATTTTTTGAAGTGGAAATAGTGAATTTCAGATACTTAAAAAATGGTTTGATGCTAATAAATTGTCACTTCACCTCGGTAAAACGAAATGCATGATTTTTGGAAACCGGGCCTCAGACCCCATCAATGAAAGAAAAATCATCCATCCCTCCATTTTCTACCCCTTTATCCCGTACTCAAGGTCAGGAGGGCGACTGAAGCCTATCCCAGCTGCTTACGGGCGAAGGCAGGGTCCACTCTGGACCACATAGAGACGAACAACACTCATACATGAACAACCATTCGCACTCACATCCACACCTAGAGGCAACTTAGTATGCTCAATTCACCTATCCCCAATGTTGCATGTTTTTGGCAGTGGGAGGGTTTTGACACCCGACCCAGGAGTCAAACCCGACCTTCTTACTATGAGGTAGCAGCGCTAACCCCTGATGAAGTAGAAATTGAAACTGTGTCTAAAAATGCATTTTTAGGTATAATAATTGACAATAAATTAAATTGGAAGTCTCATATTAACCATATTACAACTAAAATGTCTAGATCAATTGCAATCTTGTATAAAGCTTAAGCTTTGTTAAACTCTTTATTACTCACTCACTGACCCATACATGACGTACTGTGTAGATCTGGGTAGACACCTATAGAACAAATACTAACTCTATTTTTCTGTTACAAAAGAAAGCCATAAGTATTATAAGTAAAAACCCTATCATGCACCAACTAATCCTTTATTTTGCAACTAAAATGTTTAGACTTAGTTGAATACATCAAAATATAAACAAAACCGAACAATTACCAAAGAGTATCCAGAAGTTGTTTAAAATGAGGCTATATAAAGACTGTAAGACTATATAAAAGTCAACTGGTTTTCAAATACACCATGGAAATGAATATATATAAAATGAATAAATATATAAATAAATTATATATATATATATATATATACTCAAACTCCCAGGAGGACCTGAGCTTGAGAAAACACACACACAGATACCATAGAAGGAGAAGGGTGAGAAGGAGTAATAATACATCAGCATTGTTATTGCTATGCACTTATTTCTGTCTTTTTGTTCAGTGTTATAAAGATTTCATTTCATTTCATATAAACAGTACATGGGAAAATCATCTTGGTTTAAGTGAGGCCTTGAGCATTCCTGGATCAACTGATCAATCATAATGACATATAGAAACTACCCATCTTCTATCTCATCTAAGGGAAAGAAAACATGCTGGGAATATTTATAGAAGAAATGAATAATCCAAGTCAGGCAGATATATGGTAAAATTATCTTCTCTTCTCAGTGAAGGAAAAACAAACACATCTTCAAATCCCAAACTGCAATAAGAATTGATCAAAGTCAAGTGAGTTCTGTCTCTACAATGAGCAATCTAATCTAAATAGATTTAATCCAAGTTCTTCAATCTTAGTCGAAGGAAGAGGTAAGAAATAAAGGAGTGTCAGGTGTGTCATGGCAGGCGTATCAGACCTTTGTCGTCACAGTTACAAGAATAATTATCCAGTTAGGTTTTTAATACTAAAACATTGCTGTTAGCTTTAGCGAAATGTTGTAGATCAGGTCCCAATAAACCAATTTTTTAAGGGAGGACAGTGTCACAATAAAAACAGTAAAAAGATATTTTTTCTTTGTGTGACTCAAATTCAGACATTTGTTTACATGAAATATGAAAACCCAGATGTATCGTAAGTGTAATGTAGCTACATGTGAAACTTTCTGTTTTGTGGAAATGGTAAAACTATAAATTGGCTGGACCGAGATATGATATGACCAATATATGATTTTATTGGATCAGTGACGTTTATCTGATTATGGTGTATTTGCTGGTTGATAAGTAACAAGAACTTACAGTTAAGTAATATCATTAGTAAAGTAAGTATCGATTACATGATGTGTCCACTAGAGAGCAGTGATGACTGGATTTGTCAACTGTAAAATGTTGCTTATAAATCTTTAGAGCATTAAAATAAATCCACACAAAGAAGGTGCGAGTCAACACCTGTGAGGAGCAACAGTGTAACGTGATCAGACATCATTAGCTTTCAACAGATGTTGTACAGCTGCATCCAGTCTTTATCAGTCAGTGATATTGTTGCAGTACACAGTGTACACACTACAGTACACTATGCTGGGTAACTTTCCTTTTATGGTCCCAGGTTTTCAGGGGAAAAAATGTACAAAATCACCATGTGTATAAAGTAAGATATCTCCACATTTGACCACATTTAGTTTCCCATACAGTCTAATGTTTTAGTTCAGTTTTAAGTGTTATAAGATTTAAAAGACGTACCGAAGCAGGAGTTGATGAATCCGTACCAGCTGCAGCCGCTGCGCCCCAGCAGCCACTTTCCTCGGATACTGGAGGCGAAACTGAGAGTGGTGCCGAACAAACACACCAGCATGTCACTCACACTGATGTTCAGCAGCAACATGTTCACAGGAGTTCGCAGTTTCTTGAATTTACAAAACAGAAGCAGGACAACGAAGTTGTTGAGGAAACCAAAAGTCATGATGAAGCCCAGCACCACGGACAGCACGACGAATCCCGCCGGAGAGAGAGCCCCTCTGCCCGGCGGCGTGTCCACCAGCTCCCGGTCATCGCTCAGGTTGAAGCTGAAATTCAGAGCATCCTGACCAGAAAACATCCTGCGGTCCATTCATCGGAGCTCGTCTTCACTCTAGAGAAGTGTTTTCTGTTTTTTCTTTCTTTTTTTTTTTCTGGGTAGTTAAAGTCGGTCACATTGTTCAGCTGCAAACTTTCTGAACAACAGCTTCCTCCTCAAGTCTTTCTCCATCTGAGAAAAGCGACCTGCGCGGATCATGTTGTGTTCAAAAAGCTCATTTCTGCACTGATGTTTGGATCATAAATCTGTTAAGTCCTTCATATAGAAATGACACTAACGTAAAGGCGAAATATCACATTGTAATCATAAAGTGCCACCTGTTACCTAAACGCGTCTCCTCCTTCCTCTTCACCAAACTGAAGCGAGCGCACCAGCTTCTCTTCTGACTTTGGTTTTTTATTATTCATCCCAGTTTGCACAAAACTCAACCTTCCTCCAACTGTTTATTTTATATTTTTGGAAGTCTGTCTGCTGCGTGTCATTGTTTTTTTGATTCACTGTAATCCCGTAGCTTTCAGTAGAGACTCCTGCCCACATGGACAATGACGCGTAAAGAGCGCTTCGCTCCAGCATCCAGCATCTTTTAAAGGTGACTCTTACGTCACGAGGCATTGGGATGACATGGATCATGGGTGTGTGTGTGTGTGTGTGTGTGTGTGTGTGTTGCCCCAGTAATTGTACCTTCTTTCACTTTAATGTACCTAACGTTTTTTTCTTTTCCTGACAGCAGGATAATTATTTGACAAATTTGAAGAATGGTGCTTTTTAAATCACAGACCTGCTGCGAGAAGAACCATCACAGCCATCAACAACGGTAATTACTGTGCAATTACCACAATCTTGGTTATACCTTGACTGCACAAGTCACCTACATATTGAAATCCATTTACTGTAACTGCCATTTAGATATATACACACATATATATATTACTATAGATGAGTAACATCTATAGTCACCTTGTTACTCAAAGAGCAAAACAAAGTTCTTCACCTTTTGGATCTGACTGATGATTAACAACCATAACCATCTCTTTCAGACAGACAGTTTTAATCATAATAGCAGGAAAAGCACAGGTGTAGCTACAGTGGCCAACCACTTATTGCAAGACCAAGTGTTATTAATAATGACAGCTACAGCTACATACAAATATTGCATGTCTGGCTCAATCCATATCTTCGGTGGTTTGTATTTTTCTATATGTAGTACAAAGAGACATTCATGTAAAGTTATTTGATGTTTAAACTTGATTCAAGTAATAATCAGTCTGCAAAAGTTGTAGAAAATGGTTGCAAGAAAGTCCAGTTTGAGTCACATATTCATGATTGTGTTGTAGTAGAATTATAGTACAAAGAAATCACTGCTACAAGAGCAGCGAGGTTCAGCATATATTCACCAAGAAACAAGAAAAACTAACAAACACAAGGACCTTGTACAGCAAAGAGGTGACAAACAAAGCAAAGATCAAGCTTTACTCTTAAACCCTCTTTTGTTCACTCAACTGCTTCCATCACAAGTCTTCATCATGTGCTGTTGGCAGAAGGTGAAATGTTTGCTCCACCTTTCATTGAGGCTGCTGGGTACATTTGAATAAATGTTCTTTCGCCAAACTAGTTCCTTTCAAATATTCCCAGCGCTTTATCTATGTTGATTTAAAGACTGACATGTGCAACCTTCATGGCAGTTTGTTGAGAGATTACAAACTTCTGCTTTTTACATGCCACTAATAATTTGTTTTAGGGAAGAAACTAAAGCATTACATGGGATTAGGTTACACAGTCCACCTCACTTCCAGCCTCCAATGTGCAAGAAACTCATCCAGTCACCAGAAGACACTAATGAAACCACATGAATCTTTACTGGCTTCTCGCCCATGAGCTGAGCTGTGTTCACTTATCTTTCAAAATGATACAGATACAGAAATATTCACCAGAACAAGGTCTAAAAATACAAACACAATAACAGAGTGCACTTGTTTTTGTGAGCCAAAGAAATTTTGATGATATTTTTTCCCTGAAGTATTCCAATTTTATAACGTAAAGTAGCCATATAATACGTTTGCTCAAAATTTCCTCTTTGAAGAAAACAATCCAAAGCAATAATGGAAAGCAATTTAGAGCAAAAGGTTTCCAAAGCACCTTTAACTAGGAGTGGTGCCTCTTTTAATAGCCAGCACCTTTTGCCTTTTGATTGTAGCTTTAAAGGTTTTTCAAAGTGCAATTTAAAAAAAAATATGTTGCAATAAAAATTGCAAGACAAGCACAATCTAATAATGTAGCGATGAAACATAGGCAGCCGCAATCACCGTGCCCGAGGCATTTATATAATATAACATGATGACATGAGCATTTTTTTTCTTCTAACATAAAAAACTAAAGCCGTGCTTTGATGCTAAAAAGTACCAATTCATCTATGATTTGTTGAGTTGTGATCTCAGAAGTTCCTATTTTCATGGGCTTGTTTATTAATGAAATTTATATAAACATTGTGGCACATTTTGGTGAGAAATTAATCTCACAAAATAAATAATCAACAACAGATATGAGGCTTTGTTGTATCTCTGAACAAAATTGGCTCTTAGCTGTTGCTTTTTATCTCCTCTTTAAGTCAACTAACTGGTCATATCTGTTGTCCCAGAGGCCACCTGCACACACTCTCACATCACACCACCACTTTTAATGTCTCCACCTGCTATTATTAAATATTATCACTGTGAGGTAGCTGTTATAATAAAATATTGGATGATGATTAATACACAGCTCAGACTATGCAAAACTTGGCCTATGTAACCGGATGAACCTCAGGGACAGAACATTTCACGACTCCAGACTAGACGGCGTTCGGTGCATGTGAACTTTTGAGTATACCTCATTGTGAGGCATTAAACATGTGCTACATATGTCTCCCAGCACTTCTCATTAGCATTGACGGTGAATTGAGGACTAGCAAGTGATTGGAGGTGGATGGGGGGTCACAGCCAACATTTTGACTGGTAATTGTAGGAAAGTTGGACTTTTCTCACTGTCAAACATCTGCAATTAAGAGCATAGGCGAGAGGATATGTTTTAATTTGATATGATTTATACAATTAAAGTAAAAGAAAATGATGCTCTGAACATGAGAGAACATGAAGCGATGGCAAATCTGATAAATAGCTGATAAATAGGCCTCTCATGGGTTTGTAAGTAATCAATAAAATCTTAACATCAATTTTATGAGTACAGAAGAACCATGGTGAGATGTGCTCATGGTTGCAAGAATAAAATCTCTATAACAGTTTTGGTTGCGCTCCAGGCTAGATTCAGAGCGGGAAATTACAGTAGCATAGATGATGTTATCACATGATGAACAACAGTTCCCAGATCCCTAATGGAGGATAAATGCTTCTTATCCTTCAAATGTTCATGATATGACAAAAGCATGATTTAAACAGTGAGATAACATGTTTATCTAGGGTGAGGTCATGATCAAAGATGATACCAAGACATCTGCAGTGCTGAGTTATGAAGTGAGATGGTTATTCTGGAAAATATCTGAGAACAGCCAGTAAATATAACTGCATATTTGTACTGACATTTAATTTACATTCAGCAGTTTGATGAAGGAATGTCGTTTGATGTGAGTAACTAGGTTGTAAAAAATACCTTTGCTTTTTGTACACAACCTTCTGATGTAAATTAAATGACATTTTTGAAATAATTATCCTTTGATTAACAAGCTTCTGATGCCCGGATCTGATCTTGATCCGATGTCTTTGTGAGCACATTTTTATGCTCTTGAAATAAAACAGTCACCCGGAAAAAAACAAAAAAAACAAAACATTTCATCACACAGTTGTTTACTGAGATATGTAACGACACTTTCTGCCATCTCAGTGAGTCAAAGTGGACGGCAGATTGCACCAAGAGGAAATGATCAACGAGCTGTGACATTTCAAGATCTGAACAACTGGGTTATTCCCAGATGAATATTTATTTCAGTCCCTTTTCTTAAGCTTTAAGTGGAAATAAACTAAGTTCATTGCACTCGGATCATATATATCCAGTACATACAGTCTCCGTGTAAGGATGTACAACTTTCCGCCAGATATTTAATATATCATGTACTCCACTCGACCAACAGTCCGGTGTGATCATAGCATGTGAGTCTGAGTCTCAGTTGAACCATCACGTGTCTCTCTCTCTCTCTCTCTGCTCGTTGGTTATGAAGACAATGAGGACAATATGCTTTACATTAGACTGTGATGATCCAACCATTAACATGGTTGTAGAAGATGTATAGCTGTTAATGGATCTGAAGAGACTTGTTGTTTGTTGTGGTCACAAGAGAGAAAAAACAAGTTAGCTGTTCTCTGAGGTTGTACATATACATGTACACCTGCTCTTGAGTCGATAATATATTTGAAAACAAGGATGTTTTTTTCTCCTCCTATTTCCATAAGGTGTGCTTATGTGCAGAATGACAGTGGTGGAAACAGCACTGAAATAAATCTTGCTTAATCTAGGGATTATATATTTGTTTGTGTTGGTCAAGTCATCATCTGAAGCATCCTCAGTCTGTTTGGGAATTAAATTGGATGAATGTTTACGCAGTATGTTGCCTTTCTTTTTATGTATTTAATGTGTTTTCATACAGCTGATGCACAAGATAAAACTGTGGAAAAAATAAAAAATGTTTACATGGTCTCTGATTTACCAGAAAATATATATATTTCCTTCTTGCAAGCATCATAAAATGTAAACTAACATCAAATAATGAAGCAGGAAAATGCTGTTAAATTTTCTATTTTGATTCATCAACAAAGCCCACACAGTCTCTTTCATCGTCTCATACAATATGTACAAGCAAGGCTGAACTCTGAGGTCTTATGAGGCTCTGGCTCTAAATAAACATTTCATATCACCTTTGAATAAAATAAAATGCTCTTGGCTCTAAGGGAAAAGGTCATCTCTGCTTTGGAAGACGATCATTTTAAGTTAAATCCACTGGTTGCTTGCCAACAGCTTATTACTGAGGCTCAATATGCGGTCAATCAGTAATCGCTTAGGAAGGCTCAGTCAGTTTCGTCTTTAGAAAATAAAACAAAACAAAATTAAAAAATCAATTTGGTAACCTTCTCATTATTATGTCTCAGCTCTAAGGCGGGGGGTGTCCGCAACACAAAGAAGTTTGTCTGTTTGAATCTGAAACACACAGAAACCTCATGTTTAAAGATGTGCTGATATTTTTGACCTTAAAGGCAAATCACAGATATCGGAAACAAGAGCATTTACTCCATTTCTCTTTATATAGACTGACTAACATAATAGGTTATTGAACTTTACTGAATACTGTTTGCATAAGTAAATTATCTGTATTCTGGATTAAACAAATGTATGTATTGTATTTCTTAGGTCTTAATATTATAAGCACATATTTTGTATTTGAAGTTGTTTATACCAGGTAAATTCATAATTTAATTTTTGAACAAATTTATAAATCAAAAGGTACTGCGTTGCGCATCTTTTTCTGCTTCACCAGGTCAACGGCTGAAAGGTCTGTCAGTTCAGTCTTTATTAAATTAAACATAAAATTACACATCCAATTTCTGAGATCACTCAATCAAATATAATGTAATCTAATCTAATGTAATATACAACTAATTTATTTTTTTCCCTTTTTTTCTCTTGATTTTATTAATTTTATACAAATGTTAACATTTTACCATCCTGTTATAATAATAATAGTAAATTAGAAATGTGATGTAATTTGAAAAAACACCAAGTGTCCATTTTCCTTCTGTCTGCACAATGTCACGATGTCACAACGTGAATGACGTTTTTTAAATTAAATTTATGAGATGAAACTGCAGCACAGACCTGAAATTGAATTGTGTATTAATTAAGGACAATAGTGATGGAGTAAGTTTTCAATCCAATTAAAGTACCAATACAACAAATGTAATAGAAAAAAAGGACTAAATTTAAACTGTACTATCACATAAAAACTATTGTCAGCTGAATGTATAGAAAATGTAAATAAAAGTAATCTATCATTAGATTAGACAGACAGACAGACCGATAGATAGATAGATAGATAGATAGATAGATAGATAGATAGATAGATAGATAGATAGATAGATAGATAGATAGATAGATAGATAGATAGAATGTTGAAATGTTGAAATATGCAGTATAGGCTATAGTGCAAGATAGATACGAGATTCCATAAACAGATAAGGTGCAGTGAACATTGTGCAGAACTATTTTAGCTGCATAAGTGGAGTTTCTCTTATCTACTTTATATACAGTTATACTTTCATGTTTAATGTTAATGGGGACAGCTTGAGTTTGTAAGACATTTAATTAAGTAAAAGAAGAGCTAATTTATCA
The DNA here is from genome assembly GCA_016801845.1 of Polydactylus sextarius. Lineage (NCBI taxonomy): Eukaryota > Metazoa > Chordata > Actinopteri > Polynemidae > Polydactylus > Polydactylus sextarius. The sequence goes on along the minus strand of CM028912.1, from coordinate 4,467,130 downwards.
GTTTGTGTTCATACATATAATTTTGATGATATATTATCTTATTATCTTGAGGGAATTGGCTCTTTAATGAAACTGCTTCCACCTCAACCCTCATCCAGACATTATTTATGGCTGTAAATAAACATCACATCACATTTTTATTAACTTATATGCTTTTTAAGTTATAAAATAACTGTAGCTGTCAGTGTTAGATGTAGTGAAATATAAATATGGTATTTGACTTAAATGTGTTCAGGTATTTCTCTCTTTTTCTCTGTTGTATGATTTATTTCTGAAGCACAACAACATACTGGGACACATTTACATTTCATCTTACAAGGCAGGACAGTTACAGTGCCAGGCAGTTTTTAGTGGCTGAAATGGGAAAATCAACACGGTAAGTTTACTGCACCGTGGAAAGTTTCGTGTGGAGGAATGAATGAATGAACTATTGTGTTAAGAGGCGAAAATAAATCATCTTGGAATTAAAAAAATAAATAAATAAATAAGACACAGAATTAGTAAAGAATTATAGTATAATAATAAATCTACATATGTTAATAGTGTTAATAATGGTTATATTAAAATAAGACAGTTATTAATAGTTGTATCAGAGTCAAACGCTCGTGTGACGCTCATTTGACTTGGCACGAGCCAGGCTGCTAAATCGAGCAGTGACTAATCGCTCATCTGATATTCTTCGGCCCAACTGAGAGCAGCAAACTCCGACATATGTGTTACGTTAAAACGAGCACCTGTTGTATTTTTATTTCCAGCAGTTTGTAGAGTATAAGCGAGACTCTCAAATCGCGATTGTTATCTTTTCATCGACCGGAAGTAAAACGCGCTGTCAGTTTATTCGCTTGCTAGCCTAGCCGTGGACTTTAGCTAATTGCTAATGTGTTGCTAACGGCTAACGAATTAAGATTCTGTTTGTTGCTAACGTTGCTAACAGCGGTTTATACATGTATTGTTAAGTTATTAGTTTAAGGGATAAGCGATTCACGTTTAACGACTTGGGGGAATAAATGGGGGGTCAAGATAAATGAGTTTAAATGTAGTTATGATTGTTGACACTGAGCGGTGTAAGGTGCTGTTTAGCTGCTACCTGTGCGGTGAGTGGACGCTGCTAGCCACGTAAACCGCTCCTGCTGGTGTTGACGTAGCAGGAGCAGCTAGCTCGCCTGACCTGTCAAGCTAGTTACATTTTTTTTTTTTTTTTTTAATGTGAGAGCTACTGTCACCAGCTTGATCCTTAATATTAAAGACTTAACAGCACCGTGAGGGAATGCAAATGTAAGTCAAAATGCTATAGCTGGACTTGAACGTGTGTATCTCGTTGGTTTCCTGGATGATGAAGCGAGTCATCTGGTTGATATCAGGATTAAACAGAAGAATGATGAAGCTACTTTTTGCCCTCGCTTTGATCGCTTACATCGCCTGTAAGTAGACAAGTGTGTGTGTGAAATTTGAATATATTATTTGTCTGTAGAGCTGCTATAATCCCCTCTGACTGTTTGTTTATTTGTGTTAAACCATGACACCTCAACTGTAAAACTCCTAGTAGTTTAACTAAAGTGACAAAACATTATCACCAGTAGTTAAAAACCTCCACAGCTTAACTTGTAAAACTGGTTGGACGTTATTTTATCTGATTACTTGATCAACAGCTGTTGACAGCTCGTCAAAGTCATGTATTTGTTGCATTTCTCTCTTTTCACATAATTTTAAGCTGAACATATTTAGCTTTTTGAAACTATTTCTAATATGTCAGTTCTTATTCTTATTTTCTTTACTGTTATATTTCAAATATATAATGTTCAGGCTCAATCAATAGTGAATAGTGAAAGTCATATTTATATAGAAATGATACTATTGCAGCTGTTTTTGTAAATATTAAGTTTTGCATCTTAAAAAAACATGTTTTTAAAAACACTTTTAGCAAAAATAAACAGATAGACGACTTCATTGATCCCTCTGGGATGTTCGCTCAAGGAAATTGAAGCTCCATCACACGACACACAACAGACACAAAACAGAAGAGCAATAAGTAAAAAAACACCCTAAACAACACAGTTGTCTCACTTTCACAATGATTTCACTGTTTTTTTATACACAGTACTGTGTAAAAGTATATATATTATAGTTACCCCACATGTTTTGTTTTAGCAGAGCTGTAAAGACCATAAATATTTGATAAGATGATAAGAAAATACAGGAAACGTGTACCAAGTTAACAACATATAATATATACTGATGATTCTGGATTCTGACTCTGGCCACCTTCAGATTTACTGCCCCAGCAGAGCTTCAGTGAACAACAACCACAAGGGGTAAAAGCTGTTGGCCGAGTCACTGCTCCACACTCAGATCACTGACAGACATGTCCAGTCTGACATAAGCTGTCGGCAGATCCAGATGTGACAGGGTCTTGACATCAGCTGCTGATCTCACCTTGGTCAAAAAGGGAAAAGCCAGTGGCCAAAGGACGATATCCAAAGAGTCACGACGAGGCAAACTAGGGCAGAATTCCCCCTTCGGTGAACAATAAAGAGGGTCACCAGAGACTTAAAGCATGTGTTGGTGGCCCCAGCTCATAATATCTTGCCAATATGCTCGTCACTGCAGCATCTCTTTTGGGTGAGTGAAGTGAAGTCAGCAGCTGATCCTGAGACCTCTGTCACATCTGGATCTGCCAACAGTTTCTGGCAGACTAGACATGTCTATCAGTGTGGAACAATGACTTTGTTATCAGCTTATTTCTTGTGGTTGTTGGTCACTGAAGCTCTGCTGGGGTAATAAATCTGGAGGTGGCCAGAGTCTGAATCCAGAATCATCAGTACATTTTATATGTTGTTAAATTAAATTTCCTGTATTTTCTTATCAAATCTGCATAAAGAAAATGAGAGATAAATGTTTAAGGTTTTGACAGTATTGCTGAAACAAAACATGAAGGAGGTGCCTGTAACTTTTACACTTTTACTGTATGTCTATGATGCTGAATATGGCATCAACAACAAGCACTTAATAAAATTGAACAGTCAGAAATCCAAGCTCCACATTTAAAAACCATTAAAACTAAATAAAACATAAAATGACACATGATATTCTGGCCAATCTCTTAAATAAAACTGTATAATTAAACTGTAAAACAACCTTAACTACACATATGACAACTGAGATGATAATGACAAAAGAAAAACAACGAAAACCTTTTGTTGCTGCAACTTGTAAACATATATGTTATATTGGTTATATATGACACTGGTTGACATCTAAACTTGACAGTAACAAATAAGCCTGTTTCTCTTTCACTCTTTGTTTTTTTCTCCACATCATCTTTGCAAAATTATAGAAAAATCTTCTTGACGGCTTGGCCTTGCCTCTTTTACAGCAGCCTGTGATACCTGAACAAAGAGTTTAATGGTTGAAATACATTATGGTTTAAATGTGACAATACCCTTGTTGCCTTGGTTGCTATAGAAAATCCACTCACAGTTATAAAATTGAAGGTTAGGGGATTCAAAACGCTTTTGTCGTTGCAGTTGTTAACGAAAACATTGGAGATAAAGCTGCTGTATTTTTTTTTTCAATCAAACATGGATGAAAAGTAAACTGACACCCATCATCTTATAGGTGACAGAATTATAAAAGTTTATGTGTCTGTGTTTTGTAGCACAGTTGTTCATCATTTGAGCTGTTGATTCGAGCTGGGGAAGTGCTGCAGCTATGAATCATGTAACTCTGTCCACTAATTAGAGTTTTATTTTGGGAACCAGAGTCGTCTGGAGAAGGTGCTCCCACTTTGAAAGTCTATATCTTGACATTTGTCTTAAAGTGGAGCCAGTACGATGATGAATAAACCATGAGCTTTTACAGATTTTGCCAAACTATTTACCTTTATATTACACATTTATTGTCTTTAGGTTTATTAGGTTAAATTACAGATATTTCAAGAAATTACAGTTTGTATCAGTACACATGGATACACATGTATTTCCTATTTTATATTTGTCTTGTAACTGAAGTCCTGTTAAATTGTGAACAAAGAAAAAACAAACTTTCTTAACCCTAAAGTCAATAACAGATGAAACCAACATAAAGACTAAGACGGGTGTAAAATGCATTTAATGAGCAGGTGATTGTTAGTGAAGATTCATTCAGGGAACATTGGGGGTTTTAAGAAAACAAGGAAATACTTTGAAAGACTTGAGAAACAGGTAATAACAGGGAAGGAGTTGCTGTCTCAAGTGGAGGAGTTCAAGTATCTCGGGGTCTTGTTCACGAATGATGGGAAATCGGAGCGGGAGATGGACAGACAGATTGGGGCCGTGTCTGCGGTGATGCGGACGCTGCTCCTGTCTGTTGTGGTGAAGAGGGAACTGAGCCGTAAGGCGAGACTGTCAATTTACTGGTCCATCTATGCTCCGACCCTCACCTAAGGTCAGGAGCTGTGGGTAGTGACCGAAAGAACAAGATCGCGGATACAAGCGCTGAAATGAGTTTCCTCCGCGGGGTGGCCGGGCTCAGCCTTACAGATAGGGTGAGGAGCTCAGACACCCGGGAGGGACTCGGAGTAGAGCCGCTGCTCCTCCACGTCCAGAGGGGTCAATTGAGGTGGCTTGGATATTTGGTCAGGATGCCCCCTGGACGCCTCCCGAGGGAGGTGTTCTGGGCATGTCCATCCAGGAGGAGGCCCCGGGGGAGACCCAGGACATGCTGGAGAGACTATGTCTCAAGACTGCCCTGGGTACGCCTCGGGGCCCCCTGGAGGAGTTAGTGGAAGTGGCTGGAGAGACGAGGGTCTGTGCCTCCCTCCTGAAGCTGCTGCCCCCGCGACCCGGACCCTCCAGATAATCGGGAGAAAACAAAACAAAACAAAACAATATTACTCATTCGGATTTTCATATTAATCCATTAAAAAATAGACGGATATAAAATGGATCAGTATGAGAATCAGAAGATGTCTGTTCTCTTCAAACAGGAGACGGTTGGTGGAGCCTCTTTTTATTTTTACTCTGTGTTTAGAAGCAGTTTGACACTTTTGGTTGTTAATATGAATATGACTGTTTTATTCTTTTGTACATTCATGACAAGTTCTGTCTTTCTTTCTTCCAGCTGTCTGGGGAACATATACAAACATGAGGTACAGTAATTCAGTTCTTTATTGGATCGCTATTGACATTAGTGAGTTTGAGATGAATCATTACTCAAACAGCTTCTTCTATATGTCTGAAGGGTAAAGCAGTCGATATGTGTAAGTTCAAAATGTCAACTACTTTATGATGGAAAACAGAGTAGTGCCCTGAGGCGAACTCTTTTTTTTTTTTTTTTTTTTTTTTATATGATATAACCTGAACATCGCTGTTGCCCTGAATATAAAAGAAAAAAAATGTTCAATAAAACATTTCAAAAACAGTAACATACAGATGAAACCATGAAGGCTGGCTGTAGTGACAGGGACAAACCTAATAGTGAACGGTGAGCTCACACATCTTCTCCGTCATTACTTACGTATATACCCCATATAGCACTGTGAGAGTTGTTGTTTTTTTTTTTTTTTATAAGATAAGATTTTATAAGATTTATCTGAAGCTTCTGTCGGATTTTAAGCGCTATAATAAATGTCGTTGTCTGTGTAACGATCGAACGACTGTCTACGGATGATGAGATTACAGCGTCAAATAAAATAACTTATACCTAGATTGACGATTTTGTTCAATTACTGTTGCACAGTAAGTCGTGTTTTCTTATCTAACACCGTAATTAAGGTCGAAAAACAATTTTTTCTGGGTTTGTACTAATGTCTGAAATCATTTATTTATTTATTATTTCAGGAAAATGCACATTGATGAACGCAATTTAATTTATAGGCAGGTTTGATGTTTAAGTGTAACAGACAAGGGACACGCGTAACAATCATACGGTAGACGTACACAGACACGGTTAGTAAAACTATCTATACAAATCACGTCGTCACTGTCTCCTTGTCTTTGTCACAGATCAATACAAGAACACGGAGAACTGAAGATTGACCAGAGAATTGATGAAGTGAGTTTGACCAAGACACCTGTTTTCATGCTCCTTAATCCATTGTCTTTTATAGGTCCAAAGATCTCTCCTGTATGTTATCAGCTGGTATTCTTCCTACTCATTGACACTATATGACATTATTACACGTTTACCAGAATAACTCCTCCTAAAGACTTTCATTGGTCTTTTGAAATCTGGTGTTGCTTGACCTGATGAACGGCTGCGTGAACAAAAAGATTCAGTTAATTTCTAACTATCTTTATCTTTTTAGCCTTGATATATGTTTTAGGAACATCTTTTTATAGCGATGCAACACTAACAATCACAAAATATCCCCACATTTTGTCAAGTTCTTTTCTATTTCACACACAACGCAGCTAAAAAGTCAGCTACGTAACAGGAAATTATAATTACCGTCAGTTCTGAATCGAAATGTTTGCTTATCGTACGTTGCAGGTGTTCGAGGAAGTGTTTTCCATTTTGTTATCAGGTTGACCTTAGAGTTTAAAGAGTCAGATTGCCTCTTGCCATTTCTCTGCTAATCTTACCAGCAATGATCTGTTTTTTTTTTTTTTCTGAAATCATTTTTGAAGTGCAAACTACAATAATGACCCTACATCATGATAAAGAATTGAACTATTAATTTATTTTCTCAGAGAAATTACTCATGCACCCAAAGAAAAACCAAGTTAAAAGAATGATCAGCGTTAACAGTAGATATAAAGACAATTCTTATAACTTATTTCGTAAAAATAACTAAGGTTATTAAAGTAAAAACTCTTATCTGAATGCGTTAAATGACTTTAATGTTATATGAAAGTCACGTTTGCTACTTTGAGGTTCTCACAGTGTTACACCCTCGCACCCTCTTTTCCCATAACGACATATAGCAGTGCCTGTTCGTGCTGTTATAGGCTTTAATGTGCTGCACAAAATGACAGACGAGGTTGTGACCTCTGTCCCGTTTCCTTTCATCTTAAAGTTCAAGCGTAATCACACGCTTCCACCACTTCTTACCCTACTTTCATCCAAACTTCTATAGCATTCCTCACCGCCATCGTCTGTTCATTTCTAAGGTTAAGTGAGTGTGGGAGTCACGAGGGAGTCGTTTTTAAAGGTAATTCATGTAATACAGTGGTCCCTCGTCTATAGCGGGGGGGCCCACTATAAACTATAAACTATAAACCCTCTCCACACTCTTATAAACCTTCCTCATGCTTGTTATATATTTTTTTTAGGCTAGAAGTCGCTTATTTTACTAAAAAATAGAAATACCTGTTGGCTGCAGAATCCCGCAATATAAATTTACATATACTAGCAACAAAAAAAAACGTGATGTAGAGAGAGGTGAAGCGCCATATGGCGAGGGATCACTGTATCTCAAAAAGACATGTTGGGAGAGTGGTAAGAATATTCTTGATCTTCAATCTTGGGAAGAAGATTTGCAGAGGATTTGTTTCAGTTTTAATAAACACTGACGTGTTTGATTTGCGTACATATCTCTCATATCTCTCATGTTTTATCTCACCCTAGGCTATGGCTCCGCTCAGAGAGAAGATTCGTGATCTTGAACAAAGGTTTGTACCTGTGGTTTCCCTCCTCAGTTACCAAATGTTTGTAAAAGACGGACCCAACCAAACATTTAGTGGTATTAGAGGTCACGTCACAGGTCATCCTTTAATTAAACCAATATGCGGAAAAAAAAAAACCTGCTCAAAACCTGCTGAATGGTAATGTTACATCAGCACAAAGGTGTTTGTTTAAATGTTAATTGACTGATCAGAGTGTTTTTTTTTTTCTTTCTATATGAATCTACAATATGTCACAAGATTAAAAGGCCCTTTATAAGGGTTCATTAAATCCCCCTGAACATCCACTTTGGAATGTAAAGCGTCTATATGAATCCAGTACACATAGGACCACTAGAGTCCACGTGATACTGCAGCTGTCAGTCGCAGAGATGCTGCTGTGTGATGTTAAGACGACTGTGTCTCTGCTGCACCAACGATACAGAATCAAAGGTGTAATTTGTGTCTCACGACACGTCATCTCTGTCTCTACATGGTCACGTCTTTACATTTTTCCTCCGCTCTCTGTATCTGAGCATCGATATCTTCTGATCGAGAGCGAGGCTGAGTTCAGCACCGATGAACACACACACACACACATGAACACACTCCCATCAGCGGACAGAAAGCTGGAAAATATGTCAGTGGTGTACAAAGGTGTAATTTGTAACTCACGACTGTTTGTGTCACACGTCTCAACTCTTCCTTCTACACAGACGTTGATTTTGGCTCTGTGACTACCTCCACTGATACCTGACCAGTGGTACAACAATAACCCCCTGATTCTCTTGATTTGTTCGTACCTTTTTTTTTTTTCTTTGTTACACAGAATGGCAAGGTAGAATAACAGGTGATGTCAAAGGTGACGACATACATTTTGCTGGGAGATGTAACTAATGAGGAAGCAGCAGGAAGCAGAGTTGTTTAGGTGATTACAACCCAGTGAGACCCATGTTCCCGCCGTGTGCTCCTTTCTATAAATCTGCTACATCTCACAGGAGGACAAGACCTTTTAATAGAGTCCATGTTGTGTTGCAGCCACTGATGATGGGATTGTGTTTTCAGAGGTCGAAACATGGTCAACACGTTTAAAGTATTGTAAAGAAGAGAGAGAAATGTATGTGTAGTCATTGATTGCTACTTGGTCGGTATTGTCACAGTGTTTTTGTCAGCTGTGATAACATTTAATGGCCAAAAGTAATTACTGAGATCTTGGATTGTGGCCATATTTCTAAATCATTAATTTGATTTTTTTTTTTTTTAAATGATTCATGCTGAAGATAAAGTAAAAAAAAAAAGTTTATTCATTGTATGTAAATCAGAAAGGAAATAGTTTCTTAGGGAAATCATTTTCTTCTGGTGTCTGTAATAAGAGCAGAAAAATGCAGTGAAGCCACATTTATGTGACTCTTTTCTTCTCTTTTCTCTTCCACAGTTTTTCTCAGAAATACCCACCTGTCAAATTCCTGTCAGAAAAGGACCGAAAGAGAATTTTGGTACGTTACAAACACCCAATTTAACCCGATTGGAACCCATCACCCAGTTTAATAATGTAATTCACGTAGCTGTGTGTGTGTGTATATAAAGTAAACATTGGAGAAGTCAGACTTCACTGCAATGTAGTGAAGATATTGTTTGAAGCCGTATTGTGTAAGATTTACTCCCATCTAGTGGTGAGGTCATTTACTGCGACCCACTGACTTGTGTCTTTAGCACGTGTGCACATTTCCATCAACATGACGTCGTCCTTCTATTTGGGAAAAACAGCTCTGATATTAACACAGTGTTTCCTACCAAACCTCCACCATGACACCTCTGTCTCTCTCAGTAGTTTTACAGTAATAAAAACATTTTTAACATTTAATGTGGACAACTAGCAGGTAGTTCTCTAGCTTGATGCTAACACATAATGGAAAACTCCATAAACGAGCCAACACAATTACAGATCGTGGTAATTTTAACCCAACAAAAGATTTTTACCTCAACATTCTTAACATACCCATGTTATACTGTGCTGTTTATCTTATTTACACGGCGACATGTCATTTCTGCCTCTACATGTTCGTGTCTTTACATTTTTCCTCCGCTCTCTGTATCTAAACATCGAGAGCGAGGCCGAGTTCAGCACCGATGAACACACACACACACACACACACACACACACACACATGAACACACTCCCACCAGTGGACAGAAAGCTGGAAAACATATGAAAATATATCAGAAGCCCAGAGAGATACGCTGCAGTGACAAAAGCTACAGTTGACTGGGTTGTATATTTTTTTCTGCTACTGTGACGTCACGTGGGTCTCACTTAATTTATATAAATGAAAAATTCAAAACCTACCAGAACATTTTGACTTGTTAATAATATCATAGTTGTGAATGGGGGAAAAATGATTTTTGTTAATAGACAACCTGAAAAAATACACACTGTCCATTTGAATTAATAGGTTTGGTTTTTTATTTTACTAACACTATTATTTTGTTCATTTTTGACGTGACTGCAGAAAATAGCACATATGTAAATAAACAGATAAGACACTGTTTCACCGTCCTGTTTAATTGTCGGATTGTGTCATCATTTCACTTGGTCAATGGACCTGTTCTCAAACCTGTAACACCATTTCGTATGGGAGAGTCTGTGTAATCTCTTATGTAAATAAACCCTTGTGAAGACGACACATGCCGTGATGTTTCTGAGGTGGTAAATCACAGACGTCCTCATGCGTGTGTCTTCTCGGCCACTAGATCACTGGAGGTGCTGGTTTCGTCGGTTCTCATCTGACCGACAAACTGATGATGGACGGACACGAGGTAACTGTGGTGGACAACTTCTTCACGGGGAGGAAAAGAAATGTGGAGCACTGGATCGGCCACGAGAACTTTGAGCTCATCAATCATGACGTGGTGGAGCCTCTTTATATTGAAGGTGAGCAAACCAATAAATGATGGAGGACGATGTTTTGATGAAATGTTTTTATTTCTGTTGAAGGTCAAAGCAGACTGACAGGGTGAGTTTTTGTTGTTATTACTACTGACATTTTTTGCTTTTATTGTGTTATGTGCAGCAGTTAATTTCTGACTTTGACATTTGACTTTTTGACTTTTAGAGTTAGCTAGGGTTAAATGATGCTGCTGATTTTAAACATCTGGTTTTTTTCCATCCTGCCGTTTTCTTCCTTTCATCGCAGCATCATCTCTGTCTGAAATCTTACATGCAACGCTGCACGTATACACAACCAAGAGATCAACTCTCCCTGAATACTATGTGGTGTATCTTCAGTTTCTTAACCTCCTAACTTTGAGTTAGTTGAACTGTTGAAGGCCAAATAATCATCTTTTTTTTTTCTTCTCGCTGTGATGAACGACCCTTTTGAATAATAAATGTCAGGACTGTGCTTCTGAAAAATGTCACCGCAGTGATTGTTCAAAAAGAAAGGCTCCTTGTGAAGGTGGTGAAGGTTTATTTCCACAAGGTTGTCCAAAAGCGGCTTCTATACTTAATTAATCTTTTGTTTATTGCAATAATGGAAATGAGAAACACAAGTTTACCACACCCACTGACCCCCAGCCAGGCTGTGAAGGGACATGTGATAGTTTGATCTGTGATGTGATGAGAACTGTCGACTAAAATGATTATAACTTCATAAGATACCCAATGTATTTGCTTGATACAGTCTAATTAAGTCGCAAATTAGCCTCAGATTAAATTTTGAAGTGTTTCTGCGTAAAAGGACAAGTGGGGATTTTGACCACCCACATACATTGTTAGCTCATTAGGAAGCTCCTCTTAATTTGTGCGGGAAAAAACAGCAGGAATGAAACAGAAATCTTATCATTCTTGTGTCTGAATCTGGTTCTAACGTTTATACAACAAAAGAACATCCACACTACCAATAATTTCAATGTAAAACTACTGTGTGTGCCAAGTCTGATCCATTTCTGAGCTTTTGTTTGTTTATGTTGGATGTACCAGCTGTCAAAAACACAGTTGTGTTGAGCTCTGTAAGACTCGGACACTACATGCGGATGGAGCAGATGGAGGTGGGGTTTAATAAAACGCTGTGTAAACAGCTGCGACAACAACAAGTGATATTGGCAGAATTTTCAGAGAGAGCAGGAACGGCTGCACAGAAGATCGAGTTGAGTATTGATGGCTCAGATAACCCCGACCAACTGCGACGAGTACATTAAATATCTACCGCAGTAAATGGATTATGTCTTCGTGTGAATGTAGCCGAGCGCCGGAGCTGTCAGCCTTGAACAAGCTCAAACGTTTCACACCCGTGTTTGAGCGAGACCTTGGATTTCCCAATTAGAATAATTCAATGCATGGAGAGCAGCAGTGATACACCGGCTTTATATGATTGATTGCTATCACCCACACATGCCCAATTTACATTAGATAAAAATAAATAAATAAATAACCCATGTTTTACATAATCCGATGTGCCAGCTGAACATCAACTCACACAGACTTGCTAGAAGACATCAGCGGCAGCATTTAATCATAAATATGCATAAGTCTCAGAGGCACCAAAGAGACAAACTCCGTAAATCCATGACCTTTGTGAACACATGACTCTTATCTCCCATGCGTTTGTCGTAGGAAAAATAATGAGTTTTGTAGAGTGTGATGCATTGAAGAATCAATAATGTGCATTGGAGTATTTCCAATTGAGCCCATCACATGTTAGAGAAAAAAAATAAATAAATAAATTAAGATAAAAATCTTTAAAGATTTGCTGCTGCATTTAATCACATAAAATCTGCCATAAGTGTCTCTGTATTTCAGAGAACTGGAAGTTTGGGCGGAAAAAAAGCTATTAAAGGGAAAATGTTTTCGAGTCATGAATCAGTAGGTCAAACTGTCGAAAGAAAAGAAAGGAAGTGGATGGTTTAGAAGATGGGAAGACAATTAAAACCACTTGTGGATGTCAGAGATCGAGGAACTTATTGAAGACACACAAAACTAATAGACCTTGTTGCAAACAAAAAGAACATAGTTCACGTGCACGACCTACAAGTGTACGCACCTGAGATTAGTTCAACTATTCAACAGTTTTATGTGTAAACTATAGAAATTCAAAGTGTTAGTTCATAATAAAGTGTTATTTAATTGGCTTTCCTCAGTGAAGTGGACACGTCTCCTGTACCTTGAATGGACTGCATTTTTTTTTTTTTATTATTATTCTTTATTTTAAATATCCTCTGTCATTTTGCTGCTCTGTACAACTCCAAGGTCGGCAACACAAGGTTAAGCCTTCGAAAATGAAACGTGGGGGGAAATCGTTTGGTTGCACTGTCATCAACGTTTCGTGTTCGTTTCAAGGTGAGATGATTTATGTTTCCCTCGTTCTTCACAGTGGACCAAATCTATCACCTGGCGTCTCCAGCCTCTCCTCCCAACTACATGTACAATCCCATTAAAACTCTCAAGACCAACACTATTGGCACTCTAAACATGCTTGGTGAGTATGTATGTATGTGCACGCTGTTGCCTAAGCTCATTTAGTGGTAGTGCAGGTGTCAGAAACAAGGCTTCATGTGAAATAAATAATAAGAACTTGTTTTGTGACTTACACACTTTCACATTGTTGAGATTTTTTGTTTGTTTCTTTGAGATTTTACCTCTTAAGATGATGAACATTAATTGTTTTACTTCCCATTGAAGCGTTGAGGTTTAAAGGAGGCGAACTACGCTATGACCATGACAGATTAAATATGAGAGGAGACTCGGTTCTTTCTGTTTTGTTTGGTTGCTCACAGACTGTTCAGGTTGTTCCAGTTTTTTAATGAATAATGAAACTGATGAAAATATTTAGAGTGAGAAGACGAGACACGTCTTCGTCTCACTTAACAATTAATGAACCTTTAAAATCCATAATTTATACAGTCAAAGCACATTTTAGAGCCTTTGTCTCGTCTCATATTTTTATTACCCAGCTCAGCGCCGTTCTTCAGCACCAAACAGACTCAAAATCCATGTTTTTATTTTCTTATGAAAGCCAGCAGTTTTCTAGATCGAGAAGAGAGAGATCAGCGATACATCAGCTGTGAATCAAACCATCTCCGTTGCCTATTTTTGTTAAATTTCATTCATTCATTCTCTCAGATGTAGTGAATGACTGTTTAAAGCATATTTAGATTAAACATTGTCAAATCACAATCTGAATACTGATATAAACTTTGGGTAGAATCAGAATCATGACGAAAACAGAAAAAAAACAAGTTTTTTTAATTGTCTTTTTTATAATCCATATATGTATTTGCACATTTAAAGCCTTAGATTGATCGCCTTTGCTTTGTTTTTTTTTATTTTACAAGAAAAGCCTGTGTTGATTGAGTTGTGTTGTTTGTCTCTCAGGTCTCGCTAAACGTGTGGGCGCCAGACTTCTCCTGGCTTCTACTTCCGAGGTTTATGGAGGTAATTATTGTTATTTAAGAGTATTTAGGCTCCTATAAAACCGCCTGTAGTCTCTCTCATCTGACAAAACTAACTGAAGCAGCTGTGCCAAGCGATAACACAGAGAGTCGGTGATGACTAAAGAGAGTTTTACTTTGAAAAGCTACAAGAGTACGTCTTTAACGGCCAATCACATTTCTCCTTCACTTACCCCGGCCCCTTCGTCTCTTGAAACAAAGTGTTGGGGGTGAAAACGTTGAGAGGAAATGAGACGCCGCTACTTTACTGTTACACGTCATCAGAAGTCGTCGCTAGTTGCTATGTAAGAAGATATGACAAGTAACCATGACAACCGAATGGTAACAAAAAAAGATGGCGTCTACAGACTCGTTTACACTGATCAAGTTGGTGATGGATTAAAAATGACAAGATGTTCGTTTACATTAATCTGACGTTAACGGACGTTATTGATTAGCTGCTAGCGATAAATTAGATTAGTAAGTTGATTGATTAATTTATGAATTAAATCGCTAACTTTTCTCAAAACTGCATCTTTATCCTGGTGCATGATGGGAAATTTCTCATACCCCTTCATTTGAAGTGCTGGTCCTGTGATAGCTTCATTTGGAGGGTTGTGACTCGTCACCCTTAATCAAGACGGATAAACCTTCCCCTCATGTGAAAAATAAAAATGTTTTTTTAAATCTTTATGCTCCAGATCCGGAGGTACACCCACAGAACGAGGAGTACTGGGGCCACGTGAACCCCATCGGTCCTCGAGCGTGCTACGATGAGGGGAAACGTGTGGCGGAGACCATGTGTTACGCCTACATGAAACAGGTATCATCATAATAATCGCACAGCATTTGATAAAATTACAGGCTTGAGAAGACTTTTTTTTTTCCCCCTCATCATCACAGTGGTTGGTGTGATTGATGGTCATGTTGTGAAGATGTTGATTTTTCTGTTTTAATGAGTTGAATCATTTGAAACAGAAATACAAAGAAATATTGGTAAAATAATTGAATACACATTTTTATATAAGAACATTGTAACAAGACTTTATCAATAGGTTTGAAGCAAGAATACTGGTTGTTGTGGTGATCACTGCTACGTGAATCAAACATTTTATGACTGTTACAACCAAAAAACATTGAAGTCACAGGAGTTTATTGCTGAAAAAGGCAGATTATCTGTCTGGGAAAGACTTGAAATTTACTTGGCACAAAATCATTTTTAAGGATTTATTTTTGTCTTATGTTACTCTAGGATGAGTAACCATACTCACATTGTCACCAAGTCTTTATAACATCATTGAAAAAATAGTTAATCCTCTGTTATGTGCCTGTGTTTGAGAGGATCGTCTGGTATCGGACACATCAGTGAATAAACATCCTAACGATGTTGAGGCTTCTTTTTTCTTCTTCCTGTTATGACGTGATTGACACCAGCCTTTTGATGATCAGATATGATTGACTTCTCTTGTCTTTCCTTCAGGCAGGTGATATTTATTTATCTGCCTCGTGTCCTGCTCCTCCCAGGCTGCCCATCGGGTTTTTTTTCACACTTACAGGCAGAATTCTTAGAAATGCCAGACTTTTAATATCCAGCTGTCAGCCGGCGACGAGAATATCACACATTACATCTGTTGCCCAGTCATGTTATCAACATTCATTAACATTTAAAAAGTGATGAGTGTAGGTTTTTTTTGCAGCGAGTGAAAAAGCTGAACAACTACATACATCAGTGGATCCACTGTTGAAAATGTTTTGAAACAAAATCTGAAGTTGTGGAAACAATTTTCACCGTTTCATGTTTGTGAAGATGAGTGTTGTTAGTATTTTATCTTCACTGATGATGGTTTTGCTTATTGATAATGAAATTCTTGAATTTGATCCATTTCATTAAGACTAAATGTTTCAAGTTTGTTTATTTAGAATAGGGACAGTGGATATTCATAATCATTTTGAAAAGAAATGTAAATATACAAGATTATAGCCAGAGGCTAATTTTCATCTTTTGTCCCTTGAACAAGTTGATGGAAGATAAACAAATAAAAACAAAACAACAAGAGCAGTCAGATTATTACAACCTAAAGCAGATTGTGACGGCAGCTTTGATTTTCCAGTAAACGTGTTTTTAAATGTTCGGTAAATGAGCTAATTGAGTTGACAGTTGATGTATTTTACTACTTGTATTGAATTGCTTAAGAAAGGAGAAATACAGTTTGTTCAAATGCACTTGAAGTCTCCTCTAGAGCTGCTCTGAGTTCTTCTTAATGAATTCTTGCAGTGGAGGTGAAGTTTAGACCATGACAGTGATGGTATGTTTTTGGTTTCCCATCTAAAAACTTTCAAAGTCTGTTTGTATGTGGTTTCATGTTGTCTCATAAGCTGATGTCCAGCTTGTTATGCAGTAGGTCATGCAGTGATATGATCTTAGAATTAAAATATAAGCTTGCTGATACAAAGGTTTGTTGTTTTTCCTAATGCATCTAAAATTGAGCAGGTTAAGTTTCATTTGAATAGTTTTTTTTTTTTTATCATGATGCTTAAAGCTGAGTTGTGAGTCAAAAAATACATCTGAGTTTTTAAATCTTGAAGTTGTGAAGTGCAGTAGGTAACCGTGGTTATGTAATCACTTTTTTGTGACTAATTTTAGACAAATACTAAATGTCATAATTGGGTGAAGCAGGTCTTCGGTGCTACTCCCTCTTGAATGTAAAGAGTATTGATCGTTACATGTGGCCATTAGTTACCATTCAGTGTGGAGAGTGAGCGTCCCTGTACGTGTGTGTGTTCATGTGTTATCTGTCTCGGTGAATGGCTGCCTTGGTTACAAATGGAAAACACACGAGCAACAATGAGCTCTAATGTTCTGCATCTGAATAGTAGTAGATCCTTCTAAGACGTTAACACGTCAGCGTTGATGAAGCTTTTTTGTTTTCTTTTCTCTACCTACTGCTTCATTAAACAACACGTAGGTAGAGCAGGTGACACGCGTAGCCATCAGGTGCGTACCTGGTAATTTAGGTGTTAAGATGTTTTATAATGTTGTTGTATTTCGACCCGAGTTTTACCCGTTCTGTTATTTTATGTCAGAGCTTCTTTTCCAGAGGAAACAGAGCAACCATGCACGTTTATCAACAGTTTTATTTAAATAAGAAATTGCGACGTGTGAGTTTTACTCACTCACACGTCCACGTTTACACATATACGCTGGTATATATAGACCATTCTTGTAATCTTGTTTTTCACTGTAATCACACAGGATCTTCCGGTCTCTACGGAAAAAGTCTCCCACAAGTGTTACTGTGATAAGACTGTGTTTGATTGCATTGTCCATCACTACAGCTCTACAAAGGCATAAAGACTTCTACACAAGTAACACTTGAACTACAACATACCGCTGTTAAATGCTGAAATAGGGTTTTTTCTTCAATGCAAGAAATCAGACCAAGATGAGTAATTTCAGAAGTTTTCTCATAAGTTTAGTTACATAAGCTGAGAGTTACATGAGTTTGTATAACCTTTAAACTAAATCCTTTAAGCTGTAGATTTATTAGTCATATATAAATAAAACCGCTGTTTGATTTAAGATGATTCTTCTCACTGTTGAGGGGTGAAAACATTCCTCTGGGAAATGAGACACCGCTACTTTACCGTAGCACGTCATCGCTAGTTGCTACGTAAGAAGATGAAACAAGTGTCTGTCACAATCGAATGACAACAAACAAAGATGGCGTCTACAGACTTGTTTATGTTAATCAAGTTGGTGACGGATTAAAAACTGACAAGATGTTCGTTTACATTAATCTGACGTTTCATCAGAAAAGAGTCTTGTTATCAGATGAATGGAAAACGTTAGCAAAGTGACAACTAGCGTTTGCTAAGCTAACGCTAACAAACGTTACTGATTAGCGGTTAGCGATAAGTTAGTTAATAGGTTGAATGTGTTGATTAGTTTATTAATTAAATCGCTAATTTTTTTTGACAACTGCATCCTTGTCCTGGTGCATGATGGGAAATTTCTCATTTATTCTTCATTTGAAGTGCTGGTCCTGGAGGTTTGTGACCCCTCAACCTTTATCTAAAAGAGAATCTAGATAAATAAACCTTCTACTAATGTGAACATGCAAAAGAGAAGAGCAGGTCTAAGGGGTAGAAATGGAATTAAATTAGTCAATTGATTAGTCTTTTATATTAGAAGCTGTTAGGGAGCATGTTTTTCCAAAATCAAAGTTGTTTCCTTTTTGTATCTGTAGAAAACCGAGGCTGTTATCTTTAAAAAAAAAAATGAAAAATTCTGAAATCTTTATGCTCCAGATCCGGAGGTACACCCACAGAGCGAGGAGTACCGGGGCCATGTGAACCCCATCGGCCCTCGAACGTGCTGCGATGAGGGGAAACGTGTGGCGGAGACCATGTGTTACGCCTATGATGTGTTTTAATTTTGGTGGCAACCTCCTCTGTGATGTTTTTAAATGTCTGGAAAAAAAGAAAGATGAATGTTTAACTGTTTTACACCGACGGGTTATCCACACGCACATACACACCGTCCAAGACCTCTATATCATGTTGTCCTCATTATGTCCCTGTGCCTCTCAGTGTTGAATATATTTGCAGGTTGTGCCCATTGAATTTCATGTTCCACATTTTCAAGAGGACAATCTACATAACTTTCATGTTTTTATTCATCTCTTATGATCCAAAATGCGCCTGCATCCCGTCTGAAGTAGTATGCGCCGATGCATGAGGCTGACTTTGAGAAGGCCATTGATTTTTAAACAGGGAGAATTTCCTACGTGTTAGAATAAGTATGTGTGTTTCATGTAGTTGGCCTCATTTCATCATTTTATATAAGGAGATCTGAGTGTCACATTAGCCCGGAGAGTATTTTGACAAGACGTCAACTTCATTTTCTCTGACATATTCTCACATAACGCTGCTAATTCTGGTTCACATGTGATGAAAAGGAATATAACTGTAACTCTTAACGTTCTAGAGTGTGACACAAAGTTATTGCTCTGCCCTTTAGATGTGACATCACATGGACGAGTCCTAATTCTGTAGAGAAATACCCATTAATCGAAAGGGGTGAAAAACTGTAAAATAGGCCACAGTTGCTGGCTAATCTCTATTAGAGGTCCCCTGTTGTCTGAGGCTGGATGTTAAAAGGCAACGTAAAGATCACATATAAATCACATTTGTTGAAATGTCACGCCACTTCTGGTCGACCCACTGAGTCCTTAGATCGAAAAAAAAAAAAAAAATGACAGTGAATGAAGAGATAAAAATTATTTTCTGATCCACTTTGACTTCTACCCTGAATCACACATATGCAAACGAGGAGAGAACGAGGAGTAGGTGGATAAAACTCACCAGGTGAGATGTTTTCTCAGGTTGCGTAGCTGCTGTTAAGCTAACGTTAGCTGCCAGAGTTTGATGCTACGTGGTCTCACACAAAACCTGAAGTAACGTTTGCTGCCTGTCACTAAACAGTCCTCTCTCCATGTCAAAAATTATCTTTAAAATTCACAAACATCATAAGTGAAAACCATGGTACATTTCAAACAGGACCAGAAAATAATTTCCATATTGATTGAAATAATTTCCATATTCCATTGATTCTCATTCATAATTTTAAAAATGGGACCCATGGACCAGAAGAAGATGGACGTGAGTCCCCATATAGACTAAAAACTGCGTGGATGTAAAAGTGAGGAGAAGGAAATCTACAGTTCCCCACCAGCTCAGAGTATTCAATTATATTTTAAACCTGTCAATCAAGTGGCTGAGAGGTGTGTTTGTTCCAGGCTCCTACAGCTGATAAATAAAACCAATAATGAGATATTTCTGCGAGTGTGTAGTTTTGATATTGAAGGTATCTCATTTTTGAACGATGTGTATTTTCTGGTATAAATTTCAAACGTTTAGCTTCCTAACGTGTGGCTTTATTCATGGCTGGAGAGGATCTTACCTGAAGTCCAGGATGAAGCCATTAAAACTATTAAAACCAAACCATTAACGTCACCCACTTTGTTCTTTGGTCACAGGAAGGAGTCGAGGTCAGAGTGGCGAGAATCTTCAACACGTTCGGTTCGAGGATGCACATGAACGACGGTCGCGTCGTCAGTAACTTCATCCTCCAGGCTCTTCAAGGAGAACCTCTCACTGTACGCACACGTCTCCTGCCCATCACAGGCTCTCACTTTGTTTCTTTAGACAAACTTCTGTAGGTGTTAATTAATAAAAATTGAGATCTTAAATATATAATTAGGCTCAGGAGTTAGCTCTGTTGCCTCACAGCAAGAAGGTCATGGGTTCGAGAGTTTGCATGTTCTCCCCGTGTCTGTGTGGGGTTTCCTCCCACCGCCACAAACATGCAACACTGGGGACAGGTGAATTGAGCAGAATAAATTGCCCCTCGGTATGAATGTGAGTGCAAATGGTTGTTCATCTGTATGTGGCCCCGTCCAGGGTGGACCCTGCCTTCACCCATAGGCAGCTGGGATAGGCTCCAGTCCCCCCATGACCCCTGAGTACGGGATAAAGGGGTAGAAAATGGATGGATGGATGATTGATGGAATATTTAATTAGCTGTGCTGGACGTGACAATTTAGACTTGCTTGTAATAAACATCTGCTTGTTTTTAATCAGTCCCCTGTTGTTGTTTCAGGTTTATGGTACCGGTTCCCAAACGAGAGCCTTTCAGTATGTAAGGTACAGTAACTTATTTATTCAGCCTTTCATTGTTTTTTTTTTTTTTGTTTGTTTTTTTAATACCTTGTCATATGAATTAATGGCTCATCTTACACGTTGTTAGTGCAGCGTATAAAACTCCACACACACACAACATCCTTGAACTTTACAGAAACATGTTTGACAAGTTAAAAGAGAATTTATTGGTTTTATGTGCAGGTGATAATGAGATAAATTTAATAAGTTTGAAGAAAAAAAAAAAGATCAGAGACGCAGAACATTTGATGAACCGTTATCTCCACTGTGACTTGTTCTTATCAAAAAAATCATATTTTTGCTCTTGTATCAAAAAAACAGTCGCCGAACTGTGCAAACACTTGCAAAATTAAAATGTTCTACACAACGCGACGACCAAAAGACGACGACGGTCAAAAAAACTGTGCTTCCAGCGTCAGCAGCACATCTGCTGAGTAATTTACCTACCTACAGAGCGCCCACAGGTATTTTACCAAAATAAACAGAAATTTACACATAAACCAAAAAATGGTTTAACAATCTCCAAGAAACATTCACCATCTGATCTATTTGACATTAACGTTTCTTTAATCAGTTAAAGGTCGAGGCTGTGCAGTTTTTTTTAATGAGTTTAAAGTTATTGCTACACTGCGGTTTGGTTTTAATAAATATGATAAAAGATTTAAGTAGTATTAGGTACAAATTATGAATTAATTTAAGGTTTTTAAAGGTTTGTTTTTACTGGAGGAATATTTGTTGACGTCTGCAGAGGCAGCAGATGTTGAGGCGACATTACACTCAGCAGGGGACGTCGTGTCTTTGGCCGCAGGCAGAGTCGAAGTGAACGTGGGGTTCTCGTCAACGTCCTTGCTTCACCTCAAACTGACAACTAACATGGAAGTCAACAGCACGCAGCTGACTGTGACCTCTGTTACAGTGTCACTCAGCAGCTGACGGGTGAATGGGGAATAAAATGAAAAAAGTGTATCGTTAGAAAAACATTAAAACGTATCTATAGCATCTATAGCGCAACAAAACCACAGCTTTCTGTGTGGAAATGGAAAACTTAAGACGCCAGAGTAAAACAGAAGCTTCCTCTATACATAAATAAACTTCTCCACTTTACTTTCTCCTTGAAATACTTCAATCGTCTCTTTGTAGCGCAAGTTGTTTTTCATAATTCTAATGATTTTCTTTACAAATCATATCTTGAGGACAAGGTGAGTCACTTCAGCCTGTAGAAAGAAGAACCCAGCTTTAGTTTACAGTTTCAGGCCTTTTCTATCAAGTCATTTCTTCTTTTTGGTGCTTTAGGTGCTTCATTGCTTCTGTTCTATGTTTGTACCATAGATGCTGACAGAGTCTATGAAAGCATCTGTCAGATCAGGGGAGTTAAATGAAATAACTGACTGTCAGTCATTTTCAGATCACCAACATGCACCTGAAGCATTTAGTCTGCTTCACATCTTTCCTTTTAACTCACAAATCCTCCTGTAATCATTTAAAAAAAACCTCTGGAGTTGGAGCAACACCAGACTCTTAGAGTTGGATAATTCCCTCTGAAACCGTTTTCATGGGAATTAATGTAATTACCTGTCACCAAACACAACAGTCAGCATCACACCGTGCTCTCATGAATCTGCTGGGCTCCAGTCACTATGGACACGTGTGGACTTAACCTCTGATCACACTCCAGGATGAACACTGACACATGAGAACATGAACACGTTTCTAGACCAGTGTTGCACAGTAACAAAGTAACGACGCTTCATTACTGTACTTCTGTATGTTTTTGGGAGTATCTGTACTTCAACTTTCACTTTTACTTCACTACATTTCCTGAATTAATGACGTTAATACATTTTCAGTGTTCGGTGTCGTTTCAAAAGTCAGAATAAAGTCGACCTGTGACTGTTTAGACCAGAGGTGTCAAACTCATTTTACAAAGAGCCGTGTGGCTGCAGGTTTTTGTTCCAACCAAGCAGCATCGCACCAGACTTGATTCATTTAATTAGCTGATCTCAGTCTTCACACCGTTGATTGGTCAAACTGTGTGATCTTGACTGGTTGGAACAAAAACCTGCAGCCGCACGGCTCTTTGTGAAATGAGTTTGACACCTCTGGTTTAGACCATCAACACCATGTTTGAGGGTTGGTGGAGGCTCCATCTTAAGGTGGATGATGGAGAAACTTTATTACTTTAGTTCAGACTCAAGACATTGTCTATGAAGATTGTTGTAGCTCCATGTTTAAAGTGCTGGATAAACTTCATAATATTCTTCTGTTTTTATTAACATGTACTTGTACTTTTACTTTCATTACTTAAGTACATTTAATTATTGATTACTTGTCATAAGACTTTGACTTGAGCATCATTCTGGTCAATGACTTGAACTTCTACCAAAGTCATTTTTCTGGTTGAGCGTCTGTACACTCGTATGCGACATGTACACCGACATGTTCCGCACATGCACACGAGGAAGTGTGATTCCTATTAAAATGTCAAAACCAAGGGTTGGAGATGTTTGGTGAACATGTGCACACGTTTGAGACCAGTTTGAATCTTGTTCTCACCCAAGTAAAGAGCAGTGGTGCGAGTCAGACTCACATCAACGTCTGAACATCCTGGTCCACAGACGCCTGCGATGTGACGTGATAAGTGGCTACTTTAAATGAAATACGTATGACAGCCCACTTAGGGTTTGACAGACCGTATCTTTTCTTTTTTACTCTCGGTATAACATCCTAGTCTGATGAGATCAAATTTGAGCCTATTGAGCAGCGGTAGTAGTGTATCAAGTATCGGCTCTGAAATTTCGGTGTCACTCTTTTTAATACATTTGTGAGTCATGCTGAGTGATGCAAAGTAATAACACTACAGGGAGAAAACACATCATTATTTCAGGAAAATAGTTTTTTCATTCCAGAGGTTGAAGCGTTGGAATAAACACTTTACGTGTTTATTGTGACTCTTCAAGGTAAACTAAGGTAAAGAAGTTAATTCAGACTAAAACATGTTTTCACACATCTTTATTGACCTTAACTAACCTCTGCAAAGTGGATAAATATATTTCTACATCAACTCTACAAGCCATGACGGTATTTTAAAGCCCATGATTTTTTACTGCTTTATTTGTATAACAGAGTGTGGTCAAAACCTTGTTCGTTAAGTTGTAATTTTCAGCTCAGCTGAACTTAAACAGTGGTTTTTGTGGCGTTGTGTTTTAGTTTGCCCTCCCCTCTTTGGTTTCCATGTGGTGGATTTAAAAAAAAAAAAAAAATTTTATTAATACAAATATGACTAATGATCAGTTAACTGTTCTGAATCTGCTGCAGCGTTTAATTAGATTTTTAGTAAAAAATAAAGATAAAAAACAACATGTGCTATTCTCCCACCTGTGGGAGGTGAAGCGCCTGTCCTGTTATTACCTCTGTTTGCCTTTTAAATGTGGCGGTCTGGTACATATTGACAGAATTGTGTTAATGGATCTGTGTGTGTGTGAGTGTGTGTGTATACAGACAACATGCTGTTTGTTGTGAAGCTTGTGCGTACGTGTTTTATATCGTGTTGCGTGCACAATAATCTCGTACATAAATCTCTACACGAGATGAGAAGAAAATCCATTTATCTTAAACATCTTTTCCTTCTGCGTTTAATTTGTTTTTTTGCAGCGATCTGGTGAACGGTCTGGTTCTGTTGATGAACAGTAACATCAGCAGTCCGGTTAATCTGGTGAGTTCATCTTACACCAACAACACACAGTTTCACAGATTGAAACTGAAACTGGGATATTCCACACAGACACGCAGGCAATTTTCAATTTTCAGTCAGAGACTCGATTTATCTGTTTCTGTTTGACACTGACGTGACGGAAGTTAATGAAATTTGTTTGCAGGGGAACCCGGAGGAACACACCATCCTGGAGTTTGCTCGTCTCATCAAAAGTCTTGTCGGTGAGGTGTTACATTGTTACTGAACCTGATTCACTTTGGTAGGGAAAGATGTGTCTTATATTATATTATGTACATCCTGTTTTTACACATTTTATCATCCAGATCTTAACGATGGCCGTAAGCAGAATATTTTCTTTAATTTCCATCTTCATAGTTGAGCTTGTACTGTGCCGAGGTCGTTGTGAAGATGATTGTCAGCTCTAGTAATTACCTCCTTTTCTCGTAGAATGAATAACTACATTGTACCCGTCTTCACTCATTAGTGTGGGTGTATAAGTTGAGGTCAGGTTCAGAAAAACAAGCAGCCTTTCTCCATGTGCTGTTGTGATTGACACATAAACTCTCTCTCACTAACACACACGCTCACAGTGAGTCGCAGTCAGATCCAGTTCCTCCCAGAGGCTCAAGACGACCCACAGAGGCGAAGACCCGACATCCGAAAAGCCAAGATGATGCTCGGCTGGGAGCCGGTGGTACGTGTGACACGACACGACACGACACGACACGACACGACATGACGCACTCGAATGCTCACAAACTGTCACATCAACAAACACTGAATAGACAAACTGTGAAAATACAACTAATCTTCAAGTTAACGAACGTTGTTACGCTGAAGATTGATAATAAACGAGATATACAACATTTAACCACATTTTTAAAAACGATTTGGACGAACGCCATTAACCCTTTGGATTCCAAATCATCATCATAATTATAAATTATTATTTATTATTTGTTGTGTTTAAAGCTGACGATGAGGCTGCTGCAGATGGTGCAGATTGTTGAATTATTAAGTATAATTATAAATAATAAGACGATATTTTTCCTCTACACAAAAGTCTGAAAAAGACACGTCGTCTTATATTCGGGGTCTAGAGACCCGGGGTCTGAACCAACAGGTGGCTCACTGGAAAACAGCGACTCAAACGTTGAGCTAGTTAACAAACAGCAGAGGAGACAGAGTTTCAATAGTTGGGATACGCGATATAGCCGAGCGGTTATGTTGTGTATATATATATATATATATATATATATATATATATATATATATATATATATATATATATATATATATATATATATATATATATATATATATATATATATATATATATATATATATATATATATATATATATATATATATATATATATATATATATATATATATATATATATATATATATATATATATATATAAAAAGAAAAAAGTGCAAGTCTCCAGAGAAGAGGGGGAAGTCTTGTGGGTGCGATGTTTTCAGATGGGACATGACAGAGTAGGAGGTAACAGGAAGTAAATGTTTTACTCGTGAAAATTTCAGGTTAAAAGTGTGTAACTGAGAAAGGTAACGTATAATATTACTGAAAATGTACCTTACATTAGCAAAAAGTAATAGATTACTGTAATTACATTACTTTTGTGACGCAATACGCCCAAGACTGTTTGTGCTCGTCACCCAAAACTCTCGTTGACCGAGGAACCACTGAAATGTGAAGTTTTTCTGTTGTAGTTGTTGGATATTAAAGTCATATGTTGTGTTGTTGTGCGTCGTGTCCACAGGTTCCTCTGGAGGAAGGTTTGAACAAAACGATCCAGTATTTCAGCAGAGAACTTGAGCATCAGGCCAACAACCAGTACATCCCCAAACCTAAAGCCGCCCGCATGAAGAAAGGACGACCGAGACACAACTGAGGTCCAGTTTGTCTTGACGACGTCAGAGAAGACGAGACGATAAGACTCCTCAGAGGAAGAGAAACTCTCTTAAACATACTGTTGAATAGAGCACTCCGGGATATCGTGTCTTTCTTTCTTTTTTCTCTCATTCTTTTTTTTAAAGAAACAGACACAACTTTTGAGCCTAATTTAAAAAGAAAAGATAAGAAAAGCTAGTGTTGCCTTGTGTGGGAGCTACAGCTGCACTGTGAGGTCCGAGTTTCCCCAACTGAACTCGACGAGACTGAATCAAAAACAACATTTTAAGACAAAAAAAAAAAAAAAAAAATAGTCGATCTATTTCAATTTTTTGGTGAATTTGTGCTTTTGCTATTTAAATCGCAGACATGAACGACGCAGCGCTTTGTGTTAATCACTTTCATGATGTTTTGTCTCTGGAGATCAACTTCCTGAATATTTTTTTTTTTTCTCTCCACTGGATATTTCGTCCTCTTTATCAGTGGCGTTTCAGCAGCGCGAGGAGCAGACTAAAGACTGTTACGGCACCATCATCATCATCATCATCATTATTATTATTATTATTATTATTATTATTATTATTATTATTATTATTAAGTTTTATCAGGACGTCAACACGTTCTACTTTGTGAAATTTCATCATTTCAGGATGTGCTTTATCAATTTCAGGTGAAGATGCTATTTTAATAAAATATTTCCAATATTTTGTGTTTGATATAATTAGGGAAGAAGATGCCATATTTTTTGCGTGTGTGTGTGTGTGTGTGTGTGTGTGACATAAAATGTTTCTACAGTCGTTTAGAAGAAGAACCACATCTTTATTTACAGACAAAATGTCAACTTTTCTGTTTATTTCATATGTAGAAGAAGAGTTGAGTGGGTACGTATGTGGCAGACGTCAGACTAAACAACAAACTATCGAAGAGTCGACTTCAGACGAGGCTGCCTGTGTCTGTGTTTGTTTGTGTGTAACTGGAGTTAATAATAGTCGTAGTTGACGTTGGCTCCGTGTCTGTAAGAACCGGGGTCACGTGGTCCGATGGGGGCGTTTTCATCGTAGTGATGCTGACGCCCCTGGTCGCCGCCGCGTGCTTGGTCCATCCAGTACGACAGGTCCGCCTCCAGCCTCTGGTTGAAAGAAAGAAAGAAAAAAAAAAAAACTCAACCATTAACAAATCTCCAGCTAATAGACGAGAGAGGCAGCTGATAAGATGCTCACTGAGACTCATCAGCGGGCACAGATGCGGCAAACAGACGTGAAACGTGAAAGACAAATAGCGAAAAGGCCGTTGCTTTGACAGCTTTGGCCTTTTAAAAAGGAAACAACAGCAGATGGAACAAGCACAAGGTGCCACTCGTTTTTTGTTTTTTTTTTTTTTTTTTTTTTATTCGGGCTAAAACACATTTCCTGTCAGCTGTCAAAAATGATGTTGAGGGAGGAGGGAGCTACTTTCCTCTGCCCTTGTTATTTGTTCTCCCTGGTGAATTCTACATAACAGTCACTGACCTGAAAGAAGCCTGGCTCTGACTCTTGTGCGTGAGATTATCTTCGAATGTGAAAAAGGGAATTCATGTATTGTCATGTACTCTCACTCCCATGTTTGTATTTATTCATTCAGTCAGAGCAGCAGCAGCAGCAGCAGCAGCAGCAGCAGCAGCGTTATTATGAGGGTAAATGTGCCTTTTAAAGACGACTACTACTACACTTTTGTCTCTTCTACATGTCTGTGATATATAAAGATCCAGAAGACAAAGTTTTTATTGTCTGTTTTGTGTGGGATTTGTTATTTATTTATTTTTGCTGTCATCAGGTTTAATCATCTATTTTTCCTCCTTAAAATTAATTACTAAAGTTACAAATCAGCCTCAGGAATCATAAAAAAAAAAAAACAATATAAAACAAGTTAATCTGTTAAATCTGGACCGTGTAGGTGTATTTTGATTAAAAAAAGAAAAGATATTAAAGTGGATCTAGATAATTTTACATACCTTTTAATGTATTTTTATTATTTTATGTTTTTTTTTAAATTTCTTAAAACACAAACTCAAATCTATCAGATGAATATGACTTTAATTTAGAAGATGATTGAGAAAATAGATAAAAAAAAAGTTTTAACTTTTTTTTTTACTTATTTTTTAAAAGTTTTTTTTAATTTACTTATTTTTTTGTTTTATAAATCAAAACCTAATTATGCACACGTACGACCACATGACTCTTCATAAACAGTCAGAACTAAAAATAGAAAATTACTCTGAATTACTGAAATTTATTCAAATTAAAACTTGAGGTGTAAAATATTAAATATTATGAAAATACACAGAGACGTTTAGGACAGAATATATTTGCAGTTTGTCTCGTATTAGAGGCTAAATTTCTCCGTGATGCTTCAGTTTGGGTCAGTGTCTCTGTTCTTACTAAATCAACAACTAGATATTGACACGTGGGGAAATAGAAAGTGACTGTTGATGCTTGTGTGGTTTGTGTCACATGGATCAGTTCATCGTTGTTTTGTTTGTTTTTGTTTTTGTTCAGTTTCAGTAGTTCAGACAAAATCTGAACCTTTTTCTTGGGAAAAGCGTCAACGCACCTGTTCGTCAAATCCCATGTACATAAACTGCATAATCCACTGCTGCACGTCGGGTCTGCTGCGATCCCAGATGTTCCTCTTGGTTCTGCTCAGCTTTGCCAGAAACTCCTGAGCTTTGGATGGAGGGACGGCGACAGAGGACTTTGATAGAGTAGTACCAGCTCCTGCCACTGGATGGAAGCACAATAATAGGGAGAATATTAAAATTATATTATTAAAAAAAACAACAAAAAAAAAGAAATGTTTCTATCAGCAGCAATACTCTTAGTTAAGACTGTTACCATCTCTTTTCTTTAAGATCTTGTGCAAGCTGCTGCCGTCGGCTACGTCTGTGTAGATGAGACCAGGGAGACAATAATGAGCTTCAGTGTGAACACAGCAGGTGAGTTAATGAGCTGTCAGTTTCTAAAACAGTAAACACACACACACACAACAAAGAGAAAAAAAGAAAAATACTTGTGGACAAACAGAAAAACTGCAGCTGAAGTCGATCATTAAAGGTCACTCTCTGAAAACCGACTATAGTTTTATTAGATGTTTTTTTTTTTTTTTTTCTGGTTCATTTGATTTTTAGCTTCATCTTTTTTTTAGTAGATTTCCTGCTTTGTTCAAATATCTTTACACTACATTTTTTCTCTCCACCTGAGTCAACTGATCCTGGTTCATGCTTGAGCTTGAGCCTGAGCAGGTTCTCAGTTTTTCTTAATAACGATGCAAATGTCAAAGTGAAGCCTGGAGCTGAAGGAGACGTAACCACGCTCGTAATTTGTCTAGTTTCCCTGTAAATGTGTTTGCTGCAGCAATAAAAGTGCACAAATGAGTTTATCCTGTTTGTTTCTCCAACTAAAGTTCAACCATGTCACACTTGTAGTCATAAATGATTAAATGCATTTAACTCCCATTAGTTTGATTGTTTAATTAGTTAGTTTTAAGAAAGGTTGAGGTGAATCTAGCTGAGTTAAATCCAGTCCACATCTTAAGGTTGACTCTGTTAGGTTGAGAACACACTGTGTGGTTAGAAACAACAGGATACAGTTGGAGTTGGAGAAAATTGCTTGCATGTGTTTTTTTTTTTTTTTTCCAGTTTGTGTTGCAAATGAGCTATGAGGCAGTTCCCTGCAGATTTATTTTTTCTTATTACAATAAATGCCTGTCTACAAAATGCGCAGATTAAGTTGTTCTCTCTGCAGCCGCTGTTAGAAATCACTGTAATGGGGTTTTAACAGCTTATCGGTGCTTTTAAATACATGCATTACATGTCCATTTATAATAACAGTGGAGGATAAAATAGCATTTCTGTTAGTGGTTCATTAAGGCACTTAGTCTGATTTGCTGATGACCACTGAGGTTGGTGACTGGATGGTTGTGATTGATTAGTCTACACTGAAATTCAGCAGCTGTTAGAAACACTGACATGAAATCTGACTTTTCTACTGATGACAAATATATTTTAAGTCTGTTTATTAGTAACCATATATGATACCATCAGCTACAGCTGTATTTAGTGTTTAGCATCTTAGCTTGATGGTATTTGCTAACTATGATGGTAAACAAGCATTAGTTAGTATATTAGTTGTATCTTTAGATAATAGAAGAGAATTTATTTATCTGTTTGACGGCACCATCAAGTTAAAGAAACAAGAATATATATGTCTGTTGAAAAAATAAAGCTAAAACTAAAGTTTAAATTAAAGCTTGAAAGTAGGTTTTGCATCTAATGGAGACGTAAGTTTTTCAGAAAATAAAACAAACCTTGTTATGCAGTGTAAATTAGTAATAGTAAAATAAGGTATCATCTGCAAAACTATGACAATGCACAAGCGCTATCGTTAAGTTGTCCACACAAATGAAAAAAAAAAAGGAAAAAGAAAACACACGGGTCCTGACGTTGATCCCTGTGGTCCACCTCTGGGACTGGATGCACCAGAAGGAGGATTACAAAGACTAGATATGAAACAATCCTCAGTGTGCCCATCATGTCCCCAAACAATAGAGAACAAAGCAGCTCTGCAGCTGTAAAACCACACGACTGTGACAGATGTAGGATTTGTTACAGAGACGTTATTAGAAACAGAAGCGTTCAAGCTATTTTTCTTTTAGAGCAAATTAAAACAAAAACTTGTTTATACCATTTATTACTCCACATTTTCCAGTTTGACTGAAGTTTTTAAGTGGAAGATTATTTGGGATGTTCTGGAAAGTGGAAGACAGGAATAAAAAATAAGAAAATTAGATAAAAGAAACAAAAACTAAATGAAAGTTTATCTACACAGTGTTTATTACTATTTCCTTTTTTTTCTTGAGGGTGTGTGACATTGAGAGAAGAAAAACGAAGAGATGCATTAGATTTCAAACACATTAGATTTTGTTAACTTTTCAACACTGTAACATATCACACTCACACATTAACATGCAGTAGTTTATCTTAAATACAAGAACACAAGGCCAGGTGATGAAGACGAGGAAGAATTCAAGCCAAAGAAAACAATAAGGTTGATCTCACCTTTAAGTGCCAACAGTGTCACCAGTGCAGCCAGTGCTATTAACCTCAAACAGAGCCGCTGGGATGCCATTTTGAACACGTTCAGAGTCTTTACAGAGCTGCTTAAAGGCAACAACTGTGCATAAACTGCTGCAACAACCAGAGGGAAGAGTGGGAGGCGACCCCAGACTTGCCAAGTGGAAACTGGCCTATGGCGGTGGAATGTGTTTTACCTCCCTGCCTACAGAAACAAGACTGCAACTTGGGAGCTTTTCCACTCTTAAATGTATTTTCATGTGTCCCAGGTACTTTTCCATCTTCACATACGTGTACAGCATGAGAAGTAGTGAGTAATAAAAAAAAAAGAAAAGAAATAATAAATAAAGATCATTTCCATTTTACTTTTCAAAACAAATAACAGCAGCAGAAATAAAGAGAAATATGATTTTACTGTCTGACTTGGTTCTATGCTAAACAAGTGTAAACTCTGCTAAATTATTTAAACTCAGTGTGTCAAAGGTGCCTCTGCAAGATTTACGACAGCTGTGTTTTTCTGACTCTACGCTCAAATACTTGAGAACCTCAATTACTTATTGTCTTGACAAGACGAGACACATGAGTGTTAAAGGGATTTAATTCAGGTTACGACTCAAGTGAACTGTCTCAAGTGAAATGTTTCTCTTTAATTGCATGCATTGCTTTATAATTTAAACCTATAAACTTCCTATTTAAAAATGCTGTCACACAGAAGAAAACAACTTTTCTAGACTTTATAAACTGATTTATGAAAATAAACTTGGACACAATTACAATTTAGCTTGTTTTCAGTTGTAGGAATTACTTTTTTAATATAATCGATGTTTTGTTTGTTTTTTTTGGGACTGTTGATGATTTTTATTTCTTTATTTTTATTGCAATACCACAAATATATATTCTGCCTTCCCATAAACCACAGTATCTATAAACTGTAAGTTTGCCAACATAAGCAATTTTTTTATGTTTAGTAATCGTGACCTTTGTAACACGATAAATAGACACATTATTGATATTTAATCCAGAAATTCCCATTTGACTTGGCTTGAACTGGTCATACAGTGAATATGTGTGTGTGTGTGTGTGTGTGTGTGTGTTTCCCTTATGTTGTGGGTTTATACACTTAGATCATGGGGAACCTGTTTCTCTAATGGATGCATAGAGCAGGTCCTCATTATGTAAAGAAAATAAATGAAGGTGAAGACGTGACTGAGGGTTTGGTTGAGGTTGAGGTTGGGGTCAGGTTCTGATAAAGGTTAGACAAGTTGTAGCAACAACTCTCTAGGGTTTCCAGGAAAGTCTCCAGTGAATGAATGGAAGTCAGTGAAATGTCCCCTGAAGTTATGGAAACACGACTCTGTGTGTGTGTGTGTGTGTGTGTGTGTGTGTGTGTGTGTGTTGGGGGCGTTTGGTTTGGATCTACAAACACAGTCTCAGTCTCTCACGAGCGGAGCAGGAATGCAGGAAACCAGAATCTGGCTGATGATTGTGCTGCTTTCATGATGGGAGAGTGAGGGACAAAAGACAGAGGGAGGAGGGTGAAAAAGATGGAGGCTTTGCCAAAAGCGGCTACATCCTCTTTATGAAGACTGTATTTCACCAGCTGAGCGCAGTCGCTCTCTCTTCTCTCTCTCTCTCAGAAACATAATTCAGGCCCACACACTCACACTTGGCGTCGAGAAAGAAGAGGTCAACTCCGTCTGAAGTGAATTTAAGTGAACAGGCGAAGTCGTGGCCGGTGCTGTGAAGCTCAGTGAAAAGAGTAAGACTCTGCTCTCAGCAGGCGTAGATACACATTTCCTCACAGAAGCAGTCGGCTGAGTCGTCGATTTCTACTCACGCTGAATCTTTATCAAAGGCTCATTGTCCTCAGGCGCATATTTTCCCAGATTGAAAACAAAAATACTAAAAAGGAAAAAAAGAAAAAGAAAAACAGATGTCTGAGTTTTATGAAACTTGAGCAAACACACTGTAATCGTCAGCCACAGAGACGATTGAAGTAAGAGAAGGAGAATGAAAAACACAAAGGTTTTTACAAAAACCTCCATCTGACATCTGGTTTGATCTTGTCTATTGGACTGTACACACACACACACACACACACACACACACACACACACACTCACTGAGATGGAAAGAACTGTGAAGCATCATCATGTTTGGACACAATGACTCAGTCGCAGTTATAAAGCTTCTTTATTTTTTTTTTTTTCTTTTCATTTGTTCACACCTCCGTGAAATCAGCATCTCAGCACCGTCGCTCTCCCGCAGCAAAGATAAAGCAGAATAAAAGTAAATCCTCTCTGTTGTTCTGGGATTTAAGAGATAGAAACATTGAACTTTGCTCCAAAAAAACTGTTTACTCTTTTGTTCATTCGCTCAGCGTCAAACTTTCTTTGTCTCTGTTTCTTTTCTGTCGTCTCTTCTCACTTGACTTGACGGTGTCAGTGTTGTGACCTGAGGTGGATTTAAGATGCTTAGACATTACGAACATAAACATAAAGACGCTTCACTCAAAAGATAAATCCAGATAAAATTAGAAACAAACCTCTGCTTCTTATTTCTTCTTCTTTTTTTTTTTTTTTTTGAATTGAAGTTTGCTCCAGAAAATGTTGCATTCATTAAAATAAAACATGTTCAATGCTTAAAGAAGAAAATACTTGTATATCTTCTGGTAGAAATGTTAACAGCTTGTAACTAGTAATTATATCTGTCATCTCAAGAAAGAAAAGTACGATTATACATTTGTTTCTTTTGTTTTCCACCTCTGAGCCTCCAGCTGTTAAACATCATTAAACCCGGTGAATTCATGTGTACGATGCTTTTTAAACAGTTTGTGCACAAGATGTCTAACAGAGAGTGATCTTTCTGTCTAATTGACTGCAAACATATCAAATGTGTAAAAGTAAAGGTTACCGCTTCAGTCATTTTCTGCACATTAGTTTAATTAGATTCAAAGAAGAGAAAAATTGATATATCTTGTTCAAAAAAAGGAAAAGGGTGAGAGCATCTGAATCAGTCATCTGAACATCACAACATCAGAGAGTTGAATCCTTCATGTGGTCGTTGTCTCTTCTCTGCTTCACTCCTCAGGTCCAGGTTCGGGGTCAGACTCGGGGCTGTCGTAACCCAGCTGGTTGGCGATGGGGAAGTGAGCCCAGAAGGTTCGAGCCAGGTCCCGCAACCCGTTGTCGGCCGCCTGAGCACGCAGCTCTTCCAGCCATCCGATAAAGTCAGACGACCACAAACCCCAGTAGGGTAAACTTCGTTTCTCCCTCCTGTCCAACCTCCCGCCGGCCGCCTCGCCCTCCTCTGCTCCTGTCAAAGAAGAGGACGGAGACAGAAAGAGGTGTGAACGTTGTTTCGTGCCTTGTCTGTCATTTTAGATTGATGGTATATCACCACGTCAAGTCCGTTCATCTGTCACGTTTGAGCTGCCGGCGTACCTGTAGGATGCAGGAATCCGAGCAGGAGAGAGCAGAGCAGAGCGGACACGAACAGAGCGTGCATACTTTCAACAACAATCTAAAAAAAATAAATAAATAAAGTCATACATTTGTAGCAGTTTCAGCAGGAGAAGTTGGTCCATCAGTGGATTCAGACACGTATAAAACATCATAGATACACTTGCATCTAAGGATCTCAGCTCCAGCACAGATTTCCTACCTGATCAGCTGCAGATTATATTCGTGGTCCTGCCCTTCGTCCGTCTCCCTCAGACTAATCTGAGGATGATGATGAAGAAAGAGAAGAAGAGAAAAAGGCAGACATGTTTGTTTTTCACATTTTGTCTCTCTCTTTACACCACACTGTCTCCAAAAACCTCTTTCACACCTCTCATGTCCGTTTGCTCAGTACGGTGGAATATAACGTCACATTTTCCAGCCACTAG
Organism: Polydactylus sextarius; assembly: GCA_016801845.1. Taxonomy (NCBI): domain Eukaryota; kingdom Metazoa; phylum Chordata; class Actinopteri; family Polynemidae; genus Polydactylus; species Polydactylus sextarius. Next base: position 4,431,780 of record CM028912.1, on the reverse strand, counting down.
AGTAAAAAAAAAAAAAAAAAAAAGTGTACTGATGTGTTGGTAAAGTTTAACTTTTTGTAAAACAAACTATAGATGATTGTGACAAGGTGAAATAAAAGGAGATGTCACATGAGGACCCAGCTGTTATACCTCTCAAATGCTCATTATTTCACTGCTATTAATACTGTATTTGGCCTCGAGCTGCAGAAGAAAAGAAACACACAGCAGACAATTTTCACACCTAGTGTCCAGACAGACTGTACCAACATTTAGCCGCAGGGTGTAAAGACAGTTGACAGTTTTTTTTTTTTTTTTTTATGACCATCGTTGTGTCTGCTCTGAGAGAGAGAGAGTTGTGTGGGGGTTGAGACTGAATCTTGTGCTGCGTCTCGGTAGAAAGTTACAGCACTTTTCACAGGAAGTGCTGCAACTGCGAATCTCCTGAAGGTAACTCAGATATTACAGTCTCATTGTCAACAGTCTCTCAATACTTTGTGAGAGATTTTCTTTTAGTTGAGTGTAAAAATAAAAAAGTTAGAAAAATTAAAAGTCTCCTTTTTTTCCAAGAAAGTTTCTGCCCAGAAAACCCCAGAAAACCCAGAAAACAATAACAACAAAAGAACCAGAATCTCGTCTTTATTCCATCTCCATCCCTCTCACTCTCTTGCTTTATTTCCTGTAATTTCTCCATCGTTCATCGTGTTACAAAGACATACAATGTCCAATGAATAAAAAAATAGGATCGATCGAACACAACGACACAATGAATTTAACACACACAGTCTTTAAAAACAGCAGCAACAAGAGAAGAGAATAAAACCCATTGAGAACAAAATTAACTGTTGAAGGATCGGACACGAAAAATATACTTTTACTTTGTTCAGTTTGGTACAGACACAGACTTTGGGACATGTTAATAAAAGTTACATTTCAGAATGAAGAGCGTGGAAGTTCACTTATTGATATAATAGATTGAGATAATAGATGTATGTGTTTGCCAGGAAAAGAGTCTATTTGCAGAAGTTTAGTTGATCCTGGCATGCAACAGTCAGTGATGGTGGCGTTCAGGTAAATCTTGTATCTACTGCATCAACGATATTTAAAACATGGTTCTTTCTGTGTGGAGTTTACATGTTCTCCCCGTGTCTGTGTGGTTTTCCTCCGGGAGCTGCCGTTTCCTCCCAACGCCAAAAACATGAACATATGAGGGGCAGGTGAACTGAGGATACTAAATTGCCCGTAGGTGTGGATGTGAATGGTTGTTTGTCCGTATGTGTGACCCGGAGACGAGCTGTGACCGTCCCGGGTGTGCGGGATAAAGTGGTAGGAAATGGATGCACGGATTATTATTTTGAAGTGGTTATAGTGGAATTAATTCTGAAAACTTCCAACTAATTACAGCACCAAGCGTGTCCATGTCTGTTTCATAAGCAAATTTTTTGTTTTTTTTTCATTCATGCCAACAGTTACTCTGTTAGTACGACTCTAAAAGAGTGAACTTTAACGTGAATAAACGTTTAAAATTTGATGCTTTAGGTGATCTGCTCTGTGCTCTGATAGTTTTCACTGCATGATTCTCATTCCTTCATCATAGTATTGGCGTCCAGACAGATGTATCTGTCATCTCTGATTGATTCAGATGTCCTTGCTGCACTCTGGGCACAGGATGTCATTACATCATTACTTTTTGTCATGACATTTTACAGTTGTGCCACTGGCGCTCATCAAAGGAAATGTATTTCCTGCCTCTGAGATCTGAGAGAGGAAAATTGAGTTCAAGTCAAAGTCTCTGTGAAACACACGCAAAAATTAACGATATTCAAATCCAGTGAGACTAATAATTAATGATTACCGCTAATTTGGGAGGTGCAGGAGTTCTCACACTTCTTGGCAGAAAGGTTGCAAAGTCGTCTCTAGAGGTAAACCTCTGGCCAGAGAGCTGCTGAAATGATCAAAGTTTAAGAAATAAAAAGGGAGTAAAGCTACTTTTCATTTCAAAGCTGAACTTGCGGGTTGAAGACCTCTGAATCGACGACTAGGAAAATAGTGTACAAACTCTCTCTCTCTCTCTCTCTCTCTCTCTCTCTCTATATATATATATATATATATATATATATATAGGAAATTTGGAGGAAATTGTGGGTGAACAACTCTGCTGCAGCCAGGTTCCTTCAGTAGAGAATAATGGAGCAGTGAAGTGATCATACGTGTTTACTCATTCATATTTGACAAAGTGTCTTGTGACAGACGAGATGGTGAAATTCCTTCTGTTTGCCTGCACAAAATGGATCCAAGCACAAAAATCCAGGCATGTTTTTCTTGCTCAGAAAAGACTGGACTGTTGTTCCAGCACAAACACAACAATTCACTATTATTTCTGTCAAAACAATCACGATGAACTCTCACCACTGCTCAGACTGCGTATCTAAAGCCACAGTACAGCCTGAGAGCTGATGTTTATGGTGTTTAATCGAGGACCCCGGCGTAAAATGGGCCACAGCTTTTGTAAAACATATGAATTAGTCTATTCACCATGGACATTTTCACACAAGCTCATGAATAAATTCAGTAATAAAATCAACTTGTATGGTTGCTTTTTAAAAGCCTCTTCACATTTGTGAGAATAAAGTAACTCAGAAAAATATAGAGGTGAATTTTCAGATCAAATCAAATTGGACGATATTTAATCCACGTTGGAGCTGTGACGGTGTCTGAGGTTGTGTGGGATCAGAGTGATAAATAGGTGCATCATCAGTATAAAACTTTACCTGAGGTGAGTTTTAATGATGCACATGGGACTGACAATAAAAAATCAACTCCTGCGCCACAGTTCATTGTAAGAGGAGAAAAATGTGTCGTCCAGTAAAGTTTATCCATGTGATTTTCTTAAAAATAGTTTTAGGAAAACGGTAGAAACCTGTGGCAGCGGTTTCCAAACTTCTCAACTCATCTATTGATCTTGTGTCTTTTTTGATTGGTAAATTATTTCATATGAAAAGCTGTTAAAGGATTTAAGATTCTTACATCATCATAGTAAATTAAATATTTGGGCTCTGGAGGATCTGTTGACTCAAACAAGACATTTGAAGACTGTCATGTTTTGTTGACATTTGAGGATTAAGTTATTAATTCGGAAAAATAACCTGCAGACAAGTTTATAATGAAAATACTACAATTAAATTAGACTAAATCAAATAAAGTGATTTTGTCAGATTTGTGAAAAAGCTACAGAGCATCTTCAGTCTTCTCCTTGACACGAGGATGAGTCTGGGGTTTAAAAAGACGTCGTTTGTGAATGTAAAGACCTTTCCACCAGTATAAGGGCAGGGGGCACCTTAATGTAAATGTCTGCTGCCGCTGAGCTTTTAACACATCCTGTAAGATGACAAGATAATAAGGCTTGACTAAGGTGCTGAGTAGTCTGAACAGAAGGAAATGTAAAGAGCATCACTGAAGAACCATTATGTTGTCAATACATCAACTGTACATCATTGTTCAAAGAGAAGCAGGTCTGAATTTAATGGCACCGTATGTTGAAGGGCTTTACAGTATATGTCCCAGCTGTCACAATATTTCACACCCACTTAGTGTAATCAGTTGCTTTTTTGTGCTTCTGAGGGGCTTCAACATGATGTGCTGTACTTTCAGGATAGTGTATTCCTCTTGTTGCTTCATCGTGTTTCAATGTGATTTTGATAAGTGCAATTTTTCCATAATGGGAAAAGATGCCGTGTGGTGGCAGATGAAGGGAGGTGATGGAGGATATTTCCACTTTTATGTCTATTGTTTCAGCTTCAATAAACACAAAGAGGAAATCAAATAGTGACAATATAAGGATTCAAATAATCACCCCATGGCTTTTTGGAACATCTTGCCTCCATCTGCTGTTTTTATGTTTTTGTACCATCACAGCCTTGAGTGGATAGAAGTAAAGTTTACAGTTTGATGTGTTGGTTTGACACTTTAAGAGAAAAAACTGCTTTAAAATTAAACTATGACGCTATTTATTAGTTTTGATTTATTTTTGTTGACAGGTAAGTGAAGGTAGGAGAAGAAAGAGGGAACGACGCGCAGCAAATGATCGTCACAGCCGGGATTCGAGCTGCCAAAGTGGTGCGTCCTAACCACTCAGCTATTCAGACGCTCCAACTGTTATTAGTTTTGATATTTTCCCAACATCCCCTGATTTCATTTTGTTGCTTTATATTTGCAGTTGAATATTATTTCTAAAAACACCTGAAGATTCACAAACAAGCTGAAATTGAATTTGAAAATTGATGTGACATGGCACTTTTTTTCTTTTTTAACTTTCCTGCTGTGTTGTTCGTGGGTGGAGTTGGATGGATCATTTTCTCCAACCTGAGACCAACCTGTACCAGGACTCTGAAAGGTATAAAAGACTGTTTTTGTGGCCTGTTTCTCTCATTTTTTTCCCCCCTTCCTTCAACTTGTGCCCAGCCTACACACCTCTCTGTGACTTTAGCCAGGAGGTAACAAACAAGGGTTTGTTTTTTAGGATCAAAACATTTTTAAATATCTCGGCTTTACGGGAACATTTATGACCTCTTGTATTTAAACGCTTGTCCATTAATTTGTCGGCATTTGACCTTTTGTGTAGTTTGCATACTTTTGTGTAGAGATGGTTTATTATGTAATTATGTCTAATTGAGTGTTTACATTTGCAAACACACTAACTATGAACTTGTTGTTGGCTGAAATAGGCCGAGTGGTGAACTGAGGATCACATCCATGGTTTCCTGGCAGTGGCTGTAGGTGTTTTCCAGTCACCAGCAGTTTCCAGTGAATTAACATCTGTATCTGCCTAAAGACTGTAAGTTGGATGGAGAAATCAGGTAGCTGGACTGTCATAGTAGGTGAGATTTACAGATGATGTTTTTTTTTTTTTTACTTTATTATGTGTCATATTTGTTGGGTGAAGAGACCAGTTTTGTTTGAGAATGTTTTTATTTCAGAGATTTGGTGTCGACACTGATGTTGTTTGAAGCTGCTGTCGACTGTATCACATCCACTTTTGTCTGAAACCACAGCTATGAATTTTCCACATCATCAGTTTCTTTAAAACTGAACAAATCTTTCAGAGGAACGAGAGATAAAACCACCTCAAAAAACTTCAATCAGGTCTAGTTGCTCAATCCACGTCAACTCTTCTGGATCTTGATTAATCTCACTTGTTATTTTATCTTTGATCTGGGTTTTAATATTTTATTTTTATTGGACCTGAAAAGAAGTAGATATTCGCCTCTATTTTGTTCTTTTCAAAGAATAAGGAACCAAACAGGACGAAGGTCAATTAAAATCTAATAAGCACATAATCCAATTATCCCATCAGGAAATTGGAGTCACTGGTAACAAACCAAACTGACTCTGTGCTTTATGTTTTTTTTTAATGTTAATGTCTCTTGCAGACTCACAATGTGGATACTGAAAAGGTGAACGCAGTCAGGTGACACTACAGGAAGCTCAACACTGCCATCACGTGGAAATATCAAGGTACTACAACTCATATTTTCAGTAACATCAATGCAAGGTTTGCACATTCTCCTTTTTGTGGTTAACTTTAAAAAATAAACCGTATCAAACATGTGATTTAGTCTAAAAGAGAACATCTGAACGAGTTAATCTAACGAGTAATGTTTTCATCTGGCTCGTCTGAATGTGTGGCACACTCAAACCACAGCACTTGTGTTTATGTTTCAGGCGTCGCTCTGACTTAGTGATATAAAAATCCCAACTGTTAGCAGCTCGGTGCAATCAAATCTGAGGCAGATGGTGCTTTAATCGTGACTGACGCAAATACAAACGTTCCTCTCAGGTGACCTCAAACCATCAGCCACACTCTGGTTTCACCAGCCGGTAGATAACATGTGCAGGGAGACAGAGAGAGAGAGAGAGAGAGATGTTTTCCAGACAGGACTCAAGTCACCCTGAGGGTTTTTTATTTTTTGATGGCCGACTGAGTTTGTACACAGTCTTACAATGAATTCACGGATCAGGAAAACAGGCAAAAATGTCCTGATGCTTTCACAGCAAAAGTATAGGCTGTAAAAAAAATAAAGGAAAGTTGCTGATATCGAAGAACATATATCACCTGTTAAATCTGAATTGTATTTTAATTGTTACATGTAATTTGTAAGTTGTAAAACCTTATTTTCATTGTGAATCAAAAGCTTAAAAGGACAAATTTCAAACTACAGTAATAATAAAACCGTCATATGAATCAGTCCAGCTCTTCTGAAGATATAAAACAAATAAAATCGTCCTTCAGACATGAATTTAACTCGTTTCCTACAAGCTACAGCACATGATCAAAGAAAGAGAGGGTGGAAAGATACTGAACATCTGTACTTAAGCAGAAGTATCTATTGTTACATGAATGAAATATTACTCAACTACAAATACAAGTACTGCTGTAAAAACATATTCACTACTATTCTACTACTACTACTCTTCAACTACTCTCAAAACACAACTCAAAACACTGTGTCTCAAAACACAACTATATGGTTATATGGATTAATTGTGTTCAAAGCAAATACAAATATTATAAAATTCTCATCAAAATCTCTCACCAGTTGCTCGTGAGACACATTTAGTTGCAGTTGCCAACGTCTCATCCAGTAACTTTAACCTTGTTTACTTGTTGAGACCTTGTTTGTTGTTTGTTGTTTTCTTAACACACTTATCATATGATCACATATCACTGATCATATGGTTCAACTTGGATCTTTTTTTTTTTTCATCTGTGCTTCACTGGCCTGTTTTCAATCTATTGATAACCTCACTGGCTGTAACAATGTATCCATGTGTTGCCGTGGAAACCAGATGAGTCTTCTAGTTCCATGGATATGTTAATGTGATAAAGACGTTGATTTATTGTTACATGTCATTGATTTTGTGAGACCAGGTAATATTGTACTTAATTACAGTAATTTGAGTTAATTGGCCATTTTTATATCTGCATCACGACGTAAACAACAACAATATAGAAGCAGTAAGTGATATTAATCCAGGAGGGTCGGTGGCAGCTCTGTGTGTTTGTGTGATGACAGATCCAGGTTACAGCTACAGCTCAGGTGGTGAAGTGTGTCGGCTATTAAATGTTGCATTGGTCGTCGCCAGCGATGCATCTGAGGCTCCTCCATGTGTGACCGTGTCCTTGAGGAGGAAACCGAGCTCAGAGATGCTCCTGTTATTTCTTTATAATGACTGGAACAAAAGTGTCAAATAAATCAATACGATGATTATATGAAACTACGGCTTTTAACAAACTGTTGTTGATGAAAAACACACTTCAGCTTTAATATTCTTCAAAAAATTTTATTGAACAAAAGTATTTCAATTCTCATCACGTTGTCGGTGATACAGTACCATAGTTGGATCTTAACGATTCATATATGCACCTCATCTTATTTTGAATATATACATACAGTGGAGACAAGAATTAAATAACAATGCTCAATAACATTCAGATATATCATATAAAAGCTGAGGACCCCATGATCAACACTTCCATTGGTAAACAAATGCACATAGCAAAAGAAAAAAAAAAAAAGGAGGAGGAACAACAACATGTTTGGTAGGACTAGAATTACTCTAAACCAGATGACATTAATTAACATTTTTGGTTTCTTAACAGTGAAAACTGACCGTTATTAAGAAGTGACCGTTCGTTAGGCTCCGCCCACCTCAGCTACAGCTGCTTCCTGTCCAACGTTTCCTCGTACAGTTTAGATATTTACCGCCGGAAACGATGGGTTCTTGATGTTTTTAGGAGCAGACGTCGACGTGAGCAGGTTTTTACAACAACGAAGAAACAGCTTTAACAAACAGTCAGTACTTGTTCTTGGATTGGCTTCTTTAACTAGTGAAATAAGTATTTTCAAATCATGTGATTCATCAGTGAAGAACTTAGGCCCACCCCTTCCTCGTTACTTAACTTCTGGGGTCTTCGTAAAAATCAATAAGTTGTATAGATTTAGATTTATGTGTAAATGTGTAAAACTTTTTTTCCTGCAGGATTCTCTGTAATCACAAGATATAAATATCTTTGACAAATACTACATCAGGAAGTACTTTTTTCTTCTTTTTTCTTACTGCATTCATTCACAGGAGCTGGATACTCAACTAGGTGTTACCAAAAAAAAAAAAAAAAGTTTGTTATTATTCTTCAGTCAGTATCCTCATGGTAGCTACAGACACATACTGGAGAACATGTTCAATGTGACACAATATAAAGCATGAGCATAGAGCTATGAATGAATGCCAAGTATGGTGAGTGCAGTGCAGACCTGGAGCCAGTAGTATGGGTACAGGGTGGCACATTTGGTTACATTGATAAACATTCAAACTCTACAGGAATTCAGAGTTCTCCCCTATTGCATTAACGCTTCCCTCTTCCCCTCCCGCCCCCCCGACTGCTTTGTGTTACGCAAAATTATTGTGTCTAGATTTTTCGACGACGTCACAAATAATGAGTGAGTCTGTGGAAACAGAAACGAGAAGGAAAAACAGAGAGACACAGGTTGTAACGGGGAGAGAAATCATGTAGAGGAATGGTGGAAAAATTAGGAGGAAAAAAAAAAAAAAAACAAGGCAAGAAAGTGATTCTGGTCACTTTGTGAAGTCACTGAATAAAAGACGAGCGATGATTCAAAGGGATTCTGAGGGATTTAAATTAGCATTGAAAAAAAAATAACAGAGGAACAAGCATTAAAAAAAACAAAAACAACAACAACAAATGATCAAAATAAAACGATGGCCAGCGATTTGACAGGACAACACTGGAGTAAGGTCCCTCAGAGGTCTGAATCCTCTTCGAACTGTTAAACGTTTGTCCTTCTGTGTGGATTAAGAGCAATGGTGTAACCTACAATGTGCAATGTGTGTTAGTAAGTGGACTTTATGTATGACATCAGAAGAGGGACAGAGACAGACAGAGAGAGAGTGTAACCCCCCAACAAGGCCTCAGACGTTGGGTTAGCAACAGGTGTGGTCACTGCATGTTGGCACATCCGCAGGATAAGAGGCTTCTCGCGCACCGTGTGCTGCATGTGGAGGATGCGTGCGGCCGTTGTACACGCTGTCAATAGTGCACAGTCATGGGGTTAAACTGCTCGGCTGCGGAGCTAGAAAGAGTTTTACCTGGTCGCCGCGAGAAGGCGACAAATAATAAAACTTAAAGAGGAGTGACTGAGGATCTGGATGTGGTTCAGACGCCACAGAGAGAGAGAGACAGTGGATTCAGAGCTAAGGCTTGAGTTAAGACAGTTAGGGAGTAGTGACATAGTATTTATCTGTGAGTATGAGTGTGTGTGTGTGTGTGAGAGAGAGAGAGAGAGAAAGAGAGAGAGATATCCAGTGTAGGTGTGAGGGACGTGTGAATCACAGCAGCGCTTTGACCAGGTACAGCTTCTCTCCATGTTCGCTGGTGAAGATGGGGGCTTTCTTGTAGTGCTCCACTAGTTCGTCCATGGAGTTGAACCTGCGCTGGCCGATACAGTACACTCCCTCTGACAGCTGCACTTTAAAGTGCTTATTCTTCCCCACTGCCTTCAGAGACACGGAGAAATCACTGGGCTGGAACGTGAAAATAAAGAGACAGAGAGAGAGAAAGAGTTGTTGAAACGGTTGAAAATGAAAAAAAAAAACAAAAAAAAACATAAGAGGCAGAAAAACAAAGTGGGTGAAATTTTAAAATAAGATGTTTTGTACCAGCAGGGGGCAGTATATTCATACATTTAAAAATCTGAGCCACATTTATTCGACTGAATTTTGCTCAGAAGTAAAAGATTAACCTTTACTTGTGATTTTAAACTTGAGAATGAAAGTTTTTATATGATATTATTAGATTTATCAACAATAATAATGAACATGGCTCCATTATTATTATTATTATTATTATTATTATTATTTGAGGCTGTTTCTTTTTAGCCTCTAAAATAATTAACTGATTTGATTCTGTTAAGCTGCTTTTATTTTTAAATTCATTTTGATTAATTTGTTTTAATAAAACCTCAATGTCTTCACTCGTCATTGTGCATTAAATTCTCATAATTACATGTTTTCTCTGATGCTTCTCAACAGCTTTTCTTTTTGTTTCAACACCACAATGTAGCTTGTTTGTTTCATGTCTTAATTGCTTTATGTGATTAATATTTTGCAGGAATTATAAACAGATTTAGGCAGTTAGTCTTTCAAAACAAGACATAACATGACGTCCCTTTGCTCTGCAGCAAACTAATCCACGTGTCTGATTGTTACACAGTTTGTGGTAAACATGACTCGGGTAATGAATGTGTAATGTAGTGATTAAAACCTAACATGACTATTTATCAAACTTCTTTTCTGCCCAACATGACTTCACCACCACCGACTCACCGATGACTCGCTGTCTCGTATGAGGAAGTCGCCCTCCTCTCCTCTCTCGTTGAGGATACACTCGGCCTGGTGTCTGGTGGTGTTGCCGTAGTACCAGTCCCTCCCAGCAAACTTTCCTGAGCGTGCCGGTGCCACGAGTCGGTTCTGCGGGGATCCCGAAGTGGACGTGGACGAGGGCGGGCCGGGTCGCTCGTCCAGCACCATCACATAGTTTTTAGGTACCAGACCCACCATGCCACGCGAGTTTTTACACCTCCACCACTCCGGGTCGTTCTCGGGCTTCTCCACCACCTCCATGACCTCTCCCTTCTCAAAGTTCAGCTCCTCGTCCGTTACGGAGCTGAAGGGGTAGAGCGTTTGAACCAGGTGGAGCACGGCGCCGCGGCCTCCTGCGCGCCCGTTGGCCAACAAAGTCCCTTGAGAGCCTCCTTGGTAGCCTCGCGACGAATCTCCCTCTCCTCTGTCGTCTGCTCCTCCGAGCTCCTCCTGGACGTAATTGGAGGGAAACCATCCGACTCGGCCGGCCTGGCTGCCTCGCCACCAGCCATCGCTACACTTCTCCATCACCACGACCCTGGATCCTTTAACCAGGGTCAGTTCGTCTTCCCTCTCTGCTGTGTAGGCAAACTTGACCACGGCGGGGATGTTGAGGTCGTAGATTCTCTCCGCTGCTCCTCCTCCTCCTCCTCCACCCCCGCTGCCGTTGGAGGGGTACTCTGTGTCTGAGCCTGGCGTTGGCGAGGCATCACGGTGGCTCGGCTTCCTCTTGGTTTTTCCCAAACCTGCAACAAGAGAAACACAAGGAAACGGTAACAAATTAGAGTTTGTATAAAGTCACACTAGAGTAGAAGTACAGACACTAGAGTAGAAGTACAGACACTAGAGTAGAAGAACAGACACTAGAGTAGAAATACAGATACTCGACCAACAAATAACTTTGGTAGAAGTTCAAGTCAGCGACCGGAATGATACTCAAGTAAAAGTCTTAAAGTATCTAGTATTTACTGTACTTAGGTATGACAAGTCATCTATAATTAAATGTATTTAAGAACTGAAAGTAAAAGTATAAGTACATGTTAATAAAATCAGAAGAATATTATGAAGACTCAATGTCTTGAGTCTGAACTAAAATACTAAAGTTGTTGTTTTTTCCCAAAAGTTTTTAGTTTCTCCATCATCCACCTTTAAGATGGAGTCTACATCAACCCTCAGACATGGTTTTGATCGTCTAAACAGATTTAAACAGACTAAACAAACTTAGAAACAACACTGTCATTGAAAATGTATTAAAAGTAAAAGTATGTCAGTACGTCATTATGTAAAACTGAAAGTTCATCAAAAAACAAAACTCAAGTAAAGTAGAAATACTCCATAAACATAGTGATGATACATAGATACAGAGCAAATTGATTTGGATTTGTGTTTGTCTTCACTTGACGTAAATCCATTATTGATTCTCTTTTCCTGATTTCTGAGGGAAATCTCTGGGTTTCTAGCTGCTGAGTCTGCATTTTAGAGTGGAAAGTAGTGAACAATAGTTTTTTAAAAAGCCGCCGTCTGTGTCTGCAAAACGACGACGACAACAAAAGGTGATAGTGAAACAAAACACCACAGCTGCCGGCTGTAAAATCAAAACAAAACAAAGGGCTGAAAGACACTAAAACGGCGCCATGGTGCTGAAGCGACACTGCAAAGTTCAGTCAGAAATGTTTATTCTAGAAGCTTTAAGCTTTAAATGTAAAGCACAGAAGTTTCTGAATCATTGTAATAAAGTAGTAGAGAGAGGATGTGATGACTGGAAGCAGGTTTTTAAAATGCAGGGAGAGGCCGGAGATCCACCGGGACGGGAGGCAGTTTAGGTCAGCAGGACACTAATTGAAGCTGCAAGTTGCACTCACGAGTCCTGAGAGGCAAAGAAAAAAAAAAAACCACTACTGTACAAGTAAAGGATACAGAATCTCCTTCAGCGGTTGAGGACAGATCGATACTCCTGATAACAGAATTAACACAGAGGTGCAACCATCTGCTCGCTCCGTGTTCGTTTTACCGAAAACCAATGAAAATCAAAGCTCATTATCTACTTGGTATTCTGTTGACACCGTCTACACACATCTATACACACGTCTATACTAAATCAAAAAGCTGAAAATAGGTGGTGTAGACAGGGAATGAAAAGTGGAGCAGGCACCATGGGCTGGATAATGACAGGCACATCCTGGATCAAAGTCAGCCCCCTGTCTTACCTGTCTCTGACTTTTCCATTCATGTTACTTTCAAAGACGACTCTTTAAACACGTGTTTGCACACTTCAGATAAAACCATAAGTTTTCAAAAGTCTCTCAGCTGAACGTAACCGAGGAGGTCTCCGTTTTTTTTTTTTCCTGTTAAAATAATAATGATACACTCTGCGGTTGACAACATTTAAACAGTTTACTTGACAGCTGAGGCTGGTGTCAGCATGTGCTCATGTGTGCCACTAATGACTGAAGGGAGTTTCTTGACAGCTAATCATCCAGTTTGTGCCACACAGTCTGCTGAAATGCCACAAAAAATGTCACTGCTGAATAGTACATTTGCATTGTTTGGAAAATTGCTGGGTTCACACCGAGTAGCATGAAACTTGTTGGCAGAAAGAGGAGGAAGAGGAGGAGGGAGATGGGGATGAGGATGAGGAGGAAGAGGAGGAGAGTAGTGAAGAAAGACAAGAGGTCCCTTGGCAGCTGTTTCTCACACAAACAGTAGACCAAACACATCAGAGGCCACAGCTGACAAAAATGCCAAGAAGAGGGATGAGACAGGAATAACAAGCAGATCATGTTTATGGAAAGCAGCGTGTATCCTACAGATCTGATCGCTGCGTGTGTGTGTGTGTGTGTGTATGTGCAGTAGAGGTTTCCATATCTGATGGCTGTGAGCCAAAGACAAACGCTGACACTTGGGTCTACTGAAGGTGGTCCCTGAAGAAAAATTAAATACTGTCACTGCCACGGGGTTGAGAGAGGAGAGATACACGAGAGAGCAGCAAACTCTCTTTTCCTTTGGGCAAAAAAAAAAAAAAAAACATAACACTTTAATGCACACACGCAAAAACACACACACACCTTTCTTCTTCACTCATTTCCACTTCAAGGCTCTGGCCTGCTGGTTATAGCAGCAGTGGGCTATATTCTCTCCTCCCACACATTCACTCCCAACTTTCACCTACCTCTTCATCTTGTGGAGGAAGACTAGACTTTCACACCCAGAGGACTTCGACTGAGAGGGAAGTGAATTGATGAAAGCGTCCGTGACTGCGCGTTGCAACGTATTGCTTCACTCTCCGGCTTATGTACAGTGGAGGGCGACGTCAAAGTTACTGTATTAAAACCACAGTGCACATAATAGAGCGAAGCACCGGGAGGTTAAAGAGGGTCTGACAGGTGAGAGAGAAACCTAAGATCAGAGCTGGAAAGAGGAAGAACTGATCTTTACAGTGATTTACAACAAAGTCTTTTAATGCGCAACATCCACTGCAACAAAGAAGTTAAAGGCATCACTGCCTGTGTTCATCTCTCTCACACAAACACAAACACTTTGCTTAGACACTCTGATTTATTTACTTATTAAATCGCAGGTGCCGGGTCTTTCTGTCCCACTTTAACCTCTGCACACCTCCCACACGTAATTTAAGAGCGTGCAGTAATGAGGAGAGAGAAGAAAAAAAAGCACAACCTGGACTTTAAATGAAGCATTAGCGCCGCGTCAGCGAGTGTTGTGATTTAACAGAGAACTTCGCAGATGAGATACGTGACCACTCAAATAAACCGTGAAAACACTGATGCTCCGATCGCAATATCCCACGAGAGCCAGAGGGTTTTAACTAAGAGTGTGTAAAAAAAAAAAAAAAACAGTAAGTCCTGCCAAAAGGCTGAGGGAGATGAATTAAAATATCAGTCAGTGAGATCTGTTCTTAAATTGGAATAAATAAATACACAAAAGCAGCAGCTTACAAACAAATTATGGTTCAAATTAATACATTTTTACTTAATAAAACTGTTTAGACAACAAGACACACGAGCAATGATTTCTCTAAACCTTAAACTATAACATCAACATCTGCACAGGTAACGTCACAACGTATAAACGCCGTTCGGTTCAGTGAGGTCGTGCATTAGCATTAGCATTAGCATTGACATTAGCACAGCTGTGTTTTGAGCTAAACGCTTACATCAGCACGCCGACATGCTCATCGTGATAATGGCAACATGCTGATGTTAACATTTCTTAAGTTTCCCACGCTCAGACCTACCTTAGCGTCTCAGCATGCTAATATTTACTAATTAGCTGAGCTCAGCTGAGACTGATGGGAATATTATTCATTTTACAGATATTTGTTCATACATCTGTTTGGTGTCAGATAAAAAAAAAAAAAAAAAAGTAGGATTTTACAATTTCTCCTAAGGGAAAGATGAATGTCTACACACAATTTCATAATAATCCATCAAACTGTTGTTGAGACATTTTTTAAACCGAGGAATCGGAGTCTGGATCGAAGTGGTAGCTCAACTAAAAACCACGGGAAGGAAGTTTGACGTCTAAGACAAAAGGTCACATGCTGGAATCAAGTTGTGGATGTTTTATAAGTTTTATATCTTAAAGCTTCATCTCAGACCACAAGGCCAAACAGAACAAATCCCCCAGTACCTGCCAGGATCTACAGCCCATTTACAGAAAGAGGATTTTGGAGGCTGGAGCTGAAATCTAAGCCTCGTTAGGAGCTTTCAGACTCGACTACAACAGACCACACATCGTGGTTCTCCGTACAGCCGCATGTTTTTGCAGCTTATTCCGAGCTGGGAATGGGTATATTTTGCTGAGCTCTTAGAAAAATTATGTTCATTAGAATAGACCGAGTATAATGGACCGCAGATATGCAACACTTTGACACGGGGATGGGACTAAGTGCTTTACACAACCTCTTTCCACCGACGCGCGTATGCAATATTTCTTCCCCCCAAATGAGCGCAGGCCCAGTTTCAGCAATGAGCAGGACCTCTGCTGAATTCTTTCACCCCTCACTGTTTTTATTTCCTGTGAGAGGAAACTGGGACACAAAGCAGCACGCAGCCATTTACAATTCAATTCAATTCTGCCTGGATGGATGTCGATAATAAAACCACATTAAAGTGCTGTAAATGAGGAGGAAAAACTGGAGATAACACTAATCACAAGAGTATCTGCAAGATCCATAACCGCAATGTCAACCCACTGAAGAGGAGGAAAAGACAGAAGGAAAAAAAAAAGAGCAAGAGCCACAGACGAGAGAGAGCGGGTGAAGTCATCACGCTCTCAGCCAATCAGATTCACTATTCGAGTGTGTGAGTAAGTTCCATTAGCCCCTGACCTCACCTATTGCTCATCACCTCATCGTGAAAATGTTCTCGCCTACTGGATTTGCTCAGGCTTTTAACACTAAAGAGCTACTGGCTGGAAGCAAACTACTTAGACAGAAATGGAACTAGGCCATAATGTTGTAGTCAATATGTAACATAGTCGAGCTCAGAGAGGTAATCCATCACTGCTGTACAACCATTAGGCTGCTGATTTCTCCACTAATCAATCTGCTGATCATAGAGAAGCAGAGACTGACAGTGACAAGAGATGAGAACAGTGTTACAAGCGAGCGGGTGAAGAGGAGATACATGTCGTCTCTGAACACAATGAACCCTGGTCAGGGTGACAGTGTCAGGCTGTGCCACGCTGGCCCATATAAAGCCTCAGAGTTTCCCTGAGGGTTCGTATCCACAAGGCTGAGGAATCAACGCATCACACCCGACTCCCTTCATCTGCCTCTCTACCCCCACCCATCCCCCAAAATCTAAATATGGCTGCCTTTCAGGGCCACTCGGCTACTATTTTTATCACAATTGCACTTCTTGATCACTCTGTCTTGCTTGAATTTCCACAAGATATTTCTATTTCCTCTCTCTCTCTCTCTCTTTCCACCATCCAGACAAAAGTGTCATAACAGATTCATTTCAGCGCCGCTCTGCCTCCTGCTCTTTGTCTGCTGTAAGAAAGTAGAGCAAAGCTCATCATTTTTAGATAAATTCCTAAATTCTTGACTTGAGCCATATACCAACACATTCCCCTCCCGGTTCGGCACGAATCTGGCGCCGTCTTATTTAGTCGAGGCTGCTTCTTTCTGGCCGTTACATCCGTGGCATCTGTGCTCTACGGATGCACCGGCGCAGCGGGCGATTAGTGGCTTCAATAGCTCCAATCATTCCGTGCCCTTATCTCCAAATTCCAAAATCTATGAAAAATAAATTAGATTACATGTCTTACTATCAGTCATAATAAATGAAACCAATTTTGCGACGCCGGGGTTTTATATGACAGGATTTGTATTGAAGTTGTAGTTGAAAGCTGCAGCAAAGGCTTAAATATCAAAAAAAAAAAAAAATCAAAATACCAACATGAGACATAATCGTGTTGGGAAAAGGTTAAAGCGGCTGCTTGGTGACACGTGGAAGAGCTTGAACGTCTCACACACACACACAAACACTGTCTCACTATAACAAACTGAGGCTTTATGCTCATTGTTGTCTTGAAACTCCATCGCTTACACATTTAAATCTACTCTCTTGTTTACTGTTACATTAACTACAAGTATAGACTGTGCACCTGCATGTTCGGTCTAATCTACCGATATATTAGTAAGATAAAGAACAATCTGTCAGCGTCTTTATTCAGTTAATAGTTTCCTAATTGAGGCTCAGTGATAAAAGTCTCCTATTTTTACACTTGCATTTGATGTTTTTATCTGAAATTACATCCTGAAGCTGATTTACTGACGGACACAGACAGATCTTGTCCTTAATGTTCTTCAATAGCAGTGTGTAAGAGGAACCTTTCTAAATGACACTGGGAGAATATGAAACCTATTTCTTTGATGTAATGTTTTAAACTTTATTGAGCCAAATTATTTTTATAGCCGGCTATAAAAGAAGTGAAAGTCCGCTCTCTTTTCAAGCTGTTCTTGTCTGTCATGTTTTTTTTTTTTTTTTCCCAATTTGAGAAAAACATAAATAACTCTTGGTGATATAATCCCACAGACTATACGTACATACAGTCCCTCTCTTATGTTGGTAGCAACGGCCACAGACTCAATGTTTTCCAATCTATTCAAGTCATGACTGAGCACAGTGAGAGACAGTGTGCTGACAGCTGAGAGCGATGGCCAACTCGCCAGGATCCCTGGAGTGCACGGTGACAGCTCCCAGTGAGGACAGAGACACAGTGAAGGGATCAGTTTACTTCGGACTAACACACCAGCACACACACACACACACAGACACAAACCAACCACTGTGTGAGACCACGTCATTTCGCCGGAGAGACCCACGCTGAACCTAATCTACCAACACTGATGGTTTGTTGACTTCTTACCCAGCGTGTCTTTGATGTTCTTCACCAGCGAGCCTTTCTTCAGGCTGTTCTTTCGTTCCACGTAGTTCGATGGCACATAACCCGTTTGGTTGGAGGCGTTGCGGACGCGCCACCAGGTTTTAGAGTCGTCCAGGAGATAGAGACGCTCGTTTTTACGGATGTCAAGTTCCTGGTCCTGCTGGGCCGTGTAGTCCCACTTGGCTACAACAATCACCTCCTCTGTCATCTTTCATGGAGTCCCCCTGTGGAGGAGGAGGAGGAGAGAAGGACAAGTGGAGTGAGTCAAAGTAAACAACCTCACAGAGGTAAACAATAACAAATATAAACACATTTTCAACTGGCCACCAGGAGGCAGATAGGTTGATCGCGGGTATCAGAATGGATTAATGATTAATTAATTACGTGGAAGTTGGAAGTTCTGTGTTTGACTGTTAATGATTGGATCCATTAGCTGACTCACATTTTAAAGAATCAAAACCACAAAGTTGCTCTTTGGTTTGTTTTCACTGAGGATTTGTTGTTATCGATGACACTGGTACAACACAATACATAAAATATAACTCGATATACGTATCATTGTTTCAAATACAGGCTGCTGGTAATTTTGAAAAGTGTGTGTGTGTGAACTCTCAGTGCTGCTGTGACAAGTGACAAGTCATTACAAAAAATAATCCATATCCATCCATGCACACATTTTTAAACCGCTTATCCCAGCTCACATTTGGCATTAGAAAGGATACACAGTGGACAGTTTATCACACGGCCAAAATTACATAACCAAACCAAATATGAGTTTAAGGTTAGTGGTAATACTTAGTATCTTGACTTTGTGCTAAAACTGATAATTCCTTGGATGACGATTACGGTTAAATCCCTAATTGCTGACGACACGATCAGGACTCTGAGGAGGAGTATCTGAGGCGGAGTTCAGATGAAAACTTAATAAAGCGTTTTAATAAAGTCTCAGGACTGTAGCAGTCAGTGTTGTTGCTATAAAATGCAACATTCAGCCAAAAACGTCACATCCGAGAGGATGTCTTCGGTAAAGAGCAGCACAAACACAAAAAATCAATTTATGTGCTCATTCGGCATGCTTTCTATTTCTTATACACACACACACACACACACACACACAAAGCCCTGCCTATTAGGTTTTGAGACAGACAGCGAGCAATTGCATGCTCTACTTCACCGAGCCATAGGTGAGGTGATTGGACATGGCTTTGCTGCAGGACCACCTAAACAGCTGACAAATTACATGCATCTGTTTGGGGGGGGATGATTATTTAGAAATATGCATGAAAGGATTGGTGAAAAGTCTGATGCGATTTAGTTTATTCCTGTTCTGTGAAAACCTTTTCTTGTGATAAAAGGCGTCTCATGGAATGAGAATCATCCGAGCAATCCGGTTTATATTTAGCTCAACGCCACGTTAAGAGTCTGCAGCTGGAAACAAGATCACCGCGGAAAAAACCAAGGACACAAACCTGTGCAGATAAACAAATATATATATATCTATATATATATATATATATATATAGATATATAATGAACACACGTAGTGTAAAGTTGATTTTTTTATTGTTAATCAACTGAAACTGTTTCATATCTAATCTAAAATCAGTAACTGTTGTTTGATGCTCTGCTCTGAACCAAAACTGACTGTGACTTAACCTATTTTTTTCCTTTTAAATCGAGCTGTTCGATAACAGTTTGAGTCATTTATAGATATAGATATATTACTGAGTGAAAACCCACGTCGAGTCAATCACAGGTCAACGGTTCTGACAGCGGTGCACGTGGGTGACTATTTTTCCAAACTACACATTAGAATAATAGAATAATAATAAAAGCAGCTCACATTCAAGAAGCAGGATGATTCTTAAACTCTCTTTCTCGTTCTGTCGTTTTACTACGGTTTATTCTTTGAGACTGCAGAGCACAGATAAAGTGCAGCCACGAGAGAGTAATGACTCATGGGAAGTGTAGCTGCACAAATTAGAGAATATAAAAAGATTCCATTACTGGTGGAAAGATTGATATCGAGTGTGTGTGTGTAGGCTACATTTTATGAAATACAAATGGAAACGACTTAAAGTGGCTGGGTGTTTTTTTTTTTCAACTTGCGTGTATTTAATTCGACTTCAATTACACCACAACCATAGAGACAGTGCAGCCATTATCGAATGCATTCTTACAGTTACAGTCGACACCAAAAAAAAAAAAGGCAGATTGTGTGTCAGTAATAGCGGATTTCTATCGCTACCACATGTCAAACTCAAACGCAACAGTTTGTAAAAGCATTGCACTTATGAATGTGCCTCTGCTTGCCGTCACTAAAGCTGTCAAACTGGATTTCTTCACAGGCCAGGACAGGGACAGGAGGCAGAGGAGGAGGAGGAGGAGGTGGTGTTGGATGTGCTTGCACAACACTGAGAGTTTTATGTCAAGTTCAACATAAGTTAAGTGACTCAAATTTCTAGGATTTAACAAATGTTGTTTACTGCAGCCACAAAAAAGGAAGATGGAGGGGTCAGTTTCTCGTTCAGGAAGCTGTTATTCTTTAGAGAGCGCAGGAAATAGAAATGGAAGGGCAGATTTACGACAAGTTGAGGGATGGTGACGTCAACTCCTCCGGAGACGGGAGGTATGTGAGCATGCTGCGGCCTCGATCCACCTCAGGCTACAGCTGTTGGATTAGACCGAGCTACTTCCCTCTCATGTCATTGTCTTTATTCCTCCTTGTTGTGGATGAACAGATCAGGAAATCAGACGAAGCGTGTTATAGGAAATATTATTCATGGTATTTGAGATACTGGAATAATAAAGCACATCAGAAGCTGGCTTGAATCATGAATCATAAGAAATATTTCACTTAATTTTAAGAGAAAACTTCCAAACTTGATGTAGGTTACAGTTTGTTTCAACTTCCTGTTTCTGATGCCTCAGAAAAAAAAAAAAAATCCCCACATTCAGGTGTTGAAATAAGCGTGACCACGATTATGTCATGATTCCTTAGAAAGATTACAGACAAAAGATGCATTTAAGTCGTCAGACATCTCAGAGTTTATTAATTAATTAAGAAAATAATTTATATTGATTCATTTGGTTCTATTGATGCCAAAAACAACACAGCCTGATTAAATCTATACAAAAAAAAAAAAAAATGGCTGTGGGAGCGAACAGAGAATAAACCCGTCTGCTGTCTCTTCACCTTGGTGTCATTTCTTTCCATTTGCGACTCAATGTAAACTGGCAGAACGTCGCCTTTTTCCTCCCGTCCCAACACGAGCACGCTGCCTCCCCTCATCCATGGTACCAATTTCTCTGTCGCCTTGACAACCTTGCTCATTAGTTGGAGTGATGGGATCGCCACTCCAAGTCGAGCCGATCCGCCTCTGTGGGCAATCGTGTTTGTCAGAGCGGCAGCTATACCATCACTCATTCAGACGCCTGCGAACGTACCACCAACCTCTCGACATGCCAGTGAAAATCTGGGAGGCCGGTTGATGTAGAAACCAACCCGAAAGGCTTGTTTTTTTGTTTGTTTTTTTCAATCATTTGTGATTCAAACAACTGGATAAAACCTAAACAGGACATCTAATGAGGCATTAACACAATTTCTTTGATATGTTTAATAAACAGACAGGTGGTTTCACAAAAGCTGCTTTTCCCAGCGAGAGCGCAAACAAACGAACACAACTGAACAGAAAACAAACAGATTTGGAAGGTGGGGGGAGCTCATGCTCCCTGTGACCCCCCCATTCCTCTGCTGAGAGTTAAAAGAGAGAAAGATGAGCGACAAGCTGCTGAGCTGGGCTTCACCACCACTTCACAACTCCCTTCAGTGAGGGGGGGGGTGGGGGCGAGCTCCGAGGCTCTTTCAACACCACACAAAGAGAAAGGGAAAGTAAAAGAGGATTATAAAAAAAGAGGGGATGTTTTAAAAAAAAAACGTCTGGCAGAGCTTTCTGTGTTTGGCATTCAGGTCAAAGACAGCCAGGACTCATCCAATGGGAGACTATTTCCACCCCCACCCCCTCCTCCCCTCTCCACTCCACAATGTTTGCAGTAGTTGCTTCTCACAGGAAGGAGGAGGACAGGCTTTTTACTCCCTACTGACAATCAGGGTCTGAGGCATTTTTGGAGTGAGCTACACTGAAACTGAAAACATGAGGAAACCAGACTCCTCGTTACGACCGCTGTGGACAAGGTCCTGTGATTTTTAACAGGCGTGATCTTCTCCTCCTGTATGATTTGTTTCTAACAAAGAGGAAAAATACAGACTGAAGCAGAGTTAGATGCTTTTCACATGCTCTCAATGTTAACAATGTTTTCCACATATTGCTGCTGCTGCTGCTGTCACACTTCCCTCTATGTTACTAACAAAGCCAAAACAATAAATAAATGATGTCTGACAGCTATACTGTGAAGCAGGAGATATTTTACAACCAGCTCTCAATCTGTCACTCATACATATATAAAGCACATGGTGCACACAGTCATCCACTTCCTTAGAGACAAATTAGGACAAAATTTAAGCAACGGTGGATGAAACATCCTGATTCATTTCACTCCGATAAACTCTGATCGTCCAAACTCCACATTCACACTTTATCACGTACGTTTTCTATCAATTCCTTGAAGTTTAAAGTCTTTAAAGGTAAAAACTGCAACATTATCAGTGTGAATCTTGTTTCCTTCCCTGCTAGAGGTAATAAGTTAACACGTGTATAAGTGTTAAATCAACTGAGCGCTTCTGTCTTATTTCAATCTATCAAATCTTTATATAGATATATATCCTGTGCAAACAAAATATTACACGCTCGTGTTTAATGTGCTGTGTGAATGAAATCAACAGATCCAATTAAGGTGCAAACAGCCACCTCAGATATATATAGAGAGTCTTCGGTTTAATGAAGTTTGTTTTAACTCTTTAGAAAGACACACGGTGAAATTGCTGCCGCTTCAACACAAAAAGCACCTGATTGTTCTCGAGAGCTTCATGAGTTTAAACTGCATCTCGAACGTTCGGAGGCACAGATGGTGACGACTTCACAAAAGACACTAATACTTCCAGAGCAGCACATTACATCCGGCACGTCAGCTCATGTTCATTAAAACCATTCACCGTGTGTGTGTGTATTAATAGAGGTATTGACTGCTTGTCATGGAAGATTATTTGACTGAATGCCAACAAAACAAATGTGGACTTAAAGAGGTTATTTTCTTTGAATCTGATATTTTGATCTGATCATTAAAATTGCATCAACTGTCAACAACACTGAAGCTTTCTGCTTTTATTTGGTAGAAATGTTGCTAACCCTGACATATGCGTGCATTTTCTGTAACTGTTTAATTTCGAGCAGAAAATGATCTCCAGAGTTTTAGACTGTTGGTCAGATAAACAAAGCAATTTTTATGTATTTTCTTGCAGCTTATGAACAGGATGTTAATGAATCAATACTCAACAATAATTCGTAGTAGCAGAAGTAGTACCGCCGATCCCACAACTTCTTTGTAGTTCACATATTTGTCCGGTGACACATCTAAACTTCTACAGAAAACCACATTAACCATTAACTTGCTTCAAAGAATGATGACAAAAAAACTGAAGTTCCCTTCTTTCTTTTTAACCCCAGCTTCTCTTTACGAGCAAATTTTCACAGGTCGCTTTCATTTTCTGTCGTTACTTCGACGACCCCCAGGCCCCTCCCGCCTCTCCCGTCTCCCTCCTCCCGAGACGAGGCCACATTGTTGAGTTAGTCTCCATGACAACAGTCGCTGGGTGGTCCCACTTCCACCAACAGGGGCGTTCCCCAAAGAATCTTACTTTTATCCCTCTGCGCTTCGATTTTCGATATTTCTTTGCAAAGGATCGACTTTCACTCTCGACACAAAGAGCAAACGCTGCCTGTGCAACAACAGCACGGTGGTTTAAACAAAGCTCTTACCCCCCAAATCAGAGAAACAGCTAGAGAGCCACACACCCCTACAAACACCTCTAATTCCTCCTGATTTTGATCATGATACCAACGTAACAGGTTTTCTGTTTTGCATGTTAAAATGACATGTTAATGAGCATTTAACACCCTGCAGCGCCATCAGCAGACTGATGGTGCTGCAGTGAGGTATGACTGTGCATCAGCTCCTGTTATTTAATCTCTGTTTCACACATTATCTGTGAAGACAGATGGTAGTTATGGATGTTTTGTTTTTTTCCAACTGGTGCATCAAAAGTCCGGTCCCTACTTTGTTAGATATCACATTATGTGAGTTGCTGTTTTAATTAGCGTCTGCTTAATGTAGATCATGGTAATTTTATATGATCATTTTCATCATTATGACTGTGATAAAAAAAGAGGATAAACAACATCGAATCCTTCCTTCGCTGACTTTACTATTTTCTGTTTTCCCTCCTTCTCTTAGGCCATAAATAGCCGACTTCAAACTTGTTTTCTCTGCTGCTTGATGCCCACTTTACCTCCCTCTACAACAGAGCGACTCTTGTTCACTCGGCACACCTCCCTGCACTCCCAACACATGATGAGTCTCCGGTTTTATAACTCAATCCTCTCTACGTGACAAGCCATTACCAAGGTGGCACAGTTTTCCTCTTGTGTGTTTTTTTTTTTTACTGTTACTGTTTGAGAGTTACATAAATAAAAAAAAGGGTCTCCACTTTTAACTCTTGTTGTGTGACAAGTCTTGAGATCTGTGTCCCCTGGCAGAGCAACGAAAGGTAAACACTGTACGGCACAACGGGGCAAATGTAGTGAACGCAGCTTTGATGTGTGACGTTGCTTGTTTTGCTTCGACTGGAGGCGACAGAAAAAAAAAACCTGCGCTGTGGCTGCGTTTGTTTGTTTTTTTTACTATAGAGAGAAATACAGCGTGTAATAAGTATAATTATAATTATAATAATTAGAGCGAATAACGAGTCATTTTAAGGTCAAACAACAAAGATGTGCCACCAGCTATAGGCGATAGTGTTGTTGTTGAATTCGTTGACTGTCTAACACTAATTAAACTTAAATGTATTTATTTGAAGTCTGAGTATATTTTCTCCCCAAACTTGTCTTTGGTTTGGTTTGTTATCAGATGACTTATTAAGTTTTAAACACATGATAACAACGTAGCCTTTCATGAAAAATGGTCTTGAGATGTTTTTAAGTTGTTAAGTTTTTTATTTTTTTTTTTTTTTTTAGAAAGACACAAACTAAAACCTTTTGTATTGGTCGAATTTTATGTTAATTCTGCTTTTCTCATTCACAGTTGACAACAAATCACGTCGAATTTCATGCTCGTTCAATCGTGTGGCAACAAAAACAGAAAATTATGTAAATAAGAGGAACTATATTGCGATTTCAGCTGTGTCAAAACACAGCATCAGTAATGATGGGTAACAAAACAGCTTCAGCAGACTCTGGGCTGTGCTCTGTCCCACAAGTAATAGCTCTGATATTTCTGCTGACTGAACAGATGGACACATGGAAAAAGATTTAACTGAGTTTCCGTTGTTGAGATGTTTAGGTGTGGACTGATCGCTGCAAAAACAACCTCCAAAATGTTCCAGCGACCAAACGTTATTTATAAACCCACAAAGCCTTTTTGAGAATCTAGTTTCTTTCTGTCTCTCTCACCAAACTCGGCAGATCCTCGTGTTGTGGAGATATGAAGACAAACGACAGTTAGCGGGTCCATCTCCTCAGCTCTCTCACCTGAGGCTGTGGTGAATTAAACAGCAACAAGAAGAAGAAGAATTTGTGCTGCAGGATGTGAAGAAAACACAAGTAATGCTCTGTGCCATATTGAGCAGAGACTGCGGCGTGTTATTGGATTGGAAACTTCACTTTGTTTGAATACGAAATCACATAAACAAAAATGCCCAAAGCCAAACAAGTCGAGCGTATCAGCTTCTTCTTACAGTCCGTGAATTCGACAGTCGATTAGCGAAGCAGAGTTCATTTAAGACGTAAGAAGAGACGCTGGATGTAAATGTGTGCAGAGCTGAGAGGAGAAATAAAATAACGTTTTACATCTGCAAGGTTTTATTTTTTGTAATCACATTTACAAAAAGCATCACTCTACAGCTGTCCAAACCTTTTCTTGATCATCCTGAAAACTCTGCCATGTAAA
Organism: Polydactylus sextarius; assembly: GCA_016801845.1. Taxonomy (NCBI): domain Eukaryota; kingdom Metazoa; phylum Chordata; class Actinopteri; family Polynemidae; genus Polydactylus; species Polydactylus sextarius. Next base: position 4,405,833 of record CM028912.1, on the reverse strand, counting down.
TAAGGCAATTATTGTCAATAAAATCTCTCCTTCTTCTTGTTTGTTTTTTGCACAGGAGAATTATGGAGTAATCAGAAAATCAGGAAACAGATAATCAGTCATAATACAAATAAACAATGTGCTAATTATTCCTCTAAGCCTCTTCGCAATGAGACCCATGTGGTTGGATACAATGATAGTGTCAAGGAGCTGGAAGAAAACAGAGCTGGGAGCTGAACTTCTGGATAGTATTTATGACAAACTGTTTCTCTATTTCCTGGTAATGAAAACTGTAAAATACTGAAAGTTTGTCGGATCCCAAAGTGTCTTTATACATCTGAAAACTTTTCAAACGTTGACCATGTTAAAGTATAAATAATTCATCTTTAGTAGCAACTCTACACAAAAACAGATGTTGGTATCAAATCCACGATGTCGCGTCATTATAAGGAATTAATTCAACAAGTTTTTCAAACATTTAATTTCTTTTTGTGGTTTAGCTTCAACAAAGTCAAACGCATCTTTTTTTTTTCTCTTGCAAACATTAAATCTCCAGTACACAAGCAGTGCTTTAAAATGCATCAGTTTGAACTACAAACCCAACACTAATAGAGTAGACTTCAAATAATCTAATTTCCCTCTGCACACAAGTGTAAACACCACGCGACACAATCTAGGCCACATTAACCGTTTACAACTCCCACCCAGGGATGTAGAGACCATCTTTACTTTCAAATCGTTCTCTACTCCTAAAAGTCTCTAAATATCCTCTTTCCATTCACAGCTCTGACACCTCAGACTGTTCACAAACATCAGTTCCCTTAAAACAACAAAATATATATTTTTTCTAAAGTCTTGGTTCTGTTTTGAGATTGAGAAATGTTGTTTGTGGCAATGTCTATTTCCAGAAATGATCCCTCCAGGTTGTTATAATCCACAGGCTCAGTAGCGTGGATGTTTTCCAATAATGAGTAAATGTATGTATTGTGCCTCAGACTAAAATAAGTAAAATAAAGCATTAGTGAGAGAAAAAAAAACAATCTTCCCTTAAGGAGAGGGAGTAAGGGATTTCACTCTGAAACATCCAACTCTGCAAATCCAGTAATCACATACATTATTATACATCTGTGAAAGATCCCTTCAAGCATTAAATGTCTTAATGAGGTAACATGGGAGGCAACGAAATAAGCTTCATCTACATCTGAGTGTGTGTGATTATATTCATAATTAGCATTTTCTTGTTTATGCAAGCGGCACCGCCAAGACTGATCCGATGCTGTATGAGGAAATAAAAATATTCACAATCACCCAAATGTCTGCCAGCGTCACTGTAAAAACTACCTACGAGAGGTTAATAACTTGTGCAAGACTTATGTCGTAAAAATGAGGTTAGCTGAAAAAAAAAAAAAAAAAAAAAAAGACAGAAATAGTCTCCCAAAAAAACCTCGCTGCTCCTTCTCTGTGGAACACAAACCAGTGTTGACTTTATCCCCAGCTTGAGCTCTACCTTCTCTTTGTACCTTCTGCTCTCCAACGGTCTTCTTCCTACACCTCTCTGAGCCACGGACCTGAATTATTCTCTTTGATCAGACGCTACCTTCAGGCTCCCGAGAGAGCGAGCGATACGGAGAGAAAAAGACTGATGAAGCCTGAGCAATGCAGAAATACTGGTGCAACACAATGCCGACCTGTTGAACGCCTTAAACCGTCCTCGGTCCGGGGGAAAAAGACACGTGTGGATGCTTCCTCAAGACAAGGCGCGGTGAATAATTTCAACAGTGAATTATCCAAAGTCAGTCGTGTAAATCATTTGCTAATGAAAGTGGTAACAGCCCAGATATGCCAAAGTCACACGTCCTTATCTTTACTTTAAGGACGGACATTGATTTAAATCATTCACTTCGCCCTTTAGAGCAAACAACAAAACAAAAGACCTAAACTTTAAAGAATATATGTATAATAATATATGTTGTCTTGAGTCCTTTTAGGGTTAAAATAAATAAACCAAAAGGGAAAAAAAGTTCCATCTTGTATTTCTGACTATAAAGTCCCTGTGGGATTTTATAGTCCCAGAAAGCAAAGAGAAGAAGGATGCAGTAATAAAATGACTAGAAAGTTGGAAAAAAAAGTAGGATAACAGTGATTACTGAGCCAACAATCATCAAGCAGCTTAGAAAGAGGCCAAGAAACATTAATCTACTCAACAGTAAAACTGCAGATTATTCTCTTGATTAATGATTTTGTCTATAAAAATAGAGAAAAATACTCTCAGTAATTTCACGAGAGCCCAGCGAAGCGGTCCAAACCCTGCAGATGTTCACTTGACTTTATGAAAAAGAAACATTCAGCCCTTTTTGCAAAGTACAATGACTAAATAAAGAAAGTGATTATCATAATAGCTGCAGATTAATTTGCTTGGGATTGATTAATTGACTGATATACGGTAAAATACACAAGAAAGTTTCTAACAAATACATCACCAACTGGCTAAAAGATATTAGTTGTTGACTGTTGCAGGAGTTTGAGCGTCTTGTTTACGGCAAAAGGAAAAGGTGAGAGATCGTCAAATATTTTCAGGGAAGAAAAACATTTTCTGGAACATTTTTCCATGTTATTTATTTTCCATGAATGACTGTTATTTTCCATGACTGCCTGAAGAAACAAACTAAATTTATCCAGGTTTTCCCAAGACACATGGGAAGTCTCTATGAGGAGCACAAACGCTGAGTTGTTGCCGGTTATCCTGCTTGTCTTTCTTGCACATGTTTGTTTGTCTATGTTACATAATCTCGCGTTGACGTCAGAGACGACGGGAGACCAGAGCAGTGTGAAACTGGACGTGGCGTGTGGTTAAAAAGCTACGTTTTTTTTTTTTTCTTGTACACATGAATCACATATATGTCACTTCCTGCGAGTCATGTTTCAACCTCAGCTGACTGAGGTTCCACATGAAATCTCGTGCGTGCAGACAACAGATTGTACACAGCATCAGAACTGGCTTCGTCACATCTCTGGATTAGACGCTGACCTCTGTGATGACATTCACCAAGTAGAAGAACAAAAAAAACTACAAGTGGAGGACACACAACTATCCAAGGAGACGAGTGGAGGATTCATACCCTCTTTAAACTGCGTTACCTAATGTTTCTTATCATATTTTAAATTTTCATCACCAGATGTTTACCAGACCTTATAATTTGAATCTTTTAATGTTTAGGGTCCATTTATTTCACAAAATATCATTATTTTTCTTTAACTATCCTCTAAAACCTGAGTTGTCACATCTTAGCCGGACTTTTAGCAATAAAAAAAAAAAAAACGCCTTCCCTGCTTTGAATAATTAGAATAAATAATGATTAATACCATTAATACCTGTTTCTTTTTGTTGTTTTAAACATAATGTAGCTTGTATCAGTGCAGAACCTTAAGAAAGACAAATACACGATCGTAGACATAACAAGTACAACATTAACCCCAATTAAAACATTTTTTGAATGTGAGATGTTTAAACTGTCAAAAAATGCTATATCAATTCATGATTTTACTGTTATTTATTTATATTATTAATTCTTATTTTATATATATTTTTTATAATCTTTATTACAAATAGTATTTTAATAATAATTATAATAATTTTCTATTTGAAACATGTTTGTCATCTTGATAAAACAGGGGTCTCTGAAACACATGTAGCAAATATATAGATATAGTTGACTATAAAGGGTTAAAAACAGCAATAACTGATCTTTGTGTGTGTGTGTGTGTGTGTGTGTGTGTGTGTGTGTGTTGACTTCAGGGCAGCAAAAGACGTCCACCTTCTTTTTGGTCTCCTCCAACTCCTGAGATAAACATCTGACACCAATTTAAAGATATTTCTCTGCTAAATGCTCCACTATGTTCATCATCTAGCAGCTAAAAACTGTCCGTCTACTGTTGAGCCGATGGGCAGTGTGCACTGGTTTTCTTGACCATTTTGTGTGTAAATATCTGCCTGCTGTGAGTGAACATGCGGCACTGAGAGAAGTGGGAGTAAATCTAAAACGCTGTGGGTCAGACATGTGAACAAAGAGCTGAACCTCACTATAAAAGGTCAGTAGAGCCCAGGAGGCAGAGCAGGTTTGGTGTGACACCTTCTTTGTAGGTTATTATCATTTGATAAATTGTTGTTGTATAAATATTGATTATAGTGATTATATCTTGAGCTGTTATTCATTTAGCTTCCGAGTGTTAAATACCAGCCTGTAACATCTGGATAAATGTCTCCTACTATGAACAGAACAACCACCCCTAAATCATGTGAACAACTTTAGCTTTTTCACCTTTCAAGACGGTTCAGAAGGTTGTGTATGATGTTATCTCTTTGCTATTCAGCTCTTCGGCTGATAATTTGCAGTTTAAATATTTCTTCTCACCCTCTGGGTTTCACCCTGTTCCTGTTAAGATTTTCTGCACCACAGGATCTCATGGGTTGACATTTCACGACACACAATCGAATTCTCTCAGTGATTGAGTGCGACCTGGGCACGGGGTGGCATTTCTTGCTTCTCTTGACATGCAGATGATATCACCGTTTCCACAAAACAGAGAGAGAAAGAGAAAGAGAGAGAAACGCGCTCGCTGAGCATTTGCCTGCAGCCCTGTGAGCGCAGAGGAAGACGAAAGGTCACACGCAAACAACTGTTGGATCTGCCAAGACAAAACAGCAGATGTGTCTTGTAGCGAGTGTATATGATTGTGTGTTTGAGCAAGAAAGAAAGAAAAGACTCAACGGGTCAAATATTGTGTATGTGTGCAGTCTTGAAGTCTCAGGAGAACCCTATGGCACTCTGAGCTATACGTCTCATAAATAAGGCAGGATTTCCTTCAGCTGCAGCCGTGTGTGTGTGTGTGTGTGTGTGTGTGTGTGTGTGTGTGTGTGTGTGTGTGTGAGGAGTGAGAGAAAGGGTGTAAATGGATTAGCGGAGGCCTATCATATTGCTTCATTCAGCAACTGACACAACTGCCATTGCACGCAACAGCACAGCAGCACGACGTTTCGGGACAAATAACTGAAGAAATAATGTTTTTACCTCACGCGTGTTAAAATTTACATGAACCGTTGAGCCCATTTGATAATCCACCATTAAATATTGAAAAATATTTAGAGCAGAAATATCAAAGCTGAACTGTTGTTTCCGATGCATTAATCTGTCCTCATACAGATTTTATGAGCGCTGAAATATCTGCCATGATCGTCCAGACTGTCGCCCAGATGGTCGCTTTGACCGATTTTGAGCGGCTGTCATAAGACTTTTGTTTGTTGCTGAATAATAATATACGCACAGTTTCTTTCCTATGAATTAAATAATAATAAAAAAAATTAAATAAAAATACCAAGACTATTCCTACTTCATCAGGAGCAGCACGGCGCTCAGAGCAAAAGCTTAACAGCAAAGATGGAAATGAAGAAGTCGTGTCCGGTGACAAGACACTCATGAAAATTTTAAAACAGGCCACTCAGCTGGAGACTGTAAATGAATCATAGCAGCAAATTAAGAACAAAAAAAAAATGCAGCTCCTCCTTCAGATATCATTCAGACAGAAAAACATCCCAGTGTTAGTGGGGGTGTGTAGCTTCAGGTGCTGGAGAGACAATGGCCTCTCATGTTGACTTCACAGCACATAAAGTTGGTATAAGATTTTTTGAGCTTCTGTGCATTTCTTTAATCCCTGTAGCATCAATAGAGTAGCTTTATTCTAATTATCCTTTCACGCAGGGCTCATGTTTAGTCTGAACGCGGCCTCGTCTGTAGCCACCGTTGCGTCGTTCGTCTTTGTTGGGTTGTGTCTTGTCTTGCTCGTTGTGTAATTCTGTCAACATTGTTTCCTGTGTTGTGGAGGCAGCAGAGCTGGTGGCAGGTTTTCACTAGAGTTAAATTCCATCCACATAATCCCTCCCATATTGCATGTCCTAGCAAACACGCGCACTATTGATGCGCCTTGAGAAGCTGTCACTTTCTTTTTCTCTTCACGTCATGTGGGCATTTTCCCTTAATCACACGGATTTCTTCGTTATCTTGTGGGATATTACTAAGAAAAGATGCTGCTAATTCTCCAAGTGAAGGACCACCATAGCGATGAAATACATTTAATTTAGATTGTGCAACTTTCCATCCAGTGGCTGCATAGATATCCTGATCCTGAGTATTAGTTTTAAAGCCTCTAGTCATGCAGATTCAATTTCAGATCACTTAAGCTTTTCTAAAGTCATTGGACGTCTTCAAAGTTTTTCTTCTGTTATACACTTGCGGCTAAACTGTTTATACAGTTGATAAAATATACGGCCGTGTTGACCGTAGAGCAATCACTGCCACAAACATTACACTTGCACAGAAACTGTATGACACAACAAGGACCTGTCTCCTGTTTATCTGGAGGATGTCAAGCAGGCTCGGCTTAATTAATGATTTGTGGGTGGTGGTGGCATTAGGAATTAAAAGAAATAAACATTTTTTCTGAGATTTCTTCAAGGAAACCTGCGGATGTGTCTGGTTTTATGTTGACCGGCTCTTTCAGTAACTTATTAAGAGAAACACTTAACAAATGCAAATGTGTAATATTCATACTGGAGCGTCGGTGCCTTTCGGAGTATCCACAGGAACGGAGGAAGATTATTAATGAGGCTGGAGCTCAGCGGGACGGAGGGATCGTGGGCTACGATGCTCTGAGGGGAACTTGGATCGTGGATCATTCTGTGAAATACAGATAAGTAAAGTCCTTGTGCTCTGGGCGAGATATGTCAATGTTTGTCTGCATAGTTGCCATTTTGTGCATCAGTTCAGCCAAAGGGGAAAACGTCCACTTAATTAAATCAATTAGAGCATGAAGGGCCTGTCGAAGCCTCAGCAGAAAACAACATGATGGAACGAACTCACCAACAATAGCTTAACTCTTCGCGTGAGTCACAGAAAACTGTGATGATGAACGAGCCGCAGCTTTCTCTCCGTTACACAACTTTTAATACATCTGTTTACTTGAGAAATTAAACTACTTGCTATGGAGACAAGAGATAAATTATTAATCTATTATTACTGATTTTTTTTTTTAACTTCTTTTCATTTCAGAATAAAACACAGATCCGAGACGAACCTGATCACCGGTCCACGTTAAATACAGCGTCTTTCTGCTGTTTTCATTAAGAGAGGTGAGATAATCGATTCAATTAAGCGTTTTAATGAGGAAAGCAGTGTCAAGACTTTACTATGCAGACAGAACTGCTGACTTTTACTGTTTAACTTAGGACTTATTCTGTCATCTTTCTAACTTTAGATTTCTTTTTTTTAATCCAGCTGTGTTGTTTAGTATATTGGTTTATTCTGTGATGGGGAAAAAAAAAAAAAAAACAGAAGCACAAACAGGTGATGAAATGCTGAGGCGTGTAATTAAGCTGAGGGAAGCTTTTTTTTGTGCAGTATTGGCTCCTTAATATCACTTATTATTATCACAGCAGAGCAGAGCTCAGTCAAAGCAGAAACAACACATGTAGTCACAGTTTGAAAAGAGGAAAATATCACTACATCCCTATTTGTTTCGTTGATTTTCTGATTAACTGGTTGTTTATTATATTTAAATTAAATGTAAATCTTGGTGTATTACAGTGAAAGCTGCTGTTGGATAATTTTCTGCTTAGTTCGAGTGCACAGAGGCACTCGAGGTCCTGAACTTTTGTCCAAATTTTACACTCTCCTCCTCAGAAGTGTTAGGTTTCACCTCTCACTCGGTTCTTCTTCATGGTCCCAAGTACCAATTTTCTGCTACGTAACATGAACCCCATACACACACAAGTAGAGCGTGGGGAAGCCGCTGACCCGTGATTATGGTTTAACGAGCAGCTCTCGGTCTGTTTATGAATTTATAGTTATGTTTCCCTGCGGGGGGAACGGGAGAGGGGACGAATGGGCAATTTTACAATCTGGAAAGCAATCTCCCAGACGAAGGTTTACGGAAATCTTATCTCTTTTGTATTGTTCCATGAAGTGGAAATGAAAAAAACTGCCAGTTTTAGAAATTGAACCCCAGGACTCGCTGCCATTTCCTCTGTTTTCTAAATCATACATTTCATACTCCCACTTTCTCATGTTTCCCTCATCATCTTGCTTCCCAGATCAGCTCTAATGTCACCTCAGACCTTGACATCATCGTGCTCCATCCACCAGATTACAAAGTCCACAGCTGTGGCTTTGTGGACGTACTGAATGTAACACTGAAATACTGTACAAACTGCACTTTAACCAGCTTTACTTGCTCCCAGTTTTCTCCCTCTCTCCCCTCATCTCGCTCCTTCCCTTCACGGTCTCCCCCTCAGTGTCCCAGAGATGGATTAGGCTCAGTGCCCAGTGGTGACACAGGGACACCGAGGCCAACAGACTGTTGGTTCAGTTGTTGGCCGGGAATTGGGAACACTCAAGCCGGGTGGTGGTGGTGGTAGAAGAAGAGGAGGAGGAGGAGGAAGAGGGAGGGAGGCGATGATAGAGATGAAGGATGAGGAGGAGAGAATGAACAAACTAAAAAGGAAACAAAAGAGACATTCATAACGGACGAGTGAAACCCTAAACTGCTGATAAGACGCAGAAAACAAAGTCATAGAAAAACTGAGGTGTAAGATTTCAGGCAGATCCTCACGTCTGCAGACACAATATGTGAAGCTGCACTTAAGATGCAGCTAAATGCTTACACCAGCATGCTAACAATGACAATTTACAGCCCCGTTCTCCTTTAGCACAAGACCATGAAAACATTAATGCAAAGCTGGTTGATGTGAATAAGGAATATTTAGGGTTCAACAGCATTTTAATTAAGTGTTTTGGGTGAAGAATAAAGACATCCGTTTTTTATTTATACTACACACCAACACAAATACAAACCATCAAATATAAACCACAGACACTCTGCTCTGCTGGAGGGTTATATGGTTTTCATCACATATTTGGTTGCTGGTCTGTGACATTCATTTCCTCTCTCTCATTTTTTTTTTCCTGGGAAAACAGTGTTTGCTCCTCACTGGGGGGGCTGTGCTGCTGCTACAGAAGCCATAAAAGTTCAGTTCAGTCGGCAACTTCATAGTTATACACCTCTAACTCCTACACCCTCAGTGTGTTTAACATTACATGAGGGAAAACTGGTTTGCTCGACTGTAGATAACAGAATATGGTGCAACTCTGACGTTAGGGTGAGGTGGAAGATCGTCTTCCTCAATTCATTAAAAAAAAAAAAAAAAAACACCACAAGTTCTTTCTTTAACTCTTTTGACGGCAGACAAATATTTCAGCAAATGACTTGCTGTTCCTCCTTTCATCCTGCACATGTAACAATTTGTAGCCGTTTCATTAACATGGGAAAGTTTAAACCAGTCGCTCATGTTGGTTAACAACAGCGTCAGAGATCTGTCATGAAATATGCGTCATCATTCTTTTGGTTTCTTTGCCAACGTCTGAAGTGTCAGCCAAAGCAAATTAAACAGAGAAGGATAATGAAAGATTCAGGATTTGTGGCCATGAAGCTTAAACAATCCATATGTTTCATCAGTGACAGCTCGTGAGCATAAATATTAGTGGGTCAGACACTGGCTCTGATGCCTGAATCACTAACCGCACCCACATTTGATATAATCTCAAAAGCTAGCTATATTCACAAGCCTCATTAATACAGTAATTAGGCTAAGTAGCTCTATGGTACAAATGTGTCTGCAAGCAGCAACATAAAGCATAAGATTCAGAGATTTATGTTGAATACATAAATCCCATTTCTACCCTACCCCTTCTCTTTTGTGTTCACGTCAGAGGAAGGTTTATCTGTCTTGACTCTCTTCTGGATGAAGGTTGAGGGGTCACAAGATATCCCAGGACCAGCACTTCAAACGAAGGGGTATAAGAAATTTCCCAGCATGCACCAGGGCAAGAGTGCAGCTGTCAGATAAGTTAATGATTTAATTAATAAATGAATCAATACATTTGACTTATAAGCTAAATTATCACTAACAGCTAATCAATAACATTTGTTAGCGTTAGCTTAGCAACCGCTAGTTGTCACTTTGCTAACATTTTCCATTCATCTGATAACAAGACTCTTTTCTGATGAAACGTCAGATAAATGTAAACGAACATCTTGTCAGTTTTTAATCTGTCACCAACTTGATCGGCACAAACGTAGGCGTCTGTAGACGCCATCTTTGTTTGTCTGTTGTCATTCGGTTGTCATAGAGACTTGTCGCCATCATCTTACTTAGCAACTAGCGGTGACTTCTGATGACGTATAACGGTAAAATTGAGGTGTCTCATTTCCTAGAGGAATGTTTTCACCCGTCACTTTGTTTCAAGGGGTGAGGGATAAGCAGAAAGGGGGGGGGGTAAAAAACAGAAATGGGATTGGTCCTTAGCTACTGATGAATGACAGAGATGAATGAAAGGCCGTCTTACTGCGCCATCACTGCATTTGGTCATGTTAGATCATCTTAGGTCTAATGTTGGTAGAAGACTGTTTAGTGGACTAACAGCAGCAGGATGTGGACATGGGTCAGACTTATTTCTGCCTCTATCCGACGACTATTGCTAACGCTGACTGCATTTCCGATCATTTCCAACAGAGTGACACGATAAATCTACTGACGAATGTGGTTGTTGATCTGTCCTGGCCCATAACTGCAATAATTAAGCATTAAACTCCTATATATGAATGAATGAATCACCAAAAAAACATTTAAAATTCCATTTCAAAGAGTTAAAATAGTAAAAACACACAGAACAAGACATGATACTGCAAGATAAGTAATTAAGTAATTAAGATTATTTAGTAGGAGGAACTATTATTTGCAGCAGAGGATTGTTTGCGTTGCCCAACCTGCCCTGATGAACCGACCACACCTGTGTTTCACTGAATCAAAAATAGAAACTCTTCTTAACAGGAATCTCATTAGTTTTGTGAGTATTTGGTTGTAAATTAATAGTTAAAACTAGGGCAGTCAGTGTTAATCGTTGAAATAAATATGTTCTGTTTGTTAACTCCAGGTGTGCGCTGACCTCTGATACGAGAGATGACTAAGTTATGTTAAGCCTAAGTTATGGTCGACCCACTGGGCCCCGAGTGAACAGAGATAAAAATTGTTTTCTTATCCACTTTGACTTCTACCCTGAATCACACATATGTTGTATCTTGATTTAAATGATAACTTAGTGTGAGTCAAGTCTATGTTTGTCACGTAATTGTTGATTTATAAGCTTCTGAAAATATGTAACTGGTTCGACTACAAACCGAACAGTCTCGTAGGTGACGTCACGTCACAATTTCTCTCGCAAACTTTTCACTGAATTTCTTTCCCCTTCTCTTCTCAGCTGAAGAGAGAACGAGGAGCCGGTGATAAAACTGACCAGGTTAGATATTTTCCAAGGTTAGCGTAGCTGCTGTTAAGCTAACGTTAGCTGTCAGAGTTTGACGGTGACATAAATTTTGTGAGACGAGTGTTGTAGTCGGCTACGTGGTCTCACAAAACATAAAATAACGTTTGCTGCCTGTCACTAAACAGTCCTCTCTCCATGTCAAACATTATCTTTAAAATTATCAAACATCATATGTGAAAACCACCGTACATTTCAAACAGGACCAGAAAATAATTTTTATCTCTCCATTGACTCTCGTTCATAATTTTTACGATCACAGGACCCATGGACCAGAAGTACACGGTCGTAACTTTGGAGAGACGCTTCAGGTGGTGTTTCCCAGACATTGACGAGACTGTGGTCATTTTCCTGGTGGCTGAATGCTAATGTGATGCTAATGCTAATGCACTGGAGCGCATGTTAAACACCGCTCTTGATGGTACGTGCAAAGAAATTTTTAAGGGGGATTAATCTAGATTAATGAATCTCAAAATGTGAGATTAATTAGTTAGTTTTGTTCTAATCTACTGACAAACTGTGACCTAGTGATGGTTGTAGTTGAGTCAGAATCTACCTCTATGTGGTACTAAGAGAAAACAAACATACAAAATCACTTGTGGAGTATAAAGTTTGACGTCCTAGTAGCGCTGGTAATAAACGTTCAAACATTTCGATCTGAAAGTGATTGATTGACTGATGAACCAGCAGGCTGACATTTCTCCTCCACCACCGAACTGCTGCTGTGGCTAAAAATCACAACACTTAAGACAAACGTTACCTGCTTTTCCAAGCATTTCCTTCATGCAGCAATGTAGTGTGAAGGAGCAAACACCATTAGCAGCGGTATACTGTACGTATAAAGTCTAGAAAACTCAGTCTGCACAAAAAGACACATAAAACACATTAACACGTATTGATCAGTGTTCGCTCTGCACCTCGTTTTACAGCTCTGGCACAAATCCTCTTTCTCTTTCTAGATCACGGGGTCATAGAAAGGGGCTCCATTGTTTTTACTGTATGCACTGTCAGTTTAATGACTGCCTATTCGCCCAGATTACAGATGATTACAATGACAATGGAGTGGCCTTTATCTTGCTACCAACACGATGCTCTTCGTGACTATCACTCTTTGTCTCCTGACTGCCCATCTGTGCCTTCACTTATTAATTCCTTTTCCTTTCCTAGAGAGATTAAGATTTCCTCCAGTGGGAAGCAAAACCAGATAGTTAGAAAATAAAACTACCACTTTTTTTTTTGTTTGACAACGATCTCTTTTTCTCTGCATGGTTTCTCTCCTGCTGCATTGCAGCTTTCTGGAGGATGAATGGAGACAGCCGGTGTGAAGGGTAAGTCGCAAAAAACTTTCAAAGACGCCATAAACTTTTTTTTTGGTCATAAACAGACAAAAGGCAGTCTGTGACAGATATGTAAAAAAGTTGTTTTATGTCCCAGCATACTAAGTATCAGACAGCAGACTGTAGATATATAAAATGATTTGTTTTAAAGAAACACGTGAATGTTTTTGGCCGTCATAGAGGACGATATCACCATGAAAGAAGACAGCCATTATCACCTGCTCTTGAAATTGCTTTATCTTAAATTATTAAACTCCTAATTACAGTATTAAAGCATTAATTTTTAATTATTACTTAGCATAGACTATTAAAATCTATAAATATTACATGACGCTATGTGCAGTTCATGTGAACTTGACTCATAGGTCACGTTGTGCAATAATAATCATGTTATAGTATAAAAAAAAAGAAAAGAAATCACTGTCTGGCTCATGTTAAACTACACGAATAAATTCTTGTTAATTATGTAGTTTTTTTTTTCTTCCAGCAACTTCTACTCCAAACGACAGTTGAGCAAAAAAAAATAAATAAAAAATTGGGCGAACACTATGTGACGCTTCATCACTGATGTCGTGTGAAGACATTTTGGGTCTATCGAGCATCTCGTGAGAGAAGGAACAACAGTGTAATTTGTCTCCGTTTTTTAAACTGCGCAATCAAATATAAAGACGACAAAAGGGATTTGGTTAACAAATATGTGTGTGAACGGACTTGAAATGACAAACAATTAAAGAAAAGAAAAAAAAAGTTACGTTTTTGTTGTCTAACCCCAACTCAACCACAACCAAAAAAAAAAAAACAAACAAACAAAGGAAATATGGAAATAAGTGTTTTCACTCCTACAAAACACTTCATTATCAAAGCTGATGCCAGTTCATCATCTAGCAACAAGTAACAGTGTAAAGTTGCTTTAAAACACCAGCAGAGCATCACCAGCAACCTTCAACTTTCCCCACATCCAACGTCCATCTGATATCATATCATCTTAGGACTCGTCGATGGAAACAAAGTGCACGAACTGAACCGATGGAAAAACTCACTTCAAGGTTTGACTATTCAACATCTATTTGTTCTTTTTTTTTTATCTGATTGATTGGATCTGCTGTTAATAATTACATGTAGATTGAATTACAAGAGCACATTACATCATATGTTATATCATCATATATTGATCATTAACTCACAGATTTGTTTCCTGATTATCCACTGTATCTATAAATAAACACCACATCTAGTACTCGAATCTGTTACGCAACTTGTTTTATTTTGGAGAGTAACTTCCTGGACGCTAACTTTTTAAATTTCTTTTTTTTTTTTTTTTAATATTAATTACTAAGGGGTCGCCTGAATGCACCATTAGTTTTAGTCTCTGTGAGGATAAAGAAAGTAATTCACAGTGACTCATTTGGAAATATCTGTCCTCTGAGAGCTAAACTTTTATAAGCTCTGTAATGACTGTGCATCAACTGTAGGGCAGCGACTATTATTTCTTTATTTTCTCAGTGATTATTAAAATGGTAAACAGAGTGAAAAAGTTAATTATTAAAGGAATAAAAAAAAAAAACATGTTGATAATTTTAAAAAATCTTCATTTTCTTCTTACTTGTTGTTAATTTTGTACAAAAATGCACATAAAAGCAGCAAATACTCAAACTGAAAAAAACAAGTCAGAGTGTTTGTGGTGTTTTTAACATGATAAAACCATTTTACCCGTCGTCAGTCAACAAATCGATAAATCTGTCCAACTCCACTCCACGGTTAGAGATGCTTTACCTGTATGTTCATGTAGTTAACGTTGTTCCTCAGTCTTTTCAACTTATAAACAGGAAGCTGAAGACACCAGCAGCTTGTACATCCTATATGATGACATATGTTGTCTGACTGAATAAGCGTCGGTTCAATAACATCTTTTCTTTTAAGAATCGGTTCATGATTTACACTTTTACATATATTTGACTTTCTGGAGTCTTAATATTTACAAGCAGGAAGGAGTTGATGATTGACATCTGAACGAGCTTTGAACTCTTAACAAACATGAAACCTAATTGTCAAGCTTCACAATTACAAGGCTGCGACTAATGATGACTTCTCTTTATTGATTAATGATCGATCGTATTCTTGATTGAAGTGTTTTGTCTACAACATGACCGAAAAGCCTAAAATTGGCTTCACCGACAATAAAAACATCCAGTTTACCATCAAATAAGACAAAGATGGCTGACGAGATGAACGTTTACTTACTGATTGATTCCTGCAACAAGGGTCAACTTCATCGAGCTCATTAGCTAATTTATAACATCAGGAAATAATAACACTTTTTAAAAATTAAAGTAACAATGTTTTTTTAGCTTTAATATAAATGTGGTGGAGTAAAAAGTATTAATAAAGTAACATATTTTACATGCAATTACTTGTTTACAACTGATTTAAACGGCTTTCTGACAAAAATAACTAATAATAAATGTTTATAAAAAGTGAGATTTGTATTTGGACACACTGTCGCCGTCAACAGCTGAAGTGTGACGTCTGATTTAAGGTGTGCGCCGTTCACATCCAGCTGTCTGTAAATTCACCTGACTTCAACATACCTGTCATACTAAGCGAACCTTGTCTTTGACTTCCTGTGTTACCACGGTCTCTCTCTTCATCGAGCTCATTATCAAATTTTCTGCATCAGGAAGTGATAACACTTTCTTAAAATTCAAGTAACAATGTTTTATTTATTTATGTTTAGCTTTAAGGTAAATGTGGTGGAGTAAAAAGTACTAATAAAGGAACATATTTTACATGCAATTACTTGTTTACAACTGATTTAAATGGCTTTCTGACAAAAAGATCTAGATGTTTTTCTCTTATTATGGTTTTACACATATATAGAAGTGAAATTTGTATTTGGACACATTGTCCCAGACAGTAGGTGTGTGCAACACGTCCAGCTGACTTCCACATACCTGTCATACTAAGCGAACCTTGTCCTTGACTTCCTGTATTATCATGATCTCTTTCTTACAGAGAGAGGGTGTGTCTGCAGAAATAGGTGTGGCAGTAAAAGTGTACCTGCTCCAAGAAAAAAAAATAACCCTGAAGTAACCTGAATCCTCACATTAAACTGGCCAACACTGGAGGATATATCTGTGTCTGAATCACAGATTTAAGGGGATAATTAATGTCCAGTTCGTCCAGATTGATGGGAGCCTCTGTGGTGCAGTTACAATGAAAAACCACTAGAAACATTGACAAGCTCTTGCATGTGGCACCAGTCGCAAAATATATGGTGTTTTTTTTTGGCAAATGTGTTTCATTGTGTGAGCTAATTCGCCTTTAACACAATCGACAGTCGCTGCAATGATGTGAGAATAAAAATTAAACGTGTTATTTTTTATATAATAAGTAAATAAATAATAGAAATATAATAAATTAGTGCAAAAAAATCATAAATCATTGATGTCTAAATATTGAAGAGGGTTGCTACAAGCAGCCTGAGCTCACAGGCCTTTATGAAGTGTTTCTGAATAAATATAACAAAATATATAAGTGTGTGTGTTTCAACCATATCTTTTAGTTGTAATAATCAAATATTAAGTCATGCAGAGTGAGTTGTTTGATCACAAACAAGGAGAAATTGTGAAGTAAATCGAGGCTGAGGCACAATGTCTAGTTACCAAACCACCACATCAGAGTGGACAAAGACCCGAGCGTCAAATCCAGAAAGTGACACGAGTGAGCTGCTATTTTTGTCCCCAACTTTTACGACTGTTTAATGACTGAAATGTTGAAGTGATACAAAATTAAAGAAACGTTTTAAACCGAGAGTAAAGTAACGTGGTTCAAACTTAAACAGTGTTTTTTGTTTCGTGTTGGGTTGCGGTGTCTTACCTTAGTGTTCACTCCAGTGAGAAAACGGCGACAACCAACATAAAAACCTCAAGACTGGACCGTAGACGAGACTCAACCCGCGCGAGAGGGAGGTGGTGGTGAGGGGGGAAAAAAAGCGACAAAAAAAAAAAAAAACAAATAACGTTTAAATCCACATATGCTTCAGTCTCTCTAAATTTTTTTTTTCTTTTTTCAAAAAAAAAAAAAAAAAAAATCACGCTCTGGTCATGTACCGCTCGACCTATCCTCGCTTGTTTTTCTGTCGCAGGCTGACTGCCTCCACCTCGAACACTGAGTCAACCGTCACCAGGGGCAACGGACTTCCGGTTAACACGCCTTTCAAAATAAAACACGCAAATTCTGAACAGACTATATTTTTACATTTATTCGTTCGAAAAAAAAAATAGAATAGAATAGAATAGAATAGAATAGAATAGAATAGAATAGAATAGAATAGAATAGAATAGAATAGAATAGAATAGAACAGAACAGAACAGAATAGAATAGAATAGAATAGAATAGAATAGAATAGAATAGAATAGAATAGAATAGAATAGAATAGCCTTTATTGTCATTCTACTGTGGAGCTACAACGAAACTACTGAGGGTGCTCCCACAGAGCCACCATGCACCACAAAGAAAAAGAAAAAGAAAAACCGTCAATGACAAAAAGCAAGAGAACAAAACAACCTAAGGGCCAACACAAAATCAAAGAAGGGATAACACAGGGCGACACAATACAATGTATTAGTAAAAAAAAAAAAAAAAAAAAACTGTGCAACTGAATACATACCAAAACTGTAAACTCAGATAATAGTGTGCACACACACACACACACACACACACACACACACATATGGATTTAAAACAGATTTAAATATTAAAATGTACACTGATGAAATATATGAATAAACTAAAAGTGAGAGTAAAAACGTCCTTTAACATTGCAGGTAGGAGAGGAGGTAGACTGAGTTGAGCTGGTTGTTGTTTGGGACTGTTAGGGTTGGGGGTGTTATCTGTGTGTGTGTGTGTGTGTGTGTGTGTCAGTCTTAAGTTCCCATAAAAAAAGAAAATAACATGCAGCAGAAATACAGTTTAAGTGCAGAAGTTCAAGTCAAGTAAAAAGTCTTAAAGTATCTAGTATTTATTGTTCTTTAAGAGTACTTAACATCTGTAGTTAAGTAGAAGTATTGTTACATGAATGATTAAAATATTACTCAACCACAAGTACAAGTACTGGTGTAAAAATATACTCAAGTATGAAGCATTCTTCTAAACAAGTACTCAGAGTATTACTTACTTTTTAAATTGATGTATAATTTATTCTCAACAGTCGTTCAAATGCTGGAAACATTTGATTTCAATAGGGTATTTATATGATCATATGGATCAATTGTGTTCAAAACAAATATAAATATAAAATTCTCTATAAAATTCTGTACAAGTTTGTCAACAGTTGCTTGTTGGACACGTTTAGTTGCAGCTGCCAACATCACATCCAGTAACTTTAACCTTGTTTACTTGTTGAGACCTTGTTTGTTTTCATGACCTTTTTTTAACACAATTCTGATCATATGGTTCAATCTTGAATCTTTTTTTCATCTGTGCTTCATTTGCCTGTTTTCATTCATAACCTTACTGGCTGTAACAATGTATCTATGTGTTTCCTGGGAACCAGATGAGTCTGCTGGTTACATGGGCGTGTATGTTAATTACAGTAATTTGTTACTTCCACACACTGAAGTCAAGTAATCTATAATTAAATGTACTTAAGTAATGAAAGTAAAAGTACAAGTACATGTTAATAAAAACAGAAGAATATTATGAAGTTTATCCAGCACTTTAAAACATGAAGCCTATAACAATCGTCATAAACTGAACTGTAATAGTCTGAACTGAAGTACAAAAGCTGGTGTTTTTTTCCCAAAAGTATTTAAGTTTCTTCATCATCCACCTGTTAAGATGGAGCCTACATCAACCCTCAAATGTGGTTTTGATCGTCCAAACAGTCACAGTAAAAGAGTAGAAGTATGTAATTGAGTTAGGAAATGTAGAGAAGTAAAAGTGAACTCAAGTAAAGTACAAATACTCCTGGAAAACATACTTGAGTACAGTAGTGAAGTACTTCAAGTTAGCATTAAACAAACACTGTGGGAAATTTTATTGATCCTCCACATTGTACTCACTCCATTATCATATAAAACATACATACCCTGATAACATCTGTGCAGATTCTCATTCATCCAGGATGTAACATGCAGCTTCATTGAATCTAAGGCAACTGGTCTGTTTCAGCTTCATCCAGTCTTCTTCTGCTCTGATGGAAAGTGTCAGATCTCCAGGATTTATCCTCTGTGGGTGGAAACCAGAGCTGTAGAAACAATGGTCGTTATTAAAGCTCAGGTAGTTTTGATGGTGACGTTAATCGTCAAGTGTCGACAGTCGTTTCTCCGATCTGAGGCAGATGATGAGGAGGTGAGAGGGCAGCACTGTAGAGGTGGTGTTTTATCTTGAAATTGATTAAATTATGTGGATCTAAGTGATAAGCTGGTGAGGTTTGTAGGCAATAACTCACTTTGACTGCTGGAAATTGAGCCTCCAGTATTAGCAGATTATACAGCGGTATCACACAGGTAGAATAATGTTAACTGTAATTCAGGTAAAAATGTAAAAACAGTAAAATAAACACAACATATCAAGTATAACTGAACCAGAAACATATAGATTTAGGGCTAACATTATCATTATTATTATTACAGATGTGTTTAAGTATTATTTTGTTAGTAGGATACTCTCAGAACTTTATTCTTGAGCTATAAACAAAGATAGTTTAATTACAGGTGAAAAATAAATAGCTGAACTATAAAGAATAAGATCAGAACTCGAAGCTTATTTCATTTTATACTATTAAGGAGATAGATAGATAGATAGATAGATAGATAGATAGATAGATAGATAGATAGATAGATAGATAGATAGATAGATAGATAGATAGATAGATAGATAGATAGATAGATAGATAGATAGATAGATAGATAGATAGATAGCAATAATGTCTGGACGTTTGGTGTGTTTCTTTTGATGTTTTTATTTTCTAAAATTGTATATATTCATAATTCTAATTTATATTATTTATATAATTTTAATTTTTATCTTAACCTATTTTCTATTCTGACATGTCATACAGATTCAGGATCACACGCGATATCGTGACATTTAATTTTGAAGGATCGTCACATGATTTCCGGTGTCCTCGTGCTGTTTTCGGTTGGCTTGATCTCAGGTCCGGTCGGTGACGTCACCAACGCCGGGACTGAAACAGGACAACGCCAAAGGGGAAAAAAAAAAAAAGGGACAAACTGTTGGAGACAATGCCGCCACTTGCTGATAACAAATGGAAACGTGGTTTGTTTAATGTTAATTTGAAAAACTAATGTTTTATTTGTTTAATTTAATGAATCAAACCAAGAACATTCACATTATTCATTCTCATTACATTTAAGTGATGAATGAACAGGTGTTGTTATTATTATAGTTATTTTTCTTAACAGGTGTTTGAAAAATAAATAAATAAATAAGTTTACTCCATCACTTACTTCACTTACCATTTTATAATTGCTGTGATATTCACATTCACATCAGACAAGATCAACTTTATAGTTTCCACAAGCAAAAACTAAACTTGCCACAAACCACAAAAAGGAAGTAGGCTACAGAAATAGTTGTATATGTTGTATTGATAAAGGAAATTACCTAACAAGGTTGTAGTGAACTAAAAAAGAACTGTACCATAAAAGAAAAAAAAAAAAAAAAAAAAAGAGGATGACAGGAAAACGGAGGTGTTGTGTTAATGTGTCATACAGTGAATTATGACTGTAGACGGCAGTGACAGCATGAAAGATTAAGTTAAACTTAAATGAAAACAAAAATGAAACAGTGAGACATAAAAGTCTGAGATGATCCTTTCCATATTAATATATGCTGACGAACACAGCACCTTCACCAACCAGCCAAAATTAGTCTCCACAGATTAAAATCAGCCACGATGTTCATCTCTTTTAACCAACCTCTCAGACATTGACAGTTTTGTCTCTGATCCATCCACTTGTTCTTTGCTCCACAGCTCCTCCATGTGTTTGTTCTTTATTCCTGCACTGGAAAGAAAAGTAAAAGACTTGTAAAAGTTTTTTTTTTTTTTTTTTTTTTTTACTCATCTTGAACTCTAGGTGATGAAACTTAAATTGAAAATGTTCTGAAGGGAAAATGATACTTTATTTGATCATACCAATTAAAATAAAACAGCTGCTGGCACAGACGTCTGGCTCCAGAAACGGTTGAATTTCCCATCACAAGGGGGCAGAGTGCTCCTGGCAGAGAAACCACAACATCATCTCCATCATCAGATTTGGACGTCACACATACCAACGTTTCCCAGCTCATTACAATAATGTCAGGATGTTAAAATAACCAACCCACCGGTGAACTTTTCACCCACCTCCTCTCTCTCATTCGTCAATGACAGTGACCAGCGTAATCTGACAAATCAATTTACTGAGAAAGCAGTTAGATGAATAAGTGCAAGCACATGCTTATTAAAGTTGAACATCCACTTTTTACAATAAGAACGAGTTTACCGCAGCCAACACAAGGATAATTGGAAAGAGCTGAGGTACTTTCAAATGGATGTACTGTCTGTACAATTAGATTTTATTGAATTTCATTTTAACAAAACAGTGTAGCAATCTGGCTACCTGAGGCTGAGAGACGTTATACGTTGACGTTATACGTTGACGTTATACGTTGACGTTATACGTCGATATAGCAGCTGTGTGGAGGATTCAAAGCTGCTGTTAAAGTGTAAAATAACAGGAATGTGCCTCGTACGCCTCCTCTCTTCAGCTAAGTGACAGTTTGACTTATTAATCAAGGCTGAGTAACACTTGTCAACACCCTATCTGCCACTGCTATAACCAGGATGTCTTCCATTTTAGACCCCCCCCGCCCTCCCTTCATATTCTCGCCAGCCGCACCAAATCACCCTGCTGGGAGCTGAGAGGAGCTATAGTTACAACACTATGAAACTGGATGTTTATTTTGGCAGAAAAGGCTCCTGTCTTTATGTCCACCTGACTGGAAGTGATGATGTATGTGATGAATCAGTGGCTCCCGAGCTATGTCTGCTATTCTGCAGCCTGCGAGCTCCCACCCATCACCAACCCCGTTAAATGTGAATAATGCAATAAATGTTGATTATGTGTATGATGAAAAGTGCGGTCATATGTGTCTTTGTTGTGGTAGTGTTGTCACATGTCAGCTGGACGATGGCGTGACGAATAAATTTCAGAGACGACGTGAGCTATAAGAGTAAAAATACAAGACAAGTTATTATCATAACACACGTCCACCATAATCCTCACACGTATTATCGCTTTGACCAGATTGATCTTGTGATTTATGATGTGTTTAGTTGCATAAATGTAAAACAAAGCCCCTCGTAAAATCATATTTTTATCAAAGGCATCCCTCGGTTTATGACAGATGTTTCCTCTAAACTGGCAACGGTCGATGATAAAAAATATCAAGACATTTTATAGATGAAAAAAAAGATTAATACAACTGTCGTATCTGTCTATTTAACAAGTAAATTCAAATAAACACAAATGTAGAAGACAGAAAAAGATAAATAATTAAGACTAGATTCATAGATACAACCTGTCGCAAACAGTTAAGAACTCTAAAAATTAATTGAAAATAAAATAAAATTTATAAGTGCAGATTCAGTTCAGTTTAGGTGAATAAAAACTGATCAACGTGTAGAGATAGATCTACACTGTATCAATAGATAAGGAGACTAATGGTACATTTCAAACTGGACCAGAATATAATTTTTCTCTCTCCATTGACTCATTCATAATTTTTATGATCATAGGTCTCATGAACCAGCAGTAGATGGGCATGACTTAGGCTTCTTATTAGTATTTCCAATTACATGTTAATTTGGTGCGTTGGGAGTGAATAACTAATTATGCAACAATTTTTTTCCCCCTGTGCTCTTGTGTCATAATAAGTCAAAACATGTTGAAGATTTTCAGTCGCTGCTCATTGTTCAGACTATGTGACACAACAAAGTGGACATAATTAGTTTAGAGAGATTTTTAAACATCCTGTCTCTACTTTTGAAAGAGTTTCTTTCAGAAAGAAAGTTCCTTTAACGAAAATCACACACCTTCACATGACTCCACTGGCACGTTCTTTTAAAAGCAGCTGATCCGACCACATTAAAAACAAAATATATCTACGCAAGAACGTAGAGTTTGTTTGTAAAAACCGGTGGCATCAAAATTGAATTTCAATTGATTATCTTAAAGGTTACAAACATTTTGAACACGTTAATGAATGAGAGTGAATTAAAAGAGAATCTGAGATTGTGCTTTACTTCTATCTTCTATCTCTTTCCCACAGAGGCAGTGTAACAAAACAAACTATTGAACTGGCCCACACTATTACAAAATAAATCATAAAACCATAGGATTGCATCATATCATATAGAAAAATGGGAAGTGAAGTAGATTTAAACACTTGCAGTGTTGGCAGTATAAATACACAGAGTGACAAACTCTCAGTCAATAAAACTTCAAATAAATCCAATAAAACATCAACTTTAAGATTATTGCTACTGGCTGAATTATACCTCTGTAAGACAGTTATTACTTACTAATAAATAAATTAATTACTAATAATAGATAGATAGATAGATAGATAGATAGATAGATAGATAGATAGATAGATAGATAGATAGATAGATAGATAGATAGATAGATAGATAGATAGATAGATAGATAGATAGATAGATAGATAGATAGATAGATAGATAGATAGATAGATAGATAGATAGATAGATAGATAGATAGATAGATAGATAGATAGATAGATAGATAGATAGATGAATGAAATAGCAACAGTCTAAAAGTTGGAAACAAGACAAAACACCAACTGGCCACAACACTGAAAGCAACTGTCATGTGTTCATGTCATGATTTATTATTTTTATTCTGTATTCAATGTTCATTCCTCATGTCTGACTGTAAGAAACCTGTCCTCTTATTAATAGCACATGAAAATTTGCAGCGTTAACGGAGCTTAACAGGATACATCACCAAAATGGAGGATATATACCTGCCTGCCAGATCTAGTGTCTTTGCAAACTCATCTATGGGCCTTTCACTGTCTCTTTCCCACCAAACCAAAATGCCTATCTGTCACAACAGTCAAATAACTAAAAGCCCAACAGCATTACAAGGTGGGGATCGCTCGGTGCATTTGGCCCCCAGCTGCCACCACACCTCCAGGCCTCGATCTTTCCTCTGGCCCCCCCAGATCTTTTGGATCTGTATTCTGGGACATAGGGGGTTTGGTTCTGGCTGCCAGAGTGCCACCATCGTGACAGCTGTCCTTGCTTTGCAACGGACAGAATTAGTAAGATAAACGCAGCCAGAGACAGAGGGGCCCAGTTGTTGTCCAGATAAGTGAGGTCAGATGAGACTGCAGCAGCCTTTTACTCGCTTAGTGAATGAGAACACGAGACGACAAAGTTATTAAGGCTGGGAATTTTCACTAAAACTCGTTTATAGGAGTTGGGTTTCATACTGAGACTTAATCAGGACAGGAGGAGATGGCAATTAACCTTTAAGAAGGAAAAAGAACAAATCTCTAAAAATGTCCATGTGCTCCCGCCTGATTCATTGACAATTAAAGTGTTTTGTTGTAAGAACAAAATGACACAGATCATTAAATCATGTTTCCTCACTAACAAATGCAGGGGAGAGCTTTTTCTGCAGAAAGAAAGCAACACAATAATGTCAGAGCCACAGTAAAATATCAATGTGACTACGAGGATCCTCGTCACTTTACTTTCTGAGGCTTTTGCTATTAATCACAGAAGCCCTGAAACCCTGTGTCAAACTGTTGCTTGTTTTTAAATGTCACGCTAACATCCAAAGGATTTTGCATGTGTCTGTGTGACTGCAAATACAAATACGTGCGAAGAACAAGAACAAAGACGAAAGAGAAACTTCAGCATCTAAATAAAGTGTCCAGTGAGTGGTGGGGTCGAAACATCCCACCAATCTCTGCAGGGATTTAACGGTCTGCGAACACAACACCAGGCTAAATGACTGAGGATTTGCTGTGTCATATATAGACCCACATCGGTGCTGTGGCACCAAGTGAAGAAAGAGTGAAAATGAGCACAGGAGGCTTTTAATCATTGTCATAAATTCAATATCAGGTGTCAAAAACAATCACAACATCCAGAAAAATGTTCTCAGGAATCAGGTGCTGTAGTTTTTGGTGCAAAAAACAAAAACAAACAATCAAAACATCAGACTGGATCAATTTTATAACTTTTACCCCCTGAGAACCATTAAAACTGTTGTTGGAAACGAAAAAGGTTTTAGTTCATATTCTGAAATGTTTGATCTTTTCTGTTGACATGCCCCAAGATGTTTGCTTTCCTGTCTCTGCCTCAATGCATTCTGGGATGGACGTTTAATGAGCAGAAGCAAACAGCAAATAAGCAAAGAGAGAGAATCAGCTGAGCTCCTCACTGGTGTGTTATGTAACTTAATTTCCTCCACAGCTATGGAGAATACAACTGTCAAGTGCTTGTATTTCTAGTTTATGTTATATGCATGTGTGTGTGTGTGTGTGTGACAGAATAAAGAATAGATAAAAGAGAGTTAAGTGATAATTAACTTGTCAGATGTTTCATTTAAAAATAAAACACATCAACACACAAGATGCAAAACAGTCAAATGATTTTTTTTTTTTTTTTCCACAAAGACCAAACGTTTGATGTGAATTCAAAAAACTATTTTTTTTTTCTTTAATCATCACACATCCTCTTAACTTTATCTTGTGATGCTTTGGATGGACTTTATTTCCTCTAGAATAGAATAGAATAGATTTTTATTTTGTCCCACAAGAGGAAATTTGTCTGTTTGACAACATAAAAAAATCATGAAAATAGAATAACAGAAAATAAACAAATTGTTTGTTTCTACTGGACTAATGTGTATCAGTCATTTTATTAACAGAATAGAATAGAAATCCTTTATTTGTTTAAATAAGTAGCTTGTATGACATTTTATAATAATAAATACTAATAAAAGGAAATAATAAATTTCCTGCATGAAGATGATTTTTTTTTCTTTTGATACTTTGTACATTTTAATGTGCTTCTGTACTTACTGTCACTGATGTATGAAAGAAACAATAAACAACTTTTGTGACAGTTTTTCCCTTTTAAAAAACAATAAGTCTGTTACATAAACAGCAGTGATACATGATGAAAACTTATCCCAAACATCTCAGTCTGGCTTCTATATGAACAATGGACCATTAAGTTTAAATTAGATAAATGTGTAAACAGCACAGAAACAGAACATGAAAGTCTCTGAGTATATTGTTTATGGACAGATGATTGAAAACCAACAGACGTTGCTGCAGTTACTGTGTTATTACATTGTCTATCGACTCAATAGCTTCACGTAGCTTCATAAACCAGTGTGGCCCTTCATGTTTTACATCCATTTCTGCAACAATACAATCCAGTTTTATAGAGAGAAAAGTCTTTGTGCTTCTCTTCCCATCTACTGCATGAGTTTTTACAACTATTATCTGTTCCCTCTCCAATAATTCAATTTGTAGGAATCCATGAAAATCACATGCTACACCACAAAAATCATACTGCCATACTTACACTAAAATTGCACACACACACACGCACACACACACACACACACACACACACACACACACAAAAGACTCAGCCTGACGGTTCATGTTGGAGCGTAAAAACAACAGCTGTGCACAAAAAATTCAGGAAAAAGAAGAAGGAAAGAGAGAGTTGTCCTCATTCACACTGAACTAAGTTAACTCATGTCTTATTTAATTCCTGATTATTGTCAGCAACAACACTGTCCTGTGAACGGCAGAATTGGATTACTTAGTAAAAATAACTGAGGTTACCATAACTGCGAATTATATCTGTAACCAACGATAACAGAAGATAGAATTAATCTGAAGTGATAACATTTTTTTTTTTTTTTTTTACTCAGGTTTTTATGGTTTCTAAGTAACCACATCAGATATATAACAGACTGTGGTTTGTTACAGTAATGGGTCCAACATTTTGGGAAATAAACTTATCTACATGAAATGCTTGAACTCTCTCTGATGTTTCCCAAACATCTCTCTCTCTTTGGATGGAGCCAGTCAAGCTGCTCCCACTCTTTATGTTTTGTTTGCTTTATGATAAGATAAGCTAAAGTAATTGGCTGCTAGTTGAAGACTTGTATTCAATTGACACATAAATGAAGGGTATAATGATCTTCTCTTCTAACTTGCTGCAAGAAACTTATTTAAAATCCTCATCAACATCAAACATCAAATAAAGACTATATGGTAGCCGGAGCAAAGCGTCTCCTGCTCCACACTTGCTAAGCTGTAAGCGGACCCCGTTCCCTCGGTGGGAGGCCAAAATTATTCCATCCCTCTTCATCAGCTCTAATTGCTCATTTGAGACCTTCATTATTACATTGCACGTTCTTAAACATCAGTTGCTGGGATCCATTTCAACCAGTCTGACAGGCTGCTGCGATGACGCTCTTCCACAGGATCATATCGGATCTTGGACGACTCTGAGAAATTCCAGTCCAATTGGTTGCTGTGGCATAATGATTAACGGTTCACCAGAGATGATGGGGTCTGTCTGGCTTGACCTTTACACACGGCTGTGTTTGCAACAGAAGAAAGCACCGGGTTTTAGCATCACGATAGCCTCGCAGTGCCCAGACAGCTGCAGCGTTATCCGCTGGCCTTAGCAGCTGAGTTGGAGGCCTCGCTCCAGAGGGTGGGGGGAGGGTTAGATGTGTGGCTGGTTTGTGGCTGCAGAGGAAGGAGGGTGGGGGCGGAGGCTGTGGGTACGCTAGACTAGTCTTGGCTAATGTTTCAATTAGTCATAAAAGCAGATTTGTCCCTTGAGGTATTAATCAGACCACATGTCTGAAATTAAGAGAAGTGGATTTAAATGATTATTTCCGATGCCTACGTGAAACACATGAGGTAGCGTTGTGATTCATTTAGTGCACACATCGGCAATACAAGAGGAACATGGGATGAATATGTGTAAGTTATATATGAGCTCAAGATCAAGAGATTTTTTTACTTTTTGTTTGTCATGTCTGCTACAGATGAAGTAATCAAATCAAATCTATTCCCCGTCTTGTTTTCCAAATTAGTAAACATCTTCTCTCTGTCTTCTGTCTGACGAAACATCATCTGACTTCAATTTGGCCTCCCAAGTACAAATGAAACTGCTTCCTTTATTTATTTATTTATTTATTTGCAAACAAGTAAATATTTGTCCCAACTTCCAGTTTGTTTCAAACCTGTTTAAAGCAGCAACCGTGAAAACATGATGGAAAAACAGACATTTAAGAAAAATCCTGATGATTATATGTTGACCTCAGTTGAATTGCATTTAATAGTGTTTGGTCTGTGGCTGCAGAGCAGAAAAAAAAACCTAAGATAAATCCATTGTCTTCTCAGCACTCACCAGTCTAAAGCCATGATCATGATGATCTGAGCTGAACGCTAACGTCAGTTGAAAATGTTTTCTTAAACATATAATTTTCACAAATTATTTAACTCATAGAAACGTAAGAAACAGGTATAAACAAAAGTATACACACACAAAGTTATTTAGCACTTTGTGAAGCACTAAACCGTTTATGGATCGCTACAAATAGAGCACTTGAGTCTTAGTGGGGCACTGCTGACGCATTTTCTCACTGGAGAGTGTCCAGGGACCACCAGGTCAGGAAAACCTGCTTCAGAAAGAGTGAGAGAACCTGGAAACTATGTAACTGGAAGACCTTCTAATCTTACTGTTACTTACTTTATAATTTACTTTATAGCTTTGCAAAAAATCTGTTACTGGTACCAATAAAGCTCCTCTGAGCTCCTCTTGCACTGAATTTAACTGAGAGTTACAATGAAGCAAGAAAGAGTCAAGAAAAACTCTGCAGGGATGATGGATGGTGGTGCAGGAGCACGAATAACAGAGAGTGGAGTTACAATAAATAGATCTACAAATTTTTCTTAGAAACCATGCGGGTGTCTGTCATTACCGGGCCTGGATTCTGTACGCAACACGTTGGACGTTTGGGATTGAATGCGTGTTCCCCTGTGAGGAGAAATACAAGGGAGGTAGAGACAGATGAGACATATGAGCAGGGATAACTCTCACAGGACAACAATCTTTGACATTTGACCTTTGGCATCTTTTCCATCATATATATATATATATATATAAAGGCCATAAGCATATTGTGGTATTATGTAACAGAGTGAATGTGTTTACCGTATTATTATAATGATGAAAAGAAAACACCAGTTGAGGAGAAAAGTTGATTTTCTCAGAGAATGAGCAGGATAAGAAAGATGTTTTAAAGGGGAGAAACTAAATTTTAGGAATGAAAAGTAAAATTTTGTGAAATGTGTGAGAGAATGAATTATTGTATCACTGAGTATGTGAGCGAATGGACAACAACTGAGTGACCTTAAAAGGCCACATGGTCTTGCTGGTGACTGAATGACCAAGTGAAAGGGGGCTCTGGGGTTATCTCTGTGAAGCGTCGCTGTATTTATAGATCATCTGAAAAAAGATTCCCTGCCCCCTCGGTACCCCACCACCACCATCACCACCCCCACCTCTTTCCCCAACCTCCCCTTTGATTGCCCCACCCCCATTTTCAATTAGCCCCTGATGGGTGGAGTAATGCAATCAGGAGTGTAACTACAGCTCACAACAGCCTCCTCTCTCAGTCTGCCACAGACTCCGCACAGGCACACACTCCTCAGACAGGAAGGTAAGACCCAACTCTGATCAGCTGCTCCACTCTCCATCCATTCATTCATCCCATCTCTCCACCTATTTCCATCCTTTGCACCGGTCTTCACTTACCATGTTTTCCATTCCCCGGACACAGCTGCTCACTGTGCTCTGGCATCCTCCTTCCTACCTGCTCATGTTCTCCCAGTATCCTCCCTCTTTAACCACCTTCTTCTCTCCCCTCCTGTCTGTCTCATAGACAGTTTAACTCTTTATAAAAAATCATTTTATTATCTATCCCCACCCCACCCCTCAAAAAAATGCACAACCCTTATCGACCCATTAGCAGAGTACATTTCCACCTTCCACCCTTCTTTCCTTTCTTCCCTATAGCAAAAAGCTCTTATTTTGCTTTTTACTACTTTCAAACTTTCCATGTGGATAAAAAAAAAAACCCCGTTAGTACTTATAGTTACTTAGAGATCTGAGAGATTCCTGGAACTATGTTTGTGTACGTTGCGGTAACTTGTGACAGTCGGTGGTAGGAGTCTCTCGTTTGAAGTGTCATTAAAAGTTTACAGGAATATTCCAATTACAAGTTAATTCAATTAAACATTTAACTCTATTTTCCACTTGGAAAATAGAGTTAAACACATGGCTTATCTCAGTGAATGTTGTTTAGATTTACTTTGTTGATAAATAATTCCTGTTTAGATGTTGAACTGTCAACGAAAGTATGCATTTCTTTAGATAGTTGGTAACATTTAAAACCCATTCTGTATATCCTTAAATTGTCTTAAATTAAGAATTTATGTGGAATTTTTATTTGTGGGGTAAAACTGGTAAATTTCCTTTTTAAATTGAAAATTACTTGTAAAAAAGTTCATTTATATCCAATTTTCAAGGCAGTTCATGCAAACAGTGATAATTATCTGTGTAAAAGTAATATTACTAAGGCAGTTATCCACCTTTAAAGACGGTCAGCTGCGTTTATTAAGCACAGAAACTTTCTGGGGAAAGACCAGGCTGCACACTGGTCCAACACTGTAAATGCAACTGGCTGTGGCTCAGTTTTGAGAGACTCTCCAGAAGCTGGGAAACAGCTGCACGGCATGACTGGATAGCTGGCGGTTTTATTTGTGGCAGTTCAGATTATCCTTTTTTTATTTTTAGGAGTCAGATAAATCCTTATATAAGCTAGGTGAGTCATGGTGGGAGCAACAGACAATGGGGGAATGTGGGAGGGGTTGAGAGTACTCAGAGCAGAGAGGACACACAGATTAAACGTCTCAACTTCAACCAGACAAAAGATACTCACCTTGTGAATGCCAGGAACATCACAACCTTGTTCGCAGATCTCATGTTGAACCGTCAGGAGGGAATACGCAGCAATCACAAATAGATCAAGAGGATCAAGTTGGAATAATGACAGAGGAGTAAAAATACAAATCCAAGAAATTAGGAAAAACAAAAATAGATGATACCTCAGCCTCTATTATGGTTAAAGCTTTGCAGAGGGATCAGTGGACACGTTGACATGAACAAAAGCCTGCAGTGGAAAGTTGAAAGCCTTATGCATTGGACACTGGACAACTGCATTTTTTTTTTTCTTCCACTGTTTATTCTCATCTATATCACAAACAAAGAGCCACACATTCAGATATATCAGTGACACTATCCTCAGTTGATAGAGTCACAGGTGGGATAACCAGAGGGCTTAACAGCCAGACCTCAAACAGCTGCAGGTTGTATGTCGTCATTATTACAAGTGCCATTCTAACTCTACTTATACACGGACACACATACTCGCTCACGTACACACTCACACCGTGACAAGGGACACTGTGATGTGGTGCTGACAGCTGGAGGTGAGGTGATGGATGGGTCAGTGTACAGTGGCATGGAGGGCGTTGGTATGCATCGGGTCAAAAGTTGACTGTCTCTAAGCAGGACTGATAGGAGTTATTTATATCCTCCCCATCTGTCACCTTCTACTTCTGACATGAGAACAAAATGAAGGGCCGCAGAGAGATAGGACGGGAAGATGAGGGAAGAGGAGAAAAGAAACTTGTGATGTGAAAGATCTTGACTCAATACTGAATACCAGGAATTAACATCTGCCTGCAAGAATAAAAGTGAAAGAGTCTTTCTCACTTTCTGTGTTGTTGCATATTTTTGACTTAATATTTCCTCCTCTCTCTTTCTCAGGTGAATGACTCTGGGTCAGAATGACTGAGCGCTACGACTGCCATTACTGCAAGGAGTCCCTGTTTGGGAAGAAGTACGTCCTGAGAGAGGATAATCCCTACTGTGTGAAATGTTACGAGAGCCTGTACTCCAACACCTGCGAGGAGTGCAAGAAACCCATTGGCTGCAACACTAGGGTATGAGATTTCACAACACGCTCACCTTAACTCTAACATGCTCTCTCTGAGTGTCTCCATTAGCAATCTCCATTAGCATCAATGCTAACATTGCTCTAAACTGACCGTCTGATCTTTTTGTAGGACCTGTCCTACAAGGACCGTCATTGGCATGAGGATTGTTTCAAGTGCTTCCAGTGCAAACGTTCACTGGTGGACAAACCCTTCTCCACCAAGGATGAGCAGCTCCTCTGCACTGAGTGCTACTCTAATGAGTATTCCTCCAAGTGCCATGACTGCAAGAAAACCATCATGCCAGGTGAGAAAATGAGCCAATCCCAACATAACAGATAAAGAGACAGATTTCTCATCACAAATTTATGAAAACATTAACTATGAGAACAATATACCTTTCACTTCATTCACTGGACACTGGAAAGTTTGCCAACTACTCAGTCTCCAGTACCACAAATGCTCCAGTGTATGTGAAATAATGTGACAGACTGACACAGAATAAGTCTGAGCAGATCTACAGTCTGAGTGAGAATAGTTCATCTGTAACTGATTTACAAAGAACCCTTTATCTAAATGTTACCAAGTGTCTGATACATTTTATCCACAATAAATCTGTGTAGTTATGTTAAGTCAAGTGTGACATGTCCTTTGGAGTATTAATATGTGAGGACATTTTAACTGTAACAAAGCCTGTTCATCTGAATACAGTACAGATGCAAGTGGCTTGAAATAAACAAACTGGGAACAACAGAAGTAGGTTGGAATAAACAGACAAATGTATTTATACTGAAATTTAGTGAGAAAATGTAAACTTGTCACCATTTTAATCTGGACGTCTCAAGCTATGATGAACTCTAATGATTAAATAGGTGATAATAAACACTGAAGAAATAATACTAATATTCTGAAAGTATCTAATAATTGTTCAAACATTAATAAAGAGCCATTAAAGTTCACGCTCAAGTCCAAACCAAATGTTTCCTTTCTTAGATTTCGCCTTATTTCAGTCCTTAACTGCTTCCATCTTCTAACCTTTCTCATCCTCAGGCTCCAGGAAGATGGAGCACAAGGGAAACAGTTGGCACGAGACCTGCTTCACCTGCCAGAGATGCCAGCAGCCAATTGGCACCAAGAGCTTCATCCCTAAGGAAAACCATAACTTCTGCGTGCCTTGTTATGAGAAGCAATTTGCCATGCAGTGTGTGCACTGCAAGAAGGTAGGATCACTGATTGTACACATCATAGACTCAACTCAGCTTTATTTATAGAGTGTTTTTAAAACAGCCACAGCTGAAAACAAAGTGCTGTACATAAATAAGAATCGAACATAAGACATAATAAAAAAACAGTAAGACACTAAAACAAGAACAGAGTCTCATGCTGTGTTAAAAGACAAGGAGTAAAAGTCAATAAAGTCAAATTTAAACTTACATCTGTATGTGTAGCAGCTAAGTTTGATCATTTCCTTGTTCAGCCCATCACCACTGGTGGGGTGACCTACCGTGAACAGCCCTGGCACAAGGACTGCTTCCTGTGCACCAGCTGCAAGCAGCAGCTCTCTGGCCAGAGATTTACCTCTAGAGACGACTTTGCTTATTGTCTCAACTGCTTCTGCAACCTTTATGCCAAGAAGTGTGCCTCCTGCACCACCCCCATTAGCGGTAATCATTAATTATTAGTCTCTTTTGATTTAAAAATGATTATTTTTGTGTGTTTGTATTTTGACTTAAACTCGATTTTCCTCCCTCAGGTCTCGGAGGCAGCAAATACATTTCCTTTGAGGAGCGCCAGTGGCACAACGACTGCTTCAACTGTAAGAAGTGCTCTGTGTCTCTGGTCGGACGCGGCTTCCTCACTGAACGTGATGACATCCTGTGCCCAGAGTGCGGCAAGGACATCTGAATCAATCAGAGACAGATACATCTGTCTGGACGCCAATACTATGATGAAGGAATGAGAATCATGCAGTGAAAACTATCAGAGCACAGAGCAGATCACCTAAAGCATCGTTAACTCCTTAGCATGACTATGAATGTACAATGTTTTATGACGTGAAATACAAACTACTAACTACTAAGTTTTATTCAAATTTTAAAAGTTTATTCACGTTAAACGTTCACTCTTTTAGAAAGAGTCGGTACTAACAAAGTAACTGTTGGCATGAATGTAAAAAAAAAAAAAAAAAAAAAAAACATTTGCTTATGAAACAGCAACACGTTTGCAGATAAACACTGTATGAAGCATTTAGAAATAAATCTACAACATTTGACGTGTAATAATGATTATTGCTTTGTGCATGGACTAGCTTGGTGCTGTAATTAGTTTGAAGTTTTCAGAGTGAGTTCCACTATAACCACCTCAAAATAATAATAATAATAAATATTAATATTGCATCTTTAAATGCTTTAAATTGTAGATGTGCATGACATTATATAAATTTCAGAATTAATATAGAAAAAACATTGTGAATGAGTGAAAATAGTAACTTTTAAGCAGAAAATGGGCACAAATTTAAAATATACTTGTCATTAAAAATTGCTGGATTGAAACATCTTATAAAGAATTCTCCTGTTTTCGTTAAACACAATATCCCTTCAAAGTACATGATATAATATAGTATAAGTTACATATAAATACGGACCACAACGCTGCTGATTGTTACTGTAATTAAATCAACAGAAATGATTCATTGTACTGGACAATTTATTTAAAAATTAAAAGTTTGTTGGTACAAAAAAATGACACTTGGTTTGACAGCAGATCTTGTTTTGATGAATTGTCAAAGACAGCGACTGCAAAAGTCAATTTATCCACAATTGCAAATGAATCTACTTCTAAAAACAAAAACAAAAAAGAAACAACTGCATTCTTATTTTGTTCATTACTTCCTGAATCATTACATGGTGATTTTTTTTTTTACATGATGATAAAGTTTACAGGCTTCGTCCGTGTCCAGCTGAACAAGACAATCATTACTTCTCATCACACCACACTAACACTTAAAAACCCCTGAACAACTTATGAAACTGCACTGAGGCTTCAATAAAGTTAACAGAGGGTAGAAATTATATACAAGTTCTGTTCAAAATTTCAAGCAAACACACATCTTCTGCCATGTCATATTCAGAATCAACTCAGTGATTTCTATTCTTTAATTTCAGGAAAAAAAGGACAGAAATTTGCTCCATCACTGCCATATAATGTGTTCACAACACCTCTTAGAAACATCCAACACTCTGACAGTCTGAGACTCAAACCACGAGATTCTTTAGAATCCGTTTTATTTTTTATTTTTTTTTCACTCAACAAAATCAATCCAAGGAACTCACCCTTGCATCGTCACAAACCCTCGCTCGAGGCTATTACCAAAACCAACTTATCCACAGAAACATAACGACAGCCATCATTTCCTAAATGGCGTTCTGGAGTTGCAGGTCATTGATGGTAAGAGCACTTGAGGTTGTGGAAAGCTACAAGGACAATCTTGGGAGCACCACCCGTTCCTGTCAGCTCTCACAACTGAGCGAGAGCAGGAATGTGACCTTGACGCACAGCTAGAGAGGTTTCCACCTCTTCCTGTGATGCGATTAGTGGGAAAATTGTTACGGCAAAGAACAAAGGTTGTGGCTGTTCAGTGACGGGAGGTGGGAGGCGATGTGTCTGTCCAGAGCCCCGAGATCACATCAGGTCTTTGTCAGCAGGGGTCCGACATCAGGGCCACGTCACATGCTGGATTTTTTTCTTCACCTCTGGAGACTTCACTGTATCCTGAAGTGATGGAAAATCAAAAGGTATTACATATTATGGATGATAAATAATCGGTGCAGCACGTTAAATGTATTATTGATGCACTTGTTAATGATTCATTTTTTTCTTATGATTAATTTTCTGTGAACAGTGCACTAAATTTCCACATGATCACAAGTGAAGTGACAGGAAGTTCTTACCGAGCTATTTGCTTCTCGTTTGAGGTTCGCTGTGCCTGCATCACGATGAACAGACGAGGAGGAGTTGTTGCCTGAAAGCTTACGGATGGGGTTGGACAGGTTCGCAGCTGGAGGAGGTTTTAACCTGTCAGTGATCCCTGCTGGCGCCGCCGTTCCTTCTGGTTTCTTCACTTTCAGCGGCGCAGAATGAGATGAACTGCCGTCAAACACGATCAGAGGCCTTTTCCTATTGTGGTCGTTACTGGAACTAGAAAATTACCAAAGAATAATGACAACGATAATTAGTTTGTTCACATTCAAATGGATCTTAACAATTAGGACTTTATGTTCATGCAGGTGCACAGCAAGAAGTGCTGCTCTGTGACCTGTTCTTCTTTGTTCTTCTCCAGTAACACACTGGAGTCTTAGTGCCCAGAATGACTGTAAAGTAAACTTCACCTGCATCCTGTGCTATTCTCACCCACATAACCTCTTTATTTATATTTTGCTTTTGTTCTTCTATGATATTCTTCACCCATCAGACATGTGACCACACAGAGATTAACACATTATTAT
Source organism: Polydactylus sextarius (assembly GCA_016801845.1). NCBI lineage: Eukaryota > Metazoa > Chordata > Actinopteri > Polynemidae > Polydactylus > Polydactylus sextarius. The sequence continues at coordinate 4,369,437 of CM028912.1, read as the reverse complement.
GATTAAGGTATAAATGCCAGTGAGACAGAACAAAGAGTTGTGGGTAATTCTTGTGAGCAAAGCGACACAAGATTATTCACGACTCATCTGCCCTTCTTCTTCTTCTTCTTCAAAAAACAGGACAACCTAGTTCTGCAACCCAGAGGCTGTTTGTGCCCTAAAATCCTTCAAAAATCACGTGCTGTGTTTATTAATCTGCCTATAAAACACTGTAAACGTATACATGCATCATAGCTGGTTTGTGGTGCTGATAAACATCATTATGGGTAAACATCATTTCCCTTTAATCACATTAAAAGAAGTGTGCACATGGACACGGTTCATATTCCTCCTACTGCTCTTCCACAATAAACAAATAAACATAACTGATCAATGCAGGATCCTCATTAATATTGATGGACATTGTTTCAAACAGCAGCAGTGTTATAAATAAAAGGAGGTTGATGCTGCAGCAGCTGTTAAAACAGTCAATTCATTCATTCTGTTAGTTTTAGAAATTATAGAAAGTGCTTGAAATTGACATTGAAGTGAAATCCAAGTTTTGTTTTTTTTTTATAGAGAATGAACTATGTTGGTAAAGAGCACCAGAGATTGCTGCTTTAAGTTTTTCAATCATCTATTGACGGCTACATGTCTGATGGGATCAAAAACTCAATATCAGGCAGAAATAAAAGCAGAGCAGGTGGTGAAGAAGTGTATAGAAAGATGGGTGGAAAAGGCACACAGATATAAGGGACACACTCACACTGAGGTTATTTTAATCTAATAATAAGTCACATTTGAAACATGAACTATTCGTTTCAATGTCTCAAACATTTTTCTATCATGTTGTTTTAATAAATCTCAGCTTTTCCCTGAGAAGTGGCACCTGCATGTTCAGCTTCTATCAATAAGGCCACAAATCCACTGAATCATTTTGATTTGTTCTGATTAGAATTTCAAAGAAGAACCTGGAGCATTTAATTAAACCTCAACCCTGATGATCATAATTAAATGACAAAGTATCCAGTATTTATTCTGATTGATTGATTTGATGCAGGTTGTAGAGATATTGGTTTAATGTGTTGGTTTTATTCTGGGTAGATTTGAAGATGATGGACCTAAATAATGTTTCATCAGTAGTATTCGTCTATAAAGCTGAGAGTTGAAAGTGAAGGTTACAGTCTGACCTGTGACCGGCCGGTGTCTGCCTCCCTCGGCTCTTCTCCACTCTTCTGCCCCAGCGGCTGTTGGGTAAAGTCCTCTGCGGCAGCGGGATCACATGCCGGAGGTAGAGCTCCGTGAGCAGGTCCCGACTCCCGCACTCTCTGGTACTGACATTTTTCTGTGTCAGACATAAAGTTTTGTCAACTTAAATATTAATCAGCGAACCGATTCTCATCAATTCCGCCGCAAACTGACTGGCCAGTTTAGCCGTCATGCTAACATGAACGTGTTCTTCACTTATCTCCGCACTTAATTACACTTTTTACGACTCTCTCTCAAAACAGACACTCACCTCAGTCAAAATGAGCTGCATAAAGTCTTGAGACAACAGCTCTGGGTGCAGTAACAGATCCACATCTGAGGTACTGACAGCTTTACCATCTTGTGTCGTGGAGGCCGCCATATTGGATGCTCATCTACTCCCAGCATGCCCCGCGTCACAACAACACGGGGGGAGGCGGGGCTTCTGGAAATTCGATTGGATTTGAAAAACTTCTTTCTTTCATTGTTACTATGAAATTACAATTTCACCCTCAACTATATTTACTTTGAAATAACACATTTAAATTATTTAATAAATAAATAAGATGAAGTGACTTCATGTAATTCAAGCTGAAGCAGTGACATTGGTCCTGACCTCTCTTGGTGCTGGACCACACGATGATGATGCAAACAAATTAGTGCACACTCAATATTTCTGCACATAAATACACCTGCAACCAGTGGTAGAAGTAACAAATTATCTACTTTGCCTTATTTAAAATCATAATAACTACTGAGTAGTCTATAATGTTACTTGGCATCACAAAGTCAATTATATGTAACAATAAATAAATGTCATTATCACACTAATGTGTCCTTATAACCAGCAGACTCATCTGGTTCCCAACTTATCCTGGACTTTATTGATCCCTTTGGGAGGTTCCCTCAGGGGAACTGAAGCTCCTTCACATACAGCACTGTTAAATCTAAGACACACATAAAAAGAAGAGCAATAAAATAAAACAAAATCGCCTCAAGTACCCAACACCAACATAGAAATATAAAATAAAACTATATAAATAAAATATGTATGTATATGTGTGTGTGTGCATGTGTGTGTGTACATAATATATGTAAACTGCTTCCAGCACTATCTGTCATGGATATTGAAATTGCACATGGTTATGAGGAGGTCTATCTATCTATCTATCTACCTATCTATCTATCTATCTATCTATCTATCTATCTATCTATCTATCTATCTATCTATCTATCTATCTATCTATCTATCTATCTATCTATCTATCTATCTATCTATCTATCTATCTATCTATCTATCTATATAGTGCATATGTTATTGCACCTGGTTGTATAAAGTCTATTGCATATTGGTTGTGCAGTAGATTGAAAACAGTCCTGGAAACAATTAACATAATAATATAATATTTTAATGCATTTAACAGAAAAGATCCAGCATTTGAATGACTATGGAGAATAAATTATACATCAATTCAAAAAGTAACTAATACTCTGAGTAGTTGTTTAGATGAATACTTTATACTTTTACTTTAGCACTTGTACTTATAATGAAGAACTGTTTCAGTCAAGTAACAATACTTCAGTTCAATGCTCTTTCCACCGCTGCCTGTGACTCCTTCTTTCATATAATGACTAACACACAAGTAGATCAAAAGCATTTGTTTAATTTGGTCATTATCATTGAAACCACTGGAGGGCGACACAAAAACAACCACCACCGTTCAAATTATATGACTTTTATTGTGAAATCCGGAAGTTACGTTTGACCCGGAAGTATTATCACTTATAGGAAGTTTTCCGCCAGAAAAACGGCACTGATTTGAACCAAGGGACGAAAAGTCGGCAAACACAACAGTAAGTTCATTTTAAATCTTAAATCAAAGACAGCACAATGAGTTTATCAAAGATAAAACTGTAATTTTTGTCGTCTTCCCCCTTTAGCTAATAACTGATAGTTTGTCAACGAAGTTTGAACGAATGTAGCATTAGCCGGTTAGCTAACTGGGTGATCACAGAACACACATGGCGATAAAACTGAGACGTTTGTCGGAAATTGTTTTATATTTACAGATCATGTTATTGATTTAATATGTTCCCCAAAGTAAATTATAAACAATTAATATAAACAAGCTGGTTATATCCGGCCACTTAACGTAGATGTAGCTGTTCTTGCGCGTTAGCTACAGGTGAATCTAAACTCCTTTTAAAAGTTATAAACATCACCTGAAACACTTCCGGACACTTTATTATTATAGTTACATCCATATATGTTTGTCTTTGAAAACTAATATATGCAACAGTCGATCTGCTGAATATTATTAGCGATTAATGTTATAAAGCAAAACAGTAGAATAAAGATGATTCTAGCAACTCAAATATGAAAAAATGCTTTTTTTCTTGTTTTATGTTAAAGTAAAAAATATGTTAAATAGTGTGTTTCTCACTTTTTGAATTAGTTATTGTTTTTATATTTATTAGAATTATTTACAGACCTCACCAGTCAGCCTGTTATTGATGATGTTTATAAACAGAATCTCTTATTATTTTTTGTTTTGTATTAAATTAAATTTTGATTTTAGCTTCATTAGTATGACTGTTTAGTTAGAAGAATACACAAAATATTACATTATAAAAATCACCAACAGAAGACAATGACCTTAAAACAAAAGATGAAGATAAAAAATGAAATATAAAAACAGGGCAAACATTACTAGTTGTTTTCAAGTAATAGCAAAATATATTGATAAATGAATTAATTTAGATGCCAGTTTATTCCTTGAGAGAATGTAATGTGTATTTGTTTTAATATTTAACCGATCAGTTGATGTCTGTTATTATATTTGTCCGTTATAATGAGAATGTGTGTTTTTGTTAGATATGGCCTCTCCAGGCAGAAGTCGAAGTCCCAGTCCTGCTCAGAGACAACAAAGTGGTGAGTAAATCCTTCTGTCCCTGCGTTATGTTGTTGTACTAACAGTAGCTGTAGTTTTTAATAATCATCTTCATGTTGTTTACTCAGGACCTTCGGAGGATGAGTCCAGTCCACCAGCAGCAGCGGAGAAGTCTGAACAGACTTGCTCAGACAAGAGAAGCCCCGACGATAAACCGTCCCCTCAGGCCAGTCCTGCAGGTCGCAGCCGCTCCGGGAGCGCTGAGTCCAGCAGCTCGGACAGCAGCAGCAGCAGTGAGGATGAAGATGAACATAATGGAGCAATGAGGAGGATTAGGAGCAGCGTGGCCCAGATCAGAGTAAGAAAGGACTGTTTCATGGGACTAGATGTACCGACTACTGTTGACTTTGTTCACATTAGCCAGGTTACACATGGTCACTGGTCTTTTATTAGTTTATGTGATGATTGTGAAAACTCTCACATTATTGTAAAAGCACTTTATGGCTTAAATAACTATTATTAACATTGAACTGATGCTGCTGCTAAAGTCTGATATTTAGAAGCAGCAGCATGTTTTTCTGTTTGTTTGTTGTTTTTAGAAGCTTATGTCTGTAACGCAGTGTTTTTTTTCTCATTTCAGAGATCCATGTCCAAAGAGAAAGACAGGTCCAAGTCCAGAGAAAGATCCAGATCCAGGGAGCAAAGTAAATCAAGGTCCAAATCCAGAGAACGTGACAGATCCAGGTCCAGAGACAGGGACAGATCAAGATCTAGAGGACGAGACAGATCCAGGTCCAGATCGAGATCCAGAGGACGAGACAGGTCCAGGTCCAGGTCTAGAGGGCGAGACAGGTCCAGATCCAGGGGACGAGATAGATCAAGAGAAAGAGACAGATCCAGGTCCAGAGAGAGAGACCGGGACCGGGATCGTTATGACCGCGGACGCTACGGCAGGTAACACAGACACAAACAGACACTCAGCTCAGTTTTGTGAGTGACTTTTTATTATTTTATCATAAGACTGATGATCAATGTGTTACAACCCTCTGCTCCGCCCAGAGATCGCTATGACGATCGTCGTGACGACAGGAACGGCCGTTTTGATCGGCGGATGAACCGGGACGGTGAGTCAGATTACAGGAGGCGCGGTCGCTCCGCGTCACCTCAGAAAGACGGGGAACCGGCGCCGGCCGAAGAACCGCCGGTTAAAAAGAAGAAAGAGGAACTCGACCCGATTCTGACGAGGACCGGAGGAGCTTATATCCCCCCAGCCAAGCTACGCATGATGCAGCAGCAAATCACGGACAAGAGCAGGTAAGAACATGATCATTGAGGTCTTTTATTTACACTAAGATACGTTAAATAGGAGTTATTGAATCCGAACTATTTAAATTTGTCCACTATGTTTGTTAACAACAGAATCGCTGAGTGATCAAATCCTTGTTTTCGTCATCAGCGTTTTTTGTTTGTTTTCTAATCTTTACAAGCTACTTAGAGAAAGCTAATAAAAGATTTAAACAAGCAGCTCATTGGCTGCAGAGTCAATAAATCTGGACATTTTCCTAAACTGGATCTTGATCCAAAATAGAACCGACTGTTGGACTCATCCACTGCAGGATTAGAAACCAACCTGGTGCTTTACTTTAACTCAGACTCTATTAACTCTCTGTTCCTACTCATCATTTTATTTATGGGAAGTTGAGGCTCCAGGACATTACAGGTTTAGTCTTATTATTAAAATGCCTTTTTTCCCTCAAAGTTGACTCATTGTAGTTGTACATTATTTGAATTTGTTGCATTCAAAGATGAACAATAATCAAACATGGAGACTGAAAATAAATATGTGAATGTGGTGTTTTATTTTACTAAAAGATGTAAATGTAAAGCTGCAAAATGTAACTTTTGAGCAGGTTGAAATATTTAGTTTAATATTTAGTTTAATTAAGCGGCACCATTTAATCTGTGTTTTGATACTGATGCTCCGCCTCCTGTGCAGCCTGGCCTATCAGAGAATGAGCTGGGAGGCTCTGAAGAAATCCATCAACGGTTTAATCAATAAAGTCAACGTGTCCAACATTGTCATGATCATCCAGGAGCTGCTGCAGGAGAACATCGTCAGGGGGAGGTGAGCATTAACACGTGCACATTAATACTCAAATATAAACATCAAAAAATGAATGTTGAAAATTGTTAGTTACATTTAAGGATTCAGTTTTGGAAAACTCTGTGACACGTGAGCTGAAACTCTGTTTGTTTGTCAGCTTTTTAGTCGTCTCTTTGTGTGATTATGGAGATTTTTCTGGATGTATATAAACTGTCCCGTCTGTCAGGGGTCTGCTGGCTCGCTCAGTGCTTCAGGCTCAGGCAGCGTCTCCGATCTTCACCCACGTTTATTCCGCCGTCGTCGCCATCATCAACTCCAAGTTCCCTCAGATCGGAGAGCTGATCCTCAAACGTCTCATCCTGGCGTTCAGGAGGAGCTACCGCCGCAACCTCAAGGTACCAGTCTGCCACATGTGCGCTGGTTACATTTGTCTGGTAATGACAAAGAAAAGCTGCTCCAGAGTCTGACTGTTGATTTGTTGGTCACTGGATGAGTGGGTTTACTTTTCTAGTGTTTCAGTGAGTTTGATATTTTGTCTTTGGTGTTTTTCTTCAAATCATCATGTCCCATCATGTCATCATGTTGATACATTTGCAGCCTCTGATTTAATCAGCATGTATTTATGCACAGATACCCACTGTGTTAAGCTTTATATGAGTTCTGATTATTAGGATTAGTAGAGTAGGATTGATCCTAGATGAGTAGGATTAGACTTTGTGCTGTGGCCTCCATCTGATTTTAATAAAATGTGGTGTTTCATGTTTTCGTTTAGAGGGATGTTATGATAGGAGTCTTGCAACAGTCATGTCAGTAAAATATATTAAAACCAGTTTGTCTTTTGTTTTGCAGCAACAGTGTCTTACAGCCTCAAAGTTTGTGGCTCACCTCATCAACCAGAACGTGGTAGGTATTCTACCATCTGACTTTAATATTGATTTGAAGCTTGAGTATTGATGCTCAGCTCTAATGAGCTCACTCTCTTTTCTTTCTGTTTGCTGTGGTGCCTCTCGCCCTCAGGCCCATGAGGTTTTGTGTCTGGAGATGCTCACTCTGCTGCTGGAGCGACCGACCGACGACAGCGTTGAGGTCGCCATCGCCTTCCTGAAGGAGTGTGGACTCAAACTGACCGAGGTTTCCCCTCGAGGAATCAACGGTACATGACTCATCCTGTCCGATTGTCTCAACCGGAGCAGGAATGGCTTTTTAATTTGCTGCTTTTCAGCACAAACCGTCAGACAAGTGTCTACAAATCTTGTGTTTTATTTTCTTTACAGCCATTTTTGAACGTCTCAGAAACGTCCTACACGAGTCGGCCATTGATAAAAGAGTCCAGTACATGATTGAGGTGATGTTTGCCATCAGAAAGGACGGGTTCAAAGACCATCCGGTGATCCCAGAGGGTCTGGACCTGGTGGATGAGGACGATCAGTTCACACACATGCTGCCACTGGATGACGAGTACAACCCTGAAGACATCCTCAGTAAGTCCTGCAGAGGAAGTGGAGACTGTCTCTCTACATCTCTTTTTGATGTTAAGAGTGATTTAACATGAGTGTTTGTTTTCACGCAGATGTTTTTAAGTTGGACCCAGACTTCCTGGAGAATGAGGAGAAATACAAAACCATCAAGAGAGGTGAGAACATGCACTTTTAAACACATCACACTCTGTCCAATCACCTCCTTCAGAGTTTAACCAATCCACTGTCTCCTACTGACAGACATCCTGGACGAAGGCAGCAGCGATTCAGGGGAGGAGGGAGACGGCAGCGACGAAGATGAAGACGAGGAAGAGGAGAATGAGGAGGCAGGAGAAGGTGAGACAGATGGTTTGACCTGATCGTAGTGATGCTGCTGCAGGTTTTAAAGATTTTGAAGCAGAAAGTCTGTGTTTTTGTGGATTTGTGGTTGAAAGACATTTGTTTATATGCTATTAAGACACTATGAGGTTGCATTATGGGAAATGTACCTGATATTTTTAGACCTGAACCAACAATAGAGACCAGAATTCAGTTTTTTTTAACCTCAGCTGGTTTAATCTTTCACGTCCTTTCTGTCTCTGTTGTGATCCCTAAACTCCTAAACAGCTCAGATTTAGCTGAGCAGTAAACAGCGAGACTAAATGAGATCATAACAGATGTTTTAGCTTTTCATAGCAGGAAAAAAAGGCACAGGTGCAGTGGATAACATGGCTGAGCTGGAATGGAGCCATCGTTTATGAAAGTTGTCCCACCTGTGCTTTTTCACGCTGTTACGAGTTAAAACACCTGCTGTGAAAAAAGGTCCGTGACTCTGGATTACATGCCTCATCATTTCCTGTGGATCAGCTGTGCATGTGAAGGAGTTTTGAACGCTGTGCAGAGAAAACAATCTGTTATTTACTTTATTTATTAATAACAACTAAAGAGGTCATGTGAAGGGAAACCAGTTTGAATCCACTAAAATCTTACGGATTGTCACAAGACATCTCACCAGTCATGTTTATTATTAAATATTCTGATATTATATTGTTTGTAATAGTAATTTTTTAACATTTTAATAACAAGCTGATTTAATATAAATAACAACCAACCAATCAGCATCTTTCCTGACGCTTTGTCTTTGTTTCTCTCAGATGAGAAAGTCACCATCTTTGATAAGACAGAAGTCAACCTGGTCGCTTTCAGAAGAACCATCTACCTCGCTATACAGTCCAGGTACACACACACACACACACACACACACACACACACACACACACACAGCATATACACACTCACACAGTCAGCAGCTCAGTTGTCTCTCAGGATGTTGGCAGTTATTTAACAGCTTGTGCTGTATTTGATGGACTTGGACTAATATTTAAGTGTGTGTGTGTGTGTGTGTGTGTGTGTGTGTGTGTGTGTGTGTGTGTGTGTAGCCTACTTACCATTGTTTAATTGAAGAGGAGTTCACAGGTTTGGATAAAACACTGAACAGATTGAGAGCAGAAACACAAACGTGAGCTCACTCATTTACAGTTTTCTATCAAATGATTGATTGATCGATTGATTGATTCTGTAGTTTGGACTTTGAGGAGTGTGCCCACAAGCTGATCAAGATGGACTTTCCTGACAGCCAGACGGTGAGTCCACTCACTCACACACACACACACACACACACACACACACACACACTTGGCTGATGTAAAAGGCTTCAGCAACACAAACACACAGAGATTTTCTATCTCAGAGGACTAAAGTTTTCTCTGTGACTCTAAAGTATGGATGAATAAAACGACCCTCACTGACTTGGACATACTGTTAATATACACACACTCTCATGTGAACCACTAATGACAGATACTTGCGTCCATTTTCAGTATCTTTGTGGGAGTGAGAGCAGAACAAGGACGACTGCGTGTGTAAAATTTTACCTGTTTGACATAAAAAATCAATATGTGGTCGTCAGTGTTGATATTGTGACGAATCAACACAAATAAATCAATAAATAGGGAAACTGAGAAGTCGCTTTAAAACCCAGTTGTCTCATTGTTGACCACAAGGTGGCACTGATGACGAAGAGGAACAGATTTTCTGAGGTGTTTCATTGTGTGTTTTGTCCTGAAGTCACATTATATAACAGTAAAACGTTGTTGAAGAAAAAAACTGATAGAAAGATAATGTGTCAGAGGAGCCAGCTCTGTTAGTTTTGTTTGTATGTTGAAGAAGACCAGGGACCCATTTCAGGAAGCAGGTTTAGTCGAAACTCAGGGTTGGTTGCATTAGAGTCTGAGGCAACTAATCCTGAGCCTTGTGTGGCTCCTCGCGCCTTCAGGCAGAGGTGAACCAAAGCAGCGTCTTGTTTCTAAATTAAATAATTGAAAATAGTCCCCGTTAGATTTTATTATCAGTGTGAGAGTTGGTTGACGTGTCTCCTTGGGAAAAACTCTCACATTTACACACAGTCCCTGTTTGTGTTTTTCTTGGTGGTCATTTAGTGTGTGTGACTGAAGCTCTGTGACTGTTCACACATAGGATGTGACCTCTCAGACGTCAGCGTCTCTTTGTCTGTTAAACTGAAATGTTTCCCACAGTTAAAATCGACTCATTTTTAAAAATGACCTAAACAAAAACTCTGGTGGCGACATACAGTATAAACATATCAGATTCAAAGACAATTCAAAGTTCAGAGCTAAAAACATCGACATCTCCGGTGTTGTGATGTCATTATCTGCTCTTGTTTACATTTTCCTTCCAGACACACGAGTGTTTTTTACTGACATGAGACGTAAACGTTTCTGAAGCGACAGAACGTAAAGAAACACCTGCTGTTTTCTGCAGCTACAGTTTTCACGAGTATAATGAAACTGTGTCTGTCCAAGTCTGAGGGAGAGGTCAGAGCTGCCGACCCTGTCACAGTTTCATCAGCATCAGCACTGAATCAGTCAGCACAACAGCTGGAGCACACACACACACACACACACACACACACACACACACACACACACACACACACAGTCTTTGAAGATATTTGTCCTCTGACATGTTTCTCTCACAGCTTCTGTTTCAAACACAGTGACCGACTGAAGTGTTTGTCTGAAAATAAAAAGCGTATTTCCCTCGAATCATGAAAGAAACAGTCTCTTTCCCACCGATCAGAACAAAAACAAGAAGGACGAAGACTTGTTGGTCGACAGCTGTCGATCGCCGATTTTAAAAGCGTTTTCAAAAAGCATTTCTACAACCAAACGCACTTAAACAGAAATGTGTTGGGACACAAAGGAAAAATTTATTACATTTAGTGACTGAAGTGAAGTTTTAGACACTTCTGCTCGAGCTAACGTGGCTAAAAAAAAAATACTTAAATCATAATGTTTATAAATATGGTAAATAAATTATGGTCCATCACTGTATCTCCAATAATTTCAACTTAGAAGTTTGAATCTGAACAGTAATAATGTGTAAAGATCATTTTTGTCACTTTTTTAAAGATGCACAACTGCACAAGAATCTTCTTGATAGAGAGAAACTCAACATCTGGCTCATCTACTTCACATCTTCCCTCACTGCTCCGTCAGATCATTTCCCAGTGCTACTGTGTCTAAACCTCCGCATTTCAGTCGTTTTAATGTTTTCAGATAAATCTGTCAGAACCACAGTTTCTCTTTTCTTAACGTCTCCGCCGGCTGGTAACGTTTTCACTCAAACAACCCAATGGCTCTTTTTTTTTTTTTTTTTTCCTTCCCCCAGAAGAAGTTAAAAGACGTTTGAAGTACGAGCTCAAAGTTTAGTTTCGAGACGTTTTAGAAGTTGTAGACGCTGAGGAGAGTGGAGGAGATATGAATGAAACATTGATGCTGTAAACACTCACTCAGTCTTATAAACTCCACATCTGCACTTCTGACAGTCGACTGCTGAGTTTATGTGCAGATCAGCACGAAACGTTGCTTTAAAGCTGAAATTTGACGTATGTTTGTTGAATCTGTGACGGTTGATAGAGAAGCTGAACAGGCCGATGCTTCTAGATGATATGCAGTTGTTTTATGATGATCGTGTGTGGCTGATCAATAGAAATGAGTCAGTTAATTAAGAGTGAAACGACCTGTTTATAACATAATATTTAATGTCTCGTATATGCTCATGTCACAAATATATTAACCTCTCAGCAGCAAACAGCGTCACAACACTGTTTCATTCAAAGTTAAACCTCCGTTGACAGGTGATGTTTTTGGACGTATATTTCTTGTTTATGTGTCTGTTGAACTGTTTAACATCATCACTGCTGTTTATCACTGAGATGTCACGTGTCAAAAACTGCAAGCGGTTAAAAGAAAATCTGAGATGTGTCGCACTCGAATTCACCTCGAAATACGAATTAATTTTTCTCTAAAGTGACGTAGTTTGTGTTGGAGCTGTTCTGAGATTGCAGAAATCCCATCGACACCTTGATAACTACGATGATATTTACTTTGATGAATAATGATAAATACTGATAAATATATTCCCTGTACTAACAAGACGCTTCATGTTTGTGTGAGCAGAAGGAGCTTTGTAACATGATCCTGGACTGCTGCGCTCAACAGAGGACTTATGAGAAGTTCTTTGGTCTGCTGGCCGGGGTGAGACACACACACACACACACACACACACACACACACACACACACACACCTTCTTATAGTAACATTATCGTTACTTACTTTAAAGGCTTATTTGCTCAAATTCTAATAAGACATTTTATCTCATCACTCTGGTGGTTTCTGTCCAGAGATGAAGTAAATAGTCTTTAATTATTATTATTATTATTATAGTTTTTCCTGCAAAATGCATTGATCCAAATCAAGATGAAACAAACCTTCGATAACGGTGTCAGATTGTTGTTGAACTGCACCAAACTCTTTAAACTGGACTGGAGTGTGTGTTAACATGTTGCGTGTCTGTGTTCAGAGGTTCTGTCTGCTGAAGAAAGAGTACATGGAGAGTTTTGAGGCCATTTTCGCGGAGCAGTACGACACGATTCACCGACTGGAAACCAACAAACTGAGGAACGTGGCGCGACTGTTCGCTCACCTGCTCTACACAGACTCTGTTCCCTGGAGTGTAAGCGCTCACACACACACACACACACACACGCATATAACATATCTTTTAGAACGACTCCAGTCTGACTAAACTCTACTCTGAAAGTTCACCTCCTGTCTCTTTCTGTGTCTGTTTCCAGGTGTTGGAGTGCATCAGGATGAGTGAAGAGACCACGACCTCGTCCAGCAGGATCTTTGTTAAAATCCTTTTCCAGGAGCTTTGTGCTTATATGGGCCTCCCCAAACTCAACCAGAGACTCAAAGACATGTATGAACACACACACACACACACACATCAAAATACATAAACTGCTTCTATGAAATTTTAGAGCTAAAGCTTAGATGAGTTTAAGTTTTTCAGAAATCTGTGGAGTTTTTAATGATACAGCGGCTGGTTGGTATTAAAATGTTACAACATGGGTTTTATGAAGTCTGAAGAAAATAACAACCTTGCTGTTTGTCCTTCTGTTGGCTGGAAGAGCAAAAATATGAAAACAAGACGGCGATGAAGATGATTAGAGAGCACATGCTGTTCGTTACCGAAGAATAAAACAAAACGCAAACAAATGAACCGAAATTATATTAAGGTGTAACTTCTGTCCGTGTGTTTCAGAACTCTGCAGCCGTTCTTTGAAGGTCTGTTTCCTCGTGATAATCCCAGAAACACTCGCTTCGCCATAAACTTCTTCACCTCGATCGGACTGGGAGGATTGACGTAAGAGACGCATTCAGACACACAAACTTACAACATGTGGACACACAAATTACATTAAAAGACAATGGGTGTAAGTCATGTTTCTAAACTGGAAAGAAGCATTTCTTTATTGACCTGATCTTGTGTAGAAGAACACAGAGGCAGAACATTTAAATTAAATCAAAAATATTAATATACGCATGCAAATGTTTTTGACTTCACAGTCAGAAAAGTCTTGGCTCTTTTAAAAAAACTGAGGCTGCAGTTTTTGTGATCGAAACAAAACGTTGTAACAAGGATGTTATAAACTTCTCATAATATTTCTCGCTTTGTCTTTTTCAGCGACGAACTGAGGGAACATTTGAAAAACGCTCCAAAGATGATCATGACTCAGAACCAGGAAGTCGAATCCTCCGACACCGACTCGTCCTCTTCCTCCTCCTCTTCCTCATCTGACTCCTCCTCCTCTGACTCCTCCAGCGAATCAGACTCAGACTCGTCCGACTCCTCCTCCTCCAGCAGCAGCAGCAGCAGCTCCTCAGGTTCGTCCACATTTATTTATTCACTGTGTTTAAATGTGGTCACCACCGTGCTGCCTCGTGCATTCTGGGTAATGAAGTCATGAACTGATCCAAACTCCAGGACCAGATTCATAAGGACTATTTAATATTTATGTGACTTCTCTGTTAACAAGCAGCTGTGGATAAAAAGAGCAGGATGTTACTAGAAATTATTAAAAAAAAACCACTTTAATTCTTGAATTTACATGTTGTTTTCATATATTAATTACATGTTAAACACATCTTTCCATCACCTGTTGTTTACCTATAACATGTTTTGTAACTGATTGCAGAGACTTCACAGTCTTGTAAAGTAAAAAAAAGATTGTTCTGCTGTGAAATCTTCTTTTTGTTGAGTTTGAGTCAGAACAAACTTTACTTCTTCAACGTTGAGTATCAGTTCATACACAGTCATGATCTGATACTTTTATTTACTTTAAAATTCTTTAAAAGGCCACTAGATACACACTAGACCATAGTTAAAATTATGGCAAATGCAATATACATTTGATATAAATCTTTCCACTTCTGGCTTTTTAAAAAGAGTTTTAGTCCATGTTTTATTTTATTAGAAAGAGTTTAGTGACAGTGGAGGAGTCAAATGTAGCAAAGAGTCAAACCGACCAGGAGTTGAACCAGCTGCTTCAGTTTTCTGCGTCTATGTGGTAAATGCCGTAACCAACCACTCATCAGGGTGCTGACATTTTAATCACTGGGTTGCCAATGTCACAATAACTGCGCGTTTGCGTTCAGTGTGTTCAGTTTACGACGGCTGATGTAAACGGTCGGAGGGACTGTTAATCAGTTAGAAAATATCCAGACAACTAGAAAGATCAGACACGATTTATTTTACCAAAAACTTAAATGTGTTTAATCCATCGTCTATTTTCTGCTGCTTATCCAGATTCAGGGAATGTCAGTTATATTAAATGAATCATTAGGAATGATTGTTATATTTTACTTTAGTTTGAATGAAGTATGAATGTGAATTAAATTGGATTCTATCTGATGTTAAATGGTTTTGTGAAGTATGAAATTAAAAGTTGTGACTCTTTTCAAAAGGAGCGAGCGAGTGAGTCACTGAAGGTTTAATATATTAATGACTTTTTTCATCTCGGCCTCCAGACTCAGACGCCAAACGCAGGACGAAGAAGAAGAGAAAAGAACAAAGTGAGGAGAAGAAGAAGAAGGAGAAGGACAAGAAGAAGAGGAAGGAGAAACCTTCGGACAAGAAGGGAGGCAGACACAAGAACGACAAAGACAGAGGGGACGACAGCAACGACGAGGCGAAGAAGAGGAAGGACAGGAAAGGCCGTGCACGTGAAGAGGAGGAGGAGGAGGAAGAGCGCGAGCGTGCACGTGAGGGCGCCCGTCGGCACAGACGAGACGAAAGAGCAGGAGAAGAAGAGGAGGAGCGACAGAAAGAGGAGGAGAGGAGACGGAAAATGGACGATCAAAGCCGACACAGAGACGGAGAAAGAGGAAGAGACAGAGACAGAGAGAGGGAGAGAGACAGAGACAGAGGGAGGGACAGAGACCGGGAGAGAGAGAGGGAGAGGGGGAGGGAACGAGAGGATGAGGAGAAGAGAGACAGAGATAGAGACAGAGATAGAGAGAGGAATAAAGAGAACAGAGACAAGAACAGAGAGAGAGAGGAGAGGAGGAGGAGGTAAAACTCTTCATCCCTTCGCCCAGAAGCAGCAGTGATGGACTGACGACTGACAGACGAGTCAATCTTTACCTTCTGTCGTCTTTCTCCTCTTGACCACATCCTGTCACTGTCACTGTCACTGTGGTGGTTCGGGACCCGTCTCTTTCTATCTCTTTCTCTTTTTCTCTCCGTCTGTATTTTCTATTGTTATTTTTTGTTGTTGTTTAATTGAGGAAAAAAAAAAAAACATTAAAGTTGCTTTAGTTGTTTTTAATTTTTGAAACTGTTTCCGTTTCAGCTGTTTTCACCTTTTTTTATTTTTTATTTTTGGTTGTTTTTCTTCAAACACCAGGAAACTCACACTTCACTTCACTTTACTGAGATTTAAACGAGAAGCTGCTCTCACGTCTGGACGCTAGTTTAGCATAAAGCTAAGTGTAAAAACACAAATTATTCACAGTTTAGTTTTCGTAGTGTTTTGTTTTAACGTGGTTTCTTCACCTAATTAAGAAATCGTGAGTTTAAGAGTTTATTTTAATATAATTTAGATCATTTTACCTTCTGGATGGAGCCAGTCTTGGTGTTTATCCGTGTTTCCAGTGTTTACACTGAGATAAAATGTCCGTCTCTTCGCTGTGGCTTCACAGACATGAGAGTGGTTTTGATCACATTTCTCAAAATGTTAAAATTTCCTTAAAGATTTTGCATATTTGCGTTTTCTTGACATGCAACCTCAAGTAGCCTGATGTGGTTACAGAACCTGAGAAGTGATGGTGATACACACACACACATACACACTAGACACCGTGTGCAGCAGCCAGATTTATTTTCTTTATAAAAAACTGCTGCATAATTTCTGTTATGGATCATATCTGATTTTGATTCATAATTTAGCTGCAGAGACTCAAAGTACCTCTTGTTTTCTACTCGTTTTCACAAAGAAACTTCATAACACAGTTCTTCAACAAACCTCACTGCTCCCAGTTTAACAACTGTCACATTTCTACCTCACATCCACTACGACCACCTCACGTGAGATGTTGCTAAAATCACACAGTCACTGTGAATTCATCAGAACGCGCATAAAAAAAAAAAAAAAAAAAAAAAACTGAGGAGAGCCACAGAGCTGAAGTTAAAAAAAATCTTTCTTTGATGTCAGAAACTTTGAGCATCCTTCAAAAATCTGGAGAGGGACTGTAAAGAGTTAAAAAAGAAAAAGCTTAATTAACTACAATGAGTCAATCCTCGGTGCTGCTGTAAAAGAAGACACGGAGCTGTGGTTTGTGTTGTAATAAACCTGAGTTTATATTTATATTCTCCTGAGACGTGATTCACACAAACATCCTCCACCGTCTGTTTATAGCTGCTGCTGCTGCTGCTGCTGCTGATTACGTCCTCGTCTTGATACTAAATACTACTACTACCGATTAGTAACGATACTAACAACATTAGTGTGGTATTTAATGATTATTTACATTATCTGGTTATTCTCTCACATAATAGAACATATGTTTAGTTACATTAACCAACAAGCCAAAACCCTAAAATACTTCAATGATATAAAATAAAATTACTTCATAAACGCATCAATTATCAAAAATATTTGCCAACTAATGTTTCGATCAACGTACTAATCGTTTCTTATTAAAATGATAAACTCAACTTCTAAAACTCAATCATTTATGTTATTTGTGGTTTATAATTAAATGTCTCTACATCTAATGGGTGATTTTCCACAAAATTAGGTCCCTAAGGATGAGTCATGATAAAGCCGGTGATTCTCATGTAGGCATCAGATTAAACAGCTGCTGAAAAACATCCAAACACTTTAGGAACCCTGATGATGCCATAACATACTCAACTAAAAACAGAACGATGAATCTCGTCGCAGCAGCAGAATTAAAGCAGAAACAAAAACAGCTGTAGAAAAGAAGAAGCTAAAGTTAGTATCTTAAAGAAAAATTATGACAGTATTGTTGACTAAATGTATCTAAAATATAAAAGGTAAAAATGCACATTCTGCAGAGGATTTAGTGCATTTTTGTTACTGATGTTTTTAATGTGTCATTATGCTAAATAAATATCAATTTTTATACCATTTGACTGTTTAATCTGCAGTATCCTCAGTCTGAAGAAGACATTTTATTATTACGTATGATTAACTTCTCAAAATCTTTGTGTAACGTGTTGTTTTATTAGTTAAGTTTTTATTTGAATGTATTAAACTGTAAATGCTCCTGTGAATAGGTTTTGCTGTTAAATGAGGTTCTTAGCAAATGTTTTATTTGTTGTATCATTGAAAATGTGTTCAAATATTGTTGAGGGTTGTTGATGGAGTTTGACAACTCACCAGTATTTGTCTTTAAATTACAGTGAAGAACAAGTACAAAGTCATCGTTCTCGGTTATTTTCCACCACTGCTGCTTCCTACCACAGGTAAGTATTTTGTTAAGCCACTTTGTTTTCAGGTTTTACGGCTTCAAACTGAAAAGCCTCGATTGTTGAAAGAACAAGAAAGTATTTTTGTTGACAGTAAACCGTCTCCTCTGGTGGTGTCGGCGCAGAACACGATGATGTCTGCACTTCATTGACTCTCATCTCTCAGACAGGAACAACAGCGTCTGAACATTTCTGTCTCACCTGCCCGGCTCCTCCGCTCAGCCCTGTGATCACTGAGGTGGAAGTCGACTGTGTCTCCGTCTCTTCCTTCGCTTGTCACCATGTCACTTCACTGCACATTAAAAAACTGAACTGCCACTGACCTGGAAGTGAGTCTTTTCCAACATTTTGTTGCGTTAAAGCGTTTAGTGCAGGTTGAGACTTTATAAACAAGAAATTTGCTGTCGTTGCACCAATTGTATTTACAGGATCCCCACATGATATTAATTATAGTCTGTTGTTCCTTATTAATCTTTCACTGGGCTCCTGTAACCACAATTATCTGTCATTAAAAAATTTAAATCATTTTACAGGGTTATGTACTGCACAATTCATTGGTCTGTCACAGGGACTGTGTCTGTTTCCAGTTCTTATGCTAAGTTAAGATAATTGACACTGACTTTAGCTTCGTATCGAGCAGCTACAATGATTCTCTTCTGTGTTCACCTGAGATTTACTACCTTTAGAGTTCACATCTATTATATATCAGATCAATCTCATCTTTGAAGGTCCGTATATACTTCACCATGTTGTGTAAATTATTAATACCTTATAAATAAATTCTGTGTATATTTAATATATTTAACGTCCATGGATAGTCAGAATGAAACACAGGGCAACACCGTAGCGGTAGCGTTACCTCTCTTAACATGTAGGAAATACGTTCAAATGTCATCACTTTATGTTGCCTGTTTGGAGTCAGCGACGTAATTTACTGCCCTCCTGTGACAGCAGCAGTTTAATAGAAGCTAGATTCACTATGATGCGTCATCATCTATTATTTTTAATCATTTTTGTGTCTTGAGCGCGTCCTAAAACAAAGAGACACACGTGCGATAATCTGGTGATCTTTGATCGCTGAATAGCTACAACCAAAATGAGCTTGTCCCACTTGTCTCAGCTCCCACTGCTCTGAGATCAGTTATGTGTTATTACACACACATTGGAATGTGGAAACCGTGCTTGTGCATTAGGAAATAACTTAAGTTTTCATTCCTGAAATGGCAAGTAAACAAGGAGATTACACAGTAATTTATCATCTCAAAACTAATTTCATTTCTCAGCATGTGTCACAACAAATAGTTAGGGTGTTCTGTGCATATTTACAGTAAGTCATGTCACAAAAGCTATCTGTCTTTTCTGCAGTAAACAGAATAAGAGTATTATTTACTGTTCCTTGAAGAAAAAGCGCTGAATTAGAGTTTGAGTTGAGTTTGCTGAGGATTGTTACGCAACCTTTGTGTCTGTACTCGTTTTACATGAGTGTCGTTAACCTTCCTGAGCTCTTGAACACACACACACACACACATTCACACACTCTGTTGTATCCTTGTGCAACCTTGATCTGATGTTCAAGGTGAGAGGGGGAGACGCCTGTGTGAGTGTGTGTAAGTGGGTCGCTGCAGTGCAGGATCGTGATTGGTCAGACGTCCTGAGGAGCAGAGGAGTCGGATTGGTTTGCTGCAGCTGCAAATGGAGAAACAGATCCGCTGGGACCTGAGAGCTGCAAGGCACTCTGGGAAACCACACCAAGGCCCCTATGCTGAGAGGAGAGGGGAGGAGGGAAGGGAGCTATCTATGAGGAGATAAGGAGGAGAAGTGGTTTCTTCTTTCTCCATCTCTTAAATACAAATCTCAGTTTCCAAATATATTTGAAGTTTATTAATTTGTTTATCCAGAAGGACAAACCCCCCACACACATTTACAAGATTGACATTTATCTAAATGTGCCAGCGTTAGCCAGCTGGCTTGTCTTCAACTACAGTCCTTTGACAAAATGTTCTGAAACCAAGTCAAGTGATGGAGAGAAGACAACGAGACGCCATAAAGACAGTAACATCAATAACACAAGAGTCCTCAAGACAAAACTATGCAGATCGACAGGAAACATTAGAGCAATAATACGGTAACAATATCCACTATTTGGTTCATGGATCCATGTGAGTAACACAAAGCAACAAAACAAGACTGATGACAACTGTTTTAGACACATGCAGAGCAGCAATCAGACATAAACAAATACTGGAGTCATAATGTTGATCTTGATAAAATGTTACAAGATGCAGTTACGTAACAGAAAGTCATGCAGCACTGGAGATTATACCACACGGTTATAGTGAACACAGCATTTCTATCCCAACTAGTCGAGTATGTTGAAATATTTTCATTTGCTGGAACATTGAATTTGGAGCTTTGGACCTTTTTGTCACTCCCACAGTGTAAACTGAATCATATGGCTTCAATAAAGATTCACAGCAAGATACCATTCAATACTGTTGATAATTCAAAACAGAAAGAACCAACACCCCCAACTTTGGAGAGAAAGTTGGGTGTGTTGCCGGCTTCACACTGTCGAGCCAAAGCCGAGCTAACCGGGGCGTCCCGGGGATAATTGCTTTCACAACGTCTTGAGCCGGTGCTAACTGGTGCCACCTCTGGGTTGTCTCTAGCTCCAGATTACTGGCCCAAACAAAATGTTGGGCCACTTGGGGCTAGAGGTGGGGACAAGATTAAGGTGTCGATCGATGGATACATAGATAGATGGATGGATGGATGGATGGATGGATGGATAGATGGATGACTTTATTCATCCCCAAAGGGAAATTAGGTTAGAGATCCAGCTAATTAGAGAACTAGCATGGGATATGAAACTTTCTGCTAACGTGTTTTGGTGTTGTCTTTAGCATTAGGTGATTTGTCACCAACACTGCCGTTTTCACAAACGGGGGCTCGCTGAAGGGTAATCCAGAGAGATCTGACAATCTGAACACAAAGGTCTCGGGGCTTTGGGGCTGAGAAATGACCCTGACTGGGCCTGGCTCTACAGTGTGAAGTCGGCTATTTTCATCACTTCTGAGTTGTGTTTGTGTTTAAGTGATGAAAATTCAATATTTTCTCTTTTCTATCAGATCCATTTTGGTCACAACTGACTCAAGAAGACCTGTGCTCCCGTTTGCTACAACCAGAGATGACGCAACAAGAGAGGTGAGTTGAGTCCAGCGCCAGAAGACCAAAATACAGAGATTCAAGACATTAAAATACTGTGCAGAGCTACAGAGAACATTAAAGTTTAATTATTCTTATTTTTTGTGGGTTTTCTAACAAGACCAACCATCTATAAGTATAAAAAATATCGATCATTGCTGCTTTAAAGAAACTTGACAGAAGAATTTTTAGTTATTTCATATGTTTGAATGATGTTTAGGGCATGTTGTGCCTTTATTAGTGTGACCAAGAAATTTACTGGGCATTTGAGAAATAAACTCGTAACTTCTCCGCTGGACAAACGATGACGACATGAAACATATTTCTGTTGTTCTCTTCTGTCTGGCATCAATTAAATGTTTGGGTGAGTCTTTTCATGCGGATTGTTGCAAATTGGAAAAATACAAAATATTACCAGACTTGTCATATAAAGAAGAAACGTGGCCTTCAGCCTCAGGAGTTTCCTCACATACTTTGGATTGGTTGGAAAATTGACAACAGTCAGTAAACTGAGCTTCACAAAGAAAGAGAGAGAGAAGTATCTCTCTCAGAGCAGCAGTGTGAAATGTCTCAGCTCTCTGACATGATGTTACCCGTTTGTCTGCTTCAACTCTGCTGCTGAAGAGTCTGCGAGTCACTGACAATGATTTCCGAGGTGTCGTCACACATGAAAACTTACCTACACGTTACCTAAACACACACAAAAGGATGAAAAATTATCACAAAGTTACACAAAATGGCCACAAAAAAATGCAAAACACCTACAAAAAGACACAATATAACTATAAATAGACACAATATAACTACAAATAGATGAAATACAACTACAGAGACACAAAACAACTACGAAGAGATACAAAACAACTATAAAGATTTTGCAAAATAGCCACAAAAGAGCACAAAACAACCACAAAACAAATGTAAAACAACTACAAATAGATTTAAAATGATCACAAAGAGACACAAAACAACCACCAAGCAGTGTAAAATGACCACAAGATGCAAAACAGCAACAAAGAAACTCAAACTACAAATACATGCAGTCGTTGTCTCGAGGCCGTGGCTCCTCTACTGTAGAGTTTTATGGCGCCTCAGTGTCCAGGGACTTATCATCTCCAAAGCTGTCGGTGGTGTTGATCCTGAGTGAAGTGACTGCGGCAGCAGCTTGTTCCTCAACGTGAGGTTACATTAAAACACAACAGAGCTGAATCAGACTGCAGCGCTAAATCAGTGTGCCACTCGTTTAAACTGATCCAGTTTCATTTCTGGCTCTGTGAAACTGTGAAATGATCCTTTAACCTGATACCTGCTGACGTCAGGGACAGGTGAGTTGACTGTAAATACAGAGAGAGAGAGAGAGAGAGAGAGAGAGAGAGAGGATCACACTGAACACAGCTGAGGACCTGGAGTCACAGCCAGTATTTACAGTTTTAAAATAGATTTTATCTGCTTTATGTGCCAACGACAAACCTGGAAATGAATCAAACTAGAACTAGAACCTGCTGTTCACACACACACACACACACACACACACACACACACACACACACACACACACACACACACACACACACACACACACACACACAGGTAACATGTTGGATGTAGGACATTTTTATTCTTAAAATCTATCCAACTGTGATTCTTTTATTTTTATTGGGCGCAATTTAAACTCTCTCTCTGTGTGTGTGTGTGTGTGTGTGTGTGTGTGTGTGTGTGTGTGTGTATTGTGACGCATGCGCAGTCCCGCCGCTCGGCTCTACTCGGTGCGGCGCAGGGCGCGCGCAGCTCTCCGCTGCTCCGGTGGAGTTGTCAGTTATCAGTGTCCGGAGTGATGAGACCTGATGGATCGATGATCGATGACACATCAATCAAACACAAACCCCGCCACACACACACACACACACACACACTCACACACGGACTGGTCCAGCATTGACTATTGATCAATGATCGGCAGCTGACAGGAGTGTGTGTGTGTGTGTGTGTGTGTGTGTGTGTGTGTGTGTGAGCGGAGTTCAGCGCGTCAAACCAACAGGACTCTACTTTCTTCATCCATCCATCACCTCCTCCTTCTCCTCTTCCTCCTCCTTCACCGGTAAGTCACCTTCTTCCTCACCTCTTCTTCTTTTACACCTTTTACTTCTTCTGTTTATTTTTTTTTCCCTCGGTTTTAGTTGAAGGTTATGAAACGAACCGAGCGCAGCAGCGGAGGCTTTAAAACGGCAAATACCGGAGACACAAACCGGAGTGTTTGTGTTTTTTTTTTTTTTTTTTTTTCCGGGTCACTTTCAGTCTGTTTGTGTCAGTCACAGAAAACAAGTGTGACTTGTTAAAACGACTGTTTTTTTTAATCTCTCAGTCTGATCATTATTAGATCAGTGCGTCTTTTTTTTTGTTTTTTGTTTTTTCTCGTGTGAAGCAGCGGTGGAGAAAGTGGAGGAGTATTCACATCCTCTACAGTCAAAGGTAGAAACAGATATATAAATGAAGTAGTGGAGCATGATCGGGAACATGTATTTTATTTACATTAACTATATCCAATAACATGTTATTATTACTCATTCATTCATTTTCAAATAGACGTTTTGCTGCTTTAAAGCTCATTTTAAACTGTTTTCTGTTTTTATTTTCTTCATTTTTCTTTACGTTGTTTGGTTTGAAAGATGAGAGAACTGTTCATGTGACAGACGAAAACTGAATAATTCAGTTTACTGACTTTTAATATGAGGAAAAGTCACAAATTGTGTCATTTTAAACCTTAAAACCTTTTGGCATCATTGGTTTCAAATGATTAATCATCACTCGCTTAAGCTCAAATTTGTATGCAGGCTTTTATTTTGAAAAGCCATTAGGCTTAAAACAAACTGATATGCAGAAAAAAATATAATATAGAGTTAAGTCTTGTACATTTAGCCAATACTTTATACATTTAATGAATAGTTTAATAGTTAAAGATAAAAGAAAATAAAACATTTTATATGATACACACACACACACACACACACACACATATAATGGAATTTATGATATATTACATAGTTATAACTGAAATCAACCAAAAGTCAATAAAACATTTAGATTATCTTTACATTGGCTCATTAAAAATCAAAAACTATAACATCAATTTTAAATACATTTACATTTAACTTATAATGATTCTGTGAAATGTTAATAAAGTTTAATTAAACTTAAAGTAAAGATAATTTCTAATCCACTGATTTAGTTACTTCACATTTTATTTTATATAAAATGTGATTATGAATGTAACCACTATCTCCTGATGTCAGACAAAAAGTAAAGATTTTCTTTTGTAAATGCAGCGGTGATGTAGATATATTATGTTACCATAGTTACAAGCTACATACAAATCAAGTGATGAGTTAATCGATTATGATGCTTTTTTATGGTTTAAACCACCAAGCGTTTGTAAATTGAATCAATAACATTACAGCATCATGCATTGTGATTATGTGTTAATTTATTAATTCATTTTCACTGTTTATTGTCTTTATGCTAAGCTAAGCTAAACATATTCATATATATGTATCTGGTAGATATAAGAGCAGTTTAACTCGCCTCATTTAACCTTCATGATGCTGCAGCGGAAAACTGCTGCAGTGTCCACTCGGCATAATTAGTTCCTTTACTTGTGCTTCCGTTTCTTTACTTTGACTGCAGCTTTTATTTAAAATGGATTGTAGTTATTGTAGGTATGTGTGGATTAGTGGTTTTATTTAAACATGTAACTATCTGTGATACATTCAATCAATTGATCAACTAGTTCATCTACAGTTTGAGTAAAACACCAAACGTCACTTAGCTCCGTGTTCTTAAAGCTGCTGCTTTTTGTTTGTTGTCTCAACATCTTAATCCAGTTTACGTTTCTGAAGTGTCGGACGTCAACAACGACTTCACTCTGAGCTCTACAAAGCTGTGAAGCTGTGATGCATTTTCACCTCATCCTGTTGTTTTATTAACCAAACTATTAACCAGTTAATTAAAAAAAAAAAGTAATTGGAAAATTAATTAATAATGAAAATCATTAATCACAATCATTAGTGGCAGCTGTAACTCAATATGCTCATTTTATTTTGGAGTAGACAAGGTTTGACTGACAGTTTCATGTGATTTTTCACCGTTTCACCTGCAGTCATTTATTAATTTAAATCAAAACGTCAGAAATCTGTGATCAAATGTAAAAAACTGTGAGTGATTCATTTGAAATCAGGGCTGACGTCGACAGACAGACAGTATAATTTTGTGTGTGTATTCTACATGCTTTATTATTGTCAGATAATCACACACACACACACACACACACACACACACTCTGAATCACCCAGAGTCGTCCTCTCTCTCTCTCTCTCTCTCTCTGTCATGGAGACGTTGTTCATTTTCACGTAGGTGAAAAAGTGACAGGCGTGTGTGTTTATGTGTGTGTGTATTGATCAGTCTAATAATGATGTCTGGACTGTAGCGCCCCCCTGTAGCTCGGACACAGACCTAAAAACCCATCTATCCTATAAAACATCTTGTCTTGTCTCCTTCACCGTCTCCTTGTTTCCTTTCCTCTCTTATCCGTGGACGTCTTTTTTTTTTTTTTCTTCTGCCTTCATATTTCCCTGGAGACCTCAAAAAGCTTTTTCCCCCTTTCTACTAAAATACCTCCTCTTTTCTCTCCGCTCCTCTTTTACTTCCTTCTTTTGCTTCCCTGCCTCCATTTTTCCTACTTTTCCTCACATGACCTGGAAACCTGATATTGCTCCAGTCGTCCTCACGCTGTATAAAATTACCAAGACCTTCATCCCTCTGTTTCCTTCTCTCATAGGAGAGGAGGTTTTCTCCTGTTGAGGTGCTTCTGTTTTGGTGTTTGGACTTTCACTGTGTGTGTGTGTGTGTGTGTGTGTGTGTGTGTCAGGCCTCTGTGAGTCTAATTAACGTTAATCAACTTAATTAAAACAGAAGAGAGAAGCTGACTGGGACATATTCACGTTGAGCTGAAAGTCCAGTCAGATGGAAGAAGCAGAGCAGAAGTCAGTCACCAGTTATTAAACTGCACCGCTGCTAAATTATATCAACCAGTCAGTCGTCAGTAACCAGTTGTTATTGTGTATTAATGGCTCTGAGTGTGGGGCAGTTGAAGGGAAGGTGTGTAGTGATGTGAGACACTTTCTGTACAATACAGGATTCAGTTTAAAATCTTCACAGTTACCTATAGGACACTACATGCCCACTTAATTCACCCCCACACGCCGCCACGCTCTCTTAGGTCTGTCAGTCACAACCTCCTCTCTGTTCCATGTACGTCTAAACACCTGTTTTGATCTTGTTTTTGAGACAATTACTCCTAAAATGTGGATTCCCCACCCATTGGTCTCAGGTTTGCCTCTGTAGATTGTTTTATAAGGCAGCTAAAGACACTTTTTAAAACCAGCTGACCTCGTATATCTGCTCTTTTATCTTCTGTGTTTATGTCTCACTTTGATACTGTGTTTTTAGTCTTTTAACAATCCTGCCACTGTGAAGCACTTTGTGACTGCTTTGTCTGTGAAAAGCGCTACACAAATGAATTTTACTTACTTAGACACACATCTAGAGTGTGTGTGGTGACTGCAGTGACTGGTGGGAGAGACAGCTGCATGCAGGTGTTCACGCTGCTGCTGCTGCAGCTGCTGACGTCAAATCAGACCAACAAGCTACTACAGTTACTCAGCTTATAAAGTCAATTAAGGTTCTTTAACACAACTTTGTCTGAGGAGTTGTCCACAGTGTTGGATGTTTAAAAAACCCTGAACTGTGAGAGCTAACAAACCTGTAGTTAAACTGCTCCCAGCTGCTGTGGATTTTCACAGAAACTGTCTGTGAGACTGTACATGTTGTAATTAAACTATACAATAAAACAGTAGGAGAATGAACTTACCTGCTTTTTACTGTATAAACTAGTTGGACTTATTTGGGCTAATCTGTTGTTAAACTATTAACTTGCTGTAGATTGTGTTAACTAGTTGTTACAGTCAACTAATTGGTAATTAGACTGCACTTAATTGATGTTAGACTTTTGTAACTAGTTGTTTGAATGTCCTAACAAACTTTTAGACAATTAATCTTTTTGCACTAACTAGTCAGAATTCACTAATTAGCACCAATCACCAATCAGACTGTATTAACTAGATGCTCAACTGTACTAATACTGCAGTAACTAGCTGTTTGGCTGTATTTGCCTTCTGTTTAACTATATTAATTTGACACAAGAACACTGTTAATTGCTGTTAAACTGTTGTAACTAGTTGTTAGACTGTACTAACTAATTGGCAAGCTGCTATAAGAGCACGTTTTACTAATTAAATTGCAATAATCAGCGCTTATGATTTGCTGTGAGAACTGTATTAACTAGTTGTTAAGATGTTTAATCTGCTGTGAGAATATTTACTTGATTAACTCGTTAGACTGTGATAATCTGCATCAATCTGATTTTAGTTTTTATATTTATTCACTGTAGACGGGTAAATAGTGGTTATACTAATTACCTGTTGTTAGACTGACCATAGGGACATTATGATGAACTGTGTGTGTGTGTGTGTGTGTGTGTGTGTGTGGTTTTAAATCCACACTAACAGTGAGTTAGTTTTACATCGTTCATGAATACTAAAGGTGATTTATTCTACTGTAAAACTCTCTCATGTCCTCCTCCACATAAATTGATTTTTAACTATTTATAGAGCAAAACATTACTAAACACTGCGTATGTATGTGTGTGTGTGTGTGTGTGTGTGTGTGTGTGTGTGTGTGCCAGGACTCCAGTAGTGGGCAGATTGAGAAGCAGCATGTTGTTACGTCAGGACAGATTAGTTTGGAAACCTACGGAGAATACACACACACACACACACACACACACACACACACACACACACACACACACACACACACACACACACACACACACACACACACACACACACACACACACACACACACACACACACATACACACAGACACAGACACACACACTGATGGAACACAAACTGTTGTTTCTGTACTAAATCCGTCCTCAGTCTGTGTACTTTAGGTGTGTGTGCTCTCTCTCTCTTTATATATATATGTGTGTGTGTGTGTGTGTGTGTGTGTGTGTGTGTGACAGCAGGCAGGTGTAATGAGCTCATCATAACAACTTTATTGCTGCTCTGCTACAATATTACATCATTATTTAATTAAGATTAACATTATACTTTTAGTATTCATCCTTTTTATTTCTGCGTAAACACAAAATGTTTTTTTCTGCTTCACTGTGCTCATTTTACTTAGATTTTAAATATTTTAAAGGAAGAGTTGGATATTTTATGTGGTAAAGTAAATACCACTCTTGTCTGTGTGTAACTGGTTAGCTTAGCTTAGCATAAAGACTGGAAACAGTGGGAAACGGCTAGCCTAGCTCTTCACCTAATGAACATGATGACATTAAATCTCAAATGTCTCAAATGATTGGTTTAACTTAAACAAATCTTTTTTGAGAAGTCATAGCTTTGTGCTCCCTCAGTACTTTAGTTGCTGATGAAGACGCGTTTTACCCCAAAGTTGTTTTTTTCTGTCACCGTTGCAGTAATAATCAGAGTATTGCAGTATGTGTGAGTACAGTGTGTTAGTGTGTGTGTGTGCCTAAGTAACTTCATACTACCCACAGTACCGAGCGCTAACAGCTAGCTACCTCATTACTCCCATTCTGTCTGCTGTGATTTATGGAGCTTACCTGTGAGTGTGTGTGTGTGTGTGTGTGCACCTGCTCCCTGTGTTCTCAGGAAGTTTTAATTAATTGCCCGTCATGTGACAAAGAGGAAGTGATAACAGTAATTAAAGGTGATTGGATGATTATTATCAAAAATACAATTAGTGGACTGACAGTGATCAGACAGAGAGAAAGATGGAGGTTAGGAAAGTGTGTATTAAAAGGACAGAGTGTATAGAAGTGGAAAGGCGAGTGTGTGTGAGTGTGTGAGACAAATTGTGTGTAAATAGGACGGCAGTGATGAAGTGTTTCCTCGCAACTCATGTCTCAGAGGTATTGCACTCTCACTTTCTCTCTCTCACACACACACTCACGCTCACACTCACACACTGAGGTTGTGAAGGTCACACTGACACACATACAAACACACTGAGGCAGCAGGAAGAAGTCAGGAGTTTAACCTGTGAGACACTAGACACTTCATAACATCTCATCTGCAACAAAAATTGTATTTTGCAGTAAAACTAAAGTTTGATAATGCTGAGGTGGCCATAAGTGGATAACGTACCGCAAGGTTGGATATTTTGGTATAAAACAAATGTGTTTTCCGTGAACATGTTTCAGTTTGTGTTCATCACAGAACATGTGGGACAGAGAGCGTTGGCGTTCTGCTGAGTCACAGGGGATTAAAGTCAAGTTTGACAGTTTCTGGTGGAGAGTTCGTTGAAAAGACTGATACTACTCTCACATCTGACATTTGAATGTGACGCTTATGATCATAACAGAATCTGTGTAAAGACAACGACTCTGCAAAAAGACCAAAACCAACAACGTGACTTCCCTTCCCTCATAGAGGCACTAATCATCAAACCTACTGTTTCTAACATCTCACAAATATATAATTGCATTGTGAAATACACTAAATAATTTCCTAAAACAGTAGTTTTAACAGTTATATCACAGAAGCATAGACATTTGTATGCTTATCAGGGACTATTTGAAACAGCGGATGAATCCACATATGGTGATTTAGTGACTGTTTACAGCAACTGAATCAAATATATGTTTTAATAGTTATTTTTTAAGACAATAATGAAGCTCTGTTACATACATTTATGATGTATATCAATAATACTTATTGGTAGAATCAATTCTCTTCTAGTTTTATAAACTGTTATGTGTAATTTCTTTCCAAAAATCTCAACAGATGGTCTACAGATGGCCAAACAACAGAAAGAAAAATATGCTGTTGGATGTAGCCGATTCTAGTCATGACTTCTTTGACATGACTCAGATTTTTGTCAATACAGTTTCTGTGTGTCAGCAAGAAAATTACACAAAGATCAAAGCCCAAGTCGCAGCTCTACACCACCCTGCGGTTTCATTCTGTCAGCTGCAGTTTGTTGCCTAAAAGACCAGAAACAAATGACTGTGTCCTAACTTCAGCCACCTGGCTACCAAGGTGTGTGTTTCTGTGTGTTTGTCTCATGTTTCTTCTTCCATTAGTTGAGTGGAACAGCTGTTGAATCTTTGATGAGTCAGCATGCTGAGAAGGAAATGACGTCACCGCCGTCTTCTCGTCTTTCGGTCCGCGTTGATGTTTTAAGGTTGCAGCTTCAAGACCTTATCTACTTATGTGAATAGTACTGACACTCACTGCTCTGTATTCACACTGAGTGACGAGTTTCTGACTGGAAACATTAACAACTGTAAGTTTCATATTAATTGTTATATCATTATATTATTATATTATATTAAATGTTCAGAGTCATTACAAAAATTAGAATAAAGTAAATGTGATGTTTTCTCCAGTCGACCTGTAACTGTTCAGACCATCAACACCATGTCTGAGGGTTGATGGAGGCTCCATCTTAAAGGTGGATGATGGAGAAACTTCTACAATATCAAACAAAACTTTAGGGGGTAAAGACTCAAGACATTGTCTATGAAGATTGTTGTAGCTCCATGTTTTAAATTGCTGGATAAACTTCATAATATTCTTCTATTCTTCATAATATATTCTTATGACTTAAATACATTTAATTATGGAGCAATTTGAACACAGAGTCTATTTCACTGCGAATACAAGTCAAACTCCCCCTCAAGAAATATTTTATGTTGGTCAAAGTAATGAGTTTGACTGTGTTTTCACGTATCTAAATTGTCATTTTTTAACCACTAATAAAGCTCAAAATATCACTTCACTTCAGCAGTAGCATGAATAAGGTCCCACTATCATACAACACCGATGCTAATGATGTATTAAAGCCTGCTAGGGGTATTTTAACTAAATGCTAACATCACTGTGCTAATGTTGGTGTCTGAAACTATCGATCGCCTTGGATTTTCATGCATAATATGTCTTAAGCTTTTGGCGAAAAAACAAAAAGCATCTAGTGAGCAGTCGCTCTGTGAATGGAAAGATCTTGTTGATGAGGGAGGTCAGAGGACAGTCAGGATTTCTGCTGAGGCTCACAGATGGCAGGGTCAAAATTTGGCATCAACAGCATGAATCCATGGCTCCAACCTGCCTCGTCCTGGCAGCAGGTGGTGGTGGTGGTGTAGTGATTGTGGGCAATGGGATTTTCTTGGCATGATTCAGGCCCCTTAATACCAATCAATCATGGTTTGATCGCCACAGCCAATTTTAGTATTGTTGCTGACCATCTGCATCCCTGCATGTATGGTTGCTCCCAGCATGACAACTCAACACGTTCCCAAAGCAAAAGTCGTCTCAAACCTGTTTCATGAACACAAGCAACCAGATCTGAATCCACTCAAACTCATTTTAAATGTGGTCGGGTGTGAGATTGGCAATATGAATGTGAGTCTGACAAGATGCAGATGCTGTCACATCAACATAGACCAAAATCTCAGAGGAACGACGTCATGAAGAGTCACGGTTGCAAATGAAAGCCATGTCCAGTCACTTAAAAGTGCTCAGCGAATGTATTTTGTCTTGACTTCTCTGGCTTTAGTGCAACACATGGAATGTAGTTGGCAAAAATAGTATATTTTTAAGAGAGTTACTCTACTTGAGTAGAGGAACAGAAATCTCTGACTTTAACTCTCGAGGAATCATTTTTTCTTGAAAATATCTTTGTGATGTCAAGACTGTAGGTTTGTATGTTTGGATTTTGTTCATTTTCAGTGTTAATGTATAAAAATGTGCTCTCATGAAAGTACAGTGGTCTGGATGTTTGGGAAAAGTGGGAAAGTGTTTTCACCTAGTTGACCTGCTTTAGGACTTGAGGGACTGGAGGCTTGCCCATCATGCACTGGGCCAGAGATGTGGGATATTAGTGGCATGTTATTCTGGAGATTACTCTATATACTTTAAAGTTTCTGTGCAAAATTTCTGTTTATCTCAGGAACAGTGAGATCAGAGTTCAGATGAGTTCAGTGTTTTTCTGGGAAACACTTCAGTGAAGGGAGGGAGAGTCAGATGCCTGTCGGTAGATGTTCTGAAGAATGTGAGTGGTAATCTCTATTATTAGACCACAGATTATACCACACACACACGCACACACACACACTCATACACAAACATGCACCGACACACACACGTTTATCTGTGGATTATAATCCCAATCCCACAAATCCCCTTCTGGCGCAACCAATCATGTAGCATCAAATCCTGCACAGCAGCCTGTTGGGTAACCTATGTAGATGCAGTGGCTTGTATACTGTGTGTGTGTGTGTGTGTGTGTGTGTGTGTGTGTATGTTTGTGTGTGTGTGTTAATCCCTGATGGTCTGTAATAGAGGAACATCTGGTGATTGTGAAGCTTCCTTTTCTGGCAGGAACCAGAATCAGTTAGAAACATTATCTTTTATATTTTTTGGCACATTTACGAGAATAGAATCTTTTGCACGTGTTCAGCAGGTCACAGTGGACGTTTAGTAGTAATATAATGTGATATTTATTTATTTATTTTTGTCTTTTCATTGTTGCATCATCATCAATGTGCTAAATATGAGGATACAACCAGATGCTGACAGTCTGGCTCCGTCCAAAGATCAAAAATCTGCCAAACATCACATTTACAACAGATTTATTTATTCTTTGCTTGGGTGCAGTGACTTCCTGAGCTCTCCACTAATTACACGGCAACTTTGCTGTGATTAACACTTCAAGATGCCAAGAAATATTCTTAAATACTCTTTTATAAAACCCACAAATGTTGGTTTTTAAATGCTGGTTTTTGCACTCAGTGTTTAGTAACTCTTTCAGACGCCTTTTATAACCAGGATTTCTCACCACACCTCTTCCTGCAGATCCGCTTCAAGATATTTTTAGTCTGTCTTTCACGCATGATACGTTTTAAGATTTGCTTGCAGATTTTCAGAAATGTTGAGTTTGTGTTTCTTGTCATAGCCCCAGGTGGATTCTGAGGTCTGCTTTGTATCATTGTGCTGCTGAAGAAACCAAACGTTGGGACATTTTCAGAATTTACCTGTGTAGATTTTCCTTTCACAGCCCCAAAATAAAATATTTCCACCTCCACACCCTCATGCCTATTGACTTAGCGATGTTCCCTTTTGCACATGCCTCGCTTGCTGCTTTTACAGTGCATTAACATTTGAAGATTGTTTTATAATCTTTTCGCTTCAAAATTGTTTTATTTTGCTCAGGGCGTCTCCGACTCTTTGCACACAGCTGTTACCTCTTTTTTCCCTCTTTCTCTTTGAATTCAGTGTCAGTTGTCAGACAAGCGAGATGGTTCATTAGCGTCAGCGCCCCTCGGGTCCACACCTTTGTTAGTGGTATCACTTCAGAGCGCTGGAGCAGTTCAAGTCCTGGATTTTTAGTTCGACAGACGAGTTTCACCTTGAACAGAAAGTGTCAGGTCCTAATGGAGCAGAGAAGCTATTTAAAGACAAGAACTGAAGTCACAACGTCCTGAAGTGAAGGTTGGACAGACAGAATCACCTCACTGCGTCTCCTGCTGAGTGTATGTGTGTGTGTCTAATCCACACTGATTTATGTAAACCACACAGGATTTCAACTCTACATCACTTTCTGGAGGATTATGACAATATAATCTCCTGGGCAGAGATGAGTTAAATGACCCCACCACTTCTACACATGACCACCAGCATCTCTTTATGTCCTTTCTGTGTCTCTGTTTCATTGTTTGTCCTTTTGTCTTTGTGGTCATTTTCACAAAGAGGTAGTGACCACACTCAATGTCACTGTGTCTCTGCGGTTTTGTTTCATTGCTTTTCAGTTTTGTTGTGGTTGTTTTTATGTCTTAGTGATCATTTGTGCCTTTGTGCTGTTATTTTTGTGTCTTAATTGTTTTACATCTCTTTGCTCATTTTACATTATGCTCTTATTGGCCATTACTTGTCAGTGTTTGGTGATTTAACTTCATTTTGTGCTTTTTTATGTTTCTTTGTGATGGTGACTTAGTGACTCTTTGAGGTCAGTGTGTCACTCTTGGTCTTGTTTACTTGTTTTATCCCTTTGTGGTACTTGTATGTGTCACTGGACGACTCTGTGGTTGTTTTGAATCTATTTATAATCTCTTGTGTTGTCATTTGGTTCGATGATGGTTGCTCTATATTAATGGTCCTTTTGTTTATTAAATGTCTAGAGATAATTTCATGTCTCTCTGAGGTCGTTGTGTGACTACTTTAAGTTGTTTTGCTTTTCTTTGTGGTCATTTGTGTCTCTTGTCTTGTCTTGTTGCATCGTTTTGTGGTTGTTTGATGCGTCTGTGGTCATTGGGAGACTCTTTTCTTTTGTTTTGAGTCTCTTTGTGCCTTTTTGTTGTCATAATTTACATCTCTTTTTGGTAATTTTGTGTGATTTTGCTGTGTGGATGTCTCTCTTTGTGGAAGTTTTATATCTAATGGTTATTTTGAATCTCTTAATGTTGTTTTGTGGTCGGCGTCCTGCGGCCAAAACCCCTTCAGGGCTAAAGTGAATGTGAACCTTGAAAGTTGGCTAATACCAATAAAACCTGCCTGTAAATACTTTAAACGGTTTCTGTTAAAAAAAATGTCAACTATTAATAGCCTGAAAAACAGTTTGGAGTGTGTCGCCCTGACAGAGGCTGATGAACTAGATCACTGGAAGTGGCAGCAGAAGTTTTAGCAGCTTTTACCTTTTTTTTAATGATGGAGAACGTTTAGAAACAATGGCCCTCATTTATCAAACAAACGTAGAAACCAGCGCAAATAAGAGTGGAGAAATCCTCATACGACAGGGCTCACGTGAGATTCACGAAACATGCGTATCACACCCATCCCAGCGGCTGTTGATAAATTCAGCGGCTGAAATCAGTCGTAATTGGCATATCAGGCCTCCTGTAACAGCACGGTTTAGAAACCGCACCTCTTGAGTTTACGACATGTAGAGACACAAACTGGTAAAATATAGAAATTTCACCAAAGTTGAAATAGAGATGCTCACATCTCTGGTGGATGCTACACCGTTTTGTATTGTAAATAGCCTGAACTCAGGAATTAAAAATAAACAAAAAAATGTGGTGTGGAAAGAAATAACAGCTGCAGTCAACAGCGTTTCAGTAGTGAATCTGACTACGGAAGAGGTTTGATTTTTTTCTGTTTCTATCTGTTTCTACATTTGATATGATAGCAAATAAAATAATAAAAATAAAAACTTTTATTTGAAATAAGGTCAAGAAGAAAGTCCGACCTTAAATTGGCCACCGAAAAGCACGTTGCCGCGCTAAAGCGCAGCTTGCAACAGACCAGTGGAGGCAGGTCGGACCCGAGTCTGTCACTGACACAGTGGAGGAGAGAGTGGCCTCACTTATCGGCTCGTCTTCTATTTCGGGCGAAAGAGACACTGACACCGACCAAACCAAAATATTTTGTAATGAACAGGCTACATATTTATGATAAGGATTTGTCGTGACTCACACGTCTCCATCAGTGACACGAGTCCGACTACTGGTCACAAACTGTAAGTCACCTCAAGTCAACCTGACGTAAGATATCATCGTAGAAATGAACGTACGCTCAGTTTACGCCTGTTTTCTGTTGTACACTCATTGATAAATGTGATCCAATGTGGACAGGAAAGTGAAGATGTGGCCTGAGAACAGAGACACTGCAGGTCACCTTCTAGCTCAGTGTGTGTGTGTGTGTGCAGGTGTGTGTGTGTCATAGTTTCCCTGTAGACCAACCACAGTGACATCACTGGACATGTTGTTACTACACAATGCTCCCATGACAACCAGAAAACAGACGGATAGAAAGCTGGACCGTCTCTACGAACCTGTGTTTCCACCTGTCTGGATCAGTTGGTGCTTTTCATTTAGATAACGTGTCTCCTCAGCTTCTTCACTTTTGCATTTGCTTCTGCAACTCTGCTCCTCACACCCACATGTTTATTTAAGTGTCCTGCACCAAACTGTCTGCAGCCCTCAGGGGTTTTTACAAGATGGAAGATGATAACAACCACGTTAGCTGTTATTATGGATACAGTGTTCTCAGTGTCTCAGCTGCTGTACATTTTCTATATATTTCAGCTTAACAAAAAAGAAAATCTCCTCGTCCAAGCGCCAACAAACCAAACCACCCCACAATTCTCTAAATAATTCTTTTTCAAGCGTGAATCCTCATGTCTCCGTGCACAGGGCAGTGAAACACAACCTTAAATTTATTCTCAGCACTGTGTGAGAAGTAACTGAGTAACTGTTTTAAAATAAAAAACACCTCATACCGAGATCTTCTCCAATGCTGATTATAGATCCACTGCAGTGTATCACAGAAAAGAGATCATGTTATGGATCAATAAAAACATAGTTATAAATAGTCTAAAAAAATCTGTATTTACAGACTGCAGGTAAATAAATAAACAAGAAGGAACTAAATTAAAACCAAACAAAATGTTTTAATGATTTTTTAGACACCGAGTGATCTAGTTAATATTATTAATTATGTATAATAGAGCCACTGCAGGTGCTGTTGCTTCTGTTCCCACAGGTAGTTTACTGAGAAATCAGTTGAAATAGTTTATAAACTGACACTAATGTCATGTTGGAAAAAATGGAGCAAATCATGCAGCATAAACCTGTGGTTCCTTGCTCCTTATCTGCTTTTGGATTATTTAATGATGGATGATGAACCTTGGCTAGTTTCTGTGTTTCTGTCAGGAGGAGGATAGAAGCACAATTATTCTGAAAAAACAAGCACCTGATGTGTCCTCAGACTGCCTTCAGGTTTTGGTTTCCTGCAGGTCTTCAGGTTCGCTGAGACCTGATGATGAATGAGTTTGATCTCATGAGACTAGTCGTTCTTAGAGTCACTGTGAAGTTTGACTGTGAATCTTTAAACATGAATCACAACAATCCAGTCAACTGAACCTTGAATCTGATCTGAATAACAAACATTTACATTTTCACCAACCAAGAGACCAAAACTGATTTTTTTTTATCTTACATTTGTCTTTATTTCCAACATATTTGTCCAGATTCTTTGGTTTAGTGGTTAAAGAATTTGTCCTTCAAGAGAAAGTCAGAGATACTGTGGCCTTGGGAGTAAAAGGGAAGTAACAAATTCTTCAATTTGTCATCATCTTAAAAAAATATTTCACCATTTTATCTCAAGTAGCAGGTTACGTCTGTGTTAACGCAACATTTGAAACATTAATTGGGTCAAAAGGGACTGAAACTGATGGACCAGAACCAAAGATATTGTGCTTTTTTGCTTGTAAAAGCTGGAGCCTACATTACCCACAATGCAACACCGGTCAGAGATTTGAGTGATTTATATTTATCAATATTAAAAAAGGTGAATGTAGCTGTAAGTCTCTACACTGCAGCAGAGATGAGCAGCAGTAAAAATCACCTCTTTGATTTCTGAAGTCAACAACTGACTGAGTGACAGAGCTGAGAGTGATGGAGTCACGTCATTGGTCGATCAAATACCATGTGACTTTGTGATGAGGAGTTCCCTGATTGGCCATCGCTCTTTGCAACTAATTGACACAAACAGTTTCGTCATAGAGGAGGCGTTCACAGGCGTTAACACATCGTGACACATCAAGTTGTAGGAGAGAGTCTGTAACAAAACCTTGAACATGATCTGGAGGTTTTTTCATTTCCAGTTTTTATACTCGTGCATACTTCCCTGTAAAGACCTAGGAGAGATCTGATGATGTTCACGTTGATGTCAGACTTCATACTTCTGATGTAGTTACATCATCTTGAGTGTAGAGCTGCAGTTTTTCCACCTCTTTCTTTTCCTCTTGCTCATTTTCACATTGACCGTGCTCTGTCAAACCACATACTAGGTTTTGACCTTGTAGACATCACTTAAGGCAATTTATCAGACTTCACACTGCTCCCTCTGGGGACACAAAACCTTTACACAACATTTTTCACACATTCATGGTTTTTACAGCCAGTGCGATGGTGAAAACAGTCTCTGTGCCAGTGTGTGTTGTATGATCCAGCATCGTGTGGCCATTACGACCAAAATTACCTCACAACAAAACCATGACAACGACATGACTTTGTGCATTAGCTGTTATACCCCTCAGGAAATGTCTTTTGTTTTCTATTTGCAGCTTGTTTTTATTGAGCTGCGTGCGTTTGATTGTGTTTTGCTGCAATTTATCAACCTCTTAGGGCCTCTGAGACAAGCTTTCGTTCAGGTTAACATCATTTATTTTGTAAGGAAAATGTGAGTTGGCTGGTCGGTGTGTTTGAGGAGCGAGCGAACTGGCCAGGAAAATTAACGTCCCGTGAAAGTTTAACGCCCTGAATTCAGCCTGTCAGGTAGGTTTTTCCTCCCAACAGGCTCCGTGTTAATCCAGTGTTTCGTTTTTGTGATTTCAGGTCAGAGCTGCTCCAGTTTAGGTTTTGAGGTTAGAAATGAAATGGTTTGCTGAGGTTTGAACTTGTGGAGCCTGATGGAGGTCACACACAGCCCGGGAGGAAGCTCAGCCTCAGAATAATATCTTCAGAAATAAAACACCAGCAGATATTAATGTATATGTAGGAAAATTGTTGAGCTAATTCGAGATCTGATTTTAATTAACTTATCTAGGAATGATTACATTAAAAAAGGAACTTGAATCTCATTTCTCGTTATTGTTATATGTGTCACCTCAGGATTTGAGTTTTATAAGCTGGTGGTTTCTTCAGTTTCCTTCAGGGACGAACAAACAAACATCAAAATGTATCTAGTAGTTTGTTTCAGCCTCTCTGCTGCTGCTGGCCACTGCTCTGTTTGCTCGATGTGTGTGTGTGTGTGTGTGTGTGTGTGTCTTTGACCACCATCATTACCAGCTTCAAGCCTCAGGGCGACGGACAGCCACTCTCAGACCTCTCTCTCTGTCTTTTCACATCTCCATTAGTTTCTTTGTCCTTTTGTCCCCTCAAGTTACTCTGTGTTGTGTGTTGTGTGTGTGTGTGTGTGTGTGTGTGTGTGTGTGTGTGTGCTGCCTTGCGTGTGTGTGTGTGTTGTAGAGTCTTTCTGAGGGAACAGGGACATACATTAGTGCCCTCGTCAGTGTCTCCTTCTCTTTATCTTTTGCAACCAGCGGGATTTAGAGCTTTCGACCAATCGGAGCCACGCTCCTCATTTGTCCACTCGAGGACATAAAAAGTGTTGTGTGTGTGTGTGTGAGTGTGAGCAAGAAAAGATAAGATTAAACATCATTTTTGATACTGAAAACCTTATATCTCTATGTTTAGTTTTTTATTTTTTTACGCTGCCGGATGAATTTACACGATTAAAAAATGTCTTTAGATCAGAACATTTGATCACAAAAAACCTAAATACAAACACAGATGTCTGTTAGTTTCTGAAACGATGAGATATGTTTTCAGACGTTCATTATTTCACTTGACAACAGTCGTTAATTCGTTGTTGTCGTCGTCGTCAGTTAATAAGAGACATTGTTAATGTTGGTGCGTCTGTGTGTGAAGTGAAGTGAAACCTGTCCTGGTAATGAGGTTTTTTGAGGTAGTTTTTCCATTTTGAGGTATAAATAAATCAATATTTACTTTAAAGTGAAAATTTAATTTAATACTTTTGTTCTTGTCAAGAAACAGTAGTTTACTACTTGATGCAGACAAAAGAGAAATTAGCCCCATGATGCTTTTTACTATTATATATTATATAATTAGATTATTATTACTGATGCATGAATGTTCAAGCAGCTTTTTTACTGATGTTGTTCGTCTTTTTAAGCTGCAACTAATGATCTGTATTATAATCTCTATTATCTTCTTGATTAATTGAGAGATTTGTTAGCTTGTAAATCTCCCAAAGTGACGTCTTCAAAACATCTTGTTTTGTCGTTGAGTTGAATTGTAATTATACGGATGCATTAAGTGTTTGTTATTCATTAAAATAATTGTAAATAAAGTCATTGTAGGTGACGTGCAAAACAATGCAAAAAAAAAAAATGCAAATGCACTGGTAAAAATAACAGGTAGCATCAGCAGCAGTAGTATGGAAACATTTTAAACTTCTAACAGTTTGATACGACGTGTACAAACAACATGGGTACGTCAGTTCACTAATGTAACACAGGAAAAGGAAACAACAAACTCCATATTTCACTTTGTTTTGAAGGGAATAGCAGTCTAGCAAAGTTATATGAGATAAAATGCACTTAACTGAGCTACGACACAATTACAAACTGAATTTTGATCTTATATTATATGAGTTTTACAGTGATTCCAGTTAAACAGACAAAACTAAAGACATGTTTAGTGACTTTGTGTATTTAGTATGAAATGATGTTCAGCTCTATTATCCTGGCAAATACAAATATCTGACTCAGAAATCAGGACTCATCAGGACTTCCCTAGTTTCAGTTGCACTGTGCATATATTACATATAATATATATGTATTTAACTTTAAATTAGAAGCTAAAGCTTTCAGATAAAAAGTCTAGTGTCCCTCTGAAATGAAAAAGTGTAGTGAAGTATACTCGTACCTCACATTTTGACTTGTGCTAGGAGTCACTGATGATCTGTGAAGAATTTCACAGTCCTGGTTTTACTCGTCGCCCTCGTCAGAGGCAGTGAACTTTATTTCACCACATTTTGACACTGAAGTCACAGAAAAGCGACTGAACTGAACTCAGTGATGTGTTTCTTTACACTCAGCTGATTCTCTATAAAGTCTTTAAAAATGAAAGCGTTGACGTCTTCAGGTTGTTGTGAAGCGCTGACCTGTTTTTATCACAATAAGAAAAATATTTCTGCTTTTCCTCTTCAGTCAGGAATCACATTGTTTGTGTGTGTGTGTGTGTGTGTGTGTGTGTGTGTGTGTGTGTGTGTGTGTGTGTGTGTGTGTGTGTGTGTGTGTGTGTGTGTGTGTGGGGGGATTATAACCCACAGCTGGCCTCTCTGATTACTGACTGCCTGGTCAGCCTGGATTAGATCCACACACACACACACACACACACAAAATTGTACACAGGCACAGATACACACACACACACACATTATAACATAAAAGGTAAATACACACATTTCTTTTAATCTTGATGCTGAATGTTCAGTTCGGTGACTTTTTCTTTGCATCTTATCGTAGATATGTATGTGTGTGTTTACCTGTGTGTGTGTGTGTGTGTTTGTGTGTGTTGTGTAATTCCCAGCTCAATAGAGCAGATATATTTAATCCTTCCCTCTCTAAAGCTGATGTCAGCATCAGCTGGGTCTGTTTCTGTGTTTGTGTGTGTGTGTGTGTGTGTGCATGTGCACTTTGTAGCTAATTCATCACTGTGGCAGATTAACCAGCTGTCTGCAGAACATAAAGTCGACCACTAACAACCAGCTGGAAGCGATAGAGAGAGACGGAGACAGGTAGATGTGAAAGCTGTGAAGTCGCCTGCAGAAATTTCCTCTGCTATACATTTATCTTATCACCGTCTTTTAGACAGTTACTCCACACACCTCAGTACCCATGAGTCTTAGGTATCTAAAATAAAAAAAAGTAAAGCTTAAGTGAAACAGAAACCTCCAGCTGCAAAGAGCAGGAAAATATAAAACACTTTAGTTTATAGTGAGCAGTAAAATGTAAAATCGATCGACTATTAATGGTTTTGATTTTGCATCATCACTAATAGTTGCAGAGCACTTCTCTAGGTCAGTTTCCATCCCCCTGTTTTGACCTATTTTGTGTAAAATGTGTCCTACATTCGAACTCAAACCGACTAAAACTGTGACGTGAGATGTCAGATTGTCGCTGGTTCAATTCCCAGCTCCTCCAGTTTGTGTGTCGAAGTGTGTTGAAGTGTCTCTGTCCCTCAAGACGCTGAACCGAGGCTGCTTGGACAAGTTTTAAAGGTCTTAAAAAGTCTTAGATTTTGAAATGCTGTTTTCCAGACCTTGAAAAGTCTGGAAAAAAGTTTATCTCATAATAAAGTTTAGAGTCTAAACAAATACACCAAAGCATTTTAAAATATGTAATATATGAAGGAAAGCATATAAAAGCAAATAAAACTAAACACAAGGGGTACATTAAGCAGGATCAGTTTTAAAAAAGTCTGGATTTTTTTTTTTTTACTTGACAAACACCCTGTAAACCACAAACATCCCCAGTGGTTGATCCGCTGTTGTTACATAAGAAATTACAACCTGTTCTCAAGTCGGCTTCTTAAAAACATGGATACGTCTTGACTTTGATAAATAGTCAAAATAAAATATCAACTGTTTGTGCATTGGCTATAAAACTTATTGCTTTGAGGCACCAGCTGCTCCTGATATAAGTTTTGTAGATTAATAACATTTGGTGAGATCATTTTCATTTATATTGCACCAAAAACCGCAGTGTTAGATAAATAGATTTTGCTACTAAAGATGTAGAGACCTTCATTTCTTCTTCAACTCAGGGCACATCACCTCCAGCAGCTACTATACCATCATATGAATAAAAATGACCATTAGGTAATAGTTTCTTGTGTGCCATTACTCAACAGTTGTACCATTAATACCTTAATGAGCTCATTCAAATCTGATCCAAATCCCTGGAGTGAATGTTAATGCAGTGTGTATACAGTGGTAACGTACAGAGGTCACGGCAATAAAGCAAAACGCATGATGAAAAAAAAAAAAAAAAAAAGCAACACACGCTGTGTGTGTATGTGTGTGTCCTGTCAGAGGTCATGTGACTTGGCAAAGCTGACAGGAGAACAGATGGACACAGTCATGGGTTGACCTACACACACACACACTCATACAAATACAGTACATTAGAAACACACACATATGTCATCCTTCCTCTCAGCTCTCACTCATGACGTCATCGCTCTCCATGTGAGCGTTTGACGCCTCACGCTCTGGCGTCCGGTGTCGCCTCCCGCCTCTTTATCTGTCTCCCTGTCGGCCTGTCTGTCCCTCGGCGACAGACTGGTGGACCCCCCCCTCCACCCTCAACCCCACCCTCCTTTTAGTCGTGACTGTTTTCGGAGTCACCTTGACATCAACACCGATTTTTCTATATTCTCCTGTTTCATTTGATTTCATTTCATCTTCTGTCTAACAATGTACAAAATAAAATCCATCACAATAAAACTTTCCTTCCCTAAAATCCAATTTAACTCAGAAGTAGAAATTCAGTCTATTTTATTGAAAAGTAAAACTCTGAGTCACGTAGCAGTCCTTCCTTCTTTCCTTCCTGCGCGGTGCCGATGGCGTTTTGTTCTCAGGACTCTACTTAATTTAATTCAATAAAAGAGTAACTGACGAGGAAGAGAGAGGAAAAAAGATCTCTGAGCTAATGAGGTTTTAATTCATCACTTTGCTTTATTATGTGTGAACATCTGGCATATCTGTTTTTAAGTGGTTCTCATTGAATTTGTATCAATTATAAATGAATATTTAAAGTTTTTGTCTTTTTCTTCTTTGTTTCCTCAGGGATGAAGACTCCTCTCAGCCCCTCTCAGCTCCTGGAGAGTGGGCAGATCTTTGCCTTTGGAGGGATGTGTCAGGAGCTGATGGACACCCCCACCCCCACCAGCATCAGTCTTTCGGTCCAGCAGACTCCATCTCCAGGTGACTGATAAAGTCCAGCACCAGTTCTCTGTCTTAAATCCTGACATCTCACTACATCCTTGTAGTTTTTGTCCTCCAGTCTGACCCATCCTTATCCTTGCTGTTTCGTGTCCTCCTCCCTGCAGGTCAGGGTGCGGCCTACTCGCTGTGTGAGGTCTGTAACCTGCAGCTGACCTCCGATGCTCAGGCCCAGTTGCACTACAATGGCCGGTCTCACCTCCGGAGAGTGAGACAGCTCCAGGCTGGAGAGACGGGACAACATGTGACGGGTACCGTCTGATCGTTACCAGTCGTAGATTTAATCGCTGCAGCAGCAGCTGGAGCTGTAGCATTAATAACAGTGTAACAGCAGTAGTTTATTATTGTCATCTCCTTTTAATTGTTTTTTAATGGGTTTTAATGTCTTTGATTCCAGCAGGAGCCCAGTCCAGGTCTCTGCCACAGGCAACAGGTCTCAGCTCTCAGCATGCAGGACTAACTCCGACCCCAGGTCTCAGTCCAGGCCTCAACGCTGGAACGAGCACAACTGCAGGTAAAACCAGTGCTACTGCTGATGGCGATTTGAACACGACACAAAGAAAACAACACTGACAGTCTGCAGGTTTTCATAACAACCTGGGAGACATTCAAATCTAAAGGGGACATTAATTTACAGAGTCTGTCTGCTGAGTGAGAGTGACTTTGACTCCTCCATCATCAGCAGCTGCTGCCTCCTGTAAGAGGTCAGACAGTGTGTGTTTGTGTGTGTGTGTCTGCATTAAATCAGATCATCACCACAGTTTAATGTTTTGTCCATGA
The DNA here is from genome assembly GCA_016801845.1 of Polydactylus sextarius. Lineage (NCBI taxonomy): Eukaryota > Metazoa > Chordata > Actinopteri > Polynemidae > Polydactylus > Polydactylus sextarius. The sequence continues at coordinate 4,324,613 of CM028912.1, read as the reverse complement.
TTTGAGCATCAGTCAGCGTCTGAACGCCTATTTTCTCTTTTATCGTTGCTGTTGTTTTCACAATGTCAGTCATGTTTCTGAGCTGATTTGACTTCATAAATCCACTCAGTCAGTGTAGTTTGAGATTAGTTTACTAAATGTTATGTAACTGAATTTACACCAGCAGCATATTTCTGAAGTGATGAATACAAACTGGATTTATTTTTGTTATTGTTTCTTGGACGCATCCGCAAGCAGTTTAACTGACCCATCAGGAACATTTCCTCATAAATATGAATTTTTGTGCACGTCAGTAATCAGTTTGTCAAAACAGATGAAGCATGGATGATAAAAAATCTGTCATTAAGGTGGAAAAATATAGAATAATTTAACGTTACAGCACGACAATGAATAAATTTATTATAGTGAAAATTAAAAAACGTAAAAGAGGTAAAGTAATCTACAAAAACATCGACTAAAACATCTAAATATGTTTCTTCTAAACTGTCCTTCTGACTTTGGTGATACGTTGACACCATCGGGCTAAAATTTATATATGTCCTGTGAAATATCTCTCAACATCTATGTGATGTACTGGCAAAAATCCATGTTTCCTTTTTTCGGGCTTTCAGTTTCCCTCTACTTTCAGTGTTTATGCTAGGCTAAACTAACTGGCTGCTGGCTGTAGCATACACAGAGAGACTGTTGTCAATATTTGATTCTAAGCAAACTACAATATTTTAAATATCTTTTCAACCTGCTCTTGTTATCAGCATTTTATGATTTAGTCATAAACAGAAGAGATTTATGAGGTGATCTTGAGTATTTTTGTTGTTTTTCATGTTTTAATCAATGTCAGTTGAATATAAAGTTGCTGCAGCTCCCTCTACTGGTGAAATCACAGTTAAAACTTCTCACGTTTCTTGACCCTCTTTGGTGCCGGGGATGAGATGTGACTGGAAAAGATTCAGGGCGTCTTCTGTGATTCAGACCTAGTTTTTTAAAGTCAAACTGCTGGTCAACAGAGTAAGAATGTGCTGTGAGATGTAAAGGAGTTAAAGTGGAGCAGACAGCAGCAGGTCATTAAACTGGGACACAGCCCTGCTCCGAAACCACACTGACATTTCTCAAAGACATTGTTAAATTCGCCTCTGCATCGATTCTTATCGTTACATTAAGTGCGACACTTTGTCCCTTTAAGAATCTGTGTCCACAAAATCTGCAGCGGCGACGTCTTTATTTTAAATCATATTTCAATATGGTGCTCCAGTTTGTTGTCCTTATTCTATTTATATGTTTAAATAAAAAACATTCACACACACACACACACACACACATAAACACTCACGATGCAAAACTTCCACTAGAAATTTGTTGTCACACACACACACATACACACACACAGGTGCATGCATGTGCAGCTGTAATTACATACTGTGAGTCCATATCACTGTACAGGCTACAATAACACTGATTAAAGATTGAATCTCTCCGTCCTGCACACACACACACACACACACACACACACACACACACACACACTGTCTAAATGGCTACGTCTTTCGCTCTCTCTCTCTCTGTTTGTCCATTATGTGATGCTCGCTCGACCATGAAAAGCTCTTTGGCCTGAACTCAGCTCCTGCAGGCCAGACTGAGTATGTGTGTGTGTGTGTGTGTGTGTGTGTGTGTGTGTGTGTGTGTGTGTGTGTGTGTGTGTCACAGTGACCTGGGTGGCTGAGCAGCCTATCAGCATTCAGGTCAGATGACATCACAGCCAATACAAACAGTTATGCTGCGGGGGGGACAGGAGACACCGTATACGAACTCTTTAATTTCAATGGTTAGAAAAAAAAAAAAAAGACGCTAAAATTAGTTATTTTATATGAATCAGTGAAATTTCTGTGATCATCTTTGATTTTCCTGTGTTTTCTTTTATCTTTTCTTCTAGAAATATAAGAAAAAATGTCCTTTACCGAACATTTTACTGAAATCTAATTAAAATATTGGAAGTAAAAATCCTAATTAGTTGGAATAATGGTATTTAAACTATAAATCATATTGTATTTTGTCCCAGTATTTAAGCCATAGACTTATAAAGTAAACAGCACATACAGTAAAATAATGTATAAGTAAAATAATGTATATGTATAGTATGTACAACTATAACTAATCTGTTTTATAAACAATAAATGACAATAAACTAATCTACAGTTGTAATAATATAGAATATGTCCTCATAGTTTCATAAACACGTCACTTAAAAAGTGTTAATAGCTGCTTAAAAGTAGGTTAAATTCTGTTTTAACATTTATTAAAATGTTTTTATACTATTTCTAAATGTTAAATAGATAAACTAATAAGCAAGAAAAACAATACAATCCTCTAAGATGTAGAGCAACAGTTCTCAGTGAGCTAAACACATCTACAATAAAGACTTAATACCAGTCAAACATTCATGTGTTTTACCCAAATAAAAGTCCCTAAAATGTTGTTTTATAAGCAAAAGTCCGGAGCTGATTTGATCAACTTCATTAACTCATCACAGGTGAATTTAATAAAATCATTGAAGACGTATTTATAGACGAGGTGAAGGGATTTTTTGGGAGATACATGTGTTTTTTTTTATTGTCAGTAGTAGTTAGTGACCACTAGGAGGCAGTGTACACACTCAAACTTACACACACACACACACACACACACACACACACACACACAATCAGTCACTAATGAGACAAGTGAATTCCCATGATTCACATGCTCAGTGCAAATGAAGAGATTAACTCACATGAGACTAATAACATTTACAATATTAAAGCTCCCTCCACTCGTCTCCCTTCTCTGCTCGTCTTCTCTCCTTGTCTGCTCCTCTTATCCTCTCTTCCTTTTCTTTTCTCTGTACTGGCGACAGTAACACCTAATGTAATTTGACCATCCAGTGCTTTAAGATTAAGAGATGTGTATTATTTTGAGGACGGTACTTGAAGTTTAGTTTTTCTCTCAGAGTAAATTGTAAAGTTTTCTTTTAATGAGATCACTGATGCTCCCGTGGAACAGTAGAGATGTCAAAAATCTGCCCAACTTTTCTTTTTCCTTTCTTTTGTCTCTCTGTATGTGTGAGTGTGTGTGTTGGATTATCTCTAATTAGTTCTCCAGGGCTAATAAAGGTCAGCGTGTTGGTCCTGCTGATACCCCACACATAATGTGCAGGGAAATAGACAGTTATTAATAGACACACATTGCAGCGGTGTGTATGTGTGTGTGTGAGTGATGGAGAGATCGAGCAGGTGTTGATGTGTAGACTTGCATGGATGCATTCAACAGTGTATGAATAGACCGTACTGACAGATCCACACACTCGTAGTGTTGTACAGTGATGACAATAGGCACAGAGGGAGAAGGAGGGAGGGACGATGCACAGGGTCATATGGGGATGTACATGACCACATATGAACCCGTGAAGCTGCATCCACACGACACACATGTAGACAACTATTAATCCTGTAGGAACAAATGGAGGGTTGTTAGGTTTGGAAAACTCAAACCAACGTGTAAGACTAAGGTGAAAACTAGTAGAAATGATTAAATTCTAGTCAAAACTTTGTTGGACTAGTCATGGTGCAGTATGAAATATATAAGACAGGTAGTAGAAGGCTGGTTAACTTAGATAACTGGTAGATGGAAGATTTAAGTGGTGGCACTGGTAAAGAGATTGGTATGACGAGTCTGTCTAGTAAAACCTGGTAAATCTAATGAAGATACTGTTGGACTGGTAGGTCTAGTATTGTCGAAACAAGTGATACTAGTGGACTAGAGGAACTGGTTGATGACTAGTGATAAACTAGTAGTAGAAAACTGAAGAAACTACTCAAACTCACAGGGTCAAAGAAAAACTGATCAATTTTGATTGATATGAGGATTTTGGTTAACAGGATTAATCATAAAGGGGTTATAAGAACTAGTTAATGTGTGGTAGAAAACCTGTTATACTAGCGTAGTAGTAGAGGTAGAAAACTGGAAGGAGCAGTAGAACAAAGACTAGTCAAGGTCTTTGTAAAACATTAAGGAAGTTTAAGATTAGGTCTGATGAGGACTAGAGGAAGAGTAGGACTAGTAGGACCTAGATGTCTACTAACTTGAGACTGGTTGAAAGAACAGAGCACTGGTAGAAAACTAGTAGAGACTCGGTAGAAAACTGACAAAACTAACAGAACTAGATCTAGTCAAGGTCTAGAGTAAACTTGATTCTGTAATTTGAAGAAAATATGCTTGGGAGCTAGTAGTACTAGTCAAGGTCTATTAGAAAACTGATGGGACCAGCAGAACTAGGTCTAGTAGAAAACCTGTGGGACTAAAACTAGCAGAAGACTTAGAGATAATTAGTAGATGACTAGTCATGGTTTAGTAGATAACCAGTAGTCTAGTAAAGCAAGTAAAGGCAATTAATTATGGTTTATCAAGTAGAGCTACTAGAAGACTGATAGAAAATTGATAAGATTTGCAGAAGTAGGATTAATCAATGTGTAGTGGAGATGATGAAGATGTTGTAGTACTAGTCAAGGTTTAGTAGAAAACCTGTGCAAATGCTTGATGTAAGAGGACTTGTAGAACTGGTTATAGTCTATGATGGGATCAGTGGAACCAGTAGAAGACTGGTAATAATTTAAGTTTTACTGATGTGAGACCAACAGACAAGTAAACATGTAGAGGACTGGTCGAGGAGTCGTGTCAGTTCACTGGTTTGCTTCCTTCTTTCGTTGAGTAATTCCCAGTTGGTGATTTTGTTTAATTATTTAATGTGTTTATATTCTCATTCTCATTCATTCAGAACTAAAAGCTCGTACCCTCTTTTTCTTTCCTCCCCTTCCCTCTTTTTCCTCTTTTTTTTTTTTTTTTTTTTTTTTTGGGGATCACGATGTTACGAATGGGTTGAGAGCGTGTGAGCAACACCGACACAGAAACAGGAATTTCCATTGAGACACAGAGCCTGTCATCACCACTCACCCTGAATATCATCACCTCAGTGAATCACATACACTGTCTCTTTCTTACTGCGTGACGGTCGCTCTCCTCTATCCACACACACACACACACCACACACACGTGTCTCAGACGTCTCTCTGCACACAAAACACTCACAGACAGCCAGACTGCGACTCTCCGCTGTTTGGTTTGTGTTTTCTCTTCGCTGCTTTTTTTATTATCGTGGGAGCAGATGATAGAGAGGAGAGGGAGGAGGAGGAGGTGAGACGGCTGTCTCCCTGTTGAGGATGTGGAGTAGTTTCTCGAGTCGAGGTAGGAAATCCTTCCCCTGTCTATTTCTGTTAAAGCTCAACAAATTCACGATTTTTGATTTTTAATGTTAGTGTCTTTATTTCAGTGTCAGGCTGCATGATGATACTGTTCATGCCGTAGTATGTGTGTTCATACAAGTGTGAGTTATATATGAGTGTGATGTATTTTGGGGGTTGGTGGTGATGATGTGACCCTGAGGCCGTGACCCAGACTTGAACCTTGAACTGAGGTGGTATTCAGTTTGCATATGTTGGATTTTCTTCTTCCTGGCTGATTGTCAACATTTAGGACTTTTACATCAGAGAAAAATTTAAAATTTTCTGAATCTTGGGTTGTTTTATATCTTATTTCAGTGTTTCAGTATTGTATCGTTACGTCAGAAGTGTAGTATTTTTATTTCACATTTGTCAACCTATAAAAAAGCCTGTACTGAAATAGCAGAAGGTATTTCCTGAGCTTTAACAATAGATAATTATGTCACAAGGCTAGAAATTGTATTTAGATTCAGCTTGTTTCTGTACATATACATGCTGCTTTATTTGAAAATTCCTCTAATTGCATATTAGTGAATCCAAAAAAAAAAAAACACTGTAGAGATCTTCAGGATTAAAAAAAAAAACATTCAGTCACTAATAGTTTGCTGATTTAATTTGTCCACCGCCTACAAACTAGGGCTAAAAATGTAAAAGTGCTGAGAGCAGAACGAATGTGAACACGTTCAATTTAAAGCTGAAAATTAAGCACTTTAACCTCATGAGCGTTGTGTCGTTACAGATTGTGGAACTTCAAGGACAAAACCGTGAACGTTTGTTGCCACGGCAGCAGTTTAAAGCTGTGCTCAGGTTCAGCATCGCTTTGAGCTGAATGTCTTAAGCGTCAGCATGCTAACGTTCTTAACATGCCGATGCTAAACAGGCATAATTTTTTTTTACTATGTTAGCATGCTAATATTTGCCAGTTAGCATGAAAACACAGCTGAAATGGATGGAAATGTGTTTTGGGCAAAAACTCAACTATAAAAGGAAAAGTTAGAAGAAACTACGAGTGTGTTCACCAACTCTCATGACAACTAATACATCTACATCTAGTAATTGTTTGGTTATTTCAATCTGGACCGAAGCGGTGGACAGATCAGCTCGATGGAGTTTCCTTTGGCCCGTTTCTTACGCCAACGTTTCTTCCTCGCAAAACAAAAAACTGCAGCATTTTGACTTTTATTTGTTTAAAAATATACTGTCACTTCCTCTTAGGAAATGCATTAAAATGCATCTTTGGATTAGAATTGAAATGTATCCCACCTACTGCAGAGGAACAGAAGGATTTTGCTTCCTTCACATCCCTTCTCCTGCTGTATTTGCTCTCTTTTAAATTTGATGATGTTAGTGTGCGGTGTGCTCAGCCTGGAAATGTGACTGTGTGTCTTCACACAGAGGAAAATCTAGCTCCAGGTTTATAAGCAACTAAATGGAAGTTATGGATCCTTTAGCACAAAGAACTTCCAGAAGTTTCCTGGACGAAAGAGTGACTCGGAAAAGAAGAAAACAATGTGATTGGTCTGTTGAATTTGTTCCTTCTGTGTGTGTTACATTCCTCTCATTATAGACAGCGTGACTGCTGTGATTACCCACACACTGCTGCTCATCACCAGCACCATGACTGTTTGTCTGGTTTTATTCCTGCAGATTAAACCTGAGCCTCCTCCCTCCTCATGTAGAGATGTTTGTTTTTCCTCTGAAACTGACACATACAAACATCATAAAATTGCGGGAAAAAAGCATTTTTTACTGGTTCGTTTCGGCTCCGTTGTCTCTTCGGTTGTTCGCAGAGTGTGGTGCATTTGTAGAGCCTGCAGTGGTCCACTGTGGCTGCAGTTGCCAGGTTGCTCAGTCTGGCTTTGTTTGGTGTATTTTTTATTTTTTTTGCTGCAGTTGCTCAGTAGCATCTTTCTCTCACAACCAGGCCCATTTAACACGGATATTAAAATCTGCATCACTGGTCTTATAAAACATTAACGTTCCTCTTAGATAAAAAAAGGACAGATCAGATAAGACTGTCCTGTTAATTCTCCTCCGTGTGTAGTGATTTCAAAGTAAAAGTCTCTTATCTTGTGGTGTTTTCATTTTGGCTGTTGGTTGTATTTGGTGTACAGTGTATAAGCTCAGTTTAGTGTCATATTTGACTAAATAAGCATCAGATCATCTCATTTCAGAAGGAACCTTGAGACATTTCTAAAACACTAGATCTATTATCATTTCCGTTATTCTATTTGTTAAATGTTCATCTTTAAAAGCAGTTTTTTTGTAAAGAAGTGTGGTCGTTTTTCTCTCTTTTCTCGTCTTTCGTCCAGCGTTTCTTGTCGTCGTACGTCGGTGTCTCAAACTGAGACACATTTAGAAACCTACAGGTCAGATTTCCATGAAATTACCGGATCACATTCCTGCGTCACGGAAGATTTACGTCTTTGATTTTTAATGATTCAACGAGCCCAACTCTAGCGCCACCGTCAGGACAAACTTTACTACCACAACTACACTTTTAAATATAATGTTAGTTTTGGTCGACTGCAGGATTTTTTATTTTTATTTTATTGAGTCTCAGACTGGAGTGCTCCTGTCTGATTTTATATGCCTGATTGGTCTGCTGTGTGTGTGTTCATTTTGGATGAAGAAGAATCTGAATGTGACCTACTTACACACACACACACACACACACACACACACACGCTTGTTATGTTAATGTGTGTTCCTCTGCATAATAATAATGCGGTGTGATGTCTAATGCTGCCATCAGCAAAACCATGTTCTCCACCGCTGCTCTCCTTCTCTGTGGATAAGGAATGTTTAAGATACAGATGAAGGTAGTAAGACGGGTTCTCCTCCCTGTAGGATCAGTGGTGTATTAATATCCTGCTTTCAACCGGGCTTCATATGAGGCTGCAGCGATTTCACAGCAGCAGTGTTTTCTGCAGTGGGAACCCAGTGAAGGATCACGTCGCTGTATTGTGAGCAGCACATCCAGGGGCAAAAACTGAGACCAAAAAATGAAAATAAAGACTTTAGTCACATAAGCACATAAGTAAGACAGCAAGAGAGAGAGATATTGTGGAGCTGATAGAGAGTTTCTTCATTCATATTTAAAACATTTTGGGGAATACACTTGTGTCTGAGAGTGGGAAGAGATGCAGAGTGGAGGTGGAGTCACGATATGGTTCGTCCAAAATAAACTAGAAGCAGCTTGTCTCTGCATCTTCCAGCGGCTCTGAAGCTCCCTAATTAACCAGTTTGTTAATATAAATGTGGTTTTAGGGGGAAGAACGAGCTGAAATTAAGACTTCCCTTGAAAATTAGATAAAGTATCTCTCTGGGTTCAGTCTTTAATTAAATTCTAAATGAATTTACATTAGTCAAACAGTACAAACACAGCACAGTAAGAAACAACAGATAATTAATAATAAGCGTGACACTCACACCTGGTTCTTCTCGCTCCTTTACGTTTGGAAAAACTTTATCCTTACATGTGATTAATATGGGTTTCTAGCCCACAACACATCTACAGGCATTTTCTGTTTCAAGTGCATTTTCAGAAACAGAACAAACAAATATTGTGCAAAAGGAAAAGCTGGTGTATCATCGAAAAAACAAGAAGGCAAAATCACACAAAAATGAAATTAGTGACAGCAGCTGTTCATATTGACAAACTCCTCATATTCACAACAAAAACAATGAATGAAAACATGTTAATTTCCTTTTTCTTTTTCAGTTAAAACTATATTTTATCTGTGTGGTTTTATCAGTCTCAGTCTCAGTGTTGGCTGAGATGAGTTATAGTAAAGTTCACTCCTGCAACCAACAAGCACACTTTATTTATTTTTAATGTTTATTATATTAGCTGTGAACCAGCTGGGTTTTTTTGTCTGACACAAACACACACACACAAACACACACTCTACTGTGTAACAGGAGATGGTGTGAACCACCAACAACTGCTCTCTGATCTCATCACACACACACAGACGCACAAAAAGCAGTGACTTCAGCAGGGTAATTTAATCTTTAATCCTCCAATATAATCTGTAAGTAGAGTGTGTCGTCTCTCTCTCTCTCCCTCTCTCTCTTGCTCGCTCGAACTTGCTCGTCCTCAGGGATAGGGTTTCTTGTCTCTGGAGGAATTGGCAGCAGGGGATTAAGAAGTAACATGCACACGCACATAGACACACATATACAGAAACACACACCTGACGCTGAGGATTCGGGGGTTCAGATAGCGATGACACATGCCACTCTTGCTCTAGTCACCTGATACACTCTCTCTCTCTCTCTCACTCACACACACACACACACACAGACACACACACTGACACCCACACCACACACACGGAGTGAGTGGTGGGTGTGTTTGGCTGTTGCTCTTTGGTTTGTAAAAAAGACGACAGAAGAGTAACACAGACGGGGAGAAAACAACGAGATACAGTAGACGATAGAGTGCAGTACAGTAGAGTATGAATGCAGACAGAACCAAGAAGAAAACGCTTTTAACTAAATAAAGAAAAGGAAAAAAAAGGAAACCTGGATCCAGATACAGAAAAAAAGACGTCTGGTTCAGGTAGGAACCTCTAATGGGAATTAACATCTTCCTCTTCCTTGTCCTCCTCATCACTTCCTGCCGTGAGTGTGTGTGTGTGTGTGTGAGAAATGTTTCTGCTGCCGCCAGTTTCACTCAACTCTGACGGTTTGAATCACTTTACAGTCTGATTAACAGCACCAGATGTTTGTCTTTTCTCTGCTGGAGGATGATATAATGACTCTGCACTAACTGACTGGATGATGATGATGATGATGATGATGATGATGATGATGATGATGATGATGACGATGGTGCTGTGTTGACCAAACTCTGAAATTAGTTTAGGTAAACAAAGCGTATTTGTGAATTTAAGAGAAATGCAGATACAAGTGTTTTTATAAATAATGGTAGAATTTATTTTGGCTCATGCTCTTATTGTGATAGATAGATAGATAGATAGATAGATAGATAGATAGATAGATAGATAGATAGATAGATAGATAGATAGATAGATAGATAGATAGATAGATAGATAGATAGATAGATAGATAGATAGATAGATAGATAGATAGACAGATAGACAGACAGATATGATTTGGTTCTTCTCTTTGTCAAACTCAATAGAAAAATCAATACTATTAGTTAACAAGACATGTCAACTTGCAGCTGACAGGCTGCAGGAAATAATGATGGGCATTTTCAATTTTGTAGAAAGAAATTATTGAATTGCTAAAAAAAAAAAAAAAAGATTGGCACATTAATTTAGATTAACACCCTTGATATTAATGGGTTCTACTTCATTTCATGATTTAAAGTAAAGACGTTCGATCACACCTTGGAAAATGTGCTCCTGGCAGACACCGACTGCAGCAGCTCATCACTGGTAGGCGGGAGGAGAAAACAAGTGCACAGCTATGAAATGTTTGTGTTCATCTCAGGAGGAAAAACTACAACACTTTAACATATCGACGTAGGTGGATCGAACATCCAGGATTTGTGTGTGTGTGTGTATGTGTGTGTGTGTGTTATTTTCTTCTTGATTTTGATGTAAAAAAGGGGAAAAAACATCAGCTGCATTTATAAAGTCTCAGAGTTTGTGCAGTTTGGTGCAGAGCCAGATAATAATCAGACCTGACAGACTTGTGTAGGATTAATTGGCCATGAAGGAGGTATGTGCTCTTCTGTGTGTCCTAATTTTTAATCAAGAAGTGACTAAGACCACGTGAGGTGTCTAAAGTCTTACAAACACTTACCTGGTGTAGAGAAGGTCGACTGCTCTTTTAATGTCCTTTTCCCAAATGTTTTTATTTTGTGTGTTTTGTTACTGATATATTTGTGAATGGATTTGTTTCATTTGTTGCTTGTCCAGGGGTTTAGTATTTGCCTAATTCTTTGGTTTGATTCTGTGATAACAAGTTGAGGTTTATTTAACATTTTGATACATAAGGCTTTTTGATGGATGCATGGACAGACAGTCTTGCTCTTGGACTTTTGTTCTCTGTTGTCTGCGGTCAAGGGTTTTAAACATTGATCTGAGTCAGTACAGCACAAGGCTCTTTTCACTCTCAGTCTGTTTGGTGCCATTCAAACAAACTGTGGTGTGTTTTCTTCTTTTGTTTGTTTAGGCTGGTGTGAAAACTGTCAATCAGACGTGGTGTGAAGGTCTTAGTCCACTGGTGTATTTAGTTTGTGGTGGGAAAGCAAGTCAGACCGACCACATATAGATCCCTTTTACACGCGTAATTTGGTTCATTTTGTTTTACTGGAGCCAACCAAGGTGACACTGTTTTGCAGCCACAAGTAGTTGTCTTTTAACACCTCTACTGTCATAAAATCAGTCAGTCTTCTTTGCTTTCAGACTCTAATGAACCTCCGCAGAGTCCGACTGGAAATGAGCTGACAGTTCATGTGGTCTCAGCCCAGCTGTTAAAAACTGCAGCACATTTCATTCGACAGTGTTTAATCCACCTGCCGTCTCAGTAACTGTCAAGGGAGAGTTTAGTGGTATAAAGAATCAATATGTGAGTCCAGGGATTTTCCCTGATACATCAGGAAGTTAAAAGGAGTTCAGTAACAGAGATGTGTTGAGTATATTTGTCAGTTCCTCAGCTCAAGACACCTTTTTGTCATCTTTTCTATCAGCTCATCATTATTTATAGCAAATGAGGTTCAGTTGCAGCTTTGAGCATTAACACTCTTGGTAAAAGATACGATGATATCTTCCTCGTTTTGGACTTTTACGTCTGTTTGCTCCGCTACAGGTCAGTGAAGGAGACACAGCTTGTTATTGATCAGCAGTATTATCTATGTGAGATTATATCAAAGTACCTGTCATTCAGAAATACACTGAATAACTGAGGTGCTTTGATCCTGTATCTGCCTCAGCATATTTATAGTGTTATGAAGACGGTCGCTGTTTCACAACACACACTCACACACACACACACACACGTCAGAAGTGCATAGTGCAGTTGAAAGATGAGTTGTTGTTGAGCAACCATTTGCTTGCGTGTTAATTTTATTTTAATTACACCTACATAGCACTGTTGTATAGTGTGTATAGAGGTCGACTGCTACTGCTTCTTGTTTACATCCTGCAGAGTTTAGTGTGAAATTTAATTTATTTATAGTCCATCTGATCAGATACTTCCATCCAAAAAACTGCTTTTTCATCCATCTGCTACTCTACTTTTCCAAACCAACAGCAGCTGGTTATTTTCTTAAAACAACTAATTTCATGCCTTTTTAAACCTACTAATTGTTTTCTCAATTAAACAATTAAATGTTCTGCCCATAAAAGTAAAAAAAAATAAAGGAAATATCTTAAAAAGTCTCGTGTGCAGCAAAGAAAAGCATGAAATCCTTAAAACAAAAATACTAAAATTACTTACTCAGAATAGTTTTGATGAATTGACCAATATTACTGAGCGACAGCTTTGCTGAAATAAATATATGTATAATATATATATATATATGAATAATATATAATATATATAACTTAACAATGTATAAGAGCAGCAAACACAAAATTTTCAGGCTGCTGGAAACACCAGTGGTGTCGTGTGCCAGTTTATGCACCTAAGCAAAAAGCTGTATGCAACTCAAGCATCCTCATGTGGATTTGTATACCAGTGATTAAATATCAGTCACACTTCTTAGTAACCACACCCGCTGGCCAAAATATAGAGGTGGTGTAATGGTTGACACAGGGCTCTGGAGGTCAGATCAGGTTTACAGGTTTGGTTCATTTAACACACTGTGAGATTTTCCTTGTTATGTCTTCATCATTCAAGCTTCCAAGCATTGTGATGTATGTGTGTAAATCTGTGTATGTGTGTGTGGTGGTGTTGGAGGATGTAGATGCCACAGATGACCCTGACTGCAGCCGCATCATAAATCTGACCACTGCGGTGAAAACCAGACGGACCAGCAGGAAACCCAACGCTACCACTTATAAATGGTTTAGAATCAATTTATAGACCATTTAATCCCAACTTGTGCCGCAGATGTCAGCAAATGATGCACCAGCGAAGAATTGTTAACCAAGCATTTGACACTCCTGTGATCAGGCCTTTACAACTGTGTTAAACTGGTTAGTAAGACCAGATCAAAACCATTTCTAGCTCTAGTTGTAGACTGGTTTAATCTGATCAGATTCAGTTTCAATGTCAGTTTTCAAATATGCTCGTTTCTACCAGGACACAGTCGTCTGAGAGCAACATCGTCATGTCTACTTCTGGTCCGAGACGATTTTGACTGAAAGTCTGAAACTGAGCCAAACCAGTGATACTTAACTGTTCAACATTGTATCCAGTGTCAGACTTGTCTAAACCATTCATTTCTCATGTCAGACTGGTTTAAACCAGTTTCTTCCTTATCAGATTGGTCTAAGTGACTGTTTTCCAGTGTCAGACTGGTCTAAACCAATCATTTCCAGTGTTTGAATGGTTCTAAATAACACAGTTTCAGTCTCAGAGTTGTCTACATATTTTTAGCATACTTTAGTGCCAATAATCCAGCCCTGGACTGATCATCTCACACTTTCAGCATTTCAGGTATTTCATGAATTTCAATCTGTAGACGGAAAACAGGTTGTTTAAAATAACTTATGAATAAACTTTCAACTGAGAGTGTTTGTTTACAACCCCCTTCATCAGATCTTCATCAGTTTGAAATAAAACTGTCTGGCTCATTACTTCGATGTTGGCTACCTCTCGTGCTGGTTTACAGACTTCCCATGTGAATGCAGTAGCAGATGTGTATCAGTATTTATAGCAGCTTCTTAGAACAGCAACTTACTGTAAGAGAGAAAGGTTACTGTGTGTGAGAGAGTGTGTGTGTGCATGGGTGTGTGTTGTAACCAGATCTCAGAGGTCAGACGGACAGAATTAAGACGACTCTGTCACCACACTGTTTATCACACTGACGCACGCTGAAAAAATATCTTCAATTCATACAGATCATAAAGGAAACAGTAGCTTCACACTGCAGAAGGCACCTAACAGCTTTTAGTGTGTGGTACATTCACACTGTAAAAATGAAGCATAGTTAAAAAAAAAAAAAAAAAAGCCAGCATTCAGACAAAAATGGTTGGATATTTAAGTGTGGTGTTGTTGGATGCTGCTGACAGTGGAACAAAAAGGTCAGACAGTGGTGAGACAGGGTTTGTAAAGGCTTAACGGTCCTTCAGGAGCCTCAAATAGGCCTTCAGGATGTTCCATGGATGCTTGAGGTGGGTTACGATGTCCTTGAGCAGATTCTGGGCTTCATAAAGACACTTTTAATGGTCTTTCGTGCAATTTATTTCTTGAGAAGATCGTAAGGGTCTTAAAGGAAACCCTAATGGTCTTTAAGTTGGTTTCATTGACCAATGAATGAGTTTCAGGCTGTTACGGTGTCTTCAATCACTCAAAAAGTGATTGTGATTTTACTATTTGCATGTGATTTCTCAAGTTGCATTGCGTTGAGCTCACTGTACCGCGCACTATTTACTGTCATAAATAATCCTAACAGCTGATCCAGACACAGTGATCTGAGCTGTTGTGTGTCCAACTACATGTGTTTGATTGCAGGGCTACGTTGTGTCGTGTTGTTCTGAATTTCACAAAGAGCTGTAGTGATAAATACAGACACTGACTCACAGCTTTGCTATATGAGGCCAAAGTCAGCATGGCACTCAGTTAATCCACATCAAGTCTAATACCAGGCTGAGAAAGCATCTATAGCTGGCTCGACCCAACCCAACCCAACCTCACCTGATGTGACCCAGTCCAACCCTACCTAGTCAGGCTTGGACACTTCTTAAACCAAAGAAAGAAAGAGAAATCAAAATCTGTAAAGGTTAGACTTGGATTTAAGACAATTACTTTTGATTATAATGCATTTATAATGGGTTACAATGGAAAATAAGGTATTATTATTAATTATAAAGGTTATATTTCTCTGAAAGTGAATAATTAAAAGGTACGTTAGACTGGATCTGAATGTTTTTAAGGCATTTACAATAACTTACTATGACCTCTAATAAAATGGGTTTTAGTGCATTTAGAATGGTTTACAGAAGGTTATAGTGCATTGATAATCAATCACAGTTTATTTAAGTTGGGATACAATGGGTTATAGATGCATGGAAAACATTCAGAATGGATTAAAATTAGTTGTACATCTTTTAAAATGGATTAAGGTGGAATTAAAGTAGGTAATCCTGCATCAAAGTGTTAACACAAGCAATTGGAATGAATTAGTATAAGATACTGACCAATAAATGAGTTATTTCAGAGTTAAAAAGGAGAGAGCATGGGTTAATATGGATACAGAATAGGTAATGATGATTTATAAGACACTGATTTGGTTGCAATGGGTTTTAATCCATTTTAAATGGTTTAAACTGGTTTTAAGTGTAAGTAAAATTAGTAACATTGGGTCATGTTTTGTTTAGTATCAGTTGATGGATAATGGATTAATGATGGATAATGGAATAATGGATTGCAGTTGATTTAGGATGTATACAATCAGTTAGTGCAATTAGACAGAAATTGGAAAGTCAGATAGATGGATAAAACCAGTAAGACCAAAACTTCTTATCCTCCTCCACCTCCCCCTCTTCTTCCTCCTCTTCTTCTTCGTCCTCCTCTTCTGTCAGGGCTGATTCAGTTGCTCTCAGCGTTTCCACCCACGCTGTGTTGTTATGAAATGATTCACCGCAGGGTTTCTATACACTGTGACTATAAACATATTCTGATAGAAGAAATACACTTGTTCTTCATCAGATCTACTTTCTATTTTTCTGTATACCGTGGATGTATATGCAACGCCTCCTCATACTACATGAAACTGGGAACGAACACATTTAAATTTGGGCTTAAGCTGCAGATTTGTCATCACTTGCCCTGAAAATAACCCACTGCCCACATGAATGACACAAAAATAATGTCTTGATAGTTGTGCTTGTCTTAATTTCTACAGTATGTCTCTTGATTTGAGATGTACCAAGAAACTCTTACTGGCCCTTAGGCAACTGGACACATGGACTCATTATGTGATCTGCTCATTCACCTTCTCATTCCCTTTTTCCACTCCATATTATAACCTCTCTCTGCCTCCAGCAGCTACAGCTCCATATGTCCTTAATATTGCTTCTGTAAAGCAGATGCTCAGGTCTCCATGTTAAAATGACAAACATCAGAGTGAGATGGATTTAACTCCCATTTGCTCTTTGCTGTCTTTGCCAAGAAGTGTCAGTGTCACTCAGCAACATTTGCAGACGAGCTCATATTAACACAAATGGTTCCTCATCCAATGATTTATTTCGTAGCTCAGTAGCTTCGGTGTAGGTAGGTATGACTTTGGCTGAGTTTCTAGACTCTCTTTTGAGGTAGCATAGACAGCGACAACCATTACCTGAAGATGACAACAAACCTAAAAACTGGTCCACATATTTACAAATATAGCTGTTGCTAAATTAGAGTAATTTAATATAACTTGGCTAAAATAACTGCAGAGGAAGTTTTATTTATATGGTGTGATTACATGCTGAGCTACTGGGACAAACTATCTTTGAACAATGTGTGAAGTGAATGCTTTCAACTTGGAATAACTCAAACTTTTGTGGTGTGAATATAACATGAAGGGACACTCCATTGATTTTTTTTTATATATGGGGATCAATACAGGGTTTAGGTTTAGGAGAGTGTTATTTGCTGAATAGAAATGTGTCAGTAGAGGGCAGTTCCTTGAATTTTGAGAAATACACCTGTCATGACTAAGATTGATAGAAAGCGTCGTCACAGCTGAGTTCCACCTTTGTTAAAACCTTGGCATGTGTGCCCTGTAAATTATCCAGGTGCTGCGCTGTCACTTTTTTTTCCTTCACATCAAATAACATGTACTTGAGAAGCGCTCATCCAAAAAAAAAAAAAAAAATAAAAAATGAAAAACCTCACAGGTGGCAGCACCAAAATAATGGATGAGTAAATCGAAATACAGACAGAGACATATATAGTTATGTAAATAAAACTGACTTGAAATGAGTCATTTATAGTTGTATGCAAATGTTTGAGCACCACAAGGCAGATTATATATTTTGTTGACTTTTGAAGTAAATGAAAACCCTGCAGCAAACAGACATTAAAAAAAATCCCCTGTTAAAATATACTGATGCGCACAAACACACACACACACACACAAACAAAAGTTAGACTGTCAGTACTTAGTAACTTCCCCTTTTGCCAAATATTAAATGTGGGGGTAGAAATATTCTGCTTTGGGGATTTGTGACGAGTGACAAAGGAAATATTGCACAGATTAAAAAAAGTATAGCTTCCAATAAATATCAGCAAATTTAGGATCACAAGTTTCCTAGAGTTAGTGAAGAAAGTGAAAGTAAAAGAGGATAGACCTCAAAATCCACCATGAACAACTTCAAGGGACACAAGCTAAAGTTTTTGCAGCAGCTTTCACTGTCCTCTGAGTGGAATATAATTGCAAAAAAAAACAAAAAACTGCATGTATATTTTAAATATGCTGTGTGTGCATGACAACCTAAAAATATTGCAGAACTTGAAGACAGATCTGTAGGAAGAGGTGGTAAAAAATCATAAATCAAGAATAGAAAGACTCTTAGCTGGCGAAAGTGCAAACTGTGATTGCTGCCAGAAACAAAAAGGGATGGGGTGGAGTGTTAAGTACTGACTTAGCAGGGGGTCGTTGCCGCTTCTCATCCTCGATGTCTGGAAGAGAAGTGATAAAGACTCTGTAAGAACATCTGAGGAATTAAACTGCTCTGTTTTGTACTGAGTGCTGTGAACACCATGAAGTTTCCAAAACTGTCTGCTGCTTCCTTTTCATGTCTTTATAGCATTTATTTTGAAAGGATATCAATTACTTTTTTTTAATTTACTGCCACTCACCTCCAGTGACACCCCAGGAACTAGACAGCGCTCAAATCAATAATGGTGGCGTAACTTAGTAATTAGAAATCAATCATTTAAAGTCTCTTTCTCTGTGTGTTTGCAGGAAGTGGGTGTGGTGCAGTCAGCGGGGCATTGCCGGGGCTCATCGGCACTACTGGTCCCTCAGTGATGATGAAACCGTTCCTGTCATTTCCTGTCGAGACAACATCGCCAGTTGGACTTTTCCCAAATTTCAACACGGTGTGTGTGTGTGTGTGTGTGTGTGTGTCTGTGTGTGTGAAGGACAGTAACAGTGACAGACTGCTGTAGCTCCAGGCATCTCAGCCTGACTGTGCTGAAGAGACCTGTTTCTCTTTTATTCACCGTTCAGCCAATCCCGAGCCTGAGTCGGCTGCTGACCTCTGATCTCTTTGTCTCCTGCAGATGGACCCGGTACAAAAGGCCGTCATCAACCACACCTTCGGCGTTACCATGGTGCCCAAGAAGAAACAGGTCATCTCATGTAACGTCTGTCAACTGAGGTTCAACTCTGATGTACGTACAATATGTTACCTGATATCTGATTTATCTGTGATCGATATGTTTGGAAGAATAGTCTGACATCTCAGAATATCCTCATCTAACATGAGAAGATAGATATCAGTTCAGTCTCTGTGTATCCACTACAGACATGGTCAGAATACTAAATAGGTCTCTTGGGTAAAAACCGACAGATAAAACACTGAAATAAACACAAAATGACCAGAAAACAAATAATACAGAGACACAATATGACTTAAAAGAAATGAAAAATGACCAGAAAGTGATGAAAAACAACTACAAAGATACAACATAAATTAACTACAAAGAGTAGATAAGGAATCACAACATGACTACAAATTTATTTATTGGGATTAGCCCCTTAAGATGTAACAAATAGATGTAAAATGACCATAAAAAGATCAAAATTAACTGCAAAGGTTCACAAAATGACTACAAAGAGATTAAAATGACCACTAATGAACACCAGTTTTAAAAATCCATCACAAAAGTCGTCTCTTTCAGTCTGGGAGTCTTGCTACTATGTTATGTAAATAGATATAACCTTCACATACAGAAGGGCTTTAAAACTATCATGTAGCTTGTTAGCTGTTAGCATATCTCATCTAACTGTTTCATCGCAGCTCTGCCAGGGTCAAAGTGTTTTTTTTATGTCCTTTCTCTTTTAACTTTAATATTTGATACTGAAAATTGTTCAACTTTGCTTCATAGTTTTAGACTTTTTCTCAGTTTTGCTGGATCAAGGCTAACACTTTTCCCTAGGAACCAGTTTTTGCTTAGCTTAGACCAAAAATGTCCTGGATCTGTCTCTGTAGCGGATGCACAAACACGAACTTGGTGTACTGAAGAGGATTTCCTGTGAACTTGTGTGTGTGTTTTCTTGGTCTGTAAAGAGCTAGTAAGGGAAATATCGTTTGGTGCTTAACACTGCTGAATAATGTAGCTGTGACTGTATATTGGATTATTCACTCAGGCATTCATAGGAAACAGCAGGTGTATATGAACAGGTGTAACCCCGAGCCCTCGATGTTAACACAACGCTGTGTAAGTGACACTCGGCTCATTCACATAATGAGCGTTGAGAGGAAGGGAGCCACCTCATTAGTGGCATGCCAATCAAATGTGACTAATTCATGAGCTGCTAAAATTATTCATGAGCGAACATGAAAACAGGAATCACTGCTGAGGAGGAGGATAAAAAAAAAAGGGAGCGCTAACTCGGTCTGATAAGTTGAGTCATGATGTTTTCAGACAGTCACATGAGGACACTGTTAACCTCCAGGCTTGTTACAGTGCACTGACACGCCGCCTCCCTGGGCTCGTCACACTGAGCGCTGACACTCGACATGACCAGTTTTTACAGTGTAGAGGTCGTCTGTTTACCTGAACCTCTCAGACGCCACATGTGCATGAACGTAATGCTTCTACCACTGATTTTATAACTAGTTTTAATCTTTTTATCCGTCATCAGACAGTAAAAATATGATGTACATGTTGCAAAGTAATTTTTTTTTTCCTGTTGTCTCCGCTGCTCTGATCGACTGGCTCCATTAAAATGAAGGAGAGAGCTGCCATTTTTCATACCGTCAGAGATAGTGACTGAATGTGGCCTTCATGCTTTTTAAACAGGAGAGATGACAGAGATGACAGAGATGACAAATGGAAAGACAACAGGAAAACAAGAGCGTGGGTGGATATCATTGATAATAACTGTAACATAATGGAAACACTTTATAATAGAATATAATGAAATAGCCTTTATTGTCATCATGTAACCGGTTTACAACAAAATTAGGAGAGTACAAATCAAGAATACAAACCATTATAAAACAACATTGTTATGATTTTTAATGGAAAAAAAAAAACTGAGCTGGACCTGAAGGATGCAGTTAAACAACCAGGCAGGAGCAGGTGTAAAAGTTAAATAATAAATGAAGCAAAAAGCAACAAAAAAGCTGAACTGACGATGCAGCTGGGTAAGACTGGGAACACGCTAGACACAAGTCAGGAAGAACATTTAAAAATAAAACAGGAAAAAGACACAAACAACAACAAACATTAAAAATAATAAATATGCACGAGATAAGAGGCAGCACAACGGCACAGGGGTTAGCTGTATCCTGGCTGTGGTCTCACAGCAAGAAGGTCCTGTGTTCAACTCCCGGGTCGGGTCCAGGGTCTTTCTGTTTGGAGTTTGCATGTTCTCCCCGTGTCTGCGTGGGTTTCCTCAGAGAGCTCCGGTTTCCAACCAAAACCAAAAACACGCCTGTGTTCAGCACACTAAATTGCCCGTAGGTGTGGATGTGAGTGCGAATGGTTGTTTGTCTGTATGTGGCCCTGAGACGAGCTGGCGACCGTCCAGGTTGTACCCTGTCCTCTCCCGTAAGCAGCTGGGATAGGCTCCGGTAACCCCACCCCACCCCCGACCCTGAGTGCAGGATAAAAGGGTAGAAAATGGATGGATGCACAAGATAAATCCCAATAGACAGACATTGTTACACACATGCAGCTGATGATGCTGTTTTATTTACCTTCTGTGAGGTTGGATCCTTTTATCACTTTATCAAAACTTGTTACTTTCACTTTCTTGAACCCTTCAAGCTCCTCAACATCATGTGTTTGGAAAATACTGATCCTTACGTTTCTTCATTCACACTGATAATCTATAAATCTATAAATACCATCATGGTCACCATCTTGACTATGGAGTCTTATTATATAAATGGCGGCTGTGGAAAGAGTTGGAAGTTGTTGATGGTGCAGATGTGAGCACAACACATGACATGAGGCTGAGGTGTCGCTGGTCAGGTTGTATTATGGGTAATGTAGGCAACAGTTTTAAGGATGAATTAAAAAAAAAAAAGTTGATATCTTTGGTTTTGCTGTTTATTTATTTATTTGAAAATGTTTGAAACTTGATTTAAGTTTCGAACAAAACTCTGAAAAAAAATAACAAATGAATAATTTTTATGTTTTATTCAGTCTCAGGCGGAGGCTCATTACAGAGGCAGTCGTCACGCCAAGAAGCTCAAGTCTCAGGAGAACAAGGCTAAAGCCAAGCTGTCAATCACTGCAGAGACCAATGGGAGCAGCTCTAGTCCCGCTGGCCCCGCCTCCCACGTCACGGCCAACATCAGCACCAATCAGCACACAGGTTGGAGTTTATCAGCAGAAAACTCTGAATAATCTGAATAATGTTTCTGTTTTTTATTCAGGAATCAGTTTGTTTTTTGTTTCAGTGTTTTTCATTTCTTCCTCCTCTTCTTCCAGATTTCTTATCCAGCATCACCGACTCCTCTTCCTGTCCTCTCAAAGCCATCCTCCTCCCTCCCTCCTCCTCCTCTCCACCCTCCTCCTCCTCCTCGTCCAGCAGAGCAGGCAGTGAGCCTCCTCCCTCCAGTCCTCCCTCTGCTCTCCCAGCTCCAGGCCTCTCTTCCTCCTCCACCTCTTCCTCTTCCTCCAAAGCTTCTCCTCCTCTTCCTCCTCCACCTCCTCCTCCTGCTTCGGTCTCTACCACCTCTTCTTCATCCCCTGCTCCTCCTCCTCCACCTCCTCTCCCTCCGTCCTCCCAGGATGCTCCTCCCTCAGCTGAGTCCGAGGAGGAGAAGGCGAAGAAGCTGCTGTACTGCTCGCTTTGTAAAGTTGCCGTCAACTCTTTGTCCCAGCTGGAGGCTCATAACGCAGGTGAGGAGGAAGGTGGAGTAAAATAAATCATCTCACACATACCGAGGAAAGAAAAACTCCTTTAAAAACTGCTTCTGTCAGGTACCGTTAAAGCACAACAAGATAAAATAATTAAAATAGCAGCAGTGAAGCTGATGAGAAAATTTAATCAATTTTATTTTTCAGTCAATCAATTTTTATTTATGAGTTCACCTACTTTTCCTATTTCTTTTTTTCTTTTTCCTTTTTCCAACTTTTCCACTCAGTTTTTTATGTGCAAATTTCAAATTATGTGCAAAGTCAACTTTATTTATATATTTATACTCAGTCCTTATGATGTAGCTACATATATATATATATATATATATATATATATATATATATATATATATAAAAATACTAAGATATGTAAAAAATAAATAAATAAAAAAGAGTGAGAAGTATCATCAAAATATAAAGTGAGCAGTAATAAAATAAGCAGCAAATTGAAAATGTGTAAAAAGGTTTAATGGAAATGAACCAGTCAGTGAAAAGACTCCAACAAAACAGATAAAAAGAAAACAAAACCATAAAAAGTCCATAAAGGAATGAACCAGTTTGATGTGATAGAGTTTGACAGGTCTCCATTTTAACACTGTTACACTGAGCTGGAAAACTGAGTCACTCAAACACAGGCTGGTATAGTTTTTGTTATGAAATGTTGAGGTGTCGATGTGTTATTAATATATCTGCTCTGGAAACTAAAGGTAAAGGAACTCTGTGGGAAGTTCAGACTAAAACCTGATAGACGATCGACACAGACACATTTCTACATCATTATTTCATAGAAAGTGTTTTTTTTTTTTCCACATGTTGTTTTCAGGGTCGAAGCACAAGACGATGCTGGAGGCTCGGAGCGGCGCCGGTCCGATCAAGGCCTACCCTCGACCCGGAGCCAAGCTGAAGAACGGCAGCAGTTCTGGACTAAAAGGCTCCGGACTCCAGAACAAAACCTTCCACTGTCAGATCTGTGACGTCCACGTTAACTCTGAGATACAACTCAAACAGGTGGAAACACACAGAGGCCACAAAGAAATACGATAACATCACGTTAACGTGTCTTTATCCAGACGTTTACTGTTGTTGTTGTTGTTGTTGTTGCAGCACATCTCCAGCAGGAGGCACAAGGACCGAGTGGCAGGAAAACCCAGCAAACCTAAATACAGTCCCTATAACAAACAGCAGAGAAACTCTCTCACAGTAAGTGTCTCTTTACCCCTCTCTCTCTCATTCATATCTGATCATAATGAAGCTTAATATCTGAGGCAGCATCAATCAATCAATCAACAATGTTATATCAATTAATAATGGGGCTCTATCCTCTCCTTGTTTCCTTTCCTTGTCTCTATCTCCTCTCTCATCTCTCATCTTGTTTCCTTTCATTTAATCTTCTCTTTCTCTTGTCTCCTTGTCTCATGATCCATCATCCTTGTTTCATTTCTATCCTTGTCTTGTCTTGTTATCACTTCTCCCTGTGTGATATTTCTTCTCCTCCCCTTGTTTCACCTCCTCTTTCTGCTCCTCTTGTCTCCTCTCCTCGCATCCTCTGCTCTTCTCATTTCCTTTCCTTGTCCCCTTTCCTCATACCTTCCTCTTTCCTGGTTTCCTCACCTTGTCTTACCTCCTCTCTCCTCTTGTTTTCTTATCCTCTCTCCTTATTTCTCTTTCTTTGCCCCCCCTCCCACACCCTCCTCTCTCCTTACTGTGTCTCACCTCCTTCATTTGTCTCCTTGTCTCACTTCCTCTCTCCTCTTTGTCTTGTCTCCTTCTTTCTCTTCCTCTCTGCTCTCCTTGTCTCCTCTCCTCACATTCTCTCTTCTCCTTGTTTCCTTTCCTTCTCTCACCTCCTCTCTCCTCGCTCTTCTCTCCTTTTCTGTCCTCTCCTCCTCAGAAGGAGCTGGTGAAGCCGTCCCTCTCCTCCTCCTTCCTCGCGACTCCCTTCGCCCCTCCTCCCTCCACCCTCACCTCCTCCATCTCGCTCCCTCCCTCCTCGCTCTCCTCCACTCCCCTCCTCACCCCCACCTCCTCACCCCTCACCCCCACCATCTCCCTCCACCCTCGTCCCCCGGCCACCTCGTCTCTCTTCACCGCCTCCTTCCTCCGTCCGGCTCCTGGACCAATCAGAGCGAGCCAGGGATCGATTCTCTTCACGCCCTACTGATGAGAGAGAGCGAGAGAGGGAAGATGGGGCGCCGTTTGGGAGTCGAACCGGAGACCTTTGACCTCTGACCTCCAGTATGTTGGAGCTGCAGAGGCAGACGAGTCCAGAGGAGACATCAGCGGATTCAAACCTGCAACTTTCTCTCCTGAATGAGGCTTCACAAAGAGACTCGAGAGGCCAGAACCACCTCCTCCTTCTGGATCATATGTCTTTCTATTGGGTCTGAGACCTGTGACG
Organism: Polydactylus sextarius; assembly: GCA_016801845.1. Lineage (NCBI taxonomy): Eukaryota > Metazoa > Chordata > Actinopteri > Polynemidae > Polydactylus > Polydactylus sextarius. Next base: position 4,299,728 of record CM028912.1, on the reverse strand, counting down.
ATTTTATCAAAACCAGAAAAGGATGAGACGCCTCAAATAAGCAGAACCAGAGGCTGAAAGGTTCCCGTAAAAAAATAATCTATTCTGTCATTCTGTCAAAAATAACAGAATCTAAAAAAGCAATAAGTTGCCCCAACATCTATGTCTGGACAAAAAGAAATGCAGCTCGTTCATTGTCTTAAATCGTCATCAAGATGCTTCAGAAGAGAAGAAACAGAATCAACTTTTCTTCTTTGTCGCCAAAAATAACCACAAATATTCCTAACTACTGGAAATGAAGCTGGATTTCTGTTTAAATATATTTTGGATTTATAGAGAAGACAAGAATCAAGACCAGGATTTTGGAGGAATCACATCGACGTAATCCTGAACCTGAATCACTCACGATGAAGCTAAAAATGCAGCTTGAGTTGAGCCAAGATACAAAAGTAAGGAAGAAGAAAGTCTTGATCCAGATCTGTGGTGGTTCAGGTCTGGTTTGGATCAGAGGACGTTGATTCTCCTCTGAACACACAATCAAATCAATTCAGTTGATTTGTCCCTCGAGGGGCAAGAAGCTCTTCTTCCTCCTGGTGGAGGAGCGAACCAGCACAAATACGATGTCAACTCAAAGTAAAAAACTTAAAAAAACACGTCCTCCGTGGTGAAATATCACTGTTCCTCATGTGGGACCGGACTGTGGCGTTGATGACGTCTCTCGTTCCAAACATACGGCATCTTCAGCAAACAAACTGCGATGTGGAGAAATGAAAACAGAAGGTAAATATTTATCAAACCAAAAGCGAAAACCTAAACCAACAACGTCTATGGATCTAATGACGACGTGAAACTTAAAAAAAAAAAAAAATAGCTCATAAATTTTCAGTCTTATTTCTTTTAAAAAGCCCGGTAATGTCATAAAAGTGCTGCACATGCAGGTTTTTAGCAAATTTTAGCAGTGATTTAAATAATATGGATTTACTGTTCGTTTTATTTTTAATCTGTTGAATTTGAATTTGTGTTTCTTGACTTTAAATACAAATAACGGACAAAAAAGTTATGGGTCCAAACTGCTTCAAAACATCTGGAAATTTTCTGCAAAAAAAAAAATATCTCGAATTTTCTATTAATTCAAACTTTTCCCCTTTAAGTTTTTTTTTTTTACTCTCCTGCCAGTCAGGTGTTTATCAGTGGAATAAACCAGATTTATTTTTTAATAGCAACAATTTATTAACTGTAACTGTTGCATTTATTTATTGACATAAGATCTTAATTAAATCCAGTTTACTGGAAAAACTCCAAGCCGATAATAATGATGATGATAATTTTCCCTCATGAGGATCGATGCAGTTTGTCGCCTGCTCCGACTCAACGTGCTGTATGTTTGAAACATGAAACGAATCCTCTTCTTCTCTGCGTCTGATGCCTGTACCTGATGTCGTCCCCGTCGTCTCCACTGCCGCTGTGGTACAGACTCACTCTGGACTCTGGATCGGACTATTTCCTGGTTTTACAGTGAAAAACAAAACAAAACAAACAAACAAAAAAAGGCCTTTGGTCCTGACTGTTGCCTGATGTGAACACACACTCGCTCCGTCTGGGTTTTCTTCCTGCTGTAACCCAGAACTTTCTGGAAAAACAAAAAAACAAAAATAAAAGCATCTGAACTTTTAAACTTTTAAGCTTTTATCACAACGAGGAACTAAAAACTTTAAAAGACTTTTAACTCATCACTGGAACTTTTCACAACCTGCAACAGCGAAGGAACATTTTTTTTTTCCTTAAATAAGCTTATTGACTTTACACAAAATATTAACATTTCTCTTGTTGCTTTTTCTGTGCTCTGATAATTCATTTTACAGTGTTTGTTGTAAATATTTACTAAAAGCTTTTTTTTTCACGACTTTCAAACAACTGCACCGTCCAAAGCATGAAGTCCCCGTCACCCTCATTATACGTTTCATATAAGTCAGGAGCGTATCAATAGAAAGTCGATCAAGTTGATTTTTATTTATTACAAATCATAAATTTCCCACAAATATATATATAGAGATGTTGTAGGTTAGAGAGGAAGTGAAAAAATAAAATAAAATCCCAGCATTTGTAGAAAACAGACCGATTTTCACCGATGACAAACTTTCCAGCAGGTTTTAAAAATATTTTTTGATTCAAACATCAGCGTTTTAAAAGTTTGGTTGTGCATTTTTTTTTTTTTTGTCACTGTCATCAACTTGATGACTTAAACATATTTTTATTCCTCCGCGGCAGCAGCAGCCGTAGCCGGAGGGTGTTGTGATTTCAGATTGATCTGTCGTTCTCCTTCTCGTGAATGAAATTTCTCAAAAAAAAAAAAAAAAAACACCTCGAGGGCATCTGTTCAAATTTAGCAGAAAAGTTACCTTGGAGTCCAAGATGAGCTGATTAGATTTTGGCGGCTAAAAGGTCAAAGGTTAAGGGCACCGTGACCTCACGAATCATGTGTTTTTTGGTCGTTTTAATTGGATGTGTCTCGAGGTAATTACAACATTCGCTAAAAGTTAGGGATAAAAGTTGAAATAATCAGATTTTGGCCATAAATAATCACCTCTAATTGCACCAGTTGGCAGAAGTTTGCAACCAAAAGACCTAATTCTAGCCTAACTACGCCATTTTCATGTTGTCTCACTGTTTAACTGGCACGATGTTGTTTGTTTTGATGTCATTTTTTGTGCTCTAACAAGACTTTTACGTATTTTCAATAACAGATATAACAAACTATTTCTCTAATATTATATTTGTGTGTTGTTTAGGTTGCAGCAGTGTCCATTTTGCTGCTTTGTCCCATTTATTATTATTTTTTTCCCACAAAATGATCGTCCTCAACAATTAATTCAGTATCCTCGCTGTAATCAACTCTGCTGCCCCTAGGGGGCACCAGCAGGACTTGGTGTTAAAAGCTAAAAAATAAAACGTCAGAGCTAAAAGACGGTTCATATCAACATCTTTAAATCTTCCATGTCATCAAATAATAATAAAAAAATGATCAGGAGGTTGTTTGACAGTCGTGAAAGGGCTTTTCAGAACCAGTGAAACCATAGAAAACACAGCAGGAAACAAGACACGTTAAGGCTCCTCCTCCTCTGCCTGGACACAGTCTGAAAAAACAAAACAAAACAAAACAAGGCCTTTGATTGGTCAGAATGATGTCGGTATTGATTATCTGTTCTTCTCCATCATTGTTTGATTTTAAATAATTATACACTTCATGTTTAAAGCTGATAATATTCCCTTCGGAGCACAGTTTTTAATTTCCATGACTTCTCCAGGTTTTTCATGACCACATAAATCCTTATTAATACAGGAAACGGAGTCACATTTTTTTTTTCAAGAGGAACAGTGAAAATATGTTACATTACAATGAACTTGAAAAAAAAAAAGTGAATCGATCCTCTAATGGAATAAAATATTAAAAGATAAGTTTGTTCATTTTGTTGCAAAAAAAAAAAAAAAAAGAAATTCTAAAAGTAAATGTCAGTGATGTGATTCAACAGCTGCTGTTTTTGTAAAACACAAAAACATCCATAAGCTTTTGGTGTAATTTGTCATAATAATGTAAAATAAATCATTTTTTCAACTTAACTTATTTCTTATGAGCCACATTCAAATAAATAAATAAATAAAATAAGATGTCTAAAGATTAAAACATAACATGTTATTCATTTTTGAGCAATAATATGTAAAATAAAATAAAATAAAATAAAATATAACAGTATTTCTACAAGGTTTCCATCCAGACATGTATTTTAATTTAATGAAAAAATAATAATAACGAAATATTTTACAATAAAAAACAATAAAACTGCTACAACGCAATGAAAATAATTTTATAAAAGTGGAATAAAAGATGTGGATGAAAATATTTTTCCTTGTAATCAATAATCAATGTGGCTGTGTTCATCAAACTTAATAAGAAATATTAATGATTTAAGAAGAAAAGCTGCTCGACTGACTGAGTTTGGGTTTGTTTTTAAACGTTAAAAGTTATTTTCTATGGTTTCAAGTGGTCAGTATCTTCTTGTCTGTCTTCCTGCCTCCTCCTGAAGAACTTGAAGCATCTCAGTCTTCCAATAATGAACAAACAAAAGGTTTAAAGACATTAAATGTGTGTGTGTGTGTGTGTGTGTTTATCTATGCAGTCTCACGGTGCAGTAACTCTACCTATCTCATCAACATGTAACTGTAAAAAAAAATAAAATAAATAAATGTAAAGAAAAAAACAGAAAAAAGATAAGAAGACAAAGTGTCAAATCCATGTTGACGATGCTGATTAATTAACCTCCACCGGGGCTGTTTCATTCAGCTGAACGTCCCTCCTCCGTCTGAAGATGTCATTGTGATGCAATAATGTACAGATCAGCTGCTGCTTTTTTTTTTAATTCACTCTGCTTCCTCATCAGCAATACAGAGACGTTCATCCTGAGTCTCCAAACTGAGCTGAACTGCAAAACTGGAATGAAGTAAACAGAGACGCACTGTTTAAAATGAAGCTTTTCTGTTAAAACCATCAAAGTGTTTTTGGTGAAAACTGAGATTGTGAGCGTGAATGTATGTGTGTGTGTGTGTGTGTGTGTGTGTGTGTGTGTGTGTGTGTTCTCTCCAAGCTTGGATTGAACCTCAACCTTTGTTTTAATTACTTTGCTACCAAAATAAAAGCTCTTTTTTTTCCATTAACCCAGTTGACATGTTAACAGTGAATAATTCTAGTGTTTAAAGGAGCAGTTCACTCAAAACTGCTGCACACACTGCCGCACTCCTCTCTGAACCAGGCACAGTTGTTTTTAACACGTCTGATACATTTAACTTCACCAAATCTTAAAACTTGTCTTAAAAGTTTTTAAATCTTAAAGTTAAAATTGATTCATTTGATTTTTTCCCCACAAAATTTTTGAAAAATCAACAAAAAAACAAAACAAAAACCTTCAGTTCACTGCAGCTATCATCACTACCAAGTGTTAAAAAACAACATTTCCTGTTTCAGAGAACCTCCGACCACCTCTTCATGTACAGTATTTATTCTCTGAGCTTGTTTTTATTTTTATTTTTATGACGATGATGATGATGATAATGATGAGAACTATGATGCAATATGCAAACACAAACATGTCAGGTTGAGATTATGTAACATTTGTCTCTTTATCGTTTTATTTCTGTAACTTTTATTTTATTTGTTTTCATTAAAAACTGCTGAACATTCTTCATCAGTCCTGTATTCTTTAAAAAAAAAAAAGTCTTGGTTGTTTAAAGACTCTTAATCATATTTCAGAGGCATCGTCCTTCTGACGAACACCTCGTGGGGAAAGCAACAATAACAGACCCTGAATTTGCTATTTGCAATTCTTGGTTGCAATAGTGATGCAACTGTTTGTGATGATAGAGGTATTTTCAACAAGTGTAGGTAACACTTGAGCTAAATATCATCTGTAAGAAGCGTGTTTTGCCTCGGTGAGATGATGTAATGCAGCCGCTGACTTCAACAAGAAGCGTAAAGACCAACAACCAGTTACATCAACAGATCTGATGATGCTTTGAAACGTGATGAATTGATTGTGTTTAAAATGAATGTGAGATCAATGTAGTTACTTTTTCACTAAAACTTGTTTCCCACACGACCTTGAATGGATAACACACCGAGTCCTGATGGGAAACTGCTCCTGCTATTCTGTTATTCTTCTGCAAAGAGTCTGCAAAGAGTCATATTTTTAATAATTAACAATTGTAAGACGAGTATTACCAACAGTGTATATACAGACAAAATTTGGGGGAAAAAAAAAAGATTTTAAAAAGATATAACACGTTAAAAAAAAATAAATAATATATATAATAATAATTAAGGAGCAGCTGCTCAAAATGAAAATTGTAAAAAAAAATATATATATATTAAAAAAATTCACAAAAATAGTATTAATTCTTCATCAATCAGATCAGATGAAAAATAACAATCTGTGATGAATAAATGTATTTACTGTGGTTTAAAAAGAGTGACTTTTTAAAAAATATGTTCAGCTACAACATATATTTTTTTAAAAGAAAAAAAAGGACCTTTATGAAATAATGCAATTAACAATGTAGGGTTACACTGGTAGACGTAGATCAGTAAAGTTCACCAAAGAAGGGAAGTGTTCAACAAATATATCCATGAGAAACTGCCATTTCTACTTTTTGTTCAAAGTACTAACATGGGTTTCTTTTTAGAAGAAATGAACTTGCAACTATTTGGGGAAAATATCCAGGAAACCCAGGACAACAACAACTACAACAACAACCTTTTCTAGACGGTGATGTCCAACTAAAGGGTTGTCAAAACAATGAAGCAACACAGCTGATAACATACCTGTCAGAGGTGAGGAAGAGGAGCACCAACATCTGATGAAGGCGCAGTTGGACCTTTGTAAAAACTGATACAACATCCAGGAAGACGAGCACCAACCTGGTAGATGGGAAAAGGAAAAGGTTTGGTGCACCAATATAATAATCCCATACATGGCAGGAGTACATGAGAAACCTCGTAACACACTCAACAGTTAAGACAGGTTCATCCCAAAGATGCTACACCACATGCCCAGAAGATCAACCTGCTTTACTGAATCCAAAGCAAAGAGAAAAGCAATTACTTCTACACTGTAGAAACCAAACAAACTCTGGACAAACACATCTCAACACAGAGGAGCAAAGGACTCAGCTGTCTACTTGCATCTGAAGGACAAGGACACACACTTTAAAGACTCAGACAGAGAAGATCGATGGTTTGAAAGTAGGTAAAAAAAGCATCTATGTGAAAATAGGAGGAGGCCTGCGACAACATCTATCTTCCACGTACAATTCTCTCCTTTCATTCCTTTCTAGATGACAACTATTCATCTGCTTTAGGATCAATAACTGTGGCCACTTAAACCTCAAGTGACTTTAACAACCGTGGTTACAATAACCAGGAGTGACTGTCGATGCCACACATGCTCCCTAACGATGTTTCTGATTGTTTATAAATAGAAGATAAACACACCAGAACGTCAGAACATTAATTTAATTTTACAGTCAATTCATTTGCTTGATATTGGAAAATATATCTTCTAAAAATATTGACAGTAGCAGCAATAAGAAACAGTGACATGTAAATGTTTACACACCAGTACACTTACAGTAGAAAACTGGCTTTAAATCATCACAATTATTTGATTAAAAGACAAAACAATGTCCTCAACACAAGCATGAAGTGCAACACAAACATCACGTTGAATGGTTCATTTAAGATGAAAGAAGGTTTATAGTTTCTACAACCAAAGTTCTCTTCGTACGCAGCCTCAGTGGTTTATGAAAACCACTGAGTCAGTGTTACATGAACAAACTGAATGTGTGGAGGTCGACGGACACATGGAGCTGGATCAGACTGGAAGCTTTTAACTGGTTTGATCATTTACTGTATTGTCAGCATCTCCTGCCCTGTGGCAATAAATGATCAGGTCAGTTAAAAAATGACGAGGTGTGTACTACTGTGAAAACGTTGATCACTGCCTAAATATAGTTTTAGTACATGTATGATTAATGTGGGTCACGTTTTAATGGCCACACAGCGAACACACAGTCATGTTTAACACTCGGTCTAAATCTTCTTCAGCAAAAGCCACATCATCAATAATCTATGTTTGTTCCTTAATTCATTTTCATTCTTTAATCTGGAGCATCAGAAACTACCAGAAAACATCTTCTTAGAGTTTTTAAAACCAACAATAAATACGAGATGTTTGTTTCTGAAAGCTAGAGGTAGCGTTAGCATCACGGCTAATGCTGCCTGGTCACTGTTCAAAACAAGAAACGACCATAAGAAACTCAAGATGAACCACAAGAGAATTTTTGTCTCAGTCTGAGCTTCACTTTTGTTTTGCCTTGTTTCTATCTTTGTCCATCTCCGCCTTCTTTGTCTCTTTATCTTGTTGTTTTTGGCAGGTAGATTTTCCATAGTGACTTCATTTCCACTACCTGTAAAAAGCTAAAGGACATCCTCTTGGTTGCAGTGAAAGACGCACTTCCTGTCTGCCACTAACTGAACTAAACCAAACGTACATGTCTTTGGACTATTGGGAAGAAGTTAGACTCCACCAATAACATTCATATTATCTTAACTATGGTTTAAATATTTTAAAACTCACATTAAAACAACTCATTTTTATTTTTCTTTTCTAACTCTTTATCAAATAGCAAAACGATATATGATCTTTTCCATTAAGGGATATTATTTATAGGTTTAATTTTATGAATAGTAAAAGTGTGTTATTAAATCGTGTCCAGTTACAGATTTTATTTTACACAGATTTTTATTACAGACCTTGGTTTTAATCAAATTGTATGTCTTCAGAGCTTTGTCTTACTCCCTAATGCCCTCAGGACATTTTTCTTGGTTTCAATACTAATCACTCTTACTGTTAAAAAAAGGACATAATGTTTCTTCCTGCTTCTCTCTCTCTCTCTATTTCTATTTCTGTTTCTGATATGAAGTGTTTTCTTTTCTTTTTTTTCTTTTTTTTTTTTTTGGTCATGAGTTGGTTTGAACACAGATATATGAAAAGGGGGAGTTGATGTGGGGGTGGAGGAGAGAGGAGGAGTCCTTTTGTCTTATCTGGATAAAAGTGGTGTGAAGCCATGGAGAGGTTCAGCACAGAGACACTGACACTGCTGCAACAGGACTGTTGACAGTTCATCTGTGTTCACAGCTACAATATTTATTCTTCATGACATAGAACTTAAAGTGTCTGTATTTATGTTTGTAGTATCAGAAAGTATCTGTGCTTATTGCCGTTATATTAAGAGATAGAGATAAATTAGTAGTTTAAATTGTACCACAGCATAATTTCAAATGTAGATAGAGATTCTTTGTGTATTTACAGTGGAGCTCATTTGGTGTATTAACACGTAAAGTTAAATAAAGAAATTAAAAATCGACAAGAGAACAAGATGCAGGACTACGAGGAGTCGGTTTCATTCCTGGGGACGTGGGGTCCGTTCCAGCGGAGAGTCGTCCTCCTGCTCTGTCTCAGCACCGTCCCGTGTGGATACAACATCCTGAGCATCTTCTTCCTGTTGGCCACCCCCCCTCACCACTGCCTCATACCTGCCCACAGCAACCTGAGCCAGGACTGGATCCAGGCCAGCGTCCCACTACAGGTCAGGACCAGTGAGAACTGAAGTCAAAGTTATCAATAAAGTGTAAAACTTGATCAATGAATGACTTTTTTAATTGAATCAAAATCTTGTTTTCCCCATATGATGTTTGTTTATTAAACAATTTCCTAGTTTATGTTTGATTCACATTTAAACATTCACAAAGGATCATTTATTTAAAGGTTTCACTGTCAAAGCACCTTTCAACTCATTGTTTAAGTTTTTTCATTACCAGTAATGTCACAATAGTGTTTTGGTTCACTCATTTTTCATCTGCAGCAAAAGTTTTCATTTCAAATCTGCATAAAAAAAACTCCCTCCTGTGCAGCAACAACACAGTTGGACACAACTAATGAGCAGCTAAAATCATCTTAGTATAAACATTTTTCTAGTTTTTGTGTGTAAATAAAAAGACTAGAAGTGCATGAATATCATCGTCGTCATCGTTGTCTTCATGCATGTAGTGATGATAATTATGGATCATACAGGAAATTAAAATGTCGTATTTTGTTGCTCTGAAAACTCTCCACTTTGCTTTTCTTTGCATTTGTGTTTATAAACTGTAGGTTTTACTGGGTTTATAGTGATGTTAGTAGGAAATCCTTTATTTTGGAAAAATATTTAGTATTACTATTATTATTATTTTAGCTGACCATGTGCACAAACACTCATAAAAACCATGTTTTCAAATTAGACTTATCAAGATAAATGTTTTAATTAAATTAAAACTTAAACTTTATCAATTGAAATGTGGTTTAATCTTTGAAGATTGATCATATTTTCTATATTTATTTCATATGTGGTTGCAAAATATAATTAGTGCAGTAAAAAGTATAACAGTGAAAGTCCCTGACAACCCTCAGCGAACAGATAAACAAAGAGCCACTTGATCTCAGTACTTGGGTAAATGTTACTGTCCAGCTCTGTGGGTTACTGGGTGTAAGATAAAGTGAAGTTATTTGTTATATAACTTCCTGCTAATAATTTACTGCATAGCTTTAAATTAGATCCTGGTTGTGATCCTTGTGCCAGTAAAACTGGTTCAGTCTGAGCTGATGTGGTCTGGTCTGGTCTGGTCTTCTCCACCTCCCCAGACAGGTTGGAAATACTCATGATGTTGTTTATTTATCAGCAGGGGGCCGGACATCAGGAGAGGAGCAGTTGTAGTCGTTACCAGCTGGACCTGGTGCAGAACCTGTCTGCAATAGGAAACAGCTTCAGTCCAGACCAGATCCAGAATGTGTCTGGGCTCCTCCTCTCTGGTCTGAAGCAGGAGACCTGTAGAGATGGATGGACCTACAGTACTGAGTACTTCAGTTCCACTGTGGTCACTGAGGTACTGAAATATCACTGCTACTAGAGTTACTATGTAATTAACTGCTGTGAGTACTGACACAGTTACAGTGTTCATGCTTGTTTCTACCCGTCCTCCTGCCCACTGTACATCACTGTGTAGACTCCAGTCATGTGAGAACAGCTTGTGTCTGAAAACTTGGAGGTCGTGACTTTTCTCAGTCGTCACCAATGATTGACTCGTCTCAGAAAGATAAGATGAAAAACTGGAAATGACTGGATTCTGCTGCATTTCGTCTGTCTGGATCTGTCTGCTTCTTAACTTTATCCTCAAATGGATTTTAAACTCTGGTTTGGCTCAGAGAAAGAGAAGAGAATTATGAAAAGTGTGTCTCCATTTCCTGTTTAAGTCTGACAATACAGGCGACAATAATCCACTCAGTAATTGAGTGACAGGGGGTCATTATCTTCCACAAATGAATCCAAATTAAACCAGAATATTTAACGAATTTGGACGAAACTTCAAAGTCAGAACATTTTTATTTATATTTTATATTTTAGTTGTTGTGCTGCTTTTATAAATTGTGTCCTATTTCCATACCACAGTTACACTAATACTTCTACACAAGTCGTACCAACAAAGTTGTATCATCAACTTCAGAGTGTAGACAGTTGCAGTGTTTTCCTTTATATATTTGCAGTCATTTCCTACAAGAAAAGGAATTCAGTCATAACTTCTGCTTTGTGTAGATCAGCAACTGAGCTTAGATACTAAATGATGAAACAGAAGCAGTGAAGGAAAAACCCAAAGAGCTAAGACACAAGCCGAAAAAATGTTTCAAGACTGGACATCAAAGACCTGGACACTGAGGAACAAGGCTCACTGGTGCTAATTGCAATGAAAAGCTGGATACTGAGGGAGATGGATCCTGGAGGATGGATGGACTCAGAGGAGCAGGACATTGGAAGACCAGCTATATGATTTCACATACACTTAAATAAACCCAGCTTCTAACCTAAACCTTACACACATTAAAGTGTTGAATATATTAAATATGAGTGCATGAATATATTTCAGTCCAGGCCACAACAATGGAGACACAGTGGAAAGTATGTAAAGTTCATCTCAGTTTAGTCCCGTCTCCAAACTGTATTGTAGATGAACGATGACTAGTTCAGGAAGATGGACTTGTGAGACTAAACTCAGAGGAGCAGGAGGACCAGAGGAACCTGGACTAATCTGTACCAGGTTTTGACTTGAGAAACATGACTAGAGAACAAGGTTTAAATGAGTTAGACACTGATGACCAGGCTCTGAGATTTATTTTGAAAGACAGGAGGAGAAAAACATTGGAGAAATTGTTATAGATCTTGAAGGACTAGGTCCCGAGAAGCTGGAAAACCAGGTTCAAAGGACTTGGACTCTGGAGAACAGGGCTCAGTGGAGATGTATGCTGGTGGTCTACGCTTGGAGGAAGGGAGGATTTAGTCTTTTAAGATTTTTTTTTTTTTTCTGTTTAGTGTTGTGTTATTGTAGATCATCTTCTTGTGTTTGCTTTACAATCGACTGCTTCTGATGTGTGTATCAGTACAGTGAATATTTTCCTTTGTCTCTTCCAGTTTAACCTGGTGTGCAGCGACCAGTGGAAACAGCCTCTGACCTCCCTCGCCTACTTCCTGGGAGGATTGTTTGGATGCTTCATCTCTGGACAGATCTCTGATAGGTAATTTTCAGCCTGAGTTCAAAGTATTTCTCACCTGCTTCACTTTACTCCGAACATTCACAACTTTAAAGTTTATAACATCTGCATCTGTGTTTCAGGTTTGGCAGGAAGCCTGTTCTTTTTGGTGCCATCACCATACTTAGCATCTTCAGCGTGGCTCTGGCTTTCGCTCCATCTTGGCCTGTGTTCACTGTGCTCTTCTTCATGCTGGGCATGGGTCAGATCGCCTGCTACATCGTTGTATTTGTCCTTGGTAAGGATTAGTTTTCATGTCAGGACCTCTGATCCTTCTCTCCACTGGTTGCATGTTCTCTTGTTTGCAAACAGAGAAACAATGTTTTCACATTTTTATCTGAGGTACCTCTCAGCACTCTTCTAACTTCTGACATTGTTATTGAAACTTTCTCACAAACTTTCTCCTTTTCTTTCTGAGTTTACAGTATTAGACTACTCAACTTCTGAGAAACTAGTATAATTTATCTGACTAAATATGACTGAATTTAAAGAGCAGATTTCATTGTTGTTTACCTAAGTGTCATATAACAATACAATGGATCTTGAATTTACTCCTGCACATACTGATAATGTTTATGACGGTGCTGCATCCTCAGAGAGATAAATAAGACCATGTCCAAATCAACAAGGAGATTTGAAAATGAATCACTTTCTGTCTCTTTCAGCTTTGTATACACACTATATGTCACTTTATGTCTATGATTGTCAGTGTTTAAAACATTTTGCTTCTTCCACAGGTTCAGAACTCTTGGTTGGTTCTGCCAGAGTTTTCTTTTCCAGCCTGTGTTTACCGTTTATCTATGTGTTTGCCATGATGCTGCTGTCTGGCACTGCCTACCTAGTGAGGAGCTGGAGACACCTATTGATGATCATGGCTGTGCCCGGCGTGGCCTGTATCCCCCTCTGGTGGTAAAATGGCTTCAATATTTTGTTATAAATTCATTTTATGTGCTAAATATACTAAATAGTGAAGTTCAGAGGACACAGTTTTGTGTTTATTTGTCGTCCATCAGGTTGATCCCAGAGTCTCCTCGTTGGTTGGTGTCTCGTGGTCGTTTGCAGGAAGCAGAGCTTACGTTGAGGTTAGCAGCTGTGAAGAACCGAGTTGAAGCTCCACATGTCATCTTCCTGTCAACCAACGTAAGAAACATCTAACCTCAGCCTAGTTCCACACTCTAGATGATGGGAGCTGCAAATTGATGTCTTTTCTGTTTCTACCCAGGTCGAAAAGGCAGAAAGTGAGAAGACAGAGACTCTCGGCTTCCTGGACCTGCTGAGGACCAGAAACATTCGACGTATCACGCTTGTGTTGTGGCTCCTTTGGTGAGTTACATCACTTTTCATCGCAAAAGTGTTCCAATAGCAAGATCAATTAGTTTATCCATTACTGTGGATCGTTAGGACCTTTCCTCTGGGACCAACATCAAGGCAAACTGTCAAATTTCTTCTTTTTAGCTCCACCATTGATAATTCTGTCTTTTGTTGCATCCATTACTTTCTTATTGTTGCTGCAGCCTTTTCACTATTTCTTTCCTGTTGTTTGTAGGTTTTCTTCAAATCTCTGTTACTTTGGAGTGTCATTCAACATGTCTGGCCTCTATGGAAACCCCTACCTGAACTATTTCCTGTTGACTGCTGTTGAACTCCCAGGATTCGTCGGAAGCTGGCTGGCAGCACGTAGCCTCCCACGTCGCCCGTCTTTTATAGGCTTCACTCTGCTGGGGGCAGCAGCACTGCTCCTCATCCAGGTCACCATCCACAGTGAGTAGGATAAATACAAAGGAGCTGTACTCTTTCACTAATTTGTTTTTCACTCTACAAGAATTTCCCTTCTTGCACAGAAATAAAACTTGACAATGACCAAAAGACAACCTTGATTTTAGATGGAGGTAGATGAAAATAGCTTCTTATATCTGCACAGTTATAATTTTGCAACTTTAATCAAATCTATTGTTTCCAAATGAGATGTTTCAGTCCTGAAAGGTGATTTTTCATCAACCATAAAACAACATTGTTAACTAGTGAGCGTCTTCCTTCTGAGTTCATGTTAGACCAAACCAAAAGGTTGTTTAATCTGGTTTTAATCTGAAAATCTTTAATCTTTTGCTTCAAGTTTTCCTTATCACCAGCTCACAGTCCTTATTCTACCTGATCCTCCCTGCAGGTCATCCAGCTCTCACCTTGTCCCTGGTGCTGCTGGGTAAATTTGGCATTCTGGCCAGTAGTGGTATATTGTACGTCTACACTGGAGAAGTGTCTCCCACCACCATCAGGAACACAGCGATGTCATCCTGTGCCATGATCTCTAGAGCAGGGTCCTCTATTTCTCCATACCTGATGGCGATGGGTGAGACCTGTAGATCGTTTATAAATAACTGTTGTTTTTTTTTTTTATATTAACTTTGCATTTTGGTGAAAGACAAGTCTGATCTGGTTTGTTTGTTTATTTTTTTTTTATCTCTAGCTGTTTTCTCTGATTTCCTGCCATGGATCTGTGTTGGCGGGTTGGCTCTGCTCAGTGTTTTCCTCTGCATCTTCTTGCCGGAGACGTTCAGACAGCGGCTTCCAGACACCATCCAACAGATGGCGCACATTCAGGGGTAAGTCACTCAGAGATTTTAGAGTTATTTTGCCTCAGTTTATACCAGATCTGGACCAATAAATATAGTGTTCAGTATTGTAATTATCAATTGTTTGATGTAATGCACCTTTAAAGCCAAATAACATAAAAAATATTCCTGAATAACCGACCTCTCCTTCTAGGTTCAGCTGCTCATGTGTCTCCAGTCCTACTCCAAAAGATGATGGGAAATTAACTAAAGAGCAAACCACTGCTCCTGAGGTCATCTGCACAACGTACCTATAAAACAAATAAAACAAAAAACAAAACTACAAATGACAACAAAACTACCCCAAACAGTGAAACTGTTTTTACTTTATGAATGAGATTTTATTATTATTTTAGTCAGGATGGCAGCTTAGTCTTCAGTGACCACCAGGTGGTGACTTTTAAACGCTGGAGACAAGAGCTGCAGAGCATTTAGTGATGCATTCACTGACTCCTTATGGAAAGTACCGATCATTTGTTGTGTTAAAGACAGTTGAAAATCGCACAGCTGTGTTTGAGATTTAATTTACTATTTTGCTGCGTGTGAATCGAAACACTGGTGCAGTAAATCACTGTCATTCATAAAGAATAACGTGACCTTATCATGAGGTGTTTTACTGTATAAACTATTGATATAAACTTGAATTTTTAGTTTTGTTGACACAGTTTGTATAGTTTGGTTTTTACTGATAGGATGAAGATAAATATATGTTGTATATATATTGAATGTGATGTATTTAATGAATAAATCATTTAATAAATAATCTTCTTTTTCAAACTGGGCACTGAAATGTAAATTTAATTGAATATAAACATGGTTGTAAACGTTAATTTTGTGGTTTCTGAGGACACATGAACGCCTCATGGGTCTGAACCAGATAGGGCGTGGCCTATCTGCATGTAGCCCCGCCCCGGAAATACGGCCCCGATTTATAAAGCTGAACGGCGTTTACCGGAAAAGAGGCAATCAGGATTTCAAAATAAATGATTATAAATTAAAACAATTAAATTCAAATAGTGTGGCTTTATTAGGAAATATAGACAGTTGTTTGTGCTAATACAACTAGCAAAATAAATATGTTTAAAAACTTTTTTAACCAAAATAAGTGCAAATAAACAGCATAAATTAATATTCCACACACTACACACTACACTACACATTATGTAAATGTAAATAAAAACAAATACACACCAGAAATTAAATTGAATATTACATACATCCCTCTATACAAGGATGGACCTTCTGACCATAAAAGCTCTAGGTCCATGTCAAATAGCTTTTATTATTTATATTAATATAATTATATTACTTTTATTATTTTGTTGCACCATTAATAACAACTTTTAAGACATTTATTTCAATATCAGTGTTAAATAAAAAATGTAAAATAACAATAAATAATGAAACTATCATGTATTGTAGGGGTAAACAAGGGCACAAGATCAAATCTCTAATATAAAATCACAAGGCGTATGCTCCGGGCTTTTATTTTGAATGTCGCTCCACCGGAAGTCTTGTTCTTTGATTTTTGCTTCACTGCGGCTGCGCAGAACAGCGAGCTCCGCCGCCTGTTCTCTGTGTTCACTGTTGTTAAACGCAAACGGAGAAGAAACTGAATTGAGCGGCGTTTTTTTTTTTAATGGAGGACGAATTTAACATCTGCTGATAAATCAGCCCGAGAAGAAGAAGAAGACGAAGAAAGGAAAGAAGAAGAAGAAGAGCTGAAGGAGAGTCAGAGGAGAAGAGGAGGAGGAGGAGGAGTAGGAGGAGGACTGGTTGAAAAAAAAACGGGACATTGTAAAATGCTGCGGATTTGAGTGAAAGGTAAGAAAATCCTTCCCGATCAATAGTTAATGCTTATCGATCCTGAACTTATCGACAGGGAGAGGATCGTGTCTGAGGTCAGGGAGGTTTGAGCCGCAGCGGCAACCGCATCCCACAACCCGCTGAATGTAGGTCATTGTGTCTGTGGGCCGAGCCGAACCGAGCCGAAACTAACCGAGCCGAGCCGGGAGAAAACCGAGCGAGAGCCGAGAGAGAGCCGGGCCGTCCTGCAGCCGCAGCCGCAGCCGCAGCCAGGCCGCACTCATCAGGAGGAGGAGGAGGAAGGAGCCGGAGCCGGAGCCGGAGCCATGCTGCAGGACTGAGGAGTGCTGCATTAACACATCAACAATAATCCAACTTTATTATTAATTATATATGTATAGATTTGACGAGGTTAATATCATAAAGTAGGAATACAAATAAGAAATGTCCGTGTATAAAAAGCAGCAATTAAATCCAAACTTCTGTGAATATATTTATGTATATAATATAAAATAACACACAAAGTTACAAACCGCCCTCAGCTTTCATCAGATATTAATTCAAATATTTACTAATTAAGAAATTAAATTAAAAAAAATTAACCCCAATTCATCTAAAACTAGTGAGATTAGTACAAGTAGTTGTAGCAAACAAATGTATGAAATGTGAGAAAATAAAATATAGAATATAAACAGGTTTTTCCAAGTTTTTAGATAATAAAAAAAAAAACAAGAACAAAACAACTGGAAAATTATATTAAATTAATTAAATTCCATATTAAATAATGACTATCATTGTGATGCTACAAACACAAATGATATTTATTTTAAAATCTCTAAATAAAAGAAATCTAATAAACTAAAAAAAAAAGAAGAAAACTAGAGACGAGCAGCGTATCCAAACATAATTTGTGGAGAAAAAAAATGTTGAAAGAACTGATTTTTAAATAATTAAAAAGTAGAATCAAACAAAAGCTGGAAAATAAAATAAATGGTGATGATATAAACACAACACTTCTCCAAAAATCTTTTGTTTTTTTTTAAAAAAAGGAGAAAGAGTCTTTGATTTAAGTCAAATATTGTAGTTTAACATTTTTAGAAAAAGACATTAGAGCAGTGAAGAGCTTCTCTTCTTGGAAAGTGCTGAAAACTTATTTCTCAACATGTCAGATTTAAGAGGAGAAGACTTAATAACTTAATAAGAAAGTGTTCAGTCTATAAAACAAGATCGGAGCCTGATGAAGTTGTGAAAACAGTGGTAACTGGAACCACCAGCGAGTCAGTTTAACTGGAAACAGATGTTGAACCAGAGAGTGAGTTGACAGAAATGTAAACTGGCTGATTTACTGACCTAGCGGTTTAACTAATACACACACACACACACACACACACACACACACACACACACACACACAGTGAATCACAGACGTGAACCAAAACGAAGCCAAGTGAAGCAGAGAAACTGAATCTGTTGGAGAAACTCCAGCTGAGAGAAAATCCTTATAGAAAATCGGTGTGTTGTGTCTGATAAAGTCTGTGTGTGTGTGTGTGTGTGTGTGTGTGTGTGTGTGTGTGTGTGTGTGTGTGTGTGTGTGTGTGTGTGTGTGCGCACATGCTATTGTAGTTTAATATTGATCCTGTCTGTTGTAGAAACATGAGTGTGTGTTACAGTGTTTGTCATCAGAGCTTCCTGGTTTATTTTCTATGATTTGTTCAGGATCAGTGTTTGAGAATATATAGACTAGTGTCTGGATTGACCAGTGTCGACTAGTCTCTAAAACTGGATCAGTATCTGAGCCTGTGGACTAGAGTCAGTCAGTGGGCTACTGTTTGGGCCTGTGGACTAATGTATTGACTTGAGGACCTGAGTAGACTAGTGTCTAGACCTGTGGGCGTCTGAGTCCATTGACTAGTGTCTGACATTGGGGTCCGGTGCCTGAGCTTATGGACTAGTGTGTGATCTAGTGGACTAAAATGTGGACTGGTGAAATTGTGGGCTGGTGTTTGGGCCTTTGAACTAATGTGTTAAATTAATGGATGTGTCTCAACCTGTGGATTAGTGAAACTGTAGACCAGAATCTGGACCTGTGGACTAGAACTTGAGCCCGTGGACTAGTCTCCAACATTGTAGACTAACAGCTGGACATGTAGACTAGTGTCTGAACCTGTGGGCTCCAGTCTGGGACTGTGGACTGGACTGTGAACCTTACAAATACACTTGTCGTTTTTAAACTTGCAGACTTGGGCCTGAGCCTGTGAACTAACGTGAATCACTGTTTATTATTTAAGCCCATGATCTAGTTTCTAGTGTCCGGTCCAGTTGATTTGTGTCTAAAATCATAGACTAGGGTCTGAACGAGTGTGTGATCTTGTGGGTTAGAGTCTTAGAGGTTCAGGACGAGTGTGGTTTGGACAAAACAGCTGAGTATTTTTACAACGACAAATGTCTTTTTGTGTTGTTTGTGTTGCTGTGGAAATAAAATAAAAACAAACAAACTAACTGATGATTCAGTTCTGGCCTCTGAACTTTACATTTGTGGATGTGAAACTGTGGATCAATGTTGCTGTAAAGTCTAATGTGTGAATATAATTTTAAAGTGGATTTGTTGTTTACATTGTGTCTGCAGATGTCAAACGTTACAATGGAAGCGACCAACATCCTCCCCATCCTCAAGAAGAAACTGGCCTTCTTGTCGGGTAAAACACACACACACACACATACTTAACATGCACATTTTCATCTTATATGACGATGAAGTTGATTCCTTTCTTTTCTATTTTATTTCAGGGGGTAAAGATCGACGTAGCGGTCTGATCCTGACCATCCCTTTGGGTTCAGATCAGACCAGTATGGAGGAGCTCAGCGCCACACTGGACTACCTCCTCAGCATCCCCAGGTACACACACACACACACACACACACTCACTCACTCACATACACACACATAATTACACATACAGTCATGACGTTGGTATGTGTGTGTTCAGGACTGTTTTGTCTCATTTTTAACATTCGTGACCATGTTTGGAGTCGACTTGTCGCTGAGAAGCTTCTGGACGTCGTGTTTGTGAATCCATCATGTTCATCTCTGATGGAAAAAAGATTAAAGGATGAATCCAGTTTATTTCAACCTGGATCTTATCAAATATGTGCTGCAACCCGGATTATGAAATGACCCGTTTTTGGAAACTTTTTGTGACTCAGTTTTTAGCTGAACTTCTTTATGGGTCAGACTATTATCTGGAGAACAGACAGGAAAGAATTCAGATGACTGCAGGTTTTTTTCACACGTGTGTATTCAGACATGTGTTTATTTACTTTTAATTCACATCTTTGGATACATGTTCTTATGTATATAACATATCTCAGTGTGATTAGACACGTTTGTTTCATCTGAGACGACGACAGTGACCTTGACTTTTTGAACAACTTGTTCTACGTTTTAAAGCAGAATAAAGTAAAATCCAACATTTTTCCCCTCATAGTTTTCATCCGCGCACCATCTGTCTCTCCTCTGTGAAACGACCACTATCACTGTCCTCGTCCTTGTCAGACACGTTCGCTGACAATGGACATTTTTTGGCAGCTTGACAGACAATTCGGTCCCCATTTTATTTCTGCAGCAAAGATGCCGGCAGATTCTTTGGACTCATTACCGCTCATCAGGAATTTATGTCCTCTAAAATGGATTACACACGCAGTTATAAACCCCCCTCCCTGTAATTTAAATGGACTTTAAACAGCATTGCATTCAAAAGCTAACTGCTGATGCAGAAACTCATTTTCCAGCGTCTAAGTAGTTGTTGGACTTGAACGCATCACCCTGATTCTGCACTAACGTGAATGATGTTCTACTCGTTCTGTCAGTGAGAAGTGTAAAGCTCGCGGTTTCACCGTCATCGTGGACGGACGCAAGTCTCAGTGGAACATCGTGAAGACGGTGGTGCTCATGTTGCAGGTAGGAACACGTTTAACGTCGCACACGCAAACACAGACACACACAGGCGAACGTACACGATGGCGTTGTTCCTGGATGATTAAAACATCCGATGTCGCTTGATGTTTTTTCAGAACGTGATCCCGGCCGAGGTGTCGCTGGTCTGCGTGGTGAAGCCTGATGAATTCTGGGACAAGAAGGTCACACATTTCTGTTTCTGGAAGGAGAAAGATCGACTGGGTTTTGAGGTGAGTCCATCTGCTGCTGCTGCTGATTCTGCCTCAGGACGAATCACCTTCAAGTTTCCTTCAGAGCCGTATCTGAAATGAAACAGATTTTTCTACACGTTGTTGTTGTTGTTGTTGTTGTGTTGTTGTTGTTGTTGTCGGGTTTGTTTTCCTTTTTCCACTGCAGGAACTTGATATGGTGAAATTTACAGGACCTCATTAGGTTTTTGGTGCAAAGTCCGTGTTGATGCCAGAGATATTCAATATGTCAGTAAAACACAACAGTGGGAACAACTATGCAGTTTTCCTGCAGCCTGGTTACTCTGCAGTAGAAATATTTAAATAATTGACCAAGAATTTGAATGAAAGGAAATTTTTTTTACAGATGCACACAAACTTTTCCTCTAACTCCACCCTGACGTTTTGAATCATATTCCTGCTAAACTAATATCCATTGTGATTGTGTCATTGTGAACTTGTTGATGCTGACGTACATCCCCACGACGCTGCTGACGTGTCTGTCAACTCTGTGAGAAATGCTGCTGATTTTTAATATTTTTTTTTATTGATGTTTCTTTCACAATCTTTCGTTGTGAATCCAGGCGCCACAAGAGCCGCTCGGCCAAAAACAGCTTCCACTTAATAGTTTTTCAGATTTTTCCATCGTGTTCCTCCGTTACTTACTTTTCTATAAACATGTTTATTGTTAATATCTTTTTCCCTCTCACTCTGTGGCTGATACAAAGAAATGTTTTGGTCGTATTTGTTTCTAATCGCTGACTCAATTAGAGTTTTATAGTAAGCGCAGAGACACACAGACTCTGACTGTGTTGTTTCTCTCTCTCACACACACACACACACACACACACACACACACACTCTCTATCCTGAATCATGTTGTTACTTGATATCAAACCGAGACAAGATGAAGCAGTTTTAATAACGTTGAGCATCATTAACTGTCCTGATGCTGCTGGAAACCTGAGCCACAATCGATGGAGACATTGATGTGTGCGTTTGATTTTCGGCCACCACCCTCATCCTCCTCCTCCTCCTCCTCCTGCTCCTCCTCCTCTATTACAACAGATGGTTTTATGACAGAGATCAGTAGTCACTGTGACCCAGATTTGGGCAGCCATGTTGGCTCATCCCGTCCCGTCAGTTGCGATGGTAACCAGAGGAAGTTGTGTCTGTCTGTATCAAATTGATTAAATAAAAACCCCTTTATAATAAATATTTAGATTATTTTACCGTTTCATGTTTTGAGAACAGTCTCTGATGATGCGTTCAAGGACAGTCTGACATTTCACAATCTACAGCGTCCATGTTTTCCTCTTGTCCTTAGATACTGGACGTTTTTTTTATTTTTTTAAGAAAAATTGTGCTGTAATTGAGTTTATAGTTTAGCATCGGCTTCTCCTTCACTTTATTTTATGACGTACACTCTTTAAACACACACACACACACACACACACACACACACAGCTGCTCGACTGGAGATTCCAGTGACTGTGTCGAAATGTGACTCATCTTAACTATGGAGCGTGTGTGCGGATGTCACAGTGGGGTGTGTGGCTTACAGCTGCTCTGAAGTCAAACATTTAAATAAACACACACACACACACAGGCTGAGCCGGCTCTAATGTCTGACTGCATCTGTCGCAGTGACAAGTGAAAAACAGACTCAACACCAGCTGTTTCTCATCGTCAAGGTTCATAAAAGTTATTGACAGATTAATACATGATGATGATAATAAAGGGTTAATCATACTGGCAAACACACAAAATGTTAAACGATGGTTAAAAAGTGCCCGAGTTTATGAGCTAATGTGTGAAATTATTAACTAGTGAACTAAAATGTAGTCTGGTATCTGACATTTTAGACCAGTATCTGGGCCTGTGGACTAGAACTTGAGCTCGTGGACTAGTCTGACATTGTGGACTAACAACTGAACATGTAGACTAGTGTCTGAACCTGTGGTCCAGTCTGGGACTGTGGACTAGACTGTGAACCTTTTGAGTATCATCTCTACTTGTGGATTAATTTCTAAATTCACGGACGACGGTCTGAGCCGTTGATTATCTGATTGTCTGAGCCCATGACCTAGTATCTAGTCTCTGGTCCAGTTGATTTGTGTCTAAAATCACAGAAAATCACAGTATTTTAACCTCTGAATGAATTTAAAGTTTATAGGTTATTTTGTTTTCTCTATTAGGAATAATCCATATATCTTACAAGAGCATCCTTTGGAATATATTTGCATTTTAAACTTTAACAGACATATTATATCCCTGGGAACCTGAGACTGGGATAAACATTTATCTAGGTGTCTGTGTGGTTCCTCTCTTTTTCAGGTACATAAAAGAAGTCATTGTAAATTTAATTTTATCTGGTCTGGTGCCGCCTCTTTCCTCCAAGCCATCAACCATTAGATGAATTGCAAACTAGTTATTGCTTGTTGTTTATTAAACGGCGACTTTATTGGTGATGAGGTGTCAACGGTCGTTGTTTCCCCGTTCTCTCTCTCTCTCTCCAAATTTAGAAAAAGTTCTGAGACGAAGCTGAAGACGTTCGTCTCGTGATCACATGAACTTGGCAGACGAACCGAAGCCACGTTTTAGTGTATGATCTGTGATTAGTGCTGCTGTGTATAAAACATCTGAGAAACACTCTGAAGAAAGGCAGTTAACAGATGTGTGAGTCAACAAAGTTTCTGGGGGGAAAAAAAGTTAGAGAAAGTTTGTGTAAAGAAGCTAAAAGTAACTTTTAGTTCGTGCTGACTGCAGAAAGAAAAGGAGGATTATAATTATAGTCTCTCTCTCTAAAATACCGAATCAGCCTGTAGCTCTGGTGTCTGGGTTTCATCATGTCAGTTATCACATGAGGAGAGGAGCTGAACATTTTTAAATAAATACACATGATTTTATGAAAGCCATTTAAAGAGACAGAGTCGTTGAGATAATGTGGGACGACTCCATCCAGAATATTTAAGTGTTTTTTTTTTCCACTTTATCACTGATGTTTGATTTCTGCCAACGAGTTTAAAGAGGAAAGTGAACCATCGTTCTTTCGTTTGGCCGCGGTATAATCTGTGTGTTTGAGGTTAAATTGCAGTTTTTACTTCAGCAACAAGAACAAAGAGCAGTAAAACATGAAAACAGTGTTGTTGGAGTTTTAAATTATAAACTGTGGTGATTTTTTTTGGCAAGTGAGAGGATGTTTGAAGGATTTACAGTCCCTTGTATTAAATGACAGTGGGATCACCGGCCACACCTAAAGCTGGACACATGGGAAACATTTGCCTTGAAGGATTTTTGCCAAAAAATTCCTTTCTAAGCCGAACTGTGATGTGATCTTTTCCTAAAACTAACCAAAATTTAACAGCCAGCTGTGGCCATGAGGCGTCCTTCACGTCTGACTGGAAAACAAACCGCTCTTTCATTTACATTTGGTTATTTGGAAAATGTTTTCATCTAAAATGACGTGCAAGTTAAACACTAATGCAACAACAATTAGAGACAATACAGGCTTGTCTATATTTACCCCGACCTTTATATTTACCTCCTGAGTCATAGCCAACTTTTAACAATATTTTGATTTGTTGGCGACAGCTGTACATACATTACATTCTTGTCAACACTATATCTCAAGAACATCTCTAGGAAAGTTGGGCACAAAAGCTGCAGCAGAAGGTCACTGACTATATGTGTTTTTTGGCCGTAACTCGTGAATTTAAACCTCTAACTAGTTTAATAAATGTATATTCAACAGCAGTACAAATCATTGGATCAACCACCAAACAGATTCTGAACAAAGGATCGTTGCCATCCAGGGAAATAAAAGAAAAAAGCCTGAGGATACATCTGTGACCTCAGTCAGTTTCTGGGTCACTGCTCTGGAGGAGGCAGGAAACATTATTTTCAGAGTGAATCCAACATTTTATATCACGCCTCAGTGTGTTGTTACATGGATGTTTTCCAGTAATTTTATGTAGCCAATAGATATATACAGTGTTTGAGGCTGTGTGACTCATTTAAAGAGAGAATCATCCGTGAAGGTCATTTACTGTAACAACTGTTTG
The DNA here is from genome assembly GCA_016801845.1 of Polydactylus sextarius. Taxonomy (NCBI): domain Eukaryota; kingdom Metazoa; phylum Chordata; class Actinopteri; family Polynemidae; genus Polydactylus; species Polydactylus sextarius. The sequence continues at coordinate 4,274,864 of CM028912.1, read as the reverse complement.
TCATATGAACCAGGACAGAGCGACCTAAAAATAACCTAAAAATTCAAGGCAGAAAGGTTTTCTGTTTAAACTTTGGTTCGTTTGTCGTGTCACTGGTTTGTTCTTCTTTGTCCTTTAAAGCTCAGATTGTTTAATGGGACATAATGAATCTTATTCTTTATACTGATTATTGTTACTGATTATCTTTCTCATGTTTGTGTCTCTTCTCTCTTTCAGGTGATCCTGGTTTCGGCCAATAAACTGACTCGTTACATCGAACCGTGTCAGCTGACGGACGACTTCGGAGGAAGTCTGGACTACGACCACAACGACTGGCTCAACAAGAGACTGGTCGCTATTTCATTCAAATAATTTCTACTTTTTAAAATAATATTAGTATATACTTTTCTAATAACGTTTTTTTTTATATTTGTGCGTCATAGGTTTTTGAGAAATTCACCAAGGAGTCGACGTCGCTGTTGGACGAACTGTCGATCATCAACGATGGCGACAAGAGCAGCGCGGTGGAGAAGGACAAGTACGGATGCACACACACACGTACACACACACAGTCGTGTTGTCATGACTTCAGGGGGCATTTCATTGACTTGCATTCATTTCCTGAAGACTTTCCTAGAAACCCTAGAGATCTCAATTGTTGGTACCACTTCTAAATCGTGTCTTCACTGTCATTTTTTGGTTTTTTACATTATGGGGACCTGTGTTTTGTCCCAATGTGAGTGTGTAGACATGTTCAAGTCCCCACAATGTAGGAAAAATATGTACACACATACACAGAGCTGCAGGTTTAAGTGTATTGACAGCAGACAGATGAACCTGTGTCTGTTTCTCTTCCACAGATCAGCTGACTGTGCTCTGTTACCGTCTTTTGACCCTGAAACTGTCCTTCAGACCGGTAAATATGATCTTCTCTCATGTAAAGTTCAGTGTGTGGGATTTAGTGGCATCTAGTGGTGATGTTACAGATTGCAGCCGTTGGTTTGTCCATTCTGGGCTACTGTAGAAACATGGAAACATCCATAAATGTAAATGTCTCCTCTTAGGAGACAAAAACACATAATTACATAATGATGAGATACTAATTAAACACATATTAACCATTATATTTAGTTTCTATCAAAAAATCTCTTTAATTTGATAAATTAGACCTTTAATCCCTTTCAGACACGTGTGGTTTCACAAGTGTAACAGTGATTTTACATGTTGGTCTGATGCCTGTGACTGATAAAGTCAATGGTTCAGAGAAACAGAGAAACGATCTGATAAAAAAGACCAAACTTAATTCTAAAAACCAACAGATAAGAAGAAATAATGTTGGGGAAAAGAAAACTGATGGATGTTGTGAAGACTTTTAAAAGTATCAGCAAAGGGTTGAGATTTAATCTCAAGCGTTAAACCACTTCACTCTTTAAAAAGCTGAAGGCGAGATGAGGAGCAGTGACTCACTCTCATGAGACGAGAAGAAATAAAAAAGATTTTAGGTTTTAAAACCTTTTAACAAACAATGAGATGATTTGTTTTTCCAGTTTTACACCAGAAACAAAGTTAACACCAGCTTGGACCTAAAAGAGGCTTCAGCAGTTTGAGTTTGATAAATGGAGACTTATCTTTTTCAGTCCCTGTGCATTAATAAATCAGTAGAAAATGGATCATTTAATAAAACCCTACAACACTAATCTTGGGTGATTTTCACCCGATGTTAGTGATTAAGAGTCGGGTGGATTCAGTGATGCTGGGAGACTGTGTCCCATGAATGAGTGAACTGAAGAACAAGTTCCCAGCTCCGTTATTTATTTAAGTTTTTAAGAAATCTGTTGTTAATGGTTCATTTTAGAGTCTTTTTATAGGTCCCCCCCTCCATGATACCTTTTTCTCATTTTATGAGATGTATAGCTGGAAATAAAAGAAGAGTACTTCAGTATGCTATGTATTTAATATATTTTGATGAGAAGCATTTTTAACTGGTATAATTTACATTGGTCCCTCGTTTATCGTTCCCCTCGGTTATGATCCAGAAACCCCCGCGAGAGGTGAAAATCCGCCAAGTCGTAACCATTTGTTTATTTGATTTTTCTAAGCCTTTATAAATCCTCCCCACACTCTTATAAACTTATAAACCTTTCCCGTGCTTGTAATTTATTTTTTTAGGCTAGAAATCACTTTTTTTGCTGCAAAAAATAATTAAAATATAAAAAGATAAAGATACCTGGAGACCTTAAGAATCCAGCGCTATATTAAATATAATATAGCAATATAAATTTACATATACTAGAACAATTAGTGTTGAAGGGTTAAAGGACTGAATGAAAGATGGTCATAAGTCTTCATGTTATTATTATTTTAAAAGAACAGAAGTTTTGTCTTAAATCTGCTCAATAAACTGGAAATCTGTGAATGAGGCGATTCTTCTTTTATTAAAGGTTTTCAGATGAAATAATACTTAAAAAAACTCACTGTTGACACAACTGCACCGCCTCTGAAATGTGATCAAGGCCTCTGAGTTGTAGCTGACAGACAGGAATCTTGGATCAGTCAGACTTATGTTTCCTGTCAGCGTATGTGGGCTCACCCTGACCTGGAGGATGTGGGCGGGTGGAGAAAAAGGAGGTCGAGGTTTATTCGTCTGCTGCTGCCGAGACCTGGAGCTGAACAGACCGACAGGGTGGATGAATGATGGATGGTTGTGTTCACTGTACTGAGCAGCCTGTGTCTGTGTGTTGGGCAGAGGTGAATGGAGTCTTTGTTGGTGGTACCACCCTCCTCCCTCTACCAGCTCCTTTCATAATGTAACAGCATGTACACAAAACACTGACGGCGTTATTGTTTTCTGATGCTTTTATAACACAACTTTTCAGTCACATCGACCCTCTCCTCTGTCGTCTGTGTGCGTGCAGGTCATGAGCTGCTGTCGGAGCTGCAGCAGCGTCGTTTTAACGGCTCCGAGGGAGGAGGAGGAGGAGGACAAGGAGGTGAGGAAGCAGCCGTCCGTCACCCAGAAGTGTCTGTGCTGCACCAGCTCAGACAGATGGATCCATCTGTTGTGTTTTGTTGATATTTTTCTCTGAACCGTTGTTGTCGCAGATGGGCAGTTGAATGCAGTCATTGAGCTGCTCCAGAGTACTACGCCGAGTACTACACGCACACACACACACACACACACACACACAGGGACTCTCTGTTTGTAGCTGAAGCAGCAGAATGACTTTCAGACCAATCAGATACCACCATTGCATAACGGATAAGAATCTAAACATCTGAAATGCCTGAAAATGTTTGCACAGTACAGAAATTATTCAGAAAGAGTAATTTCTACCACCACTACCACCATAGCTCTGTGTGTGTGTGTGTATCCACAGTGAAACCACAAACCTCAAAGAGCCACTGGGAGCCCTTGACTGATCTGTGATGAAGTTCAGCAGCAGATTTGTGTGTGATTTCAATGGCGCCTGCAGAGATTACATCTCATTATGTTCACAAAGTGAAGCCTGTAAAGAGTTTTTTCCAGTTTGGTGTGGAAGAAGTCGACTGGGCTGTGAAGAGCTCTGACCTCAGCTGGGGTCGTAATCAGATGGAAAGTCTGGACACAGAGGAGAAGATGGTTTTACAGCAGCAGATTCAACACAAATTTAGCTAAAATGTATCATTGTTAATTAAATGTCCACAAGGTTTTGCCTGTTTTTAAAGGTTCACTATACAAGTCTGGTCCCTTTTTTCCCTACAAAGCTCCACCCACAGTGTCTGAGTAAGGCTGAGTTCAAGATGCATGATACGTCGCAAAATGTTTAATTAGACAGAAACAGAGGTTTTGAACGTCCTGTTCCATGACGCCAGGCTTACGACTTTTCACTAAGAGATGATGGAGGCAGCAGAGGATCCTTCATTCACGTCGTAAATAGTAATTTAACCAACAAAGTGTCAATGAAGCTGCTACATTAACTTAAAAATCTTGCTTAGTGCAGCTGTAAGAATATTTTTGAGGGGTGAGTTTACATGTTTGTCCAGTTTCTTTTCTGTTGGGGTTTTACTTGAAGTGCTACACCTGTAGATACCTCAGCTACTTTATAATCAGAGAAGAGAGACAGATAACAACCCTCCTGAGCTTCTTCTTCTGACCCTTTTGACCTCTGACCTCTGCAGGTCCGGCCTGGTGTCCCATGGAGGAGGAGCTTCTGGCTCAGCCTCAGGTGATGAAGCTGCTGGACTCGCTGAGGGAGCAGTACACCAAATACCAGGAGCTGTGCAGGCAGCGAAACAAACGCACCCAACTGGACGAGATCCACACCAAGGTCATGCAGGTAAAACTTGTTCTTGTTAAAAGAAATGACAAATGTTTCGTTGTTTTGTATCTTCTCAGATGTGAGGAGTTTATTTACATTTTTATATTCATATTTCATATCCATAACCAGCCTCCCTCCGCCTTTAATCATCCAGCTTTTGACCTTTGACCCTCAGAAACGTGTCAGTGAGCAGCTCCTCAGTAAATTCATGCTCTTCATCCTCAGGCGTCGACGGTTTAACGGCACCGTCTTTGAGATAAGCCCGAGGTTGCTATGGTAACTGGGGCAAATCGGTCGCTAGCCTGAAGGGTTTGAGGTGGTGGTGGTTGGGGGGTTGGCCTAGTTCTGGATCGAACCCTGTGTGTCTGTGGCACATGTTTGTGTTTGTTCTTGAAGGCATCGCTGACCTGATAAATACAATTAAATTATAATAAACACACAGTTACAGATGACAGAACTATATTTGAACATTTTATCATAACTCTTATCAGACAACACTGGTAACCTTTAAATAACTGAATAAAATAGATAAATAATAAAAGGGACCATGAATAAAGTGCAGTATTATTGCAGTAATATTGTTCTAATTTCTCTGAGTGAAGTTTAAAGGTGACAGAGAATGGTTGAACAGGGTTTTGATCCTTGTTCTGTGATTGGATGTTTAACACCTCAGAAGCTTCATAAAAACCTCTCAAAGATATTTTAGGGTGGGGGATTATAAACACCCTATTTGGCATCTTTTCAGGCTTAACTGGCAGCCTCATTATGAAATACAAGCACTTGACACTGATTGGCTCCTTCACCACTCAAGCGATTGTAACTTCGCCGGCTTCGTAACATGGACAGATCGTATTTTTAAGGGGGGGAATGGAGTCAGAGATGGGGGGGGGGCAGTGAGATACATTTTACATCACAAGCAACTGTTTTTGAAATTGACCCATTTTCTAGGGAACATTTGTAAAAGAAGAATTTCTATGAAAAGGAGATTTTCAGAGTTTCTAGCACTTTTCACACGTTACTGAATATGTGTGGACACTGTTCTTCAACAAAGACGAAGTAAAAACGCTTTTTGATTCTGTCGCCTTCAAAGTGTAAAGAGGCATTTTCAGGTGGATTTTGATATAAATGTTGTTTACTCATAGAAGAGTCTAAAAGTCTGTATATTTATTAGATTTTGACATTTTTTTCCCTCCAATTTAATCAAAACCTTCTTTCAAATCTTATTCGTCAGCTCGTTGATATCACTTTAAATTTTAGGTTTTCTACTTCTGTAACATGCAAATATTTTTTGTGTTTCCAAACATGTAAAGAACAATATTTGATAGATAAAAAAGAACAATAGTCATTTAATAATAATAATAATAAACTCTTATGAAGTGAGATGAGAGAAGCGGAGTCTGAGAGCCTCCTGCTGGTCGTTCAGCTGCGCTGCAGCTCAGAGACTCACTGATCTTCAGAAAAACATGTCTCATGACCCAGATGGAAAATAGTAAATAATAGAACGGATGACAACACTTCTTCCTCTAGAGAAGATCATAGAGTTTTTAATCAGTGAAATCTGTTATTGATTTCCTTTTCTGGTCTTTTGCTCTCAGGTGGTCACGTGGCTGCAGGGACCAGGTTCAGAGCTGTTGAAGACTCATCAGGCGATCGGAGACTCGATGCGAGCGGCTCAGGCCCTGCAGCAGAAACATGAGGAGATCGAGAGCCAACACAGTGTAATGAGACGCAATGAACACACACACGCGCACACGCTCACATGATCACAATCATGTGACAGATGAACCAGATTTGATTAGATAAAGATGTGAGTGAAGTTTGTCTCCTGATACTGAACCTGATTCAACCATGAAACAGTCAGAAGGAACAAATTCACAGTTGATACGTTTCACATGATGATTTAAACCCGCTGGAGTGTTTTATCAGACCCTTCAGGATTTCACAATGTTGCGAAATGCAACAGCTATGAAATAACAATCAAAGTGGGAAACAATAATCTAAAAAAGACCCATGAAATCCTGGAGGGGCAGATTAATGATTCTCTATCGTTTGTGTGTTTTTCAGGAGTGGTTTGCGGTTTATGTGGAGTTGAACCAGCAGATCGCTGCCTTGCTCAGCGCTGGTGAGGAGGAGGAAGTTGTGGAGCTGAAAGCGCTGCAGCAGCAGCTCAGCGACGTCTGCTACCGACAGGCGGCACAGCTGGAGAACCGACAGAACGTGTTACAGGCGGCGCAGGGTTTTCACAGCACGACGCAGGAGGTAACACACACAGATGTTTGTCTTTCTGCTTCTCACTGAGAAATGAGAAGTCTGTTTGATGTTTTCTAAAAGTTTTAAGCGCTATGTCTGTCTGCAGTTGTCTCAGCAGTTGGACGGTCTACTGGGCATGCTGTGTGCCGACGTGGCTCCAGCTGATGGAGCTGCAATTCAGCAAAACCTCAAACTGCTGGAGGAGAAGCTGCAGACTGTCGGTTTGTACTCTGAGTGAAGGATCTCGTATCTTTTGCTGTGACTGTATTGAAGCTCCTCTATGAAACTAACCATCTCCCTCCTACATACAGAGGCAGGTCTCACATCTCTGCGTCAGAAGGGGGCGCTGGTGCTGGAGCAGATGTGCAGTCAGCCGCCGTGGTCTCTGGAGGAAACGGAGACTCCAGCTGGAGAACAGCAGGACAATGTTCAACACATTCAGGCCGTGATGGACGAGATGCAGCTGCGTAAACAGAGGTTATTTTCTTTCTTCGTTCTTTCTTTGTTGCTTTTTCCTATTAAACTAAACTCAAAAGTTACAACAGGGTCTTTGTATTAGTATCATAGATGCTGATGAGCTTTTTACATAGTTTGCTGCTGATTGTTCACAGTAAAACACATTAACATCTACAGATGATGAGCTGTTCAAATTTTAATGACCTCATGACATTTTGTTCAGATTATATTGCTGCTATAATGCAACGCTGCAGTTTGCAGTGGACGTTAGCAACATTTTACACTGGTGTGTGTATGTGTGTGTGTGTGTGTGTGTGTGTGTGTGTGTGTGTGTGTGCGTGCTGCAGATGTGAAGACATGGTGGACGTGAGGAGACTGAAGATGCTACAAATGGTCCAACTTTTCAAATGTGAAGAAGATGCTTTACAGGTCGGACACTCAACATGACCAACACACGTGAATATGTCCTGTGTTGTTGAGATGATGATCTGAGTGTCTCTGTGTGTGTCTGTCTGTGTGTGTGTGTGTGTGTGTGTGTGTGTGTGTGTGTGTGTGTGTGTGTGTGTGTGTGTGTGTGTGTGTGTGTGTGTGTGTGTGTGTGTGTGTGTGTGTGTGTGTGTGCTCAGGCAGTAGAGTGGCTCGGCGAGCTGCTGGATGCTCTGTTGAAGACTCACGTCAGACTGGGAGACGACTCTCAAGAGACCAGGACCATGTTGGACAAACACAGGAAGTTTGTGGACGTTGCTCAGGTGAGAAGAAAAATTACAGAATATATTGATAAGAGCAACTTTTATTTGTGGTTATATCAGTCGTTCTTGTACTTCAGTATGTTCTGGGTTATGTTACTTTATGTACACTTACTTACAAGTACATACGTAACTATAGATTACTTCTTATACTTAAGTACAGTAAATACTAGATACTTTAAGACTTTTACTTGAGTATCATTCTAGTCGTTGACTTGAACTTCTACCAAAGTCATTTTTTGGTCGAGTGTCTTTATTCTCTTGTGAGACTTTCAGGTACTTTATACAACACTCGTCCAAGCATCATAAATGACAATCCATCGAGTACAAGTGGAAGCATTTTGGCCCTGACTTCATGTATCTTCTTGTCTTCTTTCAGAGCACCTATGATTACGGCCGCCAGCTGCTGCAGGCGACCGTCGTCCTCTGTCAGTCTCTTCGCTGCACGACTCGATCGTCTGGAGACACTCTGCCGAGACTCAACCGAGTCTGGAAACAGTTCAGTGTCAGCGCTGAGGAGAGACAACAGAGACTGGAGCTGGCTCTGAACTTCCACACTGCTGCAGAGAAGGTGAGACAGAGAGTCCTCCGTGTCCGACGTATCGGATGTTACAGCAGCAGATTAGAGCTCAGACAGTCGCTGGTTGAATCAACATAACACACGTTCTGTTGCATGATGTTTTTCAGGTGTTACAGCAGGAACACGTGGAGGCAGAGTCGCTGGATGAAGTCGACTCTACTGGGAAAACTCTGTTGGACAGACTGACCATGCCTGTGATCTTCCCTGATGGGTACAAACACACACACACACACACACAAACCTCCATTTTCAACCCAAATTCTGTCTCAACTCAGAGTATCCTGAACTCAGAGTATGTAAAATGTTTTATATCCTTATTTTCAGCACAACCAATGCAATGTGATGAAATAAATCGTATTTTATTTTAACCAACTGACTTTTCAAACATATCAGACTTTTGCTTTAAAAAAAAAAGCTTTTGCTTTTTTAAAAATTCAGTCAATGTCCAAAGTTGCTCGAGTGTTAAGGGTTAAGTGTTTTGCCATTTGGAGGTACAAGAAAAAAACACAGACATCAAAATTGTCAAAACATTGTTTAAAATAAAATAAATATGCCCCATAAACCCCATAATGTGACGATGTGACAAACATACTTATTTGATGTAAAGTCGATTATATTTTACTCGTCACTAACTCAAACAGTCGTCGTTTCAGGAGCGAGCAGTACTTCGGGAGTCCCAGTGACACAGCGGCGGCAGCAGAGGGCGTCAGAGAGCGCCTCCTGCTGGTGGAGGAGCGGCGGCTGCAGCTACAGGAGGCGAGGCTTCATCATGACGAGGTGGTGGAGGAGGAGGAAGAGGAGGAGGAGGAGGAGGTGGTGGTGGGGGTGTTAAACGGGCAGGAGGCGCGGCTCGATGTGATCGGAGAGGAACTGAGTGAGAAAGAGGAGCAAGAGGAGGAAGAGGAACAGCAGCAGCAGCAGCAGCAGCAGCAGCAGGAGGAGGAGGAGGTGGTGGAGGTGGATGTGGAGGTGGAGGCGGTGGGTCGACAGGATGAGGAGTTGGAGAGGGCGACACAGGACTGCTAATGGATGGAGCCTTAATGAAGAGCTGCTGATGAATTGTCACGACTGGTTTCTTCTTTTTTTCTCCACATCAACGACGACGTTTCTCCCTCAGCCTCGCTGCTTCCACCTTCCTACCAGAGAACAAAGATGTTGGATGTGATTTCTCCATCGTGCTTTCACCCTTTTTCAGCCTCAAACTGTGAAAGCTTTGCACCCGGAAGCACAGCAACCTCCATAACCATTTTTTTCTGCCGTTAAGCGATCAAGCAGTTTCCCTCCAAACAAACAGTACCTGATGGTTCGAAAATGTAAAATACTGGAAATATTTACTGGAATAATCAATACTCATATGTCTGGAAGCTGTGTTGATGATGACTGACTGTGAAATAACCTGTTTGGATAAAAGTACTGCTACATAACAAACACCTAACACCCTTGTCCTCTTCCTGTTTTCCCAGCATGCCACATGTTCACCCCTATGTGGGCGGAGCTTCTCTGGTGCTAACATGGTTTCTAAAGTAAAAGTCTGTGCCTCCTCCTCCTTAAACCGTCTATCCTGTCTTGCGTCTTCGTCTCCTCTAACAAGAGATGAAAATGGCGATGCAGGAAGGGGGCGGAGCTACAGCGTATCGTGTGCGTTTTGACCTTATCCTGTTCATGCACCATCAGTCCAGTATGAAGTGATTCTGTCGGAGCTTTTATTCGCTGGGAACGACACGAAACTGTCTCCTGATGAGAGAAGTCAACTACAAGTCCCAGAGAGCTTTGTGGATCAACGAAACTAAACATCCAACAACAACCGATGAAATTAAACGAAAACTTTTACATCTTTTTTTTTTCCTTTTAAAGTTGAGCTGAAATTTAAATTCTCCTCGTTTGGTTTAAATATCCGTCTCATTCTTTGCTACGTGTTTTTTCTTACAAGTAATTGTAGAATAAATGACGTAGGAGCTCAGTCTAGGGAAGTGGCCTTAGCTCGTTGTTAGCTTAGCGTTAGCTAAGTGATGTGGTCGTGTTGGACTTTTATGTCTTTGCTTTGAGATAATCAAAGTTTTGCTCCATTTTCTTAAACAAAATGTGCCTGATTTTACTTTAATCGCCACCTCTCTCGTCACTTAAATCAGTTATTTATATTCTGTGGTGTGCTGTGGTACGTGATCTAAGGGTACTTTTTTTATTTCCCCCAAAATGTGGAAGAATTGAGACGACACCTGTAGCGCACGGCTACAGATGCTTCTTCAGTAAAAGGGACAAATGTTAGTTGTTGCCATAATTTACCCAAGAGTATCTTGGGGTTACGAATAAGGCAGATATCAGTAATAATAATAATAATAATAAAGATTTTTTAATATACTTAATATTTTTCAGTTTTTTATAGAAGATAAAAGCATTTTTTGGGCCGTATTTGTTGAAGTTATGTTTAAACTTCAAGCCTGTGCGTGGCAGTGCCAGTGATCGAATGTATTTCCTACAAACTTTTAGACTTTTTTAATGATGATGTTGAACCTTTGAGTTTTTTATTCCTTATGTGAAGCGGAGGCCAGGTTGCCTTGCTTGCTAATGTCCGTACTCATTCTCATTATACTTTTACAAACATGCTAATTGCAAATACACAAACTGACTCAAACTCACAGTAACAAGTATAAATGTCACCTCACTGCCGCAAGTAAAGTGTTACAGTGTCTGACTCCCTGCTGGTGATACAATGATCTAATTCACACCATCATCCGCTGGAGATTATCAGTATCTGGAGCGTTAAAGCTACAGAAAAGTAAAAAACAAAACTTGTTCTATTTAGTGTTTTGTCCTTGAAATAATTTCATGATTCATCCTCCCAGTTCAACTCAGCACCTTTAAGTCGTCGTTGGTTTTACTTGTCATTGAATTTTAATTTCAGTTCAACTTTAGACCCGTTTTCCTTCCTGGTTAAATATTTTCTGGGACTTGTGGTCGACACAGTTCTCCATCGTTGACGTGTCTGTGATGCTCTCGTCTTTCTAGGACCTTGAGGCTCCGACCACTTCGCTGCTCTAAATAAACCCTTTGCCTTCATGATGAAAGTCAAACCGGTGTCCTGCTGCACTGGTCCACGCTGAGCACAGGGACTGAGGTGACCTCTGACCTCTGCTGGCAGTGGAGTGTAAAGACAGACTGGGTCTACAGGGACCAGTTGATGTTTTGAATAAGAGATTCCTTTTTCTATTTATTTGACTTTTTTCAGGCAAACCTTGCTGTAATTGGTTGCTGTTTTTGACCAGTAACTGCTGCTGTAAGTGTAACCGCTAAATGCTGCATCCTGCTCTCTGTCCTCAGTCCAATAACATACAATTACATCAGTATGACCCCATCCTCTAAATAAAGAAGCTTTTTGAAGTTGTTGTCCCGACGTGTTTTTTTTTTTTTTGTGTGTTTATAAAACACCATGAGGCTAAAAGTAGCTTAAGTCTGGCTCCTTGAAGGGAAACCTCTGAAAATTACAGATGTGTTGAAGCTTTAAAGGAGCTATATGCAACTTTTCTCTGCTGCAGAAACAGAAGTTTGTGGTCATGTTGATCTCTTGCCAGGAGATTCAGCCATCGTTGCGTTTTCTGAGATGAGAGGTTGTCATGCTCCCTCTCAGCATCTTTATGTCCTCAGGAGACTTTGGATGCTGCAGTGAAGAAATGGCTAGCCGGTTAGCATGCTAACTTCACACTGGAGGCAGAACTTGGTGAGTAAAAGGATGAAGTTCGATGCTGAACTGGAACATTTCTTCTAGACCGGTGAGTAAAGAATAACTGCTCTTATTTACAAAAACCTTTTAGTTTCCTCTGTATCTGAGATGTTGTCTGCAGGATTCCTGGATCATGAGACTCGCTCACAGTGAGTCAGCTGATGCAGGTGCTGCTTATTTTATTCAGGATTTAAAAGTGTGACATTAAAATCACGAGCTTCACAAAAAATGAAGAAAACACAAATAACAGTCACTCGTTTAAAATTATGTTTTCAAATACTTTATTTAAAAAAAAAAAATCTATTTTCACTTGGATGTTTAACATGGAAATGTTGGAATTTTTTATTCTATTTAAATAGATTACATCGTTATGCAACACTTCACATGCTGATATATGTACACCGACACTGAAACGCTACACTAAGCAGCAGCAGCGCTGTTCTGTTCTGTTCTGTATCTCTACCACAGTTACCACTAGAGGGCAGCTGAAGAGCCTTAAAGTCACAAGTTGACAAATACACTGTGACCAGCTTAAAGAGGAGACATTTGATATTTGACGATGGTCACAGGAGCCTGAGTGGATGAGGATGGAGCAGAATGAATGTCCGAAGTATTTAGTGTGTCAACAGTTCTCGTCATCGTCGCGTCTCTTTGTCCAGAAGATCTTTGGCCTCGTTGATCTTCGCTGCCAGATACGGTGATCCACCTACACACACAGAAACACCACTCTCAGCTCAGTCTGATCTGGGATCAGTCCTTTATATCTAAACCTTTTGTTACATTGAATCCTCAGTTTTTTTGTTTTTTTCAGGTACAGTCAGGCCTGTGTGAATTGGTTTTATTATATGATCTGAGCAGAACCAACATTATGAGCTTTTAAATTTAAAACCAATTTTTATAGAGAGAAATATTAAAATATGATTATTTGATGCGTCTCCTGGTGCTGAGCCTGGGCTACTTACATTTTATATTTATTTTATATGTATCAATTCTATATTATTTTAGAAAATGTGTGCTGCTGTTTTTACTTTAGGCCATTATGTGTTTTATGTGCATCATAAATCGGTGATAATGGGTTGTTACTTTGTATTATGTGATCGCATAATGGAAACAATGTTTTTTTTTTTTTTTTCATTCAACAGCAAAACATAAGTGAATCATTGACAAAGAAACTTGTAATTGTGTCATTAATATGTTGAATTTATTGTTTATTCTCTGTGGTTGTTAATGTTGCAGAATATGAGGCCGTTTATGTGTAAAAGTGGCAACTAATGTGGTCACATATCAAACTAAAACAAACATAATTAATCTAATGACCAGTGTTAACTGGAGTCAGAGTCTCAGTTTACCTTTATCTGGATGGTTCAGGACCATGATTCTCCGATGAGCCTCACGCACCTTGGCTTTAGTGCTGACAGGACTGGAAATAAAACAAATCATACAACCATGTAATTAATAATAACATGAACACGTACACACACAGAATGGCACTTATATTATAGGTTATAACTTAAATAATTAGTTACATGATAACTTGTTCTATTACCTGATACCGAGAATAAGACTGGCCTCTCGTTTAGACATTTTCTGCTCAAAACCTCCTTTGTAATATGACGAGAAAGCCTGAAAAACAATAAAACAATGACAATAGTCTGAAAATAGTAGGAACTTTTATATAAATGATCGTGTCAGACACATTTTATTTGTGGTTTATTAATTTACTCACTGATGTCGGCATCTTCTTGACAGTGTCAGAGAAAACTTGTCCCAGAGGTTTCCACAGCTGGAAAGCATAACGACCTGTGGATCAAACACATGATACATGATTCACTTCTAAACTAGACAGATTTATGAATGAATAATAATAATAATAATAAATAAATAAATAAAGCAACAGCAGACATAAAAATTTACCTCCAAAAGCTGCAGCAGCGACACCAAGACCAACTGCGATCAGAGTTCCTCCCTGTCAACAAAACAAATCAATGATCAGTAATCAATAATCAGTCAGATTATTTCCTGTCACGAAGATTATAACCAAATTAGATTTTAATCGTTTTAAAAAATTGGGATCAATTCAAGTCATGAAGTTTTTCTAGTTTGTTACAATCACTGTTCAGGTCGATCTGTTCAGACTCTGGTTAATTCATAATAAAAAATATCCACACATAAAACATAAGAATTTAATAAAGAGAAATAAATAAGTAGTTTAACAATTAACGCACCTGATGTAACAGCAGTGACATTAGCGGTCATTGACGTTAGCTAACAGCTGCAGGAATAAACCGTCTCATTTCAGCTCGACAAACTCCACAAACGTCATTTTTGGTTAAAAACAGAAACTCACCAGTCGTCTGTCTATTTCTGCGTCGCCTCTCGACATTGTTTTCGGAGAATATTCAGCGTATCGCATCATGTCTCCTCCGTCCACGGTCATGCTGCCGGTGTTCGCCATGTTGCCTCGAAGCCCCGCCCACTAACACACTGCGTTTCCGGTTTTACCTTTCAAAATAAGACTCCCTGCTTATGTCACTTCCGGGCATAAAATTATGCAAACAACTATTATATTATATTATATTATATTATATTATATTATATTATATTATATTATATTATATTATATTATATTATATTATATTATATTATATTACTCTAAAATACCTGTTTTAAAACAACCTGTAATTTCTTCTGTAAAGTATAATTTATTCTCCATTTTATGACCCAGATTTCTAGTGTTTTCAATTACAACAAGCACATTTGCTTTGAAACTGTCATCAAACTGCTTCCAGTTGTTCAGTGTGAATTAGATCATTCACAAAGTAGTGGACAAAGTAGTGTCATTATATGAGATATTAATATGATATGATTATATTAATATGAGAGTAATTGGCTGTACCTAGCAACTAATATGAATATTAATTGTAATTTTTTTTATATATATTTAATTGTTAAACATGTAAAATGTCAGAATAAAATGAATAATAAAGTGAAAAACACTTATTATTCCTACAAGTTGTAATTAACACCTCCATATCAACATATATGATGGTTTTACAACACAAGATAAGAAATATATGGGACAGATTGTATTAAATTAAAACTGAAACTGAATTTTATCCCATTCTTCATGCTAACAACACCTAAGTTCTGCTGAGGTCTTTGTTTTGATCATCATCATCATCAGCTGTGACACATCATCTTAACAATGTGATTATGGTACTTAAACTACTTTGTTCTCAGGGTCATTAGCAGTGTATTGCACTTAGTGTGGACATGACGACCAGGAAATCACTATATAAATGCAGTTCTTTGACTGTTTGTCTGAGAATTATCACATTAATTGTTTTCAGTATAACAGTAATCTGGTGACAGATGTTTATACATCCAGAGCTGCAAATTGCTACGTAAGTAAACTTTTAATGTTGCTAATTTGCCAAAGTGTAACAAATGTATATTAATATATTAATCAGGGCTCAGATTTTACCTATAGATGTTTATCTATATCTATATCTGTATTATCATATTAGAGGATTTTCAGGTATTTTATTCATCCCCTGGGGGAAATTCAGGTATTATTTTACTTATATTAAAAAAAATCATAATATAAAACTAACAATAAAAACATGCAACAATAAAGGTTAATTACTGTCGAAAATAAATTAATAAATAATATAAAATAATATTTTTTTAAAATCTCCAGTCCACTCAGTGTCTTTGTTAATGCACATCAACCAGTCGACACAGTTGAGATAAAAATCTCTCAATTTAATTGCACATTTGAATGAGAATATAACAAATAAAAGTTTTTAAATTATCATTATTAGCAACAGACTGAGTAGAATAACACATCCAGACATTTTTTCCATCTTTCAAATTTTGTTTCTTGTTTTTTCAGTTTTACACTTTTCCCAAAAATCATACCTGGAAATTTGGAATTTTATTTTAGTTTTTAGGTTTCTTGTTGTTTTCTATAATTTGTATCTTGTATATTGTTGTTCTTTTGTTTCTTCTTTGATTTTTGTTCTTTTGGTCCTTTGTTTGTCCTTTTGTTTGAGAGCAAACCACGTCTTCTTTCTTCTCTTGATCTTTTTGGTTGCAGCAGTGACAAGTGGCAAAGAAAAATTCCCTCTGAATCTCAGTGGACACTGTGGTCGTTCTGCCATTTCACAGGTAGAAACCTCAAGAGGAACCAGACTGTCTGGGATATTGAGCCCTTCCTCCTGAGGGCCGGGGGACTTCCTGCTACTTCGGGTCCATCAGATTATCCTGAAGTCACTTCTGTATTTCCATCACCTGCAACAGGCAACACGACCGCAGGTATAAGCACAGATGAGTTAAAAAAACAATGTTTATACCTGTGAGTTTACCTGTGAGCTGCTTGTCGTGGTTGGATGATCTCATGGAGTCTTCTGCATAACATCCCACATCTCCTGATGCATTTACTCTTGAGAACAGACACAGAACAGAGTTAATGGATTAAACAGATCCTCTATACAAGATAAAGTCTGTGAATTTAATCTGATAAAGTCAAACTGCATCAGATCAAGTCTGACAGACTGACTCAGACTTTTGTACTTACCTTTCTTTTGGTAAAACAAGATGTAGGCGCTTCTTTTCCGCTGCTTACACACCAAAGCTTCTGTTGTTTCTGTGACCTGAGAGTCGTTGAAGATGAGCCAGGGGTTGGTCGGGTCGTCTGGATTCGCCTCTGGGTGGATCCCTTCACTCACGTAGTGTCCTAACAGACAAATCAAATCAGTGTCAGAATAGGTGCCTCGGTTATAAAAGTTCACTGATGCAGAACAACTGTATGAAATAATGAGGCATGAGAATTAAGAAAAAGTGTATTTCTGCTTCAGTGTCTTGCCTGAGTTTGCTCCACTGCCCAAGTGACTGATAACGCTCACCAGCTTGTAGTGACCATCAACCTGAGAGAGGAAACACATTTTAGCAGCATTTAGCTACAATCACTAACACATAAAAAACAATTATCAAGTGACTGAATGGTAAACGTGTGTTTGAAATGAAGTGATTTCATACCAGGCCAGATTTAACCTGTAGCTCCTGTGACAACCAGACTTTATTGCTGAGTTTCTGAAGGCTCCTAAACGAATTGAAGGAAAAACGCTTCACATGAAGCGTCAGTACTCTGCAGACAGGAAATAATAGAAGAAAAGATACAAAGCGGTTCAAAAAGGATTGTTAGCATTTTTGCAGTTACAGTTAATTTAATCATCACAATTGTTCCAGATTATCCACAATAAATCATTATCTAAAAAATCTAAATTTAGGCTTTTTTTACCAAACAAATAAAACAAATATGCATCATTTTTAGGGATAAGGATAAACAATGTGTGCTGGAAGTGATTTCACTCACCTCGGTAGAGTCATGAAGCTGGACTGAAGACCAGATGTTGTACCTCCACAGTGACATCTGTACTCCAACACTGACTCCTGAACAACAACACAAAAGACAACATGGAGTCAGTGATTCACCAGATAACAATAACATGCAAACACACTCTATGTGTGTGTTTATTAATGTGACAGTTTCACAGAACAGATGTGTTTTACCTTCATGTAATCTTGGAGCATGTCATTGACTGATCCTGCAGACAACAGGTTTAGTGACAGGTTGGTGAAGTCTTCTATTTTTGTAGAAGAGGCTCCACATCTGCACATTAAAGGAACAACACAAACAAATAATTACACTGATTTAGATTCAAGTGAATGTTTTATGTTTTAGGTTGAACTCAACTGACTCCTAATTTTCTGTGGCATCTAAATTAGATATAAACTTAGTAATATAATATGTTGATGCATATAATCAGATATTAAAGTTGCAATCAAATCTGATCCTTCCTCCACCTCCACCTTTTTTTTAACGTAATTTTTAAATTCATCCTTTTGGTTATTGCTTGTGATTTTTTTTTTTTTTTTTTAAGTTTGTTAATTACTAAATTAACAGACCTGTGATAGAGTACATCCTTTTCCACAACCTTGTTGTATATGATATGTTTTCCGTGGTTACTTAACCTCTTGCAGGTCCGTGTGTCTTGCATCATAAACTCCATGTGGTCCTGGACTGGACACTTATAAACTTTTCCAGTTCTGGTGGCGAAATCCATCAACTGTGGCCTCAAATTTCTGATGTGATTCAGGACAGACGCCAAAAACTCATGAGCATCCTGGAAACACAGAGAAATAACAACAAAAGAAGGTGGAAGCGAAACAATTTAAATACATGAAACTCTTAACTACCTTCTGGGCCAGGTCTGAGAACTCTGAATCGTGGACCGCCACGGTGGCTTTGAAGATAAGAAGGGCCTGGAGTTTCTTGGTAGCGTTCATGGAGCGATGATGCTTAATGATGCCCATAAATGCTCTAAAGGAGGTAAATGATAAAATAGGAGTTCAGAGCTGCTGCTGCTTCTTCTGTTGATACTTCAGGACAGTGTCTGTGTGTGTTTGTATGTTGCTGTATACACAAGCTTTGATACTGTACCTGAGAAGTTTTGCCTCTAGGACCGAGTTCCACAAATCCTCCTGACGACAGATGTCTCTGATGAAGTTTGTCAGAGTGAGGAGGCTCTGAAGGCTGGAGATCATGTAACAAAACTGGGCTGGATTTGGAAACCTGACACACAAACAGAAAATTGACTTAACACACATTTAAATCACAATCTGGAGCTTAAATTCTTTCAAAAAGTTACATTTTAATTCGCTTCAGTGTCAGTTGATCAACAAATTTCTTCCTCAAAGATCAAGATATTTGATTAAATAGTTGATAAATATATAAAACATTCACAGTCTTGATCAATAATCAGCTGATTAGCCCATTATTTGATGTATGTCCATACAATAGAGTTGATGTTTTTATCTTTTTACATTTATTTTTCCTACATTTTTTATATTTTGTCTGTCTGCATGTTTATGTTTACTCACCCAAACCAGCTCTGTCTTGTTCCAGGTCTTAAACGAGAAGAACACATGGTCAGTAAACATGAGGCTGTAAGTTTTAAAACTAACATAACACAGCTGTATCTGCAATATAATATGTGATTTATAGATTCAGAATAAAACATTTTTCAAAAAATTAACACAGATTTTGACTAAACTGACAAAAAGTGGAAAAAATCTGATTGCAATTATGTTCAAACTAAACTAAATCACAGAGTTTTAAGATCACATCACTCCTCCTGGCAGTTTTATGGATTTAAACATGTTGTCATACCTTTTGAAGATGTGGACTGATCCGACCTGACCTGGGATCTGTGGCTCTGGATCAGTTGAGTTTTTGTATTTCTCAGGGTCTTTGTCTTTCAACCACTCGGCCATGTTGCTCTGACAGGTTTCCTGCTCTTTCTTGTCAAATTCTTCCAGCAGACTAATTATGGTGCTTCTCTGATGGAGGAAACACAAAGTCTGGTTCAGTACGACAGTCACATACTTTTATTCTGGTGCATTCTGGTAAATATGTGTTTAATATGAAGCTTGAACTTGTGTGTAAATCTTACTTTGAAGAACATGACCAGTTTGTTGAACCAATCGTTTGTCTTTTTGATTCCAGCTGATTCTGATGATGCTGGTTGGTTTTCAGTGAAGGCTTCTCTGTAACACACACACACACAAACACACATCTGGTTATTATCATTATTCTACTGTTAACTTAGTGTTGATTGTTGATGAACCACTTCTAGACTCAGTGTCTATGTGAGAGAAGGACATTTCCTTACCTCCTCTGTGACGGGGCGCTGGATTGTGCTCTTTGACCTCCCACAGTTCGTGTTTTTCCTTTTTTATTCTGTAAAAAGTAGCAAAAAAACAAACATCAACATGAACCATGGTGTTCATTTACTGGCTCCTGATGTCTTAATATATATACAAATCTGTTGTTAATGTGAAATTGTGGCACTTTTTGTGAAACATACCACTGGATAACCAAAGAGTCTGTTCAACCAGGGCTGTCCCCTGATCCAGCTCTCACCTGAGGTCTCGGGGGTCGAGACGCCGACGCTGATTATAACCAGAAACACGATCAGTTTTTCTGCCGTGACAGAAAATTCATGGACAACATTTACAGTGCAGCGAAGTGTGCAGTCATTTAGAAATCTGATCCCACTCTTCTTTCATGTAAAGATTATTAATGATTTAATTTGTTTTCTAAAATCATAATCTTGTCCATATAATGTCAGAATATTGAGCAAACACCTATATTTGTATATATTGTATCATAGTGTGTCATAGCGGTCTATAATTATACTGTAATCTCATATTTTGACTATTAGACTATTCACTTTAGTATCAAATGTTTCCCATGTTTGATCTTTTAAAAAACGTCCAAAACAACATTTAGATCATGGAAATAGCTGCTGATTAAATTTCTGGTGGTATAATATACTTTTACTAAAAATAATGCATTTCTTATGCATTATTAATAAACTTTAGAGGAAACTTTCTTTCTTACCTCCCTCTGGAGACTGAGCCTGGTCTTGGTTCATGTCTTGTTGCTGTTTCAGGTGTTTCTGGATTTGTCCTCTGTTAGAAAAATTGAGAGACAAATTTAGCAGAAAAACAATCAAGAGTTCAGGAGTTAAAATTAAACTAAATAAAGCTGAAATTTAAGAAACTGTCTAAAAACTTACCTTCTGTCCAAAGCAGCAACAAGGAAAGAACATTTTTGTTTCTTTGTTGCTGAATGAAAGTAAAACGGTCTGAGGTAAAGTAGGTTAAGACAGTGTAGTTGAAGGTTTGTACGATGCCAGTTAGTGAAATGTTTTGTAAAGTTTTCTGAGATGATTTGTGATAAAGTAAAGAATAAACCAGATGGATCTATATCCATGGTTTCAAGTGATGTCATTTGGAATGTGCTTTGTGACGTCATGTGAAATCTTGTTCTTGATGTAATTTGCAATTCCATTTTCATCTGCATCTGGTTGCCATGCTAACCAGGTGATACAGTCTTTTTTAAAAAAACAAACAAACAAACAAACAAACAAACAAAGTACACAACAGGTTACTTTATAAAACACACAAACTTATTCAAACAATGATAAAAAGCCTCATATTTCCTGATGTATCTTCTTCATCTTCTGGACCAGAGACGTCTGAACAATGAACACGCTCTGTAGTTTATTTTTATTTAATGTAATAAATCCAAAATGATGCACTTTATGTGTTTTTTGTTGTTTGATTTAAAAAGTACAGATCATCATATTTGTATCAAACAAATTCAATAATGAAATCAGAAAGTGTTGGAAGATGTGACAATAAGAAAACTATGATCATGAGAAAATTATTGATAACTTCTGTTTCATCCATACTGTTAATACTGAAGACTTAACTATTATATCATGATGGTGTATGATTTCATGAACTGGCTTTTGTGGAGGAAGAAATTAAATCCATTACTTCAGAGATATGGACGATATTATCATTCAACAAAGTCATTTATTTCTGTAAAACACAAAAAAATAGTGCATTTGTTCTCTAACCTCAAATATTCACCTCCAGTCGCTTCTGAAACAACTAAAATCACACACTTAGTTGAAGTTGTTGTATCTTCAACATACACACACAAAATCACAAAGATTAGTTAAATCAAACTTGGTCTCATCTAAAAATCTGTTATTTTTTAATCTATTATTATTTTTTCCAAAGCATCATATCATCATCGTATTATTTTATGTCTCTGGTGTCAGGTCGTCCTGATGTCATTTTAAAGTCTTTAGCTGCTGCAGAGCTGCTACTGAATCGACTTCGATGTGATATTAATTAATCGGCTGATTTTTAAAGTATCTGTTGACTAGAAATAAAACTCCTGAATTTACTCTGGTTCATATTTGAACAAACTGTTACAATTTCATGTTGGTGCCACAAGATGGAGCCATTGACAGGAGAAACACAAAGATGCTGAAACGCTCTCACAGGTCAGGGAAGGTTTCTTATGAACAATATTTATTGATAAATGTTGAATTTAAAGTGTTGATCAGGAAGTTAACACAATATTCAGTGACATGTTTACATATGTGTGTGAATGTTTGTGTGTGTGTTGTTTTATTTGTGTTTTTTCATTTGCTATTGTTATTTTTATTTTGCTTCATTTGTATTTCCTTGTTGCTACATTTGTACTTGGTTGTGAATTGCATGGCCTTACACACACACACACACACACACACACACACACACACACACACACACACACACACACACACATTTGTGTCATTTGTTAACTGTTGCATGTGTTTGTGACCTATTTGTTTGGATTTGAGTTCTTTGTATTTGTGTATCTGTGTGTGTGTGTGTGTGTATACGTGTGTTCGTGTACAGGTGTACTTCGTGGCCCTTGTGGACCCTCGACATGATTAGGGGTCCAGCAGGAGTCTCAGAGCGCGGAGCAGCAGCACCGAGGAGCTGATGGAGGCCTGAGTCTGGAGCTGGTTTCTATTGTCCCCAGTAATTGGATTTGGTCTGGGAGGAGAGATGACTGCCAGTGAGAGCCTGCGATCATTAGGTGTGAATGAGACGTGTGGTACCAGGGCTGAATGAACACACACACACACACACACACACACACACACATATATTGGTATTGTGCTGTTCAATAGACAACAAACACACACGTGTCCACACTGATCCACATAAATGTGATATCACTGTTTATTTCTGTTTTCAGATCACTTTTGAAATAACAGCTCATCACTCAACATGGAAACCAAACAGGACATGAGCTTAATGTTTTCATCATTTTACAGTCACCTGTTATCATCATACAGCAGGTCTCACTGTATAAATTCACATTTTATGAATTAGAGAAGCAAAAAAACCTGACATATTCGCTTAAATCAGGCTTTTTAGCACAAAAGCCAATTCACTGACATGACCATGCTGTTAAACCTTTGTTAGTCTTTTTTTAAAAACCTGGATCTATTGTCTTTTTTTCCCCTTTTCTCACCTGTTGTATCATCTCAGGATCTCCTCCATACGTTTCTGTACAAAACAGATCATTATCTTGGTTTTACTGTGCTTATAGCTGCTTGTTGTACTGCAACTTTAACAAACAGTTGCTGATTTACTGAACCAGCAGTTATGGAACAATGTTATCATTCATCTGGCCTCATATCTATGTTGTTTGTTACCAGCTCCTGAGGGAAGTATCAGACGTTTTAGCTGCTAAATGCTTCAGTATGTTCAACAGTTAGTGAAGTTGACTGTTCGGTGATGAGATGGTTATAGAAAAGTGTGTTTTTAGATGAAAAAATCAGACTTTGGAGCCAAAAAACAAAGCTGTGAGAGGAAACCAGTGAACATCGAAGGCCAGAAAACAACAACACTGAGCTGAAACTCAATATAAATCTATAAAAATGCGTTTAGGTAGAAATTCTCTGTTGGTTTGACTGTAGCTGTTTTATTGAAAGCATTTTAAAAAGAGAGATATAAAAAAACAGAAATGCTGCATAACCAACATGAAGACATAAATATTGTATATCCAAGAGACAATGACATTTGTTTTAAGTTTATTCCTCATTTATAGTTTATAATGTATTTAACATCAAGCTGCCGTGTGCAGCTTCTGATGTTACTGGACTTGAAGTTTTTCTGTTTTGTCTTTGCACATTTATGCCTAAATATGTTTTACTGTATTTGTGGATTTTCAGGTGACGAGTTCAGCTCAGAATATGTTTCTATCAACAGACATTTGAGATAAAAGTGGAGAGAAAACAGCAGCACAAGACGAGACGATTGTAGCTGCAGCAAAAACTGCATAAACCTTTCTATTAAAATAAAAACAACTAAAAAACACAAGAATGAATCCAAGAGAAAAAAGGAAGTGATGACTGTCCAGAGGGATCAGGCCTTTTGATTTTATGTGACAGCCTGAGATTGTTAGTGACATGGATGTCCAACAGGTGCATAATGAGCTGTGAGACAAACACATCTGTAGCTTTTTTTTTTTTTAAAAATTATTCTCCCAATTCAACCTCTTGTATCAGATAAAGATTCATAATTCAGCAGAACACAGGTTGCATTAGAAGAGAGCAGATTATTTGCATATTTTAAAAAAAGTCTGTGTGTTTGTGTTCAAGTTAATCTGAGCGAGAGAGAAACATTTACTGAACACGCACATACACGTGTGGTGTTTCCATGGGGACCAAGCAGCCACTCTGTTCTTCAATAGCGGGGGAGCGAGTGGAGGTAGATGGCTATTGTGTTGTGTTCTGTGTGTGTGTGTGTGTGTGTGTGTGTGTGTGTGTGTTTGGGGAGTCTGGGTGGCGGTTCGAGAGGGGTTAGGGGGGAAGCAGCATTAAACAACGCACTAGACAGATGAAAGCACTGCACATCCTTAAATCTAATCATAATTTAGTCATCACCAGAAGATGGTATGATCTAAATAAAGCAGGAAAAAGGGAAGAGTGACTGACAGGATGGAGAGAGAGCGAGAGACCTGAGTGCACGAGTCAAGGGAAGGGGGCTGAGAGATTGCTGTTAGATGGAAAATGATGGAGCCTTCTGGACAGAGATGGTCTTATTCCTAAAGCTGATGCTTATTTGTTGCATCAATCTTTATACCCAGGCACAGGCACTTAGCCTAAAAGGATTTCTGATGGTCAGATGCAACCAATATCTGAGCTTCTATTCATGTCTTTCTTTTCTTTTCTTTCTTTCTTTTTTTTTTTTTTAGCTAAAATTATAACAAATCAAATTGCAAAGGCAAAATAGAAATGGCAAGTAAAAAGGACACAACGTGACAGAACTTTCTGCAACAAAGAAAAATGTTTCTGTTCCCACTAAAAACACAACATGTCTTATAGAAAATAAGAGAAAATATAGGAATAAGATGTTCTTCTTCTTCTGCTTCTTCTTCTTTGTTGCTGTTGTTGATTTGCTTTTTGTGAAACATGTTTCCAACGTCTATAAAAACATCAGAAGATCAGTGGAATCTCTCAGTTTTTATCTGAGGTTTTTGAAGGACCATTATCCTGCAACAATGCTACACACAGAGTAACATAGTCGAGCCCATTAGTGCGACCTGGCCCTCCCTGCCTTCACTGCACAGAACTTTTTAAACAAATTCAGACAAAGGGCATTCAGAGAAAGGAAGAAGAGGAGGAAGAAGAGGAGGAGGGAGTTCCTACTGGGTTCTTCTCAGATGAGCTTTTGAAAGCCAGCAATGATATTTCTTGAATGGAGGAAACCGATAGTGAATAATTTGGACTCATTTTCAGATTAATTAAATTTACTCTTTCCTGAGACAAAGATATCCAGAAAATGACTTTTTTTTTTCTTTCAGTATTTGACTGAGAATATTATTTTTTAATATGTCATGGTTATGAAACATTTGTACATCTCATTATTTCTTTCATTTCTGATAACAGCCTGTATCTGAATTAATGAATAATGATTAGTTAAACAATGTTTGAAGACTTAAACCTATTGTTTTATTAATCCACCACTGGTCCAGGTTTTATTATAACTCCAATGTAAACCTCTAAATGTCTCCAGTATTTCTAGTTTTCCAGTATTTTCCAGAAGAAACTTCAGGTATCCAGAGTAAATTATTAATTGAAATAAATAAACAGTACTGGTATGTTTCATTATTCTCCCAAAATATATAAAAATACCAACTTGTTGTATCTTCCCAGAAGCAAACATTATATCAAAATGCAAAACAGATATTGACGCCAAAGTTGTGCAGCAGGAATCAGAAGTTTCATCCACAAACAGATCCTAACAAATCCAAGCTAATCCGTGAAATTGCTCACATGTGATAATGGAGGTGGGAAATATTGATTTACAGATACGTGGTTAAATAAAAAAAAGTCCATTATTGCCCCTGTATATCGATTTAGTTCTCGTTGGAACAGGTTGGAGGAGAAATACTGTGTCCCTTTTCAATGATGTTTCCCTCAGTTGCACTGACACTTTGTGTTCTGGGGCAGCTTCAAGTAGCCCATTAGAGAGAAACTATTCTCCACCTCTGCTTTGTCCTCCGCTCTCAGGTCCTCTTCCCATCTTGGTCAGATGCGTCTGTGTAGACGTAAGTCACGACCTTTCTTTGTGAGACTAAATAAAGGAACCACCTCCTGCTATCAGCCACAGCACTGATCATGTCCCTTATGGATTTTTATCCCATTTCAGGATAATGACAATAATAGAAAATACCTTGTGTAGTACAAAATCGGCTTAATGCAGAGCACATTAAGGAGAGGCAGAGAGAAGCTTTTGTAAAACTTTTTTGATCGCTGTGAAGCCTCGGTGTCATTTCTTTCTATGTAAAGAACGAAATGAATGAAAAGAAATCTGAAAAGGATTTTTATCTAAGTCAAAACTAATGTAAAGTAATGACGCCCAAATGTGAGAATAAGTCACATGTTGATTGTGGTAATGAGCTTCACCATTGTAGCTACATGTTTCTGTTCACCATTGTATTTCAGATTTATATTTATCCATTTATTTATTTGTTTTCTTTCTACTTCCTTAATTTTATCCTGAAGAAAAATATTTTTAGGGGAAAGAATTAAAATGAGGAAAAAAAAACCAAAACAAAACATGACAGAAAATATGTAAATGTGACCTGATTCCTGCTCAAAAAAAAAAAAAAAAAGTTTGAATAACTCACTGGTTTATTTAAATATCTAATAGTTAATTGAAAAAATTATGCATTTTTTTTATCTGTTTATCTTTTGCATATACTGTTGTACAATTTAGGACTGTCAGTAACAGACATAAATAAATACAGTATATACCGGTATATTTTTCAATCCACCATTAAATATATGTGTTAAACTGCTGCATTATATAAATATATCATAGTGCTTGTGCTTTTCTTGACCTAATACTCATTTCCTATTTCACTACATTTCACATATGTATATTATACACTGCCTGGCCAAAAAAAAAAAAAAAAAAAAAGAAGTCGCCACCAGAAAATAAAAAATGTCACACGCTCTAATATTTCGTTGGACCACCTTTAGCTTTGATTACAGCACATTCACTGTGGCATCATTTCAATAAGCTTCTGCAGTGTCACAAGATTTATTTCTGTCCAGTGTTGCATTAATTTTTCACTAAGATCTTGTGTTGATGATGGGAGAGTCGGACCACTGCACAAAGTCTTCTCCAGCACATCCCAGAGATTCTCAGTGGGGTTCAGGTCTGGACTCTATTGTGCCGATCCATGTGTAGAAATGATGTCTCATGCTCCCTGAACCAGTCACAATTTCACAATTTGAGCCTGATGAAACCTGGTATTGTCATCTTGGAATATGTCCATGCCATCAGGGAGGAAAACATAACCTGGTCATTCAGTATATTCAGGTCAGCTGACTTCATTCTTTGGCCACATAATGTTAATGAACCCAGACCTGATCAACTGCAGCAGTCCCAGATCATAGCGTTGCCCCCACAGGCTTGTACAGTACAGTAGACACGGGGCATGATGGATGCATCACTTCATCAGGTGGCAACTTTTTTTGGCCAGGCAGTGTATGTTTTATTTGATAAATACATTAGCTGCAGCTTTAAATGTTTTAATACAAAATATAATAAGCAGATAAATTATTAGCTTAACATACAAGACACTTAACTGACAAGTTAACCTATAATTCCTCTAGTTCCTATTAATTCATTAAATTAATATTCCAATAGTCTTGCATGCATAAATTAAAATGTGACATTCAACATACTAGTATATTTTATTCTATAATGATAATAAACAGATAATAATAATATATTTGAGTGTGTTTTATTTATCAATAAATAACACTGCGTTGCGTTTATAAGCACTGTTGTGTGTAAAACAAATGTTGATTTTTAACCCGGAACCTTTGTCGTGAAGCGTCAGTTTCAGTCGGAGGATTTTACCGTCGACGGACCGTCAAATGACATAATGGTAAACACAGTAAGGTGAGTCTCGATTTACATGTTTTTTATCTTGTTTACGACGCCGGTTTTACCACAACACAACACCAGTTCATATTCACTGATTTTTAGTTTTAATGTTTGTGAGTTGACAGTTTTTTATCTCGTGTTAAAATGACATTGTTCACGGATGGAGACAGAGAGGGAGATGCTAGCAGCGTTAGCCGCTAGCTAACTAGCCCCGGCTTAGCTCCCCATTAGATGGACATAAAAACACACACACACGGGCCTAGTTGGACCACTTGTATATCGGTTTATCTGTATTATAAATGTATATACAGTGTGTGTTTGTGTAGGTATAAAGCGGGTGTATCTTTGAGGTAAAACACAGAGCAGGTTGATGTGGCTAAAGCAGCGGACTGACCGTGGCTTCACCTCTGTCTGTTTACTGCTGAGATGCTGAGTGTGTGTTTACAGAGACAGGAGCAAAACAAACACACACACTGATGCTGAGTCAGGTTAGCTTTCATTTCTAACCGTTGTCACCTTTATTAAGATTAAATAGCGTTACTGTGTAACATTTATTTAAAGAGTTAAATCAAATAATCATCAGAATAATCAGGTCATCTCTGTTTTTTATTATTTTATGTGTTGAAGTTCAGGTTTGTTATTCAGGTTGTATAAACATAAAAACATAACCACTGTTCTCTGTACATTGTAAAAACATCAAATGATACATATATTTCATTTTAGGGCTGGGACTGTAAAAAAAAAAAAGTGTCAGATTTGTGAAATATTTTTGCTGATTAGCAAGAATTGTGTCATTTTCCACCTTAAAGAAAAAAGGTTTAAACCTCTTAAATGTCTAGTTTCTTTATCTCACACTCAGGAGCCAAAGACAGTCTGTAAATAGGAAAACATGAAACAATTTAATTGACATTTTCATGTGGTAATTTTGCTGATTTTAATATTGGGGAGTAAGAAATTCTATTAACTTTAATTGTCTGATATTCTTTGTACACAGAAACCCACATTTTTTATGTGATTATCCATCAAATAAAATTCAGCCACTTGAGACAAAGATAGATTTAAGAGGCAGAACATTTTACTATTTAATTACAAATAACTTTTATTGTGTAAAAGGAACATTGGTGCAGAACTGTCGTAAACTGTATTATAAATATTTTGATAACATCACAACATCACAAATGTAACTATAAATAAGAGAAAGACACATCTTTATAAATAAGATGAGCAGTTACATCAACATAACAACAACTGCAGTAATAATCATCTGATATAGGCCAATAAGGGCCAATTAAATTGGTTGGATGATTAACCAGCTGCGCCGCAGTGTTAATTATTGATGTAAACTGATATGAACAGTTTTATTGTTCTGTGAACAAGTGCGTAGGTTGAGTTGATAAAAGCATCTTGGAGAATTTATCATGTGTCTATTGTGAATTTAGTTTGTCTGTTTCCTGTGAGTTCATTAAATCCCAGATCCCTTGATGTAGATGTTAAGGGACTCTGTGGGACCCACATGACTCCTCGTCCTTCTTGTCTCGGAAGAAAGTGCTTCATGACTCTGCAGAACAGATTAAATTTGATTAGACTCCTCTATGATTACACCACGTGATGGACAGACATCAGGGAAATCATCATTTTGAGGAGAATTAGTTCACCCTTTTGTTCTAGCGTTTACTTCATCTCTGGTCGGAAGATCTCTCATTAATCTTCACTTTTCCGGCTAATGTTGGTTCGGTTGTATCGACTCGACAGCATGCGTGAGTCAACAGGAGTTTAGTGGGAAGATCGATGAGTAACTAACCTTGATGACGACGCTCCCTTAGATCAGAGCTGCAACTGCAGGCGGATGATGTCAGTGTAAACATGTTGAATCAGCATCACAGTGTGTTTCTGTGAGGATGCTACCTCTGTGTCTTTGTAACTGATGCTTATAAATCAGGAACAAAATCAGTGACATACACAAAGAGTATGTATTTCTACTAATATGTAGAGGCTAGTTCAGTGTTTTTATTCATCCTCTAATGGGATTAGATAGGAAATGATTTTAAAGATGAAAGTGAAACGTGTTTTTCTTTGACGTCTAAACAAATCATCCATCTGTTTCAGCAGCGTCACAGCTTCAGTATAATGCATGTAAGCTAATAAACCTTCAAATAAAAACATGATAGTTGTTACAATACCAGCAATAATACCCTGTTTTGCATCTTCAACAAATTATCATGAACAAATTGTAAATATTCAGCATATGGGCCAGCTGACTTGAAATTGAATTGCAGTGATGTAATGGCCTTTAAATAATTGATATGTGGTGAAAAGTAAAAGAGGCTGCTCTTCAGAAGAGAAGAAAATCAATGCGAACGAGAGAGCACAAATGAGAAAAAGAGAGAGAGAGAGAGAGAGAGACAGACAGAGGAGTGGAGAGAATCATAAGAGACAGGCGGTCGGGCAGATGGATGGGAACCCCACCCAGGCCTGTTTCCTCTCCACCGACCCAGCTCGGTGATAAGCAGCTGAGGAGGAAGTCGAGTTTTATTTCATCAGGACACGTGAGGGAGGATGATCATTTCTGTTTGCTGAAGAAGAATCAGTGAAGCTGCAGTGTCAGTGTGATGAAGATGCTGGAGCTGGGTAGGTAGTTTGATGCTTAAATTGGAGGCTACATCATCGTTTCATCCGAATCTACTTTTATCAGAAGCTCATTTAATAACTTGTCTTGAACAGTTTTCGGTTTTCGGTATAAATTAATCACGGGTATTTTTCTCTGTCTTCGAGTTTGTTTGGCATGCTTCCTCTTTACTATTTCCTCTTTCTTTCTTCCCTTTGTTACAGTCAGGCCACAAAAAGTCTCCATCTGATGACCTCACAGCCACCTGACAGACCAAAACAGCACTAATAAAAACAAGACCGGTTGCCGTTTTCGACTTCACATCCTCCAGAGTTTCAGACGGAGCAAAAGGGATTTTACTGGTTTTGTTTTGCCAAAGTGTGTGTATTTGGCGAAGCGTTTCAGTTTGCCGCCCAACTTGGCTCAGTCTGGTGAGTCCCAAACTGCTGCCAGTCTAGTTTAGTTTAGCTCTGGCATGAAGCCGCAGTAGCTTTCTCTCAAGAGATGGAGACGCGCCATTGAAAAGGAAGACTATAACCCTGGACCGAGGCCCTATCTTGAGGCTAGAAGCAAGACTTGGCTTCAGACAGCAGCTTGTGAAGCCTGCAGGCTGCTTGAATCTTCCTCACCCCTTGTTTAGCTTGTTAACGTCCCTAAAAGACTCACATTTGTCCAGCTGGCAGCTACTTTGCTTTGTTGGACATGTGGTTGCTGCTAACAGGGTTTTTGTGCCCGTTTTGGAAAACTATCTAATTGTGAAACAAACAGTTGAGGAGAAGACCCAGCCATGGAGGGTCTTGAACAGCTGGACATAGTGGGCGATATCAGTCCGGCTCTGGAGGCCACAGAGGATTTTATCCACTGCATGGACAGGATTCAAGGCCAAGGTCCGAGTCAGGCTCAAACCGCCAATGTGCAGCCACCGAGGCAGCCACCGAGGCAGCCCAAGCAGCTGCAGGAGGTTTCCAGCGCCGCGTTGGGGAAACTGAGCTCCAGCGGCGTGTGGAGCTTGTTGGCTGGAGAGCAGCCGGAGGTTGGGCCGTTAGGCCTGGCATGGGCAGACAACTTCAGCGTGTTGGGGCTCGGGATGGGTTTGAGACACGGTAAAAGAAGCCGGGCGCGTTCCACCAACGACCTGGCTGCTCACTCCAAAGACTGCACCAACAGCACCGCCAACTCCTCGTCCAACTCGGCCTTCAAGAAGGGACACAACCGCTCCAGATCCGATGTCAACTACCGGCCGTCCGCCTACACGGACAACGGGCTGCCGGCTGTGGACTGCAACACCCTGAAGAACATGATCCTCAACCACCAACAGGAAGGTGAGTTCACATACACAGTGTGAGTCTCTGATGTTGAAAACAGTTGTTATAAAATCATGAAACTAAATGTTTTAGGTCAAGATGAGTTGATTGATCTATTTGCTCAAAATCAATAGATTTGTTTGGGTTTTGTAAAGTTGATTTTTAGATGAGACCAGTTCAGCTGTTAAAGTTTAGTCAAGTTAGTATATAACACATATCCCCAGAAATCACAGCATACATGTTGTATAAAGTCATTACGATAATCTAACAAGTAAATGATTTATGGATTCTTCTTTTGGCAGTATTAGGTTTTAAAATGAAAATATATTTAATCCATATGTGATTCCTCAGCTGGATCAGATGTCGAAGGGATCACCTCATATTTTTAGTTTTATATATGATATAAGACTTCATCTTCATTACTTACCTCTATTGGAAAGTATTTATTTATACAGGAAAATAATAATTTAGCAAACATTTCCTTTTCATAGGCTGCTGATTTTCTGACTTGATTTCTGCCTTGATGATGTTGAGACACCACAGAGATATTAAACATATTTAAACACCTACACAACAAACTGTATAAATTTAATACAGGGAGGAGTCTGAAGAAGATCTCTGGAGTAATAAATCAACCTCTGGGGTATTGAGGAGAAAACTTTGAAGCCCAAACAACTAAAGTGAGATAATATATGTGTGAACTGATCCTTTAATCACATTTGATTTTTTCTAATTGGCCATTTATGCTTTGACTCATTACACATGAAGTCATGTCCTCAGACGAAGTGACCAATTTATTAATCCTGAAGTTTTTTTAATTCCAGCCACATGTCCGACATGTACCTGGTAGAAACATACACACCTCCTCCTCCTCCTCCCCCTGCTGCTCCACTCTGATCGACCGTCCGTTCACCAGAAAGCTTTCTCTGCCTCTGAGAGGTTTCTGGAGGACAGAAGTCCTGGACTATTTGTGCTGCAGATCAGGGCGTATGCCGTACTTATGTTGAAGCATCCTCAGAGAAAGCAATAATGATAGAAGATGATGATAACTTGAAATGACACAGCTGTGCTATGATAGTCAGTATTCAGGCAAAAAGCTCAGCACACACACATACACTCTGTCACTCTCTCTCTCTCTCACACACACACACACACACACACACAGCATTTGTTTGTGTGTTTTGGCCATCTGAAGGCCTAAGGAGATCCTAAGGGATCCTGAGGGATAATAGCCTGTAATCCTGTCAGCAAATGGACTCAAATGAGGCGAGAGAAGAGGAAACCCAATTACGGGGCTCCTGACACTGGCAGGATTATTTAGTATTAGCATATGTGTGAAAAGGCATCAGGTTATTTAGTTTGGCTCGATGTGTCTATTGAAAAGAGAGAAGTAGGAAAAGGACGGTAATAAGCAGAAGGCAGAGTGATTTGGCTCAGCCTCACTATGTCTCTTCATTCACTCTTAAAAAAAAAAAAAAAAAAAAAGGGTTGTTGTTGGGTTGTTTCCTTTTCCATTAGTGACACACGGGGATGTTTAGATGGCAAATGGAAATTATGATCATTATTATATATACAAAACACACCCGTTTATATATAAGAGTCACACAAGTCTTCCCAGAAGGGAGGATGTGGAGGAATAAATAAACGAATGAAATATAATTGTATATTCACTGTTATTTAAATGAATCAGACAATCGTCAAAATATTAATGACCTTTAAACAACATTTTCATGAATAATTAACTGTTTCAGTCATTTATTAAATGAAATGTGAAGTGAAGTCGCTGGTTCCAGCTCATTAAACATTAGACTGAATGTCTCCGTGTTGTGGACTCGATATTTTAAAGACCAAATGTTAATAATAGATTGATTTCAGTGAATTATTATGAATCTAAGTTATGAAGCAAACACAAAAATATGCAGATAAAATGGCTGCAAAAGGGGAAGTGACTGTTCCTGAATCCTGCAGGTGTACAATGAATGAATTTATAGAGAAAGTTATATTAATCCTATGTTGTTGTATGCTAAAATATGCAACAAATATATTTTTCAGTGGATTTAAGCATTTTTTTTTTGCCAATAGAAATGAAAAATAGTTGCGTAACAGCACAGACTGACTGTGTATGCGTGTGACAAACCAAATATAGATAGAAGACAGTTTCTGCCAACTTCTTCTAGTTTGTTCGTCTTTGACAGAATTCTGCAAATCCTGCGACAACACCAGCTGTAGCAAAACAAACGTGGACGACAGCCACAGCTCGCACAGTTCACACACAGTTCAGAGTTTTCTGGATGTGAACGAGGTCGTCAGATGTCCAACGACCTGCTCTTGTACGTCTCCTTCAGGTGTCGTTATTAGTTGTTGAAGACGTTTAAAAAAAAAACAAACATGTTGTAAACAACTTCTGGTTCTGAAGTAGTTTATTGTCTTTAAAGTTTCTTCATCTGCTGACGCTGCATATTTTTCATTCTTCCCGTATTTGTCTTTGGATGAATCTTGTTCTTCCACTCGTATGCGTCACTAATAAGATCAAGGCTGAACGCATCGTTTATGACACACGTCCTTTTCCTCTGAAAGTCTGATCTTACTTAACTTTTTACCACTAAATTTACTCCCACATGACACTTGAACGCAGCTTTTAGACGTTGACAAAGTGCAGAAGTGTGTGGTTTTAACGGTTGTATATAAATACCTTATCTCCTTCTGAATTACTAAGAAATTTACTTAAATCACAGATGAATTGTTGCTTTCTTTGGTGCTAAAGTTGCTCATATCTGTTGACATTGATTTTGCTGAGAAAGTATGTGTTTCTAGGAGAAAAAAAACGTCCTGCCTAGTAAATGTTGGTGTCGGGTTTATCCAAATATATCTTGTGTAGGCAGAGATGATCTAAACGTGACATCTATAACTGTACAATTTGTAGCTAAACAATTTGAACAAATCCAGATTGCAGTTATTTAATGGATAGTATTGTTATTTATAGCCAGGAAAACCTGAAAAATTGCTCCTGCTCGTTGTTGATTATAATTTAATTGCAAAACGGGTTTTAAATTATATTATATGTGGCATTTAAAAGGTTTTTAAATAAGTTCATTTTGACCAGTCCTGTAGAAACCTTAAAGGGAAATAGATGGATGTTGTGGTGACATGTGTTCTCAGGTGTCTTCTCCTGCTTTTTCATTTCTAGTCTATATGTAGTTTGGGAGCCACTTCAGCCTCTAACATCATGATTGACTTCTTAATCAGTGGTTGAGGCTGATTGTTTTGTGTTTTGATTGACTTATCGGAGAATTAGTTTGTCGCGTTGAGAGAAAAGTGTTAATTCTGGTCGAAGGCTCAGATGTTGCGCGTTGGACTATCGTTGGAGTGTGATGTCAAAAAAGCGACCAGGTGGAGATGAAGGCTAATTGAACAGAGCAGTTTTCTTCGCTACAATTCCTCATTCTCATCTGGACCTTCCCAAGCGTGAACGCTGCCAATCAGCCCGACTTGATTCCCACTAAACTTATTTGCATATTCATTTGTTCTTTTAGCGAAAAAAGGTTTGTTAACATGCAAAGTCGGAGACGTAGAGCGACACCGTGTCTGCTGCTGTTTTGATAAGATTGATGAAGCACTTGACTCACCAGCTTTTACTTAACACGAGCTGTGATGAATTCAGTTTTTTCAGCATGTTAAACAACCAGAACACAATATCTGTCAATTAGACTGGTTCAGGACGTGGATTTACAATTAAATTGTAGAATAAGTAAACACGTTCGCCCTGTAAGTGTTGACTTATGTTTAGATGTTTGAAACTGAGCTACGTTTGTTATAATAGCAGAAGATTATAAACATTCAGCAACAGAAAACTAAAGTTTCGACTCCATTTCATTCAGTATTTTAACGACAAGCTGGTCCAGCAGCATTAATGCATGTCTGAGTTTATTTTAAAATATCTTTTGACCTAGTAGATAATTTTCATCACTTCTCTATTTGTTTTTCTACGAAGCAGGTGCTTCTCTTCCTTCTTCTTTTTTTTTTTTTTTGTGGAGATTTGAGGTCGAAATAAAACAGGAACTTCTTTTAGAAATCATGAAATCTTCGTTTGGTTTCAGTGGCAGATGTGAAACGCTGACATACGATTCAAGTTCCCACATGTTCACCCACAGGTCACTGCCATGTGGTTACATTTCTTAGGTTATAATAATATGGTTGCCTGAGAAAATGTATGTCTACAAACATTTATGTTAGAGACACAAAAACGATGTTGCACTGCAGTAAAATGCAGAAATGCATTCTCTTAAACTGCCTTACTTCGTGTTCATATTTCACTTTTTTTTTCATAATTTCTCCTAAATTACTTTTGAAATTAACTTCAGTCACATATGAACTGTGGTTTTCTTTGTGGGGGTAAAAGTTGATCATATCTGTTCTTGGGAAAGAAAAATCTGTGTTGGCCTAAGTTCCAGTTTCCACCAGACTCTAATTATTATCACAGTTTTATCTTTGTTTGACCTTGTTCATAAATAATGTGAACTTCTGGAATAAGATCATTGATTTTGAAATAGTAGAAAGCAAAGAAAGTGTTGTAGATAACAAATAATTAGAGCAGATTTCAAGCTAAATAACTAGTTTTAATAATAAGCTGTTACATTGCTTAGTATATCTGCTACTTTTGAGTAGAGGAGGTTTGCTGTTGGTGAGAATATTATAATAGGTTTTGTAAGTATTTTTCTTTGTGTCCCAGCAAAGTTCACACTCAGGTAGACGACAGGCGCCGTCTCACATCGTCTACCTGAGTGTGAACTTAATCAAGGGAAAAACACTGTCATCACAGGAGAAGGGGAGTGAGACAAAAAGGGTAATAAGGCTAAAACAAACCTCCTGAGCAGCCGATAGCAGTAGATCGGAGAGGAAAAGCCAAAATAAGTCGAGGGTGTGCCTTCGACCTTTAGATTAGGAGAGTGGGACAGTTTGCCTAGAGGCCTCTTTAACAATACTGTTTCTTCCTGACTTGGTGACAAGAAATGTTTTCAGAGAAGTCCACGTGGGACACAATCTCTTACCAAAATACTAAACGCTCAGGTCTGAGCTGCAAGACTCTGATAAGCTACCTCGTGTAGGAAACTGGCTCATGTTGATTGTGGTTCCTCAGATCAATTAGCGGTGAAAGGATTTAGACGAAGTGGGAGAAAAACATACAGAGGACGAAGTATGAAGTTCAGCGCCATGGATTTAGTCTCGATCTTAAATATTGTAACTCACAGGAGACTGAAGTGTGTTCTGAAAATATTTAGCGGAGTACACTGAGAATATCAGCCACTTTCTGTCTGTTTTATCTTTAAAGGAGGCTCTGATGAGTTTACACAAAATGAAGCTGTAGTTTCCTTGAATTGACAGAAGTTACAGTGAACCAGTAGACAGACTGCGTAGATATTGATGATCCATATGATATAAAACATCACTGTAGCCTTGAAGTAGAATATTTGGCAATTTACTGGCGAGGTGGGTGTTGAAATGGTTGAATCGATGAATGAGAAGTGGATTATGGTGCAGGAGTGGTTTGAGAGCCTTGTTTGGACATTATCATTGTTAACATCCCATTTTCTGGGTCTCTGGACCCTCCGATGGAAACGTCTGGTCCATCAGCCCCTAGAAAAAAAACAAATATTAACACACATTGGAGGAAAACACTCAGCCATTACCTTAAAATGTTTGTATGTCTTATGTAGCCATTTTCATTTCGATGTGCATAAGAAGTAATGTGTCATAAATAGAATCAAAGTTATTTTTCATTATCCAAAATGCATCTTGTGTGCATCATATTTCCCTTCTTCTTCTCTGCATCATTTTCCAGCTGATAAGAGCAGCAGTGATTGTTAACCCCCCATTTTTGATGGTCTCTGGACCCTCTTATGGAAACGTCTCAACCATCAACATCTATAAAAAACAAATATTAACCCAAATCTGTGGAAATCTTCAATTAAAATCATCTTTTTCACTTGTTTCTGTATCTCTGTCCAGCTGATAAGAGCAGCAGCAGCAGTGTGGTGGTGAAACAGGGTGAGATGGAGCAGCGCGAGGGGCCCCGGGGCCGTTGGACGCCCTGCCACGTGGAGCTGACACCATGCGAGCTGCGTCTCTACACTCTGGACAGCAGCGCCAACCGGCAGCTGGGCACCGCCTACTCTCTGTCACACTGCCAGAGCGTCATCTCACCAGCGCCCAGCAGCCAGCCGGGCCAGATCGCCCAAACGGCCGACCAACGCACGCTGCAGGCTTTGTTCTTCAACAGCACACGTCTCCAGCTGAGGGCGGTGAGCCAATGGGAGGCCATGGAATGGAGGCGGTTGATGTGGGAGAAGGTGCAGGCGGTCAGACCGGTGAGGCAGGAGAACCGCCAGCGTAAGACGGTGGGAGGTTTTGAAAACCAACAGGTCGTCAAGTTTCCCGCTCCGATGTCGCCGTCCTCGTCTCCGTCTCCATCGGGGCTCGACACCAGACCTGACGGAGAGAGCGACACCCCGACCTCAGCAGAGGCCTCGCTCTCTCTTCAGTCTAACTCTGTCGTGTTGAGCCGACCCACCACCCTCCCTCTGTTCAGCCAACGCTGCCACGACATCCTCAAAGCCGGTTTGCTCCACCAGCTGATGGACCAGAACAACTGGCGGGCCTTCACCTTCGTCCTGACCCGATCTGCTTTCCAAGCTTTCCCCACCGAAGGCCGAGGCTCCGTGTCCCAACCTGTCCTCCAGTATTCCCTGAAGTCCTGCTTGGCCGTGCAGCACGAGCAGGAACCGGAGAATGGAGAGCCGTGGACGGATAGACGGGAATGTTTCCAGGTAGTTTTCTCCAAAGAGGTGCTGCGACTTCGGGCAGGTGATCACATTAAAGCCCAGGAGTGGGTGGAGATCCTGCGAGAGGCAGCGGCAGCGCACAGACCTGCACAGGAAGAAAGAGGAGAGTCGGGAGAAGGAGCTCCAAACCTCCAGGGGGTGCTGTTAAGATCGAAACCGTCTCGTGATCGGAGGCAGCGGGAAGCTCAAAGAGCAAAGAGGCAGTCGGTCACAACCAGTTTCCTCAGTATTCTCACCTGTTTGGCTGTTGAGAAGGGACTCACCGCTCAGAGCTTCAGATGTGCAGGTGAGTGGCCTTAACACACAAACAAGTCCTACACTAGGTTTAGTGTGTGTAAACTCAGTTGTAAACTACTGCTTTCCTTGGACACTACTTTGGTTTGTACTTCTTTTTAAAACCTGAATATAGAAAACACACAAGAGGCCTGCACACACCACCGTGGTTGTGTTTACACTGAATTAAGTGTCTCTTTACCTTCTCGTGTTCATATGTATTAGTTATGTTTGATGCATGAATTAATCAGATCGCACCTCTTTTTCATAAAACCTCATGACATCAAATCACCTTTAATTTGAATTCATCTGTCACTTTGATGCGTAAAAAATTAGTAAAAAATACAGGAAAATTAGTTTTTGTTTGAGACATTACATTTGGTATAAAACCAAAAATTGCTCCCTGTTTTTATGAGTATTTGAATAATTTATGTTTATCTTGTTAAACAGATACAGTATGTAATAGACGCTGTCTTTTTAAAGTGCATCTACCTTTTCCTGTCAGTGTTTGCTCAGGATTTAGTCTCCATCCTTTCTCATATCCAGGACCATTACAGCCTCTCTCCTCCTCCATTATTATTCCTCTTGGTCTCCAGACCGGGGCCCTTGGACAGCCCCATAAATGGCAGGCGGTGCTTTTACTCTCCCTGGGTGTGAAACATGGGCTTCCTCTCTCTCTCTCTCACTCAGGAGGGCTTTGAATAATCACCGCTCACCTCCCTTTTTATTTGTAACAACTGGCTTATTAATGCAAAGGCTGTTTGAAAGGCCAGCTGAAACAGGAACAAGGACAGAGGCCGTCTGGGGGCAACTGATGATAATTGGTAGGCTTAAAGCACCGGAGGAGAGGAAAAATGGATGAATGAATGAATGAATGAATGAGAGCAAATGAAAGCGGCCTGGGGATGCTGCAGTGGTCAGGCCTGATCACAGTTGTTTGATTGAAGGGTTTGTGGGTCGAGCTGGATGTGAGGGACAGCTGGATACGTCCATTTTCTATACAGAGCACACCTCTGCTCACTCAGTCCGTTTATTTCCCTCCTTTTCCTCTCTTTCTTTCTATTTTCCTTTCACCAGTTCATTCAGACTCGCAGCCTTTCCCTCTTTTTGTCTCCATTTCTCTCCCTCTGCCCCCATTTTATTTATTTGACTGTATCCCTTCTTAGTCTCCTGCAGTGTTACTTAGCAGATCTTGGAAAAAAAAAAAACTAAAAACTATTTTGCACCGTTTAAATCCAGCACCTTAAATCTGCATTTAAAATCATGGTAGGTAATAGTATCAGAAGTTTTACAGTTATAATTTCCATGTTTTCTTTCTGTTGTGATACTTTTTTAAAATTGAAATCTCACTCTCAATAACTTTGTAGTGTTAATGTGAATTTCCTTCTTTGTTGTTTCTCTACTTGCTGACCTCCTCTGGCTCTTGTATCTTGTAAAAAAGAAAACATTTCCTCCAGTAAAGTTGGAGCTAATACTGAAGATGCAGTGAAAAATTTAAA
This sequence comes from Polydactylus sextarius, assembly GCA_016801845.1. NCBI lineage: Eukaryota > Metazoa > Chordata > Actinopteri > Polynemidae > Polydactylus > Polydactylus sextarius. The sequence goes on along the minus strand of CM028912.1, from coordinate 4,234,426 downwards.
AAGCTCTATGACATCAACTTGAGCAACTTTTAAAGGCCATTTTCTGTATTTTCTTGAAGTTTATGCACTAAATATTCTTATCAAGTTATTTGTAAAAACACAGTTTATTACGTCATTGTACATTGATCTAAGCACTTAAACTATCAACTGATCAATCAAGTATTTATTTACTTGGTTCTTGTGTCTTTTTGTTTGTTGTTGTATCTAATTATTGCCATAATAATATGAATTATATGAGCAACTTCATATTTCAATACCACTAAATCTAAATAAACAAACTAAAGCGATAGTCTAGAGTAATTTGAACCTGGTGTTTATTTCACCATGAATACGAGTCAAACTCCCCCTCAACAGATATTTTACGTTGGTTGAAGTAATATCAAGTTTCACAACCAAATAGTTAACAATGAAAGTAAATGGGGCAGTCAGCCAAATGTATCTAAACTGTCATTTTTTAACCACTAATAAAGCTCAAAATATCACTTCACTTCAGCAGTAGCATGAATAGGGTCCCTACACATAAATTGAAGCACTGATAACTTAGTAAGTGAACTGAGAGTTTATTAAAAACACTGTTTTACAAGACTTACCCAATGTCTGGTTTTATAACAACTGGTGATGAAGGATGTTCCACATCAGCAGATTCATCATTTTCCTAAACAACAGGTTCATATGTCTGTGAAGAGCCTTAAACTTTTCACTCATCACTTTTAACTATTAGCTGATCAATCAAGTATTTATTTGTTGGTTTATTTGTGTCTATTTGTGTTGTTATGTCTAATTATTGCCATAATAGTTTGAATTATATCAGCAACTTCATATTTCAATACCACTAAATCTACTGCACTTCTGAGCTGAAAAGCAAAAAAAAAAAAAAAAACTACACATAATCATTGGAAACAGTACATTCATTAAACAGTGATCATGTAAAATTACTACTTTTTATTATCAGAATTTGATTCATTAAGTCCAATAACTTTTATAAAGTCTAGACGAACCCTCTGATTATATAAGTGTGAGGGAGTCGTGCTCTTATCAGCACCGAGCAGGCGACTGTCATCAGAACGAATCCGGCGCCAGGTCCCGATGCATTATCCACTTCTTAATAGATCCACAGTGGCCGGACGTCAGATCGATTCAACGCAGCCTCAGTTATGTGTCTTGGATTTCAGCATCTGAATTTGTTTTGAACTTGAACTTGAATTCAGCTCATGAATGTAAAACCAGGTAAATTTGGGTTCAAATAAAGTTGAAGTTGCACAACTTGAAAGAGAAAATCAGACCACATAAATTCAGAACGATGTTTTTTTTAGTTATTATATTATTCAGTGTAATTATTGAATTTACCAGTGATGGGATTGAGTTGTTGATTATGTCTGTTAATATAAGTGTCTTGTAAATGAATCTAGACATGAAGCGTTGGATGACGACGTCTGTTTTTGATGAATATTTGCAGGATTGAACTACTTTGTAAAGTTTGACAGTTTAGTTCTTAAACAAGAAAAAGAAAAAAAAGGGAAACATGTTCCCAAATAGAAAAGTGTGTGAGCTGCTGATCAGTTCATCAGAAACATGAACCACCTGATGTTAACGTGAGTTTATATCTGATTATTCGTATATGAAACCTCGAATCTAAACCAGATCTCTTGATGGTGGCGTCTTAAACGTGCGGCGTTCACTAGGCCACTTTAGTTTCAGCTCATTTCTCTTTGAACTTGTTTCAAGTCTGCCCTTTTTGCATATGCATGCTACGTCCATACATACATATCGAGTGATTGGTTATTTAACATCAAAATGTAAAATGTATTCAACTAATTACACATGGGAGTTGTTGCGTTTTTTTGATTCCTTTTGAAGGAAAAGGTTTCAGTTTGTTTGAAGACCGTGACTCTCCTCACTATACACACACACACACACACACACACACACACACACACACACATTGTGAGTGTGTCCTCAGGTTTGGTGACCCCTGTCGTTACACTGGAGCACATTCTCAGGCCCCCGACGGTCCATGTGAATCTGACGGGGTGAATGAAGAGGGAATCAGTAGATATGAGGGAATCGAGGAAGTAGGTGGTGAGTTCACATCAAAAGATAGAAGACAGTTTCTCTCTCTCTCTCTCTGTGACACACACACACACACACACACACACACACGCACTGTCTTACTCATAGGACTCTCTATTTGTGCACATTTTCATTTGAGTGTTTGGTCGGTGTGAATGAGACACATCAAAGCTCAGTCCTCGCTCGTCTTTTCAGTTTTAATTCACACACGTGTACATAACTCACACACACACACACACACACACACACACACACACACACACACACCAGTGTCCCCTCAGAGGTGTGGTGGTTTGAACCAGCGTCGGGCAGATGAAAGCATGAGCCCCTTTTTGCCCCGATGCCATCCCTCGCTCTCTCTCTCTTTCTCTTTATCTCTCTCTCTATGTCTCTCTCCCTCTCTCTCTCCACCTCACACTCACCCCGGGGGAGGTCAAAGTGACCCTCTCTCACTACAGAGAGCCGCAGTACAATCGGTGGACCTTTGAGCTGCGTTTGAATTCCCATTCATCTTTCCCTCCGTCCTCCTTTCTCTTCTTCGTCCCAGAAAGACCCATAAAAGATCAGAGCCGAGTGGAGAACGCAGTTGTTACTCGCTGATAATGAAAGAACAAGTTGGAAAGCAGAAAGTGTTAATTGTTACTGTGAAAATCTTTGAAAACAACAACAAAAAAAAGCTACGATTATAATAAAAAACAAGTAATTTCTCATCATCAGTTTCCAGATTTTGGGTGTGAAGTTTGTAGAGCCAATATCACGTGTAACTGTGAGTGATACTCATATGTTTTGTATTGTGTAATAACACATTAATTTAGATTAAATTAGACTTTATTAATTTGGTAATTCAACTGTTACTGCAGCAGAAACAGCAGAACATAAATGCAAACAAAACATATGTTGGAGAAACTACTGTAAAAACATGTTACATACAATGCACTTTATTTTACATTATATTGTGATGTAGTTTAACTGTTGATTAATCTATTGATTATATCTTGTGTTTCTTTTTTGTCCAAATTAATTAAAATGTCAACATTTTCTGACAGATGAAGGTGGATTCAGTTTAAACAGAATTTCAGAATTGTTGTTAATCAATTCATCTTAACGTGATTAAACAATACTAAATTATCTTTTATTCATTCATTTTGTGTGTGTTTTTTTTTTTTTTTAACACTCGAACATGTTCCAGTCACAAAGTCACAGTCGTTACTTCTCGTGTTGTAAAAGCAACAATGGCTGGTGCTCTTGGCAGGATCGGTAAATAAACATCTGTTGAAGCTAACTTTGGCTACGTAGCAATAACAAAACATATAAAAATAGGTTCTTTTCAAACACATCCCACTTCCAGGCATTGAGAGTTACAACGGCTACTGGCTTTTGTAGCAGGAAACTGTAAAACACCAGATGGTTGTTGCTGAAAATTATTTTTTATTTGTTTCCTTTTGTAAACATTAACACTGGTTCAACATCGGCATCGGTTATGAAACACCTCCTTTTGTGACCGAAACTCACCGACGCTGTGAGCTCTAAACTTTTTTCTCTTTTTGTACATTAACAAGGATAAAACCTCTCATATAAAACATACATCGTTTCGTCGTGTTGTAGCTGCCGTCTATAATGTTTCCTCGGATAGCGAACACAACAGTGTGATGTAGAAAAGCTGCAATCAATCCTGTTTTAATCTGATAGAAACAACTGCTGACTAACTCGTCCCATTAAAGTTGCCAGGCCCTTTCAGAGGCATTTCCTCCTCGTTGACCATAAAAATCTGAGAAACTGTTTTCAGTAAAAGACCAAGAAGAATGAAACATACAAATGTTTGACAAGTAAAATATAAATAAAGGTTCATATTATAGAACAAAATGTAATATTGAAGGTATTCTGTTAGACTCAAGTCAACGTACACACTTCAAAAAGCCTCTTAAAGCTGAGAGAATAAACAAACTTAACATCCATATAGTCGTCTATAAATGTAGTTCAATATCAGCCCCCCCACCCTCCATGTTTCACTGTTGGCTCTGTTTTCTCTCTGTGGTCGTCCTGACCAAACATGCTGGACTTTGTCAGATCCAAACAAATTTATTTTGGTTTCATCTGACCAAAGAATGTGCTGCCAATATTCATCACTCTTCTTTTCATTTCACTGGCAAAGTTAAATCTTTTTGAGTAATAGTTTTTTTTATTTTATTTTTTTTTATTTGGATGCAGTTTGATGTAATCTCCTTCACGCTTCTTCACATCTGATCAGTCGTTGAAATGTCAGTTTCCTCAGTTCAATATTTGCTAAACCAGCAGCAGTTGGTTTTCAGTGTGAGGTTGAGTAAAGAGGGAAATGAGTGTGGCGTCTTTCATTATTGTTTTTACGTCTTTTCCTGTATCTCCTAACCTCTGTTTTAACTGTGTTTTGGCTCGGTTCAGTAACCCGTTGATGATCCTCTGCAACATTTTTTATGAAGTCTTAAAATATAATTTGTTACTGGCTCAGGCAGCTACTTCATTTATGGTTTAACGCACAACTTCGGAAGCTGTGGTGTGAGTTTGGTCTTCGCTGGAAATCACAGCTGTGATCAGATTAGTTGCGGCGGTCGCTGGTGTGTCGACTCCTGAGGTTACACTGATGTCCGTGTCCTAATTCTGGTTACATCCGGTCAAACGTTTAGATTCAGAGGCAACACACAGGTAAAAGTGTCTGCACACGTCTATAGTATGACGTAGGAAGCTGAAAGGTGTCATGCACACATTATTAAAGTTATTAAAGATTGTTTTCATGAACATAGTGTAATGATGAGCTCAGTTACTTTACAACTATTCAGTTATTTAGTTTCTTTGTGGAATAAATAAGAATAAAACATAATAACATCACTGAAAAGTAAAGAAAAAATGGTGTCGGTATCAGTTATTGGCCCAAATCAACTGTCTTTACAACAAGTATAATGTTTTTTATTAGTTTAGTTGAAACATAAACTTTTAACTGAGACAATAGTCAAGTTAGTTAGTTGTTAGTTATTGTCTCTAATGTTTTGTTTGTTTACAAAGTTCTGACCCTGTAACTAGTTGATATTAGATCAACATCATTATTACTGTTACTGTATTTTTCGGACTATAAAGTGCAAACCCTTTTAATTTTTTCAAAAATCGACAGTGCACCTGATGTATTAATTCTGGTTGTGCTTACTGACCTCGAACTGATTTTATGTGGTACACGGTTAAGTAGCTCATCTCATTGGTACAGATTTGTCCTTTTTTAATCTACGATTACTTTTATTATCATTTTATAAAGGTTTTTCAGGAGTTTCTCTGAATGCTGCATTATTTACCCAGTATGTGTCTTTGTACGAAGTGTTGGAACCTATTTGAGATATCAGACGTTTGTATATTTACATATATGAAGAATATCATATGATTAAGCGATTATCAGAATGATTTTACCGTCCAATATCAACATCATCCTCAAATATTCCACATCAGATGAGCCTTACTTTTATAAACACCTGTTAAACTTAGGCAGTGCATTAAAAACCAGCACCACTTCAACCTCAGGGATAAAAATATTTCTTTTTAAAACCTTTATTAGTGATAATATAAATAAAGTAAAAGTTCCAAACCACCTAATTCAATTTCTACTATAAACTTTATTCTTTATACGTATGTTTGAGGTCCTGCTGTGTGTCTCGGTTTCTCTCTGCTCGTTGGTGAGAATTCCCACAGCGCCGTCTGTAATTTTGCTGCTTGTTGAGGTTTTGGTCAGAATCAGGTCAGCGTCAGATTTATACACTTGGTGTCATTTCTTCATCTATATATCATCTGCTCAAACTTTACCACTTGTGTTTCTGTGCAGAGCACATTATAGAGTCCTTCAGATGTGGTAGCAGTACTTCTGCCTCCGTGTGTGTGTGTGTGTGTGGGTGTGTTCGCTTCTCGTCGTCATGATATAGAATTTGAGGTTAAGGTTAAACGTTGTTATTTAGTTTGCGAGCGATTTCAGGCTTCGTACATATGTGTCTTTGTTCCTCTGCTCCCGGCAGCAGGCAGAGTAGATTTCGAAGCCACAGTTTGGCCTGAAATCCTGCCCGGTGGTCAGCTGTTTCCTCGAAGTGACATAGTATTTCTCTGCCTGTTGACCATCCCCTCTGCCTGCTGGCTCCCAATCAGTGGTCTGTGGTTTGTTGAAAAAGCATCCACCCCAACAACGGCATGAGCTCACTGCTGTAATTAGCCTCTACCTAGATCTGAGTTACACATATGTATTCCATCATGGTTACTTCAAGAAGATAAGACTTTTGTTGTTTGTCATTTTTTTTCCCCATCTTATCCACAAGAAATAGTTTCAACCAAAGAGAAAACAGATGTCCATTGTTCAAACTTTAGAAAGTGGTGAAAATAGATGCTGATAATTTATAGATTACAGCCACGTTTGGCACAAACGTCCTAAACAGAGAAAATGACAATCAGGAAATGTGAGCATCCAGACCACATCTGGACGTGGTCTGACATTGTGACTGGATGTCTCACTGGTGTAGATGCTGTTTATACGGTTTAACCCACATTCTTATGAACATTTAAGTTAAAAGCCCAAGTTGCTCATCAAAAAGCCCCTGACATGGAAGTCTGTTCTTGGTAAAAGTAAAATAAGCGGAGCTCAGACGGGAGCTCATTCTCAAGGAGCCAATATGATGCTCAGGATGAGGTTCATATGACTGATAGGAGAGTTACAGATTTAACACCAGAGCTGGCAACCTCCTGCACTCTTAAGTAATCTCAGTCTCTGGAGAAACTGCTGAGAAAGAGGCTTGAGATTTTCATCTGTCTCTCACAACCAGTGATGCATAAAGTACCTGAAAGTCCCAGTAGAAGTAGAGACACTAGAGTAGAAGTACAGACACTAGAGTAGAAGTACAGACACTAGAGTAGAAGTACAGACACTAGAGTAGAAGTACAGACACTAGAGTAGAAGTACACACTAGAGTAGAAGTACAGTTCAAGTCTTTGCTATTCAAGTCAGAGACCAGAATGATTCTCAAATAAAAGTCTTAAAGTATCTAGTATTTACTGTACTTAAGTATGACAAATAATCTATAATTAAATGTACTTAAGTGTAGAAAGTAAAAGTACAAGTACAAGTGTTAATAAAAACAGAAGAATATTATGAAGTTTATCCAGCACTTTAAAACATGGAGCTACAACAATCTTCATAGACAATGTCTTGAGTCTGAACTAAAGTACTAAAGTTGTTCTTGTTCACTAAATGTCTGGTTCATATTGGTATTTTTTCTCCATCCATCCATAAGTTAGGAAATGTAGTGAAGTAAAAGTGAAAACCTGTACAATCTGCATCATATTTAACAAAATTAAAAGACAAAACAACTAAAATAAGATATAAATTATAATAAAAGTTCAATATTTTAACTAGTGTGTGTGTACAATGTTTAAAACGTTTAAGGATTTTTCTCTTTTAAGTTGAAATAATTATCATCTCTAACCATTATTCAGTCTCTGTTTGGCTGCAACAAACAGTTTTATTTTATTTTCCTTGAGCAGATAAATCAGGAATCCAGCTCGGTGCTGATTAGTCTCATTCATACGTCAGATTTTCGTCTGTGATAGAGAAGTAGCCGGACTAACTTCTGTTTATTGTCTGCCTTTATCTGCCCTCGTTTGATCTCGCTCTTCTTCTCTTTCATTCACTTCTTTTTCTTCTTCTGATCTGTTGATAGTCTCTTTAGATAGTCATTCTGTCCTATGTTTTTTTTTTTTTTTAATTTCTCTTTTTTTTCCAGTCTGCGACGTCTTTTCCTTATGTTGAAGCACCAACGACAAACAGGCTGATGCACGTCCTTCTCTATATTTTCTGTTTTTGAAAAAAAAAAAAAAAAAAAAAAGATAAAAATCTCAGGTGTCTTTTCTTCTCCACCTCCCTTCACTGTTCCCTCCAGGCCCCACGTCCGTCCCAGATTGTGTGGATAAGGGACACCTGTCAGTGTTGTGGCATTCAACTGGTTGTGTGTGTGTGTGTGAAAGATCATAGAGCAGGTCCAGGTGTTTGGGTGAAGAATGAGCTTTAAAGAGTCTGGCAGACAAAGCAGACAGTGGGGAAGAAGTCAAGCTGAATAGAGCAGAAGATCTGATGGTCTTTTAGTTCTGCAAAAACACTTTGGTCTTAAAATCTGCTGTTGTGACTAGTAGAAGAACCAAGAGTCTGTTATCTAATTTGAAATAATCCCACTTCAAATGAATCTTACTCGGTAAATTCACTGTGTATTGATGACATGAGAGGAAAAAATACAGAACAAACTTCTGCTCCTGCAAAATAAATGACTTTTATTTTATAAACGACGCATCACGATGAAACTGCTCATCGTGGCCGAACATCATCACTTCATGAACACACAAATGAGACATAAAGATGGATCATTTACTGTAACTAAAGGGTTTTTAAACCACACGTGTGCCGTGCGCCAAGACTGTTTAAAAACCTAAATATAGTATGAGTTTGGTGTAGGTCAGTAAAAACTGTTCCTGAAGGCAACACTGAGGGTGAAAATACCAGCTGTCAGGAGCGAGACAAGAGGAAACATTTATTTAAATGTGGTGATTATATGACTCACGGTCTTTTCACAGTGTTTCTCTTGTCTGTCAGTTTGGGTTTTTGTCTAACAAATTAAAAAAAAAAAAAAAAAAGGATTATGAGATTACTGTTTACCTGAACTCTTACCTGCGCATGAATGAATGAGTAAATGTTGGTTTTGGAAAGTTGCAGAAAATTCCTGTGTCAAAAAATTGTCAGACGCCTGTTTTAATAACTCGATAATAATTTGACATCGTCTCCAATAAATCAGAATATAACTGATGTTTTGGCTCTGAGTTGTGTTTGTAGGATCATGTCAGGTGACGCACAACCTGCCTGTGAGGTAAAACTCAGGACAACGATCCAAAACTTTTTTTTTTTTTTGTGTACATGTAAGGAAAAAAAAGTAATTTTGTCTGTAACCTGAGTGTAGATTTAGAGAAAACTGTTGTAACTTTATTGTATCGAGCTAAAAAAGCTAAATAGATAAATAAAAACATAAACACCTAAACATATTATTAGTTAACATTTCTCTAATTGATGCGATTAAATGGGTGTTTTTTTTTTGGGTCACGATGCCTCATGTCGCCTGATTGAGGTCAAAGTTTTCTTTTAAAACGAGACTATCTTGTTTATTATCCACAGGGTTATCCAGCTGGATTAGTGTGGTATTTAGTGAGGGGCAATAAACTGACACATATTAACAACAAAGTTATTTGTTTAACCTTTGTTTTCTCCTGATCTTGACTCTTCCTCTGTCTGCTGCAGACGACTGTTTGAAAGTTGTGCAACACTTTTAGACCAATTAGTCACTTTGGTCTCATAAATGGAGACGAAAAGCTTCATGTATGGATCCAACAACAAATAAAACCAAAAGAGATCATTTGCACTTGTTCATTATTGAAATTGAAGATTGTTGCTTCAGTTTTTGACACCTTCTAAATAGATTTGATGGTTTAATTGGTTTCCACATTTAAAGAAGCGTTTATTCGCCATAAAGCATCATCTACTACTTTAACTGTGTTATTAGCATTTAATCAAACACACTCATGCTCTAACCCACTGATCTTCCCCCCTCAGGTTGTCAGCGTCCAGTCGGTCTGTCCAGGGGAAAGGCGAAGGTCTGTTACTACAGCGGCTGGTATTACTGTCAGAACTGCCATCAGGACAACTCCTTCCTCATCCCAGCTCGACTGCTGCACAACTGGGACACCAGCAAGCACAAGGTAGGAAAGTTATTCAGAGGAACTGTTTAACATTAAAGAGCAGCTGTTTTATTCAGTGCCTCATAACACGTGGTCCTCAATTTCTAGTGCATCTGAACGATTAGTGACTTTACAGAGAGTTTCATTTTCTTCAAATCAAATTTGTCATTAAAGTGATAGTTCAGAGTAATTTTAACCCAGAGTTTATTTCACCATGAATACAAGTCAAACACCACTTCAAGAGATATTTTACGTTGGTTGAAGTAATATCGAGTTTGATCGTCTTTTGTTTTCACAACCAAATAGTTAACAATGAAAGTAAATGGGGCAGTCAGCCAAACGTATCTAAATTGTCATTTTTTAACCACTAATAAAGCTCAAAATATCACTTCACTTCAGCAGTAGCATGAATAGGGTCCCTACACATAAACTGAAGTACTGATAACTTAGTAAGTGAACTGAGAGTTTATTTAAAACACTGTTTTACAAGACTTACCCAACGTCTTGTTTTCATAACAACTGGTGATGAAGGATGTTCCACATCAGCAGATTCATCATTTTCCTAAACAACAGGTTGATGTGTCTGTAAAGAGCCTTAAACTTTTCACTCATCACTTTTAACTATTAGCTGATCAATCAAGTATTTATTTGTTGGTTTATTTGTGTCTATTTGTGTGTTGCTATGTCTAATTATTGCCATAATAGTTTGAATTATATCAGCAACTTCATATTTCAATACCAGTAAATCTACTGCACTTCTGAGCTGAAAAGCAAAAAAATCAAATCGAATTCAAAGTTATCAAATGTGGAAAAAGTTGGTTATATGATTGCGAAGTGATGAAGATTGATTCAAAAACATTGTCAAGCAACACAAGTTCAAGTTCAAGTTGGAAGATTTCATTTGTCACAAACACTATAAAACTGTGCAAACATCAGTATGAGACAACAACATCAAAACATAAATATGTTTCAAATAAGAAAAGTACAAGATATAACATAATAAATACTCTATATAAAGAGAAGCCTGTAAAATGAATAAATAGTGTAGTATGAGGAAACAATAACGGCAGCAGCAAACAACATAGCAACAGCATAGCATTGTTTTAATTTAAGATTATTTTTTTAGCTGAATTTTATTTCAGTGCAGATCGCTGCAGATGAGGATAAATAGTTTGACATTTTGGAAAATGTAGGTATTGACTTTCTGATGTTTTAATGATCATCAACTAAATATGAAGCTACAGCTAAAAGATGTTAGCATAGCTTAGCACAAAGATGGAGGTGAAACAACATGTATGTGTCCAAACCACCTCTGATCAACAGTTTATATGTGTCATGGTTCACTGATGTTGATGGAGACTCTGACCGTTTCCTCCAGGTGTCGAAACAGGCCAAAGAATTCCTGGAGTTTGTGTACGAGGAGCCTCTTCTCGACGTCCAGCAGCTCAACCCTTGTCTGTACGAACACTGTGAGCCTCTGAGCACCGTGCTGCGTCTCCGTCAGCAGCTCCAGTCGCTGAGAGCCTACCTGTTCAGCTGCCGAGCAACAGTCGCTGAAGACCTGCGACGAAGGTGAGTCGACCGTGAGGTCGGTTGTGGAGAGGGTCGATGTATTTCTGCATCGTGACTGGTTGTGTCTCATGTTTTACAAGAAGATTAAAGTATTTTTAGGAGGAAACAAATTTGAGCAACGTTAAGACTTTCACGTGAGCTATGAAGGAATAAATGATCAGAAAATATGGTTTAAATTCAAATATGATCAGTAAACTTAATAAACTTGTGTTATAATAGAGTCTAAATAAGGTTCATGTGTGTGTGTTACTCCTTAAATGGAAGAAATATGATCAAATCAGACTAAAAAGTAACCTCATGTTTTGAATAATGAGTCTTCGTTCCTGTTTGCTGCCAAATTTAAAGGGTCAGTTCGACTAAATCACATGAAAAATACATACACGTATACACAATAATTCTGGACGTATATGAAATAAGTTATTTGTTATTCACAGGTGACATCAGTTGTTATTTTTATGTTTAACATTAACAGGCTGCGTCATCAGTCACGCTGACGGATGAAGTTAAATATTTGCTATATTTCTCTGTTGATGAGAAGACACTTGATTATACAGACTGTTAACATCTCGTCGTATGATCTGTGTGTGTGTGTGTGTGTGTGTGTGTGTGTGTGTGTGTGTGTGTGTGTGTGTGTGTGTGTGTGTGTGTGTGTCTCTGCATCGCCATAACTTTTATCTGCGTGCATTCCTGCACACGTGAAAGATGTGTGCGATGTGTGTCGGGGCCGGTGACTGTTTATCTGAGCGGAGTCTCACGCTGAAAGCCTTGTCTGTGAACTGATGGATGCTCTTTGCTCCTGGTCCAGGTCACTAATACACTCTGATCTGATGGAGGAATCATCCACCTCAGCAAACACACTTAGATCTAATTAATAGATGATCTCTACACTTCCTAGTGACAACATTCAACCATAAACATTTTTTTCTTTGCTATAAACTGCTCTAAAGAGCTAATTTTCATATGAAACTTTTGGATAATAGCAACACAAAGTATGTAAGTGGCATCAAATACATAAAAAAATCCCAAACCTATCACGATTTGATGTTTTTATTTTGCAAATTAAGAAATTATGTCGCTAATTTGACAATTTGGACACAACTGCAGATGTTTGATGCTATTTATGTTAATATCAGCTGAACCAAATGAAAAAAAATATATTTTAATAAATGTTATTTAAGGCAAAAATAATTCAAAGCGAGTTGTTAAGACTTGTGTACTTCATATCATGTTTTAATATCTGGAAAATCCCCCAACATCAGATTAACACGTACAAATATCAACACAAGTTGCTTCAGCAGTAAAGTATGACAGTCTTCATGAACAGTTTTAATGTCTCACTATAAAAATGTTTTTTTTTTCTTTCCCCAGACTTGGCTAGTAGCTTCAAACCAACACTATTGATATTTGTGTCAACCTTTAAAGAAAGAAAAAAACGCCGTACTGTATTAATAGTCGTCCCCTGTTGCAGAGCAGAGCAGCATCGTGGCATTCAGTGTTTACTTCTGTCCCATTAGCTAGTGCCGGCTAGTGCCCCGCCACTTCCAAACAATGCAGGATTGATGAGGGCCGTGGCGCTAAAACCTTCCCCTGGTCATCAGTCTACCTCCGGATGGGTGGGGTGGTGGTGGTGGTGGTGGTGGTGGTGGTGGTGGTGGTGGGGATCTGAAAAGAGTTGTCTGTTGCACACAGACAGAAACACAACCACATGAGGCACTAAACACAGCGAGTTAGAGAAAACTGTGCTTATGGTCGTGAACAGATGTTCAGGTTTCACATCTTTGATAACAAGTTTGACAGAAACTCAGAGGCACAGAATTTATCTCAGTGAATATAAAGTTATTCAGTTTGATCTGATATCATGACTGAAGCTTTGTTTCAATGTATCATGGAGGGAAACATTTTTAAAAGGTGTAAATACAATTTTGTGGACACATCTAAACAATGTTCAACATTCAAACATGGTACAAAATGTTTCTACAGTGATAACTCTGGCAGATTTATGACTCCATATCTGGTGCAGTTTTTGAAACAATTTCTTGGTTGTAGACAGAAGCAGCTCTATGATTAATTTAACAAGTAGCTGTAGCTTTTGTCAACTTAAACGATTTTAGGATTTTATCAGCTCAGGTTATCTAGATGATAAAGTAATGTCTGCTTTGTTTTAGTCCTTATACATACATGATATCATTGAGGTCTTTGATTCAACGATATTGTGGCTGCAGGATTTACATTTTTGGGTTATCCACCTTCCTGTTCAATATCTCAACAATGTTTTGACAGAAACTTCCCAAATTTGGCATAAATGTTGACCTGGACTAATCGATAAACTGTTTAGATTTTGGTGTGTAAACATCAAAGGTCAGTGTCACCGTGGCTTCACAAAAAAATCTGTTAAACTACAAATTTGGCTCAAAACATTCAAAGTTGAACTGTAGAGATGTTAGTGGTTAAACTTAAAGATGTTATTACTTATTTATTGTAATGAACTTCTCTCTGAGTGGAACAGAAACATTAACTCTCACAGGTTTTGAAGGATGATCTGTTATAATGAAGATTTTATAACCGATATTTATCACATTTCATTTCAACATTTTTATGGCGTAGCATTGAAAATATGTAAGATTCATGTTGGCTGTCGTGACATCTTAGGAGCAACTTATAGGTGGAAGTTGGAGTCAAGGATGAATAGATTTAGATTTAGTAGTTAAAGGTCAAATCTCATAAAACATGTCATGTTTTTGGTTTTTGGAGGACATACTGTATCATGTATTTTAGAGTATTTGTGTCTGTATTTGGTTTAAGATGATAATTAATGTCATTACTAGATAGATTCTTGGTAAATAATTGCAGTTGTTGGTGTCTGAGTGTGTGTTGTAGAGTAGTAAATGGTGGAGGTGGTGTTTGAACATCCTGTTGCTTCCTGGTGTGTCTCAGATTACGTTGTAGTAGAAGTAAAAGTGTTAAAACAAAAGGAAACTGTAGGAAGTAGCGGCCACTAGTAGTGATATTAATCTTGGTTAAAGTGGTTCCAAAAGTCATATTATATCATTTAAATTATTAATTTATTGTGGTTCAGAGTCCAAACCTTTTACAAATCCACCACAAGTCATTAAACCATTTTATTAAAAAGTTTTATTGACACTCTTGTGACACTGTGTAAACACAGATTGACGGTTTTCAACCTGATAAGATTAATTGCAGAGATATCGTCTCCGTTTGCGTTAGATTGTAATTTTGTTAAGTTAAACCCTCCTTCGACAAACAATCGTAATCTGTGGCTGATCCCAATGAAAGCTGCATCTTCTGGAAACGAAGATCATTAAATAAAACACGGAGTTATGTTACGAACACGCGTTACACAAACACTGTCAGCTGTCGACATGAGTGTGAGTTTGCAGACATACATGTAACTGTTTGTAATGTAATCCTGAAATGTGTAGGTTCTTAAGTGTTTTTATCAAGATCAGCACACACTCAGGGTGTGTTCAGCTGCACACTGACCACACAGTCACCAAGGAGTCTGTGTGTGTGTGTGTGTGTGTGTGTGTGTTTGATTATTGTACCCAAGTGTGTGTGTGTGTGTGTGTTTTTGTCTCATGAATGCTGATGTTGTAACCCTTGGTAACGTGCCAAACAGAGAAGTTTTATCAGTGGAGCCTATCACCACGAGGTGTCTGGATCACACACACGTAACACACATGAACACACACACATACTTGTGCTTGGGTGACACTCATCGCAGCTTAGACGGGATTTAACATGGTGCCATCCATCTTTAGTGGTCTGAGAGGAGGCGACACACACACACACACACACACACACACTCTCTCCTGCACCTAACTTCAGACAATAGAAAGCTGCTGACTCTAGATTAACAGTATTAGTTTGTGCAGCAGTTTGGACTCAAAGGCTGCAGGTTAAACATTAAATCAGAGTAAAGCTCAAGTTTAACTTGTGTGTGATGGTTGTTCCATATTTACATGTTTTGCAAGACTGAGTCTGTTATTTAAAAACTGACCTTTGCTGGATATTTGAAGCTAATTCCAGTTTTTATTTATTTTTAAGCTTCTTCTGGAAATGTGAGAAACCTGGGGCCATTGTTTTGTGATGTTAATCATTTTAAATGATTGAACTGAACTGAATCTGCAAATATTTTTGTTGCTAGTTGATCAAAACAATGAACCACAGTTTTTCTTTATTCACTTTATCATCTAAACTTTTTGTTTTGTTTCCAAAGACACATTTTCTGCCTGAAATGGACAATAAAGTTTATTATTTTCTGTTTTTCATTATTTATTGAACATTGTTGCACTGAAAGTGTTGAAGTTTAGTTGCATCCCTTAATATTACATTTAGACAATAAGATCCTTTATGTTCATTGTTGGATTTAAAAATCTATTTTAAATGTGGGTTTGTTGCATCTCATCAAATGTTATTGTTTTTTTGTTTGCAGGATCTTCCCCAGGGAATACCTGCTGCAACACATTCACCTCTACTCCATGGCCGACCTGCAGCAGGTACACACACCAGTGATGTATTTCTCCAGACCGGTCTTGGTCTCGAGACCAGTTTTTTTGTGGTCTCTGTTTTGTCACTGACTCATCTCTATTTGGTCTCGGTCTTGTTTTGGTCTTGGACAAATCGGTCTCGATGGTGTTCGTGTGAAAATCGAGCAAGTTGCTCATGCGCATCATCACAGAACAGTATCGTCAGTTATTACTCTCTTTTCTTCAAATGCAACCAGTCAGATAAATCCATTTCAAAAACATGTTGCATTGTTTACATTTTCGGACACATTCATCATTGTGTTGACGGTGATACATGGTTACATTAACCCCTTAAGTGAATCGCATATGGAACATGAATGGATTAAATGCAGAGGTTTCGTTGTGCACATGCTGTGCTATGTGCTCAATGACGTATTAGTAATCCCTTTCACTTAAGTCATTTTCAGTGATGTTGATATTGAAGTGTAAATCCTACAGTGGGACATATCATTTTCAGTTTATCTTTTAAAAGATACAACATGAGTTATAGTGTAGTTATAATTTATTTAAATAACTAAATGAGGTGTTTTTCATTTATTAGGAAGCATCGTCTTGGAGGTGGAAGTCAAACTGGAGACTCGTTCTCTTCAAGGGATCATTAAGTTACATTCATAGTTTACCTCAGGCCTCTGTCCCTTGTATAAGAGACTTAATATGAAATTCTTCCTGGTACATCCCGTCTCTTATCCTTGATGAGTTCTGATAAAACTGTCTGAGAATATTGTTTCCATCAGGCCCAGAGGGAGTGTTACACTTATGAAATATAGATTATATGAGTAATCATGTCATGTCAGTTCTAACCCTGGTCTGTTTTAGGTCTTGGTCTTGGACCTGGTCTCACCTTAGTGTGTCTGGTCTTGGTCTCTGTCTCAGTCTTGATACTCTCTGGTCTCTGCAGTGTCTTGGTCTCGGTTGTGGTCTTGACTACAACACTGACACACAGTCACACACTGAAACTGGTGCGACCGACCTGGTTCTGAAAAAAAACTTTTAATATTAAAAGTTTAATTTAGAATAAAGGCTCCATTTAGGATCATATCTGTGTTGTAAACTCTGTGTAGTTTATTTACAGTGTTACCGTCAGATGTCAGGATGGATGTTTTCTTCGTTGGTCAAACATTTACAGTCTTTTTTATACTGAGATCAACAACATTATGAAGCTTTTTTAGATTCTAACATCTCACACACATCAACACTGACTAATTTAACTTCTAGCTTGTGGTGTTTTACCGTCATACGACACCGTTGGCGTCTAAAAACTATTAAAATGTCATCAGTGAGTCACATTACTGCTCGGTGACAATTACAAACACATTGTGCTTCGTAATTATGACTCGTTGCACATTCACTGTCCTGAAGCATCAGATGTTTATTAATCTGCTGCTGCTGAACATAGTCCCCAACAACCAAGCACTAATTTCCTTCTGTTTATTGAGTAACTAAGGTGCACAGCTGTTAAAGGAAATTACTGACCTTTTAAAAAATTAAAATATTCCTAAAAGATTTAGAGAGCGAAGACCTGCAGACGGAAGAATTTAAAACAGGTTAAAACACTGTTGGTTTGTCTTATTGTAGGTTTTGTTAACAAAATAGAAAAATATAACAAAGTGTTTGACCTCTCCTTTGTTTTGTTTTGTTTTTTTTTTTTTTTTTTGTTTCATGTCAACAGAGATAAGAGCAGGTAATACCCTCTAATAGCTCCGTTTAAAACAGGGTTTAGCTCTTTCAAGTGTCCTGATCCAGGAAAACAATGGTCTCAGTGGAAAGAATCTGTATCTGGCGTCATCTTCACCTTTATCGGTGGCCTCATTGTGTTTTATCACACGTTAAATCAACAGATTTGTTTGTCTTCTCGTACACGAGTTAAACTGTAAATCTGAGGTTCAATCTGAAACAAGATTTAAGACGTTTTAATGTGTTCAGCTTCAGACAGAAGAGCAAAGATGTTTTTTTAAAAAAAGGAAACACACCCTGGCCTTTCTGTGGTTCAGTATCTAGTTGTTGAACTGAGTTGTGGAGGGTGGGGGGGGTGAGGAGGAGGATGGGGGGGTCACAGGAAAGCGACCACAAATGACTGAAAAGTTCCTTTGTTTGTCATTATGTTCATTATGTTGTAGCCCCTTTTTTTTCTTTCACCCCCTCTCCTCCTCCTCCTCCTCTTCCTCCTCTTCTCTGACTCAGAGCTCAACCACAGACTCTCACGGTGAAAGAGATTGGACCCCCCCGCGACCTCAACCCCCACCCCCACCCCCCACCTCCCATCATCCCTCTCTCCCTCCCTTCCTCCTCCTCCCCCTCTCCCACACTCTGCGTCTCTCTGCTTCACTAATTGGTCACATTCAGAATCAACAGGCAGAAAAACAAAGCGTGACATCCCTCCATTTTTCCCAACATCCCCTTGGCCTCACACACACACACACACACACACACAAACACTCACTCAGCACACGTGTTTTATGTGTGTGTATATGTGTGTGTATGTGTACATCACTCTCCCTCTCCCTGTTAAGCTCCATGATTCAACTCATAAACCTCAAACTGGCGAGTTAGTATTAATTTTAACAATAGGTGTCTTTAGTAGAGTCTGAACAGCCCCCCCCTCTCTCTTCACTCTCCGTTTCTTCCCCCTCTAACTCCCCCCTACCTCCCCCTCCTCCCCTCTTGCAGATTCTCAAGCACACTACCTCTTAATTGGTTTTCCATATTAACAAGCTTGTTTCTTTTGATTCACCTCCTGAATAAAACGACGCTCTTAATCAACATGGCTTTTTTTGTTGCAACCTAGAGGTCAGTGAAGGCTAAACTCCCCTGGCTAAACCCCTGGACAACACTAGTCTATTCACCTCTCCACAAATAGCCTCCACCCATACCCCCCACCCTCCCCATTAGGAACCGGTTCATTTTGGAGAAACCATATGTGTTTGTTTAAGGACACTCTGCCCTTTTCCTCCACTGGTTTTTAAGGATTGTTTGTAGATTTTTGTACAAGTAGGTGTAGAAAGTAGGTGTGTGTGTGTGTGTGTGTGTGTGTGTGTGTGTGTGTGTGTGTGTGTGTGTGTGTGTGTGTGTGTGTGTCTGTGTCTGTGTCGTGCTGCAGTCTTCCCACAGTGATACCCTGGCATTCCCTCTATGCCAGGCATGCCTCTCCACTCACACTTGTCCAGACACATGGAGGCCTCTTAAGTAAATGTTAAATGTTCTCAGAAAGATTTCAGATTTCTCCACATGGCTTCTAGTTTTAGTTTAGTGCCTCTCGATATGGCCAGATATCAAAAAGTAATAGGAATTTAAAAAGATAAAACAACCTGTCAGGGTCTTAACTTTACTTCCTGCAGAGCAAATGTTACATTTATTAAAAAATGATGTTACTAAAGTTGATGGTTTTGTCTTTTTTTTTTTTTTTATCTTTTATAAGTCTCTTATTAGCTTCAAATACAAATAAACTGTACTGAAAAAGTTATTTAAACAATGTGTTGCAGAACAAAAGTAACTTTTCCATCTATGTTTTTATTTGTATATTACAGTGAATTAAATATTCAACACCCTTATTTGCATATTTATAATCAGGGACCAAGATTCCAATCATAACTTTATAGTTTTGGTTCTTAAAATGATTTAAACTTGTTCTGGGTCAATATCATGGCAGCTTTTAAAGATACAGTATTTACTGCTCAATACTGTTCAATGTTTTAAGCTGCTGAAGTGACGATACTTCGGATTAATGTCCCAAAAGTTGCAGCAACTCTCAGTGTCTTCTGTCTCTTCATGTCCTTCTTGTTTTTGAAGATGGTTCTTCATGATCCTGGCTGAACGTTTAAGTCATTTGAATATTTTTAATGTGGCACTTGTGAGAAATGTGAGTGTAATCACAAATGTGTGAGCTCCAGTTTTCCTCTGGACTCGATGTTTCTGGTTCTCTGACGGATCCAGCTGCATCTTTTCTGCACCTTCGTGGCTGAATTGTGTTGAAGAAAATGCACAAAATACACAACATCCAACAAGTCTGGAAACATTTTCTCTTCATTTGTCATCAAATAAAAGCTGCTTTATTCATCGACACAGAGTCTGTATTGATGACTCGGTACAGTCATCTCATCTGTGAAGCTACTGAACAGTTTTGGGAACCTCCTCCCTGATAAGACGAATCTCATCACGTATACACTGACAAGCAACATACATCAAGTGTGTGTGTGCGTGTGTGTGTGTGTGTGTGTGTGTGTGTGTGTGTGCGTGTGTGTGTGTGAGAGAGAGAGGAAAGGGTGTTATCCAAACAGAGCTCACCCTGGTCTTTCCTCTTTCCAGCCATGTAATCCCAGCTGGTTTTTCAGTTGTCAATGAAGCTGTGGTTTGTGTGTGTATGTGTGTGTGTGTGTGTGTGTGTGTGTGTGTGTGTGTGTGTGTAGAAAGAGAGAGAGAGAGAGAGGAGGGCAGGCCGAACGGCTGTTAAACAGCAGTTTTGGGGGATTAGGAGGTTTTGAAGCACAAAGACTCGGCGTGGAGCAGAGAAAGAGGTTGAACTGGAGGGGGAGGAGTTGGATGAGGATGGATTGAAGGAGGAGACGTGAAACGTGTGTGTGTTTGAGGGGGTGTAGTCGGGGTTTACATGGAGGGAAAGAGGGTAAAAGATGTGAATACATGTGGAGATTTTCTCTGTGTTGTGATAATCGGTCAGATTGTATCTGATGCTGCTGTTTTTTGCTCTTAAAGTTTAAATCTGTATTTTTTTTTCTTAAAATATGTTTTATTTAATAATCATCATAATATCCCACAACAACCCTGAATTACATGATGTTAATTTTGACAGAAACTGTAGCAGTTCCTTCTCCTCCGCTCTCTCTCTGTCTCTGGGTGGAGGTTTGATGGTCATTTAGCGTGAAACGAGCCTCCGTATCCAGCGTTGTGTGGAGGATAGAGGCTGCTTTGTGCTGTTGGATCAGCGTGGACATCATAAGGTGTGATCCCTCAGAAAGAAGCAAGTGTTGGCTTATGACGCCTCATCACGAGCTCTCCCTAGTCGTGACCCAGAGAGTTATTTAACTTTACTCCCTGTTCAGGAAAAGGTTTGAGAAACTCTAGTCAGTCCCTCTAGGATTTCGACGCCTTTTTTTCAGATTGTTTCACGGCAGCTTTACTAAGAAATTGCAGTGAAAATTGTGGTGTTTTTAGGTTTTGTTGCAATAAAGTTGCAGGGGCAAGTCAGAGTGATAAACCATATTGCTCCATAACAATATATATCTTCTTTTGGTCCTCAGCGGTGATGTTGGAAGGTAAATGTGAGACTTTTGTTATCTCACATTTCCTGCATCTTCTAAAAGAAACAAGGAAGTGAGTTCACCAATCACCAAGTTGTGGTGATTGGTGAAAATTACAGGTTTTGCAGAGATTGGCTGAATTTGTCATAATAGTTACTCAGCATCATGAAATCCTGTAGACTCTGACTAGTGTGATGATCCAGACAGTTTTTGTTCAGGAGAAATATCTTTTAATGCTTCTTTTTTATTTTATTTATTGATCGCCGGTTGGTAAAGTTTGTCTGCTCTGGAGCCTGACTGCTTTCTGACCCAGACATTCACCACATTCATCAATATCTGGCTTCGTTCTTGTCTTTGTTGGACGCGATCGACTGTATGAGTTAAGAAGTGTCGAGGGTTGAAGTTGTTCTCTGAGTGATCGTCCCGGTTTGACCCTCAGAGAGACGCAGCTCTTTTGTTGTAGCTAATAAACCGGTCGGTGGATATTTATAGCGAGCAGTCGCAGCAGGGTTTTGGGAATTTAAAGAAAATGGAGGAAAAGATTTGTTAATTTAAAGAAATGAATAATCGGAATAATTCAGTGTTTATAAAGAAAAAAATGCATCGAGGTTTCACACGTTCACAACAAGCTGGATTTGATTTACTTGTTTTTATTTAAATCTCTTTCTCTCTTTTTTCATTCGTCCATTTATTTATTGTGGCATTTATTCCTGCCCTCCATCCATCTTCCCGTGACTCCCTCCATCTCTCCCAGTGTCTCTCCAGAGCAGCAGTCAGCCACCAGGGCTGCGCTGCCAGTCGTTTGATTCTGCCCAGTCCAATTATAGACGGCTTTAATTACCGCGGCTGTCAGCCTCCATCAGCTGAACCATTCGTCATGTGGACCGGGCTGAACCGGGCTCAGCAGGTCTACTTAGGTTTGGTTGTGAGCTGCGCTGACGGTCCGTCGTTTTGTTTAGTACAAACAAAACTATTCTATGCAAATATACATAGAATAGCTTTAAAATCTTAACAAACCGTCCAGATTGATTTTTATCAAACCTTCAGCTGCTGCGAAGTGTAAACTAAAGTTGACTAAACCGCAGATCACGGTCCAGACTTGTTTTTTTTTTCACATTTGACAACTCATATTACGTGCTCACGTTCAGTATATGATATCAAATATCAGTCTCAGGCCAACATGAGACGGCTGTTTTACAGTAACGTCAATAAAACAGCTGCTGTCGGCCTCGACCTGTCTGACTCCACAGTGAACGTAAAACAGATTTAAGGCTACAACCACAAATTATTCATTTCACAAGAACAAACATGAGAGAATGATACCAAGGTAATGTCTTTGGATTGTTTGTTTCATTTGACCAAAAACAAATCAGTTGAATATGTTAGAAAACCAAAAAGCAGCAGATTGTCACTTCTTGAAAAACTGGAACGACATCGTCTTTGACGTTGTTGTTTGGAGCCTGATTGATCGACTTTGTGCTAAATTTGAATTGAATTGACTTTTGAATTGAAAGAGTGTTTATTTCGGGAAGATTTCATGTCTGTTGTTGATAAACAATAAATTACCATAAGTATTTCTTCCTCATCCTTGTATTGTTCTGGGAGTAAATGATTCATTAGATTCCAGTTTCTTCAGGTTGGTTGAACAAATTCTGTTTTGTTTTGCTCTTTAATGTTACTCAGGTTTGTTTTGTTTTTCTCTAATGAGTTTGTAGCTTGTGACAAATTTGTCTCTTCTTTCTATCGGCTACAGCTTTTTGCAGTTTTTTTGTTTACCTTGTGTTGATCTTTGAGCCCTAATGGATGTTTGAATTTCATTTTTACACAGTTTAAAACCTACATTTCTTACAATTCATGTTTATTATCTTGAAGTATTTGCCGTCTTTGGCACATCCTTACATTTCTTGCCTCCTAAAGACGAATAAATCAATGAACAACATGTTACAAAACGGCACAACTGAAGGTAAAAACTAGTGGAAACACATTACCTGAGATGCTCAGATACAAGTTGTAGCAGTTTTTTGTCTCTTTTTTAATGAATGCAGCCGTGTTAGAGTCGTTGGTCGCTCTGGGGAAAGATGACGACATCTTTAAAGTGATGGTCTGGATTAGTGTCAACCCGGGGCCTATTTGTTATATATTTGTTATGACTAATATGCTGATTTGGAACAACATGAAGGTTGTTCCAGATCAGCAGATTCATCATTTTTCTTGCTCTTCGTGGACACATTTGTCGGTTGTTCAGGAAAATTGTGAATCTGCTGATGTGGAACATCCTTCATCACCAGTTGTTATAAAACAAGACGTTGGGTAAGTCTTGTAAAACAGTGTTTATAATAAACTCTCAGTTCACTTACTAAGTTATCAGTACTTCAGTTTATGTGTAGGGACCCTATTCATGCTACTGCTGAAGTGAAGTGATATTTTGAGCTTTATTAGTGGTTAAAAAATGACATTTTAGATACGTTTGACTGACTGCCCCATTTACTTTCATTGTTAACTATTTGGTTGTGAAAACAAAAGATGTTCAAACTCGTTATTACATCAACCAACATCTTTTTTTTTTGAGTTCCTGAAGAAATCATATCTTGAGGATCTGGGTTTATATTGTTAACCACTTCCTGTTGAATTGAAACAGTTTTATCAGACTCTGACATTTAATCCTGTTTTTAGTGAATTATTGGTCTAAAGTATGAACCTGGTGTTGATCTGAAAGTGATGATTTGACACAGTCTGAGTTGTTATTGGTCGTGATGATTCACGTCAATGTAAAGTGAGGTAATAGTGTGTAAACAGGATCAATATGTAGCTCGGTGTTTCAGTGTTTGTGTGTGGTTTCTTCCTCCTCTTCTCCCCTCATCATCGTCGTCATCGTCTCTGGAACAAACAGCATGAAGGAGGTTATAATTGGGAGGTCCAGGGCTCTGCCAGGTGGAACCACTTGTATCTGAATACAGGCTCCCGCTCACTCTCAAGATCTCTCTTGTATATTGTGTCTCTACCACTCTTTCTCATACTTCATACTCTGTTTTTTCCTCTGTCACATTCTCCGTCTCCGTCTCACGTTCGTTTTCTCGTTAACGACGACGTCTCCGACCGCGTCGTTAACACGGTTTGATGGATCCGTGTGGCAGGATTTAGTTTGTATTTCTGCACAGCTTTTTCTTTTCACTGACTGTGAGTCATCCACTGTCTGCTCACTACAATACAACTGCAGCCCCTCCTGATGCCAACCCCCCTCCCTCCACCCCTCACTCCTTTAAGAAACTCGCCAAGCGTTTCCATTAAAAGGCGTTCACCTCATTTACTGTCTTCCTCCTTCCTTCCCTCAGTTTCCTCTCCTTCTGTTTTCCCCAGACCAAAGAGGATACCACTTTCTGGTGATAAAGTTAAAGTCAATATTTAAATGAAGGGGTCTCTGAACTTTTACCTAAATAAAAAAGACAGGGCCACATTCAAGGAATCATTAGTTTCAGGTAAAAGTAGAGCAAAAATATCATATGTTTAAAAGCACTTTTATTGGATCGTCATCATTGATTAATTTCCCCTCAGTAATCTTTATGTTTCTCTGTTTCAGATGTAACGTAGTAGAGTAGAAGTATGAAGTTACGTAGAGTAACGTGACCTTTAAACTTACCAGGAAGTCAAGGAAGATATTTCCAGGTTAAGTTCAGTGTTTTGTCTTGTTTACATTTACATTTTTACAAATTCTTGGCTCCTGATGGATGAAAATCTGTGGACGTCCAGCTCAAAACTCTTTACATATTTTTATGTTTTCTTTACTATTTACGTCATAAATTATTTGTCTTTATTTCATAAGTTCTGCATAAACAAAGAGTCATAAAACATTGAGTCGAGCCAATAAAAGACATGATTTCTCTTTTAATTTACTGCTGATTGATATTGATCATAAACATAGATTGTTTATTTCTGTAGCATGAAAATACGACATGAAAATTACATTTTAAAGACGATAAAAAGACACTAGGTGATTTGAAGATGATGAGAACAAAAACAAACAAACAGTAAAGTTTTAAACCTTAATTTTAATCCTGACACTTTTAGCAGATGTTACGTTCTCAGAGAGTTTGTTTGGTGGAAAGATTATAAACTGTTTGGTTTTTATTCTTGATTAGAGAAAACATGTCTCATGATATGACACTTTGAAACATACAAGAGAAATAAAGACAAAGATCTTTATAAAGAAACACTAACTGTCGTGTCTTATTTTACTACTCTTCTAGTTTATTTCTTTAAGACAAAAGAAGAAACTTTTCTCTTCTGTGAAAACTTTTCAGACTTGAGGAAACCCTGTCAGAAACAGGTATAAGTTTGCATTTAAAAAGTTTCCAGACTTCATTCCTCCTCAGGTGTTTCACTGTCTCAGATTTCATGAACATAAATGCTTTAAGTTTTATGACGGAGATAATGTTTATGACACGATCACGTTTCAAACCGACACTTTCGAGAGTTTGAAAGTTGAGTTGAGCTCGAGAGTAAATGACAGTGAGCGTGTTGATTTTTATTAAAGAAATCTGATATTTGTTTCATAAACTTACATTAATAATTCTTTATCATTATTGATCATGTCCTATCTTCTCTTTTTTCTTCCTCTTCTTGCTCCAGGTGATTGATGGGAAACTTGCTCCCTTCTTGTCCAAAGTGATCAAGTTCGCCAGCTCTCACGTTTTCAGCTGCAGTTTGTGTCGAGAGAAAGGTTTCATCTGTGAGCTCTGCCACAACGGCCAGGTCATCTACCCGTTCCAGGAGAGCGCCACCAAGAGGTACAAACAGCCCTCACGTCACCTGATCATCGGACAGATAAACGTCACAACGTAGAACGAGAACAACAGTAACAGACACAAACACGTCCGTCACTGTTTGGTACAAAACTCTTATCAAGTCTCAGGAAGAAAACTCAACGCGGAAATACATAAGTCATGTCATGTGACCTGATGTATTTCTGTCCAGAGAAAAGATCCTGCTAACGTTACATAAGAGTCATTGACTAATGCAGTTCGAAAAACATCAACTTTTCCTCATTTCTCGTCATCATGACCGCAGTTTTCACTACACGTATAAATAATGTTAATAATAGAGACAAAGACGAATGAAGCTTTACATTATCTTTATTAGTGGTTTCCAGCTTTTAGTGTCAGTATAGATTCTTTAAGTCTTCACACTAGTCGATTTTTACCGATGATCAGTGAGTCTCAGTCTCTGTCGTCATCGTTGTCGACTTGTGTTCCCATGATGTGGAGTCTCAACAACTGGTCTGAGACCTGTAGTGTTCACACTACAAGACTTGTCAGTGATTGACTCCCGATCACACCGTGACGTCACCAAACTCACGTCACGTGAACTAGACAGGATGTAGCTGCTGCTTCTCACCGTGATTTACAGCCGTTTATTGTTGACGAGCACCGGTGAAGACGCTGCCTCCGACACAGACTAAACCGCTAAACCAGCGTGGAAACATCACCATGGCAACACGCTGGTTTTCACGGTGGAGCTGAAATCAGCGGCAGACCTCAACATCTGGATCAGACGCGGGGAGTTTGTAGAAAGTGAAAATGAAACAAAAAGCGTTAAAACGTCAGACTTTTAAACGTGGTTGTGAGTGAATCAGTGAGACGGCAGCAGCATTTATCTCACATCCCTCCTCTGATTGGCCGTCGCTCTTTGTCAGTCTCTTCCGACTCCTTCAGTTTTCTAACATGACAGATCCAGTCCCGGTCTCAGACCAGGTCCCGACGGCCTCTGATGGAGTCGTTAGGGCTGTTCACACATTATGATCATTAACTGATGATTCACCAACCATCAGAGGAACAAGTCCATGAGACGCCAGAGACACAGACGACTGTGTGAACTAGACTTTAAACACACTATTATTGTGAATCATCAAGAACATTATAAACATGCAAGTGCACATCAAGTTTTCATCATTGTAGAAACTTTCATCACTGGCCTTTAATTCCTTGACATCAGTCACAATTTCTAGTCGATCATGTGACTTCTCGTAGCTTCCTGTTAGCCTACGCTTCCAAAAAAAAGTTGTAAACTGAACTTAAACAGCTGAACTTAATCTTAAGTCAAACATTTTTTAGTCTTGAAATCTGAGTCTACTTGTTCTGAGCATCATTCAGTTTCTTTCATGAAGCAGTGAGTTGAACCAGGAACCTGTTCTTCTTTCCTCAAAGAAAATCACCCAGCAACATAAAAACGTCATAATGTACCTTAAATATATTTCTCTGTAGAGACACTGACACTTTGACTGTGTAACAGCCACAGAAACTCACAGGGGTGAAATGAAACGATACAGTAATGTGTAATATATAATATATAATATTAATATATAATGTCACTGCCTGAGATCACAGCTTTAGATTTATTGTTGCTCGTGGTCTTCAGGCTGAAATAAAACATCTTTGTGTTTAAACATGTTCAGCAGTTTAAGTTTTGCCAGTTAAATGTTTGATTTATCTAAATGATGCAGAAAGTTCAGCTTACTTTATTTTACTTTACTTTACTTTACTTTACTTTACTTTAAGCATTAGTTTATTTGATTTCTGACACTCACTGTTTGTCTTTTCTTTGATTAGTGTCCAGGTTTTCCAGTAAAAACCTGCATCAGACGACAAACGTCTGAGTAAACGTGTGTGAACTGACGCGTTAAAGTTCAGTGATGATGATGATGTTGATGAGGGTCTTTGAGCAGCGTGACTGAGCCTGTTGTGTGTTAGGAACACTGGTTGGCATAAAGGGAGGCGGTGTGTGTGTGTGTGTGTGTGTGTGTGTGTGTGTGTGTGTGTGTGTGTTGGGGATTTTCATGACATAAAGTGTTAACACAGTCCAGAGCTTTGCCTTCGTTCACTGATACTCAGAGCAACGGAGATAAGAGTCGATGTCGAGCGGTTCCTAGAAGACACACACACACAGACAGACAGACAGACACACACACACACACACACACACACACACACCTTCCTTGTTGAGTTGTGTTTTATGACTGAAGGAAGTGTCAAGTGTGAACTGATTAGAGCTGCTGATCTACTGAACTTCACTGGAACGGAGCGGGAACGTTGACCGAGCCCTGTTGATTCAGTTGATGTAGGAAGTGAAACGACAATTTAAAACAACCAATCACGTCGCGTCGTTGAGTCATTTTAGGTTCGTTAATATTTACATCACCTGAAGACAGATCAGGAAACACGAGCAGACAAACAGGTTGTAAACAGATTATCCACGTTTTATTTGGTTTTTATTACTGATCTTTCAACATCAACAGACGACGCTGATGTTTAGGTTTGTTTAAACTGGACAATTTGTAAATTCCCTGATTTTTTTAAGAAAGACGACTTAATGACTTAATATCTCTGTGATTTGTTTGATGAATATGGAAGGAAAAGAAACAGTGAGTCTAGTGCAAGAAAAAAAACAAATAAATCCACCAACAAACATCTCAAAAATAACAAAAAAGCTTAAAAAACAGTTTTTTTGTTAATTAGTTGATTTAACTTCTTATTTAAATGAGCAGTTTGACATGTCTTTGATATTTACACAGTAATAGACCAAATTTAGGATAATAAGGGTGAGGTGGAGGCATAAAGACATTGTTGCCATCAACACTGATAAGAAACTGAAACAACTTCACAATAAAAGGGATTTTTAGTTTCACTTCAATTAATTTGTCAAATTTTAGTCATTTGATTAATAAAAGATTGAGATATTATGAATCTGCAGCCGTTGTCGTCTTAGTCACATGTTTTCATGTAAAAAGTTGTGTCATGTTTACTTGTTTGGTGTTTATATTTCTCTCTAAGACCGAGAGAGAAGCTCAAATGTAGCGACGTTGTTTCATCGAACATCTGGAGGAAAATTTAGACGTTTGATTGTCAAATTCATCTGGAAACGTTAACGAATTAAATCCGCAGTTAGTCCACTTGTTTACATGTTTGTGTTTGACTTGATCGTTTAGTTTCGGTCTCATTTCTGAGCTGACCCGTGTTGTTTTTTTGTTTCTTTTCTCAGGTGCGACGGCTGCGGCGCCGTGTTTCACGCCGAGTGTCGTCAGAAAGCTCAACCGTGTCCTCGCTGCGTTCGTAGAGAACTTCACCACAAGAGGCCGTCGTCCTTCTGGTCACCTGACGACGACAGCCCCGGGTGTTTTCACGTGCCCTTCCAAGACACCTGAGACACACACACACACACACACACACGTACACACACATAAAACAGTCATACAACCAGTAACAGTTGAGGCGCTGCCAGACCGGCGACGCTGGATTAAAAAAAGTGCCCGTTTCCCTGATTTGTGCGTTTTCCAGGACAAATTGTGACAAACAGTTTCTGCTGCAGAGAATCTGATACATCGTCAGGTTTGTGTTCTCACACACACACACACACACACACACACACCTGAGCTGAAAGCAGGGAGATTACCAACCGAAGAACTGCTGCATCAGGTTTTACAGACTCTATAACTTGATGTATTTTGTAGTCAGACATCGTCACCACATCACATCCACCTCTCGTTCTTTATTCTTTGAGTTAAACTCGTAAAATCACAGCTGATCAACTCAAGTTGTTGGTTTATTGTCGCCAACATCTTCATTTATTGATCAAACTGTTTATCAAAGGACAGAAAACTGATCAAAAACAACATTTTCTGGATCCAGATTCTCAAAACAAAACAAAAGAAACAAATTTAAAACGTCTCCTCCTCGTCTGGAGACACGTGATGAGTTTTTGTTTTTATTTACAAACTAAAACAATGACTTGATTTTAAACAAAAATGGATTAATCTCTAAAAATGATAATATGTGTTGAGTTTCAGTGCTGGTCGTATTTAAAGGTGCTATTTGTAAGTTTTGCTGTTGCTACGTCGCCAAAAATGATCATTAACCACAATATTTAATCTATAATAGCAGCAGTATTTATTTACTCCTGTTTTTATTTTTCTTCTATTTCATCCACTTCCACTGGAGTTAGCATAGCATGCTAACTAGCTCACCAAACTGTGACTGGAGCATCTCGACTCTGAATTTTATCTCCTCGTTCTCGGCGAAAGGAAACTTACAAATAGAGTCTTTGATCTTTGAGATCTTGAAGCTTCGAACTGTGGCTGTGAAACGTTTGTAGTTTTGATCTTTACACTGAAAAGCTGCAGTTAATTACGTTTATTAACCAAAACAGGTTCACACTTAAGATAATAATCATGCGCATGTGAAACAAACAGAAACAGAAACTAAAACATCTTCACTTTGGTTCATGTAGTTGGAGAAAAAAAAATCTGTTGTTAAAGTAGAATTTATCCAGTTTATTTAATGTTAATATGTTAATATGAGACAAATCAAGTCGATGTGAAGTTTCTTCTTCTTGTTAATGTCCAGGAAACAAAAAAGGGAATTTTGTGAAAAAAAGAAAGAAAGAAACTTGAAATCATCCACTTGATTTGTCTGAAATCTCATGTTAACTTGATATAAACTGTAACAGTGAAGTTGTCACCAAGATAAATATAAATATAAAACAATATATAACAAATAAAAATGTTGTTACATTTGAGCCGAGAACGAATCATGATGTGAAACAATGAGACTAAATTAACCTTAAATAAAATAAAATTAATACCTGGATCAAATATAAACGCAGTTTTTTCACATTGTTTCTCATTTTAAGGTTTGACTGATACTTACAGGAAGAGGATTTCTTCAAATTCACTCAACAGATATTTTTATTTTATTTAAGATTTACATCAAAAATACGTCTTATAATGTCCAGTTTGAACTGGAGGAGAAACGATCACAAACAAAATGTTACTTTTTCACGAAAAAAGACAAAACATTTGAACATTTTCCTTATTTTTTAAACAAAACTAGACAATAAATATCTTTTAGTTTTGGACAAAGAGGCTGTTAAAGACAAAGTGATTTGTCAATAAAATGAATCGATCGTGTTTTATTTAATATTAAGTTTCTCTGTCCGACGACGACAAACTGCAGCTTCCTTCTCTTTGATCAAACAGTTTGAATTCTGGAGAAAAAAAAAAAAAAGTTTTTCTGAAAATACGAACGTTTCACAGTCGAGTTCAAGTCTCCGACGGAAATAATTGATTTAACTGGAACTATTAGATTGTGTCTTTCTACCGAATAATAAATCATAACACTACAATTTAAAATGTTAGTTTAAAACTCCTCATTCATCTTCATCCTCCTTTTTGTTACTGAACCTGTAGTTGTTGAATGAGAAGACGCCCGTCGGATCATTTCATCAGTGTTTCTTTATGAAAATGTAAAATATAAAGAGAATTTAATTTAAAAAAAAAAAAAAAAAAAGGACTCGTCACTCGGTCTGAGCACAGTTTCTTCCCTCGTATCGATCTCACTGTAAAATACCAGGGGCAATAATCTACTGTAACTTACCCTTCGTTGTTGCCTTTTCCCTCTTCCTCTTCCTCCTCTTCCTCCGTGGATCTACTTCCTGCCGTGTCCTCCATGCAGAATCTATCCAACATGATAGCGGCTTTAGCTTTTTAGTATTTCTATGCAACTTAGACGACCTTTATATCCCACCGCTTTCACACGTAAAGGTCTGAAAACTGAAAAATGTTTTTTTTTTTTTTTTCAGCAGCTGTGTTTCCGTCTAATTTATGACAAAATTTCCTGAAATGAAACAAACAAACTCCATCTTAAACTCTTCTTCTCAATCTTTTTATTATAAGTTGTATTTCTGATCAATTTATTGTTTATTTCTGTTATTTACTTTACATTTTCTACAAAAAAAAATGTTGTTCTCAGTCAAAAATGAAAAGAAGAAATGTTACTTTTTTTTACTTCAAACTTTTATTGAAATGAAACTAACAGTTAATTAATTTCACAAATTTAAAGTTTGTTCATTTTTGGATGAAAACGCAGCTGCTGCTTCTTCTCTGTTTCATTTCTAATTTCAGTCGTAACTTTTTGTTTTTCATTAAACTCTGACGCTTCTTCTTCTTCTTTATTCTTCTTTTTCACCTTTTACATGTTTTTGAGCAATAAAACATTAAATCTAAAGGGAACTCGTGTGTGAATAAACTGCTGTTAATCAACAACTGACTCAAAAAAAAAAAAAAACACAAAAAAGACAAAAATCAGTTACGGGTTTTAATGGTAAATATGTATTTTTGTGAAAAGCAGAGACCAGACTGAAGCATGTAGGGAACTGAAACTAATCAATAACCCAGTAGGTTTAAAATAATAATTAAAATAATAATAATAATAATAGTATGGCAGGAAACGTGCACTGATGTGTCTGATGAACTCAACTTGTTTTTGTTTTTGTTTTGATTTTATTTTGAAGGAGAAACCTGAAGTTTCATCAGGTGAAAAGTGAAACTAAAGTGTTGAAGTTGTTGACTGACTGTGCCTGCTGCATAAAAACAAACAAACAAACAAAAAGAACAAAACTTAGAAATAAAAAAAAGGTAGAAAAACCTTTGGGAAAGTATTTTTGATATGTATTTTGTTAATTTTTTTTTTCTGTATTTAAAGAAAATATGTTTTTTCATTTGTTCTCATGTTAACCTGCAATGTGTGAGGATTGTTTTTTTATTTAATTTTGTTTAATTATTAAATTTTTTTGTCTCAGTGACCATTTTGTCTCAATTTACTAAGACGAAAGTTTGATTAATTAAAATTAATTTTAAAGACATTAAATGTAATTTAACTGAATCTGTTCGTGTGTTTATTTACAGATTAAATTTCGGGAAAACTTGACTGAATTTCTTTGTGTAGAAACTGAAAATTAAAACGAAATTATTTGGGGAAAAAAAAATCACAAATTGAACTTGTTATTTTCTAACGTTTTTTCAAACTGTGTTTATGTTTTTGTAGAAGCTGCTGATTCACTTTAACATTTTAACTTTTATTGTTTTTTTTGTTTTTTTTTTGCTCGTTTCATGAAGTTTGTTTGAAAGTGAAGTTGTTTTTTATTAATAATGTTTAAGTTTAATTCTGAGCGCCAGTGTTTTCAGTGTGAGAACATCATGTTGTTGTTGTTGTTGTTGTTGTTTACAGATCCTCATCTCTTCTTTATGTCGCAGGCACATTATGATCGTTGCAGTATGTTGACGAGCGTGAAGGAGAACGTGTTGTACAGTATTTAAACAGAACGACTGAAACTGAAACTAAATCTCTTCTCTCATTTGCACTTTTTAAGTTATATTTTTTAATCATCATTGTTTCTTTTCATTGCAAACAAACTTATGCAAAAACAGGGAGTTGATTTTTGTTTGTTTATTTGTTTTTTCCTCATGTTTGATTTTGTTCGTCCGCTCGCCACTGATGCCAATAAAGACAAACTCCTTAAAAGTCAACGTGTCTGATTCAGTATTTATGTTTGATAAAACAGTGAAATGTGGAGCAGGAAGAGTTTGAATTGTTGTTTGAATCTTTTTTTTTTTTTTTTTTTTTTTACTATAAAACTGGGATTATTTTTGCAAACACATAAATAAAATAATAGAAAATATAACTAGAACCCGAGAAAACAAAAATATATTCACCTCTTGGTGAAAGTTTTTTACTTTTTTTTCCTTTTATCCACAAAGTCTCACTTGGTTTTTGTGAGTTTTCAACTTCACTTTGTGTTACAATGATGATCAAAATGAACCAATCACAGAGCAGGAGAGGCCGTTTCATCACCAACCAGGTCACCACAAGTTTTGTTGCTGAAATGAAAAGTGTTTCAATCAACAAAGATGTTTATAGTTTCATTAAATCAGATCCTCCAGGATTTCACGATGTTGCGATCGCAACTATTGATTTAAATCCAACCAATCACTGCAAATTCTGCTTTGAATTCGACCTGGAAATTTTGACTAATCACTGCGATTTTTCCCACAATTTTTGGACAATCACAGTTTTTTTTTTTTTGTGTTTTGTTTTGTTTTTTTTACATGAAACGTTGATCCGTCTCACTCAGAAGTTGTTGTGGCATTTTGTTGCAATAAAGTTGCAGGAGCAAGTAGAGTAGAAGTACAGACACTAGAGTAGAAGTACAGACACTAGAGTAGAAGTAGAGACACTAGAGTAGAAGAACAGACACTAGAGTAGAAGTACAGACACTAGAGTAGAAGTACAGACACTCGACCAACAAATAACTTTGGTAGAAGTTCAAGTCATCAACCAGAATGATTCTCCAGTAAAAGTCTTAAAGTATCTAGTATTTACTGTACTTCAGTATGACAGTAATCTATAATTAAATGTACTGAAGTAATGAAAGTAAAAGTACAAGTACGTGTTAATAAAAACAGAAGAATATTATGAAGTTTATCCAGCACTTTAAACATGGAGCTACAACAATCTTCATAGACAATGTCTTGAGTCTGAACTAAAGTAATAAAGTTGTTCTTTATTTATTAGTTTCTCCATCATCCACCTTTAAGATGGAGCCTCCATCAACCCTCAGACATGGTGCTGATGGTCTGAACAGTCTCAGGTCGACTGGACTGAACCAGAGCTGGAGAAAACACCACATTTACTTTACTCTGATTTTTGAAAAACATCAACAAGTAAAAGTTTGTCGTCACAGTAACTGAAGTCACAGCTACAGTTTCATTAGATGATAAATATCTGTCGATGACCATGTGACGTGGTTGAAAGCTCCGGTTCAGTCACTAAACTAAACGACCGTTGTGTCGTCTCGAGGTCCAACGACCTTCCCAACGAGTTCACCTTCCTGAGTGAATATTCATATTGTCAGAACGAACACGGAGCTCAGAGCTCCAATCGTTTGCTTGTGATGTTCGCAGCAGGCAAATTGAAGCTGAGTGTCGACCGCGCTTAAATGTCATCGCCAATTAGTGCATTGTGGGACGCCCACAATAGATCAACTGTAGCGAGCAGAACGAAGTCCTTTGTGCTTCTCCAGTGGCCCGCGGGCCAGTCAAGACTCATTTAGGACCCGAACAACGACGGAGCAGAAATGCCAATGAAAATGAAAACAAAAGACAGTTTAAGGAGGAAAAGAGGACGGAGGAAAGAAAAAGAGGAGGAGGAAAACGGTCACAGAGAGAGGGAAGGTCTGGGCCTCTGCCCCCCCAACATGAGAGCAGAGTGTATGATTTTAACACACACACACACACACACACACACACACACTCTGGCAGCTCCCCAATGTTCCCAGTGACCTGGTTGTTCAGAGACTCGTTCGGCGACGGCGACGATTTCAGCAGGTTCAAGTCGAGCAGAGCGTCTGTGTTAAAGGGCAAAGACACAGTTTTTATCCTCAAAAACAGTTTTTTTTTTTTCTTATTTCTATCAAATCTAATTAGGAATAAAACAACCTCCTCAACAGGACTTCGTTCATCACTGAAGCTTCAGAATAAATTAGTTCAGACAGTGATAACCACAAGTTTTCAAACAAACTCTTAACGGTTTTCTGCAAATTTAAGAAGCAATTCAAAAAAAAATGTCCACATTTTACTTTGATGTTCAATGAACTGTTCACCTGTGATTTTAATTTATTTAGGTTTTGTCTATAAACAGTCAACTATCGCTCCAAAATATAGGACCAGGAAGTTTTTATTTTATCATGTTTCGTTGTGGAGGACATTGAGTAGATAAAAGCATCAAAACATCTAGAAAACATGTTCTGCATTATTATTTTATCTCAGACACAGACACATTTTGTGATTTGTTGCTAAAATCACAACTGTTTCAAACAATAAATGACAGTAATAAGATGGAGAATGTAGAGAAGTTGGTGGTGACCAAACACAGAGCTAAAAAATATCATTCAAAAATAATAAAACTGGATTTTATGATAATAACAAAAAGTTAGTGTTGTTTGTTTCTGCTGCTCCACGGCAGGTTAAAGGGACCAGTTGTTTTTTTTAAATTTTAAATGATGGGACTTGTAAGTGTGTCTTCTCGGTTTCCATTTGTTCAAACTGATGTAAAGAGTCTGAACTTTCACAACAGACAAACTCCAAGTCTGAACGTGTTGATTTTCTTGCTGTGTGGTCGTGAAAATGAGGAGAACGGTCACATGAACACGGTCTTTGGTTCGTTCAGGAAAAAAAGTGCTGCTGAAAGTTACATCACGTGTAAGTAAACATCTCTAAGGTGTGTTCAGATCAGACCGAGCAGGAAGTGTGATTCCATCACGACGATAAGAACGTGGATGTTTCTCCAAGTTCAACACTGATTTATGTCTGATACAAGACGAGTGTGTTGAGATATTTGTACTTTACTGTTTCCTCTTCATTCTACTTTACACTTGATACATTATGAATATACATTTATAATTTTAAAGCAGAAGCTTTTTAGTTTGTGAACATGACACAATCTGATTATTTAACATTTATATTCGGAACTTAAATGAGTTTAACTTCAATTTCAAACTTCATTTATTCAATTTTAACTCTGTTTTTGGTCCCAACCAACACCCGAGAGAATTTGAATTAATCGGTTAATGACAAAGACTTTGGGTCAACCAATGAAAACAGAGGCACACACAAGTGTGTGTGTGTGTGTGTGTGTGTGTTTGTGTATCCCATGGTTACCTGATCAGTCAGTGATGCAGGTCACGTCTCCTTGTGTTCTCGTTTAAGTCTTAGTCAAACACAACTGGCACCTGGGAAAATCACCACAGGTAATCAACATATGTGTGTAGGGGTGTGTGTGTGTGTGTGTGTGTGTGTGAGAGAGAGAGAGAGAAAGAGAGAGCGAGAGAGCGTATAAGAGATTGATGCCACCCAGGTTTTACACATGAATTCTTTGCTGTTTACTTTCATTTATCGCAGTGGAGGTGAATCAGACGGTGAAATACTTGTCTTGGCTGATATGTTGAACACACACACACACACACACACACACACACACACAGCCACATCCCACGTCGGACAAAGGTCACAACGCTCTCTAGGGGACAAAGGTCTTATAGGGTGTGTGTGTGTGTGTGTGTGTGTGTGTGTGTGTGTGTGTGTGTGTGTGAGGCAGAGAACAGAGTCATAAGATCACTGTGGACTCATTTCAATCATTCTGACTGTTGTATTTAGACGTCACCACATTCACTGTGAACACGCCTCAAAGCTTTTATTCTTTTACACACACACACACACACACACACACACACACACACACACACACACACACGAGTACATGTAGTAAAATGATTTTAACTGGAGACTGGACTGGACCTAAACACACCTAAGTCAATACTGAAAGTCCTGAAAATGACAGACTGAGTTTCATCATCATCTTATTTACATATTATAATCAAATATATGAACAGATGAATAATTATTTACACTACTTCTTGTGTTCATGTGACAAACAATCTGTGACAAACAATTTGAGAAAAGCTTCTTGCAGTTACTGATGTTTGACTTCACACAGTTCACCTCTATACTCTCATATATCTGTCCTGTGTTTACTGTGCATACATTAATATATATGTAGAGACATAATATACAGATGTAAACTAATGTAAACTATAAAATGATAAGACACAGACACAGAGAACAAATATTGCTGCTGGTTACCAGTTTTTAAATGACTCCAACTTAACTCTTTGCAGGAAACGTTGTTTCTAATCATTTCATTTTAAGTTTGTTTCATTAAGACGAACGTGTTGCGAGTTGTCGTATTGTCACAGGAATCATCAGTTTACAGCAACGGCTCGTTGTGTGGTTTTACTGCAGCTATAAATCTGTTATCATGATGCATCATTTGAAAAACAGGGAAACATTAGTTTTTAAATAATTGCTGATAACTGAAGTGGTGAAGTAGCTTCACAGTCACAGTGACCTCGACCTTCGATCCTCTGATATTTAACCAGGTCATCGTTAAATCTAAATGAACATTGTTGTTACAAATTTGAAAAGATCACCTAAAGATTTCTGATGAAACATTGATAAAATGTCATAAAACTTTACTCTTTGGTCACAAGATGCATCTGGATTCATTAGTTACTCCATTTTTTTTTCCTCCTGTTCTTTTTAATGTGACTGTCTCTAACAAAATGATGTGATCCACTGAAGAAAATTTGAAGGTTTTTGTTTTATAGTTCACATTAAAACCTCAGCTGAGAGTCATCAGCACTGAATTACTCTCTGGTTTCCACTGGACATGGAGCGACAGTTAATTCATCTTCTTTGAGTTGAACTGATTTACTTTTCTATTCATTCAAACTGTTTATTGCAGCTACAGTCTTGCAGGAAACAGAACATATATCCATGTTGATGAAAATGATATTGATGTTGAGACGCTGGAGAAGAAACTGGCCCCTGGTTGATCATAATGTTGACACTGCTTCATGTCATATAGACTGAACAAACCTCACAGGTAAATGTCGAAATGAGGTCGGTAAATAAAACTTGACCGGCGGCAGAGAAACGACAGGAAGGTGAAGACAAAGATCTGAGGTCCTGTTTAACTACGTTTGTAACAAATAAGAAAATAATCATAAATGTTCAGTCTCATATTTGTGGTTATTTTAAAGGCGTCTGCTCATCATCTGCTCCAAGAGTCACAGTCAGAGCGAGAAGAGTTTATTTAAACGTGTTTATTAATGTTTATTAATCTCAAGCAGCAGGAATGAGAAAAAAGGAGAAAATGGGACAAACAACAGAAGATTTTTATAAAATGAATCATTGAGATTCTTTGTGTGTGTGGTCGTTGAAGTGTCAGTGGGCGGAGGAACCTTATCCATCATCTGATACCTTCAGGCTCCTTTAGTAAACTCCTACCTCCTAATGCAGGAAGTCATAAATACAACTCACTGGTGCGTTCAGGTGACGTTGGTTGCAACATAGACTCATGTTGGACCTGGACTCTGTGTTGAAAGCAGCTTTTAGTCGTCAAGCTTCACTGAGCTGTGGAATAAAAGAGGAAAGAAACAAATGAGGAAGGAAATAATGAAATCTAATTTACATCTTGTGTGGATTCTTAATAAAGTGTGTTTATATTGTAAATAACTAATCCAGATTAAGATTTATTGAGAGGTTATAGGATTATTTACACTTAAAAGACTAAAACCGTTTCCTGCTGCTTTTTGAACGAATTGTAACATAAGAAATTTAATTTGCAATGTTTGTTTATTCTATTTTTATGACTTCTTTTTGTTAAAACATTCTCAAATGGTAATTTTGTTTGTTTTTAATGCATTGGAAATAAACATTCATTCATTAATTTAACTCTAGAGATGAGAAATTAGATCAGTCAGATCAGATCAGCTTTTAATCAACAACAACAACAAAACCTCTCAAGGTACAAATGTTATTTAACAGCAAAATTTAAATGGTTCTACTTTATTGATTAATATTATAGTGGCAGATTATTGTTAGTTTGTTACCCATGATGCACATATTTTATCCTATATATGTTTGAGTTGGACCCAAATTTAACTGTAAACTGCAAAAATGTTTTGAAAACCAGTGACAACAGGTGGATTTGTACAAAAAAAAGGTTCAGTAATTGACTGAATTGATTGAGAAAGAAACATACATGAAGATAAAATGATGCAGGAAGATAAAGTGGAAATAATGAAGTACAAGTATCTCAGATGTGGAGTAAATATACTTGAGTTACTTCATTACAATGACACGTGAAGTAAATCAATCAGAACAGTGGAGCGTTCAAGAGCAGCGTATTTCCTGCTACTACATTGAAACTACAATAAATCTTTATTATTTATTTCTAATTTTATTCATTTACTGGTTTAAATCCTCTCATAGTATTATTTTATTTTAATATAAATATACTACAGACCTGATCAGATGTATGTTAACCACCTTTTACAAATATATTGAGGTGCAGAAACTCAAGATGAAAATAATAATAATTGATATTTATAATTTAACATAAGCGACTGTATTTATGATTAACTGGCAAAATTGTAGGTTTTTTAAGTTTGGAGCCTGATATTTTAAAAACAATCAGTAATTTATTCTCATTTATAGTTTTGATTGTATTATTTCCGACGGTCCCTGAACGCATCAGCCCCTCAGCGTGATGAGGAGGCTCCGCAGCTTCACGAGGACTTTATTCGGTCCCGGGGCTCCGCGAGCGGCAGCCGCGTCTCTGCTCCGCTTCACAAACACCGGACAAGTTTTTATGTTTTTATTTTGTTTTTTATTCTTTATTTAATCCACCTCGAGATCATTATCACGTTTCATCCTGATGAAGCGACACTTGTTCAACTTTAAACTTTGAAAAAAGAAGAAAAATAACAAACATGTGAATTAAAGCTGTTTTCTTTTCTTTTTTGCTGGAGGAATAAACCGACGTCAAGTGGATTTTACACGGATCGAAACTCCGGACACAGACTTTATTTGTTTATTTTGTTATATTGAATTAATATTTCTATTCTCGGGACTGATTTTGGTTTATTTTACGCATAAATCTCAACATGATGCGACTTTTTCTGGCGTTGACGCGCAGCCCGGGCGAAGCGGAGCTGGTAAAACTGTTACGAGGTTGTTAAATTTATTGGGACATGAACCGGCGGAGATGAACTTTCTCCACAATGATTGTTGGAGCTGTGGTGAATGAATGACAGCGCTGAGCTGTGTGGACCTTATTGGACAAACGAGGAGTTCAACTTCAAATTCAACCGTTTTTTTTTTTACTTTCACTGATTTTATTGTCTTAATGACTTTTAATTAATTGTTGTTTTTTGTTTTTTTTAATTAATATTTATTATCTATATGGCATCTATGGTGAGGCACGTGCCTCGCAGCCCGGTGTACCCGGGGCCCCTCGTGCTGCTGCTGCTGCTGCTGTTGTTCCGGTGTCCTGGTCTGACGTTAGGGGCCTCCAAGGATCTGGTTTGTGAGCCCATAACTGTTCCCATGTGCAGGGGTATTGGCTACAACCTGACCTACATGCCCAACCAGTTCAACCACGACACCCAGGAGGAGGTGGGTCTGGAAGTGCACCAGTTCTGGCCCCTGGTCCGCATCCGCTGTTCTCCAGACCTGCTCTTCTTCCTGTGCAGCATGTACACCCCCATCTGTCTACCGGACTACCGCAAACCGCTGCCACCATGTCGATCCGTGTGTGAACGAGCCAAACGTGGTTGTTCCCCACTGATGAGTCAGTACGGCTTCGAGTGGCCAGAGAGGATGAGCTGCGAGCAGCTTCCTCAGCTCGGCAGCGAGACCCTGTGTATGGACCAGAACAGCAGCGAGACCACCACCCTAGCACCTCCGTTCCCTAAACCGACCCCTAAAGGCCGGGCCAAACCCCCGAACCCCCAGCAGTGTGACAGGGAGTGTCGCTGTCGAGACCCTTTAGTTCCCATCAAGAAGGAATCCCACACTCTGTACGGTCGGATCCAAACCGGACCCCTACCCAACTGTGCCCAACCCTGCCACCAACCGTACTTCTCCGCTGAGGAACACGCCTTCACCAGCTTCTGGGTTGGACTCTGGTCGGTGCTTTGCTTCATCTCCACCTTGACCACCGTCGCCACCTTCCTCATCGACATGGAGCGATTCAAGTACCCAGAGAGGCCCATCATCTTCCTCGCCGCCTGCTACCTCTTCGTCTCTTTGGGTTACATCATTCGTTTGGTGGCGGGTCATGAGCGGGTGGCGTGTGGAGCCACCACCACCTCCAGCACCACCAGCACCAGCAGCAATGTTGGCGTTGACCAGCTCCACATCCTCTATGACACCACAGGCCCGGCTCTCTGCACCCTCGTCTTCTTGTTGGTGTATTTCTTCGGCATGGCCAGCTCCATCTGGTGGGTGGTGTTGTCCTTCACCTGGTTTCTGGCTGCAGGGATGAAGTGGGGCAGCGAAGCCATCGCAGGATACTCCCAATACTTCCACCTCGCCGCTTGGCTCATCCCCAGCGTCAAGTCCATCGTGGTCCTGGCTCTGAGCTCTGTGGACGGGGATCCTGTGGCTGGGATCTGCTACGTTGGGAACCAGAGTTTGGAGAACCTGAGGGGATTCGTTCTGGCTCCACTTGTGGTTTATCTCTTCACTGGTTCACTTTTCTTACTCGCTGGGTTCGTTTCTCTGTTCCGCATCCGGAGCATCATCAAACAAGGTGGCACCAAGACGGACAAACTGGAGCGGCTGATGATCCGCATCGGGCTCTTCACGGTGCTGTACACTGTCCCCGCCACCATCGTGGTGGCGTGTCTGGTCTACGAGCAGCACTACCGACCCGGTTGGGAGCGAGCCCTGGCCTGCTCCTGCCCGTCAGAGCGCCAGCGCTCGGGCCTGGGGCCGGACTACGCCGTCTTCATGCTCAAATACTTCATGTGTTTAGTGGTGGGCATCACCTCAGGAGTCTGGATTTGGTCAGGGAAGACCCTGGAGTCCTGGAGGAGGTTTGTGGCCCGTTGCTGCCCCTGCTGGTCGCAGAAAGCCACCGCTCCACCTTCCATGTACAGTGAAGCTAGTACTGCTTTAACTGGACATACTGGGACCGGACTGACATCAGGGATCTACCATAAAGCTGCTCCATCACATATATGAACTAACTAACTAACTAACTCATGGTGAAACATTTTCAAAAGACTCTGTTTAGTCACCTCTCTGGAAACAAACACATCTGCAGGACTGTGCTGGATGCGCTTTGAATATCATCTCCAGTTAAAACAAAAAAGGGAATAAATCCGATACTGAACAGATGGAGACGAAACATTTGACCAAACTTGACTTTTATTGAGGAACATCAACATCAGAGTGACCGATCTGTCTTTTATCTTGAGTACAGAAAGAGGAAAACATATTTATTCATGTAAATATTGTATAAATTTACTGTAAAAAATAGTTGTATAGTGTGATATGTTATGTTTAGTTTATAACAACCGATACCACTGCCACAAGTGATGAGGAACAAATCTCGCCTCGTTTGAATTGTATAAAGTTGTACATTTCTGATACAAAACACACAAACTGAATCTGAGCTTGTTTTTTTTTTTTCTTTTTCTTTTCTTGAAAACCAGAAGCCACATGAGAATCAATTAAAACACTAATTCAGTTGTTTTAGTGGACGACTCTAAACTGGTCACAGCAGTGTGGTTTCTGAGGGTGAACTGGTTTTGTTGGCGTCGTCATCAATAACGGGCAGTGATCAGGTTAAAGCTGCAGGTTGAAAAATGAACTTGGGACTTTAGCACCACCTGCTGGTTTGCAGAGGAACTGCAGCCACCAGGGACGTAAACGTGGAGATGAACATGAGACCACAGAGCCTCAGTTAAATAAGATTGTATATTTACATAAATCAAAATTACCTTAAAGGTCTAATTTAAAACATAATTGACACAGTAAAAATCTACTATCAGTTATAATGTGTTTTAAAGTTGATACGATCTCAGTGACCCCCAGATGTCCCTGAACCTCATTTTTGAGAAACACTGTTCTACATCGAACAAATAATTTGACAGATGAGTCAATTAATAGATAAATTAAATAATAACCAACCGCATCTTTGAGTGGGTCAGTTATTTAGACTAAAGGTTAAAGGGAACAAGTAATTTAGAGATAAAAAAAATAAAACTGATGATAAAAAATACTTGAGTATATTTTGTGATTGTAGTGAAAATACAATCACATACATGATTTAATCAGGACAACTGGACTGAGGCATGTGCAGCCTTTTTTCTTATTTTAAAATAAATTCTATATTAAAAGGTTTTGGACAAAATAAATGATAATTATTAATCATCTGAGGAGCTCGTGGAAGTTGCTGTTTTTGTATTATGGCCGACTTCACTCTCACTCTTTAAAACATGTAAATCTGTGAAGGTTCAAGTGACAATGAAGCTCAAACAAAACAAAAACAAAAATCTCACCATCAGGGATCTGAGGTTCAGTGTGTATCATCTCCTCTTAAGTGGCCATGACAGTAAAGTCTGAGTGTACAAAGTGTAGCATCATTTTATTAAATGACTCAAAATAATAATAATAATAATAATGAGACTGAAGCTTGTTGAAGCTTTTTGTTTTCTGCTTTCTCTCCCACCCTGCTGTGATGTTTCGTGGTGTTTTCATTCAGTCGTCAGCCAGTTGTGTTGTTTCTTTAGACTACTGTGTCCAACATGCTAGATTAACATGTCTAATTTATTAGTCTGACTCGTGAGTGAATGTGACCGTGTGAGTGATGATGAAAGAAGCGTTGATGAGTGTTTGTTTGCTTGTTAAAAGTGTTAATCTGCTTTCACACTGATAAAAAAAAGAATATTGTAGATTTTGATTCATATTGTGGAATTAAAACAGAGTTGATCTCAAATTTGGTGCGTGACTCTTATACGTGTGTGTCTGTTTATCTTATTTCCTCATCATCTTTTATTTATATCAAGGCAGTAAAATCAATTAAACACTTTATTTTCTTTCTTAAAACTAATCTCACCAACTTCATGAACAGCTGCAGTTTATCTTGAATGT
This sequence comes from Polydactylus sextarius, assembly GCA_016801845.1. Classification (NCBI taxonomy): domain Eukaryota; kingdom Metazoa; phylum Chordata; class Actinopteri; family Polynemidae; genus Polydactylus; species Polydactylus sextarius. Next base: position 4,189,829 of record CM028912.1, on the reverse strand, counting down.
GTCTTTTATTTTCCAGGCACATGATCCCACTGTGGTTGATGTTTACTCACAGACAAATCCTCCATTTTTAACCTGCTGCCTGACAATAGCTTCACACACATGATAGTGTAGTGAATTTTACTAAAAAGAAAACACAGGTGTGGATGTGTATTAATTTGAGAACTTAAAATAACAATATGCTAATATCTGTTTTTTAAACTTCCAATCAAATTAAGAAAAATCAGTCAAACTCATATATATGCGTCATCTGCACTGATCTGCAACATCTTAAAGTTGAGATTCGAACCGATGTCGTTAGAGTCTTTGAGTTAATGTCAGTTGACAAAAAATGAAACAAACAGTTGCTACGTTAGCAGAGATGTGGTGGCAGCCGCGAGTCTGACCAGGCAGCTAATAAACTAAGTGATCAGGGCAGATTTCTAACATCAAAGTAAACAGTGTTTTAGTGTCACTAAAGAGGATGAACATCTCTTTCTGAGCCCAGAGCAACAACAACCAGGAGCCGTAACAACATAAAACTATGTCTGTTAACTCAGATGTGGGAAAGAAACAGTAGAAAACAAGTGTGTGATCAGGTCGTCACATTCTGTTGATACTCTGTTGATTTCTGACGAACGCATCAGAAATCAAAAACTATATTCGAGCATTTTAATGATTAAGATGTTACAAATGAGTGTAACAATATGGAAACATCCGATCTTTGTTTCTTATAATTTAGAGTCTGTAAAGCAGCAGTTAGCTCATATATTCAGTAACTCTGTGAATAAATATCCATCCATCCAGCACCTCCACTATCGACTTTCATGAACGTGTCAGAAATCAACAGAGGTGACAATCTGCTTAAACACTTGTTTTCTATAGTTTCTTTACCACTACTAAGTTATTAGTTAAGTTAGTTAGTTACTAAGTTAACAGACATAGTGTTATGTTGTTAAGGCTCCCGGCTGTTGTTGCATGAGGCTCAGAAAGAGATGTTCAACCTCTTTAGTGACACAAAAACACTGTTTACTATTGATGTTAGAATCTGCCCTGATCACTTTGTTTATGAGCTGCTGGTCAGACTCAACACTCAACACGCCTCCACTAACATAGAACTGAATTGTCTCATTTTTTGTCAACTGACATTAACTCAGAGACTCTAACAGCAGAATATCAGTTCATATGTTTAACCAGTGGCTGCTGAAGCTGATGTACCAATGGAAGCTGCACCTCAACTCTCCATCATCTCTGACTGATGTAAACATGAGTTTAGCCAAGTTTATCACCACAGCAGTACAAACTTTCCCACATTTTCTGCAGGGGTGAAATTTCCAGCGCCCCCAAAACGGTTTAATTCAGCGATGCTGATTGGACAAATATTTATTATTTTCCCTTAGCGACCACACATGATTGGCTATTTCCCTGCACTTCTAGAGGTGAAACAGGAGTCTGTTGGTGGAAATTTATTGTTTGAGATTAACACATCATCTGTATGATAATAATATTAATAATAATCTCATTTAAAACTTAACGTGATGAAAAGGAAATGCCACCAATTTAAGGTTTATCTGCATTTTACTAATATTACAACTGCATCCTAAAAAACTACAATTAAGCCAACACTGCAAAATGAAAGACAAATTCCATATTATAAATATTTTAATGTCATCAAATTGAAAACTAAACTGCGGGATCAGGACATAAATTTGCAGCTACAACTTAAAAAAAGACCAGTCACATTGTTACTGTGTGTTGGTTTAATAGTAAATGAATTTCAACGACCTGAAAATCAGTGAGCGTCAGTTTCTGTGGTTTCTCCTTCAAACTGATAAACAGGAGACGTCGACGGTCTCACTTCATCCGCCGTCACTGATCCTGTTGCTTCGTCTTATAATCGACACACATATTAACACACACACTGATGGTTGACACAAGTCACACATTATTATTATTATTCATAATATACAGTTTAAATGACCACGACACATCTTTGTTACATGATTAGTGTTTATTTAAAATACTCCATCTGCAAATGTTTTTTTTTTTCAATTAAAAACAAGACAAATTTCACAGCTAGTGGCCTACATAGTAAGCAAAAAGGAGGGGAGTGTCCATCAGTCTCTCTTTTCTCTCTCTCTCTCTCTCTCTCTCTCCCCTCAGTATCTATGTAGTTTGTTCGAAAAGCTCTGGTCTGGATCTGGGACAAACACGGGGGTTTGTAATCTGTCGACTGGTTGTTTGTTTGAGGCGCGTTGAGGATGACGAAGGTTTGACCCAAACTGTGTCACCTCAATACATCAAACCTAATCACTATGAAGCAGAACTGACTGACTGAATCTGTAAAACGGGTCCCGTTCGACCACCTGTAGTGTATCTGAAAAGTGAAAGTGATCTCAGGTTGGCACTCCTGATACCCTGACACACACACACACACACACGCTCGCACACACACATACACGCTCGCACACACACGACAGACGACTGAAGGTGTGCCGACTTCAGCCGACTCCTGTAGAATATTTAACGTTTAATACTTCTCATCTGAGACATGCTGTAATGCTAAATCCAAATGGGTAGATAACAGAATGCAACACCACTGGTATTAACAGTAAACAAGTTTGAATTACACTCTCCAAAAGTTACTTTTGGTATTTTAACTCATTTACAAAAAAACCAAAAAAAAAACAAACAAGCATTTTGTTTTTGTTTAGTGCCGAAAAAAAAGAACAAATCTGGTGATTTTCTGTTTTTTTTTTAAAATCCCACGAAAAGATTAAAAACCAAACACTCACTACAACAACCAATGTGGATTATTCTACTGCTAAAAAACAGTCACCAGCGAATAAACTGTTTTTTATGTCGGATAAAAAAAAAACTGCAGCTCGAAGATGTCTGAGCCTGTTGTTACAGAAGAATATCGTATGTTGTTTCTTGGTGTCACAAAGTTAGAAACTTGTTGCTGAGACTCACAAACAAATCAGAAAACAGATAAACAAACGTCTACCAACTCGTTTTTGGTCTTTTCATTGGAATTTGGTAAAAAAAAAAAAAAAAACTATCACCAGTTTCATTCTTTAAGGCTCATATGGAATAATTCAAACATTTTGTTTTTATTTTTTAGTAAAAATTACATTTTTATGTCAATCTCAAGACTGTAACTTAGAGGTCGACATCACCAGACTTATCTTGATGCTTCATCGTGGGAATAAATGACAATTAAAAAATAAATAAGGGATTCGTAAAAAACAAACAAACAAACAAACAAAAAAAACAATAGTCGTAGGGTCGAGTTCTAGGTTTTATGATCTTACAGCTCGACTGCTGTAAAAATGAATTTTACCGTTCGGGGCAGGTCATACAGCAGCATATTTCAAGCCTGTATCCTGCCTGATGTGGCTGTTTGGACCCCGTGAGGTGGCCATACTTGTTTGTTTGTTTGTTTATTTGTGTGGGGCTGGCTGTGGGTTAGCTGGGCTTTGGATTTCAGAGGGAAGGTGGCAGCGGTTAGGCCTACGACAGCACAGCGTTGGAGCGTCGTATACCTATCAGGTTGTCTGCGCTGAACGATCGTCTCATCGCTGCTCGGCTCAGGTCCTTGTACTTGTCCTCACACAGTCTTGAAATGGCCTGGTTAAAAACAAACAAACAAACAGTTACTGAAGAGCTCTGATAGACGAGGTAACTTCTAATGAGACGAACTGTGAGTGGAGCAGCTCACCTCTAGTTTCTGGGCGCGTTGGTTGTTGAGCGGCTCCAGAGGGAAGCTGAGGTTGTTGTCGTCCGCCAGCTGCCGCAGATCAAAGTAGTACTTGGCATAGACGCTGGCTGGCACGTTGATATTAAACTGGAGAAGCTCCAGGAAATGACGCTCCATCTCATTCCTGGAGAGCAGAAAGACACCGGAGGGTTATTACACACACACATAAACAATCTCTGACCGGAGTCTCAGCTCGACTGAAACTAAAGATCATCGCTTCATTAAGTTTAGTTTTCAACAGATAATCAAAGTCCTGAAAGCTCAGAGCAAAAAAACTAAAAAAAGAAAAGAGATGAATGAAGTTTTTAGTGAAACAGTCGTCTGTGTTTTACAGAATCAAGTTATATTGTGACAAGAAAACAAGTGGATTTTAACCAAACAAAGCAAAAAAGTTGTTTTCAAATGTTTCTTCATAAAATAATTGAGTTCAGATAAAAGTTAATAAAAGTTCTTATAACAGGTGTTATATCACTGAAGCAAAACACATTTTAACCTCATGACTCAACTGAGACACATCTGACTTGTTATTTCTGTTTAACGTTGCTCCACATGTTGTTAAATACACTGAATGTTAAACATCTTTATTGTGACTTATAACAATACTTTTAAATACTGTGTTTTTAGTCAACTTAGAAAGTTATGAAAATGTAAAGAAACTGTTTTATAAGGAGAAAAAAACTCATCAAAACAACAAATTTATCTACAAGTAAAATCCTATGAAATCAGAAATTAGATCTCCGTCATATCAGCTACTGCGTTGATGTTTGGTGTCATAATTTTCATAGAAATGGGCCATGAACGTGTGTGTGTGTGTGTGGATTCAGATCGGCCAGGATACACACTGTGTGTGATCTGTTGAACAACGGCTCCTTTTGTTTTTAAATCTCTTTTCATTTCTGTTTTTCGTCAAGTTTAATTGAAACAACATAGAAGATTATTTTCACTAAAGAAATGGACGAAAACTAATTTTAGACACATGAAACTCAACCTGAGAAGTTCTCTCTCTCTCTCACACACACACACACACACAGCGACGTGTCTCAGCTGGAGGATCACAGCTCGTCTCGTTTTCAGACTACAACCTCCAACAGCCATGAGAAAAGCTAAGGGAGGTGGTCGTCAAGGAGACAGCATCCAGGATGCTTTGTTGGTCAGCGAAGGGTGTGTGTATGTGTGATGTCTGGTCTCCCAGGGCAACTAATGGAGTGGGCGAGAGCCTGAGCCATTATGTAGAAGCAGTGAGAGCACTTGAGACCCTCCCCTCCATTTCTCTCTGTTTCTCTCTCTCAACTCGTCTTTCTCATCCCTCCATCCGACCGAGACCGGCCGGCCTCACAAAGACACTTCAGTGGCACCAATGAAAACAGCAGAGTGTGTGTGTGTGTGTGTGTAGGTCAGACGTATATGAGGGGAAAGAGCGAGTGTCGGAGAGGGATGGGGGCTCGCGGGACAGACGACTCGCATACGGGCAGAACACGCACCTTTTCCAAATCACAACCTTGCACACACACACACACACACGCACACACACGAAAAGCAATTGTAGAAAATAAAGCCTGGCAGCTCCAAGTGCAGCCCCCTGGCCTCTTCATCGGCTTATAAACCCAGCGACAGTAAAGATGCTGCAGCTTCCATCTATCCCAGCACTTCTGGTCTCCTGTCTGCTCTAAGTGCATCTTTGTTGTTGTGTTTCTTTTATTTGGGAGAGTGAGGAGGAGGGGTGGGGGGGTCGTGTCAGAAGTCTGTTGGATTTACTCTAAATCTACTTCTTTATGCATCTTAAGCAACTGGGGCTCAGAAATCCGAAGAGTCAGTGAAGACAACGCCAGAGATGAATTTTGAAAAAACAGACATTTCTGTCTGTTTGAGCCGCAGCTGTTTAGTTCAAAACATGGATCAATATCGTCAAATTTATAACACATCAACTGTGTTACTGTTTCCATCCAAGCTCCACCTCCTACTGCTCCTTCCTAAACATTCAAACAACACTAGCAGCCTAGCGCCAGGCAGGTCACGACAAGTAGCCGAGAAAAAGATGTCGAGGACGTTTAGTTTCCTCTCAGGAATAAATCAGAGAAAAGACGAGTCAACAGACAAAACACAGTAGGAGGTAAAATAGTCAGGAAACAAGGACCAACGTGTCCAGGCACCTGAAGAAGAAGCAGCAGGACGTTGACCCGTGTTAACATGTCAGTTACCTGCTCACCAGCTGTGACCAGTTATTTTCCACTAAAACTGAGCTACAACTGTAAAAGACTCTGAGTATCACAGCTGATCAACAACACAACGTCTAGTTTGATTCTTTTTAGTAAAAACTACAGATTGGTTTTCATCTCGAAGAGCTCAGAAATAAAATGATCAAATCATATTTTAGTTGTTGTGAATTGGTATGAATTGACTGTGTCAAATCTCATATTGAGCTCAGTCAAAACAGTTTCCTGACAGACTTTGTGATGTCGACAAATATCATATCATTGTCCAAAGAATTGATATAACATCATATCATGATGAAACTTGTCATTCACTCCACTAATGCCTATGTGAATGTGTTGTGGGTCACACTGACATCTACTTATCTATGTCAGTCTAAAACACCCTGGCACAGTTTCCCAAACATTGATTTGTTTGTAGCTGCTTTCAACAATGTCACCATTGACTCTATATTGACATTACATTATTTTTAGAGTGAAAATGGGTCAAATCTTATGTCGATGAGATTACAAAAGCAATGATGATTCATTCACTCACTCTCTCTGTGTCACAAACACATTAACAGCAGACTTATCTGTTAGATTTGGACCGGCTAAAAAAAAACAAACAAAACAAAACCACTTCCTCATCTTTTCAAACAGAAATGAAGTGTTTATTTTCATAGAGAGCGGAGAAGTGGGATCCGATCACTTATGACGCATGCGAAGAGACACATTCTGACGCCTGGTGTGAGCGTCCACTTGTGACTGACTCACCCATGATGCATTTTAATGCAAAATATGAACAGGACCAGTCTGTGAACGATGATCACAGACGTAGCCAAGGGGAAGCTGAATCTGATGCCTGCACTCAACAGTAAGAGAAGCCGCACAGCAGATGATTTGACTGTATCTGTGCTCTCACTGAATAATTTACCTGTTCACCAGCAGAGAACAGACAGATCAGAGAGGAGAAAAGGCAACGGAGCAACATCAGCTTCAAAGTTGGTCGGGTACAATAAACAATGTTTCCTGAGCAGTGGGTCCGTAACATTGATTACGACAATGTTGTCGTTTATAACACACAGACTGAAACCAGTGACTTTATTTTAATTTCTATCCTCATTCTTTAATTTCTTTTCCCTGTAAAAGAAAAAAAAAGCCTCCACTCACATGTCCTCCACAGTGATGTCTTTAAGGATCTGGCAGTAGTCCACGTTCCACACGGCCTGGTCATCCCAGACTTTGGAGGCCAACAAAATGGCTCCCAAGACAATCCGCTTCCAGTTGGCGGGGCAGATATCCAGCTCAGCGTAGGTCAGCAGGCGCTCCAGATAAACCTTCACACGGAAGAAGAAGAATGTCAAACTTTTAATGGGAAACTTTCAAGGTCTTGGCAGTTTCATCTTTATTCCCTTTGCACCAACAGGGAAAACAGGCAGATCAACAACACAAAGTATGATGCACCAGTTTTCTTCTGCTTGGAGTCATAGACAAACAAAATATGTACTGTTTTATTAAATAAAACCTATCTTGATACACATTATTCAGATTTTTTCCAACTCTTCATGTATCCACACATCCACTGGCTCTTCAATAAACTCCTGAGCCACACAACAAAAACCTGTGTTTTTGCAGTTGTTCTGGTTTTCTAATCTTTACCAATATCCATAGTAACATATTCAGGTGATCTGTGCTGTCGTGACTTAGTAACAAGCAAAACAACCACACCTCGTGTGGTAACGTGGTTAAAACCGCAGTCGCTTTCAAGTCGACACAGAGTCTTTGACAGAAACCAGACCGGTTGCTGTTTGTCACTTTAGAAGTCACATGTTTGTGTCTGAATGTAAATACACCTGCTGGTTTCTGTGTGTAATAACATTTTTGATCTTTGGTTGTTGCTGCTGTGTTGAGACATGAATAGTACCAGCTCTAGTTCAGAACCATCACAAATATCTTTTTGACACTGAACAAACAAAAAGAAAAATTGTCACAAAAAATCTCTCAGTCCTACTCTGACAGAAACTCAACTGTCATGTGTCACTCATGTGACTTTACTGCCCCCTGGTGACAAATCAATTCAACAACTCAGACATGTAAGAACTTAAGTTTTACATTACTCCTGTAAACTAAATCACTTACAAGTGTGACGATGGCACATTCAGCGGTCAGCTGAGCAGCACTGAACAGCGTTCGGACGAAGCGGTAGATCAGTTTGTGTTCTGGGTCGACGCGGGAGTAGTCGTCTGGAACTGGCTCTCTCTGTAACCGATACACACATACAACAGAGGGAAAGTGCGAACGTTACATACAAAGCTACAGAGGAAACGTTTAGATGTTTTAAATATTTGTTTGATCTGTGAGTTACTTTTACAGAACGCTCTTGTATCATCTTCAGACTGAAGTGGCCTCTGAAATCCACCACTGGAGTCTCTTTATCACCGGTCTACAGCTGAATGGAAACCATTTATAAAGACTGGCAAGGACGATCAGATAGGACCATTTTTTTCCTTCTTCTTTCAACTTAATTGTTTTTTTTTTTAAACCAGTGAATCACAGCCTGTGATTCATTACTGGCTGACAAGTTTCCTCCAGCTATTCACAAGGCGATACGATGACCTCTGGTGCCGAAGTTAGGGCTGAAAAATCTCACTTTGAAGATGAGGAACTTGAGCTGTAGCTTCACAGACTGAAGTTTGTATTAAGACATTATTACATTTCACTTGGGTTTGTGATTAAAAAGAAAAAAAGACCAAAAAAAGAAGCAACACACAGAGGAGGAGGTTGTTTTTTTTTCAAGAATAGGATCATGATTTTCAGATCTGTTTAAAAACAAAATGTCTTGTGTCTGTAAGAAGCTGAAACTAGTTTTTCTTGATGTAATCATTCCTCTCATGCACATCGGCCACACTCCCAGGGCATTTTCAAAGTATGTGACAGCACAAAATGGACAGTCCTGCTCCTGTGCAAACAGAGCGTTTGAAATTAAATACTCTTTAAGTGTTTAAGTGTCCCTGGACAACGATCATGTTGCAGCCTCAAATTAGCTTCAGAAGAACAAGAATTATTTTTTATACACTGTGGATTTTCAACATCAGATCCCATCACTGATCTCTCACCGATAAGGGGTGCAACTTCTCATCAAAGATGTCCAGTGACCTGTCCGAGTCCCTAAACAACAAACAATACATCTGTTAATATAATTCACGTTGTAACGAAACAAAAACATCAAATATTATATGATAAATATCAAGGTAAAGATGTAAACTGACCTGTTTTTGATGTGGTAGTATATTGCTAATGTGACACTGGAGAGAAAAAGGAGAAAAAAAGACAAATTGTTAATTAGTTTTTATGTTTTACAGCTTCAATAAAATAAAAAACAAAACAAGTCTCAATGGTAAATAGAACAATGTGCGATGGTGAAACAAAACATGAGATAATCCTGGTGAAATATGCGATAATCCAGATTCAGTAAAAAAAAATAATGGGCCTAAATTAGGCACAAGAACATCTGTTTGAGGCACATATCCATTAAGTATTATGGAGGATTACTACACTGTGTGATGCAACCAGATTTTCTCATGTGAAATTAGAAACATTTGGAAAAACACAACAATGTGCATTTGAGTGAGAATGTGTGTGAAGTTCTCTCACCATTTGATTGTGCTTTTGAGGTTTGGCTGACTCACGGTGCTGTCGTCTATGAAGATTGTGGAGCAGGAGCTGTATTTCTTTGACAGCGGACCAGGAGACACCTTGAGACATTGAAATCACAGAGTAAATCAACAGGAATTAGGTTTTGACAACTTCGCTCCTTTACTCTGGTCGGTCTGAGACGTCTGAATAGATGCCTCTATCTCCAATTTTTCCTGAAAGTTTGTTTGACAGCTGCGTCTCCAGTTTAAACTAAAGACAATCAGAGTTTGTGGGTGGGATTATAAATAGAGGGAGGCCATTATTTGTCTGTCAGAGCAAGAAAAATGCCACAAAGAAGTGTTGATGTAAGTTGTTATAGCCGATGAACAGAACTAAAAAACTAAATAACATAGAAACTAACTATGTACTAACTAACTGCCCTCAGCAGATTTATACCATCACTGTGTGGTCACTTATCATCTATAATGTGATCATTTTTTCTTTGAGAAAACTAAGAAAAACAGTGTCGATTTCCATCTGTTTTAACTGGAGATAGATGAACAAGTCTTATCTGATTATTAATTAACAGATTATGTTGTAAAACATCCTGAATTAAAGCTGAACACTTTATGGATAAATATAGATTCTTATGTAAAATGCAATGTTAGACATCTGCTATTGAGGTTTCATTCATAAAACAAAATGACTCACTTTCAACTGGTTGATCTACAGTCTAAACTGTCCCTCAGGTCAGTGAAGATAATATACGGTGGCTTAACACACACGTAATCTGCTCAGTGATCAGATTAATGATCAACATTTAGACTGTGACACTTACATGACTGATATGATTTATGTGGTTGCTTTTCCTCTTGTCTCGTACTGTAAAGAAAGACAAATCAGAAATATTTAAGAGCACAGCAGTGTACAGGACTTCATCCAGCTCCAAGCATGTGATGAACATTTTAACACCGTTAACACATCAAGATTGTAAAAACTAGAAAAGTCAGAGCCTGAGACAAAAATAAGACAATTGTATAAATAGTAAAACATGTAGCACATGATCAACACCTCAACCAATGAAGGTAAGTCATAAGATTTAATCCTACCCTTGGCACAGACAGTTAATGTGAATCACTGAAGTATGTATGTGTGTGTGTCATGATGATTGCTCACCGTCTGTTTGAGACTTGCTGAGAAAGATGGTGCTCGCTCGGGCGTGGTCCGATGGGTTTGACTCCAAGGCCAGCTCTGACAAAACAAAAAGTGTATGTAAGTGTATTATACTGACAATCTATCAATGGAGGACTGAGTGAGCTGCTCGGCTCTCACTGCTCGGATGTGATGAGACGGACAGAGAGATCAGGAACTTACAAGCTGTCACGTTGATAAAAATGTGCTGTAAAAGCACAAAGAAATGATCATTATCCAACATGTAACATGAACCAATCTCACAACAAAAAACCCCAAAGACAAGCAGGAAGTGAAAGTGCCTGAAAAAAACTATCATCAGATTACTTCTGCAGATTGAAGGCAGCAAACAAGACCAGACAAATAAATGTTAACATTTGGACCGGCTCCAGCTCCTAAACGGTTTATTCTTTGCTGAATGTAAGAAATTAACATTCATGATGACGGGTTCAGTTTGCCTGAGGACAAGAATTTGAACATCTATCAGAAAGATGCATGATTTTTTGGGGTGGCCGCTACTGAAGCAAGCTCAAACTCCACTACAGACGACGTGGAAGGCAATGTATTGTATAATATGGGCACTTTATACTTATTGATAGCTGCTAAAATAGACGAACGACATGTAGATTGTTAAATAATTTACATATTGATCTGTACAATAAAGCAAAGCCCAACTAAAGGCAGTACTGGCTAAGAAATGTGAGAGAGTTGTGTTCTTCAACCAAATCCGAGCAGATCTCACGTTACATAAAAGACAGGCGGATTAAGGCGATGGCTGCACTTGTGATGTGAGGACAGCAAGAGGAGACACGAGGAATGTAGTGAGGACTGCTGGACTGATTCTGACCCTCGCCCAGCCAACAGCTGGTCTCACCAAACTGCACTCGTATGCTGTAGTCTGAAACAACATGAATGGAATGAACTGTGTGCGTGTCTGGGAGTCGATGAGGAGTGGCGACATATGGACTGATATAGCTTACATATGAGATACCACTCTGATCAGCGGCCTGTGTAATGGCCTGAGTGCAGCACACAATTTATACTAGCACTCTGTAGAAGCAGGAAAAAGGATGTTGTTTTTGCAAAATGTGCTCATTCACCAGGAAGACATAAAATTAACCCTGTGGTTGGTTAAATAATTGTCAATGAACGAGGAAGAGTTTGTTTTATTGCAAATTTCTGCCAGGTTAATGTGTTTATTTTCATTGTTAAATATCTGACGTGGTTATATGATGCCGGTATGATCGATATGATGCAGTGCCTGTGGTTAAAGACTGCCAAGACTCCTATCATCACCATCATCATCAGTGCAGTGTTGGCAGTGGGATGGCAATAAACAAGTCCAGCAACTTGGCAGCAGCTGGAGAAGGTGCCTTTTTGTGCAATTTCCCTGCAATTGAGAAATCGGATATGTGCAATTTGTTGTGCACTGATAGACTAAAAGAATGACCACGTGTATGTTTGCACAGGTGATGTGGACAACATTACTGACTAGTGTGTTTAGGAGTTGCATGAAGTTCCTTCTTTACTAGGGCAGTCACCGGATTAAAGCAAAACCCTCCCTATAAACAAATACATCAGTCAAGTTTGAGCCGTCAATTTATCTGAAGTGTTTTAAAAAACATACCATCAGGGACCTCTCTGTCGCTTATGTGCTGCAGGTAGGGTACGGTGTTATCATCGCTCACTTCGGTGCTGGTCTGGAACTCCTCCAGCCGCTCCGCCGGTTGTCTCGACGGGAGTTTGGGGCTCGACTCGGGAGAGACGCAGCATGACACTGTGTTCCCCATTCCAAACCAGGTGTAAGCTTCACACTATTGCAGCCCAAGTCCAAGCCAAATATATGTAGCTAGCTTAAGTTAGCTTCCCTCAGCCTCATAAACATCACCAGGCTAGAGTCCGTATCAACACAACACTATCTTTGTGCGCTAAATCGCCGCTGTCCCACTCCCAGGAATCGCATTCCTGTCCATTTGGGGGTATGTGGTGTTTGGATCACGCTGCTATGGAAAATGTAAGTCGTTTTCTATAATACTAGATGTGTTTTGTAGTAAAAATAAAAAACGCTTCTAGTTAAATCCAGGTGGTCGCCAATTCATTCATTCATTCATTCAACATTCAAGAGTTTCGATGCTAGGTAGCTAACTAGCATTTACGCAAGCTAGCTAACTAGTTAACTTTCTTATACTCCACATTTAATTCGGTTTTTGGTTGTAGTGTAAACACAGTTGACTCTAGAGATTGAGTATGTGACTACACCAAACTGACAAACGCTGGTAAATACATTTTATGACACTTTCTACAACAATCCCGCAGACGTCTTCCGGCACTCGGCTCGGTGTGTCGCCAAATCTAGCTCGAGGCTTCTGCGGCCTCCAGCAGCGAACCCGGTTTAAAAATGAGTAAAATCCAAGATTGTAGACAAGAATTTCTCAATGAAGCCAATATGGCTATGCCTTCTCCTGGTTGCTCATCAGTAAACCAACGGTGGTAGCTGGTCCGGAGTCCTCCATCGGTGCCTACACCCCGTCAGATTTATGCTGGATATCCTCCCCGCCACCGCCGCCATCTGTTGCCGGAGCTCACAAACGGCACTGCTTGGCACTGAGACGCCGTAGTCCCGCCCACTCAGGGATTCCATTCACTCTCATTGGTTAAAAAAATGGAACCTCGTCCTTTTTAAAGCCGCTCATTGGTTGAAGTTGCTGTCTGTCACAGACGATTTAAACAGATAAAATGTATTTCCAACGCTGCTATTTTTGTATCGTCACCGATCCACACCCTTTTTTGACAGTGTTCACTGAAGCTGGTTCTCTATTGCAGCACAAACCCGTCAATCAACGCATCCCTCCTCATTCATGTAATGTGTGAGACTGGAGGTCGAGGGATGGTTATAATACCTGATAATATATATATATATGCACTGAAAACAATTACTAATAGAATAAAGAATATTAACTCAAATTTGAGATGCATGTACTTTAATTGAAATTTGCATTTTGCAACTATTTTAACTGGTTAGATACTTGTTTTACACCTTGCTAAATAATACAGTCCTGCAATATAATAAAACTTTTCTTTATAGTGGTTATAATAACATAAAGATTCAATTGTGTGATGATCTATAAGTGTTTCTATCATTTTTCTTTCTCATTTATATTAGTGACATAATTTTCTCTCTGTATGTTCCAATACAGACACTTCAAATTCATATTGCATGATTTTGGTGTACCTAATTAACTGCTAACTGAATGTAGATACTAGTTAATTTGATGTTTTATTTACAAAAAAAACATATGATCTTATTGTAAAATATGTAAATATATGTGCAACAGAATGTAAATAATTCAAACTAGCTCCATCATGACCTGCTGCAACACTAATACAGTATCTATACATTAATGATTCAATAATACTCCAATACTTTGATGCAGAAGTTTCCCTGCTAATGAGCTAATATTATTTATCTTTATTAATAAACTCAGAGGATTGGAAACTTTTAATTGTACCTTAAAATTACCCATTTTCACTAGTATCAGAGCTCAGAAAAGATGAATTAATAAACAATAAAATACATAACAATCTTCAAGAGCAGTTTATTGCAACATAGCAAGTGTTTACAAAAGAGTGATGTAACATCAGAGTAACAGCACTTTTTTTTTCAATTAACGGGCTGGTATAGTTTTATAATGTGACATATGTTGAAACAAACAGTATATGACCTGATCACGTCATCAGGTGAATCTTGTCTCTACAAGATACTTTACAATACATGGCATTTTTAATTAATAACTTGTAAAAGTGGCAATATACAAACTGATCACATTAAAAGTTAGAAAAAATGTTATCACTGTTCTAGAAATGCATCTTTCTCTCTTTACATATATGTATGTGTGAATATATATATATATATATATATATATATATATATATATAATGATATCAATCTGTTTTCATGCACAAAATGAGGCTCGTGGGTTTAAACTATTAAAACTATTCTGGCACAGAAATGATGTTGTTGGAAAGATATCGTGTCATCACATCACAAACTTGAGCTCATCATAATAATTCAGCATAAAAAAAAGATTATTACTAGATTTGTTTTCAGCACCAGCAATGCATGAGTGAATTACAACAAAGTGGAAATGTAATTTTATTTATTTATTTTTTTTTTGTCAGTTTACACGTAGAAAAAAAAGCTTTCATCTCTTTAAACTCAGGTGTTGTAATGACACGGTCGTCAAATTTGCTGAACCACACTGTGACATGTACAGCTACAGTACATGTTAATGTGTTGTAGGTCGACGGGGGGCGGGGGTGTTTATGATTTCGTTTTGCCAATTCAACCCTTTAATTGTCTATAAATTACAAGTATGTACTGTATACTGTACAATATCAAAATGTTTTAAAATAGAAAAATAAAACTGGAAGAGCTACGATGAACTGGTGAGATTAAAAAAAACACTGATTGTTGAAGTCACCGTTTCCTCTCAGCTCACAGTTGAGATTTAGAAACCTGTTTCTTTAAATATAAAATAATCTAAAATAATCTGACTTGTTTACGCAGCCTTAGAACAAACAAACCAAAGAGATCAAGAATGAATTTAGTGCTTAATAAGTTTCACTCATCAACAGTGAACTGGAGGAAAACTGAGCAATTTTCTTGTGGATTGATTTTACCACTGGAACCGATGTCGATTAAGAAATGTTTTAAAAAAAAGAATGTAACTTTGTAGTAAAATAGAAGCAGATGCAAAAGAAACATTAAAAAAAAAGGCTCCGGTGAAATTTGTGCTTTCCTACGATGAATTGGAAGATATAAAAAAGGTTATTGATGGAGCCGTAAAAGTATATTTACAGTTAAAAAACAAACGTGTGGCTGAAGTTTGAAGCCACCGAGGGCTCTGCCGTGCAGTTTTGGAATAAAACCGAACTGTTAATTTTTTTGAAACTGATATAAACCGCTGACCCCAACTGCTATTAAAACTCTCTCATCTCTACAAACAAACACCATCGATCCTAAACGGTTACAGCACTCCCAAAAATGACACATCTCCAACAGAGGCCTTTTTTTTTCATACACTTAGCTGCCATGATGGTGGTAGGCCTGAAGGATTACATGAATACACACAAACATCGTCTTCTATTATACATTGATGTATGTTACAAATATGCAAAGTTTGTTTCATACAAGCCATAAGAACATTTTTCATATCAAATAAACAGAAATATGAGGTCTACACATGCTGTAGAGTCTATGTACAGTGATGTAAAAAAATAAACACACAAATACGCACATTTATCTTCTTCTCAAAAAACACACACACCCATAAAAGACATCTCTTTCTGACAGAATTAGTGTTAAACTCATGGAAATGTAGCCTATATCTTCTGTAGATTTGACAAAGAACTCATCAATCCATCACCGGCTGTTTAATCATTCAAGCTGCATTTTTTTTTCTCCCTAACGATACTTTCTAGCTCCTCCTGAGACGTCCTCAGGCTGGATGAGAAATATAATCTCTCTGGTGTATTCTCAGTCTGGGTTTACCCCACGGTCTCCTCCTAGTTGGTGTTGCCCAGAAAACAGCAGGAGGAGCTCAGGAAACATCCTGATCAGATGTCCAAAGAGTTCCAACTATTTCTAAGGCTGAACTCTCTGAACCTTCTTGTATTTATAATCTCATTCTTTCAGTCACAACCCAAATCTCATGACCACAGGTGAAAGTCAGAACGTAGACTGACTAGTGAACTGACAACTGTGCCTTCTAGCTCAGCTCCTTCTCCACCACTAAAGTCCAGCATTGCCCCAACGTTTCTACGGATGCGGCATCGACTGTCAATTTCCTGCTCCATCCTATATTTTTTTCACTTGTAAACGAAACACCAAGATGCTTTAACTCCTTCACTCAGGGAAGCAACTTATTCTTAAACTGAAGGAAGACAATCCACACTTAACTCTGATCCCAGCTGCTGCAAACCGAGGCTCTAAAAACTGAAGACTCTGACTTTGGTCAAACAAGGACCAGGCGGCTCGTACCAATGAAAAAAGACAAACAGTTAAATCTGTTAAATATAGAGTAAAAAAGAAAAAAAGCCTCTCCCAGCGTTGCAGTACATATTTTAACAGATTCTACTAAACTGGCACATAAAGTAAAATAGTTTATGATGGTAATTTTTGACATCACACTGGCACAATGAGATGACGGTTGAGCTTGAGTTAATGTTGACTGGCTCTTGAAAAACATCTACACCTCTGTTGTTTCACTTTTAAAACATCAATCTCATCTTTTCTGACACAAATCACCAGTTCAATGCTGTCACCTGCGTCATTTATGAACGAAGATCCTACATGTTCATTAAAACTGCATTTTACTTTGAAAAACTACAGCCAAAGTAAAACCACCTTTATCTTTCTTTCTGCAGCCGGCAGATTCATAATATAAATATCTTTTAGATAAAATGCCCCCTTTTGTAGTTTGATTAAATATTTCATAACTAATAAGTGCTAAACTATCAATATTAGAGCCCAGATTGTGAAATCTTTCCTTTAAAACTACTTGAACTTGCTAAATAAAGAGCTCTGTTAAACATCTGTTGATGAAAAAGCAGAAAAACAATAAGTGAAATGTCACGTTACGATTTGTCCCTTTGTGACGATTCGACAACTCTCCGTCACACAGCTCCACTTCCTTCACGATCGGCAGTTGGTAGCATCTTTAAAAGCAGTTAGAAATAAAAATAAAACTCTCCTTTGTGCCCAATTAGTTGTAAAGTCCCCGAAACCAGTGGCCACGTAGTTGAGAAAAAGTTGGTTCACATTAGGATGTGGATCAAGTAGAGATTCACAATTCGTTCAAAGTCTTTAACTGTGAGTTGAGTGTTTTGCCAAATTGTTCTGGGATTAAATATGTTCTGGACATGTTGTCAAATGTAGCACACAACACGTAAACATATCAACTAACGTGTGAAGTTAAAATCACATCGAAGGCAAATCATCTCTAGAGTTTTGTTTTACAAGCTGGCTCTTCTTCTTGTCGTAGTTATTAATGAGTAGTAGCTGCTACGACAACAAGATGCAGCTTCACTGGCAAAAAATTATGTGAAGCAACATGTTAATGTTGTCGTCAGCTGATTCAACCCTCTGTTACCTCTGAAACACATGAGTGTGGGTGTTCTCTGTGTATTTTAAATTGAATAGAGTGACAGAAACGTAAAGCAGAAGTTAATTAGAGCGACATCGTCAAAAAAGAACCAGCCGTGTGCAAACTGGAAGGCCAGACGGGCAGAATCAAACAGTCAAAGTATTTGTCAGGAACTGAAATGCTACTTGGCCCAGCTCGGTGGTTGAGGACACAAACTACTCGGATTTATGGCAGTAAAGGTCTTTAAGGGCTTTGAGTTCTTCAATTAGTGTCTTGTTTTGGTTTTCCAGGACAGCCACTCGGTTCTCCAGACACTTAACATACTCCTTCTTCTTCCTGCGACACTCGCGTGCTGCCTCTCTGTGGGAAGGACAAGACATAATCTGGGTTTTTTATGTTGTGGTTTTATGGTTTGGTGGGATGTGGGACTTTTATTTTTCTTCTCATAACCACAACACATATGAGCATAAAAGTTGGGATTTAATGCTACTGCTAACTAGTTAAAACACTATCAATAGAGCTTTGAAAATAAATATATTATAGTTTGTATTCTGATGTTTGAATTTCACTGCTGCCACTTGATTGACTGACTGAATAATTGAACGAATAAGCAGGCGTTCTTAATATAGTGCTCAGCGGGTGTTCACCAGGCCACACGCGGTACCCTGACATCATTTTGGTCGATGTTTCCCAATGGCAGCAGCTGCTGAGAATTTATTAATTTGTGTATATTAACACGTAAGCTATAATAACACATAACACACAGCCTCAGCCTGTGTTCATACCTGTTCTTCATGAGGCGAACTTCCCGTTTGCGAGTCACCTCTTCAGTTGCACCCTGGGTAGGCAGGGCAGGAGAAGAGGCCATAACTACTCCCGGAGCGATGGTGCTTGCAGGAGCTGCTCGGATCTGATAGGCCTGGACGTCACCGGAGGCAGCTGAAATCAGTCAGAGCTTAATGAGTTTGTTTACTGACTGACACAAGCAAAATGCCTTTTGTCTTTGCTGTCAAAGGCAGAAAAGATAATAAATGTCCCTTCTCACCTTGGACCACCACCTGGTTACTAGGACCAGAATCTGCTGGCCGTCGCTGGTCTGTGCATACTGGAGGATGGTGGCTCCAGGCTGAGTGGCCGCTGCTGCGTTGGTCATGGTCAGAGTTTGAAGACCTTGGACGCCATCTGTACCGTTATTAGCCAGCTGAATGGCTCCGCCCTGTGTGATTGCAACTATGTGTTTGGAAAGACGGTCAGAGAGAGTCACATTTCAATTTTGATTATTCAGATATGATACATACAGATTCTATTTAGATGAACCTAGGTTTGTTTATGTGATCCACAGAAATACTCACTGTTGAGTAAAGATATAGCGACAAATTAGTCTTCAACTGTATCAAGAAAGCGCCAAAACACATACTGAAAATCTGGTTGTCTGACACTAAACAAGCTGTGACAGGTGGAGTTCACCACCTAACAATGGTGACACATCAGCCTACAACTTCATATAAATCCTCCACTAATCCGACACCTACTGTACTGGCCGCTGCTGGTCTGGTAGATAGGTGTGGGGACAGTAACTGTGGTAATTGAAGGTGTAGCAGCCGTAACAGATGAATCTTCTTCAGCCTTTTCCTCCTCGATACGAGGAACGGCCGGCGCATCTGATGAAAGGTCGTTCAGGATTTTCCTGTTGGGACAAACAGTGTAGTGTGATGTTACGACCTGAGATGATGTGAAACATATAACATCAGCTTAAGAGTCAGGATCATTTTTAAAAAAATGTTACCTGTACGAAGGACGTCGTGACAGAATCTCTCTACGTTTCTGAGAGTCAGTTACACTGTCGACTGACTCCTGCGAGTCCTCACTTTCTGCGATAGTGGAAATCTGGAACAAACAAATAAACAAGACAGAAATATATCAAAGGAACCCTCTAACTTCCTGTCTGTTCTTTACGTTGACGCCTCAAACCAGAACTGTGTGTGCAGGTGTTTTACCTGTACAGCCTGAACCTGTGGAGACTGGATAACAGACGGCTGCGCAGCCTGGATGACGCCGTGGACCTGAACTGTCTGTCCGTTGGGAAGTTGGACCAACGTTACCGTGGGACCTGTTGCTGAGGCGTGGCCTGCTGTCATGGATACCTGTGTAGATTTGCATTAACTCTTTTTTAAAAATTGCGACAATCAAATCTGGATTGGAACAGATCAAAGCCAAACTTGCAGTCAGACACAACTTTTGTTTCTAATGTTAAAATGACATCATGTTACCTGTGCCAGGGTGGCGATCTGTGCCTGAGTGATCTGCTGGCTCTCTGTCTCCGTCACAGCAGTCTCCGCCCCCTGCTGAGCCTCTGCTGCTGACTCCATCTTCATTGGCTGAGATGAGGATGAAGATTTGAAGAGAAGCTGTTAAAACGTTTTGTTTACAGTCTTTTCATCAGCTCTAATGAGGTGGTACCTGCATATTAAACCATAAAGTGACACATAATGTTACTTTGTGATACAGTCAGCGATAGTGTTGACTCTGTGTTTGGGGATTTAAGATCTATAAAGAACCAACTATAACTGACTTTAAGTCTCTTTTGAACTCTCCTAACTACAGATATCGTAGGCAAATATTCATGAAGACTACATGAAGGTTAACATTAATTATCTCTAATGTTGTAACATAAACATACACTGCTTGGCCAAAAAAAAAAAAAAAGTCACCACCTGATGAAGTGCATGAAATGCATCCATCATGCCTCGTGTCTACTGTACTGTACAAGCCTGTGGGGGCAATGCTATGATCTGGGGCTGCTGCAGTTGATCAGGTCTGGGTTCATTAACATTATGTGGCCAAAGAATGAAGAATATACTGAATGACCAGGTTATGTTTTCTTCCCTGATGGCACGGACATATTCCAAGATGACAATACCAGGTTTCATCGGGCTCAAATAGTGAAAGACTGGTTCAGGGAGCATGAGACATCATTTTTACACATGGATCGGCCACAATAGAGTCCAGACCTGAACCCCACTGAGAATCTCTGGGATGTGCTGGAGAAGACTTTGTGCAGTGGTCCGACTCTCCCATCATCAACACAAGATCTTGGTGAAAAATTAATGCAACACTGGACAGAAATAAATCTTGTGACACTGCAGAAACTTATTGAAATGATGCTACAGTGAATGTGCTGTAATCAAAGCTCCAACTGGTCTGGTCCAACAAAATATTAGAGCGCGACCTTCTTTTTTGGTGGCGACTTTTTTTGGCCAGGTGTATGTTCCTGTGATCTAATGACGTTGGGAGTCCCCCTGATGTCCATACAACATTTACATTTTACACCATTTAGAGATAAAATATTTATTGATTTTGGTAGTTCTGGTTTTCTGAAAAAGGAAAGTTGTCCTTTGCTGCCACATAAGTGATGTTCTGTCTGTTGTGTTTGTTATTAAGGCTAATAAATCATCAAATGTCACTGGAGATGTGAATCACATGTGAACGACAACTTCTGAAACATCTCAGATAAAAGTCAGTGATTATAATCCACCGTGTTTTACAAAAATATCACCAAAGAAACAAAAAAATGAAGCCACTTCGCCTCATATCACTGAACTTAACATTAGTAACATCAGTGTTGTGATGTTAACAAACTTCTGTCACTGCTACAAAACAACAACTGATAACTTCAGGCAACAATTACAAGATAACACAGAAACCATCTATAACACCAGTCACCATCAAGCTTTTCAATTTTATGTGCACCAGAAAAACAAAAAACACCATCATGCAAACAAACATGGAAATCTGAGTTTTGCTTTAAACCAAAGTTGACAAACTGTGAGTCTCCTTCATCACAAAAACAAAAAGTTACAATAAGACGTGAGGCGATTTCATTTTAATAAGTCATAACACTCATAATACTTCTTCTTATAATTATAACAGGTTCACATTAGCTTAGCTTATGTTATTGTACAAGAACATACAGTCTATAATCATGATAATCAGCTCTGATCCTAGTAATCACATGCACTGAATGTCTCTTAAAAATATAATATTTCCTCTAATTATTATTTATTTAGGTTAATTCTTTCCTCAAAGCTGCTGTTATAGTGTAACTTCCCCTCGGTGGGACAAATAAAGGAATAAAGATTTATGTTTAATATTAAATAAATAAAATGGAAATAAATCTGTTTTAGACCAGTATGATGTTTGATGAGGTTTTTCATATCAATACATAATTATAATTTATTCTTAAAGTGTTTTTTTTTTTAATATAAATGTATTGGTAATAGTTAAGGAGAAGGTTTTTATTTTTATTCTAACGACTCTGACCCTGTGTGACTTGAGTCCGGACAGTTTGTGTTGATTCATTCAGCTCAGTGATCTCACACTGTGCGTAGCTTCCCTGCGCTGCATGATTGGCTTTACACATTTCTCCCTCTGCTTTTCAAAAATCACTTGGATGGTGTGTGTGTGTGTGTGTGTTTCTCTCTCTGTGTCTATGTGTGTGTCCGTGTGTGTGTGACAGCAGACACATGGCCGGGGCAACGCCCCCTCAAAGCAAACCGGTCACATCCCTGGAGAGAAGCGCAACTAAATTATTATAATAATATTAATAATTATAATAATAAAACCGGTTCTGAACACAAATAGAAGACGCGTGTGTTAAATCTCCAGGCCTGGGTTCATGTTTTTTTATGGACTCGGCCTGTAATGGCCGATTTCTATTGAGACTAAATGAATGGAAAATAAAAACGAGATTATTTTTAACCAGGTGGTGATGATGTGAGCAGATATAGGTTTGTAAATAATTAATAAGAGATTAAAATAAACGTTAAATCAAGTGGAAGAAAAGTAGCAGAAATAAATAAAAATGTCGCGCCTGGTGGGTTTCAATGCGCCGTTACGATGGAAAAACAGCGCAAATCTTTGCGGATAAATCTCCCTCCGCTGTTGTTTTTATGTGACAGCTGAGTTTGTTTTAACACAGTTAAAAGTCCCGTCACGGTTTCTAATGTGTTAATACACAAACTGTGACAAAAGCCGAAGATCAGCTCTTGTTTTTCCCCCCAAAAAACAGCCGCAGCCTCCCCTCCCTCCATCCTGCTACAAACGCACCGCGGCGCCATGATCTCTTTGTTTCCTTCGGGCCGAACCCGACCAGACCGACACTTTCTACGGCCGCGTCCCGTCTCTCTGAGCCCCGGACACCGCTCCGTCCTTACCGATACAGACTCCCCTTCGTCACTCCCTGGGCCTCCGGAGCTCCACTTTTATTCAGGCCGACACGTAAGAGCCCGCGTCAGGCTACACCTCCGCCGCGTCACCGGGAACAACAACACGGAGATTGGAGAAGGACGAGAAAGCAGACGAGAGCGACGGCGACCGGAAATAACCGAAGCGCGAACGGAGACGGACGGAAAATTACGAGTAGAAACGATTTTTAACGACGTCTCCCCTGCCTCGTTGAGCGATTTGGCAAAATGACAAAGTTTTACAATACGCAGTTTATGAGCTGTTTAATAATTACATAACAAGAACAACAATAATCTCTCAGCTAAAACCCGATGTAATAAAAACTGTTCCAGTGGCTCATTATTAACTATAACTTAGAAATCCCCCCCAAATCATATAAAGCAGATTTTTATTTCATTTTATTTCTAGTTGAATGTGATTATGAAGATAACTTTGCCTTGAGTTAAATTGGAAACTGACTTTTTTTTTTAACCCACCAAAGAAAAACACTATGAATATATAATATAACTACGTTTTTACAAGAAGTTGGAAATAATCCTGTGATGTTCATGAAACCAGAGTTTGAGTTTGACCATGAGAATATGGTAAACAGTCGTAAAAAGGGGAAAACGTGGTCAGAAACACAAACCCAGATAGACTGTAGCAGGCAAAACAAGATTTATTGGAATTAATGGGCTCAAAATACCATTTTCTACACCATTACACCACCAGCACCAGTTGACACAAGGCAGGTTCGTGATTGTACCATCATTAAATAAGGCTCAGTGCTCTTTATGAGACCTTTTTATTATCCCTGCATATGCCACACATGACTGGGGAAGTGGTGGGAAAAAAAAAGTGCTCAGTTAGTTTAGTCGCCTACATTAGAAGTGCTAGAGTAAAATTACCTGTGCTTTGCTAGTTTATCTGTATTTAGCTACTGCTGCAGGGGTCATGTAATAAACCTGAGGGGTTGTGTGATTATTTATGGCAGAGCTGCGATGCAAATCTGTTTTCCCCTATTTACCTGATGCTAAAAAGACAGGAAGCCACTGGTTAAATCTTAAACATTCAATAGTATTTGATAAATTGATAATATTTTTTTTTTAAAGTAAAATAAGAATCTGAAACTATTAACTTAGCTGTAGCTGTAAGATAAATATTGTGAAGTAAAAAGTGCAAGGAACATACATGCATCTTGAATTTACACTTAGGTGCTGCAGTTTATTGTAATAAATGTAATTTGCTGGTAGGTACTACATATAGTTTTGACAGTACAACAAGGCGCAATGTGCACTGAGAACGATTTATTTTAGTGAAGCCATTTTCACTCTCTCCACCAGAGGGAAACACAAGACCAGTTTAGTAGGATCTGCAGGTAAATTATGTGTAAAGAAATACGCACTTGAAGGTGATACAGAATGCACACTAACCTCATGCAACCTCATAAAATATCCTAATGAAACGTTCCTGATGTAATGTGGAGTCTAAACTACATGTGCATGTGTGTGTGTGTTACTGCCATTGGTAAAACATGAAATCACAAATCACCAGACACAGAGTCAATGTGAGTGAATCAAAGGTTTTACATTTATTTACCTTTGATGTCTCAAACAAACATAGTGTGGAGGAGGTTGACTGTGGGAGTTGATGCCAAACAAATGAAATAAATAAAACAAAACAAGGCCTAACTCATCTGTCTGACCAAAAAAAAAAAAAAAACAAAGAAAATGAAACAAAAGTCCTGACTATCTTCTCTAAAACAAACAAATAAAAACTTCAGTAAAACATACAACGGTGGCATCAACCCCATAACCTAGTGAAGTAGACAGAGAGCAGCTACGTGTGTGCAGAATGTACAGGGTACCCCAGACTAAACTCAGACAACCTCCCACCACAAAACATTAACAGACAATATTATTAAATCAGCTCAAAGAGCTGGATCCAGCGAAGAGGATGAGGTGATGTCCTCAGTCACATCTGGAGGGAGAGAGAGAAATTAATAAGAGTACAGGTCTGGACATGATGTGGACCTCGTTCTTTAAGTTGATATTTGGGGGAAAAAAATAAAGAAATTAACATGTATTAAAGATTAAATGAAATTTGTTAATGTGAAAGAATGTACCAGACGACGTCTCGCTGCAGTGAGGAATCATCATCTCGGTGCAGCTTGGTCTTCCACCCCCTCAGCGTCTGATTCGTCGCTGCTCCAGGTCAAATCCAACTTCAACTTTACTGGCGTCAATGAAACGTCTTGGCCTCCATCAGCTCGTCATAGCTTCCGTTTCCTGAAATAATAAAAGCTACAATGAGATGCCGTCTCTTTCTCAACAGTTACTAAAAATTTTTCAGGGGCGCAACAGTATCTCACCTGGTCGAACGCTCGTCTGCAGCCTGGACCCTCAACACTCATCTCCCTCACTCTCACCCTGACTCTGTCTCCTACACTTACAAACCAACATGAGATATAACCATCTTGTTTCTAGTTGTGATGTGTCAGTTTTATCTGGAATTTGTATAAGATTTAAACTGGATTAAAGTTTTTTGTGTTTCAAGTCTTAGTGTGAAACATCACTGAAACTCCTCCCTCCCTGCTAACGTGTCTGTTACCCAGAGTCCAACTCTCTGAAATCAACGACCAGCAGCAGACGTCGACTTCACACCACCACTGAAAACAGTTTGTTGTTCAATCAGAACCAAAACATTGAATTGAGACTGTTTGATCCTCTCAGCCTGTCATCTAAACACAGTTCATCCTCTCTTGATTCTGCAGCTTCACCTCAAGTCAATCTCTGAATCGACCTTCAGTCGTTTGTTCATGAAACGACCTCCCGCCACCGTCACCAGGTCTCACTTTCTCCTGATGAGACCGATCAACGTTCACTGCTGCTGCCGTCACATCTGTGAAGGAAGTCGTTTCCTCGTTCAACACGATTATTTCTACACATTTGGTGAGATGTGACAGTCGACCACTGACAAAACAAACAGTTTAAAATGCTACAAATGTTATTATATAAACATCTTGTGCATTGTCCCAATTGTTTAAATCGGCTGCTGCTGTTGTAGGACGTCTCACCATAGTCAGCAGATTCACAAAACCAGATGGATCCAAGTCTAGTTTTGGAAACTGCATCACCAGGCAGACGACTGAGTCCTACATGTGAAACTTTAAATGTTGTAAACAATCAGTTTCCTTCAAGCTCAGACTTCATCACACACAGAGAAGAAGGGGAAGGAGAAAAGCCTTTCCTTCTTATGTTGGAGTCGACTCAGTTTACCTTGTTCTCTATAGTGTCAAGAACTGACTCAATGAATCCTGATTGTCACTGACAATTAGCTGCTCCACATAAAGACTGAGGAGCTTCTTCCACAACCTCATACAGTCATTAACACTGTGAGGTTATCGTGTTATATAGTTTAACACATTTCAAGCTGTTTACTTTGTCAAGCCTCTACTGTCACATCTTCACAAACATGTAAAAACAACCAGTGAATGAAGAGAACGACTCACTGAACAGATGAAACAGCAGCAGCAATGAATGTTGACCGGACACATCAGGAGGAAGATGAGACCTGGTGACGGTGACGTGAGACCGTTTCATCAACAAACAACTGAGGATTAATGCAAAGAAAAACTTCAGAGGAAGAAACAGAATCTGAAGCAGAGAAACAACCGTCTGGACGATCAGGTCAAAGACGTTTCTTGTGAAATCCACAAGATTATTGGATTAAAAATTGTGCTGATTCTGCAAACTGACCAGTCGGGGCATCAAGTGGGCAACAACTGCTGAATGTTGATTCCTGAAAGTTGAATATTGACAACAGACATGAGAGCAGACATCAGAAAGATATGGGGGAGAAGTTTCTGAAACTATCCTATTATAGAACTTAAAGTACAGACGGTCAATAAAAACTGTCGAGATCTTGATGAAAAAATTAAAATCAGATAAACTCACCACATCACGCTTAGAGAGACGGTTCTTCTACTGCCATAAACAACTTTCATCTTGGAGCTTCTACATCAAAATAACTGCTGACAAATGGTGAAATAAAGTGATCATCAATGTCTCAACTGACTGTTACTGTTCACATTTCACAAATTTAGCTGAAGACCAACAGACTACAGAAACTATAATCGTGTAAATAAACTAACTGCTCTAAAAAGGTTAAAGGTTTAGATTTAACGTCCGTCAATAACAGTAAATTATGTGGTTTTTAATCAAGAACCTGTTTTGTAGTCGTCGCTGTTGTCACTCACTACCAACAAATTAAAATGATGTAAATACAAGTTGAGTGTCCTGTAACGTCACCACCATGTAAATCACCTCTGTCAGGTTCACTTCCTCCTAAAGAACAAATGTTTCCTATCACGTAACGAAGTCGCAGCGAACTGTCAATAAGACAGAAGTTTACGCTTCACAGGGGTGAATTAATCCCCTGCTGGGAGGCCTCCCGATAAGTCGCGCAAGAAAAATGTTAACGTAAAAAAAAAAACTAGACCTGACCTGCTCAAATTCTACAACTTTACATTTGAAACTCCAGTTGGAATAAAACCTGACAGATAAGACTTAAAAAAGTCAACACAAGTACATTGTTGAATTTAGATGGTGATGAGTGACAGCAGCACAATTACACTACAGGACGATGTTGTACATTTAAACTACACATACACATTAGCTATAATCTGTCAAATGTCAAACATTAAGTGAGGAATCTTATTTAAATGAATTGAAGTTTAGATTAAATCTCACAACTCAAATTTACCTGAACACTTACTACCTTTCCCTCGCTTCATCTTAAAGTTAAATCATCTAAAACTACAGCCTGAAGAACCTTCTTACCAATCTGCAGTGGCTCTTCTTTCCTAAAATAAAAAAAGACTGGAGGAGGAATAAGGAGTGTGACAAAAGTGGAAACTGAAAGACAAACCAGTGACACAAATGTTCTCGAGACAAAAAAAGATGAAGATAAGAGATAAAGACGTAGCAAGAATGAGACAAACAAAGCTTTTAAGGAGAAAAAAGAATATATTTTAATGTTGTGATCATGAACGTGACACACTGAAAACCAAAGAATTTAAAGTGATAGTTTCCATGTCACCAACATCACCTCAGTGTTGTTGCACCAAAATGTTACTATAAGTTGACTGGACAGAAAGTTGTGAGATATAGATGAAACAGAAGTCAAAGATTGAAGAGGAAATCTGAAAGGAAACATAATTTACCTTTGTAGTAATAATCAACAATCTCACTTTCTACTATAATTTAGAATTTAAAGCTCCTCAGTCAGAGACTGCTCCATTTCACTGAGGAGGTGAGTCAGTGAGAAATTATATTATATGAAATTATCATGGTCGAATGTTGTCCTGGGAGGTCCAGAGTTGGTCTGAATTTAGGGTGAGAATTAGTCAAGACAAAACAGCCAATCAGAAATCAATTGTCTTTGTCCAGTCAGTCAGAGCGCACAACAGGGACGGGGAGACGCACAGACACACTTGACAGAGGGAGCGCACAACAGATGTGACAGACATTACATATAAGGAACAGACGGGACAAAGACAAACAAACATAACTTTGGACAGACAAGTCAAAGACAAACATCATGCACATGGACACACAAAGACAACAGGACAGACGAAGACACGGACCATACCGACCTATGGAGACACACAGATAAACACTGGACAAACATCACACGCACAGACACAACGGGACAGACGGACACAAGACGAGGCAGATTTAAATCATAATCAGAGAAGGAATCAAGAAAAGAATGAAAGCTCAAGACGGCACGGCGGCCCACAGAGGACAGAACTGGTTCGGCGACCAGGGCGGAGATGTTACGGCGCAGCGGCTGAGCGAGGACTTACTTTATTATGGCTTCTTCAGGAAATCCAGCTGATTCCAGGTAAAACGCTGGAGCCACAGTGAACAGGATACATCACTGATTTAGAGCGAAATGCTAAAGGGAGAAAATGATGGTTAAGTTGTGACACGGCGGCCACAAAATACAATAAGTGTCACGGACAATTATTGTATTTTGAATCTGGATGTGACGTAGGTCGTGTGGGTGCAGTGATGTGATGTTGTGTTGGATGAAATGGAAGTGGACAGTCATGACACGGTGGCCATGTTGACAGAGCAGCCAGGAAAAAGGACAGTTGAGACACACACACATTCAGTTCCACCCCGTCCTGCACTTCACTATTTAAACCAACCCACATCACCCACTAACGTTCCCTAACATCTGAGGGAATGAACAGTGGCACGGTGGCCAAGAAAACAGGAGAATTCGGCAAGGGAGCCGAGCGAATGCATGACGCGGCGGCCATGTTGGAAAGAAAAGTCGGCAAAGGTAGCCGAGCGAAAGCTTACTTGTTTAATCCATCGGTTGGTTGAACTTCGTGCTGGGTGGAGTAGCTGAAAGGTAAAAGGTTATGGCACGGCGGCCAGACCGACACGGCCCACACCCACCCCAAGGTAAGAAAACTCACTTACTTGTGGACTCCACCCAGCAGCAGATCCTTCTCAAATCCACAGGAACATGATGCAGCGGTTGAGAAAAATGCTCTAAACTACATGTCCCTACCCTGGTCTACAGTTAAAAACTTCAGCTAATCTGATTTGACTGAGAAAGAAGTTGAAATGGGTCCTACCTGAAGTTGACAAAACCTACGAGGGAAAAGTTAGTGCACAGGAATAAACACAACACTGCAGCCAAGACTAAAACCTCATCACTGAATTTACCGTGGCCAAAATAAACCAAGTTTACAGGCATAAACACCTTTAACTTTACTACAAAGTAAGCTGAAACATCTCAGCACCAACAAAACAACAACAAGCTTCCAACACACACATGCTGAACACAACCTCTACACAGAGCCCTGGATTCATTTTTACTTGAAGACAAAAACAAGACACAGAACCAAATTATCAACAGATAAAGTCAAGACTCTAAAACTATCAAAGCAAAAAGAATAGCCAAAGCTAAAACTATTAACCAAAGACAAAAGTCAAAATATCCAAAACTAAAATCAAGACTCCAAAACTGACTCAAAAGATAAATACATTACAATCCAGAGATAAAGCTACGACATCAGCCAAGGTTATGAGACCATTTAAAAAGTTAAAGTAGAAATTATTAGAGACAAAAACATCTACATCCTGATCCCTGGTCTAGTGAGCTCTGTGTTCTCGTCTACAGCTCCACACTGAGCAGCTCAAAACAATCAATCATACAGAGGCAGAGTGAAAGAATCAGATGTGTGTCTGTGTTTGATGAGGTGGCGAAGTGGTGGCGTGATAACGTCTGGCACAGTGGCCAAGCACAAATAAACACAAACACACTGCACAAGATGGAAAGCTCACAGACGTGGCACCGCGGCCATGTTGGAAGGATAGAGACAGGACAGAAAATATATTCAATCACTCTTACTGTTGCGAGGGTCTAGAAGAGGGATGGTCTACCTGCAAAAAAAAAAAAAAAAAAGTTCAAATTAGTCTCACGTTGAGCTTTAACTTTGACTTCCTGTAAACTTTAAAAACACAAGACTTAACCCTTGTTTAAAAACTCTGAACACCACATTATCTACTGTTAACACAAATAATATGACCAAAACTTCACATAGCAGTGAAATTTAAACCTAAAACTGACCTTTATCTGAGCTTTAGAGGGCTGCTCCTTGAAGACTGCGGTCGACGGAGGGTCCATTATGTAAATTTTCCTGTTTGAATAAAAAAAGAAATATTTTGAACCATTTAAATGGAGTAAAATACATTTAAATAAACACTAGGCCCCAAAACCAACAGTCCTGGCCTGTACATCCAAATATTTTATTCATTTTAAGGTAATAAAATGTATTTTTTCCATCTTCAAAGAGCTGAGAATATGTCGACATTAATTCTATACACATATAAACAAATAGACATCAATTCTATACACATATAAACAAATAGACATTAATTTTGTATACATATACTACTCGCCATAAGTTGGTGGCAAAAGCAATGCTGTTAAAACAAAATGACTGGGTGCAGCTCGTGCTCTGCCGCCAAAACTGCGTTAAAATAAGAAACAAAATGTCTGAATGGAATTCATTCTGAGTCACTTTGATGTCTGCCGACAACCGCTAGCAAGATAAACACGTGTCCCACTAAACTGCCACAAACTACTCAAACATTAAAATAAATTGTGTTACACTTAAATACCGAAGTTTAAATGATAAAGAAAAATCATCATCGTAAACCAGCAGACAGGAGCCGAGTCAACACACCTGACCGCAACTAGCTACATTAGCGCTAATGCTAAGCTAAGCTAACTCGAAGCTAACAACGCTAAACTACACATCTCTTACCGTTCTCCTCCTGGATCTGGGTGAAGTCGACCTCGTTTCTCAGCTGCTTGCCTGAACATTTTCTTCGTTGTAGGCAGTTTTTTGGAGGTTCAAACCTAAACGTCCACCCCGCAGCACAGGTGGTAAAACTCTACGTTCAGGTTGACGGCGGCTTTTTAAACAGCGTCTGACGTCACGCATCCAATCAGCGGGCGCGCCATTTTGATGCGTTCACGGATCGCAGAGAATTGTTTAAAAAAAATCAAATTTGACTAGTTGAGCTTCAAAGAAGCGAAAACGCCAGTCTGTTCCTACTTTTTTTTTCTTGTTGTACGTCTGTACCCTCTTCCTAACATATAAACATCTAACTGAGTTGTTGTTTATAGCTTCATCCATCCAAAGTAGATGGAGCTGCTGCTGTGATTAATTACTGATAATTGGACATACCTGGATGAACCTGACGCAAACGAAAACGCAACAGGGGGGAATTGCTCTGTGGAGTTCAATGAGGGGCACAAAATATTAGGAACAGCAAAAAATTCAATCAAAACAGATCAGAAGCTTCATGAATAATGATTTATTTGATTGTATCAACTAAGAGTAGAGGCATAGAATTTAAAACAGTCATATAGTTTAAAAACAAAGAACAATCACAATGAGAAATAACTTCTAAAAATAACAGTATTACATCCAGTGGAGTTATTGCACCAATAATGATCATAGTTTGTTTAAAAGACACTGCAAATATATCCTTAAAAAACTTAAACTGTTTTATTTTCCAACATCTGCTGAAGAGTTTAAATGACAGACAGTCCAAAGTAAATTGTCTTTATCCTGCTTTTCACCATCTCCTCCATCACTGTTGACAGTCCATCTCATTCATGCTGCATGCAAATGAAAATTCATGTGATGTCTATGGTGGACGTCTCTGATTTGACAGCAGGGAGGTATTTCATGTATTATTTCACAAATTATGAATTTAAACATTGTTGTGTGTGAAATATTCATGCTTGCTCTACCTATTAAACATTTTAAAAGGCCACAGTTCACCTCTCACAAGGGCACTTTTGACATTAAAGGGCAAAGGGGCTAAAACCCCTAAAGCAGCCCTCTGCTTGTGCCTGAAACCGAGCTTGCACTCAAAGCAGGTTTTTACTATCTAATCTTGGTTTTCTCTAGATTTCAGAACAACCATGTGGAAACTGAGATAATAAATCACCAGTGAACCTCAAATGGACATCCACTTGATCAGACAGAGACAGAAATTCAGCCAAAGGGTCTGGGGAGGAGGAGGAGGAGGAGGAGATGCAGAGACTGATGTGGTGAACATGTGCCAACGTTTCTGGCCTGTGCTGAGCTCTGGTTTCATGACAGCAAAAGAGGAAAATCCTGTCTGATTATATGTGATATTTTCCATTCCGAGGCTTCAAAAGAAAAAAGAAGAAGTAGAAGAAAGAGACAGACAAAAAAAAAAAAACTTTGAATTCAAAAGGAAACTTCTTGCTTCTTGACTATATTTTCTAGATTTATGGAGAATTTTTAAATATTAGTGCTTATTCCTTCCATATTAGACATTTAGCACTGGTCGATTTTTATCAATTTTTTAAATGATCTTATGATCTGATAATGCTGCATCTTGTTAGGATTGGACATTTGACAACCTTACCTCAAAATAACTCAGAATTTCCACTCAAATTCAAGCTGTTTATTATTACTGTTATAATTATTATGTCTCTTTTCATTGAGGCCACGGAACAGAACATATCTCATCTAATCTGCCAGGATTTTCTTCTTCTGTCATGGTATCAGAGCCTCAGACAGGCAGGTTTTTTTTCCCCACCAGATGGTGGCACTGCAGTGCTGTGTGAACTCTCTGACCATGTGCTCCTCCATCCCCACTTCTTCTTCTTCTCCTCCTCCTCTTCTTCCTCCTCCTCCTCCCCAGCGACAGCGCTGCTGGTGTGTCATCACGCAGATATGTGGAGTTTATCAAGGCAATTCCTTTTATAATCCTCCTGATGCTCGTTGCCGGTGTTTTATCTGTTTAATAGCATTTTACTGCTACACACGATAAAAAACACCCTTTTTATTGTGACACCAAACACATTGTTTGGGGAATTGACCCTGCCTGGGTAATGAACAGAAGTGATTTTGCAGCCAGTTATAAAAAAAAAAAAAAAAGAGGGGGCGGAGGGTGGATGGGGGGGTTTTGAGGGGGTGTTGCAATTTTGACCCAAAGAGGAGAGGAGGAATATTTTACAGGAAACGAGGGGGAGGTTATCCTCCATTTCCCATTAGAGAATTCAACACTGCTGATTTTTAGTTGTTTTCTGGCTTTCACTAGTTAACATTCACTTAGCTAGATGGAAAAAAAAACTGGATTGCTTAAATGGTATTTTGTGATTTGACATATTTGAAATAACATTAACTTATTAGTGCAGTGGAACAGAGCAGGAAAAATAAAGGCAGTGGATAAATAGAAGAAAATGAAAACTGCATTTTCTCTGTGGCCTTCACAGTTACCACATAAACATGTAATTTTAGTAGCAGCATCAAAAGACCTGGAGAGTTTATGTAAGAAGCGTGGAAGCTGCCCAGCGCTTGCCTCTTGGTTTTGTTTCCGCTTGTTGTTGCCTCTGTTCTCTAGACGAGTTCCTGAAATTTAATTTGTTCACCGCTTTGAAGGTGCTTTCTAATCCAGTTCCAGGTATTTTGAGGGATTGCTCGCAGCACTTTCAATCGTATTTGGTGGCGCGGATGAGTCATCACGTCACAAACAAAGAAAGCCACCACCACAACAATAATAATCACATCTCTATCTCTCAGTTTATATCAACCAGAACAATCAAATAGTGGAAAGTTTAATGAACAAATGAAGACGTCCAGACTCTCGCTGTAGGATTTGGTTTGGTTTAAAAAGTTGAATGACCAGAGATCTATCAAAGCCAAATCAGAGACACAAAATGCACAGAAAGTAATAAAAAGATGAGATGAGATTGTAAAAGAAATAAAGGATTTCAGTGCACGCAGTGGAGCAATCAGAAAAACCATGAAGTGGTTTTATGCACTTCATTCTAATAGCAGCACATTCTGCATTAAAGACGCTGGCACCGATTTTTCACATGAAGTTCAATTTCTTTGTCACGAGGAGCAGTGCTAAGCCAGGTGAGTAATGCCCTCTGCTTCTCTAGAGGGAGCTTTACAGAGACTGAGAAACAACATTGAGATCTAATGAAATATTCTGCCCATTTGCATTGTGGGAAATGCAGGATGTGTTTCTGGATCTTGATCCATATTAGAAGCTGAAAGTTGGGACTTCTCCTACTTCAGTTTGGAGGAATTCAATAACTGGAGTTTATAGTTTATGATAAATATGTCATCATATTCCTTTTGTTATTTAAAAGTAATAAACATATATTATTTAACTGTAACGTTGAAATTTGTCAAAGCAGGGGAAGTGATACAAAAGCAAACAGGTGAGCATTCCACCGGAAAACTAAAACCACAACACATTTTTCTATTTTTACTGAATTCAAACCCCCGCTGCTCAGTTTCACAAACACTTGGAGTGTTTCTGACACTTGCACAAGAAACTGTGAAAGGTTTTTCTTTCTGGCGGGATCTGTGAGATATGTGAGTACGATCGGCGTCATTCTGAATCTATGAGTGCTTTATTTTAGGACGTTTGAGTTTAAAGTTAAAGACAGAGTGAATATTATCACATGAAAATAATGTTTTTTTATTTTATTTTTCTATTACTAATCTATAATAGATGGTGGATGAGTTGTCGAGTTGGAGAAGTGGTAAATTTTTGACCAAAAGTGAAGTGAGTGAAGGAGAATATTTTAAATATTTTAATGTTCTTTCATGTAGGAATAAAACTGGTTCCACATGCACACACACAGACACAGAGAGAGAAAGAATCAATAGAGGCATTTGGTCTATTATCATAAACACACACAGTGTGTGTGTGTGTGTGTGTGTGTGTGTGTGTGTGTGTGTGTGTGTGTGTGTGTGTGTGTGAGAATGGTGTTTTTATCTCCAGATGGTTGACTGAGACTTGGCTGGTTGGTACAGAGAGTCAGAGAGAGAAAAGCAGGCAGAAGGCGTCTTTTCTACTTGAGCTCGACTAAATATGTGTGTGTGTGTGTGTGTGTGTGTATATCTGTATGTGTGTGTGTGTGTGTGTACCATGTGTGCCAACCTGCCTGTCTCTGTGTGTACATGTACATGTGTGTGTGTGAGTGTGTCTGTGTGTGTGATTGACCTTGAGAAAGGAGGCTCAGTTGGAAGAGAGAGGGATGAGAAGCCTACCTCCCCTGTTCACCCCCCTCCCTCACCCTCCCTCACCCCACGCTGTGCCTCCCCCCCTGGGTAAAGAACGACTGGCTTCTCATTCTCCGTCTGTCCTCTCTTTTCTTCTTCTTTCTTTTCTTATTCCTTTTCTTTTCTCTGTCTTCTCCTCTTTTCCAGTTTTTGATTCTCTCTGTTCTTCCTTGTGTCGTTTCCTCTTCTCACTTCTTTCCCACCGTCTTCTTGTCTCCTGTCCTGTCATGTCCTTGTTTCTCACTTCTTATCCTCTGCTCACCTCCTCTCTCCTTGTCTCCCCTCCTTATTTCCTCCTCTCTTCTATTCTCCTTTACCCATTTCCTCCTCTTGTCTCCTTTTGTCTCATTCTTTCCTCTTTTTTTCCTTTCGCCCTCATCTCCTTTGTCTCCTCTCCTACTTCATTTCCTTTTCTCCCTCTCTTTCTGCCCTTTTCCTTCTCTCTTCTCTTCTTGTCTCCTCTCCCTGCACGTCATCTCCCTTCACATTGAATAAATGTGGACTCCTCCAACACTCCCTCTCAGCAGCCAAGGTGCTCTGCATGAAAGAGAAAAAAAGGGGGGGAAAAAAAGGAAAAACGAAAGGCAGACACGTCCAAAGAAAAGGCGAGCAGGGAATCAAATGCCAAAATAAAAGCTCCTTGAAAAGCTGAGGAGACGACAGGATGTCCAGGGGGTAATTTTAAGAAAAACAGTCATAGAGAAGGTGTGACAGTCTGTCTGTTACATGCCTTATATTCACAAAAGGTCCAAAAACAGCACTTTGATTGTAGCAGTGCAACTGTTTTCTCTCACATGATTTGATTTCGCTCTGTTGGCCTTTTCAAAAGGTGCCACAGATGTGGATTCATCACAGCACGTCTGTTTGCAGCTTCACATTTCCTCTTCAGTCACTGGTGGTGGTGCTCTTACACTAACTTGCCTTAATTTGAATTTGCCTGTCGCTGTTTTCCACTCAAAACTCCCTCAAAAATCACTTGGTTTGGAAGAAAATGGAAAATTTTTGATATTTTTACAGAGAAAAGGGAATGAACATTCATTCTGATGAGAGTGTAATGATTTATCACTGTAGTGTTAAATCAGTCAAACTTGATGAGAAGTCAAACCAAATAAACAAACTGACTCGTTTATATGACTAAGAATCAGTTTAAATCACGATCACCTGTGTTGAAGCATTGACTCCACCAGTAAGTTGCGAGGCTGAGTCTCCATGGATCAGTTTGTCCAGCAAACATCTGAGTTTTGACAGGATTCAGATGCGAGGAACTTGGAGACCAAGGCGACTTGAACTTGTGGTGTTTCTCAAACCATCTGAACCACCTGAACCATTGTTGCAGTGTGTCAGGAACATTATCCAGCTGAAAGAGGACGATGCCTCCATGAGTGGGTGGACTTGGTCTGTAATAAGTCAAGTCAAGTTTATTTGTGTAGCGCCAGATCATAAACAAATACTTATCTTAAGATTGTTTCCAATATTATAGAACTGAAAAACCCAACAGTTTCCACAGTGAGTAGCACTTAGCAAACCATTTAACAGGAAGAAACCTCCAGCAGACCCAGGTTCAGAGTGGACGACCATCTGCCTCAACAATGGTTAGGTTGATGTCAGAGTAACATCCACATCAGTGGCAGGATCCAGTGTTTACCAAAGCATCACGCTTCTACGAGCTTGATCCTTCCCATGGTGCATCTTGCTGAAAATAAAATATGACTCATCAGAGCAGGTCACCTTCTGCCATCGCTCTCTGGTTCAGCTCTGATGCTAACATGACAACTGTAGATGCTTTTAGCAGAGGACAATAGTCAGTGAACCTTGGTCGTCCATGAACCTGCCACTGGTTCAGTCTTCCTTCTTTCTATGACTTTTGGTACCTACTGATCTCTGCAGACCAGGAATATCCCACATCAGCTACAGTTTTGAAGAAGCTCTAACTCAGTCATGAAGCCATCTCATTTTGACATTGACTAAAGTCCATTTTCCAGCTTTCACTTGCTGCCTCATATGTCCCCAGTCTCAGGAGCCATTGGAACAAGAAAATGAAGGTAATTTATTTTATCTCTCTTTGGAAGATTTGCACGATGTGAATTTGATGAACTTGTTTCCACCTCTATACATTCACGTCTCTAGACTCTAAATATATTTGAAGCCAACACAAACAGTTACACAACATAACTGCCATGTTATGTTCCATTACGTAAAGTTCAGACTATTTTTTAAATAAAATTAGTGTCTTGTACTTCAGTGCGTCTCTGTAATGTCTTGCATGCCCTGTTGGTCCGACAATAAACTATGCTGTGGTTGCTCTCTTCATCGGTGGCTAATGGGGTAAACTAATGAGTCATGCTGGACAGGTAATTATGACACCAAGTGGTCTGAGAAGAAACATGTGGAAGCGTTTTGCATTCAGCACCGTAACTAGCCTGTTTTTGTTGCCTCTTAAAAATCCAACTGCCTTACGGTCCCTTTATGACAACAAATCTGAGGTCATGTGTCAGACAGTGAGACTGTGGGGGATCAGGATTAGACTATGTGGACACTTAAGATACAGTAAACTGGATTAATTACATGGTAGTTTGTAGTTTAATAGCCTTAAAGCATGTTTTGAGTCCGCAGACACTTGTAGGAACGGAAAGTATGGAAAGAGTTATTTGTTCTTATGGTGTTACAGTGTTGAAATCATCTACTACTGGACAAAAATAGTATAAAAATATATGTTTGTGGCAGTTTGAGGAGTTCAAGGTTTGTCTTTATTTGTTCGCCAGAGTCCGAGCAAGAACATTTTCTGGAAAATTATAACAAATACAGGAACATCTCCTGAAAGAATATCATCAAAGGTGGGATGAACACAAAGTAGATAATTCTTTTTAAGCAACAAGAAAACTACATCTCAGTTATGATGATCATATATGACACAATGAAAATCTTTTCAAAAATGTTGTCACCTTGAAAAGTATCAAACTGTGAAATTTGAATCTTTGGCTGAAACATCAGCGTTGCCCTCTTCCTCGCTTTTTTCTCTGTACCTCAAAAAGTGATCTGATTTACAGGTTAAAACTGTGGCAGACAACACACAAACTCGCAGTCACAGTCTGACATTCACTCCCTCGTGCTGTATGATGTATGTTGAGTTGAGTAAATCCAGCGTGGGAAGGAGCCCCGGCATCAAACAACCTCTTCAACACGGAGAGCACGGTGAGATATTCAGGCAGAATCATTTCGTCTGCCTCATCCATCTTTCCCTCGTTCCCACTGTGACCTTTAAAAAAGCAGAGGAAACGCAAGAAGAAGCAAGACCTTTATCAATGGAGTGTGCCCTTATCTTACAATTTTCCACTTTGTCTGTCCTCCTTTAAAATGTGCTGTGAGTGTTCACTAACTAGACCGCTGTCCCCTGCTGCGTTGGAGCTGTTATAACCCACTCACAGTACAAATAGCTCATCATGACGATATGATACCAGATCTTAAGTAAGTTTGGTAAATTGTGGTAAATGATCTGCAGAGGAAATTTACTTTTGTAGAAGTAGAAGCATCAAAGGAAAATTAAATTTTTGTGAATGAATGTGAAAATATTTCTTTGCTAAAAACCTGTTCCTCTGATTTGATACATGAGTTTCCTCTATCTGCATGTATCAAATAAGAAATGAAATGAATAAAAAATATCACATAAAAATAATAGATAATAAAGAAATAAAATAAAAATAAAAAATGTATCATAAATGAAATGATATAGCTTGTTTTGTTTTTGTAATCTCAGATTTTAAAAAAAATGAATTTTCTGTCTATTCTTTGATATGTCCGGCATTAAAGGGTTAATGTTTTGCAATCACAGGTCAATCATTTCAGGCAGGAGTGGACAAAAGCCGCTTTCTGCATCAGTCTCCACTGATTTTGCTGAAATAACATTTGATACTATAGCTGAGTTTAAATAGTCTGGCTAACTAATTAAATCTGTGAGTTGACTGAAAATGAGGTGGATACATACGGTGCATGATAATATGACAAGTTGGTACCATGTAATGATAATAAAGCAGCTAATGATGATAATAATGCTAATTAAATTACCCATAAAAAGCAAAACAAATAATTAATGCTCTATTGTTTCAGTTTTACATGAAAAAATCCACTGGCTGATTTTTTTTTTTTTTTGCATTCCTCCTGTTCCATAGGAACTTCAGGGACACTCTGTGTGGATAATACATAAAGAAGAGATGATGTGACACTTCATGATGCATTTATTCCTCATCCCTTCTTTCAAAAGGCCGAGCTCTAACATTTCTCCAGCTGCCGCCAGCTGTGAGCTCGACTGCAGCTGCTCCCTCTGGCTGTGACGGTGGATGTGGTGAAGTGCAGCTGTATTTGTGTGTGTGTGTGTGTGTATCTATGATATTATGGAAACAGTTAAGTGGCTGTACTGTGCCAAGAAAGCATTGTGAAGCCACACTGGATTTGAACCTGCAGGGCTTTTATCTGATATGACAAATGTGTTACTGATGCACCACAGGAGCTCAGGAACACAACTCAATACAACACAATCATGTCAGTTCACTGTGCACAAACAACCTCTGCATGTATGTTCAACTCCTTAAAATTATAATGTGTCACAGGTAAAATCATAACAACGTGCAATGATAGATACAACCACTAATCAACATCACTGACGTATTTAACACAGCATGCTAACACATTAGGTTATTTGTGTACAGTCAGCTACGTTATGCTAATGTTGGGGTCATTAGTCATGACTGCGACATATTATTATATTTGGATGGTTACTCTTTAAGGGGAAGGGTTTAGCAAATGGTCAGTTATTGATAATTGTAATGTTTATGCCTCAGTGTTGATGGCAGCAAGGAAAGCACCATTTAAAGAACAACGTGAGGTAAATATTTCACATTTGACACAAATTTTCACTTGAACTGATTAAATTTGTTGAGGTACTGTATATATCTGCAGTAAAGCTGTAACTTAAAGTGATGGTCTAGAGTAATTTGAACCCAGAGTCAATTTCACCACAAATACGAGTCAAACTTCCCCTCAAGTGATATTTTACGTTGGTTGAAGTAATATCAAGTTTGACCATTTTTTGTTTTCACAACAAAATAACAATAAAATAATGAAATTAAATGGGGCAGTCAGCCAAACATATCTAAATTGTCATTTTTAACCACTAATAAAGCTCAAAATATCACTTCACTTCAGCAGTAGCATGAATAGGGTCCCTACACATAAACTGAAGCACTGATAACTTAGTAAGTGAACTGAGAGTTTATTAAAAACACTGTTTTACAAGACTTACCCAACATCTGGTTTTCGTTACAACTGGTGATGAAGGGTGGGAAAGAGTGAGGAAAATGACAAATCTGCTGATGTAAACCACAATGGACTGTGAAAACAAAAGACGGTCAAACTTGATATTATTTCCACCAGCATAAAATATCTCTTGAGGGGGAGTTTGACTGTTCATGGTGAAATCGACCATGGGTTCAGATTACTCTGAACCATCACTTTAAGATGTTCAGGGGTGGAAGAGTGTTAATCTTTTTTTTTTTCTAATTTTCTATTTGCGACTATGTACATTCATTTAAATTATTGTAAATATGTGAGATTTAGATAAATCATTAGCTTTCATTAATGTTAGTCACTTTGTTTTTATCTTCTCTATGATGATATAGGAGGAGATTCTACCTCTTTAACATTACTTATGATGAAACATGGTGTAAATTAACCCAACCAACATTTATATCATCATAAGTCGAACACACTCCGTTTCCTTAACACAAATCTAGATAAAAATGAGTTTACATTGTTTCTTCATTTATTACATCCCATGGTGACTGTATTCATGCACAGATAAGTAACTTTATTACGTCCTTGTGTCCACAGAGAACGAGCAGGCATCTTTTTTTCTGTCTGTACTTCCTCGTTTCTACGTTTAATGTCTGGGCAGAGCTGCTCCTCATGTCCCCTGAGCAGAGACTGAGTGCGTGCAGAGGAGTGGGAGGTGAGGGGAGACAAGAGGCGGAGGCCTTAGCGGGGCTATTTTTACGAGACACATAATAAAGATATGGAGATGAAGCATCTATATGCTACCTGAGGACCTTCTCTGTGCTTGTAGTCTGGCCCGACAACCTCTTCTCTTGTTTCTGCTCTCCGGCTCCCGTGGAGGATAGCGAGAACAGGCTGAGATGAATGAGAGTAATAACCCTACTGTCAGGAGAGAGAGAGAGCAGCGGGGAGGGTCATGATGGCATAAACACCAGAGCGAAAGCTTGCAGGTCTACAGTTCTATTTTTACTACGGCACAAAGGGGGAGGAGGTGGGGGAGAGAAAAGAGGGATGGAGGGAGGGAGGGAAGGAAGAGGAAGTGGTATGAAAATGTGAATTCTGCATTATTCATAGGCCCAGTGGAGGAACAGGGATGGCGCCTGGGACATTTTTCACAACTTGCACACACATATTTGTATTTAT
Organism: Polydactylus sextarius; assembly: GCA_016801845.1. Taxonomy (NCBI): domain Eukaryota; kingdom Metazoa; phylum Chordata; class Actinopteri; family Polynemidae; genus Polydactylus; species Polydactylus sextarius. The sequence continues at coordinate 4,147,580 of CM028912.1, read as the reverse complement.
ATACTATATGAGTACACGCGGTGACATAACACGTTCTCTCGCTGGTAACATTAAAGGGCGATGTCACCAGTTTCACCCATTAAAGCTCCACTAATTGAACATCAACAACTTATCAAATGCGAAATGTGGAAGGAGTCGCACACAAGGACAAAACCACAGAGAGTTGTGTAACTCTACTGAGCTTTTTAAACATCTTGTAGCTCCAGCAGCAGCAGCAGCAGCAGTTGTATAGAACATTTGTACAAAACATACTGAGCATGAAATCGCTAATAAATGTTACAAGTAAAGCAAAGCACTGGTGGGGACCAAAGAATGAGCTAAAGGGCGAGAGTAGTGATTTTAAAGGGGTCACAGAACACATTGATTGAATATTGTAAACTGTTATTTGAGGTCTCCAAATAACATATGTAATATTGGTTTGGCTGAAAAAGACCAAAGATCCTAAACGACGTAATGCAACTGTATGAAATAGCCCTAAAATGAACTGACTGGTTTTCCTCTCCTACTCAGAAAGATCATGAATATTGAAAGGTTTCAGAGTTAATTGGTGAGTTAATCAATTTAACTTCATTTAACTCCATTTAACTTCAATTTTACATGTTTGAGTTTGAATCAGAGGAGTCAGATCGCCCAGAGACTGGAAATGAATATGTCAGAGTGGTAAAGTTTTATCATTTAGCCTCTCTAGGAACTATATGCAACATGTAAAGTTACCTGTAATAACGCTAACGTTATACTAAGTGTACGTATGACTTCACCTTAGACTAGATACAACATAACTTTGTCTAATCTTTGTTCTCAGCATCAGAATAATGTTTTAATGGGAATTGTTTTTGCACATGATTGATCATAGTTCCCTATCCTGCTGTAAAAGTGGGTTGGAGTATACAAATTTTGGGGGGTGTATCCAAGGTGACGTCAGAAACTATGAGTAGAGAAGGTCGAGATGCAGTTTGAGGTTCTGGTTTGGTCCATTTGACAATAAACTGTCTTCATCCAACAACACCAAGATAAACATGGTTTTGCATTATGTGACCCCTAAAGTTCAACTTTAAAAGTCAACAGCAAAGCTCCACCGTTAATTAGCTTAGCTTCAACAAACACGCCTCCATTTTATTTCCTTTTATTTCCTCCTGTGTTCGTATCTCATCCAGATTTCATTGTGTGTTTCTGACCATGAACTGTTTCTCTGGGGTCATATATGCATCTCACATTTCTATGGATTTATTCATGTTCGTATCTGATACTCTGATATCCTCGTGTGTCTTTGTATCACTGCTCATGCTGCTGGTGTGTTTTTGTCGGTGTGTGTTTGTTCGTAGATGCCGTATTGTTTACATGGGCGAGTGACCTTCACGGGGTCGTGCCACGCTCAGTAAAACCCCTCGGTTGTTGCTGTAGCTCCGCGTGCAGTTTTTCAGCCTCGGTATCACGTTTCCTCGCAATGGAGCTTCAGGAATCACAACAGTTTTATCTTTCACGCTGAAGTCTCAAAAAACTCACGTGGCGGTCAGATTTAGCAACGACTTTATGATATAAATAGATCCGTTTTATGTGAAGATGTGATGGATTAAATATACACCAACGTGCCATGAAAATAAACAAAAGGACAGCACAGAACCTGAACGCAACATCTAGATCATAGTTAAAGAGGTGACACATCTTTTTTAGGAAATTTTTTACTGGAAATCATTTATATTTCACTAACATTCATCATGTGATTGAACAGTTTTGGAGGGAAGATGGAGCCACCAGTGTGTCTGGCAGAGAGTAAGTGCTTAACTATGACTAAATTGAGCACTGACTTGGTTTTATGAGAGGTAATAAACTGATGAAATATACTTTTTAAATTTTACCTCTCTACCCTCTCAGAACCCCTCTTCAAATGTTTCTGCTATTCTTCCACTCCTGCTGGTAAAGAATTATTAATTCATACTTTACTTTTTACTGTAATGGGACTTTTCATTACCTGTGATTCATTGGTGATGGTGGTGAAACTATGGCGTGGAGCCACATGTTTCCCTCACCTTTTCTCCACTCCGCTCAGTTCACGTCCATTTGACCCTGAGAGACCTGTGAGCTGAAAGAGCGACGGCATCCTGCAGAGACACACAAGACAGAGAGGCACAGACTGAGTCTGAGACAGAGGAGAGATAAACACAGAGAGAGTGTGTGTGTAATCTATCCGCAGCCGCTCGGCTGCTGGACAGGATGCTGCTGCTGTAACATCCTTAATCTGACTGGCAAGGCCTGATGCTGATCTGACAGCTCCTGCTGATGTACTGTGGCGAGAAGCGATAGGAGCCACACACACACACACACACACACACACACACACACACACACACACACACACACACTCACACCTTCATCATCATCATCATCATCACTCTTGCATTGTTTGTTGCACTGTCGCCAATAAAACTCAGACATTTCACGACTTCTGGATGTTCAACTAAAACCCAGTAATGTTATTAACATGTGTTCATCAAATGACAATGAACGTGTCATTTGTAATATTTATAATGTCTAATTATCCATATTTTAAGTAATATAATTTCATTTTCATTCAAAATACAATTTAGCATTATTTCCATTTTTTACCCCTTTATCCCATACTCGGGGTCAGGGGGGCTGGAGCCTGTCCCAGCTGCTTACAGGCGAAGGCAGGTTACACCCTGGATGGTCGCCAGCTCATCGCAGGGCCACATAGAGACGAACAACATGTATAGACAAACAACCATTCGCACTCACATCCACACCTACGGGCAATTTAGTATGCACCTGTCCTAGTATCCACCTGTCCCCAATGTTGCGTGGGAGGAAACCGGAGCTGCCGGAGGGAACCAACGCAGCCACGGGGAGAACGTGTAAACTCCACACAGAGAGACCCGTTGCCCGACCCGGGAGTTGAACCCAGGACCTTCTTGCTGTGAAGCAACAGCGCTAACTCCTGTGCTGCCCAATTTATCATTATTAGAATTTATAATTGTTACCACAATTATTATTGTTGCTGTTGTTATTGTTACTTTATTATTAGAAATAAGTTAGTAAAAAAAAAAAAAAAAAAAATTGCTGATTAAAAAGTAAATGTCACAAATATAGAAAGTCATATAAAAAAAAAATCATATATCAGACAAACTGATTTTCTGGTTTACTCAGGAAGTTTTAGCTGTGTCACTTAACAACACAAGCCTCTAATTAAACAGTGAGAAAACTTCCTGGAAATAAAAAACTAACTAACTGTATAATGAAGATAATGAGCTTCAGAAGAACAGATTCTACACACACACACACACACACGCCACACACGTGGGAATAGTCTTCCTGGAACAGTACTGGAGGAGGGAGGGGTGTTGGCGACATTGTTCTTGGAGTGATGCTCCGAAGAGAAATTAAAATCAAAACTTATCATTTTAACCTCAGTTAAAGTTCAAACAACCAAACAAAACAAAACTCTGACCTGCTCGTCCTCTCAGCTTCTGTGCAGTTCAGGGAATTAAATGTACTTTCACCTCTTCAGTCCTCAGAACAAGACTGTTTTACTATGAAACATGTCGTCTCAAACGCGACAACGGGTCTTATTTTAAAAAAAATGCTGTTTGGTGTCGTGCACCTGCTCTTCACCTGCTCACTGATGACCACTGTTGTTACTGGTCTGGAAAAAAAACGCAAATGGAGCAGATGATCAACGCAGAAAGAAGACACACAGAAACTGTTCCCTCATTTGTTTCCCTCATCTTCCTGTCAGACGTGCGTCTCTGTGAAGCCAATGACCTTCTACATATGATCTCCTGCAGAAATCCTGCAGATTTTTCTTAATATGCCTCAATTTTTTTTTCCTTGGGGAATGGGAACAAGAAGGAAAAGTTTTATTTAAGTTTCATACACATCCATCCTCTGGACTTGTAAAGGTTGTGACAATTTAATCTTTTTCTCCCAAAGCAAAGTTGTAACTGTCTCAACTGCTGCAAAACATAGTAGAGAGACTCAAAGACACAGACGCTCAGATAGAACTTACTCAGTCCAGTGATTCATTGAAAAAATAAAAAGGAATATAAGGCTCAGGGAGTCAAAACATCCAGGAAACAGGCAACAACCCAAACTCTAACCCCCTGGCAACTAAAAGAGGGAAAGATAAGAGTATATACACATGGATAAAGACAAATTAATTAACAAGATGCAGGTGATACAGAAAAATGTCAGGAGAAACACAAAGACCGGAAATAAAACCACAACAGACGAATAAGGAAAGTAATTACAGATGGAAACAAGAAGTGAAACACACACACACAAAAAAAGTCCAGATGGGAAATCACACAGGAGCAGATCATGAAAGTAATCAAGTTAGTTTGAGGCTGATTGAGGACACGTTTGCTTTGAGTGAACAAAGGTAGAGCTTCTCATAATGTAGGTGCAGGGAAGTTATTCAAAACGACGCTGCACCATTTAGTATAAAAAAAAAAAAAAGTTGAACCTGGTTCAACTTTTGCTGCAATGCAACGTGATGTTATCTGGTAAAGCAGCGCAATCACATACATACGAGCCCAAATCGTATTTCACTGTCTCACTGGCACATGGAACAACAGACTCCCCGCCAGCGCAGCCCCTTGTGTTGTAGACAAATTGTCTGAATGCAGCCTAATTTGGTATTCACTGCATTGCACAAAAAGTAAACAGGTTACTCAGAGAAACCTGGTTATGCAGAAATTCAGATAATGCATTTACATGCACGCGCTGTGGTAACCTGCAACTGTCGATCTTTGCATACATGCAGCACTTGAGTAATCAGGTTTATACTCCACTGCAGACCTTTTTTTGAACGATGACTCTCTCTCTCCCCCTCTCTGTGTGTGTGTGTGTGTGTGTGAGTGTGTGTGTGCAGACTGATGGCACAGTTGGTGGTCAGACAGAGAGGAGCTACTCCTCGCAGCATGAATGTGTCTGATTTAAACAAATAGTCAAACGCTCAGTGGTGGAAACAAGCTTATTTAGACTCATGAGACAGGTCTATTGTACATCCACGTCTGTTGCCTGTCCATCCGTACTGTTGCTCTTCCTGAAGTTATCTCCATTTTTTTTTACCACCATGCTGGACAGATGGACGTACGGACAGATACTCAATTCTTCCCAAATGGGAATTAAAAGAGAGAGATCCTATATCAATGATATATAGAGTGTTACATGCTGTATTGATTGTGAAGTCCATGTAAACACACTGATCCACACAAGCTATCTTTATTCATCTGATTAAGCACCGTCCACATTCCTGGAGACTGGATTCAGTTAAAACATTTCCACACAGTAACAGCGGCTGCACTAAAGAGCTAAAAACATAAATCAGATGACTAATTAGTTTATTCTACATGGTATAAATTAGGATTAGGCAGCAGCGAGGGTGGCATTATAATAGAAATCAACAAAATTTTTTCAGAGTCACACAATCTAAAATGATGCATAATCAGTCCTGACAGTCCAACAGCTCTCTGATCCGTATTCTGTTCTGCTTGGTGTGTATTTGTGTGTGTGTGACTGGAATAGCAGGTGACTTGTTTTGGTGCTGAGCCCCATATGTGCTACGTAGAAGGAAATACATGTGTGTGTGTGTGTGTGTGTGCCTGTGTGTGTGTGTTTGTCTAGCTAATCATGTGTGGCTGAGTGCACTCAACAACAACAACACCCCATCACCAGACAGACAGGCTGGCCGGCAGGGACCCCTGTCCACCATCTGTGTGAGTGCATGCATGTGTGTGTGTGTGTGTGTGTAAATGATACAGACGAACACACACATAAACACACACAGACTGGTGGTAGTGATGGTCTGGTCTCCACCTGTCCCCCCTGTCATTACCCAGGAGGTGATGGAGGGGAACACAGAGAGAGACGAAGGGAGGAAGAAGAGGAGGAGGAGGAGGAGGGAGGAAAGGTGTAAGGGGAAAAAAATGAAGGAGGTGGAAAGGGGAGAAAACACAGGAGATAAACAGAAGAAGAAAAGAGACAGAAAGAGCAGAGAAGTCAGTGTGACAAGAGTCGCAGGTGAAGAAACCAGACAGAGACGTTGAGAGACTGAAGGAAGAGCTGATGTGACAGAGACACAGAGACGGGATGAACATGGACAGACTGAGACGTGGACGGCGAAGGAAAGGACAGATCAAAGAAGAGCAATGAGGAGAGGTGAAAGCAGAGGAGGAAAGAAATGTGAGCGGTTGTAAAATAGATCAAGAGGGCCTTCTGTTAGAGTGAAAATACAGAAGCAGAAGAAGAGAGAAAGTCTAGTGTTAAGACAGGAAGATGTGAAATGAATCTAAACAAGATGAATGTGAAGGTGAATATATAAGAAAAACTGCAACTTGTTAATTTATTAATTTAAAACTAATTAAAACTTTAGATATATTCCATTAATGCTCTGATGTGACTGTAGTTTGTGATGTTAATGAAAATAAAGTTTAATGGCAGAATCATCAGACATAAGTTTAATATATCTGTGTAGAGTATTTATGTTCTTCTTGATTCTGCGAATTAATCAGAAAATGTATCCGTGAATCTCAATTTGTACTTAATCTTTAGAAGAAGCTGGTGACATTAAATGAGCTTTAATCACAATAAAGTAAAATGACATGAAAAAAAGAGAGAGAAATAAAGACACAGTATTTATATTTTGATTTATACAGATATAATTGAGCTGGTGTATTCAGTTTAACACTGATAGAAATTAGATTTTCGTGTCTTATTTTGGACTTTTGAGCTGTGTAGTTCCTCAAGGCTCATTACTGGGTCCTGTTTTATTTTCTATACCCGTTATGTCTTACAGTATATCACATTATAAGGCAGTGTAGTGTGTCTTCTCATTGCTATGCTGATGATATAGCCCTGTAGACTTCCTATTGGCTTTAGGGGACTAGAGTTTTAGTTGTTTCTCATATATAACTAAGTTGTTTTCCCAAAACATATAATAGTAGTGGTGTAATCTCTGGCTGGGTTCTGAATATTCAGATGCAAAAAGTTGCTTCTCTTTTGAATGAATGAAAAACTACATTTATTAACAGCAGGAGAGTCACCGGGAGGTGGTTGGTCGGGGTGGAGGTCGGACAAACGAAACTCCTTCATACCCGATCATTTATACAGCACTTTAGTTGTGTAAATTAATGAACAGCAGGTTTTCTCAAGCTTTTAATCTCTTCTGGGAAAAATGCCGAAGCATCTTGTTTTTATCTCAAAAGCAGCTCCGTGGTCAAGGACAGGATGTAGAAACTGCTAGAAACTGCCAACGTGTCGATATATATGTGAGCTACAAAGGGGCAGATAAGCCTATTTACTGGATATAAATAAACTGTAACACAGATGCACCATTGACGACTGAATGCTACAGACAGGACATTGTGGCCTCTTTCCACCTACAGTGAAATACAACTTAAAGGCTCTCTGTGCATGATACAATTGTCACTCATGAGACACATCAATGTGTTTACGTTCACACTTATATTTAACTATTATTCCCAATATGGAATATTGGATATTCTGAATTTGGCATTTTCCAACTAAAACATGTGGGATAAGCTGGTATTTGGCTTTTAGTGACACGTCTTTGTACACGTAGACATGTTAAGGTATAGATATATATTCCCCCCAAAAAAGAAAAGCCCATATTTCTAGATGGAAGAAGAACACTGTCTATTTTTATTCTAACATTTTAAAAAAAACTGAATATCAGCAGTTTTTTTTTTTTTTTTTTTAAATATGTGCAAATACTGCCAACACCAACCTTTTTTAGTGGGATATTTGAAGGAAATGAAAGAGGGGGATTTTATTTGCAGCACCAGTGGAAATCTTTTAATATGATGAAGAAAAATGACACTGACTAAATATTACATTTTCTTTAGTCATATAAACAACTCCTTCAGAATAAATGAAAGATGTGAACATTTGTAAATGTAAACTTTTGCTGTATTAATCAACTTTTTTCTGATCTTAACTGAATACAGGTTTAAAGTGGAAATATAAATACATAATTCCTGTTATTTGCAGTTAAAAAAAAAACACTGAATTTCATCCCTATCCCATGTCATTTTATGTTTAGCTCAATTATCATAAATAAATATTTATGTCAATGTTGCACAATTACAATCAATTGTTTTTAACTGACTTATTTCCAAGCAGATCAGTCAATTCAGTTTCAAAAACACTGAGGAAAAATCATCAGATAACACGATGAAACATGTTGTTTTACAGTTTCTCATCATCTGTTCACTTCACTCAGTTTGAACTTTTGCCATTTTTAGAATCTCAACTACATAAAAAAAAACACAAGCAGGAATTAGTTTCTCTTAATTCCTGCTTAACTGACCGTGGGAGGATTAAAGAAAACATACAGCACCGCTGACAGAAACGAGACGATAATAATGATACTGATAGTGACAGTGTTTACTTTGGATAAAACTGCTGTCGGGCTTCGTAGGCCAACACCATCTTGTGGAGGAAACACGCTGTAGAAGTGAATGTGGTTCTTACATATTGGTGCGATGAAGCAGTTCATTGTCCATCTGTTTTGTGTTTAACTCTCTCCATCTGGTGCAGCTATGCACTTACACAACAACTAATTCATTGTTTCCTCTTTCTCTCTCACTGCTACATCTTTCCAAACAACGTTAATGTGTCATTTAACAGTGATATAACACCAAAAACATTTATCAGCTATATTATCCTCTGACCTCACTAATGACTGCTTGAGTTTGGCTCCAACTACACATATGATGATGATTATTTTTATTTTTTTTTTTTTTATTTTCATGCCAAAAATGTAATTTGGTATCCCGAAAATATCACATTTCCTAGAATGATATTAGAACAAGGTTGAAATAATCAAGATCATCGCAATTTTACCACATGTCATGTGTCATATGGCCGCCACGGTTCGCTAGTTTTCTGCAATCGAACGCTTGAACGTGTGCCAAGTTTTCAGCACGCACACAAATGAAAGCAGGTTTTTTTTTTTTTTCCCTTAATTTTTAGATTCACAATAATTTAGTAAGAGTGAGGATTAACCTTGAACTGGTGTGCACCTAAAAGTCAGTCTGTGTTGCTGTTCTTTTCTGTGTTTTGCTGCTTGAGGGTTAATGCGAGGTTAAATTGAGTTTTTTTTTTTTTTTTCTGGAAATCTTGGGAACACACACATAGACACAGACACAGACACACACACACAGACACACACACACACACACACACACACACACACACACACACACACACACACACACACACACACACACACACACACACTTCCAGGAATCCTCCCATCCCTCCAGCTCATTCCAATTCAGATGTCATATGTGTCTTCTCCCCGGATCAAAGGGAGGTCACGTTAATTAGCCAATTTCACACTCCTCTGCCAGAATACATACACACACACACACACACACACACCACTGTCACACGGACATGTTAATTAAAGACTTTACAGCACAGCAGTGAGAGCCAATCATCGCTCACGGTCGAGGGTTACAGGTTGATCTGTGATGAAGTCAAGTCCCTGTGTTGAGCTGCCGTGACTGTTTGACAGAATCCTCCATTAAAAAGAAAAAAAAAAAACACTGCTTCATGTCACATGTTCCAATCTTTAAATTATACATGTACATGTGAAAGATTCAAAGTCTGACAGTGTGTGCAAATAAAGAAGACAAGGTGAGAGTGAAGGATCAGAGGACGCTAACACATGGTTTCAATTAAAGGATGCACCATCGTCACACACTGATCAACAGTCCACCATGGAAACTATACTCACTCTTGGATCATTAATTTATACCCCCTGAATCATTTTTATCATATTATTAAGTTATATTTATGTTAGACACAAGTTGATGATTAACATATGACATTAAGATTTAAGTACGTTGCCTTAAATGAAAAGTTTTGACTAATTTAGAGACGAAAAAAATGAGCTAAATTGATTACATTTATAAAATAATAAACTTTATTGTCTTTGTAGTTATACAACACATCTTTAATTGGTTGTTCTCAGGGAGGCCACCAGCATATGACTTAAAACGACACATTACGTGACATAAAATTATAAATAAAAGGCTGGTATTTTACACAGCTTTAGAAACAGATTGTGGTCATTTTAACTTGTGTTTTCAGTTTAGTTTAGTTTTAATTAATAAGACTCTTAACATCATTGTCAGTTACAAATTCAGCTGCTGCAAAGAAAACGCCACAATAAACAGTAAAAGATGTATTTTCATTGTGAAACTTCTTTATTTTAAATGTGCAGGTTGCTAACTTGATGACGAAAAAAGTCCTGAAACAATGTTTTCAGGAGACATCTGGTCAATCAGTCTACGAGCAGGACGGGTTTTTAATTAAAAAGATGCAGTTTTTCAAGGTAATAACCACCCTCTGCTTTATTGGCTTCAATGATGTGAATTATTTTTGTTTCTGTAGCTGTACTTCTCCATCACGGTCATTTATATTTTTGTCCATACTCTCATTTGGTACACGGGTTAACACAGCACCAACACTGCGGCCCTGCAATAAATCCTACCGTCTTTTTAATTTTGGATGATGTAGTTTGTGGTGTTATTGAGCTGCGTTGCATCATACAGGGGAGGTGTTTCTGTTATTTAGCTCACTCTTATTGATTGCACCGTAAACTGCAACCTCCTCAAAATGACCATAAAGTTGAATCAACACCTGTGTAAAAACAGAAGAAGAAAAAAAACAAAACAGTTTCACCACAAACTGAACATTATGAACTGAGCTTTATGAAGAAATAATTATTTGCAGAGCTGTATTATACGCGTATCTAATATTTTTTACATACAGATAATTAATTTTATATCCAAAATGTTACTTGTTCCAGAAGTTAATGTATGTCTTCACAGTCTGAAGTAAAATTAAAATTAACATTATATTAAGACTGAAATATTGTTTGTTGTGATTGTTTCTTCGTGTCTCCATTAAAAGATTCTTCCTTTAAAGACTTTGAGTGAGTGATGGGGACAAAATCCACCTTGATTTGTCTGCTGAAGCCTTCAGATAAACCTGTGAATACAAAATGAGGATTGTAGATTTTTTTGTTGCCCATCACGTTTTCTGAAAGCACATTAGGAGACGATCTTTTCACGCTCAGTGTGAACAGGAGGAGCGATTACAGTAAAAGTAAAAACCTGACAAGGATTTTCAGACAAACTAAGAACCAAGACAGAAAAAGAACATAAAGCATTAAATTCAAGCTTTTCAGTTCATGACAAAGTCTTTCTTATTTTTTTCTTCCCCCACAAAAAACATTATTTTTCAGCCAGAAGCTCCTGTTCCTGCTGCACCGTGTCTCTTTACACATGTGCATATGAAAGACTCTGGAGATTTTGACCATCTGTGCATGTTTGTGTGTTTCTTGCATCTCTGCATGATCCACACCTGGTAACCACCCACACACACATACACCCACACACACACACTGTCACTTTTTACTTTACATAGACTTGCATTCATTTTCTGGAGATTTACCCACTCATCCAAAAACATCAGCCTGTTGGAGGATAGTTTTCCCAGTTGGAGACAAAAGGCCACATCCTCCCATTAACTGGCCTTTATTCTGAAACATGTCCCCAAAAATAATCTAATAGGGCTTTTCCACTACGCCGTTCTAGCACTACTCTAGTTGATTCAGCTCGACTCTACTTGCTTTTTTTGGTTTTCCATTAGGGATTGTACCTGGTGTCTCTTTTTGGTAGCTGCTGTCGAGGTATCAAGTGATCGAATCGATACTAAAACCTGATGTGAACAGTCTGCCGGCCACTGATTGGTCAGAGGGAGTGTTGTCACCAACGTGACCAGATGGCATCAGCAAAATAATCAACTTCAATTTTCAATAAACAGCGGCAAGAGCGATAGCCATCGTCGTAGACTACCTCACCGCAAGCTAACCCAGCAACAAGTATAGCTTCTCCTCCATGTCCTCCATTAATGTTTACTGATGTTTTTATGTTCTGATGTTGCAGCAGTTTTGACCCCACTCACCTCGAGGAGGAACCAATTATAACGGAAAATGACATGTCTGGTACTAAACCAAGAAGAGTCATGACGAGTAGAGCTAGAACGGTGTAGTGGAAAAGAGACACAAGTCAGACTCTGCAACACACACACACTCATACGGTTTACAGTCTCCACGATAAATACATTTCCTCTAGACTTCCTCTAACCTTAATCATGACGGCTACTTCCCTAACCTCAACCTTAAAACACATCTTCACCTTTTTTCATCCCAATAAGGAAGATAAGTACTTATGATGTTTGTAAACGGACATAGGTCCCCATAACAACACAATTATATACACACAAACACACAAAGTAAAGACTAAAACTGAATCAAGTAGAAAAGCAACTAACTGAGAAAATAATTAGTTGATTAATTGATAATGAAAATAATAGTTAAAATGTTAGCGGCATCCCTGGAGGAGATAAAAACTTTGACAGATTATTAATGAATAAACACAAACACACACACACACACACACACACACACACACACTCCTGGTGTTCTGCTAATATTTTTTTTTTTTTTTTTTTACATATAAGCCGATATCTCCCAACTAAAAAAAACAAACATCAGTTGCTATTTTAATTGTCTAAAATGACAAATAATATATATATATAAAAAAATATCCAGCTCTGTCAGTGGGATTGAGTTCACAACAAAGGTCAAACTGCTTCAAGACAATGTCAGTAAAATTAATGTTTTAACAGAATCTGCACAAACTAATCTTCACTGACGCAGACACAACTCTGCTCTCATTTCAACAGAGGCGATTTGACACTTGTTCAGAATACCAACCACCTTCACTATGAGGACTTGACAGCATCACTTTAACCTTTCACCACATCCACACTGTGGCCTAATGTTTATATATTGAGTCTGGCAGATATGACTTTTATCTCTCTACGTTTGTCAAAATTCCTAAGAGGTGGTTGAATCTCCTTTGTATACATTTCCCAAGCAGCTGCCTTAATATTGACACCTCGGTGCAAAAGCAGAGAGATTTACTTTGAAATAAATCAATATATGATGGAAGTGGGGGCCTTGATAAGCTGTGTAATATAGCTAAATATAAACCAGAGCCTGAGGCGCATATAGGCAGTGTTTTCTACAGTGGGGGCTGGGACTTCCTCAGGGCTCGTGAGATGAATCAGATGGGTTGTGAGATGATTAATAAATCAGGAGAAAACATTTCCACAACTCAAAACAGTTTGTTTTATTTATTTCTAAAATTTCTTTTCTTTTCTTTCTTGTTAAATATTGTAGAGTTTAACCTTTTCAAGACTTTAAAAACTAAGATACTGAACTGTTCATGGATATTTTAAGTATTTAGCTTGAAGAAAACAGCCTTGTGGAGCCGCTAACACTGCTCTAGTCTCACTGCTTTTATCTTTGTTCTTCACTGATTAATCTTGAAGTGTGGAAGGTAATTTTGTCAAAAAATGTCCAATTTATACCAGAGATAAAGGGAGAATATAAAGCCTCTATATACTACTAATTTCTGTATCAAATACTTTGAACATTACTACATTTATCTAAAGGCTTTCATTACTTTGTGAATTTAGATTATTGATACAACAACAAATAGTTTGGTTAATTAAATCAAATAAATGATCAATTATCAGACGTTCTTGCTTTTACCTGTCCGAGCGGTGGCTTTAGGTTCTTCTATTTTGATTTCTAATGATGTTTCTGTGAGATGTACGACTTTATAAAAACACTGAATAAAACATTTAATAATATCTATTTATGTGTTGAGAATCCTTCCCCCCAAAACATGAAATTGTTCAGGGACTATAAAAGCTCATATGACGTGATCCTCTCCTCTTTGTACGGAGATGAAATCCCGCTGCTAAATTCCAGACATGCTCCCTCATTGATCCCGCTCTGTCCACACTCATATTGCAGTGTTAAATTGAGTATAAATGGACGGCATGGTGTTGTACCATAAAGGTCAGAGGTCAAACCCTCAGGATCCAAACAGCCTGGAGCAGCTGCCACTCCCCGTGACCCGAGCAGCCCTGATGAAACGAGCTGGGAGGATGAACCGAAGAGAAGGAGAACAAAGGAAGTAGAGGTAAGAGAGAGCAGACACATGGACAAAAGATCAGTGATACATCTTTAGACACATGAGAATACATCACACCTCTCCAACACCCTCCCCCCAGTGCAGACATTACAGCCATGTACATAATAGTGCAGACACATTTTAAAATGACTATTTTTCTCTATGGTTTGACCTTCGCTCCGCGCTCAGCCAGCACATTCCACCCCCGAGCTTTTCAAAAAAAAAAAAAAAAAAAACGTCCTTCACAGTAAATACATTAAAATTTCTGGCCTTGCTTTTCAATGTGGAAAAGAAAATCAGGCTCTTTTCAACACAGTGTGTTGTAAAGCTGTAAACCTTCAAATCAACACGTTCACAGATAAACTGTAGCAGGAAAAAAAATAAAAATCAATAAAAAAAAAAACCCTGACTACCAGTGGACGAGACAAGATGTGAATGAAGGCCACATGAACATCACAACACTTCCTGTAATGATATGTTGCTTTATCATGATACAGGATGTAAATCACACATACAGGGTCGTCAGATAAATTAGATTTAGGACTTCCTTTATTTTATAAAAGTACATTTTATCCACCATAATAAACTGGGATTTCATAAGCAACAACTGCATCAATTATATAACTTATATACCTGTGTATATATATATATATATATATAAATAACATCGTTGTATCTTTCAGCTGTTTTGATTTTCTAATGCAAATCAACCAATTTTTTACAAAATAAAAAATAAGATTCCTGTTACTTATGTCCCTAAATTTAACCAATCAACCTAATCATAGTGTCAGTATTCATCACAGTATTAATAGTCTTCTTTATTCAGAATATTAAGAAAAGTCTTATTTATTCTTATTTAACAATTTTATCTGTTTTATTACTATTTTAACTTATTTTCAATTGCTGGCAGAAGAGTGTGACACAATGAAAATAAACTTCCTCGAATCCTTGAATTAATAGTCTTTTAGGATGTGATCATACCTCAAGGTCTGATTCTGAACCAAACCAATGAGATATTGTTTAATTTTTCCAATGAGTTAATTTATTTTTCTCCAAGAAAAAACTCAAATGATTCTGAAATTGTCAACAAAAGTCAGTTAGATTATTGGTCGATACAGCTCACGGGTAAGAAGACAAGAAATCATAATTTGTTCTGGGATATTGTTCATCCTAATATTGATCTGGAGCTCATATCAACAGACTTTAGGGCTCTACACGCAGGAACATCTGCTATTAAATAACCTAACAACCTTAAGTGAAGTTAGTTATTAAAAAAGAAAGAAATACTAAAATCCTGTAAGAAAAGCAGCTTATGTTTAAAGAAAACCATATTTATTTCCAATGCTGTATCGTACACTGTTAATTTTCCAAGTCCAATGTTCACATCAACCAAACTAAACTCCACCAAGTAGGTAATCAAACATGAGTTCAATTAAGTGAATCCATAGTCTATTTCACCATGAGTACAAGTCAAACAACAAGCTGATGTGTCTGTGAAGAGCAAGAAAAATGATGAATCTGCTGATCTGTAACATCCTTCATCACCAGTTGTTATGAAAACAAGACTTTGGGTAAGTCTTGTAAAACAGTGTTTTAAATAAACTCTCAGTTCACTTACTAAGTTATCAGTGCTTCAGTTTATGTGTAGGGACCTTATTCATGCTGCTGCTGAAGTGAAGTGATATTTTGAGCTTTATTAGTGGTTAAAAAAATGACAATTTAGTTACGTTTGGCTGACTGCCCCATTTACTTTCATTGTTAGCTGTTGACTGTAAAAACAAAAGACGGTCAAACTCGATATTACTTCCACCAACTTAAAATATCTCGAGAGGGTGTTTGACTTGAATTTGTGGTGAAATAGATTCTGGGTTCAAATTACTCTGAACCGTCACTTTAACAAGGTTGGGTGAACGCATCCCTAGTCGCCATAGATGAATATTAATAATCTACACAGATTATAGATGAAACATGTTGTCACTTAATAAAATATAACTGTAAAGTCTTAGAGTTAGAGTTGCAGAATATAACAATGAGAATAGTCTGTTCAACCTTTGTGCTGCTTCTTCTTCAGGTAGGTGGTGAAAAATGTTACAAACGCTACGATGTATGAACCCACGTTCTTTTCACTTGTAACCAGATTAGATTTGACACTGTAGTATGAGACTATGACTGCACTGCAGTCGTCTCACTCTCGACCAAAGTGCAAGTTCATCCTCGACTTCGACAGCAGTGGCACTGATTAAAGCCACAGGACTGTTTCACAGCTTCACGTCACCTTTAAACAGCAGCAGTGTGAGGCAGAGTCAGAACTCAGAACAAGGTTAGTGAGCTGCAGGAGTATCAGACTGATAATTACTGAGGCAGTTACACAAACACACACACTCACACACACACACACACACACACACACACACACACACACTAACACACAGGCATGTGACATCTGCAGGCAACTGGTGCCACGGCAGCTAGCAGCTAATTGGATCATTGTCTGGAAAGGAGAGAGGAGGAGCGAGAGATGATGGGAAGAAAAAAAGAGAGAGAGGAAAGCTGGCAGGGGAGAGAAAACAGGAGATTAATGAGACCAAGAGCTCTCAGAAGACTGCTGGGCAAGGTGAAACTCACCAGGGATAAGTGCTGAAGATTCATCTGTTTTCAACCTGTTATGCAAAAACAATTTCTATATTATAACCACATTCAGCACCTGTTTCTTTCTTTCTCGCTACTAAATATAACATGTGATCTTTCATCATTCAGGTCTGGTCTCAGAGCAGCTCTAAAAACAAAACAAGCTGTGCTTTATAGATGGCTTATGTCTAGTAAATCTAATGACTACATATAAAATGAAAGTGGTTAATTGCAGTGAAAATTATTTGACCTCTTTTAGCGCATTGTTTTTACATTTATGTGCTGGTTCAAGTATTGTTTTTGTTTCCAGCGGGTTGTTCTCTACCTGCTCACGCCCCCAAAAAAATAAAAAATTGAGCTGTTAGCCAGTAAGAGGACACCATTAACGTCTGAATGAATCAGACTGAAACTGCAAAAAGTGACAATAATAGGCGTATGTCTTTGTATTTAGTCGATAAAAAGGTACCGATTTTCCAAAATAGAAGAAACGGTTTCCCTGAATGTCTGACCTTTTTTGTTGTCCCAACAGGCCTCATGTGTTGATCTTTAATGTTGCTGAATAAAAACAGGACAAATTGGTGTGTGAACTACTTGAGAGAGAGAGAGACTGAGAGAGAGAGAGAGGGAGTATATAGTATATTGTTTTGTTTTGTTTTTTTTTTTTTACTGGAAGCTGCAGTCGAGGGGGAAGAATGACTCATATGGATAGTCTGGTGAGACAATGTAGGCCGCTGGAGGATATTACTCTGCATGTGTGAGCATGTTTGTGTGTGTGTGTTACAGTGCTGATTGAGGGAATGTCACAGTGAAATGAGAAGGAACCAGGCCAACTGCCACCAGAGCGCTGGCGGTCAATTTGGACGGACTGTCACAGCAGCTCGCCTCATGTCCACGCTGTCTTCTTCCCTACTGTTGCTCTCCAAGTGCTAACAGCGCACTGTGTGAATGATCAGTGTGTGTGTGTGTGTGTGTAAAGTGTGTGTGTTTGCGTGTCTATTCGCTGGCCTATATTCGACATCAGTATAGCCTTATAGCCAGATGGTAATGATGCCCCACTGGCCTCCGTGTGGAGCAGAAACACTGACACGTTGTGAGCGCTGAGGATGTAAAGCAACGATGAGCAGTGACAGGACCAAAGCTTCGCCTGTCACCGCTGGACACTGCAAGGACAGGCTGACAGCACACACACACACACACACACACACACACACATTAAAATAAGAACTCATCCATCCACAATCGCTACGGTTGCTGCTGCACATGTTTCAGTCATATGCAAAATATATATCAAGATGTAAGAAGTCTCTGAATCTTGACCTTCGAAATGACACGACATTTAGAATAAACATTTTCCTGTCAAAGCTGTAATAATGTGCAGCTACATAAGGCTGAATGTCACTCTGGTCTCTATTCTAGCTCTTGTTCTGTGGTTTAACGGCTAACAATAAATCATAATATGAAGCTGTAGCAGTCAAAAGTAGGTGAAGTTACAGTATTTTTGGCATAAAAGTCCCTTTTTGTGTTATTAACCTTCCACTGCAGATCAGCACTAAAACAATCTCTGGGTAAACACAAAAACTTTTTTTTTTGTTGCAAGAAATCCACTTATTTCAGCAAACTCAAGGAATCTGAAGACTCATTTTTAGCTTCAGCTGGATTTCTGAACTCATTTTCGACAGGGATTTCATCTCCCATCCCTTAATCGTTCTCTTCACAGCCGGCGCAGACAGGAGGAACAATCACAGTGACCGTTAATGCTTTCAATTTACACATCGGCATGTAGGCAGAAGTTCAGGATGTGAACTTAACCTTTAAGTCTTAAGTTTGGAAAAGTCAAGATTTAAAGTGAGTCTCAAGTTTATGTGTTTTGTCTCCATTAAATCTGCAGCTGCAAGCAAATAAATTACCACATAGCTTTAACATTTGTGACTCATCTTTATCGTCCACAAACAGTCAATGTAGAGAGCAACCTAACGTTGATCAGAATGGTTTCAACACTTTTCTCATGAGATGTAAGACATTTCTTTTTGAGATACATATTATTTTTTGGGTATTTTTGCCTTTAACGAAGGAAACAGAGAGGAGAGTCTGGGAAAGACACGCAGGAAACCTCGACTTAGGTCAGGATTCAAACCTGCAAACAGCTGCAGCAGATACTCACCAACGTAGTGCACTGTAACCATTCAACTATCCAGGCGCACATGTAAGACATTTCTACAGGTCGCATCTCTTTTGGCCACATCACAAATATTATTGCAGTATTACATGGGTGGACTGTCATCCAGTCAAGAGGAAACTGAAGCTGTTTGGAGAATAATTTAGTAGCTCAGTTACAACAATAACAACATAGCTGCAACCTCTGAAGGTGGTTTGAGCAGTTAAATTTAAATTAGTCTTGTATGGTTCTTGGTCACATTTTACACGTTCACAGAGCTGTCTGATCTGCCCAGACAGATAAAAGGTAAATGAGGTATTTATCTCAATTTGTGCCCCATGTGGAGACAAGACCATCAGTATCTGTGTGAGTCTACCTACAACTCATAGAACCACAGGTAATTACGCTATTAACTGATGTGATTTGGATTAGATTTTTTTTCTAATTCGAGGCCAAATTCTGTGTTGAAAAAAACCCAAGGTCTTCCTGACTTGAGCGACAGAAATGAAATGATTTATTATTTAATTTAACCTATAAAAGAGAATATTCTTCACCATTACCAATTTTACTGTGAATATTTTACAACTAATATATATTCAGGCATTTTGAGGACATGTTCATAAGCTACACACAGTTTATGACTTTATACTGTGGGAAAATACAGTCGTCACACACACACACTGCTCTGTGTTGTGGCCTTTGTTCCAGTTCTATCAGAGCAGATCCTTGAACGATGACCTGAGACCTTGAAGAAACTAATTGTGTATTCATGTGAATAGGTTTGGTGTGTGTATATGTACGTGGGTGTGTGCATGTATGTGTGTGTTAGTTCAGGCTTCCTCTTCCTTTTCCTCTTCCACAATGGATGCAGAAAGCTGCAGAAAGCATCAGGTGCAGAAAACACATACAGATGAAGTCATGTTACAGTCACACACAAGTGAAGGATACACACCAGAGAAGATTGTTGAATGACTAACTTGTTTGTTTTGTCTATAACATTGTCTCTCCTCCATTTAGACAGTTTATTAAATGCCAGAAGGTGCCATTAAATGAAATGTTATTAACACTGAAAAAACAGCCAGAAGATATTAATATTTTGATTTAAAAAACAACAACTTTGTCCTTAAATCTGTCCTTCTAAAAAAAGTTTTAAAATGCGATTTTAAGGATTCTGACAAAGGCTCAAACTAATGCAAACAGATGCAGAGATCTGTGGAGATTCTCATTCATCCAGGTCATAGTTTCCAACAATGTTGAGGCTTCAGTTCAGAAGTGAAGAAGACTCTGGGATGAAGGCGAATCGTCTTCAAACGTCTTCGACAACAGTCCAGTTGCTTTAGATTCAACACCGTCAGATGCGGAGATGCATTGACACAGAGTTGAAGATGTTTCAACTCGAGTAAAAAATTCACTTCACGCTATCGATGTTATGCCTCGACTTACATCACTGAGAATCAAGAAATAAAGGACGAGCTTATCTGTAGTTCCCCAGAGTTGGAACGCACAACGTCTGTACTTTATAGAGGCAGAACAACAAAAGGAGAAAGCTTGGAAAAATGTCAGAGAAACAGTATATCCAGCTATTGGTTGTGGTTATAGTTAGAGCCTCATGGTTTGTGAAATAATCCAAAAATAGTCCAGTGGTTGCATTAGGATGAGTAACAAGAGGTTAAATTTGTTTTTGTTTGAAACTACCAAAAACTATCCAACATCCCAACAATTGCTGAACAAGTTTATACCATTGATAACTAGTTAGCTACCATGCTCACTCTAGCTAGTTGACATTTATAGTTACTAAAACATTAAGGAGAAGAAAGTTAAAGTCCTTTAGCAGCTCTTAAGACTCCATTTCGTAAAAGCAAGAGCAACACTGAGTGGTCTTCATACAAGAACATGGTTTAATGTGTGGAAAGACTCTTTATAAAAGTGGTAAAGGACTCTAACATACATGTACCTTCAGACTGAGCTCTGATATATATAAATATATATATATATATATATACACACACACACACACACAGTACATATACTGTATGTATAAAAACTTCAAAGGCTTACTCACTGCTTCATTTGAGAAGAAATGGGCTCCTCAACATTTCCATGGTTTATTCTTTCTATACTGTTTCATGTCTGATGATTACAGACTAACAGAAATAACACAAAGAGCTTAAGGCTTTCAGCTACATGGAGAGGAAGAATCCATCATGGATCATGCTCTTTCAGTTCTCATATCAAAGGCGAAAATGCCATTACCAAACGTACATCTGAGGAGAGACGATAGCCGTTTGATTAAAGGAAAATTTGTGCTTTTTTTTGGAACCTGACTTTGTTGGTTTGGCCATTTTTTCCTTTAGGTTATGATAACATTTTTCTCTCAAACTCAAATCCATTAGAACAAGTAACACAAGTCATAAATCACATCTTAAAGAAACTCAGCTCCTCTGGCAATAAATAAATAAATAAATAAAATAAACTGGGGAAGAAAAACAGATCATATTATTTTATCTAGTGTCTGTACATCTTTACATTTAAATGTCCATCAAACTGTCAAGTTGTGCAGGTAGAAGCTATGAAGGTGATTCAAAAACTGCTTACTACTGATGGATCTCAGTGGTAAAAAAGAAACTTTACCGTCTCAAACCAGGTCATTCTGCTGCACTGATCAGTTCGTCAAACCAGTCACCTAAAATTTCAGATTTACCACAATAAAAAGTACCACAAGACTTATATTAACATCAGCACTGACACGGTTTTTTTCATATGTGTAATTTTCTTAGAATTTCCTTGAATATTTCCTGAATACAACTATGGTATTCAGTGCACCAGAGAAGCAGAAATGTCCTTGAAAGTTAAACTCATCTCCAACCCAAGTAAATATGAATTCATTACACTTGCCTGAAGAAAAATGTTCATATTTCTGCACGTTTAAACTGACTTGCTCTGCACTGACTACAAGACTGTCTCAGTTATACCAAAAACTTTCAAATGTATAAATTCACACTGAATTATTACCAAACAATGAATCCATAAAATGAAGGTTACTGCAGTAGGTACAGTCGGCTACGTGATAACATTAACATCTGCATTCTGGTGTGCAATAGTGGATTTACTTTTTATATTTGATACCTAGCATAGGTCATGTTGTTTCTGGTGCATTGTTAGTGTGGTTAGACATTACAAAATGCTCATGTGTGACAAAATGCTCAGTCAGGGACAACCCTGCACCATCATAGGACACTATACAGCGACATCATGTAAAGACAAAAGATGTCCCAGACAGCAAAATCATTATGGAACAAATTTTTGGAGGGATGTACTCACCCAAAACCAATTATGGAAATCCAAAACATGGACGTAACTGCCCCAAAAAGAGTCCAAAATCCACCACAGTCAAGACAAAAGCATTTACCTTATTTACCTTTACTTTTTAAGTGGTGTGGTTAAACCATAACATGACAGTCAAACCAAAGGCCTTCACCCTGCTTGATCTGGGCCAAAATGAATCCAAAAATGCCAAATGTCAAAACTAACAATGCCAAACTGACACCAGGGACCCTTGTTTCCACACAGGAAGTCTCTGTGAAAACTGTAGAGGATCAGAAATATCTAGGAGTCTGTACTGACAATAAACTGAACTGGTCTAAGACCAGTTAACCCTAATCCATTCATGCTATACGCTGGATACACCAACAGAGGCAGAAGGAGCCTTTCGTCCGTCATTACATGGGTAGTTTGGTCAGTTTTCAGGTTACGTTACTCATGCGCAGCGGTACGCAGCAAACGTAATACCACTGGAAACCATCGGGGCAGTGTTGAGCAGTATAGCTCATGTGCGACCAGCGAGAGGAACAAAGAAGAAGAGAAGACAACAGAAATATCCAACCACATGCAGTGATTTATTTATTTTAATGGCTGCACAAACCACTGCTGTCTACTGCCTCTTTTTTATCGCTTTCTTAGAATGTGCTGTGATCTCCTTCAAAGCCGCCATGTTTGTTATTATTTGAAATTTATGTTGGAGCCTGGAGCTCTGTACTGCCCTTTTTTGGATGCATTGCTTAACAACCATGCCAACATAAAATACGCATGGGGAGTATAAAAGGCCTGACGTTTGAAACAGACATACGTACTTACATACGTAAAGGGAGCATAAATGGGCCTTACGAGGGTGAAGTCTTTAAGCACCAGCTGGTGCAACCTTGTTTACAGCAGCACCTTGAAGGCATCAGAAGCCAACAGATCCAACAAAGACAGTGGCGTCGTTGGGGGAGGTGGAGCTGTGTGAAAAGCTGTCTAAGCTACATGCTATTCTGGACAGTGTATCCCGCCCACTTAATGATGTGATGGTTAAACATACACCACAGAGCACCACAGGAAGTCATTCCTGTCTACAGTCATCAGAGTTTACACCTCCTCCTGACGCTAGACTTATTTCACACAATTATCATAATCAAATTAACGCAATCTGACTCACCTGAATACTTTAATACTTAAATAGATTATATGCTATATACATTAGATACTAAAAGGAAGGGAAAGTTGTATCTTCCAGCTAGTCTTGTCCAGAATCAGATGCTGAGAATTACCATACTGCAGTGCTACATGTCAGTGGTAAAATATTTTGAGTATGAATGTTCAACTGTGGCATATGTGGATCAGGATCACTGTACAGGACATAAACTTACACTTGTGTCAGTAACTTAACTCTAGAGGAAATTGTGTAGTAAAAAAAAGGAGGATAGAGGATTTTTATTCTGGTAAATATTGTCTGAACTGATGTGCAGTGAAACGAAAGAGGAGAAAAATAGAAGCTGCTGCCAAGGATAATGTCTCTCACTCTCTCTCTTCCTCTCTCTCTCTCTCGCAGCCTGTGCATGCACTGAATAATTTAAAGCTTTACAGTACAGCCGGTGATAAAGTCAACCAAACGACAGAAGCTCTGACTGAGACAGAGAAAGACGATGGTAGAAACATCACTGTTGGATATTTGACTCTCTGTGATAAGAAGAACATGTGGCGACGCTCATTGTCTGCACAAAAAGGACACGTTCCTCGATTACTGTTTCAGATAACGATGTAATGTTACCTGATTACATCTCACTGCTACGCCCTCATTTGGAGAGGCTGATGTTTGAGCTCATTTGATTAAACTGTGCGTTTACGTGTGTGTGTGTTTGTGTCTGTATTTCTTCCTGTGAAACGTGGAAATGCAATTTCCTAATGAGGACAGAATAATGATGCTACTTGAAAATAAAAATGCAAACAAGCGCGACATAGGTTCACCTTTACCTTTAGTATATATTTATATCCATGAGGGTGTAAAAAAGGTTATACGATTTACACAAACTCATAAAAAAATGAAGATAAACAAGAAAACCAATGAGTATAATGTGGCTTTATGAAACAGGTAACACAGAAGTCTCTTGTTCTTGGGGAAAAAAACCTACAAACTAAAATTTACACATTTTCTTGACACTGCATGGAAATACCTGTCTGTATTGTATCATCCCACATGTGATGTTGACACAGAGTGTCAGTCGGGACATAATGCAGGGCTGGTTGTGTAGTATATGACTGTATGTTGACATTACATGAGCACGCCTCTGCAGTGGAATGAGCCCCTACTTCCTCTGAACTTACCACAAAACTTACATTGGAGTTTATAGGAAGAATCTGAGGTCAATGTTGTAATATTTTAAGAGATAACGTCATAAAATGTTCATATTCTTACAATTCTACAACAGAAATTCAGGTTCTTGTTGAAACATGAGTTCAGTCTCTCAATTATTATTTTTTTATTTCTGGAAATTGTAACTTTGTTCTCGTAGCAGTACAACTTGTTCCTGAAAGATTTTTCTCCATCAATTATTTTCAACCAAGGGCAGCTTATTATAAAATGTTAAAATTTGGATTTATATTCTGTTGGAACCGCTGGTCAGATGGTTGAATACACAGCACACACCTTTCCAACACTAGATAAGAGAGTGTCTGAATATAACTTTCTCAAACTAACAGACAAATCCAACATTCACTCTCTCCAAAGGATTCAACATCTCTCTCCAACTCTGTTCTTTCATTCCTTACACGAATCTTTCTGTCACATTTCGTGTGACAGAGTGCAGCATTATGAATATCTTCCTGGAGAAAACTGCCTGAAAATATGTGCAGTTATTCCCATTTCTCTAAACGACGACCAGCTTTTTAACTTCACCACTAGTGCGGCGAATGTGGTCGAATCAGCGATAGACACTTTTGTAATATGACATCGAACTAGTTCTTATGGAGGCCATAAATGGACCCTGAAACTAAAGTCTTTACTGGACTGGAGACGACAGGCTCTTGCTTTGTGAATGCGTCTTAATGTTAGTTTTTTCCAGACCAGAGACATTATATTTCTTTCATCCTTCCCATTCTTGTGAAAGAGCGCCTCCAGGGATTCCTTTCACATTTGACACAAATGTTCACTTGGACTCAAGGATGAACTGATTACATTTCGATGGCCAAATGTCAAAGACGCTCTTCAGCAAATGTCTTCAAATTTTGCTCAAATGTTTACTCTGACTCCGAAGATAAACTTATTACATTTTAGTGGCCAAAGGTAAAAGGTCACAGTCACAGTGTCACAAGGAAATTCATCTCAAATTCAGTTGGACTCAAGCATGAACTGACTAAACTTTGGTGGCTAAACATGTTTTTTGCATCTTGAATGAGATCTCTCAAGGTCACCACGAAGGAATGACTACAATCTTGGCAGAAAAATTTAAATTAAATTAAAAAAAAAGATTATATATTTTGAAAGGTCAAAGGTCACTGTCACCACACGCAATATGATTTTACCATAACAGATTAATTTAAACACCAGTTATCTGCAGCTGGACTTGCTGTTGGAGGGTTAAAGCCAGAAGGCGGTAATTCCAGTTAGTTTTAGTTTCAGTGTAAATCAACATTGGATTATTTTCGGTACCAGTAATGTTTCCATTTTATTCCTAAAATATCAGCACAGAAAGAGGTACTTTCCCCCGCTGAAGTCTTTGTTATGTGCATGAATAAAATGTGACTACATAGCAGAAATATTCCTGTAGTTGCTGAACGTTACTGAGGGAAACTTTTTTTCTTTACGTATTGTTTAAGAAATCAGTTTACTGTAAAAAGAAATAAAATCAAAGCATCAGTACGTGTATGTGTGCGTGTGCGTGTGTGTATGAGAGAGAGTGGGACAGCTATTGAAGCGTAGCAAGGAGGATGCAGAGACTGACAGGGAGACAGAGATTAGCGGTGATAGCAGGCTAATGTGTGTTTGACCTCCTGAGTGGCTGTGTGCTGCAGATAAGCTAAAGACTTGATTGTCTGTGGACCTCCGCAGACACTCGCTCTAATTACTTCATCTATCTGAACATGTAAAGACAGAAGTAACACAACCCACTTCTCTCTGCTCCGCTGACCCCCCGGGAGTCCAGACTCCCTAACCTTTGACCCCTGCGGACTAAACCTCTCGGGGTCTGAGCGAAGTCCGTTTGCTTTTTTTTTTCTCCTCCTCTTCAATTAACAGCACAATACACACCAGGTACCAACACACAGACACAGAAAAAGTATGATAGTTTTTTTTTTTTAAGATTTTATGGTAAAACATCAAACTGTTTTAGTCAGACTGAGAGACAAGCAGGCAAATGCTATCAACACTGACTCAATCTTGAAGCTAGCGTTTGAAACTCAGGGAGACAGAGTCACAACTAATCAGGGTTCCCACCTTTTGAATCTGGCAGGAGCTGTATTGAGTTTGGCAGCCTGAGACGACCCAGCGCACCAGGAAACCAGCGGCAGAGAAACACACCTGTCCAAGAGCAACACAGTGGGAGACCATGGTTCCTTTATTCATCACACACACATCACAAGTGCACCAAAACAAATGTCAATAAAGGCTGCTTCACAGGAAAAGGATAATATGTGGTTAGTAATGTTTATTAATGGTTAATAAATCACCAGAAATCAACAAAGACCAAGAATATCTTCTGGCTGCAAACTATCCAAATGTTTTTTTTTGTATTTTTTTTTTTTTATGTTATTCATTTATTCTGGCTGCTTTTTCAATTTTATCAAAAGGTCAAAACCAGGTCTGCATTTCTGAATAAGCTGGTTGAGTCTTTTACTAAATAATCTGTAGAGGGACCAATATTCAACAACTATCTGCAGCAATTTATGCATTTACAAATACTGGTATGTGACATTTACACCAGCGCTTAAAGAAAAAGTCAAGACATTCTCACGAGGAACTAACACAGATAAGTCAGATAAGAAAATCAGTTTAATCTCTGTGTGTTCGGGAGCAAGAAACCACAGTGGAAGCTGAGTGAAACTAGAATTACAGCCTTGTGGTTGTAAACAGTCCAGTTACAGGTAATAAAAACGTCACGTCATGAGTTATGGTCAAAAACATATTATGTGTTGGTCACAGTGACCTTTAACTACCAAAACATAATCAGCTCATAATTGAGTCTGAGTGAATATTTTTGTCTTGAGATGTCACATTTAAGATGCCAAAAACAAGTTTAGCCGCTAAATTTTAATCAGTCCAAATGAATGTTTATGCCAGATAAAAGTCATTCAAATCATTCCTGATATAATGGACCATCTTTAACCTTTAACCATCAAAATATATCATCAGTTCATCTTTGAACACAAGTAAATGTTTGTGCCAAATTTAAAGACATTTGCTCGAGACGCCCCTGATATATCACATTCAAACAGACAAAAATATATTGTGTGAGGTCACAGTGAAAATCTGAGTAGTTTATTTTTGAGTCCAAGTGAATGTTTGTGCCAAATTTGACACGAATTGGCAAGAATTTGATCGAGATGTTCTTGATTAAGTTCACAAGAACGTGACAATCAAACATCATGCATCCGGCTACAGAAGAGGAATAGAAATAACCAGATAACTTCAAAACTGTCTGAATTACTTGTTAGATCTTTTATTTTTACCTTTAATATGCAGAAAACAAACTGTCCTGGTTTTACAACAAGTTTAAGTGTCATGATGTAGCTCGTAGCTACTGTAGCTAACTGTCTGTCGCAGTGAATCACATAACGTTCGGCCTCTATAATAAAAATCGCTCCTTCTTTTCGTTGCTCTGTATCACAACAGAGAATAATAATAAACACCGTTACTATGGACTAGAATTTAAGCGATGCGACGTCCGGATCTGTCTAGTGTTGCGTTGGTTACATTAACGGATGAAAGCTGACGCTGAACTATAAATGAAAACCTACGACTGAGGCGGAAGTGACATTAACCAAATATAAATCCAGATACAACAGCGAAGCTATTTCTTGAGCAGCAGCTGTTCGATGTAGAAACTCAGAGCGACATCTCAAGGTCCTGCACAAATTCTTCACAAGTTTAACACGAACATGGACTTTCTGAGGAGAAGAGTGTTTTCCTTGTGCTGACAGACTAAATCCTTGATGGCAAAAAAAAAGATATTCTGATCTTTTACTTAATAAAAGCAGCAATATCCCAGTGAAGAAATGCACAGTCTGAGTCAAAGTTTAAAAGTTTTGGCATTAAAATATACTTAAAGAACCAAAAGCAAAAGTAGAACATTATGCAGAATGAGACAAATTAGAATAAGATATTTTCTTTACTGCTACATAGTTTATAATTTTCTCTTTTAAAGTAACTAATGACTTAACTTATATATAGTATGAAAATTGTATTTAAGTCTAGTTCTTGAGTAAATGTGCTTAATTACTTTCCACCACAGTGAAGCTGTTTTTCCTGATGATATTCACCTTCACTTCCAGACTCTAATTCTGAAACAAGGAGACTGTTAAACTTTCACCGCTACAATAATAATATGCTCAAATAATATTCAGGAAGACAAGCAGGTAGTGGGTTGGAAAAAATATGACTCCTCTCTCATGGGACATGCTCTCTCCTAAAACAGGATGATGTGTGTGTGTGTGTGAGAGAGAGAGAGAAATGTTTGTGCATGTAGTTTTATATTTTTAGATTTAGTGTGTTTGAGAGAAACACTCCAGGCCGTCTGTTTCACACTCACACAGCTCAGATTGATGAGATATGCAGCTAAATCACTACAACAAAGAAACCAAAGAAATGAGAGAAGTAATAAGAGGTGTTTTTTTTTTTTTTTTTTTTTTACCTTTGTTCAGCTCCTGTGTGCAGTTGTTTGTGGTTTTGAAAATAGCAGCAAGTTTATCTGGGTTTTAGTTTGTTCAAATGACTCCACTTTGTAAAACCGTTTCAGGTTCTTTTACAAATGTGTAAATCGGTAACAGTTCAGTTAAACTAATGCTCTTTTCAACACAGGAAAAAAGAAGTTGTCCACCTTCTTCTCCTTCTTCTTCTTCTTCTTCTTTTTGGCAGTTAACAAACAGCTTTTGGTGCAATACCGCCACCTTCTGAATAGGAGTGTGTGTCTAGACAATTAATCTCATGTTACCTTCTGGTAAAAAACCTTGTTGACTTTAAATAATAAAAGATGTCTTTAAAGTAAGTTTCCCCAGAATTCCTTTGTAATATTTCATTCACATTCAGAGGTTACTATATAATAATCTGACAAACGCCACTCGTGATCAATTAATTTTGCCTCTTTCTCAGCTGAACTGACACAATGAGTAGAGAAGTGATGTCCTACCTTTAAAAAAAAGACACGTTGTAATAGGGAGCCTAAGTCACGGCCATCTACTTCCGGTCCATGGGTCTGATGGCTCTGATAGTAAAAATTATGAACTAGCATTTACGGAGAGAAAAAAATATCTTCTGGTCCTGTTTGCAATAGTGTTCTGGGTTTTCACATATGATGTTTGTGAATTTTAAAGATAATTTTTAAAATGGAGAGAGGACTGTTTAGTGACAGGCAGCAAACGTTATTTTAGGTTTTGTGTGAGACCACGTAGCGTACTACAACACTCGTCAAACTCTGACAGCTACCGTTAGCCTAACGTCACCTACGAGACTGTTTGGTTTGTAGTCGAACCAGTTACGTATTTTCAGAAACGGATAAATCAACAATTACACGACAAACATGGCCTTGACTCACACTAAGTTATCATTTAAATCAAGATACAACATATGTGTGATCCAGGGTAGAAGTCAAAGTGGACTGGAAAATGATTTTGTAATTTTTTTTTTGATCTAAGGGTCCAATGGGTCGACTGGAAGGGGTGTGACTTAGGCTTCCTATAGCAACAACAACCAATATCAGGACACCAACCCAGACTCCTGGTTTTAGAGCACAGGTACTTATTAGCTGAGCTAACATGACCAATGTGTAGCAATACAATATACTGGTTTCATTGTCATTACTACTTGATGTATCGCAAGGTATGTGCCGCTGTTTTCCTGAAAAGTTCATTTTAGAAATAGTTTTGCAAGTTTATCAATTACAAATCAATTTCCTCTTCTGTGTTAGTCATTGTGAGTTGAAAAAACAAAAACAAATCTTAATCAAATTATCAAATCTTCTTTCTTTTACACACATTTGCTAGCCTTGACTGGTTTGTTTTCTGATCATCCAATCGCTGGACTTGAAAATCGGGACGTCAGCACTGTTGGACACCTCCATCACCTCCAATTGGTTTTTGGAAAAGTTGGCAGCTCTGAGAATTAGGAGATTCATGTGATTTACTGTTAAAGTCTGATTGGTCACCTTACACCTGTTCATGTTGGAGGAGGAGATGTGAAACATGTTCACTGATCCTTTGTAAACTTAAAAACTGTCTCTGTCTGAGGACAAACATGAGTCTTAAAAGCTTTGTCTCACGAACCTCTAATGATTTATGTTCAGTGCCGACAGAGGCATTCAAGTGCCTTTTATGAAGTGAAGCAGAAAGTAATATTGTGGAGTTTGTCATGTTTGATGAAAATCAGCACGACTGAAACTCTAGTGGGATTTTGTGAGTTCACTCCCCGTCACAGATCTTAAGTTTCTGTTGTTATCATCCATAACGCAACTCAAACTAAACCTTAAACATATTTCACTCATCATAACCACAATTTCCCCCCTAATTAAGCAGCTAAAATCAATATTTTTACTGCATTTTATTAAATGGCAACATGAAATCAATAGGACGATGTGAAAGGGGGAAAGAATAATCATCTAAACGAGCCGCTCCCCTTAGTTTTAATGAACTTTACAGTGAGGTTCAGCTCATTTAACAGATGTTTTGTTCAAACTCATCCATCTCCATAACAGATGTTTCAACCGTAGGCAGCTTTTATTAATGAAAAGCTCTAAAAACTCAGCTGGTGAGCTGGTTTAGGTGGCGGAGACCAAAAACTGAGTGAAAACAGGTTAAATATTGGAGTTACAGTCATCAGGCAGCCACAGATATGAAGCTTTCTCACTGCCAGAAGTATTATTATTAGTACTTGCTGTGTATAGATATTTTTAAAAAAAATCACCACTATATAAATATTTAAAATAATGGCATATAATTTTAATTTTCAGAGCGGTGTACATGTGTAGCTGAGTCAGAGAACTGCTGGATTCATATTTTTTTTTTTTTTTCAGGCAACATGAGTCATTTTTAGAGCTGCTGTTGTTTTGTGCACTGTTATATTTTTTCCCTCTCTGTTATTACAAAGCTACATTATATCAGGTTGGTAGTTGTGGACACTGTGGCCTAAGAGTCACTCAA
Organism: Polydactylus sextarius; assembly: GCA_016801845.1. NCBI lineage: Eukaryota > Metazoa > Chordata > Actinopteri > Polynemidae > Polydactylus > Polydactylus sextarius. Next base: position 4,116,038 of record CM028912.1, on the reverse strand, counting down.
ATGAGCTGACACGGGTCTTCAGGGAGATAACTATAGAATATGCTATGGGGCAGTTCACCACGTTTCTGTTTATTTGTGCTGTTAAAGAAAGCTGATGGTTGCTGTTTCTCTAAACACTTACCAACACTACACAAGCTAATGCTGCTGAATAAGATTATGAACAGCTCAGTCGCTTTCCCTCTCCACCTCTTGACAAGAAGTGGATAAGTTTGCAGAAACTTCAAAATGCCCACACTAATCAGCGTCGCCGAAAATTCCCATTTTCAAGCCAGCGCAGCCCACTGCTGGGAAACGATAATAATCCTCAGAGCCGGCTTTTCGCTGAGATGTCTTCATTCAGCGTCACAAAGGCTCGCTCTGTAAGCAAAGAAAACACGAGCGTGTGTGTGGGGGGAAATGCAACGTCCGTATTTACAGAAAAGCTGAAAAGACCAGTTAAGATGATTTAAATCGGAGGGATGAACACCGACTCTGTCCTTTTAATTAGTTAACTAGCAATTTCTATGTAGGAGGACAAACTTACAGAGCAGATATGGTGTATATGAGCTCCCTCTCCTCCACTTAATTGATCCCCAATTAGCCATTAATTATTTGATTACCTCATTTAGCCTGTGCGTCTCGGTTTGTGTGTCAGCTCAGTCAGTGACAAGTTTGCTTTAATTAAAGACCAGGGACAGTCTCAGCAGCCTTGGAGAAGCCATTTACAGGCAGGGGAGAGCCATAGATATTCATGAGATTGTTTTAATTTGTAATAAAGACTTAAATTACTGCCAGTGTTGAGAATATGAGCCGTTTTGTTGTAGTTATGTGACCGCGGTCCTCAGTGCATCTGTGTTTTTCCCGGCGGCTGGATGGGGTCTGTCCATCTGCCTTAAATGGCCATTACCAAAGAATAATATGCCGCCGTGTTACTTGTAATTAAAGTCATCTGGGTGTCCACACAGGGGTGACTTCAGTCATTTACTAGAAGGTTATAATTCTGCCCAGTGTAAAGTGAAAGGACACACAAAAGGGACATAAATGTATACTGTTCATTACCTTCTTGTCTTGATATGTTGATGTATTTTGCAATAAGTAAAAGACAAAAACAACCATTTGAAGACATCATCTTGAAGAGTCAAAATGTTATGGTTATTTTGTTTAATGCAATTTTCTCAGTCAGTTAATTGATGAACATTTCAGATTAATAGATGAAGAAACTAAGAGATGGTTGCTTCTCCTGATTTCACTCCATCTTTTTCTTTTGCGCGTCAGTCTCATCATGTTACATCTGTAACAAAAAACCAAATGCAACACACTGATTGGAGAAATGGTCGTAATGTAGTCGTTAAAATGAGCTCTGTATGAATGTGATAGGGGAAACCGGTGGTTTGAGTCTCAGCTTCTCCTGCACTTAGGGAAAAATACTTAAACGCCACTTTGCCTCTAGTGAGCACAATATACAGAAGAACTATATGATTATGTGAGTGTGTTAATGATAGTGATCTCAGTTAACTACAAAATCACTATATAAATACAGTCCATTTCCCATTTCTCATAAAATGACATCATCTCTGGCGTTGGTCTGTGTTCAGTGGGCAGGCTGGTCCAGGATATGGTTGAGGTGTGGGGGAGGTGGTAGCCTCAACTAAAACAAGTGAAATGTGACTCAAGCTGTTTCCAAAGTTGTTTTGCTTCTACTTCTTTTTTATTTAAAAGTATGTTCTTGTTTGCTGATGTTAGCAATGTTATGTCCAAAGAGCTGGAGGAAGTGTAAATGTAACTCTGAGGTCACGACCTCCGAGTGTGAAGGACTGAAAGTAAATTTCATTTGTGGTTTTGAAGAAAGTTTTAAGAAAAACACACAAGAGCCACAACCAGATTCTACCATTTATTACACATATTACATTCTTAAATAAAAATGCTCCACTTAACAGTTCTTGCATAGATATCTTACAATACCAATTTAGAAAAGAATTATGAAACAGACCAGTAACAAAAATAAATTTTCTTCTTCCTTAATAAAGAACATTACCATACTAACATCATATAATACAAATAATATTTTAAACACTTTGTACAGCAAAAAATTGTAAGACAACTTAAAACAATAATATTAAAAAAAAAAGTTAAAAAAGAAAATAAGTCAGATGACAGATGACAGTGACAGAGGAGAGGAAGGCGGGTGAGAGTGACGGTTTATGGACCGGTTGATATGACGGTGTCGGGGTTTTACGGAGCCCCTCTGGATAAACAGCTGAGAGGTGATGTTGCGATGGTGAAAACACGTCTGCGATCTTATTCACTTTTCTATACATGTCCGTTTATCCCAGAAAACATAAGAGCTGAGATTCCTTAACGGGTGTGGTTTGAGTTGACTTGAGTTGTTGTGAGATAACGGTGCTAAAATACCAGCTTTCACCATGTGACGACACTGGATTGGTCACTTGATCGAATACAGTATGTAGCATGAGGATTGGCACCAAAATTCATTTCAGTGTCTCCACCAGATTTCTGTTTGAGTTAGTTTGGATGCTGATGCTCATTATTTTTAAAAGGTAATCATTGATTTTGGTTGATTGATTATGATTATGATGCTATTCACCAAAACTGCAGAGACTTTACAAATGGGTTAATGATTTAATACAACTTTAAAACATCAACCATTTGGGCACAAGATTAAAAATTGAAAAACTACATTTCATATTCAAAAAACCTCAAATTTAACACAAATCTTTGTTTGGCACTTGAACCAAAAAAAGATTTAAAGATCTTTGAAAAGCAGCTGGTGAGTAGCAGCATGTTTTGGATATAATCATAGAAATAAGACCCATGTTACAAAAAAAAACAAACTAAACACAAATATAAGTTGGCTGTGTTGGTTTCTACAAACCGGTCAATAAGACTTAGGTATAAAAACCTGTTACTAGTTAGGAGGTAACTGTTTGGACACAAAATTATAGTTTTTTTTTTTTTTTTGTAAACTGTAAACAAGTGTTGACTGTGTAAGAGAATATTATGTTTCTTATTTCACCCAAAAAGTTAGAAAACTAGAATTGGTAGTACGGAGGCCAAAACATCTCAATATATTTCTCCAAATAGTGCCAATTTCCATAATAGGTTTATCTTTGTAATGGCAGAGATTGATCTAATGCTGTAGCTGCTGGATATATCACAGACAAACAGAAATATTTGGTACCAATCTTCTTTCCAAACTAAAATGCATCAGGCATCTTGAGACTAACTGAGCAGATGAACTGGCAGAGATGGAAAAGCACCTACGAGGATGTGTCAACTGAAGTTAAACAAACTGTACTGACTCAGGACATTTAGCTGGCAAGCTGGAAAAGTTATTGCAGTCTCAACCGAAGAACTACTTGGAGTTCCCAAGCTGCAGAGCTCTCGTTAATACAGCTGGATATCTAAAAGACTATGAGCGATGTCCGGCTCTGACCAGTTGTGGTTTTTGGTGAAGAGGGTTCGGTGTATGGGTGAGGTGAAACATACAGACACAAGGAGAGGGGGGTTAAGATCTGTGAATCTCTTATATACTGACACATCAAGCATGGACAAACACAGTAGTTACAGACAGACACTCCGGGATGCGACTGATACCAAGAAAGTTCAACCAAGTCACAGCATGACTGAGTGTGAAGTTCAACATATTCCCCCAGAATGATCGTGATGAAAAAAAAGGCATTTCACTGGAAGGTTGAGTAGATATGTCGGGCTGATCTAACGCCAGTGGATCTGTTTGTAAATAGTTCTTGGTGGCAAAGTGCATCCTGGACGTGTAACAAATGTTAAGTGGATATTTGACAGAGTGCTCCAACAGACTATGCTAGCAGTGCGCGCACATGGAGTGCAATAGCTAAGTATGATCATGTAGTGCAATGTTTGCGAGAACTAAAGCAGATCTATAGAAATGCTGTCGCCACATACGGTTAATTTCACACAGAGCGGTCTGTATGTAAGATCTCACGCTATTTACAAAAGCTGCCAGAAGTAACAATCCTTCTTCAGGGTGATATGGCGGAAAACTGTGGAAAGCCTGGTTCCTCAAAGGACTCGAACCCAGCAACTGCCTCGAAGTCGAAGAGGAAGTCTAAAGGCTGTTTTCACACTGGGTTTGTTGGTTTCTTCTTGCTAACACTGCAAGAATACCAAGAATAATATCCTCATGATTCATATCCTAACTTGCAGAATACAAACTGCTTTCTAGCTACATGGGAACTGTACCAGAGTTCATCTGGAGGTGATTTCAAATCTTCAAATTCAGTACGGTTTCTCCGTTTGCAGCTGAGTTTCAATAAACGTTTTATATTCCCACATTTGGAGAAACTTGCCAGTGTGAAAACACCTTTACTTTAAACTCTGACCATTTGATGTTTAGGAATGGTAAAGCTGTTGAAGTTGAAATTGGTGATGCAGCATTTCCAAAGACTCCAGTCCACCTTTCACTCTGAAATATTAGACTTGATAGTGCTATTTTGCAGTGTGCTAAGAAGCTAACTTAAACTAAAGCTACTTCACTCCTGCTTAAGCTGCTAGCGCCACTATACTGGGCACCCTATAAGACCATGAGAACATTATTTTACATTTGTGAACAATGATTTTGCGACGTGAGACTGAGAATGATGCGAAGCATGAAGATTCGGAGCATACCAGTAATTAAGTTTTAATGGGACGGCGAGGGTGTAAGAAAAACAATATCCCTCTCCTTCCACCTTCCATCCACCGCTAATTTTCTGCGTCTCTGCCTCTCGGCTCATTCCTCTACATCTACTACATTCACAGCAGTTAACTTGCAAATATGCAAATCTTTGGGCAAAAAACGTGTAAAGTGTGCATTCAGCATTCCTGCAGCTGATAGTGCATGGGCAACTGCTGTGGACAGAGAGGGAGAGATGGGAATGAAGATGGAGGGACAGAGGGAAAAAAAAAAAAAAAAAGAATGGCACTTAATCTGGGACGGAGGGTTAAGGGACACAGAGGATTTAACATCTGATGAGACTCTGCAGATAAATGGTGATTTATTTGAACTATAATACATGAGATAAAACGCAACGGCTGATTTAAGGATTTGGATATTAATGTGTGTAAATGATTTTTTAAATCCCCTCGTTTCATCAAAGTTTAGTCTCTTTGACAAATGTCTCAGTGTCTCCTGGTATTTCTCTGTGCTAACAAGATTTCTTTTTTCGTCTCTACATCAAATCTGTCCACTGGGTATGTACTGCTGGCATCGGTCCGGCTCAAGGTCCCTGTTGTTGTTTCTTTCCAGACCACTCAGTTTCCCTGTGACCCAGAGCTATCTCATTAGCTGAGCTGTAACTAGAGAACAGGACCCGGGAGTGCTAATGCTAATCAGAGCTGTGGGACGGCAGCTAGCCGGCCTGAAGGAGCCTGAGTGACGACGGGAGACCCAGAGCAACGCTGTGACAGAAAACCTACATCAGCAGGGCGAGAGACGTGAAGGGAACAAAATGTGGATTCGGATCGGAAGCGACTTTGAGGTCTGTCACTTGTCAAAAAGGATCGCAATTAAACAGGAGAGACACTGAAGTGAGCTTGCTCCACAGTGGCGACTACGACTACAACTGGTGTGGAGAGTTAGTTTGGGGCACAATCAGATCAAGTGTGATACCAATTTAAACACTTTTTCAACTTCAATTTTAAATCTCTGTGTTTGAAATAAGTTTGCTTGCAGCTGCAAGAAGACAATGATCCCCTCTCAGTTTCCTGTAAATTAGGTTCTCTTGGGGCATTAGCAGCTTAGGAAATGCGTCCGGTAACACAAAGTGACAGGACAAATGAGGACGAAATGCAAATGAGCTGCTGATTTTGCGTCTGACTTCTTTTATGTATGAAATGATAAAGCTGCACTGTGTTTGTGCTGGAAATGGATTTTTTCTTACAGATCTGATTTACATCCGGACTTATTCTTCTCATTATTATTTCACCATTTTTTTCTCTTCATATATTCTAATAATCACAACAAATACTGACAAATCCTGAGATTTTGGGGTGGGGGTGGGGGGTGGGGAGCGGTGATGGGAGAAAGCAGGAGATAATGAACCAAATCTGGCAGGTTTCAATTACTCAGCAGAGAGGAGTCTGATTTTTAGTGTGATTTAATATGAAGTGCAAGTTTTTGTATGTGTTTGACTTAAGCTCAATAAGCTCCTGGATCTTGTATGTATGAATGTATGAACAAATGGGGGGGAAAAAAACCCAAAACAAACCAAAATAATAATAATAATAATGTAATAAACGCATCGGAGGCCATTGCTTTGATTAACAGCAAATGTATCATCATTTCTCCCATGTGGTTGCGCTCATGTTCAGCAGTTAAAAATCTGTTAGCAACCACTTTGCTGAATCACTGGCTCCTTCACAGTAAGCCTAATGGGACACACACACACTCACACAAACACACACACACACACACTCACAAATGCACATTCATGCCATCAAAAGCCTCACAAAAGTGCTACGATCCCCGTCCCTCTATGATTGTACGTCCTGTATAGGAGGGCTTCCTTCTGCATTCCTTTGCATGTCTCAACATTTTGGCATGACTTTGCATCATCCAAGCTGAAGAAAACAACCATCAATACAGCTTTTGTAATAGAGCAGAAAAAGCGGTAACAATGAAATGATATTGAAAAAAAAAAAAAAAAGTGAAAACACTGGATTCATCTCAGAACGTAAAGTTGCTTTACGTCATATTTAGCAGAAAGAGAGAGAGAGTTAGTAGAGAAAGCTGCCGCTGGATACAGAGGCCTCGTACGGAGGCGGTCTCCGGCTCGTCTCTCCTGACCGGGGAGACTCTGCCCGTGGCTGAAGGGCAGTTCCACGCTGGAGGTTTTTGGTATCGATTGTTCGAAGCTGCACCGTTATCCCCTCCCTCCCCACCTAAAGGGAAATGTTTTCACCGTTTCACCTAATGAAGGCTAGCAAAGGCCGACTGGCACGATGACTGGGCATCACGGGAAGTGAAATCTCTTGCCAGCTTCAGGAACCCTGCACCCTCACCCAGTCGCACCAGTCAGCAGCAGTGAGTATTAAGACTGTTTGCATGTGCTGTGGGGCATTGAGGAGGAGGTGGTGGTGGTTGTGGTGGTGGGCGGATGGACCAGCGGTGTCAGTGTTAGCGGTGATGTTGGCGGGCGGTTTCAGTAATGCAGGGTTTTTTATTTTGTTTCTGCAGCCACCGAGCGAAGGAAGCGGTGGATGTGGATGTGAGCTCGCACCAGTTTCCGCCTCTCATTTATGTCAGTTTTAACATTTGATGATTTTAATATTTATGATTATGTTCAGGTCACTGAGATGAGCCATTATTTTTGACAAAAAAAAAAAAAACTGCTAGCTAGCATGCTAGCCAGGAAATTAGCTAGCTGGCTATTAATTTAGCTAATTAGCGTGGTAAGTTAAATTCTGCGTAAACTGACTGCAGCTTAATGTTCTGATAGTCTATTATTGTGACAGATCTGTTCAAACTAATTGAATAAAAGGTCTAGTTGTCTCAGGTGAAACAAAGTGCACGTTTAAAACGAATGTGAAGAGAAATATTTGAAATCCTACATGGTTTAAGCACAATTTTACCAGCTACAATTCCTCTTCCTAGTCTTATTTGGCACATTACTATGCCTCCATTCAGAGGAACAGTGTGAAATGCACACAAACAACATTGACATCAAACAGAAAACGAGTGCAAAGTGGATGTGATGATGCTGGTTTTAGTCTTTGTTTGAGTTTAGATGCAGGGGGGAGGGGATACCTTCAAATCCACTACACATGAGGAAGAATAAATTGCAACATGTTGTAAATTTCACTTAAAGACCAAGCTGCAATCGGTTTTACTCCTGTTTGTTTGTTTGTTTTTTTTTCTTTTTTCTGCTGAAAACAGCGGCTCATACGCACAATCGTAACCATTAATGCAACCAGAGTCTCTGAAGTAAAAAAAAAAAAAATAAACGCTGATTAAATGAGAGGCACAAACTGTGGCGAGGGGATGTGTGGGTGACTGTTGGAACTGAGAGCAAGCTGATTTCTCACTTCAAAGGATTTGGAATCATTTGTTACCTCCAGCCGAGAGCTAAGACACTCTTCTACTAAACAACAGTTGCTAAATTCCTACTGTGAAAAAAGATTTGGGAGCAGAACATATAATTCCAGGAAGAGTGTGCGTGTCCGTGTGTGTGTGTGTGTGTGTCTGTATGTTCATGAATTGGTGTGTGTGTCTGTATGTGTGTGTGCGCACGTTTGCAATAAAGCCTGCCATGCAGTGTTTTGTTTTCCAACTCTGTTCATTAGTTTCATAATTATTTTCCTAAATCTTATTAGTCTTATCTCAAGAAGAGCCGTGAGCAAAGAAACTGCAGAGTAAAGTGTGTGTGTGTGTGTGTGTGTGTTGACCGAGCATGTGTGTTTGTTCAGTTTGCAATGTGTAAAGCGAGACAGCATTGTTTTTGTATTGTATTTTTTTTTTCCAAGTCTTTTTATGATTTTTTTTCCTTTGTGTTTCTTATTTTTTCCCATATTTTTTCGCTGTAGAAAAAAAAAGCACAGGTAACATTGAAAAAAAGTCAGTGCAGTCAATGGATACGAAACAGGCAAAAAAAAAAAAAAAAAAGGAAAAAAAAAAAAGTTCGACCGGGTCGGTGCGACCGGTTTCTGTTCGGCACCAACGAACGAAGGGTCGGTTGGCATCTTCAGTCCCATGTGAGTAACCAAAAAGCAGCTCTTCAGCCTCGTTTGTTTCAGGTTTCATTTCAGAGTCTGTGAAAGCGCTCCAGGATGAATTTCAGAATCAACAACAATAAAAAAACAAACCAAAAAAAAAAAAAAAATCAACAAAAACAAAACACGTTTCCAGTTTTTTTTTTTAAGTTTTTTTTTTAGGTTTTTTTTTTTTTTAGTTTTTTTTTTCTTTTTTTTTGCGAGTCCTCCGCTTGATTCTGTAACGGTTCGAGTCCACGGAGGGTCAAGCCGGGTTTTGTTTATCAGCTGGAGTGAATTGCAGAGAAAGAAAAGAGCAGCACAAAAAAATTGAAGACCTCTCTGCTCTCTTTTATTTTAGTCCAATAAAAATACAAATCCATTTTCCGAGAGTTGGTATGATTCTGTTTTTTTTTTTTTTTTTTGTTCATCCTCTGGTTGCTTACAGACTCCAGGAGCAGAGTCAGTGCACATGGGGATTAAAAGACCAACAACGCTCTCTCCTCCTCATCCCACACATTCTGTTGAAGTCATCTTAGATTTTTCAGTTTTTTCTTTTTTTCCTTCAGACACAATTCAATTCAATGAGTTTTAAGACATTTTTTTTTCTCCAAGAGAGAAAAAAAAGAACAAAGTATCATTCTTTGTAATAACAACAAGAAGAATTATCGTCCTCTAAGTAGAAAAAAAGGGAAGAAAGTGTCGCTGCGCATTTCTGTCAGATGGCCTGCGGAGGCGGCAGGCGTCTCGGTGAAGGTGAGAGATGCAAACACCCACTGAAGGAGAGCCTGAGAGTTGCAGCAGCACCCGCTGACCGAGGTCCCATGGGTGCACCAAAACACCCAGCATCCGAGCCCTGGGTTCGATTGTCAGCCATGCTAGAAGTCAATCTGTACAGTCTCTCTCCTGCAGATTTGGCATTGTTGTTTTCTTCACGTAGGTTACTGAAGCTGACTGCGGCAGATGATGGTTTCTTATGATCCATGTGTTGAAAAAAGGAAAAAAAGTTGAGTAGTAGTTGATTTCAGGAGCCGGTAAAAGCACTAACAACTGACTAATACGGATATTTACTGGACTATCTCCTCACCCAAAGTGACTTTATGGTTTAAAACACACTGTATACATAGAAAGAAAGAAAAAAAGGTGGCGGTATGTTTCATCAAGCAAGTTTAAGTATATGTTGGTTTGGCAGTGCCCAAGCCCCCGGAGCAATGAGAGAGCAGCCGGGGGTCACCGGGATGATGCATTCAAAGACGTGTGTGTGTGGATTGTTCACTATTGCAAGTGTGTGAGTGTGTAAGTTTTAAAGAAAAACAACAATGTAGCTACTCCTCGATCTCCTCCGATCCCCGTCTTGAGATTTGAGGGCCGCCATGGCCCTCGATGGATGCGCTGCCCTGTAGGTGTCATGGCCGCCGGCTGTTGGTTTCTTTGTTTTTTTTTAAGTTATTTTTTTGGACGGGGGTGAACGAGGCGGGCGGTTGGTATCTCGATTGCCCATCCCTCCTTCCTCCTATCTCTTCTCCTCCTCCTCCTCCTCCTCCTCCTCCTCTTCTTCATCATCTTCTCTTCCTCCTCTTGCTTCTTCCTCTCTCCTGCTCTTTTCTTTTTCGCCCTCAGATGTGCCTCTTCATGTGCAGGGCCAGATGGTCCGACCGAGAGAAACACCTGTAGAGAAGCAGGGAAATCATGTAAGAAAAATTCATCTAATATGCAAAAAATGTCGATAAAACATAAAGATGAAACTATAGACAGTCGCCGCTGCAGCAGAAAAACAAACAAACAAAGAAATCGAAAAAGATTTTCACAAAATAAACATAACATGTCAAGTTGGCAAGTATTGCCAATCAGTGCCACAGGCTTTGTATATTAGCTGTGAATGTGCCACACTCCCAGGCCCCCCATTTAAATCCCTACTGGCTCTGTGTATTTCTTGGGAAGTCTCCATAATCCCAGGCCCCTTGAACTTCCCACTGGCAATGTGTATTTGTTGGAAATGCTCCACAACTTCCAGGCCTCTACACTACATTGTCTCTGTGTTTTTGCGCCACATTGAAAAACTCACTGCTTCTGTGTATTTCGTGGGACTTACCATCGTACCTACTGTGGTATATCAGACTTAAAGTTGCACTATGCATGTAGCAGCTTCGTGATGGTTAAATGAGTCTTTACAGGGAGAATGAAGTGTCTCTCTGCTTCTCTCTGCAAGTTCAGCGGCTCAACATTGTGCAATTATTTGCAACAGGCTTTTGAGGTTGTTTTCTCCCATTTGGTTGGCGTGTTCGAGGACTTACCCAATCAGCTCCAACATGTATATAAACCTCGCCCATTTAAAAAGCTGTCGTAAATAGTCGTATGCCTGGTGTCATGTAACAGGACATTCAACACCTGTTTCTGTTGAATTTATATTAGTATTATGCATCTTGAACTTGGCCTTACTCTGAGACTGGAGCTTCAAAGAGGAAAAGGGACTTGTGCAGTGAACCTTTAAACAGACAGTTTAGTTAGTGTTAGTCACATAAACTAACCAACTAACCAGCACTGATATTGACATTACCTCACAAAAAAATGCTATCTGAGATCGTATCCAATGTCAAATGTTTAGATAAAGACATGAAACACAGTGTACTTTATTAAAACAGTTCATATCTGCTGTAAATGCTTCTGTAGAGTTCATTTCAACACAAAGCTCAAGACCAACAGAATAAGACACAGCTCGCGGCTTCACACACAAATGTAGTAAAGCGTAAAAATACAGAGCTTTCAGACCACTTCATTTTCAAACTACAGTGAATTTCGGTCATTGTCTCACTTCATTATGACACATCAGTGGAACCCAGACGCAAAGACGAATAAGGGGCTGATTCAGGCTCAGTGATTTCCTAAATACAAGTAAAACACTGCCATAAATCACAGCCAGACCTCCACAGCTCTGCAGTCAGCCCTGCAGCTCTCAGTAAAATACTACTGTAGAAACTAATTAGATATGTATTGTGAGCATGGACACTAATGCAAACGGGCTGGCAGTGCTTTCTGATGCCGGGCCATTTAACTCAGAGCGGTGACTGCACCTGCTATGAGAGAGATAAAACCAGGTGCCGGTGATGTATAATGTAAGATTCACAAGGTTGTGTCATGTCTCCACAATGGAGTATTTTAATTTTATGGCACCGTTATGAAGACATTAAAGCTGAACATGCACAATAAAATGAATCACGAATGATATGACTGAAGGAAAGGCAAAACAAAATGTGGGAGAGAATAATATGAGAAATTAAAAATTCAATTTGCCAGAGGCTTTATTCATTATTAATTAGCCAAGTCTAGTCTTTGTGTGTGTGTGCATTTAAACAGACTGTTGTTGCTTCCAGAAACAGGCAGACACAGCCAATCACTCACAAGTACAATAGAAAGTTTGTCACGCTTCTACTGTGATTCATTCTCTTAATGTTGCTCTTCAGATCCTGCAGGAAATCTGTTTTATGTAAATGCTGATCAGTCGTACGAACCAGTGCAACCGAACACCTGCTGTGTCGTAGCCGCGGCTGCTGATGGTTTAAAATAAAACGGCAAATGGTAACTCTGACATTATTTTTGTTGACAAGCTTTACTGCTTCAGTGTCTGCTGGAGAATAAATACAAAAGAGCAGAGTGAATTCTGGGAAAACAACTCGACCAAATTTAGATTTAATCAGGACTAAAGGAACCTGCAGCTTCCTGCTGGATGTTATCAAACCGTTCTGATGGTTTCTGAAGTCGAGCCATCGTTTCTACTTCATCACCTTTCCCACATCTCTTATGTTGAGATATTAATGTGAATAAATCTGTAAAATCAATCTTCTTTTCTCGCTTCTTTCTCTCTGTGTTACTGATTTCCAGTCCATAAAATCGCATCTTTTCAAATTCATTCATGTATAATTGTCAACCGTAACAAAACACAGCTGGGCATCAACTAAACCAGTCCAGCTTTCTTTAGCCTCTGGAAAGACACAGTGAACCCGGTCACACAAAACTGCTGCTGCTGATGTGACTTCATTAAAATTTATAGCTTTAATTCATAATAATCTTCAATATAATCACAGTTTAGAAGCTTAAGTCTAGAGTCGTGTTTATGATCTTATCGTTAACAGTTTTGGTTCAGACACGACGTTTTTTTTTTTAATCACAGCAGCCGGTTCGACGTGAATGTACAGTTGAACTTTGCTCTCTGTTGTCTGCTCCCTAGTGTTTCCCCTCAGCCCTTTGCTGACCATGTGGCACCTACTGTGCACCTCTACCAGTGTGTGTGTGTGTATGTGTGTGTGAGTGTGAGTGTGTGTGTGTGTGTGTGTGTGTGTGTGTGTGTGTGTGTGTGTGTGTGTGTGTGTGTGCTGGACAGATGGCCATGCCAGTTACTGTGTCACTGTTGGGGAGGTGGGGATGAGGAGGTGGGGGTAGAGAGTGGGGCAGCCAGACCAGCTGGTACCGCCTCCTCCTCCTCCTTCTCTAAACTCCCGTCTCCTCCTCCTCACTTCTTTTTTGTCCTCCTCCTCATCACTCTTCCTCCTTCCAGCTCCATGGAAACATCGGGGGGTCCCCTGCTTGATTAGGCAGGATTAATGACAGACTGCTGAGTGCATGTGTGTATATGTGTGTGTGTATTATATTTTGTGTGTGTGTGTGTTTCCCCAGGAGAAATAGTGTCAGATTGAACAGTCTATCTAATGTTAACCTCTCCATGGTTGCCACTTTTTGCCATTCTCATGATAATATTAGTTGAGCTCCACCCACCACAGATGTGTGGATGTGTGTGTGTGTTACTGTAAAAACTGTTAACCATGTTTCCATCTAACTTATAACTGGAGCATGAAAACACAAAAAAACTTATTCTCCTCAACTCAGGTGGAATGAGCATCATTATTCCACCGTGTTACATTTTTACATTTTTAATTTGATCGTTTTAATTAGCGTCTATCATCCGTTCACCTCAGAGCTGAATACTAAGTTGTTGCAGTTTATGCTCTTTGATTGTATGTTTCCTCCTGAAATGCCATATGGGAGATGTAGTTTAGTTTCTCTCTGTGCATTTTTGACACGTCGTGCCTTTTTAGTTCTCATCAAAGACTCAGACTTTCATTCTTGTCCGAGTCGTGAAGTGAAGAGCTGCGACTGTCAGCCGCTGACAGACACGTCTGTGTGGCAAGTGAACAGGACGGTTACCTCAGAAGACCGAGACGCCCCCAAAAATAACTTCTCCTCGCTTCTGTGCAGACTTCTGAGGTAGACTGAGTCTCAGTTGTGGTGCCGCTTTATGTCTGTGTCGCTGCTGCGTCTGGACGTTTTGATGTTTCATGTGAGTCGGTATGACTTTGCAACTAAATGTTTTTTTTTCTTCCTGTTCAGTGTGTATGTGTGTGTTATTTATCTACATACTGTATGTGTGCATGTGTGCGTGTGTGTGAGTGTGTGTGTGCCAGAAAAGAGCTAATACAGTCCCCAGCTCTCAGCCAGGATTAGAAGCTTCCAGCAGGTTTCTGGAGGGTTTAATGTCTAAAACCCAAACTAGAGGGAACCCACAACAGCCAATTACACTGTCTCTAGGGCAAAAGTGTGTGTGTTTCGCAAAGGTAGTGCAGGAGGCACGCGCACGCACACGCACACACACACACACACACGCACACACACACACACACACACACACACACACACACACACACACACACACACACACACACACACACACACACACACACACACACACACACACACACACACACACACACACACACACACACACACACAGTGTATGTTAAAGTGGAGCTGGCATCTGGTGCCACTCAATTAGCTGTGACCAGTCTGCCAATAGCCAGAATCCATTTAACTGCCAGCACAGGGGCATGAGTAAGCAGCACACACACACACACACACACGTACACACTCCACCTTGAGGACCCAACAGCAAACAGAGACAATGTGACTCTCCACAGACCCACAAAGACTATCCTCCCTGGTCTTTGTCCGCAGGGAGATTTAGTTTGATTTTTAAGTTTGAAAAACACAAAAACACCCTCTTCATCTTCATCTTCTTTCTACCTTTGTGTTTCTTCTGCCAAGGTCAGAACGCATCAGCGACAAAAAGTGGGATCAATGAGTAAAATCTTCCATCACTTGACCATATAACGTGACTTGAAAGCTGATTGTTTCTGTGCAGAAACAAAACAAAGCTCCTGTGTTTTAGAGAAGCTCCTGTGTCTGACACATAATGTCAATCAATCAGGGACCAATTTAATTTAAATATAATAACTTTTCTTATCATTAAATTGACTACCTGAGCTGCTCCTGTATACAGCTGCAGAGGAGGAAAATGTCCCTTCATAAACTTCACAGTGATTCATTTGCAGACTTTCATCCTAAAGCTGTTTATTTAAAGGATTTGATTTCCTTCTGCATAACAAAAAATAAAAAAAAGAAAAGAAAAAAAGTGAAATTCGCTGCAGATTATTTCGCCGTCTGTGACTTGCATGTTGGAGCCGAGCTGAGTGAAAAATGTGCTTTTATTTTATCATTTGTCAGAGACTTTGTGTGACTCCCTGCTGTGTTTTGGGATGTATCGCCAAACACTGTGCAGAGGCTTGTAGAAAACATATACTGTATATTTGTTATAATGGATAATGTTCCCAACTGTTGTTTCCATCACTTTGCTGATTTAAATGAGAAGCATTAAAGAGAAAAATGCAAAGAAGTAATTTACCAGCTTGTCTGTTGTTAGTTTGATGAGAGCGGGAGCAGCTCTACGATGTGTTTAGCTTGTTTAGTGTGTTATCAACAAGAAAGTGTTGGCCTCGCTTTGTCGAAGAAGCTCCGGTAATCTTATTTTTGTCGTGTTTAACACCTTTTGTAGCACAGAAAATGAAACACTAGTTGGTTTCCTCACAGGAGAGATAAACAACAACCAGACCAGCGGCTCTTTATTATGTCCTCTCGACACATATTTGACTAGATTAACAGATAAAAACATGAAGTTTCTTCACTTAGGAAATCAGCAGAGCTGGTTAAGTCATTTTTTAAACATTAGGAGAAACTTTTCTGTTTGGAGGCTAGAAGTGACCATGTGTTAACCTTCTTATTAACTAAAGTAGTATATTAGTTTTAGTTTTTCTTAAATAGTCACTATTGTCTTCTTGTGGAGAGTGTCTTATTGTTTTACTTTCTGTTTTTCTGTTATGTTATTCTATTTCTACATAATTCATCGTATTTCTTATTTTTATGTCGGGGCTGAGGGAACCGTTATTTTGATTCATCTATACGTCCTGACACGCTGTACATTGACCAAACGGTTGGATCTGAACCCCACTGGTACATAAAACTTGAGCGCCAAGTCCCTGGTTCAATTCCCGGCCAAGAAATCTTCTAAATTCATCTTAAGAAAATAATAATAAAATGTCCCCAAGAGTGAAGTTGAAGAAAAGTTGAGAACTTTACACTTTGTTAAGCAGTGACAATCATCTTATATTTTCTGTCATTTTCTTTAGATGTCACTGAATAAAATAAACAAACTTTCTGAATTGAAGGATTTCATCAGTCCTTAGTCGGCCACAACACCAGGACCCTGAAACTGAAGCAGCTAAATGAATTTAGGACTCAGTTCTTGTTAGTTTTAATATTTACAACACAAGTGTTTTTCCGCTTACACATGTCAACACTTAGAGTGAAAATCGCTAGCTACAGTACTAATGTAGATGGAAACTGCCCAAATAAAACTTAAGATTTAGTGTTTGACCTCATATTAAAGGAAACACAGATAAGACAGATAAGAGACATCAGTGAAATGTAAATATCAAAGTATACCATGTATTTGTTGTTGTGCGGTTGCCATAGAGTGTGTGTGTTTACCTGTCGCAGTGGTTGCACTTGAATGGCTTCGCTCCGGTGTGTTTGCGGTAGTGTCGTGTCAACTCATCACTGCGGGCGAAACGCCATTCGCAGCCTTCCCATGAGCACTTATAGGGCTTCTCACCTGAGAGAGAGAGAGAGAGAAGGTGTCAGATTATATTACAGCTCCTACATCTAATTTCACACGTCCAAACTACAGCTGTTCACTAATGTAGGTTACCACCCATGGCTTTTTCCAGACCCAAACACACACATATACACACCCACACACGAGCACACACACGCAGCCCAGGGGCCAGGCGAGCAGACCAGTTTTAACACAACAGCCATTTCAATGAGCCAATACACTCAATTAGCTGTAAATGAAGTCTTTCAGCACTGCGGCGTGTTAATTCATAATCCTAAATTCACCCTGAAATGAATCTCGTTTTGTTCCCTCTATCACCAACCCTTCACCCCCCCTCCCCATGCCCACACACACACACACACACACACACACACACACACACACACACACACCCTGAGGTGGTGGGATCTGAAATGTAAATGAAGTTTCATCCCCCAGTTCACCAGATGGGAGAAGAGATGGTCTATTGTTCTCAGCCTGTAGTTATCTCTCCGTGATAGAAAGCCTTCCAGCTGTGTGTGTGTGCGTGTGTGTGTGCATGTCTTGATTAGAGGTGTGTGTATGCGTGTGAGTGTGTGTGTGTAGGAGCAGACTGTCTTCAGATGGGTCTTGAAGATGTCTGACTGTGTAAATGCCTGCATGAGTGTGTGTTTCTGTGTGTGTGTGTGTGTGTGCATGTGTGTGTGTGAGGTCAGATAACAGATAAAGCTGTAACTCTGACCTTCTACCAAATCGAAATCCGCCCCCAAAAAATGATACGACAGCTGATAACGACAGGAATCAAAGGAATGATTCATTAAACTAATCACCTGTAGCAAAAACACATTGAAATCCCGATGAAAATTAATTCTTTATCATTTATTATCCAATAAATAACATCCTCACGGGTGTAGTTAACATGTTGTAATATGGGTATTTGAATTAAGTCTAATTAAATTAAAGACAAGATCTAGATTATACACTTCACTAAAACTTCTGTAAAGCTTTTACTGCTTCAAATCCTGAGCTGGTACCAGAAAGTCCAGTTTTACAGTTTCATTAGAAGCAAATACACTTTTCACACTAAAACACATCAACATCTTACAACCCTGGAAGGTCACGAGTGCAGAACTTTTATCTTCCACTGCTGTGATCATGATGAAAACAACTTTAGAAAACATCTCAAATACAAGTTCAGTCACTGTCTCTTCTCTTCATGTACCTTGGAAACAGGTGGTGAATCTGTGTCTAAATTCCCTGCGCTGTTGTTTCTACTTAATACAAAACATTGGCGAATGATGTAAAAAGTAATAGTGGAGTCTGTTTTTTCTTTTTGTTTTTTCCCCCCACCAGTGCTGTTTTGACCCAGTGGTCTCCTTTAGAAGAAAATGAAATGGCTATTTAAAACCGTTTCATTTCAAAATAAAATATTCAAGATATTGATATAAAGAGGAAACACTTTAAAAACACAGGTCTTTCTCCTCTGCACACAGTGTTTAAAAAAAAAGGACCAAACGTAATTGCAGACCCCTAGTGTGTGTGCCAGTCTGCTTCGTGTGTGTGTGTGTGTGTGTGTGTGTGTGAACTAGGGGGTGGTAACTATAATTGGGGTCTTAATGACTCTTAATGGGTAGTAATACAGCAGCTTACAGTCAGTTAGCCAGATGTCCCAGCAGCCCCTTCACTCCCATCACAGCACACACAAATCTTCATAAGGAGACAAACACACTCACTCAACAGTCCAGAGCAAAGTGGAACTAATGTGAAAACTGAAGCATTTCACAATATGTTGGAAACATATTCCAAAGCATGTGTTCACATGTGAATCAGTTATTATGAGCTCGTCTATGGTCTGTCAAGGTTTGGTTTAGTAAAAATGGTTCCCAAGCAAAATATGTTTCAGATTTCTGAATATGCCACAGCACAATTACAAATCATGACATTTTTGTTGGTTTTTTTTTGCCAGAAAAGCAGCAATAACTCTGTTCAAAAGTCAACACAGCTGCATATCAGCTGATGGTTGTTGTAGAAATCAGTGTTGTGTGTCAGTGAGATCGTTGCGTCACTTATGACTGTTTTGGGAAATTAAGAACAGAAATCGCACCATTGGGGGGTTGAAAAAAATTCTCCATCACATCAACAGGATGACTAAATGTGAGATCAGGTTCCTGAACTTTAATTTAATCATTGTGCCACAACGAGGAGAGAGAGAGGGTGAACACCTTCATAGGTGCAGCTCTTAGAGCAAAGTGATGCAACGATGAGTAAAAGATGATGTGCTACAGGAACATCCAACTGTGAATGATGCCCTCTTCTCCTGTATTTCCTGTGTCTCTTTGAAACGGAGTCATCTTTCATCCGCAGACACGGTGCGTCTACTGGGTGACGCAATTGTTCTCGGACTAAATGAATTCCAGATCACGAGCTGCTCTCTCTCTCTCTCTTTCTCTCTGTTGAATTTGCATATTCAAATTCTCTCCAGTCAAATCTTGTGCAGTTGGTTGCTGATTTCCACAACAGGGATTTTGGTTTCTGTTTCTTGGTTTCTGTCTCACCATTGTGATTTTTTTTTTTTTTTTTTGAGGGGAGAAACAGATCTTCTCCTGCCAAATCCCTCAACAGTTTCAGATCTGTTTGTGGACAAGCTCCATCCTGGACGAAGGACAAGGTGTCCTGGGGATCAGTGAAGTAAAACCCTGCACCCCCTCCGCCTCTTCCTCACTTCTTTATTTCAATTCATTTTGTCATTAGGACTCTTCTCAGTTGTTTTTATTTTTGATTTCACACATCAAAGTCTGTTTACAGTTTTTGATGACCACTGTTGAATATGTGAAGAAAGTTGTATTGAGTCTTTCTTGGCAGCATCTTAAAGTTGAAGCTGAAGACCATTATGCAATCATGTTACAGCCTCTTGAAAATCTTCACTTGCGTGATTTTTTTTTCTCTTTCTTTTCGCAGGTTTTCTGAACTTCAATGAAAATGTGCACTAATGAGCTCGCTCGGCTCGTTGCCTGCTCCTCATCTTCTGCTTGAGGCTACGTACGCCAGCATTAGCAACAACTGTTGGTTGGTTGAGATGCATTGTGGGTAATGTAAGCACCAGATTTTTGACAAAAATCTGAAAAAGGAGGCTGTGAGCTAATGATAGCTTAAAGAAGTCTTACACCAAAAACGGTTTGAGCGGTGATTCAGAGGAGGTTTCTCTGTGTTCAGGAGCCAACAGAGGTGGTTCAGACTGCAGCACCACCCCTCCACCCCCCTACCTCCACCTCCCCCAACCCCTTCACCTCTTTGTAGCAAAAGGACAGACTTGGTAGAAGCCCTGGGGGGAGACTTGAGAACAAAGTGGAGAGACACTTCATCTACCGGCATGTGTCAGATCCCCAGAGGAGCTTGAGAAACTTGCTTGTGAAAAGTGTTCGGGCAGATTCAACTGATACTGAGTTTGACTTTTAAGGTCAATATCTATACTTTAGAATTATAAAAACCTCCTCTTATGTCTAAACAAGTGCATTTTTTTACTCATTGATGCCAGTTTAACTATAATAATTTAATATTGACCAACACAGTGATGGTATTATCCTTTAATGGTCCTAAATTATACAGTTAAATGTTATTTCATTCTTTCTTTTATTTCTAAATCACTTCAACTATTGTAGTTAAAAAGATGAACTAAGTTGTGAAGAGACCAAGACGATCGATACCAGGGACAAACTACACATATTTCCACTGCTTTCAAAAGGTATAATAGCTTGTTCTATATTCTTGTAAAGGCCCACAATCCCTCGGTGCAGTTGTAAAAAAAAAAGTGAGAGTCTGATTCTTCAACAAATTTCTTCTAGTACTTGTGTAAAGAAAAAACTCATCCGTGTTAAAACTTCAGGAGTAGTTATCTGTATGTGCGAATCCACCTACTCACTCCACAGAGTCGTCCTCACTCGGGACTGGATCTTGGGCCAATATTTTCAACATACAATGGCAAACCACTTGGCAGCTTATCCTCTAGGCCTGTTGGAGAAATGCTACACTCTCAACCTGCATGTGTGTATGTGTGTGTGCGTGTGTGTGTGATACGGGGTATGAGTGGGGGCCGCAGGTGCCAGACAGGCGGCCGTTTCACACCCGTCTTCTGTAATTGGCCAGAGCACCCCATCTTCCTTGAATAGGACCCCCTCCTCCTCATCCTCATCCTCCTCCTCATCTTCCTCCTCATCTTCCTCCTCCTCCAAAGACACACACACACTCATAGACATACACACACACATATATAGTGTTGGTGGAATGAAGCAAGGCCAGCTCGGGCCTGACGCCACAGCAACCGCGACGCCAGCCAATTATAGCACGGCAAGGCAAGGATGCGTGATAAAGTCACCTAGCAACTGAGAGAAAGAGAGAAAAAAGGGGGAGGGGGTGGTGGTGATGGGTGAGAGAGAGAGAGAGAGAGAGAGAGAGAGAGAGAGAGAGAGAGATTAACAGGCATGGACAATCCACCAGCCACCAACCAATTATGGAAGAGTGTGATGCAGTTGCTTGGCAACCCAAGCTGAATGAGGAAGAGACAGAGAGAGAGAGAGAGAGCAGGTTGGAGGTTGGATCAGTGGGTGTAGAGGAGTATAGAGGTATTTGTGCGTGTGGAGGTTTGGGGTTACAGCAGGTTTTTTTTTTTTTTTTTTTTTTTAATGAATCCACATGAAGCTGAAGATGAAGACGAAGACGAAGATGAGGGTCTGGGTTGGAGGGATGAGGTCATGAAAAGTCAAGACTCAAGCTGGAGCTGAGGTGACCACAGTGATGTTTTCACCCTCTGAACTACATGTCACATAATTACATAATTATATCTCAAATTTAAATCATGTGTGGAAAAACTGCACACTTTTTTGTTTAAAAGCTTTCATTAGTTTTCCAAAATCAATCAGCCTATTTTTGTCACAAGAGACACAAAATCTGCATTCGCTGCTGTCAAAAAGACGTCATCATTATCAGGTTATGCAGAGCAGATTTAAGGGGTCATAAAATGCAAAACCATGTTTATCTTGATGTTGTTGAATTAAAACAGTTTAGTGTTGAACGGACAAAAACCAGGACCTAACACTCCGTCTTCACCTACTCTACATGTAAATCCTAAAACTAGAAGCAGCCGTGGTAAAACGATCCCTTCAGGGACAAGCTCAGATATGACGTCATCGTTTCTAACATCACTTTAGATACACCCCCTAACATTTCCATACCCCAACCCACTTTTGCAGGAGGATAGCAATCAATCACATGCAAAATAATTTCCATTAAAATACACTTCTGATGCTGATAACAAAGCCTAGAAAAAGTGTCTGAGGACCTCGAAGAACAGTTTACAATGTTGTTTACAAATGACCCCTTTATAAGACATGCATGATCTACATTTCCATAGCATGTATAAAATTCACATGGACTCATAAATAAAAGGTTTTACAGCTTCAGAAGTTTTCATATGATAAAAATGGGGCATATGTGAAACAATGTAAAAGCAATACACGTGTTGTTGCAGCGAAGTGTGAATATATTATGTTAGAATTTAAAAAAGAAAAAAAAAAGCTACATTTATCATTCATAACTTCCAAAAGGTAGAATTGTTGTTTGCAAACACTTAATGTCAGCGGGGTGCAGCGAACTGTCAGAGCTTTCAGCCGCTGCCTCAGGATGTTGACAGGTTTGCATTGTGTATTACACCTCAGCACCGCTGCTACACATTTACCACAGTACTGAATGACTATTTTTGTTGTTAGGGTTTGTTTCCCCCCTTTATTTGCTCTGGATGTGTTATACGTCCATTTAACTTTGACACACGTTAAAACCAGTGAGCTCCACTTTTTTGATGGAGCTAGCCAAGCAGTTTTTACCCCCCGTCTTCCCTTGTGTCCTTTCTTTTTGCTTAGCTAGTCTAAACATGTCTCCGTTTCATTTCTGTAATGTAAGCAAATCATCCCATGTGTTCTTATGAGCTACAGTGTAATGAATGCATATCCAAATATTGTATCAGATTTGTTGGCAGTTCTAGAAAAAGTTGATGCCCCCCCCCCAAAAAATTTCATTAAGTGCAGCTAATACTTTTGAAAGACGACACTCTTATACTCCTTCCAAAAATGCTTATCTCTTCTGCCATCCGTAGCCAAGTGGTTAAGCATATTCTTTGGACTTCTGCATGAATAACAAGGAGGATACAGTTATTAACCATCCACTGTTTTCAGAGATTCGACCAAATCCAAGAGAGTGAAAAAAATAACACCCAGAGAAGCAGAAAAACCCTGGCTCCGACTCAGAACGGCTCCTGCCTGGGGAATTTTTTTCTTGAATTTAATTTATACATCTATTAATGTTACAACTCCTCCCTAATTGAACATTTTCATATGAGGAAAATAAACCTGACTTCACAATACAGCTAGCCTACAGCTCAGAGAAATTGTTTTGGATATGAACAGAGGAATACGATTACCAACATAATGTGAAATTGCATCACATGTACAGTATACTCCCTCACAGACCTCGCCATAATGATGTTTCTAATGGCCTCTGGTGTGCACTATGTGACAGTAAGTGTATTGATGCTGTGCAGGCTTTCTGCAGCTGCTCCTCCCTGTGTCTCAGCTACGTTAATCCCTCCCTACATGTATGTTCAATGATTTATGGTCATAATAACCCAAAAAGAGGATTAAGCTAATTAAACCACAGTACTGTGCTTGTAATGAACACATCGGGAGGGAATACACCGCCCCCACATTTATGCCACACACACATGGAGACTGCAGAAGCTGCAGTAACTACAGGGTGTCTTCTTTTTTCTCTGTGAATGATTCTGATTTTAAAAAGCTGATCGCTGGTTAACATGACTCGACTGGAGAATCATCAGGAGATTAAAAGATACTGTAGCTAGCAGTCATGCTACCAGTAAGCTAGCTCCCCCATTACGGATTAGCTATAATAAAACTACTGCCCTGGGGTACTCCATAGCCTTAGTGGGTGCTGCCCTGGAATGTAATGCTATACTTAAAGCCATGATGTGGTCACTGGGGATCATATAAGCCTGTAACACGCTGGATTAATGATGCCAAGGTTGCCAGTATTAATACAGTGGTGGTCTACAGGCGATGTACTGTAATCCTGGTGAGCACCAAGGAAACCGCAAACAGAGGAAGATGACAACTGGAGGCCATAAAAGGCTCCAGATGCAGTAAATGATGCTGTGGTTGGAGCTAAAGTTGAATAATGTTAGCTTCAGGTGGTACAAGTCTGCACAGACCTCAGATAAGGGATGGATTCAGCCTGAGTTACTCATGGCTCAAAGATTTCCAGAAAGCATTTTGACTTGAAAATAAATGATTGGCTTTCTAAGAAATGTACAAATCTGTGGTAAACTGGTTCCTGTCACTTTTCGTATTTGCACCGTAGCTCTAAGGGACAGTCATGAATCAAAAACAGCCACTGATATTAGCAACTGCTTCAATTTCAGACAATTTACAAAGTGTCTATCCAAATGTTTACGGTTATTTTTACTTGACATTTAAAAACACAAAATAACTCTTAAGATTGTGTTCAGAGCGACAACAGCCTGATCAGCAATAACCTAATCAATTATGTGTCAGTTTATGATTACTTTGTAAAATAAACATCATATTTCTACTCTTCCTGCTTAAATGTCAAAGTCATTGTCTTTGTGAATCACAGTATAGCTCTTTGAGCGTCTGATTAACCTTTAAAATTTGTGGATATTTCTCTCAACAATACCTGTACATCAATACCTGAAATAATAACTCTTCTACTGACACAGCTGTTTGCAGTATTTTGTTTTGTTTTTATTTATTTTCTTTGGTATTGGTCTGAATTCCTGGTCCTTCGTTTCATTTCCTTTCCCTTTGCTAAGTCAAACAAGAAAACCATTTATAGTTTGGCCCAAGAGTTTACAGATAAAAAATATCTTGTTCTGCTTGGTCTATAGACTTAACTGCAACATCGATTGGAAGAGCTAAATCATGAAGAAAAATAACAGGAGGGTTTCGGCCTGAACTAAGTTTACTTAGCTCTGTTTCAATGCAAGCAAATCTGCCTCCGTCAAACCCATCTGTGCACAATTGTCTCCTCCATCTCCACATCAGAAAGCTCACAGCTACCAGCCACTGGACACATTAGCCCGGTGTGTGTTCTGTCTGAGGGTCACTGACAGGGCAGCTGTAGTTAGCAGCTAAAGCTGCACGTCGAGGCCCAGTTGGACACGGCTGAATTCGCAAAGCCATTTACTACCAGTCTATCAATCATCAGGCAATTATTGAGGCAGGGCCTTTTGGCACAGAGCCGGTATCAAGGCTAATGAGGAAATTATAAATCTAGAGGATCATCGGTGAAGCAGCAGAAGAAGAGGGGATGTCCTAATCTCTACAAATATCAGAAATATCAGATAGCTTTTCAAAAGCACAACCAACTGAGAGGGTGAGTTTGATTGTGAGCTGTGTCTTAAATAAAGCTTCAGGTTAAGCACATCATTATAGTTATTACATCTTGTACAATGATAGTCACAGTGGATTTAAAAGAGAAAACAGACTATAAGATATTAGTTTTAATACTAATGAGTTGACATAGTAGGAACCACAGTTACTTAATAATTATTAATAATTATGTAGTTTTAGGGCACAGAAAGTTTCTGGAAAAAGTTAAAACTTGAACTTGAATATAGTGGTTGTTTTCAATTATCTAAATCCAAATCTGAAGTGTCTGACTGTTGATACCCTGCCAGGTCTTTCTTGTTTCAAAGCCTTTGGCATTAAGTCTGATCTTAAGTAATAAAACATATTATCTGTTGGATTAAGATCATGTGATTGGCCAACCAACCCTGTTGTCCTACTGCAGCCGTCTAAAACTGTAGGGAAATGAGGGGATTTACCAGGTTTCAGAAGTGATTGCTGCTCGTAAACTACAGATGGATTTGAAAGTCCTACAGGTTTCTTGCATGTCCATGGAGAGGACAACATCTCAGGTTGCAAAGAGCTTTAAGTCCAGTGTTTCTTCAATATAAATGTACTATAAAATATAACTCTAGTTGTCACATCATAGTCTGTTTAGATTTAAATAAAAAAAAAAAAAACAATGTCAGCACCCAAGAGACTCTGTGAAGGTGCTGGCTGATAATCTGAAGAGCTTACCTGTGTGGGTCCTCTGATGTGCCTTCAGATGGGAGCTCTTGGTGTAAACCTTCCTGCAGCCATTAAACTGGCACCGGTGGACTCTCTTCTTGTTCTCTGGTACATCTACTCCCACACTTCCTCCTCCTCCCTGCTCGCTGTCACTCAGGGTTCCCCCTCGGCTCGGCGGAGATGGTAGCGCTCGTGCTGCCACCAGCTTAGCGGCTCCTAACCCCACTTTCTTTGCCACAAATTTGAGTGTTAAGGTGCCGTCTGCCGTCGCAGTGAGTGTTTGTGTGGGTTTGATGAGGTGGCGGCCGAGCTCTGGCGATGACGGCGGTGTTAGGGATGTAACGGCAGCGCTGAGCTGTGCGGCGCTGACTCCTCCGAGGACTTGCTCCTTGGTCGTGAGGGTTTCGGTCCCTGCTTCGGCTCCTGCTTGGGTCTTGCTGGGGTTGGGCACCTGCAGGATCTTGGCCTGGACCTTAGGGAGAGTTACAAGTAGGGGAGGCGGGCTGGGCTGGTCGGGCAGGCTGGGGAGAAGGGGGTCCATCAGGTCCTCATCACTGTCACCTCTCTGCATGAATGCTGGTGTTAAGAGACAGTCTAGCTCCTCGTCAAAGAGCTCTGACAGTCGCTTGGGCTCCGTCTGTAGATACCGCTCCAACTCTAGACATGTCTGCAAGACAAAAACATACATAGACCAGAGTCAGACATGAATTTAGCTCATGTCATATTCACACAGCAGCACATAAACCTTTATAATCTGATAGATGTCACTATTACTCAACCGAAACCTTAATGGTCATATGATGTGGCTCAAAATCAACCGTTATAAAACTCTCATAGGATATGTGTAAGTATAGAGGATAGATGGATGGATGACATCTTCCAGCCACCCAATATGTTGCTGTCGCTCCCTCCACAACAAATCCCTTATGTTTTAACTTTTTGGATTCTAGGCTTTACTCAGAAGAGCTCTTTCTGATTTCTGTATGTTATATTTCACCTCTTTCGATGTTTAATGTGTTGATGGATCGATTGTTGCCGCTCAGGTTTATCACAAAATACCCTGAAAAACTGTCCTCACCAAAGGATGATGTCAGTTTAAATCCTTTCTCAAGTCTTCGTACTGAAGGATAAACCAGGTTACTTCTTAATATCTTCTACTACTGCTCCAAAAATTACTCATTTTAGAATTTTGTGATTTATCGCCTCCATACTTGAATACTTAAGTTTAATTACTAGGTGAAATTTAGAAAAACCTTGAATATGATTTAAAGAAGACATTAACTATTTTCAGGGACTGTAGCTTGTACATCTCTAAAATCACACACCTTGTACACATAATAACCCACTTTCACAGAGTTTTGCAGCAGTTGGACAATGTCCTGCGACTGTCATCCTTCATACTGAATGAGGACAGTCGTTACTTGTATGAATGAATGAGGGCGGTCGTCAGGGAAATACAAACATGAGTTTATTTAACTATTTGAACAAATGACCAATGAGGTTGCTATTTTTCAAGAGTCTTGCCTCTTGCTCTGGTACATTCGGTCCCTTTCCTCAGACTGAAGACTTTTTGAGAGACTCTGTTTACTGGTCTATTTAAATTCAAACACCCACTGTAGGCTATATATTTCTCTGCAGCTGTTGACCATGTCACCTGGCACACGGCAGTCCTGAGAGAGGAGGGATTTAGTCTGTGATTGATTGCTGCTGCCTGACCGAGCTCTCAGGAGCCCTGAACTGTGGAGGCCTTGCCTGTTTCCCTCTGCTCCCCCAAATCAACCAGCCATGGAAGTTATATCGCAAGATACGGGGGAGGAAGAGGCTTGAGATGATGGAGGGAAAGTCAAACAAAGACACAAAGGAGAGGGAAGGAAGATACGGAGAAAGGAACTGGGAAAAATAAGCAAGTATCTCTATAATTGTTGATTCAACCTTCATCCAGGGATAACAGAGACATCTGTTATCTGTTCCAGATAGTTGGCAGCAGTACAGCATCACCACAGTGGTTGGTCTGCTGGCCGTCAATGCCTTGGTCAAAGGCACCTGCCACATTACCTCCGAGGATTTGAGCCAGAAACCTTCCAGTCACTAACCTACTTTTCCAACCTCAAAGCTGCGTCTCTCTTCCCTAAACTTTTTTTTTTCTTTTTTCGCCCACCCTTCTCTTCAGTTAAACTACCAACTGCACGTCTGACGTCTACATGGGACTGTTTCGTTGATCCTGCTCCTGCTTTGATCTCTCCCACCTGTAACACTGGTTTTTATCGAAATTCTGTCGGCCCCATCCCACCGGGGGAAAATAAGACACATGTAGCCGCTATAGAAGATCATAATCTAAAGAGATAAAAGTGAGCTTTTCACAGCTGTTTGATATAAAATGTAAACTTAAAAAACAACTTCATGAAATGCTAAAAAAAGGTTGAAAAGAGTGAGAGGTTGACTCTAGATGTTGACTGTCTAGATGGTTTAACATCGCAAACACATGCAAAGCAGCTGATGTCATTTTAATTAAATTTTGCTCAAGTTTTGATCTTTTAAAATCAAACCCAATATTAAAATAAAGTCTTGTGTTTGTAACACTTGTTTTGTGTTTGTGTCAGCTCTATAACCGTCCACTCAGCACTTTCTTTAAGCTACCTGTCTCCACCACTGTCCTGCAGCATAGTGCCTTTACTGTAACTACTTGGAAAATGTCCTTCCTCTGTTTGGCCAAAGGCTTTTGGCAGCTGAAGCTTCTCATCCTGATCCCTTGGCTCTTTCCACGTCTGTCATCGGAGCAAATTACAGCCACTACACAAAAGTTATTTCTTAGCTGCAGCTGGTTGACTCGGTCCATTCAGAGTCGCCAGAGCTGGAGCTTTACTCTGCTCAGTCTCAGTGACAAGACAGACGAAACCAACACATTTAGTCCGAATGTCTGTAGAGTGGTGATAAGCTGAACTTCCCTCTTCTTCTTTTTTTTCCTTTCTCCTTTTCTTCTTTCCCTTTAAAAGAATGCCCTTTTTTCCTTAAGGATGCTCATTTACATATGAATATAAATCAAAGATATTTCTCCAGGGAGCTACAATTCTTCATGAGGAAACTTAAAAAAAGATAAGCAAACACATAAAGTAACAAAGATGACGCCCAGTAACGCCGTCTTTTGTAAAGCTGATACTAACGTTGAGAGAAAAGGCGTCTGGTTAGGCCTTTTGTCCAGATTGTTATAATGATTTGTTAGCATCTGTATTACTGTCGGTAATTGCTGTGTGTAATACAATATCTAGTTAGGTATGCGAAAGGGGGCTATTAGTATATCTCTTTCTAAATTAGATCAGTCGCTGCTAATGCATCTGGAAACCAATACTGGAGATTATAAAACAGCCATTAGGTTTTTTTTCTGGGATGGGACTTCAACAGCCAAGCGGTTTATTTTCAAGATAACGGAGCGGCATGGTTTGAATGGCAGAGCAAGAAGTACATCATCCATGATGATGACTCAAGGCCATGGGCAGATCCATCTCCTTCAACTAGTTACATGAAATTAGGCCTCAAAATGATCAAAAACAGAATAGAAAGAGTGTTTTAAAAGTGTGCTGCAACACTGAATTCTGTGGTTTCTCTTCATGGTTTTGTTCATTATTATTATTTCTATTATGGATTATAAACACTATGTGATATATGTATGTTATGATACGATAAGAATGTCATTCATGAGAAGGCACCGTATAGCCAACCAGTCATTAAATAATTCAATTTGTGATATAAATAATAGTCCAAGAGTTAATGCAGCAAAAGCAATCCAATCATGTGAAAGGACAGTGTTTAATGTTGGACCAACCTCATGGTCATAATGTTAAAATAAAGGTTTTAAAAATCTTCCAATCAATAATTTAAATTTCTTTATGGTCATAGAAATACTTGTATCTAATTGGTTAACAGGTTTGTTCCAAAGAAGGCCACTGAATACAACTGAGGCACCAGATCATTATTAGTAATAATAGTTTTGTCTAGCGATCAATGGATATGATGTATATCTGACTACATATAATTTACATCTACATACATATAATACATACATATAATCTACATACATTAAGTGTTTTGTGTTGTGTGTTTATTTACATGACATGGTCACATTTTAATTAACTAATAGAAATGATGATTAAAACTACACTAATACAACTTAGTTTGCACAAAATATTTGTAATTTCCCTTTAAAACTGTCCCAAAAGACGGTCAAGAATGAAATTATTGGACCTTTTCTGGTTCATTATCCATTATTATTGTTGGAAATTAATCTTTTATCTTTAAGGATTTGAACTGTAGTGAAACATTTCTAGTGATATGACGTAAGTTTTCTAAGAAAATGCAAAATAAGATAATTTTTCTCCTATCTCAAATGTTTTTTTTTTCTCCTCGTCCTTCTCAGTGCTTTGGAGAATTACATTTTGCTGTTGCACTGTGTGAGTTTAATAAATTATTCATCAGCCTCAGACACAACTCCAGCACCATGAATATTAGTTCTCTTTGATACAGTAAATACCATCTCAGTTAGTGATTTTTGAAAGAATGATGTCCCATTGTTTTCACTTGGACTAGAAATCAAAAATAGAAAGGTCTGTGTGTCTCCTGGCGGGGGCAGGACTGATGCTGAGGATTGTGGGCGGAGGGAGGGGTGGGATGGGGGGGGCAGAGGGTAGAGAGAGCCTGAGGCCACATAAGAGAAGCGAGTGGCAATCAAACCCACGGCGGGCAGCGAACGCACCGTCTCTGACATCACACGACCTTCTCCTTCGTCTGTTTCTCCTACACACCATGAATATCAGGTAACAATGACATGTAGGGCCTGCAGCGTGTGTGTGTGATATATGTATAAGTGTGTGTGTCAGTCGCTGCTAGCTAACAGCTCAGACTGATAGCATGTGCAGGGCTCACCTCCTGTCCCCCTGCTCAGTCCCACACCATATGGAGAAAGGTCACATCGGATAAAACACACACACACACACACACACACACACACACACACTAACACTCATTTTTTTGTTTTTGACTGACTGCTGGAGCGTTTCAACACTTGGACAGACATGAAACTATTCTGGTTCAACAATAAACTGAAGAAAATCTGCTACACTGACAGAAAGTCAACAGCACAAGACTATAGAGAAAACAATGTTAGGACAGAGGTCAAGCGGAGTCGACCGCTGCAAAAAGAAACATACAATGAGAAATGATACAGATTGTGTCGCTGAACTTGGAGCCTGAGAACTTGTTTGCATTAATTTACTGTCAGTTTCCAGATGAAATAAATTACTGATGCTACAGTCTTCAGCTGAGAGGAAAAAAAAAAACTTTTCTGACTTGTGAGCATTCATGCATTATTCCAAGATGGTTAACCATACTGGTAACCCTCCAGAAGTATGCAAAACACACCCCAGAGTATAACTCATAATAGTAAATATGACACCTGATGAAAAGGTTAATTATTCAACCAATTCTCCTTCAGCTAGTTGTTAGATTAATCAATAAAACAGTAAATCAGTTCATCACAAGAAACAGTTTCACAACCTCAGCATTACAGTTAAGAGGCTGAAGAGAAAATTTCTTTTGCAGCTGTCTTTTTTCTTTTCTTTTTTTTCTCGTAATAGTCTAAATAATTTGATTTGAATAAGGTGAACTGTTTCTGCCAGAACTTGCTGATATCCTCACAGTAGTCTGTAGAGAGTTTGAGTATTTCTGTGCAGAAGAAAACCTGATTTTCATTTATTATTGTTGAGTGAGAGAAACGCATGTGGATCCAACTTCTCTGACCAACGGACTCTATAGTTTCCATTGTTTAATCTGAGCAAGAAATCAATCATCCATAAAGATGATATTACACTGCACATGTGTGCTGGCGTGTGTATAAATGCAGAGCGGAGAAGTGAGGGGAGGTTCTGCAGTCTCAAAATCATATTTTCATTATTGAATCATGTAACAGTATCAGAGGTCAAGGTCAAACAAGGTCAGGAGTAAAATCAGGGTCACAGCTGAAGTGAAAGCCACTTGTGGTCGACTATATTTATTAGAAAGCTCTTTATAACCACAGGATATTTCACTTCTGCATTTTATTTACTTTTGAAAAAGCATCTATATTTGCATGTGAATATATTCAATGTGGATAATTTGCTTTTATATACAGAGATAATGAAAAGAAACAATAGAAAAACTCCTCTTCATCTCCTCCTCCTGAATCCCCTCGTTCCCATAGTGAATGTTTTTCACCCTTCATGTTTTTGAGTCTGATTAAATATCTCGTCTAAAATAGCTACCAGTGACGTGCAGGTCCTGTGTGTGTGTGTGTTCTCAGCCTGCTCAGGTCCATTAATAATGAATGCAGAGAGCAGAGGGCTGTGGATGGAAGCGCTAAGAGCTTTTGACAGACAAAGGATCATTGAGGACAAAGCTCTGCAAACAGATTGAAGTGGATTCAGCAGGAGATGCTCCGTCTGTGTTTACATGCGCAGAGTTCGGTGACTATTACCAACATTTCCATCAGGACAAAGGTGAAATTAAGCCATTTACACGATTCTGTAAAGTGACACTTCCTATAATGATCACATAAACACCTGAGTGAAGAACATTTGACATGTGAAAAGCTTTCCTGCTGAGAGATTTTTAAAACCTACAATGCTTGGAAACATTTAGTCAAAAACAGATTCAACCCATCAGCGACCTGACTTGATGAACGATTAAAAGAAATTGAGACGTGTATTTTGCATCGTCTTGATTCTGAAACTATAATTTTTCCATCTCAGTTTAATTCGGAAACTAATTTTCATGGACAGCTACTGAAAAAGTTTAAATTTACCAATAAAAATCAGAAGCAACATCTTGTTTTCAAAGCTAAATTAATTGAAATATTCGTCTTATCCAGGTCCCAGACGTACCACAACAAACTAAAACCTCCAATAAAACAAAGTGTACGCAGCATAATGATGGTGAAATTTACGTTACAGTGACCCTAATGTATTTGCAGATTCAGGAAATGTAACACAAGTAACTGTCACCTACCGAGTCTCATTAAAAAGCTTCACACTCTTGAACAAAGGTCTATAAATAGAGAAACCTCTGCCAACAATGTTACCTACGCTGCTGTCAAACAGTTTAAAAATATTTTTTAACGTGCTCTGAAGATTAAGACATCAAACATCAGAGAGACAGACGAAGCAGCCGCGCCTCAGTCAGTGATGTAAATGTGAGTCTCAGGTACACAATCAAAAGGGGACGGCAGCTTTTCTGTCAAAGAATGAGGGAATTTGCTCATGAAAGTGCTTGATGAGCTGAACAGAGATACTGTATATCTGTGCCTCACAGACTGGAAGAAAATCAAAACTAACGTCCATGTCTGACGGATTCAGCAACACCCCCCGGATCTTATTTCTGTTTTATGCTGCTGACAATCAGCGAACAAAGACAAATCCCTGGTTCAGTCGTGTAAACCAATGCATCTGCAGCGAAATCAGACGTTGATGCAGCTTATATGTCCATCACATTATAAAATAAATACAGTGTGAAAGATAATATCTGTTTGTTTTATTTTCCAAACATGTTTCACTTTCACTAAACTGATTTCTTCTTTCTTAAAACTGTGTCTCAGCGTCTTTGACACTTTGAATCTGAGTCTCGAATCAAAAACACATCGAGTGTGACAAGATAAAAAGGTCACAAAGGACCCAGCAGCGCCTCGCTTTAGGTTCTGCTTTTCCTCACTTTACTCTCGCTCGTCTTAAATATAGCTGCACGACAGCTGCTTTCATGTAAACCCTCCTCACTGACTACAACAGAAAACTGATGCTCCAGTACGAAGCTGAGGAAAACCTCCTCGTGAGGATCTCATCTCCTCCAGTCCAATCCCTTTCTCTCTTCATCTGAGTGTGTTTATTTTTCCACTCAGGCACAGTACAGCTTTTTTTTTTTCCTGGCTTCAAATGATGTTTCTCTCTTTTTGCCTTCTCATACAAATAGGTCCTAATTAAAGTGCTTTGGCTTGCATAAACTGCTCTTTGAAGCTCCACCTCTTGATGGATCTCGCTCTCTCTCTCCACACAGCGAGCTCTGATGGCTAATTAGCCACTCAAAAGAAAAGGCAAAAAAATAAATAAATAAAAAAAGGGAGGCTCTTTATTCAGCTAATTTGCTGATGCGGCTGTGTACACGGCAGATGCTTGCGTGTTTGTAAGAGTGAGAAGAGCATAATGACTTTTAACTGATGTGTGTGAATATATAATGCCTCATGCTCTGGAGTGTGTACAATATCAAACGGGGCGCCACTGGCAGCGAGCTGCTTCCTTTATGTCTGAGTGAGCGTCAGTGCTGCAGAGCAAGTGTGTGTGTGTGTGTGTGTGTGTGTGTGTGCTTTGTTAACAGGCTGAAGTGCTGGTTTGTTACGAAGTTGCCTATGAAGATGCTGGAGCTTGTTTGAGTTACTGCAGCATCTAGTGAGGATGGATTCACACTGATTTACAGCTGCTCACCCTGCAGTCTGATAGATAACTCAAATAGCACATTAACTTCAACTTTAAGTGCTTTTTTTCTTGTATATCATGTGATTAATTTACCTCAGTGAATGTTTTATGTTTTTATCGCTGGATAATTTCATCAATTATATTTCTCTTGACTTTTTTTTTTTTTGGGCAGAAATGTAAAAATTGGTTGATAAATCCAACACAACTTTTCCTACTAGATGTTTTCTACACTGAAGGTGAGCGCTGAAGCATCGACACGATCGTTGACTGTCTCATTTCAAAACCAGGAGTATTAATCTGCTGCTGTAACAGCCTCCACTCGGCTCCGCTCTCAGGCTTTTCCACCACATTTTTTTTTCCTGAACCTGACTGCAGGGATTTTTTTTTTTTTTTTTTTTTTCTCCCATTCAGCCATAAGAGCATTAGTGAGGTTCGACACTGATGTTTGAGTGATCGGGTCGGCTTCACGGTCAATGTTTCATTTCATACCAAAGACTTTTAGGTGAAGTGAAACAGAATTGGGGTCAGTTTTTTTTTTTTTTTTCAACTGGCTGGTAGTTCAGTTCTTTCACACCAAACAAAAATACTACTACCTACTGACAAAATACTAATGGAGATTTGCATGTTGCAACAGATAGTTGGAGACATACTTTGCTGCTTTACATACTTTACTATCATTATAATACATTTCACCCCCTTTGGTATAGCTTTGCTGCTGCCAAACCACAACCACTACTCTGCCTCAGTGAACCAGTTAATTTCTGGTGTGAAAACAATTCAAAGCAATCACAGAAACCGCAACATTGTAAGTCTCATTTTATTGGTTGAAAACCATTTGTCACATCATGTTTTGGTGGTTACGGTGCCGTCTAAGTTTTTGCCTTCATGAACGTGAACTGAACCAGTTGAAAAAATTGAAACAATACATCATTCTGGCATTGGTTCGGTTCAGGAATCTGACCTTCAGCTTAACACTGGGGGCTTTTATTTTTGGGCTAATATTTTTGGTCATATATTACAGAAGCACATGAGCATGAGAAGATGGTTTATCTTAAACTGAGTCTCAGCTACAGAAGCTGCCATTTTAGAGACACTAATTTCCTCATGTTTACAGGTAAAATCAGGTTTCCAGTGACACTGAAAAACTCCTCAACATTACTGATATTAACAGTTGCAATGCAACAGTCAGAATTTTCAAAACTGAAAATACAAAATTTTGTCCAACACTAAAACTGTGAACCTGAAACTAAAAGATTCAGGTAGGATATTCTACCTTCATCTCATTCAAAAAGTACAAATTAAAGAAACAGCTTTGTCTCTGGCTGAACGTGTGTGTGACTCAGTTAAACCGTCGTCTGACTGGCTGCTCAGTCACGTCTAAAGAAACTGAATGATGTCACAGTCGAGGGAACTGATGGACTGAGCTCATCAGACCAGCAGCTCAGTCTCTTAACCGTTCAGCTTTGATGCATCAGTGTTTTTTTTTTTCCTTTTCTTTTTTTCTTTTCTTTTATCAGTAATAGGATTGTCCAGCGATTCAGACTGCACATCTATTCATGTGTGAAGAAAAATCCCTTTAGCTGCACTGGCTTTAGAGAGACACGTGTAAATGATAAAACCCTCGATAAGCTCATACAGAATCTGAACATCTTGCCATTTTTTTGACTTCGAATTGATGTTGTGAGGTTGTACGACAATAAAAGCAAATCTTCAAGTTGTTGGGACTTAGAAGTCAGTGAAATATTTATTTCCAGTCTCTTATTAATAAGCAGCAATTAAGATTTTCTTGTGTTTTATTATAAAATGTCAGTCTGGTGTGACTGGTCACCTTGAAATGCAGTTTGTAAATGATCCAACCAGCAATAAACCATCATATATTTGGTCCAGGTTTTCCTTTGTACACACACACACACACACTGAGTCAAACCCAGCAACAAGCCGTCAGTTTTGCATGAAACCTGCGGCAGTGACAGAGACGCTGACACAACACAATGCTGCCACAGTGACAGAGGCGACACGGTGTTTGTGTGAACACCTGTGTGCGCTGTCACTTCGCTCAGGTATCCTCTCACCCTGCCTCTAATTGAAAAAGCAGCACGACAAAAGAACAGGAGAGGCCTGCGAGGGCTGCTGATCTAAAAAAAAAAAAAAAAAAAAAAAAAAAAAAAAAAACAGAAGGCGGATTGGATAAAAGAGGTTAAAGAGAGACGAGACCCGGCGGGGAGGAAACAAGGTGACGTCGTTGGGATCCCTCTCACTGATCTGTCAGACGAGAAGATTAGAAACGCCGATGTAGGTGACCACAATCAACTTTTAAAAGAGGGAAATATACTTAAATATATCAGATTTTTGCTTGTTCTTAAGTC
Organism: Polydactylus sextarius; assembly: GCA_016801845.1. Lineage (NCBI taxonomy): Eukaryota > Metazoa > Chordata > Actinopteri > Polynemidae > Polydactylus > Polydactylus sextarius. The sequence goes on along the minus strand of CM028912.1, from coordinate 4,079,347 downwards.
TCGAATGGCAGCAACCAGTTGGACAGCTGAGAGCCAATCAGGAAGCAGCGAGCTCAGGACAACAAGAGACAAAGAACGATGATTAGCCAATGAGAGAGAGAGTATGGGAGTGAGGAGAGCTTTTATTGCTCATGTTAGAGCGCACGCGCACACACACACACACACACACACACACACACACACACACACACACACACACACACACACACACACAGTCACCTCCGACCTCCAGCCTCAGCCAATGAAATTTTAATCAACAGTCTCTGATGGAGGAGAGCACTCAGACTCTCCTGCTGTGTAACTGCTCTCTCTCTCTCTCCATCTTCTCTCTATTCTCTTATTCTCTCTATGTTTTCTTGCCTTTGACCAGCCCCCCCTCCATCCTCACCCCCCACCATCACCTCCACCCTGACCTCCCCACCTCCTCGTACTCCCTCTCACCTCTGTGATCACCTCCTCCCTGCTCTTTTCTCCTCGTCGCACACGTGTCGCCTCCTCCCTCCACCTCATTCACGAAGGATTCATTCATTCCTTTTTCTTTTTACTGACATTTTTGACGACATTTAACAACAACTATCACCATGAGGTGATTTAAGCTCCATTACTCTTTTATTTTGTTTTATACTCTGACTATTGTAGAGTGTAATTGTTTAATTGAAGGGTAATTTATTTCAACATAAAATGTTTTCCAACACTAACATATATCACAATTTGCCAAATGAATAAATAATCATCAAACATCCAGTGAAATAATTAACTTCATATTCGTCCGTGTTCATCCGTCATGAATTCAATCACACACGCACCACATGTCACACCTGTCTTCATCATCCTGCTACGTTTCTACTCACAAAGCAGAGTCAATAAACATTAACATCAAAGCACCGGCGATTTCTTTCAACAGCGGCCCAAGAACCGGTTTTACCAAAAAGAAAAGAAAAAACCTCCAGATGTAGCTGGATACGTTCGTACAAACGTGAATTAATCTCCTCTGTCAGACGAATGATTAAAAACGTTCTGGAAATGCGTCAGAAAATATGTCTGTGAGGGTTTTTTTTTTTTTTTTAACTCGTCCTCTTTTCTCTTCTCTCCGCCCTTTTCCTCCTCAGACAAAACTGTCACAACAGAGACATTAGCCAGAACACACTCACTCATCCTCTGTCTTTCTGACACACACATGTGCACACACTCCATTTTCACTGTCCACGGTTATTAAATACAAGGACATAAAATTAATTAACAGCTTAATCAGACACACACACACACACACACACACAGAGAGAGAGACGTTCACACACAGAACTGTAAAAAGACAAGGCAGGTACGGCCTTTTAATTGGAAGAATAATTTAATACTGCCTAACCAGGCTTGTGGCCATCCTCTCTCTCTTTGTCCCTTTGCTCCGTGTGTGTGTGTGTGTGTGTGTGTGTGTGTGTGTGTGTGTGTGTGTGTCTAGCTATTTCATTAATTGGCTGAGATGGAGGGATTGAAATCTGTGGCAGAATCATCTGTTCCTCTGTCTGTTGTGCTTTCTGTTAATGAAGCTTCTCTCTCTCTCTCTGTCTGTCTGTATCTCTCTCTCTCTCTGTGTCTGCAGGTCATTTGTCATGTCGGACGCCCTGTCCTCCACCATGAGGCATTTGTCTCGGCTGGAAAAATGATGGGCTTGCTGCTGTCCACACATCACATCCAGACAGTGCGTGTACACACACACTCTGAGACAGCGTCTAACCTTTGACTCAGATTGGACATAAACGCTTTAGTGCCTCTTGTTCTTGTTCTATTTTTTACCATTTCCTGTCATTTTTTGGATTATTTTGTGTCCTATTTTCCACTACACAGGCTGTTGTATTGTATTGTACTTCAATCGTTTGGTTTATTTTGTTAATTTAATACCATAAATAAACCATTTTAAATAGATGATGAAAACATGTGTCTGTTTATGTCCTGAACATGTTCTCATGTTGAAATATCTTCACGTGACACGATTAAACCCCCCACTAACTACATTCTTATTTATATTTTATCGTCCTTGCTGCATCTCATTTCACTATTCTGCAACAATGACTTTTATTTCCCCACTGGGATCATTCAGGCTCTGTCCCGTCTAATTTGAGAATAAAGCATTGAATAAATCTCGTCCGTGTTTTTTTTTCTTCTCACGTCAACGTGGTTTTTATCAACTACATCACGTCTGAGATACTTGAAGTTCTGAGTGTGTGTGTTTTTTTTTTATTGTAACGTCGAGTACTTTTGTTCACATCTATTCACACGACAGTGAGAGAACCAGTGAATGAAAATGAATGTTAAACACTTGACTTTTAGAGAAACCATTGACTCCTGAAACTTAAACGAGAGAGAACGTGTGAGAGGTAAAGAGACACTTTCACTGAGTGGTTTTGATAATAGCTGCTGATGTTGGAGGACAAAGAAAAGGACGTGATGACGTTTAAAATTGGCCACTGATTCACAAAGTCACTCATTCACGTTTATCAAGCAGCTCGTTCTCTACATCTGCAGATGTAGATGACGCCACCTGCAGGTAAATAAAAGTATCAGCTGCAGCACTGGCGCCACCTTCAGGCAATGTGTGTTAAAACAGAATTCCCTAACGACCATTCAAGATCATGAATTTTTACTTGTAGCTCTTTTTATTTTTGCATTATTTCCTTTGAATCATTAATTTGCAAAACATAAATAATAAAGTGAAAGTAATTTACAAGTTGCAAAATTATTATTATTTAATATTCTTAATTAATTAGTGACTGTGCAGGGATAAAACCAGGCTTGAACTACAACATATAATTTGCTAAATTTTTAAAAATGAAGTTTAAAACCCTCCACACTGGGCCATAGATGCGTTGTGGTTTACACCGAAGGGTTCGTTGAGTCATTAGAGGCTACACACACTGAACTCCTTCTCTAATCACTGAGACATTTCATTCAACATGAGAAGGAGAGGAAAGAAACAGTACTGTCTGATTTGTACTTTTGCAAACTAAAAATATCCCTCACTTACTTTTACCCTGCTGCAACAACTCCCAGAGGGACTTGACACTGAAGTATCAGAGACAGTTCGCAGCACGTTGTGTATGGATAAGATAATATGTTTGCGTCTTGTTGGTGTTTTATCAATCAATACAAGACTTTTTGAGTTCTTGTCTGTTGTTAGATTACTATGATAAAAACTACAATCTTATCACAAGATTTTAACGATTTAAGATCTTTTTCCATATGTCTCATTCAGAAATGTCACAACAAAGGGTACGCTGAGTTCTCTGAAGCATTCAGAGGAGCATCTGGTGATCTGATCAATAACCATGTTTAATTCACACGCTGACGTTCGGAGCTGTCCTTCATGCTCCTCTACCTCCAATAATTCCTGTATAAGAGCATAAGGCTCAGCATATGTGTGTTCATTTCAGTTGTGATTGGTGGATTCACTCATGGCGGCAAAGAAAATTAAAGCAAAGAGCTCAACTTTATTGATTTTTATGGTGTTTAAAAAGCAGAGAGTCAGAAATAATGAAAGGTTATGTAACCCTGCCATACCCTGCTCAACTAAACACACGCATGTTCCACTAAATTAACTTTATTAAACTTTACAGGGAACATTTCGTCACAACATCAACAAGCTTCCAGCATCACCTGTTACATACACATTAATTTCCCTGTGCCACTTTGTTGCTACAGGTAATAAATCATCTAAATCTGAGGTTGAAGTGAGAATGTAAGTGCATGAAGTCCCAGAGGACATCCTATCTGCACATATATCAAGAACACAACATACTGTGTTGCTAGTCTATTTAGCAACAAAGTAGTGTGCATTGTAGTTGGGAGAGATGGGAAGTCAGATCACATTCCCGACCACAAACAAACCACTGCAGAATTTGAAACCACTTCCTCTGAGGGGTCACGGTGTGGTTGTAGGCCGTACCTGAGTACGACTTCAACTGAACGTCATCACAGAAATCCAGGACAACCCAAACCGACCGTCTCAAACACTGCTCAGTTCATGTCACTGTGAATATCCAGATATTTCCTTTCAGGTCAGTGATAAAGTCCTTGGTTTTACTTGTGTTGACATTCAAGTGGCCAACTTCATCTCTGCAGGTCTGATCTCTGTCATTTCATATAAGACCCCCGAGGGCAGAATCATCTGAACATTTTTTGAAGATGAAAGGACATTTGGCCACACCTGCAGTCAGCTGTGTAAAAGGTAATAAAGAAGGTGATAGGATTGTTCCGTTGGGGGGCTTCTGCTTTCATAAAAGTAATGTCAAACTTTATTATTCAGCCTCGACATACTGGGAGGTCTGGGGGGGATTCTCAGGCAACTGTTTGAATTGATATTAGTCACAGTCGTCCAGTTGGTCACTTACATCCACACGTACGGTGACGTTTGATTGACAGCGTATTCATTGTGAAGCTGTTCAGTCTGACAACGCGCTGATCACGACGACACAAAGTAGCACAGGTCAGAATCATACCGACAACAACAGGCGTAAAGATAATAAGCTCATATCACATACAAACACTGACAGAATGGGGAGTGGACACATACACACATACAATAACCTCCCCTATCAGGCCTTTCTCTCCCTTCCTAATTGACCATGAAAGTACCCCATAAATCGAGTTACTGCATTGTGCCTGTCTCGTCATATAAAAGTGCTTTAATGGTTTTGCTAGGATCTCTGTTGGGAACATTAGGCAGAACTCTCCACATTCATTAGCCCATTAACCTGTTTCAATATTGACACTGTCTCATTTGTCCCCCTCCCTTGTCTGTAAGGGCCGAGACACTCTGGGACCAGGTCTGAAATCTGCCCCACCACCACCCTACCACCCCCCTGGATCTGATTTAGTCCGGTTCAATCAGTGTCATTACGCCACTTGGTAACCCGTTTGAGATTATAGATTTTGGTGAAACACAAAATGGAAACCAGTCGTCTTTCATTTGTAGTGGTCTGGCTATGTTTCCATGTGGTTTTTGAGTAAATAACAAATTGTATAATAACTATTGTATTTATCCTCTAAAATGTCATAAAACTTAATTGTTCAGGGTCGATGGATAAACGTTACCTCAGAGGAATCTGGATCTTTAGAAAAACAATGTGGACCACGAGTTTGACCAAGAACTCTGGAAAACCATGAAATATCAGGATCAGGAAGCAAAAACAGACCAACTGTCTTTCTTTTAATGCAGACACACGTGTTCCATTGTTCCAGAGTACGGTGATACTGCGTGTGCCTTAAACACATGTAAAATCACAAACACAAAGAAAACACGGTACCGTGTCCGACAGAGATCATTTCTGTATCTACCAGTCTTTGTGAACAACACTGCACTGAACCCATTGAACCCACTGAAGTAGAACATTATGTTAATGCTGAGATATGAGACTGCATTCCTGCCAACTAGCCAGGGAGGAGATAGCATGCATGTGAGTGTACGTGCACGAAAACACACTCTTCACACTCACACACGCACTATATCTTCCATCCAAATCCACAGGGGGGTTCTGGCTTTATTTAGGTGTATGAAAGACATACCGCAGTGTGTGTGTGTGTGTGTGTGTGTGCATGGCAGCTGGTCCAATCATGATAAGTATGCAAATTTACATTTGATTACTTTTATACTTGTGCTTTGTGGAGTGATGTGAATTTTACTTCAGTATCAGCTGCTGTCAGCAGGTAGCAATGCTTTGAATCCTTGCTTTTTAAAAAATGCTGATATTACTGCTGCATTTTCTACAGCTTGTGACAATGTGACAACCCATCTATAACTCTGTAGTTGCATATGTATGTATGTGTAGGTGTGTGTGTGGGTGAGGTAGGAACGTGTTTAAGGTCAGTCAAGCTGCACTGAGTGTGGCCTTTACCATCCCGTCTCCCCATGGAGGGTCCTACAGGGCGGCATGCATCATGTGACCGGGTTCACGGACATTTTTTATGTTGTGTCAAGTGTCACGGAAAAGAAGCAAGAGCAGCGGACTTTGCCACCTGAGGCCTGCTGACGATGTAAGAGGCCAGAGCTGGTGTTATGAGTCACAAAGCCCAACACTATAACCCTAATTCCTTGACCTCACTATAATGCTGCTGCAGGAGCTGCTGAGTTTGTGGTTGCTGGTTAGGGCTCCACCTGATTTCGAAGAAGAAGCAAAGTGCTTTAAAAAAAAAACACAGAGAACAGCAAAGCCAGGGAGAAAGGTTATATTGTAACGTTTCACTGCATTTGTAGGGAGATTGGGATGTGATTTTTACTGTGACCGCGTGGAGACAAAAAGAGGGCAGGACAGCAATCCTACACAATAGCAGGTGATGATGACAAAAAGGAAATGCCAGGGAAGACTTAGTCTCCCAGGGGGATGTATCATGGGCAGATAGTGGAAGTGGTTGACATTGAGAAATCCTACCACTGGCCTGCAGGAAAGCACAGAGGCTGTGATCATGGCAGCACAAGAACAGGCCCAGAGCACCAGATCCAAAAGGTTCAGGCTGTGCAAAGATGGCCCCTGAGACAGTCCAGCACATAGCAGCAGGGGGGCAAGATGAAAGCTGGGGGTCAGGAGCGCGTGTAGGAACATCTGTGGCGAGTATGGATTGGAAGTCCCCGAGTCCCGATGGGACATGGTTCAGAAAAAGCATCCTGTAGGACCTCCAAACTGACAAGCAGTGACCGGCCAAATAACCGGATAGAGTGTAGGAGCAGACCGATGCAGTTGGGAGGTTGTGACCCACAAAAAGGTTCCAGCACATTACAGGAAGTATAAAAACACCCAAAAGATACTGTACAGGACCCTTAAACTCACATGTTTCAGACAGGGTGAGGAGATTTCTGCAGAAATATAAGATCATGACTAAAAATGAATTAACTGCTATCAGTTTTTTTAAGTTTCTGACACAAAAATGCAAGAAAACGGTGGCATTCAAGGACACAATTAAAATTAGCCTTCCTTGCATATAAAAGCTGTTACATAACCAATCTGTAGTTAGTGGTGCCTATGTTAATCACTCAATGAGTTAAAATGAGCACAAACATATCATTAATCCATCTTTTTCCAGTTGCAGATCCAAATTCCTATTTTCATCTGTGCGCTGGCGGAGAGCTCATTAGCTCACCCAGCAGTTATTTGGTGAACTGTCGCTTGTCGCCATTTCTCATCCAGTTAAATGAGGTTACAGTTAGTGACAATCATTTAGTTTAAATGGCTGCTACTCCGAACAACAACAAGCCTGATTTTTATCACCCGTACATCCGTCTGAACACAAACAGACACCACAAGCTGTTAAATGATGTTCTGCATGATGATGGTGTGTATATATGTATGATGTCAGCACTATGTGTGTGTGTGTGTGTGTGTGTGTGTGTGTGTGTGTGTGTGAGGACAGACTGTGTACTACAGCACACATGCTGACTTTTACCCCTGATGTATTCCTGGTATATTGCTGACAGCCTGCAGTCTCAAGAATATATTCATTTAATGATTGTAGGGTATACTGTATGTGTGTGTCTGTATGTGTGAGTAGGTGAAGGTGTGTGTCAGCAGTTGGTTAAGTTGAATGTGTACCAACAACAGGAGGAGTCTGCAGGAGTCAGTAGATCCATGCCTTCATGCAGGTCACAGCCCAAAAATCTGACCGACTTTTGTGATCATACACTTTATTGAGAACAGATGGAGCAGACTAAATTTAATTAACATGGCACCTAAATGCATTTAAAAATAACAATAACACATCTGTTTACTTTTTAACCACAGATTTGGCCTTATTAGCATTTTGATGATTTGAAAAATCTGTTTGTGTACAATTTGTGTTATGGTGTGTACACATAATATGCACTTTGTACACTACACTAAACCAACCAACAAAACAGTCCAATCACAGTTAAATACTGCTTAACTTCATGAGTTGTGGCCAAAAAAAATATGTTGCATGAAGTCACAGTGACCTTTGACCTTTGACCACCAACATCAAATTAGTTCATCGAGTCTAAATGAACGTTTTTACCAAATTTGAAAGGTTCTTATTCGAGGTGTTCTTGAGATATAAGATTCAAGAGACCTTTGTGAGGTTACTGTGACTTTGACCTTTGTCCTTTATAGCCACAAAATCTAATCATTTTGAAAGGATTTCCTCATGACGTTCCTGAGATGTCAGGTGGACAAGAAAGGAGCAGATCAACCAAACAAATTAACGCCTCTGTCTACGGTTGTCACCAGGACAGAGGCATAAAAATAAAGTACCGGTACAAATTACACATATCATACTTAACAGCAGGAGACATCTGGTCCTGTAATACATGACAATGAGGTTTATGTAGATTTGTTGCTACTGTTACAGTCCACTTTAACAGATTCATGAGTTTGAAGAATGTGCTGCACAAAACTCGATGATACTATGAATTTATAACTCTGAAAAGTTATCACAACTGCAATTATTTCATCCTCCATCTCTACAGCTGCAAGGAGAATTACACTTCTTCGGTGTGTGTGTGTGTGAGTGTGTGTGTGTGTGTGCAGTGAAAAGAAGCTGAACCTGTTCCAACCCTACCTTCCCTTGCTAGAGCCCTCTGCTTTAGGGTCGCCGCTGTGCCAATGCAGTAAGTAAGAGGCTGCATTTCCAGTTCTAAAAATGAAAATGCAGCCTCTGCTCAGTGTCTGCACACTCACTCTGATGCGTTCGCACATTTGCCAGCCCTGATGGTACGCGCTTAGAGTCCAACGGTCATAAATTTTGAACTGTTTGTGGACGTTGTATCCACATGAATGCAAAAAAGACCAAACTTTAGACCAAGTTCAAAGAGAAAACGAGCAAATATTGCTGAAAAAATTCTAAAAATAAAGTTGAATGCAGATATAGAAAGACACAGATGCATCCTGCTCCTTCTGCTTTATATGATAAAAGTCTCCCCATGATTCCTGCTACTCTTTACTGTAACTTTAACAAATAAAGAAAAAAGTCTTAACTCAGTGTGATAATAAATTGATATGACACCGAGATGCTCAGAAACACACAGAGAGATTAATGAAGAGTAGAATACATTACATACAGAAGGGTGGGATAAAAAAAGAGGAAAAGACACCTCCTGTTCAATTAGGGGAAGTGTCTTTTCACTGTTATAGACGACATATGTGTCTGTGTTTCTGTGTGCATTTCTGTGTGTGTGTGTGTAATCTAATCAGGATATGGAGATTACCATTAAATCGTCCGGCAGGGATTACACTCCCTTTTCAAAAAGCTGATTCAAAGGCCACACTTATAAACGGGGGTTAACAGCTTGTTATAAGAAGCTGGATTGTGTGTGCTGTGTGTGTGTGTAGTATGTGTGTAGTGTGTGCTGTGTGTGTGTGTGCCTCATGCCCCAAGCTAATCTTCATTGCTCAGAGCGACGAGAGGGCCAAAGTAAAGCAGCCAAACAACACTGAGACAAAGACATGATGAGAGATGGGAGGAGAGAGAGAGATGGTGCAACAAAAGACACACACACACACACGAACGCACAAACACACGCACACACACACACACACAGGAATACACACTCAGAAACTGATAGAGTCAGATGTGCTCAGCCAGCAATAACAGTGTAGAAATCGTCACTTTTTCCCTATGTGAGGTCATATCAACAACTCTAGTGTGTGTGTGTGTGTGTGTATGTTCAATCACACTATAGAAAATATCTCTTTCATGTTGTGAGGGAGAACAGTTTTAAACCAGCTCCCTGCAGCATGAAGCTCAAATAAGTGTTACTCTTCAGTTCAGGGACGTCAGACGTCCATTTTGGCTCTAACGCAGCCGCTTAATCTTAATTAACGTTTGGATAAATACAAATTAAAACAAAGCATTTCTCAGTGAGATTTAATATTGATGTTAAAACACTAGTTAAGATTTTCACATGCTTATTGCTCCTGTCCACGCACAATTTCCTCTGCAGACTCTGTGACCTGTCCACAGTCATCGATCGAGACAAACTGCTGCGCTCTCATCTTTGTGGGAGTCGCAGTCTGATGCTGCGGTTTGCAACAAATCAACGTCACCTACTGAGAAGCATGACATGAAGAAGAAATATATAACTTCCCTGATTGGCACAGCTGAACATCAACAAGAACCACAAACGTGTTGTTTCTTCTGTAACCTCTGATCCTGAACTGATCCCTTATGCTGCAGTTACTCTGTTTTATTTGACTTCTTTTATTTTCTGAGGCGTACCGTCGGGGCCACAGGATGAGTGTTTTTTTTTTTTTTTTCTGTTTTTGCTCTGCATTAAAAAAGGTAAAGCCAACAGGGAGAGAGTGTGCAGAAGATCTGCTGATGTGTATCTGAAGCAGAGAGTCAACAACAGCACTGACCGGCTCATGATACTGTTTGGTGAACTGTTTGCAGACGGAAGACGAAGCAGAGAGAAGCTTTAAATCCACATGAGCCAAGAAGAAAAGTCTTGGTTTGCATCTCATCTGGAAATGTGAGGGAATGATATTTTTTATATCTCATCGTGAAGCATTCAACTGCTCTCAGTACAGTCTATCGTTCAAAGGAAAAGAGGGACATCACACGAGGAAGAACAAAACCCTAGAAGCCAAAAACATTCACTTATTTCTGTTTCTGTTTGGGAAAAAATGTTACAATTTAATGCAAAACTGTCATTTATTTTTCGCTCAACAAAGCACATCTGTGCACACATCTGTGTCCGACCAGAGCTTCGTTACACACAACATCACCTGCCAGACACATGCTGCTGGATGCTAAACAACACAGAGAACAAAAAAAAAAAAAAAAAAGAGAAAACCAGAAAAGAGACTTTACGCTCAGTTTCCACAAAGTCGAGCATCGTTAAAAAAAACGTGATGAAAACATAACTGTGCTGCTCGGGCTAAGACATTTATATATTTTGTTTAGTTCTGAAAATTCATCTGGCAAGTGACACAAACAAACTAAAAATGTTTAGCCTCATATTGAAGCATTTTTTCCACTTTTCATTTCCTCCCTGTTTCAAGTCTTTGTGTCCTCAACTGTCCTACATGTGTATTGACTATACAGAGCTGAAACTAACACCATATGCGAGGATTTCCCCAGTTTTCCCCAGCTTCTGGATTCAATGTATACATGTTTTTGAGTTTTATCAAATAAAAGACAAACTGAAAAACATGTATATACTTAGTTTAAGTCTGGGGTTAAGTCTGTGTCAACCTTTTTTTTTTTTTTTTTAAAGTAGAAATAACACACACACACAGACAGACACACACACCTACACAGCTCGAGGTGCAACACTCATCATAAATAAATGCACAAGTGAAGTCATCACTTACACACACACACACACACACACACACACTGTCCCAACCGCCTTTGTTTCACACACACCCACACACACATACAGTCACGCATGCTCACACTACTCAATGACCTCATCCCTCACATCATCCCTCCTCCACCCCATCACACACACACCCTCATATAGAGAAAGGGTCAATCCATTAAGACACAACAGCAGCTGATCCCTTCCTTTATGTTCCACTCGTTTAAATTCATTCACTTCATTATCTGTAATGAGAATTTATCAAAGAGAGCCAAATTGTATCAGCGTGATTAATTGAGTTATTATGTTCCACATGGTAACATGTAATCATCAATACAATGTAAAACAATTTCAGAAATGGAGAATGTGCACATGTGTGTGTGTGTGTGTGTGTTGTTCAGGAGCCACGTGAACTTTATCAACTGTAGTTTAAAAATAAAACGCTCTGAAGAGGAAACGCTAAAAATAAAACTAAATACAAAATCAAACATCACCATCAAACTGAACCTTTTCAAAGTAATGTCACCAACACACTGACAGAAATGAGGAAGCTGAAGACACTTATTTTGAAAGTATTACACGCTAAATGACTAAACTGACTATGTTTAGCTCTTTTTCTTTCTGTTGCAGCCTCAACATTTGAGTCACATCTTCACACTTGTTAACACCAAGTGAAACCTCAGTTTCAACTCTTCAGCAGAAAGATACAAAATCCACAAAGAAAAATGTGATGTGAGGAGTTTATGTGATAGGGATTTAGTCTGGTGAGTGATGATCTTTCAAAAGGATAGATGTAAAGGATTGTGTGTGTGAGACTGTGTCTATCATCTCACTTTTTTTTGTTTTTTCCTCCAGGGTCTTCTCCTCTCTCTTTACCTCCCCTGGTCTCTGTATATTGACAAAGCCACTGAGCTCAGTGGCCTTGCAGGAAAGCAACGCGGGTGGACACATGAGTCATACGCTACATGCCTCCCTCTCTCTGTGTGTGTGTGTGTGTGTGTGTGTGTTTTCCAGAGCTGCTGCCCAATGAAGCCCTTTTCTACATTAGAAAGTTGTCTTGGGGGTAAAAGAGAAACACCATCTTTTTCTCTCCACTTTGCTGTGTCCAGCAGTTCAACCTTAAATAATTCAGATGCCTCTCTTTCTCTCTCTCTATCTCACACACACACACACACACACACACACACACACACACGCACGCACAAATCATGCCTGCAACTGGCATCAAAGTAGAGTTTGCTTTTCATCCATCTGGAAACTGAGGCCATGTCAGTAGTAATGTTCATAAATCTGAAAAAGCATCTTTGTCTTTGCTTCAGTTTTCCAGCTTGAACATCCACTGGTCTTATTTGATAAATCATCTACAAAATGTTATTATTTTTCCAAGAATCAAAAGAGTTTAAAGACAAAGACAGAGAGTTACAGTATGTTAATACCAACACCTGTTCTACTTGTGAGTCTACGGTGGAGTTTTAAGCTGCTAAAAATCACATTGAGTTTCCATTTGGTTTGTTTAAAAACCTCCATTTGTAACCCAGACGAGGGGTCTAATGTTTAAGGGTGGTGTTTGTCATCAAGAAAAGGAGAAAACAAGAGAGTTAATGATTCCTAGGTTGGGTTTATCTATTGCTTTACAGAAAGACACAACCCTATTTGACATGTAAACAACATTTTCAAATTCATTTGCATTAGTGAGGACACACCTTCCCCTCATTCTCTCAGATACACGACGTCTTTCGGTACTTTGTCCCCGTTCATGTCAACGTACACGCACAAAAAGACCGGGAGCAGATTTACACACACACACACACACACACACACACACACACACACACAGCACTCGTCTATTCCCTCAGGTATTCCTGGCAACATTGTGGATTAAAATAGCTGACGACCCACATATCCTGGTATAGCAGGCATGGCACTGCTGGGCCAGACACCACAACCATTTGTCCACATACAGCAGCAGCACAGCTGGCCTGATTTAGAAATACTTGCATAAAATGCAATTATGACAAATATTGAAAAATGGTGACCTGATAAGCCACAACTCAAACATTAATGATGAATATGTTTACAGCAGTATTGTTGGAATAAATACTGACTGGTGTTCGGTCATTCGGGCATAAAAAAAAAGACTAGAGGGCAAAGCCTGTTAGCTAGTGACAGGAGCTGGAAAAAAAGAAAAAGAAAAATTAATATAATTAAAAGTTAGAATAAATGATCTAATCAGATATATTTCAGCTCCAAACTTTAGTCGGATCCAAAACATTGAGTCAGATCACTTAAAGCTGCAGTAGGAAAGACATTAGAGGTAATGACATAATGTGGATTCAATTAGTGACTCAGACGTTTAACTTTGTTGACCCCGCAGCTGTTTTCGTGTTTGTTTGATATCCTGTGATCAAATCAGGTGGAATCAGCCAATCAGAGCGAGGAGGAAACATGAAAGAATAACCGACCAATCAAAAGCGGTGGCGACTTTTAAAGGCGAGTACGAGGAGTTCGAAGGCAAGACAGATGGAAGGAAAATAAGTTTGTGTTCAACGTGTCGCACACATTTTATTCTAATGACATCAAAGACCTCACACTTCCCTCAAGCTCCAATTAAGGACAATCTAAACGACCCAGCATGCATTGGTATGTTAGACACAAATGTGTTTCCAACTTTGTGGCAACAGTTTGGAGAAGACTCTCACTTCCTGTCAACACATCAAGATTTGTTGACTCTCAGTTCTCCGTCATTGTCTCTCTCTCGCTCCCTCTCGGAGACAAAGAAATGTGTCGGCAGACTTGTGAAGAAAAACAGGACAAATTCCCAAGGTCATCTTCCTCCACTGCATCTGACCCATTTACTGTGTCCCACTCCGCACGCACACACACACACACACACACACACACACACTTACACACACCAATCATGCATGCATGAGGGCGTACTGGCACACTCCGTCATCACTGTAACTCTGTCTCTTGTTCAGTCTACACAGACATCAAACGTACCTAAACACACAAACACACACACACACACACTATTATGCTCAAATGCCCTAAAACAATGTGACATCTTTAATGAAAGTCTTCAGCAGGAGCTGGTTTCATACAGACTTTGACTGTGGCTCTGAGCGAAGCTTGGCATTAATTCATCATTGTCTCATCTCAGTGTTTAAAAGACTCATTGATTGTGCTGACATGATAATATTTTATTATCAGTTTAAGAAAAATGTCTTGTCTCTGTGATTACTGATCCTATCAAGTAAAAAAAACAACAAAAAAACAAAAAAAGGGAAGTTGAGCCTTGATTTAAAACAGAACTGTTGACCGCCTCTCTTGAATTGACATTTGAGTTGATGACTTTCTGATATTTTTGAAGCTGTCTGAGTTAAAAGTTTTGTGTGTAAGATTTAGTGACATCTAGTGGCGAGGTTGCAGATTGCAGCCAACTTGATACCCCAACCCTTACCCCTTCCAATGGTGGTGTTCAGGACACTAAAATAAGCCTCTCTGTGAAGCCGGGGAGAGTTTTGTCCACTCTGAGCTGCTGTAGAAACACGGCGGAGCAACATGGTGGAAGAGCAGCTGCTCCTGTTGTAAATATAAAAGGTTCATTTTGAGGTAATGAAAACACAATGAATCCTAGTTTCAGATTAATAAAAACTAATGAAAACATAACTGAGGGTATTATATTCCACTTCTGTCAATAGATTTCCTTAAATCCTACACACTGGGTCTTTAAAGTAAAGTTACAGCTGCAGGTGTGTGTGCGCATGTGTGTATCCTGAATGGTTGCACTGCCAACTGTAGGCCTTGGCAAGCCAGCACGCACACACACACACACACGCATGCGCACACGCACACGCACACACACACTTCCTCTGCCACTGTCAACATCCTCTGCACACTATAAATGATGTCATTACCAAAACACACACACACAAACAGTCCATGTGACTGCTTCGGTGGCTGTTGGTTCAGCACAGGAGCAACAGACTAATAAGACAGGAAGTGAGTGTTTTTTCCGACCAGATGTGCAGATATTAAACAAATTTTGCAGTAAAATATGAATCAGAGTGTTTTCATTTACTAGAACAGTGGGAATATTCTCAGGAGATCATAACACAACTTTATAAAAAATGAGCCGCAATAACTCTTTTGGTGCATCAATACATTTTAATGCCACAATTTTGTCAGCCTCTGTTTTTTTTCCCTCCACTTTTCTTTTTCTTATGGGATTTCTGACAATTTTCCTCTCTGGCAGTAATAAACGAGAAGAAGAGAGAAAAGAAGAGGACGCAGACTCTACAATGTCATTGTTTACTTGGAAAATATGTTTCCATCAGCTTTTATTGCATCTTTTCTCTGCTGACACATCAACTTCTCCACCTCAGACCAAAGGAAAAAAAAAAAAGTCTTTGCTATATTTAGGCTTTTCTTCCTTTTTTCTTTTCTTTTCAAATTCCTATTGTTTCAATTCATCTTTTTTTGAAATGTGCAAAACATAAAATGCACATAACAAAAGGATGATGGGGTGGGGGTGGGGGGGGGTGGGGGCAAAGAGGGAAGGAGGGAGGGAGGAGGGAGGAGAAAAGAAAAGAGACAGAGAGCAGGGTGAGGAGAGGAGGGGAGGGCTGGATGGACGCCAGGTCACGGGGCTTTATCCCTGAGCCAATCGGTCTGCAAACACTGGCTCAGCAGGATGTAGACACAGACACACACACTCTCTCTCACACACACACATACACACACCTGTGTATGTCTGCATCAACACAGCTCAGATGACTTCTCTTCATATAAGAGAATAAAATCAAACAGCTGTTACATTTTAAAATAACTTCCCAAACATGAACATGCTTGTCCAGTAAATTCAATCCAGACTGGACGAAATCAATAAAACGTATTGATCTATACTGTGCAGAGCCTGTAGAAAAAAACGTTACTTTTCCTGTAATCATTAACAGGATGACTATGGTTCTGGTGGTTTTGGTGCTGTTAAACATTTAGTTTATCTACTGCCCCAGATATTGAGTTAATGTAATCGTTTATCCTCCTTTAGAACAGAAAAGGTGTAAACATGAAAGATGCAACATGTTGTTGTTTCTACCTCTATGTCTTCAAAAAGTTAAGCACTGTTACATCTGAAACTGTCCACGAGCATAAAGAACATGAAGCACCAATGAGTGTCAAACTAAATCAAGGCTGTGATTAATCCGCTGATTATATCCTTGATTAATTTTTCATCATTAGTTTATGATATGCCAAAAAAAAAAAAAGAGAAAAAAACAGGGAGAGATAAAATTCTCATTATTACTCTTCAAAGTCAGTGTAATGTCTTTGGAGATTCAGTTTGTGATGATTTAAAACAAACAGTAAATATTCACATTTTAGAGGCTCGAACCGTAAAATGAAGCGAGCTGCTGCTTTGAAAAATAACTGAAATAATTCATTAACTATTCAAACAACTACAGACTGACTAATTGATTACCAATTGATCACAAACGTTTACTCTGCTCCTGAAAGTTAAACCCTAAATGCTGGTTAGAGTGAACACTTATTTTAGCTTCATGTTACATAGGATTTCCATGTAACATATTTAACCAACATTATTATATAACCTTAACACTAGTATCTTGCTAAATATATGGTAATTTACCAACATTAGCAATGACATTAACACCAAACTAAAAAGACTAATATCTGCAGGTTCTGCTCTGCTCACTGAGAAGACTGATCTGTACATTATATATACATTTGACGGTCACAGGGAAGAGATTGGACCCTGAACAGGTCACTACTCCATCACATCATATAGGGTCAAAAACAAACATTCACACCTACAGGCAATTTAGAGTCACTAATTAACCTGCATGACTTTGGACTGTTGGAAAAAGCTGAAGTACCTGGAGAAAACCCATGCAGACATGAGGAGAACATGCTAACTCCACACATTTTCAAACCCAGAGGTGAGAGTCCTAACCGCTGCACCACAGCGCTGCTGCACTAAGAAGATACATCAGGACTGTTACAGAGCTTTTACTGGTGGATTTCACTACTATTTCCAGTCTTTGCTGAGCTAGATTTAATACATCCTCTGGCAGAGGAAAAGAAAACCATCGAGGAAATTTCTTTAACATATATCCAAGCAACACATTATTTACAATTTCTACATAATGGTTGGTATTCATAGTGTACTTAAAGCATGAAGGGATGAATGGTTAAATCTCCTTGTAAACTGTAGTAATCGTGCTCCTCGGTGAATAGTGCTGGAGAGTTGCCCTCCATAGAAAACCACTCATCTTGAAAGATCAGGGCTATGGTTTTCACAGTATAAGCTCTCTCCATCACGAGTGCAGTTCATTTGTTCTGCTTTCCTGCCGCAGCAGTCTGACTGCTCACTTTCTTATCTAATCTCCGCCGCTGTAGACTGAATGCTATATTCACTTACTGAATTATGGGTTCTCTGGGCGTGTGTGTGCGTGTGTGTTTGACTCGAGTGATTTCAAATTATGAGGAAAAGACAATAACTGTGTGTGTTTGGGGGCTTGATAAAAAAGAAAATGAACGAACGCAGTGATTAGAGGGACTCATGTCAAGGAGGATGTTGGCACGAGGCTCCACGCTGTAAGAAGTGAAGAAGAGTGTTTGTGGCTAAAGGTTTTAGTTTTTACTAATATGACTCTCTCCCCCCACATATCAAGTCATGTCCCACTATATCTAATTTTAAATCCTCTCTAAAGACTCATCTCTTGCTATGAACTCAGTCTGAGGCCCCCCTCGTGGTTATTTTTTTTATTTGTTGTATGGTTTTTAATGCATGTCCTTTTATGACCTGCCTCCCACTTTTGTACAATCTTTTATCATCATTTGCTCTTCTTGTATTATATTGTTTATGTTTTTTTTTTTTTTTTTTTTGCTCTCTTGTAAAGCACTTTGAATCAACTTCTTTTCCTTGTTTTTTTTAATGTGCTATATAAATAAACTGACTTGGCTTCTTTTACAACATCACCTCTCCCTGATTCATATATGTCGAATCAAGTTTTGTTATGACGAATCAAAATTCAGAGCATATTTTAGACTTTCATCCATCATCCATGACGCTCGTCCTGCTCAGGGTCATGGCGGCGTTAGTCAGTCTCAGCATGCGGCGGGCAGGAGGTGGGTCACCCTGGACCCGGCTGTCTTGTCAATCACAGCGCTGACGTATAAAGACAGACTGGAGATCTGCTTCAATGTGATTCAGTCTGAAGGATTCAAGCTTTAAACTTCTACTTTACGCTTCATTTCCATTGAAATGATATGAATTTAAGGTTTGAAATGGGTGGGACCATATTGGAATAATGGTTGGAATAATGGGAGGTTTTCCTGCTCTGCAGACAATGCAGCAATAACTCATTAATATTGGACATGTGGAAATTTTGACCTTTCAGTGACGTGCGATGTATCAAATTTCATAGTAATCTATATAATAGCTGTAAAGATATTTAAATCTGGGCCAAAGTGCAGGACAGTCAAAGAGCGAGTAGTTTTGCATTTCAAAAGCTTTAAGGTTTCTTTTCAAAAAATACATTTTCTAATACTTGGATTACTTATTACATAATCAGCAGCTACAATCCTACGTTTTCCCCTCACGTCCCTTTCTTTACTCTCTCGTCATTCCTTTGTTTTCCTCCCTGATCCTCCTCCTTTTTATCGTCTGCTGTACGAGTCGGAGGAAGCAGCTGTGCTCCACAGACAATTACATAACTTTGTGTATGAGTGAGTGTGTCACAGGACGCATGGCAAGGGAAACAAAAGGAAGATGGAGTAAGAAATGGGGAGGAGGGATGGGGGGGTCTTCCCTTTCCTGGCAAACTTTCACATACATATTTTCATCTTAACTCATTTATTGCGTCTACTGATGTTTTTCTTTGGCACTTGTTCTTTTCCTTGCACGGCTACATCACAAACGCCGTCGCCATCGCTGTCATCGTCCCCTTCCTAGTCCCAGTCCCCGTCCCCTCCATCCTAGATACAGAGTTACTGGGCTGTGAAATGTGAAAAACCGCAGCATGCATAGCAATTCATTATCTTGTCAAACTTCTCTGGGCCAGCGTCATGCCATGGGCGAAAAAGAGAGAAATAGAAAGAGAGATAGAGATAGAAAACCAGTTTATCCAATGGTCCGTGCAGTGGGTTAACCGGTTAGCAATGAGAGTTCCTGCAAAGTGACCCAAATGTGACTGGACCTCATTTTTAAAATTGAACTTCAACACAGGTAGGTGTGAAGAAGAATATAAACGATTCAAGCTCTTCAACTATGAGATCACTGATACAAAATATGAGCACAATATCACATTTGCCTGCTTTTTTCACAGTGCAACGTTTCCTCTGACTATAAGTCAGTCGATGGAAAATGTGTGTAATCAAACGAGGCAGTGACGGTGACATCACACAAGTTGTGTGCAATATCCAACAGGCTCCATAAGTCAAAGCTTAGCATAGATTTGAGTTATTGCTGCAGTAGAATTATAAAAAACATCCAACGTAGATTAGAAACGATGGTGCTTGAAAAGCAGAGAGTGAGCTCTGCCTCTTCAGAGAGAGAAAAAGAGAGAGAGCTTTAGTCGTATTTGACCTGGACATTCAGCTGCGGTTAATTGGACGATTCACTGAGGAAAAATGGCAGCGATTGTTACGATTAGTGAGCATTTCTTTGTGTGGAAACATTGAGGATTGGACAGAAATAGATAGAAGGGTAGATTCTGCATCATTGCCGTCATAAACTGCAGCAGATAAAACCCTGACAGAACGAACACACTCTGGAGGAAGTGGAGGAAGAAGAAAAAAAAGCAGCGGGCTGAAGGTTGCAGGCTTGTCAGGCCTAATGGAGACACTGTATATCAGTAACACAGAGCCACTCGGTCTGTAACAACACCACGGCAAAATAAATCAATCAGCTTGAAAAGAACTACAGACACACTGAGTGTGTAAATTAAGAGACGCGATGAGGAAGAGACTGTGCCAGTTTAACCTCCGCTTCGCTTTTCACCTCGGTCATCGTCGTGTTATCACTGTCTCATTGTTTTTTTTTTTTGTTTTTTTTTTATTATTATTAATCTTTATTCCCCTTTCACTCATCAGACTTTGGCACCGCTCTGCTTTGAAATAAATGGATTACATCTAATTGGGAAGTCTGGGTTTGCTTTTTATCCTTGGATACCACTCTGCCTGCGCGCACACACACACACACACACACACACACAAATCCCTAAAGCCTATCACATCATTCCAATCCTGCAAAGATGCAGCAATTATACCCACAACATGAGCTCATGCTGTCACAGGCAACAAGACTGATAGACAGGTGAGAGAGAGAGAGAGAGAGAGAGGTGTGTGTGTGTGTGTGTGTGTGTGTGTGTGTGTGTGTTTTCCTCATGTTTAGCCATGATGCAAAGCAGTTGATAAAAGAGGCCTGTACGAGGGAAACAAAGACCAGGAGCATGATGCAGGGACAGACAGGAAAGATAAATGACACACACAAATCTGGTTGTTTGTGCATATGTGTGTGTTTGTCTGAGGGCATGTGTGTGTGTGTGTGTGTGTGTGTGTGTGTTTCTCGGTCCACGTCTGACAGCAAACGGCCAATTACTGTCGAAAGTGGCGGGATGAGTCCTGCCAGACCATAGCTTTCCATTAGTGCATGCCAGCCAACCGTGTGTGTGTGTGTGTGTGTGTGTGTGTGTGTGTGTGTGTGGGAGTGAATGAGGGGATAGAGGGAGACAGAAGGAACAAGAGTGGAAAAAATGTGGGTGTGCCTGGTCCCCGTGTGTGTGTGTGTGTGTGTGTTTGCCTCTCCTCCATGTCCCCACTGGTGCAGATAAATTGGAGACAACACGTCTTTTCCTTTCAGTTTTGGCTCTCCATCCTCAACAACACTCTGTTTTCCATCCTGAAAAAAAAACCCTGAGCTCATGAAGTCCTTCATCAAAAATGTCTCTAATAGGTGAAAATGAAAACTCACAAATCAGTCGCATAAATAAAGTCAGACGTCTCAGATGCTGGTACGATGTTTTGCTACTAACTAGTACCACTGATTTCATCTCAGAGCCAGGGTTAGCCTAGCTTAGCACAAACACTGGGAGCAGAGGGAAACTGCTAGCCTCTGGGACAAAAAAAGCTTGAATTTTGTCTTATTTACCTGTTGTGTCACATTAGCTTGCGATCAATAGCTGTTGTCAGTCAAGAAATTAGCTAATTAGCTAAACCATTAGACTGTTACATTTTGGAAGTGGAAAAGAGCTCCACATTAAGCAGACAGACACACACCTACCTGAACAAATCACACCTTTGTTAAAGGGCCACAGTGAAGCTAATATAGATCAGACGCTTATTTATGAATACAACAATTCAGTCTCACAATAGCTGCGTTTGTCTCTGTGTCTGTGTCTTTAGTATCTTTGTATCCGTGTCTTTAGCTACTGGATGTTCCTGTTTATTCACAAGTTTATTGCTAACCTGGTGTAGATGAGATCACGGCTCATAAAACCAAAGCTACAAGTTTAACGTTTAGTTAACAATTCAGACATAAAGAGTAAATAAAGCAGCTTTAAAAAGTTGATGAAAGCTTCAACTAGCAGCTTCTTCTGCTTTAAGAGTTTGAGCTAAGTTCGACTAAATGCATCTTAGATCAGTTTCTATACTTCACACGTCGAAATGGACCTAATATCAATCTTGTCAGAGTGACAGAGTATCCTTTCAAACACTCTTCATTTCCCCCCAATTATTATCCATTGCCATTAGCTGTTGCCAGGGCAACGGCTGATGGGGGAGCCAAATAAACAAAAACTCCCTCTGAGACTGCCCATATGTCATTACAGCCACTCACACAAAACAGGTGCCATCATTTGCTTATGCCTCGTGTCACAATGGCACTGCTGTCAAATTTCAAATGCCAGCTTAGAGAGCACTCGCAAATTTTAGCAGAACTGTATTTGTAATAGGCTGCAATATTTTCTCTGTGTGTGTGGATAAAAGTCTGGATAAACTGAGTGGAATTACTCCCCCCCCCGCGCCCCCCCAGCTCCTACATTCCTGTCTCTAGGCGCCAATTTAAAACAGCTTTTCCAGCCACTCTGTGGAAAATGAGACACGACATCAAACCCTGAAACACTATGGAACCTCTCAATCAATTAGCAATATGATTACAGACCAAAAAAAAATAGGTTACAAGGGATGAAACTATGGGTTGTTTGGACTAAAAATAGGACGAGACAGTGTGAATTTGTGTCAGTAAGACAGTCAAGAGAGGGGAAATGCTGTCTGGGATTCACAAGAATAAACATACTCATGGTCTAACCTCCTCCTCCACACACACACACACACACACACACACAATGAGGTGACCCAGCATCATCAGCCATGCAGGGACTCATTGGGAGACTTTTAATAGCATATAAAGGTGATAACGCACTGCAACGCACACATTCACTCACACATGAGGCTGAAGATGGCTTCCAATTAACAGCTTCCATTCATCAGGTTCAAGGGGCCAATGTGATGGGAAAATGTTTTTAATCACCTGATTCTTTATTATTTAATTCTGCTTTAATTTTTTTAATCACAAAGCTACTTAACTAGGTTGGATTGAAAAAAAAAAAGTGTTTCGAATCCTCATTTGGCTCCTGATACCAATACTAGTTAAGGTTTTAGGTGCCACATAAAGGTTATGAAATCAGTCTGCAGCTCTCATGCAGAGACGACTGTATGTTCTACAGTGGGTGATGATGCATAATTCAGCAGGATTATCTGCAAACAAACAGTGGCAGATGCGGATATATTATTTAAGAACAAGTCACTAGATATTAGGCATGTGTCCATCTTCCATGGCCACTCTGTGTGTGTGTGTGTGTGTGTTACAAGCCAAACATATCAGACTGGCAGACTGGTCTATCGATCAGATCAGTCACACTAAAAACAGCATCACGCTCCGGGAGAGAATTTCTCAAAAATTGTACATCGTCAGCTTGGACTGAAAAAAATTATATATATATATATATATATATATATATATATAAAATTAAAAAATCACTCCACTTTCTCCTTCAATCAGCTTTCACTCTGAGCCTGAACTGCCAGTTAAAAAGACTGACAGTATAAAAGTCTGCTTCATGGACAAAAACCACACAGAGCTTAATGTAAAGTTACAGGAAATTAAGCTCAGGGTCAGATCTGCACAAAATAAAAGCCTTGAATTATATCTAAAAAAAAAAAAAAAAAGCTGAATTTCCAATCAGACCAACATGGAGTCTTAAATGTTATCTCTTATCTCCATAATACACACACACACACACCATTTTCATATTGATCTATCAACCACCTGCATTTACAGAGTTTTATCCAACAGTATTTCACCAATCACATCAACCAATAGATAGATTGGATATGCATGAGAGAAGTTATGAGGTAATGAGCTTTAACAGAGGAAAGTGAAACCTTTAATGCAGCTTCATCAGTGAAGGAGAAAATCCTCTTATCTCCAAAAACGTCCACCTTTAAGGGAAGACTTAACCAATGTTTGTTTTACAGTTCATTTTCTTTAAATTACCTCTAGAGGCTGATGAGGAGATGGTCATCATTTTTAGGTTTTAAGGTTTTAAACCATCATTATGGATCTCACGAGACAACAGTGTCATTCTCATGGTTTTCCATTAACGATTAAGGGGTTTAATTACGCCTTAAGTATGTTTAAGGTGCATTTAAGAGAAGGGGCGTGTGCGTAAATGCGTAAAATGTAAAGATGGTAAGAGTGTTTTTACGCGTTTTCTTTTAAAAATGCTTTTTGTCCATTAGTGCCATTAGTGCGTAAAGCTCTCTGTCTGTATCCTCCTCCTCCTCCTCCTCACCCCACTCCCTCTCTCTCAGTGTGTGCGTGTGTGTGTGTGTGTGTGTGTGTTTTTCTCCTGTCAGCGGACCTCGCCGTGCTCCATGTGAGCGAAAAAAAAGACGCAACTACACGGGGCTGCTGCCGCTGCGCTCCAGTGATGCAAAACACTCAAAACACACACAGTAAACATCAAGTAGCAAACATATAACATTTCATCTCAGTTTCTAAAAAAATCCCCTCAGTTTTACCCCGGAAAAGAAGAGGAAAAAAAGAAAGAGGAGAAAAAAAAAAACAAAAAAAAAAAACAACGCATCATCGTCTGACCTGCTGCCAGTTCTCCTCCAGGGAAGGCATCGCGGAGAAATAACCAGTGTCATGAACGAGTTGGAGTTCCTGGAAAATACTGTAATTCGCCAACACATCCATGCTTGATGCAAAACTCAGTAAAGAAGTCCGGAATCCAAACGATAAAGACGCACTTCTTCTTCTTCTTCTTCTTTTTCTTTTTCTTTTTTCTTCTCAGACTTGTCAAATTAAAAGAAACCAATTCTGGAAATAAAAAACCCCAGCTGGTGCAGATGAAGCGCACCTGAGCACTTTAATTTAAAAAAAGAAAAAAAAAACGCTAAAAGAGGAAAGAAAGAGTTGCTTATTTTATCTTTGACAATGCTATTCCCTCTCCTCTCTGCTCGCTCTGTCACGCCTCTCTCCTCGGTCCGGGCTCGGGGGGTGCCAGATCTATTTCCGCATTGCCAGATTGCCAATCGGTCTCCGTACAAGCTGCCAGGTTGCCAGGTTTGCTCCTCCAGCAGCAGCAAGACTGGACCCCGCTGCAATCCAGGCGACCGGCGCGAGAGGGGAGGGAGGCGGTGGGAGGAGCCACCTGTCAATCAATTTCATGCGTGACCTAATAAGGTGAATAGGGTTGATGATGTCACTGGCGTCCAATTAAGGAGGCGCTGTGGCTGAGGGAGTGGGTGGAGCTTTGAGGGAGGGGGGGATGCCATTGGCTGCAGGAGGCTGTCAGTCCGGCCCATAGATGGCAGTGTGGGGTGAGTTATTTTTAGAGGCCTATATAAAACCAGCAGCATTCCTCTTTCAGTCATTACAGGCTGCACAGGCAGAGAGGAGGGAAACCACGAGCTCTGGTGCTGCTGCTGCTTCCCCGTCGCAGCAGCAGCGACAAAACTAATGTATAAATCTGCAGAAAGAAACACGAGAGCATCAGAGGTGGCTCTAGTAGTGTTGCTGCTGTTGTAGAAGATCAGATGAAGTGTTAGTTTCATTTTGTTTTGGTGGCAACTTCACCACAGACTCCTCCATGTGGTCTTCATGTGGTGATGTCTGCACGGAGAGCAGGGATGCAGTGGAGGGAAGAGCTCAGCTCGATCCGCCCACCTGTTCACTTTTTTTTCCTTTAAAAAAAAAAAAAAAAAATATATATATATATATATATATATATATTCCTGGACTACAAATGAATGCACATTCATCAGCATTTTTTTGTTGTTGCTGCTGCCATGCTATAAATATAGTTCATCTTCCAGGCTGGAACTCACACTTGCCAAATGTCACTGTGTAAACAAACAAAGTAGGCTACTATGAACTAATGAGCAGTGGTGAGTGAAGAGCTCTGATACTTTTTTTATGATTTTTTTTCACTAAAAGTAAAATACCACACTGTAAAAATAGTTCAGTGCTAGTTAAACTAAATGCACCGATGTGCTAATGACGGCTGCGTGTGCTTTAGTTTGACAAAATGAACTTTACCACCGAGTTAGACACAAACCCTACTGCCAATTTAAAATCTTATTTTTTGTATGTTTACCAAGTTGTTATGTCAGTTTAATTAATAAAGTTAGTTGTATTAAAGGGGTGTAAAAGACACAAAATCCCACATAGTATATTTTTGGTTAAGTAAATAGAACGTAGTAGATAATATAAAGACATATAATGTAAATATAATAGTTTGATACTATTTTGTAATTGATTGTGAAACATGTTAACATTAAATCACGGCTCACTGGTCATAATTTACGCTGTAAACAGTGAAACACTCAACGCAGTCATGTGGTAAATAAGAGAAAAAAACCTGATGTCAGTGAGTCACTTGTTCACCGTTATTATTACAAAAGCCTGTGACCTGAACAGAGAAGAGCAGCTCAGGTTTAAAGTTTCCTCGTTTGGTTCCACAGGTTATATTTATCCCCTGTAAAGACTCACTTTATTTCTAAGTTTTATACAGTTACGCAGCTCTGTAGCCCCAGAGGTTCATCCGTCAGCAGTGAGACTTGACTGCCAGCGCTGTGGATAATTTCTGGGTGACTGCAGCTCGTGTTCGTTTATACGTGACAGGTACAACCAGCCGTCTGCTTTTGCCTGCCAGCTCTGTAACAGACACATTTGGGTGATGCTGTCGCAAATGTTTGACTGTTTTTTTTCCCCCTAGATACTCCATATACCCAATTTTGGTTAAAAAATGTCAGCACACAGTTTTATGACAGTCCATCTCTCTCCATTGAATGTTGCTCTAACTCACTGGCATCTAACACCTCTTTTTCCACCAGATCGGTGTCGATGTGGAGCAATTTCAGAACCGGTTCTCTCTTTGAGTTTCAACCAATTTGAGAATTCAACGTTACTTAATCCACAGTCCACTCATACCAGTTGTATGAGCAGTGGCCATAAATCACCCAAACTTTGTTTGTCAACCACCAATAAGCCTCAAAAGCATTTAAATTGGGATAATTTCCACTGGAAAGAATTCATGGCTTATTTAAAAGAAATTATACTTTTAAAGTCATTCTATCTTTCGGAAAACATCTCAAAAGTTCTCAAAATACCAGAGATTTTCTTTGTGGTAAGTCCTCCCCCATCCACACTGATGTTTCCCATTTCTGGTCCAGTAAGTTTATGGAGCTGTGCCGGTTCTCGCTTTTTGGCACCTTTTTTTTGTTTTGGTGGAAAAGTGTGGAACCGGTTCCAGGAATCATAAGTGACATTTGAAGCTCTTCCAGCATTTTATTCTCTCATTTGTGTTCACACTTTATATGAACTAAACCAAATGAATAACATTGATTATCTCATTTTAATGCAATGTTCTGCAGGGAAACCTCAGGTCCTGGTGTTAAACTGAAGGACAGGCTGTGGTCCTGCTACAGGGGACCATGTATCACCACAGAAACTGCTAAGAAATACCTCAAGGAACATGACAAAGAGCTAAAGGTGTTGACGCAGCCTCAAAACTACTCAGATCCCATGGGATTGTTGGGTATCTGGGAGATTTGCTAGAACAAGCCAGATCCAAAGCTTGGTCAGCAAACCAGAGGACCCAAAGAATCTGCTGCCAACGTCCTTGTGAGAGACACTAGAGGACAGAGTCTCTGTGTGAATGGCCTCAGGGGTCAAAGCTATTTTGGTGGAACAAGAGGGACCTCCACTATTCAATGTATATGGTTTTAATGCTGGTGCTGATCAGTGTAAAGATTCACAAGTTAACTAATGTGGAATAGTTTCGCTAACAGACAATACAAAAGCTACAAAGCTGTTTTAGACAAAGTAAAGCGACTACTTGGTTCACAAGATGTCGTGTATCAAAATTGAAAAATATATGTTCTATCACTACAAATCACTGTCATTATAAACAAGTCAATCATTAAATTTTGCCAATGAAATGACACTTTCACTTATTTCCAAAAGGAGCTGAGATTTTTAGGATTGAGGTTTTGAAGAATAAAAGTCTAGAAATATATATATATATATTAGTTTTGTATTGGAAACAATATAAGTGAGTTTTAAGAGCTCAGTATATTCAGATTCATTACTAATCTCATCCTCCCATTCAGGCCATAAACACAAACTATCACAACTTCTTATATTGTTTTCAAATGGGCTTCACTGTACTTTCACTGTAATCAAGTCAATCATTGAATCTTTGCAGTGGGATGACACAGTTTTGTTTATTTCCATTTCTTTTGAGGAAGTCTGGAAATATATATGTTTTTAACGTTTTGTGTTAGAGACGGTATAATTTGATGTGTTGGGTTTTAAGAACATATGATCTAATAATTCGATTTATTAAACACATTTAAGAAGTGGATGTTTCTGTATTAGTCGTTTATTGTTCACCAAAACTGATCTAGTTAATCAGGTACATAAAAACTCCCTTCCATTCAATGTGACTGTACAATCACAGGTTTTATGAAACACTAACAGGACTGAGCGAGCTTGAGCCCAGAGGATGTGCAGACAGATAGGAGGCTCCTCTGGTTGGTTATAGAGATCATAAAGCCTTTTAAAGGATCAGATGGCTGAAATCATTTCCAGCGGGCTCTCCAAATGTTTGATGGGCCGCTGAGCTCTAGTAACACGATTGGTAGATCAGGTCTATAGCTGCTACTCTTCTCTTCTTCACTTTGTTTTGCTTCATCTTTACATTTTGTCTTTCACCATTTTCTGTAACTTTCTCCTGAAATTTCCGTGCATCTCTTTTTCTGACACCGTTGGTGTGACTGACACCAAACACAGCTCACATCCCATCTCTCTCACAAATTACATTAATTGGTTTAACGAGGCGGCGATAATTAAAGGTCAAAATTTGAAACTCAAATTTGATGTCCCAGACAACCCTGGTCTAATTTTAACAAAACCTGTAGAGTATTGAACTCTTCACTTTGCTTTACTCCTGAACAAAACTTGACCATTAAAAGTAAACATTTCATATAGAGATATAGAAATGTTTTGGCCAGAAATGTTCTACAAATAACCTTAAAAACACATTTTCTGCTCAGATTTGGGTGTGAAACCAGTCTGTCTATCTATTAAACCACCTGTCCACCTATTTGTCTCTTATGTAACAGCCGCATCATGTGTAGCCCATACTGAGGATTTGTGTGTATCGAGTTAACACTGTCTTTGTGTTGCTGTGTTGCTTGAGCTTCTTCTCTCTCTCTCTCTCAACTTCTTCTGCTTAAGTCTCATCCCTCGGGGACGTACCGCCGGTCTCTGAGGACTACAAGAAGAGCCAGATGGCTTCTGGATCGGCTGTATCAGGACATTTTCCCCATTGATTTTTACAGCTCAGTCTGCCACTGGAGGAACAGAGGGAGGGAGGGAGGAGGAGTCAGAGAGGGCAGAGAGAGAGAGAGTGTGTGGGGTGGAGGAGTATGGATCAATACTACGACTGGCTGCCTATAAGACCCTTAACAGATTCACATGCAGCATCCTGGTAGAGTTCAATATGAGAAAACAGTACAAAGCAATAATCATCATGTTTCCTCTCTATACTGCTGGATACTAGCACTGCTGCTGTTACTACTAATTCATTTAACTATCAATCACTAACATAGTGATTGTACAATTGTTCTACTATTAGGATTACTGCACATGTAATTACTATTTCACTTTTTCTCAACCACCACCAGAAGCAGAAGTAGTAATATCACCTACCACTATGAGAACAATTACTACTCTACCACGTCCTGCTGTTTTGACCTTTCCTGGTGCAACAACTGATTGGTTTTCTGCTCTTATTACTACTTCCACTGGAAATCCTACTCTTCATCATCCTCCTACCATTTTACACTACTGCAACCACTCCAACTGATATTAAAACATCCATGTACTACAACTTTGTCCACTGCTTGTACTAAACTACAGTTTTTTTTGATGGTAATGTGATAGTGATTTTCTAATCTTCTGATCACACACAGATGGAACAGCCATTGGGGCCAGTTTTGAGTTCAATATTTTGCCTTAGGTCACTTTGGAGGAGGAGGAGCCAGGAATTAAACCATCGACCTTCTGATTAGTGGATGAACTGCTCAACCTCCTGGGTCCTATGTGTTTAGACCAAACATGAAATTTTTGTTTTGCCTTATTCATGTGAGTTCAGCTGCTGGATTATTTTTTCAGGAGTATTTTGCCAATGTTCAGCCTTTAACAGCAAATGGAAGTACTCCATCTTGAAACCCAGCTGTGCTACAATAACCGCAACCATTAGTTGAAATTAAATAGATGAAGCAGTTACATATTTTCAGAAATGTTCTGCTGCTTATTTATTTATTTATTGTTCTGTCTCTCCAGGTGCCCACAGATCAGATTGTCCTTCATTTCCTGATTCTTGGTTAAGTCAACACTGATGGCCTTCAGCAACAAATTGTCGGGCTAATTTTTGTTTTTAAACATTTTAAACTGGTCTGAACATATCATTGCTACATCTTCAGACAACTAATGATTGGGATATTTATTGCAACAGCAGAACACATTTAGAGTTTGGCTCTGAGGCTCTGACAGGAGTGATGAGGAAATATGTTGCATATAAATAAAGTGGAGGCGGTGGGACTGAAACAAGAGGATGTGATACTAATGTACTGCCAGAAGTGGCACTGACAGGTAAAGGTGGAGATGGTAAATTAATTTTTGCAGCTAAAGTAAAGCACCAAATTAGAAGGTTGTGTCTGATAGAGTGATCGATGCAGTTTAGTGACTCCTGCTCCTGTTCTTCTTGGCAGTAGTTGTAGTAGTACTACCTCTACTACAGGCATGTCCAAACTGTTCCACAAAGAGCCGTGTGGCTGCAGGATTTTGTTCCAACCAGTCAAGATCACACAGTTTGACCAATCAACTCTCTGAAGACTGAGATCAGTTAATTAAATGAGTTGAGTCTGGTGTGATGCTGCTGCTTGGTTGGAACAAAAACCTGCAGCCACACGGCTCTTTGTGGAATAGTTTGGACACCTCTGCTCTACTATAATACTAATGCTAGTACAAGTATGACCACTAGTATACAACTACCACCATTACTACTCTTACTCTGCTCCTACCACGACCACTGACTCCACCTTAGCTGCTTCTTCCATCTGTTTTTTTTCTATAACTACATCTACTGCTACAACTTTTCCTCCTCTATTGTTGAAAAAAAAAACTGTAGAGAAAGAGAAAGTGAGAGAAATCATTAAAAACACTAAGAGGATTAAGAGGGGAAAAGAGGAAAGAGACAAAAAAGGAGAGACAAAGTGAGAGAAAGAATTTCATGGTAAAATGGATCTGCAGGGTAATTCCATGTTTTAGTTTCTGGCTAAAACCATCAAACACCATAAGAGGAGAAAATACAAAAGCTCTCTCTTTTCTGTGTGTGTGTGAGTGTGTGTGCGTAGGCTGCATGTCTCTCTACCACACAACCTTTTAAAATCTGGGCATCCGCTGCCCAGCTCCACACACACACACACACACACACACACACACACTCAGTGTTGTAATCTTATTATTGTGTTGCTTTGGCAGAGAAGAAGAGGCAGTAGTGGAGGAGGAGGAGGAGGAGGAGAAGTGGTTCGAGGAAAGGAAAAGGATTTTATCGCTGCATTTCTGTAATTTAATCATGGCAGGAACTTCAGGAGGGTAAAATAGAAATTAGGATGAAATTTCTAGCTATTACTAGTCAATATTCAATTGAGTCAGTTTAAGCATGAAGATGTGAAAAAGGTGAAAGTTTCTCGCAGTGGTGTGGAGAAGTTTTTAGAATATATCATTTCTGTTTTCACATGTAGTTGTTGCTTCAAAAAACTATAAAAAGGCTTTGTGCAGTTTTTGAGAAATCTGCAGCCTTGGTTGCTCAGAAACAAGCAGAGATTCTCACTGTGTAAGTGTCTTATCCAGGTTTCTGATCAGTGTTTCTATGCAGTTTTTTTTTTTTTTTTAAATCTTGGAGAGATTTCAACACTCATCCGAGAAAGGGCCTTCTTCAGTTTGACTGCAGAACCTCAGGCTTTACAAATGTTTGATTTACAATCCTCACACTCCATTTTAATTATTTCTTTCTTGAGAAAAACCAACACTTGTACGAGGGGTCTTTAGATTCGATATACGAGAGACTGACTGAAGAGATCTGAGACGTTCTCAGTTTGTGTGTGTTTAATAATCGATCAAATGAAGATGGTGGCGGGTCCAAGATAATAATGCAAGACGGCTATCCGCTCTAATCTAACTCCTGTAAGCTGAGAAGAAAGTTCTGCAGACCTTGAGATGATTTAACCAGTAACAGTTCACACATAAAGACCATTTCCTTTAGCATCCATTCAATTTCTAGTCAGTCAGAAAGAAGCACATAACTAAGGACGTTTGACAAAAGGTAGAGTCAAGTTGCTAGGAAACCCTTGAAAACCCCCATTCTACAAATTTCTATACATAATCAGAGACATGAAATGTCAGTCTCGCTAATTCATGACAAAAGGCACAATGGACCTTAAACTCTGCAGAAAACTGGAGGTTGATGATGTTAAGGTGAATGGTGCTTGATGAACAATGGTAAGTAAAAAACTTGCACAACACACTCAGTATGTTTTTATGAGCCAATCAGATTAATGAGATCAAATATTTAAGTTACCATAGTTTAACTTAAGACCTAATTACAACACAGTACACCTGCTGCAGTCTTTGTTGGGTAAATTGTGAGGCTCAAATCAAAGAGTCTTCATCACTGATTGATAAAACAATAATTCAGACTGTGACCCTTTCTTAAAAACCTCTGAACAGCTGAGACCTGTTCCTGCAGGCTGAGATATTTTAAGCATATAAATGTACTCGGAAACAAGAAAAATGCTGATCATAGGTCGAGTCAGAGCTTGGCTATAAAAGTTTATCTTTTCAAGGCAAAAACTAGAGCAACCGAGCTGAGGGGGGGCCTGAAGCAGGCCCGAGGCCTAAACTCTCTCCCCCGTCTCCAGAGGACTACACCACAAACACAAAAGTCTTCCTCCCTGCAGAGAGGAACACGCGTAATCCTGAATGAAGGTGGACGACAAAAAACCAAAACAAACACACAAACTGCCTCTTTGTCTCCGGCTCTGACAGAGCTGAGGCGACACAAGACACCATGTTCTGCTTTAAGAGTCACAGCTGGATCAGTGAAGCGAACATCAGGATGCAACAGAACATCTCTGCCGGCTGGAGATGACCAGAGGTGAAACCAGAAACTGTGAACCATGAGCGACATGACGGATCAAAGATCTCAAAATAACAAAGGAGGACCTCTGTGTACAGCACAGTTTATAGGCCACAGTTATAACAGTAGATGCATGTGCCTCCATAATGCATCCTGACAATGTGCTCAAGAGAAAACACTCAGTTTTCGCTTTCAACTGATCAAATATTGGCGAGCTCTCACTGTGTGGGCCAGTAAAACATTATAACATCCCAACATTTTACATTACAGACTTACATATATTAAATATTCTGATAATTATCAGACTTTTGAGGAATAAAACATACTGAGACTGTCCATATATCCATCATTTTCTGTGGACTGTGATGGTGTCTATGCAGTATCTGACCTTTTTCAAATGTAGTGTACAAGATTTACTATAACCTTTCAGTCCGCAATGTCTTGGATAGTCTTGTACAATTTCTGCTTCAGCGATGCTGAAATATTATCTCACACAGATTTTGAAAACTGATGATTTGTTATATTTGAAAAATGTTTTAGTTTGTCCCATTCTTATAAACGTCGTATTTCTGTTGTAGAAACATTCAGACTCAAAGAGCTAAAAGGTTAAAGTCACCGTTATCATTTTGGACCCAACTCAAAATTTAATTTAAGCTTGTTAACGATATTTAAAGCAGGTTTGGTGGCTTCATAAGAGTAGAGCAACGTGTCAGACACCTTGGATAAATGGATGAAGGTTGACATTTTCCACAAATATTTAGACTCCACCTTTCAATGGGGAAGTTATATTACCATTAATTTATTCCACCAGTGTGTTAGAAGAGGGTTTTTTTTCTTCTTGTGCCTTTTCAACTCAACTTTTTTTTATCCAAATGTGGTGCAAATTTTATCCAAAATTTCTAGAAAACCAGTAAAAGAAAATGCAAATTAATGCGCATTTCCATCTCACTCCTGTCAAGTGAATATTAAGAATGTGTGATGCCAACTCTCCAGTTGGATGCTATTAAACCGTAGCAGAAGAAGAGTGTGCAACGGGATGACATAATTAAAAGAGCGCCAATCAAACCTCTATGGATGGAGACATGATGGAAATGTGGCATTTATGATTTTTTTTTTCCATCAAATTTGAAGAAGAGGGATGTTTTCGTCTCTTAAGTGGAAACTTGAGTGACGTTTAAGTCAAACGCTTTGTTTATTAATTCACATCTGCCTCATTTCTTTTGCTTTTATCAATACACAATGAATGGAAATGCAAACTCTGAACCCTAGGAGGTGGATGAAAATACACCTAAAGTCAAAAGAAGAAATTACAATATGTTAATGGTAGTGTTTTGACGAACGCCCATTAGATTGAAAAACTGTCACGTGATTGTCTCACACACACACACACACACACACACACACACACACACACACACTAAACAATATATATGTCAGTCAGAGCGGGGCAGACACTGCCAGAATTCACACCACATCTACAGTCCATTAATAACCATCACTGCTGTCATATATTATATCTATAATGTCACTGACATCAAGAATTCAGCCTCTCTCTCTCTCTCTCTCTCTCTCTCACACACACACACACACACACACACACTAACACCTGCCTTCCCACCACTAAATAGAGCACCATTTCCCAACCTCCACTCACTAAACATGTAGCCGTGATATTTCCCGTCTGCTCCCCTCCTCCTCTTCCTCCTCTTCCTCCTCTCATGTCTGTGATATTTTTAATAATGGGGAGGAAGAAGCAATATATCCTCGAGCAGAGGGAGCGATACAGGGTTAAGCATATTCTGCAGCTAATTGCGCTTTCTGGTTTTTAATAAAGAAAAACCACATGCCTGTAGGCCTGTGTGTGTGTGCATGTGTGTTAATACCAGCAGCAAATAGTTGAGCAAATAGTTGAAAAGTGAAATACCTTTTGGCTTTGTGTCTGTGTGTGTGTCTGTGTGTGGAAACTTGTGTATCACTCTGTGTGTGTGTGTATACTTATGAATATGAACTAGACATTACAGCTGCAATTCTTTTTTTTAATCTAACTTACAGTCAAAAATACAGATGTATTCATTTATCAAAGACATAGATTTGAGAGAAAAAGTAAAACCTTACTGATCATCTCACTGATTCATCTGCTCATTGGTTCAGCACCACCATAAAATATTACTTTTGATTAGAACTACAGCAGCAAATTAAATAAAATGAATTTGGACCTTTTTGCCTGCAGTACAGTCGGCTGTGACCTGCATGACCAACCACTCCGTCTGGGTTACCACTGTCTGTCTTGGCAAATATTAGTTACAAACTGTTTAAACCGACAGATAGTTTTTAAAATTGAATCTTGGTTTTTGAGTTTTGGATCCAAACAAACTGTGGTGGATCAAACTTGGGGTGAAAACTTCAATTCCCTACAGTGGCCCAGTCTGGTGGTTTCCCAACTTTTTGGCTTGTAATAAAATAACGTAATCCTCCGTCCTGACCGCCGCTGCCTTCCTCCAAGGAACCTAGTCTGGCGCTGCCATCCTCACACACAGAAATCACACAGAAATCACAGTCCAGACTGTTCTTATTTGTGGTTCACCAACAGTAGAACAAGTTCCAAATACTCTCAAAGCTGGAGAGTTTCTCTGTATCTTCTGACAACATCTTCTTTCCTAACATCTCTAACTAACACTTAGTCTCTGCTGGAGCACTTTGCACCTTATCGAACTGATCGAGCTGTTGTCTACTTCCTCACTCGTGAGTTACTTTGGATAAAAGCATCAGAAAAAAAAAGACTAAACGTCAAAATGTAAATGTTCTGATTTGATTTGTTCTGATCCTCATAATGATCTTGCAGCCCATATCTCATGTCTTGGCTGGATACATTTTTTTCATCAGTAAATGTATTCAGTGGTCAATAATTATAAAAAAGGAGGGAATTTTGGGGTAATAGATTTTAAAACTGCACATATATCATTGTTAATAAGCTTCACAAATCTCGCAGTTTTACTACTGCATGCAGAGGCTCCATTCACCCTCAATGATATTGACTTTTTTTAAACTACTACTATTAGAGAGCACTTCAATATCAGAAATAAAAAAATTGTGGCTTTTAGTGTTTTTGCCTTTATGTGTCTTGTAGCTACATTTTCACCAAAAAGGAATCCAAAGAAACAATGAGGGAGAAAGGCAAGTGTGGGAAAGGAAAAGCCATGAAACTGAATGGTGGGTGGATGTTAGATGGTTGAAGAGCCCGTGGAGACATTATGTTCTTTATGAAGCCATAAAACAAAAGGCTGCTGCCTTTCCCTTCATCCCATCATCACAATGACCTTCGTTTGATGACCGAGCCTCGTCACCGGCTCTTTAAAGGCCTTGGTAATGGATGTTTATACATACCAGACATATACCACCACATATAACCATATCATCATCCTCACACTGCCACATCACGCCAGGCAGCAGTCTGCCTCGGGCGCTAGGATTTTATGATTGACAGATCCCAATAAATCTTCTCATTTTGGATATGCTGTGACAGGAATTAATTACCAGGAAATTGTGTCTAACATATTAATTTAGAAGAGATTATACAATGCATTAGCCTGGCACTTATTAAGGCCGGTTATGTACGCTTGCGTTTGTGTATTGAAATCGCACAGGCGGAAAATTCAGTCCAATTTGCCATGCTTGGCTTCGGTTAACACACTGCTGTGTCTCTGAGACACTCCTTCCTTCTTCACATCCTCTGTTCGCTCTTTCTCCTTCTACTCTGTTTATCCTCTTTTCACCATCTAGTTTGTTACATCTGACTGATGTAAGCACAGTGAAACCCTGAGGTCATAACTGGTGCCATGGGAAGAATTAAAATTTGACCTGGTGTTTAAAAAAAGGAAAGAAAACACAGACGTGTTTTTTATATATATATCTATATATATATATATATTTTTTTATCCAAATAGTTATTGGGATTTTTTGCAGAAGGCAAACATCATCCAAACTTTTATTCTTTAACACTTAACACCTATCAAACACTACATGAGGATGAAACTAAAGTATAAGTTTTGTTTACGTTTTAAATATCCACAGGCAAATATAGGCTAAGAACTTTTAACATTAAAATCACCCAAAACTGCAACTCAGAACCAAAGAAACTAAAGAACAACACAACCTTTAACATAAAAATCCAAAAAAATAATGGTTTCTAATTCCAGATATGGACGTTTATTTATTGGCTTTAAGATCCCAATTAACCTCTCCAGAAAGCTGTTGCTATTCTTCCAAAAGTCCATCGATAAAAAAACCACCAAGCGGTCGTATTCCTTGACCAACTAGACCAGCTGTTCATGTGTTATGGCCAAATTCTGATTGTGTACTTTTAGTCTTCAATCAATTCATTCCAACGACTCCAACATTTCTGCCAAATTTATAATGACTCCTTCATGAGTCTTGATAAAAGGCAAAAAGGCAAAAAAAACCCATCCTTTTTTAAGTCACATTGACCTTTGACCTCTTGTTAATGATCCAATCCATCATCTAATCAGATCATCTTTGAGTCCAAGTGAACATTTCTACTAAATTTGAAAAAACTTCCTCAATACATTTCTAAAATATAACGTCAAGGAAGTTTAAAAGAAATTCTGAGGTCACTGTGACCTTTGATTTTTGATCATCAAAATTTGTTCAGTTCATTAAAGTTTAATAATAGGAAGGAAAAGGTTATTTCCCACACTAGTTTGGGGAAACAAAACTCTCTTTAGTCACTTATAAATTGTGCAATTTTGGCTTTTTGTCTTTTCTTGTCAACACAACAGTTAAAAAAAAAAAACAGCTGTGTGGGAAACTTCACCACCAGTAGATTAAAAACCCACATCTGTAAAACCTTGTTTGTTGTTTAGCTGCAGGTGAGGTGTCTGTACTCGCATTTGTTTGTGCAACAATCCATCCTGGTGGATTGTTGTGACTCTGATGGAAACAGATAATCTGTTATCGCACAATCTGACACCGATTGTGAGTAAGACTTTCCAGAGAATCATCTCACATTGCAAATCTGTAAGATCACTACTGTTGTACAATGATGTGGATGCTTTACAACGTTCACCGCTTCATACTGATCTTTGGTCACAAGCGTTAATACGACTGTGTTGAATGATGCGTGAGAAGTGGTGCTTCTGAACTGTAAACCACCATTGTGCTGGTTTTCATGTTGACTTTAAAACAACAGAGAAACAAATGAAGGTATAATTGGAGGCTCTGCTCACACTGAGAGACGACTGCTGCATCAGTGAATAGATTAGCTGTTTGCAGGCTGTTGCTATGGTGGTGTACTCTACTGGGATGTGTGTGAGGGTG
The DNA here is from genome assembly GCA_016801845.1 of Polydactylus sextarius. Lineage (NCBI taxonomy): Eukaryota > Metazoa > Chordata > Actinopteri > Polynemidae > Polydactylus > Polydactylus sextarius. The sequence goes on along the minus strand of CM028912.1, from coordinate 4,040,914 downwards.
TGTTTGGTGTCTGGTGTGTGGGTGTGTGTGTTGTGTTGTGCATTACAGAATTGAATGCTTGTTGTTTCTCTGACTATTCATCCATGTGCATGTATTCTGTATTTTGGTGCATTTTTGGGTGTATTTTTCAGAAATATGTGTGAATCTGTCTGCATTTGTGTGTGTGAGAGAGACGTTTTCAGTCTGTGTGTGTATGTGTGCGTGTGTGTGTGTCAGTGTGTGAGAGCGTGTCCCTGGTGTGCTGCTAGTAAAGCGTGGCGCGTTGCTCTAACAGGCTTGTCCTCCATTAGTAGCTCAGCACTGGGCTTAAAATTGGGAGGGAGGAGAAAAGGAAGGGAAGATGGACATGTAGACACACACACACACACACACACACACACACGAATATGCATACATTTTCTCAATCCTACTTACTCACTTAGAGCTAAAAATGACATTTAAAAAGTGGAAGTGGATCTCACTGCTGTTAGCTTCTCTTTCTGTGTGTGTGTGTATATTTTGTGATATTAAACTGTATTACATTAAACCAAGAGGTGTTTCTGTTATATAATCTACATTCATTGATATAAATGGAATGAAATTTTAAGCTCTAAAATGACAATAAAGTTAATAATAAACGCTTCTCTAAAACAGTTTTAATGAATGAAAATTATATTATATGAACACTATAACTTTCCTGAGACTCTTTCAGTTTCAGTTATGTGTAACTGGGAACTAAGAATTTATATACAGACTATCAATATACAGTATACTGCAGTGCCTCAGGTCAGTTGCTGTACTACATAAATCCTGTATTTACTGACAGCAAGGAAGCTGTCAGTCAGACACACAAGGACAGTTCATCACACCATTAGAAACACACTGACATCCCCTGCTGAGTGTGTGTGTCTGAGTGTTTGTGTACATGTATGAAACTAGGGTGTGACTTTAGTCTGAGTTTGATGGCGAGTGGGGAGGTGTAGTCGCTCTAGACAGTTCAAGGGTAGAGAAGTGAGACGTAGCGAGAAGGGGCAGCAACAAAGACAGATTTAGATCCATGTGTTTCATGGTTTTTAAAACCAATAAAAGCAACGTCTACTGAGGTTAGCATGCTAACCAGTTAGCCTGAGCTTCGCCGTCTCATCACTCTAATAAAACATCACCAAGCCCGTGTTGCAATTTCTTATCTTGTAAATGCAATAAATACAAGTTCATGCCAAGAATAATCCGTAAATAGCTGCTAATGGCCATGTAGAAATAGCTATATTTACAAAACAGCTCATCTAAAGGTGACTCTCTGAAAAGGTCATGATAAAATAGCTGTGAACCAAACTGTCTGTCGCTCTTGTACTTCACCATCTACAAGATACAGATTTACAGCACAGCCATGAAATATAAGCCTTTAACAGTCTGATTGCTAACATATGCACAAAAAAATGGCTTCTAACAAACATGTAACATCCCTACCTAGGCAGCCAACGGTTTGGTCCCACAATGGCCCAAATCTGGCGAGCCGGAGGAAATAACTCGACCCAGATACAGTAGTCCAGGTACAGCTGCTGAAACTGAACCAGCGTTGCCAGTGTCGAGCTGAAATTGGTCCACACACAAATCTGACAAGCATTACTGGGTCATCTTGAGTCTTAGGTGAGTTGCTGCCAGAGCACAGCCAAGTACATTGACATTTATCCACAAATGGCCCGATTCATTAGGAGACGTGTTTCTGTCCATGTGACAAATTTAGTTTTCAGCTCCCGAACAGTTTCCTAGAAACTTGTTACTGTGCATGAAGTGTCCATGAAGTCAAGTGTCCAGTAGGGTTGTACTGGAGATTGTGAACTGAAAACAGCTGCCTACATTTTAATTCAAATGTTTTTATTTAGAACTGAAGAGACTTAATGTTACAAGAGGAAAAAAAAACAACCAACTAGCTCAGCTCAACAAACAACTAGCTCAGCTAAATTAAGTGTCAAGTTTTACTGGCAGTGACTTGTCACTTGAGCAATAGATTAAAAGTTCTCACCAGAATTTATGTCCCTTTACTTTATATCATGATGTCACCAGATGAGATCAGTCATGTCAACACATCCTTGTGTAGACGTCTCTGAAACCTGTAGAGAGAAAAATAGGACATTGATTTTCAAAAAAGTATGCAGTTTGGCTAATAATCATTTTGTCCATTTGATGCAAACTCTTCTCTGTGTCATGATACATCTGTGGTAACACGAGGGTTATACATATAAAAGATTTAGCTTTTTTGATTAAAACTGATACTCAAAATTGATATGAAGTAAATACAAAATCCTATTTGAACTGCTGACATGTCTGCAGTTACAGAAATAGCAAAATGACAGAGGAAAAAGGGAGGAACTTCTCCTGATTGTTTTAGTCTGGAAAGAAAAACATTTGACCCTTTTGTCCTTTACACTCACACATACACACACACATCCCAAAGGTTAATGTGATGCTAATGTGGCCTATACTGAGAGGGTGATCATTATTTTCAGACCTTTACTGCACAGCTCACCTGTTTATAAAAGGTAAAGGACGTCCAGTCAAACTTTCAGCTTTTAAAGTGGAATTTATGGGATGAAGCTTGTCTCGTTATTTTAACTTTATAGCTGGTTCATGTTGTTTTATAATAATTCTTTTTAATCCTATAAAAGTCAAAACCAGCTATAAATTCATCCAACAGTCAATGATGTCTCATTTTGTCTCTAGATTACTTTCAAGAATGTATATTATATTATATTATATTATATTATATTATATTATATTATATTATATTATATTATATTATATTATATTATATTATATTATATTATATTATATTATATTATGTTATATCCAGGGTCAGGTCATAATGGCAGTGGGTCAAGCAAGTGGTCAGTGCCCGGGCGTTATATTATATTCAAGTTTAAAGTTAAATTAAAGTTTATGTGCCGTTAGACTTTTTCATTTTACTTTTCCTATTCAGAAACTATCATGACCCTTAACAGGATAAAGGGGTATTAAAAATGGATAGAGAGGTGGAGGTAAATGTATTTTTCAAAACATCAGACACTTGAACATTTTTCTTCCACTGAAATTCAACATTTTTAACTGACGATATCAGTACAATCAAGTAAAAACAGCTAATACTGTTTGGACTATTTAAAGTATTTTGTGAAGGTTGTAGCCTTCAGTCAAAGATGGATCATTCGTCTTCATCCTTTGATTAACTTTCTCCATTTTCTAATAAGTCTATTTGTCTTCAGTAGTTATCATTCAAAGGACTCACTCACCAAATGGTGTTTATTCCTCCAAACCCTCAAACAAAGAGAATTGGTTTATTTTGTTGAGAGATTGTTGTCATTGTTAAACATTTTCTTTTAAAGTCAACAATAATTAATATGTTTTGTTTTAATCATGTTATCATCGCAACATAAGAAGTTCTCAGTGCTTTGACTCATCTGATCGTTGGCAACCAAATCATCTTTTTCCCCAACCATCTTCCTTCTCTATAATTTCTTTTTTTTTCTTGTGTGAAAGGAAGCCTTTTTACAGTGTCATATCATGGGAGGTATCGATTTATCCTGCCTCTAATTGCTATGAAACTGCCAAACTGCTGCAGTGTTTGAGTTTTGCGCTGGAAGATAAAAAAGATCTTGGCCCTTGATTTTCTTGATTTGAGTTTTTCTGCCCTGAAGCTCTGAATCTGTTGACATTTCCCTCTCACTTAACCAGCCTTTAAACACTGCTATAACCCATAATTTTATTTTTTATGTTATTCACATTAATGCCCTGTCGCTCCGTTTGGCTCAGTTTCTAGCTCAAGGCTCAGATCTTCGTGCCTCTTCACAAATAAAACCTGAGAAAATCTGAAATCAGAAATCAACTTTCTCCTGATTTATGTCTTCTAGTTTGTATCTGCTCTACATTTCACATGGTGTTTTGTGTATTTGTCTGTATTTCTAAACCACTGTTTAACTATTGTTTTTGAAAGCGGCAATTAATTCAAGCTTAACATGACACTTACTATTCGTAGCCGGCGCCCCCTCCCGGCAGATCTTTATGCAAATTCAGACTGTTTCTCATTAACTCGTTTTAGCTCAGTTTCTCATTGTATCCTCATTTGCTTAATATTATAATCTCTGTTTTGTGGGCATCTAATTGAATTCCTTTGATGTGTTTATGTATTTTTCATATGGGAGTTAGGGAAGAGACCAGCAGTCATTACTGGGGTGTTTTACCGTGGGAGGGGACACTAATTGCTAACTAAGAGCCAGTTAGTGTTGGATGCTAATTGTGAAGAACAGCGTAGCTAGCAGGGGAATGGAAAACTAGGTTAAATTATGGCATAAACTGACTGAAGATAAATATGAGTTAAAATAAATGCACAGCTGAATTGAGAAACCTGAGAAAAGATAATGAAGAAAATGTTTTAATGGAAAAATCTGAAGATATTACAGACAGAACTGGTTGCTGCCGAGTCAGCTGTTAATATATATATATATATATATATATATATATATATAAATAAAAGACAGGGAACCTGAACAGAGCAGTCAGTGAGGAGGGAGATGGAGGAAATGACTCAGAATGACAGGAACACAGTGTCACAGGCTGTCATTTGTCTTATTGATTGTTTGTCACAAGTCACCAAAGTGGGTCCGGTCTAATACGAGCTGGTCAGAGGGCAGATGGAGGAGAAATGAAAGGAAGAGATGAGACGAAGACGACAGGAGAGTTGGTGTCCTGCTGATAGCAACGGGCTCTAGTTGAGACTGTGATTGACGAATGATAGCTCTTATCCCTGAAGCAGTTTGGGTTAGTTTCTGTCTGCGCTAATGAACTGAAACAGACAGACTACGCTGCAGTAGATGAGAGGTTTGGAAGCGACCTGCATCATTTTTTCTGACCTTCACAGTCGGTCTTCACGCTGAAGATCAAAACCGATCAGCCACAACATTAAAACCATTGTTTGGTTCTTTACAATAAAAAAGTTCAGCCTGGACACAAACATTAGAGCAACCCACAAACACATTTCCCATGCTGAGGCCAAACTGTAACAGCAGGACAATAGGCCCGACCACAACAGCGCTGCTAAAAAATGGCTCAAGAAACATGGTAATCTGTCCAAAGTGTTGACCTGACCTCTAAAAATCCCCAGATCTCAATCCGATTGAGCATCTGTGGGATTCACTGGGACAAGCCAGGTCCATGGAGGCTCCACCCTGCACCCCACAGGACCCAAAAGATCTGCTGCCAATGTCCTCATGCCAGACACCACAGGATGCCACCAGAGGTCCAGAGTCTCTGCCCTGATGGGTCAGAGCTGTTGGCGTTACCAGGGGGAGTCAAACTTCAACCATCCTCACCTCTCACCTTGTTTGACCTCTCAACAAGCAGCATATGAATTACACCCTGAGTGTTACAAAACAAAAAGCTCATTCTGTTTCAAGAACTATACAATCTAAATCACTCAGGGCTACCGGTTTTATTATTAGACCCATCAATGACGCAAACCTGCTCCACTTCTCATATGCTTTGCATGTTTTGGTGATTGTCTAGACTGCCCGAGGCATGAAGCGAAGATGACGTCGAATCCTTGATAGAATATTTAATTTAAGAGGACAAACAGATTCAGCCTCGCTGACCTTCAGCCTTATTAACGAGAGGCTGCATCCTTCGCAGAAGGAGCGGCCCGAAATGGGACACAGCTGCAGACACTCTGTATAAGAATAGTCCTCATTATGATCTTTTTTTCCCCCTGCAGCTTTGTTTCCATCCTTAGGTTTTCTTTAGCGAGAAGGAAAAAAAAGGGGCTTCCCAGTGTTTCTGTCCCTGGGGCTTCCAGCTGCGATGCTGATTCGGTGTTGACAAGCTAGCTGAAGACTGCAGCCTCTCTAGTTACTTCTGCAACAACTCGAAAGCTTAGCAACTTCGGGCGGCTTGTCTCACTCATCTTTGTTTTCCATGAATACATTCATAGAGCTGCTCAGCTAAAAAACATCACCTCTAAAAATCCTTCACCTAACCTGACTTCTCCAAAATGAGAATTCAGGTCTGTTGGCACCTTGGACCCTGTGAACTGACAGTGCAGAGGTGTTTTTCCAGGTAGAGAAAGCATAATTAGCATTGACATTAGCTGCTGCCACCTCACAGCCTCTGAACTATAAAAAAGTGGGGTTCAAAGACTCTGCATCCGTAAACAGATCTTTGGGAAGGAGGTTGGGAGAGAATATTTAAGAGAGATTAGGTGAAGGAGAAAAAGGGCAAAGTTGCAGAGAGAAATCCCAGAGGAGGCTCAAAGGATTCTTATCTCACATTCATTCATCCTTCCTCTTTAATTCTGTTACATCTTCATCAGTTTAACTAACCATTGATTGAATATTTAAATATTTGATGATGCAACTGAGAAAACACCTGTAACAAACTTCCCGTATTTTCTAAGATTTGTTGAAGTTAAAGCAGGAATCAGAACAAAACATGATCAGCAACTACAAGTAGTTTTCAACAGTGAGTAGACAAGAGTTGAATCTAATAGCTGCCCTTGTCCTGCATCGTAAAAAGGGTCACAAACACTGGAATACCCTGTCACAAGCTAAACAAGTACCCACAGTTATCAGTCACATCACAGTGCAGCTTCTTCGTAAAGCAAACAAAGTGTCGGGCAACATACCTCTGTACTTTGATTGAGGAGTGTCAGTCATGACACATGGAGCATGAGGAAGCCACTAAGCTAACAGGTGTCATCTGTGGCCATGATTGATAGGAAAGGAGGAGCCAGTGAACCTGCAAAGGCTGCGTTCAAGAGCAGTGAGGGGGAGAGTGTTTCAAAGAGTTTTTCTGCCACAGGTAAACTTCATATTCATTTCATGAGTTTGCTTGTGTTTTCCTTTGTAAACCGTGAGTTTATTCTTGTTAACTCAGAAGAGAAGGAAGCCAATATTGAACTTTTGATCTTACTTTGTCTCTGAAAGAAAACAAATAAGCATATTTTTCTTTTAAAAAGTCAACTGTCTTCTGAAGTGGGCTGAAAACTGCTGCCTGTACACACACGGTGGTGAAAGCGCTTGTACGTGCAGCATGAAGCCACCGCAGCAGCTGTGAGAAGAAAGTGGGATTAACAAAGCTGATTTAAAAGGATTAGAGGGTCCAACAGAAAACAGAGGACCACCAGGACACCTTCTGATGCACACAGGCTCGTGCACACCCACCCTCACCCACACACACACATACAAATGTCAAGCATCCGATAATCCTTTTCAAGTGCTCTGTCGCAGATTGTTTGTCCCCATATTCATTGCGACTCAATCCATAAAAGTGCAATGCAGTTGACAGATATGAGAGCAGAAGAGGAGGAGGAGGAGGAGGTCAGCAGACATGGGGAGAGGGTAAGAGATTACTGTGAAGAACAAAAATAAAAAAATCAATGTGACCTGAAATGGCACAAGATTATCACAGGAAGAACAAGTGGTGCTAATGTGGCTCACGAGACTGAGGATGCTCTAAATGGGACTGTTGCAGTATCTCTCTCTGCAATGTGGACTCTATGTACTTCTTGGTCTAGAGACAATGTCCCTGTGCACAAAGCACAGAGACTGTGAGTGCGACCTTATCACCTGATGTCAGCGCTGGTGCTCACTAATGCTCTTGTGTCTGAATGGGAACAAATCCCTGCAGCCAGGTGGTTGGAAACCAAAAGAGTGGAGCTTGTTACAGCAGCAGATTAAAGCTCATGGTTTGGGAGTGACATTTTCTACAAACACAGTAACGTTCTTTAACTGTAGTTTGGGTTTCTGGCCTGTTGTTCCTGCTCTGAAATATTTCCTCCAGATGAGATTCATAGAGCTGTATGAACTCTCTACAGAGATGATTCTGGTGAAAGTGACAAGATTTAACTAAATTAAAGTGATCTTTAAAGCAACATGGTGGTTTGAAGCCTGGTACTCCAGCTTCCTCCCTCAAAATGATAAGCAGTATAGATAATCAATAAACGGAAACTGATCTTTTTATTTCCCTCTGCAACTAAATTTTGTCAAAATGTCTGAAAATGGTTCATTTTAGGTGATTTTATAACAACTGTTGCTGAAAGCAAAGCATAAAATATTCTGTTATATCAAATTCTTCATATCATCTTTGTGCTGTTTCTCCAGTTTTATCTGCTTGTTATTCAGCAGTGACACAAAAGCAGCAGCATCAGGACCTTCACAATGACTGCAGTCACTCACAGAAAGAAAGAAGCACACGGCAGCTTTAAAGCTGATTCTGCCGAGCGGCGTTAAAGGTGTTCATGGTGCACAGACACATTTGTGGATGTTACAGAAATTCAATTATTGAGCACAAACAGTGTTGAGACTTATTGTGCTTACTGTCCTTACTGCAGAGAGCCAGGTTTGAATCCGGCCCAAGGATATTGTTTGGTAGATGTCAACCTCATTTTTTCTCTCTCTCCTACCTTTTCTATCTGTTGCTCATTGTCACTTTCAAATAAAAGCAGAAGCACACAAAAAGACAGAAACATTAAGACAAGTTTTAGTAGCATCAGTGTATTCACACAATATGAAATGAAAATCCTGCGTCCATTTGGTGTCAAAACCACTGATTATTGATTAGGAGAAGATTAAAATTCCTCCAAAATACAGGTTATGTTGGGAAACAGATTTAATTGTGCATAAACATTTTTTTTTCAGGGTTGCATGAATTGCTTGGTCATGTTCATCATCACTTTTGTTGAGTGCATCCAAGATTAATTCTTACATTTTGATTTGTGGTGAAATTCTTGAAAAGTGAGTGAGTTAAAAACCATAAATGATTGAATGATGAAGTGTTTGTGCTGCACAAATTGATTTAAATGAAGTTTGTTTCTGTTTACTAAGTTAATTCTTAGTTGATGGTTGAGGAAATGTCCCACTGAACAGCAGTTAACCTTTTCTGACTGGAGCCTGGAACCTGCAGCCTAAAGCCTTAAAGCCATACCTGAAATCAGTCAAAGCATTCATTATCGAACTGTATATTCAAACACACACACATACTGAGTCTCCTCATTGGCTAACTGCTGCTTGACAACCAGGGGGACTCAGGGGGGGAGATCTACTCATTGCCATGGCTACAGGGACAGGGATGACGGCAACAGCATTAATTATTTTAGCATCAGGAGCGACTGAGGCTGACGCCCGGTGGGACGGCGGTTGAGGGCCAATAGTAATTAACCACTGTCTGCTCTCACGTGTCACTTCCTGTGCCCGGGGTGTGTAAGCCGGAGGTCGTGATGTTCACCAGTAATTACTGCATGTTCAGTTTAGAGATCTTTGCTCTCATTGGTTCAATTGTTTGATTAAAGCGATCAGCAGTGAAAACTGGCGGTTTTCACTTTTTTTGTGGTTTGTTTGGATTTTTTTTTTTTTTTTTTTTTTTTTCTGTATCTTGTTTTGTGTTTCCTGCTGAGTGTGTTTTCATCTCAGGCTTTTTACACCTGCACAGTTTGGCCTTGAGTGTGGTTTCACTTCACTCATATATAATTTTATGGTGCCATTGTTGTGCCAAACCAGAATGAGTGAGCTGGCTGTGCATCGTGCTTCCACGGTCGTTATTACATTTCTGTGACAGAGTGTGTGTCTGTGTTTGTGTGTGTGTGTGTGTTATGTTTGGGTTTGGCAAAGAAACACACACATGTGCCAAACCATGTAAAAACAGGCTTTGTACAGTTTTTGTACCTCAGTTGAGACCTGGACCAAAACTGATTTCATGCCACCTCGGCTCCTGATAATAACCCTCACATTTCCTCCCTGCTTATTGTTGACATTTCTAAAACATGGAAGAAAGCTCATGCGGCTTCAGGAGCGAGCCAACAAAGAGAAGCAAACAGGAAACATGCTTTAAAGGAAGAGTTCAACATTTTGGGAAAAAAATACCCATTCACTGTTTTTCCATGAGTTAAAATTGATACTGTGCTCATGTTTGTGTGATAAAAGTGAAGATTCAACACCAGAAACAAGGTGAACACTTAGCAGTTATTGTTACTCTCACTTTTTAGGTCTAATCACCACCATGATGTTCTTATTACACAAGTAAATCTTTACTTGCAACTTGTGTTCTATGAAAATGAAGCACTCTAAAAGAGCTTTCTTTGTTGCCTTTTTAGTTCTCTATAAAATTATTTTTCAACCGATCTTATCACATAAGATTAGATAAATTATTCAGACTTTTAAAACTCAGTGTCAGTAAGAGGAAATGTGAGGATTTCCTGCAGCCACTGAGAGTTTTAAAATAATCTGACACCATCAGTGAGTGAATCTTTAAGATCAGATGATGGGTTATGAGTCATTCTATGTGTGTGTGAATGAACGGGTACGATTGTGTGTGAGTGTGTGTGTGTTTCTCTCTATATATATACCAATCCATTTAAATGAAGCCACATTATATTTTTAGATCTGATGTGATATGGCGTGATGACACTGGCATTTAAATCTTTTATTTTTTTTTTTTATTTTATTATTTTTTGTGCAGAGGAAAAGATTTTTCCTGTAAAACGATGAGATCATTCCTCCAACAGAGAACTCTTGCTCTTCTCTAACATGTTTTATTCAGAGATGACATCATGTTACTGGAAGCTTTGGCTTCCTTCTTCAATGAAGGTCATGTGAAGCAGAAACCGGGCTGCGAGCAGAGAGTGTGGTGGTGTTGGTGGAAAAACGGCAAAAAAAAAAAAAAAAAAAAATAGTTTCAAATCCTCTACACTGCAGTTTTCTAGTTTGTGCTTCTGGTGATTTTCTCCAAACTTCTGTGAACCAGAAACCTTCTCGCACATACTGTATCCACCCACACACGCACACACACACACACACACACTCCCTCACTCACACACACACACACACTCACACACACACTCGCACCAGTTATGAGCTTCCCACATGGATAGACACAACGTGAACACACATGCCCAGTTGCCCCTCTGAAACTCTCCGCTGTGCACTCTGAAAGTTCCCAAACTGCTTTCCGCCTCCTCACCTCCTGTCTCTGCTCCATCTCCATCTATCCCTCCGTCTTCTCCATCCATCTTTCCATCCACCCATCCCTCATCATCTGTCCTCCTCCTCTCTGTCTCTCTGTCTCTCTAGTTAGGTGCTGGCATTAGAGTCTCTCTTGGCAATAAAGAAATAAAAAAACCTGGAAATCTCTGTTGTGGCCTGTAATGTGGAAGAAGTGAGGGCAGAGAAGGACAGAAGAGTGTAAACATAAACCCAGTTATTTATATTATCTATCTATCTATCTATCTATCTATCTATCTATCTATCTATCTATCTATCTATCTATCTATCTATCTATCTATCTATCTATCTATCTATCTATCTATCTATCTATCTATCTATCTATCTATCTATCTATCTATCTATCTATCTATCTATCTGTCTATCTATCTATCTATCTAGATAGTTTCAGGTGATTGTGGGAAGGATGGATTTCAGAGATTCATTAGATGAAGATGCACAAATATAAGGAAGTTGTTAGATGAACAATATTCATTGAGTACAGTCATGAGACAATGTCTCTATTGTGGTTTAGACTCTTACTGTCTCTTCTTCCTTGTGCTTCCTGTATGCCCCTAATTTGTTTTCCCCACTTTCCCACCTGCACTCCTTCCCCTTCAGCCTCATCATCTCTAATCTCACAGCACATTCAGTTACGTCAGCGGCTCTTGTCCAGGCCACTTCTGGCTCTTGTACTTTTATGGTCTTGCTCTCTTTCTTTTCTCCACACACCTGCTCAGCCTCACCAGACCAACCATGTCCAGCTTATCCCTGATTTCTGTTTGTTTTTATTATTATTTATTTATTTATTGGATCGGCTGCCTGCACAAATGTCTCTCCACCTCATTCACTGGACTTCCCTGTTTTGATCACCTGTGATGCCACTTCCCATTCACTTCACTTTCCATCAAACCTTCTAAACTCATCTTGCATCTGTATTTGTTTCTGCTTCTGAATCCATTGCTCCATTTGGGTGGGTTTGGTCTGGGTTTGGCCAACAAAGCACTTTAATTAATGTTTGTGCTTTTGGGACACAAGTCTGGGCCTGGGAAGATGAAACAAGGAAGAAGTGACATTAGCGACGCATCCTGGCATCCTGATGTGAAGTTCATGATCATCAATGTTTTTGAAGTTACAAATAGTCTTGGTTGAAAATGCTTTGATGTACAACTTTTTGTTTTTCCAAAAGATATAATTTTCCTGTGGCTTTATGAGCTCTGGGGGCATGTTTGTGTACCTGCTATAAAACCACTCATATCATTTTTTATTATTATTTTTTATTGCCTATAACCTCATACTGTATCGGAGCAGTAATCTCTTTGGTTCGGTATAGATCCAACAGCTTCCAGACAACACACATTTGTTCACAGCTCCTCAACTGTGAAACTGAAGGAGACAAAGAAGAAAAAAAAACAATACTGGAGCTTTGGGCGTGAAAGCAATAACAAACATTATCGGCAGCTTAATTGGTTGTTGACACACAGCAGCAGTAGCAGTGGTAAAGAGGTGGCGTAACAGACCAAAAAAGGTGAGGCTGATTAAAAATAATGAATTTGTGGGTTATGTTTTCACTAGTACGTAATCCTCTGATGTAATCGGAGTCAAACATGATGTTATTGAAATTTATTATTGAATTCTACTTGTAATCCTGCTTGTAACTCTTTCAGCTGTAAATCAAAGGCGAGGCTTTCAAAAATAAAGTAAAAAACATATCGTAATCATAGCAAGTTATTATCTGTCTGCTCTGAAATGTATGTTGAGCAGGACTGACAGTGGTTCAATCCTCTGAAGTGTCCACCAAACACACTGAGGTGTTCAGATCAGACTCGATGTGCAGTTTTGTTATCTCTGCTGTCAGCTGCTCCTCTATCTGCTCTGCACCATCTGTCACTCATTTGAATGGATGCCACAGGTATTTAGCTTGTATTTTTTATATCTCTGCCCGAGTGTCTGCCACAGGTCTTTTGGATTTGGTCTTCGTGTCTGAACGCTCTGAGGAAGAGTCTATCAAAACATGAAGCGAGCCATCTGCCGCCTTTCCCTCAGATGCGTATGATCACACGTGTACATCGCATGTACGGAGGCAGCAGCATCGGATTATCTTCTACCAATTAATTTCACAGTTACTAACAACCAGAACACACCGACCCTGGTAATGATGAAGCCTCTTGGATGAGCGGCGAGACATCTTTAAGACTCTAGAAATAGCAAATTTAACTTTGACTCTCGGGGCTCATTCCACCTGCATGACTGAGAATTTGTGCGTCTTGTGTCGTTTCCTGGTTCAGTAGGTTCAGAATCATAAACAGCATCTGAGTTCAAAGTCTCCACTTAAAGATCGAACATGTCAGAACAAGTCAACACGCTCCGTCTGTCCCATTTCAGAGGCTCTGAAACACCTGCACATCCGTCTGGATCCCACAATCCATTGCCAGCAGATTGTACCTGCGTCTCGAGAGATGCAGATTCATCCTTCGTGGACTGAATTCATCATCTGTCTTATTCTGAGATCGGTCTTAGACTAGAAACTGGCCTCAAGACCATTTTCTGCTCAGTCTGTCTCGTCTTGGAATTGAAAGTTAAAGAGTTGCTCTTGACTCGGTCTCAACCTACCGTGGGAGGAGACAGATTTGTAATTTAAGAGCAAGACATCGAGACCATTTTTTGAAAATACATCCCATGGTGCAATGCAAAGTTTTTGATTTCTAAACAGCCATAAATCAGTTCAGTTGCTGAGCAAAGACTCAGAGATGAGTGAGCAGTCTGGAGTAACAAAATTACATTTTCTAAACTATAAAAGATTCAATGGAAAAATAAAAAAACAAGAAACATACTATGGAATGTAAGTTCTGCAGCATCTCTTTAATCGAGATGTATGGAACTACTACAAAAGCCCAGATGAAGAGGTGGGTTAGACAAGAGCATACCAGACCGCTCCTATAAGACCAACAATCCTCAGTCTGGTCAACAACCAGTCTCAATCATGGTCAACAACAAAAACACTTGTTTTTATGTTCTTGGTCTCGACTCCTCAAAGACTCGGTCTTGTTATATGCACCTCGTCCCAGTCACTAATGCAGCCAGCTTTTCCTGATCCACAGAGTCTACAATAGTTGGATCTTTTACAGCCCAACGTATCCCAAGATTCATTGCAAACAGGTGATGTTATGCAGCTGCATTGGCCGACACAGACCGACGTTATCCAGAACTTTGTCCATCAGATCATCTAAAGGATGCAGCCTTTTACTTGAGGACATAGTTTGTATGTCAGACAATATCTCATCTAGGTTTCTGCTGATATAAAAGACATAAGACACATATTATTGAAATAATTGGGGGTATATTTAAATGCATTGTTTATTTACTTTTTTATCACTGTTGGTTGTGTTACTGACACATTGGACTTGAATTTGGATCCGCTAAAGTTAAAAATCTTTATGAACCAACCTCACTTTCAAACCCTCTGGGTGACTTTTTAAAAAGTCAGAACATGAACTTCAACACAGCTACTGTTTTTTGATACTTTTAAGGTATTTTAAATATAGCAAAATTAATAAAACATCTGGTCGTATCATCATAGTAGATGTAATTGTATTTGAGCTATAAGTTGGCAGAACGAACATTCATCTGCCCAGTGGTGACATCTGCAGTGTTTGGTAGCCAAGAATTCATCTATTAGATATCTGTGTGTATGTGTGTGTGTGTGTGTGTGTGTGTGTGCCTGCTGTGTTGACCCACAGGCTACAAAATCTGTCTTGTTGGAAGGATGGCTGGAGGTTAAAGAAGAATCTGAAACAGAAGACAGAAAGCTCTTTAATTCCATATAAGCCAAGGCAGCAGTGGTATTATTTTTTAAATTTTTTTCCCTCACTGTTTTCCCTCGGGACTTTACCATCAAAATCTGTGTGTGTGTGCGTGTGTGTGTGTGTGTGTGAGTGCAGCCACCTGCTGAGCGGTGCATAGAAACTAGTCTGGGATTTTGGCGTCAATACTTCAGGGTCTGTCTGATAAGCTTGGCCTAAGGGGAGAAACCAAACCAAAATAACAACCCAGAGACAGAGAGAGCTTCACTGTCAGGGAAGAAAAAGCATGTCGAGGGACGAGAGATGACAAGACAGCACAACACTACAAGTATAGTGAGGCCTCAGAGAAAGAGCTTTGTTTTTTTTTTTTTTTGTCATGCAGGGGAAATAGCCACGTTAAGATAAAACAATTTTTAAATAAAAATTTTTAGTGCTGTAGCACGTTTCCATTGCTTCATCTCCATCAGAGATCAGACCTGTGATGAAAATATAGCGACACACACACACCTGCAGCTCATGTATGAACACTGCACAGTGGTGTATGAAGCAGTCACAGCTCTATTTTAATACAAATGCTGTTGTAGTTGCGGTTACAGAGAATTATTTAGGATGCGTTCATGCTTGTTCTTCCATGGGGGAAGCTCACGAAGGACTCTGGTGAACAACAACAAAAACAGAAATGAGCTCCACGGAGCGTCAGCCTCTTAGCTCTTGGTTTTGCATCACTTAATGGGAGACAGTGTTACAATATTAAGCACAACGATGAAATCTGCAGTGCATAAAATATGAAGCAGCCCACGTTTTTTCAGTTGTAGTGAATCCTGTATGAGTGAGTGTCAGACGCGGTGGGATGGTGCTGAACCTGAGGTCACCTGATGTGACGCTCATAAGCAAAAAGAGGAAAAGAGGAAAATTAGAAACAGAAGAAGTGAAAAGACTAAAACAGTTTTGTGAGTAATTCATAATTCCCACCTCTAAGTCTTCAGTCCTGTGGAGGACCTGTGTGTGTGTGTGTGTGTGTGTGTGTGAGAGGAGGGGTGATACTGAATAATTCAACTGTTCTGCCCAAATTCTGTGGTGAAGCCAGGCAGAAAGAGGACAACATGCAGTGTGTGAGTGTGCGAGTGTGTGTTTATGTGCGAGTGCGTGTGATTGTTTGCGTGTGCGGAGGGGCATCAGAGAAGGTCGGACATGTTGGTGTGTGTGTGTGTGTGTGTGTGTGTGTGATTTAAATGGGATTTTTCTTTTCCTTGAGCTTTAAAAAGGTGCGGCAGAGACACATCATTGAAACTGGGTCAAGGAAATGGGTGAAGGTGAGCGTACCCCCCACCCAAACACACACACACACACACACACACACACACACACACACACACACACACACACACACACACACACACACTCAAATACAGAGGGTCTACAGGAAGCCCACAGAGTGATGGAGAGATAACCCTGAACTGTGTTTTTCTTTTAAAACATCATCAGAGTGATTTCTATTTTATTTCTAAATTGGTTTTTGTCATTGAATATACCTCCACATGACAGATGTTTTTGCAGCATAAAAAAAACAACAAACCACGAACCCCAATTAATCTTCAATGTGTTTATGTTCATCTTGTCTGCAACGTTACAACACAGTAATGTAATAAAGCTTTTTATTTTTTTTTTATCTTTCCCCCCTCTGTTTCCTAGCCGACAGTATCCATGGATGCAGTTAAAAATGTCCGTGGGGTTTTCTCTCTTTGTGTTTCTGCTTTGTGATCTCAATAAAAGAAAAAGAGACAAACTCATGTTGAGATCACCTGGAAGGAAATAATGTTCTGGTTCTTCTGAATGAAGAGGCTGATCATGGCTGAGAGGACACAGAAGACCAGAGACAGCGACTTAAGTCTCTCTCACTTGGCATCATGAAATGGTGATATCCTGTTGTCTGACAACAAAGATAGAAAACTGCGCAAATGAGAGCTGCTGAACTGTGAGCTTGGCCGTATTAAAACACACTATATGTCACTACAGTGGATACGAGGGGACAGAACGGAGGTTTAATCAGCAGAGTGACCACAGTGTCAACCTGCTGACTACAGCAAAACGAAGAAGTTTATTTTTCAGGTTTGATGGAAACATCTACAAAACCTTCACATGTGATTAGTTTCTCCACATTTATTCAGTGTGGACAGAACCTCACTGCAGAGGTGCAATTGAAAACACATATAAAATATAAAACTATATATATAATGGATGAATACAGCTGTAAATGTGGCTCTGAGATCTAAAACTAGACTAAATGAGTCTACTAAGGTAAATTTTAAGCAACCATAGCAACTGTACTTTATTTGATGTAGAGTTATTACGTTAGAAAAAAAATAGAATAACTATATTTAAATATGAAGGTGATTATAAATAAACATTGAAACAAGACCGACAAACTACAGAGGAATGTTTTCAAATAGAGGAATTTTTGGTAAGTTTGTTAAATTTTAGCCTCAGAGAGCTAAAATGCTCACATCAGTGTTGTCTAAAGTATATGAAAGTCCCACTAGAGTAGAAGTACAGATACTAGACCAAAAAATGAATTTGGTAGAAGTTAAAGTCAGCGACTAGAATGACACTCAAGTAAAAGTCTTAAAGTATCTAGTATTTACTCTACTTAAGTATGACAAGTAATCTGTGATTAAATGTAGTTAAGTAATGAAAGTAAAAGTACAAGTACATGTTAATAAAAACAGAAGAATATTATGAAGTTTATCCAGCACTTTAAAAACATGGAGCTACAACAATCTTCATAGACAATGTCTTGAGTCTGAACTAAAGAACTAAAGTTGTTCTTTATTTATTAGTTTCTCCATCATCCACCTTTAAGATGGAGCCTCCATCAACCCTCAGACATGGTGTTGATGGTCTGAACAGTCTCAGGTCGACTTAGAGTGAACCAGAGCTGGAGAAAACACCACATTTACTTTACTCTGATTCTTATAACACTGAATGTTGAAAATGTGTAAACAAATAAAAGTATTATAGTATTATTCATCAAGTTAGGAAATGTAAAGAAGTGAAAGTTGAGAGAATTTTTTCCATAAACCAAAATATTAGAAATGAAGTTAAATAATAAATGAATGTTAATCTTATGGGGCCACTGGATACAAAATGTTATTGGACTTTATCCTGAGGAGACTGTGAGTTTTTTTGTGACAATCTATTTAATCTATTTTGTACTTTTTCATGGTCAAAACTGTGAGTTACAAGCATGTGGCCTCTAAATGCACTAAACTAACACTAAATTAATTTGTGTGTGTTTGGCCCTGGACCCTGATTGTGTATTCATGTGTGTATATGTTTATAGGTGTGCATGAGTGTGTATTCTCTTGTGTGTGTGTGAGTGTGTGTGTGTATGACAGTGACAAATGGAAGCAGTCGCCAGTCCATCAGTGAAGTGGCTGCAGCTTTTGTGCAGCTGATAATAGCTAACAATAATTTGCTATGAGCTTTAAAATGACTTGTAATTACATCGCGAGTTTCATAACCAGGTCCCGAGCTTGTTACACAGCCAGATTTGTTTTTGAGTCACGTTAACGTCGTCACTTCTGTGGCACTGACAAACGACCTAGTCTGCAGAATACTCAGCATGGGCAGCATCAGCACGAAGTCTAATTCAATTTAGTCCAAATTTGTTCTAGAGAGCTGCTCATTAAGTTTGAGGTTTGTTTGTCTTCAGAAAACATTAGCTCAAAGTAGATCTATACGCTGTAATTGAACTCCTGTGTAAACCAGGCTGAACACAAACTCATCATTCAGTGTAATGACTTTCATCCATTTCACTGATAGTAATAGATAAGACAAACAGGAGGGGACACTGGCATATGAAGATAATTAATACCCCACCCCCACCTCCTTCTCTTAGAAAACAGCAGAGTGGTCAAAAACTCCTGCTGAACTGTACGTGTCATCGCTGCTCAGAGCTTCAGTTGCTCTACGAGCTTCTGTCACCTCAAAAAACAAATTAAATCATCAAGCTAGCAAGTAATTTAAAAGGTAATGTTGTAGAGATTTTTCACTAATAGATTACATGACCAAAACATGTTTGGGATCTTGAAAATTTCAGAAATAATGTAGTTTACATGATTGCAACCTGCCAGTTCTAGCAAATGAAGTCAGTTGTTTTTTTTCTTAAAGAATTATAAGAGGAGACAACTTCATATCTTTGCCAGCTGCATAGAGGAGGGAGTCAAGTTCTTTTGAAAAAAGAAAGAAAGAAAATACAAACACTTAGCAGTTAAAGATTCATGAGTTTTGGTCAAAAACACGTTGAATGTGGTCACACGACTTTTGACCTTTAGCCACTAAAGTCTGATCATTTCATGTTTAAGTCAGAGTGAATGTTTGTGTCAAATTTGAAAGAACTCCCTCAAGACATTTTTGAGATATCGTGTTCACAAGAACAGGACTGACAACCTGAAAATGTAAATGCCTCCGGCCACGGTTGACTCTGAGATGGTGGCATCAAAACTCACAGGAAGCTTTTACGTTTTACCTGCCTAAATCAGTAAGCAAAAAATGCAAATGTTGATCATGTGATTGAATGAAATCAGCCATTATTTACAAATGCCTCTGGACAGAGCTACAACCAATCAGACCACTGAATCCAATGATGTATGCAAAGCGACAGAAAAAAAACCATGACGGAAACTTGCATGAAGGCTTCAAGAGCTACCTTTTCCTCTGTTTTCAAAGAAAACTTGTTGTTAAAATCTCTTAAAACAGCAGCTAATGCTGGATCGAACGATTGCTGCTCCTCCATGGCCGCCATGTTGGTTGTTAACAAATGTGCGTCATCGTGTTAAACATGCACCAGCCAAACTGACTTGAATGAGAAATTCAATGTAGCGTCACAGGCAGTATGGACCCAGGTTAATTCTGAACCAAAACTTTCTCTTAAATTTCAGACTTTTAGCCTCAGACAGGCTAAGGACTTATTTTCCAGCCTTTGTGCTAAGCTAAATTTAAATAAGTCCTTCACATTTCTCTCATTTTCTTTTGGTTGTTCTTGTTTTGTTGAGGTGGACAGCTACCAAATGAAATGTGAACAATGAGCACGATACGCAGATAAATTATATATTTTACTAAAAGCACATTGAGTTCACCATCATTTCCGTCATGAACGTCTATGAAATCAATCATTTTTTATTACAACGTATTAATTTAAACAGACACAAAATCCTCCTTGAGTGTTTACTGTTTTTCTCTATTGTACTTTTAAAAATGATATATTGATTTAAGCCACTTCACAGTATAATAAATGCTTTTGCTCATGGTTTGAACACATTCATCAAGAATGATTAATACCCTCAAAAACATAGAAATTACCAGCAATTGCATTGAAGAAAAGAAGCATATTACTAATCACTGATGACAGTTTTAACAAATATATATGTAATTTGCTGTAATTTATACATGTTAAAGTGAATGTTCAGACACACATATCCATGTTTAAGACTTGAGACAGAACCTGAACAACAAGCTGAAGCCACCAGTATGGTCCATTAATGTGTTCCTGTTAGACCACTTCCCCTCTTCGTGTCTTTCTCTCTCTCAGGCAGCTGTGTGTCTGCTTGTATTGATCTCTGCTGCTGTCTGTGTCCATTAGTGGCCCAGGAGGCAGACTCTCTGTCTGTCTGAAGTGTGTGTGGGTCTGTATGAAGGTTCATCAGATACTCATCAAACACTACCGATTCCCCCGCGGCCAACGCCTCGTATGGAAAAACGTTACAATTATTGCAGACTTTTCGAGAGGTGATTTAAAGTGTAACTGAGTTTTTGCTCGATATTTTATAAGTGTCATAACGGGGTTAAAGCATATTACTCAAACCCCAAAAATCTGACAAACCTGGTTAAGACTCCATCATTCTGGAGGTGAGTAATCAGACATTTGAGAGGGAGGAAATAAAAAATCCAAAATCTAGTGAATACTTGTCATAAATGATGAGACATTTTATGATTCGTTTTTAATTAGAAGGGTAAATAAAGGAAAATAGGAATGCTAATAATATTCTGGCACTGAAAGCCAATTAATCACAAATTCAATCAGCAGAAAAATCAACATCAATTTTCATAATCTATTAACAGGTTATCAAACAAACACAACACTTCCCTATTCAACATTCACAAATGTGAATTTTTTCACTTTTATATATTGACATTTGAAGATGTTACCAACAATCATGGGCACAGAGCTTTCTCTGTCTTAGTTTGTAGTTAATGCAAGTTACTAAATTGTACTTTATCACTGCTAATGACAGAAGAAGACTGATGCCAATAAACAGCTGGCTTGTTCTAGCATCCATCCGTCAATCCATCCATATTTATTGCTTATATTTTGAGGATAATGATGCCAATTACATTCGAAAGGTGCTTTAGCTTAGCGTAGCTAGCCTGGCTTTAAAAAAAATCCACCTACCTGCACCTCAAAACCTTATTACTTAGTATGGCATTTGTATGATTTGCACAAAATCCCCAATGTAAAAACAATAAATCACATTTTGTGATGGATTTTTTATTTGTCCCATGTGGTTGCTGGATAACTAGCAAACCTCTGATAATTTAACTTCTTAAACCACATATTTATGACTGCTTCATACTGTAAACGTTACACATACATGGATGGAAACAAGCAGGAGCATGACAAACTGAAGCAGAACTGAGTTAAAAGATACTTGTTTTAATTCATTTCTAAACACACAGGAAATATAAAGAAAGATGAGTTTCAGCTGCTGAAGTTACAGGGAGTGCAATTCACTTTTTTCTGACTTCTCCCCTCCCTAATGTCTCTCATCTGACAGCATGACAGAGCACTATAACCGTGAAAAAGAAAGAGCTTTCCTCGCAGTGTGAACTACAAAATAAAAGGTGCCGGGAACTGGAAGATGAACTCGAAAAGCCCCGAAAAAAAAACAAAAAAAAAAACGTTTTCAGTAATGACTACACACACACACAGAGCCCATAAAAGTCCGTGACAGTTGAGGCTGATGAAGCAGTCAGTGAAACCCTCTACTCTCGCCAAAAATGTTGATCAAAGATCTTGAATTATAGACTTTTATGGCCTGAGTCTGCATTCACAACCTCAAACGTCTGTAGTTAGAGATTCCCAAAACACTTTTTATTAGAAAAAGTGACGAAATACCATGTTTAAGATTTTCTCTTTTTTCTTTTAGTAGCTTGCACTTGTTTGATTTTGGCTCAAATAAAATTAACTGAGGGCTGTTCCTCCTGGGGAAACCCATCTATAGCCCCTCGTTTATTTAGCAGAATTTACTTTTCAGAAGCAGCACCCAGAGCACATGTACAGTTTTCCTGAGAGTAAATGTATCTTACAAGTGGCGCAGAGCCAGAAACAAGCAGCCCCCTTTAAGTGGACATGATGTTTTCTCTTGACCTAATATCACTTGTATCGACTAACTTGCCAATTTATTTGAAAGCAACCAGCAGTGTGTGTGTATGTGTGTGTGTGTTTGAGTGTGTGTGAGAGAGTTAGATGCAGCACTTAAAACACAGCAAATATTCAGAGCAGCTACAAGAGGCTCATTAAATTTTGATGCTCTCCTCTCTCTGCAGCTCTTGTCCAAGCTAATGGAGGCTAATTAGTGCTCACACATACATAGCATCATTAATGGGGAGGTAACAGGTTCCATCCTAGTGATTCAAATAACTCTCAGTGTTTGGTGGACCGGAAGAAGTAAGAAAAAAAAAAGGAAAAGATCTTCCTGAATGCCTGGAATGTGTCGAGCAAGAAAATTTGGTGCTCAGACACATGGAACAAAGATGGGTGGAAGGCAACACATAAACATGTCCCTTTTAAGCCTTGTTACACCACCTTAGAGAAGCACTGAGGAGTTTTATCTGAATTTTAAAAGCAGGAACACAGCAATTGTTTCATTTCCTGCTATGAGAAAACTCTCAATACCTGAGGTAGTGCTCCCTGGTTGTCCAGGAACTGGTCTGAGGTAGTTGTAGTATTGAATATGGCTGACTGGTCCTGACTTCAAATTGTTTAGACTATGATCAAGCTGGTTATCCTTTGAATTTGACATTTTCCAAACTGAATAACTCTTGTTGAAATGTAGTACTTCATTTCTTCGCTTGCTCTCCAACATCGATTCAAATGTCACAGCTGAACAATAGTCAATTACAAAGAATATCATGCTGACTCTGGGATTTCGTCCAATTCAGAGCAGCAGTTGGTATCATAATGCAAGACTAACAAGCCTGGAATATATTTATTAGGAATCTTTATTAGGAACACTATGTTCATACTGAAAATTCAAGCCGCCAATGTGTTTTACCACAGCCCAAATAAAATCAGATGTGGTGACTGTGGAGTCTACTGAACTCATTGTCATGTTAATAAAACCAGTTTAAGAAGACTTTTGACATGGTGCATTATCCTGCTGCATGTGGTCAGCAACAACAACAAGACAGACTGTGGCATTCAAACTATAATTGATTTGATGCCCCACACCACCACACCACCAACCTTCCACCTCAGCAGAAATCCAGATTCATCAGACCACACTACGATTTTTTTCCCAGTCTTCAACTGTTCGGTGTTGATGAGTTTGTGTCCACAACAGTCTGATGGATTTCCTGCTGCTGTCATCCATCCACCTCAAAGTTCGATGTCTCGTACACCCTAAGATGCTTTCCTGCTCATCACAGTTGTAAAGAGTGATCATCTGAGTCACCATAGCCTGTCACACAACTTTAATTAGTTTGACCATTTTTCTCCAATCGCTCTCAGAAACAAGATGCTTCCGTCTGCAGAGCTGCTGCCCACTGACTGATAGATAGAGCTTGGGAAATACTCAACCCAAACCGTCTGGCACCTCTAATCATGCCAAGGACAAAATCGCTGAGATCAAATCTGATGTTTGACACAACATGACATGATTGTATGGATATTAACTGATTAGGTTATGCAAATGAACCAGAATTGATTTAGAGTAAAATTTATGTCCAGAATAATTTTGCGTGCTTGATGTTCTCTCTAGCTGCTTCGTCTTTTGTCTCTGCCTTTGAGTGAGAAGGTCTTGTCATATGATTTGATAAAAGCGTCCAGACAGCAGTTTCCCCATCTTTCATGTCCACTCAAAGCAGGACAGACCTGAAACGTCCTGGTCAGGAAAACAGAAATCATTTCAGATCGTGTTTGACAACATCTCAACAACACTGGACATATCTTTTCTTTCTTTTCTTCTGTCTTTTCTGTCTGTTCTCTCTGTCTTTCACTCAGATTTTGTAGGTTTTCCCAGCCACAGTTTTAGGGACAGATAAGCCTCTGTCTGCCATCGTGCTATTTCAGTCTCATTACTTGAATTACTGTAATTTTCTGTTCCAGCTTGCCACAACACTATGATTGCATGTAGGGCTGAGAGACAAAGCAGCAGAGGAGCTCATCCCTGTGTTTACACTGATGGATACATCAAGTCTTATTTATAATGTTTTGTTTTCATCTTTTTTGCAATATCTGGTTACCT
Organism: Polydactylus sextarius; assembly: GCA_016801845.1. Classification (NCBI taxonomy): domain Eukaryota; kingdom Metazoa; phylum Chordata; class Actinopteri; family Polynemidae; genus Polydactylus; species Polydactylus sextarius. The sequence continues at coordinate 4,016,593 of CM028912.1, read as the reverse complement.
AGAAGTTTACAAGCACATATATATATGTGAGATATGACATATTTTTATGATGTTTAGGCTTAATGCATTCTTTTTATACCCACAGATTTGTCAACCTTTACCTTGATATTCTATAAAAACATGCTGTAAAGTCTTATTTTGTGTATTACAGTCCTCTTTTATAAGCACTTTGAAGTGAAAATCTAATCTTGAAGGGAGAACGAGGATCAGACACTTATATCACAAGATGTCATCGCGGCTCAGAGCTGATGATCAATGAGTGGTGACATCTTTTGCCCCAGCTGACCTTTAGTTTTATGTAACCAATAAAAAGGTAAATACCACACGTTTACTGCTATTTGGACTGATATAAAGAGCTTTTATTTTATTCTATTTTTTGTAGCTGTAGCTAGGAAATGTACATCGATCAGCCATAACATTATGACCCCTGCATCATATTGTGTAGATCTTTCTTTTGCCTTTAAAACAGTCCTGACCTGTTGAGGCGTAGAGTCCACTATACCTGTAAAGGTGCTCTGTGCTATCGTGCCCCAAGACTTGAGCAGCAGATCCTTTAAGTCCTGCACGTTGTAAGATGGGTCCACCATGGACCAATCATTTGTCCAATGTAAATGTTGAGTTAGACTGAGATCTGGTGAGTTTGAGAGTCAAAACCTTGAACTAGTTATTGTATTCCTCATTAGGGAATATCTTTTTCATGAATGAGTGTTCTTGATCTGAAAAAAAGTTTAGGTAGGTGTTTCATCCCAAAGTAACACCTACATAATTGGCAAAAACCCAAGGTTTCTCAGTTCTGATGCTCATGAAACAATTGTAGATGTTTTTGATGACTTCACTGGATTTCTTTGACCATTTTTGGTCTGTAATGACTGTAGGTTTGAACCCAGTCCTTGTCAAAGTCATTTTTACTTTTGGCCATTTTCACTTGCTTCAAACAACATAACTCTGAGGACAAAATGTTCCCTCTCTGCCTAAAATATCCCAATAATATCACGGCTGAGCGGTGTATTGTCCATAATGTGGGAAAAAAGTTTTATTCCTCAGAATATTTATCTAAAGAAACAATGAAACACTCCCACAGCCAATCAAGTGAAACTATCCTGACATCTTTTATTCTTTTGCTGTAATTTTTCTCACCATTCAAATACATACAGGTCAATTTTGAGCCTCTTATATGTTTAGAATGATGATGAGTTGTGACAGGCAGGCAGGACCAAGACAAACGCTGAATTAAATTTTCTTATTGCCCAGGAAGAATTCATTGCTTTATCTAAATTACCCCTCCATCCCCTTCTTTCACTCTTCATTCTTGTCTTTCCTTTTCCTCCAACTTCACAAAATTTGACTGGATCATGTTTTGTGGCTAAAAAGGTTAAATGAGTTTAACTACATTTTCATTAGCTTCACTAATCCAGGACTAACAAAAGCTTCAGTCAAGACTTTAAATTTCAAAACCCAGCAGAGAGAAGCCTCTTCTCCTCAGGCTCCCTGCACAGTTGTTTAATTCAGTGAACACTTTACACTTATGACAACTGAGCAGTGCAGTCTAAATGTAACTAATTACCATGGTAAATGTAGACGATATTCACGTCATGGATAATCTGTTTTCTTCTGATTGGACTCTCCAGACTATAGTCAAACCAAACTGGATAGATTTAGATCAATAGCTGGTGAATATTTTTTAGTGTTTTGCTCATTTTGCCTAATGTGGCCCCCATTCACCCATTCACCCACACACCCCATGAAAGCAACGTAGCAGGAATACGAGGCTGTCCTGGCCTTTGGGGGTGACCGGCGTCGAGTGTCCTGCTCAAGGACATGTTGACACGTGGACTGGTGGAGCCAGGGATAGAGCCATAAGTCTAGTGATTAATGGATGACCCACTCTACCTCCAGAACTACACCGTCCCCAAATTTCAGGTGGTGACATGTAAACTAACTATGGAGGAGTTGAAAACTTTAACTGGCTGGTGAGTAATGGTGCCACCATCTGGAGATTTGTCCCATATTGAAAATCTATATTACACACCCAACAATGAAAGTGAAAATCCCACAGGATGTAGACTGATCAAACAACCAAATATGTTACTTTTGAACATTTTTGATATGAGAACTGTTGTCTAGTGCAGTGTTTATTGTAGACCAGGAAGTAAATAGCTATTAATGCTAACACAGGCTATTAAGCAAAAGCAAAAATTCATAATATAGAATATGAATATATGAATATATATATGATATATATATATATATATATATATGATATATGATATATATATATATATGAATATAATATTCATATAGCACCTTTAAGGGTTAAAGAACAAGCTTATGTTTACAATAATAAGCATATAGTTAAATGAGACTTTAATGGAGACTTTATAACTTTGAATATTTCAGTACTGTTTTTCCTTTACTTTTTTCCCTTGTGCATATGGGGGGACAAGCAGTTGTAAACAAAATGTTCTTTTACTCGTGTAAAAAATGATCAATGTTTGTTTCTCTGTTGGTGTATTTGATAATATCTCTTGTTTTGGCCATTTAACATTTAATTTAGGAGAAGATTTGAGTTCAGGCGAGAACCTGATAAAAGAAAAGGTTACAAGGTTTGTGGTTGTCCGAAAATGTTTAATATACTCACCCAATAAAAAAGGTATTTCCAGTGTCATTGGTATGAATGTAAGTACTCTGATAATTGATTCATGCCTTTGTGAATCCAGATCCTGTTCCAGTTTTGTACAAATTAACTCTCAAATGATAAATAAAATACATATTCTGTAATTTTCTATATGATAGTGTAAGTCCTTTTCTTGCCAACTGAATCACTCAGGGTATTTTTTTTCTCCTCTGATCTGTCCATTGAGGACACCTGCAGTCTTTGAGCTATCCTGTACATGTCCATTACCCAGTGACCTTCATGTTAATGGATTTACCATGTTCATGGCCAAATGAAAAAGTCTGTCGTGCACATGCCAGCACAGGGACTGAGTGATTCCTGTTCACATGCTATTTACATGACACATTCCTTCACTGAAAAGTTCGAGTCCGTTCTCAGTGTATTTGTGTCTCACTTTAGATGAACGTGTCTCACTCATCCTTCCTCAATCATCTCATCTGTAACCACTTTCTCTTCATATGCCACATCTCAGTGTTGGCACAGCCTATAAGGTTTTTCAAGTCATTTACGACCTTGCATGCTATCATTTCCCCCTCTACCTTCATTTGTTGTGCTTTGACTTCCTGATGAAGAGGTTTCTGAATTGAGGTAGAATGAGAGTAAGTCAATGACACTGAGAGGAGAAGAGTAATGAAACGAGATGGATGGTTCATGTCTGTGTCTCTCTACCCATAATTTCTTCTGCTCTTTAAATCTTTTCTTAACATCATAATTTAGCCACAAACACATGCATTTACACTTCCAGCCAAGATGAACAAACACAAACAACAACCAGAGAGTTTGATGAAATGTCTTAACAAGTACCATTGTTGAGATATTGTGTTCACACGAATGCCATAATGGACAGAAAAAAAAAATTCAATTTAAAAAACTAAAAATAATCCAATGACAAAAAAAAAAAAAAAAAGTCAGGAAACCAGCAACATTAACAGAGAACAGAAGATACAACAGTCCAGATAGGATGATTGTCAAAGAGCTGAACACTGCGGTGAAGTGGTTTCAAATCATTGTCTTGTATCGTTGGTCGAGGAGTGTGTTGTAGATAATTCCATGTGTTTGGTGCAGAAAAACTAAAAGTGGATTTTTCACATTTTGTATAAACCACTGGGATCTAGATTATTATACAGTTAGTTGAGTGAGTTTGGTCCTGTGGAACAGGCTACGGTAGATTTTATAAATGTGGTGGTGAACGTCCAATTAAGGGCTTTATGGAAGAAAAAATACAAGTGTTTATCACACCTCTGTGCTGGAGAGAATCAACCAACTTTGTTAGACAGAATGCAGTAGTTAGTATCATAGGGATCTCTGGTAATGAAACAGAGAGCAGAATGATAAATTGAGTCTAGGGGTTTGGGAGTGGAAACAGCAGAACATCTCCAGATTATATCACTATAATCTAAGACTGATAGAAAGACTATACTTTTTCCACAGTACAAAGGGAAACTGGATCTGCTTCTGCATTAAAATCCAAGATTTTGCTGCAGTTTGGTGATGAGATTTTCAATATGATGTTTAAATGTAATTCATCAAACCAAATACCTTGTTATTTATCTGTAACTCCTCAATGTTGCTCATATTTAGTGTAGAGAGGTGTAGACTGTTAAAGTAAATCAATATCTCTTGAAAAGGGGAAAAAAATGATGAATAGATCTTAGAAAATAATACGTCCTCGACAGCAAAACAATACAGAATAGTGTCATCTGCATAGAGATAAAAGTTAGGTTATTAACTGAAGCAATGTAAAAGAGAGAACATGTTTTTATCTCTTTTTTTTTTAGCATAAATGCAGTTAAACTTTCCAGCCAATTTGTACTGACTTCATGCTATTCCAACCCATTAGTTATTGGCATTAATGCAACAAAAACATACAACTAACCAGTGAGAGGTAGGTTAGGAGGTGGATGGCAGCTAGCAAATGTAGTTTATGTGTAGATTATGTAAATAACAGAGGATTTAAAAAAAAAAAAAAAAAATCAGGTTTGAAATGTGTAACAGGAAAGAAAAAGAAGGAAAAGCATCTAACAGATTTGTTAGACATTTGGAAACATAATGTGCTTTCATGTAAAATTGCAAGAAAACCATAAAAGATGCCTTAAAATCTAAAAAGTTAAAGTTTTCCAGGTGTTCATATATGAAATTATGGGTTTTGTTGTTGCTATTGTTGTTTATTTAAAAATTATATGTCCAAACTATATGAAGCCATTGAAGACACACACCCACGTGACTTTTCATTTCCTCTCCACCTCCCATTCATTTTTCCATGTTGTTTGTCCCCACTCTCTTCCTCCCTCTTAGTCTCTCTCCCTCTCTCTCCCTCTCTCTCTCTTCCTCTCTAGACTTCCCCTCTCCTCCTCCTCCACCTCATTCTCTTCCTCACATCTGTCTCTCCCTCTCTCTTCCCTCAGCAGCCTCTAACGCAATTCAAGGTGACAAGTTCACATCGTCTTCTAGGGAGCCCTTCTCTCCTGACCTACTTTTACTGGCTGCTATTCTGCAGTACGCACTCATACAGAGAAAGAATACAGAGATACAGAATCAGCTCATAACAGAGTCACATACACTGTCTTGAATATATGAATTAATCGTATCTATTAAACATTACACATTCAAACACATGCAGGCTCTATCAGTCTCTGAAAAGTGTGGATTCAATGTGTGAACTCGAACTTGAACTTTTTTTCACACACAATAGAAACTCCCACATCTATTGATGCTATGAGAGACAGGTATGGGGCTCATATAACAACTTTATGATATGATTGAGTATTCACGAACTATTATTATTGTCAATGATGTCCTGAAAATTTACAGTGGCAAAACTGATACATTCACATTGTGTTCAATCTTTAAACTTTGTACAACATCCTATCATTCAAATGCCAGAGGATTAAAAGATAAAGAATTTATAACAAGTTGCTGAACCAAAAAGGAATTAGTGGCAGTTAATTAACTTGTGAATTCCTGTGGCATGACCAAAAATGTGTTTTCTGTGATCACAATGACCTTTGACCTTTGATTACCAAAACCTGATCTGATCTTCCTTCAGTGCTGGTGTGAATATGTACCAAATTTTAAGAAATAATCGAATGGTTTTATTGTGATAGCTCAGGAAGTTCCTGCGGCCAAAAAAGTGTTTTGACCACCAAAATCTAATCGTCGTCTTTGTGTCCACCTTTATGTTTTGCATTTTGTGAAAGTTTAAAATAATTATTGATAAATTTGATTAACTCATTTGATATTGTGAGATTGCAGGATGGCAAAAGGCAGCATAGTGAAGATTTCAGTCCTGGTTGATTTGGTTTCACCTGTAGTTATGGGTGGTAAGAGCCACTGGTAAAGTGGTTGATACACAAACCACAGAATTCTGTCATGAAAAAATAAACAACTGTCAGGAAATAATTGGCCCTTTCCCCATCATTTTGTCAGTAATTATGATTATGATCTGCGCTGTTCACAGTCTGTGAAGAGCAGATCACAGTGAAAGAAGCTGCAATATTACAAACTCATCCAACTGCTCCAACAAATGATGAAAAATAAGTCTTTTATTTTTCCATGGAACAATAGAAATATAAAATAAATTACTTAATGTGGCTACTTCAACCTGTGTTTCCCCAGTTAAAAGCTTCTAATGTGAAGCTGTAGCAGCAGGAAATATTCGATTCACATTTGCAGCAACTTAATGCGGCATATTTTTTGTGGTAATGTTACCACAGCCACTTCATAATACATGACAAATAAATATAGTACTTCTCTGTGTTACCTCAGTCAGCAATAAATGGTTGCTCACTGTTCTCTTACAGGAATCACACCAAAAGATCCATGACTTTACCTGCATGTGAAACCAAATAATTCAATATCAGATTAGGACAAAAACATGACTTCAATCCAAACCATGTTGAGAGGTTTCTGTAAAACATTTCCCTCCATCAGCATTTCTCTGCTCCAGCGGGGAAATGCCTACACACATCGGGGCTTGGTGCCCCAGGGATGGCCAGGGCAGAAAAAGCATTTGGCTTTTACTGGTTGGCAACAGCAGAGTAAGGGGCTGCCAGTCTGCAGCAGGCAGGACCAACCAGGCTAAACCCTGCTGGCAGCGAATGTGTAGTGAGATGCACTGACCTGGAATCTGGAACGTCAGACTTGCACTGCTAAATGATTCATTGGCAACAATGTCGATTAGAGCGACACCTTCATCTTTATTTGATATCAAGGCCAAGGAGAGTGGAGGGGTAGCGAATAGAAGAAGAGAGAAACCAAAGGGGAGGAAGGGGGAAAAGAGACGAATCAATGGGAAAACAAGCTAAATTACAATGCTCTCGTCTAAATCCCCCAAACACAGGGGAGAATGCATGTCTGGAAAGTGAATTAGTAAGTTAGAGCGAGGTGCTTGACCTAAACTGCTCCCGTTTCTCAGCAGCTCATGTCGACCGTATCACAGGACTGTGGTTGAGCAGAGAAACTACACCGAGTAACAGTGAAAGGTTGTGGTTTCACTTAAAAGCTGCAAGTGTATCACTGTAAAAAAACACCACACTGAGATCAGTTTACTGGAATCAAAGTCCTGCTGGAATCACTTATAGGCTTTAATGTTCATTACATACCACAGTTTGTTGAACAGCCCAAACAGAGGCAGCATGTTTGTGTACGAAATCAATGGAAGTTAACCAAGGGTTGTATGAGTTTGTTTGAAGATGCAAGTTGAAAATATTTCAGCTGAATTGAAAGTTTTGCACATATCTAAGATCTTTAAGACAAAGGTTGATAGATTAAAGAGTCAGCCAGAATCTGGTTTGTATGTGTCTCACTTGCTATTTTAAAGCCAACATCTGTACAGGTGATACATCAAACAAAGATAAATGGTCCAATGGTGTAATATATAGTGGAAGTACTAGAGGTTTAGCATTTGTCCTCAAGATTGCACTAATTAAGTGCAGGCCAAGTTGTGTGAAATAATAAAAGACTCTTCTTCACACTGACATGACTGAATCTCATCGTCTCACATCCCAACATGTGTTCTACTGGATTCAGTCCTGATGACTGGGGAGGTCACTGAAGTACATTGAACTCATTGTCATCATATTTATGAAACCACTTTCAGATGACTTTCGCTTTGTTACATGGTGCATTATGACGCTGGAGGCAGCCATTATACGATGATGAATTGTAGCCATAAAGGGATGCACATGGTCCAAAGTGAGCCAAGAAAACATCCCCCTCACCATTACACCACCATCATCAGCAGCCTGGACTGTTGACACAAGAAAGGTTGTGTCCATAGATTCATGCTGTCGATGGCAGATTCTGACCCTACCATCTGCATGCCTCGGCAGAAATCTACATTCATCAGACCAGACGTTTTTTTCAGTCTAAATCAGTTTTGGTGAACCTCAGATTTCTGTTCTTGTCTTATTGGAATGGAACCAAATCTAAAGCAAGATTGGACATGTTTTCTTTTCTGCTCAACTCAATAAAATGATCAGCGGAGTAGCCATTGCTTTTCTTGGTACAAACCAGTCTTTTCATTCTCCTCTAAGTTCTTCCACCATCAAGACATTTCCGTCTGCATAAGCTGAAAAGTTTCATCATGTCATGGTTAAACTTTTTTAATGCACTGCATGTTCTACTGGCACATGATCAGGTCAAGCTGCCCATTAGATTTAATTAAAACACATTGCAGGTTTCTTTTCCACTGCACCACACTTTACTCACCAAACATTTACTGCTGTCTTGGCTTCTACAAGATGTTGACGATCCCTGATGTGATGATTTAGTTTAGATTGACTTGCTGCACAAAGTGAAGTCAAACAGCTTTGGGAAAAGCACAAATCTCCTCTCAAGGTGAAACAACTCTATCTCCTTTGGACATTGGTCCTTGGCTGAATTCACATTTCCTTCATTGAGTATGAGTCTGTCCTCGTACAAATTTGCCTTTTCATTGACTTTGGATCAGATTGCATTGAGACTAGAATTTACTTTATTTATTGAGCCTGAAACAGAAATTAGGCAGACGTGAACAGAGACATTCAAAGACATTGGTAGGCCTGTTTATATCCCTCCTTGCTGGCGACAGCCACGTCTGGAGGCATTATGTTTTTAGTTTGTCCAACGGTTCATCTCCTTCTTGTGAATGTGATATCTCAAGAAGACCTTGAGAGAATAGTTTCAAAATTGGCACAAACATTTACTTGGGTGAAACAATTAACTGATTATATTTTCATGGGTAGAGGTCAAAAGGGAAGAGTCACTGTGACCTCACAAAATATGTTTTCAGCTTCTTGAATGTAATATCTCCAGACTACCTTGGGGAAATCACTAAAAATGTTGCCCAAAACTGAACTCATTAAATGCTGGTGGTCAGAGTTCACTGTGGCTACATGTACCATGTTTTTGGCCATAACTCATGAATTTAAGCACTAATTACCTGTAAATGGAGTTGTTATCGGACAAATACTGCAACTGCAACAACTGCAAGGTGGCTGGATGTGTTGTAATATTTCAAAGATGTGTGCAAGGCTCTGCAACCTACACTTTTCTCTGCGTAGACTCAAAGAGATGTTTAAATATTTCTTCTGAAGGCCATACGTTCAGCCTTAAGCCTCACCTGGGCAAACACAATCGAAGGTACTTATCCATCACTTATCCTTTGAAGGTCTTGGTAGCTGGACCCATTGCCAGCTGACTGTGTGTGAAGGCAGAGTACAACCTTAACAGTTTGCCAGTATATCACAGGACTCAAACAAAAGGATCAAAAGGAAAGAGAAAAAAGAGGAAGAGACTCAAAGATATTAAGTTGTGTTATGTAACTACACAAAGGAGACATGCATGAGCGCAAACCTAATAGTTTTTTGAAAATACCCGGTTAATTTTCCAGCCTGAGCTCCATGAAGGCCAACAGAAATGATGCATGTGGCACAGAGGCAGCGCTGGTGTGGGCCGCAGCTGTAAACAAGCTGGGCTGGCTGCGAGAACCTTGGCAACCGACAACAACAGCATCCAAACATGCACAAACAGTTCCTGTGTGTGTGTGGGGGCGCATGTTCGCATCCTCACATTCAGTTTCTATTGTCTGTCTGTCACGTCTTTACCCAGCATGCTTTAGGCTATGTGCGACTGCATGCCAGAGCTGTGAACACTAAATATGTGCGTGTGCAGTACTGAAAGACAGACAGAGACAGGGACAGACACAGAGATGGGGAGATAGCAGGGTGAAGAAAGGGTCAAGCCGAGAGGAAAAAGTGGAAACTGTCTCCTTTTCTATTCATTTCCAGGGGAGATTTCAGTACTTCACTGTCTGATTTCCTCCATCTTGTCATTCTGTTTTTGATGCTACGTCCATTTAATGTGGAATGTTGAAATCACGTCGTTTATTCTCTCCCCATCCATTTTGTCCTTTCTTTCATACTTAATGGGAGCAAAAAATGCTGAGTGGAAAAAAGCAGTTGTTCATTATAGTGTGAACGAGGACAGTCAACGTTCACGGACACGTTTGAACCTGAACGTCTGTGTAGCAGAAAAATTAAAATCTCTGTGCTGTCTCCAGCTCATTTTCTACATCGCTCACTAAACAGCCTGTCATAAACCAAGCAATATAATGGCATGATTCTGCAAATACAGCAACTCATTTCTATTAAAAATATCCAAATTTGTAATGATCAACTTGGATTTAAACCTTAAAAACGTCTTGAAATATGTATCTCTGGTATATTCTACTGGTACAGACTTGTTATGTCTTTGCCAGTTCACCATGTTAGTGTTTAACACCAAACCAAAACAACAAAGTTTCCCTAAATTGAACTAAAGTGTTTTGTATTTCTTCTTAAATTTGACCACAAGCGGAAAGAGAATCCCAGTCTCCTGTTTGATAGTTGTGACCCAACCCAACATCTTTGTGACTGTGTAGGCATAAATTAACGTAGTGCCTCATTACAAGCGCATAGTTCTGAGGCTTTGGCAAGGAAAATGTGACGGTGACATTTTACAGAGTCACTGATGCCATATTCAGTCAATGGTGGAATTTTAGTAATCACCGGTTTCTTGTAAATACATTCGTGTCACCGCCTGAGCTGGAAATAGAAGTGGGGATCTCCACTTCTTGTTAAATTGTAAACTGCTTGTTGGTGTTGAATAGATACTAAACTACCAGATACAGATTTTAAACCCAGCACACCCAGATATCATGAGCTGGTTCATGATATGGATGTGATATAATGCAAACAACTCTGCATCACCGATATTCATTTCTCTCCAGGGAGACAGAGACAAGGCCCTCATTTGATGTGGTTATTCCTGATTACACACACACACACACACACACACACACACACACACACACACACACACACACACAGCTGAGTGAGAACACCCTGAACTCGAACACATGACGAAGCTAATTACAGGAGATTTGATTTGAAGCGGTGGAGCCACAGACTGAACAAATAAAGCAGGTCTGCTTGGCTCATATCTGCTGATAATACGGCAGCATCCACTGAGCCGCTGGTAATACTTCAGCAGACACACACACACACACACACACATTCTGGATGAATGTTAACACATGTGCACACTGGCAGGTTCACAAGAACCGAATGTGAAAACACCTAAACAAGGCAAAACGAATTGAAGTTTTAGTGGGGAAATGGGAAATAGCAGGATGAGACTAAAAGAAAACTCAATGTGACATCATGTAGACTTTTATATGAAACATAATCAGGTTCATTTCTTCAACTATAAAACTGTTTGACAAAAGATAAAACTGCGTAAATCTGTGTAGATCAACGTCTCGTACATGTTTCAGAATTTAAAGAAAATTGAAAACAGACTGAAAAACAATGATTTCGATGAGTGTTTTTGGACGCTTATGTTAAATGTGGCGCTCCATGTGGCACTGGTCTATGGGCTGCTGATCTGATCCAAAACACCAGGCAGCAGAAGGCACCAATTGCAGTGAATCACCAGATTGCCAGAGATACCCCCTCCTCCCTTTCTCTCTTCACTCCTCTCTTCTCTCCTCACACTATGCCTCTCACAACAAGTCACTAAAATAGCAAACAGGTGCAGGAAAGGGAAAAAAAACATTTGGTGTGCCTCAGGAAAATACCACTTTGGTGCGGTCGCTGCAAAAAAAAAAAAAAAAAAAAAAAAAAGAAAAAAACAGAAGAGGAGTCCTTAGATGTTTCAGAGCTTAAAGTTGAGGCCGCAGTTTAACATCATAAACCTTAAAATATTCATGAAATCAAAGTCAATTTTTTTTATTTAGTTTGCAAAAAATCTGCATTTTGTTCCGGCATCACGGTAAATGCAGGTGTTTATGAGTTTAACGCTGTAAAAGATGATTTTTGACCTTTAATCAGATCAGTTGGTACATCGACCTCGCTCCAAAAATAAGTGATACCACTCAGGTTTTAAATTTTTTTTTTTTGAAAAACTGAAAAAAACATAAAGTGCCTGGTTCTACTGACTCTCAAATTTTATAGCTTTTGTTGACTCCTACGCAGCAGAAAGATTGCAACCACAGGGTGCAAGAAAGTCACAGTGGAAACCCTGGTCCACTTACTTTAGTCTATATTTGTTCTGATGAAAACAGGAACTGGTACGATGTATTAAAGCTGAAAAACAATTTTGGGTAGGAAGATTTATTTTACTGTTGTATTTTGAGAACAAGGAAATATTCAATATAAGTACCTGTTACAAAAAATAAAGATAAAATAAACTAGAGGATGAAGATTTTAAAACTGCATTTTGAAAAGCCAAACTTTTTAGAAAAAATATCAAACTACTTGGATTAGTGCATGTGGTTGGAGAGAGGATATATTGTATCACAAGATACAATAACATACATGATTGAATTGACTGGTTCTAAAGTCATGAAGCATCTGAGATGCAGACATTACCGCACCAAAGATCCCCATTAGCTCTGACATATGGATTCATATGATAAGCGCTGCTATCCATGGTTGTATTGATGGTTTTAGTTGCAGGCTGCTTCATCACATCCGTTGCACACTTGGGAGGATGCCCAGAGGCACTGCGCTGACAGAGGCATGGAAAATGTGCATGTTGGAAACACGCTTGTCTTTTTGCAGTGAAGTCGCACATTTACTGTTGCAAGAAACCAAAGTTTCATCCATGAACGAAGCAACACAAACCAGCATATTTAATCATTGAGCGCCATCCTGAGAAAATACAGTTGACTCTAAAACAATCCGCCTCATTTTTTTTTTTTTTTAATGCCTGGCATTAATACTCCTCAGTAGGAACGGAGAAATAAAGGTCCATGAAGAAATTGGAGTCAGATGTAACTTCTCTTTGTTCATCTTCCCAACACTTTAACAAGTGTTTGAAAATGTCACAGACAGACGAGAGTCAGGGAGAAAAAACAAATGTAAATAGAAACCAGAACTTGACTTTGTTTGGTCTGTATTTCATCATTGTGGTCACTCACCAAATCAAAGGTAATGCAGACTGACTGCTGCAATGTGGTGATGACAGAGCTACGGTGGCCCAGAAGGCTCAACACAGCAGAAATACACAGGCCACAAATATGTTTAAATTCTACTTTTATAATACTTCAGCCAAGTTAGGATTCAGAGCAGGACTGTTGTATGAGACTGTATAAATTTTAGCTTGGTGTTCCTAATAAATTGACAGCTGAGTATATGTGGATGTGGATACTTTTCATTTCCTGTGTTTGTCTCTGTGGCACCATGTCACCGAGACGGTGAATAACAGCAGATCATGAGGTGGAGATACAAACCCAAACACGAGGCTGATAAAAGCAGCTCGCTGGAAAGGTTGACTGTCGCCTTGGGTGTCTCTCTCTCTCTCTCTCTCTCACACACACACACACACACACACATAGACACACACACACTTGTACACGCACCTTGTTTTTTTTGTTTATTTTTTGCTTTGTGAGAGAGAGCTTTGTCAGATTTCCCGCGTTCACACCTCCAATCAACATGACAAATTTCAGTGATGAAAGTGAATCTGACTCCTGACGCCCTCCTCCTCCACCTCTTCCTCCTCCCCCTCTGCTTCCTCACCTCCTTCTTCCTCACATCCACCGTCTCCCCCCCTCTTCACTTCATCGTGTCACAGCTCAGGATGGGGAAGAATCGAATGCGAGACTCAGACGCTGATGAAAAGCTCAAGGCAGTTCATCTCTCTCATCATCGTCCTCACCTCGTTTTGTTCCTCACTTCTCCATCATCATCCTGATTGTTTCCACCTTGTGCTTCTCCTCTCTCACCTCTTCCTCCTCACTTTCTCTAGTTCTTACCTAGCTTCCTCTCCCCACCTCCTCCTCCTCCTCCTCTCCTTCCTCCTCTGCATCTTTTCCTCTCTTGTTCCTGGCCTCCATATTTTTTTTTCTTCCAACCTCTCCCCTGGCTCCTCTTTTTTAGTTCTTCATCTTTCTCCTCATCCCTTTTAGGTCACCTCCTCCTCTCCCTCCACCTCTCTCCTCCCTCTCTTTTCTTGTCCTCCTTCCCCCTTCACTATCCTCACCACCTCACTCTCACTCAGCACCCTCTGCTCTCTCCCTCTTACCTCCTCCCCCTCCTCCTCAACTCCTGATCTTCCTCACCTTGTTTTATTTTTGTCCTTCTTTCTTTACTCTTCTCATCCTCTCCCTCAAACCCCCTTTTTCCTTCCTCCTCTTCCTCATCTCAACTCATATAATTCTGCTTTCTCATGTCACTCTGCTTTACCTCCCTCTCTTCACCCCCTTTACATCACCTCCTCCATGTCTCTCCATCTTTTCTTTCTTATTCTCTCAACCTCATCTTCTCCACTGCTTGGCTCATCATCTTTCTCCTCAGGTCATCTTCTTCCTCACGCTCCTATAGTAACTTCCTCCTCTCCTTTCCTCTCATTCCTCACTCCACATCTCTCCTCCTGCTCTTCGTCATCACCTCACGTTCCTAACCTGTTCCCTGTCCTCACCCCATATGTTTTCCTCCTTTACTTTCTCCTCCCTCCACCTGTTTCCAACATCCTGTTACCACCGACGTCGCCTCCATCCTCACTGTCCTTTCCTTCCTCTTTGTCTCCTCCTCCCTCTGACACTTCCCTTCCTCCTTCCTGAAACAGAAACTGAGACTCTCACATAAGCTATAGCTGCAGAAAAGTTACATAATGCATGAACGTATCTCTTCCTCCTCCTCCTCCTCCTGTTTTTTTTTTTTTTTGTCTTCCTCCTTCTCACCTGATCAAACACAGAGTGGAAACTGTCGAACAAGCAGGATTGTTAGTTTTAGAAGCTGAACACTGGTTCAGTTACATATTACATGAAAGCGTCTCCTCCCAAAAAAATGTTTGAATAAGGAAACAACTGCTTTGTGTTGTCTTCAGTGTAATGAGCTCCCCATGTGCCACCGCCACATCTGGGCCATTAATAAAGAATGGGGGGGAAGGAGGAGGAGGGGGGTGAAAAAATAGAGGACACATGAAACACAAAGCAATACAGCCGACAGCGATGCCATGCTTTTGAAGCATCTCCTAGTGGGTGTGTGTGTGTGTGTGTGTGTGTGTGTCCTGGTGTGTGACTGTGCGTTGATAAGCTACTAAAGTACACACACACACATTCCTATGTTACAGACAATGGAGTGTCAACTACACCGACCAACGTGGGCTTTTATTTTTGCTCACTTTAGGTTTTTTGTTTGTTTGTTTCTTTTGTTTTTTCAGTATAACTATTTTATTTTTTTTAATAAATGCAAAACTGCTTCTGTAATTTTCTTATGCAAATTGTCAAGAGAGAACTAGAAACCCTGACTGATGTGTCTATCAAAGAGAAAACGTCCATTTCCTGCTGTGGAACATGAATTCAAGCAAAGGAAATCAAGCATTTTTTTTCATTTAAACATGTTGCTTTGACAAATATCCTTTAAAAAATGGTTTTATAACATCATGAGCTATTTGACGACACAAATGTGCTCAAAATGTTAATATGTCTGATTTTATTAACTTATAACAGAAGCTAAAAAAGCGTTTTTTCAACCCCGACCTTCCTCCCTCCGTGTGCTCGCTTTGTCGATCTTTATCTAACATCACCGCCGTCACCTGACTTTTACTCCTGTCATAATTATTAGGGCCGCTAAAGGTCATCTAATTATGAAATGTACTTATGGGTCGATAGGTGACCTATGGTTTTGATTTTCAGTGGGGGACAATGTTGATGACGTTCACCTTCTGGCCTGACGGTGTGTGCAGTTTGCTCCATCTGAAGCTTTTTATGGATTATAGATGTGATGGAACTGATAATAGACATTTAATGGGGCAATAATATTTGAAGGAAGTACGATGGCACTTATATATGTAGGTGTCTGTGTATATAATGTGTATTTATCGATACTTACAGTAGATTTAGTTAGTGATCAGGTCATGCATATTACTAATGTGAATGATTTATTTGTGCATTATTTTACTTTATATTCATTTTTACATCGTCAGTGTTATTTCATGTCCTCTATTCAAGCGCTGTGATATAGTAAATTTCCTAAAATACACAAAAACCTGTCAACAAAAAATAAATAAAAATACTCACGACCTTCCTGGTTGGAGCTACTGATATTATTACTGCCACTCTTGCAGGGTTGGGTTTCCTACAGTGTCCTAAAACTGCTGCCTTCATCATTTAACATGTCCAGCATACAGAGCACAGTGAGTTTCCCCCAAGCAGTACATTATCTCCATTATGGAAGAAGAAAAATTCAAGGTTCGCCAAAGCAAACTGCTTTGTAGAGCCTCCCTTGTCTATCTATCTACCATCACTATCATTGAGCTCAACCTTTTGGGTTGAGACAGCAGGTCAGTGTGTGTTGGCTGATCTTTCCCATACACATACAGTAGCTGGTTAAAGCCCAGAGACCCAATTTTTATTCTGCCGCTGCCTCGGTCAGGAAGCCAAGGGGAATGGAGCGAAGGAGAGAAGAGCTGAGAGGGAGATAAACTTCCCCCTCCTCTAATTAAAACTGAAACATGGCTTCAGTCTGAAGGTGCAGGGCATTTTTTCTCCAAGGCTTTATCTAACTCAGCACGGTTATAAAGTGGCATTCAGACACACAACCGATGAGTGTGTGAAGGAGGTACTTGATCTCCATTTTAAATTAGAGTCAGAATCGGCCTCTTGCCACAAACTGCGCTGAGTTCTTACACTGAAGCTTCTTGCTGGCAGGCGAACAGAAGCAGCTGGTGACTCCGTGCATGTTGGAAGAAGCACATTGTTGTCCTCCACCCAAGCCAACAGACAGAAGTGTAAGCTCCTGCTTTATTTCTTTCCTTGTTTTCTTTGCCATTAACCCAGGGCAATTTTTATTCATAAACAAGTAAAATGGTTGCCAAGGGTTGCAAAAAAAAAACAAAAAAAAAAAACAAACAGAAACGACCCAATAGGTCATGTGTGCACGCAGCTTATTACGACCATGGTTATGTTTTATTGTCAGGTGGCCTTTAGCGCCTGAGGTAATTAGCAATTAACAAAAGAGAAAGTCTGACTGTGTTGTATATAGAGGAACAAAGTCAGTGTAAGAGCAGGTCAGTGTTTTTGTGTAGAAAACACACAACCTTCACACACAGAACCAGTGTTAGTTTGTGTGTTTGTCCTGTGTGAAATGATTGTAACCACATGTTTATTATCGTAACCAGGACAACAAAGGTTAACAAACCTTGAGCCTGATATATGATCTTTTCCCAAATCAAACCAAACTGTGACTGTTCAACCAGTGAGTCTGTTGTTGTTCAAGTTCAATCACACCAATGACCCATACGTTGCATGTTACTGTTCACACTAACCGACACGTTTAATTAGGACCCACCTGAGGGTCTGACACATAACAAACAACCAAAACAGCTGGTGGCCAATTACTTTCATAGACAATCATATACAAAATGCATACTGGGACTAGTAACTGTGGCACAACACTTTTTATGTGACCAGAAAGAAATGATTTACATCTTTCAATCAATTTAAAGTGAAGGATGTGTGAACAGGCCTGCAGGTTTGAAATCTAAGGACCAGACCAGCAAGATACTGAATCCTGAGCTGCACTTAAATTGATATGATGAGAGAAAATGTGTGTGATGAATGAATATAATGTTCCAAACCACATTTATTCTCTTCAGCACCACGGACAGCAACATGTTGAAGTCTGTAGCATCTGTCTCCTGCTCTTGTTCTGAACTGTAGAAAAATGTAAGAAAGGTTAATTGAAACTCGTCTCCGTACAATTTCACTTTAAATTACGAAACTGCAGCAAAGAAAACTTCTCTGGGGAATTCAGCTCTTGTCAAGTTACATAACAAGTATCAACATGTGATGTGGTCTCTCCCATCAGAACACCTGCTGTGAGTGAATATTTTGTTTTGTGGTTCGTTTCCCGTGTCATCACTGTTTTAACATAATGAACAAATATCTGTCAGGATCTCAGCTGGTTTCCACCCTGTCATCAAGTCTGTTTTCCTTTCCGTGTATGTATGTGTGTCTAAATGGCTGCGTAGTCTATTTAAAAAGCCACAGTGCTGTATTATTTATCAGCCTGGGGAGAGGTGCTGTTCACATCTCATCTCTCACTCCTCATGTGCTCTGATTGTCTCTGCTAATTCCTGCTTGTTTGGGCAGGTGGGATGCAAATTCAGTCGCTCTGATTTGCATGTTCACAGAAAACAATGGAGAATAAAAGAAGAAGCCGTTCATTATGTGAACGTTGTGTTACTGTAGGTTGTAATTTTACCTCTCATCTACTTCACTTTAACAGAGGCTATTTTTTTAGTTATTTTTTATTATGAATTTTAGCAATAACAACATTTCCCCTTTTCAATAAGCTTCCACCTACTCTGTATTTTCAACATCTATATCTCAACATTTGTTGTAAACATAAACCTGTAATTCCCAGCCAGAGTTCATGTTCCCCTGCGGATGCATCTGCAGTAATGTAGAGAAGGTCAACTCATTTTAAAAGGAATTAAATGAATGATTTTATTAAAACTGGAATTATCACCTTATGGTTGTATATCTGAAAATCAGTTCATTAACAGGTAATTAGTGCTTAAATTCACAATAAACAAAAAACAAAAACAAAAAATGACCTTTAGCCATAAAAATCTAATTAGATCATCCAAGAGAACATTTGTTCCAAATTTGAAAACATCCTGACATGTCAATCTTGAGATATCACAGTCACTAGAAGAAGAAAAAACATGCTTTCTGAGGTAACGGTGTCTTTCACTTTGGACCCTTGATCATCAAAATATAACGTGTCCATCTGTGAAACAAAGTGAATAATTGTGTCAAATTTGAGAGGATTCCCTTAAGAAATTCTTAAGATATTGTGCTCACAAGAAAACCTAAAATGTACGCATACCAGTACCATAGTCTAATAAATATTTTAATAATGTCAAAATAAGCCAAACAAAAGCAAGATGAAAAGTCTCAGTAGATAACAGTGAAGAATAAATGAATATGAGATCTAGTGTCAGTCACTGTTACTGGTACAAATGGTACAAAAATAAACTCACATGAATTGTTATTATTAACATCCCCTTTGAAATAACAAACAGGAAACATTGTTTGTGTTGATAAAGTCGTAGTTGAGCTCATCAGAACAGGCAGCGGGGGAAGCCCCACCCCCCACCTCCACCTACACGTACAGAGATATCAAGGATGTGCTGCAGTCGGCAGGTTTTCATCCCAACTGACGACCTCAGCAGGTGATTTCACTCATGTGTTCCTCCACATGAAGACGTGTTAATCAGTGAAATCAGCTGCTGGAGACTTTGAACCCATCTCACTAACCAGCCAAATAACCACACTGTTAAAGTTGGATGATCTGCAGCAGCACGTTGTCTTACACACCTGAATGTTTAGAAGCACACGGATACGTGATAACAATTAAGGCCAACACTGACAGTCTTCAAATGTTGTAGGATACAGCTGCAGCCAATGATTATTTCCACTGGCAACTAATAAAATCAAACTTTTGTTTTGTCTATTTATTGATGTGTTTGATCCATAAAGACCAAAGACAAAAACATGTAAGAAATCTTAATGTCTGATGTGAGAACCAGCTAAATATTGACATTTTGTCTTTTAAATTAAAGTTACCTTGCATGAATTTGTCAAATGATTTACTTCATTCATCTCCAGTCTTTAGTATTATACTGTATGTAGTTACTGATCCAGATCTTCTTTCTTGTTAAGATATTGTAGAGATTTTTAAGAGATATTTTCTGAAAGACGGCAGGGACTTTTTTAGAATATCTCTATGCAAATTTGTAATTTAGCAAGATGAGCTGAAGGTATCTGATCTCTTAAATGGAAGTATTACATCACAGAGATCATTCAATCTTGTACTGCAGAGCTTCATATTCAGCCTGAAAGTTATATAGTCCCTCCCTCTTAACCCACAAAGTATTTTTGCATCTAAACTGCAACAAACGAAGCAAAGAAAATATACTTAGAAGTATGAAAATGTCAAAGATAGAGGTTGCATACATGAAAAAAAAAACATCCATCCATACATTGATACATGCATCCATCTACTCTGCCCATTTATCTAATCATCTTTAAGTGCACCAGTAAATTGTTGGAATGGTTTTCTGGATTAAATGCATTAAATGTGCACTCAGTATCAGACATTCAATGAGCCAGAGCCACCAACCTAATAGGTTTGTATGCACGTTAATCAGTTTTATTATAGCAAATGAAAAGTAAAGGCAACATTAGCAAAGCAGCTTGTTTACTTTGCTTTAATTTGTTTTAAGCACCTGAAAGAAGTTTGTTTTCATTTCTTTTTTCTTTTTTTTTTTTTTTTTTTTTTTTTCCGCCAAGCTGCTATAGAACGAAACAAAAACCCAAAGTTTTTTAGGACAATTGTGTTATCAAGATGTTGGATGTGTGGCCTGGAGGAAAAGCAGCCATCATTTTTAATATTTAATACAACTACTCTATTTGCAGAGAGCAGGGGGGGGGTTGGTCTGACTTCAAAGTTTGAAAACCCAAGATTTATTTTTCTCAACATTCAGAACAAATTTGTGTCTGCTACTTGGAGAAACAAAAAGGTATTCAGGCTGTGTCAGTGTGTGTGTGTGTGTGTGTGTGTGTGTGAGAAAGAGAGAGAGAGAGAGAGAGAGAGAGAGAGAGTGCAGACTGTTGACAAGCTAACAAATCTACTCTCTGATTTTACAAGACACATTGGTCACACCACTATGAACACAACTATACACAGACTCCCATATGCACACAAACACACCTCAGCCTTGGTCAAAGCCCCAGATGGCCGTAAATCGTCCTTTATGAGCAGGGCTTGATGAAAGCGTTTCCCTGGACACTGGTGGTGGTGGTGGTGGTGATGGTGGTGGTAGGGGGGGGTTTTGCCTTCTGGCAGGCTATTGGTTTATTTCTTCACACACCATCGCCTTTATGTGCCATCTCTATCATTCTGCTCTGACAAGGACCAGACACAAGCAACAGTCCACGTCAAATGTATATGAATTATTCAGATTTCTCTCAGCAGGTGTGCAGGCTGATGTGAAGTTTGAAAATTGAAGGATTGAAAAGCATCACAGATGTGACCCTGATACTGTTCTGTTCAAATAAAAATGATCACAACTTGCATTGATCTTGATAAATAAATAAATAAATAAATAAATATAAAAACAGGCCAATTCAATGATATTTATAAACCTTATTTCTCTAGCGTGTGTTTGGTGGATATTTTATTCACTGTTCATCCAAAACTATTAAAGATACATCAGTGAGACAGTGGATGACATCATATTATATCTCATATATATATATATATATATATATATATATATATATATATATATATTCATGACCAATTGATTTAATAACAGAAACCTCCTGATCTGCAACTGAAAATAGCCCCAGATCTCGTATAAGAAATGTTACATTGTGAGAAAAATCTGCATTTTCCAGCAGCAGCATCTTAGCCTGATTTACAATGTCATTCCTGTTTTCACCTGACTGTCTTTGTTTGTGTGATTTTATGGTTGAAACATTGAATCAACTAATCAAAATAAAATTGAATGATGGGCTAATCAGAAATGAAAATAATCAGTAGTTGCTGCCATTTAAGTCCATGCATTACTGCTTTTCAATTATTCTGGCTGATTAGAGCTCTACTCAGGTTGAGGCTGAGAGGAATTAAAGCAAAAGCGTCAGACTCCCTCATCCTGTTCAACAGAGCAAACAGTGTGAGGGAAAAGTAAATCAAGCAGAGTCACCACTCAGAGTCCACGCACAGAAGAGAGGAGGTCTAATCAGGCACGAGAAGTGTAAACACTTGACACACCCTCGGTGTGCAGGGCTTTTTAATTAAACTCCAAATGATCGTGAAACCTTGTTTTGAAAAAAAAAAGGGGGAAAAAAAAGAAGCAACTTGTAATTTATTTTTGGCCTTTTACTCCTAAACATGTTTTCAACTGCAAATCATCCAAAAAATGTTTCCTGAAGGAAATGACTTTGCCTCAACACGGTGGTTACCATCTGGCAATGTGGCCATGTAATGTCGCAGCAATGGATCCTGTAATTTCCCTTATCTGGTTGCCTTAAGTCACTGCCGTTTGTCACTGCCGTGACAAATTTTTGGTCACAATGTGTTGAGCATGTGACTTGGAGAAGAGAGCAACCCACTGCTGCCTCTCTCCTCCCACCTCCTCCCCCACCTCTCTCTCTCTCTGCTGATTTGACAACTCTGAGAAGAAAGACAGGAAAGAGGGAGAATGCAGGAGGGAAGAGGCTGACGGAGACAGAGAGGTCCGCAGTCCCCTGAGACGAAGATGTAGCTTCAGACGAGCTCTCACGGAGAAGGCAGGGATAAAGAGGAGGGAGAAAGAGAGAGAGATGGAGACTGATAAAAGGAGAGTTTGAGGGTATAAGAGGAGAAGGAGCTGATTAAAAAGAGAAGAAAAGGAAGCAGAGTGGAAGAGATAAATTTGGAGAAAGAATAAAGGAAAGTGCCCCTAAAACATTTTTAGGACCCTCCTCTTTCTTCTGCTTTAATTTGCCAGCAGCTCTCCCTGTCATTGACCTCGAGGTGTAAAATAATGGAGCTTTGTCTCTTTCACTCTCTTTGTCTCCCTCCTTGCTTCTTTAATAGACCTCTGAACAGACCGCGGCAGACTGTTTTAGACGACCAGGGACAGAAATAAATCGTAACCAACAGAAAAAAAACCAAACTCATCCAACACCTGACCTTTATATACATGTATGACTTACACTCCTGTTACTGGCTTTTACTGCATCATGACAAGTATGAAATCTTTATTGTTCTGTAAATATTTAACTGTATACTTGGAGCATTACAGCTGCACAATAGAGGGAAAAACTGCTTTCTTCTCTTTGTAGCTATAAAAATAACTATTATGTAGCTCAGAAATACATTTTAAGTGACTCTGAATCTTTGTACTGAACTGAATTAATACTGTTTTTAATTCTGATGTGTTGAAGAGTTGAAGTATCTGATACAGTATCTCTGATTAAATATTTTTGATTAAAATGAAGAGTAATTATTTTCTTAAATCATTATGAACTAACTCCATCACTACAGCTACTGATTTGACAGAAAATAATACAACTTAGGATCAGTCTAGTTGTAGGTAATTATTGTTTAAATAACAATAAGTTGTTTCAACAACTTTGTGGAGTCAGTGTGACCTTTTTGATCTTTGATGTACATACCCACAGACGGACATAAGTATGAACAAAAGCTAAACTAACAGTATCAGGGTAGCTGTTAGACTAGACGACATAACATTTCTACATAACCAAACTCCAACAGAAAACAAATTTCACTGGAAAACATGATGGCTGGTCAGATTATGTTCAGAAGAAACATATTTTCTTGATCAACTGGAGCTTTGGTTTTGGTTTGATAAGCATTTTGGTTTTGAAAAGATTTTGGTTTTGGTGAAAAAACATTTCAAGCATTTCAAGTCTCATAAAGTCTGTTTTCAGGATTAAACCAGATCACAATCTTTCCCCAGACGACTCTTAACCAAGCACTGTGAATGCCTAAACATGACCATAATACAGTTTAGTGCTGCTGTAGCTACTACAAGTCAATAATATGCTGCACTACATTACAAATATGTTCTGTTTAAATGCATTGCAACTTGCCAAACATGCAAATTAACTACACACCATCTTCATTATGTTAATAGAAAATGTAATCAGGTCGCAATTACATTTCCAACTAAACATATTCACTGCTGCACTTTAGTTGGTTGTTAGAAACATAGATTATAGGAAACAGGATTGAAATGACACAGGTTACATCCTTACAAGCACAAAAGTCTATGAAGATGATTCCCCGAGGACAGGATCTGTGGTTCATTCACTTCACAGAGACCCAAACTAAACTGCATTCAGGTGGTTCTTTTTCAGCTCATAAAGCTGAAAATTTACATGTTTGCCACCAGGAATTTGCATATAAACCTGCTGAGTTCCTGGGCAGAAGCAAAACCTGCAAATGAACAATTTGCCAATTTAGGAGGAAGAGGAAACACCAGGTGAATTCCTGCTTCCTACATTCGCCAGCGTTTGCACCTGTATATGTGCACAGAGGGATCCAGAGCAGAGCCATGTGTTTTCTGTGATGCACAACCTGTCACAACAAGAGACAAGCGTAAAAGCCTTGGGCTTAAATTTGCAATCCAGTCTTTTTTATCCCATTCTTGCAGCGCCTCTAGTCTCTAATTTCAACAAAATTATTCCACGGTTCTTATAAATCTTATATGTATTCGCTTTGTGGTGAAGGCAGCGTGTTTTCAGTGCTGGCTGGAGGCACAGTGGGGAAGCTCGGTTCCCTCTGTGCCCTCTAGCTTCTATTATTTACATCCTGCTGTGGCTTTTTCATTGGCTCAGTTCATGCAATGTGTTGACCACTGACTGATGGCCACCCACCATGTGATCCCGAATATACAAGATGATGAGAGTTGTCTAAATACAGTGACTTGTACCATATTGTCCCCTGACTGTCAGGAAGCCTGTAGAGGAAGATCTTTTTTTGCAGCATGGCCATTTGAATATAGACACAATAACAAAGCCACATATCTCTCTCTTTTCTACATACCTTTGTGTGTACTTTAAAGCTTCTTGTAAACTTTCTCTGCTGCAGAATGTGGTTTCTCATAGGGACCAGTTAGTACTGTAGCTCACAATACAAGATGTTATAATACACCATCTGAGTGGCACCTCCTCTTTAGGATGTGACTTGACTGGCTGGTTAACATGCTAACTTCTGCACAAACATTCACAAGACAAGAGGTTAGTATATATTCTCATGCCAGTTCCACTTCTTCATCCTCTCAGAACAGTTTGGATGCTGCAGCAGCTCGTTGTCACAAAGTGGTATGAGACAGCATGTTAACGTCTGCATAAGCAAACAAGTTTCACCCTCGCATACAACTTTTAGCAAATAAAGGATTGATAGTTATTCTGCTAAAGTCGTATATGTAGCAGCAACAAAACTTGCAAATACCTTCTTTTTAACTACATATTTTATGAGAGTTTTTCAATCAATAAGAGGTTATTGTAAAGCATATCTATTGTATAGTGTTGTGTTTGTTTCTATTAATGAATACAGTTTTTTTCCCAAAAGGAATCAATAAAGGACTCTTTCTATTTTCTACATAACTAAAATGCTAATTAATTGTATTCTGTCTGTCCTCTAAATATCAACCTGGCTGAAATCAATTTGCAGGCTATTTGCACATAGAATTAATTGTATTCTGTCTGTCCTCTAAAATACCTTGTTCTTCTTTTCACCGACAAAAAAGCAATGTTACTAAAATTTTAAATAGTCTTTGACAGCTAAACACAAACAGTAGCCAGTTTTGTCTATTCTGCTCAGCATTGCTGCTCCTCTCTCTCCACCTTTCTCTTGCTCTTTGCAAAGTTGGCAATGCATTGACAGATTTTATTCATGGGGGAAACTATTCCTCTGAGCCTCTCCCTCCCCCATCTCTTTCTTTTAGTAAAGGCTAATTGGGTCTCTCATTAACAGTATAGCAACTTTCAACCTTCTTAATGATGTGGAACTTTTTGATTTGGCTACAGACTGAGCGATGGAGCTGGAAAATTTGTCTGCTGCAACGTCAGGTTCAAATTAGGGAAGTATGGACGCATCACTGAGGGTGGGTTGGAGTGGAGGGGGGTGACTCCTCTCCCCTCATTTGTTGTTGTTTGCTGTTTGTTGCCATTAAACTGTCCCCAGAGGAGTTGCACTGAGATGCATTATGCAGGTTGCCCTTTACCAGAGACACTTTTCAATTCTCCTACACTGGTCAAATGAAGGTTAAATTTGCTTTAAAAAAAAGGAGGGGGGGGGACTGAGCTCTGCCTTTTACAATTAATGGAAAGAAGAAACCAATTTAATACGAGTTTTTGGTAAATTCTATTTCTGCATTCTTTGCCTCCTTGCAGATAAACTTTATGATCCTGTATTTGACAAGAAAACTGGATTCAAATGTTCAAGAATAAAATGGGACTTTGAGTAAAGTTTCTGAGATTCCACTTAAGATCTAGACTTTGCTTGGAAGATAACAGATGATGTAAGAACAGTGATATCAACCACAAATATTGGACATCCTGCTGCACCACATTTATTTTTAACGATTACATTTTATGAAATTGAAAGTGTTCAAACTTATGGTTTTAAATTTCTGATCATGCAAGAGGAACTCTCCTACCAACAAAAACAGGAAGATATATCAGTCTAAACATCTGAACGGAGCATTTTGTCATATCGATACGTAGCAGCTCCTGAATTCTCCGGTGTGGCCTGAGGTCCAGCTGCCCAGCATCACCCAGATTACCCTGATCAACCCCAGCTGCTCCGTGTTTGCCGCAGCATAAATCACAGCTGACATTTTGACTTGTCATAGTCGGGGAAAAAGCACAGGTGTTACTAATATTGTTAATGTCTCAAAATGTCGTCTGTGGAAAAAGGGGGTTTATTTAACCTTGTGAGATTTGTCCCTAGTGTTTTTCTGGCTGTACTGGACACAACCTTGACTAATTCTGTCTGAGCAACAGCTGCTGAGACAAACATGGCTCAGACACAAACAACCTTAAAGATCTGCCTCTTTAACTTAAGTTTACTCTTTCTAATACTCTTTCTGACTTGTTGTAAAATTTAAAGCATTACCTTAAAAATAGAAACATTTTACACAAAAACTGTCTGTTGAGAGGTTGAGTTTGAATTTCTTTTTCTTCTTTTTCCTCCCTGTCAGTCTGTCAAGCTGCTCTATCATTCTCACTGTGTGTTATTCAGTTTCCAATCTTACTGGTGACCTACTTCTCCATTCAATTGCATTTAAGGTCATTCTGACCCAGCGCTGTGCCTCTGGATTTCAGTCTGTTCCTTAACTCCCGTCAATTGACGTGCACAATTTGATCACTGAGACGTTTCATAACATTGCTGCTATAGTTCCCTGCATCTAACTATGTCTGGGATGGTTGATGGCTAAACATTTGACTTCAAGAAATCTCTGCTTTCTGAAGTTGATGTTGATGTTTCTAGTGTATCTGCATTAATGGAAACATGCTATTTACAAATCCCAAAGCTCATCCTATGTGCAACAATTCATGATCTACAATCCTGAATCTAGAACAGCTCTTATTCATTTTATTCCTGAATAATATGAAAACCTATGGTGCAGTCTGTTTTGTTCCCCAGACGTCCATCTGTTTGTAGAGCTGGACCACTCGCTGGTGATAGGAAGTCTGTTAACAGCCATCACACACTTCAGAGTGAGCACCCTTCAGTAAATGACTGGCTGCCCTTCTGCCCACTCAGACTGTCAGCTCTAATGACATTTAACCATCCAGCCGAATGGAGCTGTGTGTGTCTCCATGCAGGTGTATGAGTGTATGTGTGTAGCATCACACCTTGTGGATACAGTGGCTATATTTTCAAATATTTATTAAATGTAACTTATTCAGACATCGAGGAACATATATTAAGTGGTTCTTGACCTTTCAGGCTGGTAGAAAAGAAGCTAGCAGCCTATTCATGTCAGTTTTTATTGTATGAGACATATTGTATCTATCTCCTTTTATTCTTTCTTGACATTTGGCTGATTCACTCTTTAGAGGTCAGGTCAGAAGTGGCCTCGCCGTTCACTGTGAATGTCTGAGCCAATGAAAAGGGTTTTTTTATTCTTATTCTCTTCTATTCAATTCTTGTCTGTTTTTTAAAACTTTATGATGCAGTCACAGCAAAAAAAAAATTAATTGTGCTGTTTAATCCCATAATATCTTTGGCTGTTCGAGTGCACCATTAGCCTTGTGGTAATTCATCTCATTAGAGGAGGAGGTGGAGATCCAGCTGAGGCCTTCGCTTCTCTGAAGGATAAGGGCTCGATCCTAACTAGTTCGTTCTTCGTGCTATTCAACCACATTAGACATCAAGTGTTTATAGTTGCTCCAGATGGTCAGACTCAAATGTGGGACAACAGAAAGACTCCTTCAAAAAAATTGCTCCTGGAAGACATTAATAGTGTCTCAAAAACAGTTTTGCAATGAATTAAACTGGAATTACAACCTCATGGTTGTGTGCCACTGCAAACCATTTCAGTTGTATTCAATTACCCTATGAATACTTGAGATAAGGCCAAAAATATTTGAGCTTTGATCACCAAAATATAATCAATCAAACAAAATGAAAAGAATATTTGTGCCAAATTTGAAAGGGTTCCCTCATGACGCTCCTGAGATATTGTGTTCACAACAACAATGGGATGGACGGACGACCTGAGAATAACGAGACAAGCTCAGACTTTGCTTACTTTCTCACCTCTGCACAGCTGGCGTGAATCACAGCATGAAGTGGGTGTAAAAGTCGGATCATTAGTTTCGGAAAGTTACAGAAAAGGTCGAACTCAGAACTTCTCCTTAATCCAGTGTTGAAACAGTTCAGCAGGGACTGTCCAACAATCGTTTCTGACAGAGAACACTGGCCTCTCTAACCTTTGTGAGCTGTGTGATTTTCAACAGAGCTTACACGGAAAATGCAAAGTCACAAATTTGTTGCTCACACCTGCAATGGAGCCAATTGAGTCTCTTTATTACCCAACAACATCTGTTTATGGTGACTTTAAAGCTTGATTTACCATCTATGTGGATGCTGAGGAAACTCAAAGAACTTGTTGAAGTCAGATTAAGTTCATTGTCAGATCTTAAGAAATTGTTTTCAGCATTTTCTAATCCAGACTTACACATGCATGAATGTGCATGAATACATGAATGCATGGTGCATGAATCTTGGTCCACAACATAACACTTCCTAGACTGGAAAATGACGACCTCAAATAATGGGCTGTGCAATCAAAATGTGCGTCCACTTCTTCAGTTGAACTCACTTCACGGAGGTCTGAGCTCAACGTGATGAAGGTTGTTGGAAGTTGCTGCGGATGGACACCTCCTGTGCAGTGTATTTCTTTTATGACATAATTAACATAATGCTAGTCATTAATATGGAAGACTCAAACATGCATGTACCAAGCAATAAATCAAAAAGCGACCTTGACAGCGGAGCCGCAAAGATTGTTTCCTTCACTGCACTTCAGAACACTTCACAGATACCTGTAGCGCCTCTACATCAAAATATTCCCCTTTGGAAGTTTTTTTTTTCAGTGTCATCTTCATAAATATCTTTCCCCTGAGGTGTGGTTGTTTGATTTTGTGTTTAGTTAAAGGTCCTTAAAGTATAAGAAACTATTTTATCAATCTCTCTGAAGTTCACACAAACTGCTAAACATGAAATATCAAACTAAAAACCAAAGCTGCAGCCTGATTGTGTGATGCTTCAGGAGGACAACTGAAACATCACACAAGAGTCAGTCAGCTGGAAATCAAATACGGTAACTTTCTATACAAATCCTGACACTGAAAACTTGAACAAACTCATTAGTTTTCATTGCTAATTGATCTAAATACAGGAATCTCATTACATTACATCCCCTTACACCTGTTGTTAGGTGGATCTTTCTCTTCTTCACTCACTTTTGTAACTTTTTAAAACATCAGATTATTCAGTCCATGCTAATCACGATGATCATAAAACAACCAGACCTCAGAGAACAGTTTAAAACACCACAAAACCAAAGGCTGAAGTTAAAGCTTTAGCAGACAAACACGTTTCAACATTCAGCGTTTTATTCTTTTCATCCACCGCCTTTGGCAGTTTATCATTCCCTCTAGATTTTTAACATTTTCCACCTGACCTTTACAAAATGACCAGCAAATGGGAGGTGTGTTCGTTTCCCTTTCATCATTGTTGCTTCTTCCCTCCAAATTATCATTTGACCTTCAGTGCTGTCCGATTCCCTCGCCCGGTCAGTCGACACGTAGTTGAAAGACTGGATGCTGAGTATTTTCTACAGCAATCTGAACAATGTCCACACACACATATATATATATATATATATTAAAATATAAATACAGTCATTTCAGAATTGATATCTAATTTCAAAAATCATGATTGGCTGTTGTTTTCATTTGCTCATATTGCCACATAAATGACTGGTAGTTCTTTCTTTGATCATCTTTGTTCAGTGGAATTGTGTTTTTTTTTTTATTGACATAACAATATGTAGACTTAATGTTCAGTTAGCATGTGCAGTTACGTTATGATACCACTGTCTGGTTTGTAGGTGTGGTTAAAAATCTTTTTTAGACAAGTAAATACATTTGTATTGATGGTACATAAACTAATCTTTGTCTTGTTTAAAAGAGGAAGTCCCTGCTGTTGGGTGTGGTCCGATGTGGTCTGTTGCACATTTAGTCACATTCAGTTACATTGTGATGTCGCCGAACAAGCAGGATTTCCAGCTTGGGGTGTGGTTACTCATTAAATCCAAAAAAAAAAAAAAAAATCCCTAAACAAATACATATGTCAACACCCAGATTACTTTCTGGAAACGGTGCTTTCTCACATTCACACAAAGATAAAAGACCTGAGTCGACCATGAGACAATAGATTGGTGTAACTAGGCAGCAGAGACGGTTGTGAATGGAAAACAAACACGTGCACAAATCAGATAAATGTTTTGATATTTAAATTAAATTACATTGTACTGGCATCTGCTTTATCCAGTTTGCAAATGTCCACACAAAGCAGCCTATTCATCAGAGTCATCAGTTACGCAAAGTTTTGTTGATTGTGCTGCATAGACACCAAACACTGACTGTCTTTACTCAGACTTCAATGAAATTATACAGACAGTTTGTTTTATGTTGCCTTTAAATTAAACAGGCTTCATTTGAAGTGTCCTAAGGGAAACTAATCAGAAGAATGACTACTTTAATAAAGTTTGGATTAGACAATTTGTTTATTTGTTTGTTTGTTTTTTGTTTTGTTTTGCAAATGTTTGATTGGTTGATTTGTTTGGGTATCATTTTATTACAGTATTTCTTTTATACCCTGATTTGTTTGCATATATTTGAGGTATTGATGCAAATAAACAATAGACTGTATATAACGATGATTGTCACGAGAGCTGCCTAAAAAAATCTCAAATAATTTACGTTCCTTGTGGCCGATGACAGTATATCCAGCATCTCCTCAATTGCTCAAACTCATCAAATACCTTCTCCTCAAACATGGTTTCTTGTATTTTAGGTTGTTAAAATCGTGCTTCAAGATACATGTGTATTTGATTTTTATTTAATTCATTTCATGTCACAAAAATGGGTTGAGATGAGCTTGTCACACTATTGGCTGGACAGTTGGACTTTGATACTTTCCAATCACGACTCCAATTGACATCAGCCAGCATCAGCCAGCACTTCTGGCTTCATTTTTGTGCAGTGGGAGAAAGTGGAGACATGTTGTTCATCATCGGTTTAGACAAAGTTGTGCTGCAGAATCAACTTAAACTCAACGTCACTTCTGTGTTTTGATGCCCTCTGTGATCAAACCCATCATAACCAGTGTGACCCAGCTCAACTTATATTCATGTAGACATTAAAGAAACACCACTGCCCTTATTATATTCTTCTGAAAAAATGTTCACACAAATGCCCATAACAAGCACCCACAAACATATGCCTGCAGACAACACGCACACATCTCCCCAGCAACTGTCGAGGGCTACTCTCCTCTCTCTTGTTCTGCCTCCTCTAATATCTTTTCAGGCTGTTGTCTCTGCACCCACAGGAATCATGTAATAACAGCTTGTCAAGGCTTTTTGTGCCGGGAAACATTTGCATATTCAAATGTGTTGAGGAGTGAGGCTTTCTATGGCTGATTCTCTAATGTGCATATTCACATAGAGGGTTTGTATACATGCTCTGCACAGCTAATGGACACATCAGGCCCATTGTTTTCAGCTTTTTTTTCACCGATTTTTACACAATGAAACAAAACGCAGAGTGCTTTTCCACATTCAAGGTCCTCACCTGCATATTTATGCTTGTGTTTGTGCATGTCTGAATTCCTTTATACCCATGCACAAACACATTTCTGATTTACAGCCCGTTTATTCCCTGCCAAGAGACACTATCAGCCTACGAATAAAAGATAATGGAGGCCAAGTAAACACTCAGTGCACTGAGAGTATTCCAACTCTGCAGTTTTATCACAACCACACACACACGCAGAGATGTAGAGATTTCCTTTAAGGGCTTCTCGAATCACACCAAGAACATATTTTCACCTTTTAGCCTTAGTGGTATCCAGTCCTGCAGATTTCAGTTTTATTTGAAGGTTAAGATTTTCAAATAACCTTCTCTGAGACTTTTCTTTTTTGCTATTTCCAATACATTGGAGATAAATCGTTTTTTTTTTATTATTATTTGAAGCATTCAAAGCATTCAAAGTGACATTTTAAAACTCAACAGGAGTGTCTCTTTTCAGAGGCAATGTTCCAGTTATTCAGACTGATCCACATACCTCACTGAGGAACACAATAAATCAAAAGATCACAATAAATTGACAGTCAGTGCACTCACATGTCGTACACTGTGTGTACTCTCTGGTGAAGTGCATGAATTTCGACAGTTGTTGACCCAAATCAAATGCTGCTGTTGTGACCATAATTGTCACTCACTGGCATACGTACATCAATAGTCTCTCCCTTTATGATACACAGTCAGAATGGCATCTATTACATCCACAGTTCAGATGTAAAACAGTCTACCACAACATTAAAAATCAACACATTTTCTCAAAGCAACAGTTCTAGCTAATGGTGCCAGTCTCCTCCAGCAGGTTATGAAATAACTGCAGGAACATGACAAAGAATTCAAGGTGTTGACTCACACTCTAAATCAACCGGATCTCAATCTGATTGAGCATCTGTAGGACACCACCAGAACAAACTGGGAAACATCAATTATATCTGGAATCACAAGCTGTTGCTGCTAACTGTTAGCTAGCTAGCAACATACACATCTCATTTCTGAATTTACCAAGAATTTCACTCCTTTTTTGCTCCAGTTTCTTTCCTTTTTTCAGATGTCATGCAAAAGACTTCTTAGGTTGAAATATTTTGAAATTCACCGACACAAGTGTCACAAGTAGAGCCTGGAACAAAACCGAGAAGGGCGAGACGCAGACACTAGAGACAAAATTTATTTGACGAAGAGAACAAAGACTTAAAGATCAGTGAGACTGTTGAAGGTCAAAAACAGAGAAATGATCCAAATTGGCAAACAAGTCCAGTAAAGCACAGGCAGGCATCCAAAATCCAGAAATACAGGCAGTGGTGTCAAAACTCAGGTGAGGAACCAGGACATAAAGTACACAGTGACGTCACAAAATATTCAGGCACTGAAAGAGAAAACAAGGCCATGCATATACCCTGGGAAGTAATTAACTAGCAAAAGACAATACAAAAGACAAAAGGTCCAAAAAATACAAAAACAGGAAGTAAATTACTACAGATACTCAAAAATATCAAACTTTAAAGAGGAAATGTACAGAAAGTCCCAATGAGACGTCAAGCAGTGTGAAAGATTGTGACAAATCAAAGGAAAATAACAAGAAAGTACCTTTTTTATGTGGTCATGATGCCTCTGAAATTCACCACTTCTTTGTTTAACAAACTCACACCAGTTCTGCCTTCGAAATAAACACAAAACTCTACAGGAAAACAGGAACAGAGTTTGGGTTAAGTACCTAAACAATGCCATTTTGTTTTTCTGCTTCGACTATAATGTGTTTCCAACTTGTTGCAACACTTTGTTAGAAAGTCAGGTACATGAAGAAATGGTTTTTCTGCCCTTATCACCCAGGATCAGTGGTCAACCTTACTAATGCTCTTGTGGCTAAATGGGATCACATCCTGTGTGACCAGGTCCCAAAACAGTTTGAGACCAGAGGAAGTGGAGGCTTTTATGGCAACAGATTAACTATCACACGTGGACATAGTGTTTAGGTGTACACACACTGTACCTTGTTCAAGTCTTTACAAACCCTTGGCCTTGTGGTGCATCAAGGACAGATGATGTATCTATTTTAGACAAAAGGAGGCTATTGTAGCATTATACGAGGCACCCAGTGTGTCACTATAACCCTGGTGGGCCAGCGGCTTCGGAGAATTAGTTATGGCCTGTCAAGTCTCTGGAAGCTGTTTTAAATTGTCTTGTCAATGAGAAAACACATAAACATTTATATTGCTTAAGGCTGAAATATGGAAAGCAATGAGGCTTTCATAAACCCAATTGCTCCCCTTGTGTTGAGTCATCACACACATTAATGACAATTTCAATACCGTCATTAGCAAAAGCGCGTGCGTTCAAAGACACATACATACGCCTAGACGTGCACGTGCAATGACAGTGGGTGCAATAGCAGCAGTTCTAATATTTCCAGCCTAATTGTAATGGGTGATGTGACTCGTGGCTGTTTAGAGCTATTGACCAGAGCTAAAGACACGCTGTTTGTTTAAGTCATCATTAACGCAGCCTTCAATAAGGCTCAGTGGCCGCAAGTGTAACGCTGATTAGTGTGCGAGTGTGGTGCTGCATGTGGGAGCGTAGTTAAAGAGCACGTGGGTTTGTCTGTCTGTGGGTGTTTAAAAACACATTTATGTCTGAATGAAGGAGAGAAATGTCAATCGTCCGTGATGCAGGCAATTTGTATTTAGGTTAGAAGTTAACATGCATGAGTTTGATGGATGAGATGTCGTACAGTGGATTACCTGTATACTGTAAGACACTGTCCCACTAATCAATACTGAAGTGGTTTTATATAGAGGACCTCGAAGTGTATTAAAGTTTAGAATTATTACAACACAAAGACAACACTTTATAGAGTTTTATTGTGTACGGTGATAATCAAAGCTTTTAAAAAAACAAAATAGTTCTCATAAAATGCAATCAAAGTCAAAATTACATCATTAAGATGCTCCTTCTGAAATTCATGGCTATGGCTTCGCTTCCTTTTTTTTATTCAATCTGGCAGGTTGTGGTACTTTAATATTGATAAAGGAAAAAACTATTAAGCTATAGTCCCATAAATGACTCCCTCTGTCATTCCAGTAGTATGATTGAGATTGGCAGGACTCAGCTTGAGGTTGAAACTTATTTCTCCATCCCAGTTTTTTTTTTTTTTTTCTGTCATAGCTCAGTGATACAAGCTGTGAAAAGTCTCACACCTGCTGTGATGTAAGTGAAACCTTATTACTGCACAAGTAGTGACTGGGAAGTATTAAGACACGATACGATACAGTGTGATACGATACGATACGATACGATACGATACGATACGATACAGTGCGATGCGATGCGATGCGATGCGATGCGATGCGATACGATGCGACGATCGCGATCGACACGATACGATATCACGATCGATGCGACGATGCGATCGCGATCAGCGATCATGCGATCGATCGATCGATCACGATCACGATCTGATGCGATCGATCGACATCACGATCGATCGCGATCAAGATCGATATGCGATGCGATGCGATCATCACGATCGCGATGCGATCGATCTGATCGATAATACGATCACGATCGACGATCTGATCACGATACATGCGATCTGATGCGATACGATGACACGACGATACGATCGATGCACGATATAATACGATGATCGACGATCGATCGATCGATCTGATCGACATCTGACGATCGATCGATCACGATCTTTATCGATCGATCACGATGCGATCGACGATGCGATGCGATGCGATGCGATGCGATGCGATGCGATGCGATGCGATACGATACGATACGATGCAATACAATACGATGCAATGCGATACAACTTTAACTGTTCCACAACAGACAAATTTGCAATGTTTAGTAGCACGTTACCAGCCACTACTACCTCTAATTATTTATTTAATAAATAAAGTCCATGAATTTTGACTTCCCATGGATATAATTCATAACATCAGAACTGAGCCACCACCTCCTCTAATATTACCCGCCAGGCTTGTGTCCACTCCTCCACTGACTCTTCACCTCTGACCACATTCCCAGCCACAGCCCTAACACCATATTCAAATTTACAGATCACATGTTCATTGTCTGTTGATAAACGGCAGCCATAAAACTGAGTTGTTAGGTTTATGTTAAAGATCATAATTTAGATTATAAAGACTACTCCTGTAGAGGTTAGAGGACATTTATCATCATGGTTACAATGGAAATCATGTTCTTAAGTTTGTGGGACATTCATTGATAATAGAAAGTATCATTTAACTATTGTTTTAATGTGGGAAAGGCCTGAGTTTTGCCTTTGTTATTCTTTATATAATGTCACTTCACTTCCTCCTTCCCTCACATTTACTAGTCACTAAAGTTCACTGAACAATGAAACACAGATACTGGTTGTATTAAATGAACTAGACGACAGTCGTGTGTGACTCTACATGCAGCTGCACAGGTGGCTGTAAAGATTATGAAGAAATAATAATTGCACCTAGCAACTACAATGACAAGTGTGTTTTCTTCTTCAGTTCTGAACAATTGTAGCGTCTAAATATGGTAACCATTAGCCTCAGTGTTAATTGTTATGCTGAGACAGTTGAGTCTAACAACTGACAGAGTATTAAAGTGAGCTACCTGATATAAGCAGCAAACTTTTAACTTTCTTTTTAAAATAAAACTACCTGTTTATTTTCTAACACAGTTGTTCTTCTTGTGCACTGATGATTCAGCAGGAGAGATTCATGTTCACCTAAGCCTTGGACGTGCTCCAACTGTCAGCCACCTAGTGTTGTCTATAGAGAAAACCAACAGGACTTTTACTTCTAGATCCCTGGATGCCTGAAATAGCTCCTCTTCCTCCTCCTCTTTCTTCTCTCTTCTTCTCCTGCGCCACCACAGAGTAAGTTACAGCAGACGAAAGCCTCCCGATCTCTTCTGCGTCCTCACTCCGGCTGTGCTGTTTTCTGCCCCATGAACTCCTCCACCCTGATCAGTCTTTCAGCCTCTTTGCTTCTCCCCCCGTCATTATTCTTCTCCCTCTCCATGTCCCAGTTCTCTCTCCTTTGCTCCCACCCCCCTCCCCTCCTTTCTGTCGCCTCAGGAAGAATTCGGCACCAACTGACAGTCTGATTTAGTTCCAATACCAACCTCCCATCTCTCTTTCTCCCTCTCTGTCTCTCTCCCTCTATTTCTCTCTAGAGAGAGGGTGTCACACATAAATCTCTGCTGTAGCCATCTATTACCTTCTACATTCGAGCCCTGACCTAATTCCTCCCCGTCTCCAATGTGTCAGTAGGTGCAGGATATAGTGGCCCCAATGTAGTCCATCTCCTCTCTCTAATCCCAACTAAGTCTCGTCAGTGTTTTATAGTTAATAATTTTACTAACACTATCTCATATTACCTCACACCACTAATGTAATAAGATAAATTGCCCGTATAGTTCACTTTATTTCCCTAATCGCTTTTTTTTTTTCTCTCCCTCTGGGGGGTATTGAAAAGTAGTGTGTGTGAGTGCATGCATGTGTGTTTAAGATGATGACTATTTCAAGTATATATCTCCTTCACTCTTATTGAAAATTATTGCATCACCGCTGTAGGTTAGCAGCATGATAGAAGGGGCAACTTTAGCCATTTTTAAGAGGTCATTATCATTCCACAGGAGATGGAGATTTATTAAACTTTCCCGCCCTCCTATGGGCCTAAAGCCAAATTTACCTCTAGTATTAGTCACAGAAAAGAATCTATTTCCATCACAGAATTGCCTGCACAGTTACACAGACCAATATATTGAGATGGGAACATTGTTAGAACCTGCGGTCCCCATGAAACGGCTCATTTGGGGCCAAAACAGTAAATATTGTCAGCCCTGGAGGCCCAGAACTGGAAATGTGCCTTTTTTTCTTACCTATTTGGTCCCAGTGCACACGGGGTGCTGATGAAGCTGAGCTGATAATAGCTGTGTTCACTTCTGATGACTTTTATTGTACTTTAGAGACCGTGTACACAGTCTACTACAATTCTATTTAATTAGGCAATTCATTTTAATTAACCAGTAATCATCGGTTAATCAGAAGAGCGTGGTAGCTCCGTAGTTAACACCGTCCCATCAAAGAATAATGACAGACATTACTATTACAACTCAAGGGGAAAGATCACAGACCGTAGAAGTTGTTACCTGCTATAAAAATCTTAGTGTTTGGTTTCTTTTAAAAGGGTCATAGAGCTGTTCTTTGAGGTCTCCAAATAGTGTATGTGATATTAGTTGGGCTGAAAAAGGCCCAGGATCACTTCTAAACGACCTAATGCAACCTCATGAAATACCCCAACAGTGAAACGACCGGTTTTCTCCTCCCACTCAGTAAGATCATGAATGTAATTCCTAAAACTAGATGAGCCGTTTCTTAGTTTTAGGATGTACATGTAGAGGAAGCAGTGATGGGGTTTGAGGTTCAGCACATCGAACTGTCTTCATTCAACAACAACAAGGTAAAAATGGTTTTATTTCACGTTCGATGTCACAAATTTGATGGATTATAAACAGCAGCATGAAGATCAGTGACTATATGAAGGCATTTCCTTATTTTTCCTCTTTGTTGGCAACATTAGGGGGAATAATGCTCATGTTGTCACCCGTCTGTCTCATTCTTGTGAAGTAATATCTCAAGACTGCCTCGACAAATAATTTCAAATTTGGCACAAACATTCATGTAAACACAAAAATAAATGGTTTATATTTGGTCATCCTAGGTCAATGGTCACACTGACCTCACAAAACATGGTTTTTCATCTCTTGACTGTGACATCTCAAGACCACTGCGAGGTCATCACTACGAATATGGTTAAAACTTTTATTCAAACTTGTAATTTAAACTTAATTTAAGCACCACTTACCTGCAATTGGACTGGTTGTC
Organism: Polydactylus sextarius; assembly: GCA_016801845.1. Taxonomy (NCBI): domain Eukaryota; kingdom Metazoa; phylum Chordata; class Actinopteri; family Polynemidae; genus Polydactylus; species Polydactylus sextarius. The sequence continues at coordinate 3,977,590 of CM028912.1, read as the reverse complement.
GAGGTCACACAATATTTGCCAATTGTATTTGGTAATTCTAGTTTTCATCCTTTGAAGTTTCTTCAAACACAACAGCAACAGATTGATGTAGCGCTGTAGATGAAAAGTAGTCACAAGTCACAAATCACAGGTCACAGTTATGAGCCAAAACCCAGAGCTTTTAAGTGGAGAAGGGGCATACTCATGATGACTGAGTCATTTCACCTGAGGGTGAATAGTAAATGTACCTTTTCCCCTCTGAAGACAAAGGTGAGATGTTAGTGGGTGTTAGTTCAGTGTGAAAATGGCTTTATAGCCTTTATTTCAGATCACTAGACACATATCTGATGTCTGTCTCTAATGTTTCTTAAATGAAAACAAAAGCCTCAAAGTTTCCTGCTTCAACCCCACGGAGAAGTCTGCAGACAACTCCTTTATCAAACGCCTCTTTGTATTATTTGTTTCTGCAGTATCCTCTGTTCTGAGTTTATTGCGGCCTTCATAATATTGTTTCCTGATGTTGTATTGTACAGTGGCCTTGAAATGCTCAAAGTGCTGCAACTGAAGACAAACAGCAATTTAAGAAAACATCTTCAGCAGTTTGCACAGAAAAATGCTGCAAAGTGAGGAAAGAAAACCAAATAGTGACATACTGAAAAAAAAGTACTGTAACAGACGGACGGACGGACGGACGGATAGATTTTCTTGCAGATCTACACCTTTGCCTCTGAGGTCAAGTTAATGAATGAGGAAATCATTCTTCGTCTGGTTTTAGTAAGTTAATTAGTAATTAAACTTTTATGTCTATGGCCCAATTAAAAAGTTGAGTTACAAGGTTCTTTACAGGTGAACATAAAATACAAAGTATGTAAAATACATCAAGAATTTCAGGGAGGACAAAATTGAACAAAAAGTGTGTTTATATATATTGGGTTTTTAATATAAATTTTATGTTTTCTCATCAAAACAGTAACTTTGTTCTTTATTAAATCTATTTTCCTTGAGGTTTTTTTTTTTTTTTCTCTGTGTGAGTTTTTTTTTTTTTTTATCCAGGCTGATTGTGACACACAATGAGTTGAATCTCTGAGGCTATAGTAAGGGAGGGACCATTGTCGTCTAACCACCATGATGTGGACAAAATAACAACTTAAATCACATAATGTCAACAAAACAGACATTTAAAACCTTCACAAAGGCTGGATTTATTGCAGGGATATTGCACTGAATTGTACTACAGGTGCTATTAGTGTGTCCATCTCTTGTATATATGGTTCAGTCTATAGAAAAATGTGGCAGGGCCATATATGTGGATAGACATGTTTATAGCCTTGTGGATCTTCAGAGGTAGGAAAGGCCCCATTTATCCTCTCAAAAGTTCCTCCTTTCAGAGGGGTAATTATTTCTAAAGTGCCCTTCAGAAGGATTCCATCAGAGGCAGAAGCCAGAAGGGACTAAGAAGAAATGAAATGATCAGTTTCTGGCTGCAGTCGCTGTGTTGGTACGTGTTCGATGGCAAACTGGTCTTACAGTTTGGTCAGCAATGAGAAGTTGACCCGAAGGCAATTTGAAACATGTAAGCCAATAAACGTGACTGAAGGGATCATGTCAGTGTCGGGAATCGTTTTTTCTTGTTGCAGTTAACATCTTTTTTTTTTTTTCCTCTTCTTTTTTTTTTTGAAACACAACAGTGTTCATTGTTTTCACAAAGACAGAAACAGTCATGTGTAGTTCAACACAAACCACATGTGGGAAAATGTGTGTTTGTCATATTAAATACTATGTATGTGATTTTTAGAAAACCAGAAAATGTTATTTATAGGTTTTATCACAGAGCACCACTTTATTTTATTGTTTAAAAAGAGTTAACATTTAACTATTTCACTTCATTTCCTCATATTCTCTAACACAACTTCTTTCAAATATGTTCAAAAAGGTTACAAGATCAACACCAACAGATTTTTTCTTTATGAATGATGATGACTTGGGGGATTCGCACTTTTAGTCTTTACTTTTTGGCTTTGAGATTGATTGTTTGGTGGTCAGAGGTGGAGTTGAAGTAAAAATCTATCTGCCGATTCATTTTGGATTCAGACCAAAAGTCATTACATCCAGCTTGTGTTGCATTTTATAAGAATCATGCAGTAAACACAGATTAACTGTGATGATTTGTAGGATGATTCATAAAACACCTGCACATGAATTATATTTATATGATCCTGTAATGTGACAGATGAGAAATAAAACTTTACACTGCAGCAGTAAACACAGAACCGGACGTAATCTCAAGACGTATTGGTCTTTTCTTCCTTAACTTCCTTCACTGGATGTTTCTTTAATAAAATCTAATCAGATTTCTGCTGTTTTAATTAGGATTTTTGAATATCTGATGAAACACAATCCTGCTTGTGCTTCCTGTCGTCTTTTCCCTACCGTTCATGCAAAACTGGACTCACTGGGAGCTGTGGTCCTGCCTCCAGTATCTGAGGCAGCACTAAGACATGAACACTGAGCATGTGGGCAGATCTGCAGGAGCAAACAGGACGCAGTCAGCAGGAGATCAAGACAGATGTGAGAGAGATGACGGCCATGTGGAACCACACTGCTCTATTTTCTCTCATGTTTTACTTTTTTCTCACAATGAGCCACTGGCACAAATTGTGTAGCGGCCCATCTGGAAAAGTCCCGGTTCTCCCAGTGGCCACTCTGTCACTGGTGGAGGTTTGTAATTGTCAGTGGCAGCTTGACATCAAAGCTTTATCTTTATCCAAAGAGAAAGAAAAGTCTTATCTTATGATTTTAACCAAGCACAAAACCATTCTGTAATATATTTAAGCATTTTCTTGTTTTTGCGGATGGAAACAGGTGGATAAGACACAAACAACCCTGACTGACACAGTTTTCCTGGCGTGAATTTCAGGTAAGGGTAATATCAGCAGTGACGGGTGATTTTTCAGTGGGTGGAGGGGAACAGAGGGTATTTCTGGACTTTGGAGGGAGGCGTAGAGGTGGTTTGAAGGTTGGCAGAGAAGAGGAGAAGGAAATAGATTGACAGAGGCAGTTGGGAAAAGGTAAGAGAGGGAAAAAGATTCAGTTTGGGTGGAGGAGACGGAGAGAAGAGGATTTAAGGAGGAAAAGCAAAAAGTGAAAAAAAACTAAGTCGATATGTAACTTTTGTTGTTTCTATCTATTGCTCTTTACTTCTGTTTTTGTAAAGAGGTTTTTATTTTAGACTTTGATCAAACACTTTATCTCCTCATTTCATCTTCTCCTCTGAGCAAATCCTTTCAAATTTGGCACAAATATTCACTTGGACTCAAAGATAAACTGATTAAATTTTGGTGACTGAAGGTCAAAAGTCACTGTGACTTCATGAAACGTGTTTCTGGCCCATTGAATGTGACGTCTTTGAGGAAACAAACCTTATTTAGACTTAAAATGACTAAAGTGTATCATGATTTTAGCCATAACTCATGGATTTAAGCAGTTATTTTCTGGGACTGATTGGCCAAGACATTCAACTGCAGAGCGGTAATTCTAGTTTTTATCATTTCCTTCACTTTTCTCATTTCCTCTTTCCTTATCCTCTCTGTCTCTAAGTTTTTTTTTCCTGTTTTCTGCCTTTGTTCTGCTCTTTTCTCTCCTTGTTTCAGGTGCGTTTCCATTACAGCCAGAATTTTCTTAAATATCTTCAAATATCACAAAAAAAGCTTTTATGTCTAGCTGAGGTGGAAAAGTAGCTGTATTAATAAAAAAACAAAATATGACAAAAGTGCAAAGAAATGTGACTTTAACATCCTGCAGAGAAGAGAAATAGCAACAGATGAAAACATCAAACCAGTGATCTACTCTCACATGAAACAGAAACATCACACTCCCACTTATACATGGTTTTCCTTCATTTCAGATTCAACTGCTGCTCTTTTAATTACATCATTTTGTTGCAGCCTCCTCATCTGCAATGGTTTAATGGCACCCAGCTGGAGAATTAGTGCCTCCACCTGTCTACCTACACGAACCAAGTCCTAATGTGGATGGAAATGTGAATTAACTTTCATTTTCTTTTTGCAGTTGTCCTCGAAATCCAGTTAAAGTTTGTGCTACATTTCATCCGTTCCATCTTCAGCTCTGTCTATTCTATCCCACCGCTTCCTCTCTTTCCTGCTCAGCCTCGTTTTGGATTTCCTCCTCTTTTCTTTCCTCTCCTCTCAGCACGGTTATTGATGGCCTCCTATTCTCTGTGGCCGAGCAGACAGGAAACGCAGACCCCTGCAAAGAGTGAACAGCATCACAACCCCCTCAGGCAAGTGACCAGGTGAGCGACTCTCTCTCTCTCTCCCTGTGTGTGTGTGTGTGTGTGTGTGAGGGAGTGTGTAGGATTTTTTTTACCCAGGTTGGAGTTATGGTAGTTGCGCTGACTGAAGCAAAAAGGTAAAGGGGGGAAAAAAGAGGAAAAGGAGGAAAAGAATTCATTTTCTCCAGTGGGATGAGAGGTTTTCTCTGTGTGTGTGTGTGTGTGTGTGTGTGTGTGTGTATAACACTGGACTCCTGCTACCGCCAGCCCCGCAGGCCTCTCAGAATAAATGGATTTTCTTTTTCTATTCTAGGACGCACTGGACCTTATTTCCTTTTCATTCTCCTCTCTCTTTCAATCTGTCTCCATCTCTGGTCTCCCCGAGCTACGAGAGCACGCTCACAGATGGTTCAACCCTCACTCTCAGCTCTATTATCTCACAGAGCACCATTAATAGTCTTTAATTTAATCTAATAATACGTGGGTGCAGTAGACAATAAGAAGGAACAGTAACAAAAGCAAGTATCCCCACTAAACCTAACCCTCATTTAAAACAAGGGAGCTGAACAATAGATATAATAATCCACTGAGTCTGGGACATGACAGAATGTGTTATCAACTGATACCATAGCCACTTACATGAGTGGAAAAGGAAAAAAATGAAGCTGTATTTAAACCCACCTCCATTTTTTTACAGTGTGTTTTTTTTAGTCAATTTAAACCTCAACTTTTACCAGTAACTTTTACTAGTCAGTTACCTGTTAATACTGCATGAACGGTGATGAAATTGAGCCCTGAAGATGCTCTGATTAAAAAAAAAAAAGTTTAGTTTTTATAATTTAAGTCCGTTGTTGTTCGTCTATAAGATCAAACCCAGGATGTAACATGAAGTGAATAACAGCATCAGTCATTTCAGAAAATACCCCACAAACGACATATGTTTATGTTTAAATGACAAAACTCGCTCCACCAGCTGTATAAATTGTGCTGACTGACCTTCAGGGAAGTCAGGACGCTATTATACAACCACAAAGTCCGCATCAGCAGGAGGAGGAGAGGAGGAGGTCATGCTCGAGGGACAGACCAACAAAACATCCGACATGTTTCCCTCCTCGTTTCAGTCAGCATCGGTATTTCAACTGTGACCGCAATCGTCCCCTAACTTCAACCACGTGGTTGTTATTGGGACCAGGCAACAAATTTACCCCAAAACTAAACTGTAACCCAAACAATGACCTTCCATAACCCTGTGTTTGTACATTTACATCAAAAAGGTTGTTTCTATTGACTTGTTGGTTCTAAAATGGCGTCCACTCTCAAGTTGTTTTCACATTTCAGTTCTGTGAATGAATTTAAAAAAAAAAAAAAAAAAAACAATTTCCTGGTTCAGACTTTCAGAAATTGAAAGACCAATTTCAGTTTGTCTGTGATGTTGGTAACAGTTGTTTCGTTTGGTCGTTTGTATGAAAAGGAAATGATTATTTTTCTCTTGAAAGTGAGGACGTCATGTGACTTGGTGGACTGGTGGTTTTTTAGGCTTCACACAGCTGCTACAAGTAATGACTGAAGTCTTTAAAAAAAAAAATCCATCTTAAACTTAAGCTTTAGGGCCAGATCACACTGGCTGAATAATTTAGCCACCTATATCACTAACAGCTAGGCCATAAAGAATAACTGCCATGCTAGTGCACATTTTAAAGGACACACATTTTACACTTTTCTGGGTAAATATGTGAAGAAATAAAATCATGTGAAGCTGGACTGTAGGTGGGGATCAGCTGTGCTAATGAAATGGGTGAGGATGTTACATCCCTGTTGAGTTGTGTTAAGGCAGATTTTCAGCATATTTTTCTACAGATCGAGTGTTTTAATACATTTACATTATATATATTTACTTAGACCTTCTTTACACCCTATGTGTATAAAAAAAACACTCTTCAGATCCTGTCAGACAATTGATTGCTGAGTCTGAATTTATGAACTTTGTCAAGCAAAAACTCTTAAATCTTTGTTTTTATACAGCTACAATGCAAATTATGTTTTATTTTACAGCCTCGTAGGAAGTTCTTTATTTATTTTATCATACTTTATTATCAAGCTTACATTAACCAGACTGGATTAGCTTTTCCGTGTTTTTGTTCATTAATGTTTTTCTGCCTTTGTTCTTGTTGGATAAACGAACATTTGATCAAACTGGAGCTTTTCACTTCAATTAATTTGAAAAGACTGGATATCGCAGCAGCTTTATAGCATGTGGAGCTCTTTGTTGTTTCAATGCTGGTCGTGTATTAACAGACTCGCTGGTAACACAAAGCTGCTGAGCTTGTGTTTATGTAAGCTTTGTCATTTAACATTCACACTTTTCTTCTAGGGCACACTGTTTAAAAAAAAAAAAAAAAAAAAAAAAAAAAATCCTGACACTGAATTTGACTTCTCCAGTTCTGGTGTAGGCGTTTTGGGGGTCGTCCATCTGCTGCGGCTCTCAGCAGCTCTCCAGCCTGGAATCAAATCTACAGAGAGAGAGAGAGGAAAAAAAAAGAGAAAGAGTGAGGCTTGACATTGTCCAGAGAGGGTCCATCTCCATCTCCATGGTGATAACTGCATCATGTTACATCTTACAGCAGCGAGGAAACTGTGAGTGGAGAAGAGGAGGAGAGAGACACAATGTGAACATTAAGACATGAGATACAAATGGAGTTGAAGAACACACGTCTGTATGTTGAATATGTTAATATCCTCATGTGAATACATTTATTTATTATAAATCTGTTTATGAGCAACATCAGTGAGACGTGTTCGCAGGCAAAGGGTGAAAAACAACCAGACATGAGCTCAACATGGAAAAACAAGTTGTTTTGTGTCTTTAACGGCACAAAATTACAAAAGTAATAACAGGAGAGAAATTGCAGCGTTATTGTTTTTAAATTACATCATGATTAATATAAAGGTGACATTAATAAAAGGCATTATGAAGACCGTGGATGATGGTTTTACTATGAAACTGGAGACAGTTCAGACTGTTCAAGCTCTGTGTTTGACGTGGTTAGACTTTCAATTTGGGAACCGGTGACGACCGACTGATGGTTTTAAGGCCTATGAAGAGAAAATAAACAGAAGTAGAGAGGCTTCATGATCCTGTGCAGCTCAATAACAAAGATTCAATCCTATATTGACATGGTTTTCAGTTTTGTTTTTATCTTGTTTGTCTCATTATGACGAACATGTTACATCCGTTACTCAAAGGTCAAAACTGTGACCTCACAAAACTTAAGGAGCCATTATAACTATATTTCCTTTTATTTGACTGGTTGGCAGTAGCATAGAAACACAGGGTTTTTTATTTTGTTGTATTAGTATAAAACTCTGGAATATAACCAGCAGCTGACATATTTTGAGGAAAGAGCAGGATTTTCACAACGTGCTAATATTACAAATACAATAACCAGACTGAGCAAACATCTGGGTTTGTTCAGTTAAACTTGTGCTGTCAGTCGGTATTAACTTTGCGTAGAGTCTCGTTTAGCGTCGTCATCGCCAGCGTAGCTGCCATTTCTCACTGGAAAATGTGTCATGTTGGCTTTCAGAGCTGACAGATGTCTATGCATGTATGCAGTGAAAGTATGTGTGTTGCTTATATAATTCACTTCTAATCAGTCTTAACTCCCTGGCTGTTATTTGCAGATGATTTGGGTCTGATGGCTTCATCACCCTGTGCTCTGAAATAACTGGGATCAGAGTCAGAGATTCACTTCTGTGTTTAAAGAAACTACTGAGGTGGTTCAGGGATCTCCTCCCACTAGAGGTTTTTCTGGGCTCATTTAACTGGTACGAGACGTTGGGAGAGATCATACATATCATCTACCAGAGGAACGGCTCAAGATCCCTCAGGAGGAGCTGGAAAGTGGTGCTGTGAGACTTTGACTACCTCATTTAACCCTCTGCTACTGTGACCAGACTCTGGATAAAAGTCTGAAAATGTTACTCGGGTTTTCAGATGCTTTCTTTCTAAATAGTGAAAATATCCATGTATGATCTATTATGACATTATGGGAACAAGTTTTAAACCCCAGTTCTGCACATGCATCCATGATTGCAAACCAGATGTTTTATGGATCTTCTCTTGATTCAGATATTAGATTAAATAGTAAGAAATATTTTGTTATTTGAGTGAATTTGACAACTTAATTGTTTTTCAATGTGTCCCTAATTGGTCACATGCAGCCAATATACAAACTGCTAAACATTAGCTAATGAGAATTTACCTTTATTTTCCAGCAGTTTTTCCTCTTGTCTGTGTGCATTCACACAGCAGAGTCATTAACTCTGGAAAAATCAAGAATGTTTTTACATTAGAGCATCTGTCCATTTACATTTAATTCAATATTCATATATTTCCTTTTACTGTTGGAGTTAGTAACCTACCTTAAGGTCAGGGCTGATGTGAACTGCAAACAACTAAATTAAAATTCAAGTGCAACATGAAGTGATTTCAACTCGCAAGCTCAAAAATTAGAAACACAGTGGAGGTAAAACATCTGATGAATTCGTCGCTGTGTGGTGGCTGAAGCGCCGCTGCTTCACAAACAGTCGTGTTCAGGTTGATTGTTTTTGCTTTAAGCCAGTCATGAATAGGCAGAGATAAGTGATGTCAAGATGGAGAGCTCACATTTCAGCACCTGCCTTGGGGGGAAAAATTTACACAATCCAAGAAAAGTGACCGAGCAAAACGTTACCTACGAGCTGCGCATGTGAATAAAATGAGCGTCTTGGTTGTGTGAATCCCACCAGAGCAGCCAGTCAAGTTAAACCGTCAGTCTGTATTAAACCAGAGTGACTGGACTGTAATACACAGTGAAGGATTTAACTCTCTTGTGTTTTGTAGCTATGACAGAAAACAAGAGAAACGGTCCATTTGACTAACAAAAAGTAAGTAAAGCATGAATTTTATGTTAAAGAATAGACATCTCTTTATCATGTCACTTCCTGACTCGAACACCGTTTACACATTTTAACAAGGAATAAAATAAAAATATAACTATTTATGACACAAAGAGGTTTTAGTGATTAGACAACATTCACTGTGACATCAAAATATGGATGATACAATTAAACCAGGATAAAAGTAGCAGTAAAAATGATTTTGTAAATTATAAAAAGTATTTTAACCTTTTGTCTTTACAGCTATATATATATATATATATATATATATATATATATATATATATATATATATATATATATATACACACACACACACACACACACACACACACTGGTAGCCTCTAAGATAAAATAAGAATGAACTTTGATGCTAACAATTAACCAAAACCCCTTGTAAGAACTTTAACAGTGCAGAACATTATCTTTCATACATCACGATAACAAGGAAAAACTATTTCCAACATGATTATAAGTGGATACGCCTTAATTTAAAGTAATTATCTTAAATCAGATCAAAGTAGGCGGAGAAAATACAGAAATCACACGAAACTCGAATGAGTAGGAAGTGGATGATCCCCTTTACTGGAAGATTTAGGTGTCATCAACTGATAAATGATCAATTAAAGCCACAATCACTGGCAACGCAATTTGTCATAAGAGTCTATATACTGTATTGTAGACTCTTATGAAAAGTTTGTATAATCTGTCTGTTATTGTTGCTGTGTTTTATTTATCTAAATTATTGTAATTTATTAGGGACCGTTCCAAGTTATAAAAGATGAAAATTAACCTGTGGCTACAGTCTGGTACATTTACATTTCACTTTTGAAATGTTCATTAATATACACTTGTTCCTGTTTAAATAATAAACTTCACATTCGCGACCAGAAATGAAACAATATTTTCAACGTAATGTTCAACAATAAATGCACCAAAGAATAAATCTGTGCAAAGACAATAATAAACAATATATTGAAAGAATAAGCAAGTAAAACATATTGTTTATACTGTGACTTGTAGTTTACACAAGTCAGCTGATCCTTTATGTTTATATGGTACAAGTAGTGTTCTTGAAATGCTGTAAAGAAATGATAGATAACTATACTAGATAGATATAATTAAGAATAAAAAATAGTTCCTACCAGAGGGAGGAAGTTGGAGAAGACCAGGACCGAGACCATGGAGGTAAAGGGTCAATACAGGATCCTCCACCGGGTCTGGTCTGGACTCTGGTGGTGGACCCTCTTTGGCTTAAGATGGAGCTGAGGTATGAGGAGAGATGTGAGAGTTTTAGTGCCAAAAGACAAGATGTTCAACGATATATAAAACTGCATTAATTAAAATTTGTACATTAATAATGAATTGAAATAATTTTATGTCTTTCAGCTCGTTCTTTTAGTTCTTCTGTGTCAGCAACTTTTTATTCTAACACATTCACCAACTTCATAGTGTCAAAATGTTATTCACATGAAAATTGACTAGTTGCCAGTTAGATGAGGACACATTAGATGTACAGACTTGGAAATGAGATGAGCTTTGATGGTATGGGGAAATGACCATAAATGATGATGAAGGAAAGTCATGAATGAAAACTGTCAACAGGGAGAGAAGGATAAAAAAAACCATAGAAAGTTAGTTGAATGAATGGAGAAGCAAATGATCCTGACAACCTAATTAGTGCATATCATTAGTCTCCTGCTAAGACGGTATGGAGTTTCATGAATTTTAATGAGATTGTTTTTAAATTATATAAGTAAGATCTTTCCATTTCAGAGGTGTATGAGAGTGGTTACAAGTTTGTACTTGTCTTCATGTTACACAAGTAAAAGAAATAGCTTTCGCATTTTGATCATCAACTCCAGTAAAATTTATGAGTATTTAACATCATTTTTCTGCTCTGCCAAAGCTCTGTATAAGTTGAGATATTACTGTTCTTATAAGATCAAACTATACTAATACATAGTGCAATTTCATGCACAAAATTCAACACAAACCGCTTAATATAAAAAGCACAATAACATTTATGACAAATCAATAAAAAGGAAAATAGAGCTGAATTAAAACAGCAGGATAAAACGAGATAAACGACCCTCAGGTGAAAACACTTCAAGAGAAAGCGACATAACATGAAATTGAATTAAAACAGCAGGAAAAGACAATGATCAGGTGAAGGACACCTCCGGAGAAGGCAATGATAACAACAAGAGTTAAGATTGCATTTTAAAGGCATCAATATATTCAGATTTCATAAGACTTTCACACAGATTGCTCCAGAGTTTTAAGGTATAATTAACAAAAGCTGCTTCTTTGTGTCTTTTAGTTGTAACCACAGAAACAATCAAGAGGTTTAAGTCAAATGATCCAAACAGTCACGTTGGACAGATGAGACAGGGCAAAGCTATTCACCGATTTACAAATCAATAAAAGAATATTAAGATGGTTTCTGTGACTGACAGGTAACCAATGTAGAGATTTTCAGGTTGGAGTAGTGTAGGCTTGTTGTCTGGTTTTCATCAGAACCGTTGCGGTTGTTGATCAATATCTTTCATTTAACCCACCAGACAAAAGAGCGTCAAACAGCATGTAGTCATTTTTCAATTCCTTAAACAACAAAGGGACACTGACGTGATGTTAACAATATGTCAAGGTGAAAGCTGGGAACAAAGAGGAAAGAAGCCAAAATGTGGACACAAAAGACAGAAAGGCCCATGAAATGAAGTAATGAAAGAAAAAAAACTTACAGGGACGGCAAACAAAAGAAAACAGGTGCAAGGAACCCTCAAGGAAAAACAAAACAGTCTCTAATCAAACTCAGGAACAAACTCTACAAGGCTCTGGAAACAAAAGTCTCTACGAACAAAACTGATGAACTGACAAAGAAAGAGGGAAACACCAGGGTAAATTCAACTCAAAGGGCAGAAGTAACAACACACAGGTGAAACTAATCAGGGCAGAGCAGGAAATCAAAAATGGAGGGAAAACACACAAGTAGACAGGAAGTAAAACCACAGTAGACACAAAGGAAGGAGACTATCAAAATAAAACAGGAAGTGATTTCAAACAAAGTGCAATTGCTCATATAGAGGAAAGACTATAACAAAACTAAGGTCAGAGACAATGATAACTATAATTTTCTGCTCCTTGGCGCTTTACATGGAGTGTTTTTCTCTTACAACTTTCCTCAAAATAATCAGAAAAACTGGTTTTGCTGTTGTTCTGAGCTTCAGATCTGTAATAATTTGAGATACAAAGATATACACCTGAGTATTATCTGCACGATTACAGAAATGTATGTAATTTATAATAACATTACTGCTGGAACTGTCTATATCTTGTTTACCAAACAATGGTTCATGAAATAAGCTAACAAGACAATACTGTCCAACATCATATATCTGTTATATTTCTTGACAGGAAACCTCATTGGTCATATAATTACCGTTACACAGTCATTCTGGGTTGTGTTATCTCATTTAAGGGTCAGTCATATTCATGCATTCACAACAGCAAAAATAAAACTGTTGTTATTATCTTTTTCTCTCCAGAGGGGCAACTGAGCCGGAGAGGGCAAATAGGCTGTTGCTCGGGGGAACTTGAGTCCGGCCTTGTGCACGTCCTTGCCTCAGGCCTCATGACAGACGTTTTTTTTTTTTTTTTTTCTCTGTAGAGTCAATTTTCTTTCTCTGAGGAGAAATTAATCACTTCTTGGTGTGTATGTGTGTGTGTGTGTGTGTGTGTGTGTGTGTGTGTGTGTGTGTGTGTGTGTGTATAATAACTTGACAGCACACTTTCTTGACAAAAGAGTGTGCATGCATGTATGTGGTTGTGTATGTGTTGAACGATTTAATATTCAGGTTGTGGAACGAATGCTAATTTAATCAATATGCTGTAAATCCGACTGGTTGCTTACTGGTTGCTGGTCTGACAGTCCCAGTGGGGACTTTCAGACACGGTGCATGTGTGTGATCACACACACACACACTAAGTTGAACCGCTATCAGATCTATATATAGGTCTTCCCATCCTCGATGCCTGTTGTCTCTGTGGTTCAGGTTGTAACGGTGTGTGTGTGTGTGTGTGTGTGTGTTTGTGTAGATCTGAAAAGATTTCCTGGCAGCGACTCCCCTGCATCACCTTAGACTCAGACAGACTAAAGCCTCATTCAGACAGGATTTATTTCTCCAGGGGAGTTTGTGATTTTAATATTGCATGTGCTGGTCAGCGATTTTAATCCTGTCCGGAGCACATATGGGTGTGATTTTTCTCACCTTGTTCCAGAAGTGATTAGACTTCAATGAAAAATTGCCTTTTTAAATATAAAAGCCCCCAAATGAGTAGTTTAACATTTTTACCCGCTGAATTAAAATTGTAAATACATTTTTTTCCAACCATCTCTGACAACCATTAGTTTACCTTAAGGTCTGTGGTTGACATTTTCATGATCATCTGAATCTGATTATGTTTTGTCAAAGTTCAATTATCATTTTGTTGGTAATATTTCTAAACTGCAGCTTGACTGGAAAAACATGAACTGCTACTTATTAATGCTACTTTTTACAGCTGCGGTCCTGATTGTGATGTGTCACACAATGTGGGCTGGATTTGGATAAATACCTTAAAATTTAAGTGTAGCAGCACTTGTTTCGTTGTCCTTCGTTTAGCAGATCATTTCAGTATATACCGAGCGGTATAAATGCATGGCTGAGCTCGAGTTACTACTTTGTTTTCATGTGTTATCTTCATTAAGTGAACCTATTTTGTTCTTGTGCCTAAGTTTAACTTCTCTGTGGCTTGCAAGTCAGCTCCCTTGGTCCATCTCCAAGACTGCATCTGAATCCAGATTAAAGGTTTTTGAGTTTTTCCTGTTTTGCATTTCATAAACGAATATAATAAACTTCTCTTGTCTTTACAAAAATTCAGTATGAATATGAAATAGTTTTATAAACCCTGTGTTTGTGTGGGTGTCCTCCACTTACTTGGACTCCCCCAAGACGTGCAGGTTAAGGTAATTGTTTACTCTAAATTGGCCACAGGTAAAAGTGGTTATTTGTCTCAATATGTCAACCCTCGTATAGATTGGCAACCTGTCCAGGTTGTACCCTTCCTCTCACCTAATATTGGCTCCATCTACCCCATGACCCTCAAAGGATAAGTGCTACAGCTAAAGGATGGATGGATGCCTTCATCTATGCAGCCTATAGGCTTTAAAAGCTAAATTACCCCAGAACAACAGAATAACTTCACATCATTACCCTTACTGATTTATGAAACTCGTTCATAGCAACCAAACCCATTCATCCTCTGGCGATTAAACAAATGGACGTCGGGGCAGACTTGTCTCACCGAGCAAAAAAGTGTTCTCCATAATTATGGTACCTTAACCTGCAGAGGGTCATTGACCACAGGATCTTAATGTGTCTTAATATCTGACACGAACGTGAGATCCTCATTAAAATCATATTTGTGCAAAAATTAATGTGAATACATTGAACTTCCCCAGTGTGACGCAGGAGTTTTTAATTAAATTCTCCAACTAAAACGACCTCTCACATGCAGATGCAGACTGAAGGGTCGGGGGTAATGGTGCTGCCTCTGTCCGCTGTGAGTCTGTATGTCTGTGTCTATGTTGGGTGTTAAAAATGTGTGTTGGTGGAACCTGCTGTCACCTCATTACAGGACACCGTCGGCCACAACTCACACTGACACCCAGGGGCCGTATTCACCGAGTGTTTTACTTTACCACCAGGAGTTCTCGTAAATGGCACCAAAAAGTTCTGAGCTAAGAGTTTTTTCCTCTGAAGACCCAATCACAAAGCTGCTGGGAGCAACTTTTACTGAGGAATGGAGGAAGACTATTAAAAAACTGCAATAAAAAAAAATCCTGTGATGGTGTGTTAACTGTCCTGGTGTCTTCTGGTCCAACAAATATACAGTATATCACAGTGATCTCACACTCAAGGGTGTATGTTCATTTATTTCATATTAAAACATGATTTTTGAACAAGTTCACTTGATCTTGTTATCTTAAGTTTATCTGTAATGTGAAAAAAAACCTATGGTTTGATGTTTATGGTTTGAGCTGTAGGTTTTATTTATCATCTAATCCAACAATGTAGATAACAGTATGGCCACTTGATGGTTTTTGAAGTATTTCACAATCTGCAAATATTGACAGCTTAACAACCAATAGGAGTAGTCCTTCCAGAATACTGGCTGTGCTACCATAACTACACTCCAGTCACTGAAATAAAATAATAGGAATAAGATCCAGAAGTCCTACCACTTTCCTCCAAGACTTCTCCTTTTTTTGTTTTGTCTCTATAAGTATAGGAGTTGTACTGAACAATACCCGGTGTTTACAGACAAACTTGTACTTTGTTTTGTTTTTTGTTTTTTTTTTTTTTGTTATTTCACACCTTTGCACTTGATTTGTATGTAATTATGCTGCTTCACGTTTGGTCTGAAAACACCATAAATCTACTTTTGAGCAATTGCATCACATCCCTGAGCAGTTTGATCAAATCTTGTCAAATTTAACACCATCTCTGCATCATCTGTTCTGTCATTTGTAGCCTTCAGACTGATGCTTTTTGTTTTGTTTTCAACAATTTGACAAGTAAAGTAAGTACAAATCTAATCGAACTGCTAAGTTATCATATTAGCATATAGCTATGATATTGGCAAAGTATAAAGCAAGTGAGATATGATGCAATGCCATGGGATTCTTACAATACAATACTTTATTGATCCCTCCCACTCAGGAAGATTTACTGTTTTTTTTTTTTTTTTTTTTACTGCAGCCAAAAAAGGTTGACAAAAAGCAACTGGATGCATAAAAATACAGGGAAAATTATGCACACACACACACACACACACACACACACACACATATATATATATATATATATACAGAATATACAAAACATTACACAGTATTGGCAAAAAAAAAAAAAAAAAAACAATAACAGAGGCAATTGAATGTGGAACCATTCGATTTAATGTGCATGCAAATTAATGCAGGCACATTAAATCCTACCACAATGCAACACGAGTTTCTCTTCTGTTTGGCTGCTGACAGTGTTGTGAGCACTGGAGCTGCCAACAAACATTTATTTGGAGGCTACCTGATGAATGTAGCCACCAAATCCTGAGAAACGTAACTGTCTTCTTTGCTGCTGAATACTCACTCTTTCTATAACTTCACTGAAATCAGCTGCTGCTGCTGGAAACACTGAGACCTGTACTCAGTAAATGTGGCATAAAAATCTGTGTAGATGTCAACAGAGAGGGTAGTAACTGTGCAGTTTCATCACTACAAGAGGCTCTCACACGTTACACACAAGTCATTTGATTAATTGGGTATGATATTTTTTTTTTTAAAGAACTTAATTTGTGGAGCTTTTCATGTTATGAATTATCGCCAGGTCCTCTGGGGATTATCATGGCGCAGTGACAACATTATCTACTGCGTAACATCTGGTTGAGTGCTCTGTTGATTGTACATACATGCCACGACGTGCTAACATGTGTATGTGTGTGACCAAAAGTGTAGGTTAGCATGTTAATGACATGCAGGCTTGTGTTACTGGGCAGGATACACAATGATTCCATTACCATTGATTAGGTGACGGCGTCGGCGTTTGTGTGTGTGTTTGTGTGTGTGTGTGTGCCAAATGTATGTCAGTGTGACACAGACTGTAAAAGGATTAGAAACATGGAAGCCAAGAAGTATGTGTGTGTATGTTGTGTGTGTCTGTGTGTGTGTGTGTGCTGACAGAACATTAGTCAGAGTGCTTGTCGTATCAGACGGTGTATTACAGTCCTCACTGTGAGGTCAATGGAACGATGAGTCTGTGTGTGCGCGTGTGTGTGTGTGTGTGTGTGTGTGAGAGAATAAGTGCTTCACTGTCATCTTTGCCACTCATATGATCATCTCCTCATATTAAGCTGCTTACAGTAAAATGTGGCTCATTGCGAACATCAGCTCGCAGCTGTTGGTAACTGCAACAGCTTTTTTTTTTTTTTTTTTACGCATCACAATTCTGCACTGGGCTTTTGGGGATTTGACAAATTTGAATGTTACCACTCATTTTAAGTAACTAAGTAATTAATCATATCAGCAGCAACACCTGAGGCTTCATATAATAACACCACTGGATATATTGCTAGTACAATTACTATTTACTAAATGCAAAATAGCACACAAACTGATAAATACTTATAAATATATTGATACGTTGTGTTTTTTGTGGTATAGGGAGCCTATCCGCCTATTTCCAATCCACTTTGACCTCTACCCTGTCACACACATCCTGTATCTTAATTTAAATGATAACTATTAGTGTGAGTCAAGTCTATGTTTGTCATGTAATTGTTGATTTATACACTTCTGAAAATAAGTAACTGGTTCGACTACAAACCAAATAGTCACGTAGGAGACGTCACATCACAAACTTTTCACTGAATTTCTTTCCTTCTCTCTTCTCAGTTGAAGAGAGAACGAGGAGTAGGTGGTGAGATGTTTTCCCAGGTTGCGTAGCTGCTGTTAAGCTAACGTTAGCTGTCAGAGTTTGATGCTACGTGGTCTCACACAAAACCTAAAGTGATGTTTGCTGCCTGTCATTAAACAGTCCTCTCTCCATGTCAAAAATCATCTTTCAAATCAAACATCATATGTAAAAACCACGGCACATTTCAAACGGGACCAGAAAATATCTTTTATCTCTCCATTGACTTTCGTTCATAATTTTTACGATCATAGGACCCATGGACCAGAAGTAGACGGTCGTGACTTAGGCTCCCTGTCCGTTGTGTTTATATCTCGTTATGAAGTTACGGTTCTTTTTCATGTATTTGATTTTTCAAAATTTTTTTTGGCCACTTGGGGGCAGCAGATATAACACTGACATATTAACCTTTTAAGTTTATTTTCATTCAAAGCAACACTTTATTTACAGCCACTATATGTACATATAATAATAATAATAATAATCCTGAGGGAAATATCTGGCTCTTTAGCTGATAAATGCTCCGCTATGTTCAAAGGAAATTCAGTATTAGTTTCAGATACAAGTCACTGTTAATATGAAATTATTGATTATAGCAGCTTTAAGTCTTGAGCTGAAATCTATTCCCATCATGTCTTTTTATTTTAAAAATATGTAGCAGGAATAGTTTGTTTCACAATCCACCATCTGCCACAATTCAGTCGCATCTTTCTTATTACACTGATGTGTTGAGCCCCATTCTGTAAGTTTGATCCTTAAAAGAAAAATCTGATTGTTTGTGCAAATGCCAGCTGTTATTATTTGAAGATATATGCATATGTTTATGTGTATGAAATTAATTAATACAGATTTATGAAGCAGAAGCAAATATTATCTATGACGTTGATTAGTTTTAATCAGAGTAATTGGGAAACATACAATTTTTCAAGGTTTAACTTTAGACAAACTCTTAAATCTAGAGATAAAACAACAAACTTATCTTTCAGTTCTGCACACACACATACACACAAACAAACACACACACACACACGCACACACACAAACACAAACACAAACACAAACACAAACACACACACACACACACACACACAAACACACTGAGATTCACTGCTGGTTTCTGCAGTGGTCAGCTCAGCACCTACCCACTGCTAACCAGCTACCTCATGCTGAGAGTATTCACATGCACGTGCGCGCGCACACACACACACACACACACATCAAACAGTGCACACAAGGACAGCTCCAGCTCTGGACTTTGAGCTGAAGCCACATTGCCCCCTGCTGGTTGACAGGAGAATATTTCCTCTCGGTGTCAGAAGTGTTTAGATCCTTCACTGAAACAACAGCAGCTCCACTTAGTCTCAACTCTGTTCCAGTAGATTCCTGTAAAATTAAACAGGCTTGTAAATGTAATAAAATGAAGTAAAATGTCAAAGCGGTTCTGTTCATTATGAATAATGTTCTTTTTATATTATGCATCAGACAGAAATCTGTGTTATATTGTAGCTGATCCAGGTGGAGCTGAATCTCACTGATTCAGAATCAGTTTATAACATCTCGAAACTTACGGCTTCTGTATCTGTGCAGAAAAGGAAAAGAAATGATGTCTCTGAATAAAAAGTACATTAAAGTTAAAGTAATAAAAGGAGTATAAAATGTTAATCATAACACCAAGGGATTGGATTAAAGGGCAGTTACTGTTTTTTTTTTTTTTATTATTATTAAACATCACACCTTCCACTTACTTTCAATCTCTCACTAAATAAAGGACACTTAAGACATTTATTAGACCATGTGTCTTCACAGCCTGTTCGTGTGGGATGAATCACTGAGAACAGAGAATATCAGACTGTACGGGTGTTGCTACAGTCCAGACTGTTAGTTGGTCTCTGTCTGCCACCCTGTCCACTTTATTAGACAGTGCAGGAGCGAGTGCTACATTGAAGTCAGACATAAAAATAACTGAAGTCAAACTCATCTGACAAACTGCACCAGGGCCCATATTCACAAAGAATCCCAAGACGAGGAGGAGGAAGATTTTTACGAAACCTAAGAGTCTTAAACAGAGAAGATGGAAAGACAGAGAGGAAGGAGAGATATTCTCCGTATATTGAACAACAGTGATTTAATAAAACGCTACCGGCTTTCTTGTTCTTTTTTTTTCTCCATTTTGTTTGTTGTTTGGTCATTCTGCCAAATCAAACCGTTTTTTACAAGGCCAGCAATCACAGCTGCAGACAGCTGAGTCTGTGTCCACCATTAACATCAAATTGTTTAAGCAGTAAAATTACCAGCATGGCGAGTAAACATAACAATAAGCAAATCAATATAATAATCTGCACATGACTGAGGTACAGTCACACATTTTGAAGTGTAACAATTCATTTAATTTTGCAGTTTGAGTTTCATCATCACGATGTAAAGTTTTTTTTTTTTTTTTTTAGCCAATCACAACTTTTAAAAGCGTCATACATAGTAACTGGGTCAACCTCTTCACTAAGATAAAAGTTTCTGTCCCCTCCTTGGACTCTGAATCTTTGTGAATACGGCCCCAGATTTTTACAGCATGAAGTAAAGTTGATGCAGATATTTAAGTTTTTAGAAATTTAGAAATATTATTCAACCCTAGGATCATTACTGAGACACTGGTGTTGGATGATTAGATGTGGTTTGCAGTAACTGATCAAGTCAATGCCACCAGTGATGAACTAACTTTCTGCAGGTCAGTTGACATCTTCACCAAACTGTTGCCCCAAAGTTGCAAAAGCACATCATTGCCTTCAATATAACTGTGTGCTGTATCATTAAATAGACACTGATAGAGGAGATGGAGACAGAGATGTAGATGTACGGAAGAAGCCACACACACAGGTCTGAGTCATACCGGCTCCACAGGCTCCATCTCAACTAGTATTGATTATTCATTTCTCATTGACTCTGCTCATTTGGGAAAGTGAAATTGCTGCAGGAGGAAAAGAAGAGAGAAGGCCAAGCTATTAACCACTTATTCATATAACACGTGAACTGTGATTGATGATTAGGGCACGACACTAGTGTGAAAACGTGTGTATGAATCCATTTTTATTATTTAAAATGAATCTTATCTTAACAAAAATGATAGATGTAGTTAGTCATCTAATCTAATGTGTTGCAGAAAGAACCTTGAAGAACAGAACATCTCATGTTTTCTGACTCTGGGAGGTTTCATATCCTAAATGATCCAATAGACCCTTTAAATTACTGGAATTGCAACCATCTTCAAATTACTGTAACTCACTGACTCATTATTTCTTGCAAGGGTCAAAATTGGTGCAGTCTGTTTGTCACTTTAAGAACATTTATCCCAAGAGTTAGTGATTCAGATCTGGATATTTATGATCAAACCACCAGAGAAACTAAAGACCGAAAATTTTTTAATAACAAATCCAACTATTGTACAATCTCGTCAAAACCAAGCAAACCTCAAAGTGACAACACTATAATACTTGCAGGTATAAAACTTTCAAAAAACTTAGTTTAGCGTGTTAGCACCTTCACACAAAGCAAGATGCACTTTGGTTTTTGGATAAACAAAAGCAAAAGTTGTTGGAACTGAACTGAAAATTGGCTTCATAGTGGTGATAGAGGAAAACTAACAATGGATCAAGACAGTAGGATTCATCCTACAGGGACCATGAATAGTAGAGTCAATCCAACCAAAAGTTGTTGAAATGGTTCGTTTTGGACTAAAATGGTGGATTCGTCTACTGAAATCACAGTCCCTGAAGGTCCAAGTTTAAAAACAAAGTTATACCTTTAGCAAAAGATCCAGCTCTTAGTTCTGTCTCTTGTTTTGTGAGAGTGCTGAAGAGGCTCATTGTCCCCAGGCTTCAGTTAGAAAACTGCCAATGTAAAGCTTAATAAAGATAATTTGGCTCCGTGGCTCGTCTGTAACTGAGTGAAGATTCATTTGGGAGAAGAGAGAGCGAGTGTTTTAGTTTTAGAGACAGGAAGAGAAACACTTCTGTGAGTCTGACTATTAGAGATGAAGTGTGTTGCTGGCTCCAGAGGGTGAAGTGGAAATGACTTTGTCTTTGACAGCAGAGTGCTGTTGAAGTGCCTGAGGCTTCATCCTTTTCCTGCCTCTCTCTCTCTACTCTGCCACTCTCCCTCCATTCATCTTCTGTTTCAGGTCAATGATATTACACATCAGAGGAAACAATATTATTGAGAAAACTGGCAGCACAATAAACAGAAAGAGATGAATATACAAAAAAAATCTAATCACAGAGAGAATACTTCACTGCTTTCATATCAAGCATCATTTAATAATTAGAGACGCTTGGATTTATTTGAATCTGTGGCCTTTGACAAACAGTGGCACCTGTCAACTCTGTCTGAAAAAAAAAATAGTCCCATGTTGTCAAATAGAGAATAACTAAAATCATATTCACCTGCCATACCCTAATATACAAGCAGCCATCCATTTTCTTATCTGTCTTCAGGCTGCAGTGGCAGCAGGTCAAGCTCAGTACTCCAGGTGTCCGTCTCCCCAGCGACACTTCCCAGCTCCTCCTGAGGCTACAGACACAGGATGAGATATATATGTATATATTCGCTCCAGCATGTTCAGGGTCTACCCAGAGGTGTCCTCTTCCAGTTGGACATGCCTGGGAAAACATCCAGCTGACATCCTGATCAGATACACAAACAACCTCAACTGGCTCATTTCAAAGAGGCCAAAAAAAAAAAAACCATTCATATAATATGTATATCCAGCTCTTTTTTACTCTTATAAGATCTCTTAGATACATTATAGAAACCGTAGGAGCTTGACCCACAGGAGAGACTAAAAATTGTGAATCTGAGCCTTTGCTACTTTAATTTTAATTATTTTGATTACATGTGTGACCTCCCAGCTGAGGTATATAAAGGCTGGAGTAATTTTATGTTATCAGATGCATTTGACATATTGTTGAACCAATAAAACCATTTGTTTTGATTTTTCACATTAATTGATGTTGATGTTTCAGTCACTTATGGGTCATTCACAATAATAGGATTTTATTAGAGAATAAACACTGAGGAAAAATTGCTTTAATGATGTTTTAGAAAGTTTCAATAATGTTGAATAAGGAGAATGGTCAATTATGTTCTTGTAATTTGGGTGGGGGGGGGAAGAAAGAATAATCTGCAAAAAATGTTTTTTAAATTCAATTTACCGTGACTCATCGTGAACATTAAAGGAGCCAAAAACTGCTCACTGGGTTTCCTTCTTCTTCTTCACACCTCAAACTCTCTCCACGTCTCTTTTCGCTAATTACTGCAGCATGTCAGCCTCTCCCGGTTGCTGTGGCGACCATCCGTCGTCATGGCAACCCCGGTGGTCTGTCTGGCTCGGTGAGGAAGAGGAGGAGGAAGGAGGGGGGAGGCTGGTGGGAGTGTTATCATGCAGGAAGGTGAGATAAGAGAGTTAATTTCTCACTGGGTTGATAAAAGAGTCACTGATCTCCATCACTGAAACTTGTTCTGTTAAACGTTACTGCTCTGACAATAAAACATTGATCATGCAAGAACAAAAAGGTAAATAATGTCCTGGTTAATAACCACATTAAAACATTTTCTAATAATTTTTGCAGAGACAGGCTTGAATTTGTTTCTAACCAGATCTTAATGGACAACTAACAGTCCTTAATGTGCAGTGTGTTAATGTTGTATCCTGTATAAAACTGTATCCTGTTTCCTGTAGGTTCATAATCCTTTAAAAAGCAAAGTGCACCTTCACCGTTAGTTTTACGGCACATTAAAAAAAAACTCCCATCATATTATTTGCTTCCTTTTGCAGCCAAGCAACTTCTTAATGTATCCACAAGATAAAGCAATAAATCTTAAAGCAAAGAAAAACTATTACATACAGCAGAGGTCTCTACTGGTCAAGTCTTGCCCATGAGACAATTTTCCAAATCCAGTCAACTAATTTATCTCTTTTTCCCCACGTTGTGACTTTTCGCCTGGCTTTTGTATTTTAGAGGAATGGCTTACGAAAGTGGCTTTATAGAACTAAACAAACTGCAGTTCACAGTTTCAAGGAGAAACAGTCCGACCAGCGGCCTTCAGGTAATTTGACTTTAAGATGCTGTGATATTGTGGAGCAGTGTTGTATAGTAAAGTACTTAAGTAACAATACTTTACTACTGTACTTCAGTATGTTTTTACTTTTACTTCTCTATATTTCCTAACTTAATGACACTTTAACTCTGATACATTTTCAGTGTTCAGTGTCGTTACAAAAATCAAAGTATATGTGTTTTCTTCAGCTCCAGTTCACTTTAAGTCGACCTGAGACTGTTCAGACCATCAACACCATGTCTGAGGGTTGATGGAGGCTCCATCTTAAAGGTGGATGATGGAGAAACTAATAAATAAAGAACAACTTTAGTACTTTAGTTCAGACTCAAGACATTGTCTATGAAGATTGTTGTAGCTCCATGTTTAAAGTGCTGGATAAACTTCATAATATTTTTCTGTTTTTATTAACATGTAGTTGTACTTTTACTTTCATTACTTAACTACATTTAATCACAGATTACTTGTCATACCTAAGTACAGTAAATACTAGATACTTTAAGACTTTTACTTGAGAATCATTCTAGTCGGTGACTTGAACTTCTACCAAAGTGATTTTTTGGTCGAGTGTCTGTACTTCTACTCTAGTGTACTATGTGGAATCATAAGAAATATGGATACTTGCAAAGTCAACTCTCAACTGCTTTTTGTAATTTTTATTAACATCATATTCTTAAAAATATATTTCAAAACTTCCCTGAGAACAGACTTGTATAAATCTTATATTCTTTAAAACAACTTTAGACACTGAAAACATCCATCTGCAGTGAGAGAAGAGTCTGATGCTCCTACACTTGGACAGAGAAGTAAAAAAAGATTTAGTGCATGATTCATTTGATTCATCTACACCCACACTCGTCCACCACCATGTCCTGGTAATGTCTCAGCACCACATTGTCGTTGTTGTCGTAGTAGAGCATGGAGATTGGAGAGAGGCGGATGGGGACGCAGCAGGGCTGTGGCGTGCCGTGAGGGTCCAGGGAGTGCACCAGGGTCTGCAGGATGGCGTGGTTGGTGCCGTTCAGGCTCTCGCTGAGAGGGAACGGACACTCTCCGTGGCAGTAGTTGGCCATGTAGCCCTGAGGAGCGATGATCCAGTCCTGCCAACCCACGTCTTTGAAGTCGATGTAGAGGCGTCGGGCCTTGCACACGTTGCTGGGCGTCACCGGGAGGTGGATGGCGCTTCTCCTCTGTCTGGAACGACACTGATGAGGGTTGAGTGACACGGCGACCAGTGAGGCCTGGATCAGAGGCAATGTGAACGCCGGCTCCAATGGGAGTGAGTTCCCGGGGTGAAAGGGAAGAAGCTCCTCTGGATCTGTGCTGAGAGGAAGCAGCTCTAAAACCAAACCATAGTTACGTCCCGGTTTGCGCCAGTTCTCCGCCAGCGCTGTGAGGTCCATGGTGATGGTGGCGGGTTCAGGCTGCAGCTGGATCGACTGCGACAGCAGGAGTCTGCGGTTAGCCTGAGGGTTGGCTCCCCTCAGAGTGGCTCGCATCACTTTATACAGAGACACGCTAAGGGCCCGGGGCCCCTGCAGCAACTCTGCAGATCTGAAGGGTTTCCAGTGGAATTTGACTTCCAGCTGAGCCAGAGACAGCAGTTCGACGGGCTGCAGGACGGACATGTTGAAGAAAAGCTGCTTCTCCTGACAGATCTGACAGCTGCTGCTCCACCCAGACACCAGCCTGCCTGCAACACATCAGCGGGGAGCTCAGACTTTTAACAAGGACATTACAGCTTTTTCAGGAGGTTTATTTAAAGAAATGGAGACAGGGCTCATGATAATCTAAACCATGAAGAATAATACTATTAAGAGTTTTACTATATTTGCTGTATGATTAATGCAAACATCTCAGAATAACAAGTCATTTAACAAACTTGTCACATGCCTTATTGTGTTAAAAATCTACAAAAATTAAACCTCAGTGTGTTTTTTTAATGCTTTGCCTGTTACCGATCCACACTTTGATCAATAAATAATACCATATATTCTCTCTCTGTCTCTCATACCTGTGTACGGATCGTGGGTGCTGAAGCTCGTAGGCCATGAAGCTCCTCATGACTTTTTTATGAGCAAAGACATGCAAAAGCTCTGCAGACGAACGCAGCACGCAACCACAACACATGTGGGGTATGTGATCCAAATATATATATATATATATATATATATATAGAGAGAGAGAGAGAGAGACTACACAATGAGACTGCTTTCACATGTACAGCCAAAACTCATAGATTTTACCTTTTACCTTTGCATTTTACTGGCGGCTCAATGGAAAGAAATATCAGATATAAGTGCAAAGGAATTTTAAGTTAATGTTTCTAATTTATGTGCATCATTAATCATGATTAGATGTTTGTCACATTCATTCTGAGGTGGAACAACTTATTTCCCTGATGTTTAAGTCTGAATTTATCTAAACAAATGATGAAAATATAATTTTAACTCTTCATCAGTGTTGGATCAGGTCTACACGTATGATGCATTAGACAGAGATCCTGTCTAATTGCTGGAGTCTGATACCTTGGTCTTGCACATATCGGATGATGTTCCCGCGGACTCCGTACTCAGACACCGTGCAGGGGTCGCTCTCCTGGGTCTTGATGGTCTCTGACCTCCGGAACATCCTCCAGAGCGCCGAGGGGACGTGACGCCGCTGCTGGTGACCCCCTGCGGCCTGAGGCTGAGCCCGAGGTCGGGGCCGTGAGGAGAGGCCGAGGGATCCGAGGAAGAGTCGCTCCTGGGTCTTCATCTCCTCCACGTGTGACAGATCACACACAGGCAGGAAACACAGCAGCAGCAGCGGGACCAGGGGAGGCTTGTTCGGCCTCATGTTTGATTTCACTCAGCTCCGCTGGTTCCTCACCTGCTCCTTCGCTCCCAGAGGACGCACTGCGTTTGATTTAACCCGGAGACCTCCCGCTGTGCAGCTGCATAATTATGGTAATGAGGAGCGAGCAGACGGGCCAGAGATAAGGTGGAGGGAGGGTGGGAACACGTGGAGGTGGATCTGAGGTCTCGATCTCCAGGAAAAACACAGATCCAGGATTTAAACAAAAATGGATTAATGATTGAGATGAAGATTTATCTTGATGTTTAGGTGTTCCGTCTCTATATCCACCTTTTAAAGGCCCAAACTGTGTTTTTTAGTTTCTTCACCAAAACCCGAGAGTTTAAGTTACAGTTTGTTCAAATGACAATAAAATAATAATAAAAAGCAGCAGTTTAGGTTTTGTGTTGAAGGTTTAGAGAGTATTCTGTCACACGATCATTCTCATTTTTAGTCAAATTAACAAATAATAAAAGCATCATTTATAAACCTAGAAACATGTTTGTGATTACTGACAAATATCTTGCATCAATCAAATATTTCCAGTAATTTCACTCCCACATATAAAAACAGAAATATTTCAGTGTTCTGCAGTGTGATGGAAACTTCGGGACTGAATCTGTTACACCACCTAGTGTCTAACTGTTAGTACTTCATTATTGTTTCTACATTCATCTTTTTATGTGTCTTGGGCTTTAAATGAATAAAGTTCTGGTTCACAACATTTTTAAGTCTGATTCATCGTCCCAGTTCACATCCTCAGTGTGGACTCATCAGTGAGTTCAGGCCTGAGAAGATAATAACAGAAACAGTCATGAGATGAAAGTAACAATGAGAGAAGACAACAAACAGAGCAAATAACAGTTTCTTTTGATCCTTTAAATTATCTCGTGACCCCTCAGACTTATCTCAGGATCCTGCTGAGACACACTTACAAACCTGAGACAGTCAGTTCAGTTTCCTCCTTTTTCAAGTCTAAACTTTTTTTTTCTGAAAACTTTTTGTGTTGTGTGTTTTTTTTTATTATTATTATTATTTTTAAATTGACCTTTTCACTTTCACAGATATTTAGATCTGGTTCTGCTCAGTTTACTACGGTGGCCCTGAGGGACAAAAAAAACAAAACAAAAACAATTTAGAAAACAAAACACATAAAAAGCACAAAAAAAAAAAAAACCTGAAAAAGTATTTTCTTCCCCATGTTTTGTTTAATACGAAATATTGTTTGGTCTCTGAATTATTATTATTATTTTGTTTGATTTTTATTGAATTTTATTTTATTTTATAAATATTTAGTGACATTTTTCTGTAATGTTAGTTTGTGCACCGAATAGTTTTGTTTCCTTAAATTATGTATTGAGAGAAATGTGGATTTATTTATTCATTTATTTTTGTTGAACATTTTTTCTGAATTGTTTTTGTGTTTTTATGTTCAGGGTCATCGTCGCTCATGTCAATTCCTCTTTTTTTTTTTTTTTTTTGTTCAGTTTTGAGTCATTTAACCTTTTGGTTTGAAGTGAAACACTGATTCTGAGTCAGTTCTTCTCATCATCATCATCATCATCCTCCATCATCAGTGTTGCACTTTGCAATCGACACGCTGCGATAATCACCACACATCCAATCAGTTCCAATGATTTTTTTTAATATAGTTGGCAATCAAAGATGATTTTAATTTGAATCATTATTTACAGATCAGTATGTACAGTGGTCAAACAAGAGCAGGAGGCTGTAGTTACACTGTGTGTGTGCGCCGGGAGGGAGAGAGGATGGGGGAGGAGGAGGAGGAGGTGAGGGCAGAAGCTAACATTCATCCTTTCAAATAAACAAATGAATAAATGAAACAACGACTTATTTCACTCATCTATTCAACACCTAATGGTATGTGTGCATAGCTCGGACAAGGATTTTGGCGCGCGCACACTCACACACACACACACACACACACACACACACACACACACACACACACACACACACACACACAAATAAATATACACACACTGTATATGAACAATCCACTGATAGGTAAGACAATAGATAGACAATAATGTGCACTGACTGATCCTTATTTTAAAAGTCTCACCTGATCTCTCTCTCTCTCTCACACACTCACACACACACACACGGACCCTCACACATACACAGAACTACAGCAGAACAGATACACACAACACACCGCTAGATTCAGCCTGAGCCTCTCATCATCATCATCATCAGGTTTCATATTTGAGAGTTTGGTGCTGATGTTTGCATCTGACTCAGTTAATAAGTTGCTGTTTTTCTAAAAAAAAAAAAAAAAAAACAAAAAAAACACTCATCACCTGATGTTTTCGAATAATACAACAAAAAACTGTAAACAACAAACTACAAACTGATAAATTGTCTGAATTTCAAAGCTACAACAGGGGAAGTAACATTTCCTGCTTTTCTGATGTTTTTGTCTCAAGCTCATCTTAAAAAAAAAAAGATTTTTGTTCTTTTTGTCAAAAGAAAAATTCTATTTAAAACAGGTGTTAGTTTAAAATATTAGTATTTTTTCCGTTTTATCTATTAAGATATTGTTGTAAGGAAATCTAGAAGTCATAACTTTACAACTGTGCTGACACTAACGACAGCCTGTCTCCATCTAAAATATACGACCTCCAGTGTAAACAAGTTTTATCCTGTTTGTTGAGGCACATTTTCATTTATGTGACTCAAGAAACAGGATATGTGAAGGAATCTGATAGCACAATATTTGTCCTGACGGGACGTGACAGTGTCAGATCAGGTGATTGTAGAGTTGTAAATCTGTGCCGTTACTTGGCACAGTCTACGTTCTGGGCTCAGAGCAACTACTACAGCTGGTTGTTTTGGTGACGAATATAGTTGATCAGTAAGTTGACAAGCACCGGTTTCACTGCTCCACCTCACGGCAGTAACATCATTGCTCCTCTTTTGCTTCGTTTTGTGTGTAAATGAGTGAGATATGTATTTTTTGTTTGTTTGTTTGTTTTTTAAATCATGATTTTTATCATATTTGTGATGAAAGCAGCAGCTTATTTACGTGACTTAAATGAAGTTGTGAAGAATCTCAAATATAAAAGTGATGACGTGTTGAGAGGCGCAGCACTTACAGCTGGAAACACTCAGTCAAAGTTACAGTACTTGAGTAGCTGATCGAGGCAAACACACATCTAGGGCTTTGGTGCATCATGGGACAATCAGGAGTGTTTTTCTTCAGTTCGAAGGAGCACGTCAGGCGCCGATCTGATCGATCAGTCCATATATATATTTATATATTTATAACTATAAATCCATTCAATGAGCTATGTACAAAGTATGGCAAAGAAAAATCTTTATTTAAATTTATCAGCAGATGTCACAGCTCTTCACTGTCTAGTCCGTAATGTCTCCAGTGATGTGAACGTTTCATGCTTGTGGGGGGGGTGTAAGTGGGATTAGAGGAGTCCATACCGGCAACCTGCAGCGGTCTTCGACATGGACTCATGGACCCGATTTGCCCCAGAGCAAAAGCTCAGCGGAGTCCATCCAGGGCCTGGGTTCAGTCCTGTAAGAGGAGGACGGGTGTTTTTGCCACCAGGGTCATGTCGCGTTGACCTCCATGATGTGGTCGTCGGTAGCGGGCAGCACCAGGACCTGCCGTGCGTGGCTGTTGTTGAACACCTGTCCGGGGCTGAAGGGCTCCAGGCGCGGCATGGCCACGCCCTTCTGCTGCTGGTCGCCGCTGCCCACGGAGTGGATGCTGCCTCGGCTGCGGATGCTCGCCGTGTCCGCCTGGTCGTCCAGCGTCTTGTCCAGCAGGGACAGACTGTCGTTCTCCACACAGCTGTCTGAAGACGGAAACAAACAGACTGATTTCTGAGTGTCTAGAGTATGAACAGGAAGAATCCATTTCTTATAATGACAGAAAAACATGGTCCTGTTTGTGAAAAAACAGGATACTTTGCTCCTCCATTTAAACTGTGTTTTCTGATTTAGAGGCGGAACTGATCTAGATCTATTTAATGATTAACGATCCAGTATTACTGATGCCAAGTGAAAACATGGATCCATATCGTCATAAAATAAATTCCTGTGACACATCTGTGTTACTATTTCTGTCCAAGCTCCACCTCCTACTGCTCCTTCCTAAACATTCGAACAACACTAGCAGCCTAGCGCCAGGCAGGTCACGATAAGTAGCCGAGAAAAAGATGATGATGACATTTAGTCGCCTCTCGGGCAGTTTGTATTGTTTGCGATTTCAGAGGAAACACGACCAACCTGTCCGGGCACCTGAAGAAGAAGCAGCAGGACATTGACCCGTGTTAACGTGTCAGATACCTGCTCACCAGCTTCGACCAGTTATTTTCCACTAAAACTGAGCTACAACTGTAAAAGACTCTGAGTATCACAGCTGATCAACAAAACAACGTCTAGTTTGATTCTTTTTAGTAAAAACTAAAGATTGGTTTTCATTTAGAATCTGGAAGAGCTGAGAAATAAAATGTTAAAATCATATTTTAGTTGTTTCTTGTGAGTTGATATGAACTGATCGTTTTAAATAGATATGGTATCTTCTCATATCGATCTCAGGAATCTGAATTGAATCGAAAGAAAATTCCTGACAGACTTTGTGATATTGACAAATATCATATTGTCGTCCAGAGAATTGATATAATATCATATGATGATGAAACTTGTGATTTACATCCCTAATTTTATTCAGTTTGTTTGCAACTTGGTGGCCAACTCCTCCTCAATAAGACACTTTCTTCAACACCACCTGTTGCTTTTTCTGCTACAAACATGTGACATTACAGCAAAGCCAAAAGAAGTAAACCAACAGCTTCCAAAGCCTAAATTTATTCAGTAAGAAATAAAAGCATCTACAGACGTGCAGTTCTGACACTCAGCGTTTCTTACCAGGGTCTGGCTGAATGGCCACTGCTGCAGTATGAGGCAGGTACTTCAGCACTTTGATTTTGGGGAAGGGAAGGTGTCCGGCGAACAGCGGCATCACCTCGATCTGCACCTTGTGGGTGGCGTTGGTCGCCATGGGCATCGACACCATCCCTGAACTCTTCCCACAGACCGCCCAGTTACTGCTGCTGTCAGCCACTACAGACACACACAAACACTTACGTTAGACCTGATAAAAACTGAAACAAATACACAAATACACCATTGAACTAGGGGTGGGCGATACGGCCTAAAATTTATATTGTGGTATAATTTTAACCACAGACGTAGACGGTTTATATTGTGGTATACTTTGGTACCGTATGTAAATTTCAATATAAGTCAAGAAAGTTCAATAAAATTTATTGGGCAAAACTGCAATTATTGAAAACATTAGAAAACTTTGTGAGTAGTATAAAATTAGGAGCAGGGACATGCGACTGAACCAGGGTAGAGGCCTCTCATCCAATCACAGCCTGTTACCAGGCAGGAAAAGACTTTTTTTTTTACTGAAAACTGGTCACAAAACATCCAGGGAGATGTGCTTTTTTTTTAAGGAACTGCAGTGTTATCACTATGGATTTACGTCTTGTAAACAAGACGACAAAGGTAAGACAGGATCCATTATCTTGTTTATCGAACGGTCTTCGGTCGCTGCTGGTTCAGTCGATTTTTGTTGGATCTTGATGAAACTTTATAATCTATGAGACCTCTGCTCTAAGAGGCCACTGACTCCTTAAGGTTTTATATTACTTACATGTTTGAAATCATACAGTGAATCATAGGAAATGAGTTGCATATATATTGTTAGAGTTTTCCTGTGTGTATCATTTTTTTCTTGGATTCTTGCTTTTACTCTCATTTCAGTTCTGTACCGTTGGACCATAAAGATGTAGCAAAGTCTAGGGACAAATTGATTTCAAGTCAAGAGACGTTACTAGAGAAACTGTATTTATTTCAACGTTGCTTGTTTGTTTACAAACAAACACCGTGTGGAGAGGGGGTGTCGCGCTTTGTGTAAACGTCTTTTTGTGGAGTTCGTTCACTTGCTCTTTTAATTGTTTGTAACTTTAGCTGTGTTTGGTTTGGTTTGGTTGTAGAAATGGTTTATATGAGCTTTTAGCTGAGATTCTGACGACTCTAAAGGATGCTAAACATGCCGATGTTAATGCAGCACAGCTGGCGTTACACGCTGTGAAATCGGATGTGACTCTGTCCCCGGTACCCGGGGCATCAGGGAGAAAGAGGTTAAATCCAAACCATAACTATATTATGGACGTTGCACCTCCTCCTCCTCCACGCCCTCACTGCTCACGGCCATTTTCCCAAACCACGACGCAGGCGTGACTCATTTTTTATGACGCAATGACCTATCGCGATATGCAGGTATAATCAAAATCTCTTTCGCTGGCCAAATTTATATTGCACACCATTTTTATCGTTTTTACCGTCCACCCCTTCATTTAATTGTCTCAGATATTGTTTCAGCTCAAGACCTTTATTAAGAGTTAATCACTCTCCAGACATACCTTCATACATGAGTTTAGTGGTTTTGAGGCCATCGGTGTCAGTCTTACTCTCCTCTGCCATCTCTCCCTCCACAGCGTCAGTCAGTCGTGTTATACACACCTCCAGTCCACAGAGGGAACCAGAGCGACAGTGTTGTTCACCAGCAGGAGGCAGAATCTCGGCTCTCACACTGTACAACGTCTGACAACATCAAACAGAGATTTATTTATGGTTGGAGAGTCTCAGAGTGTAGCAGGGTTTTGTCTGTGGTCTCTGTCCACATGTTCCTAAAAACTACTCTACAGATCTGAGCTGCTGAGAACAAAAACAGAATATTTAAGGAAAAGGAATAAAAATAAATCTTTAGATGGACTTACAGTGACTCTCTCGAGCTGGAACTGGTAGTGGAAGGGTTTGAAGGCTGAGATGTCTTGGTTAGGTGGAGAAAAGTTGGCAGAGAAAACACACTGGAGACAAGAAGGCAGGTCGTCCTTCCACCTCACCTCCCACAAGCAGAACACACTGTGCTTACTGCACAAAAGCTGCACACACACACACACACACGCACGATATCAGTATGATTTTATGGTTGATGTTCAGAAAGTCAGATAAACTCCTGTACAAATGGCATCACATGTTGAAGAGGATGTTTGAAGAATCTGTTTAACTCCCATGTTCATACTCTCTGCTTGGTGTCTGAACATTAAACCTCACTTCTGTCACTTCCACAAAAAGGCACCGGGGAGGCCCTCAGATCACATGTCTGAGCCAGCTCAGTTTGCCACTTTAAAGACTTCTTTTCCTCCAGATATCTGAGCTGCTCAGGAAACTCATGCTGGCTGCTAGTAAACATCATCGTTTGCGTGTGAACCTAAAGTTCATGTTCTGCTCCTTTTGGCTGAGGAGACTGAAACTAAGGCAAAAAATATGTTTTCATATCTATTCTAATTAGTATGAACACCGACTTTTATATTTTATTAATATATATTTTATTTCTTTTTACAATTAAAATGGACACTGACATTTCTTTACTTTTTCTCGACTCACCTGTTGTGCTTTAGTGTTAAGGGACTGCAGCTCCAGTGGCGCGTGCTGCTTTTCAGTCAGCTTCACTTCTGCCAGTGTGAAATTCATGTCAGACACGTTCTGAAGACACACCTGGATGTACTTCCTGGTAAAACCAGAGGACACAGATCAGCATGTGGGAAAGTACATGTTTCTTTTTTTAAACAGTGATGATCTCTGAGATATGAACAGGACTTTCTCTAAAAAAAAAAAAAAGAAAGAAAGAGAAGCTGCTCACCTGTTACCAGCAGAAAGCAGTGAGTGTTTGGTCTTGAAGGGGATGTAGAAGGTGAGAGCGAGCAACGTGGAGTAGATCGACCAAGGACAGTCGATGGACATCTGTGGACGGACACATCAAGACTTTCACTATGAAAACTCTTAATTCATTGAGGTATAAGGAAGTGAATATTTATCTGATCGTGGTCCTGACATTTTTAGGGCTGCAACTAATCATTATTTTCTACATATATATATATATATATATATATATATGCTGATATGTTCTACATTAATCAATTAATCATTAAGTCTATAAAATATCAGGAAATTTGCAATGATTTAATTAAATATCTTGTTTAGTCACGTCACAAACCCAAAAATACTCACTTTAACTTTTAATGTAAGACAGAAATTATTCACATTTGAGAAGCTACAACGATCCCATTTTTAGCTTCTTGCTTTAAAAAGTCATTTTGACAATTAACTGTTTATTTTTTTTTTTGTTTTGTTTAACAGGAAAGTGAGACGTGTTCATCATCTGTACATAAACCTGTGTATCTGTGTGTGTGAGTCTTACCCTCTGGTCGATGGCGGTCATGGGCGTGTCAGGATGACTGTAGCTGCGTGGTCGATGGCGGATCTCGCCGTTGGTCAGCCTCTCGTTGGGGGGTCGGTCGGACCCGGACGGGATGATGCACAAAACCTCCAGCTGGAACTCCAGAGTGTGGTAGGGAGGGGTGGGGGGCAGGCTGATGCTGGTCACTTTCTCAGAAGACTGAATGGAGAGGATGCTCTCACCCACCAACTCTGAACATAAGAAAGAGACAGAAAGGAAGCAATGAGAACTTTGACATGTTTTTAGGAATATAAATAGTAAACTCATCTTATAAACAAGAAATATGACTATGTTAGAAGAAATCTAGTTTAATAAAATCTAGGTTTTGGCTGCGATGTAATAAAGTCTTCAGAATATGAACTGACCGGCGGTGGGGTTGCTGATGCGGGCGGTGCAGCTGGTGGAGGGCAGGATGGGCATAGTGTCTGTGTTGCTGAGCTGCAGAGCATCTCCTTTCTTCACAGCGTAGTGACCAGTCAACAGAGTGAACTTCACCATCTGAGGCAGACCGGCCAACAGCGGCTCTGGAAAAACACACAACTACAATGAGCAGAGCCCACTTCAAAGTGGTTCATATATAATAAATGTTAGAATTAAAAAAAAAATGAATAAAGCTGTAAATGTAAATTACAAGCTACAACTTTTTTTTGCTCAGACAGTCGCAGCATGATGAGGAAAATGAGTCTGAGGGATCGTTCATTGTGTTTTGGTTCCACAGCTGCATTTTTAGTTTGTTCAATAAGATAGAAATCTGCTGTGAGCGCAGCTCCGATTTAAACTCCAAGTGATTTATGAAAACAATATTCTGAAAATGTAATTGTCTGTGAGCAAAACTGTGAGCAATAACACAACCAACAGATAATTTTCAGCTGTCGTTACAATCACAAATCATAAGGAAAAAAAATTGTTTTTAAAAATTCAAACCTGAGAGAGGCTCCACAGTGAGCTGAGGCTCCTGAGAATACACTTCATATTGGACCGAAGGGTAAATATGAGGCAGCACAAACTGCACCTGACCCACTGTGGCACACAGCTGACGCAAAGTGTATGTACCTGGCTGCCCACTCTGCGAAGAAAAATAGAAAATAGGCAGTTAGAAAAGATAAGAAAGAGTGAAAATCACATATAAACAGCCACATACATTGTATTATTTTGTCAAACACCAATAACTGACAAATACAAAACAAAGTTTCTTACTGGTGCTGTAAAAATGACGCTGTTATTTCCAGGCTCTAATGTTACATCCTGAACTTTCAGCATCTGTGCTCCTTCCTTCATAGCGACCGTAGGAGGGCTGATACAGTTGGGCGTATCCGGCGGTGAGTTACTGTCGTGGCGCCGCATGAGCAGGTGTGTGTTTTTACACACCACTCCTGTAGAGTTGAGAGAATTGTCTGAAGGACTCCTGTCCTGAATCTCGTCCAGTTCTAAAGAAGGACGTCCGGCCGAGGAGGAGGGAGGTCCCGCTGATGTTTTACCGTTGTTAAACTCTATTGTCCCTGGGTTCGTTTGTCTCTGAGCTCCCTTCGATCGTCCGTGAGTCCCTCCGTGATCCACGTCAAAGTGAATGCTAGCAGCTACTTGTTGTATGTGCACCGACACGGGCATCAAACATCTCAGCGTGAGCTCCACCTGCAGGACGGCTCCAGAGTGGACAGACGCAGTCGCTGGGTGGAACTGCAGCCGTGTGAGTTGAGCAAAAACACCCATGCTGAGGGACACTTTAGGGGCTGTGGACAAAGAAAACGAAAATTTTAAATCATCTACAACTTTAAAAAATGTTTCGTTGGAATGAGAAATCTGAGTATCGTCATGACTGACCCTGAAAACTCACTGATTACTTACCACTATCTCCAGATTTCCCAGCAAAGGTCAGAATTTCCTGACAAAAGTGCTTCCTCTCCTCTGTGGTCAGATTCACATCACCGGCCAACAAGGCACTGGTCTGCAGGTAGCTGTGGTGGCTTGTAAAGGAAACCAAACACTACAATGCTTTGGGGCAAGACCCAAAAATCAATTACCACTTTTTTTTCCCAGGAGAACACCAGGTCCTCTGTTACCTCTCTAAAAATATAGAACCATATATGTAACTTGTGATGTGTGATACTCAAAGTTTGAGGGTCATATTTTGATAATTGCAAAGTTAAAAACATTAAGGATGTGCAACTGTTATTTTAACCATCCCACTGTTTTTCTTGAGCTTACAAACCCATTTCATACAGTAGATGATGGTTACTTTATCATGTAACTGATTCTCTGCACCACTGGTGAGTTGACATATTAAATGGCAGCAGTTGGAACGACGTGACACTGGTGCCGTGAAGGATACTCTTCAGTTCTGCCCAGCAGTTTCTGACACTCAGCAATCTGTTTCCTTGTGTGAGTAACAGGGAGGCTCCAGCCCTCTGATACATATGATTTCAGAGCTTCCTGTAAGAAGGCTTCAGCCCGTTCAGGGTCCCCCTTCCTCCTAATGGACACAGAGAAAATCATCAACTTGGAGCTGTGTTTGATCACAGTTTTTAAAGCACATGCAGCAAATAACATCCAGGAATGTACATGAAATTAACGTCTATATTGAAAACTACCAAATCTAATGACATTTTAACAGAAGCAGAAGTTGTTTCATTGAGCATTGATGCATCATTAACAGTTACTTCATAAAAAGGTGTTGCTTTGCAGTCCAAACTACATGAAACCTGACATCTACTTGTGAAAGCAGGCTAATGAGCTACCCGTCTGCTATTGACTGGTGTTTGGCATCGGGTGATGCTACGATCTCTATTTACAGAATGTGACATCACCTCACACCAGCGAGTAGCAGAGGAACAGTTCAATTCCTTGCTTTTGCCAAAAGATGTCACACTTGAAAAATATTTGGATTTTGGATCTAATTCATCTTAAAGACACTTAAAGTAACAAATTCTGTCAGTGAACAAGACTTAAGAAATCACTTAAATGTTCTGTGCATCCTGTCACCTGTCACACCCTTCACACTATTACATTAATGTTTCTATTTATTCTGCAAAATTAGAAGTTTATTCGGTTTGAAAACCTGATCTAACTGTGTGTGTATGTGCAATTTTTGTACTTTAATCAGCTCGTGCAGCTTTAATGAAGCTGCAGTTTTAATCTTCCTTACATGTAAAACTCCGCCAGGCTTTTTCCCACCAGTCTGGCCGATCGCAGTCGGCCAATTGCTTTGTACATCTCCATAGCAGCATGAGAGAGTTCCTGATGCAAGAAGAGGCCAACGAGGTGGTGGTT
The DNA here is from genome assembly GCA_016801845.1 of Polydactylus sextarius. Lineage (NCBI taxonomy): Eukaryota > Metazoa > Chordata > Actinopteri > Polynemidae > Polydactylus > Polydactylus sextarius. The sequence continues at coordinate 3,939,309 of CM028912.1, read as the reverse complement.
GTGGGAGAGAGGAGGAAGAGAGAAGAAACATAATCAGAAGAAGTGCTTGAAATTTCTAGGGGATTACATCAGAAAAAACACTGATTAGAAGAACTGGTTCAGAAGAATGTGTGTGAACTTTTTACTTTGCTAAATACTAAAACTTACAAGATAGTGTCTTTCAAAAGCTTCTACAGAAGATAAAGCTTCTTTCAGCTTTTTGTAAGGACTCTGCAAACTGTTGACTGTGGAGGAAGAGAGAGGAGACATTACAAACAACGAAAACAGAAACATTTTGACTTTCAAATTAGAGTCAGGCGTCTCCATTACATCTTAATCAACATACTCAACCGAACAAGCTTCTTCTTTCAGTAAAGAGGAAATTCAAGGCCTCACACATTTCCTCGTGCATTTCTTCATATCTGCTGTTTGCCCACATTTGAACACACTACAAATGCCAATGGCAGTAGCCATGTTTATTTGTTGTCCTTTGCAGAGACCTAGCAGACCACTTGATAAAGAGTGTTAGGATTTGGAAGCAGATGCACCAAGTAAATCTGGTCTGTTTGTAGAGGAAAAAACAAAGAAGGAGAATTTGCATTTCATGGAGAAATGAGATGAGATCACAGATGAATCAGGTTGAACATCCAGTGAGTTCTGAATCAGCTGTAGTGCAGCTGATAGGAGACAACCAGGGCTGAGAAAGGCCAGTGGCGCAGGACACATTGCGACAAACACAGGAAACAGAAGACTAACAAATGGCTCAAAAACACTGAACACATATTTATATCTCTAGTGAAGAAGGGTTGGAATTTGGGGTTTCTGATAAAAATGTCATTACTATTCATCAGGACAAAAATCTCACCAGTCTCAGGCCTCTCATCCCCGAGTCCGGCCAGCAGATCTACAGTCCTGTTCAGGTCCTCAGACGTGGGTCCCTTCTCTGACACCAGGCCACAGAGTTCTCCCAGAGACTTCAACTAGAAAAAGAATAAGGAAGTGTATTTAAAAACAGTATTGTTCAAAGAATACTAATTTTACTACTCATTTTTTGAGAGTAAATGAACAAATAATTTCAACTTCCATTATTTATTCCTGCCATACAAAATATACTGATAACTTTAACTTTTTTTTAGTTTTCTAATATTAACAAATTGAACTGAATCCATGAGGCTGATGTTCACTGACTGTCATGATTAAGTCATCAAAGGTAAGCTACATTGTTAAATATTTGTGTTACCTTGTCAGTAGCGTAAGCCCACAGGCCGACAGTATGGGAGCAGTTTGCAGCTAATTGGGCCTGATCACAGCAGCCTTCAATCCTGTGCAAAACCTCCAAGCAGCTGAGGAAGACCCAGCAGTCCAGCGCTCCTTCCACCACCGACACCTGAACGACAAAACGACAATATGTTGAGTTATAATGAGTTCAGTCCAGTCACAGTTTAATGCTTCCCACCCGTTCCTGTCTGACGTACAGCCACGTGTAAATAAAAGCACTTAAATAATCATGTCCATTACAGACAAACTACCTCAAGCAGACGTAGTTCCTGGACACAGTTGTGCAGCAGCTCCAGTGCTCTCTGTGTAACCTCCCAGGGCCTCTGGAGGAAGATGAGTAAGGTGCACTGGCGGGAGAACAGGTAGCTTCTTAGATCCAATAGGCTGGCCTCCCCTCGCTGGATCCCGTCCCTCTTCTCCATGTCGATGGGCCGACGGAGCAGCAAACCGCTCCAACTGCGAACCGGAGCGCAGAATGAGCCGAGCCAGTTCGCTGTATCTGTGGAGAGACACAGACAGGTCAGAGGAAAGATAAAACCAGAGTAAACTGATGATGAAAACAGAAAAATGACATAGAAAAGGCTAAAGTTTATGCACTGAGGAGGCATTACGCACCTCCAGCTCCAAAGTTAAGGACATATTGGGTAAAAAGAGCATCTAGTTCATCGTACTGGACCAAGGCATCCTCAAACTGCTGCAGCATCTCAAAAACAAACGCCAGCTCCTCCTGTAGAAACATTAGAGAGATGAATTTCTACAGATGTACGTCTTTTTCAGTTTGTCATAACACAACCTCTACTTCATTATGCTGTAACACAGTTCACATGCCTGTTCTTTTCCTGCATACCATACCTGCACCATGAAGTATTCACAGAAGCTCCACCCGGGCTGCGTGCGCTTCTCTCGGAGCGTACGCATGTCGTCTTCAAAGCGACCCAGGTTCTTGGTGAAGGACATGAGGAGGAGAGTCCGCAGCTTGAGTAATAAGGAATTCCAGGATTCCTGAGACCGAGACGAGTCCTTCAGAGGATCTGACAGCACCACACACCTGCATCGAGGGGCAAAAAACACAGTTTATATTCAGAAAGTACTTATTACGTGGCCTACTTTACTCTCTAAACACAGAAACGAATACAATAAATCCACTTTATATATATGGAAGAAGATTCCTCACCTGTCGTTCTGCTTGTTGCAGAAATCGCTGCGGATCTTGTCCACGATGGACGACCGAGGCAGGATGTTGGTCTTGTTCTTCTTTTTAGTGTCGTTGGTCTCCACAACGATGATGACCCAGTCTGCTGATCCGTGAGCCCGCAAGCTGTTCTGCCAGCGGATCATGTCCTCCTTTATCGTGCTCTTATACGCCTCTGTATCCTACAACAACACACGATCCATTTGTTACTCAGGCATTTTAGGGACATCTCCATCCAGCATTTTAAAAAAAGGTGAAAATGAACAGGTGTCCCAGAAAAAACAAATCAATGTAGCTACTATGAAATAAGTGTGAACTAATCCATCTTTGATTCTTTATTAAGAACTCATCTGAGGACGACAACCATATTTATTTCATATTAACAGGATCATTTAAAAATAACAACTGAATAATGACAAAGAGGGAAAAGAGACACTAGTATGTTGAGCACAATGAGGATGTCTCCACATTAGAGGACATTAGAGGACAGGTGCTACATGAAGAATGCTGTTCAGCAAGTTTACATTTTGTGATACTAGAAACTATAAGACAGTGAAAGTGAATGGACCTACTGTTTTTAATGTTCACTTCCCTGATTGTTTCACTCGACATTAACAAGCTCAACAGGTCAGTGCAGAACATAACTTCCTGTAATTATATTATCTAAATATAAATACAGATGCTTAACGTGACTGTGGTTTTTCACAGGTCAAAAGTCATCGTCCACATGTCCTGGCACAGTGTAGAGAAAGACAAACAGACACCAGCCCTGTTAATGCACCATGTTCAGTCTGTTTCTGACGTTGACACCAAACACTGTGTGACTTCATGTCTACTGTTTGACTGACATCTCCATCACTCTTTCAACAGGAAAATTTCTACCTTTTTACTTCAAACAATGTAGCTCTTTATTTACACTGTCGCCTTTGAGGTGAAACACACTTTGCTGCTGTGACTGTGATGTCAAGGTTGGTGAAACATTGTGGTGAAGCACTAGTCTGACTAGTATATTACCAACCTTCATTAAGTTTGATCAGTTGACTGACAGAAAACCTGCACCACCAGTGTTTTCATGTTATGAATTGTAATATTTTTATCTGCATTTGTTCCCAAATTAAATATGCTATCTTAAGTATTATTATCCTTGCATTTTACATTTTAAATGTCAGTATATATGTTTGGTTTATTGAAACACAGAAATGTATCTGATGCTGTGTAGTATTTGTCCTTTTGTTCCTGCAGCGGTCAGACTGTACAATCCTCTCTGCTCTTAGTAGATTACACACTACATTTGCTTCCATTCACTAACCGCTCAGACAATATAGTCTATTCTCTCAGGACTACTTCTCTTTTTGGTGGACAATCAGTGCAATATGTGTATCGCCACAATTTGTCATGTGCATAGTGGATTCGTGGTTTACATAAATGTTCATATGCATACTGTCAACACATACTGTTGATATTTTACATACTGCTACATTTTGTTTTGTCTATACATAACCTTTATGTTCTCAGTTATATTTCTACTATTTATAATCCTTGTATATATTATAATGCTCTTATCGCTGCTTCTTTGACTCTTATTCCCTGCTATATAATTTTTTGTGTGAATTTCCACACCATGGATAATAAAGGTTTATTTCATCTTATTTATGAGTTCATGGTGAAATAAATTAATGTCACACCTCTAAATATCCAACCATGTTTAAATATTCATTTGGTTTTTAAACGAAACTTCACTAATATGAACTGTAGCAGTTTGTCACAGCGGCACTGATTCCTGTTTTCGACAAAAACTGAGCATTGTCATTATCTGTACCAGCGTTAATGTTACTGTATCCAACCCACATGAATGCACAAGCTCACTACTCCCACACCACTGGAGGCACAATCTTTAGGAAATGTCATGAGTCACAGGCTGATGACAGCACTTCTGTAAATGAAGCAGCTGCTCAGTCAGCAGCAGCAGGTTCCTGCTTCCCTTCTTGTTTTTCCCTCCTCTGCTTTTTCCTCAGCAAAGAGGGACGTCAGGTTCACTTAAACCTGGCGAATTGATGTGCACAATGAAGATACATCTGCAAACATATTCACTTCAGAGCTTTTAAGAAATGCTATCTTCAAAGTCAACCTTTACAGACATGGAGTTATGCCAACATTGTCTTACAGTCTGAGTGCAGGATTTTACATATGAATGTACAGTCAAGCTTTTACCAAACAAGTTCACATTATGTTGATTAAAACCATGAGAGTTTCAAATCAGACATCTATAGGAACAATACCACACCGGCCCACCTGTAGCGATGTGTTTTATGTCAACTGACAATAATTAGTACCAGAGCTAAGGAAAGGAGCAACCATAGCAACAGAGATGGAGCTGGCTCCTGCAACTGTGAGTACGGCAACTCCACAATGGATAAACCTAAGAAATGTCCAAGAAATGTTTCTAATGCTCCAGATATTAAAAAAAGAAACTCAGCTACCAATACTTCTTATATATCTCACATTAAGAGTTTTCATCTCTTCCATACAGAGCAGCCAGAACTATTTCTGACCAGATAGCTACAAGTACGAATCTATTCTTAGAGGGTAGACAAGCAGTCCTTGTCAATCTTCCAAATACATAAGACTATAGAAACATTATCACCGTTCTGCTTCTCTTAACTACATAAACACAATATCTTTTCAAAGTAGCATGGTAGCTAGATAGCAGCAACATTCATAACCTGGCTTTAAATATAGATATATATGCAAACATAACAGTGATAATTACATGTCTTTGCAAATCTGTCATTTGACCCATGGTCTCAAAGCTGCAGCAAAGAAATGACCCGTCTTAGTTGGAAGATAGTAGTTATAAGCAGAAATCAAATGATTATTTTCTTGTGTTGGTAATATGTGATCATCTGCAGTGTAATATAAAAAATGAGAGTGGGAGGTGATAAAACGGAGGTTAAACCTGCTGAGATATAACACGGACATATCTGATAAAAATGGGTATGATTCAACCCCACTCTCTGCCAAAATACAGAAAATATGCACATTTCTGTCGCTGGAAAAATAAGAGCAACACTAACTTAAATAAGGTATCCGTGTGCTTTCACTCCACCTGATCGACCGGTAGGATGAGAGAGAGCTGTGAGTTGCAAAATTTTTAAACAGGAACCTCTTGCGTCTCAAGACAGTCTGATGTGGCACAACAGCACGAGTGCTGAGTGTTTGATTGATTGAGGTTGTTGAGGCTGTGTGTGTGTGTGTGTGTGTGTGTGCTGTAAAGTTACTCACACAGCAGTCAGTCCAGTAGATGTGCAGGAAGGGGAAGGTGAGGAGAGCCTTGTTGCCCTCCCTGGGGAGGAGCTCCTCTTTAAACTGGACAAAATTAGCTTCAAGGTGGATCATTTTTGGTGCACGTCCATATGTCCTGCACAGAGAGGAAAACAAAGTTTTATAAGATCAGTTGTGCATTATTTAATATCATTATAATCTATGTTACGCTTTGAAAAACTATGACTATATTACATTTATAAAATACCCATGCCAACTGTCAAATTCAGGAACTAAAGAGGAAACAGGACTTTTGTTTGAGACACGAGACAAACTTCTGCAGTTGCAGAATTTCTAATTTCCTTTTCAGAAGTACAGTATATTCCTTGTTTGAGAGAAACTAAAAAAAGTCGCTCTGTTAACTTGCTTTTGCTGCAGAACGGTGGTGATAACATTACATTTTTCCCATTAACCTTTAGTGTAAGGGCCCCTGAGGCTATGGTCACTGACCAATATTAATCTCACACATCCAACACACCGCAGCAATAACGAACACAGATGATGTTACGTACAGATACATTCAGCCTGGTCCCCTGAAACACATCAAAACCCTCAGACACTAAACATAAAGTCATCACTCGCATCCCTCAGTGACTCATTCCACTTTCTTGGCACTCGTAAGTAATAACTTTAAATGAAATATCACAGTGGCTGTCATTATTAAAAAGCACTACAAGATTACAATTCCTATTCTAGCTCGTAAAAATTCAAGATGAGCAAATAATATCTCCTGTGCGATTTCCATTCAGCCACAACTAAAAGCATCATCCATACATTATGTGCTACCGTGTGAGATGAGAACAAGTCATCACCAGTTCCCATATCATCATTAAATGCTTCAATCAGAACGTAAAGAACAAAGTAAAGAGACTGAAGCACATAGTTTCTGAACGTGTGCACCCAGATGATTTCACATAACCACACACATCCTGTGTTGACTGCTGTCTATTCTGCATGTGACATCTTGTAGTTAATACTGTGGCTAGATAATGTAAAAGATCATAGCAGACACTGAGGTGAGTGGACAAAAAATAAGAGTTAATTAAAACTTAAACTTTTCCCATGATGCATTAGGCAGGGCAGCACTCACCTCCTCCACTCCATTGGCTCCCTGGGTAGCTGCTGGGCCAATGAGGTATAGAGAGACGTAAACAAGCCTTGGTCTCCGGCACCTGGGATGAAAGAGGATGGAGAAGTTTGAAAAATTAGGTCAGAAATAAAGAAATTTAACGGAAATCTAATACGTCGTCACTCTCATGTCTTGACTGTAACGGAGCTAAACTATGAGATTTTCCACTTATACTACTTGAGATTTGAGCACCAAAAGGACATAAAAGACACATTTAAATTTGTCTGAAAATACCGCAAAAGCAACTAAGAAAAATTGAATTTGCTCTCATGTAAAATCAGTAAAAAGAGAACTTATGACCCTTGTGCACTCAGTTATTATGATGATGTTTCCATCCCAAAACAGTTAAGCTCCAAAGCAGCAGTAACACTGGAGGAAATTATGAGATCATGTGGCATTACTTGGCAAATAAACTGTTTCAGGAAATGCATTTATTTAGCAGGATTCTCAGGAGAAGCAGCCATAAAAACATCCAGCAAACAAGGTGTGGATTTTCAGTTTACAATGTAGTAATTTACTGTTGCTGTGTCCATCAGAATCTGTACAGGTCAATGTCCTACAGTTCTCGCCGTCTCTTTATCTACTCTGCCATGTTTAACAGCTGGTAGATGAACATCATGTGTTTCCTTGAACCAGTAAACTTGTTTTACCACTGAGGGAGGTAAACGTCTGGGTCTACAGCTCTTCAACAAAAATGAAAGATCTTTTCCTCTTAAACTTTAATGAAATTTCTGCTTCTCTGGTGTATGTGTTAGTTTGTAACTGTGTTGTTCGTAATTATGTAAAGCTCCCACTAGACTGATATATTTGTTTTGTCATTTACAACCGAATAAAAGCTCCAGACTAATTAACTGAATAACTCTGAGAGCACTACACTACGTTTGTTGAAGCATTTCCGCTGAAACAGAGCAACACAATTATAGTTTTTCTCATTTTCACTGCATCACTGACTATTCACTCATTTTAAAACTATAATTTCTGTATTTTCTGGTGACTCACTGATAAATGTTTGCTTTAAAAATCCCAAAGATATTAGTTTTTTTTATTGAAATCGATTCCTATGATCCTACACATTTCACATTTCTTGGAAAACGAGTCAAAACCATCACCTAACTAGTAGACGAGGGTCAACAATAAAATTGCTTAAATTTTCACAGCAGGTGCCTCATTTTGGAAAAAGGTTCAAACTGTTATTTGTTGTAGCTTGTAGCAGTTTTGATCAACATTGACCCACAGAGACTGGAGCCGTCATTCAAGCTACACTGGAACTGGGCCACCACCTCCAACGAACCATGTAAAAAGCCCCTTTTCTAATAACTAACCCCCTAAAGGATAAACAGAGATACTGTTCATTGAGCGTGGGTGTAAACATCCTCAAAACATCAAGTGCAAGAAGAAAGTCAGCACTTAAACTTCATAGTCATTTCTTTTTGAATCCATTGTGTTGGAGCGGAGCCAAAACACTTCAGTGTGCTGACAGTTTGACTGCACTGCAAATCAATTGGCATCGCTAGCTCTGTTTAACAGCTGGGCAGACTGGGCAAACAACACTGAATGGAGAGGGTTTTTTTTTTTGCATGTGCAATCAACACGGTAACAAAATGTGAACTGGTCACTCTGCCATTGAAAAATCTGACATGAAACTAAAAGCTGAATGTTGCAGTTAAAGTGTAAAAGTATACCCGTTAACTTTAAGTGTCTGTGCACTTTATTTCAAGCTGTTAATGTTCTCAGGGTTTTAAAGCTTCGATATACTCCAGACAAAAGTGAACTTGTTTTCAACAAGTCGATCTCGAGCTGTTATCAAGCTCAGCCCTGTAAAACAAACACCTCTAAAACCCCTGTGACTGTGTGAGTCAATCACACACGCACAGGGTCAAATAACAGTAAACGTACAACACTTCTATATCTGTAAAAGCAGGAGCAGAAGGTTTCACTCTCACACTTGTAACTCTGATCCAAGTTTATATTCATAAGTCTAAAATTTAAATTCTTAATCTAAAAGGCACGCAAATCCGCCAGCTAGTTCTTTTAAATCAATCATCTCACAGTGCAATCATCACAAACATAGAAAGTGAGTACAAAGAGAGGTCAGCGTCCAAGAAAGGCAGCAACTGTAAAACTCAAACCCCCTTTCACAGACTGCGGTTGCTTTCTGTACCCAACTATAGGCAACTGGTGGCTTAAACAGTGAAACTAATAATAAACACGATCAGATGTAAAGTGTCTCATCAGTTTCTGTCTCATCAGCACTAGTTTGTCTGTCTCCTGTAATTAAAAGATTTGTAGTTAAGAATTTAAAGAAGATATTTTCACTGAAATAACATTTGCAATTGTAAACATTATGGTGCAATTATCCATTTGCCCCAGTGATGACTTAAGAAAAATGGACTGAAATTATGCACCACTGTACACCATTATTGTGCATTAAGGCTGCAACTAAAAATATATATATTTTTAAATCATGTCATGTTAAAAACTGGAATAAGACAATAAATAACACTTTTCAGCATGAAAAGGATTAATCAGTTAGTAAAATAGATGCCTATTATGTTCCTCTCTGTTCAGTGAATTGACTAATCATTGCAGGTCTCACAGCAACAAGACTGATGAATCAAAAACATCTAACCTGCAGGGTTTCTGTGTAATTATCTCTGACTAAGCAGTTACTTTTTTTAATCACTCGTCAATCAAAAGGTGATGGATATAACCATAGTTAACACAGCTGATAACCCCTCAGGAAATACAGGTGTTAGCTGTACCCCAATTTGCACAACGTGCAGATTATGCGACTTTATATTATGCGTCTATAAATATTTTTTTAATGATGTCAAGCTTTAATAATACTACTTTCTAGTGCCAAGGTCTCCTCCTTCCCTGTCCTGTCCTGGAGCCCCTTCGGACCTTCTCTGTCCTAAAAATGGAGCCGCCTGCGGTGTGAGGTGAAGCTGGCACCCAGCACCACAGTCGGCTCCTAAAATAACCTCCTCCAAGAAGCTTCCACAAAGACTTTATGAATGGCAAACTGTCCCCACCGTCCAAACATCATGTGTAGACGACTGTCTGTGCTGCTAACAAGGGGAAACGGTGTCTGTCCGGTGGGGAACAAGGTGAAATCCTTCCTAAAAACTGCAGCATGTAGCCGTGACGTTATATCGTTAGCTCGGCCTGTTAATCAATTTAGCTACAAGCTAGCTGATAGCGACGCCGCTGTCCCTGTGAACATTTAGCACAAGACAGCGATGCTGTATACGTGTATTGAAATGCTACAGCATTGACAAGCACAAAATAAGCCACCAAACGCTTCACACTCGCACATACACAGCGTTTCCAAGCTGGTTAATATCGGCGTCTAGCTAGCTTAGCTACAACAAGCTAATGACTGTCGCTAGCATGCTAGCTGTCAAGACCAGAAAAAAATAAGACTTGAACGTCTCGTTTGCATTTACACTTACATGTCACAATCGGCTTGTTTTCCATAGTATAGATGATTGGCTTTTCCTCTTGACACTCCATATGTATTAGCGGTACGACTCCATGAAAATGACATACAAACAGAGCTTTATTATTAGTAAGTGCTTATGTGTGCAGTTGTGTTGAATCGATGGGGCCTGTGTCCCCACTGCACTTCCGGGAAATACGTAATCTGTGCGTCATTAAAGGGCCGACCCGTGTTTTTTTTTTTTTTTTTTTCGAAATATTTCCAAGTGTAGTTTAAAATTATTTAACAATACCAACATTTAAAATAATATTTTAAATTAAAAACAATATATATAAAAAATAACCCTAATACATTCAACATAGTATTTATGTTAAATATATTAGCTTATAAAAGTATAATCAGTATCGAATTAATATTTATACACAAACTGTGTAAAAACAGAATATTTAGTGATTTACTATATATTATGTAAAATGACATTACATCATTATCATTACTCACACTGGAAATCTAACTACATCCATAAATGTTTATCATATTGTGTGACAATAAAAAATAATTATTATAACAAACAGTAGCTAATTCATTCATTTATAGATGATTGACATATTTTCATGCAATATTTTAATATGTAGTTTGATGGGGTTTTTTTTTTTAAAATTAGTTCATCTCTTAATTCCTAAAGTAACTATAGATGATGATGCATTGCAGTAAAAAAAAAAAAAATCCAATATTTTAATTTGAAATCTTGTTGTACAAAAACATAAAGTAGCATGGGATTAATACTCAAGTAAAAGCAGCTAAAACCAAAATATGGCTCTTATAAGAGTTAGATTATTAGATCTAATAATACTGAATTAATAATATTAAAATCAAACATATTGTCTGCAAATACAAAACATTACCTAGTGAACACATCTATCAGATTGTTGGCATCTTATTGCATCTAATTAAAAGAAATAAGGTAAACATTAATTTAAATGATTAATCATTTAATGAAATGTCAATTAAAAATACCGTCTTTGTCATTTAGTTTTAACATTAGTTCTGTTTTTCCTTCAGTGAGAGATACAATGCTTCCATCTAGTGGTAAAATACGTATTGCAGAAAGTGTCTGAGATGTTCAGGTTCTCAATAGTTTTATTAATATAAAACAGAAAAAATGTCTACAGCGATAATATGTACATTCACTTATTTTCTTAGTTAATTTATTTTTTCTGCCCATCATCTTTCTGTCCTGTTCCCTCATTTTTTAAGTCTTTTGAATCTTTTTCTTTTTTCTTTTCATTTTCACCTCGTCCACTCATCTCCTGTTTCTTTCCTTCAGGTTCAATCTCAGCTCCATCTCCTTTCCCAGGTCTGTCATCTCCCTTTTCTTTGTTTTTCTCTCCTTCATCTTCTTTCTTCTTTTCCTGAGTGTCTGGATCATTCACCTCAGTTTTATCTCCAACCGTCTTTTCCCCTTCTTCTTTTGTGCTTTTAGTGCTCTCTCCATCTCCTTCTTTGGTCACATCATTCCCATCTTCTTCTTGTCCCTGTTTTTTCATCTTTGTATCTGAACCCTCCTCTTCTCCTTCTGCCTCTTCTCTCTCTAGTCCAACTTCTCCTCCCACTCCTTCACCTCTTCCCATAGCTATTTCTTCATCTTCTTCATCCTCCAGCAGCTGAGGGTTGAGCGCTGCCACCTCCCACTCCAGCTGCTCCACCCTGGCCTTCATCTTGCAGTTGCTTGATTCAAGTTCCACCATAAGTCGAGCTAATTTAGTTTGAAGGAGCTCCAAGTTGCTCTCCAGCCTTTTTATTTTTGTTTCCATTTTCTCGGTCTCCCTTGTTTCTCCCTCCCCAGTCTCTTCTAACATGCCCATTTTGGTTAGTATCTGTCTGCCTTTCTCCTCCAGGTGATGTTTGGCTGCAGGGAACTCAGACAACACGTCTGTCAGGTCTTCTTTGGACAAACTAAATAAGTCAGAGTAGCCGATGCTTCGGATGTTGGCAGTGCGACGATTTCCCGACTTGTTACCTGAAAAGATAAAATGTGATTCCTTTAAAATTTTGGTAATAATCAGTCATGTTTTGTTAATAAATGCATTTCAGAGTTTAAAGGAACATTAGAGAAATGGTAGCTACCTCAAATCACAAGGGTCAGTTGTATTAATATTCTACAATTGTGCCTGATTTTAATGGGTTTGTATCTGTCTTGGTGCTTTATGTTGCTGTACAACTTACACAATGGTGTAGTAAATGTGATATTAACAGTTGTGATTTTTTTTATTGCTTTGATTTTCAGTGAATGTGATGGATGTTGTGTTATTGCGTCAATGAATTATTTTTGTTTGCACACTCTCGATGATGATTTTGTTACTCATGCTGTTTAAGTATATAAGACACATTTTTAAGATGTATTGATTAGCATACAACATCCTAAATGAATGTGCTTACTCCAACAAAAACAGTAAGCAACAACACCGAAATCTTATCTTTTATTTGTCAGTAATAGCTTGAGTAAGAAAACTAACTATAGTTTGAAGCATACCAAGCAAGTTTTAATTTTAATGCCCCAAAAATGTAATCCTGTGGGACTCACCACATCATGTTTGTCTGTCTCTTGAAACATCTATAATAGTCCAGCATTATATATTAACCCTCTTTTCTGAGACTATTTACCACCTACGTGAATTAATAAAACATGTATGGTCAAATAGAAACTACTGTACAACACTCTTGACTTACCTTTGATATTAAGGATACTAATTTCACCAAAGAAATTCCCTTCACTCAGGACAGCAAACTCTGTGACCCCATCATCTGCCACAACTGCGAGTTTCCCCTCTTTGATGATGTACATTTCATGTCCCACGTCTCCTTTTCTGCAGACGTATTCTCCTGGACTGAACACCTGCATGAGAAAGGTGAAACATCTTCATCCTTAAACAAACAATTCTGATATTATGAACTTGACAACACAACCAGGTTGAATAAATACCTGCCAAGAATAAATCATTGAGTCACTGAGTATTGAGCCTGGGAGTGGAAGATGTGGTCACACCCAGCCATGCCTGCCTGATCCCAAATTCCCAGATTTGTCACACTAACTGATAAAGTAAAGTATTGAACCTTTCTTCTCAGTCGCTAACAGTAATTTGCATTGCATTGATTCAGGGTCTGCATCAGAGCAATCCTTGTCATTCAGTGCCCGTGCAAACAATTGATCAAATCTTTTCCTCTGTAGAAATATCAGATGTAACCGAGACGTGTAATCTGAAATGCAGAATTAGAGCTGCTTATTCAGGCTTTTATTTAATTTTGTATTGATTATGGTAATGGATGTCTCCTTGCTTTGTATGTCTGCCCTTGATCATTTTCAGATAAATCAGACTGCACTGCTACTCACTATAGGTCAGATGGACGTTTTATATTACCTTTATACTCACATCCCTTCACTGGCTCCTTATTGTGTTTATAGGATCTAATTCTGACTTATTTAATGAGCACTATGTGGTCAAATTCCTACATATGTGTTTGGTTTATTTCACCCTCACCCATAAGTTCAATCTCTAAGTTAAATTTACTGTCACACCTGGCTTTTTACGTTTCTCAACCCAAGTCTCAACTCCTTGAGCCACCTTTTCTCTGACCTGAGGTGTTAGTTTAAGAACCAACTCTTCCAGCAAACTTTTCTCGCAGCTCTGGAAGATGGTGACTTTGGAGAGTGTGGGCAGGTGAACGCTGACAGCGATCTCTGTCCTCAGGTGCAGCGGCAGCTGCTGCAGGATTTCATTCTCTCGCATGATCTTCTTGTTGATGTGAAGATGTTGGTACCAGTTGTCTATGCGCTGTCGAAGCTCTTTGCTAATGTGATGGCTACGTAGGTATGCCTTCACCTGGTAGAGGAAAACAAGAGCCTCATTTATTTTAACACAAATGAAATCATGTAAATCAGTATGCAGTCATACAGCTGCAATTCATTCGTTTCGACAATCCTAACTCTTCCAACTTACCAGCTCATGGTTGGGGAAGAAGACATTGTCACGGTCACTAAGGCTTGAGATGACGTTACCAACATTACCAACAATCGAAGCAAACACCAGCACAGCAATCAGCAGATCTGTAATCATAAACAAGAACTCCTCTTCCTTTTTTGGCAGAGGGGTGTCACCAACTGTGGTGAAAATCTGGGCAGAAAACCAGAAGCAGTAAAAGTACTGACGCCGCATGGAAGCAAACTCTGGTTTGGTGATGTTAGGATAAACCCAACGATCACTGCCAAAGCCAATGTATCTGGACAATGCAAAGTAGAGACAGGCATTCCAGTGGATCAAAATAAAGATGTAGATCATGAGCTTGGAGATACGGAAGGTGTTGGGGTAAGAGGTTCTCGTCTCCATGCGGTCCAGAGCTTCGCTGAGTCGTGGGATACGCAGGAGACGGTTAATCCTCACCAGTGGAGTTTGAATGCCAAAGGCAAAGTAGAGGAAGTCAGTGGGCAGCAGAGAAGCCAAGTCCCGTAAGAAACGTCTAGAGTACAGGTAATGCTTCTTTAACTGATTGAGGTCAGTTATTAGGATGCCCTGATCCAAGTAACCTGCAGGGGGAAGGACAAGCCTCAACAAAGTGTAGAACACTTCATTCACTGGTACAAATACCTTATCAAAGCTTAGGTTGGCAACACTTTAACATCTTTTGATGACTGAGAGATTTTAAGATGATTGTTTTGTTGCAGAGTCGCTCATGTTGGTGCATGGTCAACATGTCTATATCCAGTGAGTTTTATGAAATTACAATGAACAAAAGCCTGTTTGCTTTTTCAGGTACTTCTAATGTATGAGTTGTACCAGGCACTAATTCAGTGGCTAATGATAAAAACCAAATGTCATTTGACTTGATTAAGAGCAACAAAAATGCAAATAATTACCCGTGTGAACAGTGATGATTATGTCGAGTATGTACATGAGGTCTGCAAGATAGTCCAGTGTGAGCCACACAGGCAGGTAACTCAGTGCAATTTCAGTGAAGCATGTTCTGAAAAAAAAAAAAAAAAAAATGACCGACAATACTGAGATATAAAGAACATGTAATGATTACCTGTGACATGCTCAGATAAATGATACATTCTATTTAATGTTCTTTATCTTCTGTGCAGATACCTCATAATTATGATCACCCCATTGTAGAAAATGGGAAAGATCATGACCTGTATCCAGACATAATAAAACTGTTCTGCTGGATCAACCACCCACTCTTTCCAGCTGAAAGGAAAGTGATGAGTGAGAGAACAAAGAAGGAAATGAGAAGAATTATTGGCCGTGCACAAAGAAAACTGACATATTAAGAAATATAATTGCCATTGCAAACTAATACTGGAAGTGATGTCTTTGTGAAGTATGTACATCTTTTGCCCTTTATGTCTATAAATCCAAACTGAGGTAATAATGTAATTATCTGTCAAAATAACTTTTTACCATTGAAGTTACTACTTTGTTATTTACCATTAGACAGTGACTAGTGTTTCCCTTTATAAAAATCTCCAATCCAACCATTAATAACTTACTTTAAGTTCAACTTCGGATCCAGAAACTTCTTACGTTTCCCTTCATCTTTGACTCCATCTTCTTCCTCGTTGACTTTCTGTCGCTGATGCCACTTGACGAGTCTCTGCCACTGGTTACCTCTACTACTCACATCACCAGGTTTATCCATTTTCTAAGCTTTAATGTTAGACTAAAACATTTTTCTTAAACGAAGATGATCCTCACTCATGATTGTCTTCTCCAGTCTGCATGAGCGTCACTCTGGACAATAATCCAAACAACGTCAATGACTTGCACCAGGTTGTGTAGTGTCTGATTCACCTAACAACCAGGTCTACCTTAGCACTGCCTGGTGATGCTGGTCTCTATGGAAGAAGAGCACAACAGATGTCATGTGTCCTCTGGGAATTCTTCCTTCGCTTAGAAAATCGTTGTGGTTTCTTCCTCTGCAAATCCCATAGGTTGTTAGAGACGAACACTAACGCTGTCAATAAACATTGACAGAGGGCACTATGTACTTATGTCTTAAACTAATTTAACTATATGCCACGTTATACACCAAGAGAACTGAATATAAAACAGACAAACAGACAATAATATGCTTTTATTATAATACAAATTATCTGCTAATGATTTAAAGTTTACAAATGTGTGTCTGAATGAAAAGAACTGACAATTTTACACACATAATGACTGTTTTTAAACAAATAATGGCCTTTCTCCAAAGGAATCAAGGCAGCGTGCTTTATTGCAACAATCCACTTATTTGTCAAAACCTGTATTCAGTGTGTCAATTGCTAATGCAGGCTAATAATCACAGTCAGATTAATTTGCATAATCTGGGAACACTGGATATTACAATTTAAAACTTTAATGACCTTAATAAAAATTAAACACTTTGATTTATCTACATTCATAAAAGTCACCCACGCTCCTTGTAGAAGTTGTTATTTCAACTTTGTAACAGTCTCAAAACCTTCCTCTACAGCTGTCAGTCCCGTCTGGGCGGTTGTTAATTAAGACATGTCTGAACTAGCTGTGACGCTTTGACTCTCGTCTGTTGAGACATCACGTTTAGCTCAAAGCTAAATCTGAATAAACTACAATGTCAGCATTGTTAGTTTTTCAAAATGCTTCTCTACTCCTGGAACATGGAGTATGTTTTTGTGTGTAAAAGTTTTTTTGTTATAATTGTTATAACAAAATGTCTCTCACATTATAACAATATATTTTCTTGCCTTTCTATTGTTTTTTGTAATAACAATACAACTTATTTATTTTTGATATAATATAAAACATTTTACATTTAACATGATAATTATGTGAAAATATATTGGTATGATAAAAAAAATCATCTTTTCATAACAATATTATAATAATTCTATTATATTGTATTATATTATTATCCATATTTACTCTGTACTTAGGCTGCTGCAACCCTGAATTTCCCTCCTTGAGGACTGATAAAAGTTTTATCTTATCTTGACCTTTTACGCTAGAACCCAATACTGATTTGTTTTTATTTTTTTGCTGTGGCAGCAAAACATTTCCACAAAATGAAGGTTTCATTTCATTTGAGCCCTTTTAAAAAGCCACTATTGACCTGGACTTTAGTTTAAATATATTTTATGTTTGCTTTGTTGATATCGACTCTTCAGATCGGCCCTTAACTTGTCATGTAGGATGTGAACTGTATCACAAAGGGTAAGTACAATAACTTCTCTAAAAAACAAAAAAAAATGGTGTTTTTAAGTATTACTGGTGGTGACATCTGCACTGTTGATAAAATGACATTTCCTGTACTGTTTAATATTGAAATATAAACATTAAGAGACAACATATTGCAAGTACTTTCACTTTTAGTACTTAAAGTGCATTTAAAAACAAGTATTTGTTCATTTTTACTTACGTAGGGTTGCTGATGTGGTATTTCTACTTTTACTTAAGTAAAATTTACTTTGAATTAAATTTTTACAACCATAATTAGCATGAGTTTGCATCAGAATATTTGTCTCTGGGGCAAAAATCAAGCCCATAAAACAGAGTATAATCATTTTGAATTAAATAGTTTTACAATTAAATGAACATTTTAAAAATATATTATATCCACTTTGTTGGTCAATGACATCAACTCTGTGCATAAACATAAGTTAGAGGGTGAACTGTGTCACAGTAAGTACAATAAACTTTTTAACAAATATAATAAAATATTTGCCTCTAAGTATTAGTTGTAGTGATATCTGTGCTCTTTAGAAAATGACACAGCCAATAATGTTTTACATTGAAATATAGACAATAAGAGACAATACTTAAGTAGTGTAGCTGATATAATAATCAGCTCGAGTTTGCATCAGAATATATTTGTCTCTGGAGGAAAAGTGAAGCTCATACAACAGAGCACAATACTTTGCATTAAACTTATTTGCAGTTAAATGTAGTCTGCCTGGTTGGTCAATGATATTAACTTGTCATATACACAAATGTAGGTCAAAATGTGAACAACAAATTTTCTAATAAACAAAAAATATTAATAGTCAGTTGTGACATGCACTTTTTGCAAGTACTTTCAGTTTTAGCACTTTAAGCACATTTAAGGAAAATGATGCATTTACTTGCTTTTATTTAACTTAAATTAACTTTAAATTGGTGCTTTTTTTTTTTTTACAACAATAATCATCGTGGGTTTGCATCAGAATATTTGTCTCTAGAGGAAAAATGAAGCCCATGTACATAATATAAAAATTAGTGTCAGTGTTACTATGGATGCTGGCACTTGAAACCCCTCATAGAGCGGTGAGGGGCAGCAGTGTGGAGGTGTGAGTCACAGCAGCCGTGTAGGAGGAGTTAAAGTAAGATGGCTGCGGGGAAGGGAAGAGTGCTTGAGAAATCATCAAATGGGATGTTTATCTGTCGCTAGCAGGATGCACAGCAGCCTGAACGAAGGAGTGGTTCATTTGTCAGCTTCACCGACTCATCGTAGTCGAGTTCACCAGTTGTCTCCGGGTTTGTTTCGCGCTTTTCACCCGTTTACTGCTCTGACATTGTGGAATTCATTAGCAGCTAGCCGTTAGCAGCTAACTTACTAGCAACCAGCTAGCAGGTATCCGTGGACATCTGCAGCTCGTAAGCAACTGTTGAGACAAATATAAACATCCGCGGTAAGTAACTTTTAAATTATCTATATGTAAAGACTTTCGATCACACCAACGATGCATTTTAACTACATATATAGTTGACGTTTCGTTTCTAGCTTATGATCTTTGCAGTGTCAACTAGCTTGCTACATCATTTCGCCATTGAAATGCATTGATTGTTGTTTTCCGGCGGATTCCCCAACGTTAAGCCGCTTCTCCCGGCTAATGTGAGATCTGGTGCCGGCTGGTGATGACTGTGAGATCAGATGTTGAGCCAAAAATGCTAACGAGATAATCGTCAATAAACCGAGGCAGTTTAATAAAGACAAGACAAGGTCGTAGTGGTTTTTTTTTCTCCCAAAGCTGAAAGCTAACGCGGTGAGCTAACGGTCTGTGACAGACCTGAAGAAGACACATGATCCAAACACTGCAGGGACTGATGTCTCACTTTGCATGATATGGTCCGTTAACAGTTTAGTCCCGTGAGTTAAATAAGTGGATATTTTTCCCTCCTGACACTCATAAACAAAACTTAAAGAAGTTATTAAAAACCTCTTGAAATGTGTCAGAAGCAGCCAACTCCTGATTGATTTAGTTAAAAGGCAAATTATCTGAGGTTACATTGTAATTAAAAGCATATAACTGAAATAAATCTATGGATATTAGAGAGAACTTTAAGTTGTTTAAGTCAAAAAATTTCTTAATCATATTCAAGCACAATTTAACTAGTTTCACAGCGTCCAAGTTCAAGTGTTAAGCTTTACTCAAAACATTTATAAATAATTTTATTATCAGTAATTTTTGATAATTGCAGTTGTATTTATGGACAAAACTATGCAAAAAATGTGCTGGTTTCAGCTCAACAATTTGCTGTTTTTTCTGGTTCGTTAGTCTCAGTTATGGTACGTTGAATATCTTTATAAATATGTAGAATAACCACTAATTGTAGCTTTACACTTTTTTCAGTGCTTCCATGTAGCGACACAAATGTAAGATGTTCAACGTGAATAAATCTAAAGGAGATTTTTATTTAAAAACATAGTTGTGAGATAAAAATATGAAAATATCTCTCTAATATATCCCCTATTTACAAGTGTCATAATTCATGTTTTGCCAAAACATTGCACTAAATAGTAGAGATCTACTTTCTCAGGACATGTTTGCGTGATGCATCATAAAAACCAGTTCTGTGAAGCCTCGACTATTTTGAGTGAAGTTTGTCGTCATATTGTGAGGATGGTGGTTACAGACAGGAAGCATTCTTTGGTGTGAGCGTTTAAGACTTTAACTGTCACTTTGATTTTAAAAGCCATGCATCAGGTGACTGTATCAGCTCCGATCTGTTGCTCATCTCGCTGCGTCTCCGTCTATAAACACAGACTTGATCAGCGAGGTTCAACACTGAAAACGGTTAATAACAGAGTAAGTGGAGGCCTTGGAGACCTTTCTGTTTTTTCACGTTCACACCTGGATAGCTTTTTTGCCTTTTTTTTTTTTTTTTGCTAAAAGCAGCGGTGATTGTCAGTTTTTTACATTGTAGAAAATCACAAAAACTTTTGGAAAGAAGCTTTTTCTTTAACTTCCAGTCTGTCTTGTGTTTGTTGGCCTTGTGGACTTTGTGCTCTGAGATTATAACAGTCGAGACGAGCTGCATTATAGTGTGTTTGATCACTAACCTTTGACAAACCTTAAAGCAGCCTCCCTTTAGTGGAATCTGTAGTTGAACTTTGAACTCGTTTTTATGACTGTTTTTTCTTTTTATGATGCAGTGTGAGCATGTGACTTAAAATGAAACACATTTTGAACTTCCATATGTAGCGGTGTAACTCATATTAGCTGGAAGTACTGAGGCAGGCTGGCTGATGTGCATTTAAGGTAATTGCATTTGTGGTGAATCATAGGCAGACTGTTCTTTCAGTGAGATTATTTTCATGGTCATTTCGTTGTTGATATCTCAGTTTTGACTCTTTGAGTGTCGAGTTTCTCCTTTCATGCCTTGCTACAGATTCATTCAGTGCTTTTAAACAAAAAGACTGAAGCAACATGAGTATTATTAACTTTGAATCACACGCCAATGGTTTGTGAATCACTGTGTCTGTACTTTTTGTGTTTATACTCATACGACAACTGTAGGAGAAATTCATTACCGAAAGTGCAAAGCCTTATCGATTTAGGGAAGTCGAACCACAGGTCATAAATTCTGCTACTCTTCTAAAAGTCATATGGTTTCACATCATAAGTAATGACATGTAGTCATAATGGACATAAAAGGATCAGTGTGAATAATTTGGGTGTGATCTATTGTCAGAAATAGAATAATAATTGTCCATTTATTGTCTTAAAATGAGATTTTTATGTCAACATAAGGAGTTGGACGTCTTCTGCACAGAGGCCACCATGTTTCTACAGCTGTTTTATGTTTTTATGTCACCTGAAAGCCACCGTAGATTCATATTGCAGAGTGTAACGTCACTGGTAGATAGATTTTTCAGCTCTTGACTCCAAGACCATGACCCTGAACTCCTGAACCTTTTGAACCTTGCTGGACTCACCACGGGGGTCCTATTGAATGATCTTTTATTCAAACGTTTGGCAGATGAAAGCAAACTGTTGCACTAAAAATAGTCAAGCTTTAACATTAAGTGACAATCTGGTTCCTCTTAAAGAGATACGCCACTGAAAGTCCATCTTGAGCATAAAATAGGTTTGAAATGTTGTCAGGTTTTGTAACATTGTCTGTCAACCTCTCTGCAGTATAATCCACCTCTCCACTAATGATCCATCTGTTGAGTTCATTTTCATGTAATCCTCACAATAAATCACTAAATATGCAGATATTGAGATAATGTAACACGAGAGTATTGCATTTAGCTGCTGTGCGTTGTGTTGTAAACATTAAATTACAGTTGGTATATTTGATGTAGTGTGTTTTCGTAGTCTTGTGTAAAGAAATCAGTTTCCTGTTTATGTGGAATTTAATAAAACAGCAAGGCTATGTTTTATTACGACAGCAAACATAAGGACACAATGATCTAAATAATAATATTAATAAAACGTCTATAAAAGCGGAGCATGTGAGTCGCAGCCTGATCATTGGTTCAGTCCATGCAGACATTAGATCTGAAACAGAACAGTTTCCATCTCATCAACATGACAAATTGACACAGCCCCAAGTTTTCCCTGAATAAAACGATGCGTTGGATGTTTGAGTACACTCAAACTAAAGCAGTCATCTCGTGCCTGTAGCTCCTCATCTTTATCTTTGCTTCCCTTTGTCATTATGCAAAACTTAACCCTTTTTTTTAAAAAATTGTACTTCAGTACTTCAAACTCACATCACTTTACTTTGACTATGCTGAATTAATCATGATCCTGGATGTAGATTAAGGCTGCAACTAAAGATTATTTTTCATAATTGACAAATTTGTTGATTATTTTTTTTATTAATCAAAAAAAAAAAAAAAAAAAAATGGGGGTGGTGTTAACAAGTTGTCTCAAACAACTCCAACATAAAAAAACATGTAGTAGATGCACATTAATGGAGCAAAAAGAAATAAAAATAATTTAGTATCATTATCTTTTGACAGTTTAGTATGAGTCTAAACAGAAGCTCAGGAGATAACCACCGATGCAAAATGCAGACATGGATAAATGACAGTAAATAACTGGACATTGGACGATGCAGCCAAGTTCTGAGAAAAAAAAAAACAAAACAAGAAATGCAACTGAAATATATTATTTTTCAAGTTTCTGTTATGAATGGAAACTTCACAACGTCACGTCGTAGTCCAGCATGTCTCTAACCTCATTTCAGCTAATTATCCTTAAATATATCTACGACCATTTCCGACAGATTTGTGTCCGTTTCGACAATTTCAGGCCAATTTTAAAAAAACAAAGTAACGTCCATAAATACCTTCTGTTCTTTGAAGAGTTCAATGTAAAATGCTCTTAGACTTTTGACGACTTGGATCGTGCGCTGTTCTCCGGCAGCGCTAACGTTAGCCTCCTCCTGCCGTATCAACTGTATGGCGGCTGTCTTCACCGCCGCCATTTTTCAAACGCTTCTTCCGGAGATTGGTCACGTGAGCTTACGCAAGGCTCGTCATTGGTTCTCTTCTTCTTCTTCTACTGCTACTTCTGTGTTACGGTGGTCAGCAGCTAGCTTAGCAGCTAGCAGCTGCCGCGGCGATAGTTGGTTCACTTCCGCATTAAACGTTACCTTAAAATAGTTGGCAGCTAATTTAATAATTATCATATTATATTATTATCAATAATTTAATTTTATAATATATCATAATTTAAATTTAAGTTTAGGCTCTTTAAGAGTGTTTAAAGTGTTTTTCAGTAATTTTTGTAATTTTCAGTAGTTAATTTATGTTTTTCTCGAGTAAAGATTAAATATTTGGTATGAAAACTGGCTGTAGGTTATAACTTACTGTAGAGGCTTATTTATATTTGTTTAGGAAAACAAAATGAAGAAGAAGAAGCACTTTAGTATCAATGATTTTTTTCTGATTGGAAAAAAAAGATGTGCAGAACAATTCAAACTGTAGCTGCACAGTTTCAGCAGCCATCATCTTAATTAGTCTGGATCTATGAGACCATGTCGTGCTCTCTTGAATATTATTATTGAATATAATGGATTTACATTTGTTTTCCATCAGTGTGATGAAATATGTTGATATTTCAGATATTTAGTGCCCTGGATTCTGGCAAAGTTTCACCAAAACATACCATTTATTAGTGTATATTCATACATTGTGATTATAAAATTGCATATTCTGTGATACAATATTTTTCTTGTAAAATGTTGATATTAAATATACATTTTCAGGACTGTTTTAGATCAAATAAATTCAGATTCTGATCATTATTAGCTTATTGGTGTTAAAACGCCTAGTTTTTATATTATTGGTTGTGTTTTAAGGTTTACATGTTGACATTTTGTTTTGTTTTTTGTTTTGTTTGTGTTGACAGCACAGAGAGCCCGTCCTGACTATGGAGTGGAGTTGGCTTCAGACTGGATGACAGGGTCTTGGACAGGGAGGACAGGGTCACACCGTTTCTAAAGCAGCAGTGGACTTTTCCTAAATGTACACTGACCGGCAGTGACAGTCCGCACAGCCGACCTCCTTCACCTCCTCCTCCTCTCTTCTTTGATACGCTCTCCCACCCTCTTTATCTTTCTTCTCTCCTCTCCTCCTCCCCTCGTTTTCCTTCCCACATCATCTTCTCTTCTTCTTTCTTTTAATTTGCGTCGTGACTTCTGTTTCACTCTTGACCTTTTTACTGGAATTCCTCCTCCTCCTCCTCCTCCTCCTTCTTTGAGTAGTTGTGACTTCTGACTGGCTTCCCCCTTGGCTCAGTATGAGCTGGCTGAGTAGGTTGAACCCACGGGGTCCTGGGAGTCGGTCCGGCCGCAGCGCCACCCCCTCCAGCCCCTGCACTGCTGACCCGGAGACCTGCCTCATGGTGTTTGAGAACCACTGGAGACAGGTAAGCTGAACATGTCCCCAGTTGAACCCGATCATCCAAAACACTTATTTTAAACTAGTTTCTGTAACTATGTGTGCATGCTGTAGAAGTTGCAGTCACCCTTCAAAATAAAATAAATGGTTGGGATTATTACGTCAGTATTTGGAGCAGCAGCAGCAGCAGAGACAAAACTCACATAAGCAATCAAGATACTTTAAAACTATTAGCACCAGATTGCAGCAGTTTGCATGAAAAGTTTTGCTGCTTCTTCTGGGGGTCAAAACTCAGTCATAGAAAAATTTAACTTCACAACTGGTTTGAGAATTATCACATTTTAAAGTTTCCTTCAGTATCAGAGTAATACACTGGGTAATTCATATCATATTTACCATAATTTAATACATTTACCTGGGTAGTGCTGCAGGAAATCAAATAAGCCAAAGGTATTTTTATTTTGTCTTCTACAGATATTCACTTTGCAAAGATCAGAAATAGCATGAGGCAGAAAATCCTCACATTCAAGAATCTGGACAGAGACCAGTTAGAGATTTAAAGCTCTTTTAGTGAATGATTATCTGTCTGGAGACAAAGTGTGGCTGTACACATGCTCAGTAAGCTGTGCCAGTGCTGATGACAGTCAGCTGATCTCTAACCAGTCACAACCTGAGAATTTATAGGTTACAGACTCTTGCCACTGTCTGACTGATTGAATTTTGCTCTGAGACAACAAAAGATATCTGAGAAATTCTCATTGTTGGTTTGTTGTGGGAGGTTATCAATATGTGGAAGCTCTGCAGCTGAGCTCTTTCTGGACTAGACATTTTGCCTGGATGCTTACTGAATTATTCAAGGAAGAAGCAGACAGTGGTGTTAATAGGTTGCAAGTCAGTTGCAACATATCCACAAGACCATAAACTGTACACATGTAGGAGCAGGATTCAGTCTTTTGTTGTCCCTGCCCAAACCAGAACTACATCCCGCTGAGCCAGTTTATGTTATTTTTTTTAATTAATCCTCTGTGTTTTTATGGTTTTGATAAAACAATGTTAATGCATATGAGTGAGGATTGTTTTTGTTTTTTTGTGTGTGTACCTATGTTTGTACGTGTTGTGCAACTGGGCCGTGGCTTTCAGCTCATACATTTAAAAATTAATTTCAAACTGCTAAACAAGGAGAGGCACATCTCTTATCTGCACAAGCTGCTCTCAAATCTGCACATTCATCATTGCTTTAGAAACACAGCCCACAAGACTTCTTGATTTTGTTTGTTTTTATAACACTATTACACAATTCAGCTGCTTCCTGTCCTGAGAAAATTACTGTTACATATTTTAGTTGCATGTAAACAGATGTCAGTACATTTTAGAGTAAATTAGACTTGTCATAGCAGGAAAAGCAGAGGTGTTTATACCTGCATTAGTGGAGCTGTTCTACATAAGTGTCCTTGTATTCCATCTTGGCTGTGTCCCAAGTTATTCCCTCATTCTTTTGTTCTCCACTCCCATATATTGATTTTGGACACAGCCACAATTATTTTTTACCTCCTCAACAAAAGAGAGAGATGTTAAGAGTTAAACACTGTATGAAACTAAAACACTGTTCCCTTTCCTCAGGTCTCTTGGGTGTTGGAGCAGCACGAACCATCGTCCTCCAGCGACGACCTGACAGCAGTGAGGAATCACACAGACCAGATGTTGTGCCTGCTGGCGGAGGAGAGGCCCGCTGAGAGCTCAGACAGCGGTGCCGGTGTCAGCGTAGCCTCCATGGGTCCCATCCTGGAGCTGGTGGTCACAGAGAATATTCTAGAGTGCCTGGTTCAATGGCATCTCCGCCGTGGCCTGGACACAGACAGCCAGGGGGCGCTGCTCAAACTGTTTGAGATGCTCATTGGCCAATCCCAGCAGCCTCTGCTGCAGCACACGGCTGTTCTCCACCCCCTGCTGAGGCTCCTGGGAGCATGTGCTGACCCAGAACTTGGTTGTCCTTCAGTCCTGGAGAACAGCCTGGTTCTGCTGCTAAACCAGGTAGAATCACAACAGACAATAACATCTTTACAGCAACATATTTCATGTTAACCCACTTGACATGCTTTTCATCACTGTATCATCAGTATTTTATGCTGTACCTCAGTACTATTTTTGTAATCGTGGTATTTTAATTGTGGCAAATTCCTACCAGATCTGTGTGACCATGGCACGGCAGCCTGTGGTTCTCGAGATGTTATTTCGTGCTGCACCAGCTCAGCAGGGCTCCACCAACCTGCTGATCTTCTCCCTCCTCGTGCCCTTCATCCACCGGGATGGAGCCATCGGTCAGCAGGCCAGAGACGCACTGCTGCTGGTCATGGCGGCCTCAGCTAGTCACGAGGCCGTGGCGCGTTACATTGCTGAGAACTCCTATTTCTGCCCGGTGAGCGGTGGTGCTTGTTTAAACGATGTTGTCATGAGACTTTAAGTGGGTGGTATATCCTGTTTTCCTCCTGTCCTGAAGTTTCTAACATTTTTAAGTCTTTCTTTGCCTTTATTTGACAGTCAGCAGTGGCACAGCTGCTGGAGTTTAAATTTTTGTTACCACAAGAGGCTTATTGTTTTGTTTTGGGCTGCTACTATCAGTTTGGGACGACTGATGTTGGCTTTCTGTAACTCAGTTGGATGGGAACATTACCTTGCAGCCGTCAATATGTTAAATACACATGAATACAGCCTACTGATACTTGAGGACAGCTCATATTATGAACTCTGGCTTTTTTTCAGCAGTGCTCTTTAGAGAGATGTGTGTGTGTGTGTGTGTGTGTGTGTGTGTGTGTGTGTGTCCGTGTGTGTCCGTGTGTGTCCGTGTGTGCTGTCTGACTTTAATGCATCAGTGAAGTGATGGTGTGTGATAATGGAAAGGGAAGGAGATGACTATGCATTCTGACAGACTGTTCATCCTTATCTACATCCTATCAGCTGTAGAAGCTGTAGGCTTCCTGTAAGACATCTTAAAAAATAACCAGCTCACCCAACAACACACACAGTTTATCTAAATCATAACCACATAGTGCAACTGTTCACAGAACAACAAACAGCTCAACAAACAATTTAGATGAAAATGAAATGATTAAATTATGTTTTAAAATAGATACCGTCATTTGGTTTTGACTTTTTCTTTTCATTTAAAATAGCAAAAAAAAAAACATGTTGTGTCTCTGCTTTTATGTATTTACATTAAGTTTCAACATGAGAGAATATAAGGGAAGTTTGTCAGTTGTGTTGTGTTGTTGTAGTTCCCTCCAGCTGCCACTAGATGTAATTAAAGAGCCACATTTTATTTGTTTCACAGTGTAAACAGAGTTACACCTACTCACTAGACCTTGTTTTGATCAGTACAAGGTGAAGGTGTTTGCGTGTGTTGGTGCATATATTTGATTTTAAGGATCGTCACTATGAACACAGTGTTTTCTGCCAAAATCTGGTCACAAACTACAGCAGCTGAGCAACATCTCAGCCCTAAAAGCTGCAGTGTGACGGTGACCGGTGTTGCGTGACGTCGATGCCCATGTGTTCTGGTTTAATGCTGCGGTCAGGATTCTTTTCCTCTGCGTCTTCTTCACTGTGGTGCTAAAGAGCCAGCACGGCTATTTTCTGCTCGTCCTATTTCAGCAGCTTCAGTCTGACCTAGTTACTGACTCTAGAAGGACCAGTGGAGGTGGCATCAAGAACCACACGTTCCTCTCTGCCCCATTCTCATTGTTTGAAGAGCATTCTCATACATGCTAATCAGAATTGATTCACACTTTCTGAATGCAGTAATAAATTCTTTGAGTTACATGAAGCCTTTCACCTTGACTTAAAAATGGGGCATTTTCTATCTTGTCTATGCTAACTGTGAAGTTATTTTAATTAACAGTTTAGTCATAAAGTCATTTGTGGTGTCAAGAACAGAAACTGAGAACACCATCAAGTCTTGTGCAAATCATGAACATGTAATTTCAGGGATTAAGACAGGAAACGGTAGAGTAGAGCATCTTACTGCCAGTTTGTTCAGTTCATGAAACTATTTTTGTCCAAAAACATCTCGCATAACCCTAAAGGAAAAGGTTAGGATGTATTACAGAGCTGCTAATTACTGTTACTTCATGAACTGAATAATTTCTTGTATAAAATGTCAGAAAATGTTACGCATGTAGATAAAATCATAGCTTCCTAAAGGCTATACTGTTCCAGCTCTTGTTTTAAGAAAAATCAAGTAATTAATCTGAAAATCTGACACCTGATGGCTGTTTTAGTACATTAGTCACCTTGTAATAGACCGAAGCTGTGAAGAATCAACAGTTTTATCTGAAGATTTTCTTCTGTCCTCAGGTGTTGGCGACGGGCCTCAGCGCTCTCTACTCCTCTCTGCCCAGGAAGATCGAGGTCCGAGGAGACGACTGGCACGCCCTGCGGCGGGAGGACTGGATCGGCGTGTCATCACTCGTCCTGTTCATGAACTCGCTCGAGTTCTGCAACGCTGTGGTGCAAGTGGCTCATCCTCTGGTCCGCTACCAGCTCCTGGACTACCTCCACAACGGCTTTCTCGTACCTGTCATGGGTCCCGCCCTGCATAAGGTAAGAGAGGGACAGAAATGGCAGAAACAATAGCAGTTGCTCTCTGCACCATAAACTATCTGCGTGACTAGATATCTTTGAGGACATGTGGGAAAATTATACTTGTCTTTTTTGTTTTTGTGATCTGGGTAAATTGATCCTTTTTAAATAAAACCAAATGATCCACAAATTGTTAAACCAAATGTAAATTGACCAGTTATTTGCTCCATGAATGGGAGCCATTGTTTGTAATGTGTTTGAAGTGAATTAGCAGGAGACCTAGAACAATTGTGCGAACTGATCTGTTTGCTTGACTTTCTGCAGCAGATGAGTCAGTCAGAGTAAACAGTTATTTCACAATGTTTGAATAAATTGTCTGTTTTTAATCTGTGTGCATCTGTGTTTGTGTGTGTGTGTATAGTCCTCGGTGGATGAGATGATCGCCAGCACTGCCTATCTTGACCTTTTCCTGCGTAGCGTGACTGAGACTTCACTCCTCAAAACCTTCCTGCGTTTCATCCTGCTGCATCGCCACGACAATGACACCATCCTCGACACACTTCTCACACGCATTAGCAGCAATTCGAGGGTTCGTATCTGTTTATATAGATATATTTGTATGTGTGTATTTATGTGATAAAGACTCAAGGCCTTCACATGAACCCAGTAGTGTGGGTGGTGAGTGGGCCGGGAGCAGAAATTGATTGAAAACGACTTCAGCAGAATGATTTTTTTTTTTTCAGAACAAACACGGAAAAGAAATGTCATCAAGTCTGATGCATCTATTGACTGTCTTGTTGCATTTTGTTTGTAGTTGGTAAAGCAATCCAGAGTGAAACGTGTTTACATAATCTTAGTTTTCTCATATTCGCATTCATCAAAATAAACACGTTGTGGTTTTTTTGTTTTGGAAAACAAAGAGAAACTTGAGTTTGACTTCATGAGAAAAAACTTTTCTTCAAATCTGCTGATGAAAATATGAACTTATTATATATTTTTACATCAAATCATATGTAAATAAGCAGAGATTTTATATGACCTATATAACTACTTTTCTAATACGTGCAGCTCTGTATGGTATCATTGAGCCTCTTCAGGACTCTGCTCTCTCTGCACTGTGAAGACATCATGCTGCAGCTCGTTCTCAGGTTCGTCTGAACATCTCCTCTCAAGTGTTATATTTTTAATAGGCTCATCAATATACAATACATACATCTAGTGGTAAATATTTTAACTCCATAGTCTGAAAAATATCCTGAAGTGCAAGAAGATGTGGTATCAGAAATGTCTGAGTTTGTTGATTTCAACAGAAACAAGAGTCTGTTGATATTTTCTATTTTACAGCCTGAGGAGGAATTAGTCATGTAATTGCTAATTAAGAGGATTGTGTGTTTGTGTGTGTCTGTGTGTGTTTGTGTGTGGTAACTCACAGGTATCTACTGCCCTGTACCCATGTAATGCTGAGTCAGCGTCGTGCCATCAGAGAGACTGACATTTATGGAAAGTCAGCAGACAAGTTCCTGTCTCTGATCCCCGAGTGCTGCCGACTGAATGCAGCGCCCTCTGGTGACCGGGATGAGGACAATATATTCTGGGGCAAAGGTGAGCGACCGACACCTGTGGGAAAGAAACAATTTACGATTAACCCTTACAACTCAGAGCTTTTTTATCATTTTTTTTTCATTACAACATAGAGGATTACAACATAGTGTCTTATATCCTTTTTTCTTCTTATTAACATATCATATTTTTTATATTAACACACATTAACAAAACAAATTATTCAAAATCTGTTTGATTTTTTTCAGCTATACCAGACATAGAGGTTAAACTTTTTTACAGACTGAAAGTGTAAAGTTTTTTGCTGTCTACATTTTTGTGGCAAAATTTCATGTTTTATAGATAATGAAAACTTTATTTCAACATCACACACCTGAACATCCAAGTTCCTTTTTTTAAAAAATTCAGTCAATGCTCAATGTTGCGTCAGTGTTGAGGATTAACAGTTGAAAAAGTTAACACTGGTTTCCATCTGTCTGCTCTTATCACACAGGACTGAACAGTCCAAGTACAGAGTCCCCAGTACCACCCAGACCCAGCACCCCGTCCCGGTTATCCTTCTTCATGCGCCAACAGAGCAGTGGAGGCGGGTCAGGAGGAGGAGGAGGAGGAGGGGGTCCCTCCACCCCAACTAGCACGGAGCCCCTGCAGTCTGGGTCTGCCAGCTCCCACCCCCTGTCCCCCGACAGCCCGATGCACCAGCAGCAGACTCACACAGAGAGTCTGGACTGGGACTCGGGTTACCTGGAGTACCTCAGAGATGCCCGACGGGACATTGAGCTCTGCTCCTGGGCCTGTCGTGACTGGTCGGCGCCATACGATGGAGAAAACCCCTCCCCGAACACAGCCCCCCCTCCCCCGCCGCCTCCGACATCCAACCCCTCCATGACTATGTTCCCTGAGCACTTCTCTTTCCAGCAGGGAGGAAGCAGCAACACCCCGCCCGGCCAGCAGAGGGCAGCCATCGTTGCTGCTGCGCGGTCTGAGTGGAGCAGCTCGGAGCGGGACAGCGGCGAGTGGGACATTACCATCGGTAAAAACAGCTGCATCAGCCTCACGCCTCGCTCCAAGAAACGCAGCCTGCAGAGGGAAGAGCTCCTGCCCAAACCTGTACCTCCCCTCGTCCCGTCCTCGTCTTCAGCCACTCCTATATCGGCGTCACATGCTGTTTCATCCCCAGCGCCGCACATTCCCACCTCTGCCATCACTGTTAGCTACCAGGCCATGTACAATGGGACAATGGGACAGAGCGACGGCTGCTCAGACAGTCGGGACAGAGGCCTGGAGGTTAAGAAAGTTAAGAGAGACTTAGGGGAGCAACAGTATTTAGATGAAAATGCAAATCAAAACGGATCCCTCGTGACACGCCCATCGCAAAGCTGCACCGCTCTCCCACAGTCCATTTTTAGCAACAGTGACATCAGTGATGCAAAACCTCTTTGCCCGAACCCGATTCCCCCTCAGAGCTCCATGTCCCAGCCAACATCTGACACCAAACTGCTGACCAGCGACACCTCAAATCCACACGGTGCGTCATCCTCAGATCTTCCAGAAGCGAATCAGACTCAACAATCTGTAGAGAGTCTCATCGAGGAGCTCCTGGAGCAGGCGGGGCCGGGAGACCCGCAGCTTCCCGGAGACTCCAACGGTCAGGGCATCAGCATCGAGGCCTTCACGCAGGAGCTGAGGGAGCTGGAGGACCGGGTGAAGGAGCGCAGCAGAGCAGCCTGCCAGCTGTCAGAGGAAACAGCCAGAGAGACCATGACCTCTGAGCGGCAGGAGGAGGAACAACAGCTGGCTACGGTGCTGGAGGCGAAGCTAACAGGTGACACAAAAGCTGAGGGGTCTGTGGTTGGTATCTGTAGTCCTGCCAGACCACTGAATCAGCCTACGTCCCAGCCATACACAGGTGAGACTCACACTGTTGTTCTGTCTTTAATATTACATGTCTGTTCTCTTACACTTTGCAAAACTGCACCTTTTTATACATTTTTAAAATATAATCTACTGTAGTAATTACTTGGCACAATAGCTGGATATGAACCTGATCCAGAAAAACCTTCAGTTCAAAATGGCCTTTAATTAATTTAAAACCTCTGAAGCAGAACGAGTAATGTCTTAATGCTTAAAACAGTTCTTCTTCTTTATGATGACTGCTACAGCTGCAGGTTTCCATTTAGTCTACAGTTCATAATGGATAGATTCAATCTTTTTTTTACCGACTGTGATAATGCTGCTAAGTTAACATGTCCCTCTTTAACCTCTATAAACTGTTAAAGCTCCCTGATGACTATTACTCACACTTTGACAGTCTTTGCGCCTCCTCAGCTATTAAAAAAAACTTTCAGACACCTCTGATTTCATCCTTTCATCCTTTGTTCAAATACAGTTCAGCTCAAGTTTTGTGTTTGCATTGTATCTTTCCATCCAGCGACTCATTAATCTTTCTGTCCACAGGTCCGTTCATGGTGGTTCTCTTTGCCAAGCTGGAGAACATGCTCCAAAACTCATTGTACGTCAACATCCTGCTCACAGGCATCGTGGCCCAGCTGGCCTGCTATCCTCAGCCCCTCCTACGCTCCTTCCTGCTTAACACCAACATGGTCTTCCAGCCCAGTGTTAAGTCACTGATCCAGGTACATTGTATGAATATAACAGTCTACTTGATGTCCTATGTGCTTTACATTTTAGAGCCAGATATTTGGCTTAAACTCAAGAAAATAGTTGCAGTATTTTGTCTTGAAGTGATGAGTTTTTTTTTTTAGCTTCCGGTTTTTATGTGTAGCTGTTTGTTTCCAGCCCACCTCACTTCTGTGCTCGCTCCTGTTCAGGCCCACAACAATATTAGCATAAAGAGTTTCCTTGAATATTTTATTTCTAATTCTGTAAATCGAGATCTAACACTGGACTGGATGGTGGAAACTGTAGTACTTCGTAGAGTGACTCATTGGCACAAGCAACATATTCACATTCAGGAGGAGGTAAAACCTCTCTATCCTTTTCTTAAGCTCCACACAGACTCTCATGGTAGGTGTAAGATTTAGCCTGAGGGTTTTAATCCACCTTGGGTCCTGTCTCTACACTCACTATCAATAAAAACTGAAATGCCCTAAAATAAAGTTCAAACCAAGAAAGACAGAATGGAAAAGTGCAGTTCTCTGTGACATTTATATTGTGGAGTGTAATGAGTCTTTCAGCCTCTGGGGGCAGATTCACACAAGTCTCAAAATGAAATTTACTGGTGAAGAAATAAACAAGACAACTGTTTGTGAAGATCAGTCAAAACTCAGAGTCTTTGTTCACCGCAGGTTCTAGGTTCTGTGAAGAACCGCATCGAGGCGTTCGCAGCTTCCCACGAGGACTTTCCTGCCATGTTGAAGAAAGCACAGCAGTACCTGGTGGCCCGAGGCAGAGTTGACTGGACCGACTCGCCTGCAGCTGTTCCACCCCTTCGGCGCTCTGATTCACTAGGTGAGAACAGAAACTGGAGAGAAACTTTAACGCAACTTTAACTTCAAACGTTGATAATAGATTAAGACGAGTCACAGTTGAGTTTTCATCAAGTGTATTTGTAATTCAGCCAAAAACAGTTATTTATCTGAAATCTGAAATCTTCTTTAAAATAAGTTAAGACATGTTGATTTATGTAGCCTACATAGTTGTTCTTGTTTTTTTAAGAAAATAAAAAACAGAAGAATTAACATAAATCAACAGTGAGACACTTTGCCTTAATGATTCACACTCAACCATCATCATACGTCATTTGAAAGTGTCGTGATTATTTTAAGTCTTTTCGGATCCACATGATGGAACCAGATTAATTAGTCTCACACAAGGTTTCAGTGCAGACTTTATATTTTTAATTCAATCATGTCTGTGTCTGTGTGACTTTGGTTCAGGATCTTTTATACTCACTGTGAAACTTTTGTTATAAATTTCAAAGAGTTACATTTCAAAGGCGAGTAGGCAGCGAAGAGCTGAAGAACTTCTTTATTTTTTTTTTTATCACTATTTTTAGGTGTCTGTTTAAAAAGTTAGGTTAAAGTAACAATGAAAAAAGAAAAAATGAAAACAAGGAAGAATAAAAATTAGTTAAACAAAATAACCTGAGCTCAAAGTTTCTTAGTATTTTTTTCTATTGAATCTCTAAGCAGCTTGTCATGACTCTTAATCTTAACGTTTTGTTCTTTCAGTGAAGAGTCGTAAGCCATCGCTCGGAGACTTGATTCTTCGCCACACCAACAGCCCAACGCGGGCTCGTCACGCCGCTCAGATCGCACTCGCGCACGTACGGGACGGCGGCCAATCACTGC
The DNA here is from genome assembly GCA_016801845.1 of Polydactylus sextarius. Taxonomy (NCBI): domain Eukaryota; kingdom Metazoa; phylum Chordata; class Actinopteri; family Polynemidae; genus Polydactylus; species Polydactylus sextarius. The sequence continues at coordinate 3,904,387 of CM028912.1, read as the reverse complement.
ACAGCGCCCTGTTCCGTGGCGGCGGAGGCGGAGGGGCGTCGGGTCTGGAGAAACAAGCCGAAGCGCTGCGGGTGAAAAATGCCGTCTACTGCGCCGTTATCTTCTGCGAGTTCCTCAAGGAGCTGGCTGCTCTGGCTCAAGAGCACGCCGTCACTCTGCCCTTCCCTCACAGCCAGGGGGCGGAGGAGTAGACGGTAAACACTGACTCCTCTAATCTAACTCGCAGCCTCCGGCTGTTTTCTTTTCTGTTCGTTTGTTTGGGCTGTAAAAACAGTCACATACGATTCTCCTTTCACCAGAGGACAGACTGGAGCACTTAGACTTTTCTGTCCCTGAAGTTTGTCGTCTGCAACGACACAAGACAAAAACAAACAAAAAACAAAACAATGGGAGATTTTTTTTTTTTTTTTTTTACCAAAATCATCACAGTAAACCTATGGACTGGAAGAAATTCACTCATCTGTAAACTTACATGATACTGTGCATATCATGTATTATATTTACATTCTATAAACGGGAAAATCACCATAAATGCTTAAGATTTGGGAGCTTGTACATACACATACCACGTCATGGTATGAAGTGACAGAGTAAAGATACAGGTAAAAGAAATACGTGCACATACTGGTGCTAGCCGACAGTCTTTATGTTTTATGTTGAACGGGTGCTTTCAAACGGCACAGAGGAGGAGAAGGTTTTTATCCTCAACAAAATTATGACAAACACCAAAAAAAAAAAAAAAACAGTTTGGCAGGAAAACAATGAAAGAGTAGGCTGTTGAATTTAACACAAAGCGATCCAATCAGCTTTGGCGATCTCAGTACGACAAGCTCATCTTTGTTTTCATCGCTGAGCCTTTTATCCTCCTGTCAAGGAGCGGCTGATAGAAAGAGAGCTCACAGAAAAATAGTTCCCAGCTACAAGCACCTCAAGTGTCCATTTTGTTTTGTTTTTTTTTAAATTTTTGTTTCAAACGCTCCACTGCTGCAAAGACTTGTCATCAGTGAATGAGATGATAACTGGAAGAGGTGAGGTGACAGTGCCACTTTCTCTCCTGTGAATCAGCACAACCACCATTAATGTACTGGAAAACTTTAGGTAGTTTTAACGCCATTTTTGTTTTTTTTTAAATGTTTTTCAAATATTGTGTTTTGTCTTTAACGTTTGCACCATTTTCTAGACATATCAAGCAACACGTGGGAGCGAGTGTGTGTCTGTTGTTCGTGTACGCGAAGTTTATCTTTTAAAAGAAAAAAAAAAAAAAGCGCCTGCCTCACCTGCCGGCTGTGGTGGGATTGAACAGGCAGCACTGCTTTATAATTCATGCTTTTAGTGTTTCATTTAGTCTTTTTAAAAGACGCGAGACCCGTGATTGGGGGAGAAAAAAGCGAGAAAGGAAGGAAGTTTTTTTTTTCTTTATTTCTCGGGAGCGTTGGCATGATATCCACTTATTTTGACCTGACAGTTTGAATTTCGGTTTTTAATTTACCTTGTGGCCAAAACTTAACTTAAAACCGTTCATCTTTGGAACTTAACATGCTGCTATTTAAAAAACAAAATACACTAACATCATTGTTTTTTTGTTTTTTTTGTTTTGTTTTTTAGTGCGACAGCTTCTGTCCCTTCATTTCATTGTTCGGTACCAAGTATAAATGTGTTTGTGAGGATGTGGAGGAGTCAGCGCCAGTGTTGTGATCGAGATATAATTTATTTTTCTCGTGTTTGAGGTTGAATGAAGTTGCAGCCACAGTGTTAAAAGCTTTTGCCAAGATGACGTTGAATAACCTTTATGAGGTGTGTTTTTTTTTGTTTGTTTGTTTTTAAAAAGATGGTGATTTTATTATTTTACAGGGTTTTTTTTTTTCTTCCAATAGTTTTCAAGTTTCTCCAAAGGAAATTATGAGAAAATTATTAGGAAATGAACCCGTATGACTCCATCTACCTGTGACTCAGCTTTTTTGTGTGTAGTAATTTGTGTTTTTTTTTTTTTTTTTTTTTGCACATACTAGCCATCGAGCAGTAGAGAAACTGCCTGCCATCCTGCAAAGTCTTAATCTCTGAAAACCACATCATCGACTTTTCATCTTTCTCATGTAGTCGAATCCTCCTCTTCTACTTGTCGAAGCCATAGCCACGGTCGTCCTGTTTGTAAATGTACAACATCGTCACTGCTGTAATTCACTTTTTCTACAAAACTTTCTAGACACATTTTGTAACGCCCAACGAGTTAGTTTTTTCTTAAAAAACAAAAAAAGGAAAGAAAGAAATAAAAAAAAAAAAACACACACAAGTTAAGAGTTTCTGCATGCCAGTTAAGATCAGGTTTGTAATTAAAATAACGATCAAACAGTGTAGAAGTATAAGTTTTCTTTTGGTTTGTGCAATAGTGCCGAGCTTTGAATCAGCTTCCATGCAGTAGGTTAGTGAGTCGTCCTGGTGCCTGCAGAGATCAACAACAACACGTTTCACAATGAATGTTCACTCTCGGTTAATTAAACTGGTAGAGAAGTCACTGTTTTACCCACTGCCATCCACTCCTCCGTCCATCTGTTCAGCTAAGTCTGTCGTACGTCTACGTGTGTTCGCTACGAGATTAACGTTTCCCTTGTAGATATAAAAAAAAACCCACAAGGTTCCTTTTACACTCAAGATTGTGTTTTTTAACTATTTTTTACAAACAGCTGCGCTAAAGATGACGTGGATCGGATCGTGAGCTACGATGGTTATAAACATTCAGCTTCTTGATCAGCAGGTCGGTCGCATCGCAACTGATCCGTTACAGTCAAAGTTACTTAAACGTTCGTCGGTGGACACCAAAGACAATCTCCCTCAAAATACCTGAAACAGAAACAGTTAAACGGCCAAATATAAGGACATAAGGAAAACATTGTGGTGTGATTTGTATTTGCTAACTTTTACTGATGCTACTACGTCAAACACATTGTGTGTTTCAACCTCACTTCTTATTGATGGAAAAAAAAAAGGGAACCGCTCAGAAACTCATGTAGAAACCTAAATATTTGGCATTGATCCTCTGTGATTGATTTGGGATGTGTAGACGTCTCATTTTCACTCCGTAACTGTTTGTTTCATTTACTTGTTTTACAAAAAAAAAAAAAACATAATTGTCACAAAGTTTATAATGAGGTGTTTTTATAAAGGGATTATTTCCTACCACGAACTTGACATGAGCGATTCTTCACAGTTGTTTCATGTTGTTCAGAGCTGATGTGGAGAAAAATAAAACAGAGTGAAATGAAACAGGGAGGTGTGACAAATGTAATCAAGGCTTGTTTGGTGTCTGTGATGGATTACCTCACTTTGTGGAAGTTGTTTTAGTAGAAAAGCGAGTCCTCTTACACCAGAATAAAGGATTGTGGGTAAAGGAGGTCACCCTGTTTAAAAATACACAAACACCGACACTGATTTAAATCTGCAGCAGCAGCAACAACCACAGCTGGATGCTGTAAAAATCATCTGATTGTATAAAAAATGAAAGAACAAACCAAATTAATGAATTTTATCAAAAAATCTTCAATTGTATTAACAAGTCAGAGCCTCAAACTGTGTCTGGTCTTATGTTTCTCAACTCAGCTCTTCTGTTTTGTTTTGTTTTGTTTTTTTTTTCTCCATGTTAACTGACAAAGGTGGTGCTGAGTGGTAAACCCAAAGCTATCTTAAAAAAAAAGTGTCATGTCACCAATTTTGTTGCGTTTTGGTTTTTATTTGCCGTCTGTTGCAGACACATGTACTTGAACACTGCATTTGCTCTTGAATCAGATAAATATTCATTGTTGTTTGTTTTTTTTTACTATTTAGTTTTGGCAAAAATCATCCAAACATGTTCAACTGTTGACTTTCTGTTTTGTGAATTTAAAGGTAAATGCAAACACACTGCAAACAACAAACCAAAGTCTTCAACTTCAACTCTCACTGACTTTTATTTGAATTGGAAACAAAGCACACGCTCGTGTTTCAGGAGTGTGTTTGATGATTGGCTCATGCTCTGTCTCCACAAAAACAAAACAAAAAAAAAACGGCAAAAACAAAACAAAAAGGATTTTAATTTAATTTACAAACAGAAGTCGGCGACAGCGTTGAAGCTGCGCGCCAGCCGAGGCTTCCACGTTTTTTTTTGGTGCCAATGTGCATATGTTTTGACAGTTTGTCTGTGAAGATGTTCATCGAGGTTGTGTTTGTACGAGGAGGTTGAATCGAGGAGCAGCTGCACTCGCTTCTCTCCTCCAAGGTCACTCGTCCTTGAACAGATTATTTCTGCAAATGTTTCCTTCACTGTATCAAAGTGAATATCGCAACGTCACTTGTTTCGCACATTTTCATCTGAAGGCCTCATTTTGAAGCCAGAATTTGATTTTTTTAACACATTATTTGTAATTTGTGCCACATTCTTTTTGTTTGTTTGTATTCCCACATATACTGATTTGTAATAGGATGTACACTTATGTACAATATCTTTTATCTTCTTTCTTTAAAAAGCTTCGACTTAATGTTTTGATTTTCACTAACATTTCTCTCCCCCCTGTGATCTATGCAAACACATGCTCTAATGTCCCCTCTGATGTTTGAAGCTGAAAAAAAAAAGATGATGTGGACTCATGTAATGTGTAAATACTGTAAAAAAAAAGGAGAAAAAAGAAAAAAAAAAAGAAGCAAATGGGTCAGAAATGCAGAAGTATGTGAAATAATCAACAAGACAGAATGAAAATCATGCTAAAAAAAAAATAATGTAATGATGAATGTTGTCAGAAATATTTTTCTATATTTTGAAATCATTAGAAAAAAAGGACAAAAACACACAAGTGGGAAAAAAGCTGTTAGAAGAACACTACAAAGGGAATGTTTTTATTAATTTATAAATTCTTTGCCTAGCAATATCGCATTTGTCCTCGTGTGTTTTCTTTCTGGTTTCACTCATGAAGACTGTTAACGTGTTTCTCTGAGTTTTTTTCCAGCACGAGAAAAAACACTTGTTCTCAACCGACTTGTGACCTTTTCATAAGTTATCGCAGACAGATTTTCTGTCTGGAATTATTTAATTTGAAGAAAATGTAAAGGCTGCAAGTTTCTTCTTAGGACATCTTGACCCTGAGCCCACTCATAACAAATACACTAACATATACATACTCACTGCAAAAAAAAAAAAAAAAAAGCCAAGCAACCTTCATTTATCATTTATGCTTTTTGGTAGGTGGAGGCTGGAGTCTGTTCCAGCTCGTATTGAATACTTCACCTGCACACTCGTCTCAGTTTCAGGTTTCCAAGTCGGCGCATCACGGTAGAAATGATCCTCCGTCATGTAAACACTTCACCAAGATTAATACTGATATTAAATCTGCCTGGTCTGGAGGCGTATATTTGACTCCAGGTATCAGTTAACACAGGTGATTAATTAATAATTCTTGTCACTCTTGGTTTTCATTTTGGTGTTTAAACAAACCATAACCCCCCCAAAAAAAATGGCTTCATTCAAATGGCTTCAGGTTTAATCATAAGATGCTGGAGGAATTTATATTAGACAGAAATGATGGCGAATGTTGAGGAGTCAGAGAAACCTACACTGATGCTGAAAGAGTCTGTGATAATTCTCTCTGTTTTATGTAACTGTAATCTGAATCTTCGGTATTTAAAACTATTGCTGAGATGAGACAAAACATTTGAAGATGTTACATTGGAAACTTATGAATTATTTTGTATATATTTCCACTATTTTCTGACATTTTATGAATGAAACGATTCACAGAGAGGTTGGTAAAATAACCTGTAGATCAACTGATAATATAAAGACACAGTTAGTTGCATTACATATCCGTTACAGAAACGTGATTGAAACATATATAGACGGCAGTAGTAGTGGCAGGTGACAGTTAAAGTTTCTCAAACTGTCGCTTCCTTAAATGTAGTTTTAATGAGACATCCACCAGCATCAGTGGCACAGCAGATAGAAACTGTATATAGTTTGTTCAGACTGTAGAAGAGCATATAGCTGGAAACGTCACAGGTTGACGTCTCATTAAAACTGCATGTTGGTTGGCTGCAGAGTGTGGACTTGTACATTTTTCTCTCTGAGAGCATACGGGGGTCGTGCAGAAACAACAGACTCCAACTCAGATGCTAACACAATGTGGTCGACCCTAAAAAGATAATCAATGTTTAGAGCAGATGGTTGAGAAAAATGCCTTGAATTACCCATAACAGGTAGATTATCTTGACATTTCATGACACAGTGTGGTTACACATCAGCTCATAGGTATTATACCAACAGAGAGATGTGGGAGCTCCTCAAACATGAACCCATGTGGTTTGAAATACCACATTAACTCTACCTCTCTTGACTCTTGGGTCTACAAAACACAGCGGAAATTACAAGAGGTAAAAATGTGTCAAGTTGATGCACACACTTGGAAACTGGAGTCAGCTTGGCGGTCGCTAAGCAACAGCCAAAGAGAGTGGAAGGAACATAGAGGATGATGGGAAAAGTGAAGGAGCGATGAGATGTGAAGAAGAACGGAGCGAGGGGTCACAGCAGCGCTGACACCTGACTGCAGGTAAGACACACTCATGAGTTTCCGCTTGTTTTTAAATCATGGTTTATAATTACATTTTAATTGTTTTATCATAAAATATATTTAGATTAAGACTTTTACTCAATTTTGTGTGTTTTGCATAAAAAATTAAAACAGAAAAAGTTAAAAAATTCATTAAAAATTATTTAAAATTCACTCACTTGTATCAGGTTTTCAAATAGTTTCATACAGTTTTATCATTTTATCATCATCGTCTACCTTCTTCATCTGACCTGTTTATTCCTGAGTACTCACAAGATGAGCAACTAGACCCTCCTCATCTATTATGTAGTTTGGTAATTTGAGTGGCAACCTAGTGTGTGTGACACAAAGAGATGGGACTGGCATGATGCCCCTTAAAACTAAACAGGTAATTGCAAGGAAAACCATTGCATTTATTATTGTATTTTTTTACATAAGTGCAAATACTAAAAAAAGATTATTTTCAGGTATCTACATGTATGAAAATGCTTCATTATTAATGTGATTGGTAACTGTGTCACAGTATTTGATACATATCAAAACATTCCCTGAACTATGGTGGTGGGTACCTGGACTGATGATCAGTATTATTACATAAATCTACATTATTTGCTGTTTATTTTAAAACATGTGCAGCTTTATACCAACTGCTGCAGCTCAAACTGAGTGATTTAAATTGAATAATCGATATTTGTCTGTTTTCACCTCACATGGACGCAGATAATGAAATCCAGCACTTTACTGTCGAGCAAATATCAAAACCAAAGTTAAAGGTTTTCCAAAGTTTCACATTTTTACACTCTATAAGAAGAGCTCCTGGCATTGAACATGACTAAAATTATAAAATCAACTTTGTCGTTTTACAATTTAAATCAACTTGACTACTCAAACTGGATACCACAAATCAAATGTTTTTAATTCTGCTTTATCAGCAATGTAGTTTTGAAATTTTTGAGGGAAGATGATGTAGCTTTAAAACTAAAACTTCACCCACAACCAGAGCTAATCCAAGCAAAATGATAACAATCATAACAGTAACACTTTGGCTAACACTGGACTAGCATAATTTTTGACATCCAGAAGCTAATGCTGAAGTGAAATGACAATGTCAGGGACTGTAGTTACCACCTTGTAATAAAAGTACAACCTGGTTTGTCTCTAAAAACTACATTTGAGATTAAAAAAAAATCTTTTTACCCTGCGACATTGTTAGAACAAACAGAGCCTGAGGTATGAACAGTAGCTCATCCCTGTGCAAAAATAGTTGCAAGGTCACCTTATCAACACCCGACCCAGGAGGCGTGTAGCTTCAACCAGGTGCTACCATGTTGTTAAATACCCATCTCTCTACTCAGCAGTGAACTAAAACCACAACAAGATACTAAACAGGCTAAAATGTTAAAAAGGTAAAAAACAGTTCAGACTTACTCACATTTTTACCCAAAACACTGGGTGAGATGTTTTCTGTGACAATTACCTCCAGCAATCTGAGGAGAGAATATTAAAAATATTGACTAGATTCATTAGTTATGAGAAATGTTAGTACTTGTGCTTTAAAATCAGCTCTAGGAGTCAAGTTAAAGATTAACAGCAGCTCGTCAAGGCACCAGAGGATTTAGAGGTTCAGGTTAATTATTGTGCCACAAATGTATGACATTTTTACATCTAGAGAAAATTATGGCTTCTTTGTCTTTCTACCTCCTCTGACAGGTTTGGCGTTAACTATTAGATTGACAAGGTTTCGTGTGGAAAAAAAGCATCAAAGCATTTACGCTTTAATTAACATGTAAAACATAATGCTACTAAACCATCAAAAAGATTTCCATTATATTTAAAACCAGTGACTGAATATAGAAAAAAATAAATAAATAAATAACGACTACAGTGGATTAAAATATCCTTTTATACTCAAACTGTTCAGCTTCAGTTTTTCAGGATGTAACATCTGAGGGTGAGAAGTTTAAATGATACTTTGACACCAATGCTACATTTTTAATTATAATTCTCATTATATTGTTATGATATAATATAATTAGAATTCAAAATTAGGGCTGTGGAATATATTAAATTAACTGTCTTTATTGTCACACCTCTTCAGGTCAGGATATAAAGGGCAAACAAAATAAAGCAGTTTACTTTTCACTACTGGCTACTGAAGCTTCCTGCTTGTTGCAACTTACAGATAAAAACTAATTAAAGTACATAAACCCACAGTGTTGTGGAAGGAAGTGAAATTCATCAATAGAAATAATCGTAATTACCAAGGGACCAACTTGATCATTCTTATTCTTCTCAATGAGTCATGTTTTTGTGCATTTTAGACTCTTTAACAAAGGAAAAGTCCTTGTGCAGCTGTGTTACATGCATATTTACTGCTCTGTCATTGCTAGTTTAGAAATGCTCATCATAAAGCATTGCAAAGCATTATATAGAATTTATACACAATACTATGCATTTCTTTCTGACAAAAAAGTTTGGGGCAATAAATTACCCTATGCATGCTCAGTAAGAACTTTTATATGAATATGGTTATATGATTTCTGGGGTTCCAGCATTATCACAAAACATCACACAGAGGACAGACATCTTTCATTGGTGTCTCTGTACATCACTTTGTACTACTCATGAATAAAATATCAAAGCGGGGTCTATTTGCAGAACTGGGGAGTTGAGAAGTATTGTTGCATTGACACTCAGGCTCTCTCTTCTCCTCCTACTCTAGCCCTCACACTAGATGCTTCTGGCTGTCCGCCACCATTTGAAATGCTAATGGTTTCTCAAACTCAAAACTTTTTTACTCCTCTATGCTTGTTCTTTCTATCCACATCCTAGTCTCGCTCATGGCCTACCTTCATCGCTGTATCACCTTTCTGTGAGCAGCTGTTCACTTGGCAGCAGAACAACAGATCTAACAAAAGACCTATCCAGGTTTAAAGAAGTTGTAACTCTGTCACCTTTGCCAAGCTGAAGTAGAATGTACTGAATTCGATTAAACTAAACTGTTTTCTATGGTTAAGTGTCTGTCAAACACTTCCCTGTAGAGTGAATTGTGATGTGTGTGATGACATTTCATTGTAATATTGTGAAATATTTTATACCACCGTGACAGTGGTTAGAACAGGTAATAGATTATATGTTTTATGCGTATAAAATCACTTGCAAGTTGCTAAAGACGCAGGCAACATATTTTTATACTATATGGTTTCACTTGTACTAATGATATCTTTGTAAATTGTGAAACTGCAACAACTCATTCATGATTCATTTCAAAGTATTTATCTGTCATATTGAGGCAACAGGTTTTATCAACCATCTGTTGAAAATTATGTTGAAGATACATTAACCTGGTGCATCTATGCTGCACATTAGCAGCAAGGCTTGAAGATGAGTTTTATGATACACTGATTATTCTTCAGGATCATGGGTCAACAAGCCACAATAAAAGTTGTGTGATTAAATGAGAAAATGTGGCTCTGTCAATCAAAAACAGGGAGAAAACCTTGATTTTGGTTCTGTTGAGTATTTGCAAAAGTGGAAAGAGTAAAGATCCTAAAAGCATAAAAATTTAATGATTTCACATACAGATTCAAGTATTTATCATATTTATAATGTTGTAATTTCCCTTCCTCTATATTATGTCTTTCTGCAGGAACTGAAACAAACTGAAAGCAAAGTAAAAATACACAGTAAAAAATGTTCGTGGGAACTCCTCTGGGTAGCAGTTCCACATCCCCTAACCCGTCCCACAGTCCCAGTCCTGATCGTCAGTCAGATGGTCCTCCCTCTGCTTTGCTGCCTCAGTCCCCACCATGTTGGGCAACACAAGCACGGAGTGACCTTGCCCAGGCAGAGGCAGAGCTGCGTCGACTGCAGGAGCGTCATGCAACTGAGACTGAATCTGTGAAGCGTGGTGTAGAGCGGGCCATCCTTGGAGCACGAAGAGAAGAGAGGCGTCTGTTGGAGAGGGTAGAGCAGGACCATCGGGACACACAGCAACGTCTGGAGCAGATCCAGAGAGAAAACATGGCAGCAGCCCGGGTTAGCCAGTCCCTGTTGGAGCAAAGGCTACGCAAACTTGTCCAACTTAAGCAGAAAATACAGCAAGTGGGTCAGCAACCAGGACTGGATCAAAGTGGTCTGAATGAGAGCCTGCTGCTGAAGGAGGTCACTGAATTTTTACAATCGTGGGAAATCTCTATTTCCCTAAAGAAAGTAAACTTCAAGCCCAGCCCGCAGCCAAATGCGGTTACATTTGGAGATATCCGTGTGCAAGAACAAAGCCTGTGTCTTCATGTCGGAGTTTGTGGGCCACAGGGACAGATGTGTGCTTTACATTCACAGGAGATGCGTGAGTGTGAGGATGCAAAGCATCAAAGTACAGGAGAAAAAAGTACTGAAGGACATGGATGGACTTCACCGACAGGCAGAGTTGTCAGAAAAATCAGCCTCTCTACTCACAGTGAACAAGAATCAGTGGAGGAACAAAAGCTCTCCTCATCAAAGTGTCGCTGGCTTCCAAAGTGTGAGCAGTCTGAATGGGAATCATCCCAAGATGATGAGGTAGACTCAGCCTCCCTTCAGCCACAAAGGGAGGATGTATTTCTGGCTGTCCCTACTGTACTTAAAAACATGGATACTGAGGGCAAGGAGCAGGTGTGCAAGATGAATAATCATGGAAAACATTACTTTCAGAGGAACGGGAGAAGGTCACTCTCTGTGGCCTCTGGTAGGAGGCCCTCCCCCTCACCAGAACGAAGACGACGAGAGCATACTAAGCTGAGTCACTACTTGAGTTTAGACAGCCAGGAGGGTGATAAAATAAAAGTCAGTCCAGAATCCAATAGTAGACTATTAAGGTATGGCAACGGCACTCTAACATCACCCAGAATGGCTGCAAGGGAGCCTCTGACCAGCCAGAGCTGCCTGGACCTCACCTCCAGGGGTCGACCTCACTCTCGTCTCAGCCAGTCTTCTGATGAACACTCTTTAGGAACGCTTTGTGATTCTGGCCGAGCACCATCACCAACAGACAGCCTTGACTCCAGCTATACTTTCATTGTCAGCCCATCTCATGACTACAACATGAACAGAGGCTCATTGAACTATAGCTGCCGTCTGTCAAAGTCTGCAGTGGACTTAACACACAAGACACGCCCGCTGATCAGTGGTGGGTCGAATGAGCAAGTAGGAGTGTGGAGGGTGAAGTGCAGCGATTTCAACTCCAAATCAAGCTCAACCACAACCTCACCCACTCTCAGTAGAGGACCTCAAATCTCTGACATGGGACAGACCCTTTCATATTCTTCGTGTAAAGGTCATAATATTCTGCACCAGCCACAGAAAAAAATAATAGTGCCTGGCACAAAACAATCCCTTGTGGCCAGGTCTTTATCCATGTCCGTCATAGATGGTTCCTCTCATGAGCCACCAAGAGGCAGAGGAGAGAGAGGTGAGCCAGCACTGATGGAGTTGGAGGAGGAGGGAGACCTACGCTTTACAGGATTCAACCCCAGAGGAGTTCATTTGATCAGGCAGTTTGGAAAGCAGGGTTCGGGTCGAGCTGATCTTACCCTGCCAAGTGGAATCCATGCTACTCCACAAGGCCAACTCTTTATAGTTGACTGTGGAAATGCACGTGTTCAGGTATGTGTTGTGATAACATCTCTCGTGTTTACTGTTACAGTTTCCAATTATGTTAAGACTAAATTTTAACTTTGAAACAGGTGACTGATCCTCGGGGAAATGTCCTCCAGCAAGTGACCTCTCCATCTTCAGATGGATCTGCCAGACGATGTCGGAACTACTTTGACATTGCCGTCAGTGCTAAGGGCTTGATTGCACTCAGCTGTGCAGCAGAGCGAGCACTGCTGGTTTTCAGCCGCCATGGCCGCCTACTCCAGACCTTTGGAGGATCAGGGTTAGGCTCTGCAAAAGATGAACTGGAAGCTCCCAGGGGTGTAACAGTAACCAGGCTGGATGAGTTTTTGGTAGCTGATATTCGTAAGGGTACACTCATTGCCTTAAAGCTTGAACCTAAGACAGGATCCCGTCTTGAGCGCACAGTGGTGACTGGATTCCACCGGCCCTACTTAGTGGCAGCTTGTTTGAGCACAGGCATGATAGCGGTGTCTGAAAGGGGTAATGAAACAGGCCGCGTGCCGTGTATCAAAGTCCTAGAGCCAGGCTGGAACACAGTAAGAGTTCTTGGTGTGTGTGCTGGTATGGGACCAGTCCTGGTCTGTCCCTGGGGCATCTGTATAGATTCAGATGGGAATGTGTTGGTGGCAGACTGGGGGGAGGAGCACAGAGTCTTGTTATATCCAGCACAGGGAGTAGGATGGCCCATAATATCTCAGGGTTTGAGTAGTCCGCGTGGTCTGACACTGCTACCTGAGGGTCAACTAGCTGTGTCAGATAGCATGCACCATTGCATTAAGATATACCAGTACAAAGCAACCGAATGAAATTAACTATCAAGGCAATTAACCACACCTGAGATATAATGTGTATTTATGCTAAATAAAACTGATTAGGATGATGCCGAACTGCAGCTGCAGCTCATATGCCAACACAGAAAACAAATGCCTTTAGACTGACAAATGATGTGTTGGTGTTGCTGTGCTGTAAGAGTGAGGTGTCCACCTAGAGTTGTGAACCAAAGACAAAAGTCATGAAGCTCAGCTAACCCTAACGCTAATCATTAGAGTATAGATTAAGCCTTTAATTTTCACAGGGTTACACTACATGTTGTCAGAGTTTTCATGCAAGGCCATTTTCCTGCAGAGATTCAGTATATTACTTCCATAAATTCAGCAGTTTCATAAGGTACACAACAAATATGAATGCAAACCCACACACAATCATTATTCATATTAACAAAAAGAGAGAATTTCAAGTGACGTTTGAGATTATTCTCTTCTCCCAGATGTCATTTTTATTTCCATGTGTTGAAATAAGAATGGTTTTACTGTTTCAGTCGATTCTCGTCACGAATGGCTTCAATAATTCCTGCAAATTTTATGATTTTTCATGCCGTCACTGCTCTTTACTGAGTGAAAGGGGTGCTTGGTGGCTTTTTTTTTTTTTTCAAATCCTCCCACTCACTTTTCTCACCAGCAGTGTCTGTCATATATAACCCACACTCTTTGATGGATTCTGCATTAAACACATGAATACACTGATGCCAGAAAGTACAGGGCGTTTGAATCATCGGCAGTGAAACCAGACTGTCATCTAAATTCCCTTCTGTCAACAATATATCTGTTAATAGCAGATGTTTCATTCAGGAGACCACTGCTGATTTGGTATCAGGCAAAGGTGTGAGGATATTATAGTATATTTGGAATAATAGTACTTTTACCCCCATTGCTCAGCTGCTTTCCAGAATAAGATGGAAACAGTCACAGTCCTCCTGTCAGATAACTTGTTTTTGCTTCAATAATGTATTTGTGTAAGAATCTAATTTGATTTAGAAATGGAAGCTGGCCAGTTTTAAACCCCTGAAAGTATAACATTAGATGTATTATTGCAACAATATGCTGTACTATTGTAAAATAAAATTCAAGTACCTCACATACCGCTTCAACATTTCCTATATTTCACTACTTTTACTGCAAATCCTCTTATTTATTTAGTAAAATTTATAATTTAAGACTTTTACATGAAATTTCTTTTTTTTTTTTTTTTACATAATCACATAAATAGTTTGAATACTTTTCTATTGCTATATCATTGCTATTATATTAGGTCACCTCGTGTCTTGGTGAACACTGTGTACAGTTGTTGGTGTGATCCATTATTGGAAGTTTTTACTTTTGTTTCTATGACAATCACACAGAATTAAGACAGATTAGTATATTATAGTTGAGTTTATTCCTGGAAAATCTGTTGCTGTGATTATTGTTCACTTGGTAATGGTAAATTAAAAATATTTGCTAAAACCTTGTCTATTTATTGTGATCTTTTCTTGTGAACGCTTGTTTTATATAAATATATGTAGTAAATCATATTATTTTTAAGTTTTATTTTCCTAGTGGCAGTGTAATTACAAGCTCACCCCTAAAATAATATGGTGCAACCACAGCAACAGAAAAAAAAACAGTGGAAGTTTCTAACATTACATACACAATTTGAAGGTCACTGGAGAATTTAACAAATACGTTTACTTTGTACATGGAGTATAATGCAGTAGTATATCGTAGATAATGGAATAGTTATCTTTAACATTCACTCTACAGTGATATATTTGGCACAGTATATCAACTATCTCTTGGACTAGTGGGAAAACAGTCAATTCTGCAGTGCACCAACCACAGATTAATAGAAAATGAACTGAAGAACTGGGAGCTGAAGGAGAACTCTCTTGGGTCAAACACCCACTTAGTGATCTTATCTGTTGCCAAGAACTTTGAAGCTGAAGAACTTTGTTTGCATTTTAAGTCAATTTCCTGCACATCCAGAAAATCCATATCAACCGCCTCACTGATTAAACCAGCAGTTCATTAGCGGCTAAGCACTTTCTTCACAGACTGAACATGTGCCACGACTGTTGAGAACACAACAACCACGGTTCTCTGTAATACATGTTGTACAAGAGTGAAAATTAGTCTTAGAGAATCGGATGTTTTAGTACGGTCATGGTGGGATAACAGCATGACAGAGAAATTCAGAAGCATGTGGAGCCTTAATGACACCAGGTTGTTTCTAAAGTCCCACACTTCCAGTCAAGTCCACTTACTGCAGTAAGTTCAAGATACACCAAGTAATATTTTATTGTTTCTTTGAAGGAACCACCTGTAATATGAATTATTAACAGAGGCTTTTAGTTAATGATCGATGCAGCAGATTCCTCTGTCACCCCCAGTAGCTGCTTTTCATGCTTTGAAGTCAGGCAGCTTCACTCGGACATGTCTATCACCTGGAAATGCTAAGAAGTTCTAGGATTCCCCGATCTATCCCCAGGCTCTAGTTTTTTACTGGAAATATACTGCACCACAAGGCCCCTCTGAACTGCCTGAGGGCTGTGTATATTTCCTGTAATTATGCTAGTGGCTAATTTGCAAACACCACATTTGTGAACTTATACTCTGCACACTGAATCTCATTCACATTATCCAATCACTCACTGAAACTCTGAATATTCAGAATTCTAACTTCATTTTCATGCTTGTTGGAGCATTTTGATGCCAATTCCCCACGTTCAACTTCAGGTTTTCATATGAGGCATGATGATGTACGGCATCTGGTTGTTCTGAGTCAAGTAAAAACTCAGTTAGTTTGTTTGACTGAGTTATTTTTCTACAGATAGTTTTGGGGGAAAGACTTTGGGAGCTGGCCAAAGTATTATAGTATTTTCCAGCCCTGTCCACTAGATGGAAGTGAAAAGGTGGTGATAGTAGCTTTGAAGCCAACTGAGCCGCCTCCCTGACTCCATCACGTCCTGGACCTACAGTTGACCCCATTCCACATTTTTGTCTAAGATCATTCCTCTCTCTTCACTGTGAATTACATCTCCTTCTCTGCAGAGCAAATCTTCCTGTTTCCATCTCAGAAGGTCCACCTGCTTCCCATCAGCTGTTTCCTATCCTGTTTCTCTATTGTTCTCCAGTCAGTGAGCCACCATGTTTCCTCACCAGCTGCTCGATCTGTCATTCAGCTTTCCTGTTCCTCAGTAAACTAAACCCTGTTACGATTTCACTAACCCTCTATTGTCCTTTTTACTTCCCCAATTATACAGTTAGCTCATATATTTCATATATTTTATTTACAGCAGACAACTAACACTATCCAATTATAATCATAAAATATCCTGACTCACCACAGTTGCAAAACGTCTTGGGAATAAGTTGGGAAATAATATTAAGGAAGAGCACACTTCTTAACTCCCTCACAAGCTGCCTGAGTAATGGATTTTATAACTTATTTTGCAATTTTGCAGATGTAACTTCCATTATGCAGCCAGTACTTTAGATATTCAAACCAAAGTAAATACACACCTCAAATAAACTTTATACACACCTGAAGGGAGCAAACATTGCTGAAATTTAAGAATTTCAAATGGCTGCATTTATATAAGAACATGCTTAACCTTGCACTCGCTGTATTAATTGATGTTGTTTTGACTCACACTTGACTTGAGAAGGAAGAATTATGGAAATGACTGGGCTCCTACGCACAACACACCAACATAAATCTACCAGATTAAGTACAGAGGAAAGTGCATTTGCACAATATACAAACCGGCTCATATTCTAATATTTTTCTCATAATGTTAAGCAAATAAAAAGGATTGCTGTAATTCTTCCAAAGTAATATATTTCAGTCTGTACCTGGGTTTTACCTTCGGATCCTCTCTGCAAGACAGAGTATGTGATCATTTTCACAAATATTACACATTTACACAAAAAGATTACTTTTGCTCTTACCTCATACGCATCTATGGACTGTGGAAGGGTGATAGTGGAGTAATGGTGCAGGGATGCACACTTTATGGCTCCTTAATGCGAGACAATGACAGTTTGAATGCCACAACCAATCCATGTATTCTTGTTTACCATGTGTATCCTTCATCTGTTTGGCCATTTCCAGCATCATAATGCACCATGTCACAAAACAAAAGCCGTCTCAAACCAATTTCATGAACATAACAATGAGTTCAGTAACCTCGCTGGTCACTGGATCTAAATCTAATAAAACACCTTGGGATGTGGTAGATTCACAGTCTGAACGTGCAGCTGAGAAACCTGCAGAAAAAGATGGTTGCCAGATTCAAGATATGCTTCCGTGAAGAACTGAGACTGTGAATTATTTTGAGAACAATCGGATGCCCTTCATAATTAGTATGTGTTCTTAATGAAGTGCTCAGTAAGTGTACAGGATGTACACACTGCCAAGTCTTTGTTTGTCATCTAGGTGACAGTACTGAATAAAGCATTGAAATAAAATAGTGTGCACCCTGATACAGAGTTCAAATATATATATAAAAAACCCTCTAATGTGTATGATATAAAAGCACATCTACCACCTCCTGCCAAACCAAGCTGACACTCTGTGCCACTGAAAACTGAGCGACTGTGCACAAGGGAAAAAAGAGCTAATTTGAAAACATTGATGCGTGGCTGTCAGTCTTCACAGACATGGTCAAGAATTCATTGCAACAAACAGAGCAACATTCAGCCTCCAGCTGTCTGTGAATTCTCATTTGTGCTGTTTTTCTGACAATAGGAAACAGAAACATGTGTTATAAACATAAAGTATAGTGTGTTTTTGCTGGAAGAAGGCACAGTCCCACCCAAAAATTGGAATAGATACAAAAAATGGTTTGGAGCCATATTATAAGCTAAATAGGTTTGTCTTTGCATTGTTAGGACTCCCAGGAAAGTGGACTGAATACCAATATAATAAATGTCAGATAAAATTTAGTAGATACACATTCAGCTTTGAGTAAAGATCCCAGAAACAAGCTTCCAAAAACAGATTAAAGAAAAACCTCTATGAGTAAATGCATTAAATTTGACAAGTGGCACAGAGCATAGCTAGCAGCTACAATCAGGGGAGGCTTTGGCATACAACACTAAAACACACAGAGCAAGTCATCACAGTGTAGGTGGTTACAATAGGGGATTAACCTGCTTAGTATCAGGTCATGTCCTACGTAAATCTGACTTTTAAAAAGTTTTAAGTAACTCAGTGACAGTGAGTTGTGGCTCTGGGAGCAGACTTCAAAATAGTTCAGTGATCAGGTGCAGACATCAAACATGGAGAAAGACAGGGTCTTGGACACTTAGGTCTCATAGAAATGTAAAATAATGAAACCAAACAAGATTATCTAGCATCAAATTAGGCACAACTGTGCATTTATAGGCAACTACAAATTGGGAATGAAAGTAAGAAATATAATTCCAAAGGTCTAAATACCTAAAAGGTTTCACAGATACAACAGATCACATAAGGACAAGAGGACAAATCACTATTGGATCCATCTGCAGAGCCTTCCTTTCTTCAATTTCAAAGCAGACTGAAAACACTTGGCTCTATAATCTCAGGTGGCCACCATCACACGGCTGCATGACTTTCATCTCTGCACAATGCTTCCACATCAGAAGCCATCTAAGACATTTAGCTGTAGAGCATAAGTGCACAAAACACAACAAGACTACACATTTAAATACACTTTCACAAATAAACAGAGACAGAGATCAACAATTTTATGGCAAACTTTGCCATTTTAATTGATGAATGCAATTAAATATTAATTCGGTGAAAACTGATAAAGATCTAGATATTTTTCTTTAGGCCAAATACAAGTTTGGAGTTACATCCATCCCACCCAGATCCACCCTCAGTTTTTATTGTCCAATTTTAATTTTCCTTCCTGCCTCCTCACAGACACTGTGAAGGAGCCAGGCTGGTTTAGTAAACTTGGCTGTCTTTTTTAGTTTGTATCATAAACCCCACACTGGATCAGGCTCTGGTGGGCTTGCTTTTATGACAAATGTTTTTGGTTGCCAGAAATGGACCTATGGGGCATGTAGGCCAGTTTATAGTAAATATAAAAGTTTTCCATTAAGATCAAGGCCACAAGCTTAAAGCTCTCGAACAACATTGTTTACGGCTTTAAAAATGGATCTTTATTAGCAAGAAAATAATTTAAAACATGACCCACGTAGACACTTTTGCTCCAAGACAGTGATTATTATTCCCTGAAGCACTCATAAAGTCTAGTTATTCTCTATGTGACTCAGTCCTATAGGGCCAAATAAGGTTAATAATAAAAGTCTTTTTGTCAGCTTGGTGCTAATCAAAACGGTGAGTACAATGGGAAAATAACAGCCAAGTTGCAATTTAATGGTTTTGTATAAAATGAATATGCATTTTCTTTGTCTGTGAGAACCCCCAGGAATGAAGAATGGAGGGGTGGAAACAATTGCTTCTTTTCTCACATTGTACAATTTTCAAACCACCTTTTTTTATTTTATTTTATTCTGTAAAAATGTTCAACTCCACCTAAAACAAAGACGCTGTCATATAGGTATAGATTTCAGTGAAAGTTCTGAATGATTGTAACAAGAAACAATTATTGTTTGTTCTGATACCACAAAATAACCTGTAAAATATACAGACTGAGGTTGCAACTAATGCAACTAATTGTTATTTTTATTATCAATCTGTCTAGTTAATTATTTTTGTCTAAATAACTAAACCTGAATATACTTATTTAAAATGATATAAAACAAACCGTCACATTTGAGATGCTGTAGTCAGACAGTATTTGGCAGGTTTGCATGACAAATGACTCTCAAGCAATCATTTCAGCACGTCCACATCCGCAACGAAAAGATTTGTGAACAAAGTGAGGCAGTCGCTAACTATAGTCTATAACTTCTGCACCAGTCACAGGGGTGTCTCTCTTTTATATAAGGCTGCACTGGTGGGACCCTCAAACTGTAGTTTGATGGCCTGTTTCAGATTAAGTTGCGGGTCTGTGGTTGCCATTGTGACCATAACATCCTCTGGCAAGGCACTACAGGGTGGGACTGGAGTGAAATTGTAGCAAGCGGATGACAAAATGTTTTTCTGGGGTGGAGAATCCCAAGCTTCCACTTGAAGTGGGCTCTGAAGTCTATATGGGTATCCCAGAGGAGGGCTCTCTCTGTTTTTTGCACTTACTGCAAGACTGTCCTGCCCTGGCATTATCCCAAGGGAAGCCATGACAGAGTTCCATTTACCACCTGCATAAGTAGTCCTTTCCGGCTTTATTAAGTGTGAGTTTTGTTTGTTAATTTTGTCATGATATTCAAGTCCAGATGACAAGCCTTTCTGGGGCAGTTCACAGTTGTGCACCATGGCAGTAACTGTGCACACAGTGGGTGGAGGGCTGCCTTTGGGGTGCCTCTGGATGCTTCCATGGAGGCTGCCCATGCCTGAGCTCCCTGGTGGAGGCAGGGTGGAGTGACGGCTGCGGCTGCGGGGCAATGAATGTTGCTGGATCTGCTGAATGAAGCTGAGGCTGTCAGCGGGTACTGTCTGCACCGTGGCCAGTGAGTGGCAGGTAGATGAGGTCTGGGAACTCTGCATGGAGTGGAATCGTTCAGCAGTCGATCCAGGAGAAGATACTGAAGAGGAGGAGGTAGCGGCTGTGACCTCTCCTACGTTACTGTCGGAGATGCCCAGCGTGACAACCCTGTTGGATTTTGTAGGAGAGACAGTACTGGATTTAGGTAATGGGCCCAAGTATGGCTTGGCTCCAAAGCTCTCCAAGAGCCTAACAATGTTAAAGTGCCCATGTTTCCCTGCTACTTTGACTGGACTGCGACCATATTTATCCATGTGATTAGGGTTTGCGCCTCTTTCCAGAAGCATGGCAACAATGTTAGCATGTCCCACTTGGGCAGCAATGCTCAAAGTTGTTGCTCCTTGGTGGCAAGCAAGGTCTATGTTAATACCACTGGCCTCTAGGAGACGATGTCCTACCTCAGCATGCCCAGTCCAAGCCACTGAATGCATTGGTGGTCTTCCCTCTGCATCTTGGGCATTGGGGTTTGCCCCATGCTTTAAAAGAAGGCTTACCATCTCCACACTTCCCTGCCAGGAAGCCACATGAAGCGCTGTTCGGCCCTCAGAGTCTCGGGACTCTAGGGGCACTCCTCCTTTCTCTATTAAGAGCATAGCCATCTCAAGGTGACCCTCCAACACCAGAAGGTAGAGCAGAGGTCTTCCCTCTGCGTCTCGGACATCAGTATCAGCTCCTCGCCTCATAAGGAGCTCTGCCACCTCGGTATGCCCCTCCAGAAGAGTGGCGCTCAAAGCAGAACGTCCATCGTAGGCCCTATGGTCAATGGGAGAACGTCTGTCCAACAAAAGCCTCACAGTGCTCCAGTGACCTTCTTGGGCAGCCAGTATAAGAGGAGTGCGTCCTTCAATGTCCATCTCTCCAACACGTGCCATGCTGCCTCGCTCAGTCAAAGCGGCACAAACGGCACGGTGGCCTTCACAAGCAGCAGCATGCAGTGGAGTCCAGCCGAGGTCATCTTTATGGTTCTCGTCCAGCCCTCGGTCCAGCAGGGCACGGACAACCTCGACACTGCCTCTAGCTGCTGCCAGGCAGAGTGCAGTTCTACCTTCACAATCAATGGCATCCACAGCTGCTCCCCAGAAAAGCAGACGTGATACTGTCCTCATGTGGCCCATTGCTGCAGCTGCCAGTAATGGAGTAACAGCAGCTGCTGCAGAGACATTTCCATCTGGCCCAGCAGTCTCATCTACATCAGCCCCAGCTTCTAAAAGAAGTTCAACTACCTCGTCATGGCCTTCATATGCTGCAAGAAGCAATGGTGTCATGCCATCATGGTCTCTGTGTCCTGGATCAGCTCCTCGCTCCAATAACAGACTTGCTACCTCACCATAACCTTTGACCCCTGCTGCTGTAGGGACACAGAGGGCAGCGACTGACAGAGCACTGCGCCCATCTCCATCAGCCAGGTCAACTTCTGCACTGTGGTCCAGCAGTATCTCCACAACTTCATGATGTCCCATATAGGCTGCAGCAATAAGCGGAGTGCGACCCTTGCTGTCAGCTTTGTCAACCTGCGCCCCGTAGTTCAACAGGGTCAGAACAATTTCTTCATGCCCACCCCATGCAGCAGCTCTGAGAGCAGTCCGGCCCTCGCCATCGCATCCATCTACATCAGCCCCTGCATCCAGAAGAAGCCGTACAGCCTCACTGTGTCCTCCCCAAGCAGCAGAGCGCAGTGCTGTCCAGCCTTCACTGTCAATATGCTCCATCATCCGCATGGCAGTTTCTGACTCTTGGCTTTTGGCCCATTCCAGGAGCACAGACAAAACTTGGACATGACCCTGCCTGGAGGCAAAAGACAGTGGTGTTTGTCCTTGATGATCACTGATCAACGGATCTGACCCGTGCATCAGAAGAAGTTCAACCACATTTGCCGAACCCTCATGGGCTGCACTGGCAAGCAAAGTCTGTCCTTCTGCAGAACGTACCTGGTTAATGGAAACACCACTGTCCAACAGCTTCTTTATAGACCCCTCCCTTTCAAATGCTTGTGGTAAATTAATGCCCTCTTTACCTATACAATTTACTCCAACACTTGGGTGCAAATCTGAGAAACAGGCTGCAGGGACCAGCCCAGTCCTTATTAAAAGCTCAAGGACTTCCTGACTAACGAGAGCAGAGGGATGACTTAGGGATGTGGTGAGGGCTGGGCTGCAGTTGGGAGAAAGAGCAGGCACACCTGCCCACAGCATCCACAGTGCCAATAATGAAGGGTTATCTTTATGATGACCCGAACAAACTAAATGAGTGGCTAGCTGGCAAGTGTCCTCAATGTCCAAGTGGGGTCCCTGCAGAGTCAAAGCCATGGCGAGCATGCTGTGACCCTCTGTCCTGCTACACAGGTACTTCTGTGTGCAATACTTGACATCCGTCAACCACTCAGCAAAGCTGGCATGAAAAAGCAGTTTGGTGCCCCCAGGGCCATCAATGAGTAGAGGAGCGAGGGTTCGGAGCTTGTTCTGAAAGTCTTGGTGGCTGAGTAAGTTGTCATGAGTCCAGACTGCTGTGAACAACTGTTCAGGCGTGAGGGGTTTTGGGGTAGCTAAGAGCATATTGAGGAGAGGCCTGACATACATGAAGAGCCCCCGGGGGAACAGTCGTTGGCATAGCCACAGGTAGAGACCATTGAGAGTCCCAGGGATGTCGCGGATCTCCCGCAGACCCACCAGAGCAGCTGCCACGCCATCCAGCACACGCTCAAGGAAAAGAAAACAGCCACCACTCTTGATATGGAGTAAATTCAACATGTCAGCCGTGTCAGGGGTGAGCTGACGGCGAAGTGCTGCATCTTCATCAAGCCGACAGAGGATGTACTGCTGCACATCGTGGACTGGAGGGGGTTTCCGCAGATCATCCAGACAAAGCTTACGAAAACCTACAACACAGGAAGAGATACAGTTTAGATTTTATCAATGCAGTGTCCCTACTGATAATCATTGTGTGATCCACAGACAACTTGTGTAAACAGTAACAAAATCAGGAAAGAGTACAGATAACACAAAAAACGCACTTAGATCTACTGGTGGAATACATTTTAAGTTTCTCATTTACATTTCACCTCTCCTTTCCCCTCTGACGTTTTTTCAAACACAATAGCATTGTTGTTGTATTATTACCGTAGCCACACCTATCCTATTATTTCAGACAGATGGATTTTTTTATTATAGTCACATAAACGTCTTGGCAGAGACTTCATCATATCTGATGAAGGCTGTTTTTATATTCGGACAAGGTGAAAACTGTTGGCAGATTAGACCTTGCTGGGTGAAAAAACAATATGTAGATTAAAGCGAGAGATATTGAAGACCATTACTCTTTCTCTTTCTTTGTACCTGAGAACATCTTGCACACAGCTTTATTATGGCGGCGGACGGAACAGACCAGCAGCAGCCAGCCAGGCATCAGGTGTTGATTGGTGGCCAGGAGTTCTGCGATGGAGCCACTCTTCCCACTTCCCGCACCACAACCGACATCCAGGGAGTCCACTACCATTATTAGAGTTTGGGCAGGGGGAGGAAGGTCTAACAGGGGTCCCAATACTGCTCTGAGAGAGGAAGAGCAAGAGAGAGAGGCACAAAAGGAAACGTCAGCAGTGTTAAAAACCCGGAGAAGCGTGGGTGGATTAGGGAGTTGAAAGCAACAGCAAGAGTGAGAGCAATTGCTTTTATATTGACTGCAGTGTAATTATATCACAGATGAACACAGCAGGTCTAACCTTCTGCATTTAAAGTCAGTGACATTAAATGAAATCTACATGCAGGCAACTTTTTTACCATGACTTGAGGCAATTCCAGTTCATGCATGCATTGAAGTGTTTTATTGACTTTTTGATTTTTTTGTCCTGATTTAAACTATTTAAGAAACAATCTCTAACACTTAGCTCTCAGGCTTTCAGATTCACAGTCAAGTCAAAACAGTATATAACAACAACTTAATATGTATGTTACAGAGGAATATCAGTAGTATGAATTTGAACCAAATATTCTACTGTTACTGTTACACTTAGGCAACAACAATGGATATTTGTGAATTTTCTACTGTGTTTCAGCTCATTGTAAAACAGTGAATCAATTCAAAACCTGAACTGCAGCGTAACTGTCCTTTAAGGCAGCACCCACACCCAGCTGAGATCTGACAGTGACTCACATTAGAGGAACCTTTGAAATTTCCTGCTCCACCCTGACTACGTTTACTCACACACATACACGTGGGCTGATATATGTACACAGATTATAAACACACCCACACTTCCAACAATCCCACAATTGTATGTCCCTGATGCAATAAACAAAGCCAATAGAATATAATAAAGTATATAACCCAAACAGTTACAGCAAAGGTTTTTTTTAAGACTTTGAGCACTTTTTGCAGAATCTAGGCTGGAGTCCTGAGGCAAACTTGTGTGTGGAGAACGAAATCCTGCAGTAAACATAAGGTAGAGCGCTGCTGGAGAATGAAAACTTCATAGTAAAAGTGAAAGTTACATGAAGGAAGCCAGGGCACTGATGCGCAAGATGGTGTATGTGCCTGCAGAAAAAAAATATACCCAAGCCAAAGAACATCTCTGTTTTCTGAAAACTATAATGTTATGGTTGCTTGACAGTAATCCTGCTTATTACAGAAACCTATGTTCCCCCTGTTCTTACAAAGATGGACACAGTCTCCATCGAAAAAAAAGAAAAGAAAAAAAAAAAAAGAAACTGCCTTTTGACAGCCAGAAAGTCAACAAGAAATTTTAATCATATATTTCTACCAAGTCTCTCTGCTTTGCAAGGATTTGTACAAAACTAGGCTCACATACATAGAGAGGTCTTATTTTAAAGCGATAAACAGTGGTTAACCTGTGACAGCAGTCTGTTATGAATGGGTCACACAGACACTTAACTCAAGTCAATTATCGTGCAACAAACACAGGGCGTGTTTGTATGTGTGCTGTTATTAGCGTTAATGCCTATGTTTAAGAAAAACCCAGAAGGTCCGAGTCACCATTAGTCATTCAGCAGACATTCATGTTCTGTAAATCTTTAAATCACAGAAAAAAAAGATCAGCATTTTTTCTTTTTTTTTAAACATCAAAATGACTGTCAGTCAGTATTTTTACATTATTCAAGCAACGTTTTCAACTTTGTAAGAGCAGAATATGCTGTTACCAGGAGGAAACAGCTTCAGAGGTGTTTATAAAACACCAAGAGCAGATCATTGAAGCTGTAAACAGAGCCGTTATGCCACATGTGCATGTAATTTTCAGTTTATTGTGACAAATACAGACGCTTGGCAAATTGACCAAACAGAGGACTGCATGAGGGCTTAATGAGTAACTAAAAGCATCATTAAGAGAGAGCATTGAGGTCAACAAGAAAATGTCTCAGGATTTACATATGCGTAGGGAGTCAGGAACCAAATTTTAACATCACAGAAATTAGTCATTTTCAGTGATTTGAGTTTTGTAAATAATCCAACTAGATAAATTCACCTGGTTGTGCATTATTACACATCCTCTGAAACTCTCAATTCATCTTTATAGCTCCCTGCCCCATAAATTCATTTAATTCATCTTCACATAATTGACATTTACCTTGCGTCACTCAGGAGGTGCAGTGTCACACGCACACAAGTTCTCAGTTTACCCCAGAAAACTTTTCAGTGGAGTTGTGAGCCACCCACATACTAATATATCTCAACTCATGATGCATTCGTTAGCAGATAGCACCCCGTACATTACTGACGCTCATTAAATATGTGGCATTTGCTGTGTGAAATGGTACGTCTGCTCCTCTTTCCTCAAACATTAATGAAATGAAAATTTCACACAACCAGGAAACACCTGGGTTTATTTGTAAAACCTCTTGTGCGACTAAAATTCACTCAATTACTCATTCAATCAATAGTTAAACTAGGCCCATAATCTGCCTACTTTTTGTGTGACCAACCATCTAAAACCCAAAAATACCAAATTTACAATGATTTCAAACAAAGAAGAGAAGCAAATCTTTAAATCATATCTGGCATTAATATTATTATCACACCTAGAAATTATTCTTTAGTCATCGCTTCACATAATGTTTTATATCTCAGGCCATATCCAGGCCAAGAATTATTGTGTGTGAATCATCTGTTTATCTTTGACTTATTATGGAGCAGATCCTGTAATTAAAGTCGAATTGAAACCCTGCCCTGGGTGATGGCCACATCTGGGTTGCAAACAGCTTATCGGACACTGAGTCATCTGATTAGAGATGAGAAACGCAGGACGATGTGTAATTGGTCTTTTATTACAGCTGAAGGTTTTTCAGCTTCATTCAGGTCACACAGTCTTGAGCTCAGGTCTGTGTGTGACCTTTGACCCTCAGACTTGTAAACAGGAGCAGCAATTTGGAGGCTGCCACTGGGCGATCCCTCTCAGGCCTCAGGCAATGTTTCTCTAACTGAACTGAAAATAAAATCCAGATCTGGTGAAGTGAAGATGACGGTCTGTCACTTTGGTTCTGTTCTCCAACAAAACCAAAGTGAACCAAATATGAATATAATGTGTAATTAGCGTGTGTTTTGTGAACACATGTTCACACAAACTAAAGGTGTGAAACCTGAAGGATTTGACCTGCAACACGTCTAACTCAGCAGTGGGGAGAAAACACACGTTGATTTTTTCACCAATTCACACGAGGAGACTGATTTTTTTTTTTTTCCCCACAAACTGCAGGAGGTTTGAAGCAGAGTGAAGCAGCAGGATATAAAAGTTCAGTGAGCAGTTAATGACTTGCTGACTACACCGAGCTACCAGCTGCTTACAGGCATGCGTTCAATTCGTGCCCTTTTGCTGCCAAAACTCCAGCCCCGTGTTTCATCAGTTTGTCGACGGCCGTTCTCACATGGCGGCGTTTTTTCGCCCCGCAGCCACTTTCTCTCACAAGAGCTCCAAACACAAACAGCTGCTGGCCGCGAGCCAGTCTGTGGGGAATGTGGAATCCAGTTCAGTACTTCACACCAGAGGAGAGCAAACACCGAGTCATCGCAGAGCAAACACACCAGGAGGGAGCGAAAAAGTCTTGGAGAAGAGGGCGACCTCACCGACTAGTGCTGAGATGGTCACTAGGGCACTAGAAGCATTTTTTAAACCTCTTTGTTCTTTTTTTTCTTCCCCTTCTCTGAAAGGATGTTGTGTCGTAAATAACACTGTAGCATTCATTCACACTGGAGGTCCATTGTGTGTGCTGTGAATGGGCCACATTATGAGAGGAGGAATAAATATAAGTTGAGGAAGAATGGCTACCGCCGTCTTTTTCCTGTGACTGTCCGGGCTTCTGTTTGCTTCGCCGACGGCCTCCTGATTTTACATTTTACAGGATCCGAGACACTTTCTGTTTTAAACACCTGCAGAGAATCAGACTGCAACTTTAAAACTTTAATGGATCTTTTTCACACAACTGTGTTTGACACTCAGTTGCTCTTTTTCTATTATTAATGGGTAGTTTTTCTATTATGTATATGAATGTTTTATAACAGTGCTGCTGACACTGCAGCCAGAAAACATTATTCACCATCATTATTTCTCCCTTTGATGATGTCTGCATTAGTGTTGCCACGTAAACTATAATTAAACAACTAAAGTCAATTTAATGCGCAATTACACTTTAACAGCAGTAGAACATGAATGTCTGCTTGCATCAATATGTTTTTATGAATTAAATCACCAGGCTAGCAGCAGTTTTTGTTTAGTTTGACAAATGAAAGACCAGACAGAGTTACTGTATAAATTTAACCAATTTTTAAAATCAAATAATCATCATTGTTGTGCAAAAAAGAAAAAAAAAACGCTAAAGGTTTACTGATTTCTGCTTTCACATTCATAGATTTTCTACTTTTCTATTTTATGCATCATTGTAGGATAAATATTTGTAGAATTTTGCATAAAAGAAGCAATTTGAAAATGTGAAATTTCATGTGTCTTGAATAGAAAAATCAAAATGTCGTTAATGGCCACTGGAGTCAATCAAGTGACAGGCTACAAATCAAAGTTCAAATGATTTATGTCAAAAAAAAAAAACACACACAAAAAGTGTCTCGCTGATGTCAAATAAAAATGAGTATGACTGACAACAAGCCAGATAACATCGCAGTAAATCAGAGGTTGTATATTGTAACAGCTACTGTGAAAGATGTTTTTGGTCACAACAAGTGCATGTTGAAATCGAACATTTACAAAACACAAGAAACTTGTGGCACTGGTTTTCAGCAGGTTGTTTTCACTGATGCTCGAATCTGATAAACCACTTTCGGTGGTGCTTGCTGACACATGTTATTTTGTTCAGCTGCTCCCGCTTTTCATCATCAACATCACCATTTATACGTGATACCGCACATAAATTCTGAGCCATGAGCCATGCTCTCGAAACATGCACACACACGCCGAGCGTCTGGATGACTTCCACGCTTGTTACCTTTCAGCAGCTTCCCACTCCCTTCCATTTGGCAACCTTGAAATTTCCCTCAAATTTTGGCTTCATAAAAAATTCCCCTGTCCAAATCAAATGTGTGACTTTCATATCAAGAAAACTGGGCCATGACATCCTCACTCTTCCAAACTGGAAAATTTTTAAATAATGTTGATACAAACCTCTTGAAAGTGTCATCAGGGTCCCTCTGACAGGTGAGAGGCTCCAGGGCAGAGGACACAGACGGGCTGTTGAGGATCTCCTTGTACCCAGGAGAAAGTAGAGGTGAAGCCCTGAGCTGCTCCACCAAGCCCAGCACAAACCTCCACAGCATCGTGCTCCTCTGGTCCTCCCTCTGGCAGAAGTGTGATGCCAGGCATCGTGGCGCTAACCCGACTGCCAGCCCGGCTTTAGAGGTGGGCCACACCACCTCGGTGCACAGGGCAGTCTTCCCGGCACCGGGGCCCCCCATCACCAGCAGCCCTGGGGGTTGTCCCGGCATGGAGCGAGCATCCAGGCAGCGCCGCAGCTTCTCCAGGGCCCATTCCCGGCAGTAGAAACGCCGGCCCTGGAGTAAGCTGGAGCTGCTGTCAAATCCACTGCTACTCATTTGCGCCTGGTGGTCTGACATCCAGGGGACAACTCAGTGCTCTGAACTCCACGTCCCATGCTCCTCCTCACTAATTTCACGCGTAGTTCGGGTTGAGCTGCAGCTGGCAACAGCTCTAGTTTCGTGACAGCTCTGGGCAATGCCTGGGTACTTTATCACACCGGCAGCTCCTGAAAGTGTTGCATCAGGCGATTATTATCAGCAGCTGTCCTTCTCCTGCAGGTCTTCAGGTGTCCCGCTGAGGGGGAGAGGAATCAGAGGAAGGTCAAGCCAGCTAATGGTTCATCTCTTCTCTTTTCATTGCTGGATTTGAAACAGCAAAAGAAAGAAGGATCCGTGCATTCATGACTTTTCACGTGGAGATCATGGAGCCGTTCTGTCAAAAAACAAACAAAAAAAGGAAGAAGGAATGAGTGAAAAAGAGGAACAGCATGTTTTTCATAAATATAACAACACCATATCTCACCCCTCCCCTGCGTCGTCCTCCAATTACAGCTCCAGTCTTTCCTCCTCTCAGTTTTTGTCCCACTTCTTTTAACGATTCCAAGCATCAATACCGAGCTGCAGCTTTATCATAAAATCCTATTTTCCTTTCTCACGCCCAGAGCTCTCTCTCCAACCCTCCACTCATACCTCACACCTCCCTCTATCATACTGACTGTCTGTCTCTCATGCTCTCCGGTTTTTCTTGTTTTTTTTTTTTTGTCTCCTCCCTCCCCTGGTGTTTCTGGGCATGTAAAGACTTGCACGGGAAAGCAGAGAGGGAGAGGGAGGAGAGAGAGACAGAGAGAGAGGGAGGACTCATGTAGTCGTGAGCAATTCCTTAGTTGACAGGTGGGAGGGGTTACCTGGGGTCAAGGTTCAGTCGCAGGGCAGTGTTACACCTCTGGCTTTAGCTTTAGGGACAAAATCTGAACCGATTCTAAACAGATAAACTACAACGAACACACTTGTGTTTATACTAAATGAGCTGCGATTCCAACGACATGAGATCTCAACAGATAAAACACGTTCACAAAGCAAAACAAACATGGACGTGTTTGTTTTTGCACTGTAAAACAGGATACGACAAATAAAGTCATGGCTGACAAGATGGAGATTTATACATTATGCAGCGTGAGCTGGTTTTAACGTGGTTGTTGACACATCCTGGTCAATTCTCTCTAAATCGTCCATCTCTGTTACTGTCACACAACAGGATTTGAAGTCGTAGAATAAATATTGTGATGCTTTTGAAATCAGAGACTCCGATCCGGTCTGCAACATTCAGATTATATCCGTAAATGCTCACAGTTCTCAAACACAGGCAATTCAGACACTGAATCTGTCCCGTGATCCTCTAGTGTTGTGCCAGTACAAACACTACTTCATGCTGCTCATGTTCTGGTCATAAAAAACACTTTTTAATCATTTAGGGAGCTTTCCTCATCAAAATATGACTTAATTTAACTAAATTATTGATGATTCATTCAGATGATGATTGATTGAGTAACAATTCAACAAAAGAGTTGTTAAAAACAGAAAATAAATTAATAAGTAAATCATTTTTATGGTTCTTTTTCTCTAATAAAGAGAGATAAATCATAACCATTGGCTATCCTCCTCGTTATCTGTGTTTATTTTTGTTCAAGATCCATTATTTATCACAATTTAATTAATTATAAAAGGTCGCAGAGACACATTAATCTCCCCGTAATGTGTTATTAAACATTAAAAGGAAGATTTAGCCACTAATGACAATTAAGACAATGCATCTCTAAACACCACACAGCAAATTAATCTAAATGAAATGAATAAAATAGTGTGCACACAACTATGCATAACACAAACATGAATCACATGGATATAAACTGAGGGAATGTAATAAAAGCCTGCACATACCACAGTGACAGACAACAACAACAACAACAAAAACAATTTAACAGAGCAAATAGAAAAGTAAAAAACCACACATGTTGGTTGGAGCTCTGATAAAAACATTAAATGAATTCAGATGAGGAATGTCAGAAGTTTCTGCGATGAAGCGAGAGACACCACTCCACATTTAAAGTCTCTGACTAACCAAAGATCAGCTGCACTAAACTGAATCTGACAGATTATATCTGTTATTTAATACTTTGAACTAAGCAAGAGAGAAAAAAAAAAATCACTGCTGTGCAAATCAAATTCGACATCCCAGCTCAGTAACACTGCAATTCAGAGCCAGAAACAGACAATAAGTATCGACAGCCAACTGAGCTCCTTATAAGCTAATGCAGCATTTAACCACCACAGTATTTGCATGAAATATCCTCCTACAGGAGGAGGATACATGTCATACATTTACACTTCCAAATGCCAAACACTGAACTGAATGAACTGTAAAATGAAGAGATGTGTTTTAGCGAGTCACTGATGACAGTAATGAGGAGAAGTGGCACCGAGCTACTGAAGTCGTCTACATTCTTGTCATTACTTGTGGTATTTGCAAAGCCCTCTGAACCTGGCATGGAGCCTGTAGAGACACTGGTGCAGCAAACCTGAATCCTGCAGCCGTGTCTTTGTTGTTGCATATATGCTGTATATGCAAATCAATTTATATTATAAATACTCCCAAGTAAAACAACACCCAGGCATGTGAATTCTTTGTAAGTGATAGTCACACTGATAGTGACAGGGTGTGTGTTATTAGAAAAATTTGGTCAAGCAGGAAATAGGACGACACATTTTTATCCACATACCGACACTGTGCTGCTCAAAAAGTAAGTGTCTGATTTCTCCTCTTGCTCCAAACTCTGACTTGGAAACACAAGTCATTTTAAAGTAGTTATTTTAACTGCAGTAGTGATATAGGACTCTTGCAGCAACATGTATGTCTGAGGTTAATAAACAATCAAATGCTCAGTGATGGATAACAATTTATTTAAACTTCTTGTTCATCCCATTTTAGACTAAACTAATTTTGACTGCACTGACATGTTGCTGCATGTAATGATCTCTGCTCTCACTCTACCATCCTGTTGTTACAGCAATACTTTCAGCGTCTGACTCACATTTTTTTTTCAGAAACAGGCTACACACAGTAAAAACTCTAGTAAGAAACAGTGCACATACACTTACACATGTGCAGGAAATAGACACACTCCACATCCACACGTCTTCATGGAGACATGAAGTTGCTCTAATTCTCCGTCCAGTTTATAGGAAACCATGTTTCTCCTGACATTTAAAAAAAATGTTCTGCTTATAGGAGAAATGTGACTGTAATCTGACTGTAAATGCACTAAATGAAGTTGCTAGGCAACCAGTGGAGACACTGCATGGTAATGTTGGTTAGATGGATTTTTTTTTGTTTTTTTTAGCATTCATTTAAGAAATGGTTTTACCACCTAACTCCTTCTATAAGTCTTTAATTTCTGCTCATGTGCTGCTGAAAGAAACAGTCTGACCTTTTGGAGAATGTGAAACTTTAGCGATAGTAAACTTTGGCGTCGCCAATTTTCAGTCTTTCCTGACTGTAAACATTGACTTGTGAATAGATGAGAGGACGGATGTTTAGACCCACAGAAGCCATTAGCTTGGTTTAGCTTAGCATAGTAGGAAGACATAAGCTGTGTCCCAAATGCGGAGCCGCATCTTTCAAAGGCTGGATTTGTTGATTTGTTGACTGTAGGAATCATAGATAACCAAGCTGTGTCTTTTCGAAGGCTTCTTCAAATGCAGTCAGTGCCTTGTATTTCCGGGCTGCAAACACAACGATTGGATCCTATCCTAAGATTCACTGCGTGCAGGATATGTTTGTGATGTGGATGGCAGTTGCCAAGATTGCTTGTAGGCTGTACATTAGCTCTGTCTCAACTAGAGGACCTGGACTATGAAGACCCAGAACTACAAATATCATGGAGACTGGATCCACATTCAAACCAACTGTCCTTAAACAAGACAGTTTAGTTCATAAAGCATTTCCTGTTTACATCCCTGGTATATTTACATCACACTCTACTCATGCTACACTTCTATTACTCTGACACATCCACATCTTAAAAGTCACCAGTGTACAATGAATCTTGGGAAAGGTTGAGGCTGTATAGGATCCAGATGTAGTAGACTTGGCAGGCTGGGAAAATAAGGCTGGATTTTTTGGTAAAATTTGAAGGAGCTTCGAAATGTGACAACTTTATCAGAGAAATGCAGCTTTCGAAGGGTGCAGCCCCTTAAATGGGACGAAATTAGATGTATAATATGTACAACGTGCCCATGTATTTTCAATCATGTTGTAAATTATGGTAATGACCATTGTTAGGCGTTGTTGTTGCTAGTTGACATGACACTATGACACTATGTGATGTGAATACTCCAGGGACATAAATGGGACATTCTTAGTCTAATTTAAGGATCATTGGTTTAACTGTGGGTCTGGACTTGATAAAGAACTTTGAAGGACGGTTTCCTGTGAAAGACTCAGTCTTCACTTGAGACACAGCTTTATATTCACATTATATGCATTGTTGCTTTCATAATAAAAGGAAATGATTTTAAACGTAACTTCAATTGGGTCTGAACCTATTTATTAGACTCTTTTAATTGATTTTTAACCATCTTCTCTTTATAAAACAATATGTCTCATCGTTTTATTTTACCTCCACGTGATTTTTCAGTATCGCCTCCATATAATAATGTTGTACTTTAACAATGCAGCCAATCAGCTGTGTCGTGTTTCACCAGGCTACAGGTGATCCGCCGCAGGCTGTCAGCTCAAATACACAACAACAATGTGACGATATTTCTCCTCGGGCGTAATGAATGAATGAATATTAATCTACGTGTTGTGCGTTTTTAAGTGACTGAACTCACTTATCAATCGCGGTGGTTGACGCCATTGTAACGATAAAACCACACACACACATACACACAAAGAGAGCGCGTGCCAAATACTTTGACACTTTGTTTCCGTGAAAGTCAGATATGTTTCATTTTCCCACCAAACACCGACACTCAGCGTTTCCTTCTGCAAACACGATCTTACCTGAGAGAAACGCTCATCTCCGTCTCCTCGACTCTTTTCTTCTCTCTCCTGCTCAGCGACACAAACCACGAGCTGCACTTCACCGGATTTTAATCACGTGTATCTTCTCCCACAATCCTCTGTAGTATACCATCACAATAAACGTCAACTTATCAGTGAGTCGCTGGTGTAAATGTTCTGCAGCCACAGACAACAGACAACCCTGTTTTTGCTCTCATCCCGTCCCTGCTGTATGTTTGTGCGTGTGTGTGTGTGTGTGTGTGTGTGTGTGTGTGTGTGTGTGTGTGTGTGTGTGTGTGTGTGTGTGTGTGTTTCCTTGAGAGGGGAAAAAACTGGAGGATTGTCTCAGAAAGACAAGGACATCCTCTACCGGGCTGTTTCACACTGATATGTTAGACTGGACAACATGATTTTTTTTTTTACTAAAACACTAGAAATATGGTGGACTAGTTGTGTTGTGTTGTTTTGTTTTGTTTTGTTTTAATACACTCATGTTCTTAACATAAAGACAAGGACAAAATAAAAAAAAAAAAAATAAATCAAAGTCGACTTTGACTTTCAGAGCCAGTTTTAGTCACTAAATGTCTAAAAATTCAGGTTTAGTGGGTTAAGTCTTCATTTCATAAATCACAAATCAATTCATTTAACTTTCTCTATTTTAGAATCATAAAATTGTAACTTTCTTTTAATTCAGTCACTATATTTTATACATTGACTAGAACATGTTCAAATTATGAAACAGCAACTGAAATATTTTCTTAGGAAGTTAATTCTGTCTCTAAATCAAAATTAAGTTGTAACTGTAACTGCTTGACTATTTTTTTTTTTTTTTTGTTAATTTTATGATAATAATTTCACATTTTTATCTCTTTTTGAAAATGTGGACTTTATACTTTATTGTAGAAAGTAATACTAAGACACCCCTGCTGACTTTAAAAGCATAATGCACCTTAACCCCTTACAGGATTAACAGTAAATGTGCAAGCATAAGCATCAGTATTTATTTGTATTTTAAGGTCCCAGGATATTAAATTACTGACACCTGGTGACCAAAGAAGAGAAAATGTAGTTTTTGTTAAATGTAAACTAATATTCCCTCAGTCTTTACTGAATTATAAAACATCCCCGATGGTTGTTTAACTTGTGCAGTGACACAATGTTTCCAAACAACATTAACTCTTCTTTAACCTCAAACTATCCCACGATCACAGGAGACCTCACAGTTCAACGAGAAATGACCTTTTCACCCTGTGAGCTAATTCTCTACATTCTAACAAACAGACCAATAAATACCAACATCTCTTGAATAATGACTTTATATTTACCACTGAAGCTTTTCATCATTATACAACACATATATTTGCATGATGACATATTGAATTTGTGCTAAATTCAGCTAATTTATGTGCAAAGATATAAATCAAAGAAGAATTTAAAAATACCAATTAAACAAAACTAAAGCCTCCTCTGTGTTTCTTCTTTCTATTTCTCTGTATAAGTGCTGTTAAAGGTCAAAATAAACACTGTGTAAAAAACTTATTTCTTTTTCTTTTTTTTTTCTTTTTAAATCAATGATATATGTCCCAAGCACAGGTCAATCACATAACCGTCCCCCTCCTCTATTTGCAGGAGAGACATCTGCTGGATGTTTGTGGTAATGACACAAAAAGTCATGAAGCAACAAATTAATCAACACTGGTCAGAAACACTTGTTGAGTATGACCAGATGTTCGATTGTTTTCAGCTCAGATTTGAAGTCAAAATGGAAGAAGTCCTGAAATTTATCAGAAACATAAGGAAATTTAAACACACATGAATGTGCAGCAGCTGGAAAAACTCTTCTTTAAACCTTATTTTGATATGATAATTCGAAAATTCATTCATTTCCGGCTATAGAAATATAATTACTGTCTCTGTTTCTATATTAGAGTTCAAATCCTATTCAGGGCTCAGGCCAACAGGGCCACCTTTGAACATGAGGTGATGGTGACATGAGACGTGTTCAGGTTGCTAAAGAGGCACAAAAAGATTCACTGCTCTGCTGCTACGAGGCTGAAAACATAAACGAGAGCAAAGAAATACCAGCACAAGGACAGACACAAACACGGGGAGCTGAGACTGGAGCAGTTTCTGCCCTTAATGAACTTCAGACCCAAACACAGCTTCTCAGAGCGAGAATCAGCCGGGACACACAACCTCGGGTTAGTTGAATTTTTCTTTAAAAGAAATAAAAATGATGGTTAAATCACATTTAATTCACTCATTCACTTGCACATGAAAAGGAGACTCAAGGTGAAATTCTGCAGGGTTTGTTCAGCCTGACCGTTCCTGACCTCACCCCATCTGCAACAGCAAAGTCTTTATCCTCCCTAGTAATTATGTTGCACACTTGTGGCTGTTTTCATGTTTTCAACCGTACAGAAACACAGTGACCAGGTATTCACAAAAAAGGAAAACTCTGACCTCTGAGGTGAATTACTCCACTCTGTGTCAGCGTTTCCTTACACATGAGGGAAACCTGGTAGATTTTTTTTTTCATCACTGACTCAATAATGTTCCTGGGTGTGATGAATACAGACTGAGCGGTAAAATCTTGAAACATACGTGAAAAAGTCAGGTTTTAAGAGCTCTCTACAGACGCCGGTTCTCCAGGTGGTAACGTATTAACAGATGAAAACACGTTCACCAGCCAGTCTGCATTAATTTGCTCATTTTACAGACATGACTGTGCTTTTTTTTTTTTTTAACCTTCTCTGTTAGCTCAACATGCATCAACATGTAGCTGCTTGTTCTTTGACTGATTGATGCTCTTATTGTTTTTGGCTCTGTTGATGCATCTGCAATATAATCTGAACTTTATTTAACGACTGTGATCTATAATTAAAGTGTGTTAGTCCATAAAGTGTCTGTTACTGTGTTTTTTATTTTTTCAATTTTTTTTATTATTCAGTTCCTTTAAACAGATCACTAAATGCAGACGTCTTGAAAAATCATCTACATCTTTGCTGTGGACTCGTGGGCAATGACAAACCTTGTGATTCATCTCTGGTGTTTATTCATGAATGTCAACAGAAATGAAGGACAATGAGTTGCAGAAATACCACAAATTCACCAGATGAGCTCACAAAGCAGGAACTCAGGCCACCAATAAACCAACATTTTTTATTTGTTAAAAGCTTTGTGTACTTTTTTTTTAATCATTTCTAAAATTCTCCAATTCTCATGCTTTTCTCTGGTCTGCAAAAGCTTATGTAACACCATGGTTTGACAGTGCAAAGGGCAAAATAGTTTATTTACTTTTTGTGACACAACTGTCTTATCAGATACTCAATGTACCTAATCTTTATTTAAACAGCACTTTACACGCAACTAAATTTACCCAAAGAGCTTAATAGAGGTGCATGGTGACATGGCTGAAACAGTAAATAACAGGAGAAAAATATGATCTAGAATTGACATTAATTGTATAAAAAAGCCTAAAGTTGACACAAATGTGATAGAGAGTGAAAGAGACAAAATTAACTAAATATTACAAGATGGACAAACTGTCTGCCACTTTCTAGGTCTAAGGTCTAAAACCTCTTGTTTGAGAGAAAAACTAGGCAAACAATTAAAAGATATAGTAATCATACAATGCAACACTATACTACTACACAAAAGAGCATAAGCAAATTTGGGAATAAGATGCACATACATCGTCACACATCAAATTTATCTTCCACCAAGACCGAGCAGCACAACAGAGTCACGACGGACAGTTTATCATCAGTTGATGATAAGACAAGAGTTGCAGGACAATGACAATTCCTCCTCCACAAAAAGCACATACCCAACCATAACCTAGCAACTGCAGCAAATCACCACAGGCCTGTTGAGTTGGCAATGACTTTGTGTTGAAGTTTGGTCTTGACCTCTTTCAAGCATTAGCATTATAGCAACAAGCTTTTGTAACATGTAGTGAACTGGTGGGAGTGAAGTGGCGGCATCACAAGAAACGATTCAACTTTTAATCAACAAAACTACAAACTAAGTGATTACAATCTTCTAAACCTGATGCACTTTTTACTTTTTAAGTTCAACATGTAGATATTGTAGGTGCTGTGTTTCATGACTGTCAGATATCAGATACCTGCTCAGGATGCTGTTAGTGCTCGCTCTGAAAACTTGTTCCAAATCTGTCCCCGGGAGCCTGCGAGCAGGATTGATTCTCTCTGCCTGAACTGCTCTGTCGATAATGATCTCCCATAAATTACAGCTATGATCTCATTACCCTGTGTGTGTTACTGTGTGTGTGTTTGTGAGAGACTGACATTAAGGAGGAGAAGTCTGCTGGGTCTAAACTCTTTTTCAAAGGTTTATTGCTATAATTAGTAAGTCATTTTTTAATCTTGCTCCCAATGATCTGTAGATGTTTCATCACAAATAAAAAAAATCTTCAATAAGATTTAAAAGATCTCTGGATGTGAGTAATAGTTTTGTCAGTTGCTGCTGCAGTTTACAACATCAAATCTAATTTTAGTGCAAGTTTTGTTTATTTGAACTTAAAAAAAATCCAGGTTTCAATGTCAAATACCAAGTTTACATTTCCAAACCATGTCACATTTAAGAGATGTTTTTCTGACGAGTTCACTGAACGTTGAAGTAAATAAACCCAGTGAACCCAGTATTAAGTTTTATATTAGTAGACTTACTTTAGTGGTTTTAAAAGAACATGCACAATCTACACTTGTTGTGTTTGCTTATATCAAAACTAAGTTGCAGCTTTTTCCTTTGACTTAATTCATTTCCTTTCCTCACTTATAATCAACCCTAACATCTATGAGTTGATGGTGAATAATCTCTGGTTTTGTTTTCTGATACAAATAAAGTAAATCTGCTGGAAATACCACGCACATACATGCAAAGTCAAAGAAAAGATGCAAGTAGCAACAGTCATGCTGGGCGTCTCAAAAAATACACAAAATATCATGAGTCAGTCTCGAAAGCCCCACAGAGCTGAGATTATCCTGATGTCACCAAGATTCAGAAATGGAGGATGAATTTTTATGATATTGATGATATGATATTGATCAATCATGTTTCAAGCTATTGGTTTTAAACCAAGTTAGCACAAACACAGATGGCCTCCAAGGACTCCCAGTTTATATATTTTGGTTGAACCAGGTTGAAATTCTCTATTGGTGAGAACTATGAATGATATTACATCAAACTGGTGTCTGATGTTTGCAGATAAAAGTGAATTGATGCTTTGGCCTGTGTTCATGGTTCAGCAAAAACTTGTTTAGCTTATTTATTCCATTGTACTTTCTATCTCTCGGAGCCTGTTAAAGTAAACAGCTTGGTTAAGCCCAGGCTGCCCTTAAAGTCTAGAAACAGCCCTGTATAGGACCATAACTAAGACAGAACACAATGTTTTTAATTTTAGGCAGTTTACTTTTTCGACGAGCTGACAGCAGTTACATACCTGAACACAGACGACCGTGGGAAGATAAACGGAGGTAAATCAAGAGTTTTGCCTTCAGTCTCCACTGCTTCTTCACCACAGCATCTCAAAGGGTTTGATAACAATTCTTGCATGTGTTAATTCAAGAGATAAAAAACTGTTCTACCTATTCAAGTAAAAGGTCACTTTGTGTTCTTGAAAGAACATAATGATGTGCATTAGAGGTACAATTACCCAGTGGGCTAGGTAGTGGTTAAAAGTCGGGACTGTGGTGAATTTAATCTCTTTCTTTTTAACTTTTTACTTTTATAATGTTGGATTCATCTGGTTCCAGACGCCTGAATTGCTGTTGACATCTCAGAGTTTTTTCTTTTTCTTTTCTTTTTTTTTTTTTTGTTGTAGAAACTCACCTGTGAGACGCTTCTGACAGGTGAGTTGAAAGGCTGCACTACTCTGCTTTTTGAACAGTGAAAAATAGTGACCATTTTTAGCATTTCTTCCAGCGAAAAGACTGCAGAGAGACAACTAAATCTACTCATTATGCAGCAGATCAGCCACAGTTTTATTTAATTGAAAATAATATAACAAGAAAGGATGGCTTGCAAATTTAATTTTTATATTCTGATTCTCATACATCTAATTTAGTTCTCACATAAAATCAAATGGTAAAATCTTAGCAAGTGATGTCAAAAAGGGCAACTTGTGAACTAATGTGAATTTACAAATATAAAAACAAAACAAATCAACCTAAAATCTCTGTCGAGTCATTTTCTGTTTATGGACAAAGCCCTTTCAAAGCCAACCTATTTCATACGTGCACAACGTGACTGAGGTATTGTAAGCCTCAGTCAAGGTTTAGCCCCAGTTAACACACTGATTACTCCTGTGTACAGACCTCTTTATACAGTACAATTGCTCAACAGCTGCGAGCTGACTCTGTGTAGCTCTGTCTCCCGCAGCCTCTAAGCAATGATAACTGCCGCTGTGAATAATAAGTCAATTTTCAGCTCAATGTAGTTTCACGTTTCAACTCCTCAGAGGAGCTGGTAGATGGAAAGTGGACGTGATGGGAGGCAGGAACAGAAAGAGACAAACAGAGAGATGCACACAAATAGAGAGAAACTGACAGTTAAACAAGAGGGAGGGAGCGAGAGATAAAAATATGAGAAGAAATAACAATAAAACGTGTGGAACAAACATGAGGTGAGGGAGGGAGGACAAAAGGTAAAGAGATCAGTGGATGAAGAGATGGAGAACTTAGTTTGGACCTTTTAGTTTTGAAAATAGTTTTTTATTTCAACAAGTCACAGTTTTTTGTTGATGGGGAAAGACTTATCCACGTTGTTTGATTGTTTTTTTATTTGTCACTGACTTGCTTTAACAGGCAATATCATTTAGAAGAGAAAATAAAAATAGATAGGAAGGAGAAATAAATAAAAAAAAAACATAACAACACATAGACAGACTCATGGGTTTCTTTATTTTCTATTGTTGTCCATTCTACATATTGTGATACATTAGATCAAGTTTTACTGGTGTTATTTGAAGAAATAAACATCTTCTTGTGTTTAAAATTTGTGTTATAACCTTGTTCATGTGCACCAATCTTCCCTCTCTTTTAGTCTAGTCTCTTTTAGTCAGTTTCACTAAAACCTAACAAAAATATCTTTGTGGCTTTTTTTTTGAAGCTGCAGGATGTGTTACTGTGTTGTTTGGTGCTGGGCAGGTTTTATGAAGTGGCTTTATCACAGCTTGTCGGCTGAAAACAGCTGCTGCTGCCAGAAACATCGAGTTAAAGCTAAAAAGCTCTGCAGAGCTGCAGTGATACTTGCTCTACTAATACAACCTCTCACACGGGAAGACTGTTTTTTAGGTACATCAGCATCTAATACTCTAGTTCTATTTTTTATTATAGTGTTTATAATCTAAAAGTTATGACAAATATATTCAACAGCTACACAAATGCCATGATGCTTCCTCACAGGAAGTTTTGGTATGAAGTTATAATGAAGTATATGGTTGTTTAGCTTCATACTTACGTGATAAAATCTGTTTACATGTAGGTTTTGGACTCTAAGACTCAATCATAGTTTATGTTTGTATCTAATAAAAGTTTTAATTAGTGTCTTTTTATAGAAAATACATTTGCTCACTCTGGCAGCACGTAGACAGGCAGTCTGTGCCAAATGCAGCAGTATTAATTTCACAGTGTTACACAGTGTGAGGGCAGCCCACTATTTATCTGTTAATGTTCACCATATTAGCATTATATAACACTTCTGTTGAGGAATATTAAGTGCAGCAGTCAGCAGTTTTTGTTTATTTTAGTTGGTTCACTAGGTTAGTTACCTCTGAGTTGGACAGGATAACACGTTTACCAGGGCATAGTGTCATGCATCAGATGCAGCCATTAATTCGATTTTCACGAGGCGGTAGTGTTACTCATTCTTTGACGCACTTATTCCCAAAAACTCACGTTCCTGGTTCCTGGTCACAGGTCTAGGGTACATCAACATCGTGGGTGTCTTTGATTAACCCCCAGTGTCTACACATTGTCTGCTCCTCCTTTTAGCACCCACTGGGCCATAGTATAAATAACTGCAGCAGTAGCACCAAAGGCACCGCTTGCCCGGCTCAGCTGTCTCACCATGAAGTCACTGGCCCACATCCTGTGTGTCTGCCTGGCCCTGGCTCTGGCATGGGCTCAGTAAGTAGTCTCACACTTAACCTGAAGGGACAACAGCTGTAATTATTGCTTCTCTTCTGCCAAGAAGCTGCTGTTTTCATTATTTGTTTCAGTTGAGTGACTTAAACATCTCGTTTTATTGTAAAATCCATCAGCGCGAACACAATGTTATGTCACTGTTGCCTGCTAATGCAGTCTAAAGTGCGTGTTTGAAAAGAAAATATTGCATTATCTTACATTAGTAACTCAACTCTGCCAAGAGGAAAAACAGACATGTTTTTTGCTGCAAATAGAAAACTCATCTAAAGACTTTTCTTTAGAAAGTGTTGCTTGTTCTGTAGAGAGTGAAATAAGGATAAAAATAATAAGAATTTTAAAAAATTACAACAGACTTTGTAAAATGGTCGACTGTAATTTGAATCAGCTCCATCAATACTTGTCTGTTTTAAACCCACAGGGTACAGGACTCTATAGATGCAGCATCAGGTTACATTTCAGAGGGAAAGTGTAAAATTTTATTTATATATTGCTGCACTCGTAAAATCATGGCAGTGCAATTCTAAATATTTATCTTTGCACAAACAGAAAAAAAGCAAGAAAGGAAGTTGATTTAATTTTCAGGCTTCAGAAACAGAAATTAGAATAATTTTCTTTTTTTGTTCTTTTCATCCAGGGATGAACACCATCACGCAGGTGAGTTCATGTAAAATATTCATGCTCATCATTAATTTGACATCTAGGCCGAGCATTACTCATCATAAATGATATGACTTTCTTTTCTCAGCCGTCCTTGACCATTGCCAAGGTCTTGAGATGGACGCTGTTGCAGTGAATGAAGAGGGGATCCCATACTTTTTCAAGGGTGAGTTTCCACATATGAAGGAATCATGGGTTGGATTCATAAGAGGGTGACGTTCTGGGTCACTAAGTGCTGAATGAAGTTTCAATTAAAGATAATATGACTTTCTATCAGGTGACCACTTGTTCAAGGGTTTCCATGGCAAGGCTGAGCTGTCCAACGGGTCCTTCGCCGAGTTGGACGATCATCACCACTTGGGCCACGTAGATGCTGCTTTCCGCATGCACTATGAGGACAGCACTGACCACGACCACATGTTCTTCTTCTCGGTACGATCCAGTCTTGACTCTCTCTGACATTTCTCTAGACATATTTCCTCCCTAAAAGAATAACTTAATAGG
The DNA here is from genome assembly GCA_016801845.1 of Polydactylus sextarius. Lineage (NCBI taxonomy): Eukaryota > Metazoa > Chordata > Actinopteri > Polynemidae > Polydactylus > Polydactylus sextarius. Next base: position 3,860,371 of record CM028912.1, on the reverse strand, counting down.
GCAAGTATGGACATATAGTGGAGCTGATGAGCAGGGGCAGGTTGGATGTTCAGGTCAGGTGAGGATGAAGGTCGGGAACATAGGATATGTTGGTATGGTATTCCAACCACACAGAAAACCACAGTGGAACATTATTCATGACAACATGTCGTTTTAAACTTTTTCAATCATGCAGGACAACAAGGTCTTCAGCTATTATCAACACAAGCTGGAAGAAGGTTACCCCAAGGACATCTCTGAGGTCTTCCCCGGGATCCCCGACCACCTTGACGCTGCCGTGGAGTGCCCCAAGCCAGAGTGTGACGAGGACTCTGTTATCTTCTTCAAGGGTTTGTGAACAGCCCTACGATGTTCATCCAATGTCAACAACTTAAACAATGACTTCAAAATGTCTCACATAAGTTTTTATGCACTTTTTACCATAGGAGACGAAATCTACCACTACAACGTCAGAACAAAGGCTGTAGATGAGAAAGAGTTCCAGTCGATGCCAAACTGCACATCTGCCTTCCGCTTCATGGAGCACTACTACTGCTTCCACGGACACCTCTTCTCCAAGTTTGACCCCAAGACCGGTGAAGTTCATGGAAGATACCCCAAAGAGGCACGTGACTACTTCATGAGGTGCTCCAACTTCAGTAAGTAAAACAAACAAAGAACTGGTATCACTTTACGTTTGGAAACCATCCAAGTGTTGACAAAATAGAAAAATATTTCTTTAATATGAACTTCACACATGTTTATTGTGTAGGCAGCGATAGCGACCACCTGGAGAGAGAACGCTGCAGCCGTGTTCACCTTGATGCCATTACATCGGACCACGCTGGAGACATGTATGCCTTTAGAGGTGAGATCAGGAAAAAAGAGATGGTTCGTCATCATAATTTGGTGATTAGGTAATTTGGTGGTACCGTCCTTGATTCTATTTCCATTTTTGCAGGATCTCAAGTGACTCTTGTTTTGCAGCCCACCATTTCATCCGTAAAGATGGAAGCAGTGACGCACTGACCGCTGACACCATTGAGCACGCCTTCAAGGAGGTGCACAGTGAGGTGGATGCTGTCTTCACCTACAATGACCACCTTTACATTATCAAGGTAAACCACTGAATCAACATATATCTCATACTGATCCTTCCACAAGGCTAAAACATGGAGTGTTTATTAATGTTTTTCCTCAAAAGGACGACCAAGTATATTTGTACAAAAGCGGTGATGTCCACGTCCTCCTGGAGGGTTACCCCAAGCCTCTGACGGAGGAGCTGGGCATCGAGGGTCCCATTGATGCTGCATTTTTCTGCAAGGGTCATGCTCACATCATCAAGGGTAAATACACAGACAACCCTAGAAATAATACATGAGGCCGATGTCTTTTCATTTCAAAAATTAAAAATAGCCTTTACTACAGTCAATGACTTTTAAAATCACCAAGGAACTGACCATGAGTTAACCAGGTGGGAGCCAAACAAACATGGCTCCAAAAATGAAATGTTCTAATGACATTATCGATTACACCATTTGTACCTAGGAAAAAGTGTAAAGTGTCTTGAAACCTACTGGACCATTTGGGACATATAGCCTGGATGAATTCATAAAGTCTTTGGTGATAGTTTCTTACCAAGTGCAATAATCAGGGGAAATATTGTACAATACTTTAGTTTCTCTAACCTCTGGGTAAATATTTACAGTCATTAAGTTTTCCTAAATTAATAAAATGATACAGTACTCACCTCTAAAGTCCTTCTGACTTGTCCTCCAGATGGACACATCTATGATGTGGATTTGGCGGCCACCCCTCGTGTCCCAGATAACAAACGTCCACTGCCCCTCTTCAAGAACATCGATGCTGCCATGTGTGATGCCACTGGAGTCAAACTGATCATAGGAAACCACTTCTACTACTATGTCAGTGTCATGGATCTTGTTGCTTCCAAGCTCCTGCCTGAGCAGCACAAAGTTTCCCTGAAGCTATTTGGCTGTGACCACTAAACAACTGGTTTGACAGGACTGATTGGTAGAACGTCACATACAGCACAGTAAAGCATGGAAAATGATAGCACTGGCAACATCATACAAGAGGACCCTAACAACAAGTTGCCAAGTAGCGGCAACAAAGCAACGTTTCATGCAAATCCCTTCTGTACCTTACCTCAAGATGACTTTTGATCTGTTTTACTTCTTTCTGGAAGGGTTTTCACTTCTCATAGTTTAGCTCAGTGGTCCTCTGTGTAACATGTGCTACTAGGAAGTTCAAGAGCGCTACATGTTTTTATGTGATTCATTTTGTACAGTGTTGTGAATAAAGAGCACACATAACAAACCATTCTGAGTCTGTTTGTTCTGTTTCTTTTTTATAAAATATGACATGATCTGACAGTTAATTTAAGTTTACTGATCCCCAGATCAAATCACAGTGAGATTCAGACACATAATCCCAGATGATATCAGTGTACTATGCACTCCCACCTGGCAGCTTAACTGCAACACATAACCAGTGATAAAAGCTTAGCTGGTGAACATAGTGGAACATTTTGCAGCTAATGAACCACATATTTCCCCTAGGAGTTGGTGCAGATCTGAAACAGAGTTCATATTTGAATTAATTGCTGGGATTTGCTCAATTTGTAAATAAGCAACAAACTTCCGCTGCCTGCAGGTGGATTAAGAATCAGCTGTTGTGGGTTTCAAAAAATATTAAAATATTATATTAAGAGGAAATATTCATTTTGAGGATTTTGAGGCAAGGTGTTTGTCATCCTGATCTTTGCTTTAAAAACACTCATAAGATACTGCTTGTTTCCCAACACACAATGCAAGAGTGGATACACTGTAAAAAAGAAAAATGTTCTGTAAATGTACTGTAATACTGAATTTAATTTAAGCTTCGAGGAAACCCTGCCACCTTCCCTCAAGTGGTCAAGTCAGATAGGTAAGAAATGAGATCGATGTAGTGACGGTACAAAACAATGGAACGAATGAATATGAAACATATATAGTGCGGGAAAAAATCAAAACAAGGATAAATATTGCAAATTATACAATATCAAACACTCAAATAATATGAATATAATAATAATATGAATATCTTACCTGTACTGAGGGTAAATGTATTTTAATTATGGAAATTATCAGTTTTTTACAAATCGGTTATTTAACAGTATTTTTTCTGGTGCTACAGCTTGTATGTAAATGAAGCTGTGAAAAGTGTTAAATTAAAGAAAGACCTTTAAAAATCTTAATTAAACTATGGGCTAAGCAGTAGTGGAAAGATTACTGAACATCTGTACTTAAGTAGAAGTATTTTTACATGACTGAAATATTCCCCAACTACAAGTACAAGTACTGGTGTAAAAACACTGCTCAATTAAAAGTATAAAGTATTCTCCTGAACAACTACTCAGGGTATTCAATTTTTAAATTGATGTATAATTTATTCTCAACAGTCGTTCAAATGCTGGAAACATTTGATTTCAACAAATCAATTATATGATTATATGGATCAATTGTGTTCAAATCAAAGCATGTTTTCTGTTAAATGCATTAAAATATAATAAAATTCTCAGTAAAACTGATAACAAGTTTGTCAACAATTGATTGTTGACACATTTAGTTCAGCTGCCAACATCACATCCAGTAACTTTAACTTTGTTTACTTGTTGAAAGCTCTTTTGTTGTGGTGGCCTTGTGGCCTTTCTTTTCACAGTTCTGATCATATAATTCTTGTATCTTGTATGTTTTTTTCCATCTGTGCTTCATTGATCAGTTTTCAGTCTATTAAAAACCTTACTGGCTGTAACAAAATATCTATGTGTTGCCGTGGGAACCAGATGAGTCTGCTGGTTACATGGTGCGTTAATGTGAAAAAGACAAAGTAGCAAAGTAGATTACAAACCATTATTTATACTCAATTTCAAGTAAAAATACACAATTTAAAGATACTCAAAAAAAATAAATGAATAAAAATAAATAAATAAATATTAATTACCCCAAAATTGTAATTAATTACAGTAATGTTAATAGATGTAATCTGTTACTTCCACCACTGGGGCTAAGTGGGTCAAATATATAAAGCCCCTGCAGACAGATTTTTGAGGTGGTAAGTGAATGACCCTGTATGTGTATGTATGTATATATATATATATATATTCCAGTACAAAAAAGTACAAGTACAAGTACAGTACAAAAAATTAGGTTTTGGTGTTTTACCAGTAGAGGGCACAAGAGATCCACTTTATTACCATGACAGTGTTTGTCACTCAGTCTTGTTTCTCATAGTGAAATATATAATATATATATTCTTATTAGATGGACTGTGGAACATCAATATGTGTAATACATGTGTAATCAATTGTATATTGTGTATATTGGTGATATACAGAGAGATAGCAATGGGCCTGCGCCAACTGCCTGTATCAGTCAGTGTGTTTGTCACAGTGCCATGAGCCACAGCTCATCACTGCCTCACCTCACCTTACTCCCATGTATTTGTACAGGAAATGTGTAAATTCAGCGATTTTGACAGTAAAAATGTTAAAATCATAGAGAAAACAAATTTATAGAACAGTCAAGTGGACTAATGGATTTTCCCTTATCATTGTTAGTATTTTACTTGTCACGGCGACCTGCCTCCCCTGACTGCACCTCACCGCTCTAAGCAATACTAACTGCTGCTGTCAATTTTCAGCTCAATGTACATACATATTTCAACTCCTCAGAAGAGCAGGTAGATGGACATGTACATGGAAAGTGGACATGACTGGAGGCAAGAACAGAAAAAGACAAACAGAGAGATGCACACAAATAGCACACACACAAATAGAGAGAAATAGACAGTTAAAGCCACAGTGTTTTTCTGGCTAGGTAGTTCTGTACCTGCACGGCTGAAGGGCTGGCCAGCTGTTGCTCCTCAATATTCTCCTTAAGGATTTCATTGTGTATTGCAAGCTGTAGGCTACACCTTTTTGCTGCAGGTGCATCTATGTCAGAAGGTCCCATGTCGGTGGATGTTCCTACCACAGGTCTCTCATCCACAGGTGTGTGTCTGGTCTCCCCCTCTGCAAGTTTGGCCAAAAGGAGCAGTTTCACGTCATCCTTCACCTCTGCTGAGAAGTAGTGATTCTATCATCTGATCAAGATGATGAACAGCCTCTAACAGTATGGTTTTGGCTGTAAACACACCACGGTCTGTGTTTGCTTGCCTCTCCAAAAGCCATTTGAGTGCAGTGATGGCTGGAAAGACTTCTGCTGCTGTAGCTGTTGATGAGCTGATGTCCTTTGTGAGTTCCTCAAAAGGTGTGAGGATGGTCGTTGTCCATTAGCTCCCACTGGTGTGCAGTGAATGTGGCTGGTAACTTGTGCTCAGCAGCATACACACCAATAGCACGTCTCTGCTCCATCAGTGACTGCAATATGTAGACCATGCTTTTCCACCTGGTTGAAATGTCTTGTTGCAGTCGCTTCCTGGGCTGACCTAACTGTGTCTGTATGTCGTACAGTCTGGAATAGGCGAACAGTGAACGCTTAAAATGCCCGACAACCCTCCTTCCTGTTGCCACAATATATGTGATTCTGTGCCGTGCTAACTGTCCCTAGTTTACAACGAGGGAGTTGCAATGTGTGTGCCAGGCAGGGCAAACTTTTCAAGTTAGCATTATCCAGTGCTCTGACCATATTACAAGCGTTTTCTCGCATGAACTCCTGCTGATAAGTTGGCACCAGTATGAGACTCTGACATTTCTTTACAGTGTAGAACTACTTGATGCCGTTCAAAATGTTTGTCTATCCACTGCACATCCACTGACTCAACATGGACATTAAACTTACATCAGAAGTCCAGATGTCTGTTGTAAAGCGGGTGTGTGCGGATGTGTCTTGAAACTTGGCTGAACAACTCCAGTAATGCAAAAACGTCTGAAAAGCATCTCCGACATGGCATATTGTATCGTGGGCTCAAGTGCTGTATCAGGTTTCTGAAACCTTGGTCCTCAACGACCAAAAATGGCTGGTCGTCCAATGCCATGAACTCCATAAGTTTCCTCGTAGTCACTTTGCTCTTTTCACTGCTCATAAGAGCTGACAGCGGGCTGCTAACTGGCTCTTTGCTCCCACTAGCTTTAGCTTTAGCCTTAGCTTTATTGCTAACTTCAAATTCTGCATAGTCAGCGGAGTGGTGGTTTCTTAAATGGCAAATGAGGTTTGTTGTATTGAACGATTTGATTGTGGTCCCTCCATGACTTATTTTGGCATTACATGAAGCGCAAATTGCAATCCTTTGCTCTCCTTCTTTAACGGTATGGTAATTCCACACTGACAACATGCTTGCTTGAGCACGCTCCAGGTCTTTGTCGTGGTGACGTACATGCAAGGGGACAGTGGCTGACTTTCAAATCAAACTTCCTTTGACTCCCATATTGGTTCAGGCAAATCTGTGGGGTTGGCTTCACACAAGCTGTGGGTTGGGCACCATCTGTTGGTTGTACAGTCTGTGTTGGTGGGCATGGCCTGGCCTCTTGCACTTGTCTTTACTGGGGAGCATCAGGCCACTCAACTCTGTTGTAACCTGAGTGGCTCTATCAGCAAATAAGAGCAAGGTTGTAGATCATTTCTATAGATTGTCGTTTCTGGTCCTTCTGGTCCTTCTCACCGTTCTGGCTGGACCCTGTAGGCAGGTCTGGTTGGAGAGAGTGCAGCAACCACAAAAGGCTTGCGTACCCATCATAGTGCCAGCTTTCCTTGTTCTCGCCATTGAAAATTTCTGAGGAAGACCCCATCACCAGGCAGAAGTGGTTGTCCTTTCTGGTCATGGCATCGTTTGTCCCTCTGCCGCCTCCTTTGTGAATGTTTTGCCACTGTCTCATATGCTTAAAGCAAAGTTTTATGGTGGTTGTGCACCCATCCTGCTGCTGTGGCTCTGCTGGCTGCTGTATTTGTTCGCATCAGCACATCCCCAGTTGGTATATTAATGTACCAATTCTGGTAGCTTTTGGGCCAACTGCATTTTTTCTTCGCCCTGCAATGAACTTTTCAGTGCGAGTAAGGTGATCAGAGGAGCCGTTGCCTTGGGGGTGGTAAGGTGTGACTTGCATGCTCCATACACCTGGCACAGCTTGGCCATAACTGCAAGCTCAAATGCTGCCCCGCAGTCTGAGTGAATCCTCTCTGGGCAACTGAAAGGCTGAATGACCTGCTGTCAAAGCATCCTGGCCGTGGTTGCAGCTGTCTGATACTTTGTTAGCACTGCTCAAGCAAACCTAGAGAAGACATCTACAGTGACAAGAATGTATGGACACATATCCCCATGCCATCCAGGGGACAAGTAGTTCAAAGCTACAACTTCCAGGGTATATGAGGTGCAGTGAGGTCATTACCTCCTTTTGAGATCGACAGTAGGTACACTCAGAGGACCACCGGTGTATGTCTTCTTGCTTCTGGCCAGAAAAATTGCTGCTGCAGGAGAGACAACATTTTTACCCCTGCCATATGGCCAGCTGCCTTGTTGTGATACTTCTTTCACACTAATTTCCTCCATCCTGGGGAAAAAAAATCTACTCCAACTGTTTTAGTTGAATTCATGTCCCCTATCCTCAGGAGAAGGCTATCTTGGACTTTTAACTGTAGCCATAGGGTCTTTATAGAGCCCTGGTTTGTTCCCCAGCGTGTTGCGATCATTTACCATGTTGTGACATGGTAATAACCACCTGCAGGGTGGGGTCTTGGTTTCAACATCAGCATTTTTGTTCTCCTTCCCTGGGCGATATTTAATCACAAAATCACAAGTTATCCAGCTGTGCCACCTACCTCTGCTCAGTGGCAACAATGTTTGCAGAGTCTAGGTGGACTAGTGGGCTACTATCAGTAAAGACTACCAAAGATAGTCCTTAAAATTCTCGGTACAGCCCACTTCAATGCAAGGGGTTCCAGTTTGAAGGAACTATAGTTCTTATCATTATGCTCATTGGACTTAGGGCTTGACTGACTGACTATAACCCTTTCCTGGCCATCCTGTACCTGGGATAACACAGCACCCAGGCCCTAAAAACTGGTATCTGTGTATAGTCTAAAGGGTAGTTTGTAATCTGCATACACCAACTCACCATTTTTGCCTTAAGATGTTCAAAGCCCTCTTGGCAGCTGGATGTCCAATTGACTTTTTGTTTCCAATTGTTTCATGTTCCTGTAGTAGCCCACAAAGCCAAGAAAGGAACGCATCTGTCTTACAGTGGAGGGAACTGGCCAGTCCTGTACTGCCTTGACTTTCTCTGGATCAGGAGCCACTCACCACATGCCCCAGATATCTCACCTCGCTCTGGAACAGGTGACACTTTTTAGGCTGAAACTTCAGTCCATGCTCCTGAAGGTTCTGAAACACTCGATTCAGGTGGGTTAAATGCATGTCAAATGTGCCTGAATATACAATAATATCATCCAGATATGAGGAGGGAATCATTTACCTTGGACTCAAGACACTTTTGCATTAGTTTTTTGAAGGTTGCAGGGGCATTACACAGCCCAAACACTATTCTTTCAAACATGTAAAGCCAGTAGCCACTGGTCAGGTCTAGAGTTGAATCCCACCCTGCCTGGTTCAAGGTGGTGAGGGCCTTGAGGCAGAGGGTAAGCGTCCTTGTGTGTAAGAGCATTCAAGCGATGGTAATCTACACAATATCTCCCTGATTTCTTTTGAACCAGGATGATTGGGGCTGCCCTCTCTCAGTCACTCTGTAACACTGAGAGCGACCTGTGCGACACAGATCGCCATGTTACGCCGCCATATTGACACTACAGACGCTGACAGGGGACAACATTAGGTAAATGTGGCTCCGTCTTTCACATTGTTACGTTCAGTGACAGCACGACCGACTGAGACTCACAGCAGAGGGAGATAGTCTAACAGAGACCTCTGTGTGAGACATCTACATATCTAGACATCTCTACATCTACACACACACACACACACACACACACACACATATATATATATATATATATAAAAAAAAAGTCCCAAGAGCAGCATATTTCACACACATGCATCCGCAACTCTGCTATGAAAGACACAGAGAGCAGAAGAGAAATGTAAAACCATGACAGAAATGACATGCTGTTGTGTTAATAAGATGAATAACAAGGTATAACATGGGTATGTTAAGCATGTTGTGATAAACAGTCTTTTGCTGTGGTAAAATTACTACCATCACTCCATATTATCTCCATATGTATATCCTGCGTAGAGCATAAATGGGCCTTAACAGGTAGAACTGAGCAGAGAGGGTTAGTTTTTAATGATCTTTGGTGCTGATGCACAGCCTCAGTACCATAATGGGGCGTGGGCAGTGGCAGCTCATTTGCATGTAGAAATTCTAATGAGAAACACTGAACCAGGGGTAGAGAGGCAGGCAAAAATGCCCAATCTGAGAGGTATTTTCAGCAAACTACTTTGGGGACATGTTCTGTGGAGCTCATAGAGCTATGTTAACTTGTTGTAAAAAAAAAAAAAAAAAAAAAAAAAAGGTATAATATGGGACCTTTAGAGCGAAAAAGCTCTGTGGAGCTGCAGTGATACTTGCTCCACTAATGCAATCTCTCATACATTTGTACACACTAGCAGCACGTAGACAGGCAGTTTGTGCCAAATGCAGCAATATTAATTTTACTGCTAAGTATTACACACAGTGAGGGCAGCCCACTATTTCTCTGTTAATGTTCACCTAATTTGCGTTATACAACCCTTCTGTCGTGGAATTTTAAGTGCAGCGGTCAGCAGTTTTTATTTATTTTTGTTGCTTCACAAGGTTAGTTACCTCTAAAGCTGGACACAATCCGAGATGCAGATCCACCTTTGATCAGTCTGGATAAACGTCTGGAATGTTCTGGAAAGTATTTATTACCAGTTAGGAGAAACATTTATTTTAGCACATTGTAAATTTAAATGCACAAAAAAAAGTTTATTAAGTTTATACAGATGTTATATTCACCCCAGTTCACACTAGACATTTCTATAAACTGTTTTACAACTTCAAATAACTGCAACTTTTGTTTGACTTAACACATATGAAGTAAATGAACACACAAATTAAATCTATAATGATTTACATTCACTGAAAATTAATATTGCCTTGCCAAAATACATCAGCTTTTTCTGCATCTTTAGATAAATGTTTTGCTACTCCATTTGGAAACCATTTATTTGCTTAAATTTGACTCATTATGAGACAGAGAAACAATAACATGCTTTTACTGGGGCATAGTGTCATGAATCAGAGGCAGACATTGATTAGATTTTCATGGTGAGATGGTAGTGTTACTAATTCTTTGAATCACTGATGCCCAAGGACTCACGTTCCTGGTAACAGGTCTGAGTGGTGGCATGACTGGGGTAGAGCTCTCAGGGTCACAGGTCTAGGGTACATCAACATCGTGGGTGTCTTTGATTAACCCTCAGTGTCTGCACATTGTCTGCTCCTCCTTTTAGCACCCACTGGGCCATAGTATAAATAACTGCAGCAGTAGCACCAAAGGCACCGCTTGCCCGGCTCAGCTGTCTCACCATGAAGTCACTGGCCCACATCCTGTGTGTCTGCCTGGCCCTGGCTCTGGCATGGGCTCAGTAAGTAGTCTCACACTTAACCTGAAGGGACAACAGCTGTAATTATTGCTTCTCTTCTGCCAAGAAGCTGCTGTTTTCATTATTTGTTTCAGTCGAGTGACTTAAACATCTCGTTTTATTGTAAAATCCATCAGCGTGAACACAATGTTATGTCACTGTTGCCTGCTAATGCAGTCTAAAGTGCGTGTTTGAAAAGAAAATATTGCATTATCTTACATTAGTAACTCAGCTCTGCCAAGAGGAAAAACAAACAGATGTTTTTTGCTGCAAATAGAAAACTCATCTAAAGACTTTTCTTTAGAAAGTGTTGCTTGTTCTGTAGAGAGTGAAATAAGGATAAAAATAATAAGAATTTTAAAAAATTACAACAGACTTTGTAAAATGGTCGACTGTAATTTGAATCAGCTCCATCAATACTTGTCTGTTTTAAACCCACAGGGTACAGGACTCTATAGATGCAGCATCAGGTTACATTTCAGAGGGAAAGTGTAAAATTTTAGTCATATATTGTTGAACTCGTAAAATCATGGCAGTGCAATTCTAAATATTTATCTTTGCACAAACAGAAAAAAAGCAAGAAAGGAAGTTGATTTAATTTTCAGGCTTCAGAAACAGAAATTAGAATAATTTTCTTTTTTTGTTCTTTTCATCCAGGGATGAACACCATCACGCAGGTGAGTTCATGTAAAATATTCATGCTCATCATTAATTTGACATCTAGGCCGAGCATTACTCATCATAAATGATATGACTTTCTCTTCTCAGCCGTCCTTGACCGTTGCCAAGGTCTTGAGATGGACGCTGTTGCAGTGAATGAAGAGGGGATCCCATACTTTTTCAAGGGTGAGTTTCCACATATGAAGGAATCATGGGATGGATTCATAAGAGGGTGACGTTCTGGGTCACTAAGTGCTGAATGAAGTTTCAATTAAAGATAATACGACTTTCTATCAGGTGACCACTTGTTCAAGGGTTTCCATGGCAAGGCTGAGCTGTCCAACGGGTCCTTCGCCGAGTTGGACGACCATCACCACTTGGACCACGTAGATGCTGCTTTCCGCATGCACTATGAGGACAGCACTGACCACGACCACATGTTCTTCTTCTCTGGTACGATCCAGTCTTGACTCTCTCTGACATTTCTCTAGACATATTTCCTCCCTAAAAGAATAACTTAATAGGGCAAGTATGGACATATAGTGGAGCTGATGAGCAGGGCAGGTTGGATGTTCAGGTCAGGTGAGGATGAAGGTCGGGAACATAGGATATGTTGGTATGGTATTCCAACCACACAGAAAACCACAGTGGAACATTATTCGTGACAACATGTCGTTTTAAACTTTTGTAATCATGCAGGACAACAAGGTCTTCAGCTATTATCAACACAAGCTGGAAGAAGGTTACCCCAAGGACATCTCTGAGGTCTTCCCCGGGATCCCCGACCACCTTGACGCTGCCGTGGAGTGCCCCAAGCCAGAGTGTGACGAGGACTCTGTTATCTTCTTCAAGGGTTTGTGAACAGCCCTACGATGTTCATCCAATGTCAACAACTTAAACAATGACTTCAAAATGTCTCACATAAGTTTTTATGCACTTTTTACCATAGGAGACGAAATCTACCACTACAACGTCAGAACAAAGGCTGTAGATGAGAAAGAGTTCCAGTCGATGCCAAACTGCACATCTGCCTTCCGCTTCATGGAGCACTACTACTGCTTCCACGGACACCTCTTCTCCAAGTTTGACCCCAAGACCGGTGAAGTTCATGGAAGATACCCCAAAGAGGCACGTGACTACTTCATGAGGTGCTCCAACTTTAGTAAGTAAAACAAACAAAGAACTGGTATCACTTTACGTTTGGAAACCATCCAAGTGTTGACAAAATAGAAAAATATTTCTTTAATATGAACTTCACACATGTTTATTGTGTAGGCAGCGATAGCGACCACCTGGAGAGAGAACGCTGCAGCCGTGTTCACCTTGATGCCATTACATCGGACCACGCTGGAGACATGTATGCCTTTAGAGGTGAGATCAGGAAAAAAGAGATGGTTCGTCATCATAATTTGGTGATTAGGTAATTTGGTGGTACCGTCCTTGATTCCATTTCCATTTTTGCAGCATCTCAAGTGACTCTTGTTTTGCAGCCCACCATTTCATCCGTAAAGATGGAAGCAGTGACGCACTGACCGCTGACACCATTGAGCACGCCTTCAAGGAGGTGCACAGTGAGGTGGATGCTGTCTTTACCTACAATGACCACCTTTACATTATCAAGGTAAACCACTGAATCAACATATATCTCATACTGATCCTTCCACAAGGCTAAAACATGGAGTGTTTATTAATGTTTTTCCTCAAAAGGACGACCAAGTATATTTGTACAAAAGCGGTGATGTCCACGTCCTCCTGGAGGGTTACCCCAAGCCTCTGACGGAGGAGCTGGGCATCGAGGGTCCCATTGATGCTGCATTTTTCTGCGAGAGTCATGCTCACATCATCAAGGGTGAATACACAGACAACACTAGAAATAATACATGAGGCCGATGTCTTTTCATTTCAAAAATTAAAAATAGCCTTTACTACAAAGGCTAAGTTCATTCAATATAAACAACATTATTATCAGGCAAAAAGCAGTGTTTAAAATCAAGGTAAATGTGATTGAAATGTTCAGTTCAGGCAATCTGTGTAGCTCGATGAATGACATTGTTGGTTTGTCAGCCAGTCCAAAGCTTTGACATAAACAAACATGGCTCCAAAATGAAATGTTATAATGACATTATTGATTACGCCACCATGTTTGTACATATGAAACATTGTAAAGCACTCATTCACGTGTCTTTTTCACTAATGTCCTCCAGATGGACACATCTATGATGTGGATTTGGCGGCCACCCCTCGTGTCCCAGATAACAAACGTCCACTGCCCCTCTTCAAGAACATCGATGCTGCCATGTGTGATGCCACTGGAGTCAAACTGATCATAGGAAACCACTTCTACCACTATGTCAATGTCAATGAGCTTGCTTCCAAGCTCCTGCCTGAGCAGCACAAAGTTTCCCTGGAGCTATTCGGCTGTGACCACTAAACAACTGGTTTGACAGGACTGATTGGTAGAACGTCACATACAGCACAGTAAAGCATGGAAAATGATAGCACTGACAACATCATACAAGAGGACCCTAACAACAAGTTGCCAAGTAGCGGCAACAAAGCAACGTTTCATGCAAATCCCTTCTGTACCTTACCTCAAGATAACTTTCGATCTGTTTTACTTCTTTCTGGAAGGGTTTTCACTTCTCATAGTTTAGCTCAGTGGTCCTCTGTGTAACATGTGCTACTAGGAAGTTCAAGAGCGCTACATGTTTTTTCATGTGATTCATTTTGTACAGTGTTGTGAATAAAGAGCACACACAACAAACCATTCTGAGTCTGTTTTTTCTGTTTCTTTTTATAAAATGTGACATGATCTGACAGTTAATTTAAGTTTACTGATCCCCAGATCAAATCCCAGTGAGATTCAGACACATAATCCCAGATGATATCAGTGTACTATGCACTCCCACCTGGCAGCTTAACTGCAACACATAACCAGTGATAAAAGCTTAGCTGGTGAACATAGTGGAACATTTTGCAGCTAATGAACCACATATTTCCCCTAGGAGTTGGTGCAGATCTGAAACAGAGTTCATATTTGAATTAATTGCTGGGATTTGTTCAATTTGTAAATAGGCAACAAACTTCCACTGCCTGCAGGTGGATTAAGAATCAGCTGTTGAGGGTTTCAAAAAATATTAAAATATTATATTACGAGGAAATATTAATTTTGAGGCAAGGTGTTTGTCATTTTGATATTTGTTTTAAAAACACTCATAAGACACTGCTTGTTTCCCAACACACAATGCAAGAGTGGATAGATACACTGTAAAAGAAAGACTATAATTTAATACTATAATACTGAGTGTAATTTAAGCTTCAAGGAAACTCTGCCACCTTCCCTCAAGTGGTCAAGTCGGATAGGTAAGAAATGAGATATTTCAGTATCTCAGTATTTATATATATATATATATATATATATATATATATATATATATATATATATATATATATATATAATGTATAATGTAATGTATATATTGTATATAAATGACATTTAAGCTGTGAGAAGTACTCAGTTTTGAGAGGAAAAATCTTTAAAAATCTTAATCTGTGGGTTGACTGGGTTAAATATATAAAGACACATTTTGCAGACACATTTTTGAGGTGTTAAGTGACTAACCCGGCATGCATCTTTAGTGGGCTGTATATATATATATATATATATATATATATATATATATATATATATAATTTTTATATTTTTTCAATCCCAGAACAAAGGTTCTGGTGTTTCACCAGTAGAGAGCACAAGAGATCCATTTTATTACCATAACAGTTTTTGTCAGTTTTGTGTCTCTGTTGCAGAACAGCACAGATAAGTCGGTGCAGGTGGGATATCATCTTATTCCTCTGAGGGAAACACTGAGACTGAGGTTTGAAGCCTTGGTATTAGACTGAAATGTGGAAGGTGTCTGCTCCACTTCATGTGAACCCCTACAGACCCTCTGTACTTGGCAGGGACAGAAAGTCTGGTTGACATAAACCTGTAGTTTTCCATCTGGTGAATAAATCCTAGAGGCAGATAAAATATTCTGTGCATATTTCTGCAAGATGCAAATTATTCAACTTCTTAAACTCTCAAATATCTGTCAAAAGATATCAAATATGTCAGGGTCTCTTAAATCCAATGGCATCTGGGGTTAAATTGAAAGTAAAAGACTGAGTTCTTTCATGTTTCTGATCAATAAAATGCAACATTTCAATTTACATTAAACAGGATTTTACCATGTCAAAACTTATCTTGAATGATTTTCGTTTATCTTAAATCTTCAAAAAAAAGTCTTGTCCAGTCTCTTTACGTCCAGTCCAAGTCTCAGGTATCCAATGTGTAGCTCTGCTCAAAGGCTGATACACCTTTGCTGCACAGACTATATGTGCTTCACAGTGATTTTGGGGTTTTCCCTCTTGTCCTCACTGACCTGTTGAGCATCGTGTGACTCCAAACTGAGGCAATCAAGTGATGTCAGCTTCATGACCAGAGCCGAAGTCCCTGATAAGAGCACGCTTCATTAGATCACACAATCCCTTGCTTGACCCCCACAGCCAACTGCGATGACAATGGAGGGGGGGAACACTGAAGCCCTTCAACAACTCTGATATGATGCCACAATCGCCCACAGAGAAGCCGCCAGCTCAACGACACGGAGGACTCACAAATTTGCTTTTGTGAGACTGACCCCAGTGCATGTTTCCACCACGGCTTGAATACACATTCACAACTCTAAGGTATAAAGAAAAAGTTTTGAAAGTTATGCTTCATTTAAGGGGAGAACAAGTGAGAGGTCATAGAAGGACAAAAAATATCCTTCACTTCATAGGAATAAATGTAAGATTGTACAATACATGATCTGTCAGAGTGCAAGTGAACTGGTGGACTCTATAAATCATTTCATTACTACTTCTTAACTAATTTAAGTGGCATCTCCTGGATACATCCAGCCAAACTTATATTTTGGTCAAATAAAGAAGCAGCTAGTTCAGCTGCTGCAGTTAAAATTCAAAGTACGAGTATTACCTTGGTAGCAGCAATGAAAATATTCCAACTAAACCTTTCGTTAAGCACAGCTGATATCACAAACACACACACACACATTTGTACTGCATTTGTGAGTATCCATGCCCTCCAGTAAGGACAAACAGCCGTTGGATGGTCATGTACATTATGCTTGTGTATGTGTGTGTGCATGCATGTGTGTGTGTGTGTGTGTGTGTGCGTGTGCGTGTGTGTGTCCGTTGCCTCCTTGGTGTTTGTGATGGCGCTTAATTAACTGGACTGGGAGGGTTGACGGACATCTGCTCTCAGCCTGTCACTCAGGGTAGGGTAGGGTAGCTTGACCCCCGGTACGCGGGCATGTGAGTGTGTGTTTGTGCTTGAATACCTGTCAAACAATGGACCTCAGGGATGTTACACAAAAGGGGACATTTTGAGCTCTCACTAACATCGGCCCATTGAAAAGTGAAGGGTATAAAAATGACACTTTGTGTTTATTTCTTTCAAATTTCTCTTCCATGTTTCAGCCAAATACTATACAATACATAGTAAGAAGGGGTTGGGAGGGAGGGGTTGGGGTTGGGGGGTACCACTTCCTCCCTCTAACCTCCCCCTCCCATCACAACCCCTCCAAAGCGGGTGACTATTTGCAAGTTTTGCGTACTTGCAAGCCTATATGTCTCAAACCTGATACCTACTGTAACTCAGTGAATTTGGAAAGACTTGCAAGACATTTCTTGTGCAATCAGTTTAATTCAAATCCTTTGTGTGGCATCAAAACCAATCTTGTCAGAAAATTATATTATAAAAGGAAGATCTTGAATATAACTGTCTTTTTTGACCAGAAATAGGTCAAAAAAAGGTCCATAGTTTGTCGGCACAATCTATAATTACACTATAAGGCAGAAATAAGTGTGTGTGTGTGTGTGTGTGTGTGTGTGTGTGTGTGTGTGTGTGTGTAGAACAAGCGGGTATGGACACTGGCCAAGACTGTGCCAAGATAAACCTTGGATCTCATGACCAGATGGTGCCAGCTAGCGTCCCCTCTGTAGACCGGTGACCGCTAAAAACACTCCCTCAGATGTAACCCCGGTGCCCTGCATCAAACTGTCAACGAGAGCAGAGAAACCAGTCTGTTAAAGACACACTGAGAGAACCACAACACACACATGCCTACACAACAAAATGATGTGGACAAACCTCGGGGATAAGGCCCTTCAGGATAGTTGTTGTTTGGGTATTTCTCTGCACAAGCAGTTTCACTGCATAAAAAAAGATTAGTATCAATTAAATGATGCAAAACTGAAGCAAACAAGGTCAAGTCCATGAAATATGTGATTATAACAACAGTAATAAGGACAATGTCCCTTCACTTCAATGGACAACAACTTCATCAAAAACATGACTACTTAAAACTTTTAATTCTCTTCCTCAAATTTTGTATTTTGCATTTTTATTTTTGTGCAAAGTATTGATTTGTCTGGTTTGTTCATTGTGAACATGAGAAACACCTATTAGATCAATAAATGCTGAATGTGAAGTATCTAGAAGTATAGTTGAAAAATACTTGAAACTGCAATGTATGTCACAGCAACTTTGTCATTGTCTCTGTCTAACTTGTGTCAATTACTTTTTGTCACTAATCAGTGATACCTTCTCACCGTCCTTTCTTCTTCACCTTTCTCTGTTTTCTCTTCATCATTTCCCTGCTTCTGTTTTTGCTGCCTTGCTGTGAGTGGCCCCGCCCTGAAGTTGCCACCACCTCCTATCACTTAAATCGTCTTTCCTCCTCCTCCTCCTCCTCATCCTCCTCCTCTTCTTCCTCCTCCTCATCCACTGTGTCTTGTGGATTGGGTCTTTGGCGGAGCTGTCAGACCCTGGCCAGGCCTGCCAAGCTGCACGTCCTGGTCAGAGGGGAGGCCGGGGGCAAATGGTCGGGGCGTTGTTGTGGGTCCAGCCGACCTCCCACCACTGAGCAGCGGACCCCCTCAACAGATTGAGCCTCCAGCTGGCCGGCACGGGGCCCGCCACGGCCCCATGCTGAGGGCACACATGCCACAAAGCACGAATTCCCATTTGCAGACACACACACAAACGCACACACATATATATACACTAACGTGTGGAAGTAACATGCATGTTTACTCACACACAGACATAAACACAAACCTAAAGGATACTCACTCATTAACTGAAGTTGCAACTGTCAACACAAAGTGAAAAATATGTAAGCTGAGTTTTTGAGTGTTTTTAAAGGTCTGACACTGATCACTGTTATAAAATAAGCTGGAAAAGCAGGTCAGATGATACTGGTGTTTCTAAAAAAAAAAAAAGACAAATACATTATTCTATTGTACTGTGGTTAGAAAGAAGTGTAGACATTTGGAGAAGGACTCAGTGATCAGGTGAGACTGAAATGCACAATTCAGCAACTTGCAGATAAAATGAAAAACAATCTGCCTTTAATAAAAGTAGCAAAGGGCAACAACAATGGTTGTAGCAGTGTCGTAGAAGATAATTTGCCAAGGTGAGAAGGGAACAGGGTTTGTTTAAGTGCAGTGACTGACTCTGGGACTGGAAACCAGGGTCCGGTGAAAGTTGGAAAAAGAAGAGGCAGGTGGGATTGAATGTCTGCAACACAGATTAATATCTATGATATTATTGCCTTATTGTGTTTTTGATTCATTTAATTGTTCAAACTCACAGCATCATGTCTTAAATTCTCTTTGAGAGATACCAAGACATAATCATTTAACTTCATTAATCTTCAGAGTTAAGAAAGAATGGAAAGAGTAAGTGATGAAATCATCAGCAGAGGGATGCTGCTGCTGTTAATGTTCTGTTATTATTGTGTTGTTATAAACATAGTTGCACCTTGTTAGGCAGCTACTGCACCAATCTGTGCTTCCTCTCATTTATAGTTTATTCCCAGTTTGACCTTGTTGAGTTCGCCATCTCGTTCTCTCGCTCTCTCTGTGTCTCAGCCCGGTTAAATTCTCATCCCGTCTTCATTAGCTACACTTGCAGAGGGAGGTTTCCTTCCTCGGAGGTCCTTGGGGCCCCACGACACCAATGCAGAGGCCCCCAGGGGCCAGAGGAGCCAGGCTGCACACTGTCGGTCTGCAGTCTGTTCTCCAGTTGTGACAGCGGACGCATCCTTATGATGACAATTAGTGTCTGTTAGGGTGCACAGATGAGCAGGGGAGGCAGGAGAGAGAGAGAGAGAGAGAGAGGGAGGAAGAGGAGGAGGCAAAGGGGGGTGGGGGGGTGGGGGGCAGGTGGTGCAAAAAGCAGGACACAATTAACAAACATGGGAAAAATACCCGCTAATGAGGACAGGCAAAGCTCAAGGGACCTGGCGAGGTGGAGGGGTGAGGGAGGGAGGAGGGATTATGACTTTAACTTTCCATCAGTGGAGCAGGGGGGAGAAAAAGGAGGTGCAGAGCAGTTACTGTTACTTTGAGACAACACATATGCGAAGCTGAAAAGACTAAAAAAGGACAAATAGTTTTCCCACAGGGGTGCTCGCAGGTCCACTCAGCAGTGTCTGCTGAGTGAGACCTGACCTGGGACTCTGGTCTGAATGATATTCAGTCTAATTGGACTGCAGCAGGTCTCAGGTCTGTGTCAATATGTCTCATAGACCAGACTTTTTATCAGTCCTGATCATGTGGTGCGTCATCAAAAAGTTTTTTTTGTAGCAACAGTTAATTTCATTTTATTTATTTCGAGTTTACCTTATGTACTTTTACTACACACAGTATGTGTGATCTCACCTTTTGCCACATTGGCACAGAAATAATTATGTGGCCTTAGGGCTTCCAACTTGTGACACTTGCTGCTTGGGACATGCAACATGACAACATGACTCATAATTTCTCAGTAAGAGTAAACAGATACATTTGTGCTGAAATTGATTCTCATCATTGAACCTGCAGTGCAGAAGCTCCACCTATCCCCTCTGACAGTAATAGTAATTACACAAGTACTGTTGAATGCAGTGAAATACCTGCAGTTTCAATACAATAATTCATTATTAATGATGCTAGAACCAAATCCAAGAGCATTGAGGTGATATTCAGGTCTGTCTTCAGTCTTTTCTACTCAGTCAGCACTCAGCTGCAGCAGTGGTAATTTACGTTTGTTGATTACTTTCTTTTTTTATCTGAAGCTTTGGAAACTTATCTTGAATGCGTGCAAGGCTCTGTCAAATGTCACTGCAATTGCCTGCAACTGACTTGAAGACTATAACATCTAGAGACTATAGTTCAAACTACAGTAAGAATCATGTCAGTTAACTAACCCTGTGTAGCTACACGCAAATCTTTATCTAAAAAAAGCCTCAAAGTTCACGCTCATGGGAATTTTTCTCTTGAGTTTTAATGGATCATTTAGCCGACGAGACTCTGCAAACATTTTGCCTCGAGGCAACAACCATTGTTATTAACAAGGCACCTGTTTGAGTGAAGCAGTGGCTCATTACTCAGATTGTTAGAAGACTCTCTGTGGAGATTAACACACCTGTAATTATACAGCAGCTCGACACAGCAGATCAACAATCACTGCTCCATTAAGACGCAGCTGTTTGTGATTTGACACTACACAAATAACAGGCGTGGATCATTGTCACCAAGAAATCTGTTCTTTACTCTATGAAGCTCATAATAGTGACCAAGTCTCCCTCATAAGCCCAATGGACTTATTTGTAGTGATTTTAATTAGTATTTATTGACAGAACCAGAGTAGAAATACACATTTCAATAAAGTGAAGTGATTCTTGATGGTGAGCAAATCTTAATTAAGTTATGTCAAGAGGAGTCTCGTGTCCCAACTTGTCAGCAGCCGATTTGCATGTAATGTTTGCTGAATGAGGCAATTGTAGCTTCAATAACAGGATAATGATAGATTCTAAAATGGAAAAAGATACATAATTTCAAATTAACTGTCTAGATCTTGTGCTTCAGATAGATGTCAGCTTGGCGTACAATGTCTGACCTGGTTTGGCATCTCATAGAACACCATCACCACCATCGTACCCCTTTTTCTTCTTCTTCCCATGACCCACATCCAGTGTGTGAACGAGCCGTGCATCATCACACACTCCAGCTATTGTCTCCCAGTCAACAATGCAAAGGGTTAATAACTGGCTAACCTAGAGAGACATGGAGCTAAAACAACAACAACAACAAAAGAAAACAACAAAAACTCACACAAGCTCTCCCTCCAAAAAAGAAAAAAAAAACTGTGACAATGATGCCATCCAGGGAGCACAAGTCTTCCATTGTTGAGGAGCTGACGCGCCGTATTGTGCCTGGCAGACTACATTGCCTCATAGCAGCTGGGATGTGCTGGCAGGGGAAACAGGCCTGACTGTCATCAGCTGGGGGAGATACAGTGTGATGCAAGCAGCATTACATCACACATGTGATCCTCGAGGCGATCGCTTCTGCACCGCTCCGTGCTCCCCGATGACCTTTGATGGGTTTGTAAGAGATTCGATGAGTTCATCTAAGGACTGAAAACAAAACAAAACAAAGCAAAACAAAAAACCCACATAGGCTACTTCATTCACAATGTGCCAGGGAAAATGCAAATGCGACTTCATCAATGAAAACTAAACTTATTGAAGACTAGATTTTGGGCTGTGTAATTAAACCGGACTTGACTTGTCAGTGACATGTTCAGAAGTTTTGACCTCAAAAGGCTCAGGATCACTGCAGAAAACCAAAGACATTAAACACAGATTTTATAGAAAGGAAACAGAAGATAATTTAGCAAATAAGATTAATATTATTCCTAGTAATCTGACATCTTTATACAAAAACATAAAAGTCATATTTCAGTGTAATGTGTGTAAAAAAGCTCCTACAGATTCATGCTGGTCACATGTAAAATATATCAAATTTAATGTCCACAAGTCAGGATGCAATTAAAATCCCCATTATCTGTATGTAAACAAAATTAGCTACAGGGCTGTTCTGTCAGTTTTGAACTAATAAAAATGTTGACCTAACCGCTGCACTTACCACACACAGACACAGACATGCATAGATGCACACAGACAAACACACACACACACACACTTTTTCTCAGGCAGGTCCTAATTGCCTATAAATGTCAGTGTGAGTCAGTGTGCAATTGTCTTCTGGTAAATTAACTGGTGGGACTGGCACCTCCTCATTAGACGACAGATACACGGCACAGTGTGAACACAACACACTGGTCTGCACTCAGTTTGCAGCTCCTGGCTCCAGCCCTGAACTCCCCCCACCCCCTACAACCTCCTGACTGCCCTGGGATTTTATCAAAGAAGGAAAGAGGTGGTGTGTGTATATGTGTGTGGCTGAACGCACGTCTGTGTGCATATGTCTGTATGTGCGTATACATTTTATATTCATGTGTTTGCGCTCATGTGTGCACCCGAGTCCTCCTGAGGGAAATTAGTCGTCTCTACTCGCTCCGTCTCCAGGTTCAGCCCTGATGTTTTCTCTCTTTGCCAGGACACTCCCACTCCCATTGGGCCACACTGCAGCTAATTGCTAAATACACTGGCTGTTGTTTCAGATGTTGGCAACAGTCTCTGTAGAAATGACTGCCATTCTGGCTAATTGGGAACAATATCCAGACACAGGTCTCTATGGTCTAATGCGGCCTTTTACACAAGAAGTGCAGCTCTGTCACTTACAAGTTGAGACCATCACATGAACCTTAGTTTGTGTTAGATATCATCTTTGTTTGTACTTTGTCAGATTGTCTGGAATAAAGATTCTGATTGCATTTGGGGAAGTTCGGCCACAATCCATGAAGATTTTTTATGCAGATCCAAGATTGTTTTTTTTTTTAAACAAATTCCTACATAAAAAAGTAAGACTAGCATTGTGGCGTTCAAGTTAGTGTGATGCTAATGTCATTGCTCTGACCTGCTGAGTACAAATGCAAATTGGCATGAAGCTATAATCTGGTATGGTGCATCAAATGGTGACATTTAAATTTGAGCTGCTCATTTTACATAAATAGATAAATAAATAAAGTATGTTAACATGTTCATGCAAACAGTGTCGATGCTTAGCAGCTCACAAATTTGCTTATTGGCACCAACATAAAGAACTTATTTAAAGAGTTATGTTTTATAGACTTTTGACTCAGTTGTGCCACAATAGAAAAGAAAGCATGTCAGCAGATTGATAACAATTCATTCTGCAAAAAGTTATTCAATACTTGCTGAGATAATCCATGATAAAAAAAAAAATTATGAAAATTATACATTGATTATAGGTATAGTGAGATGGGAACACTGTACCAGTGTCCTCAGCATAAATTAGACTGGACATTTTTTCTAAGTTCATTCAGAAAACATTTGTCTAATACCAGTGAGTGGATGAATCTGTAGCTTTTCTCCTTGACCAGGATCACTTTGTGAGAGCTCACACAGAGCACAGCGGTGCTCTTCACAGCGTTCGCTGAACTCTAGTCTGTGGTTGCTTTTGTTATTCATTCCTCGGCGAAGGTAATGCACCTGAGTGTCAGTGGGTTTCAGAAATATATAGAGAAAAAACAAGAGAGCACTGAGACATAGAAACATAACAAAAAAGGGAAGGAGAGGAATGACTAAATAGGCTGGATAATGACATTAGTGCATTTATTTATGATATAAAGAGACTAAAACTGTTAGAAGGCAGCTTCAACACTTTATCCTCCATTAAACAGATCATCCTCTGATCTTGAGGTAATTTCATGTGCAAGACATGGACACTTTCACCAATAAATATATATCATCAATGTATAATCAGTTAAATGACCAAGGAAGGAGAGTTGATTGTTGACTGATCAGTTCAACACTTTGCAGCAAGGTTTAAAGCTTTGGCATCAGTTTTCTTGCAGTTATCTGCCACCACAGTCTCAAGGTGGTTCACAAGGACATGGTGGCAACATTAGAGAGGCAAGGATGAACCTTCTTACAGAGTGGTAAAGAGGTGGGCTGCTGAGTTCAAACATGGCGGAGAGATGGTGGAAGATGACCCCATCCTGGGAGGTGCTCTTCACCACTGGGTCCCTTTCTGGAGGTTCAAGACACTAACTTCTACAAAGAAGGAGTCCATATGCTCCACAACTGTTGGACCTTGACTGGTGAGGCTTTCTGTTCAGGGTT
This sequence comes from Polydactylus sextarius, assembly GCA_016801845.1. Classification (NCBI taxonomy): domain Eukaryota; kingdom Metazoa; phylum Chordata; class Actinopteri; family Polynemidae; genus Polydactylus; species Polydactylus sextarius. The sequence continues at coordinate 3,835,970 of CM028912.1, read as the reverse complement.
CTCATCAGGATGGAGTATGACAACATTGTGCCATTGCACAGCTCAAAGGCACCAAACCTGTAGACAGTTTTATGAGTTCAGGGAGTCAAAAGGAGTAGAGTAAAATTGTTAAGGCTCCTGCTGAAGATAGGGACTCACTGCTTAGGAAGAAAAAGAGGAAACAGACACTATGGGCCACTCACTGCAGGAAAATCCAAATTAAGACAAACTCTCTTCTTCCTAGGCTAGGAACCAGTCCTAGCCAAAACTGGGAGAAAAGCATAGTGCTTATGTTATAGATATATGGAAGTAAAAATAATTACAGCTTCAAACAACTTGAATTTATCAATTACCCTGCATGTGTGACTGACTGTAATAACTAGAGGAAATCAACACAGGTGAAGGCGACAGTGCTACCCACTACTCCAATGTATTACCCCCAGTTTTTCTAATATTGTAAACAATGTCTTATGTTGCTGTTTAACGCAAATGCACCAAGGTTAGTGTGCACAGTTCAGTGCCAACCAACAGAGACCATGGCATCAATGTTTATTTCCTTTAACCAACCAGAAGTCTCTGAATACCAACATACTTTAACAGGATCTGTTGCTCTGTATCTCATTTCCCAGGTTTGATTTTTACATTTTGGACAAAAGCAAATCTGATCTTTTGTAAAAATCCACCATCAAAAGTTTTCACTTGTTCTGTCACAAGATTTATGAGAATCAGATGAGTCAAAATCCAACTGCTCCCTTCTTCATGAAAGAAGATTTATTTATTTCCTAGTGATACTTTAACACGGTTTTCCAGCTGACAATGTGTTTTCTGTCATTTCAGTGTAAAACAAACAAGCATTGAAACAGTTGCTGCTCCTTGAAACATCTGAGTGTGAGAATAGAGGTTTTCAGGCTCAGCAGCATGTATGAGCCATCTGTTAGACAGTGAATGTGTCTCTGCTTCCCTCACTGTGACAGCACTCACTGGGAATTACACTGTTACCGCCAACTGTCTCTCATACTGAAGACAGGGACGTCTTTGTATACTGTATGTCGATGGTACACAGATTATAGTGGTCGGCCTGTCGCTCATAGTCCAAGAAAGAGGGAAAAGAAATAAATAAAGACAGAGAGAAAGAAAAGAAAAGGGCAGAAAGAAAGAAGTGACACCATTCAGACTGGCACATGAGTGTCTCCTCTGTGGGTTTGGTTGCAGGTGTGTGTTTTGGTCTCCCAGGCTGTGTGTTGTCTGTCCTTGTCTTTGTAAGACACATTGAATGAGGACAAAACACACATGTGCACACACATACACACTCTCACACAAACAGCCTGTGTTTCAGTGTCACAAAGAAATTTATACTCATACAAAAGTTCAGTGAATATATGTAAAACACTTAAGTTAACAAACAAGAAAGAAATCTGACGCCATCTTTGATTAATTACAACTTGTTGTGACTTGTTTTTGTCCCGATAAATCTCATGATGGACTCTGTTTAGACATAAGATGTCAAATCTTTAACCATCTCATCAATATAATGTCCCTTTTTATTGACTTGTTTTGAACAGAAGAATTTATTTTTTAACTTCTCATTCCAGGTTGTACCAAACTACTTGCCCTTGGTTTTAGTCATAATGTGAAACATAACGGTCAGGTCTGTTTTCCAAAACAAAGTGTGTGTTTGCATTGTTTGAAATGAAAAAGGGCATCAGGTCTTTACCAGAACAGGGTCAACTCAAAGATTCGTTTTCTAATGTTGTGGTGTTTTTCTTTACACCACAACACTGGAAACAGAAAGAGACACAGAATATTCATCCACCAAATAACAATGTTTCCTCGCTGACATTTTATTTGCTGCTATAAAAGTGTCACACCAGTTAGAGAAATTAACTTTGCCATAAAATCAAACTTAATTCAAATGCAATTAAAATTTCTAACTTAAAATAAACTTAAACAGCGTGATGCCTCAGAGAGAAAGGGATGTTAAGTCTGAAGTCTACAGACTTTCTTTCTTTATTCTTTATCTCTTTTTGAATTTTCACTTTCTGTCAAACACAAACACACACACACACACACACACACACACACACACACACACACAGGCGTCTCTCTTCTGCAGCAGCCTTTCAGTACTCAGCTGTCACTGAGACTGTATGGTGACCCGAGCTTATTCTGTTAGTGCACAAACACACACACGTGCACACACAAACACACAAACCCTTTGTTTCTATACTCCTTATATAGTCTCTCTTTTGCTGTGTGTGTGTGTGTGTGTGTGTGTGTGTGTGTGTGTGTGTGTGTGTGTGTGTGTGTGTGAATAGGAGAGCATAGGGATGCCCCCTGACAGTGCTTTTACTCGATCCTTGTCATGTCATTGCTAATAGAGGCCACTGGTTCATTGTTATGATGTCATTCTCTCTGGTTGCAATTAACTATTATTGGTTTTGATGATTTTGTCAATAAAACTGGATTGAACCTGTTGCCTGAACTTTTATTAACAAATCATCACTCAAATATCGTCACAGATCGTCACTTCTGAAAAGCTAAACGAAATAAATATTTGACTAAATATTGACTTTTTTTTTTTTGCTTGAGGATAAATAAAAGTGTATTTATACTACAAACATATGCTCATAAGTCTAATTAAACATCATTATAAAGCAAGGTCTGTTATAAACATATGCAATCTCTATATTAACTTCAACAAAGTGCTGAATTTGTGCCCAGGTTAATTTTCTGAGGTCTTACTTTTTAATTTTAACATTTAATGTGTAAAAATGGAATAAGAATAAAGATAATGCTGCTTGATGTGATTATATTTCATTATATTCACAATAACTAGTAAGATTTTATTACTGAAATTAGAGCTGGGGATGGAATCAGATGATTTCTGCTCCGTGTGAGTTTGCACATGTATGACAGTGGGTTAGCTGTGTGTTTTTTGGGGGGTGGCAACAGTGTGTGTGTGTGTGTTTTTATGTGTGTGTGTGTGTGTCTGTGTCTGTGTCTGTGTGTGTGTGTAGGACAATGTTTGTACTGTGGGGGTATGCAGACAGATGGCTGGGACACTTGTACGTCTGTGGTAAAACAGTCCCACCATTGTCTGTGCCACAGAGAAAGCGGATTGTTGTGGCGGCCCATCACACTGTAGTGTCTGTAAATCTCACATGTTCACAGAACCAAAACTCACTCTAACTCCCACACTGATGCTGCGGCCTCCCCAACAATCGACTGATAATTTATGTCCGAGCTTGACCTTTATTTTAAATTTAAGATCCTGTTGATGACATAAGGTCATGTTAAACCGGTGGTTAAAGATCCAGTGTGCAGGATTTGGGGGAAATTTATTCACAATTATAATTTCATCAGTGTGTAATCTTTGTGTTTTCTTTACATTAGAAGGAGCCCTTCATATCTACATCAGTAGCAGGTCCTATTCCACCAAGTGTGCCGTGGTTCTACAGATACCCACTTTGGACAAACCAACCTCTGGCTCTAAAGAGCATCCCACATGTTCTTATGTTACATGAAGGTCATCAGGTTCACCTACATGCTTGGAGATGGCGAGGGGTATGTGGGAAAACATCAATTGTGGTTGGGCCTCTAAATGTTAATGTTACAACAACAATCTTTTGATTTTCCCACTTTATGGCAGTATTTTTTTTTTTTTATTTACCCTGTTTCAGCAAAACCAGATCTATTACTAAATAGTTTTCCGTGTTTGGTACAGAGGAACTCAACCATCCAAAACATTTGGGATCAACTGTACCTCATTGATTTTGACATCCTTTTTGAAAGGCTTTATAAGCATGATTGCAGTGTTATTAGTGTCGATCTGGTCACGTAGCCTCAGCACATAATCCACCTCACTCTCCTAGTGTTTACTTTTGTTTTGACCCATTCACCTTAAAAATAATCCTTAGAAACAGCAACCTCCTCATACTAAAGTGTATTGTGAAACAGTATCTTCCAATCCTGACTTGTTGGAGAACATTTGGTAACTTTTACATTATATCTGGTAACACTAACTAAGTAATAGCAAGTAATATTGAAACACCATATGGTTTGGTAGCAATTATGGGTAAAACAGAATTCTCAGTTGATAAACTTTGAGATGTTTCTATGCTGATGATGTCTGATTCTGCCACTGCACAGAGCCCATACATCAGTCTTTGAATTAGAAAGGAAATGGCTCTACAGTGCACCCAGGACGCCCATGGAGTTAAACACAACCCCATGCACTATTTCCTTTACCAGATTACCAAGACACTTCTTTCACCTCTGTCTCCAATGTCTCCTTTGCTGTTGGACAGATTTAGCAAAAAATAAATCCTGGATGGTTCACATACCAGGGTAATTTTGAGGTTGGAAAGATGTGAAAAGTGAAAAACATTCCTGTTATTTCCCACAGTCTTCTGTATGTTTGTTTGCATTGAAAATCAACAGACATTTTGAAAGTGACACCCTTATTCTAAAAGTGTACAGATGGGATCCAACACAAAAGAACTTTGAACCAATTATCATAATCTCTCTCTCTCTCTCTCCCTTCGTTTCCCCTCATGATTAAACATGGGAGAGTTAAATCAGACGATTAGCATGCTGTCAGGGAGAAGTCTAACTGCTGTTGTGTTTCACAGTGTGAGAGACAAAGCGCTGGCCTGCGCACCGACAAGCCTCCCCGGCCCGCTACAGTAAACTGGTAAACACACGTCTGTTTGGCACGGCGGGGGATGACAAACACCCGCCGAGGAGGCAGAGATGAGAGGGCGGGAGGAACTGAAGAGAGAGCTCATTTTGACTCTTTGGCTTCTGTGTCTCTTGGCGCCCAATGTCCAGAAATCTGGGGCCAAACAAGTCGTTCTGAAAAGTCTTGGTATGACTGCCAAAAACAGGAAAAGATGGAGGCAAATGGAGGAAGGACAAGGCGGAGAGGTGGGGATAAAGAGGGAGATGGACAGATTACTCACCTTCAATTTTTTAAGGTTGAAAGATGAGATCAAGCAGGAAAAAGAGGAAAGAAAAATTGTGGCGAACACCTTAATGTTATTTTAAGCATCAAGTATTTGCATTTATGGAAACAACAGTGATCATGGTTACATGAGGAAGAGACAAGCAAGATTTACATAAGTGTCTTAGTATATATGAAAATAGTGTAAAAGGGTGTACACAGTTCATGTGTTTAGATACTTTGAAGATCAGATTTGTAATCAAAAACCCAAAATGAACAACAAAACAATCCATCCCACTACAAGAGTGAGGACTACACACAAAAAAAAAAAATCATCCAATTTCAGAGCCTTTTGAGTCCTTCTCCTGAGGAAAATACTTTCCACAAACCCAAGAAATGTTGTGTTTGAGTTTGCTGCACATCATTCAATGGGTCAAACACAAGGTACAAAAGCTACAGCACCTAAGAACTAGGATGATGGTTTGGCATGATTTGCCAATAAAGCAAAAAAATTGAAGACAGGCCACTTTGTGTAGCTGTGATTTCGTGTAGCTTTCAGACTTCCAGTCTAACTTAACATGCTTCCTTTCAAACATCATTTCATTACTTTTTATTACTAATTACTAATTCTAAATTCACATAATCTTCATGATGGAAGCACAAACAATAGAAATGGACAAAAGGGACATGTATCTCCTGGTTTAGTGCCCGAGATGAAAAGGTCCAGTTTGGTGGAAAAGGGTCAAACATGGCTGTCTACCAACAGACTGCATATACAACCTATTTTTCTGCCATCTCTCAGTGACATTTGGAGGTCATTGGAGCTGACGTCTGTCCACAGAAAGACATCTCGCTGAAACTCACATTGAGGTTGATCGGCCAGGCCGTGAGCCTGCCGCGCCATGTTTCGCCATCCCGTGTAACCATGCCGACAGGATTGGGCCGGGGTCCAGGAAGACAGTCGGCTCTGGAAGCTGTCAGCAGTAGCTCCGTTTGACAGCATGCAAATGTATGCAAATGAAGAGGTCCAGCCATGACACCTGCACACAGGAGGAATGGACCGTGCCCTTCCCAATAGAGGACTCAGGATGGTGGGTACACTGCCCAGCACACACACACACACACACACACACACACACACACACATCACACACACACACACTATCAGGCTGCAATGCCTTAGTAGCCTTAATACTGATCTTTTAAATCTGTTATTCACATTCAGCAGAGTCCCACACCTACAGAAAAGTGTATTAAACTGAGCCTCTCTATAGTAATGAGAGTTTCTTTGCAATGTGTTACAAAGTAGGGCATATATGATTGGTATATGACTAAAAAAAAGCTGCTCACACCATCAAGATTAAATTTGGGAAAGCCGACTGTTGGTAAAGTCATCATAAAAATGTCATAATAAAAGTAAATAGTAATGACAATTGGTAAATGTAAAAACAAAAACATATAGTGTCTGAATTTACTGGGACTGTTTTCTGTAATATATCAGATTGTGATCTACTGCCAGAGTGTCTAAACATAACCACAAAAGCTGTAGTCATTACATTGTGTTTCACCCAGTGTTATTATTTAGATTATAAAGATGCACAGGACACACAGAGATGTGGAAAACTCAGCAGCCGATGAAACTTCATTTCAAATTTAGTCTAAATGCACCAATGTATCTTGTTTGTAATCGCATTTGGGGAAGACAGTTGTATTCAGTGGTGTGTTGATGGTTGTCTGAGGTAAAATAAAGTCAATGGCAGCCAATCAATGGACTAAATGAGCTGCTACTCTTAGTGACATGTTGCTAACCTGCTTTTGTCTTATTAGAATGAGTCCAGACCTCAGACAGACTATGGTCCAGATCAACATTAACAAAATTATGTCACTTACTCTCTGAGATGTGACTTTATCAGTAAAAAGAATTAATCAGTGTTGTGGATCACATTAGACCTTGTTGAGGATGTGCCATGTTATAAGCTTTGCATGTGTTGTATTATGGTTGACTAAAAACAATGATGAAACTACTGCACTAAGATAACTGTAATGTTTAACAGTGTTCAACAGCAGAGGTGAGTTTTTCTCTTATTACTGACTTCTGAGGCAGAGCAGCCAACACGCGTTCTCCACCTTTTAACTTACGTCGGAGGTTTTTCCAGACTTCAGAGTTAAGTCGTTTTGATTTATTGTTCAATAGGTCAGAATCATGTACCTGTGTGATAAAAATGCACAACGTCGCTTGGCCTCTCCTCGTTCCTCTGAAGTGTTTTGACTCCTGCGTCGACCCTGCCGGCTGGTTTTGGCATTCCAGCAGGCTGGAGGAGCGGAGGAGTGAGCTGTGGCCCCCAGCAACCCCTGCACACACACACACATATTTACACACATACTCACACACCCAAGCTTGCACACACACACACACGTACACACAACAGACTGTCCTTGGGTTGAGGTGTCCAGGGTTTCTGCTGGTCAGCAGAAAGTGAACGGCTGTGTGATGGCACCAGTGTGTGTGTAGATGTGTGTGTCTATGTGTGTGTGTTTGGGGGGGTTGTAGCTGTCAGAGCAGCCGTGTGTGTGTGTGTGTGTGTGTGTGTGTGTGTGTGTGTATGTGTGTGTTTTAAAATAACGAGAGGTGGGGCAACCTCAGGGAGGAAGCTGAAGTCTAGTGGCTCTGGTCCAGACCTTGTACCATGTAAACTGACTACACACCCAACCCTTCAAAAATCTCATATTTACAACAAACACATTCACACACACACACACACACACACACACACACACACACACACACAGTCTCTCCCCTTTGCCCTTGGTTGTCTGTTTTGGTGTGTGTGTGAGCAGATGGACAGGTTCACGGACCCTGAGGGAAGAAGAGACGAGTCTGCGTCTCCTCCAGAAAAACAAACAAACACACACAACAAGAAGATTAAAGAATATTAACACACTTAACACACAATAGAAGTGACATCGTCAGCTTCACACGTTAGTATCTGATCCTTACAAGAACTTACAGTCTTATCAGGTAAATGTTAACATTCCTGAGTTACAAGTCAACAAAGTATTTTTCTATATTAAAAATGATAAATTATAAATAAGCAGCGCAGACAGAGGATCACACCAGCTGACATCTTTAAGGTAACGCGGAGTATTACATCTCATTTCTGAGAAGATTGTTATCATTTAAAACACATTATCCTCCATAAATGAGATACTCTGATTTCTCCCAATAAACACCACATATTTAATCAACTGAATAAATCAGACGCTGCATTTCAGGGCCTTTGCAGTATCATATGTATTTAGCTATAGTGGCTGCCGAGAAGAAAAAATAGTCACCGCTATTTGAGTCCATATGTAAATGTCTTGACTTTAACTGCTGTGATTCTTCAAAATGACAAATGAAGGAACTTTGAGAGAAGTTGTACAATGATGCATCATATGAACAACACAGTAAAAAAGTATCTTTAACTGATCATCATCGTCATCTCTCAACTAATGAAATGTGAATCCTCCTGCGTCTCTCTCTCTCTCTCTCTCTCTCTCTCCTGATGATTGATGACTTCACACACACTGTGTGTTTGCCTTCTTCAGACCTCTCTGCTCTCTGGTATTGAGATGAAATTTATGGGTTTGCTGAGCACTTAAAACTGAGGAGACCCTCTTCCCTCCTAAAAACACATTCACATAATAATGCCATATAAAATCAAAATGTAATTTTAAGATTTTGATTATGTCTCTTAATGGAAAATGTGTTATATAATATGTAAAACCTTAAATTTGAACTAAAATATTTCTTATGTTGCTACTCAATTTGCAGCAAGATACAACTCTTTTAAATGATCAGATATTATTAAAAAAAAAAAAAAAAATACTCAACAACCGCCCTGATATTTCATAAATTTAACTCCAGCTCCCCCCCCAGTCCTAATCTGGGCCATGTTCACTCATGCAGCAGTAACAGTGAAAAACTAACCCGTCTCTGGGAGCACAATGGCGGGTGCCCCCCTGCCCCTCAGACTCCCCACATAGACGGTGCTGTCTGACAAGCCCGCCTGCCAAACAACTCAATTAAGCAGAAAAGGAGGCAAAAAAGAGGAGCCCAAACAGAGGAGCGAGAGAAAAGAAGGGAAGAAAGAGGACAGGAAAACAGAGGAGGGAGAGGGCTGGTGGCTGTCAGGCCTCGTCCACACCCAGGGCCGACGTTTGGCGAGAAGCGACAGAAACACACAACGGGAAGAAAAGAAACCCGATCTGTGATGTGTTAACTGGAATTCCTGCTTCCAAGGCCACCGAGGGTTCAGAGGGCAAACTGAGGGCCAGGGGTTCATTACCACAGAGACACACACATTTTAAGTGCTACACTGGTGGGTTTCCATGTTTCAGCCTTTTTTATAACTGTTGTCTGTCTCACAAAAAAAGGGTTTATGATTTCAAAGTTTTCTCTAAGTTCCATTAAATGTTGCATATTAAGATTAATAGCAGAGATTTGATTAACATAAAAAATAGTCTAGGTTACAATAATCACTTTTTTTTTTTAAATGCAAAGAAAACCAATAAATTCAGTAAATAAACTGAAATCAATTCTTTCAAAACAAAATATTTTAAAAGCATTAAAACTATTTTTTCTTTTACAGTTTTTTTTTTCATCCTTTTTCTTAATTTAAAGTAGTATTTGTGTTATTTGATGGTAGAGAACTAGTACAGACCCAAAACTGAGCAAATAGATGATGCAAATCACAGCTCAAGGCTGCAAACAACACACTGATACTCATAAAACAAAGTGTGTGACGTTAGATCATACACTGCAGTAACACATTTTTGTGGTTATGGACTGAAAACACACAATCACCTTCAGAATAAAACAAATCATAAACCACATGTATGTTTATATGTGTGAAGAGACTCATGATTCAAATTTTACGTGGACCTTTTGTACCTGTTACATGTTACATCCCTCTTCATAAAACAATCACAGAATTATCACCAATCTATGCTTTGAAGTTTCATTTCAATGTGGACATTATCAATATCAAAATGTGGATCAGACTCTTGTATTTGCATTACTGCACAAGTAATAAAGAAAGCTATTTTATTTATTTAATCTCCTGCGTTAATTTTTACTATATTTTTTGTACAGATCTCATCTGGACCACAGAAACACCGGGACCAGTGGATGGTTAGAAAGTTCAAACTGAAGATAGATAGATAGATAGATAGATAGATAGATAGATAGATAGATAGATAGATAGATAGATAGATAGATAGATAGATAGATAGATAGATAGATAGATAGACAGACAGACAGACAGACAGACAGACAGACAGACAGACAGACAGACACTGGTAATAACCACTGTAGTGAGTCAGTATGAGCTGCAGCTCACTGTCATATCACACACCTGCAGTATTAACACGTGAAAACAAATTATTTAATCTATTCAGTTTCAAATCAGCGCGGTACAACCCCCTGAACTCAACAATTTGCAAAACTTTAGAGATAATTTCAGATTTTGTAAAGACAATACATCTCCAGTGACCACACACCAGCTCAGCCCGTCTTTTAGCCGCTCGATTGGGGTAATGAGGTGACGGTTGATGGTGGCCTGTAAAGTTGTAATGAGGGCCGCAGTGTGAATAGGACAGAGGGCTGGAATGGGTGGGAGAGAACACGATGCTTAATGAGCGGGCCGGTGAGCTCAGCAGTAACCCTGTTGTATCGGCTTCGGACTGAGACAGAAGGGGTGACACAGGGGATCAGGAATTTCAGGGTGGGACAGCACAGGAGGGTCTGATGTTATTTAGGGAGGGAATGAATAAAAGCTGGGTTAGAAAGTAAATGGGGGTCCTGACCAGCCCCTGTGCTCTGCTCATTGTGGAGATGAAATTTATGGCTCAGGACTTCCTAAGCCAAGGACTCCCCACGTTGACTGGTTAAGTGCTGTGAAACAGTACGACAAAGGCTGGAGGCAAACAACACTCGGAGATGAGTGGCTGCAGAAGAGGGGACAGTGGAAGACAATGTGTACAAGCCACATTAGAGACACATGTTGGAGTGTAAAATGACTCACTCGATACACAACAACATGTTTCTTCTTTACACTTTGGTAACATGGCTACTAGCAAATATGTGGAAATCTAAAGTTTGTGTTGGAGCAAAGTTGCTTCTCTGCACAACATATAATTGATTTTGACCTTGTTACAGTTTGTGTAAGTACCTTGTGTTAGCTTGTTTAAGTAAAACAATACACAACACAGTCTCCTCAACACAAAAATAATGGTCTCTCTTTTGTTTGTAGTATATCGGTCTTTGCATGTTTCATCACAATTTTCCAAACACCAGATTTAAAAAAAGAAAAAAAATATTTGGCTGAACTATAGCAGCTGTAGCAAGTACAGTACAGCAGCTCTTATCACCTCCGGTACCTACATACTTCAGCCAAAAGAGGAGTCCAGTTATAGTCCGATAATCAAGTTAAATGACCAATCAATCAGTTTGGATCCAGACTCGTCCTGTTACACAGCATCACATTGTACACAACAGCAAAGTCATTATATGAGCAAGAATTTGACTTTTGTTTGCAAATGCAAACACAATTATTTACTGTTGATAAAAAAAAACTACTAGTCAAAGCAAACATTGCTTAAAGTTAGAGATAAAGTTAGATATTATTCAAATTAAGTTTAAATTATGATTACTACATTTGATAAAGGAAAAAGAGCATTGTTGGATGTGATGTTTGAATATAAAACATGACATTAATTTTCATCCAGAAGCTGCAGACAACACAGTTGGAAAATAGTGACTAGTAACAATTACACAAGAGATGACAAGAGATAAAAAACATAAAATAAAAATGAAAGAATATCCAAACTGTACATTATAATGTCACAGCAAAGTCACCTGTGTACATCTGAGCAAAGAAGAAATAGAAAAAAGAAATGATATAATGTTTCTATATTACTTGACATAAACTTATAGCTGCTTTTCTGACCAGATCTCTTAAACTCTTTTAATTTCACTGAGTTTTTTTTTTTTTTTTTTTAAATCTGGTTAAATAGAATAAGTAGCATTTCTTGAAAACAATGGCTCAGGTTTTGGATGTGCTACAACTTTAACGAGAGTAAGAACCATTCAGGGCTAAATCTGCTTTACTGGTCAGTGTGTGTGTGTGTGTGTGTGTGTGTGTGTGTGTGTCCGTGCATGCATTGTCTTACGAGCTCTCCTCGCCCCATTGAACAACAGTGATGAAATGGAGATGAGTTAAAGTGCTAACACAAAGACTGACCAGACCCCTGCGTCGCTGCAACAATGAAACCACCAAACACGAGAAAGTGAGAGCCTCTTGGAAAAACAGAGAGAAAGAGCAGAGAGAATGAGAGGGGGGAGAAATTAAGGAGCACCCCCCCAACGCCAAAAAAAAAAGAAGAAGAGAAGAGAAGAGAAGGGCTGAACCATCCTGAGAGCAGGAGGAAATGGATGGTGGGCTAAGGTAGCAGAATAGAGAACAACCCGGAGAAAATAGCAAGGTAGCTAATCCCTCCAGAGACATAAAGCAGCTATATGTAAATGAAAGACGTGAAGTTTGGCCATCTTACTTTGATCTATGAATCAGCCTCCCCCTCCCCCTTCTCTCCTCCTTCACTCTCACCCTCTTCTCTTTCCTCCTTTTTTCCTTGTAAGAAAATCAAGCCTTATTTAGCTTAATCTCACTTAATGGCATCCAGCGTCTCTTTTGTCCTCCCTGATGCTAACAGATTCCCGTCTTTTCACTCACCACCATTCACATATCTACCCTCTATAATCCTCTTATTCCAGCGTAGCAATTATTTTGAGTATTTTATCAGCATTATGATTATGATTATTTTCATTATTATTATTCATGCAGGCCGTGCTAAGGGCCAGGTTGTGGCTGAGAATATCCTCCCTCCTACCAGCGCCTCTTATTCTCACTCAGAATGAGGCTGCCTGCTTTCTTCCAGAGGGGTGGCGAGTTTGCAGGAGTGAACCCCATTCAGCGAGACACATTTTCTGGGCGTTTGAACATATTGTGGAGTGAGTGTAATGAGTAGCACCAAATCACCCGTCCTGGCTCCTTAACACAGAGAAACATCAAGAATTTGAGGATGGAGGAGAAAGAGGGGGCTAATAATCAAAAGGCCTCCTTTCTGCAGGAGCAGTAATTACACGGGTGGGTTTTGATCTTTTGCTTGTTGGAGCAATGAATGAGGAGGGGGGGTGGGATGAGGACTGTTTCACTATTTTGAGGTGGTGTGGAGGGTGGAAGGAGCTTTTCAGCTCTGCATCTTGTCAGAGTCTGAAGTGTATCAGAAATTATAACCATGAAGATTCAAACAACTTAAAAGATTGAGGAGTTGAAAAAGTTACAAAACTTAAAAATGTCAAAAAATAAATAAATAATACAAGAAAACTCACAAATAATCTGACCCAACTGATAAAGAAAGATCTTTACTTCACTATTCTTGGCTTTATGATTATTTAGCACATATACTAAATTAAAATAAAATGAATGAAGCATCAGACAAAGTCACTAAAACATTGGAGAGAAATGAAAGGTTGTTTCATTAGAAACACTAAGAAGAGATGTCACACTTAAACTGTTCTCTAATAACATACTACATAATGACATAATGACTATGTAACTGTATCAGCTGTTTTGTTTTTCTTTTGCATTTCCTATTTTCTGTCAGTGTTGCATCGTAGCACAACTGACTTTTTTATATCATATTCAAATATGTTGCAATATGTTGGTGTTTTTTACTCATACTTCTTGAATGTAGTCAGTTTTTTTATTGTAATTTTGAATTATTATGTGATATAGATCTATTAGATCTATAGACTATTCTACTTCCTGAAAGTTCCTGAAAACTTGTTTTCAAATCTTAGAATAACTTTTCTGCTTCATCAGGACTTTGTATGTGTGGTTTTATCACTTTTGATTGATGTGTGCAGCTCTGTTCAGTCCAATCCACCAATAAAATCACAAACAAAAACAGAAAATCACCAACATTGTTCAACTCTCAGAGAATTGTGAGTTAATGTAGAACAGTAGCTTGATATTTATTTCATAAGAGCCCTTTATTTGGACCCTTTACAGCTGCGGGTCCCTTAAATTGTCACCCAGTGAGTCACAGTACAGCACTGCAACACATGCTTCATGCACTGTTACAAAGTCCGCCATTATTTCTCTGTTTGTGACAAAAAAATTAATTTAAACGCAGAAATAAAAAGGAAATTATTAACAAGTCTGTCTTCACAAACACAGAGTAGTTGCATATTGTTTATAAGGGATAATTGTGAGTATATAATGTAGTAAAATATTATAAACATGTTAAAAATGTTAGAAAAATAACAATTTATATAAAAATGTTGCATACATGTAACAGTCATCAAGTCCATTCTTCAGATTTCCTCTTCAACCTCCAGGGGTCACTTTGGGAATCTGGGAACCGGAGTGGAGTGGCTGAATCTGGGCAGTCTGCAGACGCCACAAGGGCACAGGGGCCCCCCCGAGGCCCCTGCAGAGCTCCAGTGCACTGGAGCCAGTGAGGCCTCCATGGGGCCCGGAGACAGCAGAGGACATTTAGCTGCAGAGGTCGAAGTAGAGGAGGAAGAGGAGGAAGAGGAAGAGGAAGAGGCGGAGGCTGATGAGGTGAGGAGGGATTCCTGGGTGAGAAGAAGCTGACCGGGCCCAGAGATGAGGGGCCACCCTCCAGCCAGCAGCAGTCGTGGTACCGGCCCCGTGTTCACCCCCATCCCAATGCTCACCTCCCCCAGCAGCCGCCGCATCTCCTGCAGAGACGAGCCCAGGAGGAGGATGTAGTTCCTGGCCAGGACCAGAGTGGAGATCTTTGACAGCCTGCGGCCTGGAGGAGCACCAGGCTGGTGGGACTGAGACGAGGCAGCGGAGGAGGGGGAGGAGGCGTAAGGCACCATGACCTCCCTCAGGGCGTCCATGGCAATGTTCAAATCCTGCATCCGCTTCCTCTCTCTGCTGTTGATCTTCCTCCTTAGCTCTTGCTGCTCCTCGGGGCTCAGCTCCCTCTGAGGTTTGCTTGACCTCTGGCCACTCTGGAGGCCAAGCACTGGTGCAGGATTGAGGCGGGAGCTCAGGTGGAAACCTGGAGGACAGTGGGGTAAGTCCTGGACAGAGCCTGGGCCACAGAGAGGTAAAGACTGCTCCTGGGCCCTGATCACTGGGTTTGACAGCATGTTCATAGTCTCCTCAGAGGTGAAGCTCAGTCTTGTTTTCTTCAGGAAAAGATAAAGTCTGAGAGACAAACTAAAAAAAGAAAAAAGTCAGTTAAAGCAAAAAAAACTTTTAAAAAAATCCACAAAATGCAAAAATCAAATCTTTATTCCCTCCACCTGCTGGTCTCCCCTTTGCTTGCAGAAAACAGATGCCATCCAGCACAATGACAAGTCACCAAACGTTTTTACTTTTGGCTTCAGAGGTTTTCTGGCTGCACCACTGAGTGAGTGAAGTGAGTGAATGAGAGCTTCCTAAAGTGGCAGCTCAGTTTTATCTCATTTCCACAGCTGCGTGTGGCAAGAATGACAAATGCACACAGTGGAAACGTGAGCTAAATGGTCCCTTCACATACCCCCACCTCAGCTCAACTCCTCCCCAACACACACACACACACACACACACACACACACAATGTGTGCACGTGTTTGCTTTTTGATATTTAACAGTGAAATTAGAAGCAACATCAACATAGAAACTGGGAAAATGAGGTTATATTTTATCTAAAGAATCGAACTGGTTTGTTCTCATTGAGATCAGGATCTAAACTCTTGTTCACATTGTAAAAAGATGTTGTAATGTGTAATGTATTATTCTGTGTGTACATGGAATCAGCAGGAGTAAAAAATGATCATTTCAGTGAGACACTGTCTTCCTGAAGTTGTCAGTGTAAATCAAGTCCAAACGTACCAAACATTCAATTAACAAAAAAACCACTGATAATGAGATTGAATGATTCACACATCATCGGGGGCAAAATGTTTTCAACATGATTAAATCAAACACTAAAATTAAAAAGTCCACTGTCTTCTTATTATTATCTATACTACATCTATATTTCTTATTATGTATATTAACTGTGTCTTTTGAGCACATTTAAAGACACAGTCATAGTTTGGGCACAGAAACCTTAAGCAGCAGATCCCAAGTTTGATTCACAGCCAAGTCATTTCAGTCCTTTTACTCTTTGTACTTCAGCTATGTAATAAAGGCATAAAAGGCCCCAAAAAATAATTTTAGAACAGTCAAGTGTTTTGGTTTTCCCTCAAAGACTCATCTAGAATAACAGGATAAATAAGCACATTGTGGTATTTCTGGCAAGTTGTTTTCATGAAAAGTTTGTTTTTATTGAGTCATGGAGATGCAGGTTCTTCTCCTGCGATGATTCCAGTAACTTTGGTTTTCTCTTGATTGATGTTTTTAAATTTGTCCAAAACCTTAAATAAAACCATTATTATTAACCATGAGCATTTATCTAAATTAAGCCTCTTGTCGTTACCTGTTAACACAACTTGCACTCATTTTACTTTCTCTTTAACTTAAAAGCACAAACAAAGAAAAACAACATTGTTTGCTTAATGGAATGCACCACTGCAGCCATTTAACAACTCGTAAAGCCATTAAAATCTTCAGTACTTTGCCATGTGGCAGAGAGCAGGTATTAGCAGTATTAACACAGTTTTGGCAAACAGTCAATGGATGCATCATTGTGTGGGAGCAGTTAATTGATGGTGTTGAGGTGGAGGTTATTGTTGCTCAGTTCTGAGCGGCTACACTAACCAAATTGGCTGGCAGAGAGCTGGGCACCGTTCCAGACAGGCAAACAACAGGCCAATTGACTCCAACCACAGGTGAAGCTGGCTTGGGGCACCGAGGCAAATCTGGAAACCTCAGATGTGCCATTCATGAGCCACAAAAAGACCTCAGCATCACTCCGTCGCACAGTGAGCCTGGCCGTCCTCCTTTTTTTTCTTCTTCTTTGCAGTCCCTTCCCTCCCTCCTCCTCCTTGTAAAGCCCATCTGAGTGGGAGAAAAGGAAGGCAGGGGGAAGAGGGGAAGGACAGCACCGTTACACACAGAAAGCAAGTTGTTTACGATGAAAGCAGAAGGAGATGCAGAGGAGGAAGATCCTTTCTTTCTTCCCAGCCGCTCTTCTCTTGTCGCTCAACAAGTGAAAGATGTGTGTGGGGGCGCTTCCCTTCCCTGCCAGTGGTCCAGTGGCGTCCGCCTGGTGCTGTGATTGAAGCTGAATGGACGGACTCCAGACGGACAGGAAAGGGAGGGCCTCATGAAAGGGGCCAGGCGGATGGCCCTCGCACCTGCAGGAGAACAGAGTGCAGGCAGCCAGGATGAATGTGTGCACGTGTGTGTGTGTGTGTGTGTGTGTGTGTGTGTGTGTGTGTGTGTGTGTGTGTATGCGTGCATGTGTGTTTGTGTGCGTGCCTCTGAGCTCAATTTGATTTCTAGTGCCTGTCGAACAATGAGAGGTAATAAACTGAGTAATGAAAGAAAACGAGCCGTGGATGCTTTTGACTGTATTTTGAGATGTGGTTTCTGTGTCAAGAGAAAAAAAAGGACACCTGCAAGGAGCCACACATACAGAAGTCAGAAAAGGAAGAGAAAGAAAGAAGCTGGTGTCTACCAGAAAAGTGCACCTCCCCCACTTTTTTTATCCACATGGGAAAAGAAAAGTGAGCTTGATTTGGGGCTACAGCCCAGCATATCCGCCTCCCAGCTTCCAGGCTCCTTTTGATGAGGCTGGACCAGGGCAGGAGCACCGGTGGCTTCAGGGCAGGGAGAAGACTAGTGTCTTTATGGTGGAAGGAGTACTATCCATCTGGGTAAGGCCATCCAATGATGGGGTCTGCACCTGGGAGATAAATGCCTCGTCTGTGTAGAGCCACTTCCTCCGGCTGACAGACAGGAAGACACCTCAGCCAAACTCCTGGGTCAATTTATCCACCAATACAGGGTGAAAAATACACCCAAAGTGACACCAACGACAAAAAAAATGGTTACGAATTCCTGGCGTTTGTCAGTTGAGGGTTTAGATCCAAATTTAAGAAATCACACACCAGATCAAATCCAACAAACTAATATTTTTAATCCATTTTCTATCTACTTTCTTGGTGCAACCACAGATATGGTTACATTATGTTTAAACTATATTAGTTTTGCAACTTGTTGTGGTAGGATTACTCTAAATAATTTAAAATGGATTTAAAAAATGTATTATACTCAATTTGCACAAAATATTATCCTATTTGTGTATATTAAATGTTTTTTTTTAATGTTACTAAAAGGATAAAAAAAAAAAAAAAGACAAACAAAATGGACCACCCACAGTAAATTGTTTTTTTTCTTTTAAAAGAACATTTCCTTGCTGAATGATACACGAAACAACCTCAATTGGCTCATTAATTGGGTACAAATTGGCATAATTATATATCCACCTCACTTGATATAAAGAGACAGTTTCACAAATTAAGTCAAGCCACAGGCGGCTGCTGCTCCGGACACAAATCTTGACTTAATGGAGTCAATTTACATCAGGTGTCTGATTGAGCTCTTTTGTGTGTCACTTGCTGGTGTGTGGACTCGTGGTGTTTGTTAACGTCTGAGAGACGAGTTTTAATTCCCCGAAGTGGCACAATTACACAGCCATTCTCCGCATCTTCATCTGTTTGTTGCTCACTGATTCGCTGGTGTTGGGGGGAAAAAAAGCTTTTGAATAAGATTGAAGTTATTTAAATCATCAATTAATTATAGCGTGAATATCAGAAACATAGGTTTAATCAGCAGTTTGAACACAGTTTAAATTATTGCTCAAGGAATATTAAGAGGAAGGCAGTAAACCATAGCAACAATACTGATGCTTCATTTATAGAAACTATTTTAACATGACGATTACACTGCATGACAATAACGTGATAAATGCAAAGAAGCCAAAATCGACTTTCAGACACTGGTCTGATGATTAAAACATGGCATGTTAGATAGATGTTGTGGGTTTTGACCTTTATTAGAGCTACGTAGGTGCAATAATCTTGCTATTTTTACTGTTATTATTAATCCAGTCTTGCAGGAATATTGTTGTTGTAGCTCTTCTACCCAGGAAATATGCAAATAATTGCGATGCAAATCATTTTCAGTGTAAAAAAAAAAAAAAAAAAAAAAGTTAAAATAACAAATCAGAAACTATAACCAGCTAGAAAAAAACCATATTCAGATAAAACACACATGAAAGTGAACAAGAAACCTTTTATGAAGACATTTGTAATTTTGTCTTTTCAAGAGTAAACAAAGATTGTAACATTCAAGTCAAATATCAAAATAAAATTATAAAAAAATGTTTGTTTTCAGCTGCTGTAATAACATCAAAACCCTGTTTGTATCAATAAACAGCAGGTTTTTGACAGAGCCGCTAACCAGGACGTTAAATGAGGACGTGCACCTGCTATAGGCTTTACATCCCATAATGTCTCCTGTTTACAATGTGCAAAGAGACTCTAATGAGAAATTAACAGTTGCCAGTGACTGATTTTGTCCATGTGTCCCCGCGGGCAAACAGGTGCAGTGGCGACAATGGAAATATAACAGAGCAGCACTTTTCAGAGGAAAAAGGCTGCTCGGCATCAAAGCAGAGGACGGAGGACACACTCATCTATTCGCCCTAACTCCTGCTCTGTGAGGCCTGACCAAAGACATGAGAAGATTACAAGCTGTTAATAAGGTGGAACCGATCGGTTGAAGGTCTGCTTTTGTCCTTCCCAGCATGCCTTGTGAGCACTGGCCTGGGATAGTCAGCATTTGGTGCTGATCATAGTGTTGCTGGGATAATGAAGGTGGGAGGGGTGTGAGGTTTTTAGCCCACGGCCCTTTGTGAAAGAGAGCCTAAATACTCTGCTCTCAATAGCTGCACACGCTCAGTTGGTCACGGTTGTTTAAATACAGATGGACATTTGCCACATTCATATTTCACGTTGCTAACTGCTTTGACACTTTCTGTCACTTTACAGCTGTGTTCCTGTGACATCTAGAGGCTTTGTCACTTAAAAAATATCATTTTTTTTATCTCATTTGAAATATTTTTAACATTCTGCATGGAGTTGTTTGCGAAGTGCTCTAACCTTTCATGTGGTCATTTAAAATTACCCCAAACACAATCTAACTGTGTTATTATCTATTGTTGTAGCAGATGTTCCTCTCTGAAACAATGCCACCAGGGATTTGTTGGGTGGTTGCTAATAGGAAAGTGTTAGTTAACCCGTCCCCCCACAAAGTACCCTTAAAACCCCCAATCCTATTTAACTGTGACAATGATGGATTCACAGACACTAAACTTCTACAGGAATCCTTATCCAAAGTCAAACACAGAGCTTCTTCTTCTCACCAAGTGATCAAGGCCGGAGGCGCCCCAGTTAAAGCCTAAACGTCGTGGGGGCGGGTTGAAGTGTTTCTTTTTGGGGTTTTTACTAGCGGTACAAGGCCAAGGGTGGGTTTTCAGAGGTTATCCTCGTCTGTATGGAGGGCGGTGCAGCGGGACCAAAGACACTGTTAGAGTGAAAGCTCATATCAGTGTGATGGATGAGGATACACATCCCAGAAATTAAACTCTGCGTACTGAGGTGGTTTGAGGTTAGCTGTTTGGTTTAAACACTGATGATTGCACCTGTTTAATGTTTGTTTTTTTAAGTGTATATTTGTTATTTTCAGTTTGAACCTTGTTCGTTCATGCTTTACTTGCAAAAAAACTAAAAATAAAAAATCAAACATAGGAAACATAAGTAATTAACTGATCAGATCAAGTCAAATGAGAAATTCAAGATGAACAATAAAATTATCACTATTTCTAGGTATCTGATCATTTTATTGATTTAGATCTTTCTTACAGCAGAGGGATGAAATCTTGAACTGAAGTTTAAGAAAATGATGAACGAATTGTAATAAATGCAAAATCAATGCAAATCTCATAAATGAGTAGGTATTATTATAAGACGCTCTACGAGAGACTCTTTAATTGCTCTACGAGAGACTCTTGTAACATACAGTGAAATGTTCAGAGATTTGAAAAGGTTTGAGTTACAACTCACTACTTCTGCACAAATTCACACATTTGGCAGCACATCCATTCAAACAGTGGCAGTGTTCAGACTCAGTATTGAAAGTAACTTCTCCTCCAGAGTTGATGAGTTTGAACATCTCTAATGTCTTGTCACGCTGGGGAAATGCTGATGTAGGATTCTTGGGTCTGTCAGACATGATCGAGCAATTCTGCGCATGAGAAATTTAAAACAGGATGTATGGAGAAGCTCCACGCTTCATCAGCAGAGAGGCTGAACCTGGACACGCTGCAGGGATCACATCTCCCAGCTGACCAAGGAAGAGCTGGAGCTGGAGGAAGCATGTGTTAAACTGCAGCCTGTTTAATTGTTTCTTACCACAACAGTCAATTTTCATCTAAAAATTCCTCTAATTTCTCTTTAAATTAAATATTATCCCATTGGTTACATTTATAGGAATCAATGTGATGCTTCTAGGGACTGAAATATTAAAATTTGAAACTATACACCTATACATCTTGAGCAGAATCTTAAATAAAGTTTCTAGTATTTTCACTTGTGGCAGCGCCAGCAGAGTTTAAAAGGTTAAAGAAAAACCTTTTTTCCATGTGTTATAAGTGGAGCACGTACATCGTTTTGCATTTTAACGCATTGTTCTGATCGTACAAAATCTTGCCACTCCAGGCTGGCAGATGGATGCAGTGGATGTAAGATGATTCTTTCAGGCGTTGATGGACACATCTGTCAGCCTACACCCTTTATCACACACACACACAGTTGCCTCCCCCTCCCCCTTGAGACAGCCCAGAATCTTTCCTCTATGCCTGACAGCCTCCTCCTCCTCAGCTCATTCACCTCCCACTGTGCTCCTGCTCCTCACAGACTCTCAGCGCATTAAAATCCTCACTAAGACCTGAGAGCAGCCACCACTCTCCCTCTCTATTCAACGCCCACTCTGATCAAACCGAAGCAGGTTTATCACAGATGTTAACCTGTAACTAGCCTCCCACTGAGTATAATAGATAGATAGATAGATAGATAGATAGATAGATAGATAGATAGATAGATAGATAGATAGATAGATAGATAGATAGATAGATAGATAGATAGATAGATAGATAGATAGATAGATAGATAGATAGATAGATAGATAGATAGATAGATAGATAGATAGATAGATAGATAGATAGATAGATAGATAGATAGTCAGTCCAGCCTAATGGCACATCAGATGACAGTCAATGAGTATGGTGCTAATTTGATTTATGAAACAGCGGACCCCAGGGAAGCAACAACTCCGGGAGCAGACATATGTTGCAGCGCAACACGATAGCAGGCTTCAGTGACTTGACAAATTGGGGTTGTAGTTATTAAAACATCTCATGGCAGGAAGGCTGCTGCACAAGCTGAATTAATCACACACTGAACTGGTTAAAGCTCAAACCAAATAATCTTGAAGAACCGTGTAGAAAGTACATGTGGTAAGATAGAAATCATGTTAAAAATGATATGATACCTTTTTTTACCAGTGAAACTCCATTTTTGCCATTTAACATTATTTGCATTGCCAGTGTAAGTGTCATGAATGAGTGTGCCAACATCCAATGTTTTCTATATTCTATAATTTGACATGTGCTCTGTTCTGCTTATACTTTCTCATTTTTCCCACTTTCCCTCTAACTTATCAAGCCTTTTTTGCCTGAACTTAACCAAGACCAGGAAGCAGTTCATAATCATAAAGTTATCTCTGTTTAAGATGTATCTTAGTCCATTTTTTCATTTTTTCAAGTGTGAGTAAAGATTAATTCATCCATTTCTTTCGATGCTGCACATGTCATAAAGGTCTCAGCATCAATTTAAACCCTTTATGCCAACTGCAGGACACCCAGTGTGTGTGTGTGTGTGTGTGTGTGTTGCCTTGAGTCCTGTCAGGTTGAGTCTCTTTGTCCAAACGTCCCAGCTGCCATAAGCAGTCGGAGCTGGCAGGGCCACTGCCAGGGGACAGACATGAGCGTGACATGGTCCACAAACCATATGGGACGTCATTCACCAGGAATCTGATACACACACACACACACACACACACACACACACACACACACACAGACTCAAAGTCATTGAGGAGCATCTGATATGAAGATGACCATCATATGCACTTTTTATTATGTGGTGAATTATTTATCAAAACAATAAAATAATGTCAGCTGTGTCCATTGGGGCTATTTGGCTCCAAAAATAAACAACTGTTAACATTGAGTCCTGTGGATTATCGAGCAAATACATCGTTTTTTGAAATACTTTTTGCTGTTGAATTATTGAAAGGTTAGTTTTCTAATGCTAAATTATCTTTCCCATACAAGGCTGATATCACTAAATTGTAAGTCTACAGGATGCTACAAAAAACTTAAAATTCTTCCAAATTTCAGTCTTTTTGCCAAAATTTTGGAAATTGGGAATAGAAATTCATCACATTCAGTCACAACAGCACATTAGATGACATTAGATGATAAGAATTGGTGTTCCAGTTGAAAAAACAAGCCCAGACTGAACCTACAAAAGAAAATCTGGAAGATGTTCACATCATCGTCTTCAGCAGCTCAGCAGATGTTATGATGACAACAATGAGAACTTATTTTCTTACTAAAATGGCTGCTTGTGTATGGATATGTTTCTCAGATTGGGGGGCAGGTGCACACACCATATCACTACCCTGAATGGCATTTAGGAGGCCCTCATCCTGGAGTCATTCAAAGTGCTGTCCATCCACCAGACAAATGTTCTCCACTGGTCCCCAATGGCCCCCAGCACACCCCTCTCTGATACCTCTGTGTTTCTGCATTGGTTGATTCACATCCCAGTCCTTCGCTCCTCAGATTCACTTTGATGTCTAATCCCATCCTGACTGTGTCCTCCTTCAGTCCACGGAGCCGCTCGGCCAGTCATGAATATCCAAAGGTCTGCTTACTTGACAGGATTATCCCTCTTTTCAAAGCCACTGGGGACAATTCTTCAGCCACAAAAAAACACACTCAATGGATCCTCTGCTCTCTTGCTTTGTTTCTTTCGCTTTCCTTTTCTTTCTCTCTCTCTCACTCCCTTCTGTCTTTGTCCCTCTGGGCCTTTACCAAACACATTGATCCACCCGATCGAGGAGTTCATCTGCTGCACTTCATAGATTATTAGGCAAACACACAAATACATGCACACACACACCGCAGAGGGGTGTTTAACTTCAGTTTGCTTGAATACTGTGATATATTTATAAATGATTCAGGGTTTCAGCACCTCTAATATCTACCCACAAGTACTTCTTACTGTGTGTCATCGCCACAGAAAGTAGAATTACAGATTTCAGGATATGTAGAATATGGGGAAAGCTGGGGTGCACAAGAGCTGTGATTAAAATCAAAAACCATTACAGGGATTCATGTAGGCTGAGCAGACTAAGGCTCCATTCATATTTTCACATTATATGTTCTAAGCATGTCCATATCAGTTCATTAAAAAAGTGGTGTGTTCAGAGCACTCAGACTGTCAGATATTCTGAGTTATTTCATCACAGTGAATTGGATCAGGACTGAGCTACACACATTTAAGACAGTTTTTACCCTTGTTATGCTGATGACACCATGCTGTTTCACACAGGTGAAGGCAAATGTCATAGCAACTAAAGCTCTTCTTCTAATTCTGATGTTACCAAGTATCAGGAGTTGGTGGACAAGTTTATTATGCTGCCTGTGTATACCTCAGATATGTATGATACAACTTCTGTACTTTACAGAGACAGAACAAAAAAGGACAAAGTTTGGAGAAAAAGTCAAAGAACCAACTGGGTTGTTTGGGAAGTACTAAAAATGTAAATCTGTTACGTGATCACTTCAGTTGTGGTTGTGTTAGTGTTAGTTGTGTTAGTTTTCCATCATGAGAACTCATATTGGTCTTATTCTGTCCAGCTGCTTTGACTCTACCTCACATTTCTAAATGTACCTTCACCATATCTCAGACTTGTTCCTTTTGGCCTGATGAAACTCCTACGTAAGTACATTTAAGTCACCACTCTTCTCTAGCAATATCTACAGGAACCCTTCATACTAAATGATGAAACTGTGATCTAGTAGATGCAGACTGATGGTGAGTCTGCAGCGTTTTATAAAGGATGTTTTTTGTAATTTGTGTATAGTATAACTGCATACGCTGAACAGACATGGTCTTAGATAATTTATTGTCTATATTTTTTAATTTCATGATGCAGAAAAGAAAGAAAATCCTTATACATAAGCAAAGTGTTCTAAGGAACAAGATAAACAGCTTAGTTCTTGGTTAAGCCACTTGTTGCTCATCTATCCAATACAGTCAGAGTGTCTTTGTGTGTGTTAGAGTACATCACGGTGTTTAATGGTGGCAAATAGTGAGCAGATGAGCTGCGCTGAAATAAACACCAGTCCCATGGGAAAGAGTGACCTCAGAGGTCTCATATTCACCTTAGAGCTCCATCTATTCCCTTGTAAGTGTTAAATCCTACCTTTGTCTCTGACAGCTTCTCTGTTTGTTTATCTTCCTCCTTTGCTCCATCATAGACTATGTTTCTCTTTCTGTTATTCCGCCACCTTTGATGCATCCCACCAATCTTTAATCCTTTCAGCTAACACAACATGATGTGCGGAGCTGAAAGGGTGTACATCTGTGCGGTGTTTTCAGGATGATTTAAATCCAGTTACAACAGTGTAAGACCGATGCTCCCCTTCTGTCCAAAGTTATGAATATTTAAACTGTCACAGAAACAACCTCAGACTCTCAGCATCAATGGATAAGTCAGGCTGCCACCAACAGTGGATAAGGAGCTGTTTATTCAAATCCAGTCACAGGGATGTGAAGCCCAGCTGCTATTGGCCCAATCACCCACACAGAGCTGAAAAGATGTTTCTGAATCCATTTGTCTTTTAACTTTAGCACCATCTTTATCTGGGAGTGTAACCGAAAAACTTTCTCATGAGTGTTAGATGTCGTCAAGATAGAATTAAATAAGCCAACCACTAAAACAAAAGACTATCTTTACAACCTGAATCAGATATATCACTGTCTTTAGTCTGAGGTTTTTTAAATTAATGAATTAACCCCCAATACAATTCTGTTTAATGTGGTCTTTTATTTTAAGAGTATAGAAAACTAGTATGAAAATCATGTGGATCAAATACTGCAGCATATGATCAACCTACAATGCTATTCCATATACTTCTATACTGTGTGCATTCACACTGACAAGTATAGCTAGATGCAGTGTACAGTTAATACCCGGATGGTTTCACTCATTATGGTCTAAAAGTTGAGTTTGGAAAAGGACACTTCTCTCCCTCAGTGACGCCATCTTTGCTACGTAGCAGAAGAGGAGGGATGGCAGCAGCAAATGCACAACGATTTGAGACATCACTACCCTGTTGAAATTTGCGCACTATGGAAGTAAGCATATAGTATACATAGGAAACTACATGGAAGTGTACTGACAGAAGTATCCAAACTGAGACACACAATCTGAGTAATCTGAGTTATCAATGCCAAAAATGACATTTACATAATATTGAATAGTTATCATACATGTTCTGGAGTAAACCTGATTACCACAAGGGCATGGACAACTAACTGGGTCAGAGTGAATGGTTTGTTATGTGAACAAATCGTGTGACGTAGACGTCATCTTGTGTTTGATGTGTGGTTGGGGTACAGACCACAAAACACCCTGTTTACAGATGGGAGTTATTCGTTTTGGTTAAGTTTTGAAAATGGACTTTTCCAAACCTTTACCAAGAATTGATTGTCTAAAAATAATCTCATAAAATGTAATCATGCCTTAGTGAGCGTGAGCAATTACTGCAGAAAAGCACATGAAACAGACTGTTAGTTTATGTACAGAGTCTATGAACATTTGATGATTTTACAGACACGTTTTTTTTGTCAAAATATACCAATATCGTCTTCATCTCAGTGTGCATCTAGTGTTAAACTTGAACAACTCTATTATCACACATGCTTGCTGTTGTCGCACATCTGAGTTATTATGAATAGAGGCAATAAGTGTTGAAAATTTACACTAAAGAGCGGGAATCATGGGGGAGAGTGAGGCCTAATTATTTTTGCAACATGATACTTTGTAATCCATGTTAACTGCATTTCGTACTGACAAATGGTGCTTCCTCCCGGCCCCCGGGAAAAGACACCTCAGTTAAAGCAGATGTTCTAAGACAAATAATCCAACAATTTATGCTGTTAATGTGCCATCAAAATGTCGCGCTAAGTCTCAAAGCAGCTGTATGCCAAAATCTGAAGGTGACAGTAAATTTAACTCTCACACTTTCTGACACTCTCTTTTCAGCTGACTTCAGCTGAGACTGTTTAAGTTGCACAAAACAGTAAAAACTTAAGAAATTAAACTTAGTGATGCTGTTTCTTGCAGCTGTATTGAATTATGTAGCAAAGCTTCTGAAAGGTGATTAATGTGATGGTTAATTAAATGTATTTATAGTGAAGCAAATATTACAGCATGACAAATTGCTGGTTTGTTATTCACATAAACAACATGTAACCCGTGTTGAACAGTTAATCTGATAAATTTGGTCTTATATTTATAGTATACAGGTTCACAGATGTATAAAAAGATATATTTTACACATGATGACTGAATCCTTTGTTCCTGGTCTTGTCAAATCTGGTTTCACTGTCACACTGTGATGAATTTACTGGGACACAAGCAGAGTAAAGTTGATGTTAATGTTATTTAGTACCAACCTCAGTGAAAAGGCCTAGAGACACATCACAAAGTGCAGAATTGAATTAGACTGAAGTCCTGAAGTCTGTCACTCACACAGGTGTGATCACTTGTGATTCGTTTCTCCTCAGGACTATGGCGTAGCTCTTCTTCTGGTTTTGACTGAAAAATATCAACAATTAAAAATGTTAACCTGTGAACACAATCCAGACATGGACATCAAACATCAAATCTGTTACATCAAATAAACTAATTTTAGATTGACAGACACTGGCAAAGGAGACTTAGATGCAAAGCAAATTGTATTTAAAAAAATACACAATTTGAACAATGAAAATAGTAAGTTGGCTCAATAAGACCATTGTTACTCTGGGAAGACTCATTTCAGGAGTGGAAACTATTTCAGACACAATCTATCTTCAACCTGAAGTTGGTGTGAAAAACTTTCAGCTTCTTCTTTCAACCCTGTTTCAAGATTTTTCCTCAAACAAAAAAAATCACTAAACATATATTGATAAATATAAAAACATTTCAAACAAGTACAAAATAAATTGTACTTTTGATACAAGACAAAATGTCATTAGAAAACATATACAAGTGACAGCTTATCGCTGAAGTTGTCTCCTTTTTATGACAAAAATAAACAGGAATTTAACGTTAAATGAAAGCTCTGGTGAATGTGTAACATGTCACATTTAGTTAAGTGTCATTTATAACAAGTATGAATTTAAGAGTAAAGGGCTGCCAGGGTTTTATCATCTATCAGTCCAATATCTAACACTTGTTTTGACAGACTGAGGTTTTTAAATATCTGACTGCCTCATTGGTTACCTGTAAATAGACAATATCTGTGTCGTATTGGAACCGAATGACCTCTTCCTTCTTTGAAACGTCCTACAAACCCCCTGAAGGACTTTGAATAATTCAATTCCAGTAATGAGACGAATAAACAAATGCGTGCATGAATATTCAGAGATTTTGTTCATATCGTTCCAGCTTCAAAAGCCTTTGGAAAACATTGCAACAGCATGCACAATCTGCTATGCAGCTGCTACCTTTTCCTAAACTCTACCGGCTTTTACTCATCGCTGCCTTCTTTACTGCAGCCAGAACTTTGTTTGTTTGTTTGTTTGTTTACATGCATATTTGACAAAGATGAAGAACCCAAAAGCATTTTTTATGCGGACTTATTCTTGTTATACAGGTTAAAGAATAGAAAAGTATTCAGTCTTTGTAATACATCAGTCTCTGCAGGACCAGAGACCAGTTGGACGTGCAGGTGTCTACAAAAGTTATTGCTGTTTCGTGACACTGTTGGATTTGTTTTAAAATTAAGTTGAAGTCATTTAATCCTCAAATGTGAAATATCACAAAAACTGAGTGTGATTAAGTTTGTTTCATGGAGGCACAACTTCCAGCTTATTATGAAGTGTTAAATTTACATGTATCATGTTTATTTTATTCATTATATTAAGACAAAATAACCATTTTCAACCAATTAGTAAATAGGTCATATTATCATTTTATTACCATTATAAGCCTCATGTTGATATAAGACTAATCATTACACCATAAAGAGCAACGTTGTTAAGAAGATTAAAGAAGAAAATGCTTGAATATTATTATGTTTTTTACAGTATAGACATGATTGTATTATATAGTTCAAAAATCACAGAGTTTAATTCAATTAAACTATTTATAAATTCACTGTAAAGAAGGTCATTAGATTTAACTTTACTATAAAAAAGATATATGTGTATTAACCTTTTGGGGCTTTGCCCCGATTGGCCGTGTCAAAAATAAAATCAATTATGATAAAAGATTTAATGAACTTTTTCTTTTCTTTTCTTTTTAAACTTAACAAGTAACAAATATAAAATTAATATTTAAAGGTTAATCTGTTACTTGTTAAGTTCAAAGAAATTTGCAACTTTTTAAAAGTTATTTCCATTCATATATAAGTTGTAGGTTATTAACTATTTTAACTGTTACTGTGATAATGTCAATAAAGTCTGTTATAATGGATCGACACCGCCTTAAAGAAAAAAAGAAACCACCGTTTTTGCAATTAATCTTCTTTATTTTACATTTCAAAACCCAAAACATAATCAGAGATTCATCTGAAATTCCCCATTCAAAATAAGTAAATAAATATCGTTTTCTTTTCTTTCTTTTTTTTTTCTTTTTTTATTAAAAAAATAAAGAAGTGGTCACTGTGTGGGTCGGGCAGTGAATGACAGCCCACTGGGCACAAAAATAAAGGACAGAAGCATTGAGTTAGACGGACAGATTAAAAGCAGGTGCAACATGTGAAGGGGTGAGGGGGTGAGGAAGTGGGGGGAGTCTTCCCACACGACTCAAACAAGACTCTAATATATAATATCTTCGACTATTTAAACAGAATAATCCATCTACATATTTACACTATATTTGTCGTTTGATTCAAGTTGGGACTTTGTCTCCTTGAAGGCCCAAAGAGCAGAGAAGCAACTAATCACCAGCGGTTAAATTTGAACTTTAAATAAGTGTAGAGACGCGCAGGCGTGTGGGCCATCAAGGATTTCCAATGAGAAGATGAACTGTGAGGAAACACCTGTTATAACTGAGGTTAATTACCATAAAACACTAAGTTAGTTGCAAAAAATAAACCCCAAAAAGTCCCAGTGAGGAAAAATCAATGCATTGGTCTTTACTGGTTCCGTCAACAAAGATAAATTAAACGCGTAATAATGTTGGGAGAGAGTCTGTAACAACCCCAAGAAAAGTTCGTCTCCGTTCAGTCTGGAGTCACTTGGAGTCGCTGGCCAGCCGCGGCATGGTGACGGTGCTCATGCTGGACACATGCGGAGGCGGGACTTGGCACATGCTGCACGGACAAGGCATCCCGGTGCCAACGCCCCAGTGCTGGAAACTGCTGCCCAGCGGCCCTGCGCCTGCAGCGGGAGCTTTGAGGAGTCCGTGGTGGGGTCTGACCGAGGTGACGGCGGAGATACCGGGCGCGGACAGAGAGGCGGTGGAGACGGCCGCCGGCGGGAGGAGCGGATGGTGCACAGCCGGGTGTGAGGAGTGGGAAGCGGCCGGGTGTCCCGGCACGGGCCCCGCGTGTGTCATAGTCCCACAGGCTGACGGGTGGAAGCCGCCGTGGTGTCCGCTGCTGCCGTAGATTTCACTGACAAGACGCTTCATCTCCTCCAGGGAGTTGCTCAGCATCAGGATGTAGTTTCTCGCCAGCAGCAGGGTGGCGATTTTGGAGAGTTTACGCACCGACGGTCCATGCGCGTAGGGCATGACCTCCCGGAGCCCGTCCATGGCCACGTTCAGGTCGTGCATCCTTTTCCTCTCGCGGCTGTTGATCTTGAGGCGGATCGACTGCAGCTCGCTCTCCGACAGGAGTTTACGATCTTTCTTAGACGCCATGCGCAGGGCGAGGGACTCCTCGTCGGAGGCGGAGAGGCCGCGCAGACCTGGGATCTCCGAGGGAGAGTCGCTCTGTGTTGAGGACACGGCGCCGGAGAAACCGTGCACGGACTTTTTCAGAGTTGACATGAAGATGTCGTCCACCTCCGGGGAGGACGGTCTGCTTGACACGCGGCTCGTATCAGAATCCATGGTTCTGGTCCAGTATGAAGCTCTGAGAAGAGAAAACCCGGTTAATTCACTAAGATGCCAAACGCACCGCTGCGAGTGATGTTATATAACTTTTATAAAGTTGATTTGATAATTAAAAGTAAGCTGCCCTGCACATAGGCGCAGTTAAACTTTTAATTAACCCGCCGTGAATGTTACACGTGCAGCTCTGGCTAATATGTTTTATTATCATCGGCGTTTTGTCAATTATCAGTAAATTATTATTATTTCTGCGCATTTCTAACATCTGATGGTACAATGACACTAATTATTTTAGTAATAAAACACTTACCGAGAGTGTTTCCAAGCGCAATAGTGAGAAAAACCGAAATGTCAAAATCCACTTGTTACTCCAAACTGCGTGTGACAGCCCATTTGGCACGTCTGCGTGTGACCGCGGGGTTTTATAGCGGCGCTGAAGGCGCTCAGAGGCCGGAGGCTTCACCAGGACAACGCTGTGTCTGTCCCGGCTGCCACCCTGCGACCAATCAGCTCTGCGCAGGGAGGAGGAGGAAGAGGAGGGAGGATGGAGGGAGGGAGGGGATGGATGGTGGGTGACGGAGGGTCCTCAAGCCTGATGTAATTACCGACACACAGCATCACTATTAAGTGAAATCAGACACACTTCCTTCTACATATGGCTCCTTCTTGTGGAAATGTTCGACCCGCGCGTGGATGGATTTTATTATATCACGAGGAATCAGGCACGTTTTGACTTTCAGAAGTGAATTCTAATTTAAATTTTTTTTTTTTCAAATAAATCATTGCTCATTTCAGTTATTCACATGAATTATAATTCGTTTGTTCTTTGCTGAAAATGTATTTAAATAAATCAAAAATAACCATAAATGTAATTCTAATTTATTTTATAATTTCATTTAATTAATTTAATTAATTTAACCGATATGTTTTAAATCAGTACTCGTTTATTATCTTTCTCTCCTTTTATTTAATCCTGACGATAATAAAATAACGTCCCATTAAAGGAGCAGTAATAACAGTAATAACGGGTCGAAGACTAATAAGCAGCGCAATATGTTTCCTGTTTTGCAGTAAATAAAGTGTTTTCCGTTTTTACCCGTTGTCTGCCAGCAGCTGCCCGTTAATGCGCATCTTTAACGTTAATTAATGAAGTGTGCAAAATTGTTTTTAACGGTTATGATCTGCCACATTTCAATTAGTCCGCGGTGAGCGATAGCGCCGCGGCCCGCTGCTGGCGCACAGAGGGGCCTCTCACTGACATAAGGGCCCGAACCGCTGATTTGCTCAGGGACATAAACGAAACTGACAGCGGCTTTGTCCCGAAATATGACGAACTGTATTGTGCATTCAGTCGCAATCAGCGCTAATTGCCTCAACAGGTTTTTATCTGTTTTTCCACAGGAGCTGAAGTCTGAGGAGGGAAATCCTCCCTGCACGTGGATATGGATCAAAATTAAAACAGACAATTCGGATGTGTTTATAGTTATTAAATGTATTCATCATTTTTATTATGATAAACTGATAAACATATACTATTAATAATAATAATAATATCACATAATGGAATAACAAACGACTATATATATATATATATATATATATATATATATATATATATATATATTATATATATATATATAAAATATTATTATCATATTATATTTATTATATATATATATATATATATATATATATATATATATATATATATATATATATATATATAAACGTAATATGATATTATTATATAATTAATAAATTGTTTGAATAGATCAATTAAGATTAATTTATTTAGTTTATCGTTAATTGTGTCAGTAGTTATTTTCCCGGATACGTCCCTGTGTTGTCATCATGCTGACTTGCAGTTAAACAGGGACTAAATTAAACTTTGCGGACTGATTTAGTTGGTTAACAGTTGACCGGAACTATGTTTGGAGGGTTGTCACCTGCCAACCAATCAGAAACGAGTATTTCCCGAGGCCGTAGCTGTCACTCAGGTGTCACAACTAGTACATCCAATCAAGTTCACACACACACACACACACACACACACACACACACACACACACACACACACACACACACACACACACACACACACACACACACACACACACACACACACACACACACACACACACACACACACACACACACACACTCGATTGTTAATATATTTTTGCTCCTTTTTGTTTTTTTCTTCTTTCGTCCGTTTCTTTCTCATGTTGTGTTTACTCCCGTTAAATCAGATTATGGTAATGAAGGCGGTTAAAGTGGCATTTTAAATCAGTAGGTTTTTGTATCTGTGCCATCATTTGCTTCATTAGACATTAGACCCACAGTCTCACTACACGCACGCACGCACACACACACACACACACACACACACACACACACACACACACACACACACACGTACACACACACACACACACACACACACACACTTTATTCTGCAGCTGCGTTTCTATTACATTTTACATTTTAACGTTTTTAGCCAGTAAATTAGAATTATCTGTGGGATTAAAGAAGAAACATTAAATCTCCACAGATTAAGTTTAGAGTTTAAAAAAAAAAAAAAAAAACATGTAACAAAAACAGATTACATGAATACTCATAGATCTAAAACCTTCTCCCTGTTAGAATAATAAACTGTATGGAGCCTATATCAGGCCTATCCTGGAAACCCACACTGCTCTATGATATTAAGATCTAATTAATATAATTTATGTTACAGGAAATTATTTGTCGGCAGCTGAAAGAGAAATAAAATAGAGAGTTTGGTATTGACAGAAACACATTTTCCCTCCTTTAAATAAACAGACAAATCATTAAAATAAAAACATGAGGAGAAAGTGTGACTGTGATCAGTGACAGGTACATCTCAACTATTAATCTAATCTCATTGTTGTTTTTGCTGCTTTAACAGCCTTTGCTTTTTTTTTTTTTATGCTTTCTACCAGATTTTGAACCTGTCTGCAGTCAGACAACCACACGGGTATTAATGAGATCCGACACTGATGCTGCATGATAAGTACCGTGTCCTGGTTTGTGGGGTTGAGGTCAGGGAGTGAAACAACAGTGATATTAAAATTTAAATTAACTGGAGCCAAGTGGCCTAAACAAAAAAAATATACAACTATATATTTAATCATATCTGTAACCTTTTCCTATTTTCATCCAACTTTGACTCTAACGCACCATCATCTCTTTTCTGTCTCTAATTCACTCTCTCGCTCTCTGGCCACCACCAGTCTGGGTGGCGGTAGGCCTGGTGCCGTGGTGAATACCAATAGTGAGGAGGAGCATATGTGAGCCATACTTAATCCTGCTAATCTGCCTCCAAAATAAAAAAGAAAAGGGAACAAAAAAAAAAAAAAAAAAAGCAGAAAAGAGTGGAGGGTGGAAAAACACGAGAGAAGTTTTCTCTTTCTGTTTGGGGAGCTGACCGTCCTCGGCCAAATGAAGTGAAAGACATGAATAACGTCCTGGCTCTCTCCCCCTCGATCCCTTTCTCTGCAAAATCTTGGAACGAAATGAAGCAAAATTCTCGCTTTTGTTGAAATCTGTAGTGAAGAACGTGAGATGCTGGCTGCTGCTGAGTTGTATGTGTGTGTATATATATATATATATATATGTCTCACAGTTAGATTCACATGTATCTTTACTGAACTGAAGCAACAAACTGGACATTTAATAACAAAGTTAAGTACCAGGACAGGAAGTGTCATAAGTTTGCATCCTGTCTTGTTCAGGTTTTTATAGAGTTTTTGTTAAATCCACAAATTCAGATCATACAGATGCCCGAGGTTTCAAGTTCAAAAACAAGAAAACACAAATATGAGGAAAAGATTTTCCGAACAAGGTCAATTTGTCCATAATGTCCATAAAAATACACAAACTGAATTATTTAATCAGTTTAGTGACAGAAAATATAACCTCAGAAAATGATTAGACCACAACCAATTACTTAATGAGCAGAAGGTAACAAGAGAAATTAACTAAAAACATGAGAAATTTCTATAACATGAAGCTGAAGGAAAATAGAGAAACATTTCTTCTCTGAGCCAAGAAAGTCAAAGGTTAAAGGTTAAAATTAATAAATCTACATGTTTTCTTCATGTTTCTGAAACATAAAGTCGTCTTGTTTAAGTGACTTCAGCATCTTTCAGTCCTTATATTTCATGTCTTTGAGTTTCAAATCACTCAAATCACTGCTTCAAGGTAAATACTAACGTCAGTGACAATGCTAACATGTTGATGTGAGCAGGTATAATATTTAGCATGTTCTGTACCTTAGCATGTTAGCATGCTAACATTGCCTCTTCACTAAAACATAAAGCCAAACTGGGGTTGATGGGAAGATCATTAGCTTTGCAGGTACTGAACCATTTTGGACAAATTAATATTTCAACCTGATGACGGAGCAAGAGGAAATATTAAGGGACTGTGAGGGTTATTACAGTTCACCTTAGAGGGGACAACACCACAGATGTGGACCTCATGAAGGAACTTGTCAGTAGACTTTTTGATTGTCTGTGCCATGTTTGATTGGAGTCTGTCCAATAATTGTTGGGATATGAACCAACTGAGAGATTGAGTGATGGACTCAAGGAGAGAAAAATCCAAATCTACTTAACCTGACATCTTCAGGTGAGTGTAGCTGCAAAAGTCTGACCAAACTTGTGACTAATCTGCTAACCTGTCCAGGTACACATACCAGGTGAACAGGGTCACTGATGTGGTCAAGTCCAGACCATCTATCAGATGATAAATCATGTGGATCCGGGCTGTAGAGAGAGTCTTGCAGCCTCTGAGCCTCAGGGGCTGGACAGTGTTGGGTTATGCTGGCTGGGGGCTTTATCTCTACAACAGCTATTAGGAGGTAATTAAGTCCTAACACTGCCGAGCCTCCCATGGTTACTATAACATAACTGCAAATGGGAAGCTTACAAGCTCCTTTAGACGGCATGACAAATTGAATGGAACTCATTGGGCTTTAGCTATTATTCCAGCGGCCCCATCTGGCTGGGAAAAGATAAAGGGGATTTGCTGGAGGTTGTGAGGGGTTGAGCCTCCATGCTCAGTGTGTGAGGGATAAGGAATGAGAGGGAGGGGGTCCCGGTCCGGCGTAGGGAGTGTTTTGAGGGTTCCAGAGGGATTTTTTTTTCTCTCCTCTTTGGTCTGAGCTTCAATTCAACAGGCAGCCTGAGATTTGCTTTGGCCAAATGTTACAAATGTTTCGACAACCTGGTCTCTGATCCTCAGGGGTCACTCGGGAGGGCATGGGGGTACAACGGCTTTACGCCCAGAGATTTAACAAAGCAGCATGGGGATGAATATATTCACACTTGTATTCACCTCCCAAGACTCCAGATGCTTGTTTTAGGGGAGACAGAGACTAGACTGATCCGCACTCTGCCCAAAACAGGCCAGCTGGCAGTTTGTTTTAACAGTAAGTCCAGGACTAAACTTGTGCAGACAAAAAAAGTGCCACGTTCACTGAAGTGCTGCTGTCAAGAGTTGATGGGGAGAAAATACGGTGAAAAAGCAATTTTAAAAGATACTTATAAAGTTCTGGAAATAGATACTTAAACTGGGAAATTCCATTGGCTTAAATGATGAAACAATTATCTCAACAGACTTTTTCTCTTCGGTTTTAAGCAGTTTGTTGATCTTTATCTTTATACTTAAGTTTGTTTGTTTTTTTACTTTAAGATGTACCAGTGGATTAGACCTGCAAATAATTTGTTTAAAATCAATTTTAATAATTAATTTTGCCTGTAGCTGTTCAGTATGAGTATGATCATGATAATGAACCAAGTTGTTAATAAACTGAACTTGGTAGGAAGCTTTGATATCTGTCATTTACAGGATTGTTGTATTAGACTATAATAGATTTAACAAGGTATAATGATCCACCATCTAATTGCTAAAGTTCTAATTCCACATAAAATCTCTGTTCAACTGAACCACTGCAATGATCATATCGGTTTACACGCAAGAAAATTACATTAGCACCACCATCTGGACCACAAAGGAGGTTGAATTAATAGAATAAATTGTTTTCAACCATGCAAACCTTTATTCTGTGTCTGTTGTTCCTGGACCTGGATTTATAGATACATATTGTATATCACGTTCTTATATTCAAATAACAGTAATTACATGTTCTCATTTGGGTCTAATCTCATCAACAGTGTGTCTGTCTTTTTTTGCACTATGTTCAGTAAAAAAAAAAAAAAAAAAAAAAAAAAAAAAAGCTGTTTTCACTCTTGAAAAAGTTTTCAGAGGTGGAACATGTCGGCTTTGTGAGGACAGACAGCCTGAACAAAAAGAAAATTTATCTGTGTTCTTGTGGACATGGTCTCAGTGCCGCTGAAAGTCACTGATAGCCCTACAGTATCCTCAGTGCTGCATCACAATGGGTGTAAAGGAGTCTAATGATGGGGATCTGCCAGGCTTAACAGGCTCTCATTCAGATGGCGATTGTCAGAAGGCACAGAGACAATAGGCTGAGGAATAACAATGGCGTACACAAGCAGCCCAGGCCATCCCCGCTCTGCTGCAATTAGCGTCATATGGAGGGATTGAGAGGCTGGGTTACATTCCTTCACTTTCACTACCAGCCTCCTGAATCCATCTCACACACACACACAAGCTCATCATCCCTAACAAGGGGGCGGACGACTTTAACTACTTTATTACCACCCAACTGCTAACCAGCTGTCACCCCCCGAGCACATACATGCACATAGAGACACGTACACTTCTCTGGGTTGAATCTGGAAGAAGATGGAGATGTTTTGTCCAGAGTGGTTAAGGTTAGGTCATGTGAACTTTTTAATAAACCAGTTTGAAAACTGAAAGCTGTGTTGATTGATCAATTAAGTCCTAGGATACTGCTCTATGTAATATGTCCAGTTAGTACAAGTAATTACAGTATTGACCCAAATATGACACGACTCCTCTCCTCAAGACACATTTTTGGAAAAATTAAAGAGCAAACAAAAAAAGAGCTGTAGTAGCAAACATGCATCATTTAGGAGTAGATCTTTATTTATTTGTTTTTTTAATAATTATTTGTTGGGGATTTTTGCCTTTAATGATAGAGACAGTGTAGAGAGACAGGAATGGAGGAGAACACATGCAGGGCAAGTCTAGATGGGGATTCAAACTCGCGAACAGCTGCACGGCAAATGTATATGCTGCTACACAGGCGGCTCCTAGGGGCGGCATCTAACATGCGCGCCAGCGTTAGCATTAGCATCACGGCTATTGACCACTTGGCAGTAGCCATAATGCGTGGAGGGCAATTTTTACCAGCCCAATTTTGAAACTATGGTGGCGCCGCAGACTCGACAATGTCTGAGAAACACCGTCTCCTCTGCTGTTTGTTAACTTGCTCAACGTTTGAGTCACTGTTTCCTAGTTTTCATCACATCTCTCCAGGTCACTGGTGTGTGTGTGTGTGTGTGAGAGAGAGAGGAAGAAGCTCTGACTCGTTTGGGGAGATGTTTCACGCCACCTGTTGGTTTAGAGCTCTAGGTCTCTGGACACCGAATATAAGACTACCAGTCTTTTTCAGATTTTTTTCCAGGGGAAAAAATACCATCTTATATTCAGGTCAATACTTGGCGCCACTGCTGTGTCACCAAACTTGCCTTATTCAAATTCACAATCAATGAGACTATTGTGGTTTTTTTGTTTTTTTTTTTTAACTAAAGCCTGTGTGAATGCAACCATTGGTTGGTGTCCATGTAGCATAGTGACCATGCAAACCTGTGTGTGGACAATTTAGAGGGTCCATGAATCATCACACACTCTGATGACATTTACATTATGTGGATTCACAGACGTGGAAATGACATCAGTCCAGGGAAGTAGGTAAACCTATCCAAGTAGTTTTAGTTTCCTGAACTTAATCCCAAAGTTAAACAACACAACTTGTGATTTTTAACAATCACAAGTAATTTTGAAAGAAACCTTACTGCCCATTTTGTCATTCAGGTACAGGTATTGGTTGTTTAAATGGCACAGACTGAGCGGATATTAACAAACTGAGGTCCCCAGAGCGGGGCCACGGGGCCACAGAGCTGGAGGAGGCGGGAGACTTCTGGGCACCACTTGGCGACTCGACATAGTAGCTCTCCTTCAATTCTCCAGCAATTATGCTGTCATCAAGCCATTTTGCCTTTGAAGAGCCACGCTGCTTTAATTAAACTAACACCAATTCATGTTTCAGCAAGATGCTTGAGGCATCATTAGTAGAGGATGGACAGAAAGAGGCTTTTCCTGTGTGTGTGTGTGTGTGTGTGTGTGTGTGCGCGCGTGAGTGTATGCATGTATACCCATTATGTATGTGAGAAATTTTGAGTATGTGTGTATGTGTGTGTGGGCGTGTGTCCCCCTCACTTCCAGTCCATTGAGCTGCGGTGCTGTTGCATGCTCTCTGATGCCCTGGTTTTGGTCCAACTGAACAGAATGTGTGGAGGGAAGGAGGGAGGTGATGGGAGAAAGCAGAAAAGAGGAGGAGGTGGAGGAGGCGGGGGTCTGCATGGAGGGGGCTGTTTGTCACTGTGAATCGGCTCAGGGTGGTTCACATCATCTGGCCATTGATGGCCGCCCCTCCCCTGTTGTAAAACAAGCTCCTGTGGGCCTGCCTGAACACTGGGGGCATTGTGTCCCACCCTCACAGGAAACATACCACCCAAAGTGCTGCTACCCCCACCGCCATCCACCCCAGCATCACCAGTCCCTCTCTCTCTCTGCCCATCTCCATCTTTTTCTACCTTGCCCAATGACAGTCTGGTGTTAACCCTCAAGTTAGATGTGAATCAGCAGAAAACTGAGGGAGATGGAGCAGAAATGGGCATAGGTATGAGCATTTATCATTTGCGAGCAACAGGTTGGACTAATGAGGCTGGACTAAAGGATGGAGGGAGTCAGCAACAAGTGGAGGAGACCGAGGGAGGTGCAGAGAGGGAGGAAGACAGATTCGAAGGGCTGGTGTAAAGGGGGCGTTCCCCATGGTTTCCGTAATATGGAGGGCTAATGGGAAGATTGATGGATTGAGACAGCAAAACAAAACAAGGGGTGGTGATAAAATGTAGAGTGGGGGATAGAGCAAGTAGGGATCGGGCTGAATGGTGTCTTGAAGCCTCAATTCTGAGGATGTGTGAGTGTGTGTGTCACTAGGCCAGGAGAAGGAGGAAAATTTACTGCCTTTGGGGGCAGGGAGTGGGTGTGACTCGTTCCCTAATTACCAGGGAGGTCTCGGGAGCTTTGGGTACAAGACAAGTGTGAAGGGTGGGAGAATGAGACAGGATACAAGGGGTTAGTGCAGGTCAATGCTGACCACCTAAGATGCCCCTTGCAAAAGACACGCACCCCCATTCCATTTTCAACCCTCTCCGAGTGCCCTCGCTGAATGCTATAAATAAATATCGTGTCTTTGCCTCTAAAAGCTGATAATTTACTGCCCACCCATTCCGTTCTGCCCATCTCTTCTCCATTTCTCAGTGCTGTTGCCAGGTGGTGAATGGAGCTCGTCCTTTGAGTTTGGAGGGCCAGGCCTGTGTTTTCTTGAGGGGCAGCCTCAAAGTTTGGAGCACCCTGGAGTGGTAACACACACACATATGCTTATATGTTGAATGCCACACATGCTCCTTTATCAGCCACCTCTAAAACAGCTACCCCACATGGCAAGAAACTGAGGGATTCTTATGGGAGTAACCTGTTGTTTGGTGCAGGCGAAGAGAGCTGAGTCTTTT
The DNA here is from genome assembly GCA_016801845.1 of Polydactylus sextarius. Taxonomy (NCBI): domain Eukaryota; kingdom Metazoa; phylum Chordata; class Actinopteri; family Polynemidae; genus Polydactylus; species Polydactylus sextarius. The sequence goes on along the minus strand of CM028912.1, from coordinate 3,794,799 downwards.
CTTTTCTAATTAAAGCTGAGACTAACGGGTGCTTCAGGTTGATGATCCTTAATTCTGAGGGCAGACATGACCATATGTGTGCCCTCTTCTTGCGTATCACTCCACTGAGAGTGTGGTTCACTTCATTGTTAGTTGTCCATTAAATTGTGATGTATCAATTTAACTAGTTTTACCACTAAATGTTTTATATCATAAGCATATTATAGAAAGTTTTATGTAGATTTCATGACAGTCTTTGACCAGATATTCAGTACTCCATGATCATCATCATAATACATCCCATTTTCTTGATATCTCAAGAACAACAAATTGATACGATTTCAGTGGTTAAAGGTCAACGTTCACTGCAACTGTGAATATGATATCTGATTAAGGCCTAAAGGGAAAATTTTCACCAAAACACAGACACACAAGATGAACTTGTTACATTTTAGATCAAAGCTTAAAGTTCAAAGATCATTGTGATCACACAACATATATTTTTGGCTATATTAAAAAAAAAAAATCACTGTCTAATCAACTGCAACTAGACCAGTTGGCAGGATAAATACAATGGGGAGGCGGTTGTTCTAGTTAAATCCATGTTTCAACATTGTTCCTGATGTAGTTGGCAGTTAGGAGAAAAAAGAATAACTTTTAGTGCAAAACAGAAAATGACACACGGTGTAGAAAACATCAGAGGAAGGTCAGAGTGAATGTGTCTCCTTCCAACAGTAAAACTCAAAGTCTTTCTCTAAATGCAGAGGATAATTCTTGTTGGAGACAGCCCGAACGCACTTTTCACCCCCTACTGCGCTTAGTATTCTCCACAGGTAGGATTGCAATACATTGCATCACTGCATTGTTTTTATTTTTTCAAACACCTTTGCTTTTTGTCTCTTTCTTGAAGCCATCTGCTTCACTGGCACTCGTCCCTGTACAACATTCACCTGGAGGAACAGAGCTAAAGAGGACAACAAAGAAAAACAGAGAGAGTGCAACTGAGACAGATAGAAGTCTTTAACTGCCAGTGCTGCCATGGTGCTGTTCACTCAGCTACTGTAGCTCCACAGAGAACTTAAAGTGAAAGAATGAGAGAGGGGAAAAAAAAAAAAACAAGGAGAGTGTCCTGGCAGCTTCGCTCTGCCTCTGCTACCATGGTAGAATCAAACAGGCTCAGCTCAAAAATTGTAAACCTAAACAGGCAGCACATTAGGATGGGAAGGCAAAAGGTCTGTTAGGGAAGAGAATAGTGCCAGTATCGTCCCCCCCCCTCCCTCAGTAAATCAGCGTTGTTGAGAAGCTTGCCAGTAAAGTGAAGAAACGGCAGTGGCAGCTGCACCCAGTTCAGTGCCTGCTGACGGAGAGCAGGCTTTTGTTTGCAGCACAGGCGGCACAGTGAACAGCATAGGGTGGCATGGTCTGGAATGTGACATTATTGTTTTTTTTTTTTTTTAATAGAGACTGGGTCAAAGTGGGGTGCACTAAGGGGGCAATTAAGAGACATCTTGTATGTGTGTGTATGTGCATGTCCACATGTAATATGTGCATGTTGTAGCCAGAACTGACGAACAGCCGAGGATTACAGTTTGTCACATCAGCTGGACAAATTTTATTAGGAAAATTGCAAAGTTAACACTAAGTTGACTCATTTTTAAAACTGCTAAAATATTGTTTAACATGATTAATCAGTTTTCTATTAATATAGGTATAAATTAAAGTGTCAGTGAAAGTTTGGGGGAAAAAAATCTATTTTGATGTCAAAAGTCAAAGTCAAAAACTCAACTAATATGAAACATTTCTGTTACAAGGAACAAAGCGGTGCCAGTAAAAAGAAATAATCACCACCAAAATAACATAAGGCAAACAGTCATAAATAATATTGCATAATGCAATTAACATGCTTTTAAACACAGACACACAGCTATTTTCTACTATAAAACAGTTAACAAGTCAACACCTGACTTCAATCTGGCAGCACCTGCACTGTGTACATGTTGACTTGTTTGTTTGTGTGTGTGTGTGTGTGTAACCCTGCATTGATGCATGTGTGTGAGAGTTTAACAGGCAGGTGGTAATGAGGCAGACTGTGCTGTGCTGGCTTCTATAATGAGGTGGCAGGCAGTGAGGGGTAGAGCCAGTCCTGCTAATGGGCCCCTACAGCCTCTAATAAGCAGTAATTACAGTGTGTGTTTACCAAGTGGCTCCAACACAGTTGAAAAAGGTTACCTTCACATATAGCTACTCCACTGCAGGTCCTCCCACCCGGGGACTCTCAGCGACAACACTGGAAAGCGCTTTTGGTTGGAATTAGCATGCATGCTAACTTTGAGGGCAGAACAAAAGGGCAGAAGAAATATTATAAAGATCCAGGTATTTTACAAGCTCAGGGACATATAAACCTGCCCCATCTAACTATAAAGTCTTTATTCCTCTAGTTTCTGTAAACTAGTAAGATTTCTTTTTAATATTTTATTGTTCAGATTAGTGATTTATGATATTATCAAGTTGTAACAGTGATTATTTTGTTAGCTTCACTTTTACTTTAAGCAAACAAAACACACAAATAACACAACTGGACTTGAAATAAAGCAGATTAGCTTCAGACAAATTACACCAGATGACATTTGTGCAACATTGGTCACATCAAGTGTAAACAAAGTATATTCAAATACATGAATACAATATCGACAACAATATATGAATAAAACAAGGCAAAGTTTCGGGTTCTATCTAGTTTACCTATATCAGTCTGATCAGTGATCAGTCTGACATTGATCTGACTGCAGAGACTCGTCTACACCTGCAAAGCTGCCACCTGAAGTTTTACTCACTTCTGTTGTGGGACTTTCAGACTCTGCATCTTCCCTTTGGTTGCACTCTGACCTGTACCCAACCTCTGACTGACCCTCTGAAGACACTCTGCATTTTGGCGAAGCCCTTTCAGTGACCTCATCAATCACAAAACCAGCAGCCAGGCAGCAGGTTCACTCTCTTTCTCTGGCTGCTGCTGCATTGTTTTCTTTCTCCTCCTCTACGTCGGTCTAGCGCTTTCGTTCTCTTGTTCTGCTCGACTTTTTTTCTCTCATCACACCCTCACAGCTCAATGTGATTAGTGTCAATCCTGACAAATCACACAGTCTACCTAAATGTTGCAGCTCAACAAATTAATATCACTGATGGTGAATTCCTTCACTTGCACCCGCTCGGCTCCACACATTGTCTCAATGTTCTCACCTCATCTATTCTCTCTGCCAAATTCCTGGAGAGACAGAAAGCGACAGAGCAAAATTTATTGTGCAGCTGTGACATCGAAGTACAGAGGGCAACTTTCTGTCACCTCCAACTCACAAACTGCATCATAAAACTGTCATTTGATGACACCTTTGTGCATCGAGAAAACTCTCCTGATTTGCATTATTTATGTTAATACAATCAAGGTGGTAACAGTTAATGAAAGACACACGTTTATGTGTGAACTTGTTTGCATGGAGGTAATTTCTCAGATACTGGTGTTAACAGCATCAAGTGTTTCTTGGATGAGCTGGAACTCAGACTGTTTATATTTGCCACAGTAAAACTGTGATGTAATGAGCCGTTATATTTATTAATGGGTTCACAGTTGTAAGGATATGTGGTTGATGTACAAATGAAACACAAAATTCCTGAGAGAGACAGACAGACAGAGAGACGGACGGACGTATGGATGGACGGGGAGATAGACAGATCTTTATCAACTCTGTGACATTTAGATCTTTATTTTAAGAGAATAGACTGAAAGGGCTTCACTATGACCAAAGAGAAGTTAGTCTGATCAGACATCAACAGTCACTGATAAAAACTACGCCAGCTACTTTCTGCTTTTGGATCTCTAATCCAACGTTAGCAGCAGGGTGTCTGCTCTTTTTCAGGGTGGGATTCCTGAGGCCGTTGGCCGCATCTTTGATGTGGAGATGAATGTGTAGGATAATGTTGGCCCACTATCTCACTGGCCATTCACATGTCATGAGAAAAGCAAACCGGTTACAAAAAAAACAGGGTCTCTAATCTGGTGCCCATGCTGGGACAAGGCCACAAGTTCACTCTGCTCATGCTGGGTTTGTATGTGTGTGTGTGGTGTTTGTCAATAGTGGAAGAAATATTCTGAAGTGGTGACACCAAACTGTAAAAATATTTCTATCTATAATAAATAAAATCTCTGTTCTGAAAACATATTTAATATCACAGACGTCACAACAAAAAGTCTCTGATGAAGCTTTAATTATGAGGTTTCCACATTACAAGTCTGATTAGTTTTTTATTTTAGGTTTCTCAAAAACAGTGACAATGGCAGATCAAGAAAATGTCTTTGTGTGCCAAGGAAGATTTTCTGGAAAAGAAACATATTTTAATGTCCTAACATTTTGCTCATTAGTAAAATCTATTTTCTGCCCTTGAGACTAATTCTTGAATTACTTTCAACCTCTGTGTCTGTGTCTTGCCTGAATCTGTGAGAGAAAAAAAATTAGGTTACATGTGAGTAGTTATCACTTGGCCCATCGCTGTTTTTCCATGACAATGAAAACAAATCCAGCTTACACTCATTTGTTTTTTTCTCAGACTCTGTATGAGTGAAAGAAAGCCTCCCTCTGTCCTCACTCTATAAAGGCTTGATCTCTGTCTCTGTTGAATATGTTAATCCATCTGGTGGTCCCCTGCTCTTTCTCTCTGCCCACGAGACCCCCACTGCCCCACTCACCCTTCTCCAAGTAGGCGAAAGGGGGATCTGGGGCTACTTCAGCCGAGGCTTGGTGGGCCAGGACTTCATCCCCCCTAGTTGATTATGTGTGACAGAGAGAAGAGGGAGAAGGAGAGGTGCAGGACGTAATCCTATTGACCATCCCTGTCACATATGGTGAACGCACTGGCCTCTCCAGTGGTACAGTTGCTGGAGTGGCAGGGCCAGCTTGCTTCTCCAGTCGGGGCACATTTTCACTAAAGCTCGTCGTCTCACACTCTCATGTGGGATCAGCAGTACAGAAAAGACCTGGGTTGTTTTGTTTGTTGGCACAGAGATGGAAGTCCACTTCATTTGATTACAACTTTAATCACACATGTACTGTACAGTCATAATGAGATTAATAAGCAAAATAAAGACAAAAAATGACTTGAGGTCATATTTGTGCCTGCAAACTTTTTCTGTCTGGTCCAGAGAGTCTTAAATGTTTAAAGGTTTTAAAGATTTTAAAGTTTAATTTTAATTGAATCTAAAATAATTACTAGAATAACTTCCCCTTGATAGAAATTGTTTAAAAGGTGCTAAGAGGGTTACAATGAAAGGAAGTATTAATATTTTCCCCCTTTTTTCCTTTTTTTGTTGAAAACAAAAAAGTTTTGTACAACTCAAGTCTAATACCTTTTATTACACCATAACAACTATGCAGACTTACTTTTCATAATTAATATTTTGGAAATAGTGGACAATTAAATAGAAATGTACAGATACAATAAATATTATATTAAGTTATACATTTAGTGCACCCAGGTCTGAAAAGGCAGAAAATGCCTAACAGTGTCCACTGAATGTGTCTACATATGATTATGTTTTCCAGCATCATTATTTTTATTTAGCACATAATACTGACCAAAACAAGTAATTTGTTATCTGGTCCAGCAGCCACAACTACACTATTATTGTTGAAACAATAAAATAAACAAGAAGATATTTATATACCAGTGTTTAATAACCCATGTCGTGCTTTAATCAGAGGCTGGTGGGTGACTAATGTTGTGTATACATGTGTATGTATGTGTGTGTGTGTGTGTGTATCAGTGTGGGTGGGGGGGTTCAGGCCTTGTGTTTGCAGCAGCCTGAACGTCTGTTCGGTCCTGGTGGAGGTGTGGGAGCCCGCGGGGGGCTTTTTGTCCAGGGACCACTGTTACAATCCACGTTGGCCATTCAGCCGCAGCCATGTCAATTGGCATATGGTTGATCCACCCCTAATGGGTTCATGTAACCAGAAAATGCCACCTTTCAGGGACCTGCATTCTCCTTCAAGCGGGTGAGATTAAGATGTAATGTTGCTCTCTCCCTCCACAACAGGGGGTCAATGGAAGTGATGGGGAGATTGGAGGGTGGGGTGGCGGCGGTGGGGGATTAGGACAAGTGAGCTCACAGAAAACGCCCTTGGGGCAAAGAAGAGTGAGATGAGAAGCGATGTTGGTGTCGTGTTTTACACAACAGAAAGCATGATAATCAGTAATATGATGCAAACCTTAAGTGTTTCTGAACAAAAATATTGATTTTTGTCCTCTGAATTGAGCATTTTTGTGTATCTTAGTATGTTAATATTTGTACTCTAGAGTATCTTTTTTTTATCTTTTTTTGTATTGTGCTGATATTTAACATTTATATAGTGTTTATACAACACATGTTATACTAAAACCAAGCAGCACATCGATGTAGCCCACAATGACAATAACAGTTTTCTTATCTTCTCATCTTCTATTGATAGAGTTTTAAAACTATTTTGTTCATTCAATCTCAAACAATCTCACTTTGTGAGACGTCAGGTGACGCTTATGTGATGTGTTTCCAGTAACTGTCACAGTGGTGAAGGTTCTGGTTTGTAAGTTTATCAGAGCAAGGACATATCACAAATACAAATATAAATCTATGACATAATAAAGCTCAGATTCAGTATCATTCTGGTAAAATGTGTCCTTGAGACACAACAGTTTTTTTTCAGTGTGTGTTTATATATTTCTGTCTGTGCGTGGAAAAGGTGAGATGATTTTCAGGAGCTGTCAAGTGTTTTATAAACAAATTATCAACTTTATGAAAGTTACAGAGACCTCACAAGAGTGAGTCAAACCCCAAAACATATAAATGACAAATATTAATCTATCATTAATAAAGTTTTGTAGGACAAATTCAGCAAATCCCCAGCAAACTCTTTTAATCTTTTCCTCTCTGTCTTTTCTTTAATTTCAGTTCCCACAGTTGCATTTTGTTCTTCCCACCGTTAGAGCTGGTATTATTAGAGCAGCTTATCAGGAAGCCTCGTACGCAAACCTGCTAATTCCATTGTCCAGCTCATACACAACACTTCTTACCAGAAACCCTTCCACCACCCAGACTGACATGTGCATACACACACTCAATAACACACACGCATATGCACAAAACTTGTCACTCCCCTGTCAACCTAATTTGCTTCTAACATGGAGAATGGACTCGCCCCCCTCTAATGAGAGCAAATCTCTCCTTTTCTGTCCTCTGTTTCTTCGTTTCCCTTTCCTTCCTTCATTCTCTCCACAAACACCCCCCACCACCAACACTGCAGTCCCTCCAACCTTTGCTTCCTGCCTTTTGATATTGTAGCCATCTCACTCATGCCACCAATTAGTGACATAATAGATCAGCGGGTTGCTGCCCACTGACTGCTTGGACCTCAGTGATCAACTGCTGCTGAAGGGACACAGGGCAGATGTAAAGACAAGAGAGAGGTGTTGAGAAATGGGAGCAGACGGGGGAAAAGACAAAGTGTGGTCAAACTGTCCTAAAAAAGTAGAAAAATCTGACAGAGAATTCAAAAGTTAAGCAACAATCAGTAACAATATCAATCAAAGTGAATACAGACATAAATTGATCTCATCTCTTCCTATTCAGAGTCTCAACGTCAAAGTTAATGCTGTGGCTCTAGACCAACACAGATACATTTATATATATCTGTGTTTCTGTCCAATACAAACTCACTCTCAGCTCTGTTTTTGGTCTCTGAACCAAGTAGCTTTGATACTTTCCACGTTTGTTTTTTTCCCGTTCATTTATGTTTGGTAGCTAGGCAACTCATGTACTTAGTGAAAAATGTTCTCCGCGTGTCTGTGTGGGTTTCCTCCCACCGTACATGTACCTGTGTAAATTTGATAAAATTGATATTAATAAATCTCTCTATGTTAAAGGTGACAGAGGATGGTTGAACAGGGTTTTGATGTTTGTTCTGTGATGTGACATAAACACAATAAATGGATGTGTAACGACTCAGAAGCTTCATAAAAACCTCTCAGAAAGATATTTTAGGGGGGAGGATCTTATATGCGTAGTTTTACACCTACTTGGCATCTTTTCGGGCTTAATTTGCAACCTCATTATGAAAAGCCAACGCTCAAATGAATGTAACTTCACCAGCTTCAGAACATGGACAGATCATCTTTTTACAGCTAATCACCTTTGAAGGGGAGGGAATAGAGTCAGAGTGAGATACATTTGACGTCACAAACAACTGTTCTTGATTGATTGATTTGTTTTTATCGTCCACCTCATTGGGAAGTTGTATTTTTCTATTTTCTCACAGAAGAAGGGAGATATGTAAATATGCAAAGTAGCAGGTGGCAGCAAGTTTTATAAATACTAGAGAACAAATATTATGAAATAACACAAGTTTCCTGATGTAGTCATTTTTGCAAGTTAACTTCTTATTTTTCCACAGTTTGCAGGTACATACACATATAACCACATTTCTCTCTCATACATCAAACTCACACCTCCATATGTCTACAACTACAACTACACAGCATCACATCAACCTTCACTCATGACATATAGAGGCCCTCTGTGTTATTGTTAATGGTTCTGATCTAGTTTTGTGGTCGATACAGCCGGTTTGCATCCAGTTCGGTTCACATCATCTGTGTTTTGTTGCTCATTCAGACAAAACACACAACAAACCTCCAACTGTGTGTCTTATTTTCTCATATAAACAGCAAACACCACTGTGTACAAAACACACACCACAATGTGTATAAAATAGGGTTTGATTAATATTTTTTATATCATATTCTCTCTCACACACACACACACACACAGACACAGTAGACTCCATCTCTAACGGCAGCGATTAAATGAGGCCATTGTTGCTGATTAATTAATGAGTTTTTTTTTGTTCATGCTAAACTGGGATTAGCATATTCATAAGGGCAGACATCTTTCAGACAGCTTTGAGTGAATCTGGAGGGTCTGTTTTCTCACTGTGTTCTTGTTTGTGCCCATACATAACCCCGTTTGTTGACCGCAGTCCTACCCCATTAACTCCCATGATCCTCCATGTCACAGACGCAGAGAGAGAGAGAGAGAAGCAAGACACACACGGCCCCGTTTTCACACTTGAGAGAGCACGCCCCTCGGATTACAGCCTAAATTGGTCAGGGTTACAAACTGATTACCATGTCGTGTTACATCTTTATTCTCATACATAATAAACAATGAGCGACTATTAAAACATGTTGCACTCGGTGCCCTCACCTCCTCCGTCACACTCTGAGTCTCATAAGTGCTAGTTCAACATTTTAATTTACATAAAAAAGCATATTGACACTAATATGAAATATTTAATGAAGCTTCAAATTCACTTTAGCCTTATATTTATATCTAACATTTACTGACGCTGATATTTTATACAGCTGCAGTATATGCACATTGTCATGGTGATGGTTGCCAGAAGTTTCAAACAAATGCAATTGTTGAATTTTTAATAAATTCACATGAGCAGACAAAGGAATTATGATGCTGAACAAGATATGTGAGTAAACAGCTGTTAGCAACAGCAAAAACCTATGTAAGGACTATTTAATCTTGTTGAAATTATTTCTTATCGTTGTTCTTAATAATGTAACAATAGTAAGAATCAATGACCAATGACATTAGCTAATAATTGTGATTATGAAATGGATACGGATTGAAAAAACTAAAATGCCACAGCTTCTTACACCAGATCATCCAAACTCATAGAGTTCATTCATACAGACATGCTATATAATCGAGAAACCCAACGTAAAATTCAAAATACAAGTATAATTTGGTTTCCACAAAATGTCCAAATACTAATCCAGCAGCACTTTTAAATATCGTAAATATTATAGCAAATATATTGCACCTGTTATCTTCCCCTTTTGGGGAAGTTTTAGTAGCAAAGTAAGAGGTGTTAGTAGCCCAAGTTAGACAAACAGAGTAAATTTTCCCAAGTAACTGTCTTTTTAGTTTGACATTCACTAATTATGGCAGCAACTAACAAATTTGTCAAAACTTGTGTCTATAGAAAAACCAAATTCTCCTTTTACTAGCAAAAATAAAAAGGTAAAAAAAAATAAATAATAAGATAGTGCTCAAATATTGCACAGTTCTGGTTATACTGTCACAGTTCACCCTCTCACTGAGACCTGTCAGCGGACAGAGAGACTGACCGGCAAGAGGAAGGTAACCCGGAGCACATCAGTGTTACTGAGCAGGACACTGAGCTTTCTTTATTATATAAACTATTTATTTATTTTTCTGTTTGTCTATTTTCATATATTTTATGCTGTCAATCAAATTAATTTCCCCTTGAGGGATAAATAAAATATTTTATTCTATACTGCAGAAACAGGCACTTTCCACTTCTGCTAAAACCATCACTATTAAAAGTTGGTAATATTCATTTTATTGTGACGATACCTCAGAGGTCATCGAGCTCAACCAGCAGCAAAGACGTTATTGAAAAGACAAGACTGAAGTTTCTTTAAAACTCTCTTTTAAAATTGTAAATAGTGTGCAGCACCTTATGTCTGTGTACTTTTGTCTGTTTTTAAGATAATTAGAGCACTGCCGGGTTCTTGTCCAGTTAATGATGCAGAGAAGTCGACCGCTGGAAGCCTGATGGGATGGTAAAAGGCCAAGTTTGACTGACTTGGTTTTTTCTCTGTCCCATCTCCTCCCTGTCTCTCATCTTTTCTGATCACTTATCCGCATCTCTGCCTTATTAGTAACGTCCATCTAACTTTCTGTGGCCACACACAGACGACACTTTCAGTTTGTACACACTCGTACGCATGCACACAGAGACTCAGACACACACACACACACTTGTACACACACACACACACACACACACACACGTACAAACTGACACACTCCCCTTCTCACCAGCAATTTGTTGCCTGTGACATCACATTGTGTGTTAAAGCCACACTGGCACCGGGCTGCAGCTTCGTTAACTTTCCTCTTTAATGAGCAGTTTAATTGAGCTGTCTAGCGGGCCACCTGTCGGCCCGCAGCCTCATTACCATACTAATGGACCAGGATTGTTGCTGCTCTGACAGCTCAAGCTGCACTGCCCTAACAGGCGCTGAGGAGAAGGAGACGAGAGGAGAGAGAGAGAGAGAGAGAGAGAGAGCGGGAGGGAGGCCAAGTAGGAAAAAAAGGGGAGTGAAGGCCACGCTGGAAAAGAGAGAGAGATTTCCACAGAATAGGAAAGAAGAAAGAGTAAAAAGTTCATTGGCAATGTGTCATATTTTTCTAATTTTTTGCTTCAAAAATACAAAAACAAATAAAGCGCCACAAAACACCGTTGTTGACCTAAAACTATTTCAGACACATGACACACTGTTGCATTAGGTGACATTGATGATCATGAAACACTGTAGTTTAACTCAACTCCTTTAACCCATCATCCCCCAAAACAGACAAGTTTCTCTTAAAAACTACACAAGACATTATGGGAACCTACTGAACTTTTTAATTCCTGTTACTATAACAGTATATCAGTCAGTACATCACTACAGATGCAACTGGTCAACATTTATCCAGCTGCTATTTTAATTCCTATTAATTATTCAGTGTTTTGAAAATAAACTGGGGCTTTTAAATACAAAGAATCACATCAGCAGCTGAACATAGTTGTGATGTGACGTTGTTGTGGGATAAACATCGATTCAACCAATAATGGCCGGTAAAGTCATCAAATGTTGAGTGTCAGTAACTTTAATGCTGCAAAAAAAAAAGCTACAAGCTAATGTGATGTAATAAAGCTTCAATGAAAATTACAGGATTTTGAACCATTGACATTATTAAATGATCTTTAATTTCAATAAAAAACATTATAAAGCTTTTGTTGTTGATATAATTACATTACTGAGGTTTAACTACTGGTGAACTATTTTACAAATAAGTCTATAAAACTTAATACTTTGTGATCAAAGATACTCTGAAAACAAATGGAAACCTCTCCTATTAAACGTGATTAAGACCTTTCTGTGAATACTGCGTCACTGACTGCACTTCCCGCGTGGCGCATGGCCTGCTGCGCGCGCACACGCGCACAAACCATTCATTCACCTCATCAGCAAATCTCATTCCCACTCCGTTATGGTTGGGTAAGTAAAGGTGCACACTTACAAGCGATATGTCGTTTCAAACACATTTCAGGATGACGATGACTCCTCTCTGACGACGCACCGCATCACCACCGCTGTCACGCGCATTTCTGCCCAAACAGGGTCACAGACATTTCCTGGTTTATATTACGCGCGTAACAAAGTCACGTGAGGACTTCTATTTTTTTCATTATTTCTATTTTAACTTCTTAGACAACTGTAACAATGAAAAAATATTTTGTGTTTCCCTAAATATTATTCAAAATGTAGTTGAACATGTGTGTTAATAAATTAAATATCTGAGAAGCGAATTAACCAAAAGTCAGAGGGAGGAGCCAACACTTTAAAACAGGCTGCTCTGACCTGGATCTGAGGGAAACTGGAGGTGGAGCTGGAGCATGAATATCAATATGAAAAGTCGTTGCCTTTGTTTTTCTTCAGTTTTCTTTCATTTTTTAAAAAAACTATTTTCTTTGTTTATTCTATTATTTTCTTCACACTGTAAATAATTTGACATTTAAGATGTGGAAATAAATTTTTACTAAAAAAGCACCAATACTTCTGAGCCATAATTTTTCAGCAATATTTAAAGAGTTGTAAACGTACCATGCGAAAAAACATAAAGATTAAAGCGACTGTCCTTCGCAAATCATATATAGTTATAAGGCTACAGTTGGTGTTTTGTTGTTGTAGTTAGATATAAACATGCACAAACTAAACACAAACATTTCCTAATTATGTTAATTCAGTATTTTAACAACCTCTTGTATTCAGTCTTGAATCTAATTGGTGATTCTTACTGAGGATCACCTGAAAAATGATCTTTCTGCACCAGATAAATGTGTCAAAGTCCCATCTCGGTGAAGAAACTCAGTGAATAAAGAGAGTAAAACCCAGAGGACAAATCTCTTTTCTGTGTGGGATGTGTGTTGCTCAGTGTGTTGATGTGCACTAATGTGACAGGGGAAAGCTGGCATGAGGTGATCTCAGCACAAAGGAGGAAAAGGCACCACACTGTGCCTGCTACTTTGCTCTTTTCCAGGCCCATATAGCAGAAACAACAAGCTGAGTGAAAGTCAGCTCAAACAGAAGCTGTGTCAGGTCTTCAGCAAAGTGAAAGACTAATTCAAGTCAAAATGAGTTTTTAATGTGTCATTCTGATAAACAGTATCAAACGTATACGTCTAATACTGGAAAGATAAGCCCATGCTGTTATTTGTGTTGGATTTACCAACTAGTACCTGACACATCATTTGTTCCTACATCTAATTATCCAGCTTAATTTGTTTTAATTGAGGGATTCCAGACACCGTCTTCCAGGCAGCGTGATGGCATAAAAAGATGAAGGCGACAGAAAAGCCGTAGTAACCGAATGAAAAAGGAGTCCAAATAGGGTGATTACAAGTGAAAGGTGGCCGTGGGGATGATGGACAGACTGAGAAGAGGAGAGGTGGGGGTATGGTCATGGTAGTGAAGCAATATGCATTCAAGGATCTGGTGAATAAACCCCAACTCCGCACAGCCACATGCTAATGACGGCCACTATTTAATGTGTCAAATTCACAATTCCCTTCGTTCTTTCTCTCACTCCTCCGCAGGACTAATTGCTCCGTCCCCTCCTCTTTTTTTTTTTTTTGACAGAGAGGCTTTTGGTCTGAATTAAAGCCCATATTGTGTCATGCGTGCCCAACCTGAGGCAACTGAAAGCGGGAGCACACGCACATGGAGCTGAAAACCGAACAGTCGCTAGACTACTTTCTGTATGTGTCTTTCATCCACATTAATGAGCATAAACTCAAAAATAATACCCAAAATGTAGTTTGTCCACATTTAGCTTAAGATACAAGTTTAATGATGACATTTAAAAGCCAAAACCTTGTAAGAAAATGATAATATCATCTCTTGTTTCTCCTGTTTGGATTCACAAAATTTATTCATCCATGCAGATGTGACTACAGACATGAGACTGAGGTGTAACATTCCCATCACATTAATGTTTTAGATGCTAACAAAGTAATCACTATTGTATTAATGTTTTAGACAGAACCAAAAAAAAAAAACACTAGAGCATTCTCACTGGACAAACCTTGATGCTCAGGACATCTAATGACAGTTGGAAACATTCAACCAGCAGATAAAACATGCAAACAAACAGTGCAGCAAAGAATTTAAACAGTCTGAGCATCATTAAAATAATTAGTATTCGAAAACTAATATTTCAGAAAGACTCTCTAGTCTAATCTACAAAACTAAGTTTTGAACTTTCTCAACATTCACGTGGACATGGGCTTGACAACAGCACAGACTCTGTTTAGTGTTTAGTGTGTTTTTGTCCTGCTGCCTCACTTTTTACCCACAGTGACGCCTCCATGACCTGCACTAGAAGAGGCAGCAGCCTCTTGCTGAGTTTAACAAGATATCCAGAGAGTGTGTGTATGTGTGTGTGTGTGTGTGTGTGTGAGATCAGAAGAAGGGTCACCACCGGCCTCTACGCAGGAAGAGGCTACACTTTCTTGGCTCCTTGTTATGGCACAACAGTGTGAACTGTGCTGACCACCTGCCTCCTGATCACTGGGCAGAACCACACACACAAAACACAGGATTGAATGAAGCTGCAGCTTATTGACGAGGGCGACTTGACTTAATGTTTTGGAAAATCTAAGGCCATTTTTCAACAGTGGGGGCTTTTTTACAAATTAAAAAAATGTCAATAAGGTGACAACATTTTGGAATTTGACTTATTTCATTGGTATTTGCTGACTAATTGTGTTTGCTTGCAGTTGCAATTTAAAAAGTGAAAACTACTTTTTAAAACTGAGCACAGTCTAAGAAAGAGACTAATTTGATGGCCTGGCCTCATTTTGTGAATATGATTTTAGCCTTAAAGTGAGGACTAGTTAGGAAAAAGAGTTTCCCACAACAATTTATGGTCAAGGCATTGACTACATTGACTACACCATAAATTTAAAAAATGACACCAATACTTATAATAATACATGAATCTCTGCTAGATGAACAGGAGCAATTAGTGGTTACACTGTTATCATCCAGCAAACAACTTGTCGCTGTGGGAATGACACGTCATAGATAACTAAAATACGAACCTGTCAAGTTTTTGCTAGTAACATCTGAAATTCTAATAATTGTTTTATTTTTTACACTGCGGCATTTGGACATGATTTCCTGCTACATTTGACAATTACATTTAGTTTCCTCTCATATATTTCTCTCAGTAAAATGTATAGTAAGTGTGAATTGTGAGAGGGATTTCTTTGTTATGAATAAGATAAGTCGATAAATCTGGATCCATGAAGGAGTTTCAGCTATAAATGAGTTTCAGTTATAAATATATGAATAACAACTTTGTGCTTCCATTTTATCTACCACCTGAACTGTGTTTCTGCCACTTTAGCAAGAAGTGTTAATGTTATAATGAGGCCTGAACAGGTGCATGTACAGAGAGGAAAACATTAGTTTGGAGTAAAGCCACACAGTATATTACACCAACAGTGTTTGTACTTTAAGTAAAAAGGCTGTGGACAAACGGTTGGAATGAAATTTTCTAATTGATTGCAAATTCTGTAACCGAGTGCACACAACAGACATAATTAAATAAGACTTAGACATGGTAAATGCCAAACAATTTATCAAATTTCTTTGCATTAAACAAAATGAAAATATACGTGTGGTTTTAGTGGGAGCAGTGCTGGTTGTGTCGTCTTACAGCTGCAGAAAGAAATGATCTGGAGCACTGTTGAAAAAGAAGATGAGGTGGTCAGGAAGACATGGGAAACTCAGATGTCTTAAGTTGTATAAAGTTTACTGATATCAGAAGAAATGGCCTTAGTGTACAGCACAAGAGCAGGCTACGCAGAGCCAACACCACTTCTGATGTTTTTCCAGGAAGTCGAGGTTTTTATCTGTTTCTGTTCAAGGTCTAACTGGTGTTAGGCTGTTACATGAAAGTACCTTCAGTCTTCACTCATTAAACATGGGTGCTTTCAGATCAGATTAGTTTTATGATTTTAATAAAGAGAGCTCAGGTGGCATGGTTCCCCATAAGAAAAGATCAATAGAATACAATAATATTCCTTTTAACATATGACACATGACCCTAATATCCCTTTAATATAATAACTATGTGAAGGTGTGTAACTCTAACTTCCCTTCTACCCTTAAGATTAGCCATAGGGAGGTTACGCATGTCATGCCAAGTGTTTAATATAAAGGTCTAGATTTTTCCCTCACAATCTGTGTTAGTAGAACAACTGTTACTTAGTAACAGTTGTTTTGAAAGGTACTATAAATAAAGTTTTTAATCAATTAATCAGATTTGCATTACCGTTTAGAAGAGGAAAGTAAACTCTCATTTGGAATAATCAGCCTGTTCTTAGACGCAGTTCTTGTAAAGCCCAAAACCATAACATTTTATTGAACAACAAAAAAAAATATGATCAAGCAAGTTCTTAAACCTCAAAACACCATGTACAGAAATCACTGTTCTTTATTCCACTTTTCTGTTAATTCATACCTTTATCACATTTCAAATATCCACTGGTTTTGTGGTGGTGGTTGGGTTTTATTTAGGTTATGATCATGTTTTTTTTTTAAAGGAAAATTAAAGGAAAATGAAGTGCAGATACAATGCAAGGATGAACATAGAAAGTACCAGGTAAGTGTGTGGTCTTTGTGATTCACGTCTGCTTACCTCTTTGTGTGGGTGCATGTGAAACCACCTTGTATCTCATCTTCCCTGCATGCCTTTCCCTTTCTCCAGTGTGCTCTTGACTTGACTCTGCTTCCAGTGCTTAATCCTCTGATCAGCATGCCAGGAGAGCCCAGAGGGAGCTGACGGGACTGCTGGAGGAGAGGGGCCTGAGGTGATGCCAGGCTTCAACCACTTTCTCAGATTGTTTCAGCCACTTGTACTGATGTAGCATGGCCTCGACTTATTGTTGACCAGGGGTTGAGGTATAAAGGGACCACCAGCCCCCCCAGTCCATCTGCTCCTCATCCATTCTCCAGTCGTGACTCCCTCTTCTACAGAATGGAGAGCATGACAGAAAAACAGCAGAGATGATGAAACCATATATGTACAAAAAGGAAAAATACTGAATTGCATTTTATGCATCCCAGTTCTGATCTTTAAAGACTTAATGTGATTTTAAATTGGGAATAACTTGAATTCTTCTTTCCCTGGTCCGATGTGTCAGGTTCAAGTTACTTACCAGACAAAAGCTGGGGTGAATAGAGTGACTTGAGAGACCAGGGGATTGAGGGGAGTTGCTTGGCACACAAACAATTAGCACTCATCTCTGCATAGCTTGCTGTGGCCCCAAATCCCCACATTTGTCCAGACAAATTGACTGGACCCCAGGTCTTGTTTGTCTAGCTCTGCTGGCCTGCTGGAGAGGGCTTGAGGGCAGTGGGGAATGCCCCCTTCAAAGAGCACAACTCATGGGAAAAGAACAATTAATGCACTCTGGTCAGAAAATGAACCTTCTAGCACTTTAAGACACGTTGGTAAAATATATCAATATATCATTTTGTGATCCAGCACCTTGAGATCAGAAATTTACTAAATTACAAGGTAAATAAAAAGGGGGCTCTGTTAGTGGAAAAGGAGACAATGGAGACACTGAAATATTCAAGTATAGTTTTTAAATTATGGCAGTCATGGTTTGATGAATGTGCTGAGAGGCGCTGGAGCAAAAAGAAGCTGCTGGGCTGTTAAACCTGCCTCTCTCTGGGCAATGTGTTCACTACTGCTTTGCATGTGCATGGTACTCGTTGTGCCATGTGTCAGTATGCAATAATGTGATTGAATGCAAATTAATAGAAGAGCTGTTTTTCATGTTTGTTTTACTCAGAGGGGTCTGTAGAGTAGGGCTTCCTTTAATTTGACCCAAGGACCGTGATACCCAGAGTAGGCACCATGAGTTATCTTCAATTTAATTCAATTTTATTTATATAGCGCCAGATCATGAAAACATTTATCTCAAGGTACTTTACATAGAGAAACCCAACATTTCCACAATGAGCAAACGCTTGACGACAATGGAAGAAAAACTCCCTTTTACCAGGAAGAAACCTCCAGCAGAACCAGACCCAGAGTGGACGGTCTGATCTGCCTCGACCGGCTGGAGTGAAATGAAAACAGAGGAAAGAGAAGAGACAGAGGAAAGGGAGGGAGGAGGACGGGGGAGGGGGGGGAGACAAGAGGGAGACCAGGAAGAGACAGTAGAGACTAGATGTTTACAAGTAGTTGTTAAAGAAAAATTATCATTACAATAATAATAATAATAATAATAATAATAATATCATCAGCAGCGAAAAATCTGGATCCAGCTGCTCTAGAGTCAAAGCTACCTGAAAAAGAGAAAGAGATGGAGGGACACAACTGCGAGAGAGAGAGATGAGTGTTAATAATATATATATATATATATATATATATATATATATATATATATATCTTGATGACAAACATATTACACTATACTATAAAATCATTAAAACAAAAAAATACATGCTGTATAAAGACATTGCATTAAAACCTGTTTTGTGTGCAAATGTGCTGCAGTTAAATAACAGAAGTCTTGTTGTTTGCCATAGTAAACACACACTATGCAGTGATGTAAAAAATATGACACTGTAAATGGTGCACAATGAAATGCAGATACTTCTCGGCTGTCAACTTCATCCACGCTGATTTTATTTCTGCCCACCAATAAAGCTGGAGTGACAGTGACTAACGGTTACACAGGATCGACAGCACAGCCACAGTAAGTCTGCTCATTCCAGTCAATTACTTTGTGATCTTGCTCTTAGCAAGATCCCATAACACATTAACATGTTAGTATACTGTTTATTGTTTGAGAGAATGACCCCTCATTACTTATGATAGTTATAATAAGTGAATAAATGTCAAATTATTAACTCTTTATAGACAGTTAATCACTCCAGGACAAGCCAGAGTTTGGGGTTTATGTCCGTTTGCTGTTAGAAAAGATTAATGTCTTAAATGCCGGTGCCAATTTTCAATACATGCCTTTTTTAACCCTCTTGTCCTTCATTCAGGTTTTTTAAGGGTTCTTGGATTGATAATTGATAGTGGTTCTATCAATTATCCCACAGCATCTGGGTTCAAAGATTAAAATACTCATAAAAATAAATTTTGCATAAATAAAGCATAACTGAAATTTGAAGATCCAGGAGTAAATATTTGTCATGTGATATAATAATTCCACCGTGTGTCTATAACTACCTGCTGGATCCAGGTGAGGGTCTTCCCTCACATAACAGCTGCAATCACTGTGCAATTGTCTTGAATGGCTACGTTTCAGTGTTACCCTTCAGTGATTATCTTAGACTGCCATCTAGTGCTTATTTTGATTTGTGCTTATCTGGTGGACCTGCTAATCTTTACCAGGCATCCAAAAGCTTAGAGAAATGATTAAAATTAACTTAAGGCTGCTTATGTTTAAGACCCCAGCAGTTGTTGGAGGATGCCCTGGTTCTGGATCGGGCATTTGTTGTGGAGGTGGCAGCTGAATGAATAAATGAATGGCTTTATTATCACTGTACTTAAAAAATACAGTGAAATTTGGAGCACTGCTCCACTGTGGTGCATACAATAAATAGAAAAAGTTGTAAAAATACACACACTAGGTGACAGTGGGTGACCAGGTTTGTTCAAATGTGTTTGTTTGGTGAAGTTATTTCATTTGGAAAGAAGCAGTTTTTGAATTGGGTTGTGTTTGATGGACGTACAACATCTGCCAGAGGGTAACTGTGTGGGTAACCTGTGTAAGTTGTGGCCTAGATCCTTGTACTCGTTATGGAGCCACCAGTATTTGAGGCCAAGGAGATGGTTATAAACCCCAAATGTCTTATTTTCTCAGTGTGTATACAAAGTATTAGCTTAGCAAGTTCAGTCATAGCAATTAAACTTTTCATACAAGCAATCAAATTTCTGTAAAACATTATTTTTCACACAGCAGTTGAGCATCTACAACATGTTTGTTTTTTGTTCACTTGATAATATGATTTAATTACATCACAAGGACTGAAACCAACATTGCAGTTTATCTAACCTTACTAAAGCCCCTGCATCAACCCATTAAACAGCTGTTATTTCAATTTAAATTAAAAAAGACCCTTTAACATGAGTTAGTGTAGTGAACAGATACACAGTGCAATAATAAAGGAATAGTTAGGATAGAATACGAAATACTTCCACATTTTGGAAAATATACTTTTTAATATTAATGTTATTCTGCCCCCTTGTGGCAGACGCCTCATTACTGTTAATGTTATTGCTGATGATAAATGACGCTGACAGCCACTTACTTACTGAGTCACATGTCTAGTTCTACAAGTCACCAGTGGCGATGCAGGTTGTAATGATGATACTTGAGTCTCAGACAGCCGTGTCCGTCTTATTCTCCTGCAGCAGGTGCAGTTTCATTGTGCAGTATCCAACTCCATCTCCAGTCTGGGGATAAAGAAATTATATTGTGATGAGGCATCAAAAAAGGAGCATTGTAATCATGAAGCTATGAAACTTAAAGAAGAACGTCAGTGTAAAATGATATTTGGATATGCAAAACATGATGATGAGTTGTTATGTTTGCTGAGGAGCAAACCTATGCTAGCCTGATGCATTACGAGCATTTTTATTTTTAGCATTTTTGTTGAAAACCATGTTATTATAGTTATTATAGCACCAAGGTAGTTCAAAGACGTTGCTATTTTCAACCGTTAAAACAGCTCAAAGTAGCTCCACACTTCCTTGCTGGTATAACAAGAGTCCTGACATTTAAAATGAAGCATTGACAACTTTATAAGTGTACAGATCATTTATTAAAAAAGACTTTTTTTCCCGGTTGGACCTAGTGGAAGTTACCGGTCAACGCCATGTTGAGAGGACGTCTGACACGACAATTGATGAACGCGAAACAATAGGCAGAATAGGAGTACAGTATAGATAGTCCAGATTAATTCATTCCCTTGTAGACGATGACCAGATATTGCACCAAGAGATGAAATCCATGCATTTGCACAGAATTAATTTGGACAAAGCAACTATCTAAGGCAGGCATGTCCAACTGTTCCACAATGAGCCATGTGGCTGCAGGTTTTTGTTCCAACCAGTCAAGATCACACAGTTTGACCAATCAACTGTGTGAAGGCTGAGATCAGTTAATTAAATGAGTCAAGTCTGGTGTGATGCTGCTGCTGCTTGGTTGAAATAAAAACCTGCAGCCACACGGCTCTTTGTGGAATAGTTTGGACACCTCTGGTCTACGGACACTTGTCCTTCTGGATCTTAAAGGACTCGTCCATAAACTTTTTGAACTTCTGCCGTCAGGCCGACGATACAGGACAATAAAACACACACCACTAGACTGATAAACTACGATAAACCATCACTGGCCTGAATGTTGATATGAAGTCACTTAAAAAATAAAATATTTACAAAATTACATGAATTATTTGATGTTTACAGCAGATATGCAGATTAATACTTATTTCTTCTACTAATTTAACTCTATTAATCTATTTATTATTACTTCAGTTTTATTGATTAATTTAGCAGAGCTACCTTTTAAACTGGTGTAACAAAATTTCATTGTACACTTTTACAATGACAGTATTTTACAATAAAAACATTTGACAGAAATGGAACAAGACTAGACTGATCGTGTTTATCTCACTGATCAGTTTGTTTGTACAATCTGTTGCTCAGGATTTTTCCTTTGTCTGTTTAGTGTTTTGTTTTGTCTGTTTTTAGTTTTCCTCCTGTCTTCCCTTCATTTGTTTGTAAACCCTGCTCTGCTCATGTAAAGTGCCTTGGGTACCTTGAAAGGCGCTATACAAATGCAAGTTATTATTATTATTATCATTAGTTTGTCAAAATGACTTTACTCACAAGATAGTTACAGAATTCCACAAAAGAGAGCAGAACTAATACATCCCTATATGCAATTTGTTTGAGCAATATAATGAAGGAACACTATGCAAGTTTCTGTTGATAGTAAAATATAAATATCAATGAAAACAGATGAAACTACTCTGGTCGTCTAATTTCAGGCAATTGAATGTGAATTTGATGATAATTAAGTTTTTATTTTCTATTTTTTTGGTTAGAACCCAAAGTTATATCATCCAGTTCCTGCCGAGCCTTTTTAACTGCAGTTATCCAGCCGCCAAAAGTAAATTCATTAATTTCATACTGAATGACACTAATATTCCAGTCTAGTTTAGAAAGATTAATTAGGCTTAATCAATGTGGTCACATAGAGTACAGGCTAAAATGATTACAGCAACGTTTTAAAGCTCAAGGCCAGAGCTTAAGTTTATCCAGCTGTCAAAGAGTCTGTGGGGTAAAAACTAAATAAAACTTCAAAGTTAACTACATTGATATTCCAAACTAATTTTAAAAAATTAAGTAGGTCAAATCCATGTGGCTCCAGTCTTTGAGAGTATGATTAGCACAAGATCAAGGCTGCAAAATTTGTGGCAATACTGCAGCAGGTGATGGGAGGTTTTGTACAGGTTGTCTTAAAAAGACAGATTGTGAAAGTTTTTTACCTTTGAGAAAATGCCCAACCAGCGCAGTGAGACTTGAGTCGGTGCGTTCCGCCTCAAGCAGGGATCCGTTGCTCGTCCTGGCCGGTCAGACGTCCGTGTGTGTACCACTGACTCTGCGTTGTTGTGCTGGGCTAGAGTGATACGGTACGGTCCGTTTGGCTTCTCTCTGCCACCAGACGAGACCCCAAACACACGACAGCAAAACTGGATGTGCTGCACAAAAGCTTCATCTAGTCAAATTAATTAGATGCAGAACATGCACAGGTGCGTCTTCACTGTATTGAGGCAGTGAGTCTGTGTGCTCAGTCAGAGCATGTCAACGAGCAGGAGAAAGGTGTTGAGGATGGTGTTGTTCAGACAAGACATGGTGGTCCGGAAGTGCAATCCTCTCTTGACGCCAACCGGTCGAGGCAGGTGGTTGCCCACTTCTGTTGGATATTTAATTCTGTTACAAGCATGAAAGGACTGGGACAAAAATATCACCCCTGGCATTTTATCCCAGACTGGCCCACCATATATGGGCACGACACAATTGCGCAATTGCATTATTCAATAGCATGTTTCTCTGAACAATTATATGAATGGATCAATTATGTTCAAAACAAATGGAAAGTATCTTTTCTTTTAAATGCATTCAAATATTAAATTCTCAATAAAACTGACAACAAGTTTGTCAACAGTTGCAGCTGTCAACATCACATCCAGTAACTTTAACCTTGTTTACATGTTTGTTGTGGCGGTCTGACATCATATAGTTCGATCTTAGATCTTTTTTTTTTTTTTTCCATCTGTGCTTCATTTGTTAGTTTTCAATCTATTGATAACCTTACTGGCTGCAACAGTGTATCTATGTACGCAGGTACTTGTTTAATAAGCAGCATTTGATGATGCCCCTGGGCCCAGAATAACAGGACCGGCCCTGGATAGGGCACATGTCAATGAGTCAGTGAAAGTGATATTAGTGTATGATTAACATATTGTTAATTAAATAGTGTAAAAGCAATTTTGAGATTTATAGATGCATGGTGGACTCATTCTAGGAACTTGGTTTCCTCTAAGCTGAACTGAGGTAATGATTTATTCATTTGATGCTATACAAATTAAGATTCCAATTAATTTTTGTTGTTATTGTTATTGTTGTTGGAGATAGAAATAATAAAATAATTAAACTTTGATCTGGTTTATGTGGGTCTGGTAAATGCTGAACGACTCATCTAATACTCAATGTATCCACATGTAAAGGGGATTTTTTTAAACCCATGTCAACAGCGCCCTCTGCTGATGAAAGAGGGAAGTAAAACTTTTACATGTTTATTTTTTGTCAGAACCTCAACTCTACTAAGAAATCTTCATGTTGTGTTTCTGTTGGATGTTGATCTATAGATGTTTCCTCTCTAGTGTCATTTTCTTAAATATACTAAGTTTCCATCATGTGGATGTTATTGTTTTTAATGCAATTTACTTAACACATTTTGTAAAGTTAATTCAAAATGAAGTGACATGTAAAGTAACACCATGAAATGAACATCACACAGATAAAATACAGGTACATTACATGTGTGTTTAGGTTCTCTAATGTAAGAGCACTAAAATAAAGCCAGTGAGTAATAATAACATAGTGTTATGAGCCATAGTAGTTTTATTATCAAATATAAAAGTGAAATAAAAAAAAAAAGAAGAAAAGTGTTTATATAAACTGAGAAGACAAGTTTTAACATTTAAGTACATTTTAAAATTATACTCAACAGTGTTTTTGGAGAGTAATAAAGTACTCAACTGTTACTGCTGTTATTTGTCTAATTTATATTATTCTTTAAAAAATAGCTAAATATGTTGTATTGTTAAAAAAAAACAGTTCACAACTCTTACAAAAAGAAGCCCTTTGTCACATGATAGAGAAGTCACTTTAGAAAGACTGTTTATTCATAAAATCATAGTTTTCTCTCGTGCACTGAACATATTATTATATAGAACATTTATAATGTAAGAGTCTGTTCATGTTTTTCATGTAATTGTGTAATTTCATGTCATGTACTTTCATGAAAGTTCAAACATTATCATTCTTGGAAGAAGCAGATACTCATCATGTACCTGACAACTGCTGTAAGTTTGTGATTCGTGTCTTAACTAACATGTTTAAAATCTCCACACTGATATTTTTACACACACATTGCATTTATTGATCTATTTATGATCATTTTTTCCTCTTCTGTGTGTGTTGTTTCTGATTTACACACCTTAGGAGCCATTTTTAGTTATTTCTGCACTATTTATTAAGAATTTATAAGATGTAATTAATTAATTAGCGACATGAAAATGTTTCGTTTCCTACATAAACACGTTGGATGTCGATTACTAAACTTTGATGAAGAGGTGAAAAAGTTATTGTCAGAAGTGGGATTCGAACCCACGCCTCCATTCGGAGACCAGAAGTCCCGTTTCTCAGGAAGGTTTGTCACCTTGAGTCTGGCGCCTTAGACCGCTCGGCCATCCTGACAACTGTGCTGCGCAGGTCGCTACGAGGCTGTTTGACTACTGCTCAGTAATGACTGCGGCTGAGAATTTATTTGGTAATTTACGGGAAAATAAATCGCTTTTATGACGCCGTGTGAGCGCGTGTAGGTTTCGATCTAAAGTAACATTAACTACCGAAGACGTATGTTAATACACCGATACTGTCGCTATACTGATACTATGTGTGTGAGAGCGTCTGTTTGAGTTTTTATTATGATAATAACAGGAATGTCAAGTATCAGCAGCTTCGCCAAAAAGTCACAGTCACCACAAACATATAATAGAAGAAACAGTTTCCATTATGTTTCCATCTATAAAAGACGTATGTTTCTTTTGTGTCATCGCTTACGGTCATACCACCCTGAACACGCCCAAACTCGGAGGCGAAGCAGGGTCGGGACCGCCTGGGAAGACCAGGTGCTGCAAGCCATTGTTTGGTCTCTTATTATTATCACTGGTAGTAGAAATGTATGTTAAAGTCCATTACCGCCCTCTAGTGGACACCTTTGGTTTATGTTTTGTTTCTGCCACGTGTGGTTATTTCAAGCATGAGCGGCTCACAGTGCAGTCACATCCAAATACCCCTAGAAGTTACTACATAGTAGACAAAAATGAGTAAGCGACGCCCTAGTACGTCCGAATACCTTAGTAGTTTTCAGTAGTAGGTGAAAGGTTCCCAGATATTTTACTTCTGCTAGGATTTTGCAGTATGCAAGCGATGTACACTACACTAACTACACTATCCTTGTTAGTGAATGAGAATGGAGACAACGGCCAGAGATTATTTTGATATTTTTACAATTTTATTCAAATTTGTTTAGTGATAACAGGGGAACAGCAAAAGGGTCAGACGTCCTGTGATGTATAACTTCTTTTCCAACCGTTTCTATACAAACCTTAAAAAGCGATTGCATTAAAACGGAAATGCAGACTGATCAGTAAATAAAAGCCACATGTACTTCAGTGAATAAAAAATGTCTATAGTCATTCACATCACCAATGTGTGTAAAAAGTCGCCGCTATGACTGCGATGCTAACTAGCCGTGGTAGCTAACCCTCCGCTTCAAGCCGCAGAAAATCATGACGTTGATGTAAACATCCAGGTCACAAAACAGGCAAGATGACGGCGTTGTAGTACGTCCGAATTGTGCTGCTACTGGCTGGTTGATATGTAGTAGCTACTACTGTAACGGTCATACTAAGGATTCGGATGCAGCCACGGACAATATACATCTCTGTTTTCAGCATTGGAGCATCTTTGTCCATAAGTTCAATTGTTTTATGTTGTAATGTTGTTTTCTTGCAGTGTAATACATACGGTAAGAATTGAATGATAATTTGATACATTGAAAATGTTAGCTATTGCTAGCTTCTGTTATTAGCTCCGTCTTATTTTAAGCTGCATTGTTTCTATGCATTTACATGTACGTTGCCTGTACAATTTATTGATACACATTTTTGTGTGTTCTGTTACAGTTTTACAGACAACAAAAGGGAAAAATAATTTACAAAGAGACAAATGTGGAGTAAAAATATCACAAAAGACAAATCTTCTCTACATGGTCATGTGGACTCTTGTTGACGCCATAGTGAGGACAGAATAAAGAGTGTGTGTTTGAGTTTTCAGCAGCTTCGTCAAAGTCACATGGTCACTACAAACATATAGACAGACCTGAAAAAAAGATCAGAACCAGCATTAGCGCCTCCTACAGGTTTGTATTTATGTCTATGGTTTTCCCTCTCAATTCCTATGGCAACTTATAGTTGAGCGCTCAACTGTGCTCAACTCATCAATCACTGAGCAAGGCTGTTCCTCAACGGACCAATCAGTATTCATATTGCAAATGGTGATTTAGATTACGAGAGTGGCGACACTCCCATAGACTCCTGTTGTAAAAAATGGCGGACGCTACTTCCGGGTACTGGAGACGGCAATAGATCCAAACAGAGACCGTTGTGGCGTTGGACCCCATTCATTTCTATTGCTGGTCGTAAAGCAACTTCAGCAGTAAGTTGATTAAATGCGGACATATTTCAAATTATCGAGTGTATATTCTCTATCAGCAGACTTTAATGTTGTAGATTTGTTTTTTTTGTTGTCCAGCGTTAGTGTCAATTTGTATATAGTAGAATTTACGATCAATTTAACCAGCCTGATAGCTAGTTACCTAGCTCGACTTCACCAGCTGTGGATTTAGCTTTAGCTAATATTGGTAACAATTATGAAATTCCTGTTTTGATAATGAATCTAAGACAAATCACAAATTTAGTTATTTATGTTGTAGAGTATGGTTACTTCGAGTTGGATTGCTCGTGTGCGGGTATCATTTAGGTTGCATTTACTAAACCTGATAGTAGCATTAAAGTTAGGGTTAGCCAAATAATCATGTGGCTATAGCTCAGTGTTTCATATTTCAAGTTACTCAATGTAGCCACTGTTTACACTTAACACCAAGATCATGTGAGCATTACCCAGATCTTAAGTAAAATTTATAAGAAAATTTAATTTACTAGTGTATTATTTACTCTATTTCCGGGTCTATATAACAAAAAGATACACACCTACTGGTCATATGACTATGCAACAGTAATTAACAGTTTCCTTTATTCATGCAAAGATATGTCTGTTTATTCTTTTTGCAGTGTGTCAATTTGATGCAGACTGAACATGATGGTGTGATCTCACTCAGCATGGAAAACCTTCTCCTTGTGGGAGGCGGCTCTGAGTTAGGTTGACGTTCTCTCTGTAGCCTAATGCCACAGTTAAATGCAAAGATCACGTCAAAACAGTGCTCCGATATTTCAATCTCCTCCAGCACACGATAGTATTCTGGGATCTGAGAAGGCAGGGAAAAGAAACAGTAAGCAACACAGAAATGTAACAGAAACATTATTATGCATTATGCATTATTATACTTAAGGAAGAGACAGGTGAACAAAATGTCCATTATAAAGGACATAAATAAATAGGCCGGGTCTCAGGAGGATATTATGTCAAATGATTTGATCTTTTTTACACATCTGTCTATATGTTTGTAGTGACCATGTGACTTTTTGACAAATTGCTGATATTTCAGATTCCTGTTATTATCACTAATAGTAGAAAAGTCAAACATAGGTTCAAGACCAAGAATATAAATATAGGACAGTCTGTGTTCTGTATCTGTAAGTAACAAAATAAGTATAAAAGATGAAAGATTGTAAAAGATATTCTCTTAGTGTTTTTATATCTGTGACCATTGGACTGAATTTGTGATTGTAATTACAACCATTTGAAGTAATAATTGTAAGGTTCAATGTCTGGTATGTTTCATCTATAAAAGACGTATGTTTCCTCTGTGTCATCGCTTACGGCCATACCACCCTGAACACGCCCGATCTCGTCTGATCTCGGAAGCTAAGCAGGGTCGGGCCTGGTTAGTACTTGGATGGGAGACCGCCTGGGAATACCAGGTGCTGTAAGCTTTTTATTTGTAGGGGGTGTTTGAGTTTTCTACTATTAGTGATAATAACAGAAATCTGAAGTATCAGCAGCTTTGTCAAAAAGTTGCATGGTCACTACAAATATATAGACAGATGTGAAAAAAAGATCAAATCCTCTGTCTTTGACATAATATCAGAAGCAGCAGCGCCACCTACAGGTGTAAAAAGCTTACAGCACCTGGTATTCCCAGGCGGTCTCCCATCCAAGTACTAACCAGGCCCGACCCTGCTTAGCTTCCGAGATCGGACGAGATCGGGCGTGTTCAGGGTGGTATGGCCGTAAGCGATGACACAGAGGAAACATACGTCTTTTATAGATGGAACCTACTACCACCATGAACAAAGGACACCATTAGGTCTAATTTAGTTGAGCCCTAAAACAAATCAAAATAAAACAAGTCAAAATAATTAACAATAGACTGACAACTTCCTATTACAACTACTATTATCAAAATATTTCATTATTCCTAAACACACTCCTGGGGCTAAGCCCCCCCATCTCTCAATCCTAGTGACGTCCCTGCTATTAACTAAATCATTTTCTGTATAATATAGAATAATATTATTATTACTAATACTAACACAACCCTCTGTGCTTGAATAGAAATAAAGAAGAAAAGGGGAATGAAATCAAAACTGAAACTAAAAAGAAACATATTGTATAAAGAATTGTGAACTCGAGATAATAAACATAAAAACTAGAAGAAGAAATAATATAATAATCTAATTATAACTGGAAGAAATATCAACAACCATAAAAACATAACAACACACATATTTACAATCACAGAGGAGCATAATATGAAGAAAATGATATGTATATGCAAGAGGAGAAATATAAATATGAATATTTTACGTGTAATAAAAGTAATTTTGCATAACAGTTTACATATATTATATGCACACACAGTCTTGTTTTCATGCCTTCAGGGGACATTTCATTGACTTGCATTCATTCCTGGAGACTTTCCTGGAAACCCTGGAAATCTAAATTGTTTGTACCACTTGTCTAACCTTTATCTAAACCTGACCCTAACCTTAACCAAACCTTAAGTCACATCTTCACTGTCTTTTTTTTTTTTTTTTTACATTATGGGGACCTGCTTTTGTCCCCATAAAGGAGACAGGTCCCCATAATGTGAGTGTATAGACAGGTTTAAGTCCCCACAATGTAGGAAAAACATGTACAAACAGACAGTCAGACACACACTGCTCACACACACACAATGATCAAATCATCCGTCTTTGACATAATATCAGAAGCAGCGGCGCCACCTACAGGTGTAAAAAGCTTACAGCACCTGGTATTCCCAGGCGGTCTCCCATCCAAGTACTAACCAGGCCCGACCCTGCTTAGCTTCCGAGATCGGACGAGATCGGGCGTGTTCAGGGTGGTATGGCCGTAAACGATGACACAGAGGAAACATACGTCTTTTATAGATGGAAACATACCAGAAACTATTTCTTCTACTATATGTTTGTAGTGACCATGTGACTTTTTGACAAATTGCTGATATTTCAGATTCCTCTTATTATCACTAATAGTAGAAAAGTCAAACATAGGTTCAAGACCAAGAATATAAATATAGGACAGTTTGTTTTCTGTATCTGTAAGTAACAAAATAAGTATAAAAGATGAAACATTGTAAAAGATTTTCTCTTAGTGTTTTTACATCTGTGACCATTGGACTGTATTTGTGATTGTAATTACAACCATTTGAGGTAATAATTGTAAGGTTCAATGTCTGGATTTGAATGTCTGAATGTGAATAAGCTACTGGACGGCTTAATTTCAGCCATCTCTTAGTGATAGTAACAGGAATCTGAAATATCAGTAGCTTTGTCAAAAAGTCACATGGTCACCATAAACATGTTGTGGAACAAATAGTTGCTAGTATGTTTCATCTATAAAAGATGTATGTTTCCTCTGTGTCATCGTTTACGGCCATACCACCCTGAACACGCCCGATCTCGTCCGATCTCGGAAGCTAAGCAGGGTCGGGCCTGGTTAGTACTTGGATGGGAGACCGCCTGGGAATACCAGGTGCTGTAAGCTTTTTATACCTGTAGGTGGCGCCGCTGCTTCTGATCTTTTTTTCACATCTGTCTATATGTTTGTAGTGACCATGTGACTTTTTAACCAAGCTGCTGATACTTCAGATTCCTGTTATTATCACTAATAGTAGAAAACTCAAACACATGCTCTTATACACATGTTATGAGTGTGACAGTATCAATGTATTAACATAAGTCTTCAGTGGTAATATTATATTATATTATATGCATGCATTGTACAAGTGTAACAGCAGAGAAATGTAATGAATTTTCTATTATTAGTGACAATAATAAAAGGAGAAGCAGCAGCGCCACCTACAGGTATAAAAAGCTTACAGCACCTGGTATTCCCAGGCGGTCTCCCATCCAAGTACTAACCAGGCCCGACCCTGCTTAGCTTCCGAGATCGGACGAGATCGGGCGTGTTCAGGGTGGTATGGCCGTAAGCGATGACACAGAGGAAACATACATCTTTTATAGATGGAAACATACCAGAAACTATTTCTTCTACTATATGTTTGTAGTGACCATGTGACTTTTTGACAAATGGCTGATACTTCAGATTCCTCTTATTATCACTAATAGTAGAAAAGTCAAACATAGGTTCAAGACCAAGAATATAAATATAGGACAGTTTGTTTTCTGTATCTGTAAGTAACAAAATAAGTATAAAAGATGAAAGATTGTAAAAGATATTCTCTTAGTGTTTTTATATCTGTGACCGTTGGACTGAATTTGTGATTGTAATTACAACCATTTGAAGTAATAATTGTAAGTTTCAATGTCTGGTATGTTTCCATCTATAAAAGACGTATGTTTCCTCTGTGTCATCGCTTACGGCCATACCACCCTGAACACGCCCGATCTCGTCTGATCTTGGAAGCTAAGCAGGGTCGGGCCTGGTTAGTACTTGGATGGGAGACCGCCTGGGAATACCAGGTGCTGTAAGCTTTTTACACCTGTAGGTGGCGCCGCTGCTGCTTCTGATATTATGTCAAAGATGGATAATTTGATCATTTTGTGTGTGTGAGCAGTGTGTGTCTGACTGTCTGTCTATTTGTACATGTTTTTCCTACATTGTGGGGACTTAAACCTGTCTATACACTCACATTATGGGGACCTGTCTCCTTTATGGGGACAAAAAGCAGGTCCCCATGATGTAAAAAAAAAAAAAAAAATGACGGTGAAGATGTGACTTAAGGTTTGGTTAAGGTTAGGGTCAGGTTTAGATAAAGGTTAGACAAGTGGTACAAACAATTTAGATTTCCAGGGTTTCCAGGAAAGTCTCCAGGAATGAATGCAAGTCAATGAAATGTCCCCTGAAGGCATGAAAACAAGACTGTGTGTGTGCGTATAATATATGTAAAGTGTTATGGTTATTGAAATTGCACATAGTTATGAAGAGTTATGGTTATTACACACGTTTGATATTAGAGAAACATAAAACAGAGAAATTGAGTTTTGTCATTACACTTTATTGTTACAGTGTAAATTGATGGTTTTATGCAAAATTACTTTTTTTACACGTAAAATATTCATATTTATATTTCTCCTCTTGCATATACATATCATTTTCTTCATATTATGCTCCTCTGTGATTGTAAATATGTGTGTTGTTATGTTTTTATTGTTGTTGATATTTCTTCCAGTTATAATTAGATTATTATATTATTTCTTCTTCTAGTTTTTATGTTTATTATCTCGAGTTCACAATTCTTTATACAATATGTTCTTTTTTAGTTTCAGTTTTGATTTCATTCCCCTTTTCTTCTTTATTTCTATTCAAGCACAGAGGGTTGTGTTATTATTATTAATAATAATATTATTCTATATTATACAGAAAATGATTTAGTTAATAGCAGGGACGTCACTAGGATTGAGAGATGGGGGGCTTAGCCCCAGGAGTGTGTTTAGGAATAATGAAATATTTTGATAATAGTAGTTGTAATAGGAAGTTGTCAGTCTATTGTTAATTATTTTGACTTGTTTTATTTTGATTTGTTTTAGGGCTCAACTACACTCACTGGCCACTTTATTAGGTACACCTTGCTAGTACTAGGTTGGACCCCCTTTTGCCTTCAGAACTGCCTTAAGCCTTAGTGGCATAGATTCAACAAGGTACTGAAAACATTCCTCAGAGAGTTTGGTCCATATTGACATGATAGCATCATGTAGTTGCTGCAGATTTGTCGGCTGCACATCCATGATGCGAATTTCCCGTTCTACCACATCCCAAATGTGCTCTATTGGATCGAGATCTGGTGACTGTGGAGGCCATTTGAGTACAGTGAACTCGTTGTCATGTTTAAGAAACCAGTCTGAGATGATTCGAGCTTTATGACATGGCACGTTATCCTGCTGGAAGTAGCCATCAGAAGATGGGTACACTGTGGTCATAAAGGGATGGACATGGTCAGCAACAATACTCAGGTAGGCTGTGGTGTTGCCACGATGCTCAATTGGTACTAAGGGGCCCAAAGAGTGGCAAGAAAGTATCCCCCACACCATTACACCACCACCACCAGCCTGAACCGTTGATACAAGGCAGGATGGATCCATGCTTTCATGTTGCTGACACCAAATTCTGACCCTACCATCCGAATGTCGCAGCAGAAAACGAGACTCATCAGACCAGGCAATGTTTTCCAATCTTCTATTGTCCAATTTCGGTGAGCCTGTGTGAATTGTAGCATCAGTTTCCTGTTCTTAGCTGACAGGAGTGGCACCCGGTGTGGTCTTCTGCTGCTGTAGCCCATTTGCCTCAAGGTTCGATGTGTTGTGCGTTCAGAGATGCTCTTCTGCATACCTTGGTTGTAACAAATAGTTATTTGAGTTACTGTTGCCTTTCTATCAGCTCGAACCAGTCTGGCCATTCTCCTCTGACCTCTGGCATCAACAAGGCATTTTCGCCCACAGAACTGCCACTCACTGGATATTTTCTCTTTTTCGGCCCATTCTCTGTAAACCCTAGAGATGGTTGTGCGTGAAAATCCCAGTAGATCAGCAGTTTCTGAAATACCCAGACCAGCCCGTCTGGCACCAACAACCATGCCACGTTCAAAGTCACTTAAATCACCTTTCTTCCCCATTCTGATGCTCGGTTTGAACTGCAGCAGATCTATGACCATGTCTTGACCATGTCTACATGCCTAAATGCATTGAGTTGCTGCCATGTGATTGGCTGATTGGAAATTTGCGTTAATGAGCAGTTAGACAGGTGTGCCTAATAAAGTGGCTGGTGAGTGTAAATTAGACCTAATGGTGTCCTTTGTTCATGGTGGTAGTAGGTTTCATCTATAAAAGACGTATGTTTCCTCTGTGTCATCGCTTACGGCCATACCACCCTGAACACGCCCGATCTCGTCTGATCTCGGAAGCTAAGCAGGGTCGGGCCTGGTTAGTACTTGGATGGGAGACCGCCTGGGAATACCAGGTGCTGTAAGCTTTTTACACCTGTAGGTGGCGCCGCTGCTTCTGATCTTTTTTTCACATCTGTCTATATGTTTGTAGTGACCATGTGACTTTTTGACCAAGCTGCTGATACTTCAGATTCCTGTTATTATCACTAATAGTAGAAAACTCAAACACATGCTCTTATACACATGTTATGAGTGTGACAGTATCAATGTATTAACATAAGTCTTCAGTGGTAATATTATATTATATGCATGCATTGTACACGTGTAACAGCAGAGAAATGTAATGAATTTTCTATTATTAGTGACAATAATAAAAGGAGAAGCAGCAGCACCACCTACAGGTGTAAAAAGCTTACAGCACCTGGTATTCCCAGGCGGTCTCCCATCCAAGTACTAACCAGGCCCGACCCTGCTTAGCTTCCGAGATCAGACGAGATCGGGCGTGTTCAGGGTGGTATGGCCGTAAGCGATGACACAGAGGAAACATACATCCTTTATAGATGGAAACATACCAGGAACTATTTCTTCTACTATATGTTTGTAGTGACCACGTGACTTTTTGACAAATTGCTGATATTTCAGATTCCTCTTATTATCACTAATAGTAGAAAAGTCAAACATAGGTTCAAGACCAAGAATATAAATATAGGACAGTTTGTTTTCTGTATCTGTAAGTAACAAAATAAGTATAAAAGATGAAAGATTGTAAAAGATTTTCTCTTAGTGTTTTTATATCTGTGACCGTTGGACTGAATTTGTGATTGTAATTACAACCATTTGAAGTAATAATTGTAAGTTTCAATGTCTGGTATGTTTCATCTATAAAAGACGTATGTTTCCTCTGTGTCATCGCTTACGGCCATACCACCCTGAACACGCCCGATCTCGTCTGATCTCGGAAGCTAAGCAGGGTCGGGCCTGGTTAGTACTTGGATGGGAGACCGCCTGGGAATACCAGGTGCTGTAAGCTTTTTATACCTGTAGGTGGCGCCGGTGCGTCTCCTCTTATTATTATCACTAGTAGTAGAAAATTCATTGCATTTCTCTGCTGTTACACTTGTACAATGCATGGATATAATATAATATAATATTACCACTGAAGACTTAAGTTAATACACTGATACTGTCAAACTCATAACATGTGTATAAGAGCATGTGTTTGAGTTTTCTACTATTAGTGATAATAACAGGAATCTGAAGTATCAGCAGCTTTGTCAGAAAGTTGCATGGTCACTACAAACATATAGACAGATGTGAAAAAAAAGATCAGAAGCAGCGGCGCCACCTACAGGTGTAAAAAGCTTACAGCACCTGGTATTCCCAGGCGGTCTCCCATCCAAGTACTAACCAGGCCCGACCCTGCTTAGCTTCCGAGATCGGACGAGATCGGGCGTGTTCAGGGTGGTATGGCCGTAAGCGATGACACAGAGGAAACATACGTCTTTTATAGATGGAAACATACTAGCAACTATTTGTTCCACAACATGTTTATGGTGACCATGTGACTTTTTGACAAAGCTACTGATATTTCAGATTCCTGTTACTATCACTAAGAGATGGCCGAAATTAAGCCGTCCAGTAGCTTATTCACATTCAGACATTCAAATGCAGGACGCAAATTTAGTTAAACCTAGTTTCAAATCAGTACAAATACAAGGAACCTATGTAAGTAAGTAAACAAGTAAACTTTGTGCCATAAATGTTGGTAGTGCATAGAGTGATCAGTGCCAAGGATGATGACCAGTTATAAGAAAACAAGATTTATAAAATAAAAACAACAATAAAGAGACAAGAGACAATAAACAACACACTATGACCTTAAAAACTGAAGGATAAAAAGATAAAAAAAAAAAACAGAGACAAAAGTACAAAAACTACAGTCCAGTCATAGTTGTGTTGTGTCGACACAGTAGAAAATATAAATAAATAAAATAGTAGAAAACTCAAACACAGGTGCCAGACCAGCAGTATAAATATAAATATAGTGTAAATATTTCTGTTTGTGTAAGTAACAAAATAAGTATCCGTTTTAGTAGATGAAAGGTAATCAAAGATATTCACTTAATGTTTTTATATCTCTGATCTCTGATCTGAATTTGTAATTACAACCAGTTGAAATAATAATTGTAAGTTTCAGTTTCTAGTATATTTTCATCTATATAATCTGTATTGAAGTTGTAATTAATATCCTGTTTGTTGCTGTCCAGTTGCTCCTTATTTAGTTATGTCGAGCTACATTATAAAATGTTTAGTTTGAATAGTATATTTTTTATCTGCATGTATCTAAACTTTAATTTGATGTGATTTTGTTGGGAAAAGCTTAGTTTGCTTATTAAACTGCAGTACTTGCATTGATAGTTTAACTCACAACAACAACGTTGATACCGAATTAGATGTGATGTGTTTAGTTTAAAAAAATTATTTTAAAATAATGCAATGTCTGACTTTGGTTAATTTTTTCTTTCAGGGTTATCAACCTACCTACTGTACTGTCCTGTTTTCTTTAGTGAATAAGTTGAATCTATGCGTGATCGTTAATAATCCACACCAGAAACCAACTGAGCTCTTTTGATCCATAAGGTGCAGAAAAAATGATGCCAGTAGCAGCAGGATAACCTCTCAAATAAACTCTGTAAGAAAACTGTATGTTTCTCCACTTAATTAACAAGAGCAGGTGAAAGGAAAGTGTGTGGCCTTCATACTTAATTACAAATGAGTGCCCCCTACTGGCGTAAAACAATATCAGAGTAAACCCCATTGCTATCTTAGTTTTGACTAATTCAAGATTATAGTCATTTTCCATAAGATGCAACAGATTGTTCTTTTTAAGAGTAAATTGGCTTAATTTACCTCTTCTGCAGTTCATTTTCCTTTGTAAAGACTCCTCCAAGGCCTTGAGTGTCAACTTTTCTGTTGGTTTCTCTCGTTTGAGCACGTTGTTGTTTTCGTCCTCCACAGCGAGAAAACCTCTAAACGCTGCAGACATCCACGCTGCAAAAGTCCAATAAAGCGCTGTTACTCCAGGACACTAATGTTTGTCCTGACACATGGTAGGAAAACTGTATGTCTCTCTACTTAATTAACACGAGCAGGTGAACAGAAAATGTGTGGCCTTCATACTTAATTACAAAAGAGTGCCCTCTACTGGCGTAAAACAAAATCACAGAAGATTAACCAAAAGGTAAATAAAGCTATTTGGTTTATACACCTACAACCTGCCACCTACAATCTACCAATTCTAAATAAAAAAGGAAAAAGAAGAGATTTTGAGTTGTCCCTAAATTGTTGGTACCACTTGTCTAACCTTAATCTAAACCTTAACCAAACCTTAACCTTAAGTCAAGTCATCTTCATTTTTTATTTTTTTATTTTTTAACATCATGGGGACCTGCTTTTTGTTCCCATAAGGGAGACAGGTCCCTATAATGTGAGTATATTGACAGGTTTAAGTCCCCACAATGTAGGAAAAACACGTACACACAGACAAGACAGACACACTGCTCTTCTGTTTTTGTGTGTTTAATCTGTTTGTCTGCATGTCTCGTTATTTTCTACATATATCGCGGTGAAATGAATTCATATAAAAACTATTACCGATGTTGAAAAGTTATTGTCAGAAGTGGGATTCGAACCCACGCCTCCATTCGGAGACCAGAAGTCCCGCTTCACAGGAAGGTTTGATACCTTGAGTCTGGCGCCTTAGACCACTCGGCCATCCTGACAACTGAGCTCACCGCCGTTCATCTACATATATAAGTAGCTATAACAACACATCGTGACAAACTGTTACAAACATTAAAAAGTCTAGTTGCTTTATTAACACGTCTCATCTCGCAGTTTTAAATATATTTATATATTAAAAAAATATATATTGTCGACATCGATAAACGTATTTATCCACCGGAGGCGCTAACACGTTTTTCTTTTACTTCCGGTGGTTCGTCACGTGACTCCCCGCCCATGTTACTACATAACCATCTTCAGTCGCTGTTATGAAACGAAAAAACACCGGGTTGTTTCTAGTTTATGAGGAAATATTGTAGTTAGAGACTGAGACCACGCGTTTTTAGGTTAAATATGTCGATCTACAGGAACGCGGTTTGGTTTGTGAAAGGACTGCAGGAGTATACAAAGTAAGTGGAGACAATCGTTTTATTTTCATTTGTTTTTTACTGAGTCAAACAGGCAACTGTAGTAATAAGTCGTGGTTTGTGCAACACTTACATAATCCTGCTCAGGTGGGATTAACTGCACTCTCAGGTTGTCTTTGTTAGTTATAATTAATAGATGTTTTTTTTTTTTTAATTAAATGAAGTGAACCAGACATTTTGATTTTAGTTGATCTGTTTGTCTATTTTATGAAGCTAAATGCAATCATGTATTAAATAACATTAACATCAGACACACTGATATAAAGTTAAAGAAAGTAAAATGTCACTTATAAGAAGATTGAGTCTCTGTTTGACATTGTTTGTTCCTGCTCAGTCAGATTGCTCCATTTTCTTGAACCAATTTAAATTAAATCAGATTATCACTGACGCAGGCATTTTGAAGGAGAAAGTGGCTTTTCAGAAACTCTAGGTAACTGTCACAAATGTTTGCCACAAATTTTTCGAGATACTTAATTAAAGATATATAATCTTAGTCCACAAATGTCAAATAAATTACAAGTTTTGCACAAGTTTGCACAATCAAGAATAAAAATACAGTAAATAAAAGTAGCTGTAAAAGCTCTGAGCAATGAATAAAATAAAAAGAAACAAATAACAACCAATATTTATGTGTCCTACTCTGTCTTGTTGCAGGTAATTTCTGCTTTAATTCACTTGTTTTGACCAAAAACTTGTTGCGTGGGGTCTCAGTGACCTTTGACCTTTGATCAGTTCGTCCTTGAGTCCAAGTGAACCTTTATATCTTTATTAATCTTTAAACTGTTGAAGTTAGAGTTAATGAATGAGAAAGATTTTAGTTTTAATATCACATTATTCACCATATATTCATGATCAGAGCATCTTAATGAGGTTGGAGGGATAAAGAGCATGAATGGATGGAGACGTAACACTTGTGCAAAGCTTTTAATTTTAATTTAGATACATTTTCATGTAATAAACAGAAGGTAGAAAGCAGAGCAGAGATTGAACGTTTGTCGTTTTGATGTTTTTCTCTCCACAGGAGCGGTTATGAAGCTGCAGCGAAACATTTTGTTGCAGCCGACCTGGACGTAAACCTGAGTGGGAGGTCCTTCGTCATAACAGGAGCCAACAGCGGGATTGGAAAAGCTGCTGCTCAGGAGATCGCTAACAGAGGTGTGTGAGAAAAAACCGACGTGATCACACGAGCGTCACCTCATATCAGCCTATACCTGATGTCACACACTGAAGTCACTGGTGGTTCATTCACTGATGTGTTTTTGTTTTTGTTTTGTTTTTTCAAACTCACAGGAGGAATCGTTCACATGGTCTGTCGGAGTAAAACCAGAGCTGAAGCAGCCAAAGATGAAATTGTAGAACAAAGTAAAAACCAGGTGAGGCTCTGACCCACTCAGTCTCAGAGATGAAACCTTTGGAAATCTCTGTTAAGACGATATGTTGTCGTAGATTTATCAAATAAATAACAAACTGACTGAGGAGCCTGTTTTATAAGAAACACTTTGTGTAATATATCTTTAATCAAACTGTAGAGAGACAGGGATAATTTTGTTATGATGTTTTTTTTTCTAAAAGAAAAACAATTATTGAAATTATATGTTATATTATAACATATAATTGTTGAAAGAAGAAAAGGGGAAGGGGAAGAGCGTCATAGTCTTTCTGTAATAACAGGTTATTAAATAGGAGAACTATTGATCAATTAGTGGATTCAGACAAGAAGAAAACGTCCTAAATTAATAATCAATTAGAAAACAGAAATAATTATTGTCTGTGTGGATGTGAGGCTACATAAACACATCACATTTGGCTCAGGGAACTTTCACATGAGTATATTATTTTCTTTTTAACAGAACGACAAACTTGAGTCTGTTTTTTCTTTTTCTTTCCAGAACGTTCACGTCCACGTCGTCGACATGTCCAGCGCCAAACAAGTTTGGGAGTTTGCCCAGAACTTTTCACAAAGCAACACTGTTCATGTGCTGGTAGGTGTTTGTACGCCTGTGCTGGATTTACAACACACACACACACACACACACTGTTTTTTCTTCTAATTTTAATCAACTGTCATGTTCACCAGATCAACAACGCCGGCTGCATGGTCAACCAGAGGGAGTTAACTGACGAGGGTTTGGAGAAAAACTTTGCCACAAATACACTCGGTAATAAAAAAGGAAAACATGAAGTTGATGTGAATGAAACTGGATAAAATTTGTTACAATTTTAATTAAATCAGGAAAAGTTTTTTATTTGTAACATGTTTAATCCCAGTAACCAGTGACAGATAGTATCTATAATGGTGGAAAACAATTAGATAGTTTTACATTTTTGTACTTTGATAGATTTTATGAACAAAACTTTCAGTCAATGTATAAAATATGATGCACACAACAGTTTTCTATTGCTATTGTTGTGTATTTTGTTGAAATTTATATGAGGTCTCTAATAAAACAAATAAATATATCACCTTTCCTCTGATATAACTGGAGGGAAGCTCCTGAAGCACATAAACATTTTCACCATTAATTATTATTACTCACCTAGAATTTTGATTGGAGGCACTTGAATGATCTAATAAAGCTAAATAAAGTACAGAATAAACAGAAATTCTTATTATTTTTTAATGAAACAATATTAAGTGAGTTTAAATGAGGTGGCATCTGTTATTTCCAGGTACATACATCCTCACCACCGCACTGATTCCTGTGCTGAAGAAAGCTGAAGATCCAAGAGTGGTGGGTTGAGTTTCAAAGCTCCTCACTGTGTTTAAAATGACGTCTCTGTGTCAGTATTAAGATCATCAGACCATCTGCTCCGGTCTCACAGGTCACAGTGTCGTCAGGAGGCATGCTCACCCAGAAACTGAACACAGACGACCTCCAGTTCGAGAAGGGGACGTTCGACGGCACCATGGCCTACGCTCAGAACAAAGTAAAGATCACTGATTCACAACAACAACTGTATAAAAAAAAAAATCCACGTTTGTTGATTATTGTGTTTTCATCATGACAGAGGCAGCAGGTGATTCTGACGGAGAGATGGGCTTCTCAGCACAAAGAGATCCACTTCTCCTCCATGCACCCAGGCTGGGCAGACACGCCAGGTCAGCGAAGAGAGACGACACGTGGATACAGGCTTTATCTGTCTAGATTTTGAAATCAATACAACGGCGTAAAGGAATTCGACTAGTTTTAAAGCTGCTGTTAACAGTCTGAGCTGTGAGACCAAACATTGCCTCAGAGTGTTTTTCTCTCTCTCTGCAGCCGTCCAGTCGTCCATGCCGTCCTTCCACGCTAAGATGCAGACCAGACTGAGGACGGAGGCCATGGGCGCCGACACCATCGTGTGGCTCGCAGTGTCTCCATCTGCCACAAAGCAGCCGAGTGGACTCTTCTTCCAGGGTAAGAGACGATCTTCACAGAGAATTACCATCAAATCTGCAGCTCGATAGCCTCTTTAACCTCTAATGTATAGTGTATAGGAAAGTAAATGAGTGAACATTGGACTCATTGCACAACATGTCAGTGTTGTTTGTTCTGTCTGCAGACACAATCCTGCTTGTTAAACCTGCACAATATAAACAGTAAAAACACTTGGTGCATGAGAAAGTAGTTGAATAAATATATTTAGTTACAATTCACTGCTGCATAAAATGTAATTTATATATCAGTCTGTCACAATTTGACCTATTGAACGTGTTTTTTTCAGACCGTAACGCGGTGGCGACACATCTTCCTCTGGCCTCGTCCAGGTCGACGCCGCAGGAAGAAGAGAAGCTCGTGGCTTCGCTCGAGGAGCTCGCCCTCAAGTTCAAACCTTAATGTCTCTGTGTCTTTTTAAAGCCATGCACTCCTCACTGATTGTTATTGTTATTAATGTTTACAATAATCAGGTGTTTGTTCGTTTGTTTCAATGTACAAGACAATTTTTAAAAAACTTTTTGACCTCAATCTTTTACTGGCTAAAGATGAAGATGCTTTTTAAGACTTTAATATAAAATGCTGCACACTACCTTTCCAAAGCCTGTATGATGTACAACACAAAATATTAGACTGTGTTTAAGGTTAGGTTTAAATCCACGTCCACATCTCCAGATTGATCTATGAAGTATTTAATCACAACCTGTAATAATGAGACTTTTTTTAAATCCCTAAAACAATCATTGTTTGGTGACTGTTTGAATGTGGATATCAATGAAGAACATGTTTAGATAATTAAAAAAAAATTTGGAGCTTCATGTTTTCAAACTGTGATTGAACAAAGTGAAAACTGACCCAAGAGTCTGAGGGAGTCGCTCAACACGTCACAAACACAAATGAACTTAATGCCATAAAATCTGGTTGAGTAGGTGAAGACCTGCTTTTTAATATATTATTTATACACACAATGTTACATTATTGGTCAACAACTGGCCTCAGATGGATTTATGACTGCAATCAAAACTCAATCTCATATGTTTTTATCACCACGTTTCTCTCATACAAAACGAAACAACCTTTTGTTTTTAGACTTTTGGGAGGTGTGTTTTTTTTTTTTTTCTGAATACTCCAGGCAGCAACAACAGCTTCACATTAATTTCAGTAAAGATCTAAAACAGTACACCATGCATCAGAACCTGTTTGACAAAAAAAAA
This sequence comes from Polydactylus sextarius, assembly GCA_016801845.1. NCBI lineage: Eukaryota > Metazoa > Chordata > Actinopteri > Polynemidae > Polydactylus > Polydactylus sextarius. Next base: position 3,751,807 of record CM028912.1, on the reverse strand, counting down.
AAAAAAATTAAATAAACACAATTTGTAGTTGAAGAGCAGAAACATCAGGAAAAACACTGTAATGGTCTGTTGAGACTTCAGTACCCTCAGGTTTACATTCAGGACTTAAACAGCTGCTGTAAATGTACCTTCATGAGGAGCTGAGAACAGTTGAGCTTATTTTCAAAAATCTTTGGAAAATATTTATGATATTTATGACAGTTGAGTTCGAACATGTGGATAAATCACCTTAGTTACCATCTGATAATTGAAGCACAAACATGATAATTATTAAAGAAAAGTCATATTTTCTCTCCACAGCAGCAGTTTGTGAAGTATTTTTGTTTCTTCATTCCAGTGCATTGACACAGAAGTCAGTATACAGTATTACAACATAGAACTTGTAGTTATGATATGTGGTGCATGTACAGTATGAATGTGCCGCCTCCGATGATGTGTGTGTTAGATCACAGCCGCAAAAATAAATAACCTCAATAACAGCTCCACTGACGACACGACCGACGTTACAGATGATAAAACCTGACTTTACACTGCGTACTTACACGATCATGACTGTTATCATTAGTGCAACTTCATATTACATAAATATAAAATTAAAACCAGAGAAACATGATTCTGGCGTGTTCTTAATGCTCAAAATCCAGTTTTAAGGTCAAAGTTAAGTGATGTTCTGACTCTGTAGAAAGAGAAGTAAGTTTTCAATCTTAGGCCTCATTATACTCCCCTGTGGTTGTAAGCAGCCAGATGTGCACACAACAGATGTGTAGTTTCTCTTATTACAAGTCGTTCTATGCCACTTAGAGGAGCACACGTACAATTAACGCCTTTGTGGCATTGTAGTCAGGATATATGGACGTCTACTCAGAGGATAACTCTCCACCCTACTGGCTGATGTGAGGTACAGTAAAAAGTACATTTGTTCACATTCAGGGGATTTAGATGAAATTTCCTCAATTTAAATGCTTTTATGCTGCAAAGTTGTGATTGTAAATTGAACTAGATGTGATTAGAAAGCTCAGGATTTCTTAAACTCTTGAACAGGACAGTGCAAACACAGTGTGAGTGATGTGAAGCACCTGAAGTCACCAGCACATTTAAACCGACCTCATCACACACATCGACAGGCGAGAAAAGCAACCAGCAGACGACGAGTCACAACTTCTGTTCCCAAATGTAACTACGCCCAAAACTGAACTCTCCGCTCCTCTGAGTGTCACCGTGAGTCCAGGGTGATTAGTTTTCCAGTTACATGAGATAAAGGCACGACATCATTTCTATTTATAGACAGTTAACACATACACTCACTTATCTGAGGGTCTCGTGCTTGAAAAGGTTTCATATAGTTGGTTTATGGATGTTTAGAAAGCGTTTGACTCATGTTTCATGTAATAAATCTTAAAAACTTTAAGATTCTATGTTTAATTTAAGGTTGAGATTCAATATAAATGTGACATGTTGTTATTTTGGTGAATAGATGGTGCAGAGACTCTAAAAAACAAGAAAAGTGAAGATAAAATCCTGCCAGTTATTCATTTATCCCATCAACACGTTTTCAACTGTGAAACTAACTAAACTGTTGCTGCTGTTGATTTTCTGTCCTGTAGGTGGTGCAGGTTAGCAGGTTTAAATCTGCTTTAACTGATGATTAACCAGCTCCCTCTTGTGGATAAACTGCAGCCTGCGACACAGGAGTTAAAACAGACTAATTTATGACCCGATTCCTTGAGGTGCTTCACATCCAAAAAAAAAAAAAGATAAAAAGTCAAGTTAATGTTTGAGGGTACCAGCTGACCACAGCGCAGACACGTCTGGTTACGGTTTTAAGACTTTCCAGTATGAAATTTTGTAAGGAATGCATGAGAATTAAGTAAATAACGTGTCAATTGCATACAAAGTCCAATGTCTCATCTCCTCCCCACACACTCACACACAATACAGACACACACACACACAAAGACGTAAATACACACAGATAAATCTCAACCCATCAGCACCATTCACACAAACAAACACCCACAACCATCTGTAACCTTGTGTCAACCAAGGTCTGTGCTGTTCCCAGGCTTCACTGGCCTGCAGTGTCCTCACTGTGAACATGCAACAGCCACCGCTTGTTGTTGAATAACTGTTAAATATTATCCCGATGACATCGATACTGTTGGATACGCGTCTCTCTTTCTCTTCCAAGTGCGGCTGTGAGACCCTCGCAGATCGGTGAACAGAGATTTCTTTCTGACTGTCGTTCACTCGTAGATCTCAGGACACTACGGGCGTCATGTCCCAGAGCTGCAGAGAAACACGACATAAACAGTTTGTTTGTTCAAATACAGATGTGGACACGCATCAGCGAACTGTGAAAGAGGAATTTCTACTAAAGTTTGCACAGATGAGAAATGAAACCTTCATGATCTAAGTGTTAGAACTGTGACGATAAGTCAAATATAACTTGAAAGATGTGTCTGTTTATCAGTGTTAGCAAACAACCAGCTATTTACACACAAACCACACACAGAGTAGTGTTGTCGTCCCTGTGGAGCTGTTGTTTTTGTACATTTGTTGAACTGAACTCACATTCACTCCTCTTCTAGCTCTGTTTTTCTATCCGCCGCCTCCTGAGAGAAGTATCTGGATCATTAGCTGCGAAATGTCACACGTTCTTCAAGCGGCTGCTCTGTAACTGTGTCTGTCTGCTGCTTTGAGCCGAGCGGTTAATTGTACAATGTGTTTATCAGACTGTGCAGCGACTCGGCTGCAACAAACATCAGTGTAAACTTTTTCTGGCTTCGACGCTGCAAATTAATTCTTACTTCTTGTAAAGTTAAATCTGTTTCTCTGAATCCAGATGCGATGACAATGACATGTTACAGTCACTGACCAACAGACACACTAAATCTGAACAAACTGTCTGGAAAATAGTTTTTTTTTATTATTATTATTATTAAAAAATTATGACTGAATAATAATTAGGACAGAAGTTAAGTTTCAACCAAGTCATAATGAGGTGAAATGAGACTTGGTTGTAGGGCAAAAAAAAAAAAAAATGTAAAAGCTGTTCTGGGATTCATCAGATTTCATTAAAATCTAAAAGTTTTTCAGATATCGTGCTCAAGGCTCGATTACCTGCCAGAACAAAAGTGGGTAACATCCTCTGAGGCCTGAGATGAACCTGACAGGTATTTAAACACATCAGGATTTATATTGTACATGATGCACACAGTGGGCAGGACTGGGGGAGACTTCCTAGTAGGTCAGTCCAGTCTTATGTGAGATAGAACCAAAGTCACTACATGTTATTGTGTGTGTGCGTTTGCTCGTCTTATCTGAGACTCAAGAAGAAAACAACAGACAGACTCTGTTCCTTCCTATCCAGACCTTGATAACCTTGTCGGTGCCGGAGGTGAGCAGGTTTCCAGTGGTGGGCTCATAGTGCATGTAAACGACGCTGTGTTTGCTGTCGTGGAAAGTGGCTGTGGGCGCTCGACTAGAAGACACAAAGACAAGAGGAACGCCGGTTACTTCACTGAGGAAGCAGAGAGGACAAAGGGTCAGCGCAGGACGACAACAGAGGCTGATTGTTACTCACTCCTCGTCGGTGATGGACTCGTGGCAGCTGTCACACACACGCACCTCGAACTCGAAGCCCATGAGGGGGATGGTGGAGCGCTTGGACGAACATTTACCGCACACAGCTTGGCCACACTTCCTGCAGTGATGCTGAGGAACACGGGGTGATGACAACATGCCATGTTTTGATTAATCATTTCTTCCAAGCACAATAAGCAGCTGTAGAAATGGAAGTGAAGTCTCTTACATTGTTACGACTATTATAGTAAATCAACTTTTTAAATATGTTTATGGAAATATAATAATAGAAGTTATAGTTAATAGAAATGTGGTGATAAATGTTGTTTTTTTAAATCATTCTGAGTATAAAAGCGTGTTTTATTTTCTATATCAAGCTCATGACTCCAGCCTGACCGAAGTCCAGGTCATGTGACTCAACAGGCCACATACCACTGCCACTGGAACGTCTTGTAACATTACAGCTTATATTTTTTTACAATCCATAAAAGAAAAACTACATGTTATCAGCTGTTTATGTTCAGTTTGTCCTCATCAATACTGAGGAGTTTTCTCTCTCAGACTCACAAACATTACAACATGTTGGTGTTTGGATCTGGTACAGAAAGTTTCCTGAAAGTTGCTGCACAGTTGGAAAAAATGTCTGTTAACACACACACACACACGCACACACACAGTAACCACAACGTAAAGCTGTTCCTGAGAGTGAAGCAATAAAACAGCCACAGGATGTTTGCTCGCCATTAACATAGCAGAAATGAAGAGTTGTGTAAGTTTACTGGAGAATTGTTTGGAATTAAAATCAGCAGTGTGTGGTGAGATTTTATGAAATAAAACAAAATAAAATACGGGCCAGCGTAGCGGCACAGGGGTTAAGCGCTGTTGCCTCACAGCAAGAAGGTCCTGGGTTCGAGTTTTTTCTGTGTAGAGTTTCCATGTTCTCCCTGTGTCTGTGTGGGTTTCCTCCCACCGCCAAAAACATGCAACATTGGGTTTGGGATTGGGAATTGAGCATATTAAACTGCCCCTAGGTATGGATGTGAGAGCAAATGGTTGTTGGTCTATACGTGGCCCTGCGACGAGCTGGCGACCGTCCAGGATGAAAGGGTAGAAAATGGATGGATGGAAAATAAAATACCTGTCGCAGGCCGATCTTCTTACTGTCCCACATCTGTTTGAAGTTCCAGAAGAAAGGCTGCTCACATTTCTGACACGAGTCACTGTCCAACCATTCTGGAGTCTGTGTAAAACACACATGAGTTTTAAAAATATATATATTTCATGTTTTGAATAAAAAAGGAAATAAAGACCATTTAATATTTAAAATACAATTTAAATCCAACGAAAAATGGTTAAGCCTTGATGGACGTGAAGCAATTTGCTGAGAAAATTCGGTAGCACACGATGTCAAACGTGTTTGAAGGAATAATTAAACTTCTGGTTTCTTCATCATAGTCAGATGAGAATATTAACCTCATGCATTTGTATTAATTTCACAGGTGGCAGGACAAAGAGGAGAAGTGAGTCAGGCTCGGTCAAAAACGAGAAGTTATTTTAGTTAATTTAATTCCTACACAATCAGAAATGTAAAAACAACAGTTTAATTATCTGTACAGGATTTCTGTCTCCTGCTTTCAAACCTGCCAATCGTCAAACAAAAGAAAACAAATCAGCCAATTCGTCATGTTTTTTTTTTTTTAAATATATCCCTGCACTTGCTGCTGCCAACGCAGCACACACTGATTATGACACACGCCAGTCGCTGTGATGCACCAGGTTGAGAACGATCGCAGTGAAATTACTGTTTTTCTGGTGAGGGAACGTATGCGGACGCTAAGAAATGGAAACACGAGGGTGAAACTGAAACTGACGGGTTAATGTCGACACGCTGCCGCTGCGTGTTGACTTGTAGTTTAGTTTTTTTTATGTTTCCACCAACAGAGGAGATGTAAATGTGTTTTTATCCGTGATCCAGCAAAGAAACAAAGAAACTACCCCCTGACCCTGGCTGCTATGGAAAACTAAATGACTCCTGAATCAGTCTTTCCTCTTTCTAATTGGTCTTTTCGTGAAATCCCATAGCAGTAATGAATTTGCCGGTAAACAGAGCGGTGTTTATCGAAACAACCTTTGAGGAGTGTCAGCCTCAACAGAACCAGCGAGTCAGGAAAATAAAATCGAGACGAGAATTTGGGCCAAATAAAAGACACGGAGGTGCAGCAGAATAACACGACGCCGAGGCACAATCAAAGCGACTCTGGGTAAATAAAGAAGCAATCGAGTTCGAACCAACTGTGTGGAGAGTGAAGAGGAGATAAAAATTAGACCGTGTGAGTGTGTGTGTGTGTGTGTGTAAGAGAGAAAATCAAAGTGCCATGCCTCTAATCTGGTGATCTGTCACGGATTTCTTGAGAGAATTTATTCCAGAGAAGGAGGGAGAGTGAATATCAGCAGTTCACCCACCTCAACAGATCTGTATCACGATGATGTACGTGCAAGTGTGAGAAAACACTGCACACGTGATGTATTACCATTTTTTTTCTCTCTCTCTCTCCATATTTTCTTGGATCATAAATTCAGTACGAATGTGTGTTTGTGCTTCAGGTTTGATGTTACACTTCATCACCTCTTGTCGTGTTACATCCATGTTCCAGATGACGATGCTGCCGTCGGAGCTGCAGGAGATGAGCTGACGGGTGTGAGAGGCGTAACACAAACCCTGAACCTTGTCGCTGTAGACACACACACACACACACACACACACACATGTAAAATGATTAACTGGTTTATATATGATTTGTATGAATAATGCATGCTTTCCCCCCCTGTTTTTAGCTTTATTCAGGCACCTTTTTACATAACTCAGTTACTAAAATTACATCTTTAAAGAGACGTTTTATTCAACAACTGCCCAAAACTTAAAATTATTATTTATAATAATATATTACAAGGACCACAATGAATTATGGCTAAAAAGATCATGAAATATCATATTCAAAGGGCAGAAAACATGTTTTGTGATGTACAATCGAATCATTTGAATGTTTGAGACGAATCTTAAAGGATTCCTTCATAATATCCTTCAGACATCAACCTCAGGTGACTTTTGATTTTTGATATTTGATCAAACATTTAAAATCTTAAAATCTATAAACCTGGGACCTGAGACTATTTGACTGTTTTGTTATAATTTAAAAAAAAAATCAATCAAAGCTGCAGATTATAATTCAATCCATCACTAATAATTTAATCTCTAAATTACATTACACAGATTCAACATGTCCTCAGTTTCCATTCAATCCACCTGCATTAATGAAATCATGAACATCCAGCAAATAGGAAATAAACCAGAGTCCCAAATTAACTTCTTGACCTTTTGTGCTTGTGCAGCGTCTGAATTATTACAGGACTCAGAGTCCATCACACACTCAGGGTGGTCACTATTTTTTCGACAAATACTGTTCTCACATGTAGTTTTGTCTAAAACAATCTGAATATAGCAATAACCAGCCAGTCTGGTTCGATTTGAAATAGAAAAACACAATCACTCCACACATTATAACAGTCTTGTATAAACAATATTAATAGCTCAGTAATGAGAACTGAAAGACAAAAGCTATTTATCAGCAAACAACAGACAAGCATATAATCATTTTTGTCCATTCAGCTGAATAATTGCTTCAGTGAGTGACTGAATGTTTGCGGTTCTTACTTGTGTCCTTGGAGCTCGATGGCGGTGCCTTTACGCCCGCCGATGTCCCACATGATGATGGAGTGGTCTGCGCTGCCGGAGAACAGCACCCTCTGGACCGGGTCCCAACACAGCGCCGTCACATTACCTGGGACACACACACACACAAGGACGCAAATAAACAAAGACATGCATCAGACGATGATCAGACTCGTTTCATTTCTTTTGAAAACATTTCTTGTCACTGTTGTTACATGACTCCTTAAAAATATCTGATTTCATGTCTTTATTCTTCTTCTCCGATGTTAAATGACACAAAATAAAACACCTGTATTCACTGAATTTAAGTTGTGCTTTAATGACCCTGAACTCTATCATGTTCTCATCTAACGATTTTAATTTCTGTTCCAGACCCTGTCGTGAAAGGCATTTTTCACTGGCTCCTTTGCTGAAGTAGATTTCAACGACGGCCGCTAAAAGATTTTCTTGAACATAAAGACCATCAAGGACTTTTAAAAGCACTTCTTAACCGGCTCAATAAATCTGCAACTTGCCTGAGGACACCAACGTCTGACAGAAATAATCTAACTGCATCAATCGAAATGAATTAAATGCAGCTGCTGAGGTTCTTCCACTTGTAAGGAAACAATTTTAGCATAAATATTTAATTTACATCCTAACAAAAGCTTTTTTTCACAGCTGATTTATTTCTGTAAAAACCTGTCATTGGTTCATCGGTGGGTTTTTATTTTACAACAAAAGATGACTGATCATATTCTTTCTGTCATAACAGCAGATAAATGAAGTATACAAGGATAAAAAATATGTTATATTATTATAGATCAATCACATCTGAGTGTTTAATCTATAAATCATATGCTGTGTTGTACCAGTGTGTCCCTTGAAGGTGGTGACCAGGCTGCAGTTGTCCTGCTCCAGCTTCAGGATGGTCACCTGACCCGACTGGTCTCCTACGAAGGCGTGTCGCGTCTCCACATCGAACCTGAGTGAACGTTAAGGTCAAAGAAGAGGAAACATCGCCCTGCTGATGCATTCATTCTGCTGATTTTTATCTGTTTAACTGGACTAAGAATAATGTAGCAGGCAGAGGAATTACAACGTGTCAGCAGATGACTCTTAACTCCTCCTCTGACCTGGTTAAGTCACTATGGAACAAAATCATTACAACACTTTCTGCTTTATGGAAAAGCAAAACAATGGCTGCACAAGGACCAACCTAATTATTCATATGTGCAATTTATGTCATGAGGAAAGACACATTAGATTGAATCCTCGTCGACTATTTATGATATTTTAAAGATGAAGGAAGAAGTTGGATGTTTTTTGACTGAAATAATATGAAATATAATGTTTTGGTTTTTTTTTAATGTATGGATCCAAAACGTCTAGGTAAGTTGCCGTTTTTATCGGATGGAGCAAATTACTTATTCATTACAGCTCCAAAGCCCCACTTTTATTAAACAATGGAGTCATACTGTGTCTTTATTAACACAATGAGGCTTCGGCCGTCCTGCTTAGATTAACTCTAAATCTATAAATCTAAACGTACTCAGATCTTTTTGTGCATCTTATGAGCTTATGCTGATACTGTGCCTCTATTATTGTCTGTGCAAATTGTTTTTCTTTCTTTCGTTCTCTTCTCCTTGTGTAGTTAGTTCTTGCTTAAAAAAAGGTAAGTGTATGAAAAGATGTGTCTTATATCACATATATTCCTTTCTATAAATTCTTCTCTGCATATATGTGTGTATATATATATATATATATATATATATATATATCACCCTTTTCTACCTTACACTCGTTATTGTTTTATTTTTGTGCTCATATTTAATATTATTTGATTTTTTTACATATTTTTTTATTGATCATAACATCACAACATCTGAATTTAACTTTGAATTATTTCCAAACAAACAAAATGAAATTTCTTAACTCTTTTAAGGTTTCACATATAAAAAATAAATCCAAACTGTTTCATTTAACCTTAATTCTTCAAAACACTGATTACGGCCCCAGTTATCATTATCAAAGAGACAAGTTTGTGCTCTGCAGACCAGACAGGTTAGCATGTGGAGGCTAGCAGGTAGCAGCAGTGTGTGATGACCTAATGGCAGCCTCATTGGTATGGATCAGTGTTGCTGCCGAGCTCTCGAAGCTTTTCATCTGGCCATTACAAAAAACCCACTCAGCCCGTTTCCTTGACAACATCATGACTGATGCCTATTGTTAGCCTTTCCAAGTATTACAAACTAACTGGAAGCTAATCTCAACTGCCCCTGTTTTATGTAGCCGTGGCCTTTAAATAGACTGCGTTGTCGTAATAACAAAGACAGAGATTTTTCAGTGTCGGAGGCACCAAACATGGTTCGTCACTTCCCCTTCGGTTACCTCCACATCATTTAGCAGGAAGTGTATCTGTCAGGCTCATCGAGCCCGGGCCAAGTAGCCTGCGAACCGAGACAGCCGACACACCAGGAGGCTGGGAGCCGGGAGCGAGGGCATTAAAGGATACTGTAGTCCAGAAACCCAGGCGGCGGTGCGATATGTCCCCAGCTGCTGGCCGCTCTCTGAGCAGTGCCACGTGAAGTTTTTGTCTTGGCCGGTGCTCAGAAGCCACTCCATCTCCAGAACAAACAGCACCACTGTCACTCTGCCCTGGTGGGCTGCACAGAAAAACACAAAACACACACACAGATGCCACACATGAGATACACTTCAGCCCCAGAAATGTAGTGGAGCGGTCTGAAATTGAATTTAACACATTTAACAACAGTCCAGCAGCTTCACCTTCTTTCTGGAAAGATTTGATCATCAAAGCTTTAGAGATCGATCAGTGAAGTCTAGATCAGTCTCTGGTCTAGTTGTGTCTGAGTGAATTACACTCAAAAAGAGGGATATGAATTATGAAAAGTGCCAGAGAGCAAACATTCCTCCGGCTGCAGAGTTGTCAAATCCTTAAATACACAAAGCTGAGCACACTTTATGAGCAATGAACTTTCCTCAGACTGTCTGGAATAATTCTTCACTGCATAAGATGAGGACTCTCCCCTCTCCTGATACAACATCAGTCTGAAATCCCCTCAAATTCTTCAAGTTACTTCACTTTCTTCAGGGTGTAATTATAACTGAAGAGTTCTCGCTTTCACGCTGTTTTCCAGACAGCTGCTGAACTTCAGGCTACGGATGACATTATCTCACAAGTGGTGAATTTACAGTTCACATTGACTTAATACAATATCAGCTCAAGGTTTGTTTTTTGGTTTGTCGTTGGAGATGTTTTACATTTCTGTAGTTAGGACACATTAACTTGGAGGAATGACTTGGCTTGTTTATGCTGCTGTCTCCCTGAAAAAGGCTTGAGAGTTTATAAAAAAAAAAAAAAAAAAATATTTACATTAAACAACAGATGCAAATGGAAATCTGCATCAGGGAGAGATTTCAGATCATTACTGAATTAATTAGAATTTAACATAATATAAACAAACATTTTATCAACCATTAATGATGCTAGATAAACTGGAATAATAATAAAAAAGATCTGTACTTCATGTTTCATGTATTTCACAGTTTCACAAAAGAAAGATGTCATTTCACAACAACGTTAAACGTTAGAACAAGACAGATTTCGACTAAATCTCATTTGCATTAGTTTCCATATCGTTCCTTCATAAATCACACAGACTTAACTTTAACAAACTCTACATTTTTTCAGGTCTCTTCCTGAAAAGACAGGTTTAAGCGTTCCAGGTTTATGTCGAGATCAGCAGAAAACAGTTCTGATTTGGCAAAAAAAAAAAAATCAAGAACTAAACAATCGTCTACATTAATCCTTCTGTTTCTATTTCACACAAGTGTCAAACAAACTGACTCACGCACTCAAACACTTCACACTTCCTCTCACCCTGGTAAGTACGTGCTGGAGTAATCTTGTTGTAGTCTTCTGACAGGATGAACTCCTGAAAGACGGGAAAGAAAGTAGAGACAAATGTTCAAAACGACTCAAAGGTCAATGACATTTCCAAGAAAAACTGTGAATGTGAAAACACATTTAAAAATAATGTTTAAACTCTGGTGCAAATATAATTACACTATCCATTAACCTTCAGAAATAATGAAACATTAATTATGCTCTTCACATTTCAACAACATTGTCTGTGATGTTGCACACGATATATAACGTATAAGCTTCTCAGATTATCATAAAAAAGTCATTATATTTGAAGAGTGGATATTCCTCCTGCAGAAAGAGAAACACTGTCTATCCTCACTATCGAAAAATGTAAATGTAAATGACTAAAGTAAAAAAAAAAAAAACAACTATGAAGACAAACAAACAAGAGAAAAAGGGAACACTTCTTTGTGCGATAGTGTGATTTCCTCTGACGTCTCCACCCATAATAAAAGACCTGAAGCTTTAAGGTTAAAACACATGAAACGATGAAAATATCTGAAAATACTCTGATAAGTTATTGTCGGACTTTGTGTCTTTAATTTGGTCAATTTGTTCCAAAACAAACAAACTACCACAGGGAAACAAAAAAAAAACAAAAAAAAACCTGACCACTAGAGTCTCTCAGAGGACATTGGCCTTTTCTGTGTCACATGGCAGTTGTTGTTTTCCATAAAATAAACTATTTCAAACGCAGCACAAAATTGTGCAAGACACATCGTGTTTGAGCTAGTTTCTAGAGCTTCAGTTTTAATGTGAAACTAAAGTAAAAAGGTCACTGGGTCGTTGACTTCATTAGGAAATTTGTGCAAATTTTACAACTTTCACATCTAAAAGCTACATTTTTTATCTATATCTTAAATGTAAAATATATTAAATTACAATCCTTCCTCTGGAGAACTTGAATCTTGAAACTTGAACTTGCAAGATTTTACAGCAGATCAGTTATTAGTTTATCAAGAATCAAAGTGTTTGAACTGTTGTCACTACAAGAAAGGTCAGGAGGTCAAAAGGCTTTAGGAGTCATCCTGCTGGGAAACATAAATACCCTTAGTAAATGTCAGTGTTGAGTAAGAAACTACCACTAACTCTGGCCTTGAGGATTAAGAAAACTATTCTTTTCATTGCAGATCACCTGTAACAAGCTTCAAAGCAGAAAGTGAAAGTCCAGAGTTGAGATGTTTGACCGAGTTTCAGCTCACAGTGACCTGACAAAACTCTCATTCCAACTGAATAAACAGACTCACCAGAAAACATTCCTGTTGCAGTGAAGAGCAGCCAACACTTGCACTAAAATACATACAATTAGAGCTGCGTTCCACCGTACGTGTCAAAGGGCGAGTTTCCTGTCAGTAACACTGACAAATATACAACCTATTGTGATGATGTGTCAAAGAAAAAGAGCGGAGGGGCTGTGTTTGGACTTACACAGATAAATCCTGTATCCATCCCCAGAGACAGCCGTCTGGTTTCTGGGTTAAAGGACATACAGGAGCACGACGCTGGAGGCACAAAGACAAACAAGAAACATAATGAACACACTGTCCGGATGCAAACGTGCCAATTTAAACAGATATTTTTTTTTACAAATAAATCTGTGTCGTAGAGAATTGATTAATCTTTAAGGGCACAAGTTGACTTGACCTTAGAGATAATCCTTGAAAAGAGAAACTCATGTCAAAGTCACGCTCAGTCTCCTGAGCATCATATTAACACACAGTTTAATTTGACTCAGTTAAGAATTATGACCAAGATTTACACACTGAACAACAGATGTTATGGTTGAAAAATGACACGTCTCTGCTCTGATGATGGTGGAAAAACAACCTCAATCATAAAATTTAACATCGCTCCTCTGGAAGTTTCTCCTGCTACTAATCAACATAAACGGCAAAGCTCAGCTGATAAAATCACCGTGATTCATCATTTGTCTGATTGTAACAGAGCATGTGTCTAATGACTACTGATTCAATGTGCATCATTTCAGTCTGATGCCCCTTTCGCTGTCTGATACAATCTCCGGTGTACACAGGGAACATTGTTAAATTATGGCCACCAGCTATTAAGCTTGTCTGTGGTGTTGTTGTGCAGGAAGGACTGATTTTTCCAATATGTTCTGATGCTTCGAAAACAACCTCAGTGTTGATTTATCTTCTCTCTGAAACATTAAAATATTCACAGCCTCACAATGGTCACATACAGGTGCTTTTGTTCCTCTGTCCACCCCCTCTGGGTTAATTATACAGCACAAAAACAGTTTTAATCCTCGGGTCAGTATTGAAATATATTTTGCCTCTGGACAGCTTTATATTGCTTTTTTTGTGTGTTTTCTTTACTCAGCTGCTTTATTTGAACAATATTTCCTTAGAAAGACAATTAATGCTACTAATATATTCTCAATTATACTGTTTTTTTTTCCACAGCAGCAAAAAAAAAAAAAAAAGCAGTAGCTTCGGGTCAAAAACATCAGCATCTGTATTTGTATTTTAATAACGAAGCATATTTCTCCAGTGACAAGTGAGTTAACACAGATATTTATTTATTATACACAGCCAAACACAATTAAAAAAATAAAGTCCAGTCCAGTGTGAAATGGTTCCACCATCCTTTTTTTTTTCTCCTAAAAATGAAAAACTAACTACAGATAATTTAGACATTTATTTTGACCGTTGAACTATTTTGGATAACAGAGCTCTCTCTCGCAATTTCCTGGCAGGGTTGGCTGAAATTTAGGCAAAAAAAAAAAAAAACGTGGGACCAAAGTCCCTGTGGTTTGACCTTATCTCAAAGTTTCCACAAAGAAGAAGAAAAAAAAAAAAAAAAAAAAGGCTAGGAATTTATGAGGAGGAAACACAAATATGCACAGATGCTTTGTGATATTGTGATTACTGCGTTTTCTTTTGCACCAATGTTTAAAATCCTGTTTGCAGCCTCTGCTGTTGTGAGCTACAGATCTTGCTGATGGTAGCAGAGGATTTCCTTCAGTTGCACAACTGGAGGGAAACAAGGACAAAGAGTGTCAGAGACAAGCAGCACTGCAGCACTGAGGAGAGCAGAGCGACTGATCCTGCAGGAGCTCAGACGTTAAGTCGCAACTCAACGCTCCCATGTCAGTCTGAGAGGAGGATTGATCATGTGATTTATCGCGTTGGCAGCGACAAGGAACGTGCAAGACGAAGACGTATACGTAAGAATAAAAGCAGGAAGGAGCAACAGGCAGGTTTTAAGAAGCACGTGTTCTCGTCTCTGAGTAAAAGGACACACTCATACATACATATTCATGGATTTACACATTGAGTCAGCTCTGACACACACGTACACAAAAAAAAAAAACACGAAAAAGAATTGGAAATACATACATGACATGGTGTGGTGGACACTGGGCCAGTACTGGCCGCTGTCTCTCTTCAGCCATACCCGAATCGCCCTGTGGTGAAGAAACCATAATATTACAGCCTCTACCTCACTGAGAGCAGTCGCTACTTACTGGACTCTGCTGCTAAATACTTCACATGTAGCATTTTCCAACCTCCATTTTTTTCTCTAGACAGGGAAAGACAGTAAAGACACACAACTTCTCTTTCTCTGAGTCTAACATTAGACTCACTGTTCCTCTGTTACAATCTCTCAGATCAAAACCAAAAAGAACTGAAGCAATGTGGTATTAACTGTCTCCTCTAGTGTTATTTTTTTAGATTATATAGTATTAACTTTACTATAAAGATGTAATTTACCGCTCTGAAGTAAACTTATTTATTTGTAGAGTTGTTTCTGGATTATTTCTCTTCCCTGAGATCTGATATTTGCCTTTTTTTTGGGAAAGAAAAAAATCCACAGTCTGAGTGTTTAGCTGCTCTCACTGGACCATTACTGCCTGTGCAGGAAAAAAAATGTTTTTAAATGTGCACTTTAAGTTTTTTTTTTTTGTAACTTACCCAACTACCCAAACGGCAAAATTTATGATTAAAGCATCTTATTTTTAAAGGCTGTTTAAACCACAGTAAAAGGGATATTTCCATGTGTTGTTCAATTACACGTCTGTTATGTATGATACAAGAGAGATGACATATTATATAAATACAGGTACCTGAAAATAATACGTTTCATCTTTATCTTAGTGTCTACGTGTCTGTTAGCAACAAATCAGAGCAGGAAGATATTAACCCTGAGTCCTTAAGTATTTGTTTATTTATATCGTCCAGAAAAAAAAAAAATCCCAAAAGGATGTTTAGATTTAGAGGAACTGTTTATAATAAACAGTTCATTGTTGGAGTCATTTAATGAAGCTGCCAATTTTTGATTTGATTAATCAATAATAAAAACAATTATTAGTTGTATGTCTATTTACTGATAATTAATATGAATCAGTCTGATTATTATTCTTATAACTGTAGAATGAATATTAAATGTAACAGTGATAAAACATCAGATTCTGCACATTAAAAATCATTAAAACTTTTTTAAAAATTTCATATTAAAAGCTCAACATGTCAGACTCCACCTGCTGAATTTATACTTTCAACATTTCTCCTTTGACAAGTTTCATGAGCAGATCTTGTCCCTGAAACACCTGAAGGATAAAAACCACTCAGAGCTGTGACAGGTGGTAAATGCACCTGGATTATGTGCTTTAACTTGGCTGGAGAGCAGAAATAATTTAAAGATTATAATTCAAGATAAAGAGTAACCACACATGGATTATAGAACATACAAGTTTTGATTATATATATATATGTTTATAGAGACCTTAAAGACCCTAAAGCTCATGAAATTTGACTGGAAACACACTTTTGGCAAACAAAGCGCATGGATACACACAACTCCAGGCAGGTTGGGGGAAAAACTGTCTTTTTAATTATTATAACTATTTGCCTGAAGGTTTAAAAGCAGTTCTGTTGAATAAAACTACTCTCATCACCATAATATAATACACAGACAAGGCAAATTAAATTAACTAGCTCACTAATGATCTGGTTGGGCTTAAGTGTAATGTGCTCAAATGACTGTCAGGTGACACCTTTATAAAAAATGTTGGGCAGCGCTGTTTTTATAAAAAACAAAAAAAATATTAACTCCAACACCGGTTGGAGCTCCATCAGTGACCGAACAAGAAGCGCCATGTCCGGGAGGGAAAGAAACGAGGCAGGTGACTGTTGTAAATAAATGTGGATTAATTAATCTGGATGTTACCTGTCCTCAGACACGCTGATTACTCCGTCTTCTTTAGGGATGATGACCGCGGTGGTAACAACCTCCTGGAAACCCTCGATGGTGCTCAGCAGACATGGCTTCCGAGCCTGCGGCTGGGGCTGAATTTCGGCCGCCATATGTTGGTGGTGCACAAACCTCCGTGTTCGGTTTTAGCTCCGGGAAACATAACCCGCCAAACCCACCCACAACCCTCTCGGTCCCGGTCAAGACAGCGGCGGAGCTCCGGAGCTAACTGAGCGCTAAATTGAAGCTAAGCTAAGCTAAGCTAATGCTGTCAACCGGGCAGCGCACGGTGTTGTGACGGCTGCCGAGTCAGCTGACAACACAAACACACTCCCACACACAGACCGGCGGAAGGAGAGAACTTCCGCTTAACAAAATAAAACATCCGGTAGAACTTTCACAATAAAGGCACGATCTCTAAAAAAACCGCTTCAAAATAATTGTTTTTACTCACAGTAAGTGTTTAACTATTTATTTAAAGCTTGATTATTATTGACTAGCTACAAAACAACAGCTATTTTAATAGGGGATAATTTCTAAAGTCGTATATAAGATGCAGTTAACATGACGCTCCATTTGCATATTAGTAGTCTACAGCTCTGTGTACAAAACATGGGTATGTTTATGTTCTGTGCAGATAAAAATGATGCATATATTGGAAATTCAAATAAACTGTGACATTAACAAAAGCACAGCCAACTTAAATAATAAATAACTTATAATAACTTAAATAATTACATACCACTTTCAAATAATGGTATTTTTTAAATAAAGATTTATGTTTTAAGGTCAACACAGTGGCATTATTAAACATGTATTTAATTGTCCTCAGAAAATGTCGTTTCTAATATTAT
Organism: Polydactylus sextarius; assembly: GCA_016801845.1. Classification (NCBI taxonomy): domain Eukaryota; kingdom Metazoa; phylum Chordata; class Actinopteri; family Polynemidae; genus Polydactylus; species Polydactylus sextarius. The sequence goes on along the minus strand of CM028912.1, from coordinate 3,734,496 downwards.
TAAAAACAAAACTAAGCTGATTCTAGTGATAAAAATGCAAGTTGTAGTTATTCAGATTTATCAGGATAGGAGACAACAGCTGTTTATTATTAAAATCAACATTGTTTAATAAGACGCCTTTTAAAAGCGTAATTAGTTACTTTATTGGATATAAATAAAGTTGGACTCTGCTGTGGTGATTTTTTTCACCATTTCAAGTATTATAAATTATTGAGCAACGTTCATTTAATTTGAGTTTTTTTTATGTCGAAGGTAAACAACTGGAAGTGTCAAAGTAATTCTTGGTAACTTGACAAATTTTCATTCAGACACAACAGTAGTAATCAATTATTTTTAATAGTAAAACATTATATTTCCGGGTATTACTTTCACAATAAAACAAGTTCCCAGAAGCCTGTCGATCCAAGTGATACTTGAATATCATCGTGAATTAAAGACTTAATACACGTTATTTATCTGGTTGTAAACGTGATTAAGAGTTTTGTGTTAATATCAACAGATGCAACAACGTCACATTGGATATTAAACAGTTTTAAGTACCTCTTAGAGGTTGTTTACAAAAAGTCCTGAAACACGAGAACAAATATTTCCGGTTACGTTTTGTTTGAACTTCAAAATAAAGGTCTTAAAGTAATAGTGAGATTGATGTATTAGAAAAAAACATGAGTTTGACCTTTTAGAGTCAAACGTTTTTAAGCAATAAAAACAAAATGTTGTAATTAGGATAATGTGAAATTTGAACAGCTACATAAATCTGCAGCATATTTATAACAAAATCCATATTTTGCACATTAAGAGAGAGGAAATGAACATAAAGAAGCCACAATAAAACACATTTGTTTCATATGTTGTGCTTAGATCAAGTTTCTGTAATAATATAATGCAGCAAAGTAAAAATACTCCAATACTTTTTGAAGGTTTCAGTGGGTTTATGTTGCTGAATCACTATTGCTGAGGCATTTTTTGCTGTAGAGGGTGGAGGTGGAGAGATGATGTGGTGTTAGGTTGTAAAACCTGTATATGAAGTCTTAAACTGTCAGAAGCACAAGGAAAAAAAGCACAAGGGAAAAATATTTAACTATCCCAAATTATTTCTATAAGTAAATAAGCCTTAAAATGTAGGAAAACAGAAATGATTGTAGGTTAATCGATGAGTTACAGGTAATTCATTAGGAATTACTTTAAAAAATAAAACATTTTCTTTTACTTTTGAAGCAAAAACAACAAATATTTGCAAGGATCAACCTCTCAATGTACAGATGTGATGCATTTCTTTGTTGTTCAGTCTTACTAAACCTAATATCTTAGTGTTTCATCCTTTAAATATAGACTGTTTGGTTAGTCAGCATTCTCCTCTGACTCAATGCAGATCTCATAATCTAAAAGCTGACAATGGCAATAAATGTAAATACAACTGGTGCACTACTTTACCTCCATTACACCAGCTCCATAAATAGTTTTATTGTGAAAAACGTCTTAGTGACACGCCGGAAAATGAAGTGTTGTGTGTATCTTGCTCCTGAGAACTCTTGTCAAACAAGAGGCAATAGACCTTCCTCCTCTTTCCTATCGCCAGTCGCCGGATGGTTTCCTCTTATTTTTGCGGAAGTGATGATATTTTCCAAGGAGCCACATTATGTAAATTGTGTTGCACAATCGAGCACGTCTGGTGCTCAGTGTCATGTGGCATTAAGAGTGAACCCAAATCCGTCATGGTGTTATATATCCAGCCGGACAGCAACTGAAATTAATTCTTAAGTGTGTAGTAAAATAGTTGAAACGTATTTTTTCCTCATATAATTACATGTTTAGTTTATATAGGGTATCTGTTCATCACTTCAATACATGTCAATCATTAGAACCTTTGTTAGAATAATAGTTTTTTATTATTGTTATCACTGTTCATTAAGCCCACTGCACACATGGGAAAGAAAGACAAAGTCTAGCCATCTTCGAGCTGCAGGATGTGTGAGTGCGTACGCGCATGTCAATCCCTTGCAGCGACTATTCAGCTAAACCTGTTTTCCCTCAGATCGTTTCGCAGAAAGGGCTGTCTTTATTTGGTCATCACATGAAAACCCAAGTGCCCCAGTGCCAGCGAGTAGTTTCTGTGTACCATCAGTGCATTCTTTGGTTAATATCCCTCCTCTATAGTTGTTGTTATTGTTGTTTTTGTTTGTTTGTTTGTCTGGTATTGTCTCTCTGCCTTCACAGTTTCCTCTCTTATTATAGTCTTCATGGGTTGTCTTTCACAGTGGCCCACGCCCGTGCATAGGATGAAGTAAATCTTGATTATGTAATCATCTCTCAGTGTGGGCACGAGCAATTCTGAAGCATAATATGCATTCAGTCAACTGTAACTGTTAACATAATTTCATTTAAATAAAAGAAGAGGGCATTGCTTCATATGTTATGTTCTTTTAACACAAAATGCATGTACAGAATATTTTCCTTGCATTCCTGTCTCTCAGGCGAGCAAGCATGCGCACGAGACGCTCAGCTTTATCCTTATTTGGATATGGTAATGAGCGGTTGCGGATAGCCAATGAGAAGCCAGCGTTGGTACACGTGACGGTAAAAGACCGTTCGGTGGGCGGAGTCAAAAGCGGAGCTTAGGTTAAAAGCGGTGGACAAGACACAGCGCATTCAGTGTAGGGAGAAGCAGGGACTGTCTGTGAGGGGGAACTTTGTTACTATGAAACTTAGGAATATTTGCAAAATATTGTAAAAATTATCAAAATCCCTCGTGAATCAATAACCTGCCCCTAGGGTTGGAGGTTTTTAGTTTAGTTTGCCCGGAAAGGGCTTCTACACTCACTATTCTTACACTTTTTTGAAAGAATGTGTGAGACAGATAGTTAGCCAGCTAGCTAGCTAGCTGAGAGGTGATACAGGCGGCAGGAGAACAAAAGATTTTTTTTGCGTTTTGGCCGGTTGTACTGACACCAAGTCCATGCAGAACGTGTCATTACCATCACAATGCCCGTTTTACTTTTTCTGATAGACACGTCCGCTTCAATGAACCAGCGCACCCATCTGGGCACTACCTATCTGGACATAGCAAAAGGCGCTGTTGAGACTTTTATGAAGGTACTGTAACCACGGGACACATTCATACTGGGAGATTCCCCCCAGATCATCATTGTACTGTTGCAAAGCTCGCCTGTCAAACCTGATCTCTCGGTAACCGTAAATAATTCTCTACTATTTCCACAGCTCAGAGGGAGAGATCCGGCGAGCCGAGGGGACCGGTATATGTTGGTAAATTTTGAAGACGTTCCCTTCGGGATAAAGGTAGAGTTTGTTTTCGGGTCATGTCCAGCTTTACATTGCGCAGATTGACTTATCCTTCCATCGCTCCACCACGTTGTGATCACTACCATCAATTGTGTTTAGAGAGGAAAAAAAAAATCTTCAGGAGGAGCTTTCATACCCCTTTTAAAACATGGCCGACATTTTGTTTCAATGTGAGCAGCAAGGAACTCTGGGTGTTATTTATACAGCGAGGTGATATCTTTTGGGGCGGGAGGGGCTGAGAAGAGGAGGAGGAGGAAGAGGAGGATGATGATGGGGGGGGGGTGACAGACTAGCCTACTTTAATTGTTTAGATCAAATTGATCAAATCGCACATGGCGACTTTTTTTTTTTTTTTTTTTTTTTGCTAGTTTGTAATTTATGACCTCAGACTGATCGCACGAGCTCAGATAGAACTAGATCTTCTCGTGCTGTCAAGTTTTTTTATTGAAGATAAAAGAAACGACCTATATAAATGTTTTATCAGTTCAAAAGTTAAACATTGACTTCTTGTGAGGTTAGTTTATGTATGTTAGTAACCAAATGTGTTTTGTTTTGATTTTTTGTTTGGTTTTGTTCTTAAGGCCGGATGGAAGGAGAGCCATGCCACTTTCATGACAGAGCTGAGGAATCTCCAAGCAACAGGACTCACAACTATTGGCCAATCCTTGAGGACCGCTTTTGATTTACTCAATCTCAATAGATTAGTGACTGGGATAGACAACTATGGACAGGTATGTAGCACTAAAGAGGTCAGAGAGAGAGAGAGAGAAAAAAAAAAAAAAGAAATTTAGGTTTAGAAAGTGATATGACAAGGTGCCGTTTTATTCCCTGCACAGAACGACACACCCACTTCCCCCAAACCTCCTCGCCTCCCCTCCTTATCCCCAGTCCTACAAGCATCAACCACCTGCATACTGTGACCCCACACACTTTCAGTCATGTGCTCAAGACACAAACATAACAGCAACAAGTTTAACCAAAAACAGGAACAACTTAAAATGTCAGTTACTGGAGTGGGTGCCTTTTTATGCTGTTAGTATTAATATTATCATTTATCTCCTGAGAGATTAAAGTTGTAAATTAGCTGCATGATGTGCATTAAACAGTTAATGAAATCTACACAGATATTTTATTACGTGAAACTTAAACTAAACTAAAACTAAATATTTTAAATCCTAATCTTGTTTTATTATGTTTATAATGTTGAGGTAGTTTTAGAGAAACGATTCAACTTTAACGGTTAGTTAGTTGTGTTGTGTTATACAGAGAGATTGTGGACAAAACATTTTTAAAATAACATCAGAATGACTATGAAGTTTAATAGTTTACTCAGACTGAGCACTATAAGCTTCAGGAGGGCGGGGATTTATTTCTGGACTGTTGAATTATATTATTAGTTAAAACCAGATGGATCTAATAAATGCTCATTTGGTGTAATTTCTAGTTTGCCAGAGGACATTTTACATGTTTCTTCAATTCAAGTTTAAACTCCTCAGCTTTCTGTGCTTCGATAAGCTTGTTCTCAGGCTTTTTGTAAAAAAGTTATTTTTACATTTTACTGCAATGTCTGTTGTTTTACTTATGCTGCGATTTGGACACTATGCAACTAGGATTGGTTTCTTTTTTCCCTCCCAGCTGAGCTGCAAACATAAGGACTTATCTCACAAGAAAGTTGTTGAATTATTTAAATGTTCTGTTCCCAAAATCATGAATGTTTAGATATTTGGGAGGAAAAAAAAGCTTCACAGTGTGAGACCCGTAACAGTTTTAGAGGAGAAATGTGCTTTAAACTGGACTTTACTGATGTTATTGTCCTTGTGTTGCACAACTTTGTTTAAATTTGTGAATCTGAAACAAGTTTCACCCCCAGCTGAACAACAGAGTCGGTCTGATTCACAGCTGGAAGCCTGCAACTAATATTCTTTGAGCCCACAAAGTCTGCAACTAATTCAGCGTTACTGGTCCGGCTCCAAGAAGTGCCGCCTAATGACATCACCGGTTTAGTCTCTGTGGTCAAATTTCCAGTTTGGGGAGGTAGTTGTTAAATGTGAAGCTCTGTGAAGGCGTATGATAGAGACTGTGCTCACAGTTTTACTTGTGTAAGTCTTACGACTTACCTGCAACACATGACTGTTCTCTTTCATCATGCTACTTCCTGTGTGTAGTGTGACACAAACCAACCAAAGAGGTTTGAACTTGATTTAGATTTTCTTGAGGTGCCACTTTCTCCCCATGAAAGAAAATGGTAATTATTAATGTAAACTTAAAAGTCTGGTCCACGCTCGGTTTGACTGCCAGGAGACTCACAGTCGAAGCTGAAGTAGATTCTGGATATTTGTCGAGAGGTTTGCAGCGTTAATGAATGATTAACAGCATTTCCTGAGTAACAAATGGAGGATCTCTAGCATTGAGGGTAATGCATACATACTGCATACATAATGCATATCAGACACACTTTAAGAATTAGCATGTCAAATAGCAACTCTGCTGTATACGTCTGGCAGATATGATATGGACGCACACAACAAACAGTGCACTCAGACGTCAAGGTTGCTGTGTCCTGCACTGGTTAGTGATGCCCTCTAATGACAGGGTGATGTGACAATAATTATAATTTAATGACCAGTTCTCTGTGGAAGACGATCGCTTTCATAATAGAGGGCACCCTCCCCTCTAACCAGCGTTGTAATTACTAGTACCTCGTATATTAAGACACGTCATAATGGCATTGTTAATCCAATAGAATATAATAAGACTTTTAATGTCATTGTACGCTGAGGTGAAAAGAAATGATTGGTTGATTAAGGATTTCAATTAACAGTTATTGTGAAATATTTAAAAGAAATTGAAGATTCCCGTCAATTTCTTTTCTTTTCTTTTAAAACTGGAGAAAAAAACAGTCAGCGAAGAAGCCTTCCGGCAGTTTTGTGTGATAAATTAGTTAATCAATCAAAAATGTTTATCAAATCCTTTTCACTCAATTGACAAATTGATCAGTTGACTAATTGCTTAGTACACTACAATCCACCTCCTGAGAGCTGCGGTTATGTTTATTTATCTTTGTTTGTCTCTTACGTGAAACTGAATCAGTTTGCTTTGTGCACCGAAAAATTAATTTGGTAATTGACTGAACTGATTAGTTAGAGCCATGTTTACATTAAATATGATACTTGGGAAGCTGCTTAATGTACAGTTTTTAATTTGATTAAAGCAGATAGTGATGTACAGATGATATCTGCCATGAATCTAATTTCCTCTCAATTTGAAACTTGATGAAATTATTCGTTTTTCTTTTAAGTTTACGAGCAGGAAAACGTCAGTGAACAGTGAAAACTGACAAAGGTTTCATCAGCTCACTTTCTGTCTTGTGTGTGTGTGTTTTTTTTTTTTTCTTCAGCAGCCGAACCGAGGTGATGTAGTAGCGTTGTGTTTCTGTGGCATTTGTATTTGAAGCAGCCTGTATGATAACTCAATATCGTGGGCTTGTCTTTCCAATTTGATTCATAAAGAAAAGTCGACTTTGATTTTTCGTGCCCGGTGAGGTGTTCAGACAGCAAGAGAGATGGAGATGGAGAGGGAGAAGACAAAAAAAAGGGGAGGGGGGACGGTAAGCCTGTGGGTGAGTTAATATTGCCCTGGAGTGCTTCTCTCTACAGTAACAAAGAGTCCCTGAGGTTGCCAGGCATCTGAGATGACTCTCCCTTGGGAGATGAGGAGAGAGGTATGGAGGAAGAGAGGGAGCCAGCCAGCAGGTAATCCTGACACTGATCACAGTTTCATTGAGAGAGCAATGAAAGAACATGAGAGAGAGAGAGAGAGAAGGGAGGGAGGGAGGAGGGAGGGAGGAGGGGGTAAGAAAGGATAAAAGGGAGGAAATGATATGACCGGTGATGTTAGGCCACAAGTTAACATGTCAGCAGCAGCCGCGATAACCAAGGCTCTAATGGATTTCCATCAGACTTATGTTATGTTATAGCATCGGATATAGACAAGATGAAACACATGCTTAAGGCTGCACTTAAAGGTTATTATTGGTATTGTATTGATTACCTTCTCTGTAAAATAAGAAAATCTGAGAGTTAAAACCTGCTCTACACATCTAAAGATTACCAGATCAGAATTGGCTGATTCTCTGTTGTTAATATTAAAGTGATGTAATGTCCCCAAATCAAATTTTAAGCTGTTTTTTTTTTTTTTTAATCCCGTTAAAATCAGCAGCCTAATTACAAAGCAACAGTAAGAGCTAAGTGAGCTGACGTGACATGGATGAAATCATCAGTCGTCTGGCAAGTTAGCCTCATCTCCTTACTCATTAGCATGCTGAGAAAGTGCCCCGATATCATAAAGAGATTTTGAGGAGGAGAGGGAGAGGGGGGGGATGAACGTCCGAGTTGTCATGGATACCTCCAGCACCGTGGATCTTGGTAGTATCCTGCTCTGTTTACTTTGGGCTGTTTGTGTAACTGGACAGATCCATCATTCAGCAGAAACCACAGCCTACAGGTAGAGTTCAAACCGAGTGGGTCCACATCCATTAATAATCACGCCGACGTCGGAACAGGAACGGCCTTTATGAAGTGGGTGTGTGTGTGTGTGTGTGTGTGTGTGTGTGCGCGGCTGCGGCAGCGGCGGCGGCGGCAGGGGCCTGAACGCTGACCGTTTGCTGACAGGTCTTGTCGAACTGCGTTGAAGTTAACTCACAAAGTTTTTTTTTTTTCCTCTCTGGCCTCTGTGGTTGATCCCTCTGGGATGATGTATAGTGATAAATGCAGCACTGCTCTGGTTTCATTTTATCACTGTAGAATGCTGATGTCTTGAAATATTGTAGGGTCCTGCAGAAAAAAAAATGGTTTCATATAGATCCTCAGGTAACATACACTAGAGTGAACATATACAGCGGCTACACAATAATACTCAGAGGCTGATACTCTCAGAGGTGCAGGACTTTTTCTGTTTTACTTCTTTTTTTGTTCTTATTCCCTCGAGTTAAGGTTCTCTCCTTCATGCACCCACTCACTTAAAATAGATCCGCTGTAAGTTATCTGTGTAATGATAGGTTAAATGTGCTAATTTGTGCTTCAGATGATTAAGTGCCATAAATATACAGCCACTAAATTCCTGTATGAATTTTGCTCTTGGCTCATATAAACGCCTGTAACTCTATTTAATTTGACACATTGCCATGGTTGATTTTTTTTTTTTTAATTAATTGTAAATGTATCTATTTTTTTTTCCACTCTCACTCTCTCTCTCTCTTTTTCTCTTTGTCTTCACAGGGAAGGAATCCCTTTTTTCTCGAACCCGCCATCATAATCGCCATCACTGACGGCAACAAGTTGACGAGCAGCGGCGGAGTCCAAGACGAGGTCAGCCAACCACCGTCCGTCCCACAGAGACGTCGAGACGTCCCTCCGGCCAATCAGGAGAGCTTCCTGCTTGGTCGGATGACAAAAATGTCGAGCTCGTCTGATCCCACAGATGTTCGCTTTAACACAAGCATCAAAACACTTTTCCTACGACGTCACTGAGGCTAAAGCTTGATTTACAGAGCCACTGTCATTATGAAGCTGAAGTTAAAATTAGAAACATCCCATGACTACGTGAAGCAAAACAGTCCCACAGCATCACATCTTACCTCTCTAGCTCTGAGCCACCACTTAGATAATTATCTCCACCTCAGACAACAGATAGAAATTGTGATGTTGGTCAGTTTTAGCTTTGGGGTCGCAGTTATTCATCACCACTTGTTTTGTTTTTTTTTATTTAGATAATTTGATCAGGTGTGAGGAAAATAGTTAAAATACTCAACTTGATATTTATTGCTTTGAGAATCCAAAGTGAATACATTTTTAGACATTTTTTTATTTTTTTGAATGAAAAATAAATCTATGTTCCTAATTGTTTAGTCAGTAAAGCTCAAAAATACTTCAGTTTATAACGAGACGACTGTAAACACATTTGAGAATCAGGAAAAAAGAGAATCTGACTTGAATAACTCATCACTTCAGTCACTTCAACAGCATATTCATGCCCTAAAAGTTGTTGCCACTTAACTTCCTGTCAACCTATTAATTGGTTTCTGTTTTAGCTTTAATTATAATATAAAAGTCAGACGTGTGAGCGTGCAGCGTTTCCTTTTGAAGCTGTCCTCTCACTGACTCAGTATCTTACTCTACCTTAAATTATTTATTTATTTCTGCTGTTGCACTCTGTTTGTTGACATCTCCTCCATGTTGAGTATCGCTCGTCGTCCTCCCTGCGAGAGGGAGAGATTTCCATTAAGCCGTGTATTCAGCTCATGTAGCTGGAGAAGCAAAAACTTTGCATTGGTCAAAGACGCGTACAATTAAATCCTTGATTCGACAGCCGCGGTCTTAATTTATGGGTCCTGTGATAATTCCAGGCTTGTGCCTGTTCAGACTGGGCACAAGTTTCCGAGTGATGCTCTGTGGAGAAGGTCGGCTTTAATTGCAGCTTTTCTGATAGTTATTTAAAAGTCTGGCTTCTGCTTTAGAAATGTCTGAAAAGAAAATTTACGGGGGAAAAAGCTTTCCATTTGCTGTGAATGCCTGCTTAAATACCTTAAAATGATTCATCCCTAAATTACTGATCTTGGATCTGCAGGTTGTTTGACAACGCAGACTAGGGATGAGCAATAAAAATATGATCCTTGATGGTTTATGTAATTTTATGGATGGAGGGATTGCTCTTATCTCTTTTGGAGAAGCAAATCATCTGCATTCTGGGATGATAAGTGGACTGTATAAAAGAAAATAAGATAGAAACAACTCTTCTTTTTTTCACTTTTTTAATTTTGCGGTGAATTGAATACCTGATAAATGAAGGTACTTACTCGATATTACCTTAAAGAAAATCATGCAAGATCTGTTTCTGTTATTGACGCTGTCGCCATCTCCTCTTTAACCATCCAGCTCCATCTGCCTCTGACCACCCCGCTGCCGGGTAGCGAGCTGACCAAGGAGCCTTTCCGCTGGGACCAGCGTCTGTTCGCTCTGGTGCTGCGGATCCCAGGCAACGCTTCGGTGGAGCCCGAACCCCTCGGAGGCGTCCCGCCTGACGACTCTCCCATCACCCCCATGTGCGAGGTGACAGGAGGTAAGAACACGGCTGGTGTTTGGTTTATGTAAAATATGTGTTTTGTGAGAAGAAAGAGGAAAAAAAAAAGAGACACTTCACCAGTTTTAAAGGTCAAGGTACTTGTTATGAGGAGGAGACTTCAAATGTTTGATATTCTGAAATGAAATATGAGGATATTTAAAACGTAGGGGAGATAATGAAAGATACTGACTTTAATCCTCTAGACTTTATAAATGTGCTACACTAAATCTATGAAAACAGTGACACTCTTATACTGATCATTATTTTTGTTTCTATCTTAATTTTGTCATAGGTAGAGGAATATTTTTGATATTGTTTTTATTACTGCATCTATCTATGATGGCAACTTTTTTCGTTATTGTTTTAGCACATATATCTTCAAATAATACAACTAAAACATCAACTTATTTTACATAATTAATTTCAGAAACCTCTGTGTCTGTAGCTTTAATAAAACTTGAATATAGTCGATAAATAAAAGTAAAAACTACAGCTGATTTTGTTACACACAGTTGTTCTACTGTAATAACATCACAGTTAACATGTCTGTTTTATTAAATTGCATTAGTTTTACCTTGGTGTATCCAACTAACTGCCAACTGTGTGTAGTGTACATAGCGCTATAATCTTATTTTGGAAAAACATCATAGATATATTCCTCCTGGGAGTGACACAGGCCTAATTTCTACAACAGATCCCCGTGGAACATGCTGGGACAAGCTCAAAGTATTTATAACACTAGATCAAAATAGCTATTTGTTAAATGCATGCTGTAGCACAACTGATGAATCATCTCTGTCGATATAAAGGCAGCGGGGGATAATAAGTCTTTTTTTTTTTTCAAGGGGAAGAAAACTTGGTGATAGAGATAAAGATTGTCTTGGCAACTGTTGTGTTTTAACTTCAGCCCGCAGCTTTGTCCTCAGCACCGTCTTGCTCAACATTTAGAGCGACTTGTGTTTACAAGTTTGCTCGTGGGAGCCGAACAAACCGAGTCAACGCAGCATGTTCTTGTTTTAACCGCTGTGCGACTCCTGCTGGAGCTTCATGCTGTGCAGGGGGTTAAGTGCTTTGCTCAAGTGATCCTCGGCACTAATTGTCGCCTGAGGTTAGAGATCCCACGTTTTTTCCTCACCTGGATCAGGATTGGAAGCATCTCAGTCCACATCACATAATTTCAGCCCATCAATTTTGATGTGTAATCCCTCCTGGCTGCCTTCCTGCCAGTTTTAAAGAACATCCACTTATATAGACGTGGACTTTTATCCATGCTGTCTTCCCCCGTCCTCGTGCTGCCTGGTTGTGGCAGCAGCTGGCAGGAGGAATAGACTAGAACGATGCTGATGGCAGGTTAAGATTAACACACATAGAAGAGAGCACACCAAAGCTGTCAGTGGTGCTGAATGCAGAACATGACACAGCTCCATTGTCACTGACAGTCTACAGTACATGCTGCCTGTCCATTACTGCTGATGGCAGACCTGACACAAAGCCACAGCCTTTTGAAATGAGTGAGTGAATGGGTGCGCGACAAGGTCACTAGAGGTGAAGTTGGAGGCAGAAAATGGCCAGAAGGCTGAATTAGACTAATCAGTTGTAGCTTTGTAAGATGGTGTCTGATTCATTGCATGTACTCGCCTGACCTTTACCGTCCCGATGCTGTGATGAATAAACTAAAGCAAATTCAGAGCTGTGGAGCTGCGCATCATGCAAATGTACCTTTTTGTGTCCATTGTGTAAAGGGCTGATACAACCCCCATGAAGATAAGCACATTGTCAAGTGGAGAGCGCTTGAAATCGCACTGTACGTGTTGTCGGACGCTGCGAAACTAAGAGCGTGCTTTAAATAGTGTTTTCATCCAGGAATTAAAATTGTCAAGTCAGGTGATAAATTTATACTGTACTGTTTGGTTTTAACTTAATACAATCATTTGTCTTCTTTCACAACCAAAGAAAAAAAAAAAACATCCAGTTCATTCATTATCTAAATAGTTGAGCTGTAAATTGGCATTGACCTGAGTCAGAAAGTCTTGATTCGATTAATGTCAGATTCATTTAATTATCCTGTGATTCAAATAGAATAATTAATGAATTACCAGAGGAAACATCAAAAGAATGTATTCGTCAAACCTAAATGTCTTTTGATTCCTCAAGTGACAGATGTTTGATTTAATAGGTAACATTATTAGATGTTTTCTATAGTACCTGTGAATAAAATTGTATGTAATTACACAGAATTATCATCCATTGTTGTGATTTCCTTTCAGCCTTTTTTTAGCCCATCATTTTGTTGTTACAGCTCATGAAACACTGCATAATTCAATCTGAACACAGCTGTTTTCAGCCAACAGACTCATGATAAACTCACTGTACACAACCTCCTGGGCACCGCACAGCAGCCCGACAAAGATAGAGGCTGGCTGGAGAAGAAAGTGGAACATTTAGCAGCTAATAAGCCAAATAAGTCTCTCAGGTGTTGGCAGGAATAAAAAAGAAGAAGAAAATGAATATTGGATAATACTCATCAGCAAATTTGCCTCAAATAAACGCAGCTTTAAAACGGGTGAACAAACTAAGAGAAATCAGTCTGAAAGAAACCAGATTTGACATGTGTAAACAATAGCTAATGCTTAATATTTTCCAGATTTATTCTTGGTGTAAATGTACGTGTGTGTGTGTGTGTGTGTTGCAGGACGATCTTACAGCGTTTTCTCTCAGCGAATGTTGAATCAGTGTCTGGAGTCTCTGGTGCAGAAAATTCAGAGCGGAGTTGTGATAAACTTTGAGAAGACGGGACCTGATCCTCCTCCACTAGAGGGTAAGAGACACCTCTAAATGTTTGTCTGAATGAAATTTATTCTTGACTTTATTTCTAAAAGACCTTGTTGACAACTACTGCACTGCATCTGTTTGATTAGTAGAGAAGCTCCTGGCTCTCTCCCACTGGCTGTTTTTTTTTTTTTTTTTTTCTTTTTGTTAATCCTCTCTGAGCTTTTTTTCTTTACTGTTGTTCAAAAACAGCTGGTGGATGTCGCCGTTTAACTGCCTATGCATACGTTTAGTTTGTTTTGTTTTATATCTCACTCGCACCTTCTAGACTGAACTGCTTCTGTTGGTGGTTTTATCAATGAAGTAATCCTCCTCCCTCCTCCTTTATTTTCCTATTCAGATGCTCCAGCTGAGACAGTGAAGCCGGGTCCGCAGCCTTGGCATTGCTGTCACAAGTTGATCTACGTTCGACCCAACCCTAAAACCGGTGTTCCCATCGGTCACTGGCCCATCCCCGAGGCCTTCTGGCCGGACCAGAACTCCCCAACGCTGGTAAGAAACTTATACAAAATCATTTAAACTAAATCAAAGTTCAAAGTTATTATGGTTTAACAATGCACCTTTTATACCGTCCTGTAATTTAACTGACAGTTCTTTTTATTATTACTTACTAGATTATCTTTTTAGTCCTTTTTTTTTAATTGCAGCAAATTTAGGAAAGTGTTTGTGTTAAGAGTCCATAGACATTTAAGAGAAGTAAAAGATGTATTTGTTACTGTAGTAACGTCAGACATCGAAAATGTCAAAAAAAATGAGGCTAAACAGAAAGTTACAATAGTTACAAGCACAAACTGTGACATGATAAATCAAAGATATGTGTATTTTATCCAAATGATCACATCTAAACATTTTACTCCATCTCTCTTAAAATTACAAGGAAAAAATGAATTAAAACAAAACAGGTGAAACATGAAAACACATTGATTTAAGTCTTTAAATTGAGGAATTTAACAACAATTACAAACTTGTTTCATGAAAGCAAGTATGTTTTCTTATAAAAGTTTATATTAAACTTTAAACTCTTGCCATCATTGGGTTAAATATCAGCAGATAACTTTTGATAAACTAATAATAATTAAAGAATGAGTACAGGTTTTTGAAGTCTGTCTAAAAAGACTTTCAATATTACAGTCATAGATTTACTTTTTCCAGTGAGTAAAAGTGTTATTGTTAATATGTTTTATAACGTGTTATAACATCATCTACCACGTCCAGCCCCCCCGCTCAGCTCACCCCCACGTACGTTTCTCCTGCCTGGAATGTGAGCCCATGGTGATAGACAAGGTGCCCTTCGACAAATATGAACTGGAGCCTTCGCCCCTCACACAATATATTTTGGAGAGGAAGTCCCCACACACCTGCTGGCAGGTACACGACCATCACAAACACACACACACACACAAGTAATAATAAATGCCTCGTGAGAGGATTTTAGAGTTAAAGCTGAACTCTATGAGGATTTTAAATAATAAATATATATAAAAGAAAGTGTGTGATGAAGAAAATACCAGGTCAGTTAGAGATATCAGCAATTTTGCTTCCAAATGTAGGTCATGTAAGTTTACAAGCCACCTAGCAGCAGTGTGTGTGTCAGCATCCTGGACATATGGTTCTTTCTTTTAAAGTAATAATGTTTGAGGTTGCTCTCGTTGGCATCATCCCCTCAAAGTCTTTTGTCTGACGTTACAAGAGGTTTGTACATTTTTATGGATGCTAGTGTTGGTTCATACCAGACAAATAATAAATAGTGATATCGGATCAGATTATAATATTCTGCACAGACATTCATGACTCAAGTGGATAAATCCCAATGACTTTACTGATCCTGGTATTATTTCATGTAGCATTCAGCTGTAATTTATTAAATGTTAGCATGCTAACATGCTAAATGTTGCTATGTCAGCTCAAAACATACAAACATGCGAACAGTCTGTCGACCCTACCTGAAGGAATGCTAATGTGATGAGTTTTAGCATAATTGTTTGTGAACAAACATTCGGCTCAAAGCTCAGCTCCGATTTAAGATCTTCTGAGGTAAACGAGGTGCTGAGGTGGATATGAGTTTAGCCAGACCCCTGGTGAATGTCTGAGCTGTGTAGAAGATCAACCATATTCATTAGGAATCAGGGTCAGATCTGTTAACGTTTTGCCCCATTAGTGTTAAAGTCATATCCTCTGTGACAGAGGTTAGTTGAGGTTGTAGTTCATGCTTTTTGGTCATAAAGTAGTAGGTAGAAAGAGATGTTGTGGAGCCACATTTCTCCTTATTTTCTCTGTTTGATGATGACTTTTCCTCCTGTTTTTCCAGGTGTTTGTTTGTAACAGTGCCAAGTACAGTGACCTGGGTCAGCCCTTCGGCTACTTAAAGGCCAGCACAGCTCTAAACTGTGTCAACTTGTTTGTGATGCCCTACAACTACCCCGTGCTGCTGCCACTTCTGGGTAAGAGTGATGGATTTATTCTTTCTCTGTGTCTTTCTGTCTCTCTGTATTTATGTGGTCATCACTTCTCCACGTGTGTCCAATTATCTCAACATTTTCCCATTTAACATTTGTCATTCATCTTTATTAATTTTTCACAGACGACTTGATCAAAGTGCACAAGTTCAAGCCGACCATCAAATGGCGTCAGTCCTTTGAGAACTACCTTAAGACCATGCCTCCTTATTATATCGGGGTCAGTGGACTTGACTTTGTTCTTCACTTTTATCAGCTCTGTGTCTTTTGATTAACATACGGAAACTTTGAAATATTTCTGTCTTTTCCTCAGGCTTTGAGGAAAGCTCTGAGAATCATGGGAGCTCCAAACCTGTTGGCCGACAACATGGAGTACGGCCTGAGCTACAGCGTGGTCTCCTACCTGAAGAAGCTGAGTCAACAGGTTTGTTATTGTATCTTTTCATTTTTGGACACATCACGGAAGCTTTTATATTCCTTCTCATAACATCTCATTCGTTTATATTTCCAGTCAAAAATCGAGTACGACCGTCTAATTGCCTCGATTGGTAAAAAGATGCCGCCAGAAACTGGCATCAAGGTGCGCTGGCGAGGCGGAGGAATATCTCTGGCTCAGCGGAGAGACTTTATCCAACAGCTGCAGAGTCTCACGGGAGAAGCTCTGACTCTGCCCATGGAGCTCAGCCCCAAAGAGTTTCAAGGCTTTCATCTGGCGCTGCTCAACAAGGTCATTATTATTTAACCCTTCCCTTAACACTCTCAGCTTTTATAAGAAAGAGCTAGTCAGCCATGTTTGCCTCGAGACCTCTGAGTTTAAGAGCAACCTTTTGTTCAGATCTCACTGTTCCACTTTCACATTCTGTTCAGACTTTCTCTTCCTTCTTGGCTTTTCATCTGGCAGAGTTCCTCAGGTGTTTATTGAGATGTTTACTATATTTTGTTTGGGTGCTTGAGAGCTTTGACATTTGAGCCGTAGCTGTCTCTTTCAGACTGTATCTACTGTTATAGTCAGAACAAACACGGACTGAATTCACAATCACATCCCTCTGTCTTCTGTCCTTATTAGGGCCTGAAACCTCAGAGCTTTAGAAATCCCTACGACATCCCTCGCAGCCACCTGCTGGACCAGCTGAGCCGAATGAGGAGAAATCTGCTCAACACCAGCGTCTGTACTCTCAGAGGGCAGGACTCGGGTAAGACACTATTGGCCTCATTTATCTTGAATCACTGACTGGAGATTTTCAGCAGGTGATGACATACTTTTCCAGAAAAGTGCAGCTTTGTCTCCTTTCGTGTTGTTGAATTTCCCCCGTCTCCTCTCCAGATCAACTTCACAGCGTGCCAATCGCCCAGATGGGAAACTACCAGGATTTCCTCAAAGCTGCTCCACAGCCTCTTCGAGACGCCGACCCCGAACAGCCCAAACGCTTGCACACATTCGGCAACCCCTTCAAACTGGACAAGAAGGTTAACATCAACTTTACATTGTTCCTCTGTTAATCAGCACTGACTGATATAAATAAAAACATGTAAATTTACCATTATTCTTTGTCGTTAACCGTCTTCTTCACGTGTCTATCAGGGCATGATGATCGACGAGGCGGATGAGTTTGTGACTGGACCCCAGAACAAGGGCAAGAGACCAGGAGACAACAACAACATGCAGGGTGGAGGTCCGAAGAGACGCCGCTGCATGTCGCCACTGCTGCGTCTGGGCAGAGCGTACACGCCTCCGGTAACACCCCCCGCCAGCCCTCGACCAACAGGAGGTGAGATTCATGTTGTGATGCATCTTTATTATCTGAAACAACTGAACAGTTTTGGTGTTTATCGCTTGTAGTTGTTATTTGGTGATAATATCATCGGATTTAACATCTCCTTGTTTGTCACAGTGGTGTCAGGAAGTGGATTAAACAACAGTGACAGGTGTAAAGAATAAACAGCAGCAGCTTGTTTCTTCAGTATTACAATTAGTCTGAAAGCCTGAAAGTAAATCTCACAGTAAAGATGAGTTTTTCCCTTTTCAGAAAACATCTTTTCATCTTTCTTTAATCTACTTTGTTCACTGAAAGTAAACACAGATGAAAGGTTTTTTCATGCCTTTGTTAGTTCATTGCTGTCAGAATGCTTTTTTTGGGGTTAAAGATTCAAAAAAAGAAATAATTAGTAACTGAAGCCTCAGAAACGTGGATCATAGACATCTAGATCTCAATTATATCATCTGTGTCACACAGATATATCTGACAGCTTCTATTGTGTAGAAACGTTTGAAAATGTAAATAAACCAGAGTAGCCCAAGTCACTATTACTGCTCCATTCAAGGTCAAAGTCCACATTTAATGGACGTGATGCCAACGTTATCAACACAGAATTTCAACCTCCACATGAATTACTCTGCCTCGAGTTGTTGAATGATATAAAAAGGATTTTCAGAGTCTGCAGTTTGTTGTGTTGGTTTTGTGATATAAACGTGTGTTTTCTCCAAACTCATTATTTTCTTAAACTCGATAAAGCTTCTCCAGAACCATAAAATAAAAAAAATAAAAAAAAACAGCAAAGAATTGTTGGAGTTTCTCTTAAAGAGAAGTCGGATGAGAACGTCAACAAACTATAAATAATTCTACCTTTTGAATTTTTGATGTTTATAGATATGGACATGAATGACGGAGCACCCGAACCAGACTTGATCATCAACCACCTGAACCAGAACCACTACGGCTCAGACAGCGGCTCAGACTCGGAGGGGGATCACCCCTCGGGACCCACAAACCACCAGGAGAACCACACGCCGTCCGTAGACGCCCAGGACCTACGGCACAGGGACGAGGAGGAGAACGGGCGACTGTGGGCGGGGGAGCCGCCGCTGGGTAACGAGGACAGAGGGGAGGTGGTGCTGCTGGAGGATCAGCCACCACGCTACCTGTCACCCACAGCTCTGAAGAAGCACATTCACAACGAGACGACAAAGGTCAACAACGAGCTGAGGGCACTCATCACCAAGGAGATCAGGAAACCTGGCAGGCGTAAGTAGAGTTGTTGTCAAAATATAAGGAACAGCTTACGTATAGGACCGGGTATCGCTAGATATTCTTTAATACGATGTCTAAATGTTACAGTTGTTTCTCTCAAGAAAAACTCTGAAGCCGTATTTTATTCAGACGGTGCTTTTTAGTTCGAAAAAAAAAAAAGAAACAAAGATAAAAGAAGTCCCACCGTCAAAGAGTTGTAATCACACTTTGTTTTGCCCTTAAACAAAGTTGTTTTCCTCAAAAAGCTGCATTATGCAAACAGCAAGCTGTTGAGTGTTGTGCTGTGATGTCGTCTGCATAATAATAAGATGAAGTTGTGATGCTTTTTTTTTTCCTCTTTATTTTTCTAAACATCTGTGGGTAAAAAAATACTACACAATGAAATCATTCACATTTACACAAATATTACTATCACCTCAGATTCAGTTCTAATAAGAAATAATTTAAATAATAAATGAGCTTATTAAATAATTAAATGAAGTGACTGTTTTCTCTGGTTCCAGCTTGTCAAACTGTGATTTGCTGCTCCACGATGCCATTTTATATCATTTTGATATCTTCAGTATTTTTCTGTCACATATAATTGTTAGTTTGAGCCTGAAAACAAATCACAGTGAAGGGTGAAAAGACGTTATTCTATGTTAGTTTAATATAGAATCAGATCAGAGACGTCATCTGTCGCTGAAACGCAGCAACAATCGAGTGATTCATCTCTTTCTGTTTCAGACTACGAAAAGATTTTCCTCCTCCTGAAGCAGATCCAGGGAACTCTGGACACTCGGCTCATTTTCCTCCAAAACATCATCAAAGAGGCGGCCAGGTAACGCGTTCAACCTTCCTCTGCTCCCGTGAACAAAACCATCTGTTGCGGTTGTGGTTTTTGAAATGAATCACTTATGTTTCTCATAGATTTTATGTCGCTCAGCATTTCTGTCATCACCAGCAGCAGCACATCTGAATCTTATCACTTGAAAAAGAAAATATAACCACAACAACTGCAGCGTCTTCTGCTGACTCAGAAAGTGTCAGTAAATCTGAATCTTAACGTTTGCTCTCGCTGTTTGTTTTTCTCCATAAAGGTTCAAGAAGCGTGTTCTCATTGAGCAGCTGGAAATCTTCCTGGAAGAGATCCACAACCGATCCAATAACATGAACCACGTGGACTCGCTCTGAGAGCGGCTCATTCCCAAACTGAACTTACTGATAAAGAACTTGACAACCCCTCCACATCCTCCTCAACCCCCCTCTCCTCTTCTTCCTCCTCTTCTTCCTCTTCCCCCTCCTCCAACCCTCCGCGAAGATGAGACAAGACAGCATCCGGCTCTCAAACCATCACCTCTCAAGTGGACCCTCTTCATTTAATTAACCTTAGCGATGGTCGTGTCAGTTTACACACAGTATCAACTAGAAGCAGTGTTGATCAAAAAGAGGAAGTGAAAGAGTATTTTATTGCTGCAGGTAAAGTATTTGCCTATGCAATGAGATTTTAGACCTGTGGATATTTGAGTACGGTTGACAACCTGTCCTCGGGCGTTTCCCCCTCGATTATTCTGCTCCCTCTCTGATTTGACCGTCGTGTTTTTAAAGTGATAAAACCAGAGCGAATGATCTCTTCAAACTGGGGAGGAGTAAAACGAAAGGGAGCGCAGGAACAGATGGCAGCCTGCGCCTGGATGTGATGCCCACTCATGTTATGTTATGTTTTGTTTTGTATTTATTTGTTTGTTTATTTTTTTTCCTCCCTCTGTGACGATAACACAGAGCATCAGTGCAGGAAGGGTTCAGGTTGTGTCTGTTTGTGTGTGTGTGTGTGCGTTTTCAGCCGACTCCTGGTTGAACAAACTGGATCCGGGTGGAGACGCTGGTGAAACGGTTTCACACCATGCCTTTTCTTTTCTTTTTTTTTTTTTTGTCAATTTGTGGCGAGATGAGTCGAATTTACTTTTCTACACTCCACTAACTGAAGCACTCCAGTGCTGTGCTCTTAAAAGGTTAATGAGGTTTTTTTTTTTTTTTTTTTTGTGTCAACTTGTGGTTTACCTACTAGACTTGGTGGTTAATATTGCTGAGTAGTTGATGATGAATAATTTTTGTTCATTACATCGGGACACGGTAAACTTAAAAAGTCTGTTTTTTTTTTGTTTTTTTTTTGTTTTGTTTTTGCAGCGCAGGTTCTCAGAGAAGGTGACGTGGTAAAAAAAAATCAAATCATTTTAAATGATGCAACATCATTGGTCACAAATGTTGAAAATACAGGGACATTAAAAAGCTCAGGAACTGATACTAATGCATCATTATCAGCAATAACATTGGAGCTACTTTGACACACACACACACACACACACACACACATATTTTTATCTTATTTAAGCCAGAAACAGCAGATATGCAACACAAACAGTTTTTCCCCCTGGAGTGTTGATGAACTGAGGTCTCGGATGCCAGCTTGTCCCAGTGTGCTGGTCGCTGCCAAATAACATACCCCCCCCATACACACTCCCTCCCCCCTCTCCTGTCTTAATCTCCCTTCACCCCGCCATGAATCTCAAACCAACTTCTTGTCACTTAACCGTGAATGCACTTGTGTAAATTTGAGAATTTAATTTTATTTAATGTAATTTAAAAAGGAAAACTTACTCTTTCTTTTTTTTTGTTGTTGTTGTTGTTTCATAAAATCCCAACAACAAATCCTCATTTTTTTTTTTTAATTTTTTTTTTATTATTATTATTTTTTGGTCAAGTATGTTCAAATTTCTCAAATATACACAAATAATCTGAATTAAGGTCTTGAGGTCAAGAGTTGATTTTGGATTCAGAGGGCAGCCCTCTTCCGTTCCCTCCCTCCTTGGACAGGGACCAAAATCTGCCATACTTGTCTTTGTTTGTGAAGAGGCCGCTACCAAAAGAGTATTTTGAATACACTGTAAAGATGTAAATAACCCTAGAGTACTATTTAAAGAGAATGTTTAGTGGAAAAATGGCCTTTTTGTAAGTATTTCCATGAATAAAGTTTCTATTTTACACTGTGAAGGGCCATGTAAATAAAGTGTTCTGTAAAGATGTGACTCGACGTGTTTTTGTCGGTAATTTCAGACAAAAAAAAAAAAACAGTAAAACATCACAGCAACCCAGGAAATGTAAAAACATGTATTAAAATTTTATTTACAGATATGTACAAAAAAATATTGTCCCTCTTCCTGAAGTGTCAGTGGACCCTCCTGTCGGTCCACAAATAAATACCGGTAGTGAAATAGGGGTCAGGGTTTTAGTAAATGTGTGTGTGTGTGTGTGTGTTTGTTCGTGTGTACAATAATTTCAGGGTCCTTGAGCAGCTGGATTCATCACTCGGCCCATGAACAAGACGGATCCTGGAATGAAGAGCACAATAGAAATAAGGTAAAATTAAATTTTATCTGAAAAACAAGACTGAAATTTATTCTCCTTTGTGACATTTAGCTTGTTAATGTAGCTTGTGTGTTTTTATTAATAAAAACCACTAGAGGTCACCAAATCAGAAATGTTCAAATTCTACATATCTGAGCTTTAAATGTAAATCACCATATTTAACATTGTTTTCTTTTTTTATTCAAAGCTGTTTTTGCAATTTGGTTGTTTCTTTGTTTTTTCTGATACAAATATCGGTTTCAGTTCATCTCATTATGATATTAAAATCATTAAACTGGCTCGTATCAATTCTGCAAGAATAAGGTAATATTTTGTCATTTTTCTTCTTTGTTTTAGTGCACAAATTCTCATAAACTCATAAATTCATAGTTTCATTTTCACAACAGACTCAGTTATTTCTCCCAAACGGCAGGACACTATTATTTTAACAAACGATGCTCAGCCAGGAGGAGTAATACACTGGAGTAATACACATTGAATTTTAATAAAAAACTGCAGAATATTTGTGTTTATTGTGCAACTGTGTGACTCACTGATATGATTTTAATAGTTTGTTGCTCTGTGTCACAAAGGAATAAGATACATCAGACTTGATCTTTTACCTCTCCAGTAACTGTGTGTAACTACACATTTTAAATGCTGAAAGTGCATTACTTCTCACTAGCAGCGACTTATAATAATTAATGCAGCCTTCACGTTCGCTGTGATGGATTATACAACTTATACAGGTGTCAAGTGTCTGCACGTTTTCATATTGGTCTTAAAGAGCATAAACAACGACAGGATGATTTAAGTGAAGTGAAGTATATACTGGACTAAAACATGCAGAACATCTGGTGTGATCATTACAGCAGGATCCCTGCAGCCTGGACTGTGAACAGTGTGAAGTAAATACCTGTGTCAATCTGTCGTAGCAGGAATAAAAACGGCCGGTCCGCCTTGAAAACAGGAGCACGGGATCGTTTAAGTAGAACCATCGCTACAGAGATAAGACACGACTTTGTGTTAGCAACATCATATCATTAACTATAACCCTTCAGTTTCTTTATACTAAGTTTCATTATTATTATTATTATTGTTTTCACCTGTGGCGGCTGCTGCCTTTGTCCCGTCTTCTGTCACTTCTATTCTCACTTCATGAAAAGCATCAGACACATAAAGACTTTCCTCCACTGAGAGAAATAAACAAAAACAAACAAACTGTCACATGCCATCAGTTAAATATGAGGTAATCTAACTTTATGATCAATAACAAAAATTATTCTGACCTGATATTCCAGTGAAGTCAGCAGCCGTTGGGTTAAAGGCGTCACTGACGCCCATGGCAGGAAGCACAGACCTCAAGTTAAACTTGTTCTGCATTTTGAACCTTTGAATGTCAGAAACAAAGAGTTTGTACATCATCTCCATCGAGCCTGAGTCATGTAAAACACCTACTTTAATTGATCACATGATTCTCACCTGGGTAAGAAAATGTCCATCTTGGTTCTTCGCAGGCCGGTTTCCCAGGACGCCAGCTGGCGAGCGGTGAGCTGGGACTCGAGGGAAGACAACGGCGTCTTCCTCTCGCTGGGGAGGACGACCTGCAGGCTGAGGGAGCGGCCCAGGTACGGCAGCTCCAACACGGTGTAACGCTGGTCTGACGCCGTCCTGAAGTGACCTGTCGACCATCACAAGTTCAGGTGTGAAATGAATATTTTACTGATTTATCTACTCAATATTTTTTCATATTTTTGACCTAACTAAAGCTTTAAGATTATGTATTTTCTTTCAAAGCCAAACTCTTAAGAAGCGAGAACAGAATAAGTCTGGCTCTGTTGAAACAAGAGCTTGTTTTTTCTCTTTTAGTGGACGAGGAGGTGGTTTTTCTTACCGATGCTGACCTCTGTAGCCTGATACATCATAGGCACTTTGATAATGTTCCCGTCTGAGAGGGTGAAGGGCAGGTTCTGGGTGTTGGTGAAGAGGAACTGTTTCTGCCAGATGCCCCTGAAGGCCACCGTGTTGACCAGAGCCATCTGCAGCCTGTGGCCCCACCACAGGGCCTCAGCCTGGGCCTCGCCGGAGCCCGACAGCTCCCCGCTGCTGCTTCCTGACTGGAGGGGCCACGTCTCATCTGGGACACGGAACAAGGGAAGGTCAAAGTTTAATACAAAGGGCATGTGGTCTGCAACACATCTTTTAGATAGGTCTCTTGAGAATTGGCTCATGTTGTCTTGAGCATGTAGAAGTAACAGACTGTAAATTTGTAACTGATGCCAATGGTGTTGTAGTTGTGAAGTACATTCAAAACATCATCTAACATCTCTTTTTTTTCTGGACTGGTCACAAAACACCCTAAACAATTTAAGAGTTATAAGACATTTTTGTTTGTTTTTGTTTGTTTGTTTTTTGGTCACCAGGGGGCAGAAGAACTCCAACATGGCAGCCATAAAAGAAAAAGTTGTGTATCTATACATCCAGAAGAACCGGAGACACATTATTATATGGTGAGTGTCTCATTTTTGGATTTTATTTTTTTCACCAAAATATCCAACATTTCAGAAAAATATCTGCCAAATATTCCACTTTTCTTCCTCAGTCACACATTAACTTAATCTGTTGTCGAACATTAGCGGAGTGGGTTCATCAGAAATCAGAGATGATGTTGGCAATTGTGCCAGAACTGAACTGAACATGGTTTGAAAACCAAAACAATCGGCTTGAAGAGGCTACAAAGAGCTGCAGGGATGTTGATAATTCTCTGTGGGTTTCACTACAAACAAATCCTCTCATATTACACAAGCTAATTTCATTTATTTTCAAAAAAAAAAAAAAAAGTACTCTGATTAGCTGAGGTCTAACTGTTGCATAAAGCTGTCTCAATTACCATGGTGGTGCCCTGATCTCTCCGGCTGGCTGAGAGTGTGGTTGGGTTGGCTGAAGTTGGCTCGGACCACGCTGGTGTTGGCCCAGGACGCCGCGTGTTGCGTGAACTCAGTCAGCAGCCGGACGCCGCTCTGGATGAATAACGTGCAGGTCTGGTGCAGCCACATCCCCTGGCTGCTGTTGCTCACGTCGCTGTGTGAGTGGAGCAGGAAGTCTTGTACCTGAGCGTCTGTGGGGCAATAACAGATGTAGAAGACAAGGAACATTTTATTAACTTCACAGATCTGGAGATTCAGTATATAAATGTCTTGTGATAATAATCATAACATCAATATTTTCAGCTCAGCAGCTTCGAGCTCCATGTCCCTTTTTATTTGACTTCAACTCGGCTTCTCATCTGTGATAAACTCGCAGCATTTAGAGATAAAATAATACAAACTGAAGTGAGATAGTCTCATATGTAACAGTGAACTGAACTCTTTATTATTTATTATCAGTTGAAGGTTGGTTCTTGGTCACGCTTGAGCATGTTTTTATTTTCTTTTTCTTCTTGCTCTTATTTTGATCTCAATCCAAGTGTCCATAAAAATAGCTCTTTTTTAAAATCTCTATCCACTTTATCTCTATCTGCCAACTATATCTTTCTTTATCTTTTTTGTTGCTGCTGCTGCTGCTGCTTTTTTGCTGTCTGCTAGAAATAGCCCAGTTACCTCTTATTTTTAAGAATATGACATAAACATGGTCACATCCACTTTTTCTCTAAATGTTTTTTAAGAAAAACAGTAATTTCAGGCAAAGGATGATAATTTTCCTTGAATCTTTTTTGTACAACAAAGGATTAAACAATCTGTTTTACTAATTTAGATCTAAAATGATAAGTTGATTGTCATTTATCAAGAAAAATGTCAAATATTTGACAGTTTTACATAATTTTTATTAATTATTTTTGTCCGGGTTTTATATTGGTGATCTGACACAATAACCTTGGTCATTTTTTGACTATTTTCTCTCATTTTATCAACAAAATATATTTATTAAAATAACAGATGCAGCCCTAGGTGATTATGATTATGATGAGTCAACCTTCCTCCTACATCAGAGCCCATTATCGTCTATTTCCATCGCTGACATCATGTTGGTAAAAGAAACAGCAGCTGCAACTTGCATTTTGTTTGTAATTAAACACACTGACCTCTCGACCCCGAGGCCGAGCTGCAGAAGTGGTTAATGAGATTAGAGTTGGTGTGGAGGCAGGTATTATGGCTCCAGACACCACTGTGCTCTGTAGGGACCAAAAGCGGCAACAGTAGCAGCAGCAACAGCAGCACGGCTCCACACCACCTGGTACCAACAGCACTGAGAGCCACCAACAACCTCTGCAACCTCACGCCCACAGCAGCAGCAGCTAAAGCTACCTCTAGAACAGGCTTTCCCCCTTTTTGACCCTTTGCATGAGAAAAATCTCCTACCGTTCACGTTGTATCCCAGCGTCCTCTCTAGCTGAGCCAGCGTGTTGCCCCTGGCACCGAGCTGCAGCAGCCCCAGAGACAGGGACACGCTCACCGGAGACACGATCAGGTTGGAGTTGTTCTCCGTTTCGGTGAGCGTGTGGTACAGGCTGACGGTGAACCTGGTGTGCAGCTCTCCCATGCTGCTCTGCAGGCTGCTGTTGCAGTGGCTTCTCTCTGCCAACCAGAAGCAAATGAAGAGTGAAGCCACTGGCAGGCGACGCATTTCCTCAGAGCTACAGGACGAGAAGACGTGTCCAGGAGGTGCAACAGGTGGTCTGGAAAATGAAATCCTGTGAAATCAGAGGAAGGAAATGATTGATAACTGTTGACTTTCAGTGATTGTATCATGATATCAGCAATTCTTTTTTTATTTTATTTTGTCAGACAACACAAAACATCGATTTAGCTGTTTTTATATGATTGTCATGATCAATGTCAACACATCAACCAGCATATTAATACACATGCAACTGTCTGTTATGACAGAATAATTTAAGGATTATTGTTGATTCAAGGTGTTTGGGCACAGTTTATATGTATATATTTATATATATCTGCAGCATTATTATCCTATAGATAAGTCATAACGGTATTGTTGACAAGGAATAAAAGTAACAAAAATAAAAGTCCTGCGCTTTAATTACTTTACTTGACCAAATAACTTTTGTATACTGCATTAAACCTATACATTTTTATTTACATTTAACTGTCTTGGAGTTTAGTTATGTTACTAAATCCAACTCAAACTAACATAAAAGTGCTGCTCATATAATAATGCACAATTTAACTCTATTTAGCTGTATGATATAATATTGTATTTCATTTTATTTGTCTAATCTATGCATATTTACTCTGCAACAGAGCCGCTGTAACATCCAGACTCCATAAACAATAAAGGTATGTATCTTCATTTATTGATTAATCAAGTGGTATTTGTCCTTTAAACTTAAAACTTTAGTTGTCAAGTAAGATTTTAAAGTCAGGACTTTTATTTTGTTAAGTTACAGCCTCTTTAATTATAGTGATTAATTCAGACATCATGGTGCCATAATAACCTGATCAATCTCAGTAATAGACAAGAAAATCTTCTGACTGAATTGACTCTGGTGGTTATTATAATATTTATTATCTTACCAGGTGAGATGTTGAATGGTACCTACAGGCAGGTGAGGTAGTATCCGTTTAAACTCCACCGGTTCTGTCAGATTTGTCACCGACCATTCAGCCTTTGCGGGGCGGGTAGGAGGTGAAATGTGTCCCGGTTGTCTCGTCACTTGTCTCCGGTGTCTCCTCACAGAGTCGTTTTTCTCCGCTGTCCCCGGTTGTCAGGTCTCTGGTCCGGTTCCTCCGGGCCGAGTCGACTGGTCTCTGAAGCAGCCTGTAGTCATAAGACCGTGTTTAAAGGGGAACGCTCCGCCGGTCTCCGTCGGCGATGTCCGTACCACTCGTCCGGGATTCCTGCCTCCCCCGGGGCTATAAGGAGCCAGGCGGAGGGAGGCATGTCACCGACCAGCAAATCCCAAACCAGGCAGAGGAAAGAAAAAAAAAAAAACACACTCGTGCACAGCGTGACACGCGCTGTCTGTGACATTTTAATGATATAGATTTACTATAAATAGACATTTGAAAGACTTTCATGTAAGGGAAGACAGATTAAAGAATCAGAAATGTGATCATAATAATCCCTTAATTATAATAATATTAACCTGAGACATTTGATCTGAAATGACCTGTGATAACCTCAAAGTTTAACATAAAAAATGCAAACAAAGAGAAACACTGAGTCTGGCTCTGTCCACAAGTTACAAAATCCACATACCAGCAACTCTTAAACTCATTAATTAGCACGTTTTTTATTCTCTTTATACGTTTAATTGGCCAAATAGTCCAACACATAACCCCCAGTTAAAACCAATGTGTCATTATATACAGGTTAACTTTACCACTCTGAGCTTTAAAGGTTTGAAACTGTCAATTCTTAACTGTTAGAACATCAATTATTTCTAAGGTTTTATAGACACTTTACAAGCACATAAATTATTTAATTAACCTATTAATAAAGTTAATGTACTTACTTTTATTATTGCTTCATAAAAAGTCTGAGAGTGGTCGTGATTTCTTAAAGAAAAAAAAAGAAAAACAGAATCAAATCAGCTTTTATATGTTGTGTTATTAACTGTTATTGTGTCATTAATGGTTAAAGTGATTTGAACCCAGAGTCAAACTCAATCTCAACAGATATTTTACATTGGTTGAATTAATATCGAAGTTTGACCGTCTTTTGTTTTCACAACCAAATAGTTAACAATGAAAGTAAATGGGGCAGCCAGCCAAACATATCTAAATTGTCATTTTTTAACCACTAATAAAGCTCAAAATATCACTTCACTTCAGCAGTAGCATGAATAGGGTCCCTACACATAAACTGAAGCACTGATAACTTAGTAAGTGAACCAAGAGTTTATTAAAAACACTGTTTTACAAGACTTACCCAACATCTTGTTTTCATAACTTGTGATGAAGGGTGTTCCACATCAGCAGATTCACCATTTTCCTTGCTCTTCATGGACACATCGACTGGTTTATGTGTAGAGACTGTATTCATGCTAGTGATGAAGATAAGTGATATTTTGAGCTTTATTAGTGGTTAATAAATGTCAGTATAAATATGTTTGGCTGGCTGCCCCATTTCCTTTCATTGCTTCATCATACTTTCGGCTATTTGGTTGTGAAAACAAAAGACTGTCAAACTCAATATTACTTCGATCAACGTGGTGAAATTACTCTGGATCATCAGTTTAATCAATCACTTGCTTATGCTTTATAGATTAGTTATGAGCCATTAATAAGCTTAACACTTTGCAAGCACATGTTGTTTTATATGTTAGTAAGTTACAAACCATTGGTCCCCTTTTTCTCACTTTCTCATAAGTCATCTTATATGATTTCTTAAATCTCCAGAAGAATTTTGCACAACCTGGCAACCCCAACTCTGTTCTTGTTAATGTAAATAATCTACTATAAATTAATAAAGACAAACAGCTGTTTATTACTGCTTCATAAATGGATCTTTATCTGAGAGTCGTACTGATTTCTTAAAGAAAGTTTGGACAGAGTCGAGTTAGTTGTTGTCTCATGCTTCAAATTTGTTTCATCACTGTGTTTGTTCAGCCTGATTCCCATTTGAGATTTTCTCCTTTATGGTACAAAGCCACAAGGGCTTTTATTTCCAGACCACAGCCGGGCCCCACACCCTCTATATTGATTATGTGTCAACTGGTTTGTGGTAATTTGATTTATTGCATATTTGGTTGGCAGCCATGCACCTAAAGTGCAATATAAACCCAAATGAATGTGGATGAAAGTCAGGTCCTTCGTTATTAGTTGACAGGCTGAGCCGTGTCAAGATTTATAATATTATTAGGTATTCACACGTCCTCAGGGGTTAATATGGTCATGGAAATAAAACTTATTATGATGATTAAATGTAAAATTTACTGCACAGGAAATTAAAACAGCTACTATGGTCTCTTTGTGCCTTTTCACATGGATTATATTTTTCTTTTATGGTTATAAAGTGTCGAATACATGTTACAGATAAAGATCTGTTGTGTTTACACAAGTCATTGGCCTTTTGTTGTGTTGATCAAAAGACATTACTGCTCTGAACTTCACATTGTTGTGTCAGCGTTTCTAATTAGTTTCACTCGGAGGAATTTGGACTCACTCATCATGGACATGTCGCTGCTCCAGCATGTGAAGAGTAACGACATCTCAGTCAATCAAGGCACATTTAATTAGTCAATTTACAGAATATAGTCATATAGAAACTGTCAAATAAGGGAGAAATCAGTGGATGAAAACATCTGTTCAAATCAAGATGAAGATAAAATTTGTTTCCACCTTGTTTATTGCAATACTGAGTGTAGGAACATGTTACCCTCAGTGAGCTACCACTAGTATGGCAGGTTGCTAACACGTTGATGTTTAGCAGGTATAATCAGTAGTTTAGCATGTTAGCTTGTCAATATTTGCTGCAACTGAAGCAGGAGTAATTGTCGTCAGCTTTTCAGGACATTTCACTCAAACTGGAAGTGTCTGCCTCTTGTTGGCATCGAAAGTGAAAGTCAGAGGATCACCAAAGTCCTTAGGTACGTTTAAATACATCTTGGGAAGATGTTAAAGTTAGTGAATTATACAACATGTCATGGTTAAGCATCCAGTGATATTACAGTCTGCACCACCACTTTTTAGCTTCTTAATAGGCCTTTTATAAGATGTTCTCAAATACATCTCAGTTATCGATCCAGTAGCTATCTCAGTCTAGATTAAAGATATCGACACAAGATATTGATTTAATAACAATTCAGATACAGAAAAGTACAATCCAGTCATCCTGTTCCCTTGTCTATTCAGAGAATGTGAGTGTGAGAGAAAGAGACAGCAGCAGCGAAAATCTTCAGTTTCTCTATAACAGATAAAGCTGCAAGACATTTCTCTAATCCGTTGACAGGAATTAGCTCTTTGAATGTCATTACACTTTAAAGCAATTACCCAGATAAAGCTTTACTGAGTCGACATGAAAAGATCCGTCATTTCCTGCTCTTAACTGCTGTTTTAATGTGGAGATATTGCAGCGAGAGCAAGTGGAGTAAATTAAGAAACTTCTGTCTAATTCACTTCTCACTTCAGGGCGAAAAGCCGAACTGGTTGTTAAGTACAGATTCAACACAGAGTATGAACATTTTAGTGATATTTCTACTTTTAAAGCTCAACATGAATCCACATATTGTGAATGAATATAGAGACATAAAGAATTGCCCTTATTTCACCTAATATCAAATCTGCTTGTTATCTCCCCTCAACTGTCCCTCTTAATTGGGGACATGATGGCCAGCAAAATAAATTGAGGACATTTTTTCCCATGAAGGAGAGAACATGATTGGTAGCTATCAGGTATTTGGCCGCTTTGTCCAACAGGGGGATTCCAGCCATTACTGGACTTGACTAATTAGTGTAACAGTGGCTTTGGCTTCATTAAATGTAATCGCCACATTCTTTAAAACTCAACTCGCAGGACTCACAGGAATTTGTTATGTTAAGGACTTTGATGGAGGAGAGATGAGATGTCACAGTAAACAAAAAAAAAGACAATCATTTGAATGGACACCACCATATAAATGGCAGCTTTTATCTTGGCGGTGGTGAGGCCTTTTTAGGAGCATAATGTGAGAAGTTTTTATTTGTGAAGTAGAGATAATGATTTGTTCTGTTTTGAGTTTGATGTCTGGACCGAGTGTAAAGTGAAACGCTGCTGCTGATGGAGGGTGGAGCAGCGGTGGGAAGAGATAAAAGAAATATGAATCTAAACTCATCTGTGCAGGTAATTATCAGCACTTGGCAATATTTCATAACTACATGCTAATATTAACAACACTCTGCTCTTTGAGCTGCCAGTTTACCCCCACAGTTTGGTCGGCTGCCACTCGGTTACAGCTGAAGTAGTGACCTGCTGTGCCAAACAGTTTGTACGAGGCTACAGCCAACGCTGCTCTACTACAGGACAGAGCTTCTCTGACTTTCAACGGGTCAAATCTTTATGAGCAGAAGATAAAAAATCTGTCTGAAAGCCGATGACTAACATTTTCCTGGCAAAGCTGTGCACATATGGTTGAGACCATTTAATGAAATAAACATTTAAGTAGCAAAATACCTGTTTGCTGATGTTTTAAACATTTTTAGCCACAGTAATGTTAATCTGTAAATCGCCAAGTCTGATCAGCTATTGGATGCTTTCCCATAGTGATTTCTACAAATATTCATGGATACATAGAGGATACAAAGTGGTATCAAAATGCCTGTTTGCTGTTGGTTTATACATGTTAAGCCACAGCTGTTTGTTTTAGTGCAGATTGAAACATCTGGAGAATTTCTAGATGTGTTTGTTCAGATATTCATGGTTCCCAGAGGGTGAATCCTGGTGAGTTTAGTGATTTTCTGACTGTTTTCTTTTGAGGTCACTCAGGTCAGATTTTTCACTTAAATATCTTTACATTTACCTGATTCATTGGCACAAAATGTATAAACACACGTCATTAGGGTAAATTCATCTGCTCAGGGTCTGTTGGGGATCCACCTACCGATCTTTTTAATCCCAAAAGTCTTTTAGTTTTTCTACTTATGTTCTCCTAACACTACTAGCTTGTTATGGAAAATTACAAGAGCAATTACAAACTCAGTCTGCAATTAACTGTTCTTTTTGCTTATTTTTTGTCTAATTTGGTAGTTTAAAGAAATTCAAACATGTTTGATTTATGATGTGAAAACCAGAAAATATTCACATCAGAGTCACTAAAACCACCAACTTTACCTTGATAAACTACTGAATCAGTTGTTTTTGTTGTTGTAGAGTTATTTCAATGATCCTGCATAGAATTCTTAAAATGTGTTGACACTGTTTTTAAAGCAGCACTATATATTCTGTAGCCCAAACACCATCCACCATGACATTGTTGGGATATTTTCTAACCTCATTCATCATGATAGAAAGTGAATATTTCAGCATTAGTGTTTGGATGTAGGCGTTAATCAAGAGATACATGTTATATACTAATCCCTAACACGGTACATATATGTCAGTTTGTTTTATCATTATTATTATCATCATCATTATTATTATTATTATTATTATTTATCCATGAGAATTTCTCCTTCTATCATCACATACGCTCATTGATAAGTGTCTGTGTGACTCTGCGACGCCTCCACCTTTCTCCACACGGCAACAACTTAATCCCTAACTGGTGGAGTCTGTCCCCAGGCTCTCCATTCAGACCTCTCACTGCAGCACACTCCGACCTTTGACCTTGCAGGAAAATATGATGTTGATGAATGAAGAAGGAGGAGGAGTGTGCAGCATTGAGTCACAAACTCTGTTACTCTAAGGTTAGTTTTTTTTCTACCTCCTTGTCACCAGATCCTAATTAATGATGTGGAGAGACTCCAGAAGCCAGGAGTTTTACTTTTCCCACTTTTCCTTGTTCCAGTCTTTCTCCACCTGCATCAATGACGCCCTTAGGATGGAGGTGACCTGTATTTGTTCATCCACAATATGAAACACTGTCCTCCTCCCACTGGTCTCTGGATCCCTGCAGGTTGTTTCCAGTCTGGTTTAATTTTAGTTCCTTTCCTTTCCTGAAGTTTTTGTGTCTGTCCCAAGCATCTTCTCCTCCATTGTGTCGTCTCCTTCTCACTGAATAAGACACAGTGTTGTTGTTTGTATCTTCATCCATTATTTGTTCTTGTGTTGAACTGAATGGACTGGTTTTGCATACAGATGTAGATGTACCTTGCTTCAGTCAAACAACTGACATTTGCATCCATCTGCAGTGAAATTTGTATTGAAAACGCTCGAAAAGAAGCAAAACAAAGAGTTTTTGTTGCAATCCTGGATGGAGAGATGTGAGTGAAGTCTTCAGAGGGAACTCAGTGTGAGAAACTGATTTGCAGTTTGTTTATAAAGACTTGTAACCTGCCAAGAACTTTCCCTCAAGCGCTTAAAACCTGAGTAAAACTAACTTGGGACTTAACTTGGAACTGATGCAAAATACGTTAATAGCATTGTCCTTGATTGACTGACAGGGTGATAGATATGAGTTG
This sequence comes from Polydactylus sextarius, assembly GCA_016801845.1. Classification (NCBI taxonomy): domain Eukaryota; kingdom Metazoa; phylum Chordata; class Actinopteri; family Polynemidae; genus Polydactylus; species Polydactylus sextarius. Next base: position 3,700,323 of record CM028912.1, on the reverse strand, counting down.
TAAAATGTTCCCATGTTTGACATTTGAAAGTCAAAAGTTTGGAAGAAAGTGGTGTGAACAATAAAAAAAAGAAAGAAAATAAAAGGAGGAAGACAAACACTGAAAATATTGTGGCTGCAGAGCAGCATGTCTGAGTAAAAGCCATTTGAATCGATATTGTTTTATCTCCAGAGTTGAGTTTTTGAGCTTTGAGCAGAGATGCACTGAGCTCATTTCGTTGCGACTGACTCGACTCATTCTGCTTCACCTCCAGTGCCCTACTTCCCCTCAGGCAGCTGGGCCTTTGGGTTGTTCAGGCGGGGAGGGATTAGAGGGGATGCTGGTGTGCAGGGCCGGGCCAGGCTGCAACAACGCCGGTGTCGCCAGAGCGATCTGCCAGGTACGCCACGGCGGATTAGAGGCACTAGTGCTGGCACTGGGAGAGAGGCGACGTGAGGGGACGTGTCCCGCGTAGGAACACGAGCGTGGCTCTGGAGAACCATGGGAAAATTGTTTGTGGTTGTTATTTTGAGCACAAGGAGACAGCAGATAGATGATGAAAGTATTTGAATATCTTTAATATTCTCTAGAAAAGCAAATAAAAATGAAACAGTGCCGGTCTAAGATCATGCTGGTTCTGTGGACAGTTAAACTGTGGAGGTCTTGGTTTGTGAGGGTTTTAAAGATCAGGTTTGTGCACTATAAAACAGTTGGAGTTTAACCTTTTCAACTTTTTTCTGTTGCACTATAGCACCATCTGCTGCCCCTGTATTTTAGGATACAGCTAAAGTCAATGAGGACTGACAATCGCCACATCAGTCATTCATGGAAAGCGTATCAATTATCATATAAAGTCTATTTAAAGTCTGTAAATTCTATAATATTTATATTGTTTCCTAGCAGCTCACATCCACAGTGTTGCACATGCACAGAGTTGTTGTACTGCCCCAGAGCATCATGAAATAACATCAGATTACACCGAACATGTAATTAAGACGAGCTGATTTATCTTTTATTAACATCACAATTTACAGGAAATAGTATTTTCTTGTGACCAGCTAATCAAGTCAAGTTTCTTTGTACAGCGCTAAATCATAAAAACATTTATTTCAAGGCACTTAAACCGCCTGTGACTATACTTTTATTTTAAATAAACACATGAGATGGGTGTTTAGCAGTGATGTAAATACAAAATTAGACACTAAAAAAGCTATGACAGAGGTCTTATCTTTTAAAAATGTTTTACTTATTTACATGGATTATCATAATAGTAAGTGCAGTAAACAAATATGTACTAATCATGATACTTATTAACTGGGGATTTTTGCAGCTTCAAATGGCATCTTAAGTAATGTTACAGAGGTTGAATATTATGTATGACATGTGTATTAGTGTTTATTTTTGCTTCCCAGTTCCTAATCTTTTTGTAAACATAAGTCTCTTCATCCTACTTCTTGAGCTATGTTTTGTTTCTTAACTATATTTGCTTTTGTGTGTCCAATCAAAATACTGGGCCTCATTTTTTCCCCTTGTATTTATACTATGAACATTTAGATATAAAGAAATTGGATCGTTCAATCACTTGAAGGGTTTACTTGAAGTAAACATTTGTTTCTACAGGTTCAGCTACAATAGCTGGTGTTGACACAGGTTGATGTTTTGTTGCCGTCAGTAGCCGAACAGATCAGTGGTGCATGTGTGTCGATGTTCCTCCTGAACACAAATGCATACATGCACGTACTGTATCCCCTGCAGCTGTGCTACTGTATCTGCTGAAGTTTCCCCTGAGGAACAAGTACCTTCAGCTAGGAAACTACTGCTGTAAGTGGTAATTACACTCTCACTAGCCTCACTGTGATAAATGCATCCAATTATCCACAGATGTATCGATATGTGTGTGTGTGTGTGTGTGTGTGTGTGTGTGTGTGCTCTACAAATGACTTCTGTGATCATTCATTAAAAACATTGGTTTGCAGACATTGCAGCTGCATGAACGTCTACTGGAGCCTCATTTCAGTAACAATACTCATTACAGTTCCCTTCAGGTTCACAGTTTATGAGTTTGTGTTACTTCTGAAAAATGCGTCTTGCTAAAAAAAATAAATTAAAGGTTAGAAATTAAAGTCAGACTGTTGAATAAAATATGTAAAACTCTGTCAAAAATGTCAGGATCTCAGTTTCAGACTGATTTGTTTTCCAGACTTCTTCATGAGTAACCTCTGCACCGTGGAAGCAGTACATTATACCCTACCATCCTGTGTGCTGATTGGCCGTCGATGACATCACCTCTGCAGGGGCTGCAAGGAGACTTCGCCATGACAACCAGTGAGAACTATTATTGGATTTCCCCTCTTCAGACAGACCACACAGGCAGACTCACACCTGGTGAAGTGCTCAGAGAGAAGCAGGTTTCACTGAGTCTGAGTTGAAACAAGAGGTCGTTAAAGATTTCCCTCCGACTCAGAGGAGCCTCACAGACCTCAGAGAAACGGCTCCGACAGTCAGTGACGCTTGGCCAATAAATACTGAAACAATGTAGGATGGATTATCTACATTTACATCATTCAGATATTAGTTCAAATTCAAGATACTGCTCTTAAATGATGAGTGGATGTGATATAATGTTACATCTTTAACCTCAAAGTTCAACACAAGAGGGCAGCATTGCACTGTTGTAGACTCATGTTAATGACAACTCAACAATTCATTTTATAGCCAGATTGTAATATTATGGCTACATGATCAGTTATATTCAGTCTTTATTATTCTTCTCATGATAATTTTCAATTATATTTATATATCTATTTTATTTATATTTCTAATTTCTATTTAAAACCTTTTTTTTTTTTTTTTTTTAAATGTGCCAGGTAAATAATTTGACTTCTTGTGTTCCAATTATATCCACCAAAAAATACTGAACTAACTAATAATCATCAACAGATCAAAGTTGAGTGTCTCCTTTTCTTTTTCTTTTATTTATTTTTTTATTTATTACGATGTCCAACATTTTATCCTGCCTCTTAAACTTGCAAAACAAAAAAAAAAAAAAAACCTGGAGACATTAATTGTTTATATATAAAAGAGACTGTGAGAAACTGGTAAAAGTTTATACCCTAAACCTGATTAACAGGATAATTTACCACCTTCTGGTGAATGTCAGAGTGATGAACTGATAGAAAGTGATCAATCATGCAGCTCTGATTATCTTATGGTTAATTAAGCTGCAGGGATCTGTTTTTAGTGAGACAATGCCACCTACACTCCACACCAGTGGATGACACTACTACGGTTTTCCTCAAAGCTCTCACTTTTGTGATGTTTGCAAGGAAACAGTTCTTCATATAAAGTAAATCCATGACCTGAAAGACTGTGCTACAAGTCAAGGTTCAAGATACCTGCTCCTCAAGTCTGAAATCTGCTTCAGGTTCGTGTTTATATCGTCACATTTACCTTCTACATCAGTTTACTAGTTTAGTTGAAACCGAGTGTGTGTCAATATCTCTCACAACCTGTAGTTTTATTCAATCAATTAACTTTGCTCTCACATTTTGACATGTTTAGCATGTAAAGTTTTAAGTTAGAGGCAATGGCCTTCCAGGTTCAAACCTGTGATTTTAATTAAACATGTTTAATTAAACATGTTAAGTTTAATAAAAATGTTGAATCAAAGGTGAGGTGTTCTCTGAAAGCAGAGATATGCTACAAACTCAAGAGAGAGAAATAATTTTATTGAATAGTGTGTCTGTACAGAGTTAACTGTATGTGATTGGTCCTTTAAATGTGTAGCTTCATATGACCTGACATTTACAAAGCTTCAATCTACATGCAAAAGAAAGCAACATTCACAAATACATGAGAACATTAAATAGAGTTTGCGCTGTCACTGGCCTGTAGTATTACTATCAAACACCAGAGGACAGAGTAGAGCTGTGTTGACTGCCTCAACTCTAAAGTCTGAAGTCATTACTGGTGAGAGTGAGTCGTCTCAGTTTGTGGCAGTCGATCAAATGTAAAACTCTTGGTCTTCTTCGTCGTCTTCGTCTCCCTTGTCTTCCTCTCCGACTGGTGTGCTCAGAAAGCTGCAGCTGTCCGACTGGGTTATAGACACATCGCTGAGGGACGGAGCAGCACTTGTGGTCACACTGGCATTTTGGGGACATGACCCTAACAACATGGAGGAAGTGCCGTTGGTGGTGAAGCTGTTTGGCAAGCGGCCCAGTGTGGCGGCCTTGTAGGTTTTCTCTGGTACGCCTGGAGAGAGGGAGGGACCGATGTCTTCGGGTGGTGCCGATAATGGTCGAGAAGTTTGTGGCAGACTGGATTTGATGTACGCAGACACTACTGAAAGGTCCACACTGTTACTGCTGCTCGGATTGACTTTGTTTCCAGTGTCCACATCTGTCTCCTCCGCTCCGATCAGGGTGTCCACATTGAGTCGAAAGGTGGGGATGAAGGAGGAGCTCCTGTGGAGGGAGTAGCTCCTGTGGGGGCTGGGTGAAGGCCCAGGAGAGGAGCAGGTGGAGCGAGAACTGGCTGAACCAAAGTTGGGTAAAGAGAAGAGGGAGCTGGAGCGGTGGCCTCTCCACTGGGTCCTCCAGGTCTCAGGATGGTGACGGTCCGGCCACTGCTCCTGCTCATCCGGCTCCTCGCAGGCCAGAGGGAGGGAGCTGTGGGAGGACTGGTGCACTCTGGGATGGGACGTGACTCGGTGATGATGATGATGATAGCGACGGTTCCTGTGAGACGCGGCGCTGCGGGTGAAGGTGGATGGAGCTGAGGCTGATTCAGGATCTTGTCTGTGTTTGAAGTGAGCACTTTGGACCTGAACAGAAAAGAAAAGGAAACAAATGAAGACGTGAACTTTAACTTCCACTTGTTTTGATGCTGTTTTCTATTATTGTTGAGCCTAGAGCCTCAAAATCACACATTTTTTTCACTTTATTGTTATTTGAATCTGTGTCTTAAGTCCCTCACAGCTGTTGTGAGTTATTTCAAGAATCAGATCAGTTTTACGTGCATGCAACTACATGCATACCATACACAAATAATTTCCCAGAGCCTCCAGAGTAAAAGGGTGAAGCTTATCCACTCATGACTTTTTACGACATCTGTCACCTCTGGACAGAGGCTTTATCATGCGTCTTGTCCATTTGACTAAAGACATGAGGTGAGAGGAAACAAGGAGATATGTTTTTAGAAAAATGAGATGTCCCCTTCTGTGAATCATCACAAATCTCAGGCGACATCTGCTTTTGATAAAAGTCGTTGCAGCCACGTATCTAAACGTCATGGGATTCAGTTCAGTCGAATGCTTTCCACAGAAGTCAAGTCTCCTGTACTCATCTCTCCTCGAGAGCAGAAATAAGAGCTTTGGGACGATATTCAAGATGGAAGACTGGAATGATTTCCAAGGAGTGATCACGGCAAAGGCAGCTGAGTACCCAGGATTTCCTGAACCTTCCCACACAGTGTTCCTTTACACCATTTGCTTAAACCTCTTTGAAAACTTTTGTCCCTCTCCACAGCTTCAGACTTTCTGCCAAGTTAGTAACTATTGCTGCTGCTGCTTGAAGAGCCGCATGAGCCAAAACCAGGAGTAAAAATGCCTCTTCTCAGGTTAATAGTGTCTTTTATAGTTGGTGTCCACCAGCTAGTCCTGTTCTGGCTGAAACTTTGAGCGTCTGTCTTTGCAATAGAGACTTAACCCAATGGGATTCTTTACAGGTTTGTACAATTTCTGAAGAAACATTATCACGAATTTCTGTTTGTTTGAGTATCATTCTTTCTGTTTGGATTTGAAGGCACATTCTTGAACATTTAATTAGAACAATTTGTTTGCTTGTTAAAGGGGAATTTGCAGAGTTACGTCTCCCAATTTGTTGTGTGATTTGTAGATTTAATAAACTATGAGGTCATGAGGGAAACAAAGAAGAGGAAAAAAGGTCCATATTCATGGCTATTAACCTCCGTCTGTTGGCTCTCATGCAACCCACTGCTCCTCACGCTATGTGCATACAGCACAGCGATGGAGGAAGGAGAACAAGGGAACCCCAGGGTGAAGAAAAGCCCCCACATGCCCCCTGTTCTCAGCCCGGCTACTTTATGAATCACGCCAACAGCTGGAGAAGCCATTAGAGGAACCCCGTGTGTATCACACCTTCATTTATGGACCAAAGTGTCTCCAAACAGAGCGACAGTGTAATTATCATTCATGAAGCAACGGGTCTGGAAGGCATTGCCCCCCTGTTCTGACATACAAATGAAAATGTTCTTGTTTTCAACATGTGAGGCAGCTGCAGAGGTATTCATTTCATTGCTCTGTCAGTTCAGCTTCTCATCTACCTTTTCCTTCTTTGCAAGAATTGAAACACACACAGGTTCCTCCTCCTGTGGATCCTGATAGTTTCTCCATGTTTCTGTTTCTAATGTCTGGTCTGTCATCCTCCTTCTCCAACCAAACAATACGAGCTGAGGCAGAGGCAATAACTTTCCACACGGCAGCCGCAAGACAATTATTTCCAAGTGCACCGGGAATGGAGGGACGTTTGCAGATTTCCATATGTTCAGATTCAACAACAATAAATATCATGGAGGCGAAACATTAAGTTTCATGAGAACAAGAGTTGAGCAGTGATTTCCATATCCTCCAGACAGATGAAAGTCACTTCAGGAAACAACTGTTGTCTGTGTTTCTAACACAAACAAATACTCCTGCTGATCATGACAGTCTGAGTACAAATACTTATAAAAAATACAATAACTTCAAAGTTAGTATTGTTAAGTCTAGTCAGTTCAGAATTTAATATAGAAATAAATAAAACTTTGTTGTTATATAAGAAGTCAGCCCGGGGACTGGGAAACTCTGATGGACATGGGTTTTTTTTATTACACAAGCATTGTTAAAAAAAAAAAAAAAAAACAGCACATTAAACACAAGCTGCTATTTTGGATTATAAATGCCCTACAACTGTGCTACTTGTCAACCAGTGTGCAGCTCGTTAAAATAAATGGCTCGTTAATAAGCGGGACACCTGTTTATGTGAGTGTGGTTTTGAGTGCATGTTTTGTTAAGTGAGAAGCTAACAAGCTAATGGCCACATCAGCCCTCTCATCATCTATTTTCTACAAACCATGAGCTTTTTTTCATGATGTTTATGTTTGGTTGAATGTTACTGGAATCGTACGGGAACAACGTGTTTGAGGATAAAATGAGAGCTTCAGGCGTTTCGTTCTTTTCTTAACATTCATAAACTGTAAATGTTGACGATTGAATTTAAAAAAAAAAATTGATGCAAATAAAATTACAAAACATTATGTCAATTAGAATTTGACTTTATCAGAAAATAACCATCTAAACTTGTATAAATGCTCCTTATTCTATGTTTAAATATACTTTTCTCTACATATTCAAACATAAATAAAACAAAAAATAAAAACTATACTGTATATTTTCTACATTGAATTACTTTTCGCTAATTCTTTGTTTTCTCTAAGTTTTAATGGTGTAACTTGATTTTGTAAACTACAAGTCTGAAACCAGTTACAAAGGTCTTATTGTAGTAATCCAGTCCTGATCCTTTAACTTTGAGGAAAGAGTTAAGATTAGATATTTAGTTGTAACGGTTAAAGTTAGACTCAGGGTCTTGGGAATGTATTATCTCAATGAGAGTCCCTACATGTGTAAAAACTATGTGTGTGTGTGTGTGTGTGTAACAAAGCCTCAGTGTTTTCATCTCTCCCTGCTCTGTGTTTCAACGGTGGCTCGTTTCCAAACCACCTTTCCGCCTGAGTTTCTGTTCTCTCTCCTCTACAGTCCACGTCCTCCTGTTTATCTTTGTCCTCTTCTCTCATTTTTTTTTTTCACTTCTGTCGCTCTCCTTCAGTTGGAGCCATGAAGCGGTTTCATGGCCACATACTTATCTCTCCCATACAGCAAAGTAGGAGGTAGTTGGTGTTGTTTTCTGCTGCCGTGGCTGTGATTTTAAACATAATGACACTTTAGAGGAGGCCAAAGCAGAACGAGTTTCTGTGTGTGTGTGTGTGTGTGTGTGTGTGTGTGTGTGTGTGTGTTATTGACGCTGCAGGTCCACTGCACATTTGTAATTTTACTAAAACTATTTCTGAGCATATTTGGATGAAAACGTGTGTCTGCTAATACGACGTGACAGGATCTGTCCAGTTTCCCGTGAGGACAACATGCCACAATACTGACGAGCAGCCGCAGCAGGGGGTTCTGGGTAATGAGGTTGTTGACATGGTGATGATCAGACCCCTTACTTTTGTGTGCTTCTGTTATCTTGGGGATAAGCCAGGTCAGCCAAGATATGACCTCAGAAAGCCAAGAACAACACAACTGAGTGTTTCTCCTAACAGGCACAGGGACGTCTTAATATATGTATTTTGTTCTTGATCAATTGAGTAATTAGGTGCAAGGTGACGTCTTTGAATTTCAGTTTACAATCAGATATACCAGAGAATTTGAACCAAATTATAAATTCAGCAGCTAAAATGTTATTTCTTTTTCATAATTAACTCAATACTTCTACATGTTTGATTGTCAGTTATGAGGTCGTCACCTTGGGGTCACTACAAAACAAATCTGAACATTAATCAATAATGTGAATTGTTAGCTGAAGCCCTTGAGTATGTAAATAGTCTACAACAACAACAACATGTCACTCAGTTGCATTTTTTTTTCTTCGTTCCCATGTCACAGACCCTTTAGATAACAGGATAATGAAGTTGGAGCAGTTATTCCAGTCATGCACAATTCTGCAAATAAAGAGTCCCATTTATTTTCTGTGCAGGCAACGTTAGGTGACTGACAGCTGGAACACTTTCTTGGCTTGAGTGGACACAAAACGAGTTGAATCTTCAGTACAAAGCAAACAGATGAGCAGCTGTGTAAGAAATAAAGTACAAGTCTGTAGACATTTATAAAAAAAAAAAAAAAAAAACCTGAAGGGAAGAAGTTACAGATGACTCCCAAGGTGCATTTCAAGACGGAAATGTCCAGTCGTAGAGAGTCTGTGCTGGGGCTACAAATTACAAGTTGACAAAACATTTAGTGTTATCATATCTGCTTGACTTGGTCATCAAACTGATATAAAAAATGTCTCTAAGCTCAGCTTTTCCTGTTTACTGTATTTATTCACTTATAAGATGTGATAGACATTAAAGGTTGATCACATTTTACTCTGTCAGTTATAACAAGATAAGATGTAAAAAGCAGGTGGCATTGAACCATGACACATATGGTCTATTGTCGTGATAGATCAGCTTATTGTTCCTTTCAGTGCTGTTCCAATCCCAGTAATGGACTGTAGCTTAATCGGATTGAACTTTCAAAATGACTTATCTCCCACCTCCTGGACAGATAACCCCTCTGAAACCGATATCTTCCAAACAATCACCGTCTCATACATCTGTGTGTGTGTGTTACAGTAGATACAAGATGTTCATGCAAACTTTCATCGGTGCAGAAGGAGCCCCCATGGTTGTTTTTTTATGTAGGTTATTTTTAGAGCATCATAGATAAAACTTGAAAAATGATGGATGTTGACAGATTAGTCCTGATCCAGGGGAAAATGGAAAAGAAAATAAATTTACTTCGACAATTTATGTTTTAGAAGATATGAGCCAAAATGTAAAGCTCTTTCATAAAAGGTCACATGGTGCCAAAAAAGAAAATCACTTCTTCCATGGGATCAGTTTTAATTGAAAACAGCTGAGTAGTTTTTGGGGGATATCCTGATAACAAACTGCAAGAAGAGTAGACATAACCTCATTGACAGAGGTCGTCTGTATCTCTGAACTTACACTTCATATTTTATTTCACTAAAAACACATTCAGGTATAAGTAAAAAAAAAGTGGCACCAATAGAAAATCTCACCTGGAGGAGGATTTTATTTCCATCGTAGTCCTCCGTCTGCCAGCGGACGTCACTGATGGGGCTGCAGGGATGCGGCAGCAGAGGCACCAGAGCTCCAACGTCCCGTACCCTGACCTCCATCACCGCTGACTCCAGCACCACCGGACTCTGACCTCTCGGGAGCCTCTTAAACGACAGCTGGATCTCCATATCTGGGTTGGAGTACACTACAAAGAAGCAAAAGTCCTCCTTCTTCTGCGCTACTCTCCGCTGAAGCAGCAGCTTGTACAGCCGCACCATGTCGACGTAGTTTTCATGTCGGCAATAAACAGTAAATCGAACTATTTCTTTCCCATAATGCACCTGTCGTACTGCCCAGAGTGGTGTACCAGGAGACAGGGTGAAAAAGTCCTGACTACACGGCGTCAGTGGCAGCATCCGCCGGCCGTTGCTGACCTTTTCCGTGTGGTGGTAACGCCACGGTGGCCTCTGCAGAGCATGATGCAGCATCAGGATCTGCTCCTCGCCACCGTACGCCTCCTGGAGGAAGATGATGACGGCTAAGGCCGGTTGGCAGGATGCCGGCGGGCTGCCGTTGAGATGGTGCTTGGACCGGGACCGATGCGAGACGGCAGCTCGTTCTGAGACTCTAAAGAGCTGCAGCTCGGGGTGAACCCACGACAGAACTGAATCGGCGGCGCGCTGCAGGACTTTGCCCTGACCGGGGTCGGCGATGAGGTGGACGCTGACGAGAAAAGGGTCCTGGAGCTCGCCCATGGATAATTCACCTCCAAGAAGGAAAAATGAGAAGACAAAAATCATGGTTAAAATTTCTGAACTAGATATTTTTACCAGCCCCTTGAGAATTTCAGGTTGAGGTTTGTTGAGATTGTTGATTTGCCTGATTTTGTGAAAGTTCTTCTAAAAAACTGTGATGAAAGTTGTACTGTTTTTAGGCATTTTGTTGCAATTAAGTTGCAGGAGCAAATCAAAATTACATGAACCTCTCACTCCTCTTTCTTGAACTTTGCCTGGATACTGTTTCTGTTGGTCCTTAGCAGTGATGTTAGACGGTAAAGGTGAGACTTTTTTATCTCACTTTCAAAACAAACAAGGATGTGAGTTCACTGACATATGAATCAACACTTCACAGAAAACGATGATTGGTCAAAAAATTGTGGTGTAAAAAGTTGTGGTGATTGGTCTAAATCACAAGGTCGAGCAGAATTCGTTGGGTTAAATTTTGCATTAATAGTTACGATAACTACATCTCAAAATCCAGGAGGGTCTGTTCTACATTCATACAAAGAACATCAGTAAAAGGACGTGAATGGTCAGACAACAGACTCGTATTGTTTCATAAAAACTCTCCTGTTTCCCGCATGAAAGTCAGATGTGACATTCATCTTCAGATCCTCACTTTTTTTCTGACAGTGACACTTAAAGTTGACAACAGATGTAATTCGTACCTCGAAGAGTAATTCAAAATTAATGTCTTTCTCTTTTTTTCTTTTGTTTACCCTCTTTTGTTCAAGTTTCCTCATCCTCTCCTCTCTCTCTTCCCACAGATCTTTCACCCACTTGTCCTTCTCTATTTCCCTTATCCACACAACACAAACTCCATCTTTATCCCAATTTCTATGTTTACCTTTCTCCCCCTCCCCTCCACTACCACCACGGTCTCCCTCCCTCCACCCATGTGGAGCAGCGCTCCTCTGTTGAGGATCATTAGTGCCATTAGGAGGTCATTACTGAAGCCCGGAGGAATGTTTCAGACCCCAGCAGGAGGGATGCAGTCAGGTGTAGCCGCCTCCTGAACCCACGACCTAGAAAAACTTGGCTCCCTGGCTCAGGTGCAGCAAAAACGACCCCCCCAAAAAAAAAAAAAAAAAAAAAAAAACTGCAGTCATATTTCTCCTGTGTTTTCATTCTTACATGTTAAATGTACACACTCGAACAGTATCACCTCTTATCTGCATGTTCTCTTTACTCACTCTTTTGTGAGCACTTTTCCTACGGTCTTTATCTGACTTCTCTGGGGATTTGTCCCATTTCGTTTGTGCTTTGAGGCGGTTTGGGAAAAGGACACACAGTCTTCTTGTCCCTGGCACAGACGACTGTTTGACTGATGCCAGATTCCCTCCGTGAAACCGAGAGGCCAAACAGGGACAGGTTCTGTCTCATGAGTCTCGCTGGCCTTTGGAAAAAGGACAGTTTCTACTTGACCAAGGAGGTGACATTTTCTAAATGTTAAGATTAGGTTACAGTGAAATGTTTCCTAAAAAGGTGGCGGTTAGAGGTGTAACAACACATTCAGATCAGGATCCAGAGTGACGCATGATACATTTTAGTTTTAATGAAAATAAACCATGTTTGCAACAATTTCTTTTTTCTGAAGAATAAAAACATTTTGATTAAAGATGTTCTCTCTGTGTCCTTAAAAGTCAGCAAATCAACAAAACAGATTTAGTCCTTGAGGACGCTGATTTTTTTTCTTTTCTTCTTCTCTTGAGAGTGTAAGAGTCTCTGGGTATAAAGGAAAACAACTACCTTTTCAGGAGTGGAACTTTCTGAAATAAACAGACCTTGAGTTTGGAAACTACCTCCCAAAAAAAATCACCTTAATGAGGAAAACAATGTCAGAAACCTCATAAAGATAACATGACCGACCATCTGGGACTGCTTCACTTTCAAAAAATACCTGGCAGGAGAGTGAACCAGCCATCTAACACCGTCTACGGACCATATGATGCAGCAGGAACTTGGAGAATTCTTGCTGTCACACCTAAAACATGTAACTGCATCTAATAGTTTCTCCATCATGGCTTGATGATTGGTCCAAATGATTGTGGTTTGGCTTCAAGCAAAACAAAAAAAAAATTTGGAGCTTGGTAAGATGGATTCTCACTCCTACTCAGTCACGAAGATCAACAAAGGAGGAAAACTCTCTTCCCGGATAAACAGACACACGTTAGCAATCGTAAAATCAGAATACAGGAAATCAGGATGATGGGATCAGGATGTACTTTGATGGAAATGAGCTGACAGATGTATCACTACTTTAAGTTTCAAATTATGATTGTTTCCAGTCTGTTTTCATGACTTAGTGAACTCTTCCAGCCTGATGGACAACATCCCTGCAATAAAAGTTAACCACCACATTCATCGACTTTTTATTTACAACCTCTGTTACTTGTTAGAGATTAAAACCTACAGCAAACAGATTTGATACGGTGATTTGAAATGAATCAGATTCAATAAAAGAATGAATTTGATCAAAGTGTCCTCATGTGGCTCGGTTCATCTAACGAGATAAAGACGGCAGCGCAGAGAGAGAGAGAAAGTTAGGACACACACACACACACGCGTTTGTTAACATCAGCCTGATCCTATTAGAATCACTGTCTTTCTCTCTGATATGTAACTGGCATCAAGACACCAAACACAGGAGTGATAGGGATCTTAAATATCACAAACAGCTTAATGTCTCTGCACTAACTTTTTAAACACACACACACACACACAAACTCTCACACTCATTAAAGAGTCATGACCGCAAATGAGCCAAAAAGAAACAGAGACCTTTGTTTAAACTGTCCAACTTCTGCCTCATTACGATTGATGATAAACAATAAAGCAACCAGAGCAGTAAATCAGGAGACATAATCAATTACTCTCACTCTGCTCCAAGATATCTGTCATACCAACTTTTTTGTGGTATAAAAGATATATAACGTTTCTTGCTCTTACGTTTCCATTCCACTCTTTTTATTTGTTTTTCCGTGTGTTTATCACCTTGCTCCCCACCCGCCGCTCTCCAGCACCACATCAATCCAGGCTTTTTGGGAATTGGTAACTAAAATGACACGAGGATTGAATGAGAATCTTAAGTTTGGGTTTGGATCAAGGCCGCACACTCGCACATATTATATCTGCCTGATTGCATTAGAATCAGTATCTGTCTCTTTGATAACCGACATCTGGACCCAAACTACTGTTTCAAACACGTGGACGACTGGGATACAATTAGAAATATAAAATCCTAGACGGATACTTAAAACTAAAACGATTTCATCCTTCCTTTCTTTCTGCCTTTCTTTCGGCACATGTACACTTTAATAAATTACACAAATCACAAAAAAAACACTGGCTAAAAGACCAGTCTTGTGATTAACAACTACAGCTAACATAAAAAAATAAAAGCTAACATGTCTAGAACGTTATTTCACAGGAGGTTTTGGAGATAAAAACATGTGAGTGTTATATAACCAAAAGTTTGAGTCCAAACTTTTATTTTTGGTCTTAAGTGGCACTTTGTTCTTCTTTATGGATGTATTTGACCCTTCAGCCGCGTCTTAACATGTGTTTTCGTTTAAGTATGGGCAGCTAATGCATACATAAAAAGGTTATATACAGTCGATGGCAAATGTGTATTGTATTTCACGTTTTTTCTTTATTTGATTTGTTTTCATTTATTCAAAATCTTCCATGATATAATTCTGTTTTTCAGCAGAATAACAGTTTAAATCATTCACTGATGTTGCTGCACTTTCCTGCCGTGTTTGTATTTTCTTAATGTTTCTGGATTTTTTAAAATTATTTGAAAAAAAAAGATGAACTCAGTTTCCAGTTTATTAGGAAACCCCCTATTAATGTAATAAATCTGACCTTCATGCAGATTATAACTATGAAATTACATTTTATGTGTTTATTATAATAAATAGGGTGGACAAAATAAGAGGAACACCTGTCACTATTGTTGTTATAGTTTCTAGTTTCTATTTTCTCACCCAGCAGCCGACCACACAAGATATTGAGTTGTAATTTTCTTTGGATACAACTCAAATAAACTCACACTTCCATCGAGTGTGAGTTTGAGGTTTTCCTTTGGCGGTAGAGTTTAGGTGGGAGCTGGCATCGAGGAGAATAAATTAAGAGATTAAGTCGCCCACTCTGAGGAGAATGAAGGAGGTTTGTGTGTAAAGCTCTGGAGGAGTGTGTCTCTAAGCTTTTAATCCACTCAGGTCTTCAAGCTGGAGCTGATGTTCTGACTCGACCGACTTCGTACACGTCCGTGTGTGTGTGTGCGCGCGCGGCAGCATCCACCGCGCACACCCGAAATCAATTTGCTCTTTATAGACGCGTCTGCGTTTTCTAATTCTCAGAGTCTTCTACCTTCGCTCTGTGTCTAAGTGTTAACTGGCAACACATGGGCGCAGCCATACGCTCACATGATGACGTGAGATAAAACAACACGCCTTCCAGTGGCCTCTGCACATATGAGAGTGATTAGCAGTGAAAACTCAACGAAGGCCTTGGAGTGTGTTTATGTGTGTATGTGTGTGTGTGTGTGTGTGTGTGTGTGTGTATAAGTAGTGCAGTCACAGCTTTAGTTAGCTTGGCCCTCAGTGTAAGTCAAAACAACTAAAGGAGGAAATTCAAGACGGGGGCCTCTTTTTGTCGTCTGGTGAAAAGAAAGAACGAAAGAAAGAAAAAAAAAAAAAAAAAAGACGTAAGGTCCAACACTCACACGTCAGTTTTAACGGTGCCAAGGAAATTAAAATGTAAAGTCGTGACTATAACATAATGTTCTGTAGTTTCAGTAAAACCTCAACTAAACACACAGAAGATTTACTCTGATTCACATCGTGCCAAAGTCTCCTATGAAAACTAACTGTGTGTGTGGGACACTTAAAGGATAAGAATGGTGAAGCTTATTAAAGCTTATTATTGTCCAAAAAAAACAACCAAAGACCAAAAACCAACAACGTTTTTCTCCTGAAAACAAGTGGTAGCAGCGAACCACAGACCAGAGGTCGGCCGGGTCGTGAGGAAAGAATAAGGTCCAGTGATGAAACTAAAAAAACTTCAATCTGGTGCAGATTTCTTTGTGATTTTCATCCTGAACACTAAGTAGAAAGTAAGTAATCACAGCTTCAGGTTAGGTTAGCGCTCTCCTTCCATCTCACTCTTTCCTTATTGTTTGTTCACGTCTGAACAAAAACATACATGATTTTGTGATTGTGCATGTGAGTAAACAAACTAAAGTGCAGCCGCCCTTTAACTTTAACTACAGGTCAAGGCAGTGCACACGCTAATAAGCAGCGGAGAACAGTTACAATCAACAATTCCCTCTGCGGCAAATACTCAGCAGAACCAGATATGTATTAATCTGTTGCTAAAACAAAACTACTACCAAGTTCTCTCAAGAAGTTACTGCAGTTCTGCTTTGTTCTTTTCATGACATTTAGTGAGAATTAGAAACTATATAGACGTATTTCTCATATGACAGAGAATAAAAGCAATATGTTGCGTTCACGTCAGATGAGAGCTGAATTGAAAAGCTGCTGATGGGGTCTCTGCTTGTCAGCAGCATCTCACTCATTAGTCATTAGACACGAGAGGAAAACTGCAGCTCAGCATTTCTGCACATAATTACTCTGCATATGATGACACAATGAAAGTGAACAAGGGTGTTTACTCTCTCATCTTAAAGACACAAAATAAACAACGTCGCAGGGTATTTTTTCTTTAAAGTGCAACATAAGCAGGACCTGAAAATAAAGCGAATTGCTGACTTCCTTTCCCAGAGTGAAAATATACAAAGAAGTCTCTATTCAGACGCTGCCAACCCTGGAGTTTCACAGGAGATAAAAGCAATCAAACCTAAATCTAGAGCTGCTGGAAAAAAAAAAAACCTGCTGTTAGTTTTAAACTTAAGGATTAGATAGATTAGATGAGTTACGACAGACTGTTGTTGGCAGAAGATTAGAAGCGAAGGCTTAGCGAGGATCCAGTCAACAGAGATGGACCAAGTTCACGCATCACGTGACCTGCACCATCACCATCACCGGGCAGGACCGAGGCAGGACACGTTGGCTCGGCTTAATGAGACGGACAAAAAGCTGAAGAGGTGATGATGCTTTATGCGCAGGCCTTAAACATTTTGGGATGACTTCAGTTCATTCACTGCTCATTTGATACAGATGTAAACAACCTCAAATTAAAGCTGGATGTCACCACCTCATCTTGTGGTCTACAACGGTTAAAAATATGAGGATCAGATCCAAAAATGGATCCATGGAAAAACCAGCCCACACCTGCTGTGAATTAATGATTTTTCTTTTTTGAAATAGACACCCGATCTAAAAGAGACCCCAGGACAGACGGAGGATAATTAGACCTGATCTGAAATGTGGATGACCCAAAAAAAACCCGAACAGAAAGACACAGTGGGAGCAGCATTAAACGCCACTGTTTAATGAGCATTGCACCCAAGTGCATTTTCTCTCTTTGTAATGACTTGGATGCAAGTGGGTAATAAGACATATTGACACACAGATGTGAGAGCAGCTGTAATACAACCTCATTAGACGCAGTAGAAACTGGAACTGGTCCAACTACAGTACTGGTCCCGGGTTTGGTCTCAGATCGTCTCTCGGTTTAAGAAACCGTTAGGACCCATGAAAACTTCTAAGTTGTGTTTCATTTCAATCCCCGTCTGCTGCGGCTCGGAGCCAAAACAACAAAACATGTTTTACTGTGCAGCTGCTCAAAGACTGCACTGAATATGCACTCGGTGAGCACACACACTCACTAAGTCATTATCACGAAAGGCCCACAACAAGGCTGACAGACAGAACTGCTTCAGTTAAATCATTAACAAACAGCCGACTGCAGCATATTTAGCTACGATCTTGGCGTCATTGTCCAAACCTCGTTTTTTGGAGGACGCACATTTGGAAACACTTTATCCAAGCTGCCTCGTAGCACAGCCTGGATCTATGTGCCACATTCAACTAGACACAAAGTGCAGCACGTGGTTGTGTGTGTGTGTGTTTGTGTGTGTGTGTGTGTGTGTGTGTGTGTGTGTGTGTTGGAGTATTACGGGTGGTCCTTGATCCATCAGGTGCTATTTAAATTGACTGTAGCCAAAGCACCTTGGCTGACATCACTGTAAGTGGTTTGGCTTGTAAAGGGATACTCAGCTCTGTCCTTCGAACACAGACCAGTGCGTCATCTTCCCTTGTGTCTGAGTGTGAATACAGGTCTGTGCTGATGAAGGGCAAAGAGGCAGTGAATGTTCAGACCTTCCCTCCTTTGATTAATGGAAGTGTAACACAGTAACACACTTAACTCATTGTTACACATAAAGTCGTGTAGAAATAAAGATTGACGTAAGACTTTGGTGATGTTGCTTCACAGCCTGTGTTTTTAACTGTAACTGACAAGCGTCTCCTCAAAAATGTAGCAACGCGTTGGGGATATGGTCTCTACAAAGATATCATGTGTGGACCACAAAAACTGTGATGGCTGCTTGTGTTTTCTCCTACAAGTTTCCCATGTCATTCAGAGGTTTTTGAGAGTGAAGACAACATGAAGAAAAGATTCTCCTCACTTTTCACAGACACACATCTTCACTGTAAACAACATAAATATGTGTTGAATTGCGGTTGCATTCCTTTTACTTGTGTTTAAATTCCTGAGTTATGGATAAAAACATGTTGTGTGAGGTCACAGTAACCTTTGACCTTCAACCACCAAAATCTAAGTGAACGTTTCTGAGGTGGGACCTGAAATATCATATTGAAGAGATCGAAACGCATGATTTGTGATTTTTAACGACCAAAATCAAATACATTCATGATCGAGTCTAAGTTGATGTGACATCATTGTGGCCTCGACCTTAAATTGCTGAGATATAATCAGTTTATCTTTGAGTCTGAGTAAACATTTGTGCAACAATTGAAGAGATTTGTTCACTCAGGTCTTGACATGTGACATTCAAAGGGTCAAAAACTTTCTTCATGGGGTCACAGTGACTTTTGTGCTTTGCCCGCCAAATTTAAATCAGTTTATCAATGAATCTAAGTGAACGTTTGTCAAAGCAACAGAAACATGAGGAGAAATGGGAGTGGATGGATATAAAACTGAAGAACTAAATATGTTTCCTCTAGTGTCTCTAAATCAGAACTGAACCTGTTTGTAAATGATACATATAAAAATAAAATGATGATTTTAATGTATAAAATGATACATTAAAACATCTAAACACTGGAATAACAAAATATATTAAACTCATATTAAAAAAATATTTGCTGAACCATTTTCTTTATGCATCAGTGCTTCAAAACTGCACTATAAACATCTGCTCGCTGCTCTGTGTAGAAAATATTTGTGCAAACGTGAGTTAAATATGCTACGTAACAACGCTGTTATTCCATTTCTACATCCACAGCTGTAAGTTGATAATATCATCCAGGTGACGTTATGTTATTCAACGTGACTAATTGCCCTTTAAAATCTACAGAAACACTAGAAAGTAAAAGTTTTACAGGCTCGTGCATTTTCAGCAGTAAATATTTAATCCAGCAGCTGAAATATAACAGCATGTGGGTCATGTACACATATATTTTTTTTTAAAGATTAGATCTGGACTAACTTTCACTACACATGTGTTCCTGCTTCTGCTAATCTGCTGCCTGTCTGGGCAGAAATAACAAGAGCAGGGGCCTGAAGCGATGCACAGACGAGGAGGTCGGCACGACTCAGCCGAGTGTTTAACTTTGCGGTAAAAACTCATCATTTTACATCGGATGTGAACACGCTATGACAAAAATGATTAACATGACCTGTGAGGCAGACATGGATTATAAATGTTTGACATATTTTTTGAGCTGTGACCAATAGAGAGTGTTGTAACCACCCACCCCCTCAAAGACACTATTTACAACCTGGAGTTTTTCAGAAATAGTCATTCAAAGTGGAAATTCTTCTTTATAAAGTGTCTTTCATCGAGTCCAACAGACAATTCAAACTGCCAACATTTACAAATTTACACGTTTACACACACACTTATATGTCTTTGTCTCAGCCAGCAAACATCTGCTGGTGACAGACTGATCCCTGAAAATATAAAACCCCCCTAACGTCAACCTGTGACTCCGAGGCTTTTGTTCGACCACTATCAATCCTGCTTTGACCTCTGTGCTACAAAAAAGACTCAACTGAGGCATTCGAGATGCCGAGGTGCATTTTTATTTTATTCCCTCCGTTCATACTTGATTCCCTTCTTACAAAGAAATGTTTTTACAGTCTTTGTTTTGCTTACCATTACCTGAACAAGTTGGATCTCCTGAAATCCATCTCCATGTTT
The DNA here is from genome assembly GCA_016801845.1 of Polydactylus sextarius. NCBI lineage: Eukaryota > Metazoa > Chordata > Actinopteri > Polynemidae > Polydactylus > Polydactylus sextarius. The sequence goes on along the minus strand of CM028912.1, from coordinate 3,680,316 downwards.
TCTTTTCATCTTCCCTCCAAAGTTTTTCTCTTTTGGATAACAGGCCATGTTGAAAACGTTCACGAGGCTACATCTGCTCATAATAAATACATACAAAGTATATATTTTTATGGTATTCAAGTGTGACAAATCATGCACGTCTTTTTTAAATCTGTTTACTTTTCTATTAGTAAATTTGTATGTGTGTCTTTGCTCCGCTACAATCTGACCGTCTGGCACAACGAGCAATCATTAGTCTAACAGCCAACCCTCTGTGTCTTACACAAACGCACACACACACACACACACACACACACACACATTGGAGGAAAGGTCTCAGGTCACTCTGCCTGAATGGACACTCATCTGTTGTGGCCAATGGAAAGTGAGGTCGTGTGATTAAGTGTTGTGGGGTGGGACTTGGTCAAAGCCTCTTGAATCAAAACCTATTTACTTTCTATTGAAAGCTCAAAAATGCTGCTGACAGCAGCTGCAGACAGATCACTATCAGCATTTTTCTTTGCCCCCACAAACATCATGAAATCCCTGCAACTACAATTTCCACTTCTCACCATTTACCTCCACTGCGGAGGGCTTTGCATTTATGAAAGTCGATGTATATATATATATATATATATATATATTCAAACTCCATAGGGGCTTTAGGTGATTTTTTTTCCTCTAGCAGAAGTAGCTGAGTGGCAAAACTGATGTTGGAAACAGATTGTGACTTAAATTCCCATAATTTTCCATTTTCCAGACTAGTTTTAGTCTTAAATGCTACAAAAACTCCACAGTCATCTTACATCTAGTTGGAGTTGTTCAGATTTGCTGCCGGTCTTGATGGACAAAATGTTGTGAACAAAATAAAGATATAAAAAAAGTTAGAAAAGTCTTAAAAATCCATCTCAAAGCTTTACAGTGCGAACACCAGATAATTTAAGATGGTGTTTCATGAACCGGACCATGTGTCTACATAATGAAACAACCTAATTCTTGTAATTTCTTCTATAAAGGAGATATTAGATCTATGTGGTGAAACGTCCACATCAGGCACCACTAAACCCACAGGGATCAAATTTGCAGGAACTGTTTACACTGAGATCGCACATTTCTCCGTTCACAAATTGCAGACAAATTTTCAAACCATACAGAGCTCTCGCCCTCTCTCTCTCTCACGCACATGTATGAGTCTCACGTACAGTTTTGTACAAGTTTGTTTTGATTGGTAGCATGTGTCAAAATGAGACAGAGAAGAAATTATCTTATATTTCAAACTTGCAACTTTAGCATGTTGAAATTTGCTGAAAGTGCCAAGTTTAAGATCAAGTAGAATTTTGTGGGTTTTGCTTTTTAAACCAGTTGTTTTTCTTTGTGTTTGTTCATTTCAACTAGTCTCCAAACTACAGGATATTTGACATGTTTGTTTTTAATTTGGTTTCTCAGCAGCATAGATCAGCTGACAAAAGCTAAAAATGAATGACAAGGTCATGTTTAACCCTCAGCTGTCACTATGAGACAAATGATTCAGTGCTTGTTAAATTTAAACATATTATTTCAAGCTTCAACTATAAGTCTGATACTATTCAATTTAAATAGCTACAGTCTTCTGTTACATAGCCGCTACCGTAGAGTACAACCTCGGTCAGATTAACATGAGGAGGTTAGCATATCAGTCTGTCTCCAGGGGGCTTATAGCTGGTCTGAGCTCAGGTCAAAGGTCAGGGGTTAAGACCACCTGTATAAACATGAGTATGCTCTATACCATAACCTCAATAATATACTTCTGTGGAGGCAGCAGACGAGGGAAACTAATGCTGCATGCACCTTTGCAATGAACACGAACACACACACACACACACACACTGAGGACAAAAACATGCAGCCACACACAGATTAAGACAAATGAGCATTTTCTCTTTTCACATCTATGGAAAATCAGTCACAGCAGTAGTTTGCCTCCATCGACCTTTAATGAAAATAAACTGAGGCTGCTCCTTTCACTTCATCTGTCTGTCTCAAAGACAAATACCAAATGTCAGAAATGTCTGACAAAGATGTAGTGCTACCTGGAGACTTTCTGACTTTTCAGTCTTTTTCAGAAATCATCATTGTTGTCATTGTGAGAATGTTACCATGCCCATAAAACGTTAACCTCTTCTGTTTATTCCGTCAAGGTCCTTTACACCAGACGTGTTCCCCGATGGGCAATAAAGACTCGACACACAGTAAGTCACTCAGCATCTGGGTAATTTAGAGTCTCATCTTCTCCTTTAGAGCAAAAACTACAGCTGCTTGCAGCACAGAATGATTAATGAAAAGCTCTGAAGGTATTTTAGGGGCAGATTCATGGAGCTCATCCAGCGACTCAGCGATAAAACCCGTCTGAAGACGCAGCACAATTCATCAACAAGTGTGATTATGTGAAAGATAATGACGAGATAACATGACAAGCGTGAGAAGTGTTTTATCTTTCAGCAGTGTGGGAACAAAATGAGCTAAAACAGTGGTGGAAAAACAACAACTCATCACTGAGTCTGATGTTTTCTACATCACCTCAGAGTTTATAATTTCAGTGATGCCACAACCACTTAGAGAAAAGGCAAAGATTGCGTGTACCCTCATAAATCTTTACGAAGTTGGTGATTTGGTCTGTTTTAGTGGTGAAAGTTGTTTGGTGCAGAATGTAATGAGAACATTGGATAAAACGGTTGGTTCACTCTTTAACCAGAGTTACATAAACACAGATTCTCATAATGTAAAGGGTGAACACTTTTATTTGTTCATGAATGCACTTTTAGATTTTAATGTGCAATATAAAAAACAGGTGAATGATGCTCACAGAGTTTAAAAACCTTCCTTCACTCTGGATGATCCACAGATGATACAGAAGATTCATTGAAACTACTTAAAACTCTGTGCGCTCATCTCTGAGTAAATACAGAAAACTTTTTCAACTTTTCAATAATGTGAGGACAAAAATAAAGCTCCATTCACCTCTTATCATTTTTTCAACAGATTCGACCTTAACTATCTCCATGCTCAATGCATCTGTCTTTTTCCTGTGACTGCAGTATTTCAATAGATAGATAGACGACTTTATTGATCCCTTTGGGAGGTTTGAATTGATTGAAGACAATGACACTTTTAAGGAATTTCTTCTCCACTCGGACTCTCAAACGACAGTGTCACTGTGACCTCACCAAACATGTTTTTGGCTTCATGAATATGTTACCACAAGAATATCTTTAAGGATACAAGACTTCATTTGGAGTTAAAAGATGAACTGACAAAGATACAGCAGTGGATTAAGCTATGTTTAGTTTGAAGTGTCCTGTTATATGAAGTAAACAAATCCCTATAAACTCTAATACATTTCAGTCACAGCTAAATTTAACTCTGTGGGTTTGGTTATAAATCATGTGAGTTCCTCAACTACTGTGGCTCCCGTCCAGTGACGTTTCTCTGATCATAGACAAACTTTCCTTCTGTGTTTTTCTTGCCAGCGCACGTTTTGTTCCCACCCTGACCTCCAGTAGTGACAGAGACAATAGTGGGCAGAAGCTCATCTGATACAGCAATGACACAGGAAACACAAGGGGGAAAAACCAAACCAGACACTGCTGAATCTTTAAATATGTCTGTGTGTGTTTATGTGTGTGTGTGTGTGTGTGTGTGTGTCTTCCTGACTTGCGGGTGCGGTGCGGGTGGGATAATGCTGCTTCCTGTAGACCAGATTAATGGGCTAATATTGGATATAATCCTTCTATTGTGAAAGGGCTGCAGACCTGGCAACCGGTCTGGAGAAAGGTCATAACCTCTGCAAACACACACACACACAAACTACACACTCATGTAAAAGCAAAGTGATGCAGCTCATCGATAATAACTCTAAAGCTCATGAATTCAAAGAATTGACAGATATTACTCATCCCTTAAATACCTTATTTACCTTTTTATAGGGACCTTAGTGTCATCGATGCAAACAGAAAGTATGCATATCTAATGTCACAACTTGTTGAGATGAATTACAAGATAGTTCAACACCCTCTGAGTTGCCTTCACTACTTTTTTTTTACCTTTTCTACTTCTATCTACTGTGGTTGTTTAACAGATCGATCATTTAGTCTATAAAATGTCAAATGATGGAGGAAAATTATCCATTTTCTATTTCTTGGAATGAACAATAACATACTTTACATGTAATTTTGTCTGACCAAGAAGCTAAAACCCAAAGATATTCAGTTTAAAATGATATGAACCAGAGAAAAGTGGAGGCTAAAATGACTTAAATCGAAATCTAATGTTGAAAATGGTGGAAAAAAATACAAAGAAACCTGCTTAAGATCTGTTGTTTGGCCTTGAAAACATTAAACATACACACACTCACAAACGCAATCCTCTTCTGGTGGTGGATTTATTTTGTCAGTGTGTATTGTGAAGATAAAACCCTCAAATTTTACAGACTGTGTGTTGCTATTGTTGTTATTGTTGTCGTTTTGCGCGTGTGTGTGTGTGTGTGTCACTGTTAGCAACGCTTCACGTCACCGTGTGTTTACTTACTGCTTGTTGAGGACAGAGGACTGTAATCAGACCTGCAGCGGGCGACAGAAGAAGAGACAGAGAGGACGAGAAACAGAGAGAGGAGACAGGAGTTTATATTACAGCATGAAGTGCAATCAACATGATTTACAGGACGACACACTCCTATTTCAAATAAAGTGCTGACATCTGGCTAAACAGTAGGAAACATCCAACTGGAAAGGTCAAAGAAGAAACGCACATCTACGTTTCACTGTGGCTTCTACATGAAAAGATAAAACACAGGGACACTCAAATACTGGTTGTAATACTGCTGCTACTTCAACCACTACTACTACTACTACTACTCTACTTAAACTTCATATATTTCTAAAGGAAATCTGTCTGTTTAATACTTTATGACTTTTATTGGACAGTTATGGTTTGTAATTTATATTGCAGGTTAAGTTAAACATAGTGTTTCATTACAAAATAAACCACCCAGTAGCATTTAAAGAACCTCAAATTAGCCCCGTCTCAACCAGCAAGAACATCAATAACAATGAAGCAACATCATTTAATAGTGAGTCCACAAGTACGAGGAGGAAAATGTACAGAAAGAAAATCGGTAAATGCATGATATTTAATAAATAAAATGGATTATTAAATGAAGGAACTGTTCAGTTTTCATTCTGAGAGTGAGAAGAAAAGTTAAAAGTAAGATAATGTATTTTATTTTAATTACAAACAGTATATTTTACAATATAAATACAAATCCAACTGATTCAGCTCAAAGATGTTATGTTGTTAAAAAAAAGTTTTACTTCATCCACTACTGTACTCACACAAACACCTACTGTACATTATAATCTAAAGCAACTAATCCAAAGTTCCCATGTTTGAGCAGCACAATTAGATTTCCACTAATTCAATCTCCATAGATTAGAGGAGGCAAAAAAAGTGCAATTTGTTCAATTAGACAAATATGTGCCATCCTGCATCCTACATGTTATAATCCACTCAACCATCCATGAAACCTCAGCTCACATGTGTAGTCTACTACACAACCTGAGAATATTAGTCCCACAGGAGTCAGCTGACGACCAGGGAGGACTGTTCACACACACATACACTGTCTCTGTGACTCCATGTCTAAACTAATAAGGCCTCTAGAGCTGCAGGACAGCAGGAAACAGAGGAACGGGTCTGTTTCCTGCAGCAGGAGGTTATCAATCTAACTAACGGGGCATTAGCAGTGTAGAGAAATGAACCGATGTGGGAAGAAGCAGAGGTGGTGAAGAGAAAGGTAAGAAGTGAAGATGATAGAGATTCAGAGACAAGAGTGAATGAAAAGATGTGTATAAAGAGCAGATAATAAACGACTGGAAGGTTCCTGAGCCACAGACTTGTGTTTTCGCACTCCAAGAAAAATGACAGAATGTGGAAGAAAAGATGAGAAAATCGTTCTTTTTCTCTTTTTAAGTTTACGACTCTTTAGAGCAGAGTTGGAGATAGTAGTGTGTGGAGTTGCAGGGCTGTTTTGACGACTCCCTTGGGTGTGTGTGTTTGGCAGGACTCCCCCTAAAGCAGCGCCGCTTAGCGTATCACTTGGCGTTCCCACTCTGGCCACGCCGCTTCACTTCATCTCCGCCCAAAGACAATAAACACAACGTGAGGTGAAGACAGGGAGCGGCTCGGTCACGAACACGACGTTTGACTTCGCGGTGACCTGATATGAGTCTGAAGCGTCTTACAAACGGTGAACCCCAACAAATTCAGGTGTCTCTGATTTTTGATACAGGAAATGAAGTGAGAAGAAATAAAACGGGAAGAAGAAGAAGAGGAGCGATGAGGTTGGAAAGAAACTAAACATAAAGCAACGACTCCTCCTACATGTGACCGTTCCAACCAGTGACTCATGTGTACATTTCATTGCCTGCCACCTCGACATGAGCTCTGGTTTTACTCAAGAGAAACTGTTATCATGGTTTAAAGAAGTTGATGTTGATTGATAGTCAGAGATGGAACTTGAACCTCAGTTTCCTGTGTTAAAATCACAGATCACAGTCTTCAGTACGTCAAACCATTAAACCTCCTACATTCACCAGAAAACTATAACATGGACACGCCACTTCCGCTTTCAACGCTATTATTCACAAAACATAGGAGGTTTTATCATGGTGTTAACTCAACACTAACCTATAACCATAAATCGTGACTATTCCTGAGCACAGCTCCAGCAGAGAGAGATTCATTTGAAGAGGTGATGAATTTAAATCCAGTATTTAGTCTCTTTCAACTCTGGTTTGGTCTCCACCAACTCCATTAATGCTCTTTATTTTCTATCTGTGTCTGTCTGCCTTTTGATGTGGGGTCAGTCGTGCACATCATCGGAGTTTGTTTGATGAAAACAGCTGCTCTTCTGCTGCAGCTGGAACAAAAGCAGCGAGACTGAAGCATTGAGTAAACTTCATTTGATCCATTGTTAACATGAAATTATTGATTAATGTAACTTTAAGCAAAAGTCATGTAAACATTTGAAGATGCTACAAACACTGCCGTCTCCAAAAAGATGGAAAAATCTACACAGACACAGACTATGAAATTATGCAACAAACCTGGATGTGAATCATATTTCTGACTCATGGGAACAATTCTTTCTTGAGCTGCTCGTACTCGTTGGGGTTAAATTGGACTTGATTGCTTGAGCACACTTAAAAAGTACCTGAGCTGCTTAACAAAGAACAATATTATCATCCGAGCACAGTGAGGCCACTGTGGACTCGGTGACTGATGATTGGATGAGAGATGAGTTGGAGCGAGTTGAAAAACGGTGGATGATGTGGGAGCTGAGCAGGAAACAGAAGCAGAGGAGGTGGAGGGAGGATGTGGCCTGATGGAGGGAGCAGCTCTGTGGTTATCAGCTGGACGTCGCTGCTTTTCCTCTCACATCACCGCTCCCCACAGGGGGGCTATACTCTGCCTCTCATTTTTTAAAAGGGGTTTCCCATGAAACACATTTTCTCACATGTTTTTTGTTGTTTGGTTCCAGTTTGTAGCTAATGAAATAATAACATGGCTCCGGGTCATTCTGTTTAATTCTGTCGGTTTTTGATGAGCTTAGATAGACTTTTATTTAACAATAATGTTTTCATAAGGCTTGTATTTCATAAGGTTGTATTATTTTCATTTATTTATTTTCAGACGACTATAAAAAAAACTAATTTCTACAGGGCAAATAAATATAAGGTTTAAGTATTTATGTGAGCATGAACAAACAACTACATCAACATTTTTATTTTGAGTTTCCACAGAAAAATGTCCTGTAATTTTCTAGAACTAAAGCCATTTTTCCTCTGATTTTAACATGGCACGCTATAGCAAATCTGGTTTATTTTTGAAAAAACTATATTTTATTTCACTGAAGATGCCCTCGAGGAGACATATGGACGCAGTTAAGTCACATAAGTAAACAAAATCAAATTTGTGCATGTAAACAAACATGCAGACATCACATCTGGGTGTTTTGTCACGTTTGGGGTTGCGGGTCATGAATAGTCTCACACACTAACAACACACACACACACACACACACACACACACACACACACACACACACAAGGCTTTCACTAACAACAACAACACCACATCTAACAGTGACGACGTACCGCTGCTGCAGAAACTGAGGCATATCTTTGTTTAATGGCTGAAAACAAAGTGAACATAATGGTTCATATTCACTCTCTCTACTGTCAAAGACAAGTTTAAATGTACAGCAGCATGCGGCTGCACTCTCATCAGCAAATGAGTTGGTGATTAAGTCTAAACTTTCCACTGAGGAATTAAGATTAAAGCTTCACCATATGTCTCTTATCAAACATCAGTTAAATGCAGAGTGACTGGTTTAATTATATAATGAATTTATCTTTATTTAACAAACCAAGAGCAATGATAACTAGATGTTTAACTCACTAAACATCATTTAAAAAAAATCCATCAATTTAATGTTTTTTCATGCTTCAATGACATGTTGCAACTTTTAAATCTGTAGTTTAAATATCAAATCTAAATAAAAGTATCATTTCATTAACAATAATAACATTCTCGTAACACATCACACCCAGACTTTTTTAATAAGATGCTTGGAATGATAATTTCTATCTGATGTGGTTTCCACAAATAAAGTTCAATTACGTCATTAAAGATTGATGCTTACATCAAAAAGTATGAATATTTTCATGTCCACATGGTGTTGATTTGACATTTTAGAAGCTATTAACTCTTGAGACAATTAATAGGTAACTTATATATATATAATTATCATAAAGATTTGTGTTTCACTCACCCTCCAGTTTCGGCTCCTGAATCCACACAATCATCTTCTGCTGAGCTTTTCTCCATCTCACAGTTTCAGCTCAGCAGCATGAAGCTGCATCGTCTTAAAGTTCCTGATGTAACGAAGAATAAAAACAGGACGTTTATAAAAACAAACACGCACCGTGTCGGTAACAGAGCTACATGAAGGAGCAGCGGGGTTTGAAGCTCAACCTCTTCCCTCATTCGTGTCTGGGAAACTGAGGTTGGAGCAACAGGAGGCGGACGGAGGCTGCGGCTCAAACGTGACGCCTTCACGACCTGCCGGAAATCTGAGAACTCAAAGAGGTAAAGACACAATAAGGTCATTTATGCTGTAAATACTTAAATACATGCTTAAACACAATTTATACTTTTCAACGTTTCAATAGTCCTCCACTTTATACTTATAATTGTATATCTAATTGGTTTATTAATAGTTAACACATCATTTCCTAAATGTTTTATAGATCGGTCACGGGGCTTTAATAAGCATAACTTCTGGGCTGCCAGATTGTGGAAAAATCCTCCTCCTTAATGGACTGTTACCCACGTATTTTCTGGAAAGTAAAGCTGCAGAACATCTGGATTAAAAGCCCATTTATAAACAGACTATTAATATTTACACATGCAAACTTAATGGACTGTGGAACCAGTGCTTCATTAACATTAAATATATAATTGCATGTGACTGATTTACTATTTTTTTCAGAAGCCCAAGAGCCTTTATTGATGTCAAAATGATATTTGTAGTGGCAAACCTGACGTATGTTATAAAAAACACTCGTCTACAATGATCATTTATACTTTTAATCATGTTTAGCTGATGCTGATGATGCATACTTTACTTAGGTTAACTTTGAATCCAGAACCTTTTCAATCGGGTTATTTCCACTTTTTGTTTTTCTGCAACCTTTAATTTTTATTCCAGCCTCTGGAATTTAACTTTAAAATACACACTGTATCTCTGAGAATATGGACTTATCCAAACAAAATGATCTTTTGTGACTCAAAAAGAGATTTTAAGTTATTTATATATATTAATAAAAAATCATGTTAACTTCCTCTCACATATTTTGACCTCTGATGTCTGAATGTTGATGCAGAAAGTCTTTTTTAGGACTAATTTATTACCTCTTACTTTTGTTTTGTGATGAGTTTTTTTTTAAATATATTAATTTCAAGCTGTGTATTATATCATAGGCTATGACCTTTAATGGCAGAAACTATCCGGTTACTCTGGTCATTTTCTCTAAATATAATAAAAATCCTGTCTCTGCATCACTATGTATCCATGAGATAAACCAGGTAAGTCTGTACCAGGTCTGTAGTTTTCTAGCAGCACTTGAGAGTAACACAAAGGTAACATGAGCTCAGGCTGCTGCTTTGGCTCCGTCATCAGGGTGAGTGAAGTAATGCACCACGTCTGTCTACCGGACAAAACCCAGGCAGGTTAAAGAGAGGAGTTATCATATTTCTACCCTGGATACAATGCTGCTTCTGTTCATTAATTAAAGCAGTTACCTCCTTGAAGACCTGATTTGTAGAAAGAGCTATGGTTCCCTGATCACTGGCCTGTAATAGATCAGATCCTGAGAGAATTAGTATTAAAGATAAATTAGTTCCAAACGTTATTTAGCAAGTAGCGCTCTTATAATGTCCTGATCATTAAGTAAGAGTACAAGATTGGTGCAAAGATTTCTTTTTGTTGAACTGTTCATGAGGCATAGATATCTAAAATGGGCCAAGGTGACAAGGGGCAACAAGACGCCTTTATAGTGACAAAAAACCACTAGTATGACAATATATTTAATTTTGTAAACTTATTGACTTTTAACCTTTATTGCATATAACATCACTTCTCTCTGTCTGTCTCTCTCCCCATAATTACTGTCTGTCTCTTCACTGTTCAGAGCTACATATGTATTTTTGTAACAATAAAACTTTTGAAATGTATTTATCATTATTGTTGTTGTGAAGTAATAATGTTACAATCATACACACACACATATAAAGTATATTTATCTATTTGTCTTTTAATTTTCATATTCTAAATTATCGTATATCTTTTGGTTTTTATTTAAAAATGTTTTTAATTAATATACGTTTGTTTTCATTGTTTTTTATTATTTTATTTATATTATCATTATATTATGCTAGAATATTTTCTATTTTTTAAAAAATATTTGATTAATGTAATAAAATTAAATTCATTTCTTTAAGATATTATAATTGCATCTTGAGTTTATTTATTTTTCCACAAAAGAAAATTTTGTGCAGGGCTGGTGACGTCATCTCTACGCGCCCGTCGAATCGGCGGGGACGGCTCTCGTGCACGTTGATGTTTTTATGAATTAGCTGCAGACGGTTCATCATCATCATCATCGTTGTCGTCGTCGTCACCGTTGACAGTTTGAGTCCGGATCAGAAATGTCCGTCACCGAGATGTTCAGTTACATCCAGGGCTTCCTGAGCGCCGACCAGGACATCAGAGAGGTTTGAATGAACAGCGGCAAACATTAGCTCAGACGCGGTTAGCTAGCGGCTAACAGGAGCCGAAATCTCCATAAACATCTTCGCTCCATAAACTATTAGAAACAAAATGAGCGAGGTTCTGTTTATTAGGTAGCAGCGCCTCTAGTGATCGACTCCAATAAAAAGCAGTTTAACGTCATTTTATCCAGGTTGATGGAAACGTAAAAATAGATGTGTCACCTTAATTACAATATAATTTAAATGACGTTCTGTTATGTGGTTGTTTTCATCCACGAGCGTTCAGTTCAGTCAAATGATTGAAACCAAACTTCATTTAAAATTTAGTGAATTTAACGATATCTCGCTTATATTAAAGAGTAAAGTTGTTGTAGCGTTATATCTCGTCGTTAATATGTTTAAGCTTTAATTCGGCATCGTCTTTAATTGAACACTTGTGTTTAAAAAAATCACTTGGACATTTGTAAAACAAAACTGCTATGAATAATAATTAGTGCTTGGACTGAAATAAATTTAAAGGTGCCATCAGGAAGAACTATCAACACACTGTTTTTAGCTATTGTTCATTTACTAATCCTCGATTTATAGTAATTATTTTTATTGTCACTATGAAAATGTGTCTGTGATCCATGAAATGTGTCTCCCTGACATGTGATGTGTGTGTTTTCTTTCGCAGGATATCCGTAAGGTGGTTCAGTCATTGGAGCAAACTGCCAGAGAAATACTCACAGTTCTTCAAAGTGTCCACCAACCATCTGGATTTAAAGAAAGTGAGTGATTTGTTCCTTATTTCTTTTTCAAATTTTGTGTCTGCAGCTATTTTAAAGATTGTTTTTGTTTCCTGTTTTTCATTTAGTTCCCAGTAAATGCACAAAGGCTCGTGAGTTGTTCTGCACAGTCAGGACACAAGTTGCTGATCTGAAAACAAAATTTCCCGTGGAGCAGTATTACAGGTAGGAGATGTTTCTGTGATCGTCTTACAGCTTCTAGCAATTTCACAAATGATTACATCTGTTTAGGCATTTTCTTTGTTGCCTAATTCTCAAGTCGCTCTTTATCCAAAAATGTACATGTGTGATATGTAATGTACCTAAATTAATGTTGACTTTGTTAAGTAAAGAACAAAAACTGTCTTTGCTATCAGGATGTTTATGTTTTATATGTGAACCCAGGACTCTCTGGAAAGCAGATCTGATAATGGGTGGATTATCTCGGTGAAATAAAGTGCAGTGTTTTATTTCCTTTCCTCTGATTTCTTTCATCCCCGTTAAGGTTCCATGAACACTGGAGGTTTGTCCTGCAGCGCTTGGCTTTCTTAGCCGCCTTTGTTGTCTATCTGGAGAGCGAAGCTCTTGTGACTCGGGAGGAGGTGGCTCAGATACTCGGCAGTAAGAGCCAGTAACCAGACTGTGTGTTGGTGTGTTACCTGTAACCATCACTGAGGAATGTGGCCTCACTCTGTTTTGTTTTTTTCTCTCTCCCTCCTCAGTTGAGGTGGTGCGAGAGAAAGGCTTTCACCTGGATGTGGAGGATTACCTGGCAGGTGTTCTGATCATGGCCAGTGAACTGGTGAGTTTGTTCTGAGGCTACAGCACCGTTGGATCACTGTGTAGAAACATGATGAAATATCTTTTTTTATTCCAGAACAACGGTCTTGGATTTCACTGTCAGACACAAACATGATGTTGACCTTTAAGAAATCTGACATTGTCAAAAAAATTCAGGACACAACTTCCACAAATCGATGGATGTGATTACACAGGAACTTACTGAACTCTACACAGTTTAGTAATCACAGCAACGTCCTAGGAAAGGACAAAGAGCTCAGCATGTCCTTTCAGAATCATATTTATGTATCAATATAAATACTTGTAGATGCCAGTTTATTAGCAACAATTATAGCTGTAAGTGATGCAGTCTAATACAACAGTCCTGTAATAAATCCCACTTACATCGGTGTTATAATGATGAGTTTTTAGTTGCAGAGATTTAATCGGACCAACTATTGATTTGCTGATTTTCTTTGTCGTATCTGATTGTAAACAGAATTATATTTCTTTTTCTTTTGGCTGTTTCCTTCAGGTGTGGCCACAGCAAACCATCTCTCCATCATTGTAAACAGCATTTTATTTTTTTTAAATGTTGAACTTTTGGACCAATAAAACACCTCACGGTGAACTTTAATAGCAGGAATCTATCACCATAGTATAACATTTTATAGACAGAACAGTAACTCAAGTTTTTATTAAATAAGATTTAAGGTTCAACTTTATCATGTTTGTAACCTCTTGATGTTGATGATGCAAAAAAAAAAGCAAATCATAACCTTCATGAATATGCTGTTTATAGCAGGACTGTTGTATTAGGCCACATTAGTTTTATCTAGGTGTAGGTGTCAGGTTTGATGGCAACAAAAAATTGAATATCTGTTTCTGGACTGTTGATCACAAACTGTTACTTTGAACTCTGTTTAAAAATCCAGTGGTAACTATGTTATTTCTTAAAATTACCATTTAAAAGCTCTTACATGTCTATAACAAATTAGTGTTTCTGTTAATTGACGCCTGCTTGACTGATGGTTTCCAATGTGTTTAAACCACAGACGCCATAGTCTGTGTTAATATTAAAATGATCAGAATCATACTCGTGTATAATTTTCTGCTGCTGCTCCTTCAGTCCAGACTGGCAGTAAACAGCGTCACAGCAGGAGACTACAACCGCCCGCTTCGTATCTCCAACTTCATCAACGAGCTGGACTCAGGCTTCCGTCTCCTCAACCTGAAGAACGACCCGCTGCGCAAACGTTACGACGGCCTCAAGTACGACGTGAAGAAGATCGAGGAGGTGGTTTACGACCTGTCGATCCGCGGCCTCGCCAAGGAGGCAGAGTCCGGCGGCGACAAGTAAGAGGTACGGAGGCGGCGATTGGCAGTGGGAGACGGGAGGGAGGGCGCGGTAGCCACCCCAGGCTGGAACCTCTCCCCGGCTGCTGCAGATCTGAGATCTTAACCCCACCTGGAAGTCGACACCCAGGGATCTGCCTGAGGCCCCAGCAGCCGAGGACAGACTGTGTGAGTGCACGTATGAGTGTGTGTTTGTGCGAATGCATGCATGAGAAGTGCGAAGGATGACGGATGGAGTGCAGTCTGTCAGAAGGGTGGCAGTGATGGTGACTGAGGGTTCACATCCTCGTTCAGAGGCTGTTTGTTGTTGGTGTTTGAAAATCTGCGTTTTCAGCTTCATCTGATGCATCTGTTATTGTTTCCCCTCAGTTGGTTTTGCAATAGTTTTATCAAATTTGCAATTTTCTTTTGTTTTTTTTAAATTGAATTCTAGATGTTAAATCCGTTTAAGAAGAAAACAGGCGGAGATTGGCCAGGATGCTGCCGCCGCGCTGAGCTCACTGTTTGTGGTTGTTTGTGTTTATTTGCAAAAACAAAAAGAAAAGAAAAGAAAAGATGAAATGTGTTTGTGTTTTTTTTACCAGATGAGTCGATGCCTGATGGCATTTCTTTTACGACTCTGAATTATTGTCAAAAAAATAAAAATAAAGAAGTGATAATGGGCACAGGTCCAGGAGTCTCATTTATTGAAGGAAACATGTGACACAACAGTCACATGATTAGATCTAGCATCAAAAACATTTGACAGTATTTAACTGGTTTCGATCATTTCTGACTAAATTATTTTGTTGTTTGATTTCAATCATTAACACTTAAAACTAAACACTTTTATAAATGAGACTTCATGAGAGTTGGAGCCAAAGAACGACATGACAAAGATGCACTTCACGTGATATAAAGCTACTCTGTGTTAGATTAGTTAGTTTGTTTTGTTGTTGTTTGGTTTGACAGTGAGGAAACTCCCTTGCAGAACAGTGCCAATGAATATGTTTGTTGAGCCATTTTAATATTTTGTTGCCATGTGATGAAGCTTTTGTTTGAAAATCGATGAGCAAATACAAAATATTCAGAATGTCATACACTGCGTGTTCTATGTTTACTGTTTTTGTTTTTTTTTTCACTTAAAGAAATGTCATGATGGTTGTTTCGAAACTGTATTGTCAACATCTGTTTGCTTCTACACTGTAGTGCAGCTGAAATGTATGTTGTTTTTTTTTTTTTGTTTCACTTTCACTCTCACGCATCTTGTGTTTTTGATTCCTGGAGTAAAGAGTTCATTCCTCTTGTACTGTGTTTATTTCTGTCTGAGTTTGTCTGAAATACATTTCGACACTTAAACATTTAAATTAAAAATTAGCACAGAAGGAAAACAAGCAATTTTTTTTTTTTTTAATCTTTTAATAGAATTCATCAGGGAAATAATACATCAGTGTTTTCAAATGCAAATGAGGAAAAAGGGGGAAAAAAAGGAAAAATAATGGTATGTAACTCAGCAGTCTTTGTTATTGTTGGTTTTTTTTGTTTTTTTTTTTTGTTTTTAACATTTTAAACAGCGTCCTCCAACAGAACAGGAGTGTTGTTGTTGTGGAGTTGAGCAGCCGTGCCTCCAAAAACACAGTGATTTGCTACCTCTTCATCTAGTGCTACTTCATTGCAAGCAGAAAACAGCATTGGTCTTTAAATAGTGGTTTTGGTTCGATGACTGGATCAACTGTATTGTCTTGAGGTTTCTTCTAATAGAAGAAAGAATTGTGGATAAAAAAAAACAACAAAACAAAACTGGTTTTTACTGGAGAGTATGAACTATTAGTGAATCATAATAAAGTGCATTAAATGAAATAAAGCCATCATAAATAAAACACACAAAGTAAAAACACACTAAAGAAATCAGGTGATTGATTATTATCAGCAGCCAGGGACTGTCAGAGGAATGATTATATTGCCTAGAAATTGAATTTAATCAGATGCCAACAGGAGGCAGTCTAGTCCACATCTCAGAGATAAGAGCTACTGTGACAGGTTGTGAATATTTCAATGAGCTTCAGTTTAACAGTAATTAAGTACCAAGGCACAAGAGCTCATAACAACACAGGTAAAACCGTGTCAGGACGAAGAATCAGAGTTTTTTAACCTTTGTGGGGTCATGAGAAGAGGGAATTTGCTGGTTTTTGTTTCTTAAAAGTTACTTCGATTATTGTAGATTATGAGATCATAATCATTATTATTATATATATTATTATTATTGTGGAACAAATAAATAAATGCATCTTTGTTAAAACCCGAGGTTGAAAAACTCTGAATATGATGTGAACACAGAGGAGACTGACTAGACTTGTCATAAACTGTTTTCATGGCACAATGATTATTTTTATTCCAGTGACGCTTCCTCAGTGTCAGTGATGCAGACTGACATGAGCAGATTTGAGACTTTAGTTGAGACGTAACCAGCAGGATTATAATAATAATAATAATAATAATAATAATAATAAAAAACAGAAATGTTGGGGAAATGAAAGACGTCTACAGTCGCTATTTTATTTTGAAACTGGCAGAGATTATTGCTGTTAACGTGAGTTCTCAGTTTTTATTATTATTATTATTTAAACACAGTGATACAGGAGGTCTGCTCAGCCTGTTTGAAGAGGCTCTGATCAACTGCATCTCTGGCAGTGAAAGTTGCTCCGCCGCCATTTTTCCAGTAGAGGGCGACACACAGACAGGAAAGGGCAGTGAGGACAAACAAAAAACCAGTTGAACGATGCCCTAGACCAAATCTCCACCTCAACAAACCAAAAAAAAAAAAAAAAAAAAAACACAAACGTTTCCCCCTCCCATCCCCCAACACACTTGTCTCTTGTATAAAAAAAAATAACATAACATTTTTTCTTTTTGCAGTCAGTCATGTTCAGTCATGCTTTTCAATTCAACAGACACACCATATTTTACTGAAAACGCAGCTCTGTCTTCGAGAGTAAACAGTCTTTACAATCAAGGCCGACAAGCACAGCCCAAGTTTTTTTTTTTTGTTTTGTTTTGTTTTGGTCGTCCAAGAATCTGGTATTTTTCTTCTTAATGTAACAGCTTTAAATTAAATCTTCATAATTCGTCATGTCATGTCAGTATGATGCACTTACTAACTTTGTAAGAAAAAAAGTGCTGTATCTTTCTTTTTACCCTTATGAGAAAGATTTGTTTTCTTTTGTTGTTGTTATTATTTTTTTAAACTGAAATCTCACAAGTTACAACAGTGTTGTCACTCAGAAATGTTTCTTTTCTTTCCGTCTGTTTGATTTTGCAGAAGAAGGATTCAGGTTTATTTACATTGTAACAACAAAGGCAGGGGGATGATGACTGGTCTCAGGAGCGGCTCTGGTTTGTGTTGATCATGATGTTGGGTAAAGCGTTGCGTCTTTTCCTCCAGGTGCCCAAGTCTCGAGCGTATCTTTTCACCTGGTGGAACCACTGTTGGGTGCGAGATTTGTCCGAGGCGCGGAAAACGAAAGACTCCCGTCGGATGTCGAGGACTTCGAACGTGTCCTCGCACTCCGGGTCTGTCGACACCACACAGTTTCCTAGACGTATGGGCTCTCTGAGCACTGTGAACTTCCCGCTGCTTTTGTCTTTGATTAAAACCAACACGCCATCTCTTATAGTCTCTCCTCCACCTCCTCCACCTTCCACCTGATCTCCCCGCGCCCCCAGGTCGGTGCCCTGTCCGAGGGCTTCGCCCGCTCGTTGTGTCCTCACCATCAGGAGACTCTGAACGTTTTGAAACTTGAGGGCCTTGCTGCCTTTCTTCACCCACTGACCGTCCGCGGGTTGAGACAGCTGCAGCGGTCCCTCCATGACGAAGCGTGTGTTTTCCCTCTCCCATCCCACCGTCTTCATCGACACCTCTCGCATCTCGATGTTGATCACCTCCCGGTTCTTGCGACTGTCGCGGCGGAAGGAGCGCAGCGACCACGTGACGCCGTTTCCCTCCTGCTTCGTCTTCATGTTGATGTGCTCCAGGTGCGACTCCACACGGCTCTTGGCCTCACGGAGACGAGGGTGATCGGGGTGACACTCGGGCGTGACCTTAATGATGCGGCTCAATAAAAGCGGGTATTTGGTGACGCGTTGGAGCGGTGCCATGAGGAAGGAGCGCAAGTTCATACGACGCAGCGCCGTGTTGTCGTTCTGGGAAACATCCAAGAAGATTCTGGAAAGAGAAACAGAAAAATTAAAATAAAGAAAGATACTTACTGTGCACATCCTGGGAGATTTCTTAAAAAGTTGATTAATGGAAATGATAGAACAACCTGACTCATGGGTGAGCTGTGGGTCTGTCTAATAATATGAATCATTGCAGCTCTACTCTCAAAATAGCACATCTTCTGAATTAGTAATAACCTCCTGTCTTTTCCATTAAAGAATTACACAGAACAGCTGTGGCAGGAACAGGGACAAAGCTCCAACAGTAACTTTTCCATCATATGGGAAAACGAATCCTTGTTTTATTTGTTCGTACCGGAGCAGCTCTTTCTCCTTCTCCAGCGTGTTGAGCATGTTGACTGAGGTGGACTGCTGCAGGCAGTAGGTCTGGAAAGCAGGAAGCATGTTGACAAACTCCAGAAAGATCTCTCCTATGTAAACTGTGAGCAGATCCTCATCTCCCTGAGGACAAAGCACATAAAGAGAAAACACTCATGTCAGTGACAAGTCATTGTTGCTCATTGTGGTGTTTAAAAGATAATAAATGACTAATGTGATGCAGTGAGAAGAGGCTTTTTCAAGAAATAACAAGAAATAAGAGTTGGTCTTTTCACCCAAGATGAAAATAGCTCAATCACAGTAAAAGAATAAAATAACAACTGGTTGAATCTCACCACAACGTCCATTTAGCAGCTAATCTACAGCTTCCTGCTGCATCAAGCATCATTATCAGATGAGAGTTTTCCTGGAGCTGTAAAAGTTATTCTCGGCTCCTTTTAACAAACCTCTCGTCCACATTGGTTTAAGGAAAAAAAACTGAAACTGAGACTCAAAATTCATTATTGACCTTGGAAACAGTATTTAACCAAACAAGGTTCATTTAGAGAATTAATGTCCAATTTCATCTAAAATGACTGTTATTTAAAACTCTCCAACCTTTTAGTCACATATTTAAAAAAAGCTTTTTTTTCCATTTATGTAAAATAGATAAGATTGGTCCTATTTTAGATGTTAAAGCATCTGAAAAACTGACTGTTGAGATGCATCTCTCTGACCTTTCTATGACAGCAGCTCGTTGCTCCTCATTATTTCATCCTTTACTAGATCTGAGAAGTTCAGTAATATTTAATATTTATTCCCCACATATCCCAACTCCCTACTCTCTTTATACTGTTTGTACACTGGTTACTTAACATTTAAAGCAGAAGAGTCTTTTCTCACTGAGCTCAGACTACAAACTCTTGACTCAGGTCCTGTTGAGATTGTGAAATAATTTTTTTTTCTCTCCTGTTTTTATCTGTGGAGTACACATCATTCCTACTTGACCACTTGTACTTTCCATTCGTAATTCTGTTTTTATAGGCTGTTAACATTCATTCAGTTAGACAACGTGTGGGTTGTGTTGTATTATGAATCATGTTTTTTTTTCTGTATGCAGACAAAAAAAAAACCACACAAAGGTTTTATATGAGTGGGTGCTCAAAGCTTAAGTGTGTTAAACATCAGTAAAATGTGTGTGTGAGTGTGTCACCTGGTCAAAGGCCTGGTCGATGCTGTCCTGCAGGTGTTCAGTGAAGCGGTCGTTGACGTCTATCAGTTCCTGAACGTTTCCAAACACCACAGTGAGCTGTTCTGCCGTCAGCAGCCCTGCGCTCTGCATGGGGCAGTAAAACTCCTCCTTGATGATCCTCAGGTCTTCGCCGTAGCTCGACTCTGTGTTCAGAAACTCCAGGATGGCTTCTTTGCGTTCGGTGCGCAGCTTGGAGCAGCGTTCACACATTCGCTCTCCTCTCTCTTTGGATGCTCCGTCCCTCAGTCCGCAGTCCGGACAGGGTCTCTGGGCCTCCCAGGCTCTGAGGGAAGCAGACGGTCTCTTCCAGGTGCGGGACAGTCCGGGGCCGATGCCGCTGTCCACCCGCTCCACCTCGGCTCCACGGCTCCTACGGTAACGACGAGGCTCGCTGTCCTCCTCCTCACGCTCATCGCTGAGACCCACCACGCCGCTGTCGGCGCTCAGGCTGCTGATGGTGCTCCAGCGATGCTGCCCGGACCGAGTCACACCCAGACCGGCCTGGCGCTCATCACCAGGAGGCTCTGAGCGACCACGGATGGCTGCTGGAGCTGAAGAGGAGCAGAGTCATTAGTGACATGGACACACACATTAAAAACAGCCTCACTAATGAATGCACATTTAATCTTGACTAGTCATTACTGGCCATGTCAAAAATGAAGAAACTATTATAGATATAATCTTCCTCCAGTAATTGGATCCTTAACCCTCAAGTCAAGGACTTAACCTTTGTTATCAACTCATCATTTAAGTACCAAAGTGTGTGTGTTTGTTTCAGCTGCTTCTTTCAAACACCTGGTTAATTATACAGGTCTAATGTTAATTACTAACCAATATGAAACCACTTTCTGATGATAATTTTTTGGAGTTGAGATAAAACATCCACATCCTCTCTGCTGGGAAGAGCAACAAGGTCAGTATTAGCATATGGCTTATTGACTGACACTGTGTGGCAGGAGTCCAGTGTCAAAGAACGAGGGAGGGTTGGGTGGGTGGGGGTATTTAAAGATGAGCATGATGCTAAGTTGCATAAGAGATGTTACAATTAAACAAATGCAGCTTTAATCTTTTTGAAATGCAACAAATTGCACAAAATGTTGAGCCTCAGTGGTTAGCCAGAGTGTTAATGTGTGGAAATGTATTGCCAAGATTCGAAAGGTGCTCAAGGAACATGATGACTTCTCTCTTTTTAGACAAATATTTCAGCAAAGTAAACAATTTCATTACTTCAGTCAAATGTTACTCTGATACAATTGAAAGTTATACTGTCAGTTTTTTTTTTACTTTAGTTAAATTACTGAAGTACTTGCTTTTAAAAATAGCATGAAAAGTACATTTTCTTATACATTGTTATTATAATTGTTGCTATATATGTAATATAGTGTTATTCGAATATCTAATGTCTCTGAGCAGCTTGATGAACCTGTAGAAGAATAATGACATGTCCCTGTGTACTTCCTGCTTTCAGGTTTCATACATCACATTTCAGTTTCAGTTTTATCATCATCTGCTCCAAAGTTGCCTGACTGTGATTAAAAATGTGATGGATTAAAAAACACATCAAACACTTTGACAAGAACAAAGTGACAGTGTCACTCATGTCACACACACACTCACCGCTGTCTCTGTCTCGTTCGCGGTCTCGACGGTGCCCGTGGAGCCGGGCGGCAGCAGCGATCTTCATCTCCAGCTGTTTGCGCTTGGAGGCGTCTGCTGGCATGGGGTCGCTGTAGTGGGGCCGGAGTCGACACTCGCGCTGCGCCCTCACCGTCTCCGCCAGCTCATAGGCTGCGTCCGAGCTGGAGCGCCTGCAGCCCAGACCGGTGTGCTGCCAGGTGGAAGAAGGATACGAGTGTCAATCAAACTGTCACGTTTCTACGGCAACAGATGATAAAGGGCAAGGCTCGAGAGGAGATGAGGTGAAGAATGACGATGAGAGAGAAATCACAGCTCGTCTGAGTGTGTGTGTATGTGTGAGGAGTCTTCATGTATGATACCAACATATTCACTGTCATGGCATCATTACATAACAAGTTTTGGTTATCTCTCTGATCCCAGCTTGTACAGCTGACGAGAATCCAAAATCACACTGAGATGCAGCAGGAAGCGTCTGCCAAGTCTTGTAACAGGCTCTAAACACAAGGCCGCACATCCAAAAAATCTGCTCTTATCACAACTTGAAACCACCCAGCCTCAAAGATGAGAGACGGAGACACGGAGAGACGTCCCCAAGTGACAATTCAAAGCATTTTTTTTTAGGGTGAAATGAGGAAACCCCCAACACACTGCAGCATCCTGCACGGACAAAAACACTCCTTACATGGTTTAAAAAATCCTTTTAGTGTCTAATCAAGCTGATATGCCCTGAGGTTCAGAGTTTAAAAGGTCACCGCTCCTCACCCTGGAGGCATCACCTCTATCTGTTGCATTTGATGGTATTGATTTTACAATGATTTCCTCTTTTTAAATGTTGACAAGCCTCTGACAACTAACAGCTACATGTGAGTGAAAGGCACAGAAAGGTTTTCATCGCTTTCTACCAGATGACAACATGATTAACACCTTGCAGCTCAACAACAAGAAAAAAAAACCTAAAGAGAATAATTCATGTTCTGCAGATTCATCAAACAGCAGACAAAAACATTTCTTTTTTTTTAAGGAGAACCCACCGCACCTTGACATCTGTTCTCAAAATTTACCGACAGGCTGGTAGCATGCAAACGAAATCTGACTCCATGTCAATCTCTGGCTCTTCTGTTCTGCAGATGCACAATGCATGCTAGCTGCATGCTGACGGCTGCAGCCGTCCAGCAGACAGCAGCAGGAATGAAGCGCTGAGTTACCAGCCGCCCGCTGCTGCCAGAGGGAGGTTTAATCCTCTTCTTACTGAATCCTCACACGTCGAGCTGTTGCTGGAAAAAAACAAGAGTGCTGCTGCATGCTCGTCCTCGTCTCAACAAAATACCTCTGCATCAGTGTGTGTGAGTGATGTGCATGTGTGCGTGTGTGTGTGTGTGTGTGTCGCAGTCCCCTTGCTTGTCCCTGTCATCCTTGAATACCAATAGATCTGTGTATTTCTACACGTCAGAAGGCGTCGGCAAAAAAAAAGCAGCGAGCGATGACGAGACACATTTAAGACACAAAATTTCAAGAAGGGGAGAAAGAACATGAAAAAGAATTCTTACGCATTCTCCTGCTTCCTCCTCTCTTCCTCCTCCTCCTCCTCCTCCTGCAGGCGTCTCATCGCCAGCCTCGGCTCTGCAGGCCGTTGCTGGCGTTGCCATGGCAACGGCGGAGGGCTGACAGTCGGTCGGGGTGGTGGTGATGTCACAGCCTCCGTCCCGGTCACCTGACAGCCTGACGGGGGCCTCGGCGGCGGAGATCTCTGCACTGCAGCTGGCGGAGAGAAAGAGAGGAGGGAGACGGATGGAGGGAGGGACGGATGGAGGGAGGGACGGAGGGAGGGAGGGAATAGGGAAGGGAATAGGGAAGAAGGAAGAGGAAGAAGAGAGGGAGAGAGGAAGGATGTGGGAGGTGGGGAGTAAATGAAGAAAGAGGGAAAGTCAAAGGAGGGAGAGAGAGAGGAGGGTTGAAATTATAATTCTGGCAGAGCTCACTTCTCTTTACAACACCCCTGCCACTCATTCTTCCCTCTCTGCTTCCTGCTGTGTCTTCTTCTATCACCACCACACACCCTTATTTTCTTCCTTCACCCTTCATCTCCTCTGCCCACTCCCCTTTTTCAAACAAACAAACAAACAAATCAATGCCTTTTCTCTCTTCATCTTCCCCAGCAGGACAGCAATTAGACACATGAGTGAACAATAACACCTGAACCTCTGGACCACAGGGACACGGAGTGAATGAGTGGCTGCACATGAACGCAAACACATGAGCACATGGTAGAGAGCCGCACTTCTCCCTCATTCCTTTGTCTGATAACTGGGATCCATTCTTGCAGCACGCAGCCAACATGTGATCTGACACACACACACACACCCACACACACTTTACTGATGCACACAAACCACAAATGCACGCCTGGGGACGCCTTTTGCGCACATTTGCAAGAACTCATAACAGACAACACACAGCAGAGGCAAGAAGTCTGAGGAGAAGGTGGCGTTTCCTCAACACTTTTCTCCTTTTCTATCATTTCTCTACAACAACTGTCTAATAAAGCCGAAAAAAAGCTCCAGAAATAATAAGTGAGTTAGTGACACACCAGTCTGAGCATATTAACTTAAAGCTGCATTGATTTTTTTGGCCATTTGGGGGCAGATGAACACCACAGTTTATAAAAGCCACACTGACATAATAAGCTGCACTTTATTTTTACACAAACGATACAGTGAGTTTAAACTTCTAAGACAATATCTGTCCCATAATATAAAAAGTGAGTCTTTACATTACAATTAGTCGTATTGATTGGTCGAACTTTAAAACTAAAGCACAATTATATTAACTATGGGAACTAACAACTATATATAACATATTGATTTTTTTTATTTTCAAACACTCATGAGATTCACACTCCAACAAGCACAAGTGCAAAATTGCAGTCGCAATCACTTAAGAAAATAACTTGTAACGGCAATAGAGACTATTATACTTCATAAATGATATTTTCAAATTAAAAGCATCCGTGGTTCTTCGTCAGCTCAGCAGGTTTAATAGGCCCATGGGTCGAAACCCATAACAAGAGTCTCAACGACGTCTGGTTCTCAGGCTGTATATTCCTGAAATATTGACTTTTTTTTAACCATGTGGTGAATGTAACAACACTGAGGGGGGATGTGAGTCTCAGGAGCAGGTTTGGTTAATGTTGATCATGACTACAACAGCAGCAGGACGTAAATTTGACATTTACTGCTTTTAATGTAAATCTATTTTCTCTTGTATGCACATTTTATCATAAGTTAAACTGCTGCTGTTATTGTGATGTTTACATGGATATTTGCATTTTCTTTCTTGTTACTCTAAATTAATAAGATATTATTTATTTGTTTAACCTTTTTATGTTTAACTACTAATAAATGAACTGCACCAGCGCTAGTTTTAACCTCTTCTGTGACACTACATGTTACGTGTCCTCACATGTCCCTGTGGCAACTTAACATGAGTTCTCATTATTCTAATGGTTCTTACATAACCTCCTGAGCTCTGTCGCTCCCAAACCAGTTAAAAATACTGAGCACGATATGAAAATTATTTCTCAGAATCGCCTCTGAAGCTCTGTGGTACTTCAGAAAACAAACATATCTCATTGTAAACTACCACGAAGCCTGGCAACCCTTTTATTATTTGTGCATCACACATGTAATCACCAGAGCCGTCACTTCAGATCAAAGGTGTTTCAATTTCAGCTGGTGCCACAGTGATGGGTAGGCAGATATAAGATTCAGCTCTGACGCGTCCAATCGGTTTTGGCTCGGACAAACTGTCATTAAAGGCGTCTTCCCTCACAGGATTAGCTGTCACATCCCAGATGATGCATGGGACGTAATAACCTACAGCTTAATGTATCAGGAAACCACTGTATGTGATAGATCACTGCTCCAAACGGTGCGATGTGACACTTAAATTAGCCCGTCCGTCATTTCTGCTGATGCATATATCACATCAATTAAATCTGTGTGTTTGCATTTAATAGAAACAAATAAATTAAATATAATAAACACAACAGATGCACTGCACTTTAACTGGTGCGCCTTTTTTTTTTACTGCAGTATAAAATTAACTCAGTGGTGCAACTTTAATGCCTCGATCTATTTGTAGTCTGTAAAAACCCTCCCAGGTGAATATTACTGTAATAATGCAAGGCCGGGCTGCGTTGTGCTGCGTATGCAGGTCTGGCTGCGCGATACAGATACACTTTAACAAAGAGACGTATCGGTGGGAGTCAAACACCTCAGGGTGGAGAGATCACACAGAATATTGCCATGTTTAATTAATAAATCCTCAAGTATTAAAACATTCACAGAGCCTTAGGTTTGAATTTAAACACTGGGAGAGCGCGCAGTGTGTTGCATTGTGGGTTCTCTTTTTTTTTTTAAACATTAAAGATGAATCCACTTGGGGATAAACAACAATGAATGTGAGCTGGTGGTCTGACCTCCTCGAGGCCCAAAGCAAAGTTTTTTTCTCTGTGCATTTTCAAATCTAAAATACTATTTATATTATTACTGAGAGATGTGCATCTTTATTACCCAGGAGATGCAGCTATTCTACATTTCGCAATCAATATTTAATCAATAATCAATGTCAATCCATTATATCCATCCTTCATTAGTCCACGCTTGTAACTAGATACTGATTGAGGTTTTGAATGTGTTTCACTGTGTAAATAAAGTGTAAAATCAACCTGTAGTTGCAGCTGTGCACTCACACATATGCATCATGTACTGTACATACACTGAGTCACGTACGGCAGCTATTTTTCTGCTACCTTCATGCAGCGCAGCCTCAGACATCCATCATCCCTTCAAACAGTGCAAACAAAGGAGCGACAGTCAGTGGAGACTCCTGACAAGCAGCGAAAGATACCGTCTATCACCCATCTATCACAGTCTGCAGGGGGGGATGGTTTAGACTTTATATTCTTTAACAGGCCTTAAAAAGTAGCTCTACTGTGTCTATGGTCTAATATTTACATCGCACAAGAACCCTGGACCCAAGTGACACCACTGTGCTGCTGCACAAAAAAATAGACAGAAAGAAAAGAAAAAACAAAAAAAAAAACAACAGTGCCTCTCTTGTTTGTCCTTGATCAGAATGGACCACAGTGGAGTGAAGCCGGCATTTATTTAGCCAACAGCTGACACTGACAGCGAGAGGAGAGACGGGGAAAACGGCGAGTCTGTAGGGACGGTGCCAGCCTTCCAGTCTGTCATACTTCATGCCAGCCTCCCGCCCACAGTCCTGTCTGCAGAGCCAACCCCGTTAGCTCCGACAGCTGTTAGCACAATAACTGAGATAAATTGATAACACAGCAACACGCACGGGCTTAAGCAGATGGATTCGCATACACAGATACAATACTCTGGCACCGCGGATCTCACACACCTCTGTGTGTGTATACACCTCTGTTAGAGCTACAGGGCTCAGATTATGTGCATGGACAGATCCAATTTCCCCATGAAAAAGA
Source organism: Polydactylus sextarius (assembly GCA_016801845.1). Taxonomy (NCBI): domain Eukaryota; kingdom Metazoa; phylum Chordata; class Actinopteri; family Polynemidae; genus Polydactylus; species Polydactylus sextarius. The sequence continues at coordinate 3,653,156 of CM028912.1, read as the reverse complement.
TAAACTGGATTAAAACAACATGCTTAGAGGTAAAATGCTCAGGTCTCTCTGTAAGTACTATACAGCACAGATGTGTTTTCATTTATCTACCTGAGGCTGGTTTGTATTCAGAGGTAAAAGTAAAAGCAACTGGATATTTCTGTTAATAATAAACATATACATCTTCTCCTGTCACATCCCACACTAACCTTTTCTTGATGAGGTCCAGAGCAGAACCTATGAGGCCATCTTTCATCTTATAAATCTTGGCTCCGTAGCTGGACAGGTCCGTCCCCTCCAGAAGGAGAGCAGGACAGCAGCTGGATGGACGTTCACAGATCTCCCTGTTGGGTGGGAAAGGGACCGATCCAGCTGGTTCCAGACTGCTCCTCCTTCGCCTGCTGCTCCCATCATCACCTCCTGATGTAGAGGGGGCTCTCGCTGGAGCTGAACTAGCCAGAGGCTGGAGGGGTGAACGTGGACATGGGCCCGTGCGGATGGGAGAGAAGGTGCCATTGATGGAGGTGAAGGAGGAGGAGGAGGAGCTATTACTGTTCACAATGTTTGAAGGAGGTTTCTCTAAGGAGGCATCAGTCTGCAGGACTTCGTCGCTGCTGTTTGTCCTTTCACCTGCATTCTTGTCTCCCTCCACCTCCTCAGCGTCTCCTCTCTGTCCACTGGGAGAACCTGGATGAGGGACTGATGGTCCAGCATCCTCAGGTTTTCCAGACACCACAGGACCTGCTGTGGACTCTTTGCTCCGCTCCCCCTCCTGCTGCCTCATCCTCTTAAACTCCTCAAACGTGGGGATATGCAGACGCCCCACAGGAGGTCTGCGGCACTCTGAAGCAGACTCTGATCCATTCCTGTTACCTGCAATATTATCTGTGGTGCAGGATGTTTTCACCACCTTTGGGGTGGATGGAGAGCTGTGGAGAGTGAGGTTGGGGCTGCTGTTCTGCCGCCGGAGCTGTAAACGTCTCAGCACTTCCTGTTTGATCTCCTCCGGGCTGGTGATACGTGTTGTACACAGAGGCCTGGAACCAGGACATGTTGAATTCACGTGATGCACCCCGTCTCTATCTATGTGTGCAGCATTTGGAGTCACCTGAGGCCGCAGCGGGAGGGGCTTCAGAGACTCAACTTGTGACCTTGCACTCTGGAGGCGGAGTTTCTCCCTCAGGCCTTTCCTCGCATCCCATTCGTCTACACCACCTGGAAACAGCAGCTGTGGGAAAAGCGGCAGGTCCTTCCTGGGCAGTCCGTGCCGAGGGTAAAACGCTAAGCTCTCTGGGTTTGGAACTAATCCGTGGGCCCCCATCAGAGATCCATCTGGGGGTCCGTCGTACCAGTGGCTGGTGGATGTATAACGTAAAATAAGCTCACTGTCCATGCTCCTGTAGGGGCCAGAACTGAACCCACACAGACCAGAATCTGCCATCGTGTTCCAGTTCAGGTTCTCCATGCTCCTATAAGGTCTGCTGCTGTTGTTTCCTGCGTGGCCACATGAGCCCATGGTCATCCCCTGACCCGACCCGACCCCCAGAGGAACCTGCCTGCCGGAGCAGTACCTCAACCCAAGGTTAGTGAGCAGAGTGCTGCTGTTACACCGGGCCATGAGGGGGAAGGGAGGCCCCTGGTGGCCTGGGTAGTTAGGAACGCCAGGTCTGTGTCGAGGGAAGGAGGAGAGTGGGTCGGGGGACAGGGGCAGGTTGGCGATGCAGGGCTCCATGTCTATGATGAGGGGAGAGGTGCAGCCAGCAGGAGAGCCGGCAGAGGAGGCTGCGGTGGAGGAGGTGGAGGGGTAGTCACATGGTGGTGGAGGCTTTACGTCTGGCATGGCTGAGGGCTGAGCGAGTGGCTCTCAGACACACAGTCAGCAGGTATGGAGATCTGCAGCCTGCAGGGACGAAGACAGAAGGAATTATGATTAAATCTGAGATAAAGAGACACAGACACATCAACAGATGAACACGTCTCACATTGTGACTCTATGTCTGTTTGTATCAGTACAGAGAAAACTATGTAAACTGTAATTATGACTGCACCAGTTTAACAATAAAACATTACCTACTAATCATCTAAAACCCTTAATTTTTCATTTTACTCTTAAAGGGCCATACCTCTGATTTCATTTCAACCATTTTACTTGAAAATCACTTTACATTTCAGCCAATATTTCCTGAATAATATAAAAAATATTACTGTTAAAAGGATCCTCGACTAGTCAGACATGTTGTCCTGAATATGCTACAAAAGCTCTCTCCTACAAAGAAACAAAACAAACAAACAAAAAACACAGTTTATAGTCATCGCTATTTCAGCTATGAAGGCAGTCATAATTTAGCATGCGCAGCACATTCTGGGTACGTGACATAGGTGAGCTAATGGCGCTAAGCTAACCTGTTGTTACAGCTCAACAGTGACTCATTGTGCAGCTTTTGGTTGTAGTCGGTTTCCTCCATGATGATAGTGTCCAGTGGAAAGTGTTGCCTTTCGACTGGACATTATCGTCATGGAGGAAACCAACGACCAACCGGTTGAATCATCAGTTACAGAGTCAAGTCAGAACAAGTAAGACTGATGCAGTGACAGCAAAGTAAACATTTAAATGTTTTTATCATTTGATAGTTTAATACATATTCTTAGTCTTCCTTGTTGTCCTCATGATTTACGGTGTGTTCAGGTTCAAATTGAAAAGTCTGAACAGATGAACTGTTCATCTCTAGAAAATATGTATTATATCATTTAGTTTAGTTAATTGTAAAGCTACTTGCTGCATCTTGAATGTGTGATGTATGTACACGTTATATCATATAACATCAATGTTGGTGTCAGCGCACACACACACACACACACACACACACGTTACATAAGTAACTAAACTAAACTATAACAAAAAAATTCAGCTGTGCAATTCAGTTTGAAAGTAATTAAATAACTCTGCATGGCTGATTAAAAGTCTAAAATGAAAAGAAAAACAAACATAACAGACTGGATGTTCACTGCATTTCACATCAATTTGATCATATTTGTGAACCAGATCAATATCAAACTAAATTTTCTTGTTAATATTGTGATATTGATTTCAATAACATCACTTCCCTCTTCTGTTCTCAAAGTAGACTCTTTAAGAGTTAGATAACATTTTATATCTTCACATCTATATTTAAAAAACCAGTCATAGGTTTGACAACATCTGTCAACACTTATTGTGATATTACACATCTGCAGCTCTGGACACAAAGACAGTGTCTCTGCAGCTCGGTTCCTTTACCAGAATAATCACATTAATCACAATAATCATTTTATATAAATGGCTCCCTGTCTAACCCCCTCAGGGTTTTTTTTTCCTTTCGTTCTCTGCAGCCAGAATAATAATAGAGGGATTATTGCCCTGCTTGTCAGGCTATTAAAACATGAGATTGAGAGACGGATACAGAGACAGAGAGTGCAGGAGCGGAGGAAGTGGAGAAAAAGAGAGAGAGAGAACTGGTGAAAGAGATGAAGATGAGACAGAGACAGAGGAAATGAGAGTGATGGTAAGAAAAAGCAGCAAGTCAAACCGACAGGACGGTAATGAAGATAACTGCATGTCTGTGCGCTGGCGGCCAGCTCTGCTTCTTCCCTCTGACTAATCAGACAGCAGTTGTGGATTAGAGCTGGAGAGACGGCGTTAGGTGCAGCGCAGATCTTTCTGTCTTACTGTAATGAGTACAAATTGAATGTCGTGCTCCCAACCCAAACACCCATCATCAGTGTCTTATATTTCATCCACATCACTGTCGGCAGCGCCGGGTTACGGTTGTGATTACGACTGTGATTATGAAACAGGGACTCAGAGGGCTCATCCCTGATGCATTAGATGAATAATAAAACCCAAATCATCTTTAGACTCAAACGCTCCCTAATGCCAGAGCACGAACAGGCCGCCATGCTTCTCTGCAGCTCTGCAGTGACAGATAAATCTCCATTCCTCACATGCTGGAGGTAAAAGCAAGTCTGCGATCGCATTTGATCAGTTACCTCCTCAATAACAAGCAAAGATGCTTTAACTCAAATCTTATTTATTGGCTGTTTATTAAATGAACAATGCTCTAAACCAAAAGAAATCAACCACAGTGATCTGTCACTTTAAAATGAATCCTTTCAACACTTGGGACTGAAACAGTGGAAATTCAGTCATAACAACAGAAGGTTTTATGGTTTAAATCCCATGAAGGAGATCTTTGTGTTCACTGTGTGGGATTTAACAACATCTAGTGGTGAAGTTGCAGATTGCAACCAATTTTTAAACATATAGGAGAAGCTGCTATTGTTGATTTAGGTTACATAAAAACACAAAGTGTCGTCTCTGTAGCCAGTGTTTGGTTTGTTTTACCTTTACTTGTTTTACTCTTGTTGTCTTGTTTGTTTCACTCAGGACCAAAAAACAAAACATCTGATCATTTTAGGACCAACAATGAACTAATTTAACTAAAAAAATACTAATTATTGTCTGATATATCTTGATTTCTCTGTACCAGAGGGATCCATGTCGTCAAATAATGATTAAATGGATTTAGCAACATCTATTGGTCAAGTTGCAGATTGCAACTATCTTCTTAACATGTAGGAGAAGCTATGATGGATTCAACAAACATTAAAACACAAAGGGACATCTCTAGAGACAGTGTTTGGTTTGTTTATCCTGAGATACTGTTGAAACATGATGGAACAACATGGTGGACAGATGTGAATATAATTGGCTCAGTCTGGGTGAACAAAAACATCAAAATTACTACAGTTTGATCTGATAGGGCATGAATGTGAACACCAAACTCTGCGTCCATCAGATCAATAATAGATTTAATGTTTCGCTAAAAGAAAAACACAAACATGTTCATCACTGTGGATGAAATCTAGATGAAAAGTCAGTGAATCGTCAAGGTCAGTGGTGTTTATCCTCTGGGGACAAGAGTCTTGCTCACTAATTTACACCATTCCCCAAAAATCATCTCATAGAGCTATAAAAGACATGAAAGGAATCACCATCATGGGAGAAACAGTGTGGAAAAATATCTGATGTTTGACAGATTTATATCATCTTATCACTCGTTTTTTCCTTTCTTTTTTATTCTCTTATTATCTCCACACTGTCTTGTCTGGGTTTGCTACATGTGCAACTGACTGCACTGTCATTTGGGGGATATAAACACGTCTGCGTGCACGGTTTGGTCTGGAGGAAAAAGTGCTGATGCGAGGAATTTGGGTTTAATTATCATGAGCATGTGTGTGTGAATAGGATGCAGCCTGCTGCTCAGCACGCCGCCCTCCCTCCCTCTCTCTCTCTCACTCTGGTTGAATTACTGCCAACATAAAGGCTCTTGCTGGAGGTCCACGCTCTCTCTACTCTCTCTACTCTCTCTACTCTCTCTACTCTCGCTGCTCTCTCCATCACTGAAGCTAACTGAGGAATAACTCATCCCGACCAGCAGGACAGTAAATCAGCCACCACGTCCCACCACGCACGGGGGCTTTCTCCAAATATGACGGCCAAGTGTGTGAAGGGGGCAACAGCTAAATAAGGAAATAAATCATTTAAGTGATGAGATTTGCTGTTAGATGCCTGTATGTTATTAAACAAACTGTCAAAATCTCAACCATAACAAGTCACTTCTGTGTTATTGAGCTCTTAAAGTGTTGATTTTGGATTTTCTTAACGTTACAACATATAACGACATCCTGTCTCTGCAAATACGGAGCCAGATCTGTGAGGTTTTCACATTTATTTGATGAGGAAGGACTTGACAGACCCATGCATCCAACCCTGACCTCAACTCCAATTCAGCACATGTGGGATGAACTGGAACGCCGACCGGGAGTCGTGTCTTATCAGCCAACATCAATGTTGGAGCTCCCCAATGCTTTTGTGACTGAATGGGAGCAAATCCCTGCAGCCAGATTCCAAAATCTGGTAGAAAGCCTAAAACCAGACGAGCCGAGGCTGTTGCAACAGCAGATTAATGCTCATAGTTTTGAAGCTGGAGGGAGGGAAAAAAAATATCTGAGTGTCCACACATTTTGCTGAAGTATCCACATATTTTTCACCTTTAAAAACCTGCCAGTGGAACAAGAGTTAATTCTTCTAATCAACTTGTCTTATCAAAGATAGAGATGCTAATTTATACATATTTCAAAGCCAAACCAAACTCAAAATCCACTTAAGAGTTTGATTTTTATCTATAACTCACAGTTCCCATTAGACCAGAGGTTATCCAAAGAAATTCAAGAGTTCTTCGCTAAACGAATTAAGTCTTGGCGCTTCGCTACAGGAACAACGTGATGAAATTTCGCAATTGGTAATCAATACAGAGATCAGTCTTTAACTCCTTACAAGCTGTGACAATGACATTTAATTCTAGGAAGGACTAAAGACGATTGAAGATGTTGCATTAATTATTATGAGGCATCTTAATAATTTGTGTTAACTCTTAGATGCTGATGTTGTTTAAGACTACTTGTGTGTGCATCCTGTTACTTGTGTGCAGATACGTCAGCTGGTTACATGTGAGTCAGAATCTGTATTTTGCTGTCGGCGCAGACAAAGGTTACCAAACAACCAGCGTCATGTTGCAGGTTTGGATCAAGTTTGGAAACGAATCCTCCAGTTGCAGCCAGAAGTTCCTGCCGCTGCCGGCAGCGCGCCGTCTCATCTTCTAAACTTACCCCATTTTAATCAAGCTTTTACTCTGCGTCTCTCCTCGTACAGGTCATTGGCTCAGATCCCAAAGTGCTCGACTTCCTCTCCTCCGTATCTGGAGCCTCTGCTGAGCCGAGCCAGACAGACGTGGCCCAGAGCTATGAGTAAAGAGAGAGAAGAGGAGAAAAATAGCATATCAATCAATGAGATATGTTTTCTGAACATAATAACAAACTACTACGCAGAGAAGATCGCGCTGCCAAGTACTGCTTTTAACTCAGCTAGACAGAGAACAACAGAGGCTCGAGGCTTGAATAGCAGATGTATTCTGATACTGTAAAACACACCATGTCCTCCTTCTGCAGATTGAATTAGCTGTTGAGTCAATTACATAATTAGTGTTTCTCGATCAGAAGAGAGTAACAGATTACATGCATCGAGCTAAGGGCTTGTATACAGTTTGTGTGATGAATCAATCATAGGTTTCTTGGAACCTGGAAAACAGCCTGAGGATCATTATTGAATGTTATGTTTCCAAGTAACAACACAGATTTCCATTAACAAGCACGTCATTTAGTTATATCAACAGTTCTGGTTAAAAAAAAGAAAAAAAAAAAAGGGGGAAAACTGGTGGTGCTCAAACAAAAACCAGGCAGGAAAAACATATTTTTTTACAAATTAAATTAAATCAAATTAAACTATAAAATAAATATTCTTGTCAAGACTAGACAAAAAAAAATAAAAAATAATAATAATAATAATGACGAAATTAATAAAACTCTTGTCAAATAAACACTTGAGTATTTATATTTTTAAAACAAACTAATATCAAATAAATGTGGAGTAAAATATGCATTGTTCACTTTCACTCACAAATAAAAATAAAATAAAAATATATCAATTGATAAATAAATATATTGGTCTCTGTCAAAGAAAATATTAAAAATATATTAAAATACTAAAGAAGTATTACTTTCAATATTTCCAAACAAGCTGCAGTAAAGTCACCATAGTTTCCATAAATTGTGAATATTTCCTTTTAAACTTCTAATGTGAGAGCAACACAATGGACATTAAACCCCTGGGACAAAAACTCAACAACAAGCTGCATTTTCCAATGTTGACTGAAAATCTTTCAAGACAATAAAGAGAAAAAAAACATCATGGAAATACCAGACATCTCTGCAGATATCAGCATGTGGACCAACAGGCCTGAAACAACAGAGACTGAACTGTTTATTACGACAACAGCTTCGATCAAAGACTCAAAAACAATCACATCCACCTCGTCCACGTCAAACCACTTCAACATCTTCAACAAAAACTTGACGCTCACATCTCAGGTCATGTGATTTCTGACGTTAACATCCCTCCGCCCCCCATGGGACGATGCTGTAGCTGCATCATCCAAAACTTTGACAAGTGACTGTCACAGCGAAATGAACCCCTCCACCTCCACCCGCCTCCATCCCAGGAGCCCTGGATGACTGACATGGTTTCCACTGGGTCCCTCCCTTCCTCTTCCTCACAGTTACAGTTTCCTCCTCTAAAAAAAATAATCCAACTTCCTTCATCCACATCATGTTTGTGCCCAGATATGAAAGATTTTCACTTCTTATTTAGCTCAGTTCTGTATTTTCAGCTCAACTTTTCCTTTTTTTTTTTGTTCGCTGAATAACCTCGTTCTGACAATCCCACTGAAACTGATAGGCTTTTCAGACAGGGAATGAGAAATTGGTTATCAGCACTGACTGAAGTGACCTATTTATTTATTTTATTTTTTATTATTTATTTTTACCTTCATTCTTATCCAGCAGGTGTTTAAATCTCTTCCGTTCTGGACCGTTTGAGTTGTTACCTTCACATGGACGTTTCAGAACCTCTGCAGACATGTTTCTGATGTGTGTGTGTGTGTGTGAAGGTTTATTAGACCTCATGCAGTGGTAGAAGGGGTGATAATAATGTGCTCCGTTGTTTTTGACACCTACAGATGTGCAGACTCACACCTCTGTCTGTCTGGTCCAGCTGTGTTTGTGTTGTTTGTTTGTTTGGCTCAGACTCAAATGCGTCAACACTCTTATCTCCAGAAAATATCATCATCATCTCATCTACATCAACTTGTATTATTCCAGACTGCGGCTTCATAAAATCTGATATTTTTATAGACATGAGATTCCCTCTTGCATCAACAAACATCCTGAACCATGAAGGAAAAACAGAAATTGACAGGATCCAGTTTATTTAAAAGGCTAAAAAGCTAGCTACAACTGCAGATTCATGACAAATCTATTGTTATATTAAAATCCAAACTTAAAAACCTTAAAAATGACCTTCCTGATCTCAATTGTATGTGTTTACTGAGCTGTTTTGCAGCCAATCACCTCATATCAGCATCCAGAGATTCAAATTTGCAGAAATAAACATCTACATTAACACAAACAATTCACAAATCCAACTAAACGTATGTAAAATGAGTGAGATGAAGATGTAACGGCATCAAAATATCTGTTGACAGTTGTAACATACACGTGTACTCATGTGTGTTAGTGTAATCCTACTAACAACCTGCAGCTCGCTATGATCCACCCACTCTAATTTAATCAGACAAGGAAATGTCAAGCAATTCGACGCAGCTATAACATAAACATGGTTTATTGGCTTAAACCTGATAATCAAGCTTTGATCCACCGTGTTTTTTCTTTGTGGATACATGTACACATCCTGCTGGTGCAGAGGAGCTCAGATACCAGTAATATCTGTTCTTGTATCATATTTTCTTTGCTGCGGTTTTTTTCTTGTGAGCTGCAACCACAAATTAAATTATGTTAAACCTTCATCAAATCAAATCAGTGGGCGAGAACAGCAGCCGCCCCTTTTTTCTCCTTGCTGACACATCTGCTGCCACAACCACTCCCTGTCTGACAGTAGCTTTACTGTTTTATCTTAATGAAAATGTGTCAGAATTTACAGAAAACATATTTGGATTAACAGAAAGAAGACATTTGGTGTCTGTATGAGAGAACAATATTCAAACAACATGGCAGGAAAATGTTCGCCCCTTTTGCAAAGTGTGTTACAGCTCAGCAGGCGTCTGAATCTGAAGCTGAAGCTGTGCGAACTAAAGGGAAGCTAACGCTAACGCAGCTGGAAATCTCAGCAGGAGCGTGACAGACGTGTGCCAGAGCTCGCTGTGAGGCCGAGGTTACAGAGGACAAGCGCTTCACAGCGTGAGCAGTTTTTACATCATGCTTTTTTTTTTGTTTTTGTTTTTTTTTTTAGGAAATGATGACATAAGTTTGCTTAGTAATAACTGGGTGGCATGTAGCTGTAAAGTTAAGAGGACAACTTTACAAGCAATTTGATCTGTGTGTGCCACTCGATCAGATGAAAAGCGAAAGCAAGATTATTTTAAGTTAAGTCAAAGTGAAGTCTTGTGGTTTTACTACAAATGAGTGGGTGTGTGAATGTGCTTGACTGAACATGTGCCACACGCTGGGTGGCAAAGGCAGCATGTGGCAGAAAATGGCAGGCTGCTGTCCACGTGCTGTGTGTGTGTGTGTGTTGGCATGCAGTCTGAGCTCCAACACCACCGGCTGCTGAGGCATTTCACTTAGCACCACGGTGAGTACTAAAATACGGCCGACCGCTTTCTCTTTTACAAGCCCCTGAAGCCACAGTAACAACCGACCGCAACAATGGCGTCTTAAATCGTGTGAGAGTAAATGTGAGGCAGTCAAGTAGCTCAACAACTACTGATACTGTGACAAGAACAAGCTTGTCAACAGTTCGCTCTGGGTTTTTTTTTTTTTTTCCATCCTGATTTTTTTTTTTTTTGGTATCAAACTGCTAAAACCTGAGAAAGTTGCAAAGAGTTTGTTTGCTCCTCCAGGGTCTGTCAGCTTAAATTCACCACAAACAGCAGAACACACAATTTTTTTTCGCTGCTTCTCAAGTTTTTGGTAAAATATATGGCAAACGATGTGGAGCAGGAGCAGTACATTTAGACTGTCTGGTGCATCTTTAATGAACTCATGGAGGAATAATTCACTGACTGAAGAGAGTGTGTAAACTACATTGTAAAGCTCGTTTCATAAGTGAAAGTCCTTCGTTGATGGAAGAAAAAAAAACAGATTTTCAGATCCAAGAGCAATGTTTTAGTCATTTATGCAGATGTTTTCATTTTTTCTTCTTCTCCTGCAAAAATTAGTCACCTAAAATGTAAATGACGTAAATTCAAGCTGATGACAGATATCTTTCTAAAAAAAAACAGCAAAGCTACATTTAACGATAACTAGAAAATTGATATTTTCCATCCTGGAGAGACGAGATGAGAGGGGTGTTATTAGTCAAATAATAAATGTAACTGCCTTTGCTGATGTCAGATTTGGACAAAAATGTATCTAAGATTAAAATAAAACCCAAAATATTAAATATTTGACATATGTCTCCTTCAGTTTTTGCAGAAATCACCTAAACATCTGCTGCTTTACTTGTTTATGTGCCTCTAAGTGTCAATCATTAGTTAATCCATCAGTTTATGTTTCTATCCTTGTGAAAGTCTCTTTACCTAAATCCCTGATCCTCCGCTCTGGATCTGGGCTCAGCGTTAGTCTACTGATCGAGATGCTTATCCGCAGTGTGTTACATAAGAAGACCTGACTGCCATTATCATTACAGATTTGCTGCACACAAGCAGGATTTCAGATAGGAAGGAATTTCTTCCGTGTGTGTATTGATCTCCAGTCACATACAGTCACATATAGTCATTTTCATGCATATATATGATCAGATCAGTGAGTTTCAGGCTTAAACTTGCAGAATTAACAAATCAGAAATATTGAAATACTCTTTAATGAAATAATCCAATTGCAGCGTCAGTTTGAATTAAGCAACAACTCATCACTGCACATTTGAGACTGTTTCTGTGACACAAACACACACAGAGGGAGGGGGAGACGGTTTCACGGGGCCAAACAGGTAATAAGAAACTCGAATCTTAATGAAGTAAAGTGGCTCTCCATCTCTGTCAGGAGGGAGGATGGACGGAGGAGAGAGGTTAGAGCACTGGAGGATCAACGGAGCCTGAACATTAACTGCTACTAGAAGGATTAGTTTACTGAGTGGCTGAGATAGGATGCAAATGAAGTAGGTGAGGAAGGATGAGGAGGAAATCAGAGGGCTAAGCTGAGAAAGAGGGATGAGAACTGAAAAAAAAAAAAAACAGCAACAGGGGAGTGGCAGCTATGTGATCAGTGACGCAGCTTCACAGACGCTTGGGTGGTTTCTGGAAAGAAGGAGTTTCTATATCAAAAGGAACTGATGGTTAAACTGGAAATATGGTTAAATGGAAGTGGATGTGATATGTGGTAATCATGGTATGAAACCTTTTGAGGATTAAGAGGAAGATGAGTGAACTGCTTCAAGTCAGGAAGTTTAAAAATGTAAAAAAAAAATCTGGAGGTGTAGACGTAGACGGAAACTAAGCAGCTACACTACAACTACCTGCACAATACACTGAAAACGTTGGCTGACAAGCTGCATCATGGGTAATACATGAGAAGCCACTTTGTATTAATTTTTATCCTTTTACTTTTTTTTTAAAAAAACTGTCCATCATAAGCCTGGGATTTTATTTTAATGCTACATTACCAACAATAAGAACTGTGCCACATAGAAAATTGGCCATTTATAAATCTGGGTCACTCAGTCAGACAGAGGTAAAAACAAACAAACAATAGAAACAAACAAACAAACAGAAAATGAGGGCATCCTTATCCATATAATTAAATTAAACTGCATCCTACATTTCCCCCAATTTGGATTTTCCATTCCACCAGACCAGTAATGATGCTTTTCTCATTTTTAAACCAAACTTCCCACCGTGAATGAAAACGGCATTAGCACCGACGACGACTGTCACTGCAAACGAGTGTATGTGGAGCTAAATTAGGAGGAAAAAAAAGGTCGGAAACAACAGCTTCCAGCTTCTGTCGTCGCTGCAAACAGACGCTGAGGAGTTTCTTCAAAGGCAACATTCAACATTTCCATTTTTCTTCCTCTCAGACACATTCCCACATTCCCACATGCACAAAAAAAAAAAAAAAAAAAAAAAACCCTCCACCCACTGCTCGCCGTCTCCCACCCGCCCATTGAAATGTGGGTTAATGAGGCACCACCCGGGGGCCACTGTCAGCAACACCTTCACTACCAGTTTCATCAGTGGGAGGGGGGGTGGAGGCCTGCGAGACACTGAGCACGGCCAACATCAAAAGTGTGAGTGTGGAAGAGTGCGGTTAATTAGGCAGAATGACGGTGGTGTATGTATAAACTACACGTCTCTGGGGACATGAACAGTCGTACAACAGCGGCTCTGCAGGAATCTGAAGCTGCTTTATTTTGACATGCAGAGTTAAAAATAAAATCAACTTATTGTTGAAGAAAATAAATACATTCAGCCAAAAATGCATCTTTCTTATCAGACCAGGTTTGGCGTTTGGACTGACAGCAGCTCCAGAATCTATGAGTTAAAACCTGCTAAATCTTGTTTTATTTATTCAAGTGTTTAGGCTGAAACTAAAATAATTGTTGCTGTGATAGCTTCATCCCTTCACAGGGAATAAATCACAGAGTAAACCTCATTATTCATGGACGTATAAGTAAGAACTGAACAATCAGGATCATATTTCAGTTTCTCACTTGTAGCAGAGCAGTTCCCAGTATCAAAGCTCATTAGTTTTCTTGGTATAAACACCTGATTCTTCAAAGTTATGCCCCTTTTTATTGCGTTGGTATTAAAATGAGTATTTGACGTATCCTCACTGTTCTCCTTCTTGTTTCTTCTCTGCAGCAGTTCGCAACTTGCACACTGGCTAAATCTGAATCTATAGCAAGAAGAAAATGACTTGTTCGTGTTTATTGAAGTTAACAATGTGGAGTTTTTGACCAGTATTGGTGGTATAGATTGATGCTTTTAAGAACTCAAAGCTCTGTAAACATGTTTTATGTCCATAACAACGGTAAACCTACTTTTGGAAAAGGTGCACATCAATAAAGTAGCATCTTCAGCCAAAGGCAAAGGCTCAGAAGCCACATCCGTTCAAAAATACCAGTAAACACTCAAACACTGCTGAATGGTAAATGTATTTTAACATGTAAGTATGTGCATACAGTACATCAGTATAAGTAAGAACTGAACGTTCAGGATCATATTTCAGCAGTTCCCAGTATCAAATCTTATTAGTTTTCTTAGTATAGACACCTGATAACTCAAAGATGTGGTTTCTATTGGCTGTGTTGCTATTTATATTTTAAAACCAGTGTTTGACGTATCCTCACTGTTTTCCTTTCTGTTTCTTCTCTGCAACAGTTTGCAACTTGTACACTGGTTAAATCTGCATCTGTTGCCATGTTTTTAAAAAGACACAGTGTTGACGTTTTGACCAATAACAGCAGTTTGGAGCAGTTTCTTAGTGAACTCAAGTCTCTGTAAACATGTTTTATGTCCATAACAAGCGCAAACCTACTTTTAGAGAAGGTGCACACGAGTTATAAAGTAGCATATGCAGCCAAAGGCGAAGGCTCAAAAGCCACAACCATTCAAAAATACCAGTAAATACTCAAAGACTGCCGAATGGTAAATGTGTTACAGCAGCACTCACTCAGCTGAGAAGTTAAAAGCATTACAAAAGGTTAAAAAGAGTCAGTTCATCGCGTGGCAGTAAAGAGCGGCCACAAATCAACCTGCGCTGTTGTGTCCTTCCTCCTCTATGGTTCCAGGTCATCTCTGCCTCATTCATATTTCATGTGTTGGGAGGTGGAAATGTTGCAGATGAATTATACAGGCAGTAGATGACCTGAGAGCACAAACACTTTGCTTCTTTTGCATGAGATTTTCCATAAGCGGCACCACGGATCTGAACGTGTTCAAAGAAGACAAAAGAGGGAGTCTTTACCGTCGGTTCAAAAGGAGCCAATTCATGCAAATGATGAGCCGAGATATCATGTGATACCAAAAGCCTTGTCATAAAGATAAAGTGCTCTGAAAAGACTGACGCTTTGATGTGACACAACGTGGGTCTGATGCTCAACGGAGAGAAACAAGGTTACTGATTGATCAGGCTGTTTTAAATGGAGCGCTCTTCAAGTTGATCATATTAATCATTTATCTGATTGGATTTCCTGCTTAAAGTTTGAGCTTTAACTTTTAAGTTTCCTCTTATTAAACAATAAATTATTTGTCTTTATTGATTCATTACTTGTTTGTATTTGTGTTATATTTTTGATCTTTTCAGTGAAGTTTCAAGAGGAAAAACAACCAGAGGTTCACTGGGTTTGTTTTTCTTGGTTTTATTCTGCTGTGCTAACAAAACTGGAAAACTGAAGATGTTGCTTTTGGTTTTAGGAAATTTTCTGACATTTTATAAAACAAAGGATTAGAAGAGAAAATAAGAAGAAGAAGATTAATGTTGAGCTGCAGCTCTATTTCTTGTAGTTTTGGAGCCAAACCTTTTTGTTGTTATATGTTGTCATTATAAACCATTTCAATACCGAATGAGAATCAAGTTACAACACACACACACACACACACACACACACACACACACACATTAAATCTGTGGTCAATATATATATACATAGATGCAGTCGAAGTCTGTATATTAGTGGTTCATGTTTAATTGATGAAGCAGTGGCCATGTAATTACCCAGTAATCACAGAGGAAAATGCACCCTAATAAAAATAGGAATAATCTCAATAACTAGTGTGTGTGTGTGTGTGTGTGTGTGTGTGTGTGTGTGTGTGTGTGTAGAGAGACTGGCTTTCTGTCACACCACCGCCAGCCTCTGCTATCGACCGATGGAGGATTATAGATCTCACTCAGCTTGGTGGCTGCATCTATAACAACTGCTACACAGTCGAACCTTTAGTGTGACAGGTAGATATAAGCTCCACACACACACACACACACACACACACACTCTGCAGATCAAACTACAGTTCATCTCTTTTAACTGGCACCATCCACACTGCACTGCGGTGATTACCAACCAACGTGACAGTTTAAAGTTGTGATCTTCAGACAAGATGTTTGATGAGCAGGTTTATGAGGCTCTGACTGCCTGATGCATCTTTCTCTGTGATGGGGGAGAAATCAAGCGCTCTCATCATCATGCCTCATCTGTGCTGGCTGATAAATGAACAGAGTCTGAACCCAGAGGAAGAAAAAAAAAAAAAGAAGAGAGAGACAGAGACTGATATGTACAGACAACATGTGATATAATGACTAATCTCTGCATTTAGCTTTTTGCGTAGCACAGGGCTGGAAACTAAAGCTCACTGCTGGCATTTAAGTGACACAAAGAAATATCGAGTTTGTGTTTTGAGGAGGAGGATAAGGCCACTCGCCTGAGGCTGAGCACTCTGATGCACCGTTTCAAATCGAACCCACATCCTTCGTTTTTTTAAAAGCTTTGAAAATAGCTCTCAGATCCACAACAGGACACAAACTGAGACCGTCACTCTGTTCTTTATCTTTTCACGTTCAATCATCATCTTGTTTTGTTTTCATCAATGTAGCTGAAGTAGGAGTCTCCTGGATAATTAAACATGAATTCAGATTTATGTCATGGCCATTGATCTTTATTCTCTCAACTTAATTTCTCCTGTCACGGCCAAGACGAAATACCACAAGACAGTGAGCATCAGCCAGTGATGCAGCTACTACCTATATCTACTATCTGTCTGTGTTTTAATGTTTAGTTGGGTTTTTATACCCAAATGCAAGAAAAATTCCCTTTGGGGCAATAAAGGTTTCATTCATTCATTCATTCATTCATGTAGCACGTCTGTGGGGATTTGTGTCACCTCAAATTTCACAAGACAAGAAATACAAAAGAAGTAAAGAAAAGTGTTGGTTCAAACACTACGTAATAGAGAACAATCATTTTACTGTTTAACAATAAATAACTTTTATTGTCAGTGCAGCGCTGCAGTAAAATACAGGAATAGTGTTTTTTATAAAACAATTTATTATAAAGTTATTATAAATAAAAAAGAACAAGCTCATAGAAATGAGATGACCAACTGCATGAACATAAATGAATCCAATAATAACAATATTTCTCTTGTTGGTTCTAGTTTGAGCTTTTGAGTTTTGATATTTTTTAACACAATTAAAGTTAATGAATTTTTTTTTGCACTAATGTTTCAACTGGGACAATTTCTTGTCCATACATCTTATAAAATACAACACAGTTTGATTATTTTCTTCTCCTTAAATTACCTGTGACAATAGTGCGAGCCAGGAAGAACACATCTGCCAAAGCAGCTGAGACAATGCGTGCTGTTGTTTTGTCTGGCTTTAATTGCTTCCCAAGGCCAGTGTTTGTGCTAAACCCACAGTGTAAAAACAAAAAAAAATAAAAACCATGACACCAACACAGCAGCAATTCTCTTACGGAAACAGGCGGCATGAAGATGCAAAGTGACAGCAGTCAGGTTCAATGAAAGGTCTGAGTAACCTAAAGAACGTTTGTTTCTCTCAACTCAAGTCGCTCTGAGGTCTTTCAGTCTGCGTGCAACACACACACACACACACACACACACACACACGCCCCAAGGGTGTTTTCCTGTGTCTGTTGTCATTTCTGCAGGGGACCATAATGACATCAGCAACACCTACATCAACAAAACACAAACAGTCTGCTCACTTCCATATATTCACACACACACACACACACACACACACACACACACACACTGACACGCACATACACAGACACTGTCTGACCTCATTCCTACAACTTGTCTCCTGGGAGAAAAAAGAAGAAGTAGATGATGAGAGATGGAGAAAATGATATCAGGTGAAATGAACGAAGGGAAACATGTCGCGCTGAGATGAATTCAGCCGAGGACGAAGAGAGACAGAGAGAGAGAGAAAAGGAGGCATAAGAAGAATATGTGATAAAGACCTGACCGGACAGAGCCACGGGAGAGATTGAAGTGATTGGACAAGAGGGCTGAGCAGAGAAAGAGATAGACGGGGTAGATAGAGGTATCACTGTCGTCCCCGGAGTGGCGTTAATAAACAAAATGAGGCTAATAAGGCAGGAGAGGATTTGCTGGGCAGCAGATGGCTACGTGAGTCACTACCACGATCAGGAATGAAGGGAGACGGGGGGAGATAAGAGGGTGAGGGTGGATGGAGGAAAGAGAAGTGGAGATCAACAATGAAGGCAAAGAGAAAAACCATTCATGTTCTTAATCTTTAACCAGCCGGTCACTAAAAGAAGAAAATAAACTGATTGTGGTGTTTTAGTCATTTACCCACTGGTCAATGGCAGCTGATCTGGTTTTTTCTTTACTGTCACAAATAAAAGCGAATCAAAGAGGAAAATGATTCATTAACTTCTCAGTTTCAAGAAATAAAAGAGCTGACTCGAACTCATCACAAAAAATGACACCATCAGTTGTTTATCCTGCAACAACTGTCACAAAATCTGAGCGAGATAAACCAAAAACATCAATGTGGAGAAAACACGACTGCTTTAAGCTTTTCTTTGTGATGTTTTGACTCAACTTAGTTTCAGACAAAAACCCAAAAATCAACGTTGCATTAAAATGTTACAGATAAAAGCTTTGAATTCCCTTAAATCCTCCGTTTTATATCTTTATTATTACGTTAAATATTAAAGGGTGAGTGGTCGATGATCAAAGCTCAGATAAGAGAGTTAAGCTCTCAGCATGTCAACGTGTTTCGAGCCAAATAGAGTCCAGTCCAACATGAGGACACTGACCAACATCATCATCTGGGTCACATTTGACAAACATTCATAGATTTTGTTTTTAAAAGATCCAACAAATGATTTTTTGTCATTTTGTCTAGACCGAGTGTTGAGCTGAAATGGAAAAAGTATTCTTAAATTTGTCCACTCTAACAACAGTAGTAGCCAAATAAAATCAGATAAAACGTATTGCATAACAATAATAAGGGGCTAAAATAATAAAATGTTTGATCTCTGGGTGCTTGATTGCTTGCAAATCATTTTCAAAGTGTCAGAATAAAAGCTGATTTTAAAGCTGACACCTGACTTGAACCATGTGTTTTCACAGTCGCCTCATTCCTGCGGATCAATGCTGCCCCTTGACCTTGCTGAGGGGGTGTCAATGTTTTCCGAAAGCTTTTCTTGTCAGCTCATTGTCAGCATTAACGAGGAGCCATCAGAGATGCATCATGGCCCCGTTATCGACTCACTGGCTCCTGAAGAGACGCCTACAAGGATCTGTATCTGCTGAAAGCACTGGATCTGGATGTAGACGTACATGTCATCGTATGACTCACACCTTTGAAGAGAGGGAGTGAAACAAAAGAGGGGGAAGAGAGAGCGAGATCAGGAGAAACCCCCTCATCTTTCTCCTTCCACAAAAGCCAAGGACAAGCTTGTAATTGGCTTAAAGTGCATGAAGGGGGAGGAGAGAAGAAATGTTCAGATGAGAGTGAGGATGAGGCGAGAAAGAGATGAGAGCTGGAGGAAGGATGGAGAGGAAGGAAAACAGCAGGAAGGGTGGCAACTGGGACTGATACTGAGGATTGATCAACTGTCACCTCAGTTTACAAGGACCCGACTAACAAGCATCAAAGGCTGAACGAACTGTGTGATATATGAGTGTGTGTTTACATAACCAAAGGTTTGGGATGATGGATGTGGAAGATCTGAGTTTGCATCACTGCCACAATCACAGTTACAACAATCTTTACCTTCAGGGACAGAAATGTTAAAATGTCGTCGCTGGACATAAGAAATCCTCACCTGTTTTGTTATCTTTTCCTTTTTTCTATTGACAATAGAAGCAAAGAGCAAACTCGTCCAACCAGTTTTTTTGGTCCTTTACAACAAATATAGGTCAAAAACCAAAAGCATTAAAGCAATGTATCTCTATCCGTGTCTCTGAAATCTGGAAAATATGACAAAGAAAAGTCAAAAAGACAAAGACACACAAGGAGGAAGAATAGCAAAGAGATGCTTTGGAGTGTCACATTACTGACACACACTGCTCGTCTCCTCTGCAGCCATCAAAACGCTCTGAGCTCTGAAAATCAAGCTTGACGTCCACACTGGGTGCCACTTTATATTCTGCCCGACACAGAACAGAGGAAACTCCCACAGGACTCTCCAATATCAGCTGTTTTAAGTGTTTCTGCTGCAGGACGACTGAAAACAATTGTTGCTAGAAGAATCACAGTTTCCTGTTACTAATTTTTGACTAAAACATTCAAAAACACAAACTAAAAAGCCATTTAATTAGACACAAACGGGGACAGTCACCCACACTGGACTTTTTTTTTTTATCAATGGCAGATGGAAATTCCTAATTATCAGCCCCCAGGAAGCCTTTTGGTCGTCCTAACTGGTGGGCACAGAGATGATTAGCCTTGTGTGAACCTCCAAAGCCCCGAGTCCAAACCTCTCCCCTCCCACTACCAGGCATCAATATCGCTATGCAAACCTGCCTGTGTCAACTCAATTTATTTTCCAATTTCCCGCAGGGTGAAAGAGTGCATCTCACTCTCTCTCTCTCTGTCTGTCTGCCATCCATCAGTCTACGAGTCTCTATTTTCCGTACCTGCTTTCTTTTCTCTCCCGTCTCTCCACGTGTTTCCTGTTTTACCGTCAGATGAAATCTCAGTGTAACACCTGGCGGGTCGTCTTCTTCGTCCACAGACTGATCCACAACGAGACAGGAGCAAACTCTTTATTTATCAAAGAACTAAAGAGTGAACTGACAGTTCAAACTATTTCTGAATTGTTTTGTTGTAGTTGTAAAACATCCTCTGAACAAGTCCAGTGACACAAGCTTGATCTTTGACTTCTAACCACTAAACATGTCAACAGTTCATCCTTGTCCTTCCAATTCAATGTTTGAAACAAATCTATTGAAATTCCTTCCCGATATAACAGGTTCAGGAGAATGCAAGGTCAATTTATAATCAGTAAATCTTCCATGTGAACATTTATGCAAAATATTCCCTCGAGATAGCAAAGACATTTTTATAAGGTCACTGTAAACG
Source organism: Polydactylus sextarius (assembly GCA_016801845.1). Classification (NCBI taxonomy): domain Eukaryota; kingdom Metazoa; phylum Chordata; class Actinopteri; family Polynemidae; genus Polydactylus; species Polydactylus sextarius. The sequence goes on along the minus strand of CM028912.1, from coordinate 3,632,429 downwards.
TTTGAAGGAATTCCCTCGAGGAATTCCTTAGATCAAAAAAGTGTTATGTGTGACGTCAACTGTGACCTTGACCTTTGACCTTTGACCCCCAACATCTTTAATATATCTTTAATATCCAGCTGATATAAATTATGTTCACGAGAACGGGATGGACCTGAAAATATAAAACCTCCAGCAACACAAAGGCACAAAAAAACTATAAAACTCCACATATCTACATTACACTTATTTTAAGTTGAAACATTGAAATAAATAACTGAAACAAAAGGTGTCACTCTAAGTGAGAAAATTATAACCAGCTCTAAGGCTCTACAATGCGTTTTAGCTGCTTTTAGCTCTTTGTTTTGGTTTTTGAGATGACCTCATTTTCACGTCTCATGTCTGATTTAGAAATAATGAGCTAATTAATCATGAAGATATGCATGCGATGTATAACACACTGAAATATAGTTGTAAGCAGCTGTATTTGCTTTTGCCAAATCCACTTATATACCAATATTAAAAAATACTGTCGGTAGTAAGATCATATCGATTCTAACTATGTCACCTTTCCATGATGAATGATAGCTTTTCATTTACATATGAGGCCACAGACCCGGCAGGTTGATATTCATGCTGCTCTGTGATCAGCCAACAACACACACAAACACAGACACTAACACAAACACAAGAAGCCGGCTGCTGAGGAATATATCGACCAACCAGGAATTTATCAACCACAGCAATTAATCTTGTGGGTGGTGGTCAGTCACTCTGTGTGAGACTGTGTGCATCTGAGAGAGAAATAGGACGAGTCTGCAGGATAATATTTAAGATATTATTCACACAGACTGGCCCAGATACACACACACACACACACACACACACACACAAACACTCATCCACAAAACACACATGATTTTTAGAGGGTCAGTCAGGCAGGAGGAGAAGCTCCTCACATTCCCTCTACCTGCAGATCACATAACATTTCCACATAAATGACAGAACATCTTCTCCTCTCTTTTTTCTTTCTTGATGAGACTTTCACCTAAAAGGTTCAGTCAGCTCACAAAGAGCAGGGAGCTTTTCAAATGTCAGATATGCAGGATGAGGTTATGAATAAGCAAACAGGAGGTTGTAAAAAAAAAAAAAAAAAAATGACTTGCGCTGTCAAAAGAGTCCTAAAAGAGCTATCTCTGTCCATGCAAAGCATCGCATTACACCTGCTGTCATCCCCCGACTTTCCTCCATACAAGGCTACATGAATTATTGAGCAACCCCTGCTTTGTCAACTACTATACCTCCGATTGAGCAGAAAAAATATTCACCATTCATAAAAAAAGCAATATTCAAAGCAAGAATAAGAGATAATCTGAGTATAATGATGCCCATTAATTAAATAGTTAATAAAACATATTAAAAGGAATATGTTCAGTCCTGTCACTCACAAAGCAAAGCACATGCTTCTTTTTCATCTCTAGTTTTTCCACCGGTAACTACTGCCTGCCACTCTGCAGCTTCGTCCATCAGAGAAACCAAAAACCGCCGGTGCCACAAACTCTTCACCGCAAGAAAATAAACGCCAGGAAATATCCACTAGAATATCCGCAGGTTTTTATTTGTGAACTCACCTTTATGACGAACAAGTGTGCGTTTGTTGGTCGGTGTGTGTCATGAGCTCTGCAGCGCAGCAGGCAGCCTCTCCTCTCTGTCTCGCTCCCACTGTGAGCTGGAGTAGAGTGTGTGTGTGTGCGTGTTTGTGTGATAGAGAGAGAGAGAGAGGGAGAGAGAGAGGGAGAGAGAGAGAGAGAGAGAGGTGTGTGTGTGTGTTTGAGCATGAGCCCTCTCACTGGCTATTGTTACAGGGAAACGAGCCAAACTGAGCATGCTCCAACATGAACAGCCCTTGAGGTTGGCATGGAAACCGGGAAGCGGCTGTTGTGTTCAAGTTGTGAGGTGCGCACACACACACACACACACACACACACACACACACACACACACACACACACATGCACACACATACACAGAGCGAAGTGCAGGCAGGTGCTGCTGCTGTGTCATCATCCCGGCCGCGTTTCGACACTTGATTAATCCTTAATTCTCCCTCGTTTCATTCTCTTCTGTCACAACGAAGTGACAGCTGCTCTCTCAGCCGATGACCTGGATCACACACACACACACACACACACACACACACACACACACACACACACACACACACACTGTCCTGGATAAACGTACAGCCACATCACACCAGAGATCTCAGTGAAACTTCAGGTTTAAGTGACTTTTAACCTCCGGTCATCAACTCCTATAATGAAACTCTTATGGATTTTATCTCTACCTGAAGGATCACAAGTGACATAAGGATGTTGGATGATTGTCTTTCATTATTTATTCAGTGGATGAGGAGAGGGTTGAGGAATGACAGCCAACACAAGTTCCAGACCGTAGTCTAGACCAGGGACGTCGCGCTTCATGGGCGCCACCTCGTCCAAGGCCACGAGGCAGTCCCAGAGAGAATGATATTTTTCATGTCTACTTTTGTTGTTATGGTCGACTCGTCCTGCATCTAACAAAGCATTTAATGCAACTTTCGATCTTTTGTAATGATCTAAAGTGATCTACTAAAGCAAAAACAAAGTCGGTATCCACACTGACATAATCAGGCTTCAACCTGGGATCAAAACATGTGTCAGATCAGATAAAATCTTTATATGAATTTTCTTGGCCAATTATGACGTATAGATGATGAAGATATAATTCAATATGCAGCTGTAAAACTAAATAAATGTTTTCAGAAGCATCAGTTCAGTTTGTTTCCTCCAACAGTCAATACAAAGCTGGAATAATGTTACTTGTCTTCATAAACAGATGTTTATCTAACGTGAAAAATGATGTTTCAGTGGTGATGTGTTATAATCTTAATATGTAAACAAATAAAAATGTATATTTTAGCTCCAATAAAGCATTTAAAAAGAAAAATAAGTCAATAGGATGAACAGGAGTTTAATTATTTGCTGTGTGATTTTGAATATTGAGTTTATGTCTGTGACAAGGCCCTCTAGTGGTTTGAAGTAAAAGAACAGGAAGTGATAAGATGATAGGAGTTGAGGATCGATGGTTTAATAAAACACTGGACTTAACGTGTTTTCCACCATCCATGTTCATTTCCTTCAACTGTGACAACTGTCAATCCCAAACCTTGACTGGGTGGTTATTATTTTAACCATGACAATGAAGGTCACCTAACCTTAACAAATGATTTAATTTAAGTTGCTTTGAGTCCTAAATTTATAAGTTTTAGAACGGCGATTTGTATTTGCTGTCAAATGTCGTCGTCCTGTCAACAGAAGCATCAAGATCTGATCAGGAAACGCTGATACGTGTAATAAATCTCACATTTATTGGCATTAACTGTATGAGTGTTATTGACTGTGAAGGGAAACATTATGCAGTAGTCTCTCAGTAGAGGAAGACGACGATTGACACAAGTCAACACCACTTCTACATCTAATAAATTATGAAAATCGTCATATAACACTTGTCTTCACACACACCTATATCGATATGAAGTCTGCACTTTCATAACATCAAATATTTCTCATTCATATGCAAATGTATTTCTACAACAGGATGTTCAAAATCTAATCTGATCACCTGCTCTGTCAGAGGAACAGGAGTCGATGCATTAAACACGATACATGAACATTGTGTAAACACCGTCACGGAGTGAATTAGTTGAAGTGTGTGTCCTCTGCTTCAGTGTGCATGTGTTTGCCGTTTGTCTGCCATACGCAGGGAGAGTCCAGGGGCTTCCCACAAGCCCAACTTCCTGTGGGAATAACAGTCACGAAAGGCACCACGCAGCCTTCGACCAGACGGCTCTTGGCATGAAAACACAGTAACAAACAGAGCCACAGATGCCTTATTGCCCAAATTACACCGAAGCCAACGCCTTCTTTCATTTGCTACATTCATACATACACACACACACACACCAAAACACAGCTTTTCTCACCCTGTTTGTTTTAGTCCACCTCTATTATTCGAAGTGACAGCAAAAGCAAGTGACACACTGGGAGAACAGACCGCTCAGGCGCTGGTGAAGACATTATCAGCGCTCAATGCGGTCCACTCACAGAAGGGGGTACGTTCACTAAACACCTGCTGTTCTGCATCTTAGAGCTTTAAGCCATCAACAGAAACACTGCAAAAAAAACATTATAGGCTATTATAGGCTAAGTGTTTCTTCAATGTTCAATGGCTCCATCACACATCAGAAAATCAATACGTTGAACTCAGGAGGGCATTAATCAAAGGGTGGAGGTGCATTCATGTATTTAAATGTATTAATAAATACACAGAATGAATCACTGACTGTGTGTAAATCCCACTTTTACATTTTAATACTGACCATTTGAATTCTGCAGAAACGACAGAATTAGTAGAAAAACAACCGCAGGTGCTGCTCATATAAACAGGCAGGTGCTGTTCGCTGTTTAAGAACAGGAACAACATCTGAAAAAAAAATGAGCAGATGTTCACACCAAAAGCCCAAAGCATGGGCAGAGCAACTATTCTGATAACTGACAAATCATTTGTACTGATTAAAACATCTCAGATAGATCAGATAATTATGATAAAGATATTCCTAAGATGCTCTGGGAACAATCTGTTTTCATTTCAATTTATTTTCTGACAAAGATTAGATAAAATGATTACTCAGTTAACAGAAAAAAAAATCAGTGGCTTGATCTGGACTTTTGCAACTGTTTTCAAGTGATGGCTTTTTTTGAACCCAAAGTTCAACTAAAGTAATAAAAGAAATTAAACCTTTTGAACATTAAATGTGCTGATCTCAGAAAAGAAAGTTTAATGACAATATGGACAAGAGGAACTCAGAGTAACCAAGAGAACATGGATCATGATACAATAACAGAAGAGATAACTGACTGCACCTTATGGTAGAAATAAAAGAAACAGCATCAAATAATCATGTTTGTTTGATAAATATCAGCCTTAGCTTGGCACAAACTAGCACGGCTTTGTCCAAAAGTGACAGAATCAAATGGTTAAGGTCATGAAACTGCTCACTAGCAACCAATACAATAGCTTAAGCATAAAAAACCACAAGTTGTGTTTTTAAAGAGGTGATGAGACACCTCTGACTGGGTGCAGTGACGTTGTGTTTTGTCTTGTGTTGTCGTCACCATAAAGCTACTAAGCAACCAGCAAACACTTCAGGAAGATGTTTAACGTTAAAACGTTAAAGCTACATTTACTTCCTACTTTTAGCTGCTTGGAGATTTAAGAAATGAAACAGCCTGAAAACACATTCACATATTATGACTTGATTTGTTACAGCGAACACACTCAGCAAACACAGTGCAACATCATCGTCCCAGTGGGGTGATGTTTCAATCCACCTCATGAATATAAATCCAGCACTGACACTGCTTTGAGTTTTTGGTCTTACTGACTCAAATATCTGGATCTTCAGTACTGACTAGACTCAGGCAATGGACTGTGCATTTATAGACTTTATAAAATGATTGTAACAATAACAAAACTTAAAACTTGCACCTTTAAACAGCTGAAGGTGTTAAGTTTTGCACATTTTGCTGTTTGAGTGGTGAGTAAATCTACTGTATTTGGCTTTTCTCTACCTTGCACAGAATATGTGCTTTGTAGTTTCTGGTTTGAAAGCAGAGGCATGTGTCTGCAGAAGCCAAAAAGACGAGTGTGTGTGTGTGTGTGTGTGTGTGTGTGTGTGTGTGTGTGTGTGTGTGTGTGTTGGTGTCCAACTTAGCCAGGTCCTGTTATCAGACCCACACAGAGGTGTACTGACACCAAGGGTCGAGATGTATCCACTGAGCTGCCCTGCTTCGCCCGGCGACACACGGTTAGATAATTTATGAGGTCTCCACCATTGATTCAATAATTCATAGAGCCCTCTGTGCGCCATGGTTGAGTCACGGACAAGCCTTTTACAGAGGAAGAAGAGGGAGCAAGACACAATGAGAGAGAGAGAGGCAGAGAGAGAGAGACATTTGTGGGGTACAAACTCAATAAGAACTCACCACACCATTACTTTTTGAAGCCTGCTAAATTTAGCACAGCCTCAATGACTCAGGGGAGGAGCTGCACGAAGATGAAGGAGGGTGAGACGACTTTTAGTGATGAGTAAGTAACCGTGTGAGTCCGAATGCATGAAGACGACTACTGAAGCGAAGGGTTTTCCTGAACCAGCAAACACAGCAGTAAGTGAAGACAACACAAGACGGGCCTCAATTGTGTCATTTGTCCACATTATTACACAAACACACACGCGGAGGAGGTCTAATAGAGTGTGTACAAACAGTGTGTTCACATAATACAAACCTCAGAGCTGCACAATGGTTGTTACTGTGTCCAGGAGAGGGACAATGCATTGTTGTTGACCTCCTTAGCTGGATGAAAATGTTTACATATCGATGGGGGAGGTCGGCGTTAATACAGGACGTTGTTAAAAAAAAGTCCTGATTGCTTGGCGACCACAGGGGCATTGTGGGAAACAGTGCAGCCCTTTGATGCCTGACAATCAATAGAGTGATGGGTGGACTGGGTGGTGGTTGATGGAGGGTACAATGCACAAAGGAACACAGTGACACAAACAGGAAAGTGGCCACAGGCTTGACACACTGAACTATATTTTAATTACCAACTAACTTGAGTGAACTTGGGTGAGTTCAATCACAACAAGGTCAGTGGAGGCATGTAAACAGAGTAGGTGTAATAAAACATGACTTCAGCATATGTTCCATTAATATACTTGGTTTTGACTTGTTAATCTCATATGAAGGTGATGGTTAAGAGGACACTTTTATTGCTTTATTTCATTCTATAAAAAGATATTCAGCTAATATCTGTTACTTTTTCTGACAACTTGGTTCAAATAGTGGCCAAGTTGATTGATTTGTTCATCACTCTGGTTCAGATAAAACATCTTAGCAGCAGTTTAACTTATTGTCATGGGCATCAATCACCCCCAGTCCTTGCAAAACTATGAGGTTGAAATAATTAGATCACTATTTGATGACTGAACTGAACACAAACATATTTTGACCGTGAGTAGACGACAACGCTGCAGGAGACATGGCCCACATTCCTCTACAAAAACTGTTTGATTCGTTGATGATGTGCTTGTTTATATGTGTGACCCACATTGATAATTCAGTTTATACTAACATCTAATGGTTGAAAACTAATGGTTATGTTATATTTTAAAGATTTATGTCGAATAAAAACAGTTTCCCTGATACGAAGGTGTTTGCATTGATGTAAAAGTTATCGTCAGTGATTTCAACAACTAATCAGGAGGCAGAACTGTTTTCTGTTTATCAACAATCTGATTAATTAACTGAGGACTTCAGTGTTGGAAGCCTTGGCAGTGATTTGTACATTTAGAAATGATCTGCTTTGCTGGGCAACAACCCAATCTGCTGGTGGTGTGTGTGTGTGTGTGTTTGTGTGTTTGTCTGTGTGTGTTTTTATTGATTGGCCTGGGACAGGAACAGGTGATTGGCCTGGAAAATGGGAAATAGATGTAAAACAGGGCCACATGCAACCATCATGATCCATTAGTCTGATTCATTATTTAACTTTCCATTCAACCCTTTGGATGGTGTGTGTGTGTGTGTGTGTGTGTGTGTGTGTGTGTGTGTGTGTGTGTGTGTGTGTGTGTGTGTGTGTGTGTGTGTGTGTGGGTGTGAGAGAAAGCGAGAGGAAAAATGGGCGAGTATATAACTCCATTAAACTGACATTTACGTGTTAGATGTTACGTAAAGAAAAAAACTCGATGACCTATATTCGCAGATGTGTTTGTGAATGAGTATGTGAACACGCAGTGTGTGTGTGTGCACACATGCTCCCTCTTGAGCTCTGTATTGGCTGATTTAAATCCGTGTGTGCAGAAGGGAGCCTGCTAACATAATCAGCATGCCTGCAGCCGCTAAGTAAACTGAATGAACCCAGCCCTCCTGACGGGGAGCCTCGAAATCCAATTTTCCTGTCAATCTATCAGTCTCTGCAGTGCAACATACAGTCCTGCTCAAAGCTGGATCTCTGTGCACCATCTACACGCCTCTCTCATCAGCCTGGGCCTTGATTGGTCTCCTCCAGATGAGACCTCAGATCCAGTTTGTGCTACTGATGTAACGCAGGATTAAACTGTTGCTGACTAACATTGTTTTCATCATCATTTCCAACACAATCATACACTAAACTGAGTGCCGCAGGGTGAAATATCACCACGAGGAAACATAAAGAAGCACATTCTTCAAAATGTTAAACAGCTTCACTTCATTTAGTTTTAGCTTCTTTTTTTCTGCCAGAGGCACCAGCATGAATCTGAATCTGAAGTGGGAGCCAAATAGGAAATTGGCAGGTAACTGCTGCACCACAGCAACATGACTGAGTTTCATTATGAAATGGACACCTCTTTTGATGTTCAGCTGAAATTAATTGCTTCAGTAGATACAATAAACAGGCGCCTGGCTGACACACTGGAGCCTCTGCGCAACATATCTGCAGATGGTGCAGTGGACTGAATGTATTGAGTTTTCGAAGCTGAAAAGAAATGAAAAGCTATGTTGGCTGGATCACAGTTAGTCAGCAAAGGGAGGATTAGCCTCTGAAACACACAGATCAGTGTTATTTCTCTTCTCCCAAGAGGCGTCTGCTCATAAAGACGCTTTGCTGCGTGGGAGGCAGAAATAAAACACATTAGCCATCAAAATGAAATCGTGGAAATCTTCACAGTAATAGTAGGAAGCTTGGGAGCACTGCAGACAAAAAAAGGAGCATTTACACATCAATAGAGAGTCCTGGCTGAAACACATTATAATGCAGAATATTCAGACAGTGGGCGAGGCTTTTTGAATCTCAATGACACCGTACTTGAGCAGAATGAAGGCAACAATCAACGGCGGTGAACTACTGGAGGCAGTTATTCTGCACGAGGACGTGGTCCATGTATGTATGCATCAAACACACTTTATGCAGTGATGCTGACATAACCAGGAGTCCATGGAAAGAATGGGATCCACACAAGGTCACTGCCCTTCGAATAACGGCACTTGGAAAAGCCATTAGAGGAGACCTTGGCCTGTCTGTGGATCAAAAGCTGGACGTTCATCACTTCTAATGTTAAACATGGGCAGAAAGAAGTGATGACATTGTGGAGAAAACTGTAAAGTGAACAAAAAGAGCAGTTCAAGTTTATATAACTCGTTAGTTTATCACTCAGAAATCATCTTTCTGGATTGTATTTCATATCTTCACTGCTCACTGCAGCAACAACCCACCACTATAAATCAAACATACTAATTTATTTGGCTGTAGGAGGTGTATCAAATGCTGAAGTTTTTTCTAAAGGTACGCTGCAGGCCTTATAGGTTCATATCAATTCAAATCAACCAGGATGTGCTGCAGAGAAATAAAGCAATTTATTCTTCATCACACTTTCAAGGTTTCAAGTGAAACACACCCTAGGATTGCACATCCATCGGGGGCAACATAGGGTTCATTATCTTGACCAAGGTTCATGTGGTTTAGTCAGTTGTTACTGAATGTGTTTCATACCAGTCTCAAGCATAACTTGGACGAGTGAAGGAGGATTTATTGGAATATAGCCTGGTTTTATGTTGGTGGAAATCACCCAAATGTTTTCCAAATGATCACAATCTGTCCAAAATGATATTTACATTCCCAATTAAATTAAAAATAAAAAAGTAGTAGAGTACAGCTCAGTCTGGCAGCAGTTGCTGTGACAGCTGGTGGTCTATAAGTTTGTGGAGCCAGTTTAAAAAAATATATATATAAAAAAGGATCTGTTTGATATATTTTCATCTGGACTTAAGATTCCTGTGTTTCCTGCTGTAAGAAAATGCTGATCACAGTTTAGAAATGGTTTAGGACCTTTCTAATCAACTTTACTGCACTTACAGTAGGATTCTTCCTTGATTTGTGCAAGAAAATCTCCTTAACATCTTCTGGTGACAGATCAGCACTATTTCTGCTTTAGGAGAGCAGCAGCGGCAGACAGAGGAGGGAGGAAGCACAGTCCAGTAGTTTAATCCATATTTTAGTGACCAAATTGCTGAAGGCGAGGCAGATACACAGAGTCAGCGAGGGGTCTCCAGCTTCATGAACCAGACGCTTTCCTCGGGGGACTCTGCTGATCAACTAACCAACCTCTTTACTGAACGCAGGCATGCCGATTCAGCAGCTTTCAGAATAATCCTCCCTACTGGTAGAAACACGCTCTGAACTGAATCCTAATGGTCCAACGAAAAGGTTGTGGACGTAAACTAATGCAGAGCACACTCGTAAACACAAACACAAACACAAGAGCAGAGGCTGCCTTCAAGCTGTCAGGTGGAGACTAGCAGCACCAAGGCTTTCAGTCTCATTAGTATTCTGTATCTGGCTTCACATCACACAAACACACACACACACAAGCACAAAGTAGGAGCGATCTCCTCAGAGAGTAATATATTTCACCGGTAAAATGCCACTGTCTTCGCTGTGAGGATGGAAAACCTGGGAGAACAATGCTTCACTGTGCAGCAAGTTCATTTCTTGCTCATGGGCAAAAAAATCCACTCAGTCAGAACGCTGTTTTTGTTTTGTGGTTTTATTTTATTTTATTTTTTTTAGATATATTGTGGAACAAACACTAATGGTTAATTACCTCAGGGATCGCCACTGGGAGGGATTTGGTGAATGATTCAGTCTGAAGGTTTTATAGCTGAGAGCAGACGATAAAGATGAGACCAGACTGGGTGAAAACATAAAATTAGTAAGTAGAGCGAAGTAAAAATTTCACCAAACATGTCACGACATCTTCAAATGGACGTTAATGTTAGAAAATACCTGAATAGTAAATATCTTAAGTCATATTAAGACCTTGCTGCAATAGTTACTATGATATTACTTTAATTCTGTCTATGTTAAAACTATAAACTGTGGTCTTATGGTAGAATTATGTTTCAGGAAAATTATGTTGCAAGAAATTAGTGCTTTAATTTATAAATTATGGTTAAAAATATGTTCTGTGAGTTCACAGTTTGAGTCAGAGCAAACACTGAAACGAGCAAAATCTGAAGACATTTGCACCTGGAGGTGCTGACGTTCAACACTGACCTTTGACTTTAATCTATTCACCCTCGTGTTCAAGTGAACATTTGTGTCAAATTTGAAAAGATTGTCTTTGAGAGTTTGTGAGATATGAAAAAAAACATGTGTTTTCTGTGGTCGCTGGGATCATGACCTTTGACCTTATATCACCAAACTCTTACAAATGAGACTTCATAAACTGCACTTAATATGATGTTCTGAGGTCTCTGTTTTGTTTTGTTTTGTTTTGTTTTGTTTTGTTTTGTTTTGTTTTGTTTTGTTTTGTTTTGTTTTGTTTTGTTTTGTTTTGTTTTGTTTTGTTTTGTTTTGTTTTGTTTTGTTTTGTTTTGTTTTGTTTTGTTCAAACAGTATTAAAACACTGAATCTTAATATTCAAATGACTTGTGTTATTTTGCAGTAGATCATATCTCCAAAACTGTGAAAACGTGAGCAGAAACACTCACGTTACAGTGTATGACAAGATTTTATACGACAGTGGAGTGAATGTGAAGCAGTAACGAGGATGAGCCGAGAAAAAACTCATGATCACTTCAACGGGAAAAAGACAGAACATGTCTCCTCGCTCGCTTCATTTTTTCCTTCTCTTTTTCACTTTTGCCCTGAAGTGGAGGCAGACAGACATGTCTCATGTGGCGTTAATGACACGTGACAAGTGACACCGATAATATCTTTCATATGGAATATGACATTATAATATCTGTGATATGGTACATTTTCTAGAAACCTCATTAAGAATCAGATCGAGGTGAATCTGAATGAGAAAAAGTTAATTAAATACCCGAGGAATCAAGATACGTCATCGCACTGATATAAAAATCTTGTAAATTCATTCACACTACATTTAACAGATGCTTTTATCCACTTGGGATTCAGTATTTTTGCACAATGAGACTCTGACACAGAGAAGTACAGGAGTCAGGACTCAAACCACAGACCTCTCGTTTATTGGACGACCTCTTCTATCATCGTCTAACGGTGAAGTAGGTCACTTCAGACTCTCTCCACCCGTCTCCATCCATCTAAACAAAGCCAGTAACAGTCACTACTGCAGCATCAATAACATGATCGTTGTCTGGCTTCTCTCCATGTTTGCTACAATATATAATCAAACTGAAGAAACACTTGAATCCTTATCTCTGCTCCTTCTGCACCACTCGTGATGGGAGAAAAATAGAACATGTTAAGTTTTCTTCCTCTTTAGGAAACAAAAAAGGAAAAAGCAATGAATAGAACTCAGACAACGAAGGTTTAGACAGGAACATTGGAGCATGTAGCGTAGAGAAGAAAAGAAAAGAAAAGGGGGTAAAAGAGGTGCAGAAAATGAGAGCAAAATTACAGACGGTTAGAAGTGAAGGAGGTCTGGATGGAGCGAGCGCAGCTGGAGCCTTGTCTGCAGCTTTACTCATGGTTACACTAGATGATGGGTAGAGAGGTCACGCATTCAGGGAGCTTTTACTCTGCCACAGGCTGTCAGAGAAGCTGTGCTTTTAAAAAATGACTGCACTGACAGGAAGCTGCTTCTGCTGCTGCTGCTGCTGAGGTAACTTGAAAATCACCCCCTACATCTTTTGTCTGACTTCTTAGAAATGCTTTCTACGCAAAACTGCATCGCCAGGTTTTCAGCTGATACTTGAATAATAATGAGAAGTTGTGGAAGTTGTAACCACATCAGGTTTAATTAAAAATATATTTGCTTGTGTCGCAGTGCTTTTTAACAGCGATGTTTATGAGCGAAATGAAACAAATCAAAGTTATGAATGGATGGATTATGCAGGTTAACCCAGATATAATAATATTCTTGGATAAAAGCCTCATTTCAGGAGGAAAACCTCTCAGGAATTTATTCTGTAAAAGCAGCTAAAACAACAGAAAAGCAAAAAATATAATCATTTACTTTATTTTTTTTTTGTCTGTGAAATTAACGCTGTGAAACGTGACTTCATGTGACTTCATAACATGTAAACACTGACTGCTATGTGACGATGTCACATGTGGCTGAGTATCATGTGATAAACATGTCACATGGGATAAATTCACATTTTTTATGTCCAAATCAGAGTCACATACTTTATATACTTACATATTACAGTGATTAATTTATATTTATTTCTAAAGCATGAATGTTTAAGCAGTATTTTGCTGTGGTTGCTCGGCAACATGAAGCTAATCTTATCCCTTTAACATACAATTTAGTAGTTTAATGCATTCAACTATCATTAAATGGGGTAAAAAGATCAATATTTGCCTCTGAAATACAGTGGAGCATCAGACAAAGGGAATATTTCAGTATAAATGTTCGTCTTTTTTTTCCTCCATTGAGCTAAACTGAACCAAAACTTCACCAAGCAGATTTGACAGTTATTATCCAGAGATACAGTGGATATTTCATTTACTATCATAAAAACATGTTGAGATGCTAACTCCATCCTGCATCCCGTCTTATCAAACAGTGTCTGCACATCAAGGCGAAACACATCAACACCAAGGTTGAGTTTCTCAGCTACACTATCAATATTTGTTTGTGGAAGTGTCTGATAAAATATCCACGTCCTTCACGTCGTGGCTCGCTGCTGCGTCTTTGTGTGTGTTTATTTGAAGAGAACTGGTCCGACCTCGTCACACTGACACAAGCGGCAACACTAAATATTTATATTAGCATTTTATCAACTGACCTTCCTGCTCTCTGGTCCTCCTCCTCTATCACTTTCCCTCTGTAACGTTACAGCAAGTTTCTATACATGACCCAAAATGTCCAACAGCCATAGATCAATCTCACTCTGAACAACACACAGCCATTCTTTGATGGTGTGCACATGCAGGATAAAAGGCTATAATCTACCATTTCACCTCCAGCAGCAGCAGTATTTCTACACCATCTCAGTTTATTGTTGCCACAGCTGCCTGATTCTTAATTACCCCGCTGGTAATTAGTGGTTGTCCATAATTGGGATAGGGATTTTAGGCTGCCATCCACCCACAATGCCCTTTGTTGATTGTGTCTTCTGGTAAAAAAGAAGGAGGAGGATGGGTGTCACACACTCACACACACTCTCACACAGTGTCGGTCATGCTGCCTTCATGTGGCTGTGCATGCAGCTGTGACTGATGTTCTAACAGGACACAAGGGGATGAGTTACTGTTGATCCTGCAGGCAGGACACGAGAACAAAGGAAGCTCTCGGGGGACGACACTGGTTCAGAGGATGAGGTTCGATGATGTTTGGTCGCGCATACACGCTCTCATCATCAGGGTTATTTAGTATACCTCACTCATTTTTGCTTCAAATTTCAAAATATCAATCTCAACATGAAACATCATCAACAACCTCGACCTCATTCTTGAATCCTCTCATCAAGGCTGAGTGTCTCCCGCTGAGGTCAACGGCAAAATAGATGAAATGCATTTCTGAAAAAGTCTGAGATATAACCACTTCAAGCCAAGATGAGGTTTGCACCTATAAAAGAATGCCATTACTGGTTATACTGTGTATGAAGAGGCCTTGTGATATGGTTCAAATGATCCATCTATTATCCACAGTATAACACCTCCCCTGGTGGACGGGAGGTCACGGATCTGAAGCTTAACCGACTTCAAATTGGATGAGAAGAGGAGTACACCCTTTACAGATGCAGACAATCATTCACACTGAGATCAACTCAGAAGTTAAGACTGCACCACTGTCACACAACCCTGATGGAAACAACTAGAATTTGTGGTTGAATTTGCTCGTTTGCAACTAAAAACCTACAGTTTTATAAAGTTAAAGCAGATAATGAATTAAGAATAACTATAAAAAGAAATAAATAATATAAAATAATATAAATATATACATAAAACAAATAAAAAACAGATAATTAGCAGTGCAAAACCATTAAAATATAATAGTAGGAGCAGATGGCAGCATTTATAAAGTGCAGTATCTGGTAATAAAGTGTACAACAGAGGCTTCATCATTTAGAGCAGTGTTTCCCAACCTTTACTGAGCCCGACTCATATTTTACATTAGAAAAATCCTGTGGCACACCACTAAACAAAAACGTCACAAAAGTATTTATGATAAAATACATTTTTAGTAATTAAGTACAACTGATCAATTCCCACAACACACTGATGTGCCGCAGCACAATAGTTTTGAATCACAGTTTTAGAGCAATCCCAAGTTTCAGAAGGAATGTACGACCCTTACATGGTCTAAATTAGGAGTGCAAAAGAAAAAACAAAAGGACGGCAAAACCAATTATGGAACTCAGCTGCAACAAAAAGAGTCCAAAATCCACCACAGTCAAGACAAAAGCCTTAACCTTGCTTACCCTTATTTTTAAGTAGTGTGGTTAAACCATAACTATGACAGTCAAACCAAAGACCTTCACCTGCTTCCACTGTGACTAAATTAATCAAAAAAAATGCTAAATATCTGCCTACAACCACAATATTTGCTATCTGGGATTCACCAGACTGACCACATCTGGGCAGAAACTGTAGATCAATAGAGAAAATGCATTAATTAGATAAAATGACTAATTTGGACATATAATCACTGCAGTGTGATAGTGTATTTGCTGATTGTACAGTGTCAAGCAAGGACAAAGCATTAGTATTCAAAGAAATCCACATTCGTTATTCATATTTAAATCCGCACTGTAGTGAAGATATGAAGTCGAGTCATTTTCTGGTCATTTGTAAACTGAGAATAAAGCAGCTCATAACATATAACCTTAATCCTGTAATGAGCACAGTAATCACCATTACTTAAGTAAATGGAAGTCGGTGAACTAAAAAAAAAAAAAAAAAACACCTGAACTCTGCCAATACGTTAATGGAAGGTAATTATACTCAGTCCAGTCAAGCCGATCCTGCTCCAAAACAAAAACCCGCCACATTACAACGCTTCATTAGCATCAGAGGGCCCCGGGGCTCTTAGTGTACCTGCCACGAATTTCTGCTGGCTTAGCCCAACAGATCGACCTGTCTCATTAAATCTGGTCTTATTGACTCCTGTTCAGCTGGATGTGTGTGTGTGTGTGTGTGTGTGTCACTAGCAGGAAGCTGTAATAAGACTCTGTAGGTCCCACTACTTGACCTTTTATCACATCACCTCCCTGATTAAATCCATGTAGAGCAACAGAGTAAATCTATAAGACTGTGCAGCATCGGGTCTCTGTGTATCTGTCACGTTCACTGACGATATGACAGAAAAAACACTCCCCAAGAGTCATTAGTAGAAATAATCAGGGCTGTAGATTGAATTTTAGAAACGCAGAAGTCATGAGGGTAAATACCCAAACATCAATCTCCTCTGATTCTTTTGGCTTTCGCCTGCAAAGCTGTAAATTTGACTGATGTTTAAAGGTTATTTCACTTCACTTCACATTGGAAAAGTGATAAAATTCTACATCACTACATCAAATCTAGTCAAAACATTAAAAAAAAAAACAGTTAGGAAGGATTTTACACACAAATATAGTTCAAATTCCCAGAAACATTACAAAGAACGTGACTTCAGTTACATCTGCACAGAGCACACACATCACTATGACACTGTTCGTGTGTGAATTTAATGAATTAAAACACGCTGATATGTTGATTTGAATTAACAGGGTTACGTTCAGTTGAATTCCTCCACACATGATCGAGGAGAGAAATGGAAACGACAGCAGCTGCAATTAGTATTTTGCAGTGAAAACTAATCTGATTCGTCTTAATGAGCCAATCAGTTCTGCTTCGAACCACACACACGTCAAGACGTTATGCAAACGAAGCACTTACACGTTTTAAGATGCAACAATACACGTACTGTGTCTTTCTGACAACACCCATGACATTTAAATGGTTTTCCACTCATGTGACCAGTCAGTCACATCACCACCAGTCAGTCATAAAAAACAAAAAAACAAAAACACTTCAACTAAATCAGTTTCCATCAACTATTCATGCGCGGCAGCCTCAGGTCCATTATACAGTGTTTTCCATTTCTAGAAAAAAAAACTGCTGCAAATGCAAATAACACAGTTTTACTGGATTCATTAACATTATCTGATTGCAGGCTGGAAGTCAGCCAGATTTCCCATCAACCCTTGAGGCATTTTCAGTCATGGCTGCTTGAATGCACCTGCTCTCTGATGTACAGTCATCCCCCAAAATGTTTCACTACGAGACTCATGGGAGGATCAGAGAGACTCAAGGGAATCTGCTGAGGAATAACTGCAGCGCTGCTCTATTTCATTTACTAAATGGCATCACACACACACACACACACACACACACACAGAGGAGGCAGAAAATAACAGTTGTCTCTCTGAAGCTGCTGATTTACAATCTTACATCTTGAGTGTAAATCTAATGTTCCAACAGAAATCCTATCCTCAGCTGTGTTGTCCCGATTCATGACCACAGTTTGACTCCTGAATCTATAGTCCTGAGTCCATAAGACTGTCAGACAAGACAGGGAGGACAGAGTCCAGACCATCAGGACAATTCCCAAAGGTGATGAGCTCTTTTCTAACAACCCAGCAGCTGTTTCCTTCCTGTGATTCAGGTAATGACGTTAAAGTCTTTAACTCGACAGTCAGAGCATCATCTGTGCTGCAGGCTGAGCTTTTCTCCGCAGAAACCAAACAATTTAACATAAATTAGTCAATTATTTGATTAAATGATGCAAATAAATTTAATTAAAAGGATATTAGGGTCATTTATATCCAAATATTTGCTAGTTTAAGTTTCTTAAATGAGGCAAATTTGCTTTTCATCATTTCAGTGGAAGCTGGAAATTCACATTTTCTTAAATTTATCACCACTAGTTCGACTTAATAGCTGCTCTACAGACTTCAGTCGTATCACATAACCTCTCAACAGATGGAATTCGGCTCGATAAAAGTTCAAATTTCCATTTCCTCAAAACTCTCAAGGCCTTTTAGTCCCCGTTGGACTTAAAAAGTTGTGGTTTAAAGTTCACTCTCAAGCTCAAAATTACAGGTGGCCCACAAATCAAATGTATAAAATATATATTATCTTATGATATGAACAGTGAACAGATGAACATCAATATATCTCACTCAATAATAAGAGAAAATAAGACCTTTAGGCTCCATTTAATAGATGAATTGATTAAATAAATTATATATCACAGCTCTAGTTAATATGACACAAAGTCCGGGTTCTTTTCTATTTGTTATAGTTAAACTATGACAGGTGATAATATAAACATAAATACTGTGAAAACAGCAGAAATGAAGCACAAACTATCACAAATCCCAACAGAAAGAGAGCAGGTGAACGCAACATTGATTGATTAAATCAAATCAAATCAATCAGGAATCAATGAGCATCTGATTTTAGGAGAATAAATGAATATACAGGTTTTATATCATCTGTGGCAGCTACTTACTCTGTTACTTTCAGTTTGCTTTCACCTCCATCCCATCAGACAGAAGAAGTCCCGCTTCATCCAGATCCAGATCGCAGGTTGCAGGACCCCCCAGGCTGCTCCTCACACTGAAGGATCCGGATCGAGTCTTAGACCTGGATCCGTGCAGGTTGGACCAGGACCTCACTGTCATCAAACCAACAACAGCTCCGTCTTTTATTTCCTCTAACGTCCTGTTTCTGTCTTTTCACTGAGGGATTTCTTCACCGGAGGATCCCGGATACACGACCTCTTTCCTTTGCGGGTTTCTCCTTGGGAACTGATGCTTTCACGTGATGCTCGTAAAATAGAAACTCACTGATTTAGGTTTAGTTCAATGACAGCCACCTTAAATCATCAATCATAGTCTAATATCAATAACAACAAACGTATATTAATGTTATGACGTAATGATAAAGGTTAACATGAATAAATGTGAGGATTTGAATTATGGTGGGTTGTAGAAAAACTATATAGAGAATAATAAAAATTGCATTATTTTGCATGACACATCTATTATACTATATATAATAGATGTCATGCAAAATAATGCAATTTTATTTTATATATGTATATATATATATATATATATATATATATATATATATATATATATATATATATATATATATAACTCATAACCTGAGGTTACAAATAATTATGTTTAAATGCCTTTACAGCACAAATAATATCACATTGTTGCAAATAAACACGCATGATCATAGTAAATATATGTGATGTTAATTTATATTTGTAATATAATAGAATTTTTATATAGAAGGACATAAACACATACAGGCTGGACACTGTTGATGTGGTTAAGTGACATATAAAGTTGATTTTTACTAGAGTACATGAAGGCAGCACAGGCTATAGGACCAGTGTTACCACTCTGCTCCTGATTGGTTCAGATGAAAAAAGCTCACTGTGACCACACTCAGCCCATATGTCTCCCCCTTTCACCCTCCTCACCCCCCACCCCCCACACCTTCCCTCCTCAGACAGTCCACTCTTAATCCCTCTCTCTCTTAATCT
Organism: Polydactylus sextarius; assembly: GCA_016801845.1. Lineage (NCBI taxonomy): Eukaryota > Metazoa > Chordata > Actinopteri > Polynemidae > Polydactylus > Polydactylus sextarius. The sequence goes on along the minus strand of CM028912.1, from coordinate 3,612,829 downwards.
TTCAGTGAGGATCATAATTCATGAATGTAAAGTTTTTCCTCATCTGACTGAAAATTCACAACAATCTAGAAAATATTTACACATATTAAACTTGCAAAAGCTTTGATGATCTGACACACATAAGAAACAGAGGTCACGAGGTCACGAGTTGTTTTATTCTGTAAACACATGAAGAAATAAAACCCATCAGTTCTCTGCTGTTAAACAAACGCAAACACTAGTCGTCAGCTGGCAAATGTTAAATGTTCAAGTTGAATTAATAGTTAATGAGGATTTTTATGATGATGATATAGTAGTGAGGACAATATGTGATGTTTATAATCTATAAATGATTAATAAATAAAACCAACAGTTCCTAAAAATGTTCCTCTTGTCAGGTTTCATAAAATATACTTGAATTATTACAGCTCTTATGTTATTTTCATGATGATATTAAAGTATTTGGATAATTTTACTTTTTTACTTGCTCCTAAATCCTCTCTGTTCTGTGAGACACAAATGAAAGAATTGAAAAACTCAACTTTACTTTTTCTGAATGAAATTGTCAGAGTTTGGCTTCATTTGGCACCACAACAGAATATAATATAATAGAACAGAAAATAAAAGAATAGAAAAGAAAATAATCTAATAAATAGCCTTTGTTGTTGAAATCAGTGAAGCAACTCACATCAGTGCACTTAAAAATTCAATTAAAATATAATAAATAGGGGGAAAGGCAGTGAGATATAAACTACATTTTGCACTGTTCACACTTTAGACATTTAAAAGAGTGAACAAGATGATTGTGTGTATTTTTTTTACTGGAAGGCAATAAATCAACGTTAAAGGGGCTTTTCACTCTTCTGTACATTTCTTCTTCTATGTATTAAATTCAAATACTATAAATCACTCTGCCGTCTGTTTTATCAGCTTATTAACTGACAGACTACGGCTGTGAAACAGCCTGGCGAGTGTTGAGTTTACTTTGGCTGAGTGTGTCCCCCCCCTCCTCCTGTAGACTGGTGCTGTCGTCTCTGTCACCGCTGCTTCTGGCTCAAAATCAAACCAGAGGAACTGTCTATTGTGGCTCTGGCTGCCGTATTGTGAATTTGTGGATAGTTGCTTGGAAACAGTAAACCTTACCTCCCACAATCCAAGGGCAACCCCCCCTCTGTAACTGATATCACCAAGAGGAAAGCCAGTGTTTACCTCCATCCATGGAAACAGACCCCCACTGGTTTCCTTTCATATGTGATACAGACACAGTGAAACTGGATTCCTCTTCTGCTACAATCAATCTTTACAAACAAGACACAAGCATCTTAGAAATTGGATTATAATTATGTGCAACAAGGGGAAAAACACTAAGAGTTTTCTGGCAACATAAACTTTTCTTTGATTCTTACTCTACAAGTTAAAGGTCAAAGGTTACAGTGAGAGTGCAGCTGTTTTGTTCTTTCTGTTGTTGTTTTCTAAAACAGATCACTTCATTAAATCTCTTTTCTCTTTTCTCTGCAGGTCCTGTCCACCTGCACACATGCACATATGGCACATACCTGCCATCACCTCATGTGTCGTGAACGGACAGGAGGTAGCACGGCGACGTTGTGTAACTGGTGATTATACACGCGTGTAATCTCCACATTCCTGTTGATCCTTTAATGTTTGAAGGCAGCAGAGCATATGGCCGCAGTTTAGATGCGGACAGGGCAGGAATTTAAGGCTCAGGAATCGTTAACAGTTTAAGGAAAAGGAAAAAGAGATTATTGCCCGGTGCTTTAAGGGCTCATGGAGCTCGCAGCCCTTGCAGCCTGACGTTGAAACTACAGTCACTGTGAGCGTTGCTGCTGCAGTTCATTAGTCTCTCGTCTCCATCCCCTTCAGCCACCTCCACTGTGTGTTTGAGCTGCTCCAGCTAAAGTCAGTAATTAGGTTCGCAGCTCAGCCTAGTGATGCTGCTAATTCAGTGTAGAGCTACTCCGTCAGTGTTGAGGCCTGAGGGTTTTTTTTTTTCCTCTAAACACTTCTGAATTTATTCTATTAGTGTGTTTATAGCATAATATGTCCAATCATTTCACACTGCAAAATGACCAGGTAAAAAACTAACAAATACAAAAACATCAGGCAAGTTATGTGAATATATTTTAAAACAAATAGAGAAAAGATACAAAACAACATTAGAGGTTAAATTAGTCTATAAGGCTCATTTGAAACTGCACAGATATGATACAAGGACTCAGACTTATAAAGTAGAGACAACAGAGAGTAATAATAAGACATCTCACTGCTTTGCCAGAGCTCTGTCCTGTTTTTTAAAATCGGATTAGATTTTATTTATCTTTTTTAAATAATACCATCACTGACATTTTATATTTGCTTCTGTGCAAAAGAGAAAGTCAAGTCAGTGCAACAGTTTTCACATGAAGGAGCGTCAAGATTTCCTGCTTCACTGACAGGAAACTAGTGAGCAAAACAAGCTATTTTATGTTTTTAGATTTGACAGATGCAGCTGCACATGTTGTGAGCGTCACCTGCAATAATCAGCACATCCTGTGCTACTGATGGAATATTTTAATGTTGTCAGAGATTGTTATTTATATATCCTACTTATAAAGCTGAAATAAATATGATAAATTCTTTATAGCATTCATATTTGTTTAAATTTATCAGTGAGCAACAATCCAAGCTGTGTTTAACTTGATGTTTTTCTTTCAATAAGTTTACCAAAATAAATCGAATTCTATAAATACCACAAAGTGGCCCAGACAACCAAGGACAAAAAAAAAAAATCACAAAATACAACTTTTTCATTTTAGATTTGTTAGAAGTTTCCACAATTTAAGCAATTTTAAGCTATGATTGAGTCTCTATCCACTGCTCTGCATCAAAATTTACATTTAAAATCATAATTTACTTGAGTTTATAATAAGGAAATATGTTTTTAATTTGTGTTTTATCAAATTACGTCAATATTTTCCTTCATAACAGAGAAAAAAACACAGATGAGACGGTTTTCTTCCATTATCAATTATCTTACATCTGCCCTGAAGGTGCCGTCATGCTAAAGTTTTGATTGACAGCAGCTGAGCCAATCACAGACACGGACAGTATCCGACCAATCATAAGAGAGAGGAGGCGGGGCTTAACGGTACCAATGAGGTGGTCGGAACTCTGCCGTACATGGTTGTCGGATAAAGCAGAACAGCAGAAAGTTTATAGCACATGAAAGTCTCAGAATGAATGGGACAACTTATTCCAACTTTGACAATCAAGAACATGTCCTGAAACTGGGAGAGACGTTCGAGAAACACCCTAAAAGTGCCTACCACACGGTGCGATGTAAGTGGGGAAATTGAGTCAGTTGAATCTGACGGGAAGCTAACGGTAGCATGCTAATTAGCTCGTTAGCTTAAAAAAAAACGAAGGTAGTTGTGTTTTTTTAGCCGCGTCGTCAGTCCGGTTTTATTCTCTTACTGTTAACACTTCTTACTAAGCTTACATCCCTCTGTATTATTTGTTGTCTTTGTTATTTAATTTGTTTTTAACTGTTATAAATCGCTGATGTCCCAGCTGTCAAAATGCTAGCTAATGTTAGCATTGCGTCAATCTGTGCGCTACCGCCATCTGGAGGTACCGGTGCATAACTACAGCCCCTTTCAACAGTTTTTAATACATTTTCAGACACATTTACTCTGTTATGGCAAATATTAAGCATATAATATACATATATTTACCATATAATGTTCATAATATGTTTTATTTTCATGATTTGTCCTGCAGATGACTTCAAACCAGCCTCAATTGATACAACCTGTGAAGGAGAGCTTGAAGTGGGGAAAGGAGAACAAGTTACTATTACTTTACCTAATTTAGAGGTCAGTATTTTTATACAACATACATAAATAGTTTTGAGTTACTATATCTTAAATGTCTGGTATAACAGGATAACATATCTGGGAGAAACAGGGACTGTTTTAAAATCTTTTCTGTGTTTCCTTGGTTTTTTTTTTTTTTTTTACTTTAGGGTTCAAGTGCTCCAGTAACAGTCTTCAAAGGATCCAAGAGGCCGTACATGAAAGAGTGCATCCTCATTGTGAACCATGACACAGGGGAATACAGACTGGAAAAACTCAACAGCAACATAGCTGTTAAAAAGACCAGGTGGGTAGAAAAAAAACATCTACGATTCCCTATTCTGTCAACAAATTTTACTCTCAGTGGTTGTCTGCAGTGTGTTGTTTACATGTTTCTGTTCACTTTCTTTTAAAAAGAGATAAAACAGGCAGCTAGCCTTTCTTTTTAGTGGGAGTTACTGATTGATTAGTGCATTGAATCTTGTTTTTTCTTCAACATGTTTTAGAAGGGTTATTCTGCAGTTTTTGATTTGTAACGTACACATTTGTTCTCAGAGCTGAAGGTAGCAGCAAGATCCACTCTCGCCTGGAACAACAGACCAATCGTTTGACCCAGCAGATGAGGAGTAACAATAACAACAACAGCAGCAGCAGCAGTAGCAGTAGCACGAACAAAACCTCAGCCAGCTCTAAAAGTTCACCTCCCAAAGAAAAGACGTCTCCTCCATCCCCCATGGATGACATCGAGAGAGGTAACGTCCCATCTTCAACTGTACAAAAATGTGTGTAATTCTCACACATATCATCATATTTGTTTATGTTTGTCTAACAGAGCTGATGGCAGAGGCGCAGGTCATGGACCAGCTGAGCACCAGTGACAGCTCCTCAGACTCCAACAGCTCCTCGTCCTCCAGCAGCGACGACAGCTCCAGCAGCAGTGACTCAGAAGATGAACGGACTTCTGCGCCGCCGCTGGCACCGGTCAACCCCAGCATGCCCATCATCAACACCAGCAGTCGCCACCACGAGAGCGGAGGACTCATGAACACACTCAGTGAGTCACCTTCTTAGTTCCAGATGAATATTTCACAGACGAGCCAAGAGTCAAAACAACAGAGACATAATCTGCCTCAATTTAATCAACTATAATTTGATAATTATGTAAAAGGAATTTTGATTTGCAGCCAAAACACAAGATTCACTGATGAGAATAACAACAAAACTCCTAAAGTCCTAAAAACGAGAAATAGAAAAATTATGATGATTTAAAATGCACAGATACATTAGATGTTTTATGTTATTGACGTGGAGGTGATGAAGTTTTGTTTCTTACTGCACATAGCAAAATTCCTTAAAAAATATCTAAAAATTGATGGAAATAGATGTAAAAATATACATTTATTTATTTGATTTATTTCATATTATTGATGTTGATGTCACACATTATTATTTTTATATATTAAGTTTAATTTTAAACATCTCTACATGTAGTAGTATGTATTTATTTGACACTTCTAAAGTTACAGACTGCTCTCTAAAACAACCCAGTAAAGAGAAACGAGTGTAGTCTTTGAAAATGCTTGTTTATTTTGTGTCCTCTTGTGTTGCAGAGAACGACCTCCAGCTGAGTGAATCAGGCAGTGAAAGTGATTAAACGTGAGGACGTCGGTGTAACTGTGGACATCAGGTGGTAAAGGAACCAGACGAGTCCAAACGTGGGACTGTCTTCTCTACATATCCACAAATTCTGCTAGCAAATATAATTTGTTGCTTCTCTGCCAACAAACTTCAAGTTTTATGTCTCGTTTATTGTTTGATGAAATGTGTTTTTTTTTTCTGTTTTTTGTTTTCTTTTTTTTTCCGTCAGTGAAGATAATTTGTGAAAGAGATGCCTTAGCTCAGAGAGACACGATGTGGTTGGCTGAAGAGAAGAGAAGCAGTAAAATATGCGTAACGTCTCATCATCTCAGCGGATGCAGATGTGTGGTTGAACCGACCGAGCATATCAGAGACGGACAGAGAGGACGACAGCGAGTAGATGGACGTTGAAACTGGAGTCTCTGTATTTCAGCTCAGCAACTTTCATTGAGGTCTCTTGTCGGTTAATAGTTTCACTTCCTGTTAAAGTCTCAGCTGCCTTAGTTTTTGATTGGAGACGTTAAAACTGTAACAGTGACTTTTTGTCTAGGATGAGCCACACTGATGTGACAGAGTCTTCCGCTTTTGTCTTAGAGTTATTGTTTAATTTAGTTTGTAACATCTTTAACTTACTTCACTTAAAGCTGCATTAATTAAAATTATTTGCATCGAAACCTGCTGAAAATAGATCAACAGTCAACGTTAGCATTCATGTTTGTTTTTGTCTTTCTCGCAGCCTTGAAGTGGTTATGGATGAGAGGAGTTTATTGTCCAGAAAAGCAACACAACAAGTTTAAAAATGGTTGACTACTCTGTTAAAGCTGAAAGGAAAGACTGGTGATAATTATCTGTAGCTTCATAAATATACGACACACACCTTTTCCATTTCTCCTTATCAATTTATTCATTGATTACTGCAGCTTTAAGAATTATATATTAAGAAAAAAGCCTAAAGCCTTGTTTATTCATATTTAAATATAATTTGAGTCTGATTTATGGCGAAGTAGTGCACTAGTGCTCAGTTGACTCAGTTCGGGTCGTGCTTTGTAGCTTTAAACCTGCGATACTTGAATCAAACTATTTATATATTTCAAAAAATACTCGACCAATGGTGAATTGCTTAATATATTTTATATATATTTTAAAAGCCAAGCAATTGGAAATGCAAGTTAGTGTGAACGATCCTGCGAAACAAGCCAGATGCATCGATACTGCACCTCAGTTTGAGTCTTACAGAACTTCATGTGCCTTTTTTTTGTTGTTATCTGCCTTTACCAGTTACAACACGTTGTGGTCGTCTTGTTTTGTCTTGGGCCTCGTATCACTGCCGAGCTGCGTCAGCACAGAGGAAGCTGCTGGTTGTTACGTTGCAGCTTTTTTTTTTTTTTTTTTTGCATCCCAGCTGACCGACGCAGCGAGAGACGATGCAAAGATGAAGTCTGAGTTTGAGAAGTGGAGAATATGTGATGTGTTTAGCCTTAATGAAAGCGGAGTGGCCTCTGAGCTTCATTTGTAAACTATTTGAGAGTAATTTCTTTATAGAAGAATAAAGATTTTAATTGTTTTTTGAGCTTTTATGTCAGTTTTGTTTGATTATTCAAGACAAATCACATGAGAAATGTTGTTTAAAGATTATTTCACATCCGTCTCGTGACGTGTTTGTGTAAACATTTTATTTCATATGAAAATGAAACTCGTCTAAGTTTGAATTTTTCAGTTTCTTCTGTAGATTTTAAAGGAAAATGCTCCCATCTGTTATAGTGAAACAGTCCTCTTCTTTGCACCACGAGTTTAAATTTATTGATCTGTGAAGAAACACTAAACACACCACATCTGTTTGCTCTTATTCAACCTATACAACAACTACATCACATTTGTAGTGATAACATGATTATAAAGTCTGTCTTTTTATTTATAATTAACCTTAATTAAGATGCAACCAAATTGTGATGTGGCTTTGCGCTGATTTACACTTCACAAGGTTGTGGAGTCGCCCTCTAGTGGCATCAAGTGGCTTGAACGCACCATTTGGACCTTTATTGATTTATAGAAAATAAGTCTTTATTGATCCTTGGAGGGAAATGAAGTGACAGTTGACACAAATACAAAAAACAACATCAGACACATTAACTGTACATGAAATACATCATAGTTGAGGTTGTAATAGAGTAGAATGTGATTGTGATATTATATAATGACACCATAATAAATTACCACTTATTAAATTATAGTACTAAAAAACTAGACTATAGTCTACAAAAGTCTACAATCAACAAAACATGTTTACATTTTGTAAATTAGCTACATTATAGTGTTTAACCCCAAACATTTTCAATAATAATAATCACAATAAGACACTGACCACACTTGTTTGAGCTTTTGCTGATTCTGTCTAAACTAAACTACCAATGATTTATTATTTGGTTGTTTATTGACTAAAATGTAGCAGCGCTGCAGTGACGGTACCGTCCACATGAAGTATCATGATGTAACAACCTGCAGCTCAATGATTCATCACTGAAACTTTCATCAAGGTCAGATACTGATCTTTAGTGTCAACTTATCTGTCAGGATTAAGAACACGCTTCATGTGGAAACTTGTCTATTATTGTGACAGTTTGTTGTTGCTTGTGTTGAACATCTGCCAGCAGCCGAACTGAACTTTTTTTGTCTTCTGGGTCTAAAACTACTACTTTTTCTGTGGGTTTGTCGATGAGTGAAAACCGTGATAATCTGATTCTTCTGTTTCATTCTTGTTCTTGTTCATTTGCATCGTCTCGTCGTTGCAGATTTACTCTCTTTCTCTCATCGTCTCTACAGGAATATTTCACCTTTATTCTGTCAGATCAACATCTGTTTAAAAGTCAGAGCAGACGTGTTTGGACACACTGATCTTGCTGATTCAGAAACTTCAACGTGCTCACATGCACATATTCTGATTCACTACAAACAATATACGTATTGTTTTAATGCATCATGATCAGGATCCACATAACCAGCGAATGAAACAAAGACACAAACTATTGTTTTGTTGTTTTTTTTTTCTTTTCAGAAGTTACTTCATTAAATTGTTTTTTGTTTTTTTTTTTTGGAAACGCTGGAGAAATATTTGCTTCTTAAATGACTGATGAACTTGAAGAAAGATTTATCAGGTGATCTTTAAATCTTTAAACAAAACTTTTGCAAGAGGCTTCAGTTTCCTCAAGACTTGTTTGTCTTGTTTGTTTTTCATGGGAGAGTTTAGAACATATGTGACATTATTTAAAAACATATAAAATGATTAAATATTTATTATTTTCCTTTGAATATAAAAAGTTAAACTCTCATTATTTAAGACATTTAATATTATTAAACTATTAACTGTTGTTTTACTTTTTAACAAAACAAATTTAAAGCTCGTCCTTTAAATCTTGTTAATTAAAGATTAATTGTGTAAACTTGTTTTGTTTTTGTTTGTTTTTATGTGAGTTTCAGAAACAAATGTTGAAAATTCAGTAAATGTAAAATATATTAAATATCAATTTTTAAACTAATTCAGACATTTAAAATGGTTAAACCACAAACTGACTATTAAAGTGTCACTTTTAATCATTTAAAAGTAACAGTTAAAATATGTCAGAATAAATTCATAATGTTATTAATACGAGTTAAACTTTGTATAAATTTACACAAGTAAATGTTGAATTAATCTTGTTGATCAGTGTAATTAATTAATTAAGTGTGTGTGTGTGTGTGTGTGTGTGTGTGTGTGTGTGTGTGTGTGTGTGTGTGTGTGTGTGTGTGTGTGTGTGTGTGTGTGTGTGTGTGTGTGTGTGTGGTTTATGACAGTAACAAAGTCCAGAGTTGCGTTGTGAAGCTGCAGCAGCTGTTGTTCTTAATAAGGAGCTTTTTGTTCGCAGTTCTCAGCAGCTCAGAGTCGAGGACCTGGGACCTCGGATCCGGATCAGACTTCTTGTCGTTTTATTTTCATGGTGAAAATGTTGAGGAAATATCTGATAAGCGTCGGATCTCGAGTGAACCGACAACAACATAAAGTGACGTCTGGATTTAATCTTGTAAATTATGGAGACGTTCACCGCCGAGACGCGTCCACGACCACAACGACCACGTCCGGCACCGGTACCACCAGCACCACCAGCACCACCATGATGGGAACCAACAACAAACTGAAAACAATGGACGAGTTAGGCGGACCCAGCTTCATGACGAGTCTGTACTGGCTCTTTGTCAAAGGATATTTCCAAACAACACAACAAATGCAGGTAAGTGTGATTATGCAGGATGAGAACTGAATGTACTGTGTTGTTTTGAACCTTTGTGTGCAGAAGAGAAATCGTTACATGGCGCTTTAAGAGAAGATATAAACCTATATTTAGACAAGCTGCAGCGGAAACGACACCACCTCCCAAGACTCTGAAATATCAGAAATGGGTTGAAGGTGCATGGGAACTAAATGTGCCAAAGTGCACAAACACACCAGAGCAGACCGCGTCTTTTACTTTACATCAGTGACAATAACTCACATTCCTGAATCGCGGTGAAGCATGTATGTCTGACAGCTGCTGTTTACATTCTTCTACTGGCAAAAAAAAAAAAAAAAAAAAAAAAAAACCTTGACTGAAACACAGTCAGGACACATCCCTCAACTGTAATTAATGCGTAACACGAGCTCAAATGACACTGCAAATTGCTGTAGCTGTAATTTGCCATTAAAAGAAAAAAAAAGACATTAGCCTGGAGAAGAGGTGCGACAGCAGAGGTTTAAATGGTTCATAACAGTCTCGCCATCACAGTCTAACCGTCTTTTATCACTGCACAAAACCTCCAGTCAGTTCTCTGCTATTCTTTTGACATGTGGTAAAGATAAAGACAAGCCAAAGTGAACATAAAACATCACAAACACACATGCAAAAGCAAAAAAAAAAAAAAAACCTCAGTTAAATAACATCTATGAAAGCAGTTTTTCCAAAAATAATTGCGACCATTTGTTACTTCTCTCCATCTGACATCTAATAACCCTCCAAAAATCATTTATTAACTTGTATTATTTGCTCAAAGATCGAACACAGCAAAATCTACGGCCCCTTGTGGAAGTCAAAGTATGGCCCTCTGGTGGTGGTGAACGTGGCCAGCGCCGAGCTGATCGAACAGGTTCTGAGGCAGGAGGGGAGGCACCCGGTCCGGACCGACATGCCCCACTGGAGGACCTATAGAGAGCTGAGGAACCAGGCCCACGGACCCCTGACGGAGTGAGTCAGAAACCAGGAAGCAGCTGAAGCTTCAGATGTGAAGCTTCAGCTGCTTCCTGATTTAACAGATCATGTGACACGTCGTCTGGTTCCTGGTGGACACAAAAACATCCTAATGTTTCACTACATCTGCTGTTTGAATAAATGAGTAATCAGAAACCTTTTTATCCAGATGTTATTCGATCCAGTCAGAACCAAACAGACACAACCTGCATCGTAATTTTCTTTGATTTGTTAATAGCAGCCTTCAGCTGGCAGGTATTCAGTCAGTCGTGTTGGACTTGTTATGACAGAACAAGACGTCGACTGTGAATTTCTATACAGTGTAGAACTACTGACGGATTTAAGACGCATGCAACAGAGAAAACACCTCGAGTCATAGAAACATATGATATGTTATTATTATAAACTAGTCTGATCTTGTGTGTGTTTTCTTTTCTATGAAAACAGCAACACCTCAGTGTTTGTGTCTCTCGTCCTCAGGCTTATTTGATTGTAACGATTGTAACGAGGTGTAAATCTTTTAAAAACAACAGGTTGATTGATGCTTCAGTGTGTGTATGTATGATATTGACACAGATAATTATTTTTACTTTGAGTCCTAAATTCTAACTTTACACAATTTCCAGTTTTACATTAAACATCCTTAACCCTAGAAGAGTTAAACTGGTTATTTCAGTTTAACAGTTTCACCTAGAAATTATTTTCTTAAATAATAATTTTTTTAGGATGGGTGCCCAGTGGCAGCGTATCCGCAGCATCTTGAATCCTCGGATGTTGAAGCCCAAACACGTTTCGTCTTATTCCAACATGATCAACGAGGTGGTGACAGACTTCATCGGCAGAGTGGCCTGGCTGAGGAAGACCAGCGGACAGGGAGTCATGGTCAACGACCTGACCGCAGAACTCTACAAATTTGCTTTTGAAGGTTGGTACGGAACAAACAAATGACAAACAAATCTTCTTTTTCTAGACACTTGAAAACAAACGACTGGTTATTAATACTGAGTAGAGGTTGCCAGCAGGCAGATGAACGACACATTTTGTCACAAACCGCCATGATAGATAACAGAAGGAAACACTACCAGCTCTGCTGAACTTGTCCTTGACTCTTTAACTCCTGCAGATCTTTGCAATCGTCTGCGTTGCTTCATCTTCTACATCCACTTCAGTTTGTCGTTTAACGGCTTTTACAACACTGTGTTTTGTAACAATATCTACAACACACCGACCAGATTTCGTGTCAAAGTGTTGTGTCATGAGCGTGTTGACTTTGACACAGTTACTGAGTCGTTCGGCCTTGACATCTGATTAGATACCGTGAGCTGCTCTGATCTCACAGAGATGTATTTTATGACCTTTAACCAAAAGTTACTTTCAAGGGTTTAGTTCACTTGACATTTAAACTTTCAAATAAGGTTATTGATGCTGCTGTAATATCAATACAGTGTATTTGAAGGTACAAGTAACAACCTGCAAAGGAAGTCAAACTCCGTTCAAAGGTCACAGAACGAGCTTTTAATCTCTGTAACTATGATGTTATCTTGTTTGTTTAACTAGTTCCACAAATCAGCATGAATAAAACCTACTTTGTGGTTTTACAGGTGACTAATAGAGACTAACTCAGATTGTCTTTGTGCCAAACTACACAGTTTTTATTCAGACACTGCACTTCTATGGAACAACAACTTTGGCAAATGCTCAGCTCCATAAAAGAGGTTTTCTTGGTCGTCAGCCTCTATTAAACATGTTTTGGATGAACTGTGAGGCTGGCTGTGATTCAACGTTAGAGTTGGACCTCAACAATACGCATGTAGCTGCATGAGTAAAGCAAAACCTGAAACAGAAGCATGGAGACTGTAATTAATCATTTATAGGTATAAGTTTTTAGGCGTCCACATACTTTTAGCCATAATTTATACACTTTTAATGTTTATTCTTATAAAATCCTCCATTCTTTTTATTCTTCTTTTTTTTAATTCAGGCATCTGCTCGGTGCTGTTCGAGACCCGTATGGGCTGCATGAACGAGGTTGTTCCCAAGGAAACGGAAAAGTTCATCACCTCTGTGGGAGAAATGTTTCGTCTCTCTCCAATCATCGTCCTCTTCCCTAAGTCCACTTGGCCCTACATGCCTTTCTGGAAACAATTTGTTGCAACCTGGGATCATCTCTTCAAAGTCGGTGAGCAACATCTGCTTATGTGTAGCAAGTTTCAAACCAGTGAAGGATTAGATTTCATGTTCAGCATTAACCACGTCCTGTTGTGGATTTTACAACGGATTTTCAGAGTTTAATTCTCTAAAGCTTCCTTGTTTTTTCAGGGTTTATACAGAGATCACTCAAAATATAAATACTTAACTCCTAATATTAGTTAATAAATGTCACGTCTGATCGGTTCGAGGTATAAACCTTACATGAACCTTGTTTTTCTATTACATAATACATGTCTACTCTTTTAAAAAACCTTTTACTTTGCAGTCTCAGTTCCAAAAAACACACAGTCATGTTGGTTCTGGTTTCTGAGGCCCCCTGTGGGATGCTGAGTTGCTCAGTTCACTTTGGCAGAGTTTGTGTTGTGGATCACAGCGTTTTTTGTGCCGCTCCCTGTTACTGATTATTGTCACAAAAGGTTACTAGAGTTCAAACCTCAGGGACATTTTTTTCTGGCTACGTTATCAAATCAATTCAAGGACGCCAGACCCTGTCGTTTCCATCAAAGAACAAAGTCTGTCTCTCTGGTCATCAGAGTGTTCGTGATTGAGCAAAAACCATCAGAGAGAGTTTGTCTGTCGCCATCTAGTGGTGCAAAAATGAGAAATGATAAAGATATCTTCTTTCTTTAAACTTACAGCTGAAGATCTGGTGCAGAAAAAAATCCAGGAGATCCAGGAGAAGGTGGATCTGGACCAGAACGTGGAGGGAGCGTATCTCACACATCTGCTGCTCAGCGAACAGATGACGGTCACTGAGATTTTAGGAAGCATCACTGAGCTCCTTCTGGCAGGAGTTGACACGGTCAGAAGAAACCGTTTTTAATATAACAACATTTAATGACGTCACAGTGAGATTTAAAGCCATTGAATTGTTGCTACAGTGGCTGTTTTGTGACAGTGTGTGTTTTCTTCTCTGTCAGACCTCCAACACCATCTCATGGGCTCTTTATCATTTGGCTAAAGAGCCAGAGATCCAAGAACAGTTGTACCAGGAAGTGACGAGTGTTTGTCCCGGAGACAAGATACCGACCAGCGACGACATTTCTCACATGCCGTATCTGAAGGCCGTCATCAGAGAGACGCTACGGTCAGAGGCTTTTATTTTGGTTACTCAAAAACATCATCATGTGTATTATAACTCAACAACGGCTGCAACTAAAATGGAGCTTTTTTTTACTGTTGATTAATGTGCAGATGTGTCTTATGTGACGTCTACTTTATCATGTAGATTGGAAATACATTGATTCATCTTCTTGTCAACATCCATTCTCTTCTAAAGCTCAATAATCAACAGTTTATTAATCTTCTTTGTTTGATCAGAACAAAAACAATGTGGTAATATCAAGTTGTGGTTTGTTTGTAGCTGTTTCTTGACTGAGTCAAGTGACTTTATCCCTGGTCAACAGTGAGTTTGCGTATGACTGCTTGTTTAATCTCATTCTGTCAAATATTCAATGACAGATAAAAAACAAAACTGATCACTGTACGTGATATTCTGACGTTTTGGTAATAAAGCTGCTGTTGCCAAACAAATACAGGAAACCTTTTACTGACCTCTGGTCTGTTTCTGTGGTCACCAGTTTGTATCCGGTGGTGCCAGGAAATGCCCGCGTTGCTGTGGAAAACGAGATTGTTGTGGGAGATACCGTCTTCCCCAAACAGGTGAGGCTGCTGTTTGTGTTGGATGTACTTTTTTTTAACACGTTATCACTAAATATTAGTGGATCTTCACTATCTCAGTCGTTCTGTCTGTATAAAATGACTGTATCTTTTAAAATCTTTTGTTTTTATCTTGCATTTGGTAAGTTTTACGGTCAAATTGAAACCCAAAATGAAGGTTAATGAAATAGTTTTTGACAAAGGTGTTTAATTTGATTTTAAATGAATCATGTTACATCTGGAAACAATTAAAACATGGCAGATTTTAGAGAGTTTCAGTTTCAGGTTCATCATTAAATGTTTTAATATTGTTTTTCCTTTTCTTTGGTGAAACTTAATTGGAAGTTGTAAAGCTGTGGCTTGACTTGCAGATGTCCTGTTGGTCTGAAATGGTGACGTTCTGGTACTTAATGTCATGTCAGTGGCTACAGCTCAGCTGGTGGAGGTTTACTGTCGACCACTAATTGCGGGGATGTTGACGTGACTCCTCTCTCCAGAAGTTTCCCAGCGATCGGACCAACGTCTTAAACGGCAGCTTGCACTCGTTAATGTATAATAATGTGCATTTATTAGAATATAGTAAAGACAGGAGGCAGATGTAAAGTTTTATGAAGCTGCTGAGTGAAATAAAGAGAATAAGAAGTTTGTTTACGACCTCTAGGAGCCCTCATATTATTGTTATTATTAATATAATCATCTGTTATTTATCTGAACTTTAAATACTGTTATATGTTTTATTTCATGTTTAACATCCTAAGATTATATAACCCTTGGTTGGAAGACATTATGACGTTTAATTTCTTGACATTTTTATATAAAATCATAATCTTCAAGCATTAATCTCTCAGCTGTTTTACTTCATGTTTGTACCATAGTGTCACAGTTAAACAGTGATGTTTTCTCCTTTCAGACGTTGTTCCACCTGTGTCACTACGCCGTGTCCTACGATGAGAACATCTTCCCCAATGCCCACACCTTCCTGCCTCAGCGTTGGCTCCGAGGAGCGGAGGAAAGGTCCAAACAGCAGCAGCATCCGTTCGGCTCGGTGCCGTTCGGCTTCGGGATCCGTGCGTGTCTGGGACGACGGGTGGCCGAGCTGGAGATGTATCTTCTTCTGTCCAGGGTAAGAACAAAACTGAAAAACTGTTTGTTTACACATAAAGATAATGGATGAAGGATGGAGCATAAACAGATGATAATGATAATAAATCTGTATATTGCACCTTTCAAAACAACCAACAATAATAAAAGCACTTTACTAATCTAGCTCTATATCTCAGCTCTATATCTAGATTAAAAACAAACAAAATTGGCTCTGATATATTTTTATTTATTATACTGTTCTTGATCTTTATTATATTATTATTATTTTAATCAGCTTAGTTTGATTCCAGCAGCACTCAGACTTGATTTGAGAAAGTTAAACACTCATTGTCTGTTTTTGTTGCCAACAGATCAGTTGTTTTTTTTAGCTCCGTTCATCTGAACTGGATTAACCTGCTGTAATTGTCAAACCAGAGCTCAGAGATCTGATTGTTCTTTGTTTGTTAGTTTTGGCACCGTGATGAAACAAACCGCACAAATCAGGGACTTTGACTTTGGACTGAATCATCTTAATGAAAATCCACTGTTATAATGTCTATAATATATAATGAACTTGTCAATCATTAACTAGAAGTTGGACTCTTGTTGCTCATATATATAAATATACTTCTACTTCTGCTTGAACAATATTTTCTGTGTCTCTGTAGTTGATAAAAGCCTACGAGGTGAAACCAGATCCTGCAGGAACCTCGGTGAAACCGATCACCAGGACTCTGCTTTGTCCCGCGACACAGATCAACCTGCAGTTTCTGGACAGAAGAGACGAGCGGGAGACAGCGAGAGCAGCAGGAGGAGTGTCTCTGTGACCTCTGTTAGTATTCACATGGTGTCGCCTGCTCGTCACCAAGCACTTGTTTATACAAAGTTCACATGAGGAGCTGGGTGTGGGTGGAATACACCTAAACTGACACAAAGTATAAACACAAATGTTAGTTTGTACAGTAAAGAATAAAACACAATATGTATAGAGTTTATGATAGATTTTATTCATGTAAATATAAATTCTTTAACCAACAAAAACGCCATAAAGACTAAAAAGGTTTTTTTTTTTTTTTTTTTTTCTCACCAGTGATTTGTTTAGTTTTTGTTGTGCAAGGTTTTTGTTTTTGTGAAATTCTTTGTCTGTTGCTTCGCAACAGGAAGAATCCTGGGTCCAAAACTGATCAAAGGACCAAAGAAAAAGTTGTATGTTCTTCTTTTTGTCAATGAAATCCATAAAAAAGACCCATGAAAACAACAACAATGTGTGTGTGTATGTGGGTATACATATACATATATATGGGTATATGGTGGGTGGGTATATATATACACATACATATATATATATATATATATATATATATATATATGAAATATTTTCGTTATTTAGAAAATCCTCACTGTTTTAGACAATTTTGGTGACGGAGGCAGCCATTTTTTTTAGCGTGCGCAATGTATTCTGGGTAGTCAACACGAGGGTTCTGGTCGTGTTGACAGGTGATGCTAACAGCGCTAAGCTAACCTGTTGCTACAACTAAAAATGGAGCGTAGTGATACATTGAGTGGATTTTGGTTGTAGTTTCCAGTCGAAAGGCAACAAAAGAGATGATTCAGTGAAAATGTGTTTGTGTCACTTCAACTCTGATGGATCTGAAGTATTTAATGACCATAGCTGATAAAAGAGCTCACAGTTGCTACTTCACCAGGTCGATCTTAGCGAGTAAAGAGGCGCCGGATCGTCTCCTGTTAATATATAAACAACCTGCTGCTAAAGTTGAACCATCGGACACTACGATCATGGAGGAAACCGACGATCCACCAGTTGAATCATCAGTTCAACAACTTGGTTGTAGCTGATGTTCACTATCTGGTAACAACGACAAAACTTACGGAGGTAAACATCTAAACGTTTTTATCATATGATAGTTTCATACATATTCTCAGCAGTCTTCCTGGTTTACGGTGTGTTCAGGTTCAAACGGAAAAGTCTGAACAGAAGACGTGTTTATGTTTGTTATTGTGCAGCGTTCATGTACATCGGAAAATAACAAACCCCGATGTCGATCTCGGTGGGAAAACGTCTCTAACACAATGTTAAACAGAACAAAATCACAAATAATTTCCTGTGTGAATCCTTGTTTTTTGTTGTTCATTCATCTTGTTCCGATGTTAATCTCATGAACGCACCTTTTGCCGAAAGTAGGGATTTTTTTTGGTCCGGGTTTGCCGAATTCACAACGTCATTGAATGCAGCTTTGGACTCGGACTGTCGCAACCATTTGACGTCACTGCCCAGACGTAAACATCAATGGCGGCCTACGAGAGAAATAATTTTCCAAACTTTTTCGCAAAAACTTATCACATTAAAATATTTAACGCCAAAATTAATCGCATAAGGCCAAAATATCAAACTAGTAAATAAATAAAATTAAAAAAACGCATTATAATATACATACAGTCTTTAATATCCTTTTAAAACTATACATATAGACGACAAACAGTCGTTTAATCTTACTGAAACAATAAATCAGTGTAACATAAACACTTTCTACAGTACAAAGAACAATTAACAGGTTTGATATAAATAAAAAACACAAAGATAACACCATCATAAGCTTTAGAAAAGAAAAAAAAAAAAACATTTGTTCCCCATTTTTTTACATAAGGAATTAACTATTGTATATTTGTGCCGCAAATGTACAATTTCTGTGATGAAACCAAAAACATTTTGTCTCCATTTTCAATACTTTAGTAAGTTAAAATAAAAATAGTAATAAAACTTGCACATCATATAAATATTGGTATGTTTTGTTTTATTTATCAAATACTGTGTTGTTATCTATTTGTGGACCAATGCTGCCCTCTTGTGGACGTTTGTGTCATTACATCACTTTTCAATTTCCTAATTTATTCTATAAATGGGACAATAAACAAGATAAAAATGTAAATGTGTCATATTCCCCCAGACGGATGAAATAATCAGCATAAAATTACGTGCTGTGAACAGGAGGTTTGGTTTCCTGTCTCACTCAGGAGCACATGGACCGGACATGAACTATTAATAACTTCATCCATAACATCATAACTTCTTTGATTCGTTTTTAAATCCCAGCCACTATGATTTATGTTGTTTTATGTCACAGAATTAGATAAGGCGCCATTTTCCAAGAACCTTCATGAGCCATAATGTGAGAGCTTCATCTCCATTTGCACGATCCATATTTCTGTCTCCGAGCATCAGAAATTATCATCAAACGCTTGTTTTCTCTTTTTCCTCTCCAATAAAGAGGATCAGACATTCTCAGCAGCTTTTTACCTGAACTCATCTCATCAGCGATGCAGAAAGAAAGAAAACTATCTGAGTCATGATAAAATGACAACATGTTTTAATCGGGAAGAATTAGTAACAAAAGCTTTAACACACTTTGTTTTGCAATGTTTTTAATGAGCTATTTGCCTTTTAACCACATTTCACAGTCATCATCAGCTGATTAAGTTGTTAAGTTACTATCACATGACTGAGTTTACAACTTCATTCACATCACGGTCGAACTAAGAGGAGAATTTAAACCTTATATTCACTGGTAAGACAAGGAAATCATTTTATTTCTGGGAATTTTTTTATTCTGTATTTGAACATATATTAAATGTGGTAGTTTTTGAAGAATGATTCTGGTTTTTTATTCTTTTTTTTTTTCAACCACACTTTTCTACTCACTTATGATGAAGATATTATGACCATAACATAATGATCAGCCTATAAAATATGAAGCAATTTTCAGGTTATTATAGAATCCCTGTGGACTATATTCCAGCGTATTGGTTGGCAGTTTTCAGACTTGGAACAGAGTGTATAGACTATTGTGGAGGACAAAAAAAGATTAGTGTGTGATGTGTTTTAACTGGCTGTGAGACAAATTTCCCCTTAAGGAGAATAAAGTCGAGGGAGAAGTTGACGGAGTAGTTAAATATATTCAGAGGATTTGACTGTTTTGGTGATGAGTCAAACTGTCGTCAGAGGTTTTGGTCATTTTGGTTTCTGTAGAATCTTGTCTGGTCTTTGACGCCTCCAGCTGACTGTTGGTCTGTGACGTTTGACCTCTTCAGTCTTGATGCAGTTACTTGTTTTGCTTTGATGATCACAGAGAGTTGAAAGTGACGGTTTGTGTTTTCTCCAGTTGATGCTGCATGTGACCTTATACAACTGAAACACCAAAGAGAGTCAAAGAGGAAGAATTTTACAGATATTTAATAAATGAGCTGCTGTTAAACAGATTCCCTGCAGTTAAAATGATGAAAGTTTCAAAAAAAGACTCTAGATACATGATCTGCTTTATGCTCTTTCTCTTCTCTTTTCTTTACTGTCTATTCAGCCCAACCGGTCGAGGCAGATGAACGTCCACTCTGAGTCTGGTTCTATTGCAGATTTCTTCTTGTTAAAAAGGAGTTTTGTTTTTCTTCTCTGTTGTTGGGAAGTACTTGCTCACTGAAAAATGTTGGATTTCTCTATTCTAAATGTAAAGAGCTTTGAAATAAATGTTTTTATTATTTGATGCTATATAAATAAAACTGCCTTGAAGATGTTCAGCAAAGTAATTGACGTGCAAACGTTTCAGCATCGACTAACGACCTTGTCGATTAACGGTTTAATAAATATTATTAAATGTTAAAGATCGGAGATGTGTCCTGTTCATGTCTTAGGAAGTGAGTGTAGCTTATTACAAAATAAAAAATGTCCAAATTGCAAAATGCAAAATACCAGGACACAGTTCCTTAAAAGTCCCAAATAGGATGTGTCACAGACACTGTGACCCTGCGGTTTTATCATGATTAAATGTGGTTATGCGCAGTTTGTTTACATGTTGAATAAAAGTTAGAGATGAGAAGCAGATTTTTGGTTTTAGAAGGTAAATGTGGTTAAACTGGACCAAATGGTCAGAGACGTTTGTGGCGAAATGACGAAATGATATATTTTCACAAAAGCAGCTGAATTGTTAAATCACAGTGACACAGTGAAGGAATATGTGTTTTCTATGATTCATTAAAACTCAACCAGTGATGCTGCAGCTCGGTCAGCTCTTAAAAGAGCAGACTGACCTTCATCTTGGTCAGGCCTGTGGCTGCGAGTTAACAACGACGCTATTGTACCAACAGAGAAGCTGCTGCTGCTCTTTTACCGCAAATAAAACGGGACCTCCAGGCCCACAGAAAACCGAGTTTAAAACCTAAAAACCTAAAAATCAAAACTTATCTGGAGGATATTTCTCATCAGTGGTGAATCAGGGGCGGGACATGAGCTCTCAGGAGTAAAAAGTCCATGGTTTTGTGGTGGAATATTAACTTTTAAATCTGCTTCAAGTGCGTAAGTGCTCGAGGTTTTCCACATTGGTGCAGAGCAGAGCAGAGTGAGAGTGGGACGGACTTGGATGTGAATCAGGAGCCGCAGCAGCAGGAAACACCTAAAGCCTCAGCAGCAAATAAAGCAACATGAAGAAGGTAAATATACGGGTTTTATTTATGGGTGTATGCACGGAACATAAGATGCATCGTGCAAGTTTTTGTTTTTTAAAACAAAGTTTTTAAAAGCATTTGAATCCATCGTTTAGAAAAGAAAAGGAGGGGAATGTGCACCGAGCGTGGCTGAAGTTTACGCGTGGACACATGGAAGCGTAAAGAGCTTCACATGTTTGTAAAAGTGAATTTAAAGTCTTATATTCCTCTTTAAGTTAAACGTTAAGTCACGTGTATCTCAGATACAAGCGTTAAAGGAAGTTTCCATTGAACCGTTATGTGAATTGAGCTGATGCAACAGGCGCATCATCACCACCGTGAAAACTAACTGGCTTCAGGGGGAAGGATGAAGAAATCTGGTGGTACAAGATTTTACGAAGAATTTCTGTGGGAAAAAAAAAAAACACTGACCTCCCAATACTATGACACAAGTTTCACACGTGTCACTGTCACTAGTTCAACTATTTAACAGGTTTTGAGACAACAAGAAACTTAAAAAAAAAGAAAAAATAACCCAGTGTTTTATTAAACGCGGAATGAAAACACTAAAGGAATGTGAACAAATATTTGTTTTTGTATATTTTTTAAGGGACTTGACCTTTACCCCAAGTAAAAGTAAAGTAATAAAAAAGCAGAAAATTGTGCAAAAACATTAAAAAAAGTAACTTTTAATCTAAATTAACAGGATTCTGCAATGATAATTTGTCGTTAGAAGTTCAAGGAGGTTAATTATTTTATCAAAGATTTTCAGTTTATCATAAAATAAAACTGAGAAAAGCAGTAAATCTTTTTTCTATTTCCTCTATCAAATTCTTGTTTGTTTATTTATGTGCATTAACTAAGCAGGTAATCAGTCAGGGTCTTTTCAGGTTTTGTACGTTGTTAGACACTTTGAGCTCTTTAGAAAATACTTAATGTTTAAACTTTTAACATTCATGTAAAGGTAAACATTGACCAGTTGTTGTGAGGATAAAACTCATAAAACAAACTATTACATTATAGTGACTTGGTGGCTAAGACGTTTATGAGAATATATTGGACTTAGATTTGTTGGATGATCGTCCCACACGACTTAAATTTGTGTAACTTTTATGCCTGGAAAATAATTAACTTTAGTATTTTATGAGTGACAGACTCATAAAGACAGAGGAGGAATGTAGAGAAATGTCAGAGAAAAAAAGAGATAAGACAATGTATAATGCATTTACTGTTGGAGGGGTGTTTAAATGATGTCACACACTGTGTATTATTGTTTTAAAGTGTTGATCTTCATCATCCAGTGAACAAACTTGTCTTTTTTTTTTTTTTTTTTAAAGAAACTATGTGGCACCAATTACCCGTCCAGCATCTGCTTCATTGTGGTGAACGAGTTCTGCGAACGTTTCTCCTACTATGGCATGAAAGGTATGCAAAAAGTACACTTATGTGAACAAAAGCAAGTGTTTCCCATTGAATGCTGACATGATTTACCATATTTGAACAAGCACTGATCCTCTTTGATTCAACGCTGACAGTTAAAAATGTTATACTTAAAGAAAACCATCTGGAATTTGACTTTTTAAATCATTTATTCACTAAAATTAACAAAAACCAAACTCTTCCTCTGTGGAGAACATAAATAGGTCAACATATGGTCTCAAAAGTTACTGTCTCCCCTTTAATAAGTTCTTAACGTTGGCTCACTGAAGTTTTTGACTCTTACTCTTTTTTATATGCTTATCTTGCATGTGCTGCCAGTTTCAGATCCTCCTCAACATTGCAGTGGAAGTCAAGTTTTGGCTTTGACTTTATTTCATAATCCTACCTTTTTTCTTTTTTTTTTTTTTTTGAGCCTTTCCTTGGTGGAACCTGTCAACATAACCCTGTTGAAACATTGATGATCAATCAGTGACTGAAACTGTGAAGGAAACCTAAACCACAACCACTTCTATCACCACACTTCACAGTTCACACGAGGTTCTCCTCTGGTTTACGCCAACATGTCTTCTGTTACTGTGGCCAAAAATCTCCATATTTAATTTGCCAGTTTGGAGCGCATTGTTCAAAAATGTCTTTGTCCATTTTACTGTATGTCTAATGTTGGTTTTGGACACCAAAGACTTTTTCCTGGCATTTCTCACTGATACATGCACTTTGACACCAGTGGTACCTGTAGATCAGATCCTGTGATGAAATCTGAACGAGCTTGGAAACCTGAAACTATTTTGCATTAAATGATGTGAAAGTGCAACGCTGGATGAACTTGGAGTGATTTTAAATCTATCCGACTCCTCGTAGATGTTTTTTTTCATAGTGGAATGATTCATTTCATATAATTTAGATATAATTTACAGATCTTTTTGCCAGACTAACAGGCATCCACGCTTGATGACAACTCATAAATCATTAGGAAAGAGAACACCAGACCCTATAAGACAGGTCCCACCAACATTAACTGATTGTTACAAACTAGTCTGAAACAAGTGATTCTAAATTTATGAATCTGGATGTGTGATAAAAGTCAGGATATGTTTCTCACGTGACTGATCTTTTTGAATAATTTGTCATTACTCTGACTAAAGACTCTGATTCAAAGAGGATCCAGCTCATATTATTCAGGATGTAATTTGTCCTGAGGAATATGATCCTGTATTCTTTATGGTCCAGTGACCAGTGATGCTCCGCTTGTAAAACTTCTCAACAAACCATGACTGATATGACACAAATAAGGCTGAAGTCTGTGTCTTTCTCCTCACATGACTTCACTTATTCTCACATGTTTGACTGTCACATTACTCTGGTCAGTTCACACACAAAAATACAAACAAAACAACTTCCTGTTCAGCAGTTTATTAGCACATTGTGTGAGTTTCTGATGAGAGGAATTTCACCAACTACCCACGACCATCCTCATCCATTTTGCACATCAGTTGGAAAAGATTGTCACTGTCAATTTATCTGCTGATATTTCTTATTAAGTTAATAAATAAGAGCGCTGTGAATGAGAAAACCATGGATTTTGCTGAACAGTAACACTGTCACAAGACAGTGTCACATTGATTTCTGTTGGGCTCTGAGCTTTAGGGCAGTGGACACAACATCGTGTACAGATACCAGTAATGTCTAACAAGGTGCAATTAACGATCGAAATGTTTCACAACCTACAAATCAGTCCGCTCATCTATTTTTCTGTCCATTTTCTGCACCATAACTTTCTGACAAACATGTGTTATTCAATGAGTTCATTAACTTTTCTATAATAATGTTTGACCATATCATCGCTTTTGGTTCTGACTCATATATTTCATATTTTGCACAAAAGTCAGTGACATGAATTGCATTTTATGTGTTATTATTATCAAGTCCCACGAGTTTGGGATAAAGGGGTAGAAAATAGATGGATAGATTATTATTCTTAAGTCCTCCGTTTTAACTTAAGAACATTTTGGAATTTTAGTTAACAAATATCTTGAATATGATGAGTTTTAATGTTGATTAACAGGTCGTCTGCCATGTAGAGGCGCTGTGGCTTAGTTGGTCAAAGCGCCTGTCTAGTAAACAGGAGATCCTGGGTTCAACTCCCAGCAGTGCCTTTACTCATTATCTCCCTTAAAAGAGTTTGTGTAGTGTTGAAGTCTGGACAGACTTATGTGTAGGTGGAAGTCACTTCATGTGTTTGCAGAAGTGATTTTATCCATGGACTCATTACAATTTTTTGACAATGTTTATAACTTCAATTCATAAACATGCTTGATGTGGAAGTTTTAGTATGAGAGAAAAAGCCCTTTGTCGAGGCGCTGTGGCTTAGTTGGTCAAAGCGCCTGTCTAGTAAACAGGAGATCCTGGGTTCAAATCCCAGCAGTGCCTTTATGTTACATATGTGACTTCCTAACCATAGTGGTAGGGACACTGAAGGTGTCATGTAGTGTCTGAAACTGTGATGTTCAGGACACAAAATATCTCATGATCAATGTTAATGACTTCACTTATTAGTGGGTTTGATTATGATGTGAAACACAGTCAGAAAGTATTTAATAGAATCATTTTTCAACCTTAAAGCTATGTATATTTATTGAAAAGTGAAATAACATTAAATATAAAACTGCAGTTTAGCTCTTAACATCTTTATTTTTGCACATGGCTGCTGAGAGATCAGAAGTTTTCACTCAGTCAGAATAGTTTAGACTTGACTTGAGTGGAGAGAGTGATTGCTGATTTGTACTGAGATGTTTTGAATTTGTTTCATAAGCCTTGATAAGCTTTGTTTCCTAGATATGAGTTTCTACAGTTGCACTCCCTTTAGTATCCTTGACTGCTTTGGAAATTGAACCTAGACCTTTTTATGAATCATTCCACCAACCACAAGTAGAAAACACTTTCTGGGTATATTTACAGAAAACTCTCAGTTAATCAGGCACTGCTGGGATGAACTCAGGATTTCCTGTTTCCAGACTGGTGCTTTAACCAGCTAAGGCAAAGCGCCTGTTTACTTGGAGATTTATTGCATTTGACAAGATTATGATGTGCCTAAGCACCTTCCTTTATTTACCACAATTAGCTAGTTATTGAACCAAATGAACAGATGTTAGATGTAATTAGTAAATATAACCACATTGTGTAGAGCGTATATGCAGCAGCTTTTAAGCCTTTAATTTAGTACAATTCTCAGGAAGTCCTGTTTCTATCAGTTTCTTGAAATGGATACAGACATGGTACATATTCTGGTTTCATGTGTATTCTACTGATCTATAAGCAGTGATCACATGTGCTTCAACTAACTTGCTCTTGAACACGCTCGTTCTCGTTTGACTGCAACTGTGATTTTGTATGGCTGAACAAAATGAAGACTTTTCCAAGGGCGCTGTGGCTTAGTTGGTCAAAGCGCCTGTCTAGTAAACAGGAGATCCTGGGTTCAACTCCCAGCAGTGCCTTATTGTCACATAAGTAACTTCCTGACATCTTGGTTTAATCTCACAGATCTATAGGCAGTGGAAATACACCTAGATATGCACTAATGAACCACCAAAGACATTGAAGGACAAGACTGAGAGCAGTGTGCAAAATTTGGACCCCCTCAGAAATGAGATGCTGCATCTCAAGGGGCTATCCAAATAAATTTAAATGTGTGGAAGAAGCTGGCTAGCAGGCACTGCTTGTATTTAAACCCACAATTTTGAGCGACTAAGTGTGTTATTGTTGGCACTTCTCATTGCTCTCAAAAGGTTTGTCTTAGAGGCGCTGTGGCTTAGTTGGTCAAAGCGCCTGTCTCGTAAACAGGAGATCCTGGGTTCAACTCCCAGCAGTGCCTTATTTGAACAGTGTAGTTGACTTAACATTAAGTCAAGCAGGTTGTACTAAGACAATGTATTAACAGTCACCAGCTTTGTTTTTCACATGAGCTTTTTCTTTCAGCTGCTAGGCAGTGCACAATTAAGTTCATGTACAGTAAATACTGTATATCTGAGTGTATTTCTGATGGAATGAGGTCTGCTGTAACAGAAAACAATAATCAAAAAGTTAAAAAAGAATTGAGCTTTGAGCGAGTCAGTCATCCAGGAAAATTTTAGAAACCTCACAGATTCTCAGGTACTGGCTTGAACACAAGATCCCATGTTTACAAGACATGTGCTTTAACCAGGTAAACCACAGCACATGTTTACTCTGTCTTTTACTGCATTTGATAAGATTATCATGTGCCTGAGCACCACTGTGAGGGAAATTTTCACCTTTCTTTATTTACCACAACTAGCCAGGGACTGTACCAATTACACAGACATTATCTGCAATTAAACAGTGTGTAGACTGTATCTGTGCAACAGCTCAGTCTTTAATTTAACACTGATCACAGGAAGTCCAACTTCTTCTGGTAATTAACTGCAGATTGTTCCTTTTTTGATAGTTTCTCTGTCATAGAAGTGGACTAATAAACAGTATACATTCTTGCTAATGGTGTTAAATGTATTCCACTTACCTATTTGCAGTGAAAATACACAGTATAACATAGACTGGTGGATATTTTAGATTGCAGGCACTGCTGGGATTTGAACCCAGGATCCCCTGTTTACAAGACAGGTGCTTTGACCAACTAAGCCACAGCGCCTGCTGTGTGCAGGTTTTGGACCTAAGATGGCTGACAGGCACAGCTGGGATTTGAACTTATGGCCTCCTGTTTACAGGATGGGGCTATGACACGGTGTAATTGTTGGCACTTCTCATTAGGCCTGATAAAGTTCATGTTATAGCCACTGTGGCTTAGTTAGTCAAAGTGCCTATTTCTTAAATAAGAGATCCTCCGTGCAAATCCCAGCAGTGCCTTCTCTTTTCATTTGGCCTATCATCACTAACTTCTAACATCAACAAAGTCTGTCTGTACACTAAACATTGGAACATCTCATATACAGAACTGATAGGTGTATTTACACTCCTTACACATCTGTGTGATTAATGATAGAGCTCACTTTGCAAATTACTTACATAACAACAGGGCACTGCTAGGATTTGAACCCAGGATTACCTGCTTAAAAGACAGGTACTCTAACCAGCTAACCCACAGAACCTGTTTTGTTTGTTTATGATGTAACTGTATTTGCCAAGAGCATCACTGCACAACTTTCTTCTCCATTAATTGATAAGAAAGAGCCATAATTTAAAAAGATGTTTCTTTGACAAGGCACTGCTGGGATTTGAACCCAGGATCTCCTGTTTACTAGACAGGCACTTTGACCAACTAAGCCACAGTGCCTCTGTAAAGAAAAGAGTAGTGAGAATTTGGAAGAGCAATTAGAAGAAGCAATTACACTTTGATGGTCTTGGTTGCCCAAAGCCTCTGTCTTGTAAAGAGGGGGTTATGGTTTTCAACCCAAGCAGCTTTTGTCCAGAAAGCTGTCCAGTGCTGTGCCTTAGCTGGTCAAAGCACCTGTCTTGTAAAGTAGGAAGGGCTGGGTACTGAACTTGGTAAAATATGCCTTGTCTTTTGGTGCCAGGTTTCGGTACCCAGAGGTCAATCAGAGGGATTGTACATTCCCCATAATCACAGATGGTAATGATGGTCTGTACCGTCTTTTCCTCTCACGGCGCTTTACTCTGGCCCTACGTCTCCTTCTCCTCCTTATTTACTCCGGGATCTGGGGTCTCTCATCAGGTCGTATCCTTGAGCAGCTCCGTGTCATCAGCTGATCGCGGGTTTAAACAATTGGGCAACGGCTCTCTTCACATAGTCCATAAATAAAGCAGGTGGAAAAAAACATGAGAAAAGAACCTGCCCTGGTAATAAAAAAGTATGGTTTTAGTTAAGAATAGCTTTACAATTTTGGTGAACTCGTCAAAATGAGTAAAAATGAGTAAAAAAGTAAGAAATGATACCCTGCTGACAAACTAGCTGCCACTCACTTGGCGCTATGGCAACAAGAAAGCAGATATGTTGATATTTCTCAAGAAAAACTGTTAAGTGAGAAGGTCCTCAGTATGTAGCAGCGAGCATTACACACTGACCTGTAACTTGTTTGCAACTGTGCTTTTGCACTGGAAGTTATTTGTTATTTATTTTTTATGTAAGAAAACTGCTTGTGGGGTGAAAAAATACCAAAGATGAAAATTAAAAATCAAGATTTGTACTGTAATGTGAAATATATTTTCTTTTTGTTAGAATTGATATTATAAAATTGGTATCAAGAAAAGTATTGTTCAGGAACCAGCATCTTAGTGAAGGTATAGGTATTGAAAGTTTTTGATTGATACCCAGCCCTAACGATGTCACATATACTCCACTGATCTATAAACAGTGACAAGTTGGGTGTGGAACAGATGTTTAAACAACCTGAGCTTTTAATTAAGACGTAATACTATAATTAAGACTCAGCTGTGTAGGAACAAGGCACTGCTGGGATTTGAACCCAGGATCCCCTGTTTACAAGACAGGTGCTTTGACCAACTAAGCCACAGCGCCAGTCCTTTGGAGGCCTTGCACCTAAGCTGTCTGGCAAGTACAGCTGGGATTTGAACCCAGGACCAGCTGTACTTGCCATCTTCCTAAACCATCTGTTTAGAAAGATGGGATACCGTGTAATTGTTGGCACTTTTCATTGATCTTGAAAAGTTTGTTTATAGAGGCACTGTGGCTTAGCTGGTTAAAGCACCTGTCTTGTAAACAGGGGGTCCTGGGTTCAAATCCCAGCAGTGCCTTGCTAACAGTAAGGTGAGGTACAACTGTATGATTTTCTTTCTTTTAACAAAACAACAATTTGCTGATAACTGATATCTTTTGAGAGTTCCCCTGGTCAGCAGTTAAAATAGAAATAAGGCATAACTTCCAAAGAAACTTGAATCCAGGATGTCCTGTTTACTGGCACTTTGAACAACTAAGCAACAATAGAAGGAGGACAGTAAGTATGGGACATGACAAAAAATTTGGTTTACTAAATGGCTCAAATTCTAAAGCAATAAATGATACGCAAGACACATAAACCAATCTGATTGAGTAAAAACGACGTGGCAAATCACTAAAAACTCAAACTATTAAAATTCTGATCTGACTGGATCATCTGTGGTGTGTGCCAGAATAAGCCAGATCCATGGGGGCCTGGCCTGCCTGGTCCCACAAAATTATTAGTGAGCTGATCCAACAAAGGCGTCATGTTTCATACATCCCGAGGCGCTGTGGCTTAGTTGGTCAAAGCGCCTGTCTAGTAAACAGGAGATCCTGGGTTCAACTCCCAGCAGTGCCTTGTTGACACCATGTTAGTTGGCATTCACTTCTTCCCTGAATTAGTGTTTCACTTGTTTAAACAGGAGATCTGGGTTCAACTCCCAGCAGTATTTTGTTAATTCTTAATTAGAGTTTAAGTCTACTTAATAGAGTTAAGTGCAGTGATGATCTTGATAAATGCAATGAAATACAAGGAAAGCAGGTGCTGTGGCTTAGTAGGTCAAAGCACCTGTCTTGTAAATAAGGGATCCTGGGTTCAAATCCCAACAATGCCTTGCTTATACAGTAAACAACCCATCCAAATCCTTCTTAAAGGTTGCCTTTAGTTTCAAACAGACAAAGGTAATCTTTTGATTCATCTGTTCTCAATAAACACACACTGCATGTGTTTGATCTCTAATGAAAACCATGACCCTCCACACATTACTGTACTCTTCTCCTTTTTGGTGTCACATTGGTACGTATCTAGGCATATTTCCACTGCCTATAGATCCCTGAGATCAAGAAAGACATAATTTAGGAGGTTACTTATATAACAATAAGGCAGTGCTGGGAGTTGAACCCAGGATCTGCTGCGTTTGACCAACTAAGGCACTTTGACCAACTAAGCCACAGCACCTCTAGGTTTGAGATGTTTACAGTATAATGTAGATGGTTTTAATTGTGTAGCTTCTTCAATGTATATGTCTGTATATGTCTCCATAAACAAAACAGATATCTAAAGGACTGGACAATGCTGACAGGATAGAGATTATGTCTGTTTTCATGTTTATTTATTAGACCAGATTGTGTGATAAATACTACTAATTGACTTTGATGCAAATACGCACCAATATAAATAAAATGTATTATGGGATACTGGGAGTTTCATATTTGCGTCCATCTGTTCCCTGCACTGGGTCTCACTTGAGTGTGTCTTTTCACAGCGGTGCTGACACTTTATTTTCTCATGTACCTCCACTGGGATAAGGACCTCTCCACTGCTGTGTACCATGCCTTCAGCAGCCTCTGCTACTTCACACCCATCCTGGGAGCTCTGATTGCTGACTCCTGGCTTGGAAAATTCAAGTGAGTCCTTGTCAGCTAGATTCCCAAATGGACTAAACAGTGGCATCAAGCCATGCATAAAGTTTTCACTTTTTTTAACCTTTATGCACAAAGTTTTTGAGATACGTGTCTCTATGGTTTCACTTTGCAAATACATCATTCAATATTTGAGCCCTTTAACTGACAGGGGAGCTTTGTCTAAATTGTATAGCATCTCCCACAAAGGGAGATGAATCACTGACCACACACACACACACACACACACACACACACACACACACACACACACACACACACACACACACACACACACACACACACACACACACACACACACACACACACACACACTGATCTTGTATAATAATAAGAGTGCAGCTCTGAATGTTCATAATCACAGTTTTCTCCCCACAGGACCATCATCTACCTCTCTATTGTCTATGTGATTGGTCATGTGGTCAAGTCGGTTGGAGCCATTCCCACTGTGGGAAATTCCACTGTACACATGTAAGTTATCTGTAGCTGATTCAGTTGTTTTTGAGCTGGCAGGATTGTGGCAGAGTGCTGTTAGAATGAAAACAAAGAGGTCTTTAACATCACTTTGAACCATTGTGTGCCACTTCAAATTACTCAGCACATCACAGATGAGGCCAGTAAATTACCAATGCAGCTAATGATTGTTTTCATTCTAAATTAATCTTGATTGATTAATGTAGCCGACATGCTGGTCCAGAGCCCACCTTAAATAATTAATACTCAGAATATTCTTGGTTAAGCTCTGGAACCTTCCCCAATCATCCCCACCAATAAACTCTTACTGCACAGGAAGTATTCAATGATGCAAACTTCCAAACAAACAAACCCACCATAAACACACCAAGGAGAAGAACATCAGTCCGTGTGGTGGTCATGAAGGTTATAAGGCCAATAAAAGTGACATGTAACGTCCCCTTTACTATCTTATCTTAGAACATTTATTTTGAGCACACACAATCACTTAATTTATTTAATCTTTTAATTTTTTTTCTTTACAGTATGTTCATGTCCGCTACATTAGTCTTGAAATGTCAGTTAAAGAAAAAAGCCCATTACAAGTTCTCAGAGCCCACATTGAATCATCCAAAATCCATAGTCAACTTGTAATAATGACAAAGTACATTATTGTTTCTTGTTGCAGTGCTCTGTCCATGGTAGGTCTGATTCTCATAGCCTTCGGCACTGGAGGAATTAAACCCTGTGTGGCAGCATTTGGAGGAGACCAGTTTGATGAGGAGCATGTAAGACACAAAGCTTCCTGTTTAATTTAAAAGTGGTGTGGTTTGTACTGTACGTCTTGAGGGTTATATGAGAAAACTGCTCTTGGCAAGCAGTAAATACATATCAATTAAACAGAACTCATTCAGTAATGTAAATGAAGACACAGATATGGTCACCAAATAAAAAAAGGCAGAGTTTTCTTTAAAAAAAAAAAAAGAAAAAAAAAAAGAAAGAAAATTCCATAACTTCCAAACTTGTGAAGAGTTGGATTTCCTAAGATTTGGCTTAAATTTCTGGTTGAGCTGTCGCACAGATACACTGTACACTGCCTGTGCTTATGTTTGCTAATTACAGATGACGTTGACATAATGGGTTCAGTCAGTAGCTATTTGTGCTGAATAAAAAGAACAAAGCAAACATCACAGTAATCAAGGCTGTTGGAATAAAGGAAGTTGCAAATGTACCTCAGAGAGGTGCTCATTCACATGATAATCTTCTCAAATGCAGTGCATCACAAACTAAACAGTATCAGTTTCACCAAGATACTGTTTTCTACTTGGTTTACTGTCACCCAACTGTAACTGTAATACTATAAGGGTATATACTATAATTTAAAAACCAAGAAACAAATATGACATAACTTCCGCACAAGGTAACCACAACAAAAAGGCACTGCAGGGATCTGAATCCATTACTTATTGTTTGCAAGATATGGCTTTAAGCAACTAAAGACTAAAAATCATTGTAAATTCTCAATGATCATGATTTTTTTACAGAAGTGCTCTGGCATAGCTCTGGCTGTCCAGTACAGCCAGCAGTCCTGCAGCAGCATCCTGGCAGTCCCAGCAGTGCCTTGCCCATCAACATGACTAACCTTAAATGAGGTCGTGCAGTACATGTTAGAAACCCATGATGCTAGGCAACTGATATACTGTATGTTATGGTTTTAGTGACTACTAAGCATTCACTTCTTAATATATGTCTCTTCTTTTGATGTCAGCTAGCAATTAATACATTTACATTTTTCAGTCTTCTCTGGTCTTCAGTTAAGGATGGAACATGCTACAACTTCCAACTGTAACAGCAAGGCACTGCTGGGATTTGAACCCAGGATCTCCTGTTTACTAGACAGGCACTTTGACCAACTAAGCCACAGCACCTTTGTTGTGAATGATTTGAATCGTAGATCCAGCAAGTACTAAGCTACAGCACCTCAAGCCTAAAAGGTTCAAGGAGACATGAGAAGTTCCAACAATAACACGGTGTCCTTGTTTCTGAACATCATGTCTTGTAAACAAGAGGTTATGGGTTCAGATCTCAGCAGTACCTGTCAGTTGATTAAAAGCTCACCTTGTCTTCCAAAATGCTATTGGTGGTTCATATATTAAGGTATTTTCACTGTCTATAGATCCAATGATAAAGACCTCACTTGGGAAGTCAAGGTGACCTCCTAATCCCAGCAGAACAAGGCACTGCTGGGAATTGAACCCAGGATCTCCTGTTTACTAGACAGGCACTTTGACCAACTAAGCCACAGCGCCTCAAAAAAGAAAGCTCCGGGGAGGCATGAGAAGAGTCAACAATAACATGGTGTCTGTATTTCTCAAAGCCCTGTCTTGTAAAGAAGAGGTTATGGGTTCAGATCTTAGCAGTACCTGTCAGTTAATTAAAAACTCAGATGGCCTTCTTCCAAAGTGTTTTTGATGGTTGATATTTTGATGTAGTTTCACTGCCCTGTAGATCCAACAAGAAAGACCTGACTTGGGAAGTCAACTGTGTAGGAACGAGGCACTGCTGGGATTTGAACCCAGGATCTCCTGTTTACTAGACAGGCGCTTTGACCAACTAAGCCACAGTGCCTCAATCCTAAAAGCTTCAAGGAGACATGAGAAGTTCCAACAATTACACTGTGTCCTTGTTTCTGAACACCATGTCTTGTAAAAAAGAGGTTTTGGGTTCAGATCTCAACTGTACCTGTCAGTTGATTAAAAACTCAGATGGTCTTCTTCCAAAGTGTTTTTGATGGTTGATATAGTTTCACTGCCCTGTAGATCCAACAAGAAAGACCTGACTTGGGAAGGTTGCTGTGTAGGAACAAGGCAGGTTATGGATTCAGATCTCAGCAGTACCTGTCAGTTGATTAAAAGCTCACCTTGTCTTCCAAAATGCTATTGGTGGTTCATATATTGAGGTATTTTCACTGTGTGTAGATACAACAAGAAAGACGTCTCTTGGGAAGTCAGCTGTGTAGGAACAAGGCACTGCTGGGATTTGAACCCAGGATCTCCTGTTTACTAGACAGGCGCTTTGACCAACTAAGCCACAGTGCCTCAACAAAGAAAGCTCCGAGGAGGCATGAGAAGTGTCAACAATAACATGGTGTCTGTGTTTTTCAAAGCCCTGTCTTGTAAAGAAGAGGTTATGGGTTCAGATCTCAGCAGTACCTGTCAGTTGATTAAAAGCTCACCTTGTCTTCCAAAATGCTATTGGTGGTTCATATATTGAGGTATTTTCACTGTGTGTAGATACAAGAAAGACATCACTTGGGAAGTCAACTGTGTAGGAACAAGGCACTGCTGGGATTTGAACCCAGGATCTCCTGTTTACAAGACAGGTGCTTTGACCAACTAAGCCACAGCGCCTCAATCTTAAAAGCTTCAAGGAGACATGAGAAGTTCCAACAATAACACGGTGTCCTTGTTTCTGAAAACCATGTCTTGTAAAGAAGAGGTTATGGGTTCAGATCTCAACTGTACCTGTCAGTTAATTAAAAACTCAGATGGTCTTCTTTCAAAGTGTTTTTGATGGTTGATATAGTTTCACTGCCCTGTAGATCCAACAAGAAAGACCTGACTTGGGAAGGTTGCTGTGTAGGAACAAGGCAGGTTATGGATTCAGATCTCAGCAGTACCTGTCAGTTGATTAAAAGCTCACCTTGTCTTCCAAAATGCTATTGGTGGTTCATATATTGAGGTATTTTCACTGTGTGTAGATACAACAAGAAAGACGTCTCTTGGGAAGTCAGCTGTGTAGGAACAAGGCACTGCTGGGATTTGAACCCAGGATCTCCTGTTTACTAGACAGGCGCTTTGACCAACTAAGCCACAGCGCCTCAACAAAGAAAGCTCCGAGGAGGCATGAGAAGTGTCAACAATAACATGGTGTCTGTGTTTTTCAAAGCCCTGTCTTGTAAACAAGAGGTTATGGGTTCAGATCTCAGCAGTACCTGTCAGTTGATTAAAAGCTCACCTTGTCTTCCAAAATGCTATTGGTGGTTCATATATTGAGGTATTTTCACTGTGTGTAGATACAAGAAAGACATCACTTGGGAAGTCAACTGTGTAGGAACAAGGCACTGCTGGGATTTGAACCCAGGATCTCCTGTTTACAAGACAGGTGCTTTGACCAACTAAGCCACAGCGCCTCAATCTTAAAAACTTCAAGGAGACATGAGAAGTTCCAACAATAACACGGTGTCCTTGTTTCTGAAAACCATGTCTTGTAAAGAAGAGGTTATGGGTTCAGATCTCAACTGTACCTGTCAGTTAATTAAAAACTCAGATGGTCTTCTTTCAAAGTGTTTTTGATGGTTGATATAGTTTCACTGCCCTGTAGATCCAACAAGAAAGACCTGACTTGGGAAGGTAGCTGTGTAGGAACAAGGCACTGCTGGGATTTGAACCCAGGATCTCCTGTTTACAAGACAGGTGCTTTGACCAACTAAGCCACAGCGCCTCTAAGACAAATCTTTTTAGAGCAATGAGAAGTTCCAACAATTACACGGTGTCCTTATTTCTGAACATCATGTCTTGTAAACAAGAGGTTATGGATTCAGATCTCAGCAGTACCTGTCAGTTGATTAAAAACTCACCGTGTCTTCCAAAATACTATTGGTGGTTCATATATTGAGGTATTTTCACTGTGTGTAGATACAACAAGAAAGATGTCACTTGGGAAGTCAACTGTGTAGGAACAAGGCACTGCTGGGATTTGAACCCAGGATCTCCTGTTTACTAGACAGGCGCTTTGACCAACTAAGCCACAGCGCCTCAACAACGAGAGCTCCGAGGAGGCATGAGAAGTGTCAACAAAAACATGGAGTCTGTGTTTCTCAAAGCCCTGTCTTGTAAACAAGAGGTTATGGGTTCAGATCTCAGCTGTACCTGTTAGTTAATTAAAAACTCAGATGGTCTTCTTCCAAAGTTGTTTTTGTTGATTGATATAGTTTCACCACCCTGTAAATCCAACAAGAAAGACCTTACTTGGGAAGTCAACTGTGTAGGAGCAAGGCACTGCTGGGATTTGAACCCAGGATCTCCTGTTTACTAGACAGGCACTTTGACCAATTAAGCCACAGTGTCTTGGCAAGAATAGTTTTGATGAGCCATGAGAAGTGTCAACAATAACACTGTGCCACAATGGGTCAGGCAGAGGTGCATTCTGCTTGGAGTTTGCATGTTCTCCCTGTGTCTATATGGGTTTCCTCCAGGAGCTCCGGTTTACCCCACAGCCAAAAACATGCATGCATTGGAGTGAATTGAGGTGAATTGAGCATGCTAAACTACCTGTAAGTGTGGGTGTGAGGATGAATGGTTTCTATATGTGGCCCTGCAATGAGCTGGCGACCATCCAGGGTGTACTCTGCCTTTGCCTGTAAGCTGCTGGGATAGCCTCCAGCCCAAAACCACTGCACAAAATTCTTTGATCTGTTACTTATAGCTTTATACAGCATCCAAAGTCTTCAAATAATTCTTTCAAAACTCTGAAATCTTGTGAAAGTGATGTTGTTATACATGTTATGAAATATCGTATTTGTCAAAAATCTAGAAAAAAAGTTTCCTTTGATTACTTTGTTGATTCCCTCCAGGTCAGTGAGAGACAGAAATTTTTCTCCATTTTCTACATGTCAATCAATGCCGGGAGCCTCTTGTCAACTGTGATTACACCCATACTGAGAAGTAAGTCTGCACACTGTGTCGTGAACTTAATGGTGTGACTTACATCGCTGTGTGGGTATTGTTAATGTTTGATTTGCTCCTGCAGGTGATGTGCAGTGTTTTGGTAGTGACTGCTATGCTCTGGCCTTCGGGGTTCCTGCAGCTCTGATGATTTTGGCTTTAGGTGAGTTGTGCACAATGTGCAACTTCCAATTAACCCATGTGGTTCTGAATGTTTGAGCAATTTCCAGAGCTTAACAGATGTAGGTCAAGACAGCTAACTATCTTCAAATCATTATTCAAAGTTAAATCCTGATAACAAGAGGAAACTATTTTCTCTGGTAACATCAGTCCCCACCAGAGGCCATTTCTCTAATACTGCAAAGGAAGCTCAGTTCCCCTAAAATGTCAAAAATTAAATGCCATGATTTTGTCCCACCCCTGGACGCTCAGCGTCCCTGGGAGTGAATGGAGCTGGGTGGGCCTCACCTGGCCTGGATGCTGAGCTTCCGCATGATGATTGGAGGATCAGTCGAAAGGCTGAATCCTGTTTTGATTGACAGGTATTTTGAGATATACACCGTCACTTGACAGCTCAGCTCAGTCCCATGACAGATTTTGCAAACAAAGTCAAAAGACAAACTTCAACCCATTTGTTGGTATTTGCTTGGCAAAATTGCTTGTTCATTTCTTATAAAACACATTCATAGTATTTCCTTGTTTAAGTTTAACATAATTTCAACATTTCCTTGTTCGAGTTTAATGTCATGTCGTTAGATCGTTCAATCAGTCATATTGTTGCTAAATGTGCTAAGTCGGAGTGAACTAGCTAGCTAGCAAGGTGCCCACTATGGCAGACGATGCTAATATTCTCGACCTGATTTTGGCAAAGCCATTTGATAGTCTTCCTTACGAGGAGAAACTAAGAATTAAGTTAGCCAACAATGAGCTTCCCCTCTTTGAAAGACCAGCAGCCGCCACTGGTCCCCACTTTGCTCAAGCCTGAAATTTCTCACATTATTTTATGCATTCCCTGGTAATTTTGGACAGATGTTTTATGAGCAGTGGTTAAAACCCACAGACTGGTTATCTTCTTCTTTTTTTCTGTAGAACCAGCATGAGGTTTAAATTTGTGGCTTTGAATGAGACACCACAAACCAAGCAAACTGCATGGATGTAAAAATGCAAATTTACTGTAACATTTCAGAATCAGTAACATTTTGATAAAGTGTTTGTAGACTATGAAGTCCAGCTTTTGACAGACAGGGGCTTCCTGTTGATCACTCGCTTCCACATATGTCCTGACAGCCAGTTGTCTCTGCCTCTGAATCCCCATCACCCCCTGATCCTTGTGTG
This sequence comes from Polydactylus sextarius, assembly GCA_016801845.1. Classification (NCBI taxonomy): domain Eukaryota; kingdom Metazoa; phylum Chordata; class Actinopteri; family Polynemidae; genus Polydactylus; species Polydactylus sextarius. The sequence goes on along the minus strand of CM028912.1, from coordinate 3,574,362 downwards.
ATTCACGGTTGGCTGACCACTCACTCTGAAAACAAACAGTGCTTTTAGCGCCGGAGAGGCCACAGCCAGATCACAGACTGTGGGGGCGTCACTGTTTAAGAAGTGTTAGTGTGTTGAAGTATTTACTATTTTGTAAAAACATCCTTAAAAGGTATGCTGTCTTTAATTTCTGCCCTTTGGTTTGCACCATACCTCATAGCAAATGGAGCCATTATTTGAACAACAGCAGAACCATTTCCAACAAACTGTTTTGTTCACTTCCCTGGTTCTGATCTAACTCCTCATCTATCTTGTTTAGTTGTGTTCATTGCTGGCAGCGGATTGTACAAGAGGAGTCCTCCCCAGGGAAACATCCTGTTGGAAGTCTGCAGTTGCATTGGAGTGAGTCATCACCCAGTCGTCCCCAGTTGCATCAGATTATTTATTACATTGTTTACTGTCGAGTATAATTTTGTTCTGTGATAAAATTGATTCTGCTGGTTTGGCCACTTTTATTATTTACATCTGGTCTCCAGTTCGCCATCAAAAACCGCTGGAAGAGCTCCAAGTACGGCCCGAAGAGGAAGCACTGGTTGGACTGGGCTGAGGAGAAATACTCGGTAATTCTGAGAATTAACTTTTCCAAAAATAGTGTTAAAAGTGGGTTTTGGTGGTCAATAATCCAACCATCTGTGTGTTGGGTTTGTGTGTTAACAGAAGCGTCTGATCCAGGAGATTAAAATGGTGCTGCGGGTTTTGGTGCTTTACATCCCACTGCCGATGTTCTGGGCTCTGTTCGATCAACAGGTTGGTGAAAACAAAAGGCTCATGAACTATCACAATAAGAGCTTCACTTTTTATTGAGTCCCAGCTCCATAATTCATGCACCATTTGTTAAAGTTGAGTGCAAAGTTGAGTCAGTTGAGTCAAAAGAGGCCTTTGGGAATGGAAGTGGTAGTCTGTTGGACTCTTGGATGCTAATTTTCCACAGATATGCACCAAACATAAATCAGCTAATTCCAGCTTTTACATTTGTGTACAAATAAAAGACGAGAAGACATAGAGCATTTGAATAACTGAGCTTTCCCTTTGAGCTGCTGGCAGACCGATTTTCTTACTGCTGGATGAGCGAGGCCAGCTGTGTTCAACAGCTGTTTCCAAATTTTTTGCTAAACTGTTCCAACTAGCTGCTGGTTGATATGAGATTAAACACATTTGCCAAAATGTTGAATTATTGCTTTAAAAAGTAGTCTGTATGCTTTTCATCAGAAAGCCAAATTGCAACAATGCTTTAATCATAAAAAAGTACACACAGATTCTTAAAATAGACTTTTGTTACTTTTGTTTGTTAAATTTTGTTAATTTCAATGTGCAGAATATAGCTTGGACACAGTGACAGTAGTAGCAATTTGGATAATTTGACTTTTAAATCAACTTCTACTGTAGTCTAGTGTGAAGAAGATGTTATTGAGTTTTTAGTGTTAAATCAAGCATCTTATTCAAGGTCAAGATCTTGAATCATTGTTCTCGTCTAAGGTCTCATAACTATTTGTTATCTTCTTCAGCCAACACTCAACAAAACCTGATTACAGAAAAACCCCTGAACTCATTCTTCATTTAAAACAGCTGATTAAAAAAAAACAAACCTGTCAGACAATCAAACGAATGCCTGTGATCCTTGGAAAATTATGTCAAAATGTTTGCCAGTTCCTCATTATCATCATCTCCAGGGAAAACAAACAAAACTAATCTGCTTGGTTGATTTTGTTAAGTTAAAATTGACGCTGTTGTCTGGAAATACAGTTAACAGTTGGTCTTTATTGCAGGGTTCCCGTTGGACTCTGCAAGCTACAAGGATGAACATGGCTTTTGTAAGCATTTCTGTTAAAGTTGATAACATCTTTTATTATTGTACGTTGGTATCAGTTTGTAGGTTATCTTGTAAAAACAGGGGCGTTGTTCTAATTAGTTGTGGTAATTCAGTAAATTCCAATGGATCCTCACCCACATGTCATATTTAAGATTTATTTAAGTTTGTCATGTTTAATTACAGGGAGAATCCTTCGTTATTAAACCGGATCAAATGCAGGTATGTGCTAATGTTTATAAGCTTGTTCCAACTTTTCACTGAAGATTCATGATGAGGTTCAAAGTTCACACTTAAGCTCTGAATTATACAATATAAAATATAATCCTGTCCCTGAGTTTTTGGATGTCATGAAAGTGTGGATGAATAATCTTCACGCCTGCTACGTAGAAAACAAAACTTTAAGTCTCACCAAAGTCTGTGTTCAGGAGACAAACGCCAAAAACAGATTCCCTTTATGGAAACACATGATGTTTTCTGAACTCATTTTGTCAGACTGTAATGTATACTATACGTGGGTGTTGCCACGTCCTGCACAGTGAACCAAACCAGACTGGACAAGTTAAATTTAAATAAAGACATTGTGTGTAATTGTTGGTGTCAGTTTCGTGGCGTCTTTGACTCAAACATATCTTTAAATGCTGAGCATCTCTTATACTGCAGCCAACTCCACTTTATATCTTTCCAAATACTTATGGACCATATTTTAATGATTGATTTATACTTAAAATGAAAAACCTGACATGTATTTTTTATGTTGTCATAAAGCACCTGAAGTCAACTAATGTTCGTCTTTCTCATGAAGCTGTTTATCACAGGCGTCTTACCGTTTTTTTTAGCGGTGATATTGAATTTGAGTCGCTTTATGTCTTTTTATTCTTCTAACTTTGACCTTTATGATTTTATCAGTTTCAATGAGCTTTTACAGAGTCATTTGAAAGCGGTGTTTTTCTCCCCTCCCTGGTGTTTAGATGTTGAACGCTCTACTGATTCTTGTCTTCGTGCCCATCTTCGATCTCATCATATATCCGCTGGTCGGCCTCTGCAGAATCAACATCACGTGAGTCGAAACCCGTTGTTTTGGATACTCTTCTTTATTGCAGAAATGAACATTTAAGAAGCCTCTTAAAGTGGGGAAATGAGTCATGTGACCTTTCATTTGTATCCCAGGATACACTACATTTACAAATACTGAATCTCAGTGGGAGCTTCATGAATGCCCTGTAGGGGAAATGATCACAGTTTGCTGCTGGGAATAAAACTATTTCAAAACAGCACAGTTACCCCTCAGTTATTGATTTTATTCCTCTTTTTATAGAAGAGCTTAGGTTGTGAAAAATATGGTTATAAGGCAGTTTCTTATCATGCAGATCAGCAAGGACACTGATGTGGAAATCACCTCTGGTTTATAAAGTGATAAAGTGACTCTCAGAGCAGTAAACACACACACACTGTGCTTGTTGTCATGAAGGGTGTGTGTTTAAGTGTTGACTGACTCTTTCTACCTTCAGGCCTCTGAGGAAAATGGCTGTAGGGATGATTTTTGCAGCGTTGGCCTTTGGAGCAGCCACGTTTGTGGAGGTGAATGTTGTGGTACGTATCAGCAGGAATGTCGCTTCTTGTTGCAGAAATTAATAATGGAAATCTTGTCTACTTCCATGCATATAATTGACCTGCATGTACTTACACACACACAGTCAATACGTTGTGGAAAACTGAGCTGTCCCCATTGTTAGGTTGTTATATAAACTGTCACAAGTCCCAGACTTAATGTTTGTCTGATGTGTCGTACTGTAGCAGATGGCACCTTCAAGAGGTAAAGTTTTATTAAACAGGCAACTTATATTGGAGCCACGCTGGCGGCAGACCGGATTATTTCAACAACTATTAGCTGGTTTGTCATGTTTACCTTTAGGTTGAATCCTAATGACTTTGGTGATTTCCTGACTCTTCATTACTTTTGTTTTTGAGAAAATATCCCATCAACTATCAGTGGGTTGATGTGAAATTTGTCCCCAGAGGAAAAGTTCCTCTCACAATTCATTTTACACCATCATCAGGATAAAATGTTCATGTCTTACCTCCTTCTTGACAATGTTAGCATCCTACAGCCTCAACTAGGATGACAAACACTGATGTTTGTATTCAGCACAAAGCATCTTTGTCTTGTTAAGAGCAGAATCATCTTCCCTCTTTATATATTATGTTCTCAACCTCCTGTTATAATAAATTTTAACCCTATCAATGTCATCAGATGTTTCACTTTCATCCAAGAGGTGTGTTCCCAGTTCCCAGAGCACTATTTTAAGACTGTATTCTTTGATATTTATCTCCATAGTTTTCTAAATTCCTTCTCCATCTCCCAGAAAACAGTGGTGAATCCTGCACCTGCAGGAAACTGCCTCCTGCAGACGTTAAACCTGGTGAAAGGTGACGTTACTGTCAAGATCTACGGCAGAAACATATTTACAGAACCGATCCCGTATCTTCAGGTAATCAGACAGGAAACATCTCTTAATACTGTTCAGTAACATGGATGTAGGATGCAAAAAATGCACAAATATGTTCTTAGTTACCAGACTTCCCACATAGTGTTTTTGTTTGTTTTTGCTTTTGCATTTCAAAGACAAGTCAGGAACCAGCCAGACAGGAGTAAAAAGTGTTTTTTGTTTTTGCTGTGATGCAGTATAAGTTACAAAACACGTAAAGTGGTTTTGTCAGAAGAGAATAAGCAGGGATCAGCTAATATATAACCTATAGATAAGGTTAATGTAAAACTATAAGCACAAAGTGTCCTATAACACAAAACAAATCAGTGACTAATGAGGGACACAAAAGCCTGAATCCTGAAGGTTTGGATGTATAGTGTTGACTCGTATTAAATGTGCTGTTTGTGTTTGTCTTTAGCTCTTTGGCCTCTGAGACATTTTAAACTCATTGTGTCTTGTTTTAGCAGTTTGAATTTACATTTTAATGACCCTCACTAAGCTCAAGTTTAGTTTGCCAACTACTGTCAGAGCTTCCAGCAACAGGAGTAGTTTATAGATCAGGACACTTCTTGGTCTTTTTTTATCTCTCCAGTTCATTGCAACTTCATCCTAAGAAATGTGTAATATGAAGCTAGTGGCTTTTATTTTCTAATACACACACACACACACACACACACACCCCTCAAACCTGAACTTTAACTGTCTGGTATCTCTATGTCAGGACTCTGCTCAATATGAAACGCTTCTACTGGGGGGGTCCAAAAAGACACTGATGATTGAAGTCACCTACAATGAAAACAACCACTTGTGCAATCAGACGTTTGAACAGCAAAAGGCCTACACTCTCATCCTGTACCCTGAACCTGCAAACACCAGTGGAATCCAGTGCAAACTTGTTAGTATTTGGAATTATTATTATTTCTACTACTACTATTATTATGATAGACTTTTGTACTGCCTACGGGAACTTTTATTTCTATTTATTCATCACGCAGGTGGACGACTTCATAAGTAAAAATGAAGATGGGAATCCTCGGTTGAGGTTAAAACCTACACTACAGAACATTTAGATGTAATTAGCCTTCAAAATAAAAGCTCCCATGTTGTTGAACTTCACTAAGTTTTCATGTAATTTCACATTGAACAGGTTCCTGAACACAAAACCAGGAATACTAAACTTAACTGTCGGAGAAAAGACGTTCCACATGAGCGGCAGTTACACCGTGACTCCGAACAAGACGGTGGATCGAGGAGAGTGAGTATAACAACAGAAGTTTCTGTTGAAGTTTGTTATTACAACTTTGTCTGAAAAAACTGACTGAGGATTGTTTTTGTGCTGCAGCAGGCAACTGTTCTCAAGAGTTAGAAACTCATTATGTAGCTGTCACCAAACAGTAGATACACTCACATAGTTCGACAAAACCTGGTGAAGACGCTGGAACATTTGGCAGCTAATGAGCCATGTATTTTCTTCAGGAGTTAGTGGAGACCAGAGCTTGAAAAGAGGAATGAATGTTGGATTTAAATCCCATCAGTTGGACAGAAACAAAGCAGACTGTTAGCTAACATTTTCTCCATAATTGAAAACATGATACGTCCCCTCTGATCCATTTTATCTTCCATACTCCTCCTCTCTTCGGGTAGTTACCCAGATGTCAAATGCATCCCTGAGTCAGAGACGTGCACCAGTCTTGACCTCGGTCTGTTGGACTTTGGAGCTTCCTACACCGTCGTACTCACCGCCGAGGTCAGGATGTTTTTGACATTCAAACTAAATTTTATACAAAGATATAAAAAGATTTCACCCAATCTCATGCTACAGTCTTTGTGCGCTTTGTCAGGAATCTGGTAAAATCACACCTCACAAGCTGGAGGATGTGAAAGCCAACAACATTCACATCGCCTGGCAGATCCCTCAGTACGTCCTCATAACTGCAGGAGAGGTCATGTTCTCCATCACAGGCCTGGAGTTCTCCTATTCACAGGTTTGTTGTTGTCATCTCTAACTCACTCTGCTGCTCGTGAAAGTTAAGGTCAAAGGTTTTGATAGTGAAGCAATTTCCTGTAATTTCCTGTATTGTTCATTGTTCAACATCCAGTTAATTGCAAAACACAAAAACAGAGAAAACCACTATTGCAACATGAAGGTGCAACATGTAGCATTGGATGAATACTGCCGACCACCAGGGGGCCGTCATGTTGTCAGTCTGTGACCCAGTCCTTCAGGGAGTGAGTGATGTTCAATCAATAGGATTTCAGAGTAGTAGTCTTTTAAACCCAGTGGGGATGTCTCAGCCTCAACATCTTTTACAGAAAAATAAATATTTTCTGTCACATTCTGTCAAGATTTGATCTCACATCACTGAACCTTTAAAGACTCAGATTCCCCCTCGGGTTGTTTTTCAGTGTTTACTAACACGGTTTCTCTCTTCCCCCTCAGGCTCCAGCCAACATGAAGTCAGTCCTTCAGGCTGGATGGTTGCTCACTGTCGCTTTTGGCAACGTGATCGTGTTGATTGTGGCAGAGGGAGCAGGACTGGAACAGGTATGACTTCACTGGGAACTGTAGGAGACGTTAGAGCTCCTGATACAACTGCTACTATCTTGTAAAATGATTACCTACAATACTGCATCCATCTATCTATCTATCTATCTATCTATCTATCTATCTATCTATCTATCTATCTATCTATCTATCTATCTATCTATCTATCTATCTATCTATCTATCTATCTATCTATCTATCTATCTATCACAGTGGAAAGAGTTCCTGCTGTTTGCTGGTTTGCTGTTGGGCGTCTGCATCATCTTCTCCATCATGTCGTACTTCTACACCTACGTCGACCCCGAGCAGCTGGCAAAGATCAACTGGGACGATCCAGGGAAGGAGGAAGGTGACAATGATGACGACAAGAAGAAATCTGATGACATACAACTGAACAGAACAAAGAGCACCAAATTGTAAATATAACACATCACATCAAATGCTCCATCGTCGTTTGTAGCTGCAGCTGATTAAATTGTTAGACAAGCAGCCATCATCATTATAATATGGTACTTTATTTGAATTGTTTCTTTTCTTTTTTTGTGTGTATATTGTTGTTTGCACTAAGGTGTTATTGCTGGAGTCCAGTGTTTGTGAGATTGTTTAATGTGTCACTTCAAGATTAAACACTTAAGAACTTGAGGAATTAATTATCTGAATGAGACTAAATGCTAAATGTGTGTATGTGTGTATATATATATATATATATATATATATATATATATATATATATATATACATACATACATACACAATAAACACTGTGTGATTCTTCCACGCCGTGATCAATAGTATTATTACAAATAAATATCAAATATTATATCATGTTGTGTATATATTTGTTCTATTTTAACTCAGTGTCAAAAAGTTTATATTTGGAGAGATGGTAAAGTTTACATTGTGTGCCTGTAAAAAATGACTTTAAAGGACAATAGTTTTAATGGTTTTGCAGATTATTATCATTCTATCATAATAATACTAGAAACCAAATTCATATTATTTGATGCTTATGTTTGGTTTTTACCTTTCAAGTTGATTTTCTGAAGAAAAACAAACATCATTGCCATAAAACAGAGGATGTTTATAGTTTACAGGAAAGTTTCCAGCTTATAGAAGCTACAGAAAACAGTCAGTACTGTATATGTACTTTGTTTTTTTTTTTTTTTTTTAAACAGGTATTTCAACATATTACAGGTTTAAATGATAAAAATGATGATGGCTGAATTGAAAATGTTGTTTATGGTTCAGGTTTTAACACAAAGCAAAATATGTACAACCAACACTTTTTTTGGTCTTTTAATGTCATTAAATACCTGATTCAAACTTTTTTTATTCAGGGAAACATGTAAATTCTGCTGCTTCCTATTACATCTGTAAATATACAGTTGATGCTGAAAATTGATATTTTGCATCACAATATGTTTTGTTGCAAATGTAAAATAATCTGTGATGATGTTTTTGACGCAGGACATGAAATGATGTTTAGCAAATAAAATGTTGGTGACGAGATTAAATTGATCCACACACACACACACACACACACACACACATCGTGTCTTTGTCTTGTGTGATGTGTTTGTGTTTATTCAAACACACCCATTTTATTCATTGCTCCACACACACACACGCACACACACACACGCTCATCAATCATCAAACCATTACCATCAACCCTCTGTGGCTGTTCAATGACAATTCTCATTACTAAATGACAAAGAAACATTATGTAGAAAACAAATGTTCACATCCCAGGATTATCATCTTGAATTATTTGGCGTATTAGAATACCAAATTGATTTAAGTGGTCATTTTTCTTACTCTGGAGGAAACAAACAGGATTAGTATGTGCAAGACAACAAAGCAAGGAAATGTTAGAGCCACTCGATGGCGTCATTTGCTGCATTACAATTAGTTTTAGTTGTGACTTCTTGCATCTGGGGTTAATCTCAGGAGGACCTCGACAAATGAGCGGAGAAAAGAAAAGTGGGTTGCGTTTATCTTCATCTTTCCTCTCTCACTTCTCACTGACACCGTAGCATTACCGCTACCTTGGAGGATGGATTTCTGCAGCAAAACAGCTTTAGTCTTTTTCCTCCACAGCACTAAATCACTATAAACTCTGCTGAGATTCATATATTGTGTGTGGCAGGTGAATATTAAAGCTAGGACAGTGCAGTGGTCCTGTGACTTCCTGTGTGTCTTTCCAGTAAAAGCTCAGTGACACGTGTGATGATGTCAGGATGGACCAGGCAGTCTAACAGGTCATTAGTGCTTATTATTGCCTGACTTGATTCCTCATAATTCCCTGTAGAGCTCTTTGACATCCCAGCTGCACAATCACATGCTCTACATTCATGTTTTCCCTGGTGGTGGAGTCCGACAGCAGATGTAAGTTCAGTTCTCTTTGCAGCGTCTGTGCTGACGGTGCAATCCTGCTGAGATTCGCCTGCTCCGTTCCTGGCAGATTTGACCTCTAGATCTTTTGGGGTAATCTGCCGTGTTTCTGCCGAGTCCTCCTGCTGACAGAGCACAGAAATGAGATGTGGCCCAAAGGGAACGCTGAAGGGCACAGAATCCCTCGGTGAATCGCTGCTGTTTCTAATTTGTCCGCTGGAGTCCCTTTTAGCTGGATGTCGGTCTCTTGGGTTGTGGATCAGTTTGTTGTGGCAGATAACCTTCTGTCTTTGAGCAACAGCCTTAATTGCCAGATTCAAATACTGCATGTTCTCATTATGCGATGATACTCCTTCCTGCAGGAACATGACAGAAAAACAGAGTATTCTTTATGCAGCGAGGAAACAGAAAGTCTGTTCTGTTTGGTTTATACCAAAACAAGCTGACAAAACTTTTTACAGAAGCAAAAATAAAAAGTTAAAATTACTTAAACTATTAGTTGGACCAGAAGGAAAAAAAACAGTGAGCATATATCAAAATGTTTCAGCTTTGAAGTTAATTGATGATAATACAGAATGATAAATGTCAGACCTGTAAATTTAATACTTATAATTTAAAAACTTTCTTTTTAGGTGGCTACAGCACAACAAAATAAGATGTAAGATTTAGATATATTGTCAGAAGTTATGTCTTCATGTGTATAATCACCTGAATAAGAATAGTTGTGTTTTTCTTAAAGTGACGGTCTTGAGTAATTTCAAACCCAGGGAGTTAAACACCCCCTTAAGAGATATTATAAGTTTGGTCGTCTTTTGTTTTCACAATCAAACAGCTAAAAATGAAAGTAAGTGGGGCAGTCAGCCAAATGTGAAGGCGGTGACTGGTGATGAAGGTTGTTCCAGATCAGCAGATTCATCATTTTTCTCGCTCTTCACACACGCTGGCCTGTTGTTCAGGAAAATGATGAATCTGCTGATCTGGAACATCCTTCATCACCAGTTGTTATAAAACAAGACGTTGGGTAAGTCTTGTAAAACAGTGTTTTTAATAAACTCTCAGTTCACTTACTAAGTTATCAGTACTTCAGTTTATGTGTAGGGACCCTATTCATGCTACTGCTGAAGTGAAGTGATATTTTGAGCTTTATTAGTGGTTAAAAAATGACAATTTAGATACGTTTGGCTGACTGCCCCATTTACTTTCATTGTTAACTATTTGGTTGTGAAAACAAAAGATGGTCAAACTCGATATTACTTCAACCAACGTAAAATATCTGTTGAGATTGAGTTTGACTCGTATTCATGGTGAAATAGACTCTGGGTTCTAATTACTCTGGACCATCACTTTAATCTTACCTGAAGGCCACTATATTTCAGAAAAGAAAGAGGTGAGGGGTTAATCAGTTTACTACAAACCACTAAATCCTATGCACTTCAACTTTACTATGACTGTTCATTTTCTACCTCAGTGGGATTGAGCCAGTCATCAGTGTTGTCATCACTCATGGTACTTTTCACAGCACAGACAACAGCTTTGGTCACTGCTTCACTAACTCTTGCCACATCATCCACATCCTGTGCAGGAAGAAGAAAACTAGTATGAGCTCAGTGTATCAGGACAGTTACAGTGAATGACAGAGCCTCAGTGTTGGTATGTGCTGCAGGCGCTGTTTGTCATGTCTGTGACCTTGCAGAGAGAGAGGAACCTGCTGTTTGAATAAACATTTGTCTGGCAGCAGGGAGCGTTTTTGATGCGGCACACACACTGTGTTGTCCACATACACTCATCATAATGACAGGGAATCTTTTACTGCCAGACCTGCTCATTACTCAAAGCTGCCTTCATCTGGAGAACTGGGGGCAAAGAGGGGAAGTGAGGAGCTAATGTGCATCAAATTTATCTGAGGCAAGTCAAGTCGGGGAACATCCGCTCATTATTTTTGGTACAGGTTTTGAGCTGAAAGGTTCAGGATGAAGGAGAGATGATTGTGCTTCTTACCAACTCAATCCAGGAGTTAACGCTGACAGTGATGGGATCTACTGACTCCACATAGTGCCACCAGTGTCTGGGAACATAAAGCACCTAAATAGAGAGAATCAACATCACACTCTTTTTATTTTTGTCTTCTTTGTCTTTGTGATAATTATTGATAAAACACAACTAAAATGATCATCCACTAGATGGCAGCATACATCTTCCTGTCTTCACTAGCAGCCGTTCATGAAGCGACTCTATTAAAATGGGCGCGTCGTATTGATCCTCTGCCCAATTCATTCACGGTCTGTCGTCTGACAAGACAGGAGGGAAGATCTGTGCTTTGATTTGATTTACAGAGGTGGAACCATCTTGTATGAGATCGCTGTAATTACACAAATTATCCGTTGTGTCAACAACTAAAGTGCTTTCAACTGTATGTAAATGCCAGGTCCGTGGAAGAGGAAGGACAAGGAGGCAAACAGCAGCTTTAAAGTGAGACAGAGGTCCATACATATGTTACAGGCAGTTATTGTGTAACTATGGGAACAAGTAATGTCATGTGATAAAAACTGAAGCAAAAAAAGGAAACTGACCTCGGTTATGATTAGATTGAATCATCATTATATACAGTTTCCAAAGGTTAAGAAAGAACATCCATGTTCAAAAGTAATTAAATCTGAAGGGCTTCACTTTAATTATACCAACACAGTGTTGTATAAAGTCTGTGAAAGAGTAGACTAGAGTAGAAGTACAGACACTAGAGTAGAAGTACAGATCCTAGAGTAGAAGTACAGACACTAGAGTAGAAGTACAGATACTAGAGTAGAAGTACAGATACTCAGACAGAAGTTCAAGTCAGCAACCAGAATGATACTCAGGTAAAAGTCTTAAAGTATCTAGTATTTACTGTACTTAAATATGACAAGTAATTTATAATTAAATGTACTTAAGTAATGAAAGTAAAAGGACAAGTACGTATTAATAAAAACATAAGAATATTATGAAGTAGTCCTGAGTCTTAACTTAAGCACAAAACACTAAATTCCTCTTTGATATTTATTTTTTAGTTTCTCCATCATCCACCATCAACCTCCATCAACCCTCAAACATGGTGTTGATGGTCTGAACAGTCACAGGTCGACTGGAGCTGGAGAAAACACCACATTACTTTACTCTGATTTTTGCAATGACACTGAACATTGAAAATGTATGAGTAAAGGTATGCTATTAAGTACAGACACTAAAACATACTTAAGTACAGTAGTGAAGTATCAGTACTTACACTGCACCAACACTAACTTTATAATACTGCACTAAACAGAGTTGTTATATCAGACTAAAACTCATTAAACACAACAATCAGAAGTGTCCAGGTGTGGGGTCAACAGTTACCTGATAGCTGGGTTTGTTGTTACTGATAGGAGGAGTAGGAAGGTGTTTGCTGTGCTACAAGAGCTCTGATAGTGGAGAGACTCTATTGTTTTGTTCAAAAACCGACACAACTTGAATCTGAAACAGGACAAAGTAGGACAAATGCACCCGGGAACTCTTTCCTACTCATTCAAACTCATAAAAGTACCTAAAAGTATCTGAAAATTAGGGCAACATGACTGACTGTGAATTCACCTGCGTCTAAAACAACAGAACAAGTGAAACTTGACTGATTTGATCAGTTGATCCTCTGACTTTAATGTGACTTAACCTTCCACTTCCTATAATATAAAAACTCCAGCCTCTATGAAGGTGAACCTCTGTAACCGAACAGGCTCGGATTTAATTGGGACACAAGTCACGACCGTTGCCTTGCTTCACACTTTTATGGAGGACACCACGACAAATAAATCTCACTGTTGAGTCTACTTTTACATGTTCAGAGCTTAAGGACCAATAAAGCTATATTTTACGGTTATAGCTTCTGTGTCGCAGGCAGTTCATCACATAAATGTAGAGCTACAGTGTTGCATAACATCAGACTTCAGTAAATCAGTCTTGGTCCATATCCAGCGCCTGAGAAGCACGGTTTAAAAAAAACAACAAGGTGGTTTTTAATGTATTTTTGTTTGGTGTTTGATACAAGGATTGAAACGTTTTTACTGAAGGGCTCTAATGACACTATGCAGCATATATTTGGTATGATACATGATGCAGAGACTCACAGTTCAATACCGCGACAAAATGTAAGAATACCAATCACATTTTAAATTTAATGAAAAATTACTTAACTTACTAAAAATTATTTAGAGTTCATCAATTATAAAAACAGCTGCTGATTAAACAATTAAAGTTAAGGTCCGGAGTAATTTGGTTGAAGTAATATCGAGTTTGACCATCTTTTGTTTTCACAACCAAATAGTTAACAATGAAAGTAAATGGGGCAGTCAGCCAAACGTATCTAAATTGTCATTTTTTAACCACTAATAAAGCTCAACATATCACTTCACTTCAGCAGTAGCATGAATAGGGTCCCTACACATAAACTGAAGTACTGATAACTTAGTAAGTGAACCAGAGTTTATTAAAAACACTGTTTTACAAGACTTGGTGATGAATGGTGTTCCAGATCAGCAGATTCATCAGGAAAATGATGAATCTGCTGATAAGGAACAACCTTCATCACCAGTTGTTATGAAGTGATATTTTGAGCTTCATTAGTGGTTAAAAAAATGATAGTTTAGATACGTTCGTCTGACTGCCCCATTTACTTTCATTGTTAACTATTTGGTTGTGAAAACAAAAGACGGTCAAACTCGATATTACTTTAAATATCTCCTGAGCGGGTGTTTGACTCATATTCATGGTGAAATAAACCCTGGGATCAAATTACTGCAGACCAGTTATTTTATCTCCTTTTAACTACTTTAATCCTTTTTGTCTCATTTTTATTCATTTTTCAAGTCTCCTCACCTGCCCCGGCTGCAGAGTGACCACGTGGGCCTTCGCTCTCTGAAAGTCAGGGAACCTCCTCAGGTTCGGGTGAAGCACATCCACCTGACTGAAGACGCTGGACTCCTCGTATGGGATCCTGGTCGGGTAGAGTTTAGACGTGTCCTCTGGAGGAAAGAGGTGCCAGCATTTCCTTCAAACATGAGACATCACATTTAAAAATGACTGACTTCAGACTAAAGAGCAGGTTAAGACTCGTTAGAAATTTATTTAGTTGTTTGGTCGAGTGAAGTTGTGTCAGGAAATGACCTGGGAAGTCGTAAATTGAGGCTGAGTGGTTTGTTATGAGCCAAGAATACAGCTTTAAAAACTGTAGTGGACTTATGATATAAGAGAAATAAAACACAAAATATAGGAATCACAATAAAAACCAAAGTAGAAATTGTGTTTTATTATTATTATTATTATTAGTAAGTGATTAATCTGTGTAAAATAATCAAGTTTTCTCTAAACCTGTAACTAGTTTACATCCCCTGAGTGGTTCATTTGTTGTTTTACAGTCATTCCTCCATTATTATTTCTACTCACATGTCTCAACCATTGTCACAAATGTCATGGAGTCATTCAGCACAGTTGTATTTTCATGGATCAGCAGTGTTAAAGAACTGCTTGAGCTGGATTTCATTCCATTTGAGATCAATACCGAATAAAAGAACCCAAGACCCAATTACAAGGAGCGAGATAAAACTGTTGCTCTCTGGGTAAAACAGCAGAGTGGAAGATAAGATACAAAAAGACCTTTCCTCTCTTTTGTTTCTCGCCTCACATCATCCCCGTATAGCGAGCGGCCTCGCCCTCTGTCTCCATTTTCTTGCCACTCCGATGAGTTCCTCTCCCCCTACCACCACCACCACCGACAAATTAACTCCCTTTCAGGGGGCAGATGACAGATCACATTCTGTGTCAGCAGTTACACTACCCTGCACCTTTCGTGTTATGGAAGAGGTGGTTGGTTAACAGGCAGAAAACCGCTGCCACCGGTGTGGTGAAATAGAGCCACGGTTACAGGTTACAACTCCTCGCTCTTAAACACAGAGACCCATTATCACAGAAACGACAGAGCAGTGTCACTTTTTATGTTCCAGCTCTCAGTGGATGTATCTCTTTACTTCTTCTCCTCTGTTGCCTGAATGGAAAATCAAAACAAACTAGTTTACGTGCTGATGTTACAACACTGTTATTTGTTATTGCACTGACCGTTTTACCATTTTACAACGTTCACGGCCACTTAGGCTGCTAGTTATCCTTCAGTTTCGACTCATGCTCCTTTTAATTAAAACCTTTGTTGTGACTTGAAGCAATATTGGCAAATCTATGAGGCGCGGAAATGAGTGATGCTTTATTTAAAGTTCTGTCAATAACAACAGAATAGATACGTCTTGGTTATTAAATCTGTTAAAAAGTGCAACCAGAGCTAAGATTGGCACATAATATTTATATGGTATTTGAATTACAAACATGTTATTTATAGCTAACAAGTATCACGCTTGTTGAAATGTAGTATGATAAAAACGAGATGGTACAAAGTATTTAGTATCTATTTAGGTCATAATTCAATTTCATTTCAAAATTCACAAGAGTCGAATTAAGGAATTAAGAATGAATGGAAACCACAAAGAGCATTATTTTCTTCTCATTTCCTTTTTTACTAACTGGGCTTCATACATAACAGAAAAAAATCATGTGATGTTTAAATCCTAGATCACACTAGCTGACTTGTTCCTCTGATGGTTGGTGAATCATCAGTTAATGATCATAATGTGTGAACAGCCCTAACGACTCCATCAGAGGCCGTCGGGACCTGGTCTGAGACCGGGACTGGATCTGTCATGTTAGAAAACTGGAGGAGTCTGAAGAGACTGACAAAGAGCGACGGCCAATCAGAGGAGGGATGTGAGATAAATGCTGCTGCCGTCTCACTAATTCACTCACAACCACGTTTAAAAGTCTGACGGTTTAATGCTTTTTGTTTCATTTTCACTTTCTACAAACTCATTTGATCCAAATGTTTCCTGTTACTGCTGCCGTGATGTTTACACGCTGGTTTAGCGGTTTAGTCTGTGTCGGAGGCAGCGTCTTCACCGGTGCTCGTCAACAATAAACGGCTGTAAATCACGGTGAGAAGCAGCAGCTACATCCTGTCTAGTTCACGTGACCAGACGAATAGTTTGGTGACGTCACGGTGTGATCGGGAGTCAATCACTGACAAGTCTTGTAGTGTGAACACTACAGGTCTCAGACCAGTTGTTGAGACTCCACATCATGGGAACACAAGTCGACAACGATAACAACAGCATCTGAAACTCACATATCATTGGTGAGGTTGATTAGTGTGAACTAGACTTAAGAGAGAGAGATTTTACTGATTTATAATCTGGCTTCTTTGGTCCCTTAAGAGAATTAAACATATGCTGTGATGCTTCTTACCGTCCTTGAACCTGCAGCACCAGGTTACAGCCGTAAGAGTCCAGGTGACATGGTGTGTTGGCTCCTTCTGTACCGATCCATAAGGTGCTTTCTCTTCCATTACGTCCCTCAAAACCAAAGTCGGCCCACTTAACATCCTATAACATAAACACATAAACAAACAAACACACACCACATTCAAATAAAATCCAGAATAATGTGAATATATATATATATATACAAGACCCTGATTTTTTTATTAATATGTCTCTGTTTTTTGGGGTTTTTTGTCTGTTATAACAATGACAAGACACAACTCACATTTTCACAGCTGTCACAACTCAGATGTACCTACACCTCATCAGCTACCGTGACAGCGTTTATTATAGGTGACCGATAGATGTTTCTGTGTAGAGAAACCAAACTACAATATTTGTCATCTTTCAAGAAAAACTGCCCTGTCAGTCACGTTCTGTCAGAGCACAAAGGCGTAGCAATCACCGCCTGCAACCTGAATAATGAAGTCATTACCATATATGCAGACAGCTGTAAATGACAGACTGGTCAATCTAGTCTTCAGGCAGCCTTTTTCCCTTCCACCATTTATCCTGTAAAAAGCCCATGTCTGCCTGTCTCAAAGGCATGAATGTCAGCGGGTAATAATTGCAGGTGGATTCCCAATAAAAATTTATCACGGAGATAAAAAATGAAATGAACGTGCGGGCGGTGGCTGAAAAGAGGATGGCACTTTTATGTCTTTACCTGCTGGACAAGAATAGTAGCTGATATAAAGACGCTACGGGAAAAACTTTAACTACTTAACTGAAAACACCAAAACACAGAAAGGAAAAACATTTTTTTTTAAATATATAAATTAAATATAATAATTTAATAATAATATTTTGACTTTTTTGCATTTTTTCCATTTAATTTTGAGTTTGTTGATAAACTGAACCTGTTCCAACTTAATTATAAAATAGTAAATATGTAAATAATACTCTTTGAATGAAACATAATATTAATGTAAAAAAAAAAAGTATCTATAACATTTCTTTGCTTCGTCTCTTCAGCCCACATGCTTTCAACTCATGTATAAATCATAAATAAATTATGCATGAACTGCTCTGGGATGTGAATATTTTTGTGGACGGAAACAGTTAAGGCGTCGACAATCACAGTTATATTCATATATAATTAGGCATTTTAAATTGACCCTGGATTTTCTTGTGTACAGCTACCGGTATACACTTTTTAAATCATTTTTCCTGCTGCGCTCATAGTAATTCATGGTCCAATTGATTCCAAATAAGAGAAATATAAACATTATCTATTTTAGCCGATTATTGTGCTTCCAACAAAAGCCTTTTTCTGCTTCCAAAGAATGCTTTCATACAAAAAAATGGTTTTATAAAGAAATGTTCTGCTCAGTTTGGCACTGAAGGAATTCACTGACCTTCACAAAGCTCTGACATGAGCCTCATGTAGCCTCATACCTTTGAGATGAACTGGAAAACCAGGTCTTATCTTTAACCTAATCACGGGTAACATATTGTTGTTCATATGATTTATTTCTAGTATCTAGTAACAGTCAGTATGATATGAAAAATAGGTAGTGATTGATCTAAATTGTCGAAATGTTCATTATCTCAGACACAAACTTCATGAGTCACAAACTTCATGTTTTGTATCTGGTTACTGAGTCTTAAAAACACAGCACAGTGACTGGTAGGTTAGAAAAATGGCTCATCAACACTTTACTATCATATAATTATTTAAAGTGTTGGTTTAGATTAATATGAACAGGGTCTGTTTCACCACGAATACAATATGAGTCAAACATGCCCTCGAGATATTTCATGTTGGTTGAAGTAATATCGATTTTAACCGTGTTTTGTTTTCACAACCGACCGTCCAGGGTGGACGGTGCCTTAGCCCATAAGAGCTGGAACAGGCTCCAGTTCCCCCCGACCCCAAGAGTGGCATTAAGGGGTTGAAAATGAATGGATTTTTTTCACAACCAAATAGCTGACAATGATCTGAAACGCCGTTCATGTTGTTCCAGATCAGTAGATTCATCAGATTTCTCGCTCTTCAGACACATTGGCCTGTTGTTCAGGAAAAATGATGAATCTGCTGATCTGTAACATCCTTCATCACCAGTTGTTATGAAAACAAGACGTTGGGTAAGTCTTGTAAAACAGTGTTTTTAATAAACTCTCAGTTCATTTACTAAGTTATCAGTACTTCAGTTTATGTGTAGGGACCCTATTCATGCTACTGCTGAAGTGAAGTGATATTTTGAGCTTTATTAGTGGTTAAAAATGACAATTTAGATACGTTTGGCTGACTGCCCCATTTACTTTCATCGTTAACTATTTGGTTGTGAAAAAGACGGTCAAACTTGATATTAGTTCAACTAAACGTAAAATATCTGTTGAGGGGGAGTTCGACTCGATATTCGTGGTGAAATAGACTCATCATTTTAACAAACCTCAGCTCATGTCCTTCTAAAATTACTCAAATATCTGACATACCAACTACAACTGTAAAACTGTAAACCTGTAAAACTAAATCTGTCTGTGGCCAAACACCAGGAAGCGTCGTAAGACCGATCTGACATTTTAACCTCTTCACAGCCATGACCTATATTTGTGCATAAGCCTGAAAATAATGTCTGCAAAATACAGGCTAATGTTTACTGCTATTCAACCTTTGCATTTGCTGATTTGTGAAAAAATGTGAATGAGGAATAATGAAACTACATGACACAGAGTCCCACAGGTGGTGTGGTTAGTATGTACGTGTAATATTTGTGCAGGTGGCTGATTACCTCAAACATACAAGGCTGATCTTGAAACAACATGGCGATGTATTTGTAGTCAGCATAAGCCCAATACTCTGAGCAGGGGAATTCAGAGAAAGGCCCAACATCTGTCCCAGACTGACCCCGAGTCCAGCTGAGGAAATGTGTCAGACTGGCTTCCACATACGAACACTGGGTTTCAAACAAAGGTGCTGAGAGAAAATAACAAGACGGAGACTAATCAATAAAAAATCATGAAGTTTCAGTTAAATAATTCAACTGATCTATGAAAAAGGAAATGCTACTTGTACATCAACTATACATCATCAAAGAGCATGAAATCTTGTTTTACCCACTTGTGTAAGTTAAAATGAATTACAGTTATAGTGATTTACTTGAGCTTTTGTTTTAGTTAACAAAGTGTGTCTATGGTTGAGTGATGGCATTTATAATGAGAAATGCCCTCCTGTCAGCCTGTCAGCTGCTGCAGCTAAATGAGATGATTTAGAAATCCAATTAGCTGGCTTTTATCAGAGGATACGCACTCTGTTATTCATCACAGGAGGAGTCATTACAGTAGCTGTTTTAGAGCCACACGCAGAGTGAAACACACCAGATGCTCAGAGGCAAAAACTCTTGTTGTTGTTTTTTTTTTTTTAAATTAGATTCAGAAAAAGTTCATCAGGACCTGGTAAATACAGTCTAATCTGGAAATAATCACTCGTCAGAGGATGAAAAAATATGGGTGAAAGTACAGAATTGATATATAATATCTAAGATATAATCATCAAAATAAAAACATAAAAACATGGAATTAATTTACCATATTTAAATTGATAAATTGTAAATTACGCCGAGCGTTCTGCATGGCCTATAAGTGTGTGCTTTAGACAAACCATTTTGGATTAATGTCTGAAAGTGCAGAGGATAATTGGGTTAAAGAAAATCAATGACTCCTCAAATCTTGTTTTAAAAGGATGCATTTTATGTGCTATATTTTTTAACACACATTTTCAGTTACTGCTTCCAAAATTGATTCAAAACAATGGAAGACAGCAAAAATACCAAATTTAAAGGGTTTAATAGGTAACGGCAGGGGTGGAAATTACATATTATGAATCTTAACTCACCAAAATGTATCATCTATCATACTTGGAAAAGTTTCCAACTAGGAGTGTTTTGTGATAAACTGAATCTTTTTTGGGACACACAAGTCTTCAATCCAGGTGATTAATTATACAGAAATTATTTCAACCCAGATCTGTCTAGATTAATCTTTTCTTCTTACTGTTCGTTTCCTCTTTTCTCCCGAGTCTGAAGCGGATCGGTTTGTCACCGAGGCAGCAGGACAGATGCTCTGCAGTCCAGTGGAGAACAGGCCAGTCGCAGGTCATGTCCATGAAGACGACAGGCTGCTGCAGGTGACGCAGGATCCTCTGGGTCTCCTCAGCACTGAAGGGTTTATTGGAAATGGGAGCAGCCATGATCTGTGATACACACTGGAAAAGGATGTAGATGGAGATTATCTGGCCATCCAGGGAGACTACACGGGTGACAACTATTTAAAATAGGTCTCATCTTCTGTACGATATAAGTGAACAAGATTGGAGATTGTTATGCATGCTGATAAATTACTGCTGTTTTTGTTTTGGAGCATCTCTCTGCTGCAATTTGTTCCTGCCTCACAGATTTGTCATTGCAACAGCAACCTTAAAAAATATCTACAATTGTGCTCTTCTGCCTGGGGAGAAGAGGTGGAAACCGAAGCTTTTCAGACATCATTATCTGTAGTGGAAACCGGCAACATAATCAGGGATCTTACTCTGTGAAGGAGGTGTTTCATCTACCTGACTGAATGAGTGAGGGAGCAAGGTACTTAAAGTCGCTGGAGGTCAGTTTTTAAAGCAACACTAAAAACCTAAACTGTGGGCATATGGTGCTGTGATAGCATCCACTCCTCTGGAGGTTTGGGGAGATTAGTTCCCATTTAAATGTCACTCAATTTAACAGTGGGGTCAGGATGTCTGACAGCTGTGCAGTGCATGAGGATCATATCAATAGTTTTATGTATTGAACCTTCAAATGACAAGTATAATTTGCATTAATTAATAACAAAAAGGGTCAGATTACAATTTAAAACTCATGCATGCATTAATATTTGTCTTTTCAATGCATAAATCTGTATTATTGTTATTATTATGTGCAAATACATTGACTTTAGCTAATATATGGCATATAAAGTAATTGAAGTTTGTCCATATGATGTATTTTACACTTTTACATCTTATATTACATCTGATTTTTAATATTCAGTGATATTATCTTCCTTACAAATCCAACTAAGACTAAGACCAAGCTTTAGAGCTGAAATGAATAAATAAAATAACAATTTTGAACTTTTTAAATAACTGAATGATCATTTCAGTCATGATTCAACAAAATTCAAGTCAAACATATTTAATTATAAACTGATTATTTTTGATATTATGTTGTCTTTGTTTTTGGTATCACATTTTTTAAAACAATTAATGGAGAAAAGAGATGAACAGGTAACAAATATAATCAATACTTGTAGCCACAGCTAAGCTAACTCGCTTAAACACACATCGGTGCTACTGCTAGGTCATTTGTTTAATTATTTTTAACTACTTTTTATCACCTTATCTAACCGATGCATCGTCATAAAGCGATTAAATGTCGTTAAACGTTCAGATAATGTAGCTAACTGTCGTTTAGTGACAAGAACCAACTTTATTGCTTCGTTTTGAGGAAAGAACTTGACGGTGAGTGAGGAAATCATCTCTTTTTTCGCTATATAACAAGACTGCTTATTATCTAACCTTTGTTTGTGAAACGCTATCCCAGGAAAGCTAACGCAAGCTAGGTTCGTGGAAACAAGCGGATCTCTGGAGAGGTCTCCGAAAAAAAAAAAACAGGACACTCACCTTGGACTACACGTGTAGTTGAGATTCAGACGGAAGTAAACAAACCTCACATGACAGTGTGAGGTCTCTGTTTACATCTGGAGCACCTCCTTAAGAATATACTCCATTCCGGATCTAAAGTAGCTGCAACTCTCCAATTCAAGGCAACGCTCCCGATGAGCCAAAATGGCGGCGTGAAGGCCACAGCTTCCATATATACGCAAACTATTTCCGTTGGCGCATGCGCAGTGAAGATAAATGACAGAATAGAGTGGGTAACGGCTGTTTTTGTTTTGTGTGGTCGACTGAAGCCGTGACAAGACGTCTTTTCTTTTTATATCACCGGTTACTTCTTAAACGGTTATATTTATTTAACTGAACTGACTGACAGCGGGATTATGGGTGCCGGTTCGAGCACCGAGGCCGAAAGGGAGCCTCTTATCGCCCCTTCTCATACGGAACCTAACCGTCATCCAGTAAACAGCAGAGTCTACGGGAGAAGATGGCTCGTCCTGACCCTGTTTTCTCTTCTGGGTCTCATGCAGGGAATGGTCTGGAACTTCTGGGGTCCCATACAGAACTCAGCAGTTCAAGCTTACGGGTTTTCCAAGTCCGACATCGCGGTTCTGGTTCTGTGGGGCCCGGTGGGCTTCGTCCCATGGCTGCTGTTTATGTGGTTAATGGATAAAAGAGGTGAGTACACTTTGTCCTATCTTATCATCATGGTGTCAGACCTCGTTAGGATACGATACATGGACGTTTATGTTTTAATTATTATCAAAAAATCCATAATATTAAGACTGAGGTATTATCAATATTAGATAAGCTTAATCAAACTTGTTTTTAAATAAAGGAAGTAACAGTGGAAACATATTATATCATCATTATCACATATTTCCAACAGAAAATCATCTGACATTGTTGTTTTTGTTAGTTTTCAAACATTTAATTGTTTATTGTTTTTTGTTTTGTTTTATTAAGTCCAAAATTATGATAAAAGCTCTTCTCAGTCTTCTAAAACAGCAGACAGCAAAGTTTTTTTTGCTTAAGGAGAAACTTATATAATTAATAAATAATAAGAAAAACAGATGGCAGGTTTGTTAGGTAATTGATTAATAATTGATTAAGTCTCCATGTATGCAGGTGTGCAGGTTATATTTATTATTATTGTATAAGTAAATGTACAATATTTGTGTTTTTATGTGTTTATTGGTCTGTGGAGCCATTTTAAAACTAAATACACTTATGTTTGTGAAGACTTCTTGTTTTTTTTTTCTTTCTTTGTTTTATTAAGTGATTTTTGAGTGATGGTAACTTAAACCTGAGGAATTCCTCTTGACTTCAACCTCTCAGACAAACAGAAAGAGTTTCACCCGACCAGTTCCTCCACATCACCTGACTAAACGCGTTGCAGCTGCCGCCCAAGCTTATACTTTTCTTTTTTTTTTTTGTCAGGTGACAAAAACAGTAACAGCATCCCAGTAACCAGGATGATAATGATGATGAATTACGCCAAGAAATTACATAACTCGTCTTGTGATTCTGATTCTGATTCATCAGCGTTTAGTGATTTGGTTGCCCAATTTCTTCTGCTTTCATTTGGTAAAAACAACTTTTATCCCTGATTGTATATACATATATTTATATATGTATATGCAGATTATATGAGGTAAAATAATCCATAATCCAGGTTTAAATTCCCTACAGACATGTAAGGTTATTGTTCGGCTTTACATCCAAATTGCTGCTGCATCTGCCTCTGAGTCATATATTGAATTAGACAAGCTCACAAATTGTGTTAAGCTGTGGTATGACCATGTTTAAAAAAACCAAGGTAACACCCTGAGGCTGGGACAAGCCTGAACTGTTGTCTGTATGTCTGCACACACACACACACACACACACACACACACACACACACTGTGTCTCTGCTCCTACACGTCAGCTTCCCTGTGGGACTTCCTGCTACCTGAGGGAAGAAACTGTTGATGATCAACAACACAGTAGTCTTGGGTCTTAAGATCAAGTCATCATATGTGATGTGATCAGTCACGATGTGTCATAATGTCCTTTGGGTATGACACACTTATACGCTGATCCAGCAGAATGACTCAGGAAAAAGCTGATTCATTTAAATGTTACGTTATAAAGTTTATATGTCCTGCTTGCAGCAGCTGGCCTCCAGGAAAACTGCAGCTTTGGATGTAAATATGAAATATTAGGACACTTGTATCACACTAAAAAATACAATAATCTCTGCAGTGCTGCTATGGTAAGATGCTGCACGAATACTATTTGATTAGCTTGTGATAATTAAATCAACAGAAAGATGCTAACATGCCTCGGAGACTCAGAGTTTGGTACTTTTAGTGAGTTTTTCTAATAATAATAACATATAATTTTCTTCAACATCCATTAGTAAGAACCGAAGATGATTTTTAACTTTGTTTATTGGGTTTTTTTTTTTGGAAATTATATCAAAACAGTTATAAAGAGTTAGAAAATATGCTTTTTTCTTTATCGAAGAAACAAGAACAACTTGACCAAAAACTATGACAAGATCTGGGATCTGTCTTTCTAACAAATCGAAGGGATGGATCCAAATTTACTGGAGCAGCCACCTAATGTCGGTCTGATATTCTCCAGTTTAAGGAAATTTCTAATACTGTTGATTTCCAGTTAATCTTCTGGCTAATAGAGTAGCAAAGCTAAAACAAGAGCAAATCTCTGTCCAAGAGTTGAATAAATAGGACTTATTTTGTTTTATAATGACTTTTATCAAAACTCAAACTTTCTAACTATTTCTTGATTAATTGGTTTAATTATGTCAAGTTTGCTAAAACAGACAACCCAATGTCTGACACTGGTATTTTCTGGTTACTCTCACATTTTATTATGACGGCTGCACAATTTAACTAAAGTTAAAGCTAATAGAGGTGTTTTGTATGCTTCATTTAAAGCACCAGACCACTGGTTAAATAGAGCGTGAAAAGCACTGCTCATTTCCTTTAGCTTGTAGATTTACTGTAATACATCCAACCTGAGTGTCCCTAGAAATTACTGGACAATTATAAGACCACCTGTTGTAGGCTGTATAGTTAATTTACCCCAGTGTCCCTGGAAATTACATCCAAACTAATTCAGGGGCCAACGAGGTTCATGTGAAGCGTTGGTAGAAAATAATAATAATACCGTAGAGGGTTGAATTCATTGCGTTAAATGTTTACAGTCCAGTGGAAAACCAAAAATATCACGTTAATCTAGAATCTAATCTGCAGGTGCAAGATCCTTGACACCTTTTACGCCTCCACTGCAGCTCCAGGCATTTTTTAAATAAATTAAAGCGGCTGTTAAAAGCTCTTCATCCTAATGAGCCCTGGAACTAGTAATTATTTTCATTACACGTTAATCTGCAGATTTATTCTTGATTGATTGCGTAAGAAAAATAATGTTGTAATAATTATCCACAGTTTAAAGAGACGCATGAGTTTGTGGCAAGTCCATGTCAGTACTTATTATTATTATTATTATTATTATTATTATTATTTTATCCAGCAGAAGAGTGCGTATAAATACAATCTTTGTTATTTAATAATGTAGAAAGACACATTTCTAACCAGCACCATAGGACCATATCGACATGTTCTGACCTCTTTTTTTTCCCATCAGGGATCAATAAAGTTCAGTTTCATCTCAGGCCTGTTCGACTGTTAATTATAACACAGCAACCAAATGGAAAGAGAAGAACAGGGAAGTGGTGTGAGTTTCCTTAAACGTGTGATAGTGAAACTGAGAATAGACACTTCCAGTTTGACAGAAAAAAAAAAAACTTTGTCTGTGACAAGTGATATTAACGAAAGAACTTCCTGTTGTCTGTTTCCATGGGTTAGTGTTTTTACTGACCACAAACACTCAGCTAAAGTGAAAATCTTTATCACATTTAAACTGTTGTTTCACTTTTTTTGATCGTATTATTTTTGCCTTTCCAGGTCTGCGGGCGTCCCTCCTCCTCTCGGCCTTCTTCATGCTGCTGGGAGCCGTCCTGCGGAGCATCCCTCTGACTGAACAACCTCTCAGACGATGGTAAGACTCTCCTGTAAACAAAGCAGATGGTTCAACAAGGAAGCTTGTGAGATGATTGTCTTTCTTTAAATATTTTTGGAAAGGAGACAGAGAGCAACTCGTGATCTTTGGTGGAGTCACATGCCTTCTATAACGGTTGTAATTTGATTTAATAAGGCAACGTTTTCAAACCCAATGTCATACCCAGTTCATGACCACAATAAAAAGGACAAAAAGAGCTGATTGGGAACTTGGGAGCTCTGTTTGTCTAGTTGAAGAGTTTAGCAACCTTCAACATCAAAAGGGCCATTTTGTTTCGCATGGAGACACAACACCTGATCACCAGATAGACCTGATCACCAGATAAACCTGATCACCAGATAGACCTGATCACCAGATAGACAGATAGATAGAAGAAATAATAGAACTAGAAAAAGAAAAATATCAGCATTTTATTTGATTGTACAACAAAGGAAAACATCAAACTCTGGTAACCAACTTTAAAATGAATAAAACATCTGCTGTATATTCACTTTAAAAACAAGGGCAAACATTTTATATTTATGAGTTAAGTCCATTTGTGTGCTGTCTTTCTTTTTTTCTTCAGTCATGTTTACATCAGTCACACAACTACATTTCTCCCCACATGTCAAACACAGAAGTCACCTGTCACACAGCGACTGGTGATGCATTTCGGATGTAACGCGTTTTATTTTGAGTGACAAAATGTTAAAACACTTTTTAATTTAATGTTATAAGATCACCTCGACTTTCAAAATAAGAGGTATTTCATTCAAAATGATATCAAATTAAAATAAAATGATGATGAATGAAAGAGATGAAGTAGCCACAGGTTGCAGACCTCGGGATTAGTCAATAATCAGCGGCCATTTTTGTTTTTTCTTTCCAAGTAAGCGTGCACTCGATCACTGCTTCAGCTCCTGCAAGGATGATTTTTTTTTCTTTTTTGCGTGTTCATCACATTCACTTCCTCCCAGTAGCTTTTACTTTTACATCATTTTGTTACTAAATGATGTAAATGTCCCAGTTTGCACTAAACACAAAGTTCATCTGAGGCTCAGGGCATTGTCATTAGTTTTGCAGGATTTTGGTCATAAAACACAGAAATAAAAAAATAAAATGAAAATTTTCAAGAAGTGCGATGATGTTCAACTGAAGAGAGGAGACACCAGTGTCAGTCCATGCAGCACTAAGTTTTAAAGAAAAGGTCAGTTTTTCCATTACTTAAATATGCTTCATAATTTCAACAAAACCTTGTAATATCGCCAGTTCAGGCTGTAACCATTTTTCTTACTAGCAACTAAAATCATGCGTTCAAATGTCAACCTCATGGAGGCGCCTCAGGGGCACTCAGGGTACGACTAAAGTCATTAGGACCAAAATGTCATGGCAGGTTTGTCCAATAGTTGTAGACCAGCTGACTGACCAACCAACACTATGGTATTTGGTGTTTTTACTTGAATACAAAAGGTTATTTTCTGTAGAAAAGTGTTAGACTGACATTGACGTCTGTTGGAGCTAAATTGCACCTAAAAAGCATCAGGAAGCAGTGACTGCTATTGTAGCTTTTTAGACTGTTTGTCTGTGTTCAGTTGTATTGATTCAAGCCAAGATCTTGTTTTTTTTTTTTTCTTTTCTTTTCTGATAAAGTCAGATCTGTAACTGGATAGAGGGACAGTCGGAAAGCTTTTTGCTGCCAGAGAGCAGGATTCTGAAAGACCGCTCAATACCATGTGGACCCTATACTTTTTACGTCCTTGCTGCCAGTTTCCTCCTTCACCAGACAGCACTTTGACAGACCGTCACTGGAAAACATAAAAAGAATAACATTTATTCTTCGTGTTTCATTCTCACTTCTACTCATGAGTTCCTCTTTTTTTTTTTTTTTAGAAGGTGCAAAAAGCTCAGAGAGAAGGTCATTTCAATTATAATGAACCTTTTAAAAATTGTAATTTCATTAAATATTTCTGAGTAGTAATCCATCCAGTGATTCCTATTGGACTCTACAATGAGGGGAGTATAAATTGTATTTCTACAGAATGGGTCACATATCATTTCCACTCCACGGATTTAAGGATTTTTAAGATAATTTTGGCTTCCAGAGAACAGATAAATCAATTTTGTTTCTCTCTCTCTCCCTCTCTTGTGGCTGCAGTAAGAAAGTCATCAGTGGACTGGAAAGCTTATATTATAGTCATTGAGGCTCAGTGTAAGGTGAATAAAAAGAGTTATACTTTTTCTTGTGATGCCGCCTCAGTTGACAAAAGATAATTATATTTTTTGTGATATGTCAAGTTTTTTATGCGCGGTTTGTTTGAATCAGACATGTTCCTACTGTATTGACATGTCATGTTTAGTCCAAGTTCAGATTTATTATCTGTGACCATTGACCTTTTATAGGTCACTGTGTTACATAATAACACAACAACGTCCTGGTTGGTTTTTTTATAATTCCAAAGAAGAGTTTTCAAGAACGAAACCTGTATTTTAATGAGACAGTCATGAGGCCTGTCTGATGACGGCATCAGTTATGATCAAAATCAACATCTGGAAAACATCTGGAATTGATCACTGGTTTTATTTCCTCTCATTGTGTTTTCATCTTCACTAGAAGGAAGTACAGACACTAGAGTAGAAGTAGAGACACTAGAGTAGAAGAACAGATACTTGACCAAAAAATGACTGGTAGAAGTTCAAGTCAGTGACCAGAATGATTCTCAAGTAAAAGTCTGAAAGTATCTAGTATTTACTTACTTAAGTATGACAAGTCATCTGTGATTAAATGTAGTTAAGTAATGAAAGTAAAAGTATAAGTACATGTTAATAAAACAGAAGAATATTATGAAGTTTATCCAGCACTTTAAAACATGGAGCTACAACAATCTTCATAGACAATGTCTTGAGTCTGAACTAAAGTACTAAAGTTGTTCTTTATTTATTAGTTTCTCCATCATCCACCTTTAAGATGGAGCCTCCATCAACCCTCAGACATGGTGTTGATGGTCTGAACAGTCTCAGGCAGAGTGAACTTTAGCGCTGGGAAGTAGTAGAGTTAGGAAATGTAGTGAAGTACAGATATTTCCAGTAGTACAGTAGAGTAGTGATGCATTATTACTTTGTTACTGTAACTGGTTTTCATGCACCAACGTTTGAGACTACTAGTGTTAGGACTGAGTTGAAGTTTGCAACAGTTTACAAATGTACCTCATAATCCACTCCAGTGATCTTGATACTGTATTTTGTTACTTCCAAGATCTTGTGAAATTAATGAAAAACAGAGTTTTTAGTCATTTTAAAACATATTACAAAATACTGGACCTTCTTCTTCCCATAATCCAACTTGATAGTGACTTTTTATTATTCCCTCCTCACTGGTTAAGCAGTAATGTCTTTCAGACTTATGGCTCCATTTTTTTTTACCACATTTTTTTCCAGGATGAACCAAGATGATCCCTTCAAATGGTTATTTTATGAGACTTAAACCTGATCGCTCTGAGCTACACACATTACGCTGCAGTAAACCACAACAACTTCACACTTCATGTTCAAAACTCCTGCTGCTGCGTCAACAAAGCTTTCTAAAATGTTACTTACGTTTTCTGTATAAATAGACAAATGCAGCTGCACTTACTACTGTAAATAGGAAATGGAGTTTGTTGCAAAAGGAACAACAGACCTCTTATTATTTTTGCTCATAATGGTTTAAACTAACTACCTGACCCTTCACCTACTCCTCTGAATCCAGTCATAGCACAGGATATAACAGATTTTGTTCTCTGCAGAGTTCAAGCTGCTCCGTTCGAGGTGTCGTGTTGATACCAGGGTCAGAGCCTCCTGCTGTTTTCCTGTCAGGTGACGGGGGGATGATTACTGTACAGTCGTGACCTTCAGCTTTAAACATTACACTCATTAAAGTGTGAAGACGAGATAACACAGATAAAGTTAAGATACCATGAATCGCACAGCAAATGTTAGTTCTGACACAGTTCAGCTTCTTTTGCTCATTAAATCCAACAGGTCACAGCTCTTAGAGCCATGTTTTAATGAATGACATACTGGATTATCACAGTAAAGTCATGTAGCGCCGTAGATCTCCAGTAGATGTCAGTCTTTGCTTTACAGTCGTGGAGATAAAACAGTATCAGGCTGTGAGAGATTTGTTTGGTGTTTTTGTTTTCTGCTGCTGCTGACTGTCTCAAATAAGATGTTTTTGTTTATATTAGACATTTAGATGATCTAAGAGAAAAGGAAGATGATATAATAAAACCAGATAAACAGTAGTGTGGCTGGATCCAGACTTGTGAATGAGTTCAAGGTCAATCAGAGACAAGAGGCAGATTTCCAGCTTCAGAAACAGTGACGTTCCCTCGACAGCCTCCTGCTGCGCTGTTTGTTCCTCACGTCGTTTCATGTTTGATAGGTGATTACTTTTTTTTGAAGCAAACCACCTCTTTGGTTTAGTCTTCTGTTTAAGATCCTTTTTAGGGAATCAAAGTCACTCGTGAGCGTGTGAACTTCCTCCCTTTTATAACAACGTTTCAAACAACAAGAGCACAAATATGTCGAATGTGTTTGTTTTGGGAAGTTGAGAGTGGGAGGGGGAGGAAAAAAAACACATTCTTATACTGCACTCAAGTCACAGACATCAACTTTTTAACCTTCCTCTGCTGCTTTTGTTTTCATGCATTTGTTCTCGTGCCCTTGCGATTTCATTCTCCGTCTGTGTCTCTTGTATATTTAAAAATAAACCGTCTGTGTGATTAGTAAGTGTCCATCAGTTGGATCTCTGACCCACTCACGTTGTCTTGATTGGCTATCAGATCACACAGTCAGTCGTGCACCAGTCATATTACTGTGACAATTGCTGTGATGCTGTTTTCGAGACTGAATTGGCTTGGTTTTTGTGTGTGTGTGTGTGTGTGTGAGTGATGGCAGAATTGGGTCTGTCAGCCCAGGGCAGACCTGGATCTTCTTTGTCTCTTTCACGATCAGATTTCGTCTGACAGGGTTCATCAATACTGATTAACTTAATCATTTCTGGTTGGGGGAAAAAAAAAAAGAGAAGGACAAAAAATCATCTCCCTCTCCACAGAGCGGCTGCCTCATTTGACCGCTTACCCTCGTGTTAGTCGCCATCTGTCCTCATCACCTGTCACATTAACGGCAATCTTCTTAGTCTCATCCATCCTGAGATCATATAGACACTGAGGCAGAGTAATGAACTTCACTACTTTGAAACTACTGATCAAACTTTATAAAGTCTCAAAAGCCGAGTGGCTCAGAAAGAAGTTCTAGTTCAGATAGTGAAGTTTTTGTGTTTAAAATATAGTAATTGTTTGTGTCGTTCTGCTAATCAGTGTTTGTACAAACTGGATTTGAGTGTCGGTTTTGGAATAGTCCACAGGACTAATGACACAGATAAAGGACAGCAGGTGGACCAGTCTGGTATCTGGACCCTGCACAGTCCAAAATGAGACTATAATCACAGGGTGCGACTCAAAAACCAGCCAGACACAAAGCGAGTTCATGCCAAATGGACTCGGTGTCCACTCCAATTCAATTCAGCACATGAAACACCACTGCCACGCTGTCTATGTTGACTTGAATCAACAACACCAGGTGTATCTACAAGTGCAGTGCAGCCGCCGTGTTACTCCTACAGTAGTGTTGTGGTTAGCACTAAACAAAGTCTGACAGATCACAAATACACTTCTTAATCATGGAGAGATGCCAAGAAGGTAGAGCTTGTTGCTTCACTCTCTCACAGCCTCGGCACTGCTTATTTCTCTTTACTTTGTTTCTCCACCTCACCATATAACCGGATCGAATGTGCTTGACAAATTGAAATCTAATGACTCCGATGTCAACAATGAGGTTATTATAGTGTATTGTTAAAATGGAGGGTAAAGAAGCATATATCATGTTGTGGTTTTAGACACAAACTAAATAACTGGGTTAGTCTGTCTGAGTCTGGGATACTGGGCTACGTGCTGTTGGCTAGTTTTTTTTTTTTTTTTATTACTATATGTGAGCAGGTGCATCTTTGACCTAAATCTCATAGTAGTAGGTTTGTAGAAGAAAAAATAAGACAGTGATGATGAACAGATGATAGCGTGGCTCTGATATCTTTGAGGATAATTATTATTGCTCATCTCTCCCGTCGTTCCATCACCGGTAATAGGAGGAAAATAATGTGGCGGTAAATTCAGCGACACCAGCTCCATCTCTCAACTGACTGCTGAGGTAACTCACTTGTTACACAATCTATGTAAAAATATCTCAAATATGACCCACTTGAAAGCTTTGGCAGTTAATTGAGCAATAAGACCCATGATAAAGAAGGAAAGAGTGGGTTGAATAAAACAATAAGTGTCACAGAGACGCTGGTGTGTAGGCTGGGGTGTTAGCAGGTCCTAGATCCAGAGTTAACAAGTTATTCTCTGATCAATGTGTCTCAACTGACCACAGAAGTTTGTGTTCGGCCATGACACTTTTATCTGTGAAGCACAGGTGGCAGACGGCGAAGTTAGAAAGAGTTCGAGTCAGATAAGTGAAGAGGAAACAAACAACATGTTGGCTTCATATCTGAAGATCCCAGTAGTTTTATTAAAAACTTATGTCCAGTATCCGCTATTAATATTGTAAAAAATACAGTGTAAACTATGTTTTATTTAATCAGCAGTCATATGTTCATCCTAATGCAACATTTAACATCGCTTGATGGTTTTGTCAGAAAAATGTGAATACTTAAAGATATTAAGGCGTCACAACCAAAACCTTGGTACCTCAGGGCCTCAGCAGGTCCCAAAACAGTCTTATATTTTAAATCTCAATAATATTTTTAAAATATGTAGAGGAGATTTCATACATCCTTGTCATATACCTTAACATCTAATGTTATTATTTTCAAATTTATTCCTTCCTATAAGACTCAGTGGGGACTCTTAGCTGTCAAATTTACACTCTGGACTCAAATGTACTGAATATTTATGAATAGCAAAAAACACAGAGCTCAGGCTCCTTCACTCCTCCTCATCATTTTCTCTCTCTCTCTCTCTGTTTCTGTTGCCTCCTCCATTCCTCAGTTATTTCCTTCACCTTCCCTTCTTTCTTACCCCCGCTGAGCCGTTTCAAACTGCTGTGAATGAATGGTGTCTTTACTGAGCTCACAGACAATCAATCAGCCGAGCGTTGTCTCCAGCGGCTGGCTGTCTCACTTAGACATGCAGTGCTGGGGAAGGGGTGCGGTGGTGGTGGTGGTGGTGGTGGTGGTGGTGGTGAGGGGGGGGTCTGTTGCCATCAGGGAGACATCTCAAAGTACATCTGTCTCTCAGAGCTCAGTATGAAGGTGCACAACTCGGACTCACTCTGGAGCAGGTTGTTACTCACATCTCAGCAGATGATTTCACCTTATTGTCATTCCTCCCGCTCCTGACATTATTCCTCCCGTCCTTGACGTGCTTATTTTTAACTTAATAAATGCACATGACATTCGACATATTTGCCATTTTCCTGTTGTCATTTCATATCTGTCACTCTGTACATTATACATTTTACATATACATTTTTGTCCTGCTGAATAGTTTTCCACCCTCATTAGTTGTACTTGTCTTTGTCTTTTTTTTTTTTTGTTACTTCATCGCTCCCATTTTTATATTTAATACTTTTCCTATAAACTGTCTATTTTAGGTTTTTATTTTTCAGTTTATTAGTTTATTTAATAGGGACAAAAATAGACAATACACTAGACACTGCTATTAATACATGTAAGGCAACAACAACATCATCACTTTCATGTCTTCAGAGATATTTTAAAACTGCTGAGACTAATATTATTTCTAATATGAACTAATATAAACATTGCTCTTATTGAACAATCTGATTGACCCAAAGCAGAAACCATGACATTGTCCCTGCAGACACATACACAAGTCAAAAGTCAATAAGTTGTGTTTTTATAATGATATAGCAGTGATTGTAATTTCACAGCCTGTTTGTAAAACGTACTACAAGGTTTAACGTAGTCACGCTGACCTGGGACCAGCTTGTAGAGCAGTAAGATAAATGTGAAAAGATCACTGAATGATGCTTGATTTTATCAACAATATTTGTCTTTCCCTTAACGGAAATATCAGGTTACATTATAAAGACATACCCACTGTTTTACTTACATTAAGAGTAAGACAGTTATGATTAGTTGTTCTCTAGTTTTTGCATATGTATAAATAACTGTGTCATCTGCATACATTCGAATGTGGGCCTCTTGCAGGTTATTAATATATAAACTAAATAAAATTCCCTGAGGGACTCCAACTGTCTTTGATAAATAACAACTTGCCGTCTTTGTTGTGGTTGCAGGTTGATACACGGAGGTCAGTTTCTCAACGGTCTAGCCGGTCCGACTATAATGAGCGCCGGCCCCTACCTCTCCACCACGTGGTTTGCTCCAGACCAAAGAGCCACCGCGACGGCCGTGGCCTCGCTCTTCTCGTACCTCGGGGGCGCCGCTTCATTCGTAGTGGGACCGCTGGTGGTGCCGGCCCCCAACAACACCCAGGCAGCAGCCATGATGCACACTGCAGTTTCTGACAGCTCCATCCGAGACAGGATCCAGCTGGTTATGTATGCAGGTACTAGCAGCGAGCGAGAACCTCCCAGGGCTCGGAGGATCGATAGCACATCATTTCAACATCATGTCAACCCCGTCGAGGGACACAAATACAATCAGGAGAGGGGATCCAAGAATTTTTGCACAAACACCAAAAAAAAGTCCAATTATAGTCTTCATAACCACCCCTCTGAAAAATAGATTGCTGGGACTGTTATGCTTAACTGATTCAGAAAATTAAAAGCATGCTGAAAAGAGAAACAAGCATGCTGTAATAGATTGCGGCTGCGGCTTTTGTTTAACCTAAGGTAGTATAGTTATTCATTTTAAAGGACAAAACAGGAACCCTTTGTGAATCAAAAGTTTTGGAGGTTATCAAAAGAATATGCGGCACATTAAAATTTGCACGACCAGCTACATCGCAATCGATCAGCGTGAGCGGGGAATGCAGCTCCATCAGGCTGTAATAGGCTGCTGCTGCTCGATCAATCCATATCTGATGTAATGAAAGAGGAATATCTGTATGGCTGCAAAATAATCAAACTATTAAAGGTGTTCCTGTTGCCAAGAGAAATAAGTTGAGATGATGCATGATTTATAGTTTGGTCTATGAGGCCATTATGTTCAATTAAGGTATGTTTATTTTTTTTTAGAAAACTGTCACAATAACCTTTTTCTAAAATGAGGATATATATGGAGATGTTTGCCTCTTTTATCCGGCAGAGTTGACTGCGATTGCTGTACTCTTCGGGGCGGTCCTGCTCTATTTCCCATCGCGTCCACCGATGCCTCCCAGTGTGGCTGCCGCCAGCCAGAGGCTCAGTTACAGGAGCAGCATCTGTAGACTTCTCAGGTAAAAATACAAAGTCGTCTGACAGACCAGCACATTAATTCCTTCTGACACCTTTTGTTGAGATCATTCTTTCAGTACATTATTCAGTATTCTTAACGTGACATGTCCTTGATTCAGCTCAGGTGTTAAACTTCAGTTGTGAATGTGAAAGTAGTAACAGGTGTCGTGATATCAGACTCTTCACGTCTCTATATCTACAAATCCGTTGGGCCTCGTTTTCGGTTTTCTCATTGGCTGATGTAACACAGTCTTCTCGTCTAAAGAGAATGAGCTGAAGGAGGAGGAAGAATCTTAATGAAGGTTTCTGCTGCTCTTTATGTGTTTGGGTTGTTACCAAACAAACCCAAGCTTTCCCTTTAGATTAATTACAAGGCTATACACGTAATACACTGGTTTCTCATCTATACCATCAGAGTCAGTTATCAATATATTCTTAAGACACTTCTGATCTATGTGGTTAGACAAAGAGACATATCATCTATTATAGTATTATGGTCTTGAATCTCAATTTTACTGAAATGAATTTATTGATGTTTCATCACCTTTCTGTTTTTTTTTTTTGGGTTTCTGGGAAAGGTAGAGGGAAATCTAGAGACAATGATTGAGTGAAACGTCATGATAATCCTCCTCTGTTGCTTTATACTAATTTACTCTCCGGGCCATGAGGAATAAATGTTGTCTGAGGAGTGAGTCGCTGCCATTTGCCTGGATTGTGGAGGAATGAAGCCTGTGGCAGTGGCCAGGGATTAAAGGGCTGGAGAAGGGGGGAAGAAAAGCTGGATGATGGCAGAGTTGGCCAAGCTTTGTTGGCAACAGTTGGTCCCCTGTAGTGAGAAATAACTTCACTACAGCACCAGGATTTCCATAGGCCTGCGACCAGTATAGACAAGCTTAAATCGCTATAAGAACTCCCTCAACTCTCCTAGACGACAGAGACCAGGCAGATATCAACCTAATGCATATTTTTGAACAGATGTGCACACATACACACAGGCCAGCTTAACTAGGCCATCCAGCTTAGAGGGTTTCTGTTCCACTTCTGATAGGCAGCCGTCCAGTGACCTGTTTGGGCAGAGTGTTGTATCTCGGTCCAGCAGTATCAAGCCTTACAATTCTCCCGCAGGGATTGGAAAAGTCACTTTGGAGTCACTGGGTTACTCACGCAGGAGGTTGGCATCATTATGGAGACATTTCAGGAAAAAGGATTAAAATATGAAGCTCCACTCACTAATATTGAAAGTTTTCTCTCAATATGAAAGAGGGTTGTAATAACTCTGCAGTTCTGATGTGGAGCTTTTGGCTTCGTTTAGCTCTTTGTTTTGGTTTCACAGATTCTTAGTATTCATTAGCAGAAAGTTTAACTTCGTAAACCTACTTTACTCCCCTGACTCCACTGCTGAGGAAAGTGGAGCATCTAACAGCCAAGGAGCCAGATTTTTTTTCTCAGTTTGGTTAGAACCAAATTAAAGCTGAATATGTGAAACACCAAACTTAGATTTATCAGGTCAGGACAGAGACTCAATTCTAATTTAATGCTCTTCTAGGTGTTAAATAGTGTTTTCTTTGGTAGTTTATCAACTTCTTTTTACCCTTAATTAAAAAAAAAACAGTTACTCTGACTTTAAAATAACTCTGCAGTAAATGTGAACCAAGTGCTTTTTCATTTTCAACCAAAATTTTTCCGATGTTCTCTTAAAAGTTTCACCATCTTTGACAGTGTAAGTCAGTGTAGTACTGATAGATTTTTAGTCCAGTACTACTGGATGTGAACTATTTTTTATAAAAGGTAACATGAGGCCAACACTGAACTGGTTCTGACCTAATTAATGACATGAGGTCAGCTGACAAAATCAACATTTGGTGAATAAACTGGAAACTAGTTTCATCTGTATGAAACCACATCTGCTTAATGAGGTCAGTATCAGTCCAGAGACCAGGAGAAGCTTGTATCTGTAGGCGCTGACAAAACGGTAATAATGAGTTCAATCCACGGTGGCAGCGTGTGTCATCCAACTAGTCAGTGATTCTGCCTGATACCTGATATCCATTGATGTATTTGTTCATCCATTCAGCCTGTCAGGGTTTGAGCACTGGTTAATGATCTTGAGCTTGATGAGTGCTTCCAGCTGTTCACATCTGCCTCCACAGCAGCAGTCTAATTAGAGGCCTGGATGTCTCTACATGTGGTGTAAAGTTATCATTGCATTCTGATCTCAGTCAGAGTGAATGCTAAACAGCCCAAAGCCTGAGTATTGACGATCCCTCCTCCTCCTCTTCCTCCTCTTCAGTCATACTTACTTTAGCTTTGAAAGTTGTCATCTTGATGCATTGATCTCCAGCCGGGTCTGCCAAGGACAAATGGCACTTAGCTGATGACGCCGCCAGCTTTTAGACTTCTTCGGAAATATTTCATCACCAGCAAGGAAAGGGAAGAGGGAGAGAAAAAATGCCCTCGCTTACCCAGTAGCTAGAGTCTGCTTGCTTACATTTGGTTATCTAAATAAGCTCTCAGACAGAGAAAAAGGTGCATGGATATTGATTTCCTGCTGTAGTGGCAAGGTTAATGAAAAGGGTAGTGGGAGTAAAGCAGAGCGGGTGCTCTATCATGGTGCTTTTATGACTGTCCCTCCATACGCTCTCCAAGGCCAAGTAGCTTCATACTGCTTAGGAGCCGACAGGCCTGCACGCAGAGACAGACTGTGTTTGTTTTTCTGTCAGTCTGAGTCAAAGCATTCAACAAATAAAAGTAATTCATTGTCCACAGTTCTCCGGTGTCAGGAAAAGGGGAAGGGTGTTCATATGTTTACAGCAACAATGCTTTTGCTGTACACCTTAGTCCTCCCCACCATCCCCACCTCCGCAGTTTTTGCAACTCAAAGGCTGACTTAAAGTGCGTACGTGAACTTTGAAGCCCTGGTAGCGACGCGGGAGGTTTCAGGAGTGTTCTCCAGATGTATCTGCACGATACCGCTCAGGATGCTGCCTCCATTATAATGAACAAAGCAGGTGGAGAATAAATACCAGAGTTAAACAGTGTCCATAAACAAAACAAAAAGGTAAAAAAAAGAGCAGAGCTGCACAACAAAACAGTATGAATCTGCTGCCTGCTCTGCCAACCCTGCCTCATTTATCAGACGCCCAGTGATTCTAATCACACTGTTAGGGTTGGAGAGGTGGCACTGATTTAAATCAGCACGCCACCTCGTTGGGCAGAGGTGATTAGCGTGGCTGATCCGAGTGATTGTAATTGGATTACATGTGATTGGATGGATGCCATATACCTTTAAGATGTGAGCTCTGGGTGTTTATACTTGTGAATGCAGACATAACTTGGCACACGTCGGCGTCTGTTTTTCTCTCCGTGTTGTGCACAGTTCACCGCGAGCTAACGAGATATTAGCAGACAGCTCGTATCAAACAATATCTGCAGCCTGAAACCGTAGATCACAGCCGGGAGATGGTGTTCATTTCTTATCTCTGATTTTGCAGTTTGACTTGAGTTGATAACGTGATAAACATCCATCAGATGGAAAGACACTCTAGCTAGCGCCGAAAACATAAGCTGTTTAAATATTAGCAGGTTGAAAAGTAGCTGGTGACAGTTTTAATAATCAATAATAAAGTCATTTATCATATGACACAGAAAACTAAAGGCTTGTCAGACTGGAATATATATGACATTTAAACTGAGATCTCTGTGCTGATGCTGAATACACTGACAGTCAGTGTTAGCATTTTGCAGTAACAGTCATGGCAGAATCCGGCTCAACTTTTCAGTCTTTGCTCATTTTATTTTTTAGTTATTTCTCAAAAAGATGAGATTGATTCTGTTACAGACAGCTTCACTACATTTGTGGAACAACACATGGCCATGCTGAGAGTATTTTGGATAACTGTTAGTTATGAAGTGTAGTTGAGTTGAGTTTTGGTGCATGTTGCCCTCAGTGATGCCTCTCTACTGTATCCTGGCAGCTCTGCCCACTGTGTTCAGGTAGCTGCTTATCTCTCTGTCACTTCACTCTGCACAAGGATAGATCTTTTTCTGTGACAGGACCAGGCAGATTAGCCTCAGCTGTGTGTGTGTGTGTGTGTGTGTGTGTGTGTGTGTGTGTATATTTATAGTGTTTGGTGTGTGTGTAAAGTGACAGCATGATGAAGACTAGTAAAAAGACCTGGAGCTGATGGCAGACTTCCAAACACCATGAACAAGTGTGAAGGAGGTTCTTATTATGTTTCTCTCCCTCCTCTCAGACCAGTTGTATTCAGGTGGAGGCTGCAGTTGATTTCTATCCAACAGAAATAGTTTTTGTTAATAAATAAACTTGCAGCTAAAATAATAAACCCTCTGTCTTTTCACTGACTGTTAACACACAAGATAAGACACAAAACATGTAACTGTTTTTCAGCACTACTGCGTTTTTTATCCTCTTTTAGTAACTTTCGGTTCCTGATGATCGCGCTGGCCTATGCAGTCCCCACAGGAGTGATTGCCGGCTGGGCGGGAGTCCTTGACATGGTTCTTACGCCAGCCAAAGTCAGTCAGGTATGTAGAAAAAAACACACACACGCACATATACAGTCTCACCACAGAATAACATATCGCACAATACTGTTAATGTATTAGGTTCAGATAAAAAGAACATCAGTGAACCAAGGTCACTAACAACGCTGAATATAGAGGCTTTGAGTGGGCAATTTTTTTTTTTCAACGTGCAAGAAATGTTTGTGTGGGAAGCTCGTCCAAACGCCGTTCCGTCACTGAGGTACAATCCTTTGTCGATGCTGCTATTTTGGCTGCATTTTGTGAAAAATGTGCCGACTTGGACAGCTCTTATTCTACCCAACACTCACACAACGCTTTTCATCCTGGTTACCCCTTATGTGGGTAAGTTGAGTCGTATGAAAAGACGACAATCATGTCTTTCTGCATAAAAACGAAACAGCACAAGTACCTTGCTATTACATTTTTTTTTATCCCCCATTTTGAAAGCTTTCACTATACCAGCAATTTGCAGAGGCTTTTTTTCCCACAAGTACAGCCCACTCTGATGAACAATGGGATAAATAGCTGCTGAGCTTTCTGTGCAGCTTCATGGTTACATTTTTAAAAACCTTTCAGAAACTCATCACAGCATCAGCGAAGAGAGAGTGAAACCTGCTGTTGTCCACTCCATTTAAAACATGCTTTGCATTTAATAAAGCAGATTGGAAATTAAGTGAACCTGTTGAGGGATTAATTAACCCCAAGGCTCCGGTACTGAGAAGTGGATTTGAACGTAAGAGGTCTCCTGACAGTTGAACTTTTCTGTGCTGTTTTATTAACTTGCTCTTACCCTTTTGTGAATACATATCAAAGTTCAAACAGAGTCTTTCATTAAATAAAAATAAATAAGTAGATTCAGTCAGTTTTTCTAGGAAAGTGGAGGAAGAGCTGGAAAAAGGGAGGCTGATTCTGCAGTCCGTCTTCAGTCGGTGACAGACAGAAGTCAAAGACACGCTGAGCGGTGCAGCTTGTAACAAAAAGCTCTATATCGTTGCCATCTTCCAGGTCTCGTCACAGCAGTGCGTCAAAGACAAAGCGAGGGTTTTTTTTCAAGGTTATCATCAGACAGGTGCTGCTTGAGAGGAGATCACACACAGGAGAGCAGAAGATGAGACACTTGTTGTCGCACCTCTATCTTTATACCCCTGTCAAGAAGAAGCAGGTCGCATACCGAATTATTCTGAGATATCATTTGTTCTCTAAAGATTCTTTTTTTCCCCTCGTCCTCTTCATTTCTTTTATTCGTTATAGTTAAGAAGATAAAAAAAATAAAAAAGTGCTTTAAGAATAAAACTGAGGAGCAGCAAGTTGAGCTGTGTTACAGGAAATAAAACTTTGAGATTAATAAGTAAATAAGAAAGTACAGGTATGTGTCTAAACATAGTGAGATGGAGGAGAACTAATGTAACAGGAGAGTTTCTTTGTTCTTCAGATGCTTGTTGTTCAAGTCAAGTTGAACTGAGGAAACCTGCATCTTCTTTTGCGTTGAGATCACATGGCCTCTGCAGATCCGCATCATAGGTTCATCTTACCCTGTTTTCCGCTCTAAGCTTTGTTGATGCTGCCAGATCCAAAAACAATGCAGAGTGATGCTCCACTAGATGCTGTTTGTACACCTCTCTCTCTCTCTCTCTCTCTCTCTCTCTCTCTCTTTAAGCTCTTATGCATTAACACCTTAACAAACATTTTTACTTTACTCTACATTTCCTTTTCTTTTTTTGTTCCTCACATCCCTCGAAAAACAGTCTGACTCTCTGGTAATTTAAAAAATGTGTGGTAAGAGCTTCAGGCTAAGGCACAACAAAATTGATAGCAAGAGGGCAATTTCATATTTTCTATTAATTTCCCTGTGCTTTCCTATAATTTGCTCATTTTGGTGCAGATGGGTGGTTACACGACGGTGTGCTCACAGACAGATGTTTATGTCTTGCTTCTCCTTTCCTTCCCCGATAATTGCTACATTGTACCGGAGCCAGTGCCAGCCTTTTATGATGCACACATACCTCCAGTAAGCTCTATCTACCTCCACCAGATCCTGCTCTGAATGGGAACGATGCAATATGCTCTTTTTATTTTTTGCATTTCACCACTCACACCCTGTCGTGCTCTCTTAATTTGTGCTCACCGACCCCGTTGGGATCTAATTGAATGCATCCCACCTATGTGCCAACATGAAGCCATCTTGGTTTATTCTGTCCTAGTTGAAGGATTTCTGTCTAATCTTTAGTTTCTTCTCCCTCCTCACAGCTGCAGGTCTCACACCACATGCCACCATACTCATGTCAAATAATAACTTCTGTATTTCTTAGATCAAATGCTGTTTTTTGAGTTTCAGAGTTTTAAAGTGCTACCATTTGACAACTTTTCTCTACATCTGCTTCACGCAGTCATTTATCTTTACTTTGTTGCCAGATCTCACTTCATCTTTCCTCTCCTCTCTCGCCTTCATCTTTGTCAGCACTTTTTTTTTGTAAAGCTGTATCTACAGGGTTTCTTCCCCCGAAGATATAGACACTTCTGTCATCTGTTCTCTCAGCTAGTTGTGCGGTCTGATCGAGAGGTGACCACGGCTGCTGTGAGGCAGCAGGAGCTGTTTTCACCAGATGAAATAAATGCTGTTATGTAGTTTCTGTTGTGTGCTGCTGAAGTAAAATGTCCTGATTGACATCAAGACAAAGGAAACATGATTCAGCAAGAAGCTTGTCTCAGCTGTCAGGGTAGAGAAATTAAATGAAGAAATAAATGAAGAATTATGACCCCAGAACAACTCGCAAGGTGAGATTCAATCAGTGAGAGACCGAGATACAGAGACATGCAGGGAGTCGAAGTAGTGGTCTGACTGAAACGAGGTTTAGAACTTAGCAGGGTTTCACATTTTCATGTTTATAGCTTCATAAATACGAGTTCTGTTCTCGTATCAGAGCTGGAAATTACGCACTAGGCACAAAAATCATTGTGTTTTTCTTTCCCATATTGAATATATTATTCAAACATTCACAGTGTAGGTAGGAGAAAAAAGTGAGTGAACCTCCCTCAGGGTAATGACATCATAAAAAGCTAATTGGAGTCAGGAGTTTGCAAATCCAGAGTCCAGTTAAAGTAACAAGACTGGAGGTGTGGGTTGTACATTGAGTGCAGTGTTATGAGGTAAAAGTTAGGAGTCAGGGTGAGACCAGGACAAGATGTGTTCACACACACACACACACACACACACACACAAACACACACACACACACAAAAAAGGTGAGGTCTGACAACACCGAGGTGTGAGAGTCCTGGTTTAGATCTGATGAGGAATGAATATCTGCTGTTTGAGCTCCTCAGGGGAAAATGTGCTAAACCTGCAGACAGAAGGATTGAGCGCAGAGCTTAGCATCACTATAATGAGTCTGACTCAGGAAACAGGTACCACACTGCATCATTACTCATATGTAATTGGTCCTGTAATGGAAACGAACCTTTTTGAAGACGACGGTGGTCCTCTTGTGTTCTGCTTCTTTTAGTTTGATTGTTGTTTTTATTCTTTTTAAAAAGAAACAACTTTTTTTTTTATAGTTTTATAGTACTGAAAATAGAACAGTTCTGTAGGATTATGAATACCATGTTGAACCAACATAAAAATAGCTCATACTAATAACGAAAATTAAAGAAAAGAGACACGTTAATATGTCAAGAGCCTGAGGACCTTCCTCCCTCCACCCTGACACCAGTCATCCTCAGTTTATTGACATAATCACAATCTGGCAGATGTGATTAAGCTTCAATTTAGGTTTCAAGGCACTAAGAATACTGTAGTTAATTAACTCTCCACCCGTACATGAATCATAGCAATTTGCATCTTAGAATTGAAATGGCTTGGCAAGCAATTTGTATTTAGCTTCTTAAATTGGTGCACAACCTGATGTGACATTTACACGCCTTAGAAACCTCTTGCTTGGGCGCCTCACAGCCTACGTAGCGTAGGTAATAAGCAGCAGATA
Organism: Polydactylus sextarius; assembly: GCA_016801845.1. Classification (NCBI taxonomy): domain Eukaryota; kingdom Metazoa; phylum Chordata; class Actinopteri; family Polynemidae; genus Polydactylus; species Polydactylus sextarius. The sequence goes on along the minus strand of CM028912.1, from coordinate 3,529,968 downwards.
TAGGTACAGTAGGTGTTTTAGATATTTTTGTAAAATCAAACATTTTGATTTCGATGCGCTTCGCTTCGTCTTTCCGGTGACTTTCTTCACGTGTCGCGGCCCACGCCGAACACTTGGAGGAGGGTAATTTAGATCAAATATAATAACATTTTGGCATTCATCACTTACTCAGCCTGAATACGTTTTATATTTAATAACTTTGATAGTCCACTTTTCTTCATTATAGACTTTCTTGACAGGTCGTTGCAGACTATGATTAAGGAAAAAGCACGAGATCCTACTTTAGATTCTGCTCCCTCGCTGTCTCATCTTCCATCTGGTTGAATTTGGTTGAATGTGAGTTATTGCCTCGGGGAGATTGATGGGAACCAAACACCTTCATTGGCACTCGGAGATGTTCTCGCCTGGGTGCCACACACTGATTGGTTTTGTGTGTGTGTGTGTGTTGTTTGTGTGTGTGTGTGTGTTACACTTTAACTCATACTGATTCTGCTGCAGTCCCTTGGCCATAACATTCCTTCCCCTGACTTTAAACTTTAAAGCCGGGTGTACGTGTTGGCCTTCATCTGGATAATTACGAAACGACAATCATCTCAGTCACAGCTGTTTTTATTGCAAAGCTGTCTGGAAATTTACCAGACACTCTGACTGACTGACAGGCCTGAGTAGACTCTAGATACTTAGTGCTTGTGCTACATCTACCTCCGTCCTCTTAGTCATGGATTGCATGTTGAACATTAAATAACCTTCACTTGTCTACTCTACTCTCTCCCTCTTTTCTCTCCTTTTGTCTTGGCTTGTAGCGTCTTTTTTTTTTCTTTCTTTTTTTTGTAATAAAATGACCTTGTTATCTTTTTGTCACACAGGTGGATGCAGGTTGGATCGGTTTCTGGTCGACTGTCGGTGGATGCGTGTTTGGAGTGGCAATGGCCAGGTAAGTTATGTTTTGTTTTTATTCGGTTAAATCCCGACTACTGATGTGTAACAGATTCATTAACATCTTCCACAATCAAACTCTGATGTTGTTATGTAACTTCACAAGAAAACTTGCCTCGTTCCAGGACACAGATCTCTTTCAGCCACATAACCCTGTTAATGTGCTTTTTCAGTACGAAAACATTATTTATTAAAGCGACTACAAAGAAACATTTCCTGGAGCAAATATATGATAAGGTTGCGTAGATCACTGGTTCCCAAAGCTCAGAACCCACGAGACACTTGTAAGATAAATCTGAGGGGGTCAGGAGATGATTAATAGCATAAGACACAAGAATATATATATAGATTCATGCAACATGGTGTGGTTGGTGACAAAGAGACTATCTTTTTTTTTAATGGGGTCACAGGACAAAAAAAAAGTTTGGAACCACTGTCCTAGATTGACCTGAAGATAAAGAAGTAGACACTTAAATTAATTTTAATATTGTTGGCGTCATTAAATTAGATAATTAAATTGTCAACACATCTTTATTTTGAAAACATGAAGGCTAAGACATCTGTCTCAGGAATAAATGGGCCTCTGTCATAAATGAATTGAAGCCGAGTGCCTCTTTTACATGAATAACAAGATTAGAAACTATTAACTTTTGAATCAACCGTACAGTTGATTAGCTACAGCCACTTTGTATTCATCCCACCAGCTGTACTGTTATAACTGATGTGTGTGGTGAAGAACAGTGGAGAGTTGACTTGAGTTAAAGGAGGAGTCTCTCTCTCTCTTGCTCCCTTCATCTCAATCTACTCTCTTTTAATATATGATCTGAATCTGGCGGCGCAGTGATAGAGTGAGGGGAAAAGATGCTAATGCATCTGCCACTTCACCTGCCTTGATGAATAGGGAGCTACGCTGCGAAGACAAAGTGCGGAGTCTGCAAAAGCAAGAGGTTCATTCCTGCTCTGACGGATATATGTTTATCGCAGGCTCAGCCCCAATCAGCACTTCCAGACAGTCCCACTGTTTTCTTTAAGTTGTAATCAGGGAAATGAGACCATAACTCCCTCTGTTAATCAATGAGGCTGCTTGGGGCACGAGATGAGTGTATGTAAACAGATATGTTGGATTATCGGTGTTGATTACATAGACTCATAGACATAGACATTACATAGACATCAACTCTATTGTCAGACACTTTAACTATTACATTTACACATCTGCACACTAATATATGTAATAATAGCTTTGTTCAGCTGTAATTTAATTGAAGCATCGCTCTCTTGTGTATTGTGACTCCTGCTTCTAGGTAAAACCAGGAAGTGGATGTTGTGGTTTAGTATGACCAGTCACCAGGCTGTGTCTTCTCTCTGTGATGTCTTTTAGGAGAAATGAGCAGAAACAGATGAAACTAAACCATGTATTTAATCTCTTTCTACTCTCATAAAGCTAAACGCTGCATCTCTCTGCCGTTTCCTACTCCTTCTTCATCAACTCACTGCAACATGACATCATTAGATACATTCCCGGGAAAAGCCTGTGGTAATGAACTGAGCAGAGACTGAGCAATCATTGTCCCCCTGCCTCACCCACCAGCAGTCCTTAAGATGTTAATGTCGAGATGTGAGTTATTGTTTGCTGCTAGCTGCTTCTCCCGAGCTAGCACAACGCCACACCAGTGTTGAGCAGTTTTGCCAAAGGGGCCAGAAACTGGCTTATTTCTATGTTTTATTTTTTTTGTGGTTTATACGTCTGCGAAGCTAAATTTCATAAGGGATCAACAGTTACCCTCTGCCAAAAAAACACTGGCTGCTTGCAAGCATTTTATGGCCTGTGTCTTGCTGGCGGATAGTTGAATGGCAGCAGGTTTAATACAGCAGGTTCAATTAGTGGTGGTGGATGCTCCAAGGTGTGGCGCCCATCATGGAAACATTTGACAAACAATCTGGCAACTGTTTAATTGGGTGGCCTAGACACAAACAGAGAAGCTGGAAGCTGACTGGATGACAGTGGTTTGTGCTGCACATTTTTTTTCCTATAGAGAGAGGAGGGAAAGAATAACTAACAAGGGGTCCCTCATTATCTTCCCATTACAAGCTCCAGGACAAAAGGAGGAGGAGGAGAGAGGATGTGGCAGAAAACATAGTTGGTTTATTCTTTATCACATCACAGAGGTCTGAGCCACACTATACTCCAGGTTAATGAGATGAGATAAAGTAAACACAAATGAGCATCAGCCTCTGGTCTGATTTACTTCCAGGGACACAATCCCGTATTTACATGCCGGTCATCGTATTGTTCTGTCTAAATCTATTTGCATATTTGCTGCATGTCCTCCTCTAAAAACACAAGACAGGCCTAAATGATAATCCTGATCACACTGATGATATTTCATCATCCCTCCCCTGCAGGCATAAGGAGAGCAGAAAATGGAATCAGATTCTACACAACTTAAATGATGCTATCTTTATAGGCAATAAATCCTGTTAGAGGAGAGTTAGAGATAGGCTTTTAATTCCAACATTGCCTCATGGAAAGGTTTGACCCTCTTTACTCACAGAGTATAATGTAACACAGCTCTGAATTACATCACTGCAGAAAAGTGTTTCCTTCTTTTTTTTTCTGTCTTTCTTTTTTTGTATAATGTATTTTTTTTATTGTCAACAAAGTATTTCGTTAATGTCCTGTTTCCATACAATGCCTGTGGCAACTCCCTCTGCCAGTGAATGAGGGAAAAAAACATTCTTATTGTAATTTAGGAACATTTCACCCAGTTTTTTTGATCTGTTTTCTTTTTTTTTTTCCTAGACTCCAGCGGAGTCCTGTGGCAAAAAAAAAGAATAATGTACTTTATAACAGGCTCTGACTACACAGGCATCATTTAGCAGTAGCATCGTTGACAGTAAGAAAATACAAAATATTGTTAACTCTTATACTTTAAAACACAATAACTGTGATGGTAGGACATTTAGTAGGTGGGTTGGTGTATGGTTGTAACAGCATCACTTATAGATGATCTTACTGTTTCAATTTAGCCGGTAGTGTTGTAGGTTGTAACAATGTCACTCTGACATCAAATAATGAACATGACATGGTTGGAGAAGTTGAAGAAAACAAACGGGGAAACTTTGTGTCAAAATTTTAAAAAATATTCTGCAAGTTATAAATTAGCTGAGACAAAAAGTTTTACAATCATCCCCAGTTTCACTTATTGCAATTGGGTGACAGTTGTTTTAGTTGCGTTAGCATTACTAGCACTACTCGACTCGACCAAGCGATCAACTGCCATTTTTAAACACCAACAACAGTGATTAGCCATCGTCGTAGCTACCTCGTCGTAGTACAGCATCTCCTCCATTAATGTTTACAGCAGTTTCTACCTCTCTGACCACATTCATGTGAGGAGGAACCAAACTGTGATGGAAAACGACACGTTTGGTACCAAACCGAGTTGAGTCGAGTAGAACTAAAACGGTATAGTGAAAAGGAGACATAAGTAATAACTGACCAGGTGTTATCAAGAGGACTCAGGGTCCATCAGAGGAAAATCACTCATGATTTTTCTGCCTGAACTATCAATGAGAACTGATAGAGCGAAGCTGCCTGTGATTCTCTATTCGAAGAGATGAGGGTTTTGCTGGATGCAGGCTCAGGATTTCATCCGGCTCTGGCAACATTGGAGGTTGAAGGGTTGTGGATGCGAGCCAGTCTGTGGCAGATGGGTGATGTGGATTTTAGTGGCGTAGCTGTGGGCAGAGAAACCAGACATCTCTGTGTTTCTGGCTGTCAAACGCTCACTGTTCTTACTAAACTCCCCCTCTTTTTCCAGTACAAACAGATTGTTATTTTTAAAAAAAGACAGAGAAAAGAGGAATTATGGTTTAAGCTCTGTTTTATCAGAAAAAAACTGGATTCATGACGGCTTGCCCTTCAGCCTGCCCTAAACGCTTCTTCAGTGATCTGAAGTCCAGAGGTGGGGATGTGGTAGATCCTTCGGGAACATGGAGATGATGTGTTGAGCTGTGAATGACAGCTCATGAAATCTCAGGAGACATTGATGTCATCTAAAAATGCCGTCAGGGAAACATTGTGAGTGGAGATGTTCTCATTATCAGCCCAAGGGATGATCCCCCCTCCTCGTCCACGTCTCCCTGGCCATCAGCATGTTGACAGAACTTCACAACATAGCTGAACTAATCAGCCATTCCCAACACTTCCTTTTTTTATTCTTGCATTAAGTTCATTGTCAAGTTCAGCCCCTTTCTCTGAAGCATCTTGTCTGTGAACAACAAAACAAAAGTAATTAGTGTCTGTCTCTGCTGCAGGCTTCTGTAGTGCTATCGAATCTTTTTCACAAGCATACACATATGCATACCCAGAGGAGTGGAGAAGTTAATGAACTACGTTTTTTTTTTTAGAAAAGGCTACAAAGAGAAACCACAAAGCTCAAGAGAGTTTGCAAGTGGCCGGTTGGCTTGTCTTCTACAATATAGTCTGTCTGTTTAGCTACTGAGACAAATTGAATCAACTCTTGGAAGAGTGTCTGCTTGTTTAATGACAAGTACAACTGACACACTCAGGAACAAGTGGGAGAAGGAAATTATCTAACCCTCCTCTGAAACAATGAATGTCTCCCGTAATAGATTATGACACAAGTCACAGAAGAAGCAGACATTGAGAAATTACACGGCTGCTTGTTGTGTTTATGAAGGATGCATCTGGTTTCTGAAGCAGCTGTCCTTTCTCGCTTCACTGCTCTTGTCTGCTTCCTGCACTGGTGTGGTTTTTTATTAGATCAGTAAGCTGAATGTATAGTTCATTGCTTGAGTTTTTTTTTTTAATATATTGATGTTCCTCCTTTCCTCCTCTCACCCACAGGTTTGCAGACTCCATCCGAGGGATGTTGAAATTGATCCTGGTTCTGATGTTAGCAGGAGCCTCGTTGTCCTCCACCTGGTTCACACTCACTTGTCTGAGCAGAGTCACTCATCTACCATCCACTGCAGGTGGGTTCAAACCACAGCATCACTGTCAAGGTGACACCAGACAAACCCAGAGCCAAAATGAACTCAGTGGGCAGTTCAGTGCTCCCGCTCACATAGATCTGCCAACAGCAAGACAATCCACTCTGAATTATTATGTGGATTTGCAGTGAATCAGAGCACAGGTGTGTGTCATCTGTATTCTAGCTCAGTACATGAACTGCAGACCTGCAGCTAAATGTTTGGACTTAATTCATTGACTTGAATGGGATAAAGTAGATAGTTGAAATTGTCCTAGAAAGACAGTGACCTTTTACTTGTCTTTCCTAGACACTTCTAGTGAGGTAATTACATAATTTCTTACTTATAACCTACATTACAGGCTGAACTAATCAGGAGTAGAGTTCCTAATTTCTATGTATTTTGTATAATGATGGTGATTAGAAGGTTTAAAGGCAAACTTCCAGCTTTAATTTGAGCACCTTCCACATCAAACTGTTAAATTTAGAGCTGCAGTTGTTTTTATACACATTCCCAAAATTTTCAGAGAGCAAGTGGAACAAAATGGACTAAAATACTCACATTTTAAAGTGCAAACTTAGTTTATATTCAGTTTTTGTCACCACAGCACATTGTGTGTGTATTTTCGAAGTTTTATTTGGGAACCTGGTGCATTGTTTCATAGATTAAATACAAACTTAAGTGTGACCTTCAAATCAAAACATTGCTCCACGAGACACTCGTGTGCTGCCTCTCTCTCCCTCTCAGGGAATACATTTTTCAGTGGTTGAAACATCTTTGCTGTCAGTAGCTGTGTGAGGTTTATACTTGGTGTGAAAGCTCTCGCCACCAGTGTGGTCATCAGCAAACAAAACACGTGTTCGGTTGGATCAAGCTCATGTGACACACAAGAATATTTCACTGCTTGGCCCTAAAAACTCGCTGATCTGAAAATTTTACATCACTGTTCTGCTACAAATGGTGTGTATAAAGTTTCATACACTCGTCACCGGTATGAATGTAAACACTCACAAACAGCTCAAAGCTTTAAGTCAGCACTGTGTAGTAAACTATATAGCTGCCGTTTCATTTCGAGTAGGAGTACAGAGCCAAAACGATAAAAAAAAAACATGACTTCTTTTCCCAATTCTTACACTAAACTACACTGTATATTTGGTACATATTCAGCAGAACCGTTCCATTAGTAGATGTTAGTGATAAAACCATTAGGGATTTAGCTGCGTTTCCCCCAAGCCAAACCAATAAGCACACCAGCATGTCGTTCAAAGCCACTGATTCCAGCCATCATCATCCATCATCATTCTCCAGGCCTCTGGCACTGTTTCCTGTCTCTCTCTCTCTCTATCTCTCTCTGTCTCTCTGTCTCATGTCCTCTTACCCAACACTCTGTCAGTCGGTGCCAACCTCGTTCATCCACCTGGCATTTCACACAAGAGGGAGGCGCGATGCTGCAACAAAGTCTGCCAGCATCACTCATTATCCCAGTGTGGGATGGTCAGTAACACACACAGAGATCAGCGTAATCTGCAGTCTCTGTAAAGAACTGACAAGTCTGGGAGAGAAAAAGTCAATCGTTTGCATAGAAGTTGTCAATGAGGTCTGACAGACTTTGTTGTGTGTTTCCATTATGTCTGTGTTGGATTAAGGATATACTAGACTAGATTCACTCTTTTATGGATGAATCAATAAACAATAAAGAATAACGTTTTCATGTTGCTGATCCAAGCTATTAATAAAGTTAAATAAAATTATTCTGCCTGTACCTGCATAGCAGCAGTTTTTTTTTTTTTTAAAATATTTTATGTCTTTGTTACACAAGTGTGACAGTAGAGGGATGATAGAAATTGAGGCCAGAGAACAATAAGAAACGATACGCTACAAAGGTCCACAGATGGAGACGTTTCTTTTCATCAGGTTTAAAGTCACATACTCACCCACTCATCTATCTGTCTATCTTTCATTCTTCCATCCATCCATCCATAGATAGATATCAAATTCTATCTATCTACCAATTTATCCATCCATAACATCACTTCCCTTCCATCTCACACTTGAATGTTGGTCAGACAAAACAAGATCTGAAAAAACACCTCGATCTTTATTTTACTATATCCTAGTATTTTATAGTTTAAATGATTAATAAAGGAAATAACCTTCCAGTTAATCAATGATGAACATTGCATAGTAGTTGTAGTTGCAGCCCTAAATGCTTAAGTGTCTAATCTTAGTAGTCGAAGTAGTACAACCTCTGACATATTTTCTATAAAAAAACATTTCCATCTCTTCGGGGGTTTGTCTTCCTCTGCTGCTGTGTTCACTTCACTTCATCTTTTCCTTCCTTTAAGGGATCTCCTGCTAACTTCTGGGTACTGGCAGTAGATAACCTAAATCAATAACGTGAGGGGGAAGTGCATCGGCTGAAGCGCTCTTAAGGTTTTGATATCAGTGCTTCATTAGGGTTGAATAAAGACAAGCAGCAGAGGAGGCTGCCTTTGATGGCTGCATGAGAGCTGCCTGGGCCTTGTCACAGGCAGGCGGGCAGCAGCCACCGAGGGCCCTAAGAGGCGGCGTGATTAAAGGGACGTGCAGGCTAATGGGGAACTCGTTTGGACCAATCTGCTGTGATAAGGGAGATGGAGGGTGCCGTGATGCTCCAGAGGTGATGGCTTAATCTCTGCGCACATCCACTCTAATACACGTTCACACGTTTTGCTTTTAGTCGCGGCCAAAGGACTGCTGAGACCCGACTGTGAGAAGGCCAAACATACTGAGAGGCTCTTTGATCACTGCAAAACACACACACACTCAGAAATAGACAATAAAATACCGTATGCTGTGACAAATACACCTGTATTAGTCAAAACCTACACAGAGGTTAACTGGCACAGATAAATTATTGATAATTAAAATTCATTCTCATCATATTTGGAGAGCAAATAAACAACAACTGCTCATATTGGTGAAAGAATTAGACGTTAAATTTTAATATATCATACAATCCTTGACGTGAGTTACATCTAAATGCTGAGTGTGCATGTACTCAATTCAAAACAGCAATATATTACAGAAATGGAAATTCAGATTGAATTGCTGTCACTGTGCCATCAAACACATGACACTCCCAGACTCAAATTAGTTTAGGCTTTTATGGGAAACTCTTTGTACTGTTTGTTTATGTGAGCATGTAAGTAAGAATGTGATATAAATAAAGGAAACAAACATATTATATAATGCTGCAGACTGCGTGGAAGCGATGTCAGACCTGTGGGAGATGTTTGGGTTATAAACCGGCCATTTTCCATCAGAAACACCTACAAGGATTTTGTTCTCAGTCAGTAAATTGCCACCTAAAGGGTTGGCATCCTAAATGAAATATTTCAGGATGAGGCTTTGTCATAAATCTCAGTGCAGTTGAGAACAAATGGTACAATAGGAAGTTTTAGAAGGCGGCATAAATCACAGAGGTTGTTCTTACAAACTCGACTAGTAAACCACCTTTTTTTTTTTTTTTTTAACAGTTGTTTCTTTTTGCTCTTTTTCCGCAGCAATCCTCTACACGTCCTGCATCCTGGTGGGCATCTTCATCAACAGCAGCGTACCCATATTCTTCGAGCTCTTCATTGAGACGGTGTACCCGGTCCCTGAAGGCATCACTTGTGGAGTGGTTACTTTCCTGGCGAACCTGGTCACCGGTCTGCTCCTCTTCTTTCTCACCTTTTACTGCACAGGTAGGAACAAGATGGAAAACAAAACAACACATTATGATATTTTTTTAATATCATCAGGTCGTGATAATAGCACTTAAATATATCTTTTGTCTTTCTTACTTGGAAAATCTCTGACTGAGCCTCATTCAGAGACTCTCCGCCCCCCTGCAGATTTCTCTCACTTCCCTAAAGCCTCAGGCGTCATTGTTTTCAAAAAAAATCCATGTGAAGCCCCCGCAGATGCTGCCAATACAAGAACGGACAGTAGGGAAATTAGGTTCCAATGCAATTGACACATTCAGCACAGAGGAAGAAGAAAGAAAAACAGAAAACTTCCAATTGTAATTTGGATTCAGACTTATCTTTTGAGTCGACTGCCTGACAGAGTTTGATATAATAATTTAGGGCCACAGCAGAGAGGACAGCATGTCATCTGCTTCTCTTCTGCCTCTGCGGCTTTCACAGGGAGAAAATGAATTCATAAGTACTGAGCTCAGTCATCCATCTATGCAAGTGTGTGTGTGTGTGTGTGTGTTTGAGAAAGGGAGTGAAGGAGGACATGTTGGTGTATATGTTGTTGTTTACTTTGAACCATGTTATGCTGCAGATCTTTACTCATCTGTCTTCAGTTTCATTATCACTTCCTGAACGTTAGGCCTCATCACAACACCAGTCAACTGGGAAGATGGATCCATCTCTGACACACACATACATACATACATGCTTGTTCCTCCATGTTTGTTTGTTTGAGTAAATAAGAAATATATTTTCCAACTTCTCTCATAAATATTCACGAGCGTCGTCATCCTCCTGCCAAATCCTTTCCGATCGCTATGAGGCTACTGACAGCTGCTGCCTGACAACTGTATCTTGATGCTGGCTTCTGGGGTATCTCACCAGTGCAGGTGGATATGATTCTTGCTCCACCTGAACTAAACAGTCGTCAGGCTCAGTGGCCCTCTGGGGATAGGGGTGGGGGCTAACAAGTATAAGACAGCCAGGGTGGGAAAAACAGCTTGTCTTGTCAAAAACAACTGAAAATATCCACATGACACAAACACAAATTCAGGAAGATATCAATGCTGCAAGAGATGATGATTGTTACTATGGACTCGACTGTTGATCATATTTATGATTAGATTATTATGAAGTATATTTAGGAGTTGAGGCTCCAGGAAGTTTGATTTACTAGACTAAAGTTAATTACAGATTCAAGTTATTTTTAAAGGAGGAATCTGAAGGATTGAGAAGGAAGCTGGAGCGATGTTGATCGGATTACTTAAATTCTGGGTTTTTACACTAAAAACGGCAATAATTAACAAGAACAGAAAATAAGCTGCTTGGAAATCAGGATTCAGATGACAAGAAATGTATTTTTTTTAAATCATCTGAAACCACTTTAACGTCAGTGTGGTGATAAATCATAGATTATGAGCAACATACCAAGTTTGGATGCCACAGCTCCAGGACAACACACACACACACACACACACACACACACACACACACACACACACACACAAACAATCACTATAGATGAAGCTCATAAAAAATACATGTCATATCCTCTGCTCAGCCCTCAGCACCTGTGAGGCTGAATGATCCCCTGCTCCGTGTGGTTGAAGATGTGTCAGCGTGCATGTCAATGTGTTGCATGTCACGTGCATAGTTGTGCATTTAGTGAGCTGCTGCTCTTATTTTTTATCGTAGCTTCATGTGCGTGTGTTTCGGCGAGACGAAGAGCGTCTGATTTTCTGAGATAGATCCTGACGACTTCCTTGTGACAGCCGAGGAAAAGATCAAGCTGAGATGATGGAGGCTTTTCCCATTCCTCTCTTCACTTCCCACCCTGAAGCCGTCTAATAAAGTAGGATGGATCGAAACTCTCCTGTCAGAGAGTTCACACTGCTGCAGGCGGCCGTTGTAGATGTGAGGTCGCAGATACTGTAACTGCTTTAGTTGTGTGTTTGCCACTTACTTTCACCAACCATGGAATAATACAGAGAATAATACATCTGTAGTTTATGTTGCTGAAGTGCACAGAGATAATATGGACGTCGTGATGTAATGTTCATTAACATCTCTACAATGATTGTGGCACTCTCACTTTCTTAAAGGTGTGACGCTTACCAAAACAAACAATGATAATTTGATAAATGTCAGTCAAACAGGAGGAAACAATGAATTTATAGGTGATTTTATTTTCAGATGCAGATTAACACAATGGAAATAAATGGAAAGTATCAGTCAGTAGGGGGGGGATTGTAATACTTTTTGTCTCAGCTGCTGTAAATTGCAGAATATTTTCACAGATTTTGACACAGTGGAGGTAAATTGTAACAGTAAGATTGAAGAATTAAAAACTGAGAGAAAGTTCATGTCACATGTGTCGACACTAAAACATCTTCCTGTGGTTCAACAAGAAGACGTCATCACTGATGCTAATTGAAGATCAGTGTCAGTGGTGTGTGTGTGTGTGTGTGTGGGGGGTCTTACAGTAACCTACACATTTGATCCACTGGTTGAAAATAGTTGGAACATTTTCTATAAAAGGTTTTTATTCCAACCATCCCCGTCCCCGTCAGTCATTGTTTAGCAGCTGTACCAGCACCATGGTTTGAAATTAGCATCGATGAAATGACTCATATTTTTACTAAGAACCTCGTCTGATACAAGTGACCTCATTTAAACTTCAACAGGATCACAACTAATCTACATAGAGACTTCATCCAAAACACTCATTTCTGAACTGAAATGTTTGGTTTTTTTTTGTCTGTAGAACCTGAACTCTTCTTCACACAGACGTGTTAATTCACATGTGAGATCAGAGAGGAAGTGGTTACACTTGAAATTGATCACATGACTCTAATGTCTGAGGGTTTATTTAACAGTAACAGTAACAGTAACATGGAAACTAATTGTAGATACTAAAGAATACTGCAGAACTGATAATATAATAAGACAGTTAAGTGAAAATGTGTTTTTGGAAAGAAAAACCTTTTAGCCTCAGTTACCACAGACTGCTATTATCTAAGAGATGTGATGTGAAATAGATGACATGGCATGATGATGTGATGCTGTTACAACCATCCCCAGTCTCCCCCTAGTGATGAGGAGGTAAACGAACTGATGAATTAATTAAGGTCACAGGTTCAAATCCCATTTCCTTCAGCTGACGGGTTGAAATGTCCTTGGACAAGATACTGAACCCCAGAAGGCTGCTTGTTCTGTCGTGTTTCACTTGTAAAACATTAAATGTTTATCAATGACAACAGGGTGGTGTTTGTAGGATGATTTGATAAACTGCAGTGTGTGTGTGTGTGTGTGTGTGTTAATGAAGCCCAGAGCACCAGTGTGGCTCATTGTTGTGTTTAAATAGTTTTTGAACAACAATACAGCTCAATAGCTCACAGGAATAAGATGCGTGAGGCTTTGTGTTGAGATAACAGCGACGTCGTCCAGTCACTGCAGAAGTGCACGTTTCCTGTCCTGTTTGGAGAATCAGCTGTGTTCTGTTCTCCTGAAGCGATCACTCCTGTGCAGATTAATTAGATTATTATGTAAATTTCCTTTGGAAGTATCCTAGTGGGCCGTTTCATTACTCTAATTTCCTCTCTGTTGTCCTGTAATGGATGTGGCAAATAAGATTCAGACTTGAGAACTGATAAATTCTGCATGAGCTTCGTCTTTTCATAAAAAAGAAAAAAAGACTCCTTTCAACTCCCAATATTGAAAATTGGCAACTTCAGCCTTTAAAAGATTTCCATCTATTTCCAGTTTACGGTTCATTTTAGGGTTTTTTCCTTTCGGCTGCTCATTGCCTCGTTACGCTTTCAGAGTCATGGCTGCTTTTCCCTGCGAGCAGAGACAGGTTCATGAAATTTAGCTCAGTTCAGTGAGCCCACCCACCCCAGCATGTTGACTCTGTCTCTGTGTTTCTTTTTTTTTTTTTTTTTAATCTTCAATGTCAGAAACATGGATGGAGCCTTCAGGCCAGATATTTGTACTTGTTGCTCTTTTTCAGTTTCATCTGCTTTGTGTTTGTGTCGTTTGTGTCATGAACTGCAATACTGAAACAGCAGAAAGGAGCAGGTATAAGGAGCTTCAAAGGTTTTTATGGAGGAGGAGGAAGATGAGGAGGAGGAGGTGGCGTTAAGTTTCCATTCAGCTGGGAGTTGTTAGTTAGGGAAGCAGGGATTATTCAGCACAGAGAAATAATTACTGCAGTTCTTTAATCCCAAGAAGGTTTTTTTTTTTTTTTTTGTCTCTCCTAAACCTTTTTCATTTTCGTGTGAAGTGCAAACGCCTTTGCAGACAAACATTTTTCAACCCTTTCTTTAAAAGGTGTATGAGGTGTTTGCAAACAAAACAAGCAGCTTTTTCTTCATAGAAAAATCACTCACTCACAGGAAAATAAAAAACCACACAGAAAATAAGCGACGGCAAACAGCAGCGATTACAGGCGCCGGCGCAGTAAATATTTCCGTGTTGCATCGTAATGAGAAAGCGGTAATATTGATGGATGGTGGATCATCATGTTCTTTACACGAAGATTATCCACGTTATCTTCAAGGTTTGACCCCAGTTTGCCCAAACAAAGGCGGCAGTCGTGAAGGAGAACTGAACCACATTAATTATAACGCTGCATTGACCTCAATCAAGGCTGATTAAGACCATGAGACGCCCGTCGACCCCTCGTCGTCATCTGGAGCGGCGCCGTTCTGCTGACGGACACAGAAACAGACGTTAATATGATGAAGTGTCCGACGTTCACGCTGATGATGATGATGATGATGATGTTGTCCTCTGAACACGATCACAAAGTTCACAACATCAGCAACCGGTCAGAGTGTCGTTTGTGGCCGATGTCCAATTGTCACGGCTCAGTTAAACCTTAACACAGCTGGGTTAATCACTCAGTATCTGCTGACATCACTCTACGCTCTACTGTTTTTATTAATGAACCATTTTTGATGACGATGTCAGAACCAGGAGAATTGTTACTAAAACAAACTTTTTAAGAAAAATAAATCTAAGAAAGTTTTAGTTTTCACAAGTTTGAGAACATCTGTTTGTTTTGCGCTTATTTGTTTATTTCACTGAATAATTTACTGCAAAATTATAGAAAAAAGCAGTTCAGTTGATGCTTTTATTCAAACCGTGAAGAACATTTTTGCGATTTCTTTGTCATGTGAGTGAGTTATAATGGGGAATGGGGAATGTGAAGCTTCATAATTTTATTTAAAACAAAAAGGGTCAAAATCATATTGTTTCTGCTGCAATTTAACAAAACAAGTGACAAAGAGAGAAAATGTGAGAAAGGAATTTTTCATCTATTGTGAATGAAAATGTTTGGTGGTTTCATGCAGTTTGTTTGTTTGATTTTTCTGTTTGTTTGTTTGATCTTCACTTGCAAGATTTCAGATACAAACTAAATGAAAATGCTGCAGTGAACAACTTACTAGAGGTACAACGATGTAGATCGATCCATCTATTCAGTGATTAATGAGCCGATATTATTGTCGGATCAATATCGTCAGACTCAAAACACATCATCTGTGTTACTGTTTCCGTCCAAGCTCCACCTCCTACTGCTCCTTCCTAAATATTCAAACGACACTAGCAGCCTAGCGCCAGGCAGGTCACGACAAGTAGCCGAGAAAAAGATGTTGAGGACGTTTAGTTTCCTCTCAGGAATAAATCAGAGAAAAGACGAGTCAACAGACAAAACTCAATAGGAGGTAAAATAGTCAGGAGACAAGGACCAACGTGTCCGGGCACCTGAAGAAGAAGCAGCAGGACATTGACCCGTGTTAACATGTCAGATACCTGCTCACCAGCTCTGACCAGTTATTTTTCACTAAAACTGAGCTACAACTGTAAAAGACTCTGAGTATCACAGCTGATCAACAACACAACGTCTAGTTTGATTCTTTTTAGTAAAAACTACAGATTGGTTTTCATTTAGACTCTAGAAGAGCTGAGAAATAATAGATATGTGATATTTTCTCATATCGATCATGGCAGACTTTGTTATATTGACAAATATCGTATCATTATCTTAAGAATCAATATATCACATCGTGATCAATCTCCTAGTTTTTATTGTAAAGATGCTGTAGAGTAACAGAATATCCAGCCAATATATATAAATATATATTGTGGAATTTGAAGTTACAGATTTGTAGTTTAAGTGTCATTTTTTTCTTTTGACTTCACAGTAAGAAAAGTCTCACCTTGTGAAACCAGCAAAGCTGATAATTAATGTCTTGAAGTTGTTGCCATGGGACCGGATGTTATTTCAGACGGTGGCCAAAGAAGGACAAAAGAGAGAGAGAGTGAAAATTCAAGATAAGAGTCGACACCAAGAAAGTTAATTATCATCCACGTAAACGACTTCAACCGTCGTTGTGTAAAAGCATCAAATCACCAGATGAATAAAAACAAAAGGACACAACAGATGAAACCGTTCATTAAAAGTAAAAACGTTAAGGTCAGCCGTGAACAAGAGATTTAATGAGTCAAGTGATTTTTATGAGTCTGAGCTTCTCAAGTGTTTCAAAGCCGGTTCGGTCACCTTTAGAGCTCCCAACAGTAATCTGCTGCCGCTCACTCTATTATAGGAAAGGTTATCAGCCGCCAGCACAGCTCCAGTCAGATAGACTATCTGTCCTTTAAACTGTGATCATTAGGATCCAGTAATCAACTTTAAAGGAAACAGGTGATCTGAGGAGACTCCAGAAACAGAGACTTCACTCTTCTCTTCCTTTTATCTTATTTGCTCTAATCTCTTCCCTTCATCCTCCTCCTCCTCCCCCTCCTCCGTTCACCTCCCGTCTGTTTACCGTTCAGACAAACTTTGGTTGCGTTTCTCCCAAACTTTTACTGAAGCTGTGTTTGTAGAGATCAGAGGGGAGCGACGGTGCCGCCTTTCCATTTTTACCACTTCACCTGATTGAATTACCCCAATTACTCAGCGCCAAATCAGCATTCTGGTACAACATCCAAACAGACTTCGCCTCTCTGACGTTGAATAGACGAGTCTTTGTCCACGCAAACATGTGAGAAAATGAGACGAGTTAGAGGGAGAAGACTGGGTCAGATAAACACAACTCCATTAACCCGTCTCCAGGCCCAAGTCTCCTTCTGCCGGGCTCACATGCCTCTGATTAATGAGTCTGCTTCAGGAGTCTCGACACCTCTCTGCAGACGCTCTCACCCAATCCCAAGCCTCATTCTGCACCTTTTCTTTTACCTCAATTTATCCCTGACTTTCATCTTCACACCTCTTACCCCACATCCTCTCTACTGGTGAAAGAGGTGAAGCATTGAGCTCACAAAGGTTTTGTGCCTTACTGCTCAAACTCATAGTTTACCACAAAGAGTCCACGTCTCCGTGCATTGATCGGCTGCTCTCTTCAGGCCATCGGCAGCTGATTGGAGGTGTAATAAAAAATGGCGTCTGATTGGAGCCGACATGCACATTGAAACACATTGTGCTGTCGTCCTCCGGGGACTCTGCTGCATATATGACCTGATTTTTTTTTTTTTAAATTATTAGTCTGGCTCGTTATCGGGACCCGAGCAGCTGCATGACGCCGCCACATCCTCCGCCCTGGCTGAGAAAAGTTGGCCCTCGTCGAGCGTTAGAGTAGACGCTGCTTAACATGAGAGACCTCGCGCTCCTACGTGTCGCTGAGACGGCCACTTAACTGCATCTGAAAGACCGAGGGTTATTGAGTTGGGAGTCGTCCAAACAGGTGCGATGCATCAGAAGAGAAGAGGCTGAAGAGAAGAAGAGCTCGTCTGTTTGCTGATGAGACAAGATGCCGGCGGTCGAGTGCAGCTGCGAGCTGAGTTTCCTCCGTCTGCCCTCCACATTGTTGCATTACTGCCGACAGACACGGCGTCTCTCTGGTGGTTAATGGAGCCTGAACGAAGCTGAGAAAATAGAACACCTCATTCTCCTTCGTATTTAGGTTCAAGTATAGGTCAATGATAATGGGGAGCACTGCCAGTAACACTGAATTATTTAAAATCATTATGAACGACAGCTCTGGAGACTGTTTCCTATAGGGCACATCAGGGATTCCTATTGATTAGTCATTAGTTCTTTATGATATTCATCAATTATTCATCTTCACTTCAAACAAACCCTCATCAGGCTTCTGGACGTAAGAAGACAACTCATATTTCATGATGAAGGAACACACAAGTCACGTGTTTGCCAATGATGCAAAACAGCTGATATGTAAATGCATCTGCAAAGACTTCACCTGTTGAATAATTTATACATTTTTTTCTTTAATATTCTTGCTGTAGAGTTGCTGTAGATGTGTCTGACTGTCAGAGATGTTAATATATAGAGAGTTTGTCCAATTCAACAACAGGACACTGTGTTGTAACTGTTAGTTAGAGGATTTTACAGTGTAAAACTATAGAGCCAACATGTGGTGTCCAAGAAAACTTTTAGTTTCTTCACTCACAGGCTCCTAAATATCATTATCATTGCCTTACAAAAAAATCTGTGTGTTTTCACACTGGTTTCCTTGGTGAAACAGGCCAACTAGCTACAAGGCTAATGCTAACATTAATGTTAAGGTCACTAAAGGTGTTAATTTAACATCAGGTTTGTTTGTTTTGTATAATGCAGTTTTATAATACATCATACACCAATAAGTCTTCAGTCTTTACACAAACTTTGGTCTTTTTCTTTTCAGCTCTTTTTTTTCTCACACATTTTTCTACGTTCTGGGTTATGTTTGTTTTGTTTTGGTTTGACGCCGCAGTCATGTGATGAACATCAGTGTATTTTCTTCTTTTAAATTAGCTGTAATAATTTTTAACATCAGACCTTCACCTGTCAACTTCAAAAGCTGTGAATGAGAAGTAAACTCAGAGGTTTGTGGGGTTACAACATGGCACCCATGAGTCATGTGATAACCGCTGAACCAATCACAGTCTCTCTTTATATACGGCTCTAGAAACAGAAAAAGACAAATTGGGAGCATCGTCAAAACATACGGACATATTGGTTTTATTTGGAGGAAGAGAAGAAGATGAAGAACAAAAGCTGAAAATAGAAAAAATATAAATAAACTAACTAACATGTTGTATTTTGATCTTCAGAGTCTTTGAATCAACTTCAACTTTATTTCTCATGTTGTGGTTTTGAGCAGAAACAAAATCTAACCTGAACTTCTCTTTTTTTTTCTGTTTTCCTTCATCCAGAGCTGTCGTGGCTCAACTGGTGTCTAACAGGTTCGTGTCTCTTCAGCCTGGTCCTCATCCTCTTCTTCAGGGAGTCTTACGACCGCCTCTACCTGGACGTCTTCGTCTCCGTGTAAACACAAAACCACTAACTAACTAACTAATTAACTAACTAACTAACTAACTAAGGGACTTGATATCGATTGTTGCACAAAGCGGAGGAGAAAAAAGGGAGATGAAGGGAAAGATGGAAAGCGCCAAACAGTTTTAAGATGTAAAATTTAAGGTTGTAAATGTTTATGTTTGTATATAAAAGTAATGTTGGTGATTGATTTGGCCGCTGAAAAGAACCACAAAACGACTTTACATCAGTGTTTACTCTTTCTACGTGATCGACTCAAGGCCACATGACGTTACGTCTAACACATCATCACCTGTTTTTATATGTTTGTATGTTGAAAGAAAATGTTTGTTGTTGTTGTTTTTAACTCGGCACAGCATGACGGACTGTTAGTCCTCGTTGTTTACAGTTGAAACGATATTTAAAGTTGTTTTCAGTGTTTTCCTCCGTTCATCTTCCTTGGACCCGGTCTTTATACTGAAGCTTTTCAAACTGGACGTCGCCGACTCCACATCGACACTACGAGGAAGTGAATGGTGATAAAGGGACAGTTACAATCAGCCAATCAGCAGCCTTCCTCTCCGCACAGTTGGGGGGGAAAAAAAACAACAACAAAACAAAAAAACAAGGGACCCGACGATATTGTTTTTTGTGTTTCTTCTTCAAACTTGAGGCTGTGACTGACCCAACACTGTTAAAGTGACCTCTGACACTCACACTGCCTGTCACTGAGAGGCAGGTGTTTATATTATATTATATTATGCTTTATAATCCACTCAAGATGAACTTTATCTTTATGCAAAAAAAGAATCTCGACTGATGATTGGATCACAGCTGGAGTTGTGGTCCAGGATCCGATGAACTGCTCACGTTCTCAAGTTGTTCAGCCAGTTTCTGGTTAATTGTGTCACTTTTTCTGGGAGATTTTGTTGTTTTTTGTTTTTTGTTTTTTTTATTAAATCAAACTAAATAATGTTAATTAGTTGTTTCTTTTTTTATTTACAGTTTTTAATTATTTGTTTTTCCTCAGCAGCCTGCCAGTATTTATTGGAAACGTCTCAACACTAACACAGTTAATACTCCGTTCCAGACAAACAGGATGTTTGGTTACGGTTTCAACCACAGCTCAGACGCTGTGAAGGGAGATTTATTTTATTACACACAAATAAGGATTATTATTATTATTATTATTATTATTATTATCGTCAAGCTGCTTCTATTCTCCAAAACTACCAGCAGGTGTCTCTGCGTCAACTGAGACTTTATAGTTAAAATCAAATCAATTGTTTGAGTGATGCAGCTGGAGCCGTGACAGAAACGAACTCCAACTCTAGAGGGACAAAACCACAAAGAAACATGTAAAGATGAATGAGAAACATCTGCTACGTATAACAAACTTTTCCTCAAACGTCTTTTCTGTTTGTGTCCGTCGTTCTTGGTTGTGAGGGAACTAATGTGTTTCCTGGTGCTTGTTTCTTTTTCTTTTCCTTTTCTTTCTTTTTATTATTTTATTTTTTTACTCTCCTTGTACAGTAAAGGTTGTCTTTTTTACCTTCTTGACGCGTTGCCTTAATTGCCCAGTGCAGTGCGTTGGTTCAGTCTCCTTCTCTTTCACACTGTGACTATTTTATCTGTATGTATAGTTAAAGGTCATGTAACTCTGCTCTGCAGTTTCCTGGACTTCTGGTTATAAATGTCCTTGTTCTGTGGAAAGAAAGAAAAAGAGCAAATGTGACTGTTTAATATTTCGAGCACCTTATTAAAAATTAAAAATTTTAAGAGTAATAATGCTTGGGTTTGATCTTTCAGTGGCCTTTTGATGAGGATCATTAACTTGTTGCTTTAAAAGTTTTGTGTTCACTATTTCCTCTGTAGTTATTCTTCAATTTCACATCCACACTATCAAAAGTGATTCAGAGTCTAAATAAATACAGTCTGGTGGAAGGAAGGTAATTATTTTGTTCCCATTTTCACAGCTGGGCTCCTCGCTCTTTTCTTGTGCCTGCAGTGCATTGTGGTTCATTATTTATTTATTTATTTTTTTGCTCTATGTAGAATTTTATCAGCACGATATTGAAGATGGTTTCGTTTCAAAATGACTGGTGAAGAAATTTAAGAAGCTTTTACTTTGTAAGACTTTTTATGTGACGTTTCCTTCCTCACACCTGCTCAACAAATAATTTAATGAGATTAAATTCCTGTCAGGATGTTTTAAAGATTGATTGATGGATCCAGTCTTGAGTCTTGTTGTTGTTTACATTCAGATCATTTAGTTTTTCAGATAATATTTCACCCCGTTGGGGTTTGAACTCATTTTGCGTTTTATTTTGGCGGTACAGACACAGAAATGAGGAATAGTCCGTCACTTTCCAGGACACTTTCCTGCTTCTGCTTTTCTTCAAATATAAAATCACAACAAGCCTGTGAGAGTGAGAGTGTGATCCATACGCATGACCTCACTGTTTTTAAAATCTCCATTAAAGTGCCTGAAACGTATAGCGCCCACCTCCACCACCACCACCTCCACCACCACCACCACCTCCACGCCCCGGTGGCCCAGCTGGTCATGAGCTCATGCTCCGTTTGTTGGCGAGAAGAAACGTCAGGAGACTGTTACAGACGTCGGTCTGGTTCCAATTAGTATCAGAGTCTAAAAAAGATACTGAGAAAATGTCTCCTCATCTGTAAAATGATTGTGTTTCACAATCATTTGACTTTTTTTTCTCACGTATCAAAATCACAGAAATGATTTGATGGCACAAGTTTGAGCGTGACTCAGATTATTGAAAGAAAAATATGGGACTTGGTTTATATGATAAGTCTGATGACATTCTGTCTTCTCTTTTGCAACTTCTGCAATTTCTGCAACTGAGATCCACAACGTATAAACAGAGTGAAGTTATTAGTTGATGTATTTATTGTGGGTGTATTTGTTTATATATGCTGGTGGGAATTGAAGAAATGGTCCCAATGAAAGGTTGTTGAGTTTCTCTAAGTGAAAGTCAGCCAAATAAACACAACAGTTTGTTTTAAAAAGGAAAAAAAAAAAAAAAGAAGAAAAAAAAAGCTATTGTTTTTCAATGTAACTTTGTAATGAATTTTGAATGGTTTCTGTGGGTTAAACTGAAATTGTTGAGATGTTTATTCTAAAATGCTCCTAGAGGATTTAACATAAAAAACTAAGAACTATTTATAAAAATACATATTTTTTTATCCGTCAAACAGAAAAAAGCACAACATGCACAACATGAAGAAACGCAAAGATATTCATAGATTTTCCAACTTTATACATATTCTTTATATAAAGCAAATATTCAATTCAGATACAGAGAAAAGCTGCAGGACAAGAAGATCTGATTAAATCTAGTTTTATTGTATCTGATGTGAAATTACAAGAAGAAGAAGAAGAAGGTGTTTTATTTACATAGAGCGACGCCGTTAATGACACAACACTTTTCTATTCACAATCAGGCCAAACTTCCCTTGACAAGCATTAAACAAAAACAAGGTGGCTTTGTTTTTCTGTTTTTCTGTCACAGAGGAGATAAAGTAATGATGCATACATCAACACTAACTGTTTATTAACAGCTCCTTCAGCAGGAGTTCAGTTTCCATTTCTTCCTGTGGTCGGGTTGTGGTGTTGTAGTCGCTGTTTATCCCTCGAGAGCAGATGGAGTCGCAACAAAGAAGAAGAAGAAACGATAGTTTCCTTTTTTACCAATAAGCAGTTTGCGTATTTTGTCTTGTGTTGCTTCGTCCAGTCAAAGGCCATGAAAGCAACTGACTGATGAAAACTGGTGACGTTGTCACCGCGTCTGACATTTTTATACCCTCATCTTTTGTTTCCCTCTTTTAGAGATTGCCACTTACATTTCCCTGCTGAGTTCCCACTGAGACACTGCTTGTTTTTTTTTTTTTTTCCTCCTGTGGATTAAAAACTTACTTGTGTCTTTTTCTTTTTCTTGAACATTGCACCTTGAGTGTCTCCCTGGGCTCCACAAGTCCCTTAATTGACTTCTGTGGGATTATGAAAAATGAGCCGTGCTTTCAAATGGCTCATTTAACAGAAGTGCTATCACGGTTGCCTGTTACTTTATCTTCAACATATTTAGAGGAAGAAAAAAAAAAAAAAAAAAAAAAAAAAAAACAAGACTAGCTGCTCTTGATTAGGAGCGATGCGCTGCAAAAACCCAAGCTACTGGATTTTGACAGCTGGCCACTAATTTGCCAATTCATCACCGGTGAATTTTGAGGTAGACCGCTCCTCTGGGAAAAACACAAGACATATTAAAACATAAACACTCCAGTAGTTTCTTAAAAAAAAAAAAAAAAAGAGGGAGTTTGTCATTTGATAAATATATAAACATATTAAACGTTCAGAAGCTGTTTCTGATGCATCATAATGGACGTGAATCAGTTTCAATATGTTTTAAACTTCATCTGAAGTTATTATGCAACTTCAGCAACAAGAGTCAAACAAATTAAGTGGATATCTTTCAGAGTTTTAATACAAAATTCCCTCTTCTTGTTTCTATTCTTCCGATGTTCAGTTCAGAAGGGAAACACAAAAAAAAAAAAAAAAAAAGAATTTCGTACCAAAGATGCGGCGCTGCCTGCTGAGACAGATTTGAAGAAGCTATTCTCGTATCAAGTCTTTTCAAAAGGAGGCTTCAAAAAAACTCTTCTTTTACACGGAGGATGGCAGCTTTAGTCACCTCAGAAACAGATGGTGAAGTTTTGACAGCAGATCAAAAAAAAAATCTTTTATCAAAAAACGTCCATAGAAACATCGTGCAGATGCTTCACTAATACACTGTATGGGTGAACAGATTGCTTTAACAGTTTAAGAAGGGGCGATAGTGCAAATATAAGCAGCATGTTTAGCCATAATGTTGACAGTTCTGAATATGCCGAGCATATGGATCGACAGCACTGAAGTATGTTTATAGAGAAAGTCTGAAGGTTTCAAAAGTTTCTAAAGATTTTCTGCTTTTCTGAAATCTTCAGTAGATCAACGACAGCGAACACTGACAGGATCCTCGGCGTCTAATGACAGGTCAAACTGAGGCTTTTGTTGTTTGATACTTACAAAACTTTTCTCTGTTTAATGAATATTATTCGCTGTTTTCCATTGGAAACTGCAGTTTCACAACGTTTCCTAACTTTTTTTCCTAACTTAATAAAGAGTAAAGTAAATGTGGTGTTTTCTCCGGTTCACTCTAAGTCGACCTGAGACTGTTCAGACCATCAACACCATGTTTGAGGGTTGATGGAGGCTCCATCTTAAAGGTGGATGATGGAGAAACTCTTTGAACATCAGCTCATGTTAAATCCAAGGACAAATTAACGTCTAACATCAGTTCAGGTCCGTTAAGATTTTTTAAAGTAACATCTCAAGAGTCAAGTACAAGTAAAGTTTCAAGTCAAACTAAACCAAAACTCTAGTCGATACAAATAAAATACAACTCTGAGATGACTCCAAGTAACTAAAGTCAGTAAAGACCAGTCAGTCGCTCCACATGTTGCTTAGTAATAATACTTCACTACTGTTCTTCAGTATGTTTTGGGAGTATCTGTACTTTTTAATTCTGTCAAGTTTCACATGTACTTTTACTTTCATTACTTAAGTACATTTAATTATAAATTACTTGTCATACTTAAGTACAGTAAATACTAGATACTTTAAAACTTTTACTTGAGTATCATTCTGGTCGCTGACACTTTTTTGGTCGAGTGTTTGTACTTCTGCTCTCTCAGGTACTTTTTATAACACTGGATATTGAGTGTAGGAAGAAAGAGTAAAGTGTTGATTCAAAGGTAAATGAAAACAAGGTCGAGTCAGAGTTTGAGTCATGATGCCGTCAGTGACGAAGTAGCTTCTGATTATTCCTGAAACTGGACATGTCAAACTTCCTATGATGTTCTGAGGAGAGAAAGAAAAGAAAAGAAAAGAAAACAAAAGAAGAAGAGGAAGAAGAAAAACAGTGACTCTACCTGTCTATAAACCAAAGCCAGGTTCTGCTCGGTCGAGGCTCCTTGGCTCTAATGCAGCAGGACGTGGCCCTGACGGAAGCAACATGTCCTCTGAGCAAGAGCAATTATTATAACCATACAAGCGTAAAGTCTGTAGCCAGAAGAACAGTGAGACGAGGCTTTGATGCAGCCGGCTGCCTGTTTAATTCACAGCTCACCTCCTCTACAGACGCAATCCTCTGCTAATGCAGATTGGCTTTTAAAAAGGAGTCTGCAGAGCTCCAGTGTCATACGTGATACGCTGCTGTTTTCATCCTTAAAACATCATTTGTTTCCCTCTCGTTCTTCCTCCTCATCAAAGGTGAATTACGGTGCTTTTTGTTTTTTGGGGCAGAACTGGTGACTGATGTTTCCTTTCACAATCATTTAGAGGGCTGAAGACTCAGCAGCGAAGCCTGTGGAGACACAGTGAAGCACCATGACGGCTCTGAGTTAGCTCAATTAACTTTCTATCAGAACACAATCCAGGTCTTTGTATGACTCTTTGTGCTTTGGATCCAGACAAGCTTTAAAGTGTGAGACAAGTCGACACACACACACAAAAAAGCGCGTAAAGAAATAAGGGAAGAAACAACGTGTCACACTGAGGAGAAGCATTAATTAACAACGTCGTAGTTTGACAGATGGCAGTAAAAATATCACCTCAGCTGCAAAAGTTTTAATCAAAACTCTTTCACACATGCAGCTGGAATGACGTAACGTAGCTGCTGCATTTAGTTTATGACATGTTGCATGTTCACATCAGCTTAAAACCATTTACGTTGGTTTTACATTTCATGCATCATGCAGAAAAACATCCCAAAGTATATTTAGAGTCACAACTCTAATTGCATTTGACTGATGTTTTTGTTGACTGACTGCAAATATTCCCAAAATAAATGCACTATTTTCTCTTGTTCCTCTGGCCACTTGTTATAAAAATGTCCTGTGTTTAAAAGCTGCACTTGAATGTCATCGTATTGTTTAGTTGGGTCACGATCTCCACTGAAGTGAAGACGACAGCTGTCAGTTCAGATCTAACTGCAGGATAAACACCCACATTTTCAGGTTACATGTCAACAAGTATTGGATCTAATTATGTCTCATTTAAAAAAAAAAATCTATCAACTACTTATTCTGCAACACTGAGCAAAAGGAAGCACCTCCAGGTTCTGGATGATACTTTTAACTAACATGAAAACTCAAATGTCACTGACAGAATGAGGAAGCAGCAAAATAGAGTCAGAAAAATACAGAACAGTTGGAAGTTTGCTCTAAAAGATTTGTAGTTTTTTTCTTTATAAAACATTTCAGTGATGTTTCTTTTAGATTTATAGAAACTCTACTTTTGTTTTCTGACTTGTATAATCACATTTATCTATTGTTCAGTGTGTTTTTTCAGAGTTGAATGATTTTATCGCTTAGCTAGCTGTCAATTTTGTGTTTTAGCCAATCAGAGAAGAGAATTTGGAGACATTCTGACCAATAGCGTAGCTCGGTGGGCGGGGCCAGAGAGCAGGTGACGCTCAGGTGTAAATTTGAAAATCAGCGTCTTGATGCGGTTTAAATCCGACAAGGTGATTAAATTAAACATGTTTAAGTTGAACTACAACGTGAAAGAGTTTTAGTCCTTTTAAGAAATGTTCTACAACTTTGTAAATATTCACTTGACACAAGTATTTGTGTGTAATTGTATTTAATTAATTAGTCAGTTTTCGTCATTAGCTCCTGAACGAACACGGCCGCTTCATCTGAACTGTTTTCCTTCATTTACCTTCAGATGTCGTTAATGAGAAGAAATGTTTTGTTGTGTTGTTGTATTTTAGTTTAATTGGTTCGTGCTGAATTCACAAACACCCGAGTCTGAGTCTGAGTTTCCACCTCAAGGTTGTTTCCAGAGAAATGTGAGTAGTCACAACACTTTTGTTTTCTTTGAATCTAAATTAATCAATCAGGGATTTAATGTCTTGTTCAACCTGAATTATCTGCATTTATATATAAATGTGTTCATCTTAACTTCAGTCAGATGACAGTTCATCAGCATAAAACAGATTCAAATACTTTCTTTTTCTTTTTATTTATTAGACCAGATAACAACAGGAAACAAACAAAACAAAACAAAAATCTCTCAGATTTGTTAATAACAATCCTCCTTTGTCTTTACTTAGTGACATTGTTGTACAGTTAATCCTTATTGTTTTATTTATTTATTTTATTTATACCTAGAAATCCTTTTATCCAGCTCTGGACTCTGGATTTTTACTGCCATAGATTGAGATAAGGAACATTTTTATTACTTTAAATCTGCAGCCAAAATTCAAGGACATTAACTATTACCCAAGATCTTCTTAAATGTTACTATAAATGCAATTATACCTCATTTTATCCATATTATTAAATCTTCAACTTACTAGACAGAACATTTATATGAGGATTTATATCAGTTCTACTAAAAAAAAAAAAAAAAAATGCTCCTTTGCTTGTTTCATCATATCATTATAACATGAAAATACTTTATGTTTAGTTGTTTTAGTTGAATAAAATAAGCAGTTTGAAGACGTCACATTGAGGCAATGAGGAAATGTGATGATGAGTGTTTAGGTCGTATCTGTCATGTTGGTGTCAGTTGTAATGTCATTGGCTACTTGGGGTAATTAACATTTTTTGTCATTATTGGATGTATTTCTCACTTAAAAGAGTGATAAACTTGTTATGTAACATTGGACCACAAGTGATGGTCCAAAGTAATTTGAACCCAGGGTCTATTTCACCACAAACACGAGTCAAACTCAACAGATATTTTACGTTGGTTGAAGTAATATCGAGTTTCACCGTCTTTTGTTTTCTCAACCAGATAGTTCACAATGAAAGTAAATAGGGCGACCGGCCAAACATATCTAAAGTGTCATTTTTTTAACTACTAATAAAGCTCAAAATATCACTCCTCAATCACATCGGGTTTTCCTAGCAAGAGCATCTAGAGGCTGCAGAACTCTGCAGCTGGGATCCTGATGAGAGTGTGAAAATACAAACATATCACACCCATCTTACTCTCACTCCACTGGCTTCCAGTCTCCACCAGGACTGAGTACAAGATCTCACTGCTCACTCACCAGTGTATCCATGGAAACGCCCCATCCTATCTCCAAAAGCTTCTCACCCCACAACCCACAACACCCTCCCTCCGCTCCTCTCACTCAACCTGTCTCCTGACACCAGAAACTAAACTTAAAGCCATGAGAGATGGGGTCTTCTGTACTGCTGCTCCACATCTGTGTGACGTCCTTCCTGACACTTATGATCACCACAGTCCACAGAAAGTTTTAGAAAAAAGGCTGAAAACATTTCTTTTTAGTAAATCCTTCTGATCTAGAAAAAAAAAAAAAAAACTTGTAACAAAGGTTTTTGTTTAACTTTTAGCAATGTTTCATACTGTTTAATGATGAATGTTTTTAATTATATTGTTGTTCTCATTGTATATTGCTTTTCTTATTTTCACTGCATGTTAGCACAATATAAATAAAATGTATTATTATTATTGTTATGACTTCACTTCAGCAGTAGCATGAATAGGGTCCCTACACATAAACTGAAGTACTGATAACTTAGTTAGTGAACCCAGAGTTTATTAAAAACACTGTTTTACAAGACTTACCCAACGTCTGGTTTTCATAACAACTGGTGATGAAGGATGTTCCGGGTCAGCAGATTCATCATTTTACTTGCTCTTCATGGACACATCAGCCTGTTAATATAAAAAAATAAAAAATAAACAAAAATAATGAATCTGCTGATCTGGAACATCCTTCATCATCAGTTGCTGTGAAAACAAGATGTTGGGTAAGTCTTGTAAAACAGTGTTTTTAATAAACTCTGGTTCACTTACTAAGTTATCAGTACTTCAGTTTATGTGTAGGGACCCTATTCATGCTGCTGCTGAAGTGAAGTGCTATTTTGAGCTTTATTAGTGGTTAAAAAATGACAATTTAGATACGTTTGGCTGACTGCCCCATTTACTTTCATTGTTAACTATTTGGTTGTGAAAACAAAAACTCCCAAACTCGATATTACTTCAACCAACGTAAAATAGCTGTTAAGGGGGAGTTTGACTCGTATTTATGGTAAAGTAGACTCTGGGTTCAAATTACTCCAGACCATGACTTTAAACTTAAAAGAAACTTTCTGCAGTAAATGGGATCTGTCAACAGCTTTTTTCCAGAAAGCTTCATTCTTGCTGTATAAAATACAGTGAGATCAGGAGTGCAACTCCTGATCAGAGCAATTTTAAAAGATGATTTAAAAATATGAAATCAAAATAATAATTATTATTAAAAAAAAAAAATGCTACAGACAATTTAGAAATAAAGTCCTGCAGCAGATTGCAGCCGTTCTCCAGAGATAGTTGTTGTAGATTAAACAAGGATGAATAAATAATGAATCTGGATGAATAAATTATGAACCAGCATGAATAGATACTAAGTAGATAAATAAATATGAAATGATGCTGTTGCACATGGTGAAGTCAGAAGCTGGTAAACCTGAGGGTTTTACTAAGAAGAAAAACTCAACATAGACGAGTTTTCTGCTCACGAACAGAGATAACTGGTGTCACAAATGGTCTTTATTAACTCAGACTTTCTTCTTCTTCAGGCTACATGTGTATGTTTGTTCCTATAAACTTAAAGAGGAACGTGTCTGAAGAGTATGAATCACTGCAATGAGCAACTGATGGTGTAAACTGGTGAGTTAATACATTTACTTTTCCACTCGGTTTAGAATTAAAACATCATACTGAAGAAGTAAATTTAGTTTTGACACAATTTTATAATGAAGGAGAAAATTATTTAATATTTTCAGGTCAAATCTGATCTATATCCGATAAATATAAATAGATCAATCAGTTTCATTTTTGTGTTTTATAATTTAATTTTTTATCAATCAAATGAATGAATGGAGTTTTTTTTTGTGTGTGGTCTGGAAAGGGTTTCCCAGAGTTTAAATTTTCATCAATTTACACATTTAACAGATAAATTGTCTCTAAATGGAGACAATTTAAGACAATGGCTATTCTCTGTAGAGATGGAGGCTCTGTTAAGATGACTCTTAAGGTAAACTACAGAATGCTGAATGAGGGGAAAAAAGAGAAAGGAAAAGCCTTGATATTCAGCTGAGGGTTGAAAGGAATCATCAGAGCTGATGAACATCGTCTACATCAGGCTACAATGTGTAAACCACACACGCTTCATGTTTGACAAAAAAAAAAGTACCTTAACAACCAGCAACACAACTGTGAAATGTTTTGTGGTGAAACTAGAGGCAGAGACTATGTAGAACTATGTTTGGTGTGAAAAGTAAAAAAAAGCACATACCAACATGAAAACAACATCCTCAGGGTGAAAGCATCATGATTCTCTGGCTGCTTCGCTGCCTCTGGACCTGGACAGATTAGCCATTATCACTGGGAAAATAGATTCCCCAGTGCATCAAGGTATCTTGCAGGATAATGGCGGAGCTGCTGTCCTCCAGCTGAGGCTTAGTGTTGGTTGGATGATGCAACAGATCTGATCCGCAGCTTCTGGAAGAGACAATGAGGTTCAACCAGTTATTAAAGGGTTCATGTACTTTTTTTTTTTTTTTTTACCTGTGTCGTAAATGTTTAACATGTTTGTTCCATAAAAAAAAAAAAACATGACATATTTATTTATGTTTTAATATATTTGTCTTAACTGCAGTCAGGTTACGTTTTATCAACAGAAAAGAAGGAAATTCTTATTTATATCTATTGACTCATTTGACTTGATAACTTCAGTGGCAAATCTCAGTTGTGCTGCTCAGACTTGTGAATATCAAATTCTCCTCAGTCTTCACTTAGCTGGAGCTTTGTACAGTTAATCTTTATTGGGTTTTTTTTTATATTGTCAGCCTAAATTAACATGGAAATCCTTTTATCCTGCTCTGGAAACTTGACTCCTGAAGATGTGGTTTGTCACTGTGATAGACTGAAATACTTTATTTGTTTTCAAAAATGTTAGATCATTAACCATTTCGTGAATCTTTTCACTTCAGCAGTAGCATGAATAAGGTCCCTACACATACATATAAGTACTGATAACTTAGTGAACTGAGAGTTTATTAAAAAAGATTTTAGTTTTACAAGACTTTGAAATTAAAACAAAATGATTATTAGTATTTGGCCATTTCTGTTTGACACATGGACATTTCAACAGGTTGAACTTACATTTAAAGACTCAGCCAACATCTTGTTTACATAACAACTGGTGATGAAGGGTGGTCCAGATCAGCAGATTCATTATTTCCTGAACAACAGGGCATGAAGAGCAAGTAAAATGATAAATCTGCTGATCTGGAACAACCTTCATCACCAGTTGTTATAAAACCAGACGTTGGGTAAATCTTGTAAAACAGTGTTTTTATTAAACTCTCAGTTCACTTACTAAGTTATCAGTACTTCAGTTTATGTGTAGGGACCCTATTCATGCTACTGCTGAAGTGAAGTGATATTTTGAGCTTTATTAGTGGTTAAAAAATGACAATTTATATATGTTTGGCTTACTGCCCCATTTACTTTCATTGTTAACTATTTGGTTGTGAAAACAAAAGACGGTTAAACTGGATATTACTTCAACCAACGTAAAATATCTGTTGAGGAGGAGTTTGACTCGTATTTATGGTGAAATAGACTCTGGGTTCAAATTACTCTTAACTGTCACTTTAATGTTACCCAACAAGTTTATCATTTTTTAAGTGAGAAATACATCCAATAATGACAAAAAATGTTAATTAGCCCAAGTAGCCAATGATATTACAACTGATTTATTCATTACAAGTGACACCAACATGACAGATACGACCTAAACGTTTTTCTTTTGATGCATCACTTATGGTTAAAACCATGACTTCGAGCATTTCAACAGGTTAAATTTACGTTTCAAGTATTAAGTACATACTTAAAACAAGCATTAGATCTAACCTTTATACGTTTTGTAATTTATTGTATGTTTGTATTTTATTTTCAGTTTAGTTGTTTACTTGTTTTCAGGAGACAGGAAGTGCACTACATCAGGTCAATGTTCAATTTGGAAACAAATAATCGTGATTATTATTTTTTTCCATAATCAAACAGTCCTAGTTCATTTTATTCATATTATTCAAACTCTAGGTTGTAATATAGAACATTTATATGTGTATTTACATCAAAATGACATCATTACTGGTTCATTCTGTCTTGAATGTGAGGGTTTGTGTTTGTATCATATCATTACAACATGAATATCTCTGTTTATGTTTTATAGTGGAACAAAATAAGCAATTTGAAGAAGTAACCTTGGGCCAGTGAGGAAATGCGATGGCTGTTTGTTATTATTTTCAAAATATTTTTTGAAATGACACAATTGATGAATCTCTCCCTCAGTTTTATATATTTATATCTTGTTTATGTGATGACTCGTACAGTCAACGTAGTATAAATAAACCCACATAAATGTCACTGTAGGGATATATCACGGCCTTTAGCAGGTTGGTTGGGAGGTGGGATCAGTAGTGGGTGATATATCTGTCACATCGGTGTCACTTTCAGTCGTAGCTGAAGCTTCTGCAGCAGCCGTTAGGAACAGTAACTTTCTTTGAATGTATCAGTCAGTGTAATGTGTTGTTTAAAAAAGAAGTAAAATTGTTGTTTTAATAGTAAAATTCAAAAGAAACTTTCTGCATGAATGATTCTGAGATGTAAGAAGAGTTTATAGGGGAATCGTGGCACAGGCAGATGATGACCCTGCTCTCAATCCTGCCTACAGAGCCGAGCGTCTTGTTTGTTTTTCCGAGTGGGCAAACAGCCATCAATATAATGAGCTCTCCATTGTCAATTCATATTCTCAGTGCAGCGCACACATTTCTGTCAAAATATGGTTATATATGCAGCTTTCATTCGTCACTAGTGCCGTTAGCAATTCATATTTGTCATTTACATCTAACAGAAGCCAATGCAGCAGCGCTAGCCAAAGATGAAATGGCATAGAGAAGACATGCACAAAGTTTTGTTTTGACATTAAGTCTGTTAAGTTTTGGGGGATGCATCGCCTTGAATTTAAGGTTGGATTTTGCAGGATCTGTTGCTAGAAATGCAGCATAATGTTATTGTTTACAATCACCTGTAGCTGTGTGTTAATGTGTTTTTGTGACCTTATATAAACCCTTTATATCTCTACATAAGAAGCAATGATCTTCTGTGGAGTCTGATATGTTTTATATCTAAGGAGAAACAAACATCTTTTCACTTTATACTGACAGAGGCCATGGAGAGAAAAAAACAAAAAAAAAAAACAAACATGAAATCATTGGCATGTTTTACTAAATTTATCAAAACATTTGCAAGTTTCCCTCACTTAAATTGTGAGAAATAAAACGCTAATAAAGGATATGAGATTAACTGGTTTATAATCATTTCTTATGTTACCTTTTATCAGGAAAAACCAGATGTTGCCAACGCTGCTCAGCTCACTCAGAAGTGTTTCAATGCATTTAACATAAAGACTAGAATAAGGGGACAATCTTATTCACTAAACCAAATTTAGTGTCAATCGACTGGACCATGGAGGATGTATTAGTGCCAATCCCGTTTCTAGCCCTTAGCTCTCTCCCTTTTGCATGTTCACGTTAGAAAAAGTGCTGCCTCGATTCTCTTCTGGATGAAGGATGAGGGATCACACAACCCTCCGAACAAAGCTATCCCTGGACCAACGCTTCAAATGAAGGGGTATAAGAAATTTCCCAGCATGCACCAGGACAGGGATGCAGTTAAAAAAAGCAATTGAATTAATAAACTAATCAATACATTTGACTTGTTAATCAATAACATTTGTTAGCAAGTTAGCTTAGCAATCGCTAGATGTCAAAGACAACGTCTTTGTTTGTTGTCATTCGGTTGTCATGGAGACTTGTTGCATCGTCTTTACGTAGCAACTAGCGACGACAGATGACGTGTAGCGGTGAAGTAGCAGCGTCTCGTTTCCTAGAGGAATGTTTTCACCACTCACCCAGGGGTCGAGGTTTAGGGGTAAGAGGAGAAGGGGTGAAAAAGAGAAATGAGACTGGCTCTTCGGTGGTTGTGATTGTACCGTTGAAGAGCAGAGATGAGCAGCTGCTTTTTAAAATCAGAGGCATAATGTTAAAGAACTGAGGTCAGGTCAGCCGACACTAGTGTTAGCCTTTGTGTTAAATTGACTGAAAATAAAGCGCTAACACTAAGTATATAGGCGGTAACATGGTAATATATGGTAATGATTATGAACTAGTTAATCTTGTCTCCCAGTAGCACTTCATTGATATTCATTATTAGAGTTTTATTTCTCACAATGTAAACGTTGGGATGATTTAATAAAAACATGCAAATGTTTTTATAAATTGTTTCATTAAATTATTTGCACAATTTTTGCTGAAATGCGCAAGTGATTTATTTTTTTCTCTCTGTGGCCTCTGCTGGACTCTGTATATGTTTTATATGTGGTTGTGTTATATAGTGAGAGGGTTTTTTGACTGTTTGTTGGCAACAGAGTCTCTTCTCTCTGCAAGGCATGTGATCATGTGATGGTTATTTCTGCCGCCGGTCGAAATATAGTTGATTCCAACCTAATGGCTTTTGTTGCGCTCTGTAGCTGAAACGGTTATTGGTCGGTTTTAGTGATGATGTTTCTTGGGAAAAGGCTGCAGTCTGTGCTTAGACACCAAACAATAGTTTGTCAATCTAATAGTCCATACGGTGTGAGCTGGGTGATTGAGTCATGATCATCCATCTCGGTGCCAAAAAGGAAAATGAAACCAAAAATCACTGGGATGTCGAGGTTCTCTGTGGTTTGTGTTGCCACAGGACAGAAAATCAGAGGTGCAACATGTTGAGGAACGTCCAGGTTGCGTTGGTGGTTTCATTAAGTCATCTTCGTTTTCTTGTGGTGCAGTGAAAAAAAATAAAACCAAAAAAAAAAAAAAAAAAAAGCCAGCCAGGCAGTGACGTCGCAGAGCTGCCTTGAGATGCCAAACACATGGGGTGTGTGTTTGTGAGAAATGGTGTAAATGTATGTGTGTGTGGGTGATGAATACATAAGGGAGGAGAAAAGAAAATTGAGCTTCTATTCAGAACCAAGTGACCTGCCCAAAAAGAAAAAACAAAAACCAAAACAAACCAACAAAAAAACTCTCCACTGGGTCTTCAATCCTCAGCTGGAAAGAAGAAAATGTCTGCATGAAATTGCTTTTTTTTTTCCTCAATTGTTTCCTTTGGTGCCAGCTCTGAATGCAACTGATTTCATTGCATATTGTATATTGTTTCAAGCACAATGCCTCTAGAAATGTAAAGCAAAAGGATTAGATTCACAGGGTGGATAAGATAATGGAAACACATGTTCCATGCCAGACTCTACCTTTTGCGACGGCAGTAATGTGCCAATTTTTCTCGACATTGTGTCACATCTGGGCTGTTGTATTGTGTCAAGTGTTTCTGTTCATATCTTCCTGCTGTATAACTTTACTGGTTGGATACATAAATTATCATAGTGGTTCAATATTTTGTTCACACTCCTGTAGTTGGCACAGATTTGGTCCATTGAAAGTCACAGCATGTATATATTATATATTGTGAATATATATAGTACATATATTAGAGATATATTTTTTATTTTTGATGACTTTCTACCAGAAAAACTTCTATGATCAGTTGCAATTTTTTGTCACAGAGCACTTTATTAGGGACGCCTGTGCACCTGCTTATTCCTGCAGTGATTAGTCGGGTTGTAGTGATGCTGAGCATTAATGATGCAGATGCAGGTTTCAGTCTTTCAGTCTTGGTGCAAGAAACAAAAGCACCAAGTGAGCAGCAGTTGAGAAAAATGTAGGAGCAGATTGACGACGGTCACTCAGATAACCACCACTTTTCACAACTAAGTTTTAGAAAAAAAAAAAAGCACGTCAGTGAACAACAGCAGATCACACAGGTTTCCAGCTGAGGCAGCAGATGGTGAGGTCAGCATCAACAGCATTAATTCATGAACCCAACCTGCCTTGTGTCAACAGTTCAGGCCGGTGGTGTTTGTGATGTAATCGTGAGGGGAATACATTCTTGGCACATTTTGGATCTTAAATACAAACCAATTATCAGTCCCACCAGGATTTCATGGGCCCTTTTCCAATTTTCCTGATTTTGCAGCAGCTTTTCTAAAAACAAAGAAAATTGAAAGTTGTTTCTTTGTTTTTAGGTGTTTTGTTCCAATAAACTTGTGGGAGCAAGTCAAAGTTATAACCGTTTAATTTAACAATGAATAAAGAGTGAAGTGATAAACCGGTTAGAGTGATGTGTCTGGTCTCACGTCCTCCCTGTGTTTCTAACTTTCTCCGTGTGTTTCTCTGTGACAAAGTGTTTCTCAATAGACGACTTCCTCTTGCTGCTTCACAAAAATATAAAATAGTTTTCCTCCTCTTTGCGTTGATTGTTGCAATCAACAACATTGCGAAAGTCCTGGATTATGGTTTAAATGTCTTGAGTATTGTTGCTGATAATGTTCACAAAAGTACCACAATTTCTCTTTTTCCAGCAGGATAATACATCTTGTAACAAAGCAAAAGTCATCTCAGACTGTTTTAGTCACGTTTCCAGATCTGAATCACGTAGACCCCCACCTGGGATGTTGTACAGAAGGAGATTTACAGCTGAAAAATCAGCATCAGCACCGGCGTGACGGGTATTGTTTTCACCTTGTTTACTTGTCTGTGTGTTATCAAGGTAGAAATTTGTCTTCGTAACAGGAGCTACCGTTGAGGTGGCTGTGAGGATTGTTGCAGTTGTTTACAAGTCAGTCTGTATCGACATGATAACATCAGAGATGTCCAAGATGCATCAGGAAACCGTGTGTAGCTGTAGCTTGAAGATGGATGTGGTCAGCAGATGAAGCAATAATGGACATTCATCATTAGTCAAACCCTGAAGCTTTTCCTTAAAGCTGCTTTGAACCATAATCCTAAAATTGAATCTTAATCCTCAGAAAGTA
Organism: Polydactylus sextarius; assembly: GCA_016801845.1. Classification (NCBI taxonomy): domain Eukaryota; kingdom Metazoa; phylum Chordata; class Actinopteri; family Polynemidae; genus Polydactylus; species Polydactylus sextarius. Next base: position 3,492,931 of record CM028912.1, on the reverse strand, counting down.
CCTTTGAAGATATGTCCTCACTTTTTCCTGAAAAATATCAGGTCAGTATAAAACTTAAATTTTGAGAAAAGATGGTCAGATGATAGATGGTCAGAGAGAAAGATTGTGTGCGTCGTCCAAATTCATTTCAGTCGTGTAGTTTTTCATTTTCACACCGTGTGCAGTGGCTTCACGCCGTGTTCACTGTGTCCCTGTGAAGGTGTCTGAAACCTCCTGATCCTTTCACCACCAGGCAGCCAGAGCCAAGTACAAACGTGATGAGATGAGAGACTCTGTAACAATGAACCTGTTGGTTGTGTTGTGTTGTGTTGTGTTGTGTTGTGTTGTGTTGTGTTGTGTTGTGTTGTTGTGTTGTGTTGAGGGGGTAAACTCACCGGGCTGTGGTTTGCCTCTGCCGCCACTGGCACCTCAGGCTGAGGAAGGGCTTAGTGTGGGCGTGCAGATGAAAGTTGTTGCCAAATTCTTCCTGTGATGCTCAAACCCTCTCTAAAAGCTTGAAGCTATTTTCCGGATAGACTGATTTCACAACTGGGATGCAGGGCAAAACTGTGAGCAGTCAGGCTGTAATTCAACGCATTCCTGCCTTCAATGCACCACACGCAGCGCTCCTCTCTCAGGAGCACTGATGAATGCAACGAAGAATGGGAAAAAAATTGAGGTTTTATGTATTTTTCTGAACAAAACGAGCTCTGTTCACTGTGAGATGCACAGTGACTCATTTCAACTGATTACTGTACCTAACATTTGAGTTATTGGTTTGGAGAAGCAATGGAGGAGTGAAGCTAAATGAGTACTGGAGGTAATAACGCCCCGAGGCTGGAAAGAAAGAGAGATGTTGAAAAATTACCTTGGTTCATTCATTACCACATCTATCTCTGAAGCGTTGTGTAGCATTTAAACAAACCATCCAGGGTCAAGACGACTTCTCCTTTTCCGCGTGCACATACTGCTGTGAATAAAATGTTTGTGTTTTTTTTCTTCCTGTTGTCTTTGCAGACTCAATGCAACACGATTAAAATGTGCCTTTAATCTGTCGTCATCTGAGTTGTGAGGGCACAGTGTGTGTGTGTGTGTGTGTGACAGAAAGCTTTTTCAACTTTCTTATAGCTGCTTTTCTTTTGAACAAAATTGTCAGGTAATTGAACACAATGGCTTTGATGCACATGTATGTGTTGGTTGTGTTTTATAGGGACATTGCACAAAAAAAGCATCAAACAAGCACAAAGACAAGGAAATTGCTTAAAAGCCTGTCTGAGCATGTGACAAATGCCCGGCCCCACACCGATCTGCAATTACTTTGTCACTTTCTTGTTTTTTTTTTTTTTTTAACTTTAATACCCATCCCCACCCACTTTTTTTTTTTGTCATTTAAGCACTTTTACACTTCTCTGCTTCAGACAAAGGCCTATATAGATCTACAGGCATAAGCTCAAACTGAGTTGTAAAAACCTGAAGCCCTCGGGCAACATAAATGATTCATGTAGGACAACTTGTTACCATCTAAGATCTGCAAAGCAAATGGGAGTGTAAAAGGCTCCACTCAGAGTGTGTTTGGTGCATTAACCCTTCCATGAGGAGGGCGGGGGCCGGGATCTGTGTAACAACACAGTCCTGCGGCGGCAGTGGGTCGAATATATAAATGGAGCATTTCTGAACAAGCTGTTACTGTTCGTTTTTGGAGCGAAAGTGTCCGATGATGTAAAGTGAGCGTGGAGCCTTGTAGGTATATACAGTACGAGCAAGCGTAGCGTAAAGTTAATGTATTAGCATGAAAATGAAATGGAGGCGATCAGCTTCCTTTACATGACGCCGACAACTTCCACCGCTGCAGGAGGAGCAGCGAGGTTATGTTACCTCACTTCACACTGCGAGCTACTCGTGTCCCCGGCAGTGTGTTCATGCCGTCAGCAGTTTTATTTACGACGCCGTCATCAATAACGCTCCCACTCAGTGAGGCTGCTCGTGGCTTTACAACCTCCGTCAGCTGGTTAAGTAGATTGAATAAAACGCCAATGGCTCACTCACGCGCCGCAACGCGCTGCCACCATAAACCTCAATGCTCATCAAACGAGCTTCTTGGAAACGGTCTCCTGATTTTCAGCGGCTACTTTTAACGGCCGAATACGGAGGCTTGGCTCGGTTCAAGAGGAAGGAGGTGTTGGAGGTAATTTAACATCGTTTGGTGTCTCCTCTCTGCTTTATTAAGAGGAGGAGCGGGACCCTCCATCACTGCCGACTCCATCTCTCCCACTCATCTCTCTCTGTCGGCCGAAGTTAACCTGTGACACCACTAACCCATCCCTCCGACTTACAAAGAAACACAAGGACGGCGTTCCAGCCGTTCCTTCAACTATGTGACCTCATGACCTTTAAGTGCTGATTTCACAAAGATCTGTTGGATGAGTTCACAGTCTCTAAACACTATTAAGCAACATTTGTACTAAAACAAACATTGAATTGGCTTTGATTCTGTTATAGCCTTCTAATAAAGTGTTCAGAGAAAATTTTACTTAAGTATTTTGCAATCTAAGAGCAAGTGGGAGGAAAACTTCCAGAAAACAAGCTGCACCCCTAAAATCACAGCCAAAAGTTGGAAATAAAGGTTTGTCCACAACGAAAGGTCTAGTTCCTGAACTGAACCGAAGCGAATCAGTGCAAGAAAATGATACATTGTTTTCCAACTGGTTCAGTTTGTGTTCATAAAGGCAAAAGTTGAAACTGCCCAAAAGTCATGTGATTGAAAAGCAAGAAGGAATTAATGTGGTACTGTCAGGTTCTGTGGATTTTAACTCTGAAGCGTATTTCTAGCCTAAATGATGCTAATTAAAATATACCAAATCTCGCAAAGCGCTCTTGTGAGATCTCTTCTGAGCCAAGATAACTAGACTAACTTGTGTAAGATAACTAACTCTGTACATTTCAGCAGACATTAGCGAGCCGCGCACGAGAGATCAGACCTGTTAACACAGGCTTTTAGGCAACATGCTGTGATTAGACGCTTATATCGGAGAAGACAGCAGGCTGTGATTTCATTCATTCGACAGAGACTTGATTGTTCTCAAGCTGATAAATGGACCTGCTTTTTTCCCCAGACAATGACATGAGACATAACATGGTTCACCTTCTGTGAGTGGTTAAAATTGTGTTCACTCTGAAACTGAACTGGTCCAGGGTTCACTTGGAAATGGTCTGAGACAACCTCTAGTGTGGTTGTTTGGTCTGGACTGGAGTCTGATTCCAGCGTTCACACTGAGCATATAAACACTGCAGGATCCGGTTCAGTCGGACTATGTGAGGTTAGTGTGAAGTAGACACGTATTTTCAGAACTTACCTGGTCTTAATGCTTCTGTCACTTTCCTCATGTTTTCTTTTGTCTCTATAAAGTACAGAAGTTGTTTTGTGTAACTGGTTGTCTACACAGACATAACGAGCTTATCCTCATCAGCTGAGAACCAACACTCATTTCATCATTTTTGCAACATGGTGAAGTGTTTTCAGATGCTTCTTTGTTTCCATTTGTGCCTTTGCTTTGAATTAGCTATGCTTCACACTGAGTGTAATGCATCTTCAGAGCCTTATTTCCATCGCAACAGTGTTTGGAGATCCTATGGAGTCATTATTGACAATTTTATATCCATCACTGGTAAAATATCTTATAAAATGAGGAGTAAATGGAGTGTGACTGCTTGCTGTGTTCTGGATCACAGATACAGTGTTTGTTAAACAAATCTTCAGGCTGCAGTGAATGTTTACACAAGTATCTGTTTCACTGGTCAGAGAATGAAACATCAACAGTATCAGATTAGAGGGAAAGACCAGAGTAGACGACTTGATTTGTTCTACGCTGGATTTCACATCAGTTGCTTATCGCCTTCCTTTGATTACTAATGAGTTACATTTCCAATAAATCCAGTTCCCAAGCAGTCACACACACACACACGCTGAGCTGATGAATCATATCAGACGAGCCGTCTCTTGTCTCCATGGAGGAGGATGGAGAGCTGCGACGGCGGAGGTGATGAAGTCTTGATCCCAGCAGACGATGAGAGCGAGTTTCTGGCTTTGACTTCAGACGGCGTGTGATCTGCCCATCCTGTCTCGTTGTATGAGAAACACAGACACGTCTGTTGGTCGAGCTGCCTCCTGGGACGGCGAACAACAAACATCAAAAACAAGCGGCTGCTCGCTCTGTAAACACAACAACACGAAATAAACATCATATGGTCACATTATGCAACTGTGGTCTGTGCTGGTTACTTGTAGTGTTTGAGACTTGACATCAGAGTAACATAAAACAATGCATATAAAAGGATCCTGTACTTTCTGCTCTTCAAACTCTAAAGACAGTTTAGCAACAGTAAGGCTACCAGTAACCATAATTTATTAGGTAATTTTTAAAGCAACTTGGCTGTTCAGGACAGAAATATGTGTCCATGACTTTTACCATCTCTTGTTCCAACAGCAGCAGCAGCACACAGCTGTTTTGAGTCATTAAACTGTTATAAACCTATTGTAGAATTAAATGCCGAGCACCAAATGGCAGACGAGCATCAGCCCCTTTTACACCGACATGATTCATCCATAAAAAGGTCTGGTGCTGGAGCCAATGAGCTGGCACCGACCGTCATGGCTCCACAGAATCACTGGTCCAAAAGCTGGAACCACTGATGTGACTGGTTGAGGGAGGGGACAACAACTAGACAGTTAGAAATGATCAGCTGTTTTTAGAAAAACGAGATGATCCCTGAAGCTTTAAAATGCAATAGATATAACCCCAACTTCTGCTCTATAATGACCTTAATTACTCCCACTAACTTGTATAACTTAAGTTCTTGAATCAAATAGTTGAAATACAAGCAGGTTCTCCAGACTTCAGACTGGCTGCAGCACCTGCACCAAAAAGTTAGCAACCAGCTGGTGAAGTAAAAGCAGACAAAGTCTGGAGTTTGTGTTGGTGAATCCAGCTTTTAGTAATGGATGTTGCTGTGGATGTTCTGCAGAACTAATTAAACCAGACAAGACAAATGGTGTTAAAGTTGCGGATGTGCAGAAGCTAAAGTGATTTACCGTAACCTGGCTAATTAAGAATCATTAATGGTATTATATTTAATTAAATAAGCAAAAGATAGTGTTAAATAATGAAAAATAAATAATAGTGGGACAAGGGATAAGGTCATTATAAAGTATGTTGTGGTAAAAACCTGGCACCAACATTTCTTTTATAAAACGGACCTTCAGGGATAATAAATATTAAAGGTTTAATTTGATAAGAGGGTATTTCTCCCATTCTCTTAAATGTTAACACATTGATAAACAATTGTTTTCAAGTAGACATTAATTTCCAAGATAATTCATGATAAACGCGACTCGCTGCAGCGCCTCAGTTTGAGGAAGACGCTGACTCATTTTTCATGGTGCCGCTATCTGTGTTTTGACAGATCTCCTCATTAATATCAGTCATCATCATAAAACCAAAGCAGCCGTTTTTTTCTTCTGTTCTTTTCACTGTTATTCTCATTTTTCACTGTCACACACACAGGACGGGTGAATTATAAGAATTGAGTGCGTGTCCTTTTTGCCGCCCTGGACTCCTCTGCCATTTTCTCGGAGCGGCCTCCTGCAGCCGACAGCGACCTCCTCTTATTGGCCGTCTGCCAGAGTGCCGATCACTGCATCTGTCTGTCAGCAGAATACCATCTGATTAATGCTTTCACTGTGACCATTAATAAAACTGCCGAGAGGCTGTGCTCTCTAATTGAAAGGTACAGCAAAGGCTGCATTCAACCAAATAAGAAGGATGTAGAGACAGTAGAGACATATCAAGTTGTGTGTGTGTGTGTGTGTAAAATACAAACAAGGTGCTCAGTTATTTATGCGACGGCTAAAGAGAGAGTGTTTTATAATTCTATTGAGTCTCTGTGTCCTCATGTCCCGTGTGACAGTGGCCGCTCTCCGGCTTTGATCTTGATTTTCTGCGCGGCAGCAGAATCATTGTGGTGTCATGATAAAGTGCCGGTGTCTCGGCCACTGGCACCGTCAGTGATCCACAGGCACTCTGCTGGACACACCCTGACTACTTGGCTCGTTTATACCATCCATCTCATCTTGCATCTCTCATACACAAAGGAATCCAACGCTGCAATCATTTGTTCTGTGGGAGACGATGGGAGACGATGCACTTTGGTGACACAAGTGCATCTCCAACCAGTCCCAACAGGATTTAAGGCCTTTTTTTCCCAGATTGTTGAGGCCTCATTTGCCTGATTTCACAGCAGCTTTTCTAAAGAATTGCAATGAAAGTTGTGGTTAAAAGTGAAGAGATGAAGCCAGTGTATTAAGTCTAGTTCACACCATCCAACTTTACCAACAATTTGTGAGTCTCAGACACTGTTGTGATCATTAGCGACTTGTGTTCTCATGATGTGGAGTCTCAACAACTGGTCTGAGACCTGTAGTGTTCACACTACAAGTCTTGTCAGTGATTGACTCCCGATCACACCGTGACGTCACCAAACTCTACGTCTGGTCACGTGAACTAGACAGGATGTAGCCGCTGCTTCTCACCGTGATTTACAGCCGCTTATTGTTGATTTGAGCACCGGTGAAGACGCTGCCTCCGACACAGACTAAACCGCTAAACCGGCGTGTAAACATCACCATGGCAACACGCTGGTTTTCACGGTGGAGCTGAAATCAGCGGCAGACCTCCCCGGTACCAGGTAACATCTGGATCAGACGCAGGGAGTTTGTAGAAAGTGAAAATGAAACAAAAAGCGTTAAAACATCAGACTTTTAAACGTGGTTTTGAGTGAATCAGTAAAACGCAGCAGCATTTATCTCACATCCCTCCTCTGATTGGCTGTCGCTCTTTGTCAGTCTCTTCTGACTCTTCTAACGTGACAGATCTATATCCCTCCCTCGCTTCTCAGTAGACGACTTCCTCTTGTTGCTCCACAACAATATTAAAAAGTTTTCCTCCTCTTTGGTGAACTCCCGGATACTGTTTCTCTTGGTCCTTAGCAGTAATGATGGAAGGTTAATGTGAGACTTAATTATCTCACATGTGAGTTCACTGACATTTGGATCAATGTTTCAAATAAAAACAACAATGATTGGTCAAAAATTGTGGATGATTAGTTGAATTTGCTTCAATAGTTGCCACATCACAAAATCCCGTAGGATCTGTCAGGGATAAGTACTAAAAGATAATACTGATGTTGATTTTATTTATTTTTTGTGCAGATTTTCTTGTTGGATTTTCAACACTGCAGTCCACTTCAAAGGTCACCTCAGCAATGTCAAACCAGAGGGTGCAGCAGCAAGGACAAACTCCCAGATGGACGTTTTTCTCAGAAACACAGCCACCTGTGTTTATTTGGCTCTCACAATCAAACCAGAGGCACCGTCACTTAATCACTACAGATACTTTTTTTAGCTGGTTTTCATTTTTTCAGTGGAAATATTGCTGTGACATTGAAACCAGATACTTGTGTACACAGCTGCTAACGACTAATACACCGTCTTTAACAACATTTTTTTTTTTTTTTTTTTTTGATCATTGTATTCAAAAGTATGAGCTGACTGAATCACAGTCACAGGTGTTTGGCTCCAGTGTGTTTTAGGAGAATGAAGCTTTAACCTCACTGACTTGATGATATGAACCATAGGGCTGAGCTCTTTTTTTTTATTTCAAGTCAAGACAAGCAAATAAGCAAGAGCATGGATTTTAATGGAGTAATGACTAAAGAAGGAGAGCAGGGAGGAGCTGTCTGTCCCACAGATGAATAAGTTGCATAAACTACAGTAAATTTAACCACACACCAGATCTCTGCACCTATTATTCATTATTTATACAAAATGAAAAGTTTCTGGAGTAAAGAGCACCTTTTTATCCACCTTCTCCAAGTTAGATCTGACAAGAAAAGCTGTTTATCCCCTGAAAAAAAAAATAATTAAGACTAATTAAGATAATAAATATCTGCAGAGAAATCAGACTACAAATGTCCAGCTGGGTGTGTTGGCATCAAGGTTTATTATCCTTTATAATGTACAATATACAAAAATATAGGGTACCAAAAAATTCACAGTGTCTAAAAGGCAGTGATTACAGTCTACATGACAGGTCTAACAGTACACCTGGTAAGTTGCATAGAAGGACACAGAGCCTCACATCGCAGGGGACAGAGCTCGAAATTGACCAATTAGATGACTCGGTTTCTCACGCTCGGTCGGTGGAGGCTTAGTTTGGATCGCTGCATGAGAACATTTTCAGTCCGTGGTGCGTTTTCGTGTTGTCGGTGCTACGCTGTTATTTTCAGTCTGAGATCGTGTTGTTTCTGGAAATTTTGATGTTTGAGCAGCTGGAAAAAGGTCACATGTTGGTCACATTGTGGAGCTCTGTCCCCCAAACAAACCTCATGGTTGGTGTGTACTTAGCTGCTGCACTTTTTTTTTTTTTTTTTAAACAACTATAAGGCTTTTTTCTTTTTCTTTTTTTTTTTTTTTTTTTTTTTTTTTTTTTTTTTTTAAACAAACAGTGTTAGCTATACAATATACAGATACATTTACACAATCCTCTTCAGGGTCATTAAATGGGCTGCAGAAGGCTGTCGCTCCTATATACAGATAGAGCTCTCGTTCGTTTTCGTGCATGTACAGTAGCTGAACTGAAAAGCATTGCTGGGTTAGCATTCATCAATCAGGCAATAATAATAATAATAATAATAATAATAACAATAACAATAATAATAAAATATAGCTGTGAAAATGCCCTTTATAAACCAAGCTTTGACTATAAATAGAGTCTGGCTTTAACTTACAATGATTAACATCTCATAGTGAAATATAGAAAAACCAGTAGAATGAGTCAGTGACAGAACGTGGAGGAAAAAAAAACAAATCGCCTTTACAGACCTTCTTATATGTATGAAAGCATTTACATTGTACAAAATACAGTAACACACCTTTGTTCATTCAGGCATTCAGACACGCAGCGAGTACATGTGTTGTCATGTACGTACATCTACACACACGTGCACTCGTTTAGATCTTCACACAGGCAAACGTCATAGCAAGCATGATTTAGGTTTTTATTTTTATTTTTCAATCTGGAGCCAAATCAATAATGTTGTAATGTTTTTTTTTTTATTTTTATTTTTGTGTTTTTTTGTTAACATTTCAGGTATTGAAGATGCAATGGTTACAGAACTGCTTTAAAAAAAAGAAAAAAGGAAAAAAAAATCAAGAAAAACAAAGGAATGTGTTCAATCATTGACGTGAAATTAGAGAAACAACAATTAATCAGCTATATCTTATTTAACAAAATATTTCCTCCTATGCTACGGCTCGTTTGAGCATAAAACAATTATCTTTAAAAATAAAAAAAACAAAAAAACAACAAGAAACATAAAAAAAAAAAAAACAGAACAAGTGCCAGTCTACTAGCTTATTCTACCATCATAGAAAACCCAATCCAGTTGTTCAGCGCACTGGTCATATTTGATATGACCACCGAGCTATTTTCACTCAGTAGAATCGATGCATCCATTGGAGAATCAATTGGAGAATCAATCAATTCTCTTTCATGAGTCTTTATTGTTCTTGTGGGAGGGGGAAAAAAATAAAACAGAAGAAATAGAAAGAAAACAAACCTCGTCCTTGCCCTCTATTGCATACAGGCACCCAAGGCATTCCCAAAGCTTTATTTACAGTTCAGACGCTTCCCACAACCCCCCACCCCTTTTTGCTTCGACTTGTACGAACGAACGTCCTTGTCTACAAAAGGCGTTTGACTCCGATCACGAGCAGATTTGGAGATAATTTCCCTCCGACTCCGAGGCTGATGTTGAGCATCGTGACTCCAAAAAAATGCTTATCACCTCCCAAGTTCTTTTCTTTTTCTGTCGTGAGAAATGCCAACAATGGCGGGCGTGCATCCGCCCCGAACAACCACGCTGATATTGATCTCTAATTTATTTCATCATCGACTTAATTGAGTTTTTCTCTTTTTTCCCTCGTTGTTGTTCTCTCGCTCTGTGCTGTGTGTGGCAAGGGCATAATGATATGCGCTTGTTTGTTCTCGGTAACTGCTTTTGTTGTCATGGGACTCAAAGTTCATTACTGGCTGTGAATGTGGACTGAAATGGAGACGTGTAAAACAGTGACCCACATCCAGAGAAAGGTTGTTTTTTTTTATTTTTAATCTGTTAAATCATTTCTGCGACGTGGATGCTCGACTCAGCACCTGCACTGAGGTGTTCAGGTTGTGAAAATCTTTCTAAAGCCATAACTGGATCCTCACATGAAGATGAAGCTCCGAGTTGACACTGCTCTGTCAAATCAGGCCCTTATAATAATCATATTAATAACAACACACCCGAGCTGGTTGCATCAGTCCCTGACGGCACCAGGATGGGAATTGTTGTCCAAACCCGCACGTCTCCTGATGGAAAGTTCCAGAAACGCCCTTGAAAACACAAACCCAACCATGCGGAAGAGACAATGGGGGGAGCGAGGAGAGGATCAGGGGGCGATGACGACGAACAGAAGAACCCGGCGGCTCTGAGAAATATTTCAGTTCATGTCGGTTCAGTTATGTCACCATCGTGGCGGTGTTCGGTGGGTGGTGGTGTCCGTTTGGGGGCGACGGCGGCGGTGGCGGCGGGGGGGTTGGAGAGCCAGTCATGGGCCTTGTCTCAGCTGTTGTTGCTGTGGTTGTAGGTCCTGCACGGCGAAGGGGACGAGTTGGGCTGGTAGTCATATTTGCCGAGCGCCGTCGGATAGTAGGTGGTGGTGTAGACGTTCGTCTGCTGCAGCGGCGTCGGGTAGAAGTTGGATCTTTCATCTGGTAGCAGGTTGTTTTTGTTCAGTGTCTGGAACGACAAAAACGAAAAATTATCTTCAACACTCTTGGCACTTAAAGTGTTTTCTGAAATTCCTGATTATTCTGTTTTAAAATACAGACAAGTTTCTAGTAAATCCTGTTTAGAGGATTACAGTTAAAGTTAGGTTTCTCATCAGAAACTGCTCTTTCGCTCTGGAATTTCCAATTATTTTCAGAAAATACAGTTCAGAGGACTCAATCAGAGATTTTTTGAAGTATTTTTGCTGTAAGAAGGACAATTACTATCAGCGTTACAGGTGAATGAAACGCCACAGCTGGTGTGGAGGTTATGGCCTCAGTGCAAGTGTATTCATAACCAAAGCAAACCAATTGAACAAATTTAATTTAGCTCATGTCAGACATATTCAATACACTAATATAAGAGATGGCAGAAATTCACTGCAGCTCTCTTAAATAAAAACAAATCTAAAACCCACATTTTATACTAATGCAATTGCTGAGTCTTGGTAAAAGCTGAACATAAGGTGAAACACTTTCCAGGGGAAGCATTAGACTAATGTAATCCATCTGAACAGCTCTGGGGACTGAGGCAGGAGGATAATCAGGTTAGAGTCGGTGAAATACACAATGCTTGGAATCATAAATCGGCCCAGAGGAGAGAGAACCTGCAGGATACTCAGAGCTGTAGAGGTACACGGTGACATCGGCTGCACGTCCAGCATCGTCTGCTCATCCCCTCTGGTCATTAAAGCTAATGAGTTTGGGTTTTCAACACCACGATGCCTGTCAGCACCTTGTCCACACAACAGCAACAACAACAGTAAGGGCAAGAACAACGAGTGTCAGGAGCCTGACACCATCAAAAACACAGAGATGAATCAGTGCGGTGAAGCAGTACGCTCCTGGCTTGACTTGATAGGATCTTAGAGACATGATGGTGCTGATAGGAAACGTTAAGATGGATCCTTCAGACTACAGCTGGATTCAGACGCTGAGAAGATGAAATGCAGTTTGAATAATGGTTTTATAAACTGACTGCTCTGTTGTTGTTCAGCTAATTTATTTGGATGAGTCTGAAGTGACACCGCAAGGAACAAAGAAGAGAAGATGAGTCAACAATTGATTTTATTTTCATTTCATTATTTTTCAGTCCTTCAAACATTTCAGGCATTTTTTTCAGGTTGTTGAGGCCTAATTCGCAGCAGCTTTTCTACAAAAATTGCGTCTGAAATTGCAGTGTTTTTTAAGTGAGAGTTAATAACAGTACAATTATGACAAACTTTGACAATTAATAAAAATGAAGAGAATGAAACTGCTGTGTCCTTAGCAGTGATGCTGGAAGGTAAATGTGAGACTTTTTTTTTTATCTCTTTATCTCTGAAAGACACAAGGAAGAGAGTTCACTGACGTATGGATCAACGTTTCATGGAAAACAACGATAATTGATCAAAGGGTCGCGCAGAATTTGCAGAGTTTTGGTTGAATTTGTGTAAAAAGTTGTGAATATTTTGCATCTTTCAAGTTCAGCTTGACTCAAATGTAATGTGCTCGTATTGTATATTGATTTAAGTTCTCAGTGAGTATAAGATTTAATATTTCATAACCTGACCTGAGTCAAACTTCAAAACTGCTTGATGCTACAATTCCCATAATGCAACTGGACAGATGGTTGTTTCAGCAGAGCCTCAATGTCTGTCAGTTTCTCTCCATCAGTAAAACTCAACATATTCAATTCTTCATCTCAAGTTGTCTTGAAAAATAGAAACCTAAAGCTCAATCTGCAGTTGATGTAAACAATGTTTTAACTTCCTGATCCACCGTCTCAGTTCAACCTGACGTGAAGCCACACACAGAAAATACCAAACGATGGAGTCGACTCAGTGAGCTACAAAACTGCCTTTTGGGTGAAAATGTTTTGTGATGTTTTACAACTTACTGCAGTTTCACCATCATAAAACAAACATAAATACAGGCGAGGCAGCTTTGTTAGTTGATGGATTAATGCCAACAGGAAATGTGATGTCGTCTTCTGCTTGGTTTACTGTGTGTCTGAAAAGATGTCAAAATATGTGTTTGTGGTATAATTTAATAATGGGAGCTGCTCTGTGATCGCTCAGAGGCAGGAGGGAGGGCGACCTGTCCTGAAATTTCAACACAAGATGGATGAAGTTGTTGATTTTGAATGATGTAACCGAATATAACAGAGTGAAATGAATCACTGCACACACTAGTTCATATTTTGAGGGTGTCAGCTTCAACTCAGGGAGGAAAAAGAACATGGGCAACCATGAGAAAATGTGGCTGGTGTCAGATCAGCAAAATTTAATTAAGTTAAATCAGTGATTTGGGGATTAAAAAAAAAAAAAAGCCAGACTGGAGCTTCCATGCTGGAAAAAAAAAATGAAACGATGGTGACAAAGATCAAACCCAGCCCACAAAATGTTTAAAGTTGATTTATCTGTAGCTGTGAATCACAGACTTTGCTTTGGAGCACTTTGTAGAGACAGAAAAATCAATCGCCTCCCCGAGTTTTAACTAATCAGCAATCAGTTAGAGAGCAAACAACAGAAATTGCAGGGAAAAGGACACAGATCAGACATTTCACCGAAAAGGTTTATGAACCTCTGGCGAAAATAGGTTCCTGACTTGCTGTAAATGTGAATGCACAGTAGAGCGATAGCAGTGGGAGTGCGAGGGCTGGCTAATGCTTTAGAAAGTTAATGGGGCCCATTAATAAGGACTTGGTTTGTGAGCAGGTAGAAAGTCTATAGGTTCTGTATAAGAGCAAGGAGGAATGAAAATGAACAGTAATTCATCTTCTGTGGTTAGAGCTCTATCTGGATAAATGCAGGAATAAAAGGCTCTAAATAAAACATGAATCACAATCATTGCCCTTGAATCTTCAATATTTACACTGGATGTGTTTGTGCATTTGAATAAGAGCAAATAAATTGTGCTTTTATCTGTACATTTAAATGATCCTGTACCTTGAACTCCATGGGCGTGTACTTCTCGTTCTTTGGCGTGGTGTTGCCCTTATAGTTGAGGTGGTTGGGGGTGGTGGGGTGGATGACGGCCGACTCCTGCGACGGTTTGTGGAAACGTTGACAGTAGACGTAGATCAGGAAGGACAGCAGCCCCGCCCCGAGGAAACAAGACACGCCGGTGGCAATTAGGTGGATGGAAGTGAACGCTGAGAAAAAAGAAGAGATTCACACTCGTGTCATTAAAAGGGTCAGTATGTGGCGCTGTACAATATTATAACCAGTAATTATCTTTATTTATTAATCGTTTCCTGACAACTTGATGAGATTACAGTGTCGTCGCTTCCATTTATCAACCTGCAAATTTCAGATTTCTTTCCTAAAACTCGGCTCCAAAAATGTCTGAATAAATTTAGTGTTGAGGAAAAAAGAGCGTCGCCGTCACAGACGCAGAATTATTCATACAGGTGTAGAGCTCAGCCAAGATTACCTGGCACTTGCATAAATATTACTGTCTTGATAACGTTCATGCCAATGCTGTTTGCTGTCTCAGCGTTCTCCGCAACAAGAAAACCTCATCCTCTTCCAAGTTTTTCATTTGGTTAATTCAGCTGCAGTGTAACAGGCTCATGTTCAGTGTGTGTTTGAGGAGGAGGGAGATTATTTATCCCAGTAAAGTCCTCTTGGATTCTTCTTTCATTGCCTCCTTCAAAGAGCAGAGACTTTTATGCTAATTTTAAGTGGAAATGGTCATTTCTCTGACACAAGTGTCTCAGGCTGAACTGAGCTCATGAAACGCTGGACTCTATAAGTGAAACATACCTATTTTTCCATCCTTCTTCTTCTTTTTTTGATATAATGCAACAATAACTTACAAGAGCTTTGACAGGAAGAGATGACTCATGGGTTTAACATAAGCTGCAGTAACAATCTCAGTGTGATTTAAGTCCTGCATTTTGTCCACAGCAATTCAAAGAATGCTATGCTGGTATCTCTTTTGCATTGATCTCTGTCTCTCTGCCTCTATCTCTTTTTCAAGGACAAGAATGTGCACTCGCTGTTGCGTTTTTGGTTCAGTCTTCAGTCAGATATGATATGAGTCAGGCATTTCTTGGCAGGAAAACCAAAACTGCTGTCTTGAATTTGCAATTATACAATAGTTAGTTGGACAACTGTTGTTACCCGTTCCAGATACATGATGTTTTGTTTTATGTGTCCTGAAAATACTTGCATGAAGATGCACATATAATGCATGGAAACGCAGACATCTGTGGAAACACAGTGAAAAAAAACCAACAACATGCACACGGGAACAAAGCGAAAGCAGCTGTTAAACCACTTACCTCCGCAGTGTTGGTCCTTATCAAAACCAGATGCAGGGAGAATGACTGCAGAGAGGAGAGGAACACAGAGTCAGACACACACGATGCATGCACACACACACACACACACACACACACACACACACACACACACACACATAACGATACACACACACACTCTCTGGAGAAACAGCAACCACCGACTGTAACACCAGGAGAGTCGACACATGGAGAAACAAAAACAATGAATGAGAAATTGAAATGTTGGTTAAAATGCTGCGCAAATGATCCACGGAAATTGATTCGCTTCAGCAGATTCCAAAACTTTCTAGAGAGAAAACGAAGTGTTGAGAGAAAAAAACGCAGCTCTGCTCCGTCGTTTCAAACTTCTGTGTTGTGCTGTTAACAGACACTTGACGACAAGATAATAATTTACAGCTACAGTGCTTTCTGCCTCACACACACACACACACACACACACAAGTGAAAAAAGAAGGAAGCAGGGAGGTTTGATGAGTGTGTGAGAACTGTTTTAATTGCAGTGCACCATCTCCTGATTAATTTTTCGGCCTAATTTTTCAGGTTCCTCACGGCCGCCTCCCCTCCTCCAGTGACCTTAACAAATCCATCCATCGCCTCATTGAAATTTGTACTGAAATTAGATGTGATTTTGGTGTTGTGACAACCCATTAATATTAATCGCCTTTGCCTGGACTCATTAGTGATTCGGAGCTTGCAGAGGCGGATGATGGTGGGCCATGAAAGATCATCTCAGGAGAAACTTTCTGAGCTCGTCTGCAGCATAACAAGGCGGCCGCGGGGTCAACTGTCAACTTGTTGGATTCATATAAACTTAATTAGGTTCGAATAACAGAAGCTTATGAGTTTAGTACACAATGATGACGTTGCATACATACAAACAAACATTCTTTGTTTGTTTGTTTGTGTGTGTGGATGTGAAAGATCACGACTGTGATGTGACGCTGAACGACTGTGATGCTATGTTCATGTTTGACAGTGACAGATGAGCTGAGTCCCAGAGTCACAAGATGCTGATTTTGAACGATGCCGCCAACAAAGATTTTGCTTCAAGGACAAATCAGTGTTTGTGAACTGAACCTGATCCTGACCCCTAAAAATGAGATGGTCTGACCTCAGAGAGGCCAACGCCGACAGTGTGTTTGGATAACACATCATCAAATTTTACAGGATGATGAAGCAGTAAACTAATAGTTTATGGTACATGTTCACTTTGTTTTAATCTTATTCTAACTTCTTGTCATCAGCAAAATCTTTTGTTGACTGATATGAAGGTTTTGTGTGTGTGCGTATATGTTAGGATTAGGATAATTGTAAAATTGAGAACATTAAATTCGTCATTTTGGGCTTTGAAAACTTGAGAATGACGTCTGGAAAATTAAACTCTTCAGAGTTGGTGAAAGTTTCTGTAGTTTTCTTGCCCTTTCTTGTGTGACTTATGAGCAAAACATGAAGTCAAAGCTTTGACAAAGCGATGAAGACAAAGCACGTAGTGTGTGCGGCCTTGTTCCGCCTTGAAAATACGAGCTAATAACTTTTTCCATCTGAAGGCGTCATAAACTAGAGGCTGCAGTGGCCCAAAGGTTAAAGAAACAAAGTCGCCCGGAGGATCGTCACTTCAGTTTCTGGGCTTGAAAAAGCGAAAAAGCAACACTCGTCTTTCTCTTACGTCAACATCATTGTGCCCTTGAGCTCAACTGCTCCAGTGGAGCTGCTCATCGATCCCCAGGTGTGAACGTCTTCCAGGTTCCTGAAACTAACCTGAATACTTTAACATTAAGCCAAACTAAAAGCATGATCAAACAGGAGGAAAGCAGGCAGTGTATTTTGGGATGTTAAGGGATGCAAAAGGTCGTCTCACACGGGTCGTGTCCTCAGAATTTTGGCAAAAGAAAATCACACTTGAGGAAGTCTTCATCTGTCCGACCTTGACCTGCTACGACGACTTTAAACTAGTCTGCAGTTGCTTGGTGTGTATCTGACTCACCGGGTATTTCATTGCAGTCTCTGCGCTGAGTGCTGTTCCCCACACACGGGGTGTTGCCCTGAGTGCCACACACCCGACTCCTCATCTGTAAGCCTGAATCATCACAGGCTGACCACAGCGACCAGGCCATCCAGCCACCTAAACACACATACACAAAAAAGGAACAATCAATGGAAAAAAAAAAAACCCAGACGACGTCTCTGCCACATCGGCCTGGAAACCCAACGCGCCCACCCAGGCTCTCGCCACCCGCGGCCGCTGACCTTCCAGGGCAGCCAAGCAGCCCAAACACACCAAAAAGTGTTTGTGATGTAAACAGGATTGGAAGCGTAAACCCGTTGAGAGTTTGTTTAGTGCATAGCGAAGATGTTTGTCTCCCGAGCCAAGCTTTAGTGCTGTTTCCCCGCAGCAGGCGACCGAGCAGTAAACAAAGGCTCTTACCCAAGAGGAAAAGAGAAAAACTCCCAACTCTCAGCTCCTCCCTGTGAAACATGTTCTCACTGCATTCTTTCACCCTGTATTTAAAAGCACCGGAGTGGAGGGAGCACAGGCTACTGCAATGAAAGGCTGATGAAAAAGCTGGTTTGTTATTCAGGGTGCTCTCGAGTGTGTAGTTTTGGCAGACGAGGGCCTGAGTTGGAGGTTCAGGACAGACCCCTTTTACCTTTCCTGTCAGTCTGGTACTCAACGACAGGCTGCTCTTTCACCACCATCTGCTTCCTTCTTGCAGCAAAACCATCTAGACACACTAAACACAAACACACACACAGAGACCACCTCAAACATGTTTAATAACCGTGCATCACTACAGCTCACTTTAATTGCTTCATTTATTCCCATTTATTTTTGTCACCCAGGCGACCTGCCATATTTGCACTGTTGCAAGCAGAAGGAAGCACCATCAGGTCCCAGGGCTCCTCGTTAGTATTCTGTCCCGACAGTGTCTCCTGCTGTCCTCCATTACTGCTGGACACTTTAATCAAATGACCTGCCATCAGTGGCATCAAATATCTGTGTGACTGACAGCCGGTTTGCCTCTAATTACGCATGCAGAGAAGGCAGCGGCTCCAGAGGAGGGAGGTGGGGGGGAAGGCGACGACACCCCAATAGATGACTGATGTCGTGTCAGTCAATAACACACGGAGAAGGAGACCGATCGGAGGTTGAGGAGGTTGTTAGTCGATGTGAACTTGCCTAAAGGAAAGTGTTCGTCCACGTCAAACAGAGAAACATTAACCTGATAAAGGAGGCTGATTAGCATCGTGACAAAGGAGGAAAAAAGACAAAGCCATTTACTTCTCTTTGTGTGTAATTACCAGGGAGGGAGACTGTAAGCGTTACTCTCTCTGTGAATGACAGTTGAGGTGATTCGAAATGAAAAGCAGCTGAGGAGAAATGACAGTTAGAGGGAAACTACGATTTAATTCAGACAGAAATCATCTGCACTACAAGACAGACAACATACGCACGCACACAGTTAGAAACATATACATGAACATCGCAGACGATAAATATTTTGCTGGAGCCATTGTGTTGTTTTTCATCAAAATGAATAAAGGAAAAAGATGGAAATCATATTGCGGTGACAAATGTTGAAGGCTGTTCAATATTAAACTGTAGAATCAGACTGAGGCTGAACATTTATTATGAGTTCTGATAGTGAACTTTTTTTTTTTTTTTTGTAGATTAAGCGCATCCCATGAATATTTCAATGTCCTTGTGGGAGTAAAGAGGTGGAGGTGAGGGGTGGGTTAACCTCCAAAACAGGAAAAAATAAAAACATCAGTTTTAAAGCCAAATTGTAGCACAACAACTTGTAGCTGCTTTTGTTTAACTTAATTTATTTCCCCTGTGTTGTTGAGGGGTGAGTTTATACATCTGACTTAAAAAAACAAACATTTTCGCCATTTTTTGACTTACCTCTTGTGGTATCTTGATATTTTTGTTTTTATTTTTTGAGGATTTAAGTTATCTACCTGTGAGATTTTGGTCTCCCCCTATGGAGGTAAAGGAAATTACATTTGCGGGGCTCACGGCTTTGAATTCAGAAGTATTCAACAGTGATGTGATGTGATCTTTCCAGAAAAAATGTCCCTATTACACTTAATGCTCCGCAGAGCATTCGACAGTCAACAGCTTTCTTTAAGTCTGAAGTTTCAGCTGATGACTGTCGAAAGTGACGGTGTGTTATGTGGATTATTTAGACCACAAAGTCTCAGAACTTTTAGATTCAGAAATGAATTTTGGATGAGGCCCCAACAATCGCTGATTCTTCAATATTATCCTGCTTTGCATGGATTAACAAAGCTTTTGGTAATTATTCAATTAATTTATCAATTTTTGTGGGAAAAAAAAACTTGGCAGCACCCAGAGCAGGATGTTAAACTTAATCACTGAAGGAGGCAACGAATTCAAGGAACAATCAGGGTCTTTATTTACTGCAGGCTGTTGAAGTGGAAGTGGAAAATGTCACAAAAAGATTTCTGGTCTACAACATTATTGTGGCAAAACGTTGAAAATCACCACATTTTTTTTTAGAAAAGCTGCCACAGAATCCAGTGAAATGGGCTGCAATCTCAAAAAAAAAAAAAAAAAAGCTGTGAAAACCTGTTGGCGGGGACTTTTTTCACATGGCAGACATTTTCATCATATAGAATAAAAAATATCAATCCATTAGCTCAGTTGCTTTGTGGTGGAGTTGGAGCCAATCTCAGCTGACGTTGGGCAAAAGGTGAATCAATAAAACTTTTTGTTTCTGACATAACTTCTGGCTGCTGTGCAAACGAGCTAGCTCGCTAATATCTAAGTGACCTGGACTGATGATGATGATGATGATGATGATGATGGGGTGTGGAGATATGCAGGTGTTTTGCAGTGCAGATAATTGCAGGATGTGTTATAATCGTACCTGACTGGGCCTTGAGTTTAACATACATGAGCTGGAGTGTTTGACAAACACCTGATGCTTTGTTCGCGGTACACAACAAGAATTCAGATTTACAGACGCATTATGTGAAAACAACATGAGTGGATTTCTTTTTCAACCTTTCCAGAGAGGTTGCCATGGTGCTCTGTGCTCCTCCAGCGCGATGGGGGAGACAGGTTGTTCTCTCAGCATGATGCTGTTTATCTTTTCATGTATCTAAGACCTGGTTTATTCATCGGGAAAAGATGAAAGAAGCAATTTAGCAAAAGGGGGACAACACAGAAATGACACGATGTAGGAAATGATTTCCTGCCGGGAGAGGTGTGATGAAAAGACCCACGAGTGATGGTGGCATGAAGAGTTATATCTTGAATTGCTGTGTGACCTTACCGTCGCAGGTGTGTGTGTTACACAGGGCCTCTTCAGTGTGCAATCCGATGCAGATGTCTCCTCCGTTAGCAGGCGTGGGGCTGTTACAGGAGCGCGTACGTTGGTAGTGACCGCCACCGCAGCCGACTGAGCACTGAGACCAGGACGACCAGCAGGACCAGGCTCCTTTCACTGCAAAATACAAACACACATCACACGACATCAGAACAACCTGTCTTTGACTTGTGACGTGACCTTGTAGGACTTGAATTTTGCTAGTTTGTGTTTGTTCTGTGTTATTTGTGACTCGACAGAATTCAAACCTGTTGCACCACCCGGTTCAGACTTTTATCAGGAACTCAAAGCAGTTTATTCACTGTCCTTCTTTATTGCACCATTGTGATAAACATCTATATCAGGTTTTGCCATCTGGCTAATCACATTGTGCTTAGTCTTCGCTGCATCCTGTCTTACCGTTGCATTTATTTAGGGCTGCCCATAGAGACCGTTAATGTTTCATCTGATCTAATAAGAAGAGTGTGACTGACTAATTGACTGGCTGTTTGACTGGCTGATGTCCATCTGACAGACACACAGAGGCAGCGTTGCCAGGTAACGTCACCGTGCTGCAGAAACCTCCATTAGCTGAGTGGATTAGCGCGACATAGAGTGAAGCAGCCTGTGACCACTTAACTCTGACTACCTCTCTCAGCCAGCCAGCGTTCAGCCTGACTAGCTCTTTGACTAACTGGCTGTTTATTTGGCTGACTGACTGAGTGTCTGAGCCACTGAATTACTGAACGACTCACTGACTACCTGACTGACAAACGGCTCTAATGACTCTTTTACAGTTTCTCTGACCTCCTGTGTGGCTGATTTATTCATTATCTTAAGAAATATGACATGAAGAGTTAAAACTTTTTATTTCTGACCTACATGTGTTTCTTTGGCTGCTCACAAACGTCAGGAAGTTTAATTTGAATCGGATGAATCATGTTTGGCAGCGGCTTTATTGGATTTCACAAAAACTGGGACAAAACTCTGAGACTTAATCTGGAATAAATAACTAATACTTAGACTGAGTTAGGACTTGATGTGGTTCGACCAGTGTTGTATAAAGTATGTGAAAGTCCCACTAGAGTAGAAGTAGAGACACTAGAGTAGAAGTACAGATAATCAACCAAAATATAACTTTGGCAGAAGTTCGAGTCAATGACTAAAATGATACTTAAGTAAAAGTCTTAAAGTATCTAGTATTTACTGTACTTAAGTATGACAAATTATCTATTATTAAATGTATTTAAGTAATGAAAGTAAAAGTACAAGTACATGTTAATAAAAACAGAAGAATATTATGAAGTTTCTCCAGCACTTTAAAACATGGAGCTACAACAATCTTCATAGACAAGGTCTTGAGTCTGAACTAAAGTAATAAAGTTGTTCTTTATTTTCTACTAAATTTCTGTTTGATATCGATTTTTTAAAAAGTACAGATACTTCCAAAACATACTGTACAGGAGTGAAGTATCATAACTTTGTTACTATAAAACACGTGGTTCGACTTGCTTTAGTTATTTGGAGTCATCTCTGAGTTGTACTTTTTTTGTATTGATCAGAGTTTTGGTTTAGGTTGACTTGAGACTTTACTTGTACTTGACTCTGGGTAATAAGACGTTAAACTTTACATTAGAAGTGACGTACCTTGACTTGATGTGACCAAAATGACTTGAGATTGTTTTGAAGAATCTCAATGGACCTGAACTGATGTTAGACATTAATTTGACCTTGGATTTGAATTGAACTTATTTTGCTGATGTTCTAAGAGTTTTTCATTTTCACACCTGAAGACTTAAAACTTAAAATGTCTCTAATAACACTTGAGACTGGACTTGGAGCTCTTAGATGTGACCTCAATTCACCTAAATACTTAACGACAGCTCTTGTGGTCTCACAATTGATTTAAAAACATCTTATGTTGAAAACTGGTTTAATAATAACTTAAAACATTCAGTGTCATCTTCAGGGACTTGGGTCTCGGAGTATAAACTTAAGTGAAGGGGAGTCGTGAAGATGTGTTTGAGGTCACAACGACATAATGAAACTAATAATTGAATTCAGGCTTCTTGTGACTGACCGGCTACTTTCTCTCTCTCTCACACACTATCACACATTTCAATCTCTTAGCGATCTGTATTGCTTCCATCCTTCTCTCTAATCTCATCATCAATTACTATTTCACACTCACTCCCTCTTTTGTCACTGGCCTTGTACTTCTCACCTACGTGTTGGCCCTGTACAGGTGCAGTGAGACCGACTGCACACGTGACGCTCATGGTTAAAAAGTATAAGCTTCTTGATCAGCTCCTTCACAGCAGGAGATGGTCAAGGCTGCACGTCTGAGTTTAATTAGGTATTAGATGACGTGCCAGTTGCTAAGTGAACCACCAAGGATTTTGTGTGGATACCAACAACTGACATTTAAATACATTACAGGGGATTTGTTCAGCCTTTTTCCTAATGTCAGTGCAGCATGCTGTGGTCAACACAGCTCCATGTTAACTGATTATTCTTTGATGAGTAGTTTTAAATAGGTAACTTCATTTGTCTAAGGACTGTTCCTGCACTGCTGCTGGTAACCATTAGCTAATGAAGCTAATGATCCACTCATGAGTATTTTAGCATTGACCTCTCTCTCTGTCTCCACCTCTGCGTCAGTGTGCATGTCTTCTCTTTATGAACCCATAATTTACTCCACAAGTACTCTAACTGAATCAATGTTTGACTATTCAACAATTTATAACAAATTCTCAACAGCTTTTAAAAGAAAAATCTGACAGAAACAACAACACCAGGCGGTCGGTTCATAAAGGCAGGTTCCTTCTAAACAAAATAATGTTAATTACTTAATTACTTCACAGACAGCAAAGATTCAGGCTGCACTCTGGCAGGCATTTATCATTTTTGGATTCATTTTGTCACAGATGAATCAGGGTGAAGGTCTTTGGTTTGACTATGTCGTAGTTATTGTTTACAACACTACTTAACTAAGGCTTTTGTCTTGACTGTGGTGGATTTCAGACTCTTTCTGGGGCAGTTATGTCTACATTTTGGACTTCCATAATTGGTGTTGGGTGAATTTTGGTGTCATTTTGTTTTTCCTTTTGGACCAATATAGTATAGTATAGTACATCCTTATTAAAACTTTGCCAGAATTGGGCCAAATTTGGCCCAAAATGATTTTGCTATCTGGGTTTACTTGCAGTGTGTTGTTTTGTTTTGTTCTGTGTGTCTACTCTATTTTTGGGTGATTCATTCTCAGTTTAATGTTTAACCTCCTGAGACCCAGGCTCTTGTTTGGTATACATTTTTAATTTTACTTGTAGTATGTTTTACTCTTTTGACACTACTAGATGGCAGTGTCAGTGTCCATGTATGTGGACATCGGGCCCCATTAAGAATAATGAAGTAATATGGTATAACCCAAATATATGATGTCCTTGCATGACGCCAGGTCTTAGGATGTTAATTGCAGTTATGGAGCAGGACAGTAGATTTATCATATCGCCATGTCATCGTTCGCCCCATGTTCACCTCCTGCTGGTGTTAGCTCACTGATTAGTCTGTTACTAACATTAGACCTAATGTAATGTTAACAAATGCAGTGATAGCGTAGCAGCATGGGACCTGCTGCGTCCAACAGTGGAGAGTTTCTGTTCAAAAAAATCAATTTGAAAGACTCAAATTAGAAGAAAAGCTCCTTGTCTATTTTAGTTTTAATATGTCTTTCTCATTATAACCTGGCGAAAGCTGTTTCAGAGTTTACTTAGTTGGTGTTGCACATATTCATCTCTGTCATTCATCAGTATTGCTACATAAGATGAATGTATTCACAATAAACCTCTTTATATTGTGCTATATTAATGAGGCTTTTCAATGAAGCTGTCTTATGAAATTATATAAAATATAGGTTTGGTTAGAGGTTCAGACATCAGAGCCAGCATCTGCCTCTATAATATTTATGATCACGACAAACATCTACTGGAAATAACTTTCACTCACCGGGACACGGCTGGACGTTACAGTCCTGATACTCCACCGGCGAGCCTCGGCATGCGACCGGGGCGCTCTTCCCTCTGGTCCAGAACAAGTTCGCCGTCTGGTCCGATATCCTTTAGAGCAACTCTGTGAACAACTTGACCAAGTTTCCCAGGACGACCAACCCACACCGGCCACTCTCACAACCGGTGTCCTCAAGAGCTCCAGGACAAGATCTAACAAGAGAAGACAGAGGGTTTAAAAAAATTAACTAAAAGATCCCAAAAAACTAAAAGGTTTCAGAAACTAAAAGGTGTCAGACTGAGAGTTTAAAGAATTTAAAGTGAGATATGAGGCATGCAGATTGTTTGAGGATGAGTTACACAGTGTATATGACTTTGCCAGCAGGCAAATTTCACTCTCTATGTCCTTCTTTCAATCTCTATCTGTCTCTCAAGCGTCCCACGGTTCCCCACTGTCAGTGTTTCATCAGTTTGTCAGAGTCAATGTGGGCCCCCCCAGGAGGCTGACAGATGGAGACAGGTAATCGATTCAAGAGAAGTGAAGGTGAGGGACATGAAAAAGCCACCGGTGGAGAGCAGGGTATTATGACCCTTTGTAGGTGTGTCAGTGTTGGTGTGTGTGTGTGTGTGTGTTGCAGCACTGGACTGTGACCTCTTTACTAACAGCATTTAGAGAAACTAACAGGCCTAACAGGAGGAGTCTTTCAGGATGTCACGCTCCTGTTTGGAGAAAGCTGCCTTCTCACTGTGCTCATGCTGGAGAGACTATTTTTGTGAAGGTGCAGTGCTGCACATGTTTCTGTGTACACAAAAATAAAAACAGCAGATTATCATCCTATTGAAATTACCCCACACATGCACTTAAAAAAAGAAAAAAAAAAACCTGCAGCTTTTCCCTTTTTGTTTCTCTGCACATTCTGTTTTTAAATCGACTCCCACTTAAAACTTGGTTAATTATAGTTTCAGGAAAAATCCATGCTGGATTTCTTTCAACCTTACGGTAGAAATTGGAGCATTAAAAGTCATCGTGTGACTTCTGCACTTTAACATTAAGTTTATAGTGCGACATCACCCCTAAGGAGTCTCTGCACAGATTACAGAATAAATCAAAAACACACATATTCATCATGAAATAAAATAATTAATGATAATGACCGACAGAGTACGTTCACTCTTTTCAAGGTGACTCAGGCAGTGAAAGTGAGAGAAATGAAACACGAGACTGAAAACACGAGCTTCAAATCCTTATTCAAAATAAAAAGGAGCACATTGAGCAAAGGCTCCATCCTGCAGGAGCAGTTAGATAACCAGCAGTGAGGAGAGCAAAGGGTGCAGCGGTGCACACAGTGGAACAAAACACCCAAGGTAGATCTGCGTTTCGTCCATGAACGGATTACTGACCTGGCCTCCCGCTGCACAAAAGGATCAAAGCCTCTTGTGTCAAGTAACCGTTGTTAAAATTTCTTATTGTAAAGTTCTGCTGAAAAATCATTTGCTTGCAGAGAAGCTTTATCCCTTCAGGGATAGTTTTAGGTTTGGTTTAGGTTAGGTTTTTGGTAAATCTGCAGAGAGGAAACTGTGTCTTTTTTTAACCACTTTACTCACTGTCTGTCTCGCAGGCTGCGGTGCCATCGTTGGGACAGAAACGAGTCTCCACCTTCCTGCGTCCGATCTGCAGCTCGTGAGGATCGGCCAGATGAGCTCGACACATGTAGCGCATCCTCTGCTCCTGTCGAGCACCGCCCTGAGTGACGTTGACGGGCATCCAGGGCGTCCACGGCGTGTTCCTCTTCACCTCCGGACACGCCTCCAGGTTACAGGCCTTGTATTCCTGCATGGAAAGATGTAGCAGAAAGTCAGGACTAGAGTGAAGTTTAGTTTATTTTCATTAACAAGACTAAATGTTTAAAATAAGGTTTAAAGTAAGATCAGTTGTTAAGGTCACAAATAAAAATATCCCGTCTGGTCTTTGTAAGAAGCACAACAGTATGGAAATACTGAAATATTTGGATAAATTTTTTTCTACCAGCTGAAGACTGAGCTCCAGGTGGTCCTCAAAGATTGTCAATCATCACACGAGTGAAAAAAAAACCATCCTGTGTTTTTCATGTAAAAAGGGAGATGTGACATTTCGTGTTGATGTCAAGGACTTCATTGACATTTGACAGGTGTTTTTATAAACAAACTAAATGTGGACAAGCTTTTACTGCTCTCGCTCCAGCTGAGCCATTCAGCTCAAGGTCGGAAGAAAAAAAAAAAAAAACAAAAATGATGTCGTGCGCCTATTTATCTCTGTCATCATCATCATCATCATCATCATCACCTCTGTAATGAGTTTGACCCCACTTCATATGAATATCAGCTTATTTTCTGACAAATCTACAAGAACAGAACAGCTCTATTTTAATTTGGCCTTTAACAGATGTCTCTGTCACAGACCCTGCTGAGGTTGACAGATCTTCTGTCTTTGTCTGTAACGTGAGTGTGTATTCGTGTGTTTGTGTGATGGTGTGTTTCCTACCAGTGCACAGCCCGGGCAGCTGTTTCCATTCTCACAAGTGCGGACTCTGGAGTGGACGCCTCCCCCGCACTCGGTGCTGCACTTGGTCCAGGAACCCCACGGGGACCAGAAGATGGGCTGAGGACACGGCACCCCTTCATTACAGAACCTGTGGAGTTGGCAGCGATGTGAGAGAAGACAGGGAGGATTTAATATGAACCATCATAACAAAAAAATACAGTATCAATGTGAGCTGTTGCTCCTGAGACTTGAACCTGAAACCTAATCTGTGGCAGATCAGAAAATAGTCTTATGAATCATCTTAGTGAACAGTCTTGGAAGGTGCTGATGTCCTGCTGATTGTGTTGTTTATATTAAACTTACTTTAGCTTTCCCCAGAAGACCTAAAACAGTCCTGGTATTTTCTGAATAATGAAGCTGAGACAAACGGGATAAATCTAATTTGTACTGAGCCGTGTCGTGTTGTGTGTTGCATGCTTTATTGGCGCAGTCGCTTTTCAGCGGTGGGAGATGATATCATTTATTTGATTGGAAAGATTCATCTATGTGATTGCAGGCTCAGAGTGATCCTCACCTCTCGTCTCTGCTCGGCCCCACACACACACGTCCTCCGTGTCGAGGTGAAGGGTTGTTACACGAACGCTGCCGCAGCTCGAAGCCGGTGCCACACGTCGTACTGCACTGTCCCCACGACGACCATGGTGTCCAGCCTCCGTTTCTACGGCAACACACGTAGAGAAATGTATAAACAACCAGGTCATTTATAAAACCTGCAACATTATTCATCAGTGTTTTTTTTTTTAATATTATTCTGTTACAGGATGTTCTCTAATGCACAATGGTCAAAAGATATTTTTTTTCAGTTCATGTAATTATTAGTGTGATTTTGAGCTTCTGGAAACAGAAGTGCGCGCGCACACACACACACACACACACACACACACACACACACACACACACACACACACACACAGGGAACACATTCTGACTGAGGACTATTCATTCAATTTGCTTAAGTGCTTTGTTCCTGGGTAGCACTCCATGATTTAATTGCCACTTTCTGCAAAAGCACAATTCAATTTCGACACCAAAGGATTAAATCTGGCTGCTGCTATCCGGTGGGATGAAAGTGCCTAATCTCTTTGTCTTGGCTGTGGCTTTTTCTGTAGAGCTGATTGGCTACAATTTTGGCGACAAACGGAGGTGTCTGGTGAGAAGTGTCACCTGAATGTCACCTACATTTTCTAATGAGATTCACATTTGTGATCTTGTGTAAATAGTGACCTGCGGTGGCCACTTGTTGTGTTAATCATTCAACTTCTTCATCTTTTTAATTATACTCTAGATCATTTTTTTTTTTTAACTTTCATTACATGAGTTTTCAGCTCCTTCTGGTAAAATCCAATAAAAGAACTGAAGAAACCTTAACAGCTAAAAAGCAACTTTACCTTTTTCCGGATCTTAGTCAAGGTACTACAGACTGACTTCTTCCTAAAGATCTAAGGTACCCCACTGGGTTTATATTCTTCAAGCATATTGGAAATTTATTTCGCCCCGAGGCTGCCAGAGTCATTTATAAACTAGCAACAGCACTTTAGAATCTACTCTATAACTAACCTGGAGCCGGTGTAAAGATTTAAGAAGAGGATTTAATGTGCTCGGTTCTCCTGCTTCTCCTGAAGGAATGAGGGCATTTCTCCCCTAATTCTTGTCTGGACGTAATCCTTTTACCTCTTGAATTGTGTTTTATACGATAAAAGGCAGATTTAGATGCAACCTTGAAGTGAGATCTGGGTCAATTAAAACACAAAGATGTCTAACTTGGTCTTTACTCCTTTTAACTTCTGGGAGAAAAAGTATTGAGTCTTTTGTCCTTGTTAGTAAAACACCACTGATGAGAATAACACTGTCAAAATGATTTGAGAAAGTATTGTTACAACACTGTTAACTGTTACCGACAATAAAATGTTACTGTACTGTTTTCACCCAATCAGGCGGTGTTGATAGAAACATCTGTTGTGTTTTATTGTTCTACTATAACATAGTAATGATAATATCTACAATAATATATTAAACTTGATAAGTGTCTTGTCTCACATTGTCCCACAGCAGCATTAAGATAATTATAGGAGATTAGTGTAATTTATTATTTTGTGTCCATTTCATTTATTAAACATATTTAATATTCAGATTCATCATAAATAATTGAACATACAATTGAATTTAAAGTCCAAACAAGCAGTAACTTTCCCTGGTAACTAGTTACTTTATAATGTTACTTTTAGCTAGTAACATTATAAGTAGCTAGTAACTAATAACTTTTTTAAAGTACTGTTCCCAACACTGGTAATTCACTTTTTTCCAGCAGAAATATAACAACTAACACTGGACTGTGACCATTATATAACTATATTTTATTATTATATTAATATTTTGTTTTGAAAGTTCCCTCATAATCAATGTAAAAAAATGAATCTTTTCTTTTCCTGCCTCGAGCAGTTGGCGACTTCGATGGTTGGACCTTCACAGTTTTTGCCTCCACATCGAGGGGCGGGGCTGTCACAGGACCTGGACCGACACAAACATGAGCTCACACCGTCGGCGCCATCATCATTGTTGCAGGGTTGCCATGGTGCCCACGGTCCGAAGCCGCCATTGGTCGTCTGGTTCCGTAGCTGGAAAACAAAAGATGCGTCAGGACAGAGAGATTAGTTTTAACAGACATCAGTTTGGACAAGTGTCAGTGACTCTTTGTAATTTATAATCGTTTATAATCGCAGCGTTTTCAGAGAGCAGGACCTGAGCTGACAGACATGACTTTACTTTCTAAGATGGAGTGAGACAGAGTTTCAGGGGATTATAGGAGAATAAATTGACTGTAATTCACTTCACTTGAGTCACATTCAGGCCAGTTGATCTAATTCATCTAATCTAATTCAGTTCAGGTCAATTCACCTTCTTTTCTTCCTCTATTTCTTTCTCTACCCAGGCATGTATTGTACAGCACAAACTAAAAAAAAAAAAGTATGAGTCATGAACTGACGCCAGTGAAGACGTCATCAGAGTCGCTGTGCCCCACGAGGACACGTATGACTTTGCTCTTACCGGACACACGGTGATGTTCTGTTTCCACTGGCTCATATTGGAGCTGTCCTCCAGCGTGGTGCATCTGCGCTGCCTGAAGTCCCAGCCACAGTAGGGGTCCCTCGCCTCCAAACACAACCTGCAGAGGAGAGAAGAGGGGAGGAGGAAGGAAAAGTGTGTTGTCAGCAAAGTGAATATTATCATTCCTAAACAAAGAGAGTGCAGTTTAATAAACATTACAGTGAGATGGAACAGAGTTAAACATCTGTCTTCTCTGGTCTTCTCTGTAACAAAGACATGTTTATTTCCTTGTTTTAGGAGAAACTTTATATTCATTTCATATATAAATATATATATATATATATATATTTTTTTCTATCTATCTATCTAGATGAGACCAAGAATGGTTGTAACAGCATCATTTTCACCAATAAGGTTTAACATTAGAGTCATGTGATCAATTTCAAGTGTAACCACTTCCTCTCTGACCTCACATGTGAATTAACACGTCTGTGTGAAGAAGAGTTCAGGTTCTACAGACAAAGAAAAGAACATTTTGGACCAAGTCTCTATGTAGATTAGTTGTGATCCTGTTGAAGTTTAAATGAGGTCACTTGTATCAGACGAGGTTCTTAGTAAAAATATGAGTCATTTCATCGATGCTAATTTCAAACCATGGTGCTGGTACAGCACCATGGTGCTGTACCAGCACCATGACGGGGACGGGGATGGTTGGAATAAAAACCTTTTATAGAAAATGTTCCAAGTATTTTCAACCAGTGGATCAGACATGTAAGTTAGTGGAAGACCAACATATATCTGTCATCAACACACATTAACACTTCACTTCATGTTTTATCATTGAAGACAAACACAGTTTCATGTCTGTTGTTTCTTAACTTTACTTGTTTGTCCAACCTACCCTGGTAGTGGGGTACGTTGTAACAATGTCACTCCTTGTCTTTGACATCAAATAAATAATTCTGTGATATAGTTGGAGAGTTTGAGGACATTGCTACATGTAGTAGACAAATGAGGAAACTTTGTGTTAAAATTTGAGTGTATTACAACGAATGTTCTGCAAGTTATAATAGCTGAGACAAAATATGTTACAATCATCCCCGGTCTCCTCTACCTACATTATAAATGACTGAGAGATGACAAAAATCCCACTTTAATGTTTTCACACAAACAGCACTGTGTTCGCTACATCACCCAGTGATTAAATATTTGTAAGCTCCTCCAGTAAAACAGAGGGAACGACAGCTAATTAAATCTAAAGCTGTTAACGACAAGGCTAAACCACCCGAGCTGATCTGGACGCCTCAGGAACGCAGGATAAAGAGGCGTCTGAATAACTCCTCTTTCCTCTCAGTGACTCCCTCCTCTCCCTGCCTCCCCCTCCTTCACTTCACCTCTTTTGTCTCCGTCTTTCTTCACCTCCCTCTGGACTCCTTCATCACTGCGTTGTAAGTTCTCTTCTTCTCTCTACATTCAACTGAAAGGAGAGATTTTTTGTTGTTGCCATGTTTTTTTTGTCTTTGCTGGCACAGATCCTTGTGGTTTATTTGAAGAGCCCTGCAGTGTTTTAGCTCGGAGGTTGAGGAATCTCCAAGTGTTGATACAGCTCTCGGTGCCAGGTCCGGGGCGCTGCCGTGAACCCGAGGTCGGCTTAGATCCAATAAAGGCATTACTGCTTAGCAGGCACATCTGAGGTGACCCCACAGATGGAGAACGAACGAACAAACGAGCGACTATAGGACGGGAGGGAGAGAGATACAACAAGGGCATGTTTTTGGTCAATCTGTCACAGCCAGAGGACGACGACTTCCTTCGAGAGCGTGATGCATTCACTGCTAACCTTCTTGTGTGTCATTTTAATTAAGTGACACTATTATGGCGATGAAACAATAATCATAATGGGGTTGGCCACAAATTCACAGTTCAGTGAACCTAATAGTCCATTTGGAAGCAAAGAGGGAGGACCGTGTTGCCATTTTGGCTCAAGGTCGACCATATTGTATCAGTGAAAGCTTTGATGTGCGACTATGCATCGTCACTGAGGATGTTTGATTCTCATTTATCAGCCTACAAATACACTCACACCATTACAGAGACCGGCTGAGCGGAACAATTAATAAGTGCAGATTTCAAGGATGGAATAAATAATATGATTTGAAAGGAAAAGATGGGAGAGATTTGAAGCCTAATTAGCCTCGGTTAAAGAGCACCGTGAGTCAGGCTGGGAGGTGTCTGACCTGAGGGAAAGACACATTTAGTCCCACATTCACCCCGTTGGCATTAAGTT
Source organism: Polydactylus sextarius (assembly GCA_016801845.1). Taxonomy (NCBI): domain Eukaryota; kingdom Metazoa; phylum Chordata; class Actinopteri; family Polynemidae; genus Polydactylus; species Polydactylus sextarius. The sequence goes on along the minus strand of CM028912.1, from coordinate 3,460,489 downwards.
GGAGAAAAATGGCTGAAGTATGAAGTATGTCAACGCCGTGAGCTTTTAAGACCAGAAAAAATGTATCAGCTGGAAGAAAAAAATGCTGACAAAATAATAAAAGTGCAGGTGAGGATAAGGTTAATGCTGGAAGAAAATGATATTAACACAGCTGCTGGTGCAGGTGTGTGCTGACTAACACTATACCTACTGTACTCTATGGTCACAGGCATATTGAGAAGTTTTTTTTTGGTTTGTCTTGGTTTGACTAATATGTTTTAGACAAGAGTCAGACTCTCCAGGATTTTGTGATGTTGCCATTGAAGTTATCAACACAAATTTAGCCAATCCTTGCAAATTCTGCACAACCTTGCAATGTTGACCAATCATTATCATTGTTTCCAGTGAAACATTGATCCAAACGTCAGTTAACTCAATTCCTTGTTTCTTTTAGAAGACGCAGGAAACGTATCCGAGTTCACCAAAGAGGAGGAAAACCGTTTTAAATTAAAAATAAACAAGAGGAAGTCGTCTATTGAGAAACAACCGAGAAACACACAGAAAATGTTAGAAACACAGGGAGGACGTCAGACCAGACACATCAACACTGGTTTATCTTAAGTAAAAATTATAAATCATCACATTCATATATAATTCATCACATTTTTTTTAGAAAAACAAAATCAGACAAATTAGGCCTCAACAAAAAAAGGCCTGAAATCCTGCAATGTCTCCACAAAACCAGGTCTGTGAAGAAATAACACTTGACCTCAACTCCGTCCATCACTTTAAACAAACGCATCGATGTTGAACTTAACTACTTCCTGTTAAAGCAGCAGATTCGTATGAATAGTTTTGTCATGTTCCTACATATTTGGCCATGTAGTGTAATAAACAACAGATTTAACCAGTTGTCATGCAGTAAACATACTGTATACATTTATTTGCACAACAGTAAAAGATGTTGATTTATTGGATAAATCTCTATGATGTGACATACATAGCATGTGTAGTAGATTCTACTGGTATAATATAGAAATGGATTTTGCTGTCAGAACTTTTTCCAGAAGCTTTTCACAAGAAGCTGTTAATAAATGAGAATTTACTATAGAGAGAGAGAGAAAAAAAGGTGTACCGAGGCATTTAGCTCCCACTCTGACCTTTCTGCAGCTGCATAAAACAGCAGCCAAATACCTCCGATGCCTTCCTGTCCTGACTCCTCACTGATTTTTTTTTAAACATAACCTATGTAAAAGTCAGTTATAAGCTGTGTGGGTGTAGAGAGGGCAGTGTGATGAGAATAGAAAAGCTCATTTCTGTAGCAGGCAATGCATAGGGATGTCAGCTGGGACAGGTGGCTGAGTCTGCAGATACACTGCAGTGTGAGATATCTCAGCTGAGTGTGTGTGTGTGTGTGTGTGTGTAAGTGTAAGAGAGAGTACCTACATAATCAAGTGTGTTTTCTAAACACCCATACATCAGTGTACACTGTGAGGGCGTGTCTTGATATACCGAGAGGTTGGTGCCTTCATGTGTGAGAGCATCACCTTGACAAGTCTGCAGGGCACGGGCTGATATTTAATTCAGTAGTGCTCAGACCCGGTAGCACTCTACATCAAAACAGAAAAGCCATGAAACATGGCTTGTTAAATTTTAAAAAGAAGCGAGCGACAAAAGCCACCAGTCCATATAACAATCTGTCTGGACGATTGGCGTCAGAAGATAAATCTGCCAGATTCTCTCTGCGGGGGTGTAATTGACATTTTAAATCGTTTGTGAATGCTGTAAAAACCAGTGTCTCCTTTTATTACAGGCCTTTTAACAACTAGACATAAAAACAATAGCTCACCTCGTCTTTAACAGCAACACCGTTGGTGAATAATTGCAAATATGATCACCAGATCTGATAAATTATGTATTAGATTCAGACATTATTAGCTGTATCGCTGACACACCAAGAACAAGAAAGACCATCTGGAGGGTCTGAGTCAGTCAAACATATGTCTGACTCTCTCCACATCAACCATGTCTGTTTTATTTTTTTATTTTTGGAAAGACGACCGCTGACAGGCTCACGTTTCTGCGAGGGAAAGACAGCAGCTCGTCCCTTGGACATTTTCTTCCCTAATGCGACGGCCTGAGCCGGACGTTTTGAGAAGTCTGTGTATGATGAATCGGAAACACAGAGAACTCCTGCTAGTACTCAGCTCTAATACATCCAATTAGGCCCGGTAGGAGCCAGGGCTGAAGACTGATGGTGCCAGGTCAAGAAAAAAAAAATCTCAAAAAACAAAAATGCACTGGCTGTTTGCCAAAATGCCTGCTGTCTTCCATGTGCAATTTTAGCCTCTAGTGGATAAGAAGGAGCTGTATCATCATAGGTGAAACCATGGAGAAGAAGAGACGAGATACAAGACGAAGAAAGAGATAAAGAACAAGACGATGGGAAAATATTAAAAGACGAAGTGATAGATGACAGAAGGATAAAGAGGAAGAGATAAAAGTAAGTGAGATAGTAGAAACGGACAATACAAATGTGGACAGAGAGAGATAACACGAGACAAGAAAATGAAAAGCAAGAGAGGAGAAATCAAAAGCAGCTTTGAATTGTTGTCATTTCAGAGCAACGGTCGAGGTTCGATAGCAATTTATCAATCTAGTCAATTTATCAGAATCCAGTCGTCTGTTATCGAATCTGAATCCTTTTAAACACATCCATCCATCTTTTCTCTAAACAGGCTGATCCTCTCCTACAACCCCATGAGGCAGAGAACAAGGTGAGTAGGTGATTCAATAACACTCCACTGACAGGCAATTTAGAGACATTAATTAACCTGAGTGTCTTTGTAGGAAGAGCATGAACTGTCCAAACAGGATGACATCTAGGTTCATGTTGTGAGATGAGCTCATATCTTCTCTCCTTTCGTGAATCTTTTATCGAATCTGGTTGGATGATCATTTAGCTTTTCTAATGCGTTTCCCTTCTAGCCAACTCAGACAATTCTCCGAGTCAGAAAATCTAGAAACATCTGTAAGTACCTAAACCTAAAGATTCAGTTGAGACATTTAATCATTTATTGACTGAGAAGACTAAAGAGTTTTAATTAGATGTGAGTATCTTACTCGTTTCCTCGCTTTTTTAACTGTGACAGACATGTTGAGATTTTTGCAGCTGCTCTTAACAGGTGCGTGATGGCAAAATGTAAAGAAAAAAAAACATGGCCGACTGAGACAAAATGATGCTCTTGTGGCTTGTGTTTGGACAGTGTAATGACTGTGAGTGTAAGAATATGTCAGATATATGTAGAGAAATATAAGAACCTTTAAACCCAAAGATTCAGTCGAGACATTTCATCGTTTATTGATCGAGCGCTACAGTTTAGAGAAACAACCTGTTGATACAGTCCAGCCTCAAAATGAAATGTGGATTCAGTTTATCTGACACATTAGAAATAACAACTGTCAAATACCAACTTTGCGAACTTTCTATTCAAACAAACTGCCTGTTCCAGATACCAGAGTTTCTTTTTCAGAAATATTGAAATCATCATCTTAAATTAACAATATGATATGCATGGAAGTTTAACTTGGATGTGATACTATCGCGTGGATTAGTTCTCTCGATAAGACTTCAACATTCGTTTGGTGTTGCTGATTATCTCGTTAGCTCAAGATAATAAGAAAAAAAGTACAATCTTTTGGGAGTTTTTGGGGCTCTGAAGAGTTTTATTATTACAGCCTGGTATTTCTTTCTCTTCCTCACAATCTTTTGTCAAATACAGACACCAGCTTGCACATGATCCAGACAACAGCCAAATGTTTCATTTTGGTCTGTCATCAGCTTACACACAGAATTAATGTTTATTAACTAAAGCTCATAGAATCAGCTGCCAGCGATGCTTTTCAACCAATGACAACAACAATCAGTGCCAGCTAAAGAAAAAAGAAAAGAAAAGAAAAAAAAACCTGGATGTTTTGTCCATTTCTCTTTCCTTTTTTGTTACAGAAAAGATTACTGTGTTCGATAAGAGGGTCATTATCCTCTGAGCTTAACAGATCCAGGTATTTGGATCTTGATTCAAAGTGAAATTGGCTTTAAGAGGCACTCGCTTGTTAGTGATGCAGTGCAAGCACTGCAAACTCTTGTTTGTATTTATGCTTCATTTTAATGCGTCTCTCTCTCTCTCTCTCTCTGAAAAATGAAGCACAACAGTTTGACTCTGTCAGCATCAGGGAATTTGAAAGGTGGTGTGAGCTGGAGGTTAAGATGTAGTGCCTGTCCAAATCAAGGCTGAGAGGGAGTGGGAGGGCGAGTTAGCAATATAGACATGGAAAGAGAGAGAAAGACAGAGAGCAAAATGATTACACTGAGCTGTAGCCAGAACAAAGCCTGTAATAAAAGTAACAGCATTGTGGAGCAGTAATAAATACATCCAGCGTGTGAACAGCATCTCTCTCTGTCTCTGACTCTCAGTCCTTGGCTGCTAAAGTGTTCCTCTGATTGGTCGTACGAGCTCAGCAGCAGCATTGAGCTCCAGAGGCCTGCTGACAGCCTGGCAGCCACAGTCGACAGTAAATTGGGTTTGCAGGAGACAAGCCTGAAGCCCGCCCTCCTCCCCCTCCTCTCCTCTGTGCTCCACCACCACTACCACCTCGGTCAGAGACAAACGGGGCAGTTCACACCACCACATAGGGGTCCTGACGGGACTGATGCGATCATATAACAAAAGCTGCGCTGCAACTTGTCACAAATGCTGGTTTTAACAAGCAGCCATACACACGCAAACACACTTGGAGCAGCATCATAATGGTCAGTGGTTTTCCTCCATGGCCACTTGGTGGTTTCCTGATGTTTTAAACTCGTGCTACAGGCGGACTGAGAGCTGCCTCAGCCTCATGACCGCCTCCAGGTCACTGTTAATCACACACACATGCACACACACATTGTAAATACAACTGAAACCCTTCAGGCAGAAATGTAACGATCATCAGCAGGACAATCGCCTCTTACCTTAGCTCTGGTAATAAAACCTAATGTTTATGTAAGCAGATGTTTCAGAACGCTGCTGCTACAAAAAGCCTGATTTGTTTCATTTCATTCTCATTCAACATTATCCTCATCATTTATTCAGCGTTTCCTCATTTGACTCCTTCTCGCAGTTATTTCTGTTTCCACATCCTTTGTTCTCTTCTTGCAATTTGTTATAATTTGTTTCTCATCACCTTTTTTAAATCATTCAATTAAAACTAAATAAAAAGCTTTTTTCCTTGGCCGACACCTTCAGTTTTGACGAATGAGTTAACCATCTATTCTTTTTCAGAAAAGAAAAGAGGCATCATGTCTCTTACCTTTATACCCACAATAAAAAAAAAAAAAAAAAAATTCTGATGGATGCAAAGTCACAGTTAAGCTAGCGCTAGCATGCAGCTGCAGCCAAAATAAATCACCTCACAAAGAGGGAAAGATAGAGGGAGATAAGGGCTGGATGGAGGACAGAGTGGTGCTGTTAGCCAGAGGTGCCAATTGGCCAGGTCAAATATAATTACCACAAATAGAGGACGCACAGAGGCGTGTGTACGCACACACACCACAGCACAAAGCTGCAGCATTTGTCTGTGAGCGATCACTAAAAAGCTACAAATTACCAGCGGTGGAAAAGGTTTCACGGTGAAACAGAAAGAGTTAAAGATGATGATGTAAATGTTCCTTTATTCTCGAGGATGCGAGGCTCAGCCAGAATCACCGATATGGATCAATAACGAACAAAAACTAAATATATAAAGCACTTAAATGTAATTCAGTTTTAATTTGGCAACAAACGCAGCCGCAGCTAAACTGTTTGATGTTTAAACACCTGCAAATATGTGGACTTACACACATGTTGCAGCAACAGTTCATCCATTATTCCATTAGGGGGATTTTTATTACAAAGCAGATCAGTTATGACTCGTCCATAAATCACATCCCACCTTTCTCTAAGTTGATGGTGAAGCCCACCACAGTACAGTCAGTAAGAGCTTACTGCTGTTCCTCACTGTGTGTGAATGTGCACTAAATGGTGAGTTTGTGTGATGTGTGAAAGGATTGTAGAGAAGCCGCTGTCGTCCATAAAGCCATTGGAGTATATTCAGCTGTTATCGGTGTGTCTGTGTGTGTGTGTGAATGAATAGACGTATGGCTGTATGTGATTGTCACGACCACACACGTAACACGAAGGAGATGAACAGAAAAGACTCATTCAGGCAGCAGCACAATGATGGAGAGTGTGTTTCAGACAAAGAGGTAGACTGCAGGTGGGTCTTTTTCACATCCTCTGAACAGTGAATACACAGAAAAGAGAAGCAAGAGAAAGAAGTTAGAGCTTGAAACACTGTCGTGTGACACATCACCTGATTCTTTTAGGATCTTGTGCAGATTTTAGTTGTTATTTTGACCCAAAAATTAGTGAATTTCCAGCAGGTTTGCACAACATGATGTTAAAATTAAAGACACAATGTAATTTTAAGAAGAATGAACAAGTCTTCAATCTGATACTGATCATACTGTCACATTGAAGCTGTGTAATGAGCCTGATCATTTTCAATTTACTGGAGGAAAAGCATTTTGGAGGAAAAACTGAGTTCCAGTTGGCTTGGAATCCAAAAAAAATAAAATAAAATAAAAAATAAAAAATCTGCTTCCTGCTGTGTTCCCGTAGATCAGCAACTTTAGATTTCATGCATGCTTAGGAACAAATACGTTCCAGCTCTGCAGCAGCAGCAGCAGCAGCAGCTCCAAGTTTACTGTTGAGTTGAATCTTTTGTTTGACTGTAAGAAATAACTCAGTTCAGCGGCCACTGCTAATCTGTGGCTCATAAACAGGACAGTTGTAGTAGCAACAATAATTTGTCACTGTTGACGGTACACTGCAGAAATGAAAAGCTTCATATTAAACTTGTGCTGCACACAGAGAGACTATTAAATAGTGAAACTAAGTGTTAGAATATAAAGCCTCAGTGAAGTTGGCATCTGCTCCTTGTCACTATCTGTAACAGAAATGAGCTTTTCTCCCCCGTCCTTTAAAAACCTTTACAGTTTTGTCATTAGGGAATTTTGCCTCAGGATTTGAGAAATTATGATGAGCAAATTTCACTAATCAACAGATGAACTGTTCACGAATATATGAGCTGCAGTCACACATTCCCACACGTTAATTATCAATCTGGCCCGGCTCTTTTCTTTTAATCTCCTGACTTGATGTCACCCGTCTGCCCTCCAGACGAGCTCAGGTGTCACAGTGACAGACAGGTTGACGTGAACTCGTTCTGTGGCTCGGGTTGCCTTTGGCTGACGCCTGTTTCAAGGAATGTGAAAGACGAACGAACCGCGGAGGTGAGCAGAATATCACAAAATGGATTAAGGGTGGCCAATTCCACCTTAGCCCTTCTCTTCCCCTCCCCATCTGTCGTGCCCTTGGAGCCTGCTCTTATCATTTCACCCCACTGTGTCTTAAATAGGACTCGCTCTGCTATTTTTCCTTTCTATCTGGCTTTTCCTCTCACTTCCTGTTCTCTGTGTCTCGTTCTCATCTCGCATATTTCACCCACATCTTATTAAATGCACTGGTTTCCCTGCTTGAAGTGTGTGTGTGTATGTGTGTGTGTGTGTGTGTGTGTCTGCTCCCATGTGTCTAGGAGCTTGGATTTAGTAGAAATAGCGAGCTGACTCATCAGGCAGCACGCATATGAGAACTCGTCCAAGCACCAGCCCACACACAAATCACATCGAGTAGACTGCCCTCCACACACACACACACACACACACACACGAGCAAAAAAAGCATCAAGCCATTTGTATGCTAAAATGAAGTTGACTTTGAAAAACCGAGGTGGCCGGCTGAGGTTCCTGATTGAGAGCACTGATGAGATACAGGAGGTTGGACAAACAGCCAGCGAGCTTTTCTCCCCTCACTCACCCTTGAGACGGGAGATTTTCACATGAATAACACTGAAGCTGGAGATGGCAGAGCAAAAGCCCCCACCACCACCTCTTCCTCCCCCTTCTTTCTCTGTCTGTATGTGTCTTTGCCGCTCTCTCACACAAAAACGTACCTTCAGAGAAACTTCTCTGGCAGTGTAGGACGTAGATTCACACACACCTTTTGTCCGTCCTCTGATTCAGCCACAAACAAAAGCCAGAACAGTGCTTCCTCTGTATTATGCAGACCTTCATTATTGGGCAAAAACCCACAGCACAACAAATTAATTTCCCCCAGCGAGCAGATACCGCCCCAGTCATCTGTCTGCTTCCATAAGGACTTTAATGATTATAGGCAAGGTCTTCCAGACATTAATCCTTGTTGAGGACAGATAATTACCTTCAGTACAGGACCAACCAGGTTAAAATGAATTCACTGCCAAAACACATAAAATGCACAATAACATATACACTCTGTATATTGCATAACTGCTCAGTTCTACTTTCTTTTTCCTAGAAAATGTTTCTCTCATGGCTCATGGTTTTAGATGACTTCAGGTCCTCCAAAAACAAAAAAACAAACAACAAAAAAACTGGATCACTGGGCACGTGAAGGAGCTGCTGAAGATGACAGCCCACAGATTCAGCTCCAGGATGTGTGGTTTGGTACGTAGAAGAGAAGAACATCACACATTTCAAGACTGAAGGAAACTTAAACAGTCGCATACTGTTCATTTAAACCATATTTGCTGCGTGCTGAAAACTGTGGGAATAGTGTAGTCAACAGTTCAAGTAAGATGCGACGAAATGAAAAGCGTTGCTACTTTTCAAGGAGCTGTTGAATTGGTCAGACTTTGTGCTGAGGAACTGGGGTGCTGGGATTTGATTGTAGAGAAGAAGATGCTGCACAAATTGCTGCTGTCATCAGAGTTGTCCTGACGCTTTGGTTCGTTAAGTACCTGCGTAAGTCCCCCGTGGCCACCAGAGGGCCCCTTACAGCACTTGAAATGTCCTATAAGAGTGTTTGGATCAGTACCAGGCAGCCTGAAACACTCAGTACACAAGTTGTGTTGTAGGTCTCTGAAAATTAGGCAAAGGCTCTGCAGTAGTCTTGTGTCGAAGCAGCCGTCGATGTTTACAACTTGGTGTTTTCTCCCCTGCAAGTCTGATGTTACTTTGCTTGCAAGATAAAAAGCAGTGGAATGACTCTGACTACTGAATAAGTATTACTTAGCAATAGGGATGTTCATTATAATTTAATTAGTATTTATGTTTTAAACCGTCATTGAAACTGTCTTGCATTCCCTCCACCACCTGCTGGTCAAACAGCAAAGTACTTTAAGTAATAGACATCTTCAGCTCCAACGTGACAAAGAAACTCTACAGGAACATTGTAAAACACTGCAGCCTCATTTAGTTATGTCCACTTACCACCTCTGTTTAACACAAAGAGCTCTGACCATTTTTGAGAAAGTAGAAGTCATAGTTATCCATTGTGTTGACTATTTGAGAATTTTGATACTGTTTGACTGACTGTGCTGCCGGAGGAGTTGTAACATGGCTTATTGCAAGTGCTCATGTAAAATGTAGCCTACTCATTAAATATGCAGTGATGATGTCCATCCTGTTTGGGTGACAGTAAAGATCACATCGATGTAAGAGATGTAAGTGTTATGACTAACTTTGTACAGCAGCCTACAGAAATTGTATATTTTCTTTATATTGAAAATGATTGCAGCTCTTTGTTGCAATCATTTATTTCTTTGAGTTTCTAACCCCACAGGGTTAGAAATGCTGCTCTAATTTTCCCTCACTTTCCCTTTTCTCTAATATTTTGTTATACATCTGCTTCAGCTAATTTCCAAGTTGTCACCTGCTGGACAACTTCATGCCTTCATGTCCAGTCATCTACAACTTTACAAAGCAGCTACTGCATCAGGCAGGAAGTTGGCCCTGAGCAGCACACTGGATTGTCTTAAAAAGGAGGTATGTACTGTGTAGAAAAATATTTTCTATCAATGTGTACTAAGATTATGATTCAAGCTTTTGTATTGCAGTCACCAACTATTATTTGTTTTTGTAGGACACAAACCAAAACCAAAGAACAGCTGCCGTACTTGGTCTCTTGTGCTACTCAGATGATTCCTCCAATGTAACCAGGATGTTTGACTATATTTACATATTCTGTATCACACTCTTCCATATGCACATGGACACAACTCAGGGGTAGTTATAAGATAACTTCATTAACTTATAACTATCATGTAACACACAATCAATAAAAATAATAACTAATGGGATAAGACGTTAGCATCAGCAAGCATTTACATCAGGGAGAGACTAAATACTCTTGCTGGGGAAGCTTGTCTGATCTTGAATGGTGGTCTACAAGGAGGTAGGCCACTACCCCACTCTACGACACAGATTTAGTTTCATGTCCCTGAGTTTTTCCAATTTTTTTTAAATTCAATACTCATTTTATTATATTTGCAGGGATTATTTTACCTATTATTGATTGAAACCACAGCCTTTCAGTCCCATCATTTACTCACTCACTCAGTTCCTCACTTCAAAGACAGTTATAGGCTTTATTCATTATAACGGCAGTGATGTTTTAAACTTGGAGATGTTAATATGTGTATGTGTTTATACGTCTTCAGGCTCATGGCGAAACCCTCTACATGATAATGAGCTGGATGGAAGTTGGACTGCTGATTGTAGGATGCTTTACCTTTGGAAGCCTTTGAGTTTTTGACTGGTCACAATGTTGAGGTTTTTTTTTCATTGTTCATATTGAGGATTTATGAACCTGCCTACAACCATACCCCACCTCCTCCTTGTCTGCAACCTCCTCCCTCTCTCTCTCGCTTTCTCTGTCTGTCTCTCTCTCCCCACAACCTCATCTTCTCTCAGTACAACCCTGTTTTCTCCATATCCCCCTATTTGGTTGTGAAGGCATGTTAAATATGTATGGTGTTTAAGCTGATAAACATGTTTTACTATGTAAATGTTATTTTATCTATTTTTGGATAAATGCAAGCATTCAGCATGTTTTGTCATGTACCGTGTAAGTTAGCAAGTTATTTTAACTCAAAACAGTGAGTTACAATCATGCAGGAATGTGTTTATTCAACTAGCTAAGAAAAGTGTATCATATTGATGATGTTTAATAATTTATTGTTTTAACTCTGGGTCTTAATGTGTAATGACTTTTTGATTTGACTCAAAATATCAAGTTGAACCAGCAACTTTGACAACTTAAAACACAATGTTGAGACAACAACAACAATGTAGTACAATCAACTTTAATTTCTGAGTTGAAACAAAGATAAACCTCAAGTTGAGTTAACATGCCTTTTTAAGGCAGCAGGTGGACTTTCATCTGCAAGTTTAACTGACTTGAAATGTTTTACAGTGAAGTCGTTCCTGCCAACTGCCAAAGAACCTCGTCTGTGTCAGGAGAGGGCACTCCTCTGACAGAGTCGTCTCTCTTGTAACAGGACAGACTGCTCACCAGGGCTTTTTTTATCACAATATGTGTCAAATCTTTGGTATATATCAGATGAATCTGGTCTTTCAAGGTTTGCTTTTGCTCTCTCTCTCTCTCTCTCTCTCTCTCTCTATATATATATATATATATATATATATATGTGTGTGTGTGTGTGTGTGTGTGTGTGCGCGATGTATTATCACAGGGAGTTTTACTTGCTTGGATCCAGGGTGGTGATTGTGCATCAGAGAGGCAGCAGTATATTAAATGCAGCCACTGATGGCTACAAGCTAATGTACTACTAATGTAGGAGCACTGACTCTGACTGTGAAACTGCTTACAGCCACAAGCTAAGCAGCTCTCCGGTGGCGCAGTGAAGAATAAATCTCATGCCATCTTCGATTTAAAGGTACCCTGTGGACTTCTTGACCACCGCTAGCACTATGAAGCCTTGTTTTAATGACTGTCACCTCAGTTACTTGTAACTCCCCACTCTGTGACTGTTTCCTCTGGGTGCTCTGACTTTATCCTTCAGTCTACAGACATGGAGCTGAGGTTAATTGGTGACTTTAAATTGCCTGAAGGTGACGTGATGTTGAGTACCTAATCCCAGACATTTACTTTTAAACCAAAAACTCATGTAAGATACAGAAACACAGATGGTATTTTATGGCCATTTACTCATTCAACCAGTCACCCTGTCTGTCTTATTTTCTAAGGGACCGGGTATTTAACTACAACCTTGGTTGCTATTGCCATTGGGAAATTAGAATAAGCAGAATGAACTATTATTTTAGGGTCTGATTGATAAGACTTATGGGTTTTATACCAAATTTAGAACAAAAGGAAGAAAAACTGCTTCACATTTCTTAGTCTTTTTTTTTTTTTTAACATTTTTCCCATTTCATTTTAAAAGTTTTTTTCCACTTTGCATAAAATTTAACCACTGTACTTACATCTCAGTCTTGTAGGTCGAGCATCTCTCCAGCGGGATCTTCAGGACTCTGTTGTTGAGTCCAACGAAGAGTGATCTGTCGCTGTGAAGGATCTGCAGACTCAGGATTGGTTCTCGAATTCCTGATGGGAAAAGCTCCATCTCCTCCAGGTAACAACCTTGTAGGTTCTTGTTGGGTGTAGCCAACGCCTTCAGGATGGTGCCATATTCTGATTTGAAAAACACGGAGATATCAGTGAGATCTTGTTTACAGGTAAATTAAAAATGCTTCTTTGCTTTATTTTTCTTCATTTCAGTTTTGTTTCTAACCTGTGCTGATATACATGACGTGGTAGAGCGTGTCCATGCCCTGAACAATGTCCACGACCAGATTGGAGAAACGAACGTCATCCTGCATGACCAGAGGATCCACAGACTCTGGCTGAACCACATCGTTCATCAGGTAGAGCCTCTGGGCGTCCTGCAGGCTGCGCTCGGTCAAACCCTCATTGGGACCCTCGTCATCTATGGTGCCACACTGGAGATAAAAGAGATGGGTGAGATGTCAGACAATGAGGGCATGCTGAGAAATTCAAAAGGAAGACAGAGAGACAAGAACAGACGGAGAGAAAGTTAAACCAAACTGTCATCGCACTCACAGTGATAAATCAATACAATGTAATTGCAAGTTTTTCAGAACTACTACATGATTGTGATTTGACCATCGCAACCAGACAGCAATTTAATGCGACACTGCAGGAGAATAAATATAAAATGACAGCCTTTTGAAAAAAAAAAAAAAAAAAAAAGCTTTGTTTGGTTTGCAAAGATTAGCTGTGGTTTGCAGCTTCTGCTCATTCTCTGTGACTCGAAATGAGCGATCGATTCGCTGGTAGAAACTATTTTCATGTGGATTGTTTCATGTGGACGGTTTTTGGAAACTGCAACGATTTTACAGATGTAGAAAGTATCTGATATCTATATTATCAGATTAGTGTATCATCTTTTTCACCACGTTCGACTCTTCTTTGTGAAGTAATGACTAGTCCCTTCACAATCCTGCAGGGTTGGTTTTGATTTTTGCAGCTTGCAATGATTAAATTTGCTGCAGTCTGTATCCGTTTGGCTTATTTTACTCTAAATTATCAAACTGACCATTAACACATCTTTATGATAACTGACCAAATGATAATAATGAACTCAACTCCAAACAGCTGAACCTTGTTGAGACAAACCTCGACTGATTCGAGCTGTTGAATAGTAGACTAATAGACTGAAAAACTCTTTTGTCCCTCGTGCCATCAAACTGTTCAACTCCTCACTGGGGGGAGGAGGGTGAACAAAAGAACAGAGAGACTGAAGGACAGAGAGGAGCAGGCTGTCTGAGTCTGTCTGACAAAAAGATCACCAGACTACAACCATGTGCAATAGACTATATAACCATTTGCAATAATCAGTACACCCTACATAACCATGTCACCTTCTGCAATACACACATATGTTACACACAAACATATATATACATATACATATACATATACATATACATATATTATTCTCTATTCTTATAGTGTCAATTATGTTTAATTTATAAATATCATATTTACTGTATTTACAGACCTGCTGGACCCATAACATTGCACAATTTACAATAACCATTTAATTTAATGATTTACTCACTATTGACTAATTTACAATTGACCATGTGCAAAAATTTATTTACTCTTCACAATTTACCCTCATAACCATGTGCAATAGTTTATACTTCATAACTGTATGCAACTTCAACTACAATGACCATGACAGATACAGAACAGTTTACACACACACACACACACACACACACACACACACACACACACATATAGTATATATATATATATATATATATATATATATATATATATATATATATATATACACACACACACACACACACACACACACACACACACACACACACACTTTATTCATTTTGTTTTATTTTGTATTTATTCTATATTTCTTTATTGGTGTTTGGTATTTATATATCTGTCTCTGTCGATCTGAACTAACCTGGAAGTTGTGGATGGGGTTGGGTGTGGGCAGCCAGGTGGAGCGAGGGTTTTCCTGGGAGCGGAAAGGTCCGTTGAAGGCCTGGGTGATGGCGCTCAGGTTGAAGGCACACACTGCAGATGCTGCAATACTGTTGCTTTATAGAGAGATGACAACAAAGAGGAAGAAGATAGCAGCAGGGGGCAGAGGAGGAAGAAATTACAGGAAAAGGAGAAGGAAGAGGGAAAGAAAAGATATTATTTCCACAATAGCGTTCATATCAGTTTACAAGCTGCCAGTAAATGTGAAGCCATATCAAAAATCAACAGCTTCCAGCTGTGTAATAAAGCCATTCTACATTGTGTACCATCCTCTTTATGGAAGTGCTATCATTTATTCCTGCACTGAACAGGCGTAATGTCGCAGGCTCGCTGTGGCTGCAGGGTGAAGCTGCACTATCATACGTTGCACAGTCAATCGGGACAATATTAAGCCGAGGATATAGGAGGTAAAGTCACACAGAGCCGCCTCACAGGTGTAACATACACGAGTAAAACGCAGCTAAACCGGCAAAGTGAGTAAAGTTGTTATCGTGACGCTGCAATGTGCTGCAACGTAATGAGTTTCTTAACTGCCAGTTACTGCTGACTGTTTTTCCCAGTTTTCCAATACAGCAAGAACTACACTACAGTTTTTACTATTCAGTGAACGGCCCTGCTGCCTTGACATGACTTGTGAGACGCTGATAAACCAGCAGTTGGAAGATAGTGAGTGATAACATTATAGAGAGAGAGAGACAGAAGAGAGAGAAAGAAACGTCAAGAGCCACAGATAGAGAGACAGAGAGGACTCAGACAGGGAGGCAGAGGAAAAAAAAATAACAACGGTTGTAAGAAGTTTGTGGTGCTTTGTGAGCAGTGTTGGTAGCTCGAGTACAAGATAAATCAGTGAAGGCTGCTGGCTGGAAAAGCTGAAGTAGAAAAGGTTCAGTAAAATGTGTCCCACGGTTTGGTGAATGATTTCACTGAGGCCTCAATATGTGGTTGTCAATTTGGTTCGTTTTGTTTTTTTTCTGCTTTTGCAAAGTTTTAGGTTTCTGCTCTATTTATTTTCATTTTCTTATGACACAGTCACTAATCTCTTAGCTCAGCAAACCATACAGTATATTTATTTACACTTACAGCTACTGGATTACTTTTTGAAAACAAAGTAAATGTATAAATCCTGGCAATCATGAGGCAATCTGAAGTTACAGACACAGCAGCTTTTTATAAGAGTTTATTTAACTGTGCACAGATGTTCACTCTCGACCTTTGAGAAAAATATATAGTGAAGACAATCTAAACTCTAAAGGTTAGTAATTAATGTGAGTTTTATCTTTTAAAGAAAAAGCTGAAAGTTACACTGACTCCAGCAGTATGAGTTTCACCTCTGTTCGTTCTGGTTTCAATGAGCAAAAAGCTGCAAGTGCTGACACACTGAAACATGTTAATTGGATGCTTAGTTTAAGTCTTACGTGCTTAACAGCAACACATTTTTAATGATATGTTTTAATTACACATTTTAATCACATCTGGGTGCAATATCCAAGATGTTTCTAAACGTGTCTGAAAAATGTGTGGGGTTTTCTTGGTTTTTTGAGCTGCAGTTCAAGTCTGTGGCAACGGGCTGTGCAGGCCCAAATGAGCTCCGACTAAACAGTGGAAGCCAAACAGGTGGCTCATTGACTGAACAGAACAGCCTCTGCAAAAGATTTTTTTCTCCCTTCTCTCTCTTTATATATTTCTTTTTTGGTCAATGGCTCCGGTGGAGACGAGTGACAGAGGCAAAGCGTTGGAGGCAGCAGCGAGTGCTGTGGTGAGTCGGCGGTAACCAAACTCCAAACCGGAGAAAACCACAGGCAAATGAGCTGCAACAACTGAGTGGCAGCCACAACTGTTTTCTCACACTATCGCCCACAAACACACAGTTTGACACAAGTTAAATTGTGGGTTTGTGGTTGAACTATAGCTGCAGTTTGCACCAAAGCCAAACTCTGCCACAGAAAACATCCAGATTATTAAAGATCTGTACTTCAGCAGTGGGCTGCTGCACATAATGTCAGAGAGAATGGAGAGAAAGGGAGCCCTGAAAAGGAATACAGTCTATTTCACTAATGGATGCAACCCATATGTTTTGAGTCTGCTTTAAAGCCTGGGAAAGTGATTGAAAGCTGTTTGACATCTGCTATGCTGTTTGCTGTAGCTGCTCTGTTGTTCTCTCAGGCCCAGCACCACGATGATCGCTTTCATTATGAGTGACGCCACTTCCTCGAGTGATTCATCGTGTCCCAAAAGCCCGGTCCCATCGTTGCTTGTCTTGAAAGATTTGCCTCAATTTTCTATCTTATTTTCTTTTTTTTTTCTCTACAGAATCCATCTCCATCCACTTTGATTGTCATTTTCTCCTTTTTTCCTCCTTTATTTCTCCTTTATTCCTTTTCTGTGCTTTGAACTGATTGATCCAAACCTTTTATGCCACATTGCTTTGGATATCTGCACATGCATCCACTCTGCACTGTGCATGTTACTGTGACAATGACTGAAATGAAAAAAATGGGCAGGATCCTCAGGAGGAGGCTCTGTCTTTATTCTGTGTCTTGTCCTTCTCAACTCGCCCTGTTTCTTTCTTTCTCATCAGAGATCGATGTGTTCATCAGCTTTACATTGAAACATAACTGAGTACAGTACTTGTACTATATTTACCATTAGTTTATAACTATAATTTACTTAAATTTATAATTTCTTGCACTACAATGATCAAATAGATCTAATTATTCATAAAGTACAAGTAAGATCTTTTGTATTGAACGTATCTTACTGAGTATGACCAATTTTTATAGATGAAACTACACCATAGTGTCCAAGCAGTTGAAATAAACTGCACCTCTGGGCAAAACATTACAATCCTGCTTACTTAAGATAATTCAACAATATCTATTTATACAGTAAAAGTCCTTAGAAAAGGACAAAGTATATTTAGCTGCTGATGCTTTAAATGTATTAATAGTTTTACCTTAAGAATAAGTTTCATGATATTCTATAGTTTCGTCCTCAACAAATTATGAGAGAAAACGAAAAACAGCAATAAACTGATGCTATGAAACAATACATCTAAGTCTTCTGTGCCACTGGTATCCTCTAACTATTAATGACACTTAGTCTCATATACTTCACTCCATCCTGCTGCCAGAAATACTCATTAACAGAACTAAATGTGGATTAATCCTCAGATGAAAATAGTCTCTAATGAATTCACTCCTGTGTGAGTTACCCAGCACCCAGCTGCTTCAGGAAATTACAAAGGAAACTATGAGTTTAGATTTATTGTCAAAAGTGAGGGTCAAAGACGGGTTACGAAACTTTTGGTTTTTTTTATGAGATTTGTTGATAAAAGAAAAAGCAGAGAATCAAATCAGCCCAGGATATGTAGCTGGAAGTTGAATGTATGACTCAGTTCTGCACTAAATAAAAAAGAAAAGAAAAAAAAGTCTGAGAAAGGAAATGAACAAGAAACAGTGACTGATTCATCTCATCTTTTTTTGTTTTGTCTTGATGCTGGTGAATGTGCTTCTGCCTGTTTTAAGCCACGTGGATCTTTAGTTTGTTTATTCTCAAATTTCTGCATCTTTTTCATTGTTATTATAAATATATGGTGAAGATTATGTCTTTAATTACTTTGGTTTTATTCTTATTGTCTATAATTTGATAAATTTAAATATTCTACTCATCTGCTAACTTCTGCTGACATTTATTTTTAATTTGCTACATAAATAAAGCAGAATAAGAAGATGAGAAAATTGATATTTTCATATATATTGTATGACTGTCTGAATGCAGTGAGAGCAGAGTGGAGTCAAGCTGAAACCTCAGGATTTAAGCTAATGTACCTAACCTCATTTGATGTGAAAAAAGAAACAGCTAAAACTACATTAAGGCCAATGTTTCAACTTCAGTGAATACCTGCATCGCAGCAGAATAGGAAAATGGTCCACTCAGCAGAGCTGCTTGGCTGCAGGGACCAGAAATTGAACCGTGGCTGCCAGGATTATCCATACATATTTTTATACTGCACAACAATACGCCAGCAAAGGCAACAGCTTTGGCCCAAAACAGTCACATCCAGAGGCCGACTGAGTCAGCAACACCTACGCTAAACAATAAAGCAACACCGAAGGTTCAGTAGGTTGCACAAAACCCCTGGTGTTAGATTTGAAGCTACTGTCAGGAAGTGCACAGTTCACTGAGCGTAATGGCATCGTTAACCGTTTTAGAGCCAAATTTTGATGTCGACTCTGAGCTCTACTTGACTTGTTTTCACACCAGATCCAGTCGAATGCAAATAAGCCCGAAGAGAGAGAAACCAAAGAAAATGCAAGTAGCGGTTTCAATTTAAAGAGAATCTGTGAAAGGAATGATAAAACCACTGGTCCAACGAGCAGCAGATTCTGTCAAACTGTATTCAGATCAGGCCCCCGGTCGTCCGCTGGGGGCCCACAGTTCATTTCAAGGTAGATTTGATGCCGGTAAGTTGATACGAGGGTTTGTGTAAAATCAGAAATGTGGTACAGTTACGTGGCTTGCTTCACTCGGCTGCCCAGCACATCATTTATCACCCACGTCAACTCAGATCTCACTTGCAGCCAGTCACATACTTTCCATGGATAAGAAGATCTGTAGGAACCTTTGCGAGACGTTGTGTCGTGTGCATGTCAGGTTTCACCTGTATCACGTCCCAGTGACTTTGAAATGAATAAAAAAAAAAGTTTGACAGAATCGAGCGACTATAAAAGTCCTTGTTAGGGCTTCACTCAATATCTCCACCATGTTTTGTTTTTTTTCTTCTCTCTCTCTCTGCTCTTACATTGTTTTGTTTCTCCATCAGAGGAAACAACTACAAATGAGCACAACAGTAGAGCTACAGAATCTGAATCATTAGAAAAAAACAGAAATATAGACTGCAATTAAATCGTCTGG
Source organism: Polydactylus sextarius (assembly GCA_016801845.1). NCBI lineage: Eukaryota > Metazoa > Chordata > Actinopteri > Polynemidae > Polydactylus > Polydactylus sextarius. The sequence continues at coordinate 3,441,080 of CM028912.1, read as the reverse complement.
AACAAGTTTAATGATTACTTTCTACTCTCCTCTCTTTTTATGATTGATCTATATTCAGTTTACAAAATAAAATAAAAATAAAAATGGCCTTTACAACGTTCTGGAGTCCAAGCTCATCTTCTCATCTTCTTATTCTCTGTTTTATCCAAAATCCAAACACAGTCAGTTTACAGCGATAAAGAACAGAGAGAAGCTGCAAACAGCAAATATTTGGCTTAATTAACGACTTCAATGATAAATCATGGAATTATAATTAAAATTTTCACTCCTTAAACAACCCCCAACCTCTTAGATATTAGCCCCACAAAAATAAGTAGAGAAGCGGAGGAAGAGGAGCGGGTCAGTGAAGTCACTCAGAAATAGATAAGGAGGCTCATAATGAGTTAGTAATGTTGGGTTAGACACCTCAGCAGGAGAAGCTCTCTCTCTGAACACATGACAGAAAGACCCTGCCAATATGAGCCTGCAGTTAATTAAAAGACCTGACTGTGCACTGAGGTCTTAAATGTCCTAAAACTGATTGGAAACGCAACCACACACACACTCCACCACACACCGGCTCTCGTCTTTGTCTTTTCTTGTCCATCCTCTTTCTTCCTTCCTCTCCTCTTTAGTAGGTCTGGATTTTACTTATTGATCTTTTGTAATCTCTGTCTCTCTATCTGTTTTTTTTTTTTTTGACCCATTTTACAAGTCAGAATTAGTTTTACGATTCATTCAACAAGTGAAAATGGTTGTGTAACATCTTCTGTGGCCTCGAATGAGCTCAGATAAAAAATACAACTGATTTCATGAAGGTTGTTTGATCTGCAGCTTGGAAACTTAAAGAAATTTTGTTTTACAAATTAGGGGCCGTGGACTTGGAGAAGAGAGTTAGAAGATTTTTCCTAATCGGCCTTGTTTTTCATTTGTCAGTATCATCTCAGTCCAACAGGACAGACGAGCTCCTGTGATTAATCAGAAGAGGAGTTTTAGTCTCTGAAATGCAGCTGACCTACACTCAGTGTGGTGCCTGAACATTCATGTGAACACAGAAGCTGCTGCTTCTTCCTTCCCTGCTCCTGCTGTGCAGACATTGTGTAACGAGGAGATACTGTTGATTTGCATCATGGGAAGTGTAGGCGTAAGTGTTTTTAGACCTTGAGCAATACTCGGTGCTGCGAGTTAAAACTTCTCTGCAACTTCTGCTGCAGTTTTGACCAATTTTAAAAAAGAAATCTTCCTCTTGCAGATACAGTTAGTTACAGTTTCAGTATTAAATCACTAAAGTACCTGTAAAAGGTTTGTTCAGCAAAATGTAAGAAAACACATTTAAAAACGCTTTTCTCACAACCTAATGTTCAGATTCAGCCTTTTTGTTTAGTCTATCTAAAAAAATACATTGAAATAAAACAGAAAACAGCAAATACCCTCATTTTAAAAAACTGTTGATGTAAATGTTTGGCACAAACAATTTAAAACAACTGAACTGGGAAACAATCAGCGTGTAAAAACAACATTGAGTGGATCTCAGGAGCTCAGTCATTTATAGAGCATTATAGGATATATCAAGAGAGTTATATAGAGAGGGCAGGATGGGGGTGGAGGGGGAGGGGGGGTCACTCTTGAGTATTGCGATCTGGCCCGGATCGTGAGCAGACAGAGAGGATAAGTACTCCGTTCCAACTCTTCCTGTTTCTGTTTTACAGCCCTGAACTCCTGGGAGCAGCTGTGAGCCTGTTCAATTTAGGCCAGACAGATAGACGCAGTGTTTGTGGTGATTGCATTAACATATCCAACCCTGATGAGGGTTGACGTTTTTTTTTTCTTCATCTTTCTCTCTCTTTCTCCTTTTCAAGGGAGGATCAACATTGTCACTCCAGAAAGGACAAGCAAAGAAGGAGACAAAAGACAACGGACGGTAAACACAAAAGCTTCAAACTCCACCATTTTTCTCATTACTTTCTTCAAACCATCTCTCTCTCTCTGTCTCTCTCTCTCTCTCTCTCTGTCTAATAGGCCTTTTCCACTACACTGTTCTAGCTCTACTCTACTTGACTCTACTCACTTTTTCTGGTTTTCCATTAGGGATTGTACCTGGTACCTGGATCTCTTTTTTTAGTAGCTTTTCTTTTTAGTAGCTCGAGTTGAGTCGAGACTAAAACGTGATGTGAACAGACGCCGGCCACTGATTGGTCAGAGGGAAGGTCTTCACAAGTGCAACCAGGCGTGAGCAAATTGAGAGAGCATCAACAAATTAATCAACCGCCTTTTTTAAACAGCACAAGAGTGATAGCCATCGTCGTAGCTACCTCGTCATAAGCTAACCCAGCAACAAGTACATTCTCCTTCATTAATATTTACTGATGTTTTTGTGTTGTGACATCGCAGCAGTTTCGACCAACGTGTCTGCTACCAGACCGAGTAGAGTCGAGTAAAGTCGAGTCAAATAGTGCTACAATAGTATAGTGGAAAAGAGACATAACTCTTTTTTCATTCCTCCGTCTCTTGTCTTGTTCTCTATCATTTAAGACGAGACGACCGCAGGCTGATGGGAAGCAGCCATGTGGTGGCGAACACCAGCAGTTTAACAGGTGAGAGAGCAGAAGGTGAGAGGCAGGAACAAGAACGCAGACTGCATCTGAACACCCACAACCATGCTGGTTGACACACACACACACACACACACACACACACACACACACACACACACACACACACCCCGAGCCTTCATACCAACACACACAGGGAGGTACAAAACAATCCACGTCTACACTGGACTCCGTCAGGTTCGAGGTGCTGATGACATTTTCTTCCTCTGTAGTGTTTTTCTGTGGATAATCCACCTACAATCAAACTACTGCGACATCTCTCAGTCCCTGTAACTATGAGGTAACTGGATGTTATCGACCAGCAACACATGAAATCTGCCGTTTGGCTTCTTTCAGGTTGTTTGAGAGTTTTATCTGTTTTTTATTTACTTATTATTTAGCAAGAAACGGCACTGAAATAAAGACTAAGTAGTGTTTATGTTTTAAGGTAGTATTACTTTGTACCACTTCATTTCTTTCAGTCTATTCTTCTCTACCTTCTTTCCCCCAGATAGTGAGGTTTTTGAGTTTTTTCTGGATAAATGTAGAGGAAGACATTGCTCAAAAAGACAACAACAAAAATAAAATGAAATAAAATAAAATAAAATAAAATAAAATAAAATAAAAAAACAAAAAAAATAAAATAAAATAAAATAAAATAAAATAAAATAAAATAAAATAAAAAAAAAAAACAAAACCTTAAACCACAAAATGTTTGGACAGAACAGATTTAAGCACTGGTCATAATTCTCTAAGTGTTTTCAAAACGGTTCCTAAGGTGGCATTTAAATAAAGGCCATGGGATTAAAATATATATGTATATAATATTAAAATGTGTATATATTGTTATGGGAGAAGCAGTGAAAAGAAACTTCAAAATGAAGAAAAAAGTGTTCATCCTCTGGGGGCATGAATGGAAAATTTCATCACACTCTTGAAGAATTAGATTTTCTTTTGCCTGAAAGCAGAAGCTGAAAGCTCGTTGGTGTTTTTAAAAGAAAAGTCATGATCGTATAAATGAATATTTATACAGATTTAAAGTCAATCCAGACATTAGCTACTTCACTGACAGAGTGAGACTGACCAAACATAGACGTCGTCTTCATCTGCTCAGGTGAGACTGTGATTTATTGAACATAAAAGCCATAATGTGAGTTTTAATCTGCACTTTTTTTTCTTTTTTTTTTTTTGGCTCTTGGCGTTTCCTCCTCCTGTAATGAAGTGCATGACGCCCCCACCTGGAGCTATCAAACACCAGAGGGAGTGTGAGTCAGTCTGTTCATTCAGAGCTGCACACAATCCACAATGATCATTAGCAGCAGCAGGGAGGCTCCAAAACTCTGGAGCAAAAATTGTGTGTGTGTGTGTGTGTGTGTGTGTGTGTGTTTGGAGGGAAAATGTCACAGTAATAAACCTCTCATGAAGTGATGAAATCTAAAGGATAGAAAATGAAAAGAAGAAGCTTGAGTTGAAGTGTTTTGCTGTATGTATGTGTATGTCAGTGTAGGTGTGTGTGTGTGTGTGTGTGTGTGTGTGTCACCGTTCCCCCATTAATATGTTGTTGGTGTTGAAAAGTCTCTACAGCTGCAGCTTGTTTGGCTGCAGTTTGTCCTCTTTCATATTGAACAGCAGGGGCCACGATCAGGAGCGATGCATGGATAAGTGTTAAATTACAGTCATTTTACCTTTTTTATTTACAATGTCTATATACTGTAGAAGCATAAGCACTGGTTTTTCCTCTGTTTGTGCTGCATGGCTGAAGGTTTTATGATGAAAAGCTCCTATAACTTATGTAGTGAACATGCCAGAGGCCAGATAACAGACTGAAGATGGTGATGTTCTCAAAGTACACCCACCCTGCATCACTGTGGTGATTTAGTTGATAAATCTACTAGATTTTATTAAATTATAACTACAGCGGTATTAGACTGTAGTGAGTCATTTTTACTCTTACTTATTTATATTAATTATCTGAGCTGCACATTTTTTTTCTCTGCTCCCAGAGAGTAATGATCAAGGTGAGAGAAAAAAGCTTTTAGAAATGAGTGATATGATACAGAGCTTCACCTTTGATTAATGAACAATGTGCTGACAAAATCATTTGTCTGTGCACATGTATCTCCACCGATACAATAATAAACTGTCACATGGTTCATATTAAGGTTAAATACCAAGAAAACGAGACGCTGTTGTTGTGAAAAACTGAGATATCTGAGGTTATTCGCTAAAAAGACCAAAGAGGTGAAATGACAGATTCTCTAAAACCCTTTAATATCAAACTGAATCTAAAAGTCTGACCTTGAAATGTTATTATTCTTTTAAGACAACTGGATCAACCATGTGAGATACTTCCTCTGCTGCCTGTGGATGAAGGGAGGTCAGCTCCATTAAGACACGTACTCTTCTTTTCATTTGAAGAGAGAAAAACTCAGCTCTATATATCTGGGCTCATGTTTGTTCCAGCTCAAGGATAAACTGCTTTTATCAAGAACTGCATTTACAATTATCATTAAATCAAACACATAAAGAAGAAAATTACAATCACCATCATTTGGCTTATTTATTTTGTGCTTGATGTACACTTTGTGATATAGTGAGAAAATATATGTAAATAAGCTTTGAATGTTTTGATCTATCAACTCTTCATGCTGATATAAATAAGAAATATCAGTCTTGTGTTTTTTTTTGGGTTGATGAAGAAACTACAGTCTAACGATCCATGGATCTAGATTGATTCAGTGATGAATGATCCAATATTATTGATAAAAAGTGAAAACGTGGATTCATGTGGTCATATTTAAAATACAAGCTCCACCTCCTACTGCTCCTTCCTAAACATTCAAACAACCCTAGCAGCCTAGCGCCAGGCAGGTCACGATAAGTAGCCGAGAAAAAGATGATGACGTTTAGTTTCCTCTCAGGAATAAACCACCGAAAAGTCGAGTCAACAGACAAAACACATTAGGAGGTAAAATAGTCAGGAAACAAGGACCAACATGTCCGGGCACCTGAAGAAGAAGCAGCAGGACATTGACCCGTGTTAACGTGTCAGATACCTGCTCACCAGCTGTGACCAGTTATTTTCCACTAAAACTGAGCTACAACTGTAAAAGACTCTGAGTATCACAGCTGATCAACAACACAACGTTTAGTTTGATTCTTTTTAGTAAAAACTACAGATTGGTTTTCATTTAGACTCTGGAAGAGCTGAGAAATAAAATTGTTAAGTTGTTTTATTTTGTGAGTTGGTATGAGCTGATTGTGATAAATAGATACATGACGTCTTCTCATATTAATTTTGACAGGCTTTGTGATATCAGCAAATATCGTATTATTGTCTAAAGAATCGATACAACATCATATTGTGATTTACAGCTCCAATAGAAACAGGTGCTGTATTTACTCACACATTGGTGGTGAAGATGCCGTAGATGAGGTCCTGCTCCGGCAGGTAGAAAGTGCTTTGCAGCTCGTTGTAGTAGAATGGGATCTCTCCTGAACGTGAGCAGTTGAGCCTTGCCTTCATGAACGTGGTCCAGGTGTCCTCCAGGAGAAAACGTCCACCAATGTCGTTCTTACAAACTCGAGCGACGCGGGAATACACCGTCTTTCCACAGTCGTGCTCTACTGCGTTTTCCCTCAGGAAGAAGAAGGTGAAGAGGCCGATGTCGTAGGCTGAGATGAAATGAGGCTCTGCCATGAGAGGAGAAATAAAGGGTCATTACATTCTGACTCCAGGGGAGAAGAAATATTTGCAACATTATTCTTGCAGATGATATTGCATTGACCTCTCTGCTACTTATAATTGATAGTCATAAAAACTTTAAAAAATTATACTGTTGAGCTCCTGTTTCACCAAAAAAGCCTCAAAGTCAAATGTGTAAATGGGAAAAGGTGCAGAGGGAGGAGGAGAGGAGCAGATAAAAGATGGTTACTAATAAATCTGTCTGATGTTTTGATGGTAAATCCATGGATCTATGTCTGTTTAACTGGATGCTTGTGCTGCTTTTATTGCTCTGGGTGACATGACAAATGATTAATGTCCCTCCCTGCTGTGGAGGTTATCAGGTAATGCAGACTGAATAACGGTTTGAATGAGACGTTACTGTCATCCTTTGTAAATACATGACTCATCACAGAATACTAATTCATAGCTGTAAGCGTGAAGGAGAAAAAACAAGGGGAAAAAAAAAGCTTGAAACTGTACAACCATATTAGTCTTAAATCCACAACATTGACATTTTTGGAGGTTTCCCATAAAAGTCTTAAAGCAGCATCTTAAAAGATTAATGCATCCAAATTCCCCAAATATCATTTTACCCACTTACCTTTTTATAACATCCAATAATGCAAAGAGTTTGGGTTTTATGCACAGATATTTCAAGGTATTTGTGTATGCATCAGTGAAATCTGTGAGTGGAATTTTATATTTCATTATCGTTGTCAAAAACATCTGACTATGTAGAAACAGTTTCCTGATCAGTTTGGATGTTTAATTTGGGTGAAATGACACTTTAATAACAGGAATACCAGGGGACCAGATAACATCACTTCACTACAATATGTTCAGTGTCGTTACACTGAACATATTGTTTTCTACTCTAGTATCTGTACTTCTACTGTATTATCTATACTTTTTACAACACTGGTCAAAACCATGGATTTCTAAGTGTAATACTTTTTAATTCTTCAGAAAACTGCTCCTTTATGTTTTGCTTCTGGTTTCCAAGTTGTAGTTTGAAGCAGAACAACCTAAAAAAAGAAACATCCACGGTTGTTGTTTTGACACTGAGCTGACTTGTGTTTTCTACTGTTGTGTTTTTCTTTTTTTTCTCTCCCTTCAGGCAAACACCGGCTCTTGTGCGGCAGCGATACAACAGAGAAAAGTGCCCCTCTGCTGGCGTCGCATCAGTTTCCCCCTGTGGGACCCATTTATTGTAAGTGATATCACACTCTCACACAAGCACAAACACAAATGGAGGAATAACCCTTAATTTGCACAGATGCATACACACTCATGAGAAAAAATGAGAGCGATGCTGATGTAATGACACACACACACACACACACACACACACAGTGGAGATAACCTGTTAACAGCCATGATGGATTGTGCCTCATAGGTTTGTGAGGCTTTTTTTATAAGAGAAAAAATTTTTTAAAAGAGTAGGTGTCCAGACAAAACTGCTGCCCACGCGGCTGCAGCAACCTCTAATTTCATGTCATTTAAAAAAAAAAAGAAAAAAGAAAACACAACTAGTGGTTTATTCAGACTGATGATAAAAGGTCTTGTGGTTTAAAAAAAAAAAGACCATTTCAACGAAATCAGCTGGGGGAGAGGGTCAAACTTTTCTGAAAAGTTTAAACAAAGGAGCGACCAGACAGAAAACCTCTCACGCTGTGATAATTGTAGCTCTTTCTATGAAGGTGGAGTGAGGTGTAAAAAAGTAGGAAGGCAGAGGTGGCTCATTTAACAAAAACCTGTTCCTGTTCACATTTAATCAGTTTGCTTTTTAAAATCAAAGACAGACCGAGTGATTTCATTTTAACCATCAACACCATTATGCACGATACCCACAGGTAACATTTATTATTTATATCAGAGAAAGAAAGAAAATCATAAAACACCACACAGTCAGATCAACGTAACATACATTCAGTCTCCATTCAGTCAATTGGTGCTAATGAGCATGCAGATGAGCAATCGAGAGGTGTCATGTCTGTGGGGTCACTGATAATTACTGCAACTGAAGCTGAAGAGACCATCACCACATACGAGTGCTGCTCTCTCTACAGCTAAAGGCTGTGTTAAGGAGCTAATTGTGCTTATGTGTGAGATGTGTGTGTGTGTGTGTAAAGTGTCTGTGTGTATGCACAGGAGACTATTTCAGTGTTTACATACCTGTGTTTGTGCCTCAGTGTACGTTTGTCAGCCAAAGGGCAGGTGGAGCCGACAGATTCTGCATAATATTACTGAAGCTGCGTGGGTGAAAATGTGATGAGCTGAGTTTTTTTTTCCTCTTTTCCCTCAGCACCCCACTGAGTGGTAAACAGATTGTTCAATCTGGCAGACTGGTTGGGTGCTGCTGGAGGAGTGAAGCTGCCATCGCTAACATCACATGACGCTTTAGATGTAACACAGTTACCGTGTAAAAAGCAATTTAATATTCACAGAAGAGAGTGGAATAATGATCCATTAGAGGAAGAGGATGATGATACCTGATGGTCTGGATAGGTTTTCTGTCGTAAACCACTTGTCCACAACCGTCTCTTTTTATATTTCAACATCTCCATAGTTACTGCAGTTATTATTTTGGAGGATGTATTGTTATTATTATGACCATGGTAATGATGGGCAACCTTTTATTTCTCTAATTCAAAACAGCATCAAGTGACATCTTTATATTACACACCTGAAACTTGTTTAGAGATTTAAATGTGTCTGGTGTTTTGGAGAAACAGTCGAAGTTAGCGACAGAAAAATCACCACATTTGTGAAATATAAGCTGTAATCTTTACATTGTTTTAGTTTTTGTTGACTTCACTGCCTCTAGCGACCACAGACTTGACTTCAACGTCAACAAATTACCTCAACATGATTAATGTGTGAGATATTTCAGGTCAGCATCTTCTTTTCTTTGTTGAAAACAAGTTGCAGACACATCACTAGTTAATTTAGTACATTTAAGCTCTGCTCTTTGGGGGATTTGTAAGAGGGTTTTGCTGGAGAACTAATCTCCCCTAAAGTCAACAGCAACATAAAGTCTTATCACACAAAGGAAGATACAGCGGTGGAGGGAGCTTCAGCAAACAGCGTCGGTATTAAGATATCAACACATTAATTAGTGAGGAATGTCAGGTTGTGATGTTGCCTCTTTGAATATGATTGGATGTTAAAAGTCAGCTGCTGAATGAAGCAGTTTTTACTAGGTAGAGATATTATAGCAAAAAGAAATTAAAGGTAAATAGAAAAACCTGAATTTACATACAGGGATTGTTTTTTTTTTCCTCCATTTTTTTGGACATAGCTGACAGGGGAATTTCAAATAAATGACAGAAATATGAATTGAAATTCATGCCATTCAGGTGCATGATGGGAAACAGTTGGTCAGCACTTGGCAGGCTTCCAATCCAATAAGGGAACAGATTGATTAGATCCAAGACCCCCTCCCTGCCTCTGCTGCTCCTGAACTGGAGAGGCTTAGAGCTGGAAATGAGATTTTCATTCACACCCCGAATCCACCGGGAACACAACTCCATAACCGTCACAGAATCAGCCATGAGGGGAAGCTGCTTTTGTCTGAGACGGTGTGTATATGTGTGTGTGTGTGTGTGTGTGTGTGTGTGTGTGTGTGTGTGTGTGTGTGTGTGTGTAGCTACAGTGCAGTGCAACATGTGTGTTTGACTGCGTGTGCAGCCAGCTGTGATTATGCTGATGAGGACACTATCTGCTTTGCTACTCATCTTTTCCCCTCCCACATACTTTGTGTGTGTGTTTGTGTATGTGTTTGACATGCACATAGAGAGCTTGGACACACATGACATCACATATAGTACAGTGTGCATACAGTCTAAATACATATTGTACACACACACACACACACACACGCGTGCGTGTGCAGGCTGAGTCCCTGCCTGGTGAGACTCACACTGTGTGTTGTAATTTCACCCTCTTCCTGCCGTGAGGAATAATTACATCGCTCACTGACTCTTCAGTCTATCTCCTCTACCTCCCTCTCATCCTCATCCTCTTCTCTGCCCCAACCCTCCCCCACCACTACCACCACTACATCAACCTCCATCCAACCCAACCCTCTCCATCCTTCCCATCTCATCCCAACACATAAACACCTTCACACACTTTCACCCCTAAACTTTACTTCACTTCTCTTTTATTTTGCCCAACTCCCTGAAGTCCAGATCTTTTCTTTTTTATATTTTTTTACAACCTTTTTGCTTCTCCTCATAACACAGCTGGCATGAACTGTGTCAGTGTTTTTTTTTTTTGTATTTAGTGCTTATGATTAGTTGATTAAAGCATTAGTCATACAACAAACAATTAATCAGCAACTCTGATGATGCATTAATCGATCAAGTTTTTTTTATTAAGCAGAGAGAAAGTGTGAGGCATCTAGTCTCTCTGATATGATGAGTTACAGCTTCTCTCTCGTTTATATCAGTATTTTTGTGCAGCTTTGGGTGACTCACACGTCATGAAGTTGGAAGTAGATATCAATGCCCGGTGGGAAGAAAGGAAAGAGTGTAGCCAGTGTGTTGCATCAGTCGGAGCAACTCAGCAAAGGATGGATGAAATAAAACACACACAAAAACAGAGATAGCCCAGGGTGAAGTCTGGGGTTCACACACACTCTGACTCTGGAAGCATTTTTCAACTGTGGTAATTTGTACAGCAATAAATTCCCAGTGACTAACACTTACCCAAAACCTAGTAAGTAAGTAACTGGAGTGGATGTAAACTGCTAAATATTTTATCAAGCGTTAGCAGCACACACACACACCGTAGAGGCTTTGTTGTTGGAAGTTGTTAATCAAAATGCAACAAGAGAATTGCAGCTTTTACCAGCGTTTTTTTTTTTTTTTTTTTTTTTTTTAAATATGTAAATGTGCAGATATCCACAAATGCATTTGTTCTTTTCTTTGGATTGATAATTCAACCAGAATGATACAGAAAATGAATTTGACCTTTACTTCCTGATGCGTGAAATAACTCGATCTACAGCTTCTGTGTATGTTCAAAGGAGCAGCAGCTTCCAGAGGAACGTCCATGTACGTTTCTGCTGGAGTCAGGATGTGTGTGAATGGATTTCTGTTACAACGCGACCACAGGAAAAAGCCACGGTGTCAGCAGAAAGGAGATTATTGACACTGACACCAGCAGGATTGACGGTATTTCATGTTCTCCAGCATTCCTTAAACCTGCCAATTCCTACGCCTAACCTCTGCTGTGTGTTCCACACATAACTTCAAATCCAAACAGTCTTTGTAATCCTTTGAAAACACCCCTGTCAGATCTACCTTGGCTGTAACAAAAGGGTCGACTGTATTGGAAGCGAAAAAGTGCAGATTTGGCCTTTCTGCTGCTCCGGGCGAACTCAAGAAAATGTTTAAAGTAGCAGAAGGAATTTTCAGAGATTGTATGACACAAGTCTTTACCCCACAGTTTAACTGTGCCTGGATTATTTGAAAATCCAACAGGAGTTTAGACCAGATCATATTACTAATCCTATTAGATTAGATTCCTCACGATCAGTGTTGTATAAAAACAAAGTACTAATACTTCACCACTGTACTTCAGTATATTTTGGGACTATTTGTACTTTACTTCAGTCAACTTTAATTTCAGTCACTTTTACTTCACTACATTTCATAACTTAATGACACTTTTACTCTGATACATTTCAATGATCAGTGATGAAAGTAAATGTGGTGTTTTCTCCGGTTCACTCTAAGTCGACCTGTGACTGTTCAGACCATCAACACCATGTTTGAGGGTTGATGGAGGCTCCATCTTAAAGGTGGATGATGGAGAAACTAATAAATAAAGAACAACTTTAGTACTTTAGTTCAAACTCAAGACATTGTCTATGAAGATTGTTGTAGCTCCATGTTTAAAGTGCTGGATAAACTTCATAATATTCTTCTGTTTTATTAACATGTACTTGTACTTTTACTTTCATTACTTAACTACATTTAATTATAGATTATTCTGCTAGATTGTTTTGCTATGTATCATTCTAGTCAGTGAACTTGAACTTCTACCAAAGTCATTTTTTGGGTCGAGTGTCTGTACTTGACAAAACACACAAACACTAAACCAAGTTTTAGACCAGTTCAGGGTTATTTATGTAAAATGTTACCGTACCATTCAGCCACTTTGAGTTGTACTGTGCAGTCCGGAGAGGCGGCATCCCACCGAGGCTGCGGTAAATGACGGGGTCGCGTCCAGAGAAGTCGATGACAGTGGCGGCGTACAGCTCCCCGCTCTCTGTCACCACTGCCGTGGAGTTGTGTCGAGGATCGTACGGGCAGCGCGCCACACCGTTGACACGCTCCAACACGCTGCTCATGTTCCCCACCTGCGACGGAAAGAAAGACGGTGAGAAAGGACAACGTCTGGGGGCAAAACCCACAGAGTTTTCAATGAATTTCTAACTCATCTGTACCTCTCGGGTGATACAAAGTGGCTGGAAAGCATTGGTCCCACAGGTCATGACCTCGGTCTTGTTCACCAGCAGGACTCTGATGTAGTTCTGACATTCAATCTGCAGAGAAGCGGGTGAAGAGGAAAGCTTTCAAACAGTTATAACAGCTACAAGCTGAGGTGGTCGGCTAATTGCTCTTCGATGTATTTTTTCTGAAAAGAACAATAGACAAAGTCTTTTGATATCAGACTGGAATTCAACCAAAAGCAAAACTACTCAGCGTGTGCAGCCTCTGCTCTGGTGAGTCTATTGTTCAGAAATATGAACGCTCATTTACAGCTGAATTTAAGACTCGATTTAGACATCTACAACTCTACAATAACTATGTGTCAGAAAAAGAGTCAAATGTGTTTTAACAAAAGTGTGAAATAGATTTATTGGTAAAGACACATTTCATGTAACTATCCTTTTCTTTTTTTTGTGGGGGAATTGATGTAACTGCAGTGACACAAGTTTCCAGGACGAGCGATGGGAGATAAAAAATCACTTTGCAATCAGTTCTCCCCCAAAATAATCACAAAAAAAAGAGACAGCTGATCCCAGCGCTGGTTATCAGACCCTTTGTGTATCTCACTGTCTTGCTCCAGGCTCTCTTTCCTTTCTTTCCCCCTCTTCACTGTAAGAAAAACAACTCTTGATTGAAGGGTCTGAAATGTCTGCTCTGTACCGAGGCCTCCCATGGGGCCCATAAGGACTTTCACCACAACAGTTAGTAGATATCAAGATGGCCTCTCTGTGAAGGCAGGCAGCACTGCTGTGAAGAGTTGTAATTGAGGGCGGGTTTGAGGTTACCTCTGTTTTGCCTTTGCTCTGACAGGACCTCCTGGTTTCCTCGTCCGGTGCCCATTCTGTCGCCTGGGGAGACAAAAACAAGAAGAAGTCCACAGATGACAAAGAGGCCGAAAAAGCAGTCAGCTGAGTCCTCCAGACGCTACAAAACAGTTACGCAACCACTGACTGTTGCTAATACTGTAGGCATGCACAAAAAGATGCAAGAAAGGACTTTAACCTCATTGCTGTTTGTTTATTGTGTAAACATGGCGACCAGCTTGCCAGCCAAGAGCTTATTCGAGGGTAACGGGCAAGGTACCCAACGAGGCAGCTGAAGGGCTGAGGACGTTATTAGCATGTAAATGGTTTTCTCTCCATCTACTTCTTCTTTCACCTCCCTCCCTCTCTCTCTCCCTCTCTCTATCTCTCTCTCTCAAAGTTTGCAGCACTCGCCTCTGCTCTGCTCTGTCCTCCCCCCTCTTCCCTCCCCTCCTCTCTCTCCTTTCACTCCAACCAACCAATTATATTCCTGTTGATGGTTGTGGCTCGGGTTTAATTATGGATGCAGGCAGCAGTGCTGCACAACTGCACTGCAAACACACTAATGCATGTGCATACACATGCTGCTTGGCCACCAGAGCTGCTCTGGCTCTTGTTAAGAGTGTTGATAGATGTCCCACTGCTGGCATGAACCATATATGTGCAAGGTGCCAGGGGACCCCCACCACCATCATCACCGCCTCCTCCCCACTGTTGTGTGTCACTGGCCTCATTTTACTATCCTCCCCCATCTCCTCCTCTCCTCTGATCTCACTGCCCAAGTAGGAAGGATGCCGCTACATCTAAAAAGTTAAAAAGTTATATAACATCAATACATTTCTGCAGCTTTCTGTTGTTTGTCTTGAGTCCTTTCTCTTTTTTCCCCCAGAGGGATTTGTCATGCACAAGACAACCACAGCAGATAATTATCTCCTTCTTATGACTTGTTTTCCCAGGATAATCATCCAGTGAGACAAAGTTGTGACCTGACAGTCGGTGAAAGGTGCCAACTGAGGCCAAACAAGAGTCAACACCAAACTGGGTCAGTCTTCCAGGAGCTGAACGGAAGACGCAAACAGACCACGGCTGATACCTGATCCACCGCTTAGCTCGTCTTTAACACAACAATACGGATGAGTCCGTTCTTTTAGGTGTGAATTTGTCCTCCAGTGATATTACACGCTTTTTTTGGATCCTCATTTTGCTTTAATTAAAACTCAGCGGAAGGGACTAAAAACTATACAGCCTCAAGACCTGATGAGGGATTCTGCTGGGAAAATATAGTTTTGAGTTAATCAAGTCTTTTTTTTTTCTTTAAAAAAAAAAAGATACTCAGAGCAGAAAATTTAGCTCTTTAGGAAATTTAAATGGAAATAAAACATTATAAGAACATTTAATGAGAACTTAAGAGAAGTGCCATAGTCTTTCTAGGGCCAGTATAGTGAGTTTAAATTCACTGTATGAAGGAAGAAGGAAGTTTATGATTTGGGATGATTAGCATCTACATAAATTCACGCTAATGAGTAAAAGCACCAGACCGTACAGAGCAATGCACAGTCCAATCACATAATCAAACATCTGCACATTGTCCTGGGATTTATTCTAATACTTTTATAGAAAGTGTATATTCACAGAAAATAAATAACTATGTTTACTGTTTTTTTTTTTTTTTTGATTGATTGCACAGCTCGAACTGTTTGTGCTGCAAAAATACTGGAAAAATCAGTGAAGTCTCTCTGCCACTTTTCTGATGTGTTTGATTGTTCGAGATGCAACTTAAAGCTCCACTAAGCAACAGACACACCCACTGGACCTGCCCAGAATAAAAAAAAAAAAAAACAGATGAAGAAGACAGTGAAACATTCAGCAGCTGAGACACATATTTTTCTCTGGAGATGGCGGAGACCAAACAAGAACTTGAAAGATTCATTTATTGAACAGAAACGTGTCTTTATGAAATGATTACATGTCAGGACTGTGTCTGTCAGCTTTTTTTATTTTTTATGTGACCTCCCACCGCAGGTCACATAAATAATTTAAAGTGTTGTTAAATTTATATGAATTGATTACTCTGGAACCTTTTGTGTTTGTATCCACAGCATTCATATTTTATCACATAAATTCGATGTGTAAATGTGTTTTCACACATCCAGACAACACTGAGCAACATTTGCATGCATGTAGACTAATATTTTCACTCAACAGTCACCTGGTTGAGTGAGAGTCAGTCCAATATTTGCAGCTCTGTTTTTGTCTCCACAGACTCATGAGAAAAAATATCTGGTTCTTCAGATGCCAGATGCTCCACTTTATTCAGAAGAGTTGTCAGTTGTTAACTTTGGAGCTGCAGACTCTGTTGGTACTTTAGTGACTTGTTACTCAACAACCAACATGTAACTCTGTGTTTTGATCTATTATTCATATCAAAATATTGATCAGTGTTGCTTTAGTGGGGTTAAGCTACATGATAAAAGCATGTGTAAACACAGGTTAAAGGTGGAGTTTGACACAGACTCATTAGCGTTATGAGGCTATGTTTAGCTCCAGCAGCTGGTGGTGGGCTCTGGCCCCCGTATTGATAGTTACAGCTCATCTCCCACAGCAACTCTGTTCAATTAACCTGCTCCGACTTCACTGGAGAGAGAGAGACAGCAGCAGGGGACAGCTATACAAAGTAAACTGTAATTAAAAGGAAACTTGAGCTCCAGACACTGAACACAAAGTACTTGAAAATATAAATACTGGAAGCAGCTAATATGCTCTGTAGGAACTCCACTGTCTAGTTACGTTGCACAGTCAGTCAACAACAAGCCGCGAATCCTCTTCCCATGAGCACGGTGAACAGCATGGCACCTGCCACTCAGAAACCGGCCCCCGCCCCACGCTGCAGCACATCGTCACTTTGCCTGTAGAAATGAAAACACTGCTCCTCCACAGCCCCTGCCTGTCAGCCCCTGACAGCCCGGGGACTGATGAGATGACGTCATTGTAAACACACAAAACACACACACACACACGTCGTGATAGATGCCTTTGCGATGAATCATGGCTTGGGGCATTACCATCTTTTCGGCAGGGCCCCGTCTCCAAGGATCCCCATCGGCTTAACCCAATGACCTTCACCAGAAAGCGGACCCTCTCCCCTCTGTCCCCCTTCCTCCCTCCCCCGTCCATCTCTTCTTCTTCACACTGCACTGGAACAAAGCCTCACTCACACAGAGCCTGTGAGAATACCAATTCTGCTTCAACATCCTCTCCCTCAAATACCTTCCCTCTGTACCAAACCCTGAATGGCCTGACTGCCATCGACAGAATGAATAATAGCTGCATGTGTGAACGACATGAAGTGTTTATTTTTCCACTGAAATTTTCAAAACAAACCACATATAAAGGTTTAAAAAGTATATTTCCTGGTTAAATTTTAGGTAACTGGTGTTGATTGATAAAGGGAAATAAACAGTTTCTCATGTTAAGTCAAGTCAAACATTTTGTCAACCCCGACTTCTTCACCAAACCAGCACGTTCACCGGACCTGATATGTCGCATTTCAGGTCTGATGCTGCTGGAGATGATCCACATCCAATTCAGCCGGTGTGTAAATGTCTGCTGGACGCATGAGCCAAACTTCTCATGCAGCTCTTCTGTCACACTGTCTTCACAGGGCAGGTGTTTTGCTTGTTTGTTTTTGAAAAGTGAATTACGCCTTTGTTGATTTTGCAAAAGCTTCCTCTCTTGATATGTAATATTCAGGACAAAAAGAGGGCAGCGTGGTTTTTTTTCTGGAAAAATGTCAGAACTACTAAGACCTTTAAAGATGATTTGCTCTGATTTGCCTGTGACAGTGATTTGATGGAACAGTGTTGCTGAGGGGGAAAGATGCAGCTCTAAACTCTATGAGAGACATTTATAATTTGCAGAGCCTCTGGCGGTTCTTATGAGGAAAACATCAACACAGATTGACGTTGTGGATACCTGAACAAACGATCAATATCACTGATAACTAGTGAAGAGAGTCTGTTGACAAATATCAGCATGAACACCTTAGATTTCAGACAGAAATCAACATAAATATTGAAGAAAAACAAAATTCATCATTTGCAAACCTCGTTGCACAAAATACTCAACAATTACAGAGTCAGAGTCATCTGCCTCTCTGAGATGAGTTAAAACCATTTTTCATGTTTGAATACAGGCCAAGGCCACGCAGTCTGTTTATTATTTGTGCCTGTAGCCACAGATGCATGTTAGAGTTCATTTCCATCTATTAGCAAAGCTAACAACCATGTGCGCTTCCTACCATCAGTTCCCCTTCCAAACTTGAACCTGACACCCCATTTCTCCCAATTTCGCCACTCCTTAGACACAATGAGATTATCTTGCCTCTGGCATCTTTCTTAAAGGAGAGAAGAGGTGGTGGTTGTGGGAGAGAACATGAATTTTTTATGGACAAATAAAATAGCAGAAAATACAATTAGTAGCAGGAAAGGGGAATTCATCACTTTTACTGCAGAAAGATTGTGCTGGTCTTGAAAATGAATTCTGTTTTTTTTTTTATGAGAAACAGAAAGAAAACAAGAAGAAGAAGATGGAAAAAAAGCAGTAGATGGAGAGTAGGAAACACTAATGAAGTAAAGAGGGTTTTGCAAGTGGGAACGGCTGCAAATTCTGTTCCTGAAATGTGGTGCTGTGTTGATAAGACTGCCTCTCACTGACACACTGCTAACATCATGTGTGACAACTAATTATAATCCATGAATATTGTAAATAAGTGTGTCAGCGGAGTAATGGCTGTTTGAATAGTAGCTGTCTGCCACTTGTTACAGTCAAGATAAATTTATGTACCAGTGCACTGGGATTGGACCAAACTGGTGAGAGCTTAAGTCTCGACTTAAATTATTAAAAATATTGAACTATTTCTTTTTCAAGTCTAATCATTTCAACATCTAAACAACAGTGTGTGTAGCTATTACTCAGACCTACACAATAACTCTTAACACTGCTGGTTTGACAAACAATAGCCCTGTAAGCATCAATTATAAAAAAAAAAAAGAAACATTCACTGGAAATATTTACTTTGACTTCAACTTTTGTGGAATAAAACTTGGGACATGAACTAGAGTTCATTTGCAAAATAAGGATGTACTGGATCTACTGTAAAAACAGCTATATGCTAATTAGCTTATTCATAACACAATTGCGCCATATTTGCATTAAGTTTCTATGCTCGCATATACATTATTTTAATTAGATGAATTTGTAATACAGCAGCTCATTTATATATATATATATTTTTGTTTCTGTACGGAACAAGTACAAAATAGTGACTGAAATGCAGCCCACAATGATTATATGCTAATCAACACTCAACTCCAAGCTAAATAAATTGCTAATTTTGTCATTAGCTGCTGTAGAAAAACATCTAGAAAGCCTGTAACTTATTGCAACACTTCATGTAAACTATGAACACCCCCTCATAATGTAGCAGCAGCTATTTGCAGCAACTCATTTGAAAAGACTAATGACCAATGGGGAGAATTTCTCATCACAAAGTCATACGACATTTAGCCGACCAATGGTGTAACTGCATCGCTCAGTCACTAACGGTGTTCATCAGGCTGGCCTTGGTGTGTCGCAAACCAGCCAAAAAGGTTTATTTGTCATTCATGTAAGCAGGACATTTGCAGTACAAGGGGAATGTGTTTCATGTCGTTAATGTCTCATAAACCACCACCTGATGTGCTCCTCATTTTTTCCTCCTCACTCATCTTGTTACACTTCATTGCAGCCTTTTCCTGAATATTAACCACTGAGACAAGCAAAGGAAAGAAAAATCTGCATATTCAACCATAACCTTATATATATATATATATATATATATATATATATATATATATATATATATATATATATATATAATTTTTCATGGTGTCCTCACTTCAAAGCATCACTGTTGAGTCTTACCACTTATTTCCTCACTCTACAGTGTGACCCCCCCAACCTTCCTGCTTTTTCCCCTCCACTTCTTCTTCTCCATCTACATAATCTGCTATTTCAGGTACCAACCCACACACACACACACACACACACACACACACACTTGACAATACGGCCAATTCTGGCACAAACAGGCTTCCAGGTGGTGCAGAGAAGAAACACTCAGCCACCAACACAGCGACACAGAAGTGAACACCACTGGCAGCGCTCACAGGTGTGAAACCAGTGACACATCCTGTACTTGTCTAAACCACTTATTAACCAGACTGCTGATATTTGATGGTGCTGCAAAAAACCTTACTACACTTGACTGTGATTACTTCTAACATTATTACAATGTATGTGGTGCAAACTACATGTGCACAATGGGATTTGAACCCTCATTCTCTTTCTGTAAGAAAGTTACACAACCTTCTGCTTTAGCAAAGAACTTTGTAAGTGGTTGTTAAAATTACAGGAAACTTTTAATAGACATGCTTTATGTATGTAGCAGCTTTTATAAATGTCATCATTTGCTGTCAATTGCTCCCATGTCATTTCTTCTCTCAGATTTTATATTTCCTATCTCAGGTGCTGTGTTTTAAACATATCGCACAAAAAAAGTAGTGAGCGCTGTGATCAGTGGGGCATGTCCTTAGTCATTAGTTTAATTAGTGATGACAGAAAGTGACATGACTGACTTCTTTGAAAGAGTATTAAAGGAGAAACGTGGTGAAACATTTGGTGGATTTATCACCATTGAGCTTCATAGGAGTGTGTTTCAGGTGACACGGAAAAATGATTTGTGTGCAGCACTTTCAGTCTGACCTGCATACAAAGCAAACTGAACGGCTAAACAAATCAAGTGCAGGTGGCGGCGTTGTTAACTCAGCCTCCCGGTGCATTCGGCGCACGTATAGAGGACAATGCAAAGATTGTTTTGCTGTTTTTGGGGTTTTGTTAACTCAGTTTGTGTATTGACAAGTGAGTTGTTTGTAATCTGTGAGTGTGTGAAACTGTTCTGGAGTTTTCTCATACTTGTTTATTTGGGGATTGTTTCAAACAAAAATACAGTTTATGGATGATGATGGATTTATCATCTCGTGGTTGTTTGACCAATGAGTCTCTCCTGCAATTAATTCCTGGGTTATGGGGTTGAATATTTACAGTATTTTGTGAGTTCACAGTGACCTTTATCTTTGAGATTATATCACCAAAATATAACCACTTAATCTTTGAATCCAAATAAATGGTTTCACCAAAGTTGAAGAAGTTCTGTTAAATTATTTCTGAGATATGAAGTTTACAAGAACGAGGTGGACGAACATACAAGCCCAAGAACATAATGGCTCCAATCTGAGCTGTCACCAGCGCTAAGACATTAAAAACTGTATTAGTAGGTGCAGCAAACTTCCAGAAGTTATAGTTTGAACAGAATTGTGTTCTGGCAGACATCTTGAAAATCTGTTGTTACTGGAGACAACTGTCTGTGTATCTTTGGGGGATGTGTTTTTTGGAGCTGAAATATGCAGCATCAACATGAATGTCTTCCGTTAAAATTGATGGAACGTTGGTCGTTCAATGCTCAGCGTCGGCATCGATCTGTTGTGGCAGAAAGATTTGGACACAATTTTATCAACTCAAGCACAAGCAAACTAAATACTGAAATGCACTTTTAAAGTACAACAGCAGAAACTCAGAGTCCCAGTGGTGATACACATGCTTAATATTTCTCAACCATATACGAAACATCTCCATCACACCTCTGTGATTTCATTTTTTTTTTTAAAAACTGCTGACTGCAGTTTATTTACCTTGTGAGCTACGTGTTCATTTGCATTTCACACACTGATGATGTTGACAAAATTTCAATGTGAAAATGGATCTCAGTGGGGGACTAAGAGGTACACGACTGGAAGCAGATATATATTTGACTCTGATCCAAAACTTATAGAAAAATGCTTGCTCTGGCTCTGATCCCGGTCCTGTGGATATTTTTCTGTAATTTAAATGAATAAATGACTGAATAAACAGATACATAATTATATTCATGCATTCATAGGTTTATATCCATTTTTATGAGCACACAGATTTCCAAAGTCTCACACAAAACCAGAGAGAAATGACAAAAGACTTTCAACAATCCTTTTTCTAACAGCTAAGTCTCTAAATGACTGATCTCAGGGTACACCCACATTTTTTTTTACATCCTGTCTCATACATCTCTCTGTCAAACACCAAACTCTGACAGACTGAATCAGTGCCGCATGAGGTCACGAACCTACACCTTCTTCTTCCCACTGCTACAGACATGGAGAGAAGCAGTCGAGCTGCAGAGGGAGGAGGAGACACACTCATTCAGCCGTGTACATGAACCCTCAGACAACTCCTGATACTTTACAGTTTCAGTCTGACTTCAAGCTTCAAAAGTGGCTTTTAGACAAATATTTCATCTTAAATCCAGACGTTTCCATTGTAGGTTAAATTATAGTGCTCAATTCAACAAACATGCCTGACTAGCCACTTGGAAAATGATTCAATTTCTCACTAAAGCGAGATATGATACAGTGCTGAGAAAGCAAGGTATTTAACATCATTGTGCTTTCACTTCAACACCCAGTTACAAATGCCAAAATATGTCTAAGTCTACACAGAAGGCTGGAGCAGATGTCTTATTTGTTTACATATTTTCTGAACCACATCTAAATTCAGGTGAAGTTTTTGTGTACGTGCTTGAGTTGAGAAAACCCTGTGCACTGAGCTGTTTTGAACATTTGGCCTAATGAAAATAAAGGAATGAAAGACGACGAATAGTTTAAAATCCACAAACAAAACTACTGAAAAAAAGTTTGCACAACACGCAGACAGACTGAGTGGGGGGAGTCAAAGGGACTTGATGTTTGTGAACAAACAAGCAGCAGGTCTCAGTACAGATTCAACCCAGTGGCAGGGTTTTGGCAACAACAACAGGAAACAAACATGCAGGGAAAGGTTGAAACGCTCTAACAAAAGGGAATTAGAGACAGAGTCCAGTATATTTACACTGAGGCTTAATGAGAGAACGAAGCTGCAGGTGGACAGAGAAGAGCAGGAGACTCTGAGGGCACCTGGTGGACAGGTGGTTCATGACAACGTCTGGAATGAAAATGCACAAAAGCTGAGGACAAAGAGGACACTTTTTACTTTTCTACAGCAAGTTTAAAGATTTTCCATAACAAAATGATCAAGCATTCAGTGTCCAAACTGTTAAAAGGTGCACTACACAAGTCTGGTTGCATTTTTCTCTGCAAAGCTTCTCCTACAAACTTGGAGTAAGGCCAAGTTCAAGATGCACAATACGTAGCAAAACGTTTAATTTAACAGAAGTAGAGGCACTGAACGCCCCAGTTGGACGACGCCAGTCTTACAACTACTTTCAATGGCTTTTTAAATGGGCGGGGTTTATATACATGTTGAACACGGCTACCAAACAAGGGAATCCAACATCACTGGGTCACAGACCCTGATCTTGCAGGTGTGTTTTTTTTTTTTCATTCACCTCGTAAAGACTCATTTAACCATCATAGTGACTATGAAGGTGATAAATTACCTTAAAAATCTTATATATTGCAGCTTGAAGTCTGGTGAAGTCTTTCCCCTTTAAGTCTATGAAAGAAATCCAGTAATATATCTCTATTTTTAAGCAGCATTTTTCAACAAGTGATCAGAACAGGAAGCCGTTTCCTCCTCTGATGTAAAAGTGTTGTGCTGAACACATTGTATGGTTCAGTATGTGCTAACGGCCGTGCATGCGGCTGCCCACTCACCCTGCTGCTGCCTCCCACTCGCTGTAATTCTACATTAGGGAGGATGGCAGCTGAAAGCAGACAAGTCTCTCCATGAGCAGCCAACCAGCCAACAAACCAAGCAGCAGCAGCAGCACAGTGGATTATTCCACTTCCTCTTCCACAGACACTTACTGTACTGCACCGCACTGTTAGCGCCCACACAGGTACAGATAAAGATGCAGGTAATACACTAACATGGTGTTAAAGCAGAGTGCAAACACACACACACACACACACACACACACACACACACACACACACACATTTTCATGCTGCATAATGAGCAGCTCTGTGGATTCTTTAGGCGCCTTCCTGTTGTGTGTGGCCGACCCTTCGCCTGCAGCGTTTGAGGGATGTATCAGCAGCAGTTTGGCCGATTCAACATGATGGTTTGGCGCTGAAACGAGGCGATCCGTCAGTGTGAGAGCTGATTGACTGCACAGCCTGGAGAGTCTGTGATTTTTACCCATTTAGTGCATTTTGTTTTTTTTTTTCTCAGCTTTTTCTTTTATTCAACATAAAGACCACAGGCTGACAACTAGAATTTGTGGTGCCGCTACAGCATTTCTTTTTACTGTAATTAGATATATTCTCAGTGTACACACTGAACATTAAAATTTAATGTTGTGGCTGATCAGTGTATATGAGTATGAGTATACTGCTTTGTGACAGAATAAAATAAACCAAAGCAAATCATTTTTTTTCTCTGGCAGCAGCCAACCAATAATAAAAAATATATGAGAGTAAGCAGGTACATTCGCACGCACACATTAGAAATAGTTTTTCTTTCTCTGGCCGAGCTGCAGCACAAAAAGCTCTGCAGCTCATAGAAAATCCTCCATTCTCACAAAGACCACATTACATCAATAATTAAATCTCTGGCCAAATTGCAGCACGGAAATTAATGAAGGGTGTGAATGAAATCAGCTTTGACTCAAACTCGGGGCAGGAGAGCGAAGCTTGATACTGTGGGCAAATCAAGGGTATGAATAACTGAGAGGGTCGTTTTAATGTCCGTCCTTTGGCCTTTCATTCATCCGCATGTCTTTCTCTATGAATCCACCTTTGAACTTCAGCGCTGCAATGTGCTAATATATTACCTGCATAATGTAGATGAGAAATCACGGAAATGTATTGTATTGTACTAATTCTACCTGCATGAGAAAAGGTCAGTGTGTCATCAGTAAAATCTGTCTCGTCCTGAAGGAACAAAAACACCTACAATAACAAATGTGGTTTTTCTTCCGTTGGTGGACTGGGACGTTCCCAGCGTCGATGAGGGAGTTTGCACAAGGCACTTCCTGTTTAAAGTAACATACAGTGATATTTGACCTATTGATCCTAGAGGTCAGCTCTGCTCTCCCGACCTCGATCCACCACAGGGAGACAACGCTCGCTGGGACCGAGCAACAGCAAACACAGAAACCAGCTGCTCCAAACTCACTGCAAAAAGTCTTTCAATAGACTTTTTTTTTGTGTTTTTACCTTTTATGTTTACATCAAAAAGATATGGAAGAATTTTTTTTAGACTAATTTTATTCCCTCCAGTATCTCCTATCTGTATAAGCTGCTGTGAAACCAAACTTTTTTTTTTTTTTTTTTTTAAGAAAATGCACAGAACTTTAATTTAAATTCTACTAGAAGTTTACAAAGATACCACATGTGTCAGCCTGAAGTTTGGATAAAAAATCCACAAAACTTCTAGAATATTTCAATTTGAAGAAATGGAGCAGCCTGAAAAAAACAACGTAGGGTTTTGAGTTTGAATATTTGACTCAGTGTAAACATCAGTGTCAGGAGACTTCAAGGCAAATCACAGATAAAGAGGTAAAACTGTCTGACGACTCAAAATGTTAAAGTAAAATGTTACTGTTGCTCTTCACAGAGGTGAAGGTCAAGAACAACTACATTTTTTCCCTTTAATGAAGTAGAATTCATGTTGTTTGACCGAAACAAGTTTGAAAAACAACATCATAATATAAAAATATACGAATAGTTTTTCAATAATGGAGTCTACACAGTGTTTGCTGAAACTCCTACAACTTTTAGAGAATTTTATTTTTTTATCAGTAGGACTTTGAGCTTCCATATATACCTCAAAACTTCTTCAAAACTTTTTTTTTGTAGATTTTTGTAAAATAATCTAAAATCACATTATTAATATTTTATTAAAACTAAATTGAAACAACTTAATGAGTCACGTCTATATAAACCTCAATGAGTTTTGTGATAATAACTGACTTAAAAATAGATTTTTGTAATGTGATATCATCAGAATCACAATATTGTTCAATTACACTTAAAATAATGGGATGAATTTCAATTTAAAACCTCTATTTATTATAGTTCTATATTTCTAACCTTTTACACAAATAAAGACATTTGATGACGTCACCTGGGACATTTTTTTAAAGACTTAGTAATTGAGCTAAATAGAAGTAATTGCCCTACAACACTGTAATTATCCTGCAATGCCACCATGTTAGAAATTATATGTATACAAATAATTGAAGCACAAAGTCGTTCATAGTGGTTTGAAGTCACAAATCCATGTCATTATACGTGTGAGAGCATTAACCACATTACTGTACATAAATAAAATGAGGTAAAAATAATTTCGCTGACCATAATAAGTCGCAAGTAGTAAGAAGACAAAGAACCACAGGAAATTAAAAATGCAGATAAGACTGTAACACCATGGTGCCTCTGTCTTCCTACATCCGAGACGTCATGTCTCAGCATGCAGGATGACCACCTGGGGGCCACTCATCATCTTCAGCCGGCCTCCAGCTGGGAGAGCTGGGACCACAACTCGACTCCAACAACCTCCAACACAAACACCAACATCAAGGACAAATCCCAGGCCCCAGACACACACAGGGGGTGTGTCTGTCTAACTTCTGACATGTTCTCGGCAAGAAAACAACCAAAAAAAAACAAAAAAGAAAAGTCTCAAACGTGGAAAGAAAGGACACAAAAAACCCAATGAGTGACCTCGAGTAAGTCTCCCTCTGGACGAGAACAAGACCCCACTTTGATTCAACTCATATCAGGGATAATAGCTGTTGAAATTGGGCAGCTCTGGAAGGGAATAAGCAAGAACTGTATTTTCGGAAAAAGTGCAAAATCGCACACAAAAAAAAGTGACTGCTGTAGTTTTCCAAAACCCCATTACCCGCCGTGCAATTCCAAAAAGGGCAAACCAATCAGAGGGAAACGCCTGACTGTGCTCCGCCACATGGAACGCTGCAACTCCACAGCAGCACACCTACGGGATAACAGCAAGTGTGTGTGTGTGTGTGTGTGTGTGTGTGTGTGTGTGTGTGTGTGTGTGTGTGTGTGTGTGTGTTTGGAGACTAAAATCAGAAGTCAGGCTGAACTGTTTGTATTGGTCTGCGTTCATACTAATGTTTTCCACTCCTCTCTCCAAGCATCTTGGTTTGTTACACTGATACGAGGCGTTAGCTTAGATAAATGAATGTATATACGTGCCTGTAGCACTGAAGTAAGTATAATAACACATACAAATGCTGCTCGGGGCCAAAGATCTGCATATTAATGTGCAGCTTGATGGCTCCACACAATGCAAAACTATCAGCGTGCAGAGAAAAGCATTCTATGTGGGAATTAACCTGAAGAAAAATGCAATGGCAGTTCCACACAAGGAGCAAATACAAAGCTCTCCTGAGGACAAAAGTGTCTCGGATGGAGGCTGCGATTTTTATTTTTGTCTGTGGGTTTAAAGAAAAGGGGCACGTACGGTGGTGGAGCAGCTGATAGGGGGAATAAGTACGAATGGAGATGGTGGCATGATGGGTTAAAGGCAGGTGGATGGATGGAGACAGATACGTGCAGATCCAGACAGTAATACGATGTTTACATTCCACCTACATGTTGCTGTTGTCTTATCTATGCAGGGATTATCTGATGGACTGAGAAAGACCTTCACTTCACCCCACCCCTCCCCTCCCATCTCCTGCATTCACTTCTTTACACCTCTTCATATCAACAAAGAGACAATTCATATTCAATCCAGTTGCTTTATTTAAAGCTTTATTGGTGAAAGTGTCAATCACATGTTGCTCTTTCTCTTTCTTTTAAATCAACAACTGATACTGTTTTATTTGTTTAGACTCACTTTACTTTTGCGCCACTGTTTTTCTGTTTTACTTCTGTCTTTAGGCTTCTTGCAACGTGTTCTCCCATTCAGTTTTATCTTCTTACTTATACTTATTCTGTTTAGGTTTCATTAAATATTAAAAGAAAAACTCAAAGCGTGTTCACTCTCGATAAGCTTTACCACGCCACACCTGGAAGTCCTGGAAGGTGATTGTATTTATTTGATTATTTAATGGATTGTTACCAATGTACAAGGATTAAAGAAATGTGTATTTAATCTTTTAAGGGCTTTAGGGGTTGAAATACCTGTGGCTGCTGATCATGACTTGCCTCTGCATCAGTGTGAAACATAACAACTAAGGGCTTGAAAAATATCAGTGAACAAAAACAGCAAATTTAGCCACATTTTGGCAAAAAAAAAGTGGCTGTTGGAAGAAGATTATGATGCAAAAATTGGTTTTGAGAACAAGCTTTGTGATGAGTGGAAACCATCCAACCAACTGCTGTGACTCCACACACACACACACACACACTGATTGCAGCTGCTGTCACCCTTTTGAGCCTGCAGGGGGTTGAAAGTGTTTTGATACTAAAACATAAGTAATTGGCAGGGTATTCCTTTAAATTTATGATGTAATAATCCCTTCACTTCCTAACAAAACCCGCTCTGCATGAATTCATCTCTAAAAATCTCAAAAAAGACCGAGTTGTGTTATTATCCCAGTCTCTCCCGCAGGTTTCTACATCTCCTTCTCCTTCTTATTCTTTCTCTTCTCCTAATTTCCGTCCTGTGTGTCTTCCATCTCTGTCAGTGCTGGCACTTGAGCTCAGTAAAAAAAAAAAAAGTGTCAAGTCAGTAAATCTTTGACCCAGAACAGACTGAGTGATTGATACAAGAGTTATGTTCTTCACCTTCCTTTCACAGAAAAGATAACACCGGAGACTTTGATGCTTTGACGTTATCAGATTTCAGAAATTGTAGCAAGGAGAAAGAGAATTTAAAACCAATGTCATTAGTGATTCTTCTTATTGGTCTGATTCATTATTAATTTTCTGTTAACATATTCCAGATGTGGTGAAATAAAATCTTACTGCAGTTATTCAGACAGATGATGCAGATTATGATCCTTCATTTATCATGTTTTACCTTTATTTTAAGAAAAATTCAGCTGCTATGATTTGGAAATTGTAATTTTCCATTAGTAAAAGGTATTTGACAAATGAGCTATAATGGAAAAAAAAAAATCTTCTAACCAACAAGGCGAACGCAGACGACTGTGACTCACAAAAATTCAGGAAATAAAAGCAGCCAACCAGCCAAAGACAAAGACATTCAGTACAAATGCTGTAACTCTGTGGTCCTGTACAAATATGTTAGCTGGAGAAAAATCAATATTCTATTTCCTGTTAGTGCCTCGCAACATGTGGAAGAAAGAAAGAGCCATCTAAACAGGTCTCTGCTTGTGTTATTTTCTATTACTTTAAAACTACATTTGAAGGTGAGAGCAAAAAAAAAAAAAAAAAAAAACAGGAAAGAAGAACAGACCAATGAGCATTTATTCCCATCTCTAATGGGAAAAAGTTTGCTGTTCAAAAGTTGCAGTCACCTCTTCATGTTTTTTTTTTCTTGACAGTGATTGGAATTGCTCAGAGCACATCTGGCAGATCTGCATTTAACTACAAAGAAAAATAAACAATGAGGAGACGCACGCAGATGACAAAAACAGAACCTTTTCCTCGGCTCTCGTCCCCCCCAACCACCCACCCAACACTTGAGATTTTCAATACTTTTACTTCTCTCCCACTCCTCTGTTTTATCCCCCACCACACACACACACACACACACACACACACACACCTCCCACCATCTTCCCCCTGCTGTTCTGATTGCGGTGGAGATCAGGCCAGCCAGCACATCAGCAAGAGAGAGCGAGCTCTTTCAGTGGGTGCTTCTAGGACAGAGCATGTGGGTGGATTGCAATCAGACCTACCACCAGCACGCACACACACACACACCAAACACGCACACACACACACATAAAACAGACAGGGAGAGCGAGTGAAGAGCGTAAAAATGAAAAGAGAAGGAGGGTGTTGGGTATAGAGACACTGAACTCGAAGAATATGCAGCAGCATCTGATGTTGAGACTAAAAGCTCTGGGTGGGTGATGGTGCATGTGTGTTCGAGTGCAGTGACGACAAAAGATATAAGATTTTCACACAATCTCAGAAACGTTAAAAGCATGTGTGCAAGTCTCTAGAGACACATGGTGTTTTTGCTACAATCTGGAAATGTGGATATAAACACAACATTTATTTAATGGGCAAAAATAAAGAATGATTAACTAGATCATCTGAACCACCTCAAACTGTAAGTGAGCACACATTTACCATAGATGACATCTGAATCATGAGGTCTGTCTCTCAGCCATTAACTTGGTGATTACAGTGTCTATAAAAACTCACTCTATTGTATTGTACCCCTGTTATTGCTTTAATAAGCAGAATCATAGTCAGTATAATTGATAAAATTTACTTTTTGGCCATCAGACTACACAGACACCATCGTGCAGCATCGTGCTGTGGTGATGTTTCTTGGCAGGAGGTTCTGAAAATCTTAGAGGTAGAAGGTGAAATTAATGCAGCAAAAAGAAGAAAGTCCCAGAGGACAATCTGGCTCAGTCTGCAAGAGAAGTACAACTTTACTTATTCTTTGGCCAGACAATGACCTGAAGCATACAAGTAAAGTTACACAGAAACAGTTTTAAGACAACAAGGTGAAATGTTGTGAAGTGGCCGAGTCAAAGCCCAAACCTCAACCCAACAGAGGATTTGTGGCTGCACTTGAAGAGGCCTGATCTCTGTGTAACCTGACAGAGCCTGAGTAGTTTTGAAAGAAACAATGGAGCAATGTGTTTGAGACATATCCACACAGTTTCAGAGCTGTGATTGTAGCCAAAGGTTCATCCAATAAATACTGTCGATACTCAAACGTTTGTGCAATCACTTATTTTACACTATATATATTTGATTAATTGACATTACCTTACATCACTTCAACTATAATTCTATTATATCCAATAAAAGTGGAAACTTCCAAGAGTATAAGTGCTTTTTATACTCACTGTACAATGTTATAATAAAGAATTTTTGGCATTAATGCATCAACAAAGTAGTCAGAGTCATTAAACAGGCCACCCAAGTGCACACAACCCAAAAAAAAACATATGACTTGATATAAAAGTCCACTGATCAGCCAAGAAGCTGATGAATGAGCCAGTGACGATGATGCATGAATGAAACAGCTGATGCCAATCACCTAATGCATGCAAGACTTGAACGCTCTGACCGACCCGGTGCTGCTGCTGCTGCTCTGTTCATCGCTGCCAAAAGCACCAAAATATGATCCAAGGCGTAATAAAGCAGAATTATCCTTTAAATACGAGAAAAACCTCAGGTCCAAACAATGTTTATATGCACAATTTATGCATTTTTGTCAATAACATTGTCCTGTTTTAATATCTAAAAGTCAGAATGATCGATGATTAAGACTTACAACCAGTTGAGTTGTACTGAAATTTTACATAAATCTCATAAGTTTAAGTAGCTCATTTCTGAGCCAAACAAAGAGAGATTGTGTTCAGGGTGATTCTCAAATAATCCTGTTACTTTTCCCTCAATATAAACACAACAACAGGACAGTAGTGGTTTGTAGGCGAGTCTCTTAAACTGTGGAGTCTCCAGTAAAGGTGCTGCACACCGGAGCAACTATTGTGTACGACTCCACAGAGACTCTAGAGAAGATGCCTGGAGGGAAATCTCTGAGTTGGAGGAGACTAAAAGCTTGTCACCTCCCTCACACTCTCCCTCTCATACTCCTCACTCCTCTTCTCTCTCTCTCATTTTTCTTCATCTCAGCTCTACGAGTGTGATTTCTGGTGTTGTCCTCCTGGTCTCCGTTTGTGTTTCATGTTACTTTTCTTCCTGTTATCTTTCATTTCTTTTTATTTCTGGGTCTCCTGCCTTACCTCTTTATCCCCGGCTCTCTTCGTCTATCTCTACCACTCGCTCTCTTCCTCTCACTGATTGCCTACGCATTTATTCCTCTACGCTTGCCTGCTTGCTAATGGCCGTGGCAGGTGTTCTCCCAGGTGCCTGAGCACAACGGTCCGGGTTGAGCCTCTAAAAGCCCTGGCATCAGCACCTTGGCTGTTCCCTTGCCATGGCCTGCCTTTAAAAACCTAACACTGGAAAAAAATGTAAAGCTGGCATGTATACACATCTAAACACACACACACACACACACACACACATATATATATATATATATTATATATATAAGTGAAAATACAAAACGCATCCTGCCGACAGCTGTTGTTTTCGCTTCAGGTGTGTGACGGATTGGTTTGGCCCAACTCATTTGTTGCTGTCATTGGGGATAGCCCTACGTCTGACACACGCTAACACATACAATCTCTAATAGCTTCACGCAGGAGTGAAAAACAGGCAATAAAAGAGGGGGGTCGGGTGGGGGTGGCGATGGTGACAGCAGTGACTGGTTGCAGTTCTTGATAATGGCCCAGTTGGAAAGCCAAGACCAACGGGTCCCAACAAATGAATAGGGGAGCAGAGAATGCAGCATTGTGATTAGACTGTGAGCGGGCCACCCTCTTTGGTTTGCTTTTCAATCAATCAGCAAGTCGTTACTAAATGGCACCAGTGTGACTTTCACCTGCTTTCAATGGACAACCTTTACTTTAAGGTAAAGCCACTCATGCCTCGCGTCCCGTGGGACTGGCTCAATTTCTGCAGCTCCACTCATTTCCTAAAAAGTGAAGCTGTTTCGAGATAACTTTCACACTGGCAGTCGGAGGGGGGCCGCCGTCAAATAAGGTCACATCCTTCAGCTTTAGAAGTCAAGTACACACTACCTTCAGTGTTGAAGTGGTTTAAGTCATGATCTGTTGCAAGGTGGTTGGCAATAAGCCCCAACTTCACCTTGTTCTCCTTTCA
This sequence comes from Polydactylus sextarius, assembly GCA_016801845.1. NCBI lineage: Eukaryota > Metazoa > Chordata > Actinopteri > Polynemidae > Polydactylus > Polydactylus sextarius. Next base: position 3,408,545 of record CM028912.1, on the reverse strand, counting down.
GAAGTGCTTAGTGATTCTGTCAGTTACATTCTGATGACATACTGGGAACAAGAGGGGGAAAAAGACAGAGCTTTCAGAAAATTTCCACACACTAACTCCTTAATACCCTATATCAGTAGATTGCTTTTAAAAGCACCCATAAACATAGTGAACGTGGCTGAATTTCAAAGCATCATTGGTCTGAGTACATGGGTCCTTTGGCTGTGAATCCTGGTTGTATAAATGCCTTTTCTGAACTTCTGAACTTTCCAGTCTGTGATTGGTTCTATTCAGAGTGCGGCACTGTTTCCGAACTCAATCAGTACTCCCATAAGAAAATTAAATTTACACAGCACAGCAGCACAGTTAATGTTTAGCGATTTGGCTCCGATCTCATCATTCCCTGCAGCATACGATCCCTGCAGAGACCACACAAAGACACAGAGACACACTGGGGACTGGGTGATAGGAGGCGGATGCTGGTGGCGCTGATGCTGTTGATTAAAGCACAGCGGCAGTAGTGATGGTTTTAGGGAAACTCGCGGGGCAATGATAGGTCTGTGACAAGAACACTGTAATTTCAACAGCTTGAATAGACCAAACTCTAAATTTGCTTGGGATCAGAGAGTAATGCAACTCTAGTTGATTAGTTCTATGATTTTCTTGAGAAATTTGACAGATAAAATGCTTCGCTGATGTACTGAACTCTGATGAAATGCTGTTTTTATTTGCCTCCAAGTGTTGCAGAGTCTGGATATTCGCTACATGACCAAACAGATTTTTATCAACAAATTCTCAAGCTTGAACTGAGCGTACTGAATCATTAGCGACTGAATCAGCAGCTTTTTAAATTTGAAGCTCCTCTCAGCGGCGGCTCGGATCTCCGACATTCATCTCTCAACTCAGGAGTGATATAGAGTTAAAAGCTTGCTGGAGTACCAGAAAACCCACAAAACAATGACTCTGCAGTAAATATATGGTTTCTGAGCTGCAATTGTTGATAGATAGAGCTTGTATAGGTCGTGTTTTGTGCTGAACTGATCCAAATAAAAACAAACTGAATTAAATCTAATGAGACTTCAAGGTTAAACTGAGGATAAGCATCATGAACTGATGAGCAGTCCACGTATTATCATGTTTCTCCATGTTTACTTGTGAACCTCTCAGATTGAAAAGTGTTTATTTATTTATTTATTTTTACTCCAAGCCACTACATCTTGATTTTGTTCTTTGTGCATTGAAGTGGGCGAAGCAAAGGCCACGAGGGAGCAACGGACAACCAGCAAATTCAAGTTTGAACTCAACCAAACAAATCCAGCATGAAAACAGCCTTTGTCTTTGACAGGTGGTTTGGGTATTTAAGCAACATATCACTGGTACAGGAATCTAAACTAAACGCCTCGGGGGAACGGAGCCTTTGATGTAGATGCAGAGGCTCGGACTGGCAAGCGGAAGATTAGGGTTTGTTTTCCATTTGGTTATACAACAAAAGAAAAGAAGTATTTTAAGATGCCGCCCTCCTGCATGTCTTTGGACAGCTTTCCTTTACTGGCGGATGAGTGTGTGTGGGGGGTGCAGACCCTCCTCTCTGCCTCATTGGGCAGTTTGTATAATGTTCTCATTGATTTCAGCCTTGGCATCACGGACGACACCTCCACATTGGCCAGAATGAAGAGGGATCTATCTCATTTATCCCTATTGCTCACAATAAGCTGAAGATGTGTGTGTGTGTGTGTGTGTGTGTGTGTGTGTGGCAGCATGTGTGTGAGTGTGTGAAGGAGAAAAGCCACATTCAGAGAATTTAGGTTGGCGTGCTTGTGTTTGGGTATATGCATGTACGCTTCCTGTGTGTGATGAGGGTGTTAAGACTGCAGATGCCTTTTTTTCTCAGCTTCATGGCAAAGCAGAGAACAACAACAAGACCAGAGTGAAAACAAATGCAAACGCTCATAAGTCAACTTCACTCCTCCAAAACAAGACAACCAGGACTCACGGACAAAAGACGCATTGACATCGGCGGTGGCGCACGGGTGGCAGCTGCACACATCATGTCATTCAGTGTGTGGCTGCCGTGAAAGGACGACTTTGTCCCACAAAGTCAGAGTCTGAATTTTTTCATCCAGCGGAGGCAAGTTGTATAAAATAAAAATACACACCATTGTACCTTGAGATTATAATGTAACTGATGCCACAAATTGAATTCTTAAAGAGACGTAGAAAATTGGAAAAATGGTAACACATGTCTGTGAAATAGAACAACTAATTGTATTTTCTCTATTAAATGTAGCTGAAAATATAGTGAGAGCAACATGTGACAAACTACAAAACAAGGATACTTTATGAATTGAATTCCAGCAGCCAACACATCTCAAATGTCAGTTTCCTTTGATGCAGGAATGAGAAATGTTTTTTTTTTTTTTTTTTTGCCAAAAATAGTAAAAAGTACACTAAATGCTAACAGCGACAGATTACAGCAAGTTTCCTACCCTGATGATTTTCATATTTCACTGGCATCTTCTGAAACCAGTGTTTGCACATAAAAGGTGGAAAATCCGTCTCATAACACGGGGAACTGCCTTAAAGAGAAAAAAAAACATGAAGGCAGTTGCAAAAGTACACAAGATTTGTAGTTAATGGGCTAAAACATGTAAAACCACTACTATGGTGATTTTGTCTCCAACAGCAACAGTGGATTTTTTTTTCCACGATCAAAGATGTGTCACTGCTTTGCTTTTTAGAGCGTATGTAGTTTGTTATTATACTCTGTACTGAGAATGAGAGTTAAAAAATTGACATTAGCTATAATAGAATCAAAATATTTAATGAACTTTGCTTTGCAGCTGTGGAAAACTTGGGCAAACTAAAAAAGTAGATAACCCTACAGTCATCTGAAGGATGGAAATTGTGCACAGCACTCTGGGTTATATAAAGATTTCTTCTTTCCACTCAGTGACAGTGATATACCGGTTCAGATTACATGGTCCCACAGAGAGATGAGGATTTGCCATTTGTGATTCCTGATGCAACCGTGAGGTAAGTCTGCGCCCCACGACTCAGACTCACGGCTACACCAAAGAGCTACTTTCCTGCTTGTACTTACAGTGCCACAGGCCTTTCACAAAAACACACAACACACCCACAGGCAGAAGACACACACAGATACACACAGATACATGTGTCTGTGTGTAGCCACGCATTCCCCCCACTGCAATTTAATTATATCCTCTGCAACATGGAGGCTAGTAAAAATATATTTATGTTAATTCTCCAGCATATGCGCTCCTCTCCTGTAGGTAATTGGAACTGTCATGTTAATTAATATCACTATCATAAACTTTTATAACACAATGGTGGTTTGGTCATTTCTGGGAATGCGTATTTTTACATTTCTGCGTCTAGTTAACAGCAGTTTGGAATAAACAGAAGTGTAATTGTGCAGTTGGACCTTCAGGGACTTCACCTTTTACTGCTAACTGTGTTTTATTGACGTCTCAACAGCGTGGATTAGCTGCAAAAGTGTCAGACATATAAGGACCCCAGGAATTTCAATTTACTATCGACATTTCTCAAAATAGATGAGAATCTTGGATTTCAAAATAAACAAATTTTGTGTTAAGTAATTGTTTTCATTTGCTATTGAACGTGGCCATTTTATCAAGTTGCTGCACATTATAAAACAAGTGCTATTGTTCTCATTTTCCCCAAGAAAATACAATTAAAGTTCCCGTCTTTGAGCATCAGAGAGCAAAGAGTCACTGGTCAAAACACAAAAAATCTTTAAAGCATCACTTTTTCTACAGTAAACCTTCCATTATAAAGATTATTATCATGAATATGTGGCGACATTGTGCTGGAGTAGTTCACTGGGTTCACACTTTATTTGTGACTTTTCAGAGTGAAGTTTGCATGTTCTTCCTATGTCTGCATGGATTTCAACTTGCAGGTTAGGCTAATTGGCGACTGTAAATTGCCCTTAGGTGTGAATGTGTTGTTGGAATTGTTGTTTGTTTCTACATTTCAGCCCCATGAGAGCCTGGTGATCTGTCCAGAGAAAACTGCTTGGTTCAATCACGAACACTGATCACTAGTAAAGTCCCTCATGATGATGCCAACACCTCTGTAGGTGTCCTTAAGGTGTCTGGCATCAGGCCACTGGCACCAGATCCTTTGGGTCATGCAGGTTGCTGGGTGGAGCCTCCATGGACCTGCATCCGCCTGTACATGCACCTGATCAGTGTATGTAGAGTTCATCTGTGTATAAACTGAAATTACTACTCTAAGTCTTTGGTTGCAAAGTTGCTAAAGAACAAACTAAAAAGAAATAAAAATGATTTTGATCATGACATGAAATAAGATAAAGAGTTTGGGTCCAACTAGACGGACGAAGTTGTGGCGAAGTCTTTAACAAATGTGATCAAAGCAAAAGTCAACAGAGTCTTTGTGATTAGATTTCTGTCCCAAACTGCTGTCAAAGAAATATGATCTGTGGTTTTCACACAAGATCTGCCAAAGGCTGAACCCATAAACACAACCTGACTATTAAAACACATACACCAGCCTGTACAAACTTCATCACTTATTTTCAGTGTTATGCACTAAGAGTTCCCTGTTGCATCAGCATTACCGTAGCAATGATGCTTAATTGCTGCTTTATGAAAGCAATAATACTAGATCAACTTCTCAACCAGATGTTCATTATGCTGCAACGGCAGCTGCTTTCAATACAAAAGTTTGGAGGCATAAATGTAAATAAAGCAAAGTATAAAATCTGATGACAAACGCTATGAGCTGCATAATAATTTAACACAGCAGGAAACTGTTTTGGCTCAGCAGCGAGAAAAGACAGAAAGTCGTGTGCCTACCTGTATCAGCGACATGTTACTGAGGTCCAGTCTGAACAGGTAGTTTCTGGACAAAGAGGAGAAAAAAGGGAGATAAGTTGAGCTCAATTTTCCTGACTTTTTATCCATGTTATTGTGGCATGAAGTGTCCCTTCCAAACTCATCCTTTTTGTCAAATGCGAAAAGCTCGACTTGGTCCAGCGAAGCTTTCGGCAGAGTACTTAAGAAGTGTCATTATCCGAAAACTGCGGTCGTATGAGTGAGTCAGAGAGGGTATCACATTCTCAGTAATGTGCTCTGTGGGGTGAAAAGCTGAGTGGATTTACACTTTCTTACCTGGCACCCACAATAAGCTCATTCCTAGTCAGGTCAAGGGTGAGCTGGGAGTAGTCTCTCACACCGGGGAAGGAGAAAGTTGACATCCACGGGCTCAGAGCTGAAGACAGGAAGGAAGAAAAGAGGTCAGAAAGTCAGATTTATGAGATAAAAGCAGTGACATTTACAGGCAATATTTAGAAATGATGTACAGCGCACGGCTTAGTGAATTTCCTTTTGTAATATTATTGTACAGTTGAGTATTTTTCGTGATATACACACTCTACAGCTGAAGTAGTAAGTATATTTTTTCACAATTTCTTGACTGAGCAGTTAAATATAAAAAAAAATAATAAGTTGTAGCTGTAGTGGTAAAAATAAAATAAAATGCAGGAAAAAGCTTCCTTCAGCTGTGAGATGGTGTCTCCTGCAGAGAGGCACAAAACTGTCCAGGCCTCATCAGCCGCAGCGATCCTGATACAAGCTGACGTTAGGACAAACACAGCTCTGTGTGACAGTGCAGAGCTGAAACCTCAGCGCTGTTTGAAACTGGCTTCCACGAATCAAAATTTCAAAGCAGCGGAGCAGAGGGGGCCGCCTGGCGGGGCTTTAAATGTCACACCAAGAACTGCAGGAAAATAAGTTTTTTTTTCACCCTTAAATCTTTGTGTGACCCAAAGTGCAGACATTTAAAGATTTTACCACATGGGAGGTTTGTGCAACATAAAAGGATTTACCATATTTCCCATGTTGGACACAGAATCACAGCAGTTACTAGGATTTCAGATCTACTTAACCAAATTGAAAAGACATGTTAAATAGCTAAAAACCTTTGAGACAAAGAGAAAATGGCTGAGAAGTGATTCTAATACATTGCTTGTCTGTGAAGTAATATTGAACAACACAGTGAACCTGCTAACTTCATTGTTCTGGTGTAATTTCTAAAGTCATTACAGGCTAAAACCAGGCTACCAGGCATAATGTGAACAATGGCAAAGAGAACATTTGGCCACACTGCTGATAACTGTATTCATTAGGGAAGCAGACATCAAACATTTAAAACTTTGATCCTTAATTTTTTAAATAATAATAAAAAAAAAAAAACATTAAAGGAGCTCATATAAGCTCAAGGCTACGGGTGTGAAATGATATCAAAGTGATGTAAAAAGTGACGGTGAACAGTGAAACAACTCCAACCATCGTAGGAAAAAGGAAGGATTTTAAGGATTGTTGCAAGTCATCATTTTTTAAGGTTCATGTTTAATTTTAATGGTAAAAATGCAGTATTCACATTTTGTTCTCATTGGTAAAAACTCTTGGAAAAGATTCCTGTATTTTATTTTATTTTTCTACTTGATCAAGAGTCAATACTTCATTTATTTGGGTCTTTTCCTTTTGAAGCTACCGATTAATAAACATTTAGTGCTCCGCTGAGTCGTTCCACCAGCAGGGTTTTTTTTTTTACTGTGTGTGGTAATGAAGGAGCATGTCAGCAACGGCTCATTGACGTGTTTCTAATAGTTTTTTGAGGATACAATGCACTTGCGCGTTTTACACTCTTTGTGGAGTTTATTAAGAGTGAGAATAAAATATCATATTATTTGCATTATCCTTTAAAATGCTGATGTAATAAGTCTGGTAGTATATGGAAGTTGCAAGTTTTGCATTTTACATTTTGTGAAAGTTGAAATTTCAATATTCAGAGCCAAATAAGAGACAGAGAGAAATAAAATAAGAATTAACAGAAGATTTTTTTGGAGGAAGGAAGAAAGTTGGATTAAAGAATAAAGTCTTTCAGTCACCATTTGTTCTGTAGGCTTCAATTCACACAACATAACGATTAAAATCATCAATGCAACAGTTTTGACGCAGTGTTTTTGGACATTTGGTGACAAGATACTGCACCAGCACACCTTCAGGATCAATCAACCCGATCAACTGTCTTATATTATCTGTGCTGCAGGAAAACATGACCATTAATATGCCACATCTGTCAGTTTGCACGAATACAGCCACCTACTGATTATTACAACCGTGAAACTCCAACTTTACTCTCAAAATTTGAAAAAAATAATTCTTCCATCTGTCAGTTTTCTTTTATGTGAAAGACCTTACAACTCCTTCATACCTTAAGCAAACATCTGTGCGGAGTATAAAAAGTAAAAATAACAAGGTGAGACTTCTTACATTTTACAAAAAAAAAAAAAAAAAGTAAAAACACCCAAGAGAGCAGTGAGTTTCACTCTACATGAATGACCCCACCATTTGTAGTTTATAAGGTAGCTAGCTTAGTATTTATTGAGTGTAAATGTCCAACAGCTGGCAGAGAGTGAATGGTGCTCTGTCTCATTATATCATTGTTTTGAGTGGATCTCTTGAAAAGCATCTGAATGTAAAACCTTCAAGGGTCAAAGCAGTGAAGTAACTCACATTGTCAGTGTGGGAAGTTAACGTTATCTGGAGAACAGAGCTGTCCACACTGTGATTAAGGAGCCGTCAATCGGATTTGAACAGATGTGACACGCCAGATGTTTGTTATTACTAAAGGTTGTGACTAGATTTGTCAAGTAGACGAATAGATGAATAATTGTGAGCTATTTTTTCCTCTAAAACCATATAAGGTGGAGCAGATTTTTCTCCACACCCACTGTAGGAGCCAATGACCTTAGATAATGTGATTTAAGTTTGTGCACAATACGATCATAGTATTGTATTTAGTACAAATACAAGCATGAATTTTAATCTGCAGAAAATAATTTGACTTTTTTCGGGGGTTTAATATCGAATTTTCCATCAAACTGTGCAGCCCTGAACGAAAGCGTAACACGTAGCACCCCGAAGCTCAGAAAACAAAGAGTCGTAGTCGCCACATGAACTGCCTGCAGCAACGAAAACGGTACATGGTTAATTATATCAGCAGCAACTCTGGTCTCATTCAGAACATAATAAGAGAAACATGAAAAGACTCTTACAATGATTTTTAATCAACCAGCAAGCGCAGACAAGTAATGTAACCTTTAAAAATTAATAATAGTCTGTAAAACACTTTTACACACACACAGAATTAAATCACTGATAACCTCAGCACATATAATGAATCATGATACGCCTCTGCACAGTTTCGAATTCTACACATGCTCTGAAAGAGGCCATCTCTTACTCGCTACATAAATATTTATGTTACACACAAGCGCAAAAGATTGTTTCCATTTTTCAGATTTGGTTCATGAATCTGTGGGTTGAGCGTCTTTGACATGCAGGGTGGGTTTTGGAGTCATACGAAGCTGGCGCAAGGAGGCGAGCGGCACCATCTGTACATCACCCCGTGATTAATGGATGCAGAGGCCAAAGCTGGACGAGTGGAGGGGAGGGATGGCGGGGAGCGTAGGCCGCTGTTCATCCACCCAACCTTATATAAACAGGCCTGACGTTGACTTAAAGTCCAACGCGCTCACGGGGGGTTTGCTGAAAACAGCTGCATGAGTGTGTTTGTGTGTAAAAGCACGATTATAACATACAAAGAAGGAAAATTTAATTAAACAGCGGCATCGTTAACATGCGTGTCTCGTTAATGTTCAAAGTTTTATGAAAATAAACACTCAAATGTGCAAATATTAGTCGATTTATCAAAGAAAGCTGTTTGTATTGTAATGTCATGAAATTTAAAACAACAATAGCAGTAGACTAATTAAAACCTTCTTGTCATGGGTACTTGATTAACACTATATGTGTTAATGCGTGTAAGCGTAAGTGAAGCCTGAAGCTTTATCCTCATGTTTTTCCTCCCTGTCTGTCAAAGACGGGTCATGTTACCATACGAGAAGTAGCTAGAGGTAAAAGCAGAAAGATTATTCATCAGGAGAAATGTGGTAAAAACAGAGATAAAAGAAACAGAAGGAGAACTGAAGCTAATCTCAGCTGGTGCAGTCTCCAGAAATAAAATACAACACCAAACTGAAGACCCGCCCCTTCATTATAAACTAAATATATTCCTGGAAAACATCCAGAAATAGAAAATGATGTCACTTAGACGAATGACAGACTGTTAAAAGGTGACTTATTCTCCCCCATAAAATAAGACCATTAAAAAAGAGCAAATGACATGAACCATAAAATAAGAATGTGCAGTGGAGAAATAGATAACAAGAGAATTACTCTCACAGAAACATTATGCACCCAACAGTAAAAACAAGAGTTGTTAGCGTTCAGTTCGGAGAGTTTAATGTGAGGAATAAATCACTTGAAATTCGAACTGTGGAGCATTAGGTGCATATAAACATTTCTACACACCATGAATATCTCTTCAAAAGCCTGTAAAAAAAAAAAAAAAAAAAAAAACATAGTTGAATTTGATTCAGTAGCATAAAGGAAAACTCATGGGCCTTGAACTTGTTTACTCTGTTAGAAAGGCCCTTGTGACAGTGAGGGGTCTTTCACTCACTGACATTTATCCCTCTGTCTACAAGTGGTTTTATATGCGCCGCTCACTTCTTCACCTTATAACTGTCTGGCTGGGTGGTGGGGCAAATAACATGGGACAATAAAACCAGGATGAATATGAAAGCCCCCTCCCTCACGGTTGACTCTGGGGCCCCGAGCTGGACTTGATGAACGATTATTGCGTTCTTTTTTTTTTCTTTTCTCCCCCTCTGCAATCGCCAGGCAGATGGATTAATGCATTAGTTGTGGCTGCCAGAGGGATCAAGAGAGGGATGAAGACATTTGTCTCATACAGATATAAATCATAACCTGTCTATCTGCTGCTTCCGTCTGACAGTTTTTTTTAAGCGCATGATTTTTTTTTTCTTCTCGCAGTATGTGAGCGGAGTTAAGTGGCACCTCGACTGATCTGAGTCTGGGTGAAGAGAGTCATCAAAGTTGGAAAACGGCACAAAAAACGCAAACAAATCGAGGCTTCAGAAACAAATAGACTCACGTAGAAAAAAAAACCCACACAGCTCGAGCACAGATTATCCTTTTATCACTTAAAGTCCAGTGGAATGTGAGATTTTGTCAAGTTGGAGCCCAGAGAAACGGCTCTTTGCCAAAGATCAAATCTTTAACTTTATCTAATCTCCATAAAAGGTACAAGACGAAATCTGACAGTTGACGTTAGCAGCGTAACAGACTGAAATATCGCAAATGTTGGATTATTTTCCATAAAATTTCGTATAATCATTCCTAGTCCCCAGAGGAGAAATCCTGGTAGACATTGCAAACATCAGTGTGTTAGCACTCGGCTGTGACCTCTTAAGTCTTGTTTCAGAGTCGAGGCTCAGGTTCAGTCTGTGGCAGTGTTGCCTCTAGCTTAGCCCCACTAGAGGAATTTGGATGGGAAGATGGTGATAGATTAGGTTTTTTGTGGTCTGTCTTTCTTCTCTTTCTGCCTAAAGTATATTTCTATATGTTCCACGATGGCACAACACTCATGTCAGTTCGTTCAGCTTCCTCAGGCGTCTGTGTTTTTGGCTCAGGAACGAGCCAAACAGTCGACTTAACGACTCAAACTGGAAGAATCAAGGAGTAATTTTAGGTTTGGGTTTGTGTGGGTCAGAAACACCTTATTACAGGATTTACTACAACTTCTTTTGTGATAACTGTGTGTGGGAAAAAGTTACTTCAGCTTCATGTCTTTCACATGGCTTTGACCTCCAAACACCAACTGTGGATAAAATCACCAGCAACCTTGGTCTACACCTTCAACAGAGCAAATTAGTGATTGCAACAACTACTAGGTGGCAAAACAGACACAGAGAAGGACACAGCTAATGATTTTACCTCTAATTAGAGTGACTACAGTTGTTGCCTGGGGTACAACAGGGCTTTCTGTCTGTCTTTTTGTGACCACACTGGTCTGCTTTTGACTCCTGTGTTTAAGTAACAATGAAATGAACCACGGAGGCCTGCAACTCTCACTGTTTTCAGTCCTTCAACATGGAAATTTATGTTTGCAATGATGCAAAAGAAGCATTCACACCACCAAAGTCATGCAAGGACAGAAATAAGAATAAAGAACGAGATTATACAAAATGTGAGAACTGGTGCCATTAAAGGTGTTGATTGTTTGAATGGGATTATGATGAATTAGACTGAAGGAGCAAAGGTCAGGAAATAGCTTTAAAACCCATTTAAAAAAAACAACGCAACTGTTGATGAGACAAAAATCTGCGTCTGACTAAACACCCGGCGGACAACAAGTCTCAGGTGACCTTTAAAAACCAAAGTTGCTTCTGTTCACTTATGTGTTTCACTCTGTGTTATAGCAAAAAGTTCACCTAATGACACAATGCACTTTATCTTTTTCTCATTAGCATTATAATCAGGCATCGAGTTGATTTGTCCCCTCAAGCGCCGCACAGTTTAATGAGCTATGAATGACACATATTATACTAAAGGTAGCTGTCTGTCATCATCTTCCTTTAAGGGGGATACACAGGAACATAATGTCTTACTAATAGAAATAACACTCACTGGAAAGAGGCAATATTACAAATGATTATCTTCAGGGCAAGTCAGTCAATTCAACATTATTAACAAAGCAGGTCACATGATAATGGGCTGCGATCTGGGATCTGCCATATGGTAAATGATCCTGTGAGTGAATGTTCACCTCCAGTGTCAATTATGAAGAAATAAATGATAGTAAGAAATGTGAAAATAACAATTTTGTCCTAATAACTGAACAGGAATGACTCAATTCTGCAATATAGAGAAATTTTCATACAATATTCATTTTTGTAAGCACATTTTTGTGCAAACAAAGCTGAAGTAGCAACATAAACGCAACATTTCCTCATATTTTTGTGTTTTGCTCTGGATTGTAGAAGCAACAAACCCTCTCCCTGCATCTTTCACACTTCGGCCTTATCTGGCCACAGTAGCTTGAAATATGTTTTGTTTGGTCTTTTTTTGTATCGCTCTTCGCCCTTCCTCGCACCTCCAGTCTCCATCCTGTCTTGCTTGTCCTGTTTTTCGGTATCTCTCCCCTTCTAACTGTGTATTTTCCTCGCAGCCGACTCACTGGGGGTGATAGTTTGAGAGAGGCTGCTGCCGTGCCTCAGTGGAGCACAACTTTCCCTCTATATATCCCCTCGGTCTTTTCATTCCTCCGTCCCTCCATCCTCTCCTCCCACCCCTCCCACTTGACTGGATTCAGATAGAGGGGTCCATGGGTTACGGGCAGTTTTGTGTAAAGAGCCTGGAGAGAACGGGGACTGAGCAGCCATGGGAGGAATGGCGCTGGGGCCACGAGGCTAATAGCCTCTCAGTCAGCGACCGGTAAAGATGTCTGCCTGCCTCTCACAAAACCAATGGTGAGGCAAAATCCACTACTACTGACAATTTGTCAGAGTCCCATTATGAAACTGACAGAAATATGAGCAATATTGTCAAAAATACGGTTGATATCAGAAGGACCATTTAGACAAGGCAAATGTTAAATTGTTGGCTTCCTCTGTCTGTTCAAGTAATAACTGTGTGGTTATTCAAACATAAGTATCTGTTGCAGATTCAACTTTGGCTTTACTTTGCTCAAACATGTCAGAGCAGTGAAGGATAGTTCCTCAATATTCATGTGGTATTTGATACCAAGATGGAGCCCACACCCAGACGAGCTGCATCAGTGATGGACTTTTGTTGGTGAATTTGAATTAATGTTCATGAGGGAGAGAAACAGTTTCCTATAAACCTTACTGCTCCAAACAAGCTGCATATAACTCTGAAGAGCTCCTGCTTTCCTTTGCAAGGTACTTGTTTCCAACAATCTCTTATCATTTATTAGGTAAAATAATCTTCTTGTTCCCATTTCATGCAGTCTGACTGCAAATGACAAGATGTTAGATTGTATTTGCTCACACTCTGTTTTTGTCAAAATATTCACACTGTTTAAAGTTTGTATGAATGAATGTTGAAAATAAATTCAGGGAGGCTCAAACTGTGCCTTTCGGCAAATTTAATTTTCACTTCAAAATATGAGAAGAAATAATTGAACAAAAACATGTTTTTATTGACTGACAATTGCAATTGGCTTTTTTTTTTTTTTTTTTTTAAGTGGCTCTTATAAAACAGATTTTTTTGTTTGTCTTGGTTTTATGATGACTCCTGTTACCTCCCATAGGCCACAGATACACAGGTTGGGTTAACTTGTGGCTAAATTGTCTGTAGATGTGAACGTTTGTTTGTCTCTACATGTCAGACCTGTGATAGACGTGTCCTTCATGGACCTCTGCCCTCACCAAAAGTCCCCCGTGACCCCTAAAGGATAAGCGGTTCAGATAATAGATGGATGGTTTATTTCACATTTGGAAACTCTGAGTGTCTGGTTTTTGTTTTTCTATTGCCATAAATTTAAATGTCAGCGAACAGATATGGGAGGATTTTTTTTTTTTTTTTTTTAAAGAAAAACAGATTTGAAGCTACCTAAAGTTGTTTGGATGGGATTTTCATATTATTTCTGAGCACATCAACATTTATCCTCTATGGATATCAAATGTATTGCTGGAGATACTATGAATACATTGTGCTGATCCTTAAAAAGGGCCCTTTTCTGTTTATTTAAACTTATGTTAAAGGTTGCTAATAGCTGAATTTAGTTCAAGCTCAGGCTTTACTGATGTATTAGCACAATGAGTTGTACGTCTAAAAGAGGTTGTATAAGCACCAGAGGAACTGGAGACGGAGCCACAAACACAGAAAAACAAAGGGAGCAATTTTCCCTCTGCTGAAGTTGAAGTGGCAATAAAGCCTTTAAATGTTTTCTATTCTCTGATCCTCTTTGCTATCTCTTGGGCCCGCATCAGATATCCTGACATGCCATCAGTGGGTGAGAGGATGGTCCCGGCAGCATGCTAAACTCTGCTCCATTCAGCCGCCTGATTGATGACAGCAAACCAAACACCACAGCTCTGATAGCACTGCTCCAATTAGGCACATCACTGTAATCGTGACTGAGATGGAAGGCAGAGACAGAGAGAGAACACAAAATATGAAGAATAAGATAAGACATTCATGGCAAATACTTTTTCTTTTGAGCGAACAGTTATGTGTTAGAGAGACATCGCTCAAAAGCCCTTTGGATGGCGACACGACGGCTAAACGACAGCGCCATTACCCAGACGATGAAAGAGATAGAGGGACTCATATAAAGTGTGCGATACATTTCTCGGCCTATTACTGAGCAAAAAAAGGATGAAAAAAAAAAAAAAAAAATAAGAGAGCAGTCTGAGAAAGAGCAAATGATGGAGGGACAGATGGAGAGATAGTGAAGGCAAAAGGTACAAAAAGAGAATTTGAGAGGGGTGCATGTGATGATGAGGAGGAGGAGAATGAAAGAGAGAGGTGATAAGATGGGTAGAGAGGAGAATGCAGACAGGCAGAGGATAAGAGAGGGCATAAAAACCAAATGGCAAAGACAAGATTCTCAAGGAATTGAACAGGAAATGAGAAACGACACTGGTTGTTTCGTTCCTCCGCCGTCTCTCTTCAGAGAGGAACATTGCGGTGATTTGAGCAGAAAAGATGACCCATCACACAACTCCTCCCCTTCTCTGTGGAGGATGTAGTGAAACCTGAGCCAAAGGTCTGATTTTCAATCATTACTTTCCTTCTCCCTTATGAAAAATCTTATTTCCTTGATGGATATTACTACACTGGGTGCTATAAAAGGTGCAGAGTTTATCTATTTCTCCTACAAACCAGGTCAGACCCTTTCTATACACAAAAGCACTTCACTGGGCTTTGTAACATAATGCACAGCTGACTCCATAAATTCCAAAAACAGAGACTATATCTACATTCAGAGCGTTGCGGTTCCTGCCCTCATGCCACGCTCTTATCAGACCTACAGTCTTACGCTGCGAGCCGCTATCATCCATCTAAATCATGAGCTGGCGGTTCGTACTGTTTGTGCCTGTGGGTGGAAGTTACGTGATTTCAGTGCTGTACTCCTGCACTGATCAGTAGTGTGTGTGTGTGTGTGTGTGTGTGTGTGTGTCTGACATTGGCACATCTTCTACAAGTCGACAGTGTTTATGGTGTTGGTTTTAACAGACTGGAAAAGTACGGTTCTGATGGAGGTGTGGTAGATGTTTGTTTAGATCATAGACTATGTAGAAAGATGAATGACATAACAGCTCCCCAAAAACTGAAGCCAAAACATAAAGTATAGATGATAAAAAATCCAACCTCCTTCATGTTAGATGTGACGTGAGCCAAAACTAAAACATCACATTTTCTGAAATCTTACTGGTTTTCTTGTTCTTGTCACACAGTTTTGTTTTTTTTTCCATTTTCTGGCTGTTTTGTTTCAGTTTATTAGTTGATTTTTATAAAATAGATTACTTTTAGATTCACTGTACAGTATGTTGATCTTTATATATAGTTATTATTAATTATCTCCTGATTATTCTTCTATTGCTGCTGTTGTTTTACATCCCATCAGACTTTGAATGCTTCACTTAAGTGTTTTGTAACTGTGTGGGTGAAAAATAATGTGTATGCAAAATAATACGTCTATTCTTAGTTGCTTAGCCAGGCTTGTAGTAGGTCAATCAAGGTAGTTGAGGTGCTCCTGTTGCTGTCAACCTCCCACCATTCACAAACAAGACCTGTAGATACTCAAACCCTTTAATTTGAGGCAGCAACACATCCAAAACCCAGAGGGAACCAGCCATCCCATCCTGTCACTCGACCCAAATTACAGATTTCTGATTCGTAATCTGCGGCAGGCAGCTGTTTCCAGAGAAGAACATCCAAAAAACTACAAGATCAACTACACAACACAAACAGACACGGTTAGCAATTTATAAGGCCAAAAGAGAGTGAATATTGGACTTACTTTTAGCAGGTGAATAGATAAACTGGCAACAAATTTTCCATATTGTAAGTATTACTGTAAAAAGCAATGATATGTAATTTCCTACTGCCATAAAGTGGCCATAAAATCTGTTATTGCTGGTTGAATAAAGTTATTAAAGCAAGACACCACTAGTAAACACCCATGATGTTTTACAGATATTTTATCACGGCATGCTGACATAAAGTTGTCAATTAATACGGTACATGTTTTAGAAAAGGTCAGGAAAAGGTGATGTATCTGTAAATTTGTCTCAACATTTGACAGTTTCAGTTTGTTATGAAAAGCTTAAAGAGAAGAGATATTCTTCTTTTAGACAGTATGCTCCACTGGACCAGCTCAGGGACCAGAGTCTGGCTGAATCCTTCAAACCTGTTCAGACACATATTGCAAGGATTAAACATCATTGCATCACATGAAGAGAAACTGACTGCCAAACAAAAACCCTTCTTAGCTAGGCAGCCAAACATAAAAACACAATTACTTGTCATTATGGGCACATGCACTTAAACCGTGTATAGAAGGGCACAAGCTGCTGCCTGCTCATAAAACCTTCTTAGGCAGCTCTCCGGCCTCCTCCAGGTGACTGAGGTAGCGCTTCAACAAGCTGCTATAAAACGCTCATCAATCACAGAGGCTAATCTCAGGTTCTCACTGACACTTTCATTGTGCAGGCCTTTTCTATACAGCTGCCTCCACATAATGCCCCTGCTCTGCCTGGTTTGACAGGCCAGTGGCCTTGCAGCTCCCTGCCATGAGAGCCATTCTCAAGTGGCACGCCTTTGAAGTGAATCACTGGAGGAGCTCGGCCTAATCTGGACATCTGGAGGCCTGGTGGGTAAAGCAGGACAGAGGTATATAGGTGACCGCAGTCCAGTTTTGTGCAGAATAAAAAGTCATTTTACTTTTAGTTTAGTTTTGTGCTCCACTTCACGAAACTGCTATTACACAAAAAGTTAAAAGACCAAATGAGATGAACCTCTTTATGTCCATATAGGCAGAGTTCAGACCAGCAACAAGGGTGAGTTGGCCCCAGAGCGCTGACTGAGACCCTGAGGAGAACAATAGTCAATACGACAGAGCGAAGAAAGAAAAAAAAAAAAAAAAAGCTTTGAGGAAATGTCTCCAATATGTTTTGGAGGGGTAGAGGATATTTCTAATCACAAGAAAAACCCGCTGGCCACCTCTTCAATTTTTGTGTTTCTATCCTCGATCCCCACTGACGATTTTTCTGCCGCCACCCCCCAGACTTAGTCACCACTCTTGGCAGGGGGAGCACAAACAACCCTATTCAAAAATAAACACAGCAATTTTGTGTGTGTTTACCTTTCATTCTGCCATATCTATCTGTGATTCTGTGCACCAAACTGTTCTGTTCCATTTCACGCCGAGAGGAAGACCTTGTTTCTTGCCCCACTGTACAGATGAATGGGCCAGATAGTGAGCACCATTATTCTACAAAATCATTTCTATCTTGTCCCCTCTTGCTTTTTTGTTGTTCTTTTATAGTTGCATGCTGACCTGCTTCAAAGCCCCAACTGTGAGGTATTACCATAGTTGGCATGGGGGCAAGTTTATGAAAACAGTTTATTTTGTCGCTGTGAAAAGTGGCACGTACTGTATATGTTTCTATACAAAGAAAATGTGATCATTGTGATCTGAAGCATGAACGTATTCAGAACTGTTCCACACATGATTCACACTCAACCTCACTGGCAACATAAAACCTGCACAAACCATAAAAGCAATCAGGGCTTCAGGTCGAACTCACGTGTGCTTATTTGTTTAATTTTATGCATCACAATCTGTACAACTGAAGTCATTATGCTGCTTATTTTATAATTAACTCCATAATTTCTGCTTGAGAGAATCTTGTGGTAAATTATCAACAAAACACAGTGGAAAAGTTTCAGATATTAACATTAGCTGTTGATTTCTTTTCCGCCTTTGATGTTAAGGTCACAGAGGCACCTCACCATCAAAAAGATAATTCAGGTTCCAACAAGGTACTTATTTTTGTTGCTTTGTGGTGATCATTCATATCAGTTATTATGATGCTCACCAGATTAATGAAGCTGTTTATAGCAACATTTCAAAGCACCCTGGGGCAAAGAGTCACACATTAAAGAAAACAGATGAAAAATGATGCTTTAATCATAACAGTGTCAGTCAGTGCACCTGTGCTTTGCAAATGAGAAATTTCTAGTTTTAGTGAAGTATTAAAGAGGACGAATGTTGATCACATGATAGCAACTATTATCTCCTGCTACTGTAATTTAAATGCACATATAACACCAGAAGTGATCAGATTGTACAGAAGAACTGGTGATGATTGTCTGACCTTGGATGGAAACCTTTGGATGTTCTTTCTTTGTGCACTCTGGTTGGGTCAGCGGGTCGAACAGTGTTGGTGTTGGGGTTGGAGCTGTCGTGACCGAGAACTGTGTGGAAACAGTTGGGAGGAGGAGGAGGAGCAGGAAGAGGCCAGCCATAGACGAGGATGTGGAGTCCTGCGAGGACGCTGTCATGGTGATGACCTCTCCTCTAACTGCCAAGGTGGGCCTCTGGGATACAGCTGGAAAAGAGAAGAAACAACTTCAGAAACTGAATGCAACATTTTTTTTTTGTTGTCTTTTTTTTTCCTGTCTTCAAAATAATTACTTCTCTCAAACTTTCAATTCCAGAGGGCTTCCTGCTCTGAATCAAGCATAGAGGAACAGAATCAGAGAGAAAAATCATATAAATGTATACAATTTTGGTTTAAAGGACATAAACGTGGGATGAAAGTAAGGCTGTTAGGTAACCAGTGGGTGGCTGGAAAGATGAGATATAAAGCTGGGTAAACAAAACTACAGAAAAAAAATAGAAAAGAAAATGTGAAGGAGAGAGTGCAAAAAAAAAAAAAAAAAAAACCCAAACCTTTATGCTTCAGCAGTGAAGTACCTAACCTCTAACCTTGAGATAATTATTTAAAATGTGCAATTAAACTTTGGGAGTTCATTTAATGGCTGATTAAAACTGGAAAATTGAATGCAATAGTGGACCATTCAATGAGGCAGAAGTTTACACAATTCAACGAAGCAGAAAACAGTTAACGTCAAATTTATGGCTCTTAGGGATGTGTACTACTGGAAATAGTTGCACAACTACTGACCCTGATTCCCGTACCTTCAAGAAACATTGTTACTGCCCCTCTGAGTCATATCAATGCAAAAACAATATCCCGTCATTGTCTGACCTCAAGCATTATGTAAGTATCTCCAGTCAGGAGACAGACATAAACACACACACACACACACACACACACACACACACACACACACAAATGTTCCTACACAAGACACCCATACACTCTTATGCTTTCAGAGAAAATGTAATCTCCTCCAGTCATAACATATGAGACCACAGCGCTGAGCTGAAACCTGCAGTTCATCATCTCCCGCCCTGCACTCCTTACGATGTTAGCTTAGTGAGGTGTAATATCATTAAAGTAGATTAAAAACTGAGAGCATCAACTTTCTGCAGCACTTTGGCTGGGTTAAGTCTCTCTGTAGTGTTTTCCTTTCTGATACTTCAATCAATAACAAATTATTAGCTTGGTTGAGTTGCAAATCAACCACATTGCCCTGCAATCAATTATCCCTTTCAGTACAGCTGGTAACTAATTAGGCAAATGCACACAGTGGCTATGTTTGTCATTAGAATACAGTGGAGTCAACAGGCCTGTGGCTACTGCCAACAAACATACTGTTGATGAAACAGGTGGAAGTATTCAATGTACTCTGCACTGGACTTGGATGCCTCTCAAGATTCAGAGCCCACTATTAGGATATACTAAGACTGAAAACAGAGTTTTATTTGAAAAAAAGAAACAAGGTGAAAAGGGCTGTGTTGCTATGATACAAGTGAAAATGAGAAGATGAAATACAATCCAGGAAGTCAAGTTTCAGGTTTCATGCTCATTCTTCATCCTACATGAGCTTCTGGATGTATCGATCACAGTGAGTGCACCAAAACCAAACCATCACATGTCAGACACTATAACATCACATCATCTCCACACTAACACATATTCATTGTAAACAATAATGTGTCAACAAAGATTTAGTCATACTGAAACTTCAAAACAACAAGAAGTAGATCTACCACCTCCACCAACCAGTCCAGTTGAAGTCAACCAGCATGTAAAATCTTGATGGTCAAAAGAAAATAAAAGCTTTGTGAGGTCACAGTGAGCTTGACTTTTGACCTCTGACTACCAAAATCTAATCAGATGACCTTTGAGTCCAAGAAAACTAAATCTGAAGAAATTCCCTTGAGACATTTCTGAGATATTGAGTTCACCAGAATGCTACAGATGAACAGACAGCAACAAAAAACACAATCCTCCCATGACTGCTGCAGCACAGAAGCATTAAATTAGTTAAAATCTCCAGTGAAGGGCTCGTTGAGGGCTGTTGAGCAGGTTTTCTTCCTCTGCTGCAGGTAAATCTCTGTTTTTAAGATGTTTATTTACAGTCAAAGCATGAAGTCAAGACCATCTAAAAAATGTATCAGGCCAGGGTGATGTCTGTATCGTCTCTTGGACCATTGTTTCTACTCCTGTCACTTTTTCTAGACTCAGTGTTACTAAATGCTTCTAATGACCCTATCATAACCCTAATCCTCACCGATTCTCCACAGAGACCTGATGATCTCATCCCACATTAGCAGACTGCACTTCCTGCCCAGTGACCAAGTAAACTACCTTTCACTGTCATTTGCTGCTTGTCTGCATTTGGGTTCTGTTACCTTCACCTTGGCAAGATCACATTACAATGTGCTCAATGAGATCACACAACACTGAAAAGTCTGTCTACGTAATAAAGTAAGACTAGATGGGTTTCTTTTTTTCTTTCTTATTTGAAAGATCAAAATCAGTGACTTATGGAGGTCAAGAGTCGTGATTCAGATTGTAGTATTCCTCATTAAGCTACAGAAATGAAGAAGTTCCTGGGGACAATGTTAAACTACCTCTTGTTATATTTGACTGATGGCAACTGGGATTCATTCATTTTTATTACATGTGCTTTCTCTTAAGGTTTAATCCATACTGTCCCTACTGAAACCTCTAAACTGTCTTCCTAAGGAAATTGTAGCATTAGCTGTGTTGTAGCATTTATATGATGGGGAATCACATAATTAAAATCAGTTAAAAGTTATTTTCTTCTTCTTCTTTCATAAAATACTGATTCTGTCATGACTCTCCCCAGGTGTCTTCCTTCTTTCCCCGTCTGTCTCTGTGTATGTGTTGGCATCGTGCTCATCACTGTCTCCGCTGCCTGATTGTTGCCAACCTGTCTCCACACCTGCCATTCATCTGCTCATCAAACCAGCAGCATTTAAACCCCAAGTTCTCCACCTACTCTTTGATGCTACACACTGTCTGGTGCTTAGAGTTGTTTGTTCTGAATTATTCTCTTCTGGATTTATTTCCTAAAGCTTCAAAATTACCTCATATTTGCTTGTTTGCCTGCTCGATGGGGCACAGACTCATCTCCAACGCTCTCCAGCTTCACTTGACCCTCTGCCTCTTCAGTCTGTTCCCCAGCTTATTGTCATGCCTGCTGGCTGGTACTCCCAACACTCCCCACTTGCAGACAAGCCTTCGCTCCCTGTTCAGCTCCTGCACAACTACCAGTCCCTCTTTGCCCTCAGCAATTTACCTACCATAACCCTCGACTCTACTCCTTCTCTGCACCAACAAAACAATATGTCTTCACTTTATCGCTCGTACACAAAGCTGTTCTATGTTTGGGTTCACTTGCTCAAACATCACGAGTTTGTCCTCATTGGTAAATCTAATTGCAATTACATCCAGTAGTGGCGTCTGTGGTGTGAAGTCATTTTCTTCAGACTAAGTGCAGTTTAGTTTTAGTTTCTTTTTGATTGAAGGGTAAAGACTGAAACTACACAACTGATGAGCTTCTGCTTTGGACGAATTCTCAGTCTGCATGTTTTTAATAATCAAGATTCCTTTTAGTGTTATTTTTGTCCTTTTTTATTCTAATTAAAAAGCACTGATACCTTCTTCAAAACAAAGTGAAGTGGAGTAACGTCTGTTGTTCAGAATGTTGTAGCAAGGTTTTTAATTAAAACTAAAAGTACGACCATATGTTCCCAACCATATGCTTTAGCATTATTCTAAACTCGTTGTCTGTTTATTTCATAACTGATGTAGAAACTTTGCTGGTTATCTTCTAAAATCTGCATTAGCCAAATCTTTATTTTTTTGGCAACACCAATGTAGTTATTTTTCTTAAAAAGAGGAACAGGCACTTTATCATGGTGATGTCCAAAATGACCATAAAGTAGTAAAACGTAACCAAGGGATATTAAAGAATGAGTGCATGAGTGAAGAGAACATTCATTTTTATTTTTCCTGACATTTTCACTTTTATTGGATACCTGACAGCAGAGAGTGACATGAAAGATGGGGGGAGAGACAGTGTAGGATGATATATGATTAAATTTCCAGTGTGAAATCAAACCAAGAGCCTTATGTTTATAAGGTATGAGTTTTACCTTGTCTTGAAGCCCCTCTGTTGCTTTATTTCTATTATCTGCAGGAGCAGTTTTGGCAGGTGCTTAATTCACATTAAATCACAGAGTCCTGAAAGTCGAAGGCTGACTCTACAAATCCTCTCATTAGTTTAAAAGCTGGACACAAAGCAGGAAGGGCAGGAGATCGTGACAGATGACCAGGGCTCTGCTGTAAGTTCACTTCAGACTTGAGTGGGTGAATTGTCTTGGCATGGGTGCTCAGAGTGAACTGTATTGTCAGCAGCAGTATGACGCTAGCGTATGCATGTCAAATATTTCTGTAGAAAGTCATGTCATGCACACATACACACACACACACACCCAGAGAGAGAGACACACACACACACACACACAAAGTCCCTGTTCTGAAAACTGGCAAAATCCAGCCATGGACAGCTGGTCACACTCCATATTGGGTCACAGCAGGTGGGCAAAACTGACGCATGCTGTGTGCCAACATAACATCCACTCCAGAGTGTGTGTGTGTGTGTGTGTGTGTGTGTGTGCGCGTGCGGGTGTGCGTTTGTGTGTTTTATACTAGGCACTGCTCTTTAAGGCCACTCCAAAGAGGCCTGATAGAGTCCATCCAATTTCCTGTCCTGCTGTGTTTGGGATTAGCAACAGTTTGTCAGCAAAGAACCAGGACAATCTATACCTTTTGAGGAAGTTGTCCACACACACACACACACACACACACACACACACACATGTGGATGCCTCAAAAAGAAACTAACTGTTTGCACTTTGAGTCAGACATCCTGTCGGATACAGTGAGTTAAAGGTGCACTATGTGGCGAGGACTCGTGGGACACTTGTGCAGATTGGACTAATAGATGTCCAGGCACGTCTCTGTCAATAACTTCAGAGATTTACTGCCTCACTGCTGCGAGAAAAAGAGTTTGCAGAGGAGGAAGAAAATACTGAGTCAGTGAAAAAGCAACACCATCACACACACATTTGAAGTATTATTAATAAAAACTTTCCACTCTCTGAACTGGTGGCTCCTACATACAGAGAGGGAAGTGCGATGAGGAGGCTGCAGACTTCAGTATGTTTGGTGAGAGACGCAACTTGTTGAGTTCATATAAATACTTTCAAATACTCACATATAATACAAATTATTTGCAGTGACCACGCAATTTGACCTAAATATTCAAAAGCTAGAGCTTTTGCATTTTATTCATATCTGGGATGTTTCATCGTAGTGCAGCTTGTTGTAAACAACCCCAAAGTAGAACAAGACCTCAGATGTTTTCTCCCAGTGGCCTAAAGAGGGAATAACGCAGCAGAACCTTGGTAAGATAATTTTGGAAATCTCAACCTAGATAAACAAGGTAAGCTCTCCTCTTTAAAAAATAATTTCCACTCTTCATCCAGATGGCAGTCTGTAAATCTCAACCTTTTCCTTTTGCACAGACTCTCTCATAAGTCCCTGCCAATGCCGGCGTGTATCTATGGCAACAGAGCGGCAAGTTGGTAGTCGAGCAGCGGGAACCAGGTTGAGTGTATTTCGGCACAGACCTCAACAGTCTCCCCAGGGTGGCGGTGGTGATGGTGGGGGCTGGATGGCGGACTGCCCGCTGATGCAACGCAGTGTGAGGAAGTGAAGTGCACAGGACAATGACAAGCTTGAAACAGGCGGTGGTGAGAAAAAAACATCTTAAAATGAGGCAATAACAGTATTTTCATGTACTGAGTGTTCATTTAGACAAGTGAGTCAGTTGATTCCCTCAGTGCTTCGGCTCTAAGTCTTATTGTTCAACTTCAATATAAGATACATCTCAGGTGCTTTAAAAAAGAAAAGTGCTTCAAAAATATGTTTCCATGACTGTCAGACAGGCATGTTACTAGTTACTTCTCCCAAACAGTAACTGAGTTACAGCATTATCAAAGTAACTAGTTGCCAAGGAAAGTAGCTACCGTGTAACATTGTTTTGTTCATTTCTTTATGTTCAAATATGTCAATGAATTTGAGTTTGTGCTGCAATTGACAATAGTTTAGTAGCAGAGTGTGACGATGAGAGGAGTCTCATTAATTAGATTCCAATTAAAACTTCAAATCGACGGCGAAACACTTTGTTCCTGGACATGATGTATATTTCACATACGCATTCTTGTCTTTTATCTCAATGAAGGAAAAGTTATGTTTGTACTTTGAGTTTAAAACGCTACTTTGAATTCTCACTGTGTGTCTCTTTTGTGTGTGCAGCTCTGCCTCTGGTTCTTTTATCATGAAATTTTACTCTTCATTAGCCAATCATCGTCATCATTATCATCATCATTATCATCATCATCATCATCATCACCTATGCAGTTGTTTGCAGGTCTTGTTTCCGAAACAACCTGGTTGGAGGAAAACAGCTTAAATGAGCTTAATTATAGTAACGTGTTTTATTTTATTTTATTTTATTGTCACGATGGACGTTGGAAACAGTAATTAGTTAGATTATCTGTTAGTGAAAAAGTAGTTCTACTTATTTTAACACTGTTATGTTCCTCCACACATCAGGGCCTCTCATAGGTATGTTGATCCTCCTCGTACCTTGTACCAGTTGTAAAAACCTCCCCCCATAACTTTCTCCTCTGCTTATCATTCCCTCGTTTGCTTTTCCTCCTTCATTTTCTTTCTTCCATCAGTCTGGACACAGAGAGCTCGGCTGTGGACAGGGGAGTTTCCGATGTCCACCGCTCCACTTTTTGGTGGCCATTTGCCTCTTCATTTCTACCCTAGCTGGCAGAGGAGAGTACTTCTAATTACAAGTCAATGCTAACTCCCTCAGCACAATCTCATTCGAATCTATTGCGACGCTGATTGAATTGCTTCTGGTCCATTGGGAAGCAGTCACCACCTGTGTATGAGAACTGCCTATTTTATGGCATTTTGGAGTCGATGAGGAAGAGAGAGTGCGTGTGTGACAAGAAAGGAGGAGTGGAAAAAAACAGTGTTTGTTCTTTTTAGAAAAATTTTTCATCACAGAGAGAAAATAAAACAATATAATTGGCAATTCCTGCAGAGTAGCTCCCCTGAAACGAGTCTTTTTGCTTATTTCTTTGATTCGTTAGAAGTGATTAAACATCACTGTTAAGCATCTTATTGTAGGATTTCAAGTTAAGCCCCTCCAGAGTTTTAACTGAACAAAAAAAAACATGTTCTTCCTTCAAAAACTGCTGAGATTCCTCCCAATGCTCATCATTAGTGTTTATGGCACAGGAATGCCAACGTCTCCTCATCCAAAAGCTTGCTGGGATTCTCTCTCATGCACAAAAAATGAATTACAACAGAAGGAAACAACACCTGTTTCCTCAAGGACGCAACTGCGAGATCAGTGCCTGCAATTCAGAATGTAAATGCTGCAGGTTTATAACAAAATAAACCTTCAGCAAAACTCATTTCACTCTCGTCATATATCTTTATATTGTTTCTGTTCACTTTGAATGAAAAAAAAAAAAAAAACATGCACTGCAAACGTGTGTGTTTGTGTGTGTGTGTCTGTTTAATCAAAACAACAAATCAAACTGACTTTACAACATCGTGATAGACGCCGACAACCGCACTGAGGTTGCATATTGCCACCATATTCCCGTTCTATTCAAACTCTCCCAGTCTTGCCCTCGGGGGGTTTGGTATAGCCAAGGCTGCATTGACCATGTCTAATTCAACTCAATAGCTCAACCCCACCAATCTCTTTAATGCTACACTGAGATGGGGGGCCGCTGCGGGTGCGTAGGGATGACGGGGGCTGAAACATGCAGACAGCACACTTTGGAGGGGGGACACAGGAATGTGCTATGAAGATGGTTACAGGGTGAGATAGAAGATTTTTTTTCTCTCTTTCTCTTCCTGGAAAGAAAAGGGTGATGGTGGGGTCATGGCATGAATCTCTTGTTATTGAGTCACTTCACTCATGCTTGAGAAAACAGGCACAAACAGAGAAAAGATCCTTCTATAGGGATGAGGGAGGGTTGACCTCTGATTGGAGAGAATGGTGTGTCTATATACGTGTGTGTGAATGTGTGTGTGCTTTTTGAGGAGAAAGGGGGGAGGGGGTGTATCATTGAGTGACAGGGCTGATGAGGTGATGGGGATGGCAGGCACTGTCTGGATTATGTCTGATATCAAATCAGAGGCTGTGGTTGAATCAAGGCATCACGCTGCCTGAGGGTTGGTGCCATCTGATACCAGCTATAGTTCTGGGACTGTCAACTGAGATGTGATTTTGACGTCAAAACAGGGACGGAGAGAGAGAGAGAGCCACTGGGATGTGTGCCCGCATTTTGTTCACGTGTGTTTCTATGTATTGTGTGCACATGTGAGTGTGTGTATCTAGGTGCAATCTGTGGTCTTGTCGGAGGAACGAACAGGCTCTGGATAATACCTGGATGTCTGGTCGCCTCACTGGGAGGAATCTCTTTGTTCCTATTTTTTCTTTCTTTCTTTTTTTTTTTTCTTAAGACCTTATTCGCTGGTAAATCATGAGCCTGTATCTGCAGCTGAATCGCATGATAAAAGTCAGAATGTCAACTGTCTTTCATTCAAAAAAAAAAAAAACAAAGCAGACTTTGCAAACAGCAGCTGATGAAACACAAATCTCCGCTGAGGATCCACTTATTTGCTTGTTCAACAGAAGATCAAGTCAGTTCCTCGGTCATGAAATTGTTGACATCACAAATAATGGTTGAATAAAACAGAATTTTTGGACAAAGCATTTAACCTTCAGAGTTCAAGTAAATGGATGTTATTTTCTCTCAGATTTTTCTCAACATTAGCTTCTCCCAAAGTTAATCATTCGTATATTCAAGTGAACTAAGTGTTCTAATTACTAATTTGTTCCTTTAGATTAATAACTATAGCACTTAAGTTAATATTTAATGCCCCCAAATTAAGCAGTTCCTTCTCTTAAATTAGGCTAATAGTTTTAAGTTACTGTTAAGTCAGAGGTTGCTGATCAGTGATCAGTTACAGGGAGAATCAGTGATAATCACTCTCAAGCTAGTTTCACTTTAAAATACAAGATTTTAGTGTTTCAGTTTCAGTTTGTTTATATAAAAGCAGCTTGATAAATTTCATCAGATTTAATAAATAAACAGATTTTTTTTGTCTCTTCAGCCAAAACTGCAAATCTCAGAGGAAATACAGCAGCGATGATTACAGCCCACATCTTTTTTTTTTTTTTTTTTTTTCAAGATTTAAATCACCAGGTTTTTGTATAACTTTGTCCAAAACTGCACTGAAGGAAAAGATGATCAGACAAAACGTCAGCCTTTTGTAAAAGTGCATCTCAATTATGTGCCACTTGTAGCGGTAACAATCAGGAGAAGAAGCAGGATCGGACCAGGAGTGATTGAGGGAGAGTTTGATTGAAGGATTGTGGCTCTGAGGCCGAGAAGAGTGGCTGTGTTATTATTATACAATGTGACTGACAGCTGAGGTTCAGGGCGGCACACACACATTAATGCCATGACGTGTAAAATTACATGTGTGATCCATAAGATACACTGGGAAATTCTGAGTCACACACACACACTGAATTAAACTTCAAACACACACCTGTAACAGCCGGCCATTTTATACCTTTCCACATCCCCAGTTTGTAATAACACACTCTGCCTGGCCTTCAGAAACTCTATTATGATTTCACTTGGCACTGTCACCCATAGTCTCACACCTTCATTCAGACACACACAGAAACCATAATGTGATCTTATTGACTGCGTTTCTCTCTGCGTCTACCTGACACCGGTTCACTGTATGAACTGTATGAAGCCCCCACCCCCCAGGCCCCACGTTGATTTGAACTCACCCGACTAGTTCCAGGTGAAGCTGTGGAAAGAGTCTGTTCAATTTTTTTTGGCCACAGGTTTCACATTAGAAAGCTGCTTCACAGGCTGAGCTCAGGTGCATTATTTGAGTTTTGAGAACGAGAAAACCCCGAAGGCAAATGGGTCCGACGCCGTGTAAATGCCTAAAGTGAAGCATCAAGTGGCGTTAAACACGACTGCTGTGAGCGTAGAATATAGAAACGCTATTCTGCTTTTTAAAAATGAGTCTAATTACCATTAAAAATATCTTGGAAGCAATCAGCAGCCTGTAATGCATTTTTCATTCTCTTTGCTAATGGAAGCTTTACAGTTTGAAGGAGACGAAGTCCTGATTTTGTGATGCTGAACACGTCAACATGTTTCATTATTGATTCGTCTGTCAACCACTTTTTCAATTAATAAAGATTTTTTTATACATTTTTCATCTGTTTGATATGGATAGCTCTACAGATGTGACATCTATCATCCTTAAAATAGATATTTTTTTTATCACAGTTGATTAATGATTGTCAAGTTTAAACTAGAACAACCCTCCCTTGTTTTTGTATGTCTCCATGTGGAGTTATCACAAAAAACATGTTGTATGAGGTCACAGTGACCTTATATCCTCTACATCTAAGTGAATTTCAAGCTATTTTCTCAAGGTGGTCTTGAGATATTAAATCCAAACAGGCAAAGACATGGATTTTTTGTTACATGTTAGGGCTGTTCTAGCCTCAGGAGTCAGAGTCTATCCATCTCTCCGCCTCCTCCTCCTGTCAGCCACGGTCTCTGCATCCTGCATCCAGTCATGCCGTCTTAACCAGAGGGAATCAATTGGAGCCAAGAGTCTATGAAATCTTGGCCAGCTCATCATCCGGCGGTCGCTGATGCATTTAGTTCACCAGCATGCCTCTTCACTCTGTGTGTCAATATTAATCGTGAATAATAACTTAAAAGCCGTTGTATTGCCAGAGGTACTTTGTTTAGTTGGGGACTGTTCCAGGTTCAGTTTGTGGACTGATTGTTGCTTTCATGAGAGTTTTTCTTGGTCTGTTGCTCAGTAGGTGCAGGGCTACTGTTTTGCTGTTTTAAGTTATTAGTATAGAGCAGTCATTGATTTTGTTTTCCCTGGTTTGTCTCTGTTTCTTAAAAGAAAAACTCTGCAACTCTTTTTTTGATTGTATCCATTTCTACCCATTAATCTCATTACCACATTTGATTTGCTTCACTGTTTCACTGTTTGCTTACTTGATTTCAGAGTTTTGACAACAGAGCAAATAACTTAATTTAACCACAAATAACTGGTTTTATTGCTGTTGCTTTTCTTTCTCCCTAGCAAGCTGGATCATAAAGTGACGTCACACTGACCCTTTGTCCTTTGACCTTTGGCACCAGTGTCTTTATCCTGTGAATATTTGACATTTGAAGGATTTTCCTCGTAGTGTTCATGACAGGCCAAGATCACAAGGCAAAAAAAGACCCCAAGTTGGTGACCCAAAGATTGTCAATGATTTAAAACATCAAAATAGCTAAAATCCTGTGGGTCAT
Organism: Polydactylus sextarius; assembly: GCA_016801845.1. Lineage (NCBI taxonomy): Eukaryota > Metazoa > Chordata > Actinopteri > Polynemidae > Polydactylus > Polydactylus sextarius. The sequence continues at coordinate 3,378,626 of CM028912.1, read as the reverse complement.
GAGATATTTTATGGTAAAGTTGAATAGACTGGAGAACAGATGTGTCAATTCCTAAAATATACATCTATACATCGTCTATACATCTTTTGATCCAGCCTCTACAAGCTACAAGATCACAAAGAAGTAGTGCTTCATTTTAAAGACTTACAAAATAAAAAGGTAGAAAAGAACCGATTAATTGACTAAAACAATAAATTACTACTTTCCTACTATTTGGCACACAAATCCTGCTAATTCATTCAGTGTCATTTAGTTTCCAGCCAGAACATCCTGATATGATTCGTGGTACATTTCCAGCTTTCGTCAGAGTCGTGGCCTTTTCCTTGTCATTTACAGTGGCAGCACGATGTGTCAGAGTGGACGTTGTCCTCATGACGGGCTATTAGGGAACAAAAAGCCAGAGACATGAGTAACCACTCGAACAAAAGGTCTGTGCAACACATTACAGGCTTGACACAGCCACAAAAGAGGGGTGCCCGATGTTCTGAGTGGAGGCTGTTAATTGGTGAGCCAAAGGTCACAAAGAAAAGGCGAGTTTAGGAGGGAGTGGGCAGTGGGAGCTTTTCTCGAGCTTCGTGTGTTCACACAAAAATAACATCTGATTATATGAATGTAAAGGTGGGTTATTAAATCATTAGTGTTGAAATAATTGGCTGATTAATCACCGGTTTATCATTTTTAGCATTATACCAAAAATAAAAGCAAAATATTTTTAAGGTCCCAGTCTCCTCAGTGTGATTATTTATTGCATAGTAACTGAATTCATTCGGGTGTTTTAAGCTCCTCTTCAGAAACTAATAAACCACAGCAAGACGATACCTCGGGGAGTTAACAGTAGGCAAATTTCCTCATAGTACGACGCCATAGAAACAAAATTAGTAAATAATGATTGGATTAGATGCTGCCCTACAGACCACAGAGACCAATTACATTTTTGCAAGTCAGATTTTATACTTTGACTGTTTTTTTTAATTATGAATAAATGCCACAAACAAGTCCTGTCGTCTTTCTTGTAAAACTTATAATATCAAACAGAGTGACTGGTGAAATTAACATGGATGCATGTTATTGCCGTTGCCTGTAAAAAGCAACAATGTAATAATCAGCTGTGAAAAACAAGAAAATGTTACTCTTTATTGACTACAATGTTGCCTATTATCATTTTTATATAAACCACAAACAGGTAATTATTGGTTATTGGTAGAGGTCCAGAAATCCCACATCAGTGATTCTGTAGCAATTACACCAAAGCTCATTTTGTTCATTTGCTAGGTGCCTGGTGGCCTAGGGGCTTTTTGTCTAGGACCTCACATGCTCTCAGCTTTTCACCATGTGGCGCATCGAGCTGTTAAATGCTTTAAACAAGCCTCTGTGACAAGTTACAGATGTGGCAGGGCAGCGGCTGCATGACTGATAACAGCTGATAACATAAGATAAGTGGCATAAGACTATCTCTTCACTTCAAACATCAGAGGTGTTGTAATGTAACAAACCATCCCAAGAATCTCGAAAAACGACTCAAACACACAATGTAAACAAGACTGTGTGTGTGTGTGTGTGTGTGTGTGTGTGTGTGTGTGTGAGGTCTGATAAAATACTGGACTGATTTGATTCAAGACGTCTGGATGATGTTGTCCTCTCGATGCAAAGATGACCCACGCGGTGCCGCATTATTTGCACCACACGAGAGAATTACCCCTCCGCCGTTGCACGCTGTTCCCCTCCACTGGGACGAGCAAAGCGAGGCATTATGAAGCAGAGAGTCACACAGCTCGCTCTTATTAGTTGCTATCTCAAGGATGACACGACATGTTCTGTTCTAATTAACTGAAGCAGACACCAAACACACACACACACACGGCCGAGATGCACAAAGCAACTGATGAGCAAATTCATTACATCTGACTTCAAAGAGAGTCCGGATCAAAACGCGACACCTGATCTGATGATTGAAGTGTGTGGATTCAACACTGACACAAAACAAAACAAAAACTGTAGCTAATTATCAATCTGCAGCTGCTGATGTGTGTGTTTGTGTGTGTTCATACTGTTTATAGGCCTCTAATAATAATGATTTCATCCTGATATCCACATATGATCATGGTTACATTAGTATTTGAAATGTTTGAACAGGAAAAAATAATATTCATAACAATAAGAACTGAGTTTTATCTCTATTTATATGATTTAATTACCAAAACGTGTTTATCATTTATTTGGGCATGTGATAGTTATGTCACAACATTTTTTTCCATGTGGAGGCTTTACGTGTTACTACAGGCCAGTTATTTGCTGTATCTGTGTAGATCTTCAAATTTACTTTCCTTTTAGCTCTTGGTCGGTCTCCATCAAGTCCTGAGACTGACTTTTTGACTTTTCTGACTTTTTCTTTCCTTCATTTTCACCATCTCAACTTTCATCTTATGTGCTGTTTCTGTGTGTTTATCACATTTTCTGAAAAACATCTGCAAGAAACATGGTAAATGAGAGTGCAGAGGCCTGTTGAGTCATACCAAACCGAAACCATGAGTTTAATAAAACTAACAGGACTGTGAGGCTGTGAAATTGGCAAAATTTCATTATTAGATCACTGAAGTAATTAAGAATCACCCTCATGATCCAACTGGTAAGACAGAAATAAACTATAATCAGTTAATTTATTTGTTTTGTCCGACTGAAACAACAAAGTGCAAATGATTTCTATGTTAAACTTGATTTAATGTAGAAAAGGCAGCAAATCTTCACATCTGAAGGAGCCAGAGAACACTGACATTTTTCTTTATGAATGATTCAAATGATTAACTGATTAAAACATTAAAGGGAAATCTTAAAAAGATGAGGAAAAGAAGAGAGAAAAAAGCGATACTTTCCAGCTGTATCATCACAGTTGATTGGTATCCGACATGGCAATTAAGTTCTGTGTTTGTAAGTGTGAAGCAGGCAATACCCGTTGCCAATTAGAGAAAGGAAGGGCGTGGAGCATTATTAGCAGTAGTGATCCACAGCCATGATCCCATCAGCAGGAGTCATACTCGGGGACAGACGGGGGGGCAATGAAAATGTCCCTTCTCCTGTCGCAGAGCTGGCAGTTTGGGCAGACCTGGCTGAATTCAATTCCAGACGCTGCCCTGATCACTCACCCAGGACAGTGGGCGGGAGTGCATTAAGAGGCACCCATATCACAAAAATCCGCAATAATACACACCTACAATGCTGATATGGACACAAATACATACACACACAGTCAAATCCCCTAAGCCCTGAGGTTGTGAGTGTATGTGTGAGTGTGTGCGTCACTCCTACCGGTCCCCTCGAGGGTAAAAAACTATTTTGTTCACAGTCTGCTCACTGCTCAGGACATCTGCAATGTCAAACACTTGGTGTTAGCTGTTAAAACATCACACTATCTTTGAAATAAACTACTGTGAGCATAGCAAGCAACTACGCTGGAAGAACATTTTTATCATGATGCCTCAGAGATGATGGTTGAAGCTCCCTGTTTAATCTCAAACTTCTTCACATTTTCCAAGAAATACATTCAAACTCACAGCTTCCCATGTTCATGTGATCAGGACATGCTGTTGTAATTACCAGTAAATACCAGGACCAGAATCATTTGTTATCATAATAAAATTATAGCCAGTATTTGCTGCAGCTAGTGTCATTTCATACAGTTGAAACTTTGATGTATCAGGAACATGTTTGTTGTAACAATGTTGTAAAATCTATTTTGTTCCTTTGGCTAAAGGCTAAACTGTGATTCGGGTAGAAGTCAACCTTGTGTCAAAACTGTGCAAAAGGCTTTTGGTGGGGGTGTTCATATCCTCAGGCACCACTGAGACATGAATTTAGACGTAGGGAGGTTTGATTTGAGTAAGAGAATTGTGAATTGTGAAGGTTTCTCAGATGCCAAAACCTCCGAAAAATGATTTATAATCCTCCAACACAGGATATTACATGGCCGGGGAAATTATCACAGCGACAATTACTTTGACTTTCATCACAGTTTTCATGAGTTAAACAGAACTGTTTTACGTCACAAAAGTAATGCACAGGGAATGTGTGCTCGCATGTAACAAGCTGGCCGACACTGCATCCGATGACGGCAGCCAGTGTTGAAGCAAAGGTGGAGCTGAGCTTTTGTTTTTCTGCCAGAACACATTTTGTTAACATCTCTAGTTGGCCTGAACATGACTGAACTGTTTCCCAGGGACTCTGGTAGTTAAAAGCTAAAGACTAAATGATAATGTTTCTTATATCTGAGATTAACCAGTCAAACACTGTAACACTGAACAAGAAGCTAAACTAAAAGATAATATTTATGCATATGTATGAAAAATTTCCCTCCACTGAAAACAACTTCAAACCTTTGAGACCAGAGTTATTGTGAAATAAATTTACTTTTGGTTTAAGATGTTTACGGGATGAAGGGGTAGAAAATGGATGGATGGATATTTACTTGAGGTATTTCTATTGTGTAAGTATTGTGGCACTTCTTGACCACTCTATATTCTGTTGATAATCCTTGAGAGTTTCTCTTCCTCAGACTTTTTCCTTTCAGCCATGAGGACAATTGTTGTTTATGACACTGACTCGCTTTATCCACTTTTTTCCCCAAACACTTCTCCCGGAGACATAAACACATCAATCAATACACTCGTCTTCAATAAGTGCCCAAACCCGAACACCACCAGTTGTTCACATGTCAAATCCAGTTTCAGAAATGCCTCACTGAGTATGAAAGTCCATGCATCGATCCAACACCACTTAATTTATTCATGCATTTTATAGTTTCACACCCAGATAAAGCTTTGTTACTGCTAACCAGCCTGTTGGTAGCTAATCCACGAACTGCAGCTGGCAAAGGGAGTTCATCCACCTGAGCAGGAGAAGCTGCCAGCTCTAGTCCAAAACAATTGAGTTTCAGTCAATCAACGGGATGAGAGACCTGCCTGCAGGCTGGGAAACATGAGACGGGACCATATGCACAACATATCGGTCAAGTTCAGCTTTCTCATCAAGTGTCTGAACCTGTGAGAAATATATACATCTCATCTGTTCTTATAACACCTCAGGATCCCCCAGGAGGAGCTGTAAAGAGTCAATGGAGGGAGAAAGACCCACCCTACATGGATTTCCCTGTCTGGCCTGCTGTCACTTATCCAACCCTGCATAAGTCATTTTAAAAATGGATGGATGTAGACGGGACGGTAATGTAGTTGGTAGTTAGTGCCAGATCAGTCTACTGTAAGAACCGGTGCACAAGTTCAGGTAGTGAAAGGAATAAAACATTATCTCTAACGTCTCTAAATGAGCGGAACAGCAGGTACCCGACCTTCATCGTGGTGGTTACAATAATAAAAGTGCAGTTAAGGTTGCAGAACAGTCACGGTTAAAAGAAACAATGCTGACTAACAGTTTCACGCAGCAGTCTCCTGCGTCAGAGTCCTGCGTATTGTCGACCCATCCATCCCCCCCAGCCTCCTACTAATGCTGACTTTGTTGGTCTACATCACCAAACTTCCTGCTTTGTTCCTGTTCACAACAGATGGCACAAACGACCTGTAGTGTTGTTTATTAGATGAGCGCAGTCTCCTTCTACCTGACATTGGCTGTTGAGAACAGCTGCAATTTTATAAAAGCTTCCATTCATTTTCATTTCTCATCAAGTGTCTGATATTTATGACTTTATTTTTGCATCTCATCTCCAGTTGCTTTAAAGAGGTCTGATCTATCTTCCACTGCGGCATCGCTCCTCTTCTCTCTCTGTTCTATTTCTGTGGCAGCGAGCAGAAAGAAACCCTTCTGCTCCATGTCAGCTGCCTTCCTCTCCATCGCTGATAGATCTGAATCGGTAACTCTACAACACTGCGCTTCCCCTCCCTGAGCCGAAACACACCCAAGAAGCTTTAATCACCAAGAAACCCGGTCAAGGCTAGAACTCGTTGGAATTTAATGCACCATGAAGCCATGAAGAAAGTTTTATGACCATGCTAAGATTTTTTTTTTGTCCAGTTTTATTTCTAATGTGTTATTCCTGAACGTGAGTAAGAATCGACTGCAAATGAGATGATGATGATGATAACTGAGCCCCCTTTTTTTTCTGCAAGTGTCTCATTACTAATTCTATTATGGATGGTCTCTTCGCATGGAGCCCCATTAGACAGAGTTGACGTGCCAGAGCACAGCAGACCTCAGGTTTAATTGACACCGCTGCACACATGGGAACGTGGAAGGAGGCATCTGAGTGCATAACTGATAGACACAAAAGGCCAGGCCTCTGTCACATTAGGCTGAATTTCAAGAAGGAAGGAAGCAAATGATTAAAAATGTGGTTTCAAACACCATAAAATCACAATCTGCACTGATTAGAAAAAATCAAATATTCTTTGCTACACATCGGGCTGCAGCAGTAGACAATAATATTTTATAAAGAATGGCAGTTCATCTGAAACACTAATGACACACTACTGGACTGTGTCAAAGCGATCAATCACAGCCTGATGACAAGCTTGTCACTAGTGTTTAAAGACCTCTTTGTGTCTGCACAGTGTCTGCGTTACATGAGTGACACGGCTGGGACAACGACGCCGAGCTCCAGGCCTCGGTCATTTAGACAAAACACAGATCACTTGTCCGGCTGTTTACATGCTGCCTCTGTGTGAGCTGTTTTCTCTCGCTTGTGCTGAACGGAAAACAAAAATATTATAATTGGGGCATAAATTGTCAGTCTAGGAGAAAAGCATCATGCACCTATGAAAATAACCATTTTTCATTTATTTCTTACTTGGCAACAAACTTTAGAATCAAAATACAAGTGTCAACATTTGGAGATGGGACTTGGCGGTCATATGGATTATTCAACATTTTACAAATGGCAGAAAATCCCACATTACCTATGGGAACACTGAGCAGCTGGTACAACAAATGCTACGACAAACTTGGAGGCCCTTAGCTGATATCCCGCAGGAATGCTAATGGGAAGTGAAGCGATTCTAAAAGCAGCCAGGAGGTTTGAAGAGCAGCAAACACTAAACACTTCACTCACACTCATCCTGGTTTTAACTCATGTTCTGCATATGTCTACAATATAACACTGAAATTTCACCATCTTCCAACAAAAACTGGGTATTATTATAGACTTTCTGACTTACGCCGATGCAGTAGATGTCTCTACTTTTTAAAACCCAACCGAGGAAGTAAAACTTTGGATTTAAATCAGTTTCGATCTGATCAAAGAGCAAGTGAACAAGAATATAAATCAAACCAGACGTTCAGGTACACGACTGTTATCATCCAACGCCTCAGGTCCAACATCTGTCAACAGGACAGACGCACTTGTCTTTGGCTGCAGAGAAAGTGTTTGATGTCGTCACTTGTTTGTATATGTTGCATAGCAAATATATATAGTGATCATCAAAAACCAAACTGACGGCCTTTAAAGATCAGAGATGAGACAGAACTGCTGCACTGATATGATTTCATAAATAAACCAACTGATTGACAATAATAAATGAGTGTGAATTATTACTGATGATAATGATGCTGTAATTTAAACAACATCACTAAAACTACTGGAGCAACATGATGCTACCTGTTGACTTTCTGTACAAACTATAAAAATTATAGTTTTTAAACTGAAAATAATCCACATTAGCCTTTTGTGAAATGTCAACCAACAATGTCAGTCACTTAGTCTCAAAGGTCAAATGGTATCACACTGAACAGCAGGCTCCTCTCTCTTCACTACATCTACATAAAACACCCAAAAGGAAAAAAAAACCTACATCCACCTTCATGTCCAATACAAAGATCATTTTCTTGTTTTTTAGCGTTTGATCTGAATGATCTTGCCGGCTTTGAGTAGCGAGGTAACTGTGTTTACTGCATCACAGAAATGACAGACAGATTTATTTATGAGTTCACTCATGAGATCAAAAACAAATCCATCAGACCTTTTGTTGTCTGAAGATGCAGTTTTACCCGCGGGGGCAGAGATACATCATGTCCAGAGAGAAAACAAGGCACAGGTATCATACCCTGTCTGCGGCAGCATTTAGCTGCTTAACAAACTGTGACTTGACTCAACACAAGACCATACGTGCTAACATACTGCTGCTGTCCGAAGATTTAATTCACATGTTAAAAAGACCTATTGTGCAAGAAAAATAGAGCCACAGGAATTTCATTAATTCGTTCATGTTTTCATAATTCTTCCTGTTAAACTTTAAACACAATGCAGTACATTTTTTAATGTACATGAAGCAGAGTTCATCCTGAGTGCTGGGCAGCATCACTGGAATCCAATACAAATCTTGTGTGAATGTAATTAAGTGCAGTCTTATTACGCTCATGCTGCTGTTTCTCAAAGCCTTTACATCACTCTGTACAACAGGCTGCAATCTTTCAGCACTTGAATGGCTGCACACAATGGAGACAAGGGCAGACAGCTGACGTGTCCGACGCCGCCGATCGCCAGGTGCTCTGGTGAATCCACTTCAGATGCGGAAGCGAAGGCCTCGGCGCCGAGTGGCCGCACAGGTAGGAGTCTTTCCATTAAAGACAGCAAATGTGCCTCTCCTGGTGATTACAGAGCATTGATCTGCCACGAACAAAGACTCATTCGCAAAACCCCGCTAGGTGGATGAACGACTGGGCGTGTGTGATGGAGTGAGGTAGAGAGACTGTGAAGCACAAAGAGGGAAAGAGAAGAAGAAAGATGGTGTGTGAATGACTGAGCAAGAGCCGCTGTTCCCACCAAATCCATCTTATTGGATTCTGGCTGTGGGCATTCATCACTCTCTGCCATTGTGCTACTTGGGGATTGGCTGCAAAACTTTAATAAAAGTCACCAACTACACACAAACACACACAGTCTGTGGAGATCCACCCTTTTGTGATTCCAAAATGATTTTCTTTTTTTTTTTTTTTTTTTTTTTTTTTTTTTTTTGTAGAGGCATTAGTTTTGTTGGTGGTTATATAACAACTTATGGCCAACAATTGCTTTCAAAAGCCTCAGATTAGGAACAAGTACTCTACTCATAACAAAAAAAGCAATATGTGACATGTAGGTCGTCACTAAATATGTCAGGAAATACAGCAAATATTAGTCTTAGTGTCGACTCTGATGTCACACCACCTGCTGTCGGTGGGAAAATAATAACATCACGTTCACACAAAATCCAGACAGGTTCTAGTGTATAATCAGTACCTTGCTTGTATTTTCCTTTCATGTCCAGCTGTACTTTCTATTTTCTGAGGTGAAAATCAGCTCATATACTCTATTTTTCAGCAGAACATTCACAGCTAATAGATGCATGAATGTGTGCATGTTCATGAAAATAAATGCTGGTCTTGTGATATTATTTCTTCTACTTGAAATTCAAAACAAGGTCACGATCACAGGTATACATCTGAGTTGAATGTGTCTGAATATAATAATACAGATGGTTCATTTCTGTCTGAGATTCATTCAAGGTTTCTGGTCTTTAGTTGAGCAAAGATCTGATGTCTCACTCAAGGACATGTTCACTTTTACATCTTTTACAGACAAAACACAACTTCAGGTAAAGATTTTTTATCTTCAGAGCTGAAAATCCAATCTACTTTACAAGAACTTGGACCATAACTGCCTTTTGCAAAAATGATCTGGTCACAACAGAGAAAACATGTCAAATTGGAGACACCATCATAAATGTTTCATCAAAACAACCAACTTCCCACCTTCTCTTTCTCTCTGGTTTTACCTTTACAGCTCTGTCCCCAAACAATAATTTCTTAGGGACAGAGTAACTCTCTCAGTCGTTCAAACTTAAAATTCTACAAATTAAACATTTTGTCTAATTTGTTTTTACTTACATTTCAGACTCAGAGTTAATCATATTCTCTTCGTATTTATTTTCTTATCACTAAGGTCAACTTTCCGTTCTGTTTCACAGTGTACAGGATATCATCCTTCTCTCACTGCAAGATGTTGGGAGACTTTGGGAGAACGACCTTGCAGAGGAAATGACAGAAGATCAATGGGGAGTCGGTGCTTGACTTAGTACTTACATACTTCTTTTCCTTCTGCTACAAGCACAGTTTGATGCAACTCGAAATTATTATTACAAGATGAGGCTGACTAAAATCTGCCTGAATGTATAAACTTCAAGTTCCTGCAGCAAAAAAACTGATCTGTAATTTCTATTTGGGATGTTTTAAAAGAAAAAGACATCACTCTCTGGGTTTGTGAAGTATCTTTCACTGTTGTAATCACTTGAACAATGTGTCTGTCCTGCGCTTGGATAAAATTTCATTTCCAATATGTCCTACTTGTGTGTTTCATTATGACGACTATGATAATGGTGGAGAAACATATTTACAACATCAGTTCGGATCATGTTTCTGTCAGTTTGTATCTTTCTAACGATTTCTGACGAGGTCACATCTCGTTCCAGTTCACATGGCTTTAAAGTTCATCTTTCTTTAAACTTTCATTCTCGCAAAAGATATTTCCTCATTTTGTGTTTTGATGAGAGATAAATGAGTTTTAGATCCTGTCTGATATATTCTCCTGCAGTTGTTAAGATCTGGTGGCTGTTCAGTGAACCCTTGAATGTTTGGAAATGTATGTTTGTTATCTTTCTATGATTCATGATGTAGTGACACCTGTCACATTTGTCTGTGTAACAATGTGCTCATACCCTGCACTGTCCTTGAGAGGGAGGGGGATTTAAAAACCTGCCACTTCTCTGTGGAAGTGACGTTTTTTGGTGATTTGCATGAAAAGTGGGAAAGAAAAATCTGATCACTAGTTGTCAGCGGAGATGGATTTGCAGACTAATGTGGTCCATCCCACCAAGTAAAGAAATATGTCACATACACACACGCACGCACATGCCAGAAGAGATAAAGTGGTCAGACATTTAAGAAAAACCACAAAGCCATTTCACAAACTTCACACCGTTCAGCGTGCAGCTGTCAGGCCCTGCTGTTCTCACAAAGACTAAAAGCAAATGGAGAAGAGGAAGCGTTGCAGAGAGGGATTTGAGATTGCAGAAGTTTCTCTGGGCTGTCATAGAGGAGCACACTGCTTTTGAACTGTTAAGGGGTTCGAACTTTAAAAAAAACAAACAAACAAATAAAAAAAAAGCTGCATCTGCATGCACATGTGTATAAACGTCCAAACTTGGTCATTCTGAAAGAGCCATCAGCCTCCAGGAGATCATTATGGAAAGATCATCTGAGTTTACCGATCATTAAGTTTTCATTTAAGAGATCATTAAATGTGAATTATTTTAATTCTTTTGAGACACTTACATGTTAGAATCAAGCACAGATGGATAAACAGGCTGCAGCAGATCATTTGTTCCTTTCCATAAACTCCTATCTCCCAAACGTTGCCATTTCATAGCATCTTTTTCACGTTTACAGTCCAGGGAGCAACAGGGGAAAAAGACACACAATCAAGTCCAACACTACTTGCAACACTGTTGCTTTGCAAAACATGCAGCTGTAATTAAATCCATTGTGATGTAATTAGAAAAAAAAAAACATCTTGTATCTTGTTTTAATTGCTATGTGGTCTCACAACACAATTTCTTGTTACAGTCTTCTTGATGCGTGACCCAGGCATTCTGCCAAGAAATTTAGTGATGAAAATGAAAACAAGTCTGATCACTGGTGGCATTGTTTACCGCCACCAAGGCTATGTTCATAATCCTGAAAGGAAGCCATCGGCCTCGTCGAGCGCCTGAAGGGGCCGTGATGTTGTCGTTGTGATATAGTGTAATCACCCGCAGCAGGAAAAAGACAAATCGCAGCTTCTTTTCTTGATGAAAATGAACAAACTGAATGATTCCTTAATTTTTGTTCATTTTCTCATTAGTTCTGTAAATGAGCAGTTTGATCAAGCTGAGCTGTAAATTGGAGGATATCTTCATCAAAGTGTGTGTGTGTGTGTGTGCCAGAGTCTAGGCTAATCATCGACATCATCTTTCTGTAGAGCTACATGAACACGATTTCATCAGCTACCTGTACAAAGACAAAGATCTAATTACAAGTCTGGTCGTTAGCTAATCGACAATTTGTTTAGCGTCTCCTTGTGTGTGTGTGTGTGTGTGTGTGTGTTTGTGTTTTATTTTTTGTTCAGTATTCGCAGAGAACATGACTAATAAAACCTTCTCTGTCAGTTCAGGTCCCTAATGTTCACTAGGACACAAAAGACCCAGAGACAGAAAACACAAAGAAAACTCCCCAAACCTCAGAGTAATTAATTCTGTAAAGAAACCTAATGTAGCCATAAAGAGGAGGTCATCCTGTACAAGAACAAGGATTACAGTCTTTAAAAGAGAGAGGGAGAAAGTGAAAACCTGAACTGAAATCTACGTACTCATAATGTTTGTATAAAGCTAGAATGATGTTTTAATATTTCACACAGACTGAATCAATGCTCATGTTCATGTTCATGAGGAAAAGCTGAAACCTGATCGTCAAACATGTGAGTAATTCTTTAGAAATCTAATAACGTTGCTCTGCATGCTTGTCTGTTTTTCTAAAAAACTGAAAAAATCTACTAAACCAAACCAGCTTTTAAACAATAATCACTCTGCTTTATACAAGCTCTGGAGTTGGGTAGTTCACTGTTTCATGTTTGGCAGGACTGGACTTTAACAGGCGAATATTAACACGCGACGAGGAGAAACACATGTTCATGTCGGGTGTAAATGCGCTTGATGTGCGATGGGAAAACATCTGGAGGTTTTCAGGTTTGTTCAGTGGTGCTTGTGGTTTGGGATATTAGCAGGTGTAAATGAAAAACAAATCTGATCAGCAAACTGAAAGGTTACCTGACTCTGGTTCTCAAACAAAAGCAACAACTAAGATATATAACTGCTACAAAAAACGTGTTTTCTGAGGACATAATAAAAAATTTAATGATTTTATCTTGTCCTGTCCTTGAATTCGAAGCTTTGCTGAATAACCTGCCCCACATTTCCAACTAAATGCAATCCATAAATTGAAATTTTCTGGATAATAAAATCTGGATAATGATATATCATCCTGATAAGATCATGTGTTAATAGCAGGTGTAAATTGGATATCTGTCTTTGAGCTGAGATATGTTAAATTCAGCTCCTGATAACCAAGACCGGTCTCTTCAATGCACACACGCTGAGATAAAGTAATATCACAGCTGTCCTCATTATATTCATGAGGGTTTGTGTCTGCAGATGTACAGTACATGTACATGTATGTGAGGAATATGTGCAGCCAATAAAATGGCTCCTGATTCTCCAAAACATTGTTATTAATTGAAAAATGTGCATCACACATCACACATTTAGTGATGAAAAATAAAACACTTTGAGGTTATTTCAGGAAATATGGTTCCACATCACAGGCTCAACAAATAAGTGATGAGACGGGAAAATAGCACACACTAATCTAATTTAATCTAATCTGAAGTCCTGATTAATAAAGTGCTTTAATTAAAAAATGGATTGGACTAGTTCCTGGGTGATGCTTGAAAAAGAAATCGATTCGACTTAACTATGAAAAAAAAGGACTGTAACAGGATCTGATAATAAAAATAATTCATAAATAAATGGTTTTAACTCTACTGGAGACCAGTGCATCTATGAAGTCAAAGATGAGGCTGTAACAGAAAAAAGAAACCTTCTTTTCAAATTCCTCAGTTGATAGACGGTCACAATGATGCAGTTTCCACATCTGGCTTTTGTTGTTATACCCGATCACTGAGCTGAGATTGGCAGCCATCATTTTTTCCATTATTGTCTTTCAGAACTCATGGGCATCAATATATTCTTTTGATCCATGTTTTTTTATACCCTCAACCGTTTCAAATCCAAGTGTGTTACAAACACCTTTGTAATGGAAATAGATAATGAGCTTCCCAAAGGGGTTAATCAAACCTATTGTTCTCCAAGAATGAAAAGATGTGAAAAGACGTGAAAGTGAACTGATTGATTATGTGGTTTAAAAAAAAGAAAAGAAAAGAATTGGTTTTCTTTTCTTTCAGGCAATTCCTTGTTTCACCACTTGATACAGGAAGTGATTTATTTTGACAGCCACCTCATTGAGTTTTATTTTATTCAAATGAAAAGTCTTTGTTGTGAGAGAAAGAGAGAAGGGTGGAGGGCGAACAGACAGGCAGCGAAGGAGAGAAAAGAGAGAGAGCACTGAGTGATAAAAAGAAAAATAAGCAACAACAATAAAAAGATGGCAAGTTAACGACAGAAATAAACGTGTGAAAGTGTAGCTGTGAGTAAGCCTCTGGCTGAGGGCCTGGTGGGCTAGATTTGACCCCACAGGGGAGGAGAGTGCACGGTCCAGGGCTATAATTAGAAAACACACAGTGCCTCTAATCCTTACTGAATGATTAAGAGGCAAACAGCAAGTTTACAGCCAGGAACTCACAACCAAGCAGCTGCGAGGAGTCGAAGCGGCATTTTCACACAGTGAAATATCTGACAGAGGAGACGAGTCGACAGTTCTGCTCTGTGGTTCATTTCCAGGTGAGGCCGGTTTAGACCAAAAATAAATCAAGAGGTTTCTGATAGGATTTAAGAGACGTTAACATATTAAAGCTGGATTTATACTTGTGCCTTAGGGACCTTACAAGTGCTCATATTTAATCACAGGTTAGGGCTACAGCAGCTACAGCAAATGACCAAACGAAGGGTGAATAATCAGACACACAAAGTGAAGGCAAAGACATGTGATGCAAACACACAAAAACAGTGTGTTCTTGCCAATGCTCAGCATTGAGTGTTGGCTGACGTCACCAAGAAACAGGAAATGATGCACAGAGTTGTACTTTGACTTTATAGAGAATAAAAACCTGAACGAGATTGGAGAGTCAGGGAGGCTGTATTACTACCTGGTAAATATATATCTATTATCTAAATATTTATCTATTATTTAATTCTAGCAATAAATTGTGGCTGTGTGGACTGTCACCATTGGTTGTAAAGGGTGAATATTTGCAAACTGGGAAAGTAAAACAAGGTGATTTGTGTTGAATTTGGTCTGAATGCATCATTAGACCCTCGACTCTTATAAGTTAAGTAATTCTTCCCTATATCTGCCCGTATGGTTGAGCAGACAGACATACTCTGCAAACCTTATCCTCATTGTAATCACCACCATCTATCATAATGTAAATTCAATTACTGTGGTTGAATAGATTCACACCTTGTGATGTGGTGAAGCTGGACAGCTGATAATTCCCGCTTCGCCTGATCTTTGCCTCCTCACAAAACCGACACAATGTCCTCTCTTTTCAAAAAATACTTCATTCACTCTCCTCTCTTTTTAAGAGAGAGATGGAATATGATCACAGTTGTGTTTTATCTTGCCTTCAAAGACAGAACTCAATCACAATCACATGCGTGTACAGCTCTACCATAACCAAAAGCACGATCTGTGATAGAAAGGGGGAAAAAGATTGGTTTCATTATCTAATACACTACAGCTCTTCATTTTCACAGAAGCCAGTCGTCATCCTCTCATCTCCAGAGACAAGGCAATCTGTTTGGTAGAGTTTGTTCACATTGTGAATTTGACAAACAGCTTTTTGTCCTCTCTTACTGCTGCTGCTGCTGATGATGATTCTGTTGTGGACTAGTTATATGAGCTGCTTTACAACTTCATGGCCACAAGCAGCTTAAAAGCTACAAAAAACAAGTTAGGCTGGCCATTTTGTTGTGTGTGAAAATCCTAAGAGATTAGCAGTTTTACAAATACTCAGTTTTATACTCAGTTTATTTAAAATGGTGCGAAAAATTAAAAACATCCATTGAGTGGTACCCACTTTTGCTGATTGAGAATGACGTATTGATGAAACAGAGAGATGCCAGTAATTCAGATAACCACTCTTATTAACTGCGGTGTGACAAAAACGTCAAAGGTGACGGCGGGGTGGACGAGCTACAACAACAAAAGATGAATTCAGGATCCACCTTTGGCAGCCAACAACATAAATCTGAGGATGTAGTGGGTACAGAGTCAAAACTGGACAGGTGAAGACAATGAATCAGGGTTTCTGCTGAGGCAGCAGATGGTTGCATGGTCAGTTTGGCATCAACAGTATGAATCCTTGGACCCAATTCACCAACAGTCCAGGCTGCTGGTAGCGGTTGTATAATGGGGAAAGGATAGTTTTTTGGCTTTTGATTTGGGCTCCTTAATACCAATCAATCAAGGCTTGAATGCAACAGCTTGTCTTGAATGCAACAGTTTTGTTGCTGACCATGTGCTTCCCTAATAGGTACAGTTTGGTATTAATGGCTGCTTTTAGAATGATAATGAACCATGTGACAAAGTGAAAGTTGGACATAGATCAACATGAATGTTCATCTGACAAATCTGCAGACGCGTCAACATGGACCAGATGTTTTTCAACAAATCGCCAACAAGGACTGAGAAAGGTTTGGAAACAAAAGGAGGCCATACACAGAAATAGTTAGGTGTTCCTAATAAAGTGTTTGGAAAAGTCAGCATCACTTTACACAGTTATAAACCATTTACATTCCACTCCACATTTTTGTGAGGAACGCTGAATGGTTTTATTGGACAGTAAGTCATACAGACAAAAAGAGAAAAACATTTGAAGTCAGATTTATATGTTTTCATAGCCTCCTCCCATTCAGACAGGCAGCAGCAGCGGCAGGAGCCAGGTCTGGAGTAGCTGTAGAAGACAGCTAATCATTAGCCAGTTAGCCTCCATTATGGCCTGGGATCCAAGCCTGGTGATAAAGAACCAAAGGACTCAGGGCTCACAGCTTAATGATCCAAAGATCAGCACAGGATTTACGGGCTCAGGATTTCCACCACAGCCTCTGGACAAAAGCCTCCTCCCTTCCTTCACCTACTTCAGCAAAGGAATTGAGTTCATAAAACCAGGGAACAATGTAGAAAAGTAATGAAATCTCCCACCTATCGTGGACAGAAAAATAAAATGAAGGAGACATCAACCGCCAAGGTAAAGCTTCCACTTGATGAGATGATAAATAAAGGCAAGTTGCCTAGAACAAACATTTCACACACTAGGAATTTTACAATACCTTCAGCAGCTCTCTTATTAAGTTTTCTTTGAAGACTTTGACACTACAGCTCTTGCTCCATTCTGAAGTTATGAGTATTCGTTGAAAACTTGATTCAGCCACCGCAGGCCCAGAGGATCTACTCTGATCGTCGTATATTGACTCTGAGCTACTCGCTGATTTCTGAAATAAAGACAGAACTTCCATCAGCAGGGGCCATCAATAAATGACGGACGTTTATATGTTGCAAGCCGTCTGCAACAGCTGAAATCTTTCACACACACACACAGAGTTTGCCTTTTCTCTCTCAGATCAGCTCCAGAAGGTTTTGATGATTCGTCCTCTCTGTGTTGGAGGTAGAAGTGAAACACTGGCGCCTTTTATCCAATTGCCTCAAATAACAGCCAAATAATAAAGCGCTGACCAGGTCAAACGATGTATCTCTGTTGTGCACCTGCTGCACAAACCAATATCACTGTTCTTAATTAGCTGTTCACTTCAAAATATATTAAGAAAATTAAACAGTAACAGGAAACCAGGGAGAGGATTTTCTGACATGGCACTTTGTGTAAAATGTATCAATTTGACTTGGAGCCGACTGAACAAAATAAATGTTTGACTATTGTTTTTAAGCTATTAACCTAACTAATGGTAGTTTCTAGTTTACATATTAGTCCAAGGGTGAGACAGCCCGTATTTAAGGTAATTACATAATTGGTAGAATAAAAGAAAATAGCAATTTGAGAAGAATCAAAGACTTATCCCCAGTGACATCATATAATTTATCACAATATAATACAGAAAAGTGGCAAATCTACACATTTGAGAAGTTGCAACAAGAGAAAGTTTGATATTTTTGCTTTTAAGAGATTTAAATGATTCACTGATCAATTGTTAAAACTATTGTGAACTAATTTTCCGCCAATCGACTCAATGATTGATGGACTAATTTCTTCAGGGCACAAGAACTAACCAAACTGTTTCATGTTGATGAGTTTCCTGGTGTTACTTTGAAAAAAAGGAGCAGCAATTAGTCCAGTTTACTTTAGTAAATTACTCCACTCTGCGGTTCATAAGAGTCTCGCTGGATAAGATGAGACAAAGCTTTGACAGCTGCTGTAGTTTATCTAAGACGCAACTGGAAATGACATAAGTTGAAAGAAAAACTGGTCTAATTTGTAGATTAATTTGATGAATCGTAGATTAGAAATTAAAGACGCCAAATCTCCTTATCAGATCCAGGATTTCCGCCACCGATCAAAACCCCAGACGAAGCCAAACGATGACATCATCGACTGGCATGCGTTTTAACATTATGTCACATCGACCTTGGCGGGACTGATTTTTACTCATCTCAGTGGACCCTCTCCATCACCATCACCATCCCCCCGATGTGGTGTGAATGCCTCCTCTGTGAAACAGGCCAAGGATCTGCCAGCGGCCCCACTCTCTTTGTGAGCTGAATGGGCACGGCTCGGCCACGTTTTAAGGCACCCTAATGTACCATGGCTGGACCACAAAGGCAGCGTGGTAATTTGCCAGGGATAATGACGCTCCCTTAATTCGGCCCTAGGGGCCACAAACAGAGAGCTTTAAAGAGAATCCCCATCCAGGGATGAGTCCCCTATCCCCCCTCTCTTTTTTCTTTTTTTTTCCAGGTCTCTTCCCCCCCTTCTCAGTCCACCCCTTCTCTCTCTTACTGACCTAAAAGGAGCTTGTTTTCTTCCGGCTTATTGTCATCCTGAACTAAATATCAGCAAACAACAGCGAGGCTTGAAGAAGAGACAATATGCCAACCACGACTTGAGTCCCTCCCCCCAATCTCCTCCCAAGAGGACTAGAAGAGGGAACCAAGACAAACAGAAGCAGAGAGAAAGTGCCACTCCTCTGCTCCAATGACACATATTAGGGAAAGATATTTAGGCCACAAATTGAATTGAGTCGAGTAAGTGAGAAGGAGGTGAGCGCTGAGTAAGGGTAGTGCAACAACAGAACATAAGCAAATGCCAGGACTGGCCTTCAGGGACATTAAATACTGAGAGTGAGAAGGAGGTGAGATTGGAGCAGAAGTGCTCTGTGCTTTTCATGATGAATTGGACCTTGCTCCTCTAAAAGCTTTTTTGTTTTTTGGCCGCAAAGGTTTGTCTGCAATGGTTTGAGTAAAAAAAAAAAAAAAACTGTTGATCATCACCTTCAGCTTCAGTTTCAAACCCCACAAAGAACAAGATCTGGATTTATTCAAGATCATTATCAGGTTGAAAAACCCTGGTTTGTTTTATACTTGTGATAAAAGTTGCTTGTTGTGTTGTTACCAATAAATCTAAGAAGCAACTGCACATGTCACCTGATAGTCTGCAGCATAGAAATTACAAGATTATTTAAAGAGATTATAACTCTGGTCTTGTTTATTTGGATTTGCTAACAGCTTCGGGGCAACATGTTTGTATATTTATTCACATAATCTCTAATAATGTCTGAAGGAAAATACAGAGTTAAGATGTTTCACATGAAATTGGATTCTTCATTATCTGAATTCACTGAATTCACTCTGGTTATTGTGACATAATAAAAGGAAACAAACTTCTTTAAAAATATCTTCTTTCAAAGTAATACACACAGTCAGAGTGTGAAAGTAAAGATTCACTCCAGTGTGTGTGAGTGTGTGTGTGTGTGTGTGTGTTACAGAATAACACATATAAAGAAAGTCAAAAGATTTGTAAGTAATTCAGCTTCGCTAATATGGATCTTAATGGAGGTAATTTTGAACTGTCCTTGTCACAAGAGGACCTTGTTTATTCAACTGAATAATTTTCTGTTCAAGTTCCTGGATGAATGAGCTCATTAAATCCAGGCTCAGATAAATAAATAAAACATCTTAAACTACTCAAGTACGAAGTGAAAATATTTTTAGGAAAAAAAAAAAGAAATAATATGACGTTTTGGCCTTTCCACTGTGGACTCTTTAATAAACAATAACAACTAAAACCGTCCAGAATCAGCCTCAGGTGTTGAGGTAACTAGTGATGAAAGATGTGTCTGACTCCAATTATAATCAGATTAATAGCCGGCGTGTAAACACACCCAGAGTGACTCCTGCCTGCTGTGGTGAAGGTGATACTACAAGGTAATTGTGCACTTGTGTCACATCTCATCTGAATGATGATTTCACAGTATAGTGTCAATTAGTCTCAAGGCTGTCTGTTGCAGCGTGATTCACTGATTCACATCCACAGAAAAGGGGAGGAAGGAAAGGAAAGAGGAGGTAAAACTCATCCATTAACAGCCTGCACGAAGCAGCTCCACCCATCAACCCCCCAGTTCTCCTGCTTATCCTCCTCTCCTCCGCCTCCACTGCC
Organism: Polydactylus sextarius; assembly: GCA_016801845.1. NCBI lineage: Eukaryota > Metazoa > Chordata > Actinopteri > Polynemidae > Polydactylus > Polydactylus sextarius. The sequence continues at coordinate 3,358,222 of CM028912.1, read as the reverse complement.
ATACTTTCACCGCTGCCTTTCAAATCACTTAGCCCAGTCAGAATAAAAGGCTTTCACCACCACCACCACCAAAAAAAAAAAAATCTGCATTACTTTACCACAGAGGCAGCAGAAAGAAAGACAGAAAGATATTTACAGCACTGAAAGAATGGGACAAAAAAATAACAGCAAACCCTCATCACAGTAAGAGATTTCTACAAGACCAGAGAAAAGTTTGGTTCTTGGCACAAAAAAAAATCATAACACACACAGAGAGAGAGAGAGATACAGATACAAAAAAAAAAGATTGAATTGTGGTGGAAAAAGGTGAAAGATGCAGAAAACAATGAGAGAAATACATGAAAGCAAAAAGAAAAGTTTTGAATGAAACAGATGAAGGTGAAAGTACTCACCAGCTAAGCATCACTGGGGTGTGGGGACGGGGCTGATGGGGCCGTCTGTCCTTTTCAAACTGATCCTGCAAGAAGAGAGAGAGAGAAAGAGGGAAGAAGGGGGAGGGGTGAGTGAGTCCTTCACTAGCTGAGCTGCTCATAAGCCACAAAGAAGTGCTGGCGCTCTCGTAAACAAACCGCCAACTTTTCAATGGAGCAGAGAAGGCGGAGCAGGAATGGCATTTAAACTGAGACTTTTGGGGGAAAAGAGGGGACCAAGTGAGGTGCCTTTACATCAACTGAAGGTCCAACTGGACAATAACAAACCACACAAGTTCAACACAGTTCAAATGCATTAAAGTCTAAAACCACCCCAAATAAAACATAAGAGGCCTTGTGTTGCAGAGGAAACAGAGTCTAAATATGTTCCACTGTAAATTAACAGTATAGATGTAAATGAGGTGAACGGATGCCTAATTGTGTTGAATCAAGCACAGATGCTAATATGCAGAGAGCACTTTGGGTTCCAAGCTTTTTGATCTCAACGCCACTGAGCAAATTGGAACAAATAGCCCTGGCTGGTTTCTACAGCAACCAGAAAGAGCAGCTTAGACATGCCATCCCTCTTGTGGCGTCAGCTACCATGATATGGCTGCTGTTTCCTCCACTTCCACACACAGAACGGCGGCGACAGATGAAAGAGGTGTTGATTATTGTCACCCGAACGCTCCAGTTACGACGGATCACTTCTTCTTCTTCTTCTTCAGATGTACAGTGGAAGGCAACCGTGCGTTTATGCTCATTAGCATGAAAGCTGAAACTTGACAAACACGCACTCAGCAGATGCTTCTGATGGTTTTTAAGGCTGCATCTGATTTCTTTACTGATTAATGTTGATTCATTTTTTGCTAATTACTCCATGAAATGTCAGAAATTATTCCAGTACATCTTCAAATTTGTACTTTCATCTGATTAAGAGTCCAAATATGATTTCAGAAAACACAGAATCTGTCATTTTTGCTTCTTAAATGTCAATTAATTGCTTCGCAAATTACTTAAACAGGCAGGTTTTTTTTCTATCGCTAAGTCTCCAGCTCCAGACTCAGGTAGGTAGATGCAGTAAAGGGGATTTTCTATGCAGCTAAGCCGAGAATTTAGAGCTGAGCAGCGGGAAGCGTCCGCTCAAACAAAACAAAAAATGCCCCTTAATCTCCGGTGTCAGTGTGGAATCAGGCTTTATTCACCACAGCAAGCGAGGAGGAAGAATTCTCATAAACGACTTAGTCTGTGACCTATAGTCAGACACACACACAGACACACACACACACACAGTCTGGTTTCCATAACTTCAGGGGACATTAACTTGCATTCATTTCCTAGCGGGCTCTTGTTGCTACTTCTTGTCTAACCTTCATCTAAACCTGATGCTAACCTTAACCAAACCTTAAATCATGATCTTTTTTTAGATTACACAGACCTGCTTTTTGTCCCTATAATGGATACAGGTCCCCATAGTGTAAGGAATACCTGGACCACACACACACACACACAGCAGCCTCCTGCAGCGATTCCACACACACTCCAGACAAGATAGTCTCAGATTCCTAAAATCACCTTCAGTAAAACTTTGTTGATGTGATGCAACACATGATAAATTTATAATAAAATGTAGTGTAACTACTTTTGTCTTTCCATGTCTTGGATGTTTCAACTTTTGCCATAATCTCAATTGTGTCGTTACCATCAAATCTTACATCTATTTTTCCTCTCGTCTGTCGTCAGCTGTCATTTTATTGCTATTTTGAACTCAGATTCCTCAACTTATCACATCCAGATCCACATCCTCCAGGGTGATGAAGATATACAATGACATCACACTGGAGGCTTCAATCGCCAAAAACTTCCCCATTTTATCTGTGCACATGGCAATAAAAGTTCTCTTTTTTAACTATAAAAAAAAGAGTCTCTTGATTGAAATATAAACATAAAGTTTGATTGGAACAGCTGGATCCTGAAAACTGTTTAAACTAAACTATTAGTTTTATTTAGTCATGAATCTAAAAGTTGGACAAATTAATTTTAACGTTAAGATGTTGATAGACAAAAAGTTAAAAGATCACCACAGATCGTCATCTGGGATCCGTGAACGCCTGCAGCAAAGTCCACCGTGATCTATTGTTTTGTCTTTGTTTAAAAAGGTCGATCTCAATCATTCCTTAATTGTTTTGCTCCAGATGATGAAACCAGGTGAAAATAGTCAAAGTAAATGTCAAGACGTGTCGGCATCTGTGTGAGCTTAATGTTAAAAGACATTCTCTCTCCCCACATATACTTTATTAGTATATTTATCAGAATAAAACAATAGTGGAGCTGAAACTATTTTTAAAAAGTTTGAGTTTATCAGTTTATTTTTTATCCCTTTCAATTTAGACAAACTCACTCTCACAGGAGACAGATATATATATATATATTTAAATATATATACATAGCAGCAATTAGAATAGTTACTTGTTGTCTTGCCACTTTTCTAATATTGAATTAGTCCTTTAAAGTAATCTGCCTGACACTCACTCTGTGTGTGTTGAACTGGAGATGCTCTGTAACCAGCTGTTCCTCTGATTTTACTATGAGGTCGACAAAAGCAGTCGAGTTGTGTTGCGCTCCAGTCTGGAAGTTTCTCCATCAAAACTTTAGCAGCTTGCCGCAGCGTGTTGTTTTTTCTCCCTTGTTTTCTGCCGGTAAGAGGTGGTTATCAACAGTCACCATCAGATCCAGCCATGAAAATCAAATTATCCTAATTAAGCTCCAGTTACTGGTAACTGAATCAGGCAGTTTAATGCAGAGTTAGCGGGAAGTAGGTGAAGAGGAGAGTTACAAAACAGCAGGAGTTCACAGCCGAAGAGCTCACAGAGTTTATCTACTGCACAAACACACATTCAAACACTGCACTTGTGCAGTTCCTCCTCCGGGGCAGTTAAGGAAATGTGTCTAATTAGGAGCAAATTGGTGCTCACAACCTTCCAGTTTACATCAGACGATAGCAGGGTACTGCTGCTAAACAAACTTTTTGTGTGAAGGCAACAAGGACGCACGGTGCGTGATATAAACAATACCACATGATGGTAATAGTCCAAAAACAACAACAGCAACCACAAAATTCAATGGCACACAAGATATTTCAACACTTTTTCCAAATAAAGGCGTGTACATCTGTGCAGGGGCCCCAATCGGACTCTTTCTGGGAAGCCAGCAGTGCTGGTCCCCAGACAGGGAATTATGATTACTGAGAAAAATATACAGATTTTAAAAAACACGCAGAGGACGAGTATGAAACGTGACATCAGCCAGAAATGACTCCAGACACAGACAAACAACAGACGACTCAACGAGAGCAAGAGATGTTCATGTTTTCTATTCCTGTTAATAGCTGTGTTTACATCAGGGCCATCTGCCAACAGCACGATGAAATGCCTCCATTTGCAATTATAATTAGTTGAGGGAAAAAAAACAAAAAAACTAGACAATGCAAATATTTGATGATAACTCTTCAGGTACACTCACCGAGCACTTCATCTGGAATATCACACGAACACGGAGACGAACATAGAAACAGTTTGTTGAGATTCAGACACGACTGCATCACATCACGTCTGCAGGTTTGTCATTTTCTGTTCTACAGCGTCTCAAAGGCCCAGTGACACTAAACTCAAATCCACTTTGAGACAACTTTTCTTTCTGACTCGGTGACAAAAACCACTGTGCTGCCACTAACAATCTGTATTGTTGAAACAAGGCAAGAAAGTCTGACCCTCCAACCTTCTGTCTTTGCAGAAATTGAGATTCATCTTCAACTGTCCAGTGCTGGCGAGCCTCAAGATTTATGTTCTTGTCTGGTTTCGACATGATGTCCATCCTGAGATGTTCCTCCGTTCACCACAGTTATAAATGTGGTTTTGTGAGTTACCGTCGTCTTTCTGTCAGCTGCCTCTTCTCCTCCGACCTGTCTCATCGCTAAGTTGTTTCTGTCTGCAGAACCGCTACGCTGTTCGGTAGATGTTGTTTTGTTTTTCCACATCATTCTGTATAAACTCAGAGACAAATATCTGTGGAAAACACAACAGATCAGCAGCAAACATGTCACACAGATAATATTTGTCTGATCTGCATCTGCAGCGATTTTCATCTGCATGAATAGACCGGTGAACAGGTATATTTACGTGATTGAACTTCAAATTTATGTAATTTAAAAATTACAGATTGGATGAAAAACACTGAGCCTTTCCATTTTGTAATCACTTCCACTCTGCGATGAGAAGCAGGGAGGAAAAGCGCAGTGGGCTTGTATCTGCTCAGCTGCACCGCTTCCCTGCCCACTCACATTCAACACAATAAACAATAAATCTGCCACATAAACCATGTAATGATACTGTTTCTAAATTATCTCGAGCACTATTTGTACATTACATCCTGTCACTTGACTCTCACAAAAACACCAAAAGGTTGGTGAAGCTTCAATAAGCCGACACGGCTCAGTAAATAGAGCTAAACTTTCTGTGCCATAAAATATAAAACCACAGTAGATGTGTCAGTCAAATAGTAGAAGAGAACCACCTGTGGATCCTGCTGGTCTTCTGAGTTTTATGAGAACAACATGCAAACATGCAGGTCAGAGATTATTCAGCTCCAATCAGAATACAAAAAAGGCCAATTATATTCTGTCAGCAATTCTATAAAAACAATGACCTCCACTTAAACTTTTGCAAAAACCCCAGAGTCATTGAGGAAGAACAAAACTTCCCCCTGACATTTAAACAAAATCTTTACGTTTCACAGCCTCAGGAAAAATTCGAGAGTAAACTAAACAGTCACAAAAACAAACCAAGGACGGCGTCCAAAAGAAATCCCAAGGAGAGCGAGCATGTTTAGAGAAAGGTTATTCAACTGGTGAAGCTTTATTCTCTATTATCTGTAATAAATGTAACTAGAGAATTGACTCATTTAATCAAGTTTTCGTGACTTTAGCTAATTATCTGTGTTATGTTGAAAAAAGAAGGCGAGATGAAAACTAAACAAAGTTTAATTTTTGCACTTTTTAATAACGTAAGATCTTCATCTAATGAGTAAAAAGAGTTTTAATATGTATTCATGTTTTGATAAATGCTCCTAACTGCTACAATATCCACCAGCCTCATGCCAACCTGATTAACTGTTAATCTTAAGTGAACTGAATGTATATTACATTTCTACAAAGCGTAAAGTTAAGTTCTGGCTCATTGTGAATAAGATCGTTTTAACCTCTGTGACTGATTCTTAAGAACTTGAAGGACACAAAGAGAGAAAGACTGAGACTTTGGCAGTTACACTGGCTAAATAATCAAACACGTTCAAGAGTCCGGTGGCGGTCGAGGACAAACGAGTGGCTGAGTCCACATGAGAGCAACACACACACACACACACACACACACACACACACACACACACAGATCCTCAAAAAGGTCGACACTTACAGACGAGGTGGTTTAACTTGCACAACCTGAAACCGTGGCATCACGTTGACGGACAAAGTCATCCATTACCCTTGTTATTCTGCTCCATTCCTCTACGCTGCTGCAGCAGCGGTGGCGGCGGCAGGCTGGCCCAGTTTCCAGCCCAGTTTCATATGTCCTTAGCTTTCCATCATAGCACTTGACACCTGTTTATATACGACGTGACCTCTGACCTGTTCTCAGAGACAATCTCTGCAGGTTAGCGGAGAGGTCGCCTGTGTTATTACGAGAGTGGTGACAAATGACTGAAAGGTTATAACAAAGATGTAAACAAGGACAGAGATTAAAGAGTACACAGAGAATAAAAACATCTCTAATGTAAATGTAGGCAGTGACACTGTTTATGTATATGGACCCACATATTCACACCTCCACTGTACATTTTATATAAATATCTGCTCTTGTACTTCCATCCTCTTAAAAACCAGCCTCAGACCTTTTGTGTCCTGTGTGTATGTGTTTCTATTTCATTGCTCACTGAGCTCAAGTGGGTTTCTTTCGTAATTAAGCGGCAGATCCATTAAAGACGCCCGGGGCGGCTAATACATTAGTGTTGGCTTCAACACTACAAACTGCACAGTTGACCAACTGGCTTAGAGAAATGATGTGGAGCTAACTATGCTATTTACATGCATCCATCCCAAAAAAAAGGTGACGTCAGCTCACACAGACTTTAGTCTGTCGGGAGTGAAATAATCAATATTAGTTGTGTATTTATAATATCTAGATGTCCAGATCCTCCAGGATTTCACAATGTTGTGATTGCAACTATTAATGCAAATTAAACCAATCCCTGTGAATTCTGAGCAATCTTGAGCAAATTTTGATCAATCACCATCATTTCCAGTGAAACATTGATCCAAATGTCAGTGAACTCACTTCCTTGTTTCTTTTAGAAGACACAGGAAATGTGATAAAAATAGTCTCATATTAACCTTCCATCATCACTGCTAAGGACCAAGAGAAACAGTATCGGGGCAGAGTTCACCATAGAGGAGGAAAACTATTTTATATTGTTGTGGAGCAACAAGAGGAAGTCGACTATTGTGAAACACTTTGTCAGCGAGAAACACACGGAGAATGTTAGAAACACAGAGAGGACGTCAGACCAGACACGTCACACTAACACACTGGTTCATCACTTCATTTCAAATTAACTGTTTAATTAATTAATTAATTAATTATTATAAAACCTTATAATTATACTGTTCTTGCAACTTTGACTTGCTCCTGCAACTTTATTGCAACAAAACGCTTAGAAACATCACAACTTTCGTCACATATTTTTTTCTTAAAAGTTGCTGTGAAATCAGACAAATTAGACCTCAACAATCTAAAAACAGGCCTGAAATCATGGAAGGATGTGTTTATATCACATATATAAGAAAAAGGAGAAGGATACAAAAGACCTGCAGCTTGTTTAAAGTACCTTTCAGTGTGTTTTACATGTATTAGGTGCAATCCTGCTGTTAATGCGTCTCAAATCAGAGCATGTACTCTCCTGGACCTGGTCTCAGGGTTTGGGGATCAGTCTGCAATACAACTAGCTGGTCTTTGTTCTGTAGAACATTTTATAATTATATACGTGCACCTCCAGTGCATACAATGTGTTGCTGTGTTGTCTTTTCTCACATGCATGTGTCTGCAGCTGAACTTAACTTGTTCCAATTACAGTTTGTTGTGCTGCTGCAGAGCGAGGTGCACGGTGCACAGAGGATTGAATTGTGTGCAGGCAGCCAGCAGCAGCGACCTCAGCTTCAGACCAACATTATACTTATCGAGCAGCATATTGATCCAAGTGTCCAAATTGTGCGGCGGCCAAATGGCAGCGCCAAGCTTCGCCAAGCCGCCGGAACGAGACCTGGATCCATTTTTCACCACTTGACACGAACACGAACAACATGTGATACACTGTTGCTCTCAAGCGATGGATCCGGTCACAAGAGGTTGATGAAGTGTGTCCCTGAATAAATTAATCACATTTATTTCAAATATGAAAATCATCAATCTTTTTTTTGAAATTTTTTCTTTTTTTTTTCACTCTTTTTTTTTTTTTTCTGTAATAGGTTTATCTTTTTCTGCCTCTGTGTTGCTTAACTCTAATTAGGTTGGAGAGCAAACACGATGTGACTCTTCAAACCAGTGGCTGCGTTTATAAACTGCATATTCTTTAACACAAATTTACATAATGTTAATGTCAGGCTTGGTTATGAACTGCGGGAGAATGAAAATCCTCAAACTCACTGCAGGAAAATTAATCCCTCATTTGAATATCTTCTGACAGACACAACAGACTCGCTATGATAGCCAGATCTATTTTGGATCCAGTTCTAAGTTGATAAAATATGAAGAAAACTTGGCTTGTATCATTTTGTTTTTTATCTTCATTCTTTTCTGTCTTTTTGTTTTTAGTGGCACATTACACTGCACAAAACATGCAGGTCATTGAAACTGGTTGTGATAGCCATTTCCATTTTTGGATCCAGTTTCCTCTCAGACACAAAAACACTGTGATGATGTTTCTTTTTTTAAATATTATTATTTTGGCTCTGACTGTCACATTCCCCAGTGATGAGAGAATCAGAATCTCTCGTATTTGGCACAGGTAGAGTCTCGTGCAAAATAAATCAATCAGCATTTTATATCCTCGGCTGCTTCTATCAGTTTCAGGTTATAGCTGCAGTTTGTCTGCCAACAAAACATGATTAGGGATCTCAGCTTAACTTTTGTTACATTGAATTCCTCAACCTGATCTAATCTAAGTACATACCAGTTGGATTCATTAGCTAATTCAATACTGGACATAACTCTTGATTCACAAACTGGTCAAATTAATGAGCTGGGTCACTGCAGAATTTCAGATTGGGTCGTCCACCTTCGTACAGTTTGCATGTCTCATTTTTAATCTCGTAACCTGAATGAAGCTTTGTGAAAATATCCTCAAACCCTCCGTCCCCTCATTATCCAAAAACCACTTGATCTCCATTCCTCCACTCGCTTTTCCTCGGCGAAAGAAAAACACTGACCGTAGCTGCATCATTAAAACATGTGCAGCTATAGGATTCATTTAAAATCCCGCAGACTTCGTGGGCGGAGAGCAGCTGCACTCAGAAAACTCAAGGAAGACAGAAGTGATTCTTTATCGTGCCGTCGTGAAGTGGTTGCTTGTCTCTCTGGAGAGGGCGAACCGTATGTGGTATTGAAAAGAGGACTGCACCTGCCGTTCACATGCATATTTACTCCAATAGACGTTTTGGCTCCGAGGTGCAGGGCCCCTGAGGATAAGGAACAGGAAGAACTGGGGCAAGGAATTATTTATTAGGCCAAAAGGACACAGGCTTCCAGAGAGAAAGAGAGAGAGAGAGAGAGGGAAAAGAAAAGGAGAAGGCTCCGTCTTTTCCCTGTTGGTCAGATGCCATCAAGGGAAAGAGTTGAGTTGAGTTGAGTTGAGCCGAGCAGCTATCACCCAGTCTGAAGAAGAAGAAGAAGAAAGGGAGAGTGGGCGATGTGGAGGAGGAAACAAGAGGGATGAGAGGAGAAGGGCGCATTGCAGCACCACGCAGTTCCAGAGAAACACACACCTTCGGGGAGAAGTTGCCTGAAGAAGCTTTATACAAAACTAAAACTAAATTCTTTTTTTTCCTCCTTGACTGTTGAATGCAGCTGCATCAAAGTGAATTCAAACACACACAAACACAGAGAAAGCTGAACAGAATCAGCTGTATTATGGCAGTAGCCTTTTCAGCTGCTGAGGTTGCACAGCTGATGTGCTTTTTCACCCTCCACTATGTAAATTACGGGTAGAAAATTGAGCGAAATGTTCCCATCAGGCTAATGTATTATGCGCATTAAGCTAACACAGCTCTCAGGCTGCACCACTCAAACAACTGATGTGAGAGACAGAGACTCTCCCCATATTGAAACGAGTGGTGGAATTAAAACTAATCCTGCCAGAGATGACCTCTTAACCTTTCACGTCTTTGGATTTTTAGTTATCTCACAAATATTCTTCACTGCATCTTCAAAAACCATTTCGCTAATGTGAATATTTCATGTTGTTTTCAAACCACAAGAATGTATCTGTCTCTTTAACAACCTCTACACTGTTTGCAGCAGGTTCTGGGGCCAGGCTGCAGGGATTTGCTGCCATTACTGATGTCCAGTGCTGATATGTGGTGATAAGTTATGGTTCACTGTCCACCTCATCCCCAAAAGTATTGGATGATTTTGAGGTCAGGGCTCTGTGCAGCCTGAATGTGTGTTTTTGGACCTGTGAAATATTGAAACAGGAAAGCTGTTGCCATAAAGCTGGAATCACATTGTTGTGTGTAAAAAACAACTGTATTTTGTAGCATTGTGTTTTCCTTTCATTGGACCTAAAAGAGCTTTGTCCCAACCCTGAAAAAACACAGCTCCAGAACAAAGATGCACCGTTGCGTTGTGATTTTTTTTCAGCCTTTTTGAACATCAAACACTAGCAGCTCGTAGGATGGAAAGGTGCCTCTGACATATTTGTAGCTTGCTGTTTTGTGAAGGACAGCAACTGTGGATTCACAGCAGTTAAAATAACAGCGAATAAAAGTCGGAGCAACTCAAACTCACAACAACAACAACATCAACAAAAAAACATATCGCAGTGTCCGCGGGGAACTGCTCAAACCTTCCCTGCAGCATAAATCACTTCTGCACTTATCCATATGTTCAGCAGGTCCAAGACATTCATCATTTCATTACTAAATCATTAAACACTGTAGTTTCCAGAGGAGCATCGAGGCTACAAAGACCCAACAGTGCAACTGAGGAGTTCATGGAAAAGTATGTTGCAAACACTTTCTCCAAAACATAGAAATCCAATTTTTATTCTGTAGTTTGTAAGATCTGTAGATCTTGTAGAAACTCACATACTGATCATATGGTAACAAAATGGATTACTGAGTCTTTAACCGTGACCTTGTGTTGCCCTTGAAATCCCCTTGTAGCTACTGTGAATCATAGCAGACTACAACCGCTGTCCTCTACACAGGCTGAGAATATCTGATACAAGATTGATTTTCAGATTTTTTTTACTTTAACTCTTCATGTTTTGGAATTTCGACAGAAAACTGAAAGAACATGAATTTAGTACCAGTTACCTCAAGTAATGTCTACATACACAGACTAAATCTGACTTTTAAAAAAGAGCAAACCATGTTATTGTTTCCTAAACCTACAGACTCTCATTCCGGGGCTCATTTCATTTTGGAGTAGACTGCCAGGAGAGTGAAGGATTGATGTTGAAGGAGAGTGGACTGATAGAGAAAGGCTGCAGGTGATTCATCTTCCTGAGCTGGGCTTGGTGAGGTGGACACAGAAGTGCAGGACACGTCTGGTTTTAATCAATGGAAATTCCACCTGGAGCAGCAGCAGAGGCTGAAAGAGCCAAAAATAAATAAATAAATTTAAAAAATGAAAGAGCAGTTTGGTAAAAAAAAATAAAAATAAAGCAGAAAATTTGTAAGAGAGAGACATCATGCGAGGAAATGGAGAGAGTGCCACAAGAGAGCAACCAAAAAATGAGAGAAGTCAGGAATTAAAAAGCAGCTTCTGATTATTAGGATAATGCACAGAAAATAGAGAGAGAGAAAGAAGTAAAAGGACAGAGGCAGAAGACAGCCAGGATTAGACCATTTAACATGCGAGAGCTGGGAATCAAGCTCCCAATCCATCTTTTAAAGCGAGGGAGTGAAACCCTCATTCATCACTGTTGTGGGACGATATAACTAAAGAAAAGAAAGTGGCAGGTTACCAGTGCCCTTGTCTTTTATCAAACTCTTCACCTGGCACGACAAGCAAATAGTTCCTGACTTTCTGAAAGGAAACAGGAAGACAGTGAGCGTTTGATTAAGTAATTCAATGTTTACTGCTACAGACTCATCTGTCATATGCACCGTTTGCTTAACAACTCTTGAAATGGAAGTGCTTAGCAATTAAGATTGAATTGCAGAACAGAAAGACAGGTTCAAATTATATGTGACGCAGTAAAGGAGGCTATTAATTTAGGTTCAAAGAGAGCATGGCCTGGGGGGAGGAATAAAAGGAAGCACTAAAGCGTGTTACACTGTCTGAATGTGTATGTGCACTGAGCATCCTACATCTCAAAGTCTGATTTCCAACTCACCCAGAAGAAATCTTCCAGCTAACACAACATAATTAGCTCACTTCTGACAGCACCTTAAGTTTATCTCAACATATCCTCCACACAAGCTGCACAAGTCAACACGAGGCAGTTTGCAAGTGATACATAATTAATTCAGGTTTTATCAGACGAGCGAAGAAAAACATTTCTTTGCACAACACTACTAAGCCAATCAAACCCGCCATACTGACTTCCTTCTTCTGTCAGCTTCTCAAAGCAGCACATCAAAGCTCGCTGGGATTTAAACTGGCACGAATGAGACTGCTCCCATGTCGCTCCGAGCTTTAACACACCTTTGTTCAGTTGCTGCCTCATTTCACTGCACGGCGGTCAGGACCACATGGAAAAAAAACAGGTGAACTCAACTGAGTACATTAAAGCCTCTGGAAACTTCTATAAATCTAGAAATAAGCATCACTCTTTCAATAATAGGTCATAGATATATAATGGATCATGAAGGATGAATAGATGGATGATTTTCACTGTTAAATGTCACGTTTTTGTTGAGGTTACAGACTTTGACCTTTGACCATCAAAATGTGACTGTTCGTCTTTGAGTCTGAGTAAACATTTCAAAACATTTGTTCAAGAGAAGTCTTGAAATATCACATCCATGAGGCCAAAAACATGTTTTATGAGGTCAACAAAAATCTATAAAGTTCATCTCATTGAATTCAAGCAGACCTTTTTGCTAAATTTGAAAGGACTTATTCACAATAACAAGAACGAGACCGACGTCTGTGATATGAGGCAGTTTCAGTAAAACAGACTCAAGTTAATGTTGAACCATAAGTATGAGGCTGATAAAGACAAACCTCTAAATGAAGAAACTTAATAAAAAGCCACTGAATTAAGTGCCAGCTTGATAAGCCACAAATGAGTGTGGAGGCAGGATGATGTGCTCTGATAGCTGGCGGCGCAATTAATGCACTGTTATGAATCATTTATAGGAAAAACAGTAATCCTGAAATGGGGTTGACTCTGTCAGCAAGAAAGCTCATAAAAAACAAAAAAAAAATGCAACAACTTATTGTTGAAACATAAAACATCTAAACAAGGTCCAAGCAGATTTCACAGTCAAGAGCATCCATCATAAAAGACAAGCTCGATGTTGATGAGAAGTTTCTGATTGAAGGGAAAATAAAGCTTTTATCATCAGCCAAAAGTTTCACCTTCTGGTCTTGTCAGTTTTGTGCAGCTTAGATTCTCGTCTCGTCGCCTTGGGTTTACGTAGGCTTTGAAATCGTCCACCTGTGGTGCATCTGAATCTGGCACGCAAAGAGCAAAAAAAAAAAAAAAAACAAAAAACACAGAAGTAGCATTTGGAGGAAGACTCTGATGGCTCGAGGTGGCTTTAAGTCTTTTAGTCTTCATCACACTGGTGTGCCAGCCAGCTGTCTGGATGTCCCTGGAGGCCAGAGCCACCACACTAGATCACAGACGACTGTCAGAAACACACCAACACACCCACACGTATACAGTAGCACAGAGAACTCGTCCTGTCCTCTGTCCTCAGTATCAAACGGCTGTTGTCAGCAGAGGCAGGGCCACTAAGCTGGATCCGGGCCAGGTCAATTCATTTCAGAATATTTCACAGCAGCGAGGTCGTTCTGCTGCATCGCTGAGCTTAGAAGCCTCACTCATCACAAAGTCACCAATATGGTTTTTTAACAGGGATCTAAAACTACAAGGCTTACAAGTTACAGAACCGTATCTGCTCAGTGAGTTACTTCCTGCTTGCAGTTACACGGGGAAATGTTCTTATTATAATTCAAAGTCACCTTCAGTATCTCTTGTTTTAATGAATTTTAATCTTTCACACTGGGCTTCTTTCAGTCTTTTAGTCTTTCTGACGAGCTACGGCCAAAATGAAATGGATATATCTGAAATCTAATATAATGTAGTTCTAATTGTTTTTTAGCTTTGGTCAAAATGAAGTGATTTAATATTCTATTAGTGTTTAATTCACATGAATATGAACAGAAATCTTATGCATGTTCCAACATTTGAGTAAAACTAATTAACATCAATCCTCGATTAGAAAAAGACATTAGGATGAAATAATAACCAGATCTCTGTACCATGGCCAATGAAAATGTTGTTTTATTCTTGGCTGACAATTATAAGAATCAGTCTGAATCTTTAAAGACAGATCTCAGTCACAGCTCAACATTTTTAACCACCAAGTCAATGTACAAGGATATTTACTAGTTTTATCTGCTGTCAAATGTAGTTTCTTGTCATTCTTGTTAGTCACTTACAAAGAGCTTCAACTAGCATGCTAACTTCAGGAGAAGCAAAACAAGATTAACATTGGTGCTGTTTTCTACTGTTGGAGACAATTCTTAGTGAGTAAAGGAGCAAAGTTTCTGCTTGATTGTAAACAGCCACAAACTGCTCTATCAATAGCAAAAAGTTACAAATAGCATCTTTAACTGCAGCAATTGCTGTATACTTCAATACTACAGTAGTAATTATACAAAGATACCTTGTTGTGGGTTAACACCAAATGCTAATAAGTGGGATCAACAACTAATTGACACATGTTCGCCGTCTAAAAGCCACTTTAAGATGCATGTCTGTGTCAAATTACAGACTGATGAACACAAAACATAAACTAACTCACACAGACACAACACAACTCTAAGGACAAAATGGAGGACAAATGGACGCCCACAGGGACATTATCCAAGCTTTTCTCAAAGCTGTCACTGACTTTCACAGCATCACAATTAAGATAATTAACAAAATCACAATAAAGTACAATTACAAAATAGGACACCAACCAGCTATTTCTCAGCTTCTTCCTGATGATTTTCATGTTTCTGTTACAAGTGTCTTTGTTGGCTCCGTAAATGAAATAATTACACATTTTGCTCCTGAAACCTCATTCAATTTGAAAGTGCTTTTGATTTTATTATAATCGCAGCTGGATTGTTACAACAGCGTATTCATTTACAGTCTCATAAAAGGCACTGACACCATGCATGAGTCTGTAGAAACAACTGAGTTGCTGTGTAAACAAAACACTCATATACAATAACTGTTATATTAAAGCTGGCGACACCTGCGGAGTAATAGTGAAAGCAAGCTCATGGAAATTACAAGACAAAACAAAAAGTTCTCATACTTCTTCAATCTCTGTCAGATCCTGGAGTGCCAGGATGGGTTCAGATGGATTCTTACGTGTTGAAGATGATGAAAATCACTTTTAGTGTCTGATGAAACTAATCCAAGGCACAGTTCACGTGAGAACAAAAACCTGAGGGCACACCAAGAAGTAAATCTCTCACACAAATATGCAGCCGTTGCACAGCGCTCGTTTAGATCACCTGCAGTTTAACTTTCTGATTTAAAAAGATTTCTGCAAAGAAAAACACCTGAACTTACACACAAATTAATACCCCCATTTTCTAGACAACATGTCCTCTGTGTTTTATGTCTTGCTTATGCCCCTTTAACGCAAACATCCCTCTGTCATTTGTGCTGCGTTAATGAAAAGGAGCACGTCTTCAGCAAAGTCAAAGACGCGTGGGCCAAGGCCGCCGCGTTCCCCGCTGGTGTGTAAACCGCCGGGGCGCCTGGGCGTCGTGCCAGCGGGGGCGCGCTGTGGAAGCAGCGGGGGCAGCATCGAGGGCTGTATAGGTCAGGGTGACGAGTTCGTAAACAACAGCAAAAAGCAAGCAGACACACCTGCGCATATAACTTTTTTTTTGGTACTTTTGATCTGTTTTTGAAACTTGTTTTTAACTCTACAGTCTCCATTAATCTTTCAAACAGTTTGTGTTTGAAACCACCTGACTTCAACACCATCCAACACCGTATGCCCCAGACAAATAAGATCCAAAATCAGATGTCAACTCTTATAACAGCTCATTAATTCAGTGTTTCCAATACTCAACAACATGATACTAACCATAAATAAATAAATAAGGAGGTGCAAATAACTTTTTTGTTTTAATGTGATTTTCAGCTTTGCCGTGTTATCTGTTTAATATGCAACAGAGGAAAGGGCAGCCATGTGGCAACGAGAATAGAAACAGAAGGTTTTCATTCCAGGCAAACTTCAACCCTTGACATTTTCTCTTCCAAAAAAACAAATTCATCCTCCAAGACACGGTCAGATTTCAGCTGTGCAGATGCCACAGGTTAAAAAGTCAGTATCTCTACACACTTGGAACAAACACTGATGGCTAAATGAATTTATTCGTTCAAGGTGAGTGGATGAGATAGACACCTTAATCTGCATACAGACGGAGCCTTTTGCACCGTATTATACTGAGACATCTGAGTAGAGTCTCTCCCGTTGTCTTCTCACTGCTCCCCCAGGGCGTCATAACTCACCGGAGCCAAAATGAGAAGCGAAAACGAGAGCGCTGACGAAAATGAGAGAGCAGCATGTGTCTAAATAACACACACACACACACCTGCCTGTCTGACCCCGGTGGTAATTGCTAGTGCTGTTGCGACTGACATGACGTAAGTGTCCATCTATCTGCCTCCATCATGCAGACATGTGGCTAGGATTTTTGTGTGTGCAAATGGATCAAACCCTCTGTAGTTCTGGGTAAATGAGGTAAATAAAACCCCACAGGGGGAGAAGTGAAATGAATTTAGTGCAGAGAAGAAGCAAGGAAAGAAGGTCAGCTCTCTGGACACTGAATCAGTTTCAGTGTGGGACACTACAAGGACACATTAGACAGGACCAGACCAGGTTGCTATCGTGTGCACACACAGGACCTCATTATATTTGTTTTTCTGTGGAATTATTTTATTTTAGATACCCATATTGACCTAAATGTAAGAACACTGCTTTTTAGTAGCTGTATTTGTATTTAAATTTTCCTTTTCGAGGATATTCTCATCTTCAAGGCCATGTCTTCGTTAAAGAACGTTACTGACTGAGTCATGACCAGTGTTGTGTAAAGTATCTGAAAGTCCCACTAGAGTAGAAGAACAGATACTAGAGTAGAATGATTCTCCAGTAAAAATCTTAAAGTATCCAGTATTTACTGTACTTAAGTATGACAAATAATCTATAATTAAATGTATTTAAGTAATGAAAGTAAAAGTACAAGTACATGTTAATAAAAACAGAAGATTATGAAGTTTATCCAGCACTTAAAAACAGCACTTTAGAACAATATTCATAGACAATGTCTTGAGTTTGAACTAAAGAACTAAAGTTGTTCTTTTTTCACTAAATTTCTGTTCTATTGATATTTTTTAAGCTTCTTCATCCATCCACCCTTTAATATGGAGCCCTCTTGATAGTGTAAACAGTCACAGGTAGTAGACCTAGAGTGTCATTAAGTTAGGAAATAAAGTAAAAGTAAAGTACAGATACTCCCAAAACATATTGAAGTACAGTAGTGAAGTATTGTTAGAACAGCCAAAAGACCAGTCAGAGAATCTCTGAACTTATATTATTCTTCTGTGTTTAAGTAATTAATTCTTACACAGCTACAGACAGAAGTGCTGAAGACAACATTAAAACAACCAGAGCTGAATCACCATTTTTACAACATGCAGCACCTGAACGCAGCTTGTGCTCCGTCCTAATGGTTTTTAACAATTTCTTTGTCATTTAGAGACACGCTGAAGGTTCAGGACCGCTACTGGGCCCTCAGCCATAGTTTAAAAAAGGGCTTGACTAAAGCTGCTATCGTGGTGGGTGATGAATGGGGCTGTTGGCCAACATTGGCAAGAGCAATCTGCTGTGAGCGGAGGCGGACATTTACTCTGCCATCAAACATCCAGCAGCTGATTTACACATCGCTTGAAAGTGCTCCACTTCCTTCCTTCCCCTTGTTGAACCAACTACGACACAACAGCAACACAAAAATACGACATGCAAACTTCTTTATTTATTCTGCTGAGGTCAGGTGAAGATGTCGGTCAGGTGCGGAGAAATGACGAGGTAATGTTACATCCTGTAGGTGAATGAATCCACAAAGGAACGAGTGTGTGTCTGGGGCTCATTCATCATGCCCTCTCTAATTCTTACACCAGCATCACATCACACAGTTTGTGAGCTCTGAGTGGTTAAAGATAAGGATGAGAGAACCACAGGGTCAAGTCTCAGAGAGCAAAGAGTGTTTGCAGGTGGTGGGGAGGGGCAGGTGTAGAGGTCACAGAGGAGGGAGAAGAACAAGAAGAAGAAGCTTTTCTTTTTCCTCTGAGGACGAGTTTTAACTGCACTACAAGGTGCTCATATACACAAATGATGTACCATAGCAACCTAACAGAGGCTCCTTTCAGCTGCAGGGTTATGGAGGGAGCAGTGAAGTGAAGTGAAGGGGCAGGGGAGGGAAAGTGCAATGAAGTGCAAAAAACCCCAACTGGGACTAAGATCCTCAAAAGAAGCTCTAATGGAGCTTGAGATCCAGGTGTGGGGAGACATGAAGGAGGAATAGGTACGACAAAAAAAGCTTTTCAGGTAGTTTCTTTATGCCAAAGTGTGTCCAATATGGAGACAGAATAGGACGTGTATGCACATGCGTGTGGTTGTGTGATTGCCCAAATACTACAGCAGACACATACTGTGTGCTCTCTATCGTCCAAACACTTCGGGTCAAATATCCAGACATGTTTGTGGAGAGTTTCTTGTTTGGTTGGAATGAAGACGCACGCTTGGCTGCTTATCTCTATCATACAGACATTTGGCCTCCGGTCCTCCATCACTTCACGTCCTTGTTAACAGGCTGCACAGTAACCGAAGCGCCATGTGTGGCTCTTAACCTTCAACCGTAGTAGCCCCCATACCACCTCGTCCCACATCACCACCACCACCTGGAGGGAAAAGGCCACCTCCATTTATTTGATGTTTGAGGAATAAGAGACACAGACGCTGAGACAAATGTTTTTCCATTAATCAGCCGGAGAACCAGGATTGATTTAAGAAGACACACAGGTGAATCTCATTTCCTTCTTGGCTTAATCCAACATTTCAATTTACTCCTCCTTTCATCCACCAAGTCGAAAAAAGTAATAGATTTTTGTATAATAAATAATTCACGTGATTGTGATTAAACTTCTCTCTGTTCTTGTTCGTTGGTTAGCGGAGGAGAACGAGGCGACGGGGGGGAGCAGCAGCAGCAGCGTTGATTCTCAGCACTGTGATGGTGACGAAGGGGCCCTGAGAGTCCACCGTCTCTGTTTCTGCCAGGACATTAATCACTGTCACACTCCTCTCTTTCTCTGTCTGCCTCGGTCCTAAACAGACCCTAGTTCCCCCGCCGAGAGTAAAATAACCAAACCATAGTAACCAAAGGCGACCGTGAACCAAAACTCAGCGGTGCTTTAAGAGGTAGTGAAACATGAAAACATGTGTTTACAGTGTGACACTCGGTGCTTGAGGGGGGAAAACTTCTGTTTGTCAGACTAGACACCGGTGACAAACAGAAGAAATATGTTCAGTCAAACATAAAATGACTAGATTCACATTTATTTGCTGATCACCTCGTAGCAGAGACGTGTGGTTGTACTCGTTCTTGTTCAATCAGACCCTCCAAATTCAACCAATCCCTGTAAATTCAACGTGGCCTTACAATTTAGGACCAATCACTGCAACTTTTCCACTATTTCTGACCAAATGTTGATTCATATGTCAGTATGTCCTTGTCCTTGTTTCTTTTGGAAGACGCAGGAAACGTAAAATAAAAAACAAAAGTCTCACATTTACCTTCCAACATCACTGTGAAGGACCAAGAGAAACAGTATCTGGGGAGAGTTCACCAAAGTCGTGGCGTCTATTGAGAAACACTTTGTCGCCAAGAAACACACGGAGAATGTTAGAAACACAGGGAGGACGTCAGACCAGACACATCACTCTAACACACTGGTTGCTGGTTTCATCCTTTCAGTTTTAATTTATTGTTAAAATAGAAGGAAATTATGACAACAATCTAAAAAAACATAAAAGAAAATCCTGGAGGGACTGTTCAACAGTTAACTAATGAGATCTTGATTAAAGCTCTTCTCTTACAGCAACACACCATCCTCCTGCAAAACCTCAACTCTTAGAAATGAGCCTATAACTCAGACACTACATGAATCACAAATCAGCCACCGGTGGAGGAAAAACTCCACTGTCTGTCTCTGTGTGTTGGCTTGAAACCAAAGGATTTCTGGCACGAACCAAACAAAAAGGTCAAACAACGCAGAGGAATTATTTCTCCCGAAAGTCTGTGGAGGTTAAACTGTGAGGAGTACTAGGTGTTCGTCGCCACTCAGGTCAAATGAGAAAAGCAATTGAACGGAGACACTGAACGGTCTGATTCCTTGTGAAATAGTGAGATGTGATCTGCTACTGAACAGCATGTGGTGTCTGTTATTGCTTCTCTTTGTTACTCATTCCTCAACTCAGAGAAATTTGACCAATAGTGATTATTTTTAGGATTGAGCAAAAACAAAAATGTTGTACGAGTGAAATATCAAGAAGAGATGACATGATTAAGTCAGCGTGATAGCAGGTTTCACTGTTGAGGGTAGAGACTTTATTGAAAGCAGTGAAACATCAAGCAACAAAAGGTTTTTTTCAGATTTCAGCACCGTAGCTGAGGAGACATGTAATTATCCCACATGCAGACTTTGTGTCTTGGGGTCAGGGTCAGCAATGACACATGCAGCATAAAACATTTAGACGCTGTGGATTCCAATAGGGAAAGATGAACTTGTCACATACAAGAAATAAAATAGAAAAATTTGCTCCCCAGTGGTTCAAATAGCAGGTTGTTTGAGATGCATCCTCCGCCCTGCTGCTTACTCTTGGCTGTCAGCGTAATGGGACGGCAGTAGAAGATGAGATGATGTGGGGAAGTGGTGGTGGTGGGGATAATAAAGCTTGATTTGGCAATGACATTTCTAAAAGCTTGTTTTGGTGACTACAGAATGATAATAATGGCCAACAAAACCGAATCCATGTAATTGCCATCTTTGTGAATTTTTAAGTGACTGCAGTTTTTAAAGACATAACAGCTAAAATAACATAACCACAGGAGGGTTTTTTTTTATTTTTTATCTTCAACTAGTCTAAAAAATCAGAGCTGAGAAACAAAATTGATACAAAGATTTAGTTCAATTTTGATGTTTTCACAGCCTAATTCGCGTGACTTTGCAACAGCTTTTTCAATGAAAGTTGTGGTTTTTGTTGTAATAAAGTTGCAGGAGCAAGTCACAGATTTTGTGATTTTTTTTTCCCATTTTAAAGGGATAAAATCACAATAACAAGCAATAGCATATGTAATTATAAAGGCTACACAATTCTACTCACATGTTCTCACATGTTTCCTGTGTCTTTCCAAAGAAACAAGGAATTTGAGTGAGATGATTTCAAGGTCAAGCAGGATTTACAAGGATTGGTTGAATTTGCATTAACAGTTGCAATAACAACATTGTGAAATCCTGTGGGGTCTGTATCTGTAATTTGGTCCAGGACTTCTACAAACCTTTGTGCATATTGTGCAAAAAAATCAGACAAAACTGGTGCTGAGGAAAAAAAACTTCTTTGGAGAAAACACCAGCAGGAGTGTTTTCTTCTCTTTACTCTCTTTTATTCAGCAAATTTAGCCAATTTGTTACATTTCTAGGCAACTACTAACAAAGAGACAACTGCCCTCATCATATTTATTGGTGCAGAATCATTATGCTCATGCTGCAAGTCAGAGCCTGACATATGGTCATCCAATTACACGTGCTGCAGGGATGTATGGGGTTGTGGGTAACAGTGAAAACAACAAGCAGCTGCCTGTTTTCACTAACTGCTCATTTCCTGGCCATTACTGCAAATAAATATATATATAAAGAAAAAAAAAGACACACACACACACATATGCAGACATGCAAACAAACGGCCACTTTCACAAACACCAGACTGCTGACCAGCAGAGATGCATGAGCTGCGCTCCCCTAATGAGCCAGTTATACGACCTATCAGAGGCAGTTAATCAACGTCTCATACTGGAAACAAACCAACTCTAATAAAAGTTAAAGTAAACACATCCAGAACTCTGATCTGCTTTAGCTAACAGACTCCAAACAAACAAACAACAAAAAAAAAACTAGGCTGCTATTGTTGTGATGATAAACTGAATCATCAGC
The DNA here is from genome assembly GCA_016801845.1 of Polydactylus sextarius. Classification (NCBI taxonomy): domain Eukaryota; kingdom Metazoa; phylum Chordata; class Actinopteri; family Polynemidae; genus Polydactylus; species Polydactylus sextarius. Next base: position 3,336,029 of record CM028912.1, on the reverse strand, counting down.
CTCATAACCCCCAAACACAATGACAGAAATGACTAAAAACATCATAAAGTCACTCTTCTCCCTTGTCAGTGTGTAAATACAAAGCTGGATAAATATTCAATGTCAATGTGACCGACTGTGAACCTATTACTGCTTTAAGTACAGACTCAAGACTGGAATTTAGTGTGCTCCTTGTGACTCCATCTGGAAGAGATATAGCCATTTTAGAGGTTACACCAAGGTAAAAATGAGCCTTATTCCATTTAGAGTTTTTTTTAAGGACTGTACAATGGAGCTTTTCAAGTTAAGATACCTAAAACCCAGAGATCCTTGCGAGACGACTGAGGATTCAGAGCCAAAGTACAGGTTTGATGAAGCCACTTAACAACAGTTGTGCACTTTAATGGAACGACTGCTCTTGAATTTCAATGTTTATAATGCATGACAGAGAGATTTTACATTTTTATTACAACCGTGTATCAAGATATTTCTCTAATAATGTGAATCATACCTGCTCTGGTCTCCACTGTCACCAGATCTCAACTGATGTGAAGTGTAAAGTGATTTTATAGATGATTTCTTTCTCAGATTTGAAACACGTCCTCATGTTCTTCCTGTACCTTTTGAAACAAGTAGTGAAGTGTGGATAAGTTTAAAGAACTACTTTTCTTAACTTCTGTCATTTTGAAGATGCTTTTATCCATAGAAACGTACAACTAACAGAGCCATCAGCACTGATCAGTATAAGTTTAGTATCTTACACAAAGACTGGGAATCAAACCATCAACTCTAAACTAAACTAAACTGAAACTACTCGCTTAAATTTCCAGATGGATTGTGTTCACAGATAAAATAAAGCCAACGCTTTCTGCTCTGGTGTTGAACGGTTGTCTCCTGATCTGAGCTGTGAGTTCAGAGTGTAAATCCTCTAGAGATGAATTTGTGATTTGTGGTAAACAAAACAGATTTATCTTGACTTGACCTCCTCCTCAAGAAGTTTACACCATCACACTGCTTCTTTTCTTTTCATGCAAATACAGGAAACACAAGATGACACTTGTAAGAGGGGGTTTAATACTTTCAACAACAAAAAAACTAGTGAGACAGTTTCCTGAACCAGAGGCACATATCGAAGTTCAAGAGGATATCAAACCCTATAACATCATTGATATTACACAAACACAAAGCCCCGCTCAGCTCCTAACTATAGTTTTATAAATTAAATTAGGAATCACAATAGATTCTCTAATAGGAGCCTCCAGGAAAATATTTTATCAGATCTCTTTGAAGACTTCATTCATGAGATGGCTAACATACGGGACCTCTCCAGTGCCTTGTAAGGCAAAAAAACAGACAACCTGAGAGCCCATCCAGCTCCAGAGCCTCTGGTTGAGAGTGGTATTAAAGCAGAGGAGCGGTGGACAATGTTCCCACCGTCTCCACAATGGGCTCAACACCCATCTTCCAACCCGCTCCTCCGGGTCACAACAAGCCTTGAATAAGCTCCCTTCCTAAAGCTTCTGGGGGTCTCAGCCATGCGTCCACAGCATCAATGGGAATAGTGTTCCTCCCCCCACAATGGCCAAATCAACTGTGGGAGCACTTTCTCCGCCTCTCGCGCCCCTTTTATTCTCGCCCTGCTCAGACCTTTGCCGGGGAGTGAACGGAGGAGGGACGGGAGAGAGAAAAGGCACATGCCTTCACGTCCGCTTCGCACGCATACAAAGAGGAAAAATCAAATTGCTCAGACATGCACGCATGCGCACATGCACGTATGAGCGCATACTTACACACACACTCACACCTCACCTAATAACAAGAGGGAAAATAATAAGGATGATTGAAAAGACGAGAAAAAAAAACCCTGAACAGTGTGAACACCTTCAGTCCAATAGAAGAGAAACACAGTGCAACTGTCTCTGTCAGTGCTTGTACACTGTGTAGTACACTAATGCAAAAATCAATCTGTCATTTATTAATATTTTCTTCATTTTTTTATCAATCAAGTATTTTTTTAATGTACAAAATGTGGAGAAAAAAATCTATCACCAGTTTCTGAGCCCAAGGTGACATTTTCAGATTGCCTGCTCTGTCCAGACCACACACAAAGAAATTCAATTTACAATGATGTAAAACAGAGAAAAGGACCAAATCCTCACCTTCAAGAAGCTGGAAACAGCAGATGTTTGACAAGCGTTGCATAAAAAAATCCCTGAATGATAAACTGATGAACTAGTTGATCTTAATTAATCATTAAACCAGCTTCTCCTCAGCTTATTCTTCTGCCTGACAGGCTGTTTTCTTGGTTTACAAAGGTACAGTAATACCAGCAGACAATAAAGAAGGGCTAAACAATGATGATAAAGTCCCACAGACAAATTGAGACTGTTGGGGACGCATCAACCATTAATTAGCCTGGTTGCAGACAGAGACACTGCAGCCGGATCAGATTTCTCAGGCGGTGAGGTTGTGTGTCGAGGCAGAAAGAGACCAGGTTACAAACAAACAGACACGGCAAAAAAAAAAAAAAAAAAAAGGGAAAAGGCCACGCCAAAGTGCAGTCTGCATTCAGAAACAATGAGATCCTGGGAGGCTGAAGGGACCCAGACAGACACTGTGGAATTATTCATTTCCACCCACCAGCTCAGACTGCAACACGCAGACCGCTGGCCTCCCTCCGCTGACGGCTCAAAACTGTCTGCTTATCACAAGTTCACCTTCTCCATCCAACAACTCGCTTGGTCAAAAAATAAAATAAAAATAAAAGGACTCAACTAAAGTTGAAGGTGGGGATTCTCATCAAGGTGCCATTGAAGTGAAGCAAAGTGAATCTGTTACGACACATGAGTGTTTGTATCAGCATCTAGGAAATAAACATTGAGATAAAAAAAAATAAAATAAAATTTGCATGTTTGTGTAGGAGTCATCGTTGAATAGCTCTGGAATGATTTCATTTAGAATAAAATGAGGTGTACTCAGGCACAGGACCTCAATCAGGCTCCGGAGAGAAGGTGAATGGAAAATGGCAACATTTATGTCAGCGCTGTGGGAACAACATAATCACATTCAGGTGACAAAGCAGCGCAGCTTTGTATTCTGGGTATAAAAAAAAAAAAAAGAGGAAAAAAGGACCACAGAGAATATTGAGGCGAGGGCTGCTGCCACAAGTCACAGCGCCTGGAGCTGAGGTTTCAAAAAAAAAAAAAAAAAAAAAAAAAGTGGCTTTGTATTTACATAACAGTGAGCAACAGACACTCCAACGTGGGAGCAGTGTGCAGAATATATGGAGCCACTTTAAGGAAGCATCTCGCTGTGTCTTTTCTTTTGCCCTGAAACATCTTGATGTAAAAAAATAACATGATATGTTTTCTCTTCTCTCTACATGCAGACAGCTTTGTTTTTCCTCAGTGTCCCCTGACCTAATTACCATGTGAATCCTGCTCTCTGCTTCACTTTCACATACCAGGCTCAGGCTTTGTAATAAAAAAAAAAAAGAAAAAGAAAAAGAAAGCGAGTGAGAGCCAAAATCAAGATCAGCAGTCGGCGGAGCACGTCTCTGCTAGCCTCTCACTGCCTCGCAGCAGCTTTTTGAGCATCTTTCCCAGGTTTTAAAGTGTGTAAATGCATCTTTGTTGCTGCTGCTCCTGCGTTCTTCTCTTTTTAAAAGGCGAGCAGGAGCGTGTAAATATAAACCCAAGTCAGGTTCATATAAGTACAGACAGATGTCCTGAAGTGCTTGTTTGATGTGTTGATTGACAGAAATATCTCGCTGTAAAACCTGTCATTTTCTACTTTCCATCTTGTTTTTTTTCTGTCTGAAAAGATCCACCTTGAGATGACAAGACAGTCCATATGGAGGACAGATTATTTCTTTTCCTTCAAACTTATTTTCTAGTTTTACTGACTGACGAGATGTGATGGGAGTGTGAACTCAGACCAGACTGGATCACACTTGTTATCAGTATATGTCTGTTATCTCTTTACACACACACACACACCCTGATGGGGGTCAAACTGTCAACCTGTGTTTTTTTTTTCTTGGAGAGTTAATATTGGGTAGAGGAGAGAACAGATCGAGTTCTCCAGACATTAAACTTTTATATCCGTTTGCCCCCTCTCGAATAATAACCTCGACAACAGAAACGATCCACGTGGCACAGTTTAAATATGCATCATTAAAAATTTGATGAAGAGGCTGTCAGCCTCATCTACTCCTCACCTACCATATTTGTTAATGAAAATGAATTATTCATGTCGACATAAGATGCCACCGAGATACGGACCCTCACATATAATCAAAAAACAAAACACTTTCACACACTGAAGCGACAAAGACATCAAGGAGGAGACGTGAGACAAAAAGAGAAACAGAAAAAAGTGAACATAGAGGTGGTTTAAGGAGGGGGGGGGGGTCAATCAGTTTATGTTTTGTTTTGGATCTCTTTAGCTCTGTTGATCCAGTCCCCCCCAACCACCACCGCCACCCCCGCTCCCACCAGGACCTGTCAAGAGCTCTCATAAGTTCATCAAAGATGAAAACCTGCTTTCCATTTGAAAGGACTGACCCAGGATACTAAAACAGCTCTTCAAATAACAAAAGCGTTAATCATCCATAAGACAAGCATGTGGGCTTTGACAAAACCTGTAAGAATATATGAATATCAATCAAAATATGGAGAGTCCAGACACTGGACTTTCACGTGTTTTGATTAATGAACAATGTAAAAAAGATCAGCACAAACTTTTAGTTTGAATCAGACAGAGTGGATGAAGTTGTTTAGTTATAAAATATGACAGTGAGTCTACTAAGATGAATAATAATGTAGTAAACTCATAATATGATCGTTTGTTATATTAATTTACTTATAATATTCACCAGACGACAGAATAACATTGTAAAAATGTTTCCAAAAACTCAAACCGGCCACGCTCAGTTACTGTCAAGAGCAATTTGTATGTTAATGATTAAATTCAGTGTCCATCTTTGATGCTGTTGAAGATGCTGGAACACAAAGGTTCAATGACACATAACAAATAAAAAACAAACAAAAAAAACTGTGTTCTGACAAAAAGGTCCTAAAAGCCCCAGTGATGCTGCTTAGTGATGATGGTGGATAATGGCTTTCAAGTGAATAAGCTGTTTGATGAATTTACTTGTGCAAATGTGATATTTTAAGCCTCAGAAAATTTTCAGCTAAAGACTAAATATCTCTGAAAGCTCTTCCCAGGAAATCGCCTGCAGATAAAAGCTTGACATTTAATTATCTGAAACGCACCAAAAAAAAAAAAAAAAGCATACAAGTTATAATCTGTTCAGAAAAGTGTCCCCATATGATTTAATTTGTCCAAACATGGGTGAGAGCCTGATCTGGTCTGGTCTGATCTGGTCTGGTCTGCAGTGCTGCCGCCTGTGTTTCTCTATGTGCGTGTTCATTTGTGGAGAATCTCAGCAGCACATGCACCAAGTCTTCACCTGGCAAGGTGTTGTCACAGCTGTACAGCGCTGCTCAACACTGCCCTCTGTCGCTCTGCGGCAGCACAACAAACCTCAAGCTCCAGTTTCAGCTCCAACAAAAGCGATTCAGAATAATCAAGTTAAATACACACAAGAGGGAAGCGTCATATTTTATAATCTCTTCTTTTTTTGTTCGACATCCCACAGTCTAGAGCAGCTTTTTGCTTCTTTTTTTTCCATCTGCTGGACACTTATCCTCCTTTAGAATTTAAAATGAAACAGATCTGGAGTGAGTGTCTGAATGTATCGAGGAGAAATGGAGAGGCAATTCATCCAAGTGACAAGCTCATGAATAATGACTTCCTGAGCTGATTTTTTTTAGTGTTTTCATGTAGAATTAGTTTCCCGAAAAATAGTAAAACGTCTGCTGGGATTTTTAAAGAGCGGAAGAAACAGTAAAACGCCCGAGATGTTGTGCGCAATGGCTGCACACTCCGCGCGTAAAAATCCAATCTGTTAATTAGAATAGATAAACAATGATGTCACTATGATCAGCGAACAAAGTTCAACACAGAAGTTGAAGACAGAGCAACAACATGGCCAATTTCCCATCTCAGCTTTGTGTCTTGAATTAGATTAAAACTAGTAAATATGTGAAAACAAACGCACAATTAAACACTTGGATAATTTCCGTTTTCCAACAAATCTAATCCATGAAGTTTCCTCTTCGGATTATTTGACTATAAATTCACACCTCGACATTAACGAGACTATATACTGCAGCGTGTAACACAAAGTAAGTTTGAGACGGTGCTAATGTGGCAGGCACAGGCAGCTCCGGCAGCCCACAAATGCTCCTCTGATCCTGGGATGAAACGTGAGTGGAAAGTAAAACTGGCGAGGCATAAAGAACTGCTAACTGCTCCGAATAACATAAGATATAACAACGGACACATCACATCGACTGGAAAAAACACAGCCAAAGTCAACAAAGGGATAGAAAGAAAAAGTGTTTGATATTTAGAATAAATAGAAGAAGAAAAACACGCCACATTGCTCTGGTAGAGAATTGGTCCAGAGGAAAAACGGACCTCACAGCATGGCTGGAGAAACATTTCGAGAACCAAATCCATTAGTGATGAAGGCTGATTTTTTTCCTCCCTTAAAAACATTAAACATGTTCCTAAAGCTTAAGGCAGATTATTATGTTGCTTTTTTGTCTCCAGAATAAAAACCCAGCACCTCAATCAAAGTCAAACAACATCCAACGTTTCACCTGTAAATGTAAATCTGAAGCGACACACGAGCTGTAAACTGATGCACAACATCTTTATATAAAAAAAGTGTTTTTGTATCAGTTGTTTCAGAGATTTTTTTTAGCCAAAAGAAAAAAAAAAGATAAGAAAAGTGTTTGTTTTTTTCCTTTTACCTTCGATGATGTTTGTATTCCCCCAAGTTGATGACAAAACCAAGCAGAGATGAAGACAGAATCAGACTCGCACTCTGAGACAGTAGAGACAAAATAGAGACTGTTTCTAGTGTTGAGTTCACAGCCGCTGTGCGCGTCCCTCTCCGAAACGACCTGCAGCGACTACTGCGCTCTCTCCCTCTCTCCCTCTCTCTCCCTCTCTCCTTGATCGTCGGACGATACCACCGGCTTTAGGGGGGACTGTGGGAGGAGAGGAGTGAGGAGGGGGAGGCAAAGATGGGGCCGATTTGCAAGCGCAATAGGGAGGAAGGAAGTGCGCATGGACACCCTCCCTCCCTCCTCCTCCTCCTCCTCCTTTGGAGAGGTAGAGTGTCGCAACAGCGCGGCCGTCCAGAGGAGGAGGCAGGCGCTGTGAGTGAGAGTGAATCACAGCGTGGACCTGGGAGAGACAGGGAGGCTTCTGGGAAAGGTTTGCCCTACATGTTGTTGTGTTGTCTGGGGCTCCGCAGCACCTGCTGTGCGCCTCGGTGCGCGGGTAACCTGGTAATGAAACTCCAATGGGTATATAAGCCTGAGTGTTTGGTTTATTTATTTATTTATCTATTTGCTGCTTTGTCCAAAGTAAACAGTAAAACTCAGACACGGAATATTTGATGGTTATTGTCTCGAACAAAGCCACTGTTGTATTGTGTGTTGTATTGTGTTGTTGTGTTGTGTTGTATCAGTGAGGTGTGGCTGAGAACAAAAACGTGGAACAAACAATTTGCTCCAAATTTAGAAAATTACTACTTTGTGTCATTTTATTTATTTGTACCTCATTTTTATACAATAATAAACTTGATGTGGAATCTGAAAAACAATAACAAGGCTATTGTTTCTTCTATTCTACTGACAAACAATTATGTTGCAAGTAAATGAATGAAGCTTCCTGTGCAAGATTGAAATTAAGAAAACAATCAAATATAAATAAGACTCCACTCAAAAACAAAAGGAAAACAAAACACTCATAGCTCCATCATTCATGGATTTTCTATCCTGTTCTATTCAAACCCCAATAATAAAACCACTAATTTATGCATTTTTTTTCTCCGTTGCTCTGAAAGAAATTGTCCTATTATTCCTATATTTTTGTTATATTCTAATGTTATTCTATATTCATCCTGTATGGTTGTTGTATCACCCCAATTTAGTTATAGAGGAATCAATTAAAAAATATCTTATCTGATCTGTTCACGTCTGTCTGATACATCAACATCTACATATACTATAGTCTTGCGTGACATAGACTATAAAGATATAAAAACCTCTTGTTTTGATGCAATACAACTAACTAACTAAACCTGACTGAAATAAATAATGAAATTAAATAATTTAATGCTCCATATACATCCTAGAATTCAAAAACAAACCGCCAAAGAAGGAATTTATTTACTTTTATGGTAGAATATTACTAGAAAACATCTTTTATTTATGTTTTTTTTAATTAATAGCCTGTTTTGTTTGTATTTCTTCTGTTGTCTCCATCGTTGCCTGAATCAGATTCTGTTGCACACACTTCACAGCTATAATCAAACCAAATATTCTAAAGCTGCGTAATTCCAATTGATAAAATCCCTAATTAAGAGCCATTCAATCACAAGCCAATTTACTAATTAGCCTCTTGTGTAATTAAATGTGTTGCAATGTGGCTGCATTAGGCTGATAAAACCAGAATCATGTGTATATAGTGTCTGCACTCACTTCGACTCTAATAACACGGAGAGAGGAAGAGGAGGCAGCAGGTGCGACCATACAGCCCCTCCCTTCTGAAAAACGGTCTCCTGAACTACATCTCCCAATATGCATTGCGCCGTCCCTGAGAATCCGTGGAAAAGCGATTGCGCCTGCGTATCCAGACGTGGCAACGGCATCATGGCCTCTTGGAACCGCTACGGGAGTCGGATGAGAGAGGCGAAAATGTTCATGTTGGTGTTGCTGGTGAGTCCGATCAACGTCTCAGTGTGTGTGTTGCGTTTTCTGTGACTCTCTCTCCTTCGCGTCGTGCAGAGGGTGTGTGTGTGTGTGTGTGTGTGAACATGCACGATTGCAAAGCGGAAAAGGAAAAATACACACACACACACACACACACACACACATAGAAATCCAGAATCGCTCCTCAGCGCGTCTCCGTGCAGGAGGTGAAGTTGACAGCCCTTCACTGAACTTACGGCTCCGATTGAACCACAAGTGTGTGTGTGTGTGTGTGTGTGTGTGTGTGTGTGTGTGTGTGTGTGTGTGTGTGTGTGTGTGTGTGTGTGTGTGTGTGTGTGTGTGTGTGTGTGTGTGTGTGTGTGTGTGTGTGTGTGTGTGTGTGTGTGTGTGTGTGTCGCAGGTATTAAAAAATCTCTGTATTTCTTTTATGTAACTGCACACACACACACACACCCTCACTGGGCTGGTTTCTGGTCCTCGGTTGCTCATAAGTACAGAGACTCCCTCCACTCTGGTCTGAACCTGAACTAGACCTGGTCCTGGTCCTGAGCCTGAACCTGAACGCACCTTTTCTGTCTCTGGTTTTGCTCTTAAACACTCTGCAGCACTCTGGTGTTTTTCTTTGTCGTTAATGTCTGTGTGTGTGTGTCAGCAGCAGGACTGAGAGTCACAAACACTCATGTCGTTTCTAAAAGGAATTGAAAGTTGAAAACTTTGTAATACAGAAGCTTCATGTTGGGTGTGAACTACACAATGTATGACTGAACGTCTTATGGTTGCTTGAACTACAAGATCCTGAAATGTCATGTGACTCCCAGAACTGGATTGGCGGCGTCTTGAAACAACAAGTTGAAGAGTAAAGGCTGCAGCTGCATATTATTATTTTTTACTACTTTCTGTCATTTAAATGGTTCAAAATGGTCAGTTTCAGTTCTGTAGTTTTATTAGTGGATGATTCACTTCAACCTGCAGACCTTCCTGTTAGTGGACGACCTGCTCAACCTCCTGAGTGAAAGCTGACAACATTTCTATATGTTGCAATAGATGCAGAAGTTGCAATACTTGCAATAGCATGAAGCAATTTCTTATGCTGTAAAGTTATGAAGCGCCTTCGGCAGAAGTACGGGACCTTTTCATGTCGTGTGTGTCGTGTGTTGGAACAGGATCGGACACTTCTTGAGAAACATATTTGAGAGTAAAACTGCAGTTAATCAAATATAATGTCATGTATATACCACTTAGCCATTTAGAAGATAATATTATCCAATTATGTGTTCATTGTTTTGCTCAAAGACACTACAACATACAGACTGGTGGAGCTGGGATTCCAACCACCGACTCGTTCTTCTTCTCTACATTTATCTTTTCTTATAAATTCTTGCTGAATCATGACAAAATAAGGATTTAACATTGAAGTTCAGACCTCAGCTCAGTCGATTTTCTTGCTGTTCAGAGATAAATTGAAGATAATGTGGCTACCTGGAAGACTACCGAGAAAAAAAAACAACAAATCTAAAATGAAAACGGTTTGTAAATTATGCGTCATTTAATTCCTCTATCAGTGACTGTTTCACTACTGATATGGACGTTTTCCTGCTCGGTTTCCTGTTGCCTGTTGTCTTTGTAAAAAAATTGGAAATTAGAGTGGTGGTTTAGTGTGTGTGTGTGTGTGTGGGTGTGTGTGTGTACAGTGCACATTGTACATATTTGCATAAGTGACAGTAGTTGATAACTGGGCGCAGTGCCACAGCTCATTTAACATGAGGTGAAATAAAGTTATGACTATGAGGTTAAAGTGGCGACTTTCAGCTGCTGTTTGACAGTTTTTACATCCATAATGCATAGATGCATAGATTTAGATATGTAGCTACTGTTTTTTTCTTTTTGTTTTTATCCTTTACACTCAGTGACTGTCTGAAGCTTTGTTTGGCACCAGACATGTGTTATAGATTGATATAGAGTTGATATTTGATATATTTATTGGAAAAGAAAAAGGAAATAACCTTATCTAACCCTGTGACCTGTTTTTTTTTTTTTTTGTCTGTGAGATGGGGGGTGTGAGGGGGTGGAGATGGCGTGCGTTGTGTGTGTTTACTGGTAGGTAGCTCAGTGGGGTGCATGGGGGTGATATCACAAGGGAGGGGGGGATAAAAATCACTGCAGCGTTTAGTTTGAGGGCAGCTGTCTGGGTGGCAGCGGCCTGCCTGTCAAAACAGTTTAATCCAAACTCCCTCTGCAGACACAGACACAATGTGAGCTATTTGGTTCACTTGAACATGACTGGTAAACTAATTCTCAAATTAGCATTATTAGCAGCCCTTACTGATCTGTCCTTTATGGACAGATTATGTAAATATATATCTAATAATGTTTACAGTCCAATAAACTGGTGAATGCCTTTTTTGGTTTGTTTACAGTTTGTAGGTATGTTAGTATTAAGGTCAGCAGCTTATTCCCAGTCGCGACAGTGAGGCTGGTATTGTTTTCACACTGTGTGTGTGTGTGTGTGTGTGTGTGTGTGACATCACAATGAAATGTGGACACACACACAAGTGTTTTATGAGGACTTTGGACAGGTTTTGTCACTAGATACAGTCACAAAACTTTACACATTTGTAGTCGAGATAAGAAACTAAGGCTGTGTTTAAAGAAGGGTGCGGTTCAACTCATGAGTATTTAATGACCTGTGACTACTGAGCACACACGAGTTGAGATGTCAGTATGTTGGTGCAGTGGCTGCTGCGATGCCGTCACAAGTTGACCTTGAGTTTTCATTATTGATTTATGTATCGATTATTCGTTTGAATAATCAGGTGACAGATTATTAATTTAAAATGATAAACGTCTTTGAGCTCTACCTGTGTCTTTACCTTATTCTATATACTTAATAACTTATATAAATACTTTTTTCTAACAAAATTATATATCCATATAGACTTAAATTAGAGAACAGATCCTCTTACTTTCCCGTTCATCGTGGCCAGAAGCCAAATCTCATTAACGTAAACAAGTGCAAACTTTTAAATACTTACTTTTGCCCGTAAGCTACTAAACCCACAGAAATGCAGTAACTGAGTTAAAGTAGGCCAGTCTCAACACCGAGTTTGAGCATTAAATTGCACACACTAACAGAGAAAGTCATCTTTAAGAATTACTCCGCTAATCCAGTTACATTTATTTTGTAGAGAAGACAATCTACTGCAAACAATACACTGGAAGTGTGTACACTTTAAAGTGATGAGCAATCGTTCAGAAATCATCTTTTAGTCTATTTTTAACTATTAAATGTTTCACCAAACTTCAAGCACCATAAAAGAGAAAAAACATCTTTTAAAATCATGAAATATCTGATCACAGATGAGACTGTTCATGTGAGTGGACGTTCAGGACCAACTCTCTGTACTTGACACTTTTTTCTTCTTCATCCCTGTGGACTCATCTTGGTCACTACTAAGAAGTGTTGTTGTGGTTCAATGACTGGTTTTATCCCACAACAGCAGCTTAATAACTCATTCGTATCCTCAGACGCTCTCTTCTTTAAGTTCCACCACTGATAACTGAAACGTGATAGTTGTTAAAGCAGCTAATTGATTGCTCCTCTGCTCATTTGAGAGCTAAGAAGCCACTAAATCAGCACTCATTGTGTGTTATCGGATGCTGCACAGCTTCCTGTACAATCTGACACACACACACACCTGACTCGCTCATTAGTCAGAGGAAATTCAAGGCAAGTGCTTGACGAACACTGATGTGATTTGTGCTGATTCAGTACTGCCCCTAGAACTGGATGCCATTTATTAAGCAGATTTGTCACAGCAGATGGAGGGTGTGGGCTCACAGGCGGGGGCTGGGCACCTGCTGCTTAGTAAGCGCCACATATTTTACAGCAACATGACGGGACATACCTTTATGGCAGATAAAGAAGGTCGATGTGAAACGGGCTGGTGGGTTTCCTCTGATGTTTGAGTTTTTTAAGTTCGTCCTGCGCTTTGACTCTTGTAATCACAAATAGACTAAACAGTTTATTATCCGTGAGACTGAAGTGTGAGCGATGAAGAAAGAATTTCAGGAGGATTACCATCATGAGAATGGATTTTGTGTAGAGGTCACACTTCGTACTTGCCAGCTGACATTTTAGCCGTTGAGTCACTGCAAGCATCGCCACAGAACTGGCAGCTGCTGGTGTTTCAACAAAGACCTGGTTTTAGTGCAGCGATGCAACACAGTTGATTTATCTGTGTCAAATTGTCATAAACTTATACTTTTGTTGTGTTATGAACCCAACACTGGTTGATATTAGTATATAACCTGATGAGAGCATATACAGCACCGCTAGTTTTGGTTAATTGTGACCAAATTAAACTGATAAATGGAAAACAATTATTTCTTTTGAATAAAATCATCAGCCTGTAGAATAGAAAAGCTCCTGGACCGGTGATTCAGAACTGTGGTTTAAAATTAGTTTGGGTCTCATCTCCATTGATCTGCTTTATACCAATGAGGTGATGCGGCTGCAGTTTGTATTGAGAAAGCAGTGATAATGTGGAAAGACAGTGTTGGACGAGCAGACTGTGAATGCAGCAACATTATAATGCGTCTCACAGCGACGGCAGAAGGATGAAAGCTTCTTCTTCTTACTGTTGTGGTGCACAGCTCAGTGATTGGTGTCAGTGTCGGTGGGTTTTCTCTGTGTGAGTCACCTGCTAACTGAGACAGCAGGCTCACGTTGGCACTAAGTCAAGTATTTGCACTAAAACTTCACTTCACCTGCTCTAACCTAACTGAGCCTTTATGTTTTTGTTTTTTTTCCAATAAGAAACATTCACAATATTTCCAACTTCATCCCTCACAGATATGATGATGTTAAAACATCTTGGTTATAAAATTATATCCTGTCTGATGAAAACTGTGTCAAAACTTATTCATATTCACAACACACTGATCTGGCTGCCTCAGTCCTGATTACTGATCAGGTATCAGTGTTTGATAAATAAGCTGTAAACCTCAGGGTGAGAGAGAGAGAAGATCACTCGTTCATTTAAAGGAAAATATAACAAATAAATATGTGCACCATTGAGTTAAAGTTTAAACCTTTAAATTAGATTTAGCAGGAAACTGTCCAGGACTTAAAAGTCTAAAATAAAACATTTGATAAAACTTGATCAATTACATCACAGTTGACACAAGTAGTATAAGTCAGTAACTTGGTAAAAACTCAGTGTTTGATATAAACAGGAAGCAAAAGTCTTTGTAAATGTTAAATGTGCCAGTTCTTCTTATAATAAAATGAACTGCTCTGACTTTTTCAGTCTTTTCACTAATGTTGAAATGTTTGGTATTGATCAAAGAGAGCTATAAACATCTTTAATCTTTCATATAAAGCAAAATGTAACAAATAAACACTTACACCAAAAATCAAAACCTTTAAATTTTGCAGCAAACTGAACAAACAAGTCTGACAAATGAAACCACAGTTAACTCAGGAGATAAAAATCTCTAAACTCATAATCTTCTAAATAAATTCTTTGTATTATTATTATTATTATTATTATTATTATTATTATGTGTGTTCAGGGCTGTACTAGCTCTACTGATCAGGGTTGAGCTGATAGACGATGTCATAATGGGGAACCAACATGTGGAAAATAGTATTAAGACTTAAAATGTTCAATCAACACGTTTCCTGTATCACTGAAACTATTTCTTCCCTCTCTTCATTCATATTCTGACGCATTTCCATTTCTCATCAGTTATGAGTTTGTTAAAGGCTTGTGAATGAATCAAACAGCCGAGAGTACAGAAGGTTAAGTGATTAATAGAAAAGCTTTTATTGTCATTGTATAAAAGACATATGACAAAATAATTTCCGCCTCCTGCTATAGTCTCAATTGGAGCATTAATTCCTACAAACTTTTGACCTTTACTCAGACTATTTAAGTCCATCGATTGAGCTTAATGGTCTTTTGTCATTAATTTTGCTTTTTGTGAAGCTAAACAAAAATAATCAGACTTTCATTAATTAACAACAAAATATTGATTTTGGATCATGTTCTGATTCCAGGAGCCGGATCATTTCATCTTCTTATCTCAAAGCAGTTTCTAGTTTTCGCCTGTTTACCATCAGGTCTTAATAATCAGTCATAACTGGAGAGTACATGATGAATTCACTGTAAGAAAACATGCACATATTCATAGAGCTGCTGTCACACTTAGTGATGGTAATGAGGGTCAGCTACTGAAGATTCAAAGGGGAAAAAAATAGATCATTGTTGCACATAAAGATGCATATATGCATTTTAACCATCATGCTATAGTGTACGGTCAGAGGGTTTTATTTATGTCTTTTTCCTTGAATCTATAGCAACAGACCAACACTATCACCACTAAATAAAACATCGGATTCAGGAATATGCTTGTTTTTTTTCTTATCTACTGAAACCACCGTGCAGTCTGCCTCCAATCTGATCCATTGTGCAGGTTTCATGAATGACAAGAGCTTTAAGTGGCAGCGTATACAGTGAGACCACACAGCTGCAAACTGTGAATAGCACTGAATGTGAATAGATACTCAGAGCTAACAAATGATTTAAACAGGGGGTTACCATTTTATCAAAAAAGGTAACAGGCTTATATTTTTATGTTTTGTTTAATTTATTCAAATTTTCTAACTTTTTCAGTCTTGTACTGGTTGTGTTTCTGTCCCAAACTTTAAAGTGATGAATCCTCTCTTCTTCTTAAGAGAAAAAAAATCCACAAAATGAAACAGCATCTGGAGATAACTAGACAGGCGTTTTGATTAAGATTGCTGTGATCTGATAAAAATGAAGTTGTGTGCTGAGGTTTATCATCACTTTCTTACATTTATCATTTGCAGTTCAAGCAGAAAAATTGCCGTTTATTGCAGAAGGCATGAGAGGAACGGGAAGCTCCTGCACTCGACAGATAATTCAAACGGCCTGAACGTGAAACAAATTCTCATCGCCACTTTTCTTTATTGTCAATTAAACATTTTGTCACTTGTACGGTTTTGAGTTTTAGCTGCTTCTGAGCAGCTCTGTCACTTCCAGCTCTTTGTAGAAACCGGCACAGACGAGTCATTTCTATTACACCTGTTAGAGAAAGATGACGCACGAGCATCAGCATCACTGCCGTTCCCTGCTGCATCGACTGTAGGTGCAGGCACCAGTCTGTAAATTTCATGCTACAGGAAGTACTTTAGAGATGCATCTGTTTGCACATTAATGCAGTGTTTCCCACACACACACAGACTTTACCCGGGCGAGCTGCCCAGATACATGAACGACTGCCAAATTGTATTTGTTGACCCATTTCAGCATTTTTTCTCTTGCTTGTTGTTTATCTGTCTGAGAGAACAACACTGACTGTGATCTGTTAACTGTTGAACAATCTGCCGTCACTGTTCCTCACACGTGTCTGGTCATTTCTGGTCAGAGAGAGTTAGTTGCTGAAACGCCAGGTCACTATTCAGTTTCTCTGTGTTTTCTGTGAATCAGAAAGATTAAACCAGCAAAGATTAGAATTAAAACTCAAAAAATGTCCTGACTCTTCACAGAAACTAAAACATCATAATATATTTGACTTAGAGACATGTTTCAGCTCTTGTCTGTAAAATATTGCATCACATTACGTTCCCTCTCGTCCCATCAGTGTTATATACACCATATGCCCCATTTAAAGGCCGAGATAGTTGCTGCCACTTTAACTTGTCATAATTTGTTACCACAAAGACAATTGCAGTAAATATTTCACTATTAAAGCACAAAGTGAGTCATTAAGTAAGATTCCTGTTCAGTTTTCATCACTGTAATCGTTCTTTCAAGCTGTCAAACAGGCGATCACATCTCCCATCTCACTTGAATAAGTAAGACAGGCTGCCATCTCTTTTCATCTCTTCCTCATGTTGCCTCCGGCTCCTCACTCTCATAAGCACAGAGTGGCCACCTATGCAGATAAATGTGGTCTAGCCCAACCCTCTGATTAGTCCGCCCATCTCCACGTGGCTCCCGTGAGTCCGAAACTGAATCACGCAATGTTAAGTCAAGTGACAAAGTAAAGATAATTTACCTTAAATATATAGGATATATGCTGTATATCTGAGAGCTTAGGTCGTCTTATCATCTCTTTCTCTGTCCTTTGGCTTTTTCAGGTTAATTTTCAAACTTACTGATCTGTAAACTGCAGCGTCTTAAGATTCCTGTCAGATCCACCTCAGGAAAAGTCGACCAGATGGGAATTAAAGTTAGAAAATGAGGCTGACAGGTGTTTGTTTTCATTCCAGGTGATATCACTCATCAGGCGGGATCCACTGAACGAGCAGGCGGTGTTTGGTGTCTAATTTAGTTCTCTGTAGGTAGAAAAAAGGCCTTTTTAATGAACGTTGATGGGACGGAGATGATTAGAATTCAGGGAATTAACTTCCTGTGGTTTGAGTGTAATCGGTCTTGTTTTTTTTTTTTATCCCTTTGTCATCTTTGATTAAAGAGCAGGCCTTTCAATATGGACTTTGTCTCCCATATCAGGTGTTTCACACCATTAGCCCAGATACCAGTGTTTGGAAAGTGGAAGGAGCCGTTCAGACTAATGCTGATGTTTCTTTAACACAGGTTGAAGTTGGAAACAGTGTCCTGGTTTGTTTGTGCCATAGTTGGTTGAAAAGAAATGACTGAGTACATAAATATAAGCTTTAATCTCTTGTATTGCTTTCCACTTCAGTGTAAATATCTTAAACCTGTTAATTTTGTTTTATGGTAATTATAAACAAGTGCTGTGGACTATTACTAGAGTTGTAAAATGAGATTAAACTCAGTGTCTGAACATAAAGTGAAAATGATGTTCAGTGTTAATCTGCTACATGGCTTGTAGCAGATGAACAGTAATTTCATAAATGCAGCGTAGCATTAGTTCTGGCAGAGCTCTGAAGATGCACTCGCATTACCTGATTACATCCACTGCTTTATTTATGCCTCAAAGTCAGTGGCTCCTTTTATCTGCTGCTCGGCTGTCAGCTGACCAGAAACGTCCAATCCAGAGACGTGACGTGACCGTCGTAACCTGTCGTTCACGAACATTTACAGTTTGTGTTCAGATGATGTGATACTTTTAATATGTCTAAAATCTAATGATCCTTGAACCAGCAAATATTTTCAAATGTCTTAACACCAGCAGAGATTGATGAAGTGGTGACTGTTAGTAACTGTGTGTATACGTGTGTGTGTGTGTGTGTGTGTGTGTGTGTGTGTGTGTGTGTGTGTGTCACCAGGTTTGGCTGCTGTCGGTGTTGGAGGCGGTGAAGGTGTCTCCGCTCATAGAGAAAGTCAGCGACCACAAAGACTTCAAGAAGCTTCTCAGGACGAGAACCAACGTCCTGGTGCTCTACACAAAGACAGGTACATGCAGTTGTTGTATAAAGTAGCTGAAAGTCCCACTAGAGTAGAAGTACAGATACTCAATCAAAAAATGACTTTGGTAGAAGTAGAAGTCTTAAAGTATCTAGTATTTACTGTACTTAAGCATGACAAGTAATCTATAATTAAATGTAGTTAAGTAATGAAAGTAAAAGAACAAGTACATGTTAATAAAAACAGAAGAATATTATGAAGTTTATCCAGCACTTTAAAACATGGAGCTACAACAATCTTCATAGACAATGAATGAGTCTGAACTAAAGAACTAAAGTTGTTCTTTATTTATTAGTTTCTCCATCATCCACCTTTAAGATGGAGCCTCCATCAACCCTCAAACATGGTGTTGATAAAACATCACATTTACATTACTCTGATTTTTGTAAAGACACTAAACATTGAAAATGTATCAGAGGGAACATAAGGAAAATGTAGGAAATATAGTGAAGTACAGTAAAGTACAGATACAGATAGTGAAGTATTATTACTTTGTTACTATAAAACACTGGGTACTGGCTCAGGCACAGGCTGCAGGTTCGACCTGTTAGTAGATTGTAGATAATGATTTTTATTTTCTCTCTGACTCTCTCATATTTTGTCTCTTTAAAGGTTGTTGTGCTGGAAAATCCAATAACATTTGTTGATATCGATGTCAAACATCACAGGTGTTTCAGAGATGTGCATTGTGTTATATTTTCATAATAGAGGAAGTGGGGTTTTTTTTTAGCCTTGACATCATTATGTTCTTGTACAAGTACATAATTACACACCATTATAAACCTTTTAACCTAATTAGAAAAGGTAAGTGTGAAACTCACGTCGTCAGAGTGACTCATTCGTTAATCAACAGTCACCGTTACAGCTTTTAGTTGCGTTTGATGCATCAAAACAGAAAGTTTTTCAAACAAATACATAATGTGTGACAAGAGGAGATGATGCAGAAAATAACAACTGGAACCTGAAACATCATGTGTTGCTCTGACATCTTCATTTAGAGAAGTGAAACTTCACGTTACAGATGTAAGATGAATGTAAATGTGACAGTAATCGGCTCTAACGTTTCCATATCCAGTGTATGAGAACGAAGAGAAAATTCACTTTCATTTAACATTGGTGCAGTTAATTGTTTTCATTGCTGTGTTACACTTTTTTTGTGTTAATAATTTAAAATCCAGTAGTTATGCATCACTGAAACACCAAATTAATAAAAATGTCTTTAATCATTTTGTAAAAAAAGAGCGCTGCCCGCATCATTATCATTAATTAAAAGCATTTTACCACTGTATCTTAACATATATTTTTGCATTAATGATTTGTGCAGCTTTGGGCTTCAGGCTGATTAACAGTGAGGATCACAGCGGTCTGTCTCAGTTAATGAACTTAGAAATACTTTCACATAGAATCAGAGTAGTTGTTAAATAGAGACTAAAACACTTAATGCATCATGCAGAGTAATAAAAACTTTTTTCTTTCAACCATTAGAAGACCTTTAATGCACCCCAATAGACTTTAATTCCATTTTCATTTGCATATTTCTGAGTGAAATGTGCTCAGCAGGCGTGTAGAAGGATCTGCTTCATATTTCTCAGTTTTGGATTCAAAAAATGATTCTTCATAACCTTTAAAAGTACTTTATGGAAGTGTTTGCTATTGCTACATAACCATGATCACATTAATAGCTGCTTATAGACGAGAGGTTAGAGTATTAGAGGAGACTGGGGACGATTGCAACACTTTTTGTTTCAGCTCCTTTAACTTGCAGAATGTTTTTTTTTTTTCCCTCATTTGTCTACTACAAATGTCAACGCCTTCAGCTTCTCCAACTTTATCAGAGAATTCATTATTTAGTGTCACAGACGAGGAGTATCATTGTTACAACCTCCACCACTACCAGGGTAGGTTGGAACAGAAAGATTGATAGATGGGGCTGAAACAAACGATTATTTCTGATAACTGATTACAAAACTGTTTTTGTATAAAAGTTGTTTCAAACAAACGAGTCATCTAAAATGCAGACAAGGTTAATTGGCATCAAATATATGTTGCAGCTATGTGCTGAGAATAAACAGGAAATGTAAGTGAGATATATCAATTTAATTTAATTTGTTATGAATGAAAACTCCACAACGTCATGTTATATTCCAACATATCTCGTAAAGTAACATACATAGATACCTTCTGTTTCTCTGGACAGTTCAGTTTAAAGTGCTCAGACTTGATGACTTTGGTTGTGGACGTCTTCACCGCCTCCATTTTTCAGACACTTCTTCCAGAGATCGGTCACGTTTAGCTACACAAGACTCGTCAGAGGTTCTCTTCTTCTTCTGCTGCTTCTTCTGTTTTGCAGTGATCAGCAGCTAGTTGTAACCGCGGCGCAGTAAGAAACGTTGCCACTGTACTTCCGTGTAGGGTTGCAACAACTAATCAATTAAAATTGATTATTAAATTAGTTGCCAACTGTTTTAATATTTGATCAGTTTGGTCTAAACTATTATATACAGAAGTACAGTGGCAATGTTTGCGGAGGAAGAAAACCAACCGATGCTGCCGTAGCTGTCAGACAAAAGTAGTAGAAGAAGAGAACTAGTGACGAGCCTTGTGTGGCTCATGTGACCAATCTTTGGTGTGTTTGACAAATGTCGGTGATGGAGACAGAGGATACGGTTGTTGCAGCTCGTTACTCGTTAAATTTTACATTTAGACGTTTTTTTAAGTGAATAACAGATTGAGTTTTGATGCTGAACTTGCAGCTTTTGTTCCGGTGTGGAAACCAAGCAGCTAGTGATGACTACAGCTATGAAGCTGTAGCAAAAACTTACATGTGCAACCTTTTAATAAACAGCCGAGGCCCATGGCCATGTATTTATTTGTTTCATTATTCATGACCTGTATCAGTCCGAAGCAGTTTCCATTCATCTTCTTTAAAGATACAGAAGTTTCTTATCTTGTGCCACACTGGTTCAGTGTCCTCACCAACTAATTATCTGACCTCACATTCCTTCCCTGTTTAGAGTAAAGTCAGCTTCGCCTTGTCCCTTTCACACCAGCAGCCTCAGCTCCGTGTGGTCGCTCGTATTCCTGTTGGATTTAGCTTGTGTTGTGTGCTCATAAAACCTTAAGAATGATCTTATTAGAAAATCTATCAGCTAGTATCTGCTCCTACACCTCCTGCTCCGTACACGGTAATAAACTGACACAGAGTTGCACAATGTCTTTATTACCGACCCGGTACAAAGCAGGGCCTTGGGGAGTCATGGCAGTGGCCCTAAATCTAAATATAGCTATGACGTTCAGCGTCGAGAGGAATTGTTCTGCAGTGAATAACACACATTTGGTTTCAGGGGAGTATAAAAATGATGTATTGTGTTACACAAGAACTAGAATATTACACTTTGTTTACTTTACTTGAAGGAATCTACTCTTCTTGCCATATCTGATCAAAATCAGTAATATTACTGTTTGTGTTGTTGTAGCTGGTACAATTTAATACAAGCTAGCTTCACGGAAGAAAACTTTACAGCTCAGGCATATTTTCTCTCTTGACACAGTGAATTGCACTGGTCCTGAACTCGCATGTCACCGATGATGTTGATTATGGCTCCTAACTTGGCTGTAAGCAGCATTCAGCAGATACAAATCATAGTTCAGCCCAACATACCTGCTGTACTCGTACTTCGTCTGAAAAGTTGCATTTCCAGAGCCTTTGTGTCACCATATAATCCCCCACACATCTCCTGCTTAGTCACACTATTGTAAGATGTTGAAAGCTGATGTAACTTAAGCCTCGTCCCCGAACCCATCGAATGAAAGGTATTAGAAAACCGTCTCCTCTCACCCCTCCGACCCGAGCTCAGTGATCTCTTTCTTCATCACTCTGTGCTTTAGTTTCGCTTTAGCTCCGCTGTAACTCAACTCCACTCGGCTGTGTTTGACATGACAGTGTCCTCTGTGTCTTCGAGCTTTGGGTTTGTCCTGAGCTATTGAACGGTTTTGGTAACAAGTCTGACCGTGGTTTATTCTCTGTGTCTGCAGCTACATCAGGGGACTCCCACCTGAAACTGCTGTCAGACGTGGCCCAGACAGTAAAAGGCCAAGGGACCATCGCTTGGGTCAACTGTGGGTAAGTAATGGGAGGATTTTTTAAATAACACATTCTTAAGACTTCTTCTGTCTCTCTCTCTCTCTCTGTCACACACATCGACTCCCTGCCTTCTTCGACATTACAGCCTCTTTTGTCCGACGAATTTTCTGACAGTCGTTATAAAGACAGAGCAATTTACTCCTCCTCAGAACATCTCTGCTGCCATCCATCTGCACAATTTATGGCTTTTCTACTGGGCTGTAAATGGCCTTGTTACTCTGCTTCTATTGTATGAGCGCAATTTGACAGGAGGCCACTCATCATTGGAGCGATTTAAGCATCTGGGTGTAATGTGTTACATCTCTTTATACCATTCCAGCTCTCCCTGAGTTTCTTTCTGTATATTTCATGGTAAAAATGGTAAATGAATGTTAATGAAGGTACTTGTCTAATGCTGAGTGTTTTTTCCCTCTGGTGAAGCTAAAGGATGATGCTTCATGTTGTATTTTCTTCTTAGTTTTTGCCTCCCACTATGAAGAGTTGTGTTGTAAGTTTCACTGATAAGTGGCATCGGTTTTGTGTAGTGTGTTGAAATGATTAGTCACTTAATTTATCAGCCTGTTCCAGGGCTGGATCTTCTGCCAATACAATATAATCGTATAAACATCTTTTAACAAGTTAGAAAACTTTTATCTCGCCACAAGAAGCAACATCAGAACCTGCCTAAAGCAGTTAAACTCTCAAAGAGCAGATGAACAAAACTGGATGAGTTTAATATCTATGAACTTTGGAGAAATTATTAGATCGATAGATGACAAATTATGAAAACACCTCTTTCAAACTGTCTCAACCGCAGCGTTTGTTGCTTTTTGTGTTTATTGTAACAAAATTAGGAGATGTGACCTTGAATTTGATCCATTAATCAGTTTATATATAATTAAAATATAAATTGGTTTTAGCCGTACTGGGATTTAAACTTGATTATTCTTCTTTTCCTGGTGTTGGCGAGTATTTTTTTTGGAAAATGATTATTATTTATTGTTGCAACAATTCAAGTTTTAGAAGTTTTAAATGGTAATTTTCAGTGTTTTTTTTTTTTTTTTTTAAACGGAGCAATTATTTGATAATAAAAATAAAAACTGAGTTATAGGTATTTTATTCTTAAATTAGAATAATAGTGATTAGCCGCAGCCTTGTTCACATGGGATTTTTTTTGTTTGTTTTTCTTTCATTCTCCACACACTCTTTTTTTTTCCCCCTAAAAGGCAGAATAATCCGTCTGTCATGTGTCTTCATGGAGCACATCTGTCTCCAACTCATGCTGCACAAATGTTTACATTAAGCCACTGCTGGATTCTCCCAAGATATCAGTAAAAAAAGTGTTTTCTCTGAGCACAGCTTGCTTTTTTGCTCCCAGGTGATGTGATTTTGACTTGTTCTCTCTGCCCTTCCTGGTGTTCAGTTCCACTCTCTTTATTTCATTTTTTTTCGTACCTGTCAACCCATCAACTGCACAAACCGTCGTCTTCAGTGGAGAGGAAAGAATGTATCATAAAACAGGAAACTCTGAGGGAAGCACTAACTCCCCTTTGACACCCAGTGCTCATCACAGCATTCACAATCTCTCTCATGCTTGTCCGGGATAGAGGACCATGAAGACAGGAAGAGAAACTACATTTTCAGGAGTGTTGGTGTCCACGTTTGCCTTCAGTTTGCGCTCCATGATACATGTCCTTTTCTACTGTTTACCTTTAGTTTTGTCCTTTTCCAACAACTCCAGCTTGAACTAATGTTAAGCAGAGATTTATACCGGGGCCAGATTCCTGCCAGGGGAGCGAGAACGAGCTCGGGTTCATCGCTGCTGGACGCGCGGATCTGGTGCCAGGATCTATAGTGAAGCATTGTGCCGTTTGGCATATTCCTCCACCGTCTCAAATGGACCGGCTCCAAATTGAAGCTCCGGCCGAGAGCTCGCGGTTGACAGAGGGAGAGAGCGAGCGGAGCGAAGCCGAGCGCATATCACAGCGTGAGAACGGTCAACGCTGCCAAGGACGAGGGCCACCGAGGCCAGAACGACACACTTTGAACAGATGACGGGGACCTGAGTGTTGGCCAACTGGGATCCACCAGAGGGACGGATGATCTCATACAGGAAGAGACTCGCTTCCATCTCTCTGAAAATTCATAACAGACATAAAACAAGCGAAGAAACACGGTCTTTTTCTGGATGAGAAGAAACAGCAGAGCACAAACAATCACAGCACGGATTAGGACTTTGTGTTTTGGAAGCGTGATAATTAAATGGCATGCAGAGCTTCATCCTCTTTGCATTATGAATCCATGATTAATCCTTTGCAAAAGGGACTCTGTTGATGTTGGCCTAATACAAAGAAATGCCTTTTTGTCAGTGATTCTTCCATGTGCACCTCACATGAATACCTTGTTGTTTCATGTATTTGAAAGCATTTGCTGTGATTATCGTAACATTTAGAGCAAATTAAAGATAGAAACTTGATCATTCAGACAGTCTGGATCTGATCTACAACAAACCAGCAGCTTCAGTCTGAAGTTTGGGATTATGATTGTGTTATTTGTGCTCTAACTTCTTCTAGTCGTCTAACAATAGACAAAGGTTCAAGAGTTTATATGTAATTTAAACCAGGAGATCATAATCAACAAATCTTCATGAATGGAGAAAAGGATCCAGTTCATTTAGTGAATAAAAAGCATGTGATGATGTTTTATAAACCCACAACGCACAAGGTTTTACTGAAGGTGAACAAGCTCTTCTAAATGCCAGGAGTTGAGTAAATATGAACCATGTTACTGAGCGAAGACCTTTTTTCTCTATTTGACGAATATGAGATAAAAACTGAGTCTTTATTATAACAACACATTATGGGACAATAGTTGTTCTTGGCGTCTGTTGTAGTGTTGCGTTGTATCTCCCAGGCTCATCTGTTTGTCAGCACTTTGTAACTTCTTATCAGCGTTCTGGTCCTGCTCCGCCTCCACTCGTACCTTCTTTCTCCATCAGCCGCGGACCCCCTGCTTACTGTAGCGTCGGCGCTTCGGCGCTGACGCATCGACTGACGTTACTCTAGAGACGAATGTGTTGTGTTCATCCGGTGGACGAGCCTCTGAACTGCTATTCACGGCCTCGGTTCTTTCTTTAATGAACATTAGCTTGTGAGTCATTCTAACTTCTGTAAGCTGCTATTTGCTCAGTGATTGAAAAGCGTTGCTGTTACAGAAAAGTAAAGTTCAGAAACATAATGGCTGGTAGTTTTCTCTCTGAATCAGTCGTATTGTGTAGATATCAGCTAATGAGTGAGTAAGAGGCTGAACTGTTGGCCCGAGCTCAGGCATTTGGCCTATTCACATTCACATTCTTCCTAAAGGTGCCATTTACCAGCACCTAACGTCAGCTGGAATCAGCTCCAACCTCCATCACGACCCCGAGAGAATAGATTGTAATGGACGGATGGTTGGATGGTGATATTTAACAGCAGCACAATGTGTCTTAGGAAGAAAAATCATAATTTTTTTATGTTTAGTTAAAGTTAAAGGTAAGATGAACATTTCTTTAAGCAGAGTTGGCAGCAGTCTGAGTTTGATGCTTATAAAAGTTAATCAGATGTTAGAGGGAAAAAAGTTTGTGGTTTCAAAACTTTATCTGCACTATACTAACTACTGTAAACCACGAAGTTTAAATGATAAATGTGTAGGTGATTAACTTATTTTCATTCTTGCATTGTGAAGAGTAATTAACAGGAAAAGTCACATTTAAAAAAGATGACGTTTTTGTCATATTTTGATGATAAATGACTTTAATGATCAGATGATAATCAAGTGTGATATTTGCAGAAGCAGTCGGTGCTGTGACGATCCTCAGGACTGTTTTTTTATATATAAAAAGTTATAAAGTTGAGGTGATATCTAACAACAGAAAACGTTCTGGGTAAAATCTCTTCAAATAAAGTCTTAGTGTTTTGACTGGTTGAGGGTTTTCCTCGTCATGATTGTTTCCAGGCTCCTTTGTGAGTTGGTTTTGTTTCTACTGTGGCTGCGTTTCAGGGGCTGGAAGCAGCAGACTGGTTTTGAATCGGATGACTGCACGTCATGTTCAAATAAGAGTCGAGGTCACATCTGCTCCTGGTGTGCCCTGACTGGTGCCATCTGCCTTTATGAGTCAGCGGTACACGGCATCACCCAACCTGTCATCACCTGAAATATCGTCTGGCGCTACAAGCTCACAAAGATTTACTCCTCCTCATAAAATAAAACGCACAACTACACCGAACAAATACACGTGTCGTCTTTCTTCTCCAGCAGAAATCCTTCCCCGTCTCCTTCTCTCTCAATTAATGCAGTTATTTGTTGCTCTTTATTGCAGAGGAGGACGAGTACTTCATGCTGCTGCTAGCGCCTCATTGTAACAAGTGTGATGTATGTGTAGGTGGCTACGTGCATAATTATTTCCTTTCCAACTACAGCCTTTTTTCCCCTGTTACAGGAATAAGCTTCTATCCAACAGAGAATTTCTATATTATACTGAACATGTTGTGAACAACATTACAGGGACATTATAGACGTATGTGTACACGTATGAATAGAGTGACTGATAAGTGGAGCTGGGAGCCTTTTATTCACACATAACACTGCACATGTATTTAGACTGAAGTGATGAATAGTGATGCAGTTTGTTTCCTTAGAGCATTTTTTTTTTTTTTTCACAAAACATTGTGGTTAAGAAAAACATCTTCAACATAATTAGAACAGTAAATACTGAACAGAGAAAAACGATGATGTGTTTTAATATGAAGACAGAAAAAAGATGATAAACTTTTGGCAAATAGTTGTGTCGCTTCCACAGAGAAATGAGAAAAACAGTTTTTTCAAGGATAATTTATTTCATGAACTAATGAGTAATAATAAGTATTATCATGAAATTTCTCGGCATAAACAGTCAAAGCGTCTGTGTCTTCATTTGGAGATTTTACAGATGTAAATAAATAATTTTGTCCAGTTTAATTACAGTTTCACTTGTGGATAATTAACTGATCTGAGTACTCATGTCCCCCTCTCCTTTAATTATAAGAGGTGAAGTTTTGTTCGATTAAAGTGTTTTTTTTTTCTTTTCTCTCCATCAGAGACTCTGAGGGTCGTAAACTGTGTAAAAAAGTGAAGGTGGACCCGAGCTCCAAACGTGGAGGAGCCGAGCTGCTACATTATAAGTGAGTAAACAGAAAAATCAGCTGGTTGTCGCACACTTTTCCACTGATTTCTGGAGAGTAATGCCGTGTTTGCAGCTCAGGAAACATGTTTACTCGTGGTGTTTGTGTGTTGCAGAGATGGGACGTTTCACATCGAGTACAACAGACCTGCTACCTTCAAGGTGAGAGCTGAGTCTTAATCCCGCGTTAGTGACATGTTCTCATGCTCAGTTGTTCTCTCTCTCTCTCTGTCCGTCTGGTGTTTACTCATCCGTCATGTCGTGTTTTGAAAAGTATTAACCGTATTATATTTTCCTGCGGAGCCCAGAGAGTCTGTTCAGTTTGTTGACTTAGATAAGAGCAACTTCACACAACTTTAGGGATTTTTTTTTATAAATGTGATTTCTCTTTCTGACTAATATTGCATTTTAAATTCTCATTTGAAAAAAAGACAAAAATTAATCTCCAGGCTGGTATTGTTGGGCTACATAGGTTTGTATCAAACATAATTACAGGAAAAGTAGGTTATATTTGGTTGGACAGTAGTAATTTTAAAAACAGTAAGAGCATTCAACAGTGTAATTATATGAAACTCTGTAGTTCCCATTGTCCTAATCACAGTTTAGGAAGTAAATGTAACAGCTAATGAGACAGAGACTTCCTTGTTTTTTTTCTGTAAAAAGTTTTTTTCTTTAGCTCCAAATAATTTGTCACAATGTGAAATGGACGTTTGAGAGAATTAGTGAAACTAAATCTACAACATCGTCTCAGACTGAGACAGAAAAACTGTCATTGATTATTTATGGATAATTTAAAATTAGATCCGTTTTATTTCTTCTGTCAAGTCATTTATTTATAAAATATTTCCAAAGTTTATCATCTGTACTATTCATGCTGGGTTACAGGTTTTTTCCTCTTTGTCAATCTCTCTTTTATTAGATGTAAAGTAGATTAAGACTGTAGCTGAAACGGTGACATGATCTTGTAGAAATATTCAATTTAAATGTTAAATGTTGGTTTTTACATCAGGAAAACCATGAGCATACTGGAGAAAGTACAGTTGTAAGTATTAATGATACACAGTGTAAATAAGTTAATAGAAACCAGATATTACAAATAAAAGACAGAATTCAGAAACAATATATTCATGTTTTCATTGATTTTACAACTAAATCGTTAAAGTTGCTTCACTTTGAATAGTTTTCTGCTCACATTTGTGACACTGCTGTGATGTTATAGTAAGAACCTGATAGTAGCAGGTAACTGATGAAGCTCAGTTTGGTCTGAAACATTGATGTGGCTGGAATATCATGTGTGGACTATTTAGTCAAATTAAACCCAAACTCTTGTTTCCTTCTCCGGTTTGCCAGTGAAGGAGAAAAACATGCATGGAAACAGAGTGTGTTTGTATTAAAGTGTGTGTGTTTTGTTTGGGGGGAAAAAAAAAGAAAAAAAGGTTTTTGCTTGAGAAGAATCTGGGCACAGCCTCTGATAGTTAACAGTGCAGCCAACACCCCCCACCTCCTCCCGGGGGCTAAAACAGAGTCAGTATTGGACTTCGAGTCGCCAGGTGCTCGGATACATGGCTGCAAATGAATGTTAATGTCTGTAACTGCTGGATGTTTAATGAAGCAACTGTTTCCTAACAAGTTTGTCACATCAGGTTAAAATGTGATAAACGTTCACACACAAGTTGTTTCTTCTGCAGTCGAGTGGCCAGAAAATCTCAACGTAGATAATATTACTCATTGTTTAAATGATAATAATAATAATAATTAGATATAATAATAATAATAATAATAGTTTTAGGTTTCCTCTGCTCCTCAGTTGCTCCAAATCTCAACCATCATTAGCATCTCACACAAACTCAACAAACTTTGCTGTAGCCTCCAGACCTGTTTGTGGTGTCACTTCTCCATCTGATTTTGCAGCACAGCAACACAACATTAATTTTTCACTAGTTATCCAGCAGCGGTTTGCAACATTAGTAGTAGTTTCCTCATTCTGCTCAGAGTGTTACATTGTTTTCCTGGTGTGAAATCAACATTTAACATTTATATTGAATATTTCCACAGATTCTGTCACCTCCATCTACTGTCTTATTATACTTTTTCATTTAATGAAGAAGAGAAAACAACCCACACATGAATAGTAGATTATTTTAAATCACACAATGGACGTGTGTTTAACATATATAATGACTTTAAATTACTAATAAAGTTCAGTGACTATCATCTAAAATGTTTCCTGCTTTTCACCGTCTCACCGTGTACGAATAATAATGAGAAACTGCAGTTGTGCAAATTGAGATTTTTAAAAGTCTAGTTGGGATTTAGACATTACAGCTCATCACAGCGTATTCTGCTGTGATTTGACTATTCAGCGCTCGACTGTATTCATTTTTCCTGACAGATGGAGAAGCTTTTAAAAACAATAAACCCCAAAAGTCTCAGTTCAAACCGTTACAAAGTAATTTCAACAATAACATCATAATCATTGAATATTCTGCCTGTGTCCACACTTGTCATTTCTATGAATTATGTCCTGCTGTTGTCTCTGTAGACATATGGTTCAATATATTTACAGGAAGCTTTACCAGGGCCCATTACCACAGACATAAAGGTAGTGAAATAGCTTCGACACGTCTTTGACGCACAAACATGTTGGTCTCTATGAGGCTCCATCTGGCTCTGACTACAGCAGCGCTCACATAAATCATCACCACTCTATTGTTCCCTGGATAATTTAGTTTCATGATCTAAAGTGTTCACAAAGATTCATCATGTTGGATTTTTCCTGTCTGATTTTTTATTTTTTCGTTCCTTTCAGTCCATGGTAGCGTTCTTGAAAGACCCGTCAGGACCCCCTCTGTGGGAGGAGAACCCCGAAGCAAAAGACGTCGTCCACGTAGAGACAGAAAAAGTAAGTAGCGAGTTTCATAGTTAATTGACGGCGCCCAGAGCAGAGTCCGGCTGTCCTGGAGCAGCAGCGGCGCGTCCATCACTGCAACACATCGGGGGTTTAACCATAAAAGATGAAGCAGATCAACTCATTTCTGTCTTTACACCACTGAACACATTTCTTAGGCACCTCTCGTCCAGACGGGTCAGACAGCGCTCGTTTGGAGAAACACATTCACCCGCAGCCTGACAACCTGAGACGCTCACACAGGATAGATACACTGCATTTTGAAAGCCCTTTAATTTAATGAACAGCAGTCCTGTCGGTTCGCTCCAGCCCGTCCGTCCACTTCGTGCCCGGGGGCTTGTTGAACGTGTCAACAAAAGACTGTGCTGCTGACTAAGGTGTTTTTTTATGAAGTAGCTGAGCTCATGAAGGTGATGAGGAGGAAGACAAACTGGTGTGGGAGCTGATCTACCTGCTGAACTCAACTAAGAAGACATTTCCTTTTTTTTTTTTTTTGATGACTCCATGTAATACACAGAATCTAATAACCTGCTGAGAAGTAACTACTGAAGCAGAGACGGTGCTGTTGTTTGTTACATTAAAGCTAAAAGGTAAACTACCCGGCAGCGACAGGTCAGAGGGTCGAACCTCTGACGTCACCGTTGAGGTTTAATAACCTCAGAGACAAACGACTTGTGCCTCTATTCTGACTAGAGATGCGTCAACACCTATAACAGCACAGACAAAGATTAATTATCTTTTTTAATAGAATATTTTAACATGTTGTGTTGTGATGTTTTGTGTCTATATTTTTATTACCTTCTTAAACCTTGTGTAGTACTTTGAGATTGTTTTTAAATGTAAAGTGTTACAAATAAGATGTATTATTATTATTATTATTATTATAATTGTTAAATATAAAAAACTTTAACA
Organism: Polydactylus sextarius; assembly: GCA_016801845.1. NCBI lineage: Eukaryota > Metazoa > Chordata > Actinopteri > Polynemidae > Polydactylus > Polydactylus sextarius. The sequence goes on along the minus strand of CM028912.1, from coordinate 3,304,636 downwards.
TCAAACAAAGGTCAAACAAACAACAACAAACATGTTTTGTTTTTTGTACAAATCTAACTTCAGTTGTCGTTTTAACATAATAATTCCTGGAGCAGGAAAATCACACACATTTAAAAATAAAAAAAAGAAAAAAAGTGCAGCATTATAGAGCCACAGTTTTCTTCTTTTCACGTTCAATATCCAACTAAAAATACAAAAACTATCTTCAGTCGCACATTTGAACATATGTCGTTCTTCTTTCATATTTGACAAACTAATAATAATGTGAACTTGTAGTTTATTTTTCTATTCTCTTTCTAACATTGTGACAAAACGACTTTTGTCAATCCAGATGTTGTTGTTTATACAGGAAACGCTGACATGAAGTGAATTTGGTGCCAGTGCGGTGGGTCATACAGGCTTGTAGTTGGAAATTTAATTTTATGAACTTGTGACTTGACTTGGACTCGACTGTGCATCAACTGTGTTTGGACACGAAGAAGACTCGTATTTTTACTTAGGCTACATTTTTGTGCACGTCCACTGTGTGTGTCATTTATGGTGGACTCGGGACTCAGACTTGACTTGGACTCAAAGACTGGGGATTTGAGTGGTATCAGAGCACAGTTATGAAATAATTTTGCAGTATTTCTCTTTGGTTTTGTACTTTGTAGATGGTCCCTGAGCAGTCATCACAGTGTAACTCCCACAAAACAGAGGACAGCTGTTACAAGCTGCAGTTAGGAAGTGGTGTTTGTGTTTTTGTAACATTTCGCAAGCCTCTTAATCAGCATCTTTTCTTGTGTTTTTTTCTCGTTGTGGTTTTCAGGACTTCAGGAAGCTGCTGAAGAAAGAGGAGAGACCGATCCTCATGATGTTCTACGCTCCCTGTGAGTCTTTACACCCTCACAGTGTTTTATTGTCTCCGTAACGGGCGGTGGACGGTGTAGTGATGGGTCGACGGTGCACCAAACAGGAGAAGCTGACAGCAGATATTACTGCCTAGAAAATATTTAATTAACTTGTACAAGACGCCTCATTTGAATAGAGAGTGTGTAATATGAGGACAGGATCAATAAACTGAGGTGTGCTTGGCAAAATACAAGTTCACAGTCAATACTGTGATGACTTTTTCTACATTCATCATACCTGGCGACACTCACACTCTTACTCATCTCTGACTGAAGTGCACAGTTTGTGTAATCAATAAAAGAACTGCAGCTAATGAGGATTTTCCTTCCTGATTAACCTCCACACTTCCTTAATTAACGTCGTTAACTTTGTCTGAATTTACTTCAGATTGGATCAAATACGAAAATACGCCAGTTACAAGAATATAAAAGAGAAAAACTGTTAAACTGTGAGTTTGGCATGTTTTTCACATTAAATGACTTAAGCAATTAACTAATCAATGGAGCTGTACACAATTAAGTGTTGTTGATGGGCTGAATGAGCAGCCTGCTGCATGTTTCAACAACACTTTAACAAAACCGTGTTTTGTCAATGAGGAGTTAATTTTCTTGTCTCCTATTGTTGTTCAGTAGTAAACACTTTACATGGACTTTTCTTTGTGTTTGCAGTTTTTTCAGTCGGTGATTTTCAGTGCATCATATCTTTCACAGCAGAAGGCACACGGCAAGCTGCTATTGACAAAAAAACAAACAAACAAACAAAACAATTCCCTCAGCAGATGATTGGAAATCTTTCGACAGTCGTGTCAATGCTCTCAGTCGTCTGTAATAACTTGTGGTGGTCTGTTGATGTTGCTCTGCTGTGGTTGCAGGGTGTGGCGTATGTAAGAGGATGCAGCCCATCTTTCAACAAGCAGCTACAGAGACAAAAGGAAAATATGTAAGTGCTGAATCTTCTCCCTGCACACTTGGTCAACTGTCTAATTGCATTAACTGTCTCCGCTGGCGTCCTTCTCTGATGTTTGCAGATTAGATGAGATGTGTCAGCAGTGAATGCCTCGATGGTTACCTTGGCAGTCTGCATGAGTACAGACTGTCATCCTGACCTAAATGAAAGCTATCCTTGGTTGTATTTCCTATAAAACTTCTCACAAGTAGAATACCTCAGCAACTTTTGCATCATAGGTTTTGATTCAGCAGCGTAATAACCCAGATGGCCTTAAAGGGCCGATTCAGAAACCCTCTGATCCGCTCTGCCGGACTTGATTTATACTTCATCGGTGTTTTCGTTTACGTAAACACACCACAGCAATTACAGTAGTTCATTCAGAAGCCAACCAATCTCACCCAGCGATCTGTTTTTAAAGATTTTACTGCTTTATGGTAGAGAACAGACCTATAATCAGCAGCTATATTTTGTGTGTTTCTAATGTGATTTTTAAACCCACGGTCACAATTAAAGCCTAATGTCTGTAGAGCTGAAGTTCACAACCTCTCTATAGATTAAATGTCAGTTTAGCCTGCCTGCTCTTTGTGTTTACTCCATAAGTTTTTCTATTTTCATCCTATTTTCTCCTCCTCCTCGCTCTCTCTCACTCCCTAAAGACTCGTGTCGTTAGTTTGCAGACAGGTCGTATTAACAACTGAAAGCAAATGTTTTTAACAACATAAGAAGAAATACACTCATAAAAACAACCTCAGGTTCATGTGATCCTTCAATGAGATGTTCACTTTAGAAACCTGAGTGTGAACATCCTGAACAATAAGAGCAGAGAGAGGCAGCCACCCGTGGAGACGACGAGGGCTCATGTTTAAATGAAAAGATGATTAACTTCATGTTTGTTTGGTTATTAGACAATACTCAGGAGGAGTGAAATAGAGAGGGTGTGTGTGCGTGAGGTTCTTGCCTGTTATTATAAGAGATTAATGGTGCTGCTGAGAAGTGAAAGGGTTGAATACTGAGTTGGTGGTCATCCAAGCTGTAAAGTTGCAAACACATTTCTCACGCCAGTGTCACAGACACAGGAAGGTGTAGAGCCAATATCTGAAGTGTTGCATCTCATTGAACTGAAATACCTTTAAAGACTCACAAATGAATGTGGGCGTTTGCTGTGATTGTTGATTGTGTTGTTTATTTCATTTTATCTCTAAATATGAAATATGATACATAACAGGGTTGTTGTTGTTGTTGAACGCTGTTGACTTAAAAAAAAAAAAAAAAAAGGTAAAATACTGGGGAAGAGGCACATGACTCATAGACGAACTGTAGGATATTTTTCTCTCGAACAGGCTGATACAAAACAGTATTTCCTCTGGGGAAACCTGGGAAGTTACAGTTTGATTAACATCAAAGAAATGTCTGAGATGAAAAAATATTTCCACTTATTCATCACTTATTTCCTTACAAACAGTCTTGTAGGATTGTTCTCTATGAACTCACTGTAAAAATCATCAACTAGAATTGTACCTACATCACTTTTCAACTTAAAGCACAAAATACTGTTTCTCTCTATGTTTCACTCTTTACTTTGAGAGATGCTCATCTGTAATTTATCCAAAACTAATGACTCTATTCTTGTCAAACTAAGGTCTAGTTAATCTTTATACTAATATACTATGCTATGTAACATTATGACAGGTGAGGTTACACCGGCACCAGTATGTTGTTAGTGGAGTTTATTAGGCAGCAAGTCCTTGAAGTTGATGAGTTGAAAGCAGAATGAGGAAGGAAAACTGGTGGACCAGTGATGTTTGTTGGCAAAGATTTGTGTGGTCTGATGCAACAGGATGTATGAAGCTTCTTAGCTACAGACCAATCAGGAAGCCCAGTAACACCTGTAATGTGCAGACTGGATCCGCTGCTTCATGGAAACTGTTTTCCCTAATGGATGTGGCCTCTTTTAGCAGAGTAATGAGGAATAGTTTTGAGGAACACAGCTACAATTTGAAGGTGTTGACTTGGCTCCAAATTGCCCAAACTTCTTTCCAATCAAGAATTTACAGTCTGAAATGTGTTGGACAAGCAAGTCTGGAGGAGGAGAAGTCCCACCTTTCAAACTAATGACCAGAAACAACAGCTTCACCTTCAGGTCCATGACCTGATGGTTCAGGATTGTTTTAGCCGTGAAAAGTAGGTGGAAGTAGGAGGTTGGAAAGTGGACATGCGATAAGATGCTGAACTGTAAATGCACATTCACATTTTAGATAGTAAAGTTATGTCAGCATGTTGACGTTACCTATCTGTTAGTGTTTCAATATGCTCAGTTTAGGTACTAACCCTTCAGTTTTAAAGCACAGGTGAAGATAAGAGTCTGACAGTTTCTCATAACCATGTTTGACAGTGCAGGTATTAACATTATCTCACTGCTGTTCAGTTGATAAATGCTTCATATTTCATAACAACACTTGTTTCTTGAGCATCACCTTGTTTTTGACAATAAATTTTCAAAATCCAGTGAAATCTGGTTCTTGTATTTGCACTTTGTTGTGTTAATCGTGTCAAAAATCAAGCGTTATAAAAAATTGTGCATAAAAAGTTTATTGAAGTGAAGTTAGTGTTTGAATACATCCTGTTCATCAACACTCATTATATCTATGTTGTTCTGCAGTGTCATTTCACTTTTATTTTGAAGGCTTTAGATGATGACTAACTTGTTTTGATGTTTGATGTCCTTTTCTCTTTGTTGTGTCTCTGCCTTCACTTTTCTTTACATCCCTGACAACCTGTGCAACCTCTTCCTTCTTTTTTATTATTCGCTTATTTATTTTTAAGGTGCTGGCGGGGATGAACGTGCACCCGGCTGAGTTTGACGGCCTCAAGCAGGAGTACAACGTTAAAGGCTACCCAACCTTCTGCTACTTCGAGTGAGTCAAGTCCTCTTATCTGTCTAGCTTTAGTCTCGTTCACCCCCATCACCACCACCACCACCACCACCTCTGAGGCTCACAACATAAGAGTGGGGGCCACTTCAAACGAAAAGCGCTGCTGTCCAGTTCCTCTTAAACACCTGCAGACATGATGGGGCAGAATTAAAGCTCACAGAGGTGACCCTCTAGGTTCAGAACCTGCTTCTGCTACATAGAAAGGAAAAAGTTTCTGACAAGCTTCAGGCTTCTCTGGTATTCACTTTGAAAAAAAGTAAAGTCACAGGAGGATGTCTGGGCAGCAGCAGGGTGTCATCATCAGAGCAGTGAGACGGACACACAGGTGCTGCTGCGAAAATCATTCCACTTAATTGGCAACTGAATTAATCGAGTATTTGCTAATTTTTTTAAATGAAAATCCTTGTTCCAGCTTCTCGCTTGTGAGGATTTTCTGTTTTTCTTAATCTTTTCTGTGAAAGTGAACTGAATATCTTATGACTCTGGGGGATTTATTTGTACAAAATAAGCAAATGTACACCAGCCAATGACAGCGCCTCGACGAAGCCAAGGTGTTGTATTGTTGCAAAATAGAAGCAGAGTTCAACTTGTTTTTTTTTGGTTTTTTTTGCTGAACAATCGTCAGCCCTGTGCTTCTGCTCCAGACGCCATGATGTAGCAGCGTAGCTGAAATTAATGGAGAACGTGGAGAAACACGGAGCTGTTGTCTGCCCTGAAGACTCAAATCGAGTCAGCGCTTTTAATTATTAACACGTCAGACTAACTAAAGGCTTTTAATTTTACTGTACAAAAGTTGTTTTTTTTTCTTCTTTTATCTTCGAGAACATTGACATTGATTTAGCACCTTGGACTTTTACGTTTCTTTGGGACAAATCTGAGCTGGTTGTAATCTGAGCATTTGAGTTCTCTGTTTAGTGTCTAAATATGCACACAGACTCTTATACACATCCACAGCAGGAGATGAATGTGTGAGTGATGATGTTTGTTAATGTAGACCCCCCACCCACCCATCCAGTCAGAGCCCCGCTGCACTGTCGTCCTGTTAACTATGTGCTGCTGCTGCTCTGTTGTCGTCCTCTTTCTCTTCCTCCTGCAGCAGCTTTATCAACCCCATTTTCACATTAAACACTCTTTCATTCCAAGTCTGGCCTTTTAATTAGACCGGGACTGATTAAGTGCCTCTGTGGTTAGTCAGTATGTGTGCGCACACACACACACACACACATGCGTGCTCATGCCCGTGCATTCATGTGTTGCTGAGCCGTAGCCAGTTTGTTAGCTAGGAGCACATTAGTGTCAGCGCAGGGCGAGCTAACGACCATCCGAGCCCATTGGCTTCAGTAATGAGCCCCTCACTGATAAACAGCAGCTAATCACTGCGGGGTGAATCGGCATCAACACGGCTGGAGTTATCTCACCGTTGCACCCGCTGTAAGGCCAAGCGTTCAAGGACTTTCACCTCCTCTGTCCTGCAGATTAAGAAACCTCGCTGCCCATTACAACAACTCAACACACACACACACACTTCCTATCAATTATAGCAACTGTAAAACTTTTTTTAACTGTTGCAGCTTCTTTGTCCTTGTCGTGTCCTTTAAAACCTGTCACGCAAATGACATTTGTTCCACGTTTCCTCAACTTTTATTTCACAAGGTTTCCGTGTTCTTTACAGCAGCAGAGATAAAGCAGGCGAGTGTAGAGTTGGTCATAAATCTCACTGATTGAATTCAAAGCAGCTGCTCTCCACCACAGTACTCAGATCACTTAAAATGCAAGTTTTAAGCTCCAAATCCAGTGTGTGTGTGTGTGTGTGTGTGTGTGTGCGTGCATGTGTGTGGTCAAGGTATACCTTACGTTGTGGGGACTTAAATCTGTTTACTCACTCACATTATGGTGACATTATGGGGACAAAAAGCAGGTCCCCATAATGTAAAAAACTAAAAATATAAGGTGATGAGGCGGTAAGATGAGTCAGGTCAGGTTTAGTTAAAGGTTAGACAAGTAGTAGCAACGATTGAGATCTCTAGGGTTTCCTGGAAAGTCTCCAGGAAATGAATGCAAGTCAATGAAATGTCCCTTCAAGTTATGGAAACCAGACTGTGTGTTAGTGTGTGTGTAATTGTAATCGCATATCACCTTTAATAGCGTCCACTCTGTATTCTGGGACTCGTAGCTGCCGTCGACGTCCTTTCCTTCTGTATTTGCAGACTCACACAACCCAGAGCCAGTGAACACTGACACTGATCCTCAGCACCGGGCTGAGCCCCCACATCCACTCCCCAGCCCTCATTTAGTCACAGCCAATAGACGAGATAAAGTCGTCCCTATGAAGAAAATCTGCTTACGTCTTAAATCTTTTCACTGCTTTAAAACCGCGAAGATGCTTCCAGCTCATTTGAAATGCATTACGACGGGTTACTGGTGTTTCTTGTATGCACGGATAAGCTTGACATACAAAACACAAAAGTCAGAAGCAGGAGTATCAATCATGGCTGAACTTCTCATCTGGCTTTTGTCACCTCTCTTAAAACATGTCTCAAAGGTCTGACCCGGCTCTTTGTCTTATATTATGTTTGTTTTGTTTTTGTTGTTGTTGTTGTTCTTTTTATCGTGTATAGGACACTGCCTTCTTCTTCTTTGACCTGCTTCACTGTGTTTTTTTTTCGGTGTCAGCTCGGCAGGAAATGATGAGAAGTCAAACATCACTAGTTTTATTGACTGAGCTGCATCCACTGCACCAAGTCACAAAAACTGTAAAGTGCTGCACGTTGTCACAGTGAATCCTTTTTGGACGGATTCTCACTCAGAATGATATTTGGTTTTTATTTATTTATTTTTAAAGGAAAGCTCCACTAAAAATTGATCGTTTTCTTCAAGTCACATTTCATTTATTTATTCAGACTACGAAGGCTCTGAAAGATGCTTTTCGTGGAGGATGGCAGCTTTAGTCTGCTTTGATTAACAATAATGACTGAGTCCAACTGTGACTCTTTTTCATAAGAGGAGAAAAAAAAAAACATCTATATAGTCACATACCTCTCTACCTTACTACAGCTCCAGGTCTCAGCATTAAATATAATGAATAAACATTATGAGTCAGTGTATGTGTTTATTATACTGCAGCAACGATGTGAGAAATGTATAGTTGACTTCATTTAATAAAGTCCAGATACTGTTGGTCAAATAATGCTACAAGGTAAAGTCGTACAGTCAAAGTTGAAGTACTGTAGTACTTGCTTTTTAGAAATACTTGATTATTAAAAGTACATTTTCTTATAATAACATTTCCAACATCTAATGTCTCTGAGCAGCTTGATGAACCTGTAGAATAATGAATTAGTTGAAAGTTACAGAATGAAACAAAAGCAAACTGACAAAGAAAATCAATTATTATTTTCTTTTATTTTAAATGAATTGTAACTAAACATCATGGTGGTGTTGTGACACAGCTCTGACAGTGTGTCAACACACGTGTGTCTGTTCATCATGAAGACGGTGGGATATCTCTAAATGAAGCTTGATCAGAAAATCAAACTGACATTCAAACCTGTTTTAAACCAGAAGTGTCTCAGTTCAGATGTGTCGGACTATGTGTTTACTTCTATGGTGCACGGATTTCAACAGGGTTGTGTTGTTTTAAATCATTGTTCATCTACCAGAAATGATGATCTCAGCGTCTCCTTCTCCTTTTTAATGGTGAATCGTCACTGGACAGAACGTTAATCGTGGATTTAAACCGTGATTGTCGTCCACCGAGATGTGGCTTAGTTAGTGTGGCTCCCCTGTTGCATGTGAGGTGGAGATTACGCCGCCTTGTGCCACGTAGCCAAGATGGCGCTGATTGAGGGTGAGAAGTGTCCATATTAACAGTACACTGTATTTTGCTGTACTTGTCAGCGTGAACGCACTTATGCACTCAAAATTGTAGGTGTAAGTGTGGAAGTATGCAGCTCTAACTTCATGACTTTACCTCAGCAACAATGTTTGAAACAAAAAGACAAAAACAAAACAGCCACAACTGTCGTCTGACATCAAAAGAAAAAGATTCACATCATTTAGTTATTGTAATAACCTGATCAGACTTGGTTTTATAGTTACAGTCTACAGACGTGACGTAACCTACTGATTATTGATCAAACAACCAGTCACCTTTTAGAAGAGAAAAATCCACTTTCAGAAATGAAACTAAGCCAAAAGTTTCCAAAAAGAAAATAAAGATGCTAATTCAAGTGAAGTACAGATGTACTTTGTTACTGTCCACCTCTGTTAATACAACAGGAAGTGAATGTACGAGCGTCGACTGTTTCTTTAAATTAAAATGTTGTGGTTTTCATAAAGTCTTGTTTCTTTAACCTCTTTGAACGGTGCCGTGCTTCACTCGTATCAGTCACTGACAGATGGTTTCTCATCTCTGCTCTTTATTTCTCCTTCAGGAAAGGGAAGTTTCTTCACCACTATGAAAACTACGGAGCTACAGCCAAAGATATCGCTGACTGGATGAAGAAGTGAGTATGGTCCTGATCACGTTCACCCTCTTAAAGCTCCTTTAACAAGTGCTGGATTCGATATGTTTTGTGTCCAAAGCAGTTTTTATTTTAACCAATAAAAAATGAGTAAATTGAGCTTCCAAATTACATCCTGCCTCTTTTCAGCTACAATAAGTAAAGTGCTTGTACATCTCACAGTAACTATCTGGCATCACTTCCTCCGTTCACTGTGGTCTTCTTAACACCTCCTCTCACCCTGACTCACCTTGCCACAGTGTCATCAATCCACACCTGCTCTGTTCCCGTCTCATTTTTCTTTTCTCACCTTGGCTCTTGCTTCTTGTCCGTAACCCTCCTCCTCTCCCTCCCTAACCACCTCAGCTTGGCTCACCCGTTTCCTGTTTTTTCCTCCCCCACTCATGTCAAGGGCCTGGCAGGAAAGCCGTGACTGTCCGCAGGGCTGCAGTCAGAGGGCACGGAGCAGAGTTTTCACAGCTATCACAGGAAACTGAGCGAGACAAGCGAAGAATGAATTTCAGTCTCTTCGGTCCAAACCAGTAACAACTCCCTTCCCGGCTCTAAGCTTTTACTAACTCGACCTATTCAGAGCTCAGCAGTATAATTTAGAAGTGGTTGCATCTTTAAAACTGAGTGATAACACCAAGTATAGTTACATCTGATATTTTCTTTTTTTTTTCCCCAAAAGTGATAAATGGTGAAATACAATTTTTGAAAACATACATTTCTGTTCTATTTTATCTGTTTTTCTCTGGCCCCATAAAAAAATATAATTTCACCCGAATGTACTGGCTAAATTTATATTGTTCATTTGCACATAAATATGTTCCATATGGTGTAAAAGATAGAGGACCGGCCTCATCGCATCTGCAGTTTGTCGTGAGTTAGAGTCTGTTTTTTCATCTGGAGATGCTGCAGATGGAGAGAAAAGCTGGAAACGTTTTCAGTCATCACTGTTGAAAGGTTTTTCCAGAATAGCCTGGTTTGCAGGGTTTATAATCTGGGACATTGTGCTCATGGTCCTCTTTCTGTAGCACTTTCTGCTTCTGTTTTTTTTTCTTTTTTATCTCTTCTCTCCCATCTTTCATCCCTATATCCATACGTTTCTCTCGTATTCAGATTCAGCTGTTTTACTAAAGTTGTACTTTTTTTGCCAACATGTTTTTTTACTTTAGCTTCACTTAATTTAAAGGTGGCAGAGACTCAAAAAGCATTTTTACTTTGTCTTTGTTAAAGAGAACAGTCGTCCACATTCAGTAACATGCTAGAAATTCTCAACATCTCCTTTTATAGAAATTCCTCTTTTACAAATGTCTGCTTGGAAACAGGTCAATTTCAAAAACGGTTGTTTGTGATGTCAAATGTCAAAGGCAATTGGCTGTAAAAAGACAGTCATTTGAGTGACAGTGAAGGAGCCAATCAGTATCAAGTGCTGGTATTTCTTAATGAGGTTGCCAGTTAAACCTGAAAAGATGCCAAATAGGTGCAAAACCCTGCATCTTAAATCCCCCACCATAAAATATCTTTCTGAGAGGTTTTTATGAAGCTTCTGAGGCATTAAACATCCAATCACAGAACAAAGATCAAAACCCTGTTCAACCATTCTCTGTCACCTTTAAATAATTTATACTCTTGTCTTTGTCTGTTGTATTTCTTCACATCTACTTCACTTACAAACAACTAGACTCTAGTTGTAAGTGCAAGGACACAGAAGTAGAGGAAAGAGTCAATATCCAATATGATATCAGACCTCTGCAGCAGAGTTACACCAGTAATGGGACACAGCAGAAGGAGTGTTGTTGTTGTCTGGTGGCAGGAGGGAATTGAAGCTCATGTTCCAGAGGAACAACCAGAGATGTCGTCTGATAAGATTTAAAGTGCAGCTTCAGTCTCTGATAAACTTTAACCCTGAGTTTTTTTTGTTTTGTTTTGTTTTTTATTTGTGTATGAGACAGATGACATTCTGGATAAATGATAAGTGTCTGCAGGAGAAGATGCAGCTCGAATCACAACACACAAGTTGCCCAATTCTAGTGTTTTTTAAAAGAAATCCAGTCTCCTGCAGCTTTAGCATGTTGGCCCAGGCCGGAGTATGATGATGAGAAAAGATCGCAGAGTGTGTGTGTGTGAGAGTGTGTGTGTGTGTGTGTGTGAGTGTGAGAGTGTGTGTGCTTGTTTATAACTGCGTCCACTCGTTCTTGGCATCGAACCACTGTTCTCTGTCATCAAGGCGGGGTTGCTTCGGTCCAGATGTGTTTGAGTATGTGTGTATACGTGCATATATGTGTGTGTGAGAGAGAGAGATGTTGGGTGGAGTGTGGTTTACAGCTGTATCTGATTTTTTCTTTTCTTTCTTTTTTTTTTTTTTTTTTTTTGCGCCATACATTTTACACGCCAGCTGGAATCATTCTGCTGTTTTAAATGTCCCTCACCTCCGTTGCCCTTTCTGTCCTCCTCTGTTTCCTCCTCCAGCCCTCAGCCTCCTCAGCCAAAGACCCCCGAGGTGCCGTGGTCGGAGACAGACTCACCGGTCTTCCACCTGACGGACGACTCGTTTGACAGCTTCCTGGAGGAACATCCGGCAGCTCTGATCATGTTTTATGCCCCTTGTGAGTAAGAAAGCTGACAGCTGAAAAAGAACAGGATTTAAACTTGTGGATAGTTTCATTATAAATCAATTTGATCTTCTTATGCTCTCATAAGAAGTATCTGCAACAAAAGCACAATTCCTCAGACAGTTATCTGATGGTCTATAGTTTCATTTAAACCTAAACACACAATCCACAGTTTCAGTGCAATTGATTCATTGTTAGTTTAGTTTTGCCACCGCTGTCCTTTCAACATCAACAAATAGATGTAAAATCAGTCTGCAGAAAAGAGAAAATAGTTTCTTGTTGTAAATATATGTGCAGCAGCAGTGGGTCAGAAGAGTTTCACATTCCTTCCTGCTGTGTAAAACATTCTCTTGCAGATTCTCTCGGGCAGAACTGTTATTTAGTCTCTCAAATAACAGTCAGCTGGAGAAAGTAACTAAAGAAAAACTAGACCCAATGAAAAAAACAAACCCAAAACATAAGGCGGGCTGCAGCGGCTTTATTTATTTAGACTTATTTTTATTTTTTTGAGCACATCCTCACAAAGAATACCTCATTGTTTCCATATGGTTCACATAAGCTCTCTTGTCATACTAATTTAAGCCCCAAACTGCCTCTTTTACACAGAACTTGGTAAACACGTCAGATTCTGTCAGTGGGTGAGATTGTTTTTTCCAGATGCAGATTTCTGTGCGTTGGCTCGACTCTCCTCCTGCGTGTGACGGAGTCGTCCAGAGATTTAACATGTTGATAAATGCAACAAACTCGTAACGGTAACATCATTTAAATAGATTTACTCTGTTTAGAAACACATAGTTTGAGTGCAGCCGCTAGAGGACACAATGAGTTGAACTTTTCTGACAACATCACCTCCTCATCAACTCTTCTCTCGCTACATTTCCCTAAAAAAAAATAAACACATAAACAAATGTTCCTTCAGGTTTCACTGTAACAATGATTTATTGTTTTTTCCAAATTTCATCACATACTTTGCTGCAGAGCTTCTGTACCTCCGGGTTCGCCAAGAGCGTTGCACTCCACCCGGAGGGCAAACACACACACACACACACACACACACACACACACTCTCTCTCTCTCTCTCTCTCTCTCTCTCTCTCTCTCTCTCTCTCTGTAGCAGTTAAATTGATTAAAACACATCTGTAACTTTCACAAACTTCCTTATATCCACAAACCAAAACTCTCCAAATATTTCTTCTTTTCTGTTTTTTGCTCCATTAGATTTGAATATTTTAAAAAAATTCGAGCCAGTTGGCAAGACAGGATAAAAACAACGTCATGATGCTGGATTTTTTTTGTAAATGTGAATCACAGAATAAGAAAAGCCAAGTGACATCATTTCATTTGGTGCATCAGTCTGGTTGGAATGTGAAAACAAACATTATGCGAGACGTCACAACGAGGACAGAATCAAACGTTGCATGCAAACTCTTGGAAAAGCTCTCGGTCGATAAGTAGCTACAGGGTCTGAACACAAGAAACCACAGAGATGAAGCTGATATTAAACTTCTTATTTAACATTCAATAAAACATTTTCCAAAATATATTTTAATCTTAAGTGTGATTGACACAAAAATGACTCCCTTAAAGTTTGTTACCTCATTTGCTTCAGAATAAAATATGTTAAGACGTTGAATCTGTACCAAAATAAAAAAAATAGAATAAAAATAGGAGATAATATCCAGCTAAGAGCTTACTAATAATAAATTAAACAAACTTGAATTGAATCTTGTGTAACAGTTGTAGAAGGACGATTTTAGTTTTATATTAAACCATTTATCCTTTGTTAGAACTTCTATACTTATTATATTCTCACTTTCTTTTATATCATCACCAAGTAAAAGTATCTAGTATTTACTGTATATATTTAAGTAATGAAAGTAAAAGTACAAGTACATGTTAATAAAACAGAAGAATATTATGAAGTTTATCCAGCACTTTAAAACATGGAGCTACAACAATCTTCATAGACAATGTCTTGAGTCTGAACTAAAGAACTAAAGTTGTTCTTTATTTATTAGTTTCTCCATCATCCACCTTTAAGATGGAGCCTCCATCAACCCTCAAACATGGTGTTAATGGTTTTTAAAGTTTACCCAAGTGCAAGTACAATAATGAAGTACTGTACTTTATTACTGATCAAATGTTGGTCTGGTTCTTCGTTGTCTTGAAAATCCTCATCCTGAATGTGCAGAGAAATGTGTTTGACAGAGCAGCAGAGCAGGGAGCAGATGAGTAACCCTCCCTCTTCCCAATCCAGCCATCTCCTCCCCCTTTTTGTTCCAACATGGTGTCATAGCTTCACAGACGTTTGTCCTGCAGTTGACTCACCCTGCGGACAACAGCCAGTCACCCACACACACACTCACATCAAGGGCAGTCAGCTGAAACAAACTGCTGTCCTGAATGTTTGCAGCTGGCGCACACACACACACACACACATACACAAACTGACACGTAAACAAACACACATACACAACCTGACACGAAACACACACACACACACACACACAGGCATATAAATGTCTGTGCACACATGACACATATCAAACACACATTTCACATCATGACACAAACATTTATTGCACACAATTACATTGCATCCCTCTCTTTCTCTCACAAACACACACACACACACACACACACACACACAGAGATGCCCAGTCTTGCTGCTTCAGTGCAGTTTCTTAATGGCCTTGCTGTCAGAGTGAGATTAATGGTCTCCCAACCGCCGCCATCAGCTTGCGTTTCTGTCCACCTCTCAGCGCAGCGATCCTCTCCATCCTCAACCATTGCAACTCCACATCGAGTCACAAAACCTCTGCAACTGATCGCCATTTCCCGTAGCGTACCAAAAACAAAAGCTCCTTTCTCTCTCCCCCCTCGCAGCAGAGTATCGGATACAGAGGGTTCCAACTGATATGGCTGTAAATGAGTGTGTTGGAGCTCTAATTGTTTGTATTTGTGCTGCAGTAGCTGCATCAGGACCTGATTTTAACATCTCTACCGACCGGCCGCTTAGTGAGAAGCTCCAGACTGAACTTACTGCTGCAGTGGACCCAGAGACATTGACCTTACATCACCTGAACATCTAACATCTGCTGTAAAGCAGAAAGAGCTCACCAGGCTTTGTACTTTTTTTTTTTTTTTTTGCAAGCATCAGTTTTTATCACAGCCATAGCAGTGTGTGGCCAGTTTGTTCTGTGCTCCTGATTCTGATCTCTTCTCTCCCACACTCTGTCTGAATCAGCAATATTTAACACACACACACACACACACACACACACACACACACACATAAAGACAGTGACCATGCCCCTCATGCACCACTTGTTCTGAATGCAGAGCAATGCTGATGCAGAGCACAGGACAGACGTTTGCTTTTCTTTCTTACTCATCATTTTTGAAGAGTCAAAGTCCTTTTTGTCACCGGCTTCAACACAATCTTCATGATCATACACTATAGTGATTCAGTTGAAAGAGAAGCAGGTTTTATTCATTTATTTATTTTTATTTATTTATTTCTTCCATGAGACGTATCACACTTGATTTATAGCCTGCACCAACACTGCATTGTATATTGAAGAAAGGAATTCCTGAACTGTTATGACAAGGGCAATTTACCAGCTTTGGGAATATACCAAGTTTGTTTCATGCATCTGGGTACAGCAACACACACACACACACACACACACACACACACACACATCCCTCAGATCAAACAGCATATTCATTTCATCTTAAGACAAAACATCTTCAACGTGTTGTGAGACGAAGGTTGTTTTATAGTTTATCTGAAAGTCATTTTTAGATCCAAAAAAATGTTTGTCAGTTCACTCATACAATATTAAACACACATCTACACCTAACAAACACGATGCTGAGAGCTCAAACAGATTTGTTCACAC
Organism: Polydactylus sextarius; assembly: GCA_016801845.1. Classification (NCBI taxonomy): domain Eukaryota; kingdom Metazoa; phylum Chordata; class Actinopteri; family Polynemidae; genus Polydactylus; species Polydactylus sextarius. Next base: position 3,288,839 of record CM028912.1, on the reverse strand, counting down.
ACACACACACACACACACATCGTTGGATAATAGAGTTGTACAAAGCAAATACGACACTGGCGCTGGTCGTCTTTCTTAATTAACGAGCAGCGAGGGATAGAGTTCGACTGATGGATGAAGTTCACAGACAGAACAGAGTTCACTCTTTGAATATTTGTTCTGAAGTTGGAAAAAAAACTTTATCTTGAGCTCAGAGGAAGTAACATCATCATTTAGTGACTGTCGGTGGAGTCTGATTGTGACAAATGTTATGTAAGTTTTTCAGATCAATATATTTGTTACAATACGTCACAAACTATCGGCCAAAATCGTACAGAGCCAAGCTCAACGTCTTAACCAGTTTATTTAATCTTATCAACTTTGTGTTTGTGAACATGCAGCTATTTGTTCTCTCTCCTGACCTCAATGTCCAAACCCTGGATACTCAGCTGTGTATTGTGCATTAAGTTGAACTAACACCAGTTGTTACATGTTGATACAGGAAATTCAATAGTCAAAAACTGACATTTCCTGAGTCTGGATGTGCCACTTTTGAAAAACATATTTTCTCAGGGATATTATATTTACAGTCACAGTTTGACAATTTGAAATTTCTTCCTAGTTTTGTGTTTTTTCTGTCTCCTCTGTCCTTCTGCTTGAGATGGTGTTGGTGTGAATATAATTCCACATTCTTGTGTCTCCTTTTTCAATATTTACATATTATCACTGTTTCTTGTAAATTCAAGCTACAGTCAGATCCACTCAATCTCAAAATCTATTATCCTGTTGCAGATCATTGTCTTATCCAGACGACGACTCACATGACGATTTTAGTGAATTTAAAATCAGGTACACGCTGTCAGTTGGAGCCGTTGTATTTGCAGATGCAAGTTGCATCAGCAGCTGTTACATTTTTTTGCCATATGGAGCAGAAGCTTCTTCCATCTGAGTCTGAGTCTTGGGTTTGTTTCAAACACTCAACTGTACTTTCATAACTCTCATCCGTTGTTTGACATTGTTCTTGTGTAGGTGGTAAAAGAGATTAGTCGTGTTTGACGCTGTAGCCTAATTAGCAAAGTACAATTTTCTGGTCCCTGTCAGGCTTTTTAAACCTCAACTCTAAATGGCCAAACAAGTTCAAGTACAAGCTTTTCATTTTGTCTTTGTTGGTCAGAGTCCAGCTCTTATTGTGGTGTGTTCACTCTCCTCCGTCTTTATGTTCGACTTTGTGCCTGTTTATCCAAATTATTGAAACAATACAGAATGATGTGAAGTAATGGACATTGTTCTATTGTCACTATATATATTTTATAACACACAGACCTAAAAATCACTACGTTCCTGCACAGCGGAGCCATCAGGAGCATCACTTTCAATCTCTACTACACTTGTTGCTACATATACTAAATACACAAACACATAATACATGTATCAGTGTCTTGCTATGAGATATTAAAGAACAACAAGCTAAAGCTCTAAAAAAAAAAATAAAAAAAGCTAGGAAATACATAAAATACATAATAAAAAGGAAATACAGTTGAATTTAACCTGGATGAACTTTAGACACATATTTTTAACAACAGAGGCAACTAACCACTTTTTACATGCTATGATCTTTCCCCACATATTAAACTGTTTTACATGCTGGTCTCAAGCAAATAGGAAAACTCTGAAACCACAACATAGTTATCACCACTGTCATATTGTAAAAAGAAATGTATAATTTACTTTTTTTACTTTTAAGTTTACACTTAAGACTAGACATAATATTGATTTCAGCCACATCACCTCAGTTTTATATCTTCACCTCCATGTCTGTTTGTCCTCTCTGTGCCCTTTTTTCCTCCACTACTGTTTCCATCACTCACTCACTTCATGTCCAACATGCCAACTCTGACTCAAACACACACCCAAGCCCTGAGTGTACAAACATGCCGTAAGCAATCAGACGTGACTTAACTTCGCTACTAAACACGAGAGCCGCTTGTCGTCTCATTCACAGCTTCACCCTCGATGTGGCGACACTAAACCTCAAACCGCCAAACGAGGCTGAAACAGAAACACACACCAGAGAATTACAGCTGTTGACGCATCGATTCGGTCCGATTGCTCCGTTGGACGTAATGTTGTGCAAAGATTACGAGATGGCTCTCACTGCGAGTTTTATGGGAATCATTTCTTGGGGAATATACAGTTATTTCTTTTTTATATGTTCTGCAAGATTGGGAGATGATCCCTTCATCCCCGTCTTATTTACTCTGACTGATGTGGTTGTTATAGAAAGCAGACTGGTGCCATCTGATATTGAAAATATCAGTACATTATTCTGTAAGGTGCATGTTGAGACATCTCATTTTTATTTATAATAAATTAAGGAGTATTTAAATTTGATTCTAAATAATTCATACGTTTCTGAAATCTTTGTCCAATTCTTTATCAAAATTAAAACCTCAAATGTTTTGATAAGAGCTAAAAAAAAAAAAAAAATGGCAGCGTCTCTGTGGTGTAAGTTTTCTTTTCTAAATCCATCATCAGCTGGGTTTTAACTGTGATTTAAATCTTTTAGGGTGTGGCCACTGCAAGAAGATGAAGCCAGAGTATGATGAAGCAGCTGAAATCCTCAACAAGGGCGCAGATGTAAGTTTCTCGATGTTACGTGTGCACAGCGTGCACGTCCACCGACTGTGTTTGTGTCATTCACTTCAGCATATCTCACACTGATTAACATACAGAACGGCGACTGTGCCTCATTAACTGATGGTAATAATCCCTCCTCTTGGCCTGAAGGCTGTTGGCCGATGTATCTGACACTGTGGTCAGTCTGTCCAATGGCCCAGCTCTCGATGTGTTTCTGATTAGTCGGGTGTGTTTCTTACCTCTCCTCTCCTCTGCCATTATGTTCTCTGTGGTAATCTAACACTCCCCAGCCAGGGGCAGGACCTATAAAACTCCAGCCTGGTGACTGTAGCAATTATCTCATCCATGAACGTCCCCCCGGCCCGACACTTGGACCTTCTCCTTGTGGCTCTCTGCCCAGCACTGGAGGTCAATGGGAAAAGTCTGGCCATTATCTAATATGGATGAACTGGAGCCTCACTCAACCTGAGCCTTTAAGACTTAGCATATCATTTATTTTTTTCCTCCCTTCTCCTTTTATAGTATTTTTTTTAAATTCAAAACAAAAACCTCTACGTGGTTGTTTACAAAGGTTTAACTTGGATTGTTTCTAAAGTAACTGAAGTTAATTGCTGTTGTGTAAAAGGTTAGTCTGAGGGACCTTTAATGGTCTAATTCAGGAATTTCAATCTACAAATGATTGTGTGGCTGCAAGATTTTACTCCAACCAAGCAGAAGCACCAGACTTGACTCATTTAATTAACTGACCTCAGTCTTCACATAGTTGATTGGTCAAACTGTGTGATCTTGACTGGTTGGAACAGAAACCTGCAGCCACACGGCCCTTTGTGGTAGAGGTATGACATGGCTGGTCTAATTGGACAGATCTCCCTATAGCCATTATTTTATGACTGAAGATCTTCTATTGTTTTTTTTTTTTTTTTGGCTTCACAGAGTCCAGGAGTGTTGGCAGCAGTAGATGCGACTGTGCACAAAGCTGTTGGAGATCGCTTCAAAATCTCCGGCTTCCCTACCGTTAAGTATTTTGAGAAAGGTGAAGACAAGTATACGCTACCGCAGCTAAGAAGCAAAGAAAAGATCATCGAGTTCATGCACAAGTGAGTCACGCACTTAACGTCGTAGCTCAATCACGTCTTTACTTCTGTCCAACAAATGCTGCTGATGCAAAGTTCTCAAACCCGTTGCAGTAATTTATTCCTGAGCTTAAACATTTTAGCTGCTCTCTCTTTTTTTTGTCCTTGATTAGCTGCACGTTTTTTTTTTTTTCTACAGAACGACATCTTTGTGGTAGATTAATCGTTGGAAAGGGTCACGATGAAAAGTAATGGACTTACGATGAGATCAGTCCAGCTGTGGCAATTACAGGCTCCATAAAGGCAAAGTCTGCGACCAGAGGTCAACAGACATCACTTTATATAAATATATAAGGCCCATATAAAGTCTGTCTCATTGACTAATCTATAATATCACCACTATTCATATGTGACCACTTGTCTTTTTTTGGAAACAGATATATTAGACCCAATGTGCCCGTGTCTGTACCTCCAGCCACTACTTTTATTACCCACAATAAAAGCGGAGCAGGGTTTTTTTCCTCTTATTATTGTATACATAGTAAAATTTCCTCGCTCTGTGTCTCATCTCCAGTCCCCAGGCGCCTCCTCCACCTGAGCAGTCCTGGGAGGACAAGCCTTCCAGCGTCAGCCATCTTGGATCAGAGGATTTCCGAGAGGCGCTGAAGAAGAAAAAACACGCTCTGGTCATGTTCTACGCTCCGTGTAAGACTTGACCTTTAACACCTGATAAATAACCAAATAACAGAAGCCTGCTCATTAATTAGCAGACAGTTTTAACAAACTGTTGAATTTCTTGTACTCGCTCATTTTGTTTAGAATATTAAGTGTGAGTGTGTGAGTGTGTTTTCACAACCAAGTGTGATCACAGCTTCTCTCGTCTCGGCTCGGTGTGATCATATCCTGGGTTTAAACCAGCGTACATACGTAAGTCGGAGCTGACTGCCAGTTTCCTCATCGCACAGTATATAAACTATAAACTCCACCTAATCCGTGGGGAGACAGAGGAATGATTCATATGACTGAGAATAGATTATTGAGGTTTAAAAAGAGAACAAATCACCGCTCCACCTCATATTTTTCAGGGAAAACATGAAATTCAATAATACTGCTCTATAGTTAAACTTTGAAGAAAAGCAGAAGTGGTTGTTGCTGCCCTGTTAATTTATTTAATTAGCAACATAATTACCTTTATGTCATTGAACGTCCCGTCGCAGTCAAACTGTATCGGTGCCCACAACATTGCTACAACAGCTGGTAGATTAAAATTACTGACCGGTCGGGGAGTTGTTTTCATTTTGTCTGAGTCCAGTACCAAACACCAGACAGACGAGTCCAACAGCAATAGAGCCAGATATTTTTCTCATGGGCTGCGAGACACTGAAGCAAAGCTAAATCGAGTCAGATCCACACAAAGCAACAGCAAATGAATAACAAATAACATGAAAAAAGTGGGATTAAAAAAGATCAATTAAAGCTGCTTTAAAGGTCACTACAAACTCTACGGTTCATTTCACAAGATGAATTATTTTAATGTTTTCTAACTAGCTAATGTGGCTGCAGGGTTTTAAAAAATATAATGTAATATATGAGGTCCATTAAGAGAAAGGTGAGTTTCTGTCATTGTAGTTTCCCTTTGAAATGTTTCTCTTCATCTGAGGTTTCAAACACAGCGTGGATGCAGGAGGAATGCAGAGCAGCCGAAGTGGCTTAATTATCGATACACATGTCGACGCACACGCGCACCTATGTGTCTGATGAGGGCTTCAAAGCCACGAGGGCACCGCGGTCACGCCGCCGCTGCCGCCTTCACCTCCGCCGGGGCCTTTGGTGCTTCTGTCTACAAAGAGTCTGCTCCAGATGCACATCAGGCAGTGACAACCTGCTGCACCTCCACCCCGCCCACCCCATCTGCACCCTGCTCTCACTGGAGTCTCACTCCTATCGTATCAGAGCGGGAGCTTTGCGTTTAATAGAGCATTTGATGACTTGCAGCTGCTTGTGAAGACATGGGGGCTGGAGATACTTCAGACAGAACAATCAGAGTTTTTTTCTATTTTATTGTTTTTTTTTTTTTTTTTTTAACAGAGGTTTGGGTTATTAACTGTTGGCCTCATATCACCAGAACTTAAACTAACCTAAAACTTAATGCTGTCACGGTCTCTCTGTCTCGCTCTCATGACCTCAGGCAACACTTGGTTGATCGCTCCTTTATGTATACACACACTGTTAAATTAAAGATTTGTCTAATTTTCTAAATACCCATTTGCAGCCTTTGTATAAGTGATGTCAAGTTCCACACAAATTGCTTTGGTGCAGTAAAGTTGATGTTCTTATTTTAGTTTGCTCATAATCAAGGCGGCTGTATTTCATCTATCTGGCACTTCTCTACTTCACTGTCTGTCTCTGACAGTAATTAGGAGATAGTGTGTGTGCATGCGGAGGAGAGAAATGAGTGGCAGGTCTCAGACTTTCAGCTGTATTTAAAGCACTTGTATTGAAGGAGATATGTGAGGAGTGAGAGCTGAGACATTTGTGTTTTCATAGAACATGTGTCCTGTTTGAGCAGGACCTTGTCTTCCTGTGACAGGACACAGATGGTTTTTTTTTAATATATCTGTGTCAGAATTGTGACTGAACCTTTATAGGTTTAAAGGCTGTTTTTTTTAATGTCACAGCTAAAAGGTTTCTTCAGCTGGAAATGGTTTCCTGAGCCGAGCTTTCAGAGGTAGCCTTAGAGAGGAAGATAAATGGACGGTTGCAGAGTTGACGTATAATTGAGTTGAAGGTAGAGTTATTGGTGTTTATGTGGGTGCTTGTGGGCAAACGCACAACAGTGAAATACTTTATTATAACCACCATCAATCAGTGCATTGGTTGCCTGTAAAATAAGTTACAGTGGAGTCATTTTGTTAATGATATTAATGAGTAATGGAACAAATCCTGAGATCTTTGTTATAACAGCAGCAACTGAGTATATTTTTTTCTTTGTACTTTTCAATAATACTTTTTATACAATGATACTGTTTATAAGATGAAATGTAGCTTTAATGATCTTTGTTTCTTTGGGTGGTCTCGTGTTTAGTGGCTTTAATTTTAAGTTTGAAAAAGTGCACTATATTAGTAATTACAGGCAAATCTAATTGTGCAGCTCACAATAGTGTTTTCACACGTCACAATGAGTCAATGCACAAAGCCACATCTATAAAAAAAAAAAAAAAAAAGGCTTAACTAAATCAAACACCTTTGTGTTGAACTGGAGCCGACTGTGAGTCGTCCTGCATCAGTGCATGACGTCAGTAACGTTCCTCAGAGTGGGAGCAAATCCCTGCAGCCAGATCCCACAGTGTGGTCGGAAAGTGTAACAACAAGAAGAGTTAAAGCAGCAGATTAATGCCATGTTTTCTAATGAGATGTTCAACTATCACATGTTTGGGTATCGTTATATTCTTGACTATAAAGTGTATGTTTAGACATTAAATGACTCAAATGTTTGTTAAAATTCAGAGGGTTTGTTTAGAAGTTGTGTCTTCCTGTTACATGATTTATATGTATCTAAACCATCTGTATTTATTAGCTATGCATCAAATATTAGCATTAGGAAACTGTCACAGATGTCCAGTGAGAGTTTACTTGTGACTCTTCATCTGGAGCTGATACACCAGTTATTTCATTCGCTTTCACAATCTGCTTTTTCTTCCTTTTTCTAAAACCTATTTATCACTGAATTCCTTTTACCAACAGTGTTATCAACAGTTTGATTATAATGAACTGAAGCTGTGTTTTAAACATCAGCAACAAAACACCAAAACAAACAAACCACTTCACATTTCTACAGAAAATATCTTGAAGATGTTGTAACAACGGTCATTCTGCTTGATTTTCAAGTGCTGTTTAAAAAAAACAAAAAAAAAAAACGCATCTTTCCCTCTGTAATGAGAAAATCTCCTACTGGTAGATTAATAGTTACTGTACAACCTGCTGTCTGTAAACATGATCTGTAGTTGCGGTACCCAGAAGTGTATTTGTGTAAGTATTGGCATACTGTAAATGGATGGCTGCTGGAGCACACACAGCTCCAGGGAGGTTGTGTTTATGGCAGCAATAAAGAGATTTACAGTCTCTCATAACATACAAGCGAACGAACGCTAATGTGGCGTAAACCTCTAAATAACTGCAGGACGGTGACGGGGCCACATGCTTTATGAACATTTCTGAGATTCAGTAAATCATTAGTATTAAAGTGATTTTTGTTTGTGAATGTGTGTCGCTGCTGAGGATGTGAAGCTCCGCATTGTTTGTGGTGTAAATGTGACTTGATGAGCTGTAATAATCCTCCATCTGTGTGTTCTCCTCTCTCAGGGTGTCCACATTGTAAAAACGCCGTCCCACACTTCACCACAGCAGCAGAGCTCTTCAAAGAAGACCGCAAGGTTAGTGCTGCACATTCACTTCAATACACACATTTACAAGAGGATCATTCTTTATGAGTCTGGTTGTATATTTGAAGCTGTTGGAGAATTTAAAGTGACCAAAAACTTTTTGTACACTGCTGTGTGTCTGAGCTGACTCTCTGAAATACCAGGGGGCAGTGTTTTCATTTTCAGATGATTTGTTCCTGTTAGGTCCATTAAACCGTGACCTCCTGGACCTGCTGGGATAGTTTGCAGCCTAATGTAAAGTGAATGGGTTGAGAAGTAGATTGTCCCTTCTAAGATGGAGGAGTTCAAGTATTTTGAGGTCTTATTCACGAGTGAGGGGACATTGACAGACAGATCTACTTTCCAACTTATGGTCATGAGCTGTGAGTAGTGACCTCAAGAATGAGGTCACGGATACAAGCAGCTGAAATGAGTTTCTTCTGCAGGGAAGCTGAGAGAGCGGGAGGGTGAGACATCTCAGGGGAACTCAGAGTAAAGTTGATGCTCCGCTGTGTCTAAAGGAGCCAGTGGGGTGGTTAGGCTGTCAGGAAGCCTCCTGGGCTTCTCTTGTTAGAGGTTTGTTGCTGATGCTCGACTAATAGGAGACCTCAGGGTAAAACCAGAACATGCTGGAGAGATTTTGTATCTCTTCAAGACAGGAACCACCTCAGGTTGAGCCAGAAAAGTTGGACTCCCTGGTTCAACCTGATGGCCACTGAGACCTGAGCCCAGAGAAGCGGCTGCACACTTTTCTATCTGTTTATAGTCAAATATGAATTACAGTGGCCTGTCACCTATCGTGGGGGTTGAATCGCAAGAGGTGAAAATCCATGAAGTAGTAACCATATATTAATTTTATTTTTAAGCCTTTATAAACCCTCCCCACATTCTTATAAACCTTTCCCACATTTGTTTAGGCTAGAAATTGCTTTACTGCATATAAATTTACATATACTAGCCACAAAAAACCACCATGTATCGAAGCCGCGAGAGGTGAAGCGCGATATGTCGAGGGATCACTGTACATTTAACTAACTTTTTACTAGAGGTGTAATGGTCCATGGACCTAGATCAATGCATCGATCAATGATTAATGAGCCAATATTGTTGATAAAAACTGAAAACATTTAAAATAGATCATCTTTGTGTTACTGTTTCTGTACAAGCTCCACCTCCTACTGCTTCTTCCTAAACATTCAAACAACACTAGCAGCCTAGCGCCAGGCAGGTCACAGCGAGTAGCCAAGAAGGAGATGATGAGGACGTTTAGTTTCCTCTCAGGAATAAATCAGAGAAAAAATGAGTCAACAGACAAAACACAATAGGAGGTAAATAGTCAGGAAACAACAACCAACGTCTAGTTTGATTCTTTTTAGTAAAAACTACAGACTGGTTTTCATTTAGAATTTGTGAGCTGATATGAACTGATAGTGTTGAATAGATATATGATCTTCTCATATCGACCCTGACAGACTTTGTGATAGAGACAAATATTGTATCTTTGTCCAAAGAGTTGATGTATCATGATGAAACTTGTGATTCACACTCCTCCTTTTCACCTCTGCACAGATGCATTTTTGTCTTTTTAATAATCCTCACATAACAGCTTTGAAAAATAAGATGAATAAGATGAAATTAGCTTGTGGTCGTGCAGATTTATTGCTCTCGTGTTTTTCATCTACACAGTGTCTGATAAGATCTTAAAATAACAGCGTTATCCCAAAAAACTTCATCTTAAACTCCTTCCACCTCGCTCTTCGTATTTGTCTTCATGTGACAGTCAGGAATTCGACCACTTCGCTCAAAGCCAACACGAGTCTCTTCTCTCTAAATCTTCGGCACACTTGGGGCTCTGAGGTTACTGGAGGTTCGTGCAGTCACAACAGGACACGCTCCTCCTCGTCCTCCATCATCTCTTCTCCCTCTCATTCCTTTCCCCTTAGGACTCGTGTCCCGACACCCACCCACTCCTGCTCTTCCCAGTTAATACCCTCTGACTGCAGGGCTCAATATTTCCAAGCCTCCTTAACTGTGTGACTCACTCTCTAATACAAACACACTTTAAAAAAATGTAGGCATGTGTCTGGCAATACTTTGAGCTGTAATTAATCATCACAAAGTGACGCTCACCTAAATAAAAAAACAACAACAAAGCAACAAATGTGTTGACTTTTGTTGGTAAAGTCTCCTGGAGATGCTGGATCTTATCTGAACAATGCTTCAGTAGTTCTCAGGCGAAGTTGCTCTCATTTGTTTGGAATTTCTCAAAATCACTGTCAGATGGTATTAAACAGTGACGTGTCCTCAACAACTTAGCCATCTATTTTTCTGAGGCAATCTTTTGTAATGTTTCCTGATAGAAGTGAAGTGAGTCGTAAATGTTTGTGTGTAAATAAGTCTGTGAGCATCACCCTCAGATTCAACTAGAAGAGTTCGTGCACATTCCCTTTGTTGATTTATTTTGTTCTTAGAGTAAACAACTGGAATGCATCAATACACCATCAGTGGTAAAATTACATTATGTTCTCCACAGTATAACAGATGTGTTGGATTTGGAGTACAGGGAGAAATAATAATTGGAAAACAATCAGTCAAACAAACACGAGCTTTTGGTGTATTATTAATGGAGCTGTGATTCCCAAAATGGCCACCGTGAAGCACAAACTACTGAACCCTGCTTTAACCAACCAGTGGAAAAAATGTTCTTTGTGTTCTTTTAGAGAAATAAGGACTTTCCAAGCAGTAGGAAACCAAGTATCAAACCGTAAATTTACCGCTCTAAACTTCCAAACTGCCGAACCAGCAAAGGTTCGATTAAGTTCAGAAGATTCAGATCGTTTCCTGCTCATCGTCTCTCCAGTGGCCAACGGAGGTGTGAAGTTGTGTTTGAACAAGAGTAAATCTGAGAGCTTGGCATGTGTTTACTTGGCAATCCTCTCTTATTTATAAAGCCGAGCCCCAGTGTATTGTAGCAGGCCGCTGTTGATCACAGACTATTAGCTGCCCTTGCCTCATTTACCAAAGACAAACACGAGCTTAGCTCCAGCTTTGAAGACACAAACAATTAAAAACTCCACATTCTGTGCTGTACGACGGCGGGGGAGCTGTGCACAGGTTTCACGCTGAGCTGTTTGTCGTTTTTCCCCCAAAACTGAGTCAATAGCGGCATTAAAGGTGCACGCTGGCAGGAAGTGAAGGTTTTCTAAAAAACGGCTGCTGCCACAGAAGAGTACTCAGCTTTATTTCTTTATTTACTACAGAGCAGGGAGTTATATTATCTAGATGTTATCCACTGTATATTAGCAGAGGATTATTACAGTAGTGACACTGTGAAGCCATTTTTCTGAGCAGGTCTCTGTTTTTTTGTGCACAAGAAGGAGAATTGAATTCAACATTTCAGAGATGTTGTTTGTGTTGTCTGTAGTCACCAGTATCTCTATTCAAAGCTGCACGTTCTCTCTGACTTCTTATCGGTACAGTTTGATCCCCGCTTTGCTCCTCAGTGTGACGCCGGTGGATTGAGACCAACCCAGCTCGGTAATAAGCCGTTTCTCAGATATTTTCACTGTCGGATCGATAACGTGATGTGCGGTCGGCCGTCACTCGTGGATGAATCAATGATGTAACTGGCCGTAGACTTTGAAGAACAATGTATCCAGGACTTTATTTCGTCTTGTCAATTCACAGCGACTCTGATTGATTACAGCAGGATGAGCAGTCAGATGGAGGCCGTGCTTTTATTATGCGCTCTGTGTATCGGTCAAATGTAAAGACTTTCCTGCTGCAGGTACATGATGGTTTTTACGCAGCATTGTCAGCTGAATTTCTGTCGACCGGTATGTTTTTTTTTTTTTTTAAGGTAAAACGCCTTGTTGTTGTGCTGAATAAACACAGCTTACAGCAGGTCTGTTGGAGCACATAGAGGCCTGGTTTAAGACACTTGATTAACAGACCATAAAAGAAGAATATCCCCTTTATAGGCTCCGTCTTGCCCCCTATTGTGTAATACTCTCAATTTCCTCCCTTCATGTTCACAGATGTCTCTGCTGCTGACAACAGTGCTCTCATCTAACAGAGTGTCAGTGCTTATCCACATTCTCAGCATCTGAGTATTTGTATTTGCATAATAAAAAAAACAACCACCAACAACAAAGAGGCACTTGTATTTTGTAATTTGGAAAAAAAGTTTTAGACAGTGGTGTTCACAGTGCGACACATCAAGGAAGTTTTTTTTTTTACACAGCAGATCTGTCATTTCCAACATTGAGTTCGAACAGACAGATGGACGAGAGGCGATTATTTGTTGTTGACAAGTTCAATGTGCGGTGTTCAGCAGCCTGAGAGCCCTGTGACATTTCAGCTGTCCAAAAAAGAAAAAAAAAAAAAAAAAAAAAAAAAAGGCCACGGTGATTGAGCCATGTATCAGTGAGGCGGCATTTACGCCCCATTGAGCAACTTGTCGCTAATCAATGCAACAGCCTCGCGACATAAATCTCCCTTGTTGTTTTTATGTAGGAGTGACTGTTGTGGGCTTTTTTCTCTCTCTCTCCACCTCCTCCCTCTTCAGTCTGTTTATCTGAGGACCAGTCATTTTTTCTAACCTGCATCTCACGGTCACAACCGTAAATGTCCATTATTAGTGGATAGATATTGAGTTCCCTATTACGCTCTCTTGTAATAGCCAGTGTTTTTTTTTTTTTTTTTAATAGTGTTGATCTACAATTATGATAAAGTTTATTTGCCTCCAGAATATAGTGACGGCTGAAAAGACACAGAAACGATAAGTAACTGAAGCCGATCTATAAAAACGCTGGATGTGAATTAAAGTCATTTTTATAGAACAATAAAACGGAGACATATAATGATGGCGTTTGAGCCAAAATCATAAATAAACTCTTTTTTTTTTCTGAAAGGGTTTAGAAGGCTAAAGATGTGTGCAGATCTTTCCAGCGTTTATATCCACAGGAGAGACAGTTGTGTCCCCACATTAAACGTCATCATGACTCCAGTTGTTTTTATCAACAGAGAAAATAACAACAGGTTTTATTACACAAATGTATAAGACAAGGTTTCCCCTGGGTAACTTTATCTCCAACGTTGATTAAAATAGACTTTTTACAGTGTGAACATGTTAATATATGATGAAGTTGATAAATAAAGTTGATAAATCTCTAGTGTCTCTGTTCTTCTTCAGATTGTCTATGCTGCTGTGGACTGTACCAAAGGACAGAACCATGAGCTTTGTAAGCAGGAAGGAGTGGAGGGTTACCCAACATTTAACTACTACAACTATGGCAAGTTTGTAGAAAAATACAACGGAGATCGTGGGGTAAGTCACACACAGGTAGATAAGACTGTCCTGGACACTGAAGTTTTAAATTATTCAGGAATCTTTTAATAGTTTGGATGAGATGATGCAGTTTCACCTTGAAATTGGAAACAGTATTTGGATTCTGTGTTTACTTCTTTTATCTCCAAACTGTCAGAACAAGAAAAGATGAGAAAATGTTTAACGACGGTACTTAAATTTATTTTAGAGCGTTAACCCCCAGAGAGATTTTTTATTTTTTTGCCTTAAACTGTTTTAATGAATTTATAGAGGCTTCAGGAATGTGCAACATTGAATGTCTTGTATCCTTTTTTCAACACAACCTAGAAAATATAGTAAAATAAATCTGGTTTTATTTTAAACATGACATAAACAATAACCATCAAAAGTTTGAGCTGAAATTGTAAATTGAGACAGGGTTAGTTTTCCTTCAACTACATTTTTGCGATGTTTTTGCCACATTCCCGTTAGGGTAAAATATAAATGTTTTTAAAATAATGACAACTTAAAGTGATGGTTCAGAGTGATTTTGAGTCAAAAACTCCCTCAAGTAATAAGTTTGGACCGTCTTTTGTTTTCACAACCAAATAACTAACAATGAAAGTAAATGGGGCAGTCAGCCAAACGTATCTAAATTGTCATTTTAAACCACTAATAAAGATCAAAATATCACTTCACTTCAGCAGAAATAAGTCTTTTTACAAGACTTACCCAAAATCCTGTTTTCATGACAACTGGTGATAAAGGGTGTTTCAGATCAGCAGATTCATCATTTTATTTTTCATGCATTCATCAACAACAGGCTGATGTGGAAGTGAACAGTGAGGAAAATGATGAATCTGCTGATCTGGACCAACATGAAGAGTGTTTCAGATCAGCATCATAATGGTTAAAAAATGACAATTTAGATACGTTTGGCTGACTGCCCCATTTACTTTCATCATTAACTATTTGGTTGTGAAAACAAAAGACGGTAACTCGATATTACTTCAACCAATGTAAAATATCTTTTGAGGGGAAGTTTGACTCATTTTGGTGGTGAAATAGACTCTGGGTTCAAATTACTTTGAACCATCACTTTGAATTCTACATCACACACCCAAACACCCAGCAGGACGTCCATATAAGGAGTGGCTTTTTTTTTTTTTTTTTTAGTTCAGTCAATGTTGTCTAATGTTGCATCATTGTTAATGGTTAAAGGGCATTTTAACCCTTTATATCCACCTGTATCATATTTACTACATGAGTTTCTGAAATCTTATCAACATGATCGACATATCAAATAAAAAATAGTGTAAAATAAAGGACATTAAACAATAAAAAACAGTTAAGTAGACATCTTGATGTTTCAGGGTTTAAAGGGTTAAGACAACAAGATAAATTGCTTCATGTTGAGAAATGAATCTATAACTTTTTCTCTAGTGACACACTATCGCCGTCTGTTCACAGGAGGCAGGATTCACCGGTTTCATGCGCAGCCTAAGAGGACGTGATCAGGAGAAGGTCGTCAAGAGGAAGGAGGAGCTTTGAGGGTGGCACGCGGGGGGAGAAGAGGGAGGGTGGGGAGAGGGTGTTGCACTGCACAGTTTGTCATTGCACTGTGACCCTTGACCCTGGCAAGGGCCCTATCCGCACTGACGTGGGAGACTTGATGACCTCAGCGAAAGGCTATTTTTTTAAAACCCGTGGCGATCACGTTTGTAATAAGACCAACAGAGTACCTACAGTCAGACCGACCCACTTGAGACTTCTGTTTGTTTGTTTTTTCATGGATATTCTGATGGGCAGAAAATACACAGACAAAAAAAGTGTTTTCTTTCTTTTCCTTTTTCTTTCTTTTTGATTTTTCTTTTGCCTAATCACTGTGACTGCATATGTGAAAAGCTACACCCTATATAGTATCTATGCAATACTGACCCCTCCTTAGCCCCGCGGGGGGTCTGTGTGAATGACTGAAACCCACACTGGTGGATGATTAGTTAAAAATGGAGGCTACACTGCCTGGTCAGTTCACAGGGGTCGTAATCCAGTCTTGTCAACAACCCTGCTCTGTCTCTGGAGGAGACACATGCTGATCATTGACACACACACACACACTTGTTCTAATATTTTTGTACAGATTCTTCACGTCAACCATCCAGAATATTGCTCTTTGTTTTTGTTTTTTTTTTTTTCCTCACAGATCTGTTGGAAAATAACATTTTACACAGACGCCCGAGCTTGTGTGTGAAGCACTACTGTAGGTGATCAGGTGCTGTAGCAGTGAAATCATCACAGCCAAAGGCTCAATATTCTGTTTGGTACCAAGCTTTTATGATTTCTTTTGTTTTTGGACCTATATATATTTGGTTTTGTTTGTCCAAAACTGTGGCCTTATAGATATAAAATTGCTGGAAAAGCAGAAAAAAAAAGAAATGATAAATCGAAGAGAATCAGAGGCCTGGTGCCCTTGCAGTTCCCTCAAGTAAATCATGGACCAGAGCACGTCAGAAGACGGAGAAAGAGAGAACATGAAAAAGAATATAAAATGCCAAATATTACTGCACATTGCCCTTGATACTTTCACGCTTTGTACATTTCCAAATATTAACATTCACAGCTGTAGTGACATCTCACCTCTCGTCTAACCTTCGTTGTTCATTCAGAGGGAAATTTCATGGGAGAAGCTTCATTATATTGCATGTTAATCATTAAAGAAAAAAGAAAAAGAAATGTCCAAAACATAAAACCTCCTTTCACTGTCTTCATTCACACATTGTTCAGGGAGACGCTGGAGTAACTCAGACCTCTAGTTTCCTCTTTTTGGGTGTTCAGGGTTTTGTTTTATTTTATTTTCATTCCCACACATTTCTACATTTCTGCTGGTTTCTCTTGAACTGAAGGACACAAAGGAGCCAAGAGCAAAGCGACATCGTTCCAGTTTGTTTTTTTTTTTTTTTTTTTTTTTTTTTGTTTGTTTGTTTTTTTTTTGTGCCCAAAATCTGCATCTGTCTGCCTCGGCCTTGGCTCGACTTCAGTTAGCTTGGACATCGCTCTCCCATGCTTTCAATCATCATATTCACAGGGGTAACTTCACATTACATCCAAGAAATAATGAAGTATTAAATGGGTGAAGTCTTCAGACCCCCCTCCTCCCTCCCGCTTCTCCCAGCATCATCATCAATTTGGATCATTATTACCTCTGTGGCGATTTTGTTTTCTTCCTCCAACGCTGTGTGTTTTCAGATCCCACGCTACGGCCGCTATAAATATTTGAAAGCTTATCTGTAGCTGAACTTGTGTTATGTTATTCAAGACTTTGCTTTCTTTCATTATGAATACAGTTCTCAGGGATAGCGAAACACAATTAAAGGGAACTAGTTTGTTTGTAATTTTTGCATTCCAGCTGAATAATTTTGAGACCTTAGGTCACCAAAATCTTTCTTGTTTGTATCCCAAGAAAACAAAAGTTTTGAATTGTCCGTTTTCTTTTCCTGTGCTGTATCAGAATATCATGTATTTGAACCAAGCGTGTTGTCAGTCGTCGTTACTGAACCATTGTCATCAGACACGTAACATTGTGAGTCAAACTGTCTGAAATGTTCTGGCTGGCACCAAACACTTTTTTTCTGTGTTCAGTGTGACTTTCATCATATGCAACAATATTATGAACGAGTTCTTTCTACGGTTAGGTGTTGAAGTATCGCTGTATTTAGATGTTGGTTCTCCTCTCCAGGGGGAAATAATTCCCTTTCATTCCCATCTGTCTTCTGTAGAAAACCTTCACAGTGACGTCCACCTCTGTCTTTATCCCAAAGGAATCCATGTCGTGTGGGAGTTTATCACACTTATGCCAAGAAGTCATCGTTGCCTTTGTTGATTTTTTCTTTTTTTTTTCTGTGCCCAGCCATATGTACAGTCTTTGCCCCTTACAGTAAGGACCTTGCGAGATTAAAAAAACAAAAAAGAATAAAGTCAAACATTTTCACAACTTTTTTTTCCACTTGTTTTTATACAATTATACACATCAGAGAAGGTTTCTACTGTTAAAGATGTGATGTCAGTTGGTTTGTCGCAGCTGACGGATAAAATGACATGAAACTTGGTTCAGTTGTCTCCTGCAGGTTGATTTGTAAAATCTTGGTCGTCTTATTTGAGTGGCACCGTGGATAAACAGAGGTAATAAATGGATCCTCTGACTTTTCACCTTTTACAGCCATCACATCAAATTTAAGCAATTTGTTGCATAACAATGTTTTACTGAATTTACAGAGGCTTCGGGAATGTGCAACATTGAATGTCCTATATATTTTTTTTTCAGCACAAAAGAGACAATATCATGAAATAAATGTTATTTTTGTTTTAACCCACAATATTAACATGACTGAGCAATAACCATCGAAGATGTTTAAAATCCGTTTGAATTGAAGTTAATTGAGTTTTTTTGCCACCTTCAAGTCACGGTAAAATGTAGTCGTTAAAAAATAATGGCAACTTGAGTTCGACATCACATAATAAACAACCCTCCTCTTTAAATACTCACCAGCAGGACTTCAATATATGGAGTCACTTTTTTAAAAATTCAGTCAGTGTCTAATGTTGCATCATTTTAAAGGGTTAAAGGGCATTTTAACCCTTTACAGCCACCTGAATCATATTCACTACATGAGTTTTTGAGATCTTATCGACGTATCAAATAAAAAATGTATTGTTTGTCGGACATAGAGCTTAGACCTTTTTTACACTGAAATTCAGTTTAGTTTAAAATTTTTCTGGTAAAATTTACACTTTGTAAAAATATACATTAACAACAACTTTAGTTCCACTTCACACACTCGAATATTCAAACACACAATTTGACGTTTGAGCCCCACACCAAGTCAATGTCCAGTGTTACATTAGCGCTCAAGTTTTAAGAGTTTTGACTAATTACATGTAAAACTAATCACGTTCCAGTCAACCAACAACATTAAAACCATCTGCATTAGATTGTTGATGTCCCTAAAATGGACAAAGCTCCTCTGTGTTCTGTGGTTCCTGGTACTGGGACTTTGGCAGGTGGTTTTGGGTCCTATGTGTTGGTGACGCAGGCCTCCATGGATCTGGTTTGTTCTGTCCACACGATGATGCTCCACTCAAACTGGGATCTTTGTAGTTTGAAGGCTCCGTCATGTCAACACCTTCATCTCTTTGTCAACTTCCTCAAATAATTTCTGTCAGTGTCGTTACCATGGAGACGTGTTTGGTCTGAAACGACGTCTGTGTTGGTTGTAACATCCAGATGAATGTCAGTGTCAGGACCCAACGTTTCCCAGCAGAACGAGATGATTGATGTTATTTCCTTCACTCGTCAGTTTGTAAAACAGAGACAGAGAACACGGTCTCCATTAAACATGTTACTGTCATTATGAACATGTTGAGTAACTAATGTGACTAAGGTTTCAGGCTTATGTTTAATTGCACTATGTACAAACACCACTAGTAATGTAGTAATTAATCAATAGTAAACATAACAAATGAGCAGCTGGGTCCTGGTCGTTTGGTCCATCCCATCAGTCTTCATGCTGCTCTGTGTAATGCAGCACTTCCTTTGATGAAAGTTTTAAAGCATTAACTCAACACAAGCAGCACTGAGGAATAACTACAGTGTGAGAACATGTTTTTAACTTCTTCTTGAAGTACAACAGCAGCAGCAGGAGGCTACACAATGAAATAAATAGAGGTTGACCTTGTCGGGTGGCTGGGCTGATGGACGTTCCCTGGTGAAAGCAGTTTTTGTGCCTGTTTACTTTTGACATTTTTCTCAGTTCTGCATCTCAGAAGGGAAATAAATGGCCTGTGAGCAGCACTCAGCAGATCTGACACTGATGGTTTTATCATAAGCAAGAAAATAGCATCATGAGAAGCCATGAGAATGGTTAGAAAATAGCACAAAGCTTTAGAAAAAAAAAAGAAAAAATAAGACCCTTGATGTCAGTGGAAGACGTTGTCAAAGCTCCTGCTGCCCAAACAAGTGTTTACAAGCAAACACGTCAATAAAAAAAAAAAAAAAAAAAAAACATGTTTACCTTTTGGATCAAAGTCCTAAGAAACCTGTAGTCGAGCGTCCACAACTTCAAAGTGACGGTCCAGAGTAACATGAACCCAGGGTCTATTTCACCACAAATACGAGTCAAACTCCCCCTCAACAGATATTTTACGTTGGTTGAAGTAATATCAAGTTTGACCGTCTTTTGTTTTCACAACCAAATAGTTAACAATGAAAGTAAATGGGGCAGTCAGCCAAACGTATCTAAATTGTCATTTTTTAACCACTAATAAAGCTCAAAATATCACTTCACTTCAGCAGTAGCATGAATAGGGTCCCTACACATAAACTGAAGTCTGGCTCACAGTCTGGTGTTCCAGTTCCTCTCAAAGGTGTTAGATAGTGTTGAGCTTGGGCTTTGTCCAGGCCAGCCACTTTCTTCAACACCAAACTGGGAAAACCACATTTTCATCTACCTGTTTTTTTTTGTTTTTTTTTTGTTGATGTTGTTTTAGTTTGTACATGTTGGAGCTTTAACAGTTTCCTTCACTGGAGCCACAAATGGCAGCAAATAAAATGTTCCCTGTGGTACTTTTACAATCCTGTTCAACAGGTGTTTTCTTTGACTTCTTTGCATTACTTTGAATGTAAATATCTGTAAAAAATTTTTTGTCCTACGTTTTGATCCAGAGTAAAATATCAGGATGTGCGAACAAACAATCAGATAAAATTGGTTTGTATTTTCATTGTCTTCAGAGGCTGATTTTACATAAACTGAAGTACCGATAACTAAAGTAGATTTGTCTTTCATCGCTCTTCACAGACACATCTGCCTGTTGTTCAAGAAAATGATGAAGCACCTATCTTGTCAAACAGTTTTTTTAATAAACTCTCAGTTCACTTACTAAGTTATCAGTACTTCAGTTTATGTGTAGGGACCCTATTCATGCTACTGCTGAAGTGAAGTGATATTTTGAGCTTTATTAGTGGTTAAAAAATGACAATTTAGATACGTTTGGCTGACTGCCCCATTTACTTTCATTGTTAACTGTTTGGTTGTGAAAACAAAAGACGGTCAAACACGATATTACTTCAACCAGTGTAAAATATCTCTTGAGGAGGTGTTCGACTTGTATGTGTGGTGAAATAGACCTTGGGTTCAAATGACTCCAGACCATGACTTTAAGACTTTGACTTTAAGACAGATGCTTCCTGTGTTCAGTAAGTGCAGGGTCACGTAATGAAGGTCTGCTCAGATAAAGTGCTTGTTGTTGGGAGGCATGCAGAGTTGAGTCATCGCAGGCTGATTAATGCCTTTGAGCACAGGCAGAAATACCCTCTCAATCCCAATTTCACTTTAGAGGATTTTCAAAGGGGCCGAGCATTTTTCATGCCTGGGAGCTTTGCCTCATTTCTTCCTTGTGGCTTTTTTTCCTTGAAGGGAGGGAGAAATTTTAACTCATGGAAATGGAGCATAAGAAATGAAGGGTTGTTCACACAGACTCAAGGTCTGCACACATTCAAGCATCTTTAACTGAAGCCATTTCCACTTTTTTATGGATAATCGTGTTTTTGGGGCTGTTAAAGAGTTTATCTCTGTCATCAGTCAATCTGAAGTCAACTGTCTTCATCCACCTGCCTGTCCTCTGCCACACTCTTCCTCCTTTGTTTTTTGTAGATGCATCATAAAGAAGCAACTTTTGATTTTGTTGATCTCCTCTGTTCATACTTTACTTCCCATTTCATTACTTTTTTCTTCTTGTTCATTGTGCTGACACTGGGACAAATTGGTCCAAACAGCAGAAGGATGAAATAAATAGACCTCTGAGTATCTGCTTGGGAGAGATAAAGATTTTCTTTAGCTCGTTTCTCATGGGGCAGCGATCAAAATGATTTGCCATCTTTACTGGGAGATCCATATGTTCACACACTGGTGAAGTTTCAGTGGAGCTGTCAGTCAACAGATGGACGGTCTCTCTTCTTATGATGTTACTGAAAGAAACGGGTTGAAGTTTTATTTTAAGGAAAATTGATTTTCTACATCGTGAATATGTCAAATCCTGAATGAACAGCTTTTCTGTTTAATAACCAACAACAATCAATGTTTCTGCAAATTAACACCAGCTACATTAACAGAAACAGTGATAAATGGATGTTTTGTGAGTTAATGTCTTTATTTCTTTAATTAACTTCACTGGTCTCATACTGAAGATTCAGAGACCTTTTATTAATGTAACTTTTTATCTGTTGATTGTTAACGACATTTAATTTTTGTTTGCGACACAACACGTCAGCAAAAAGTCAATAGTTAAAAGATCACTTCAGTGATTAATGACTTCTATTAAACTGGAGACTTGAATAAAGAATGATAAATGTTGATGAGATATCCTGGCATTTAGGCATCTTTATGGCTCAGGGTCAAGATCAAGATCTTACACTTCCTATAATTTTATTTCTTAACATTGTTGCCAAACCCCAGGCTGTATCGTGTCATTACGTCAGCCTCTGCTCCTCTGACTTCACACTGCCAGATTTTCTATCCTGACTGCTCTGATTTCATCCACACTGATGATGTGTGATGAAGTCTGGCTCACAGTCTGGTGTTCCAGTTTCTCCCAAAGGTGTTAGATAGTGTTGAGTTAAGGCTTTGTCCAGGCCAGCCACTTTCTTCAACACCAAACTGGTAAAACCACATTTTCATCAACCAGTTTTTTTTTTTTTTTTTTTTTTTTTTTTTTTACTTTGTACATGTTGGAACTTTAACAGTTTCCTTCACTGGAGCCACAAGTCATTACAAAATGGCAGCAGATAAAATGAACCCTGTAGTACGTTTACAGTCCTGTTCAACAGGTGTTTTCTGTGACTTCTTTGCATTTCTTTTAACGCAAATATCTGTCACTTGCTCTTTGTTCTACATTTTTATCCAGAGTAAAATATCAGGATGTGTGAGCAAAACATCAGATAAATTGGTTTGTGTTTTCATTGTCTCCAGAGGCTGATTTTACAGGGATGTAGCACCATCCTCAGGTTAAATCACTCTTCTAGCAGTGATAGGTGAATATTGTCCAGTCTCTTTGTTATTGTGATGTGTAATAAATGAATTATATCGGTTTTCACCCAAGGCGGTTAAAAAATACTTTTCATGAGTTTCCAGGAAAAAATGTCAAAAAATCCTGCAGCTGGAGCGAGATAATGTTCTGCAGGTGTATTTTTAGACATGTCACAGTTCTCACGAACTGCTGAGCTACAAAGTTGAAATGTATAATGATGACATCCTGGGAAAGAGACAATTGGCGCTGATGCATTTGAATGCTGATGGTGTTTGCACATCGGTTTAGACCATGTCACTGTGAATGACGACACCGCCTTCCTCACACCTGACATCCTTAGCGCTAAACACTCACCGAGACCTGTGGCTATTCATCAAATTGTCAGCAGCAGCAGACATCCATCATCCACCCTCAGTGTGTCTGTCTTTCTTCATCTCTGTTTCACACACACACACACACACACACACACACACACACACACACACACACACACACACACACACACACACACACACACACACACACAGGCCATGAAGGTGCTGAGGAGGTCCCTTCAGGCTGACACATTGCCTGAGCTCTGGGGATATTGCATAGGTACGTATGTGTGAAGGATGAGGCCACTAACTGTCTCTGTATTGTTTTCATTTCCTGCAGCCACAGCTGTGTTTTTTTCGTCCATATTCTAACAGAAAATGTACGACAACAGAGGAATATGCTGATGTCAGTGAATGGCCTAGTTTACATTAAAGCTTGGCAGGCTTCGGGTACATATTATTCATTTTTCATGTAATTTTAATTCCAATGTTTTTAAACAAATCTCAGCACCAGATGCTTGAGAGTACAACTAGTTTGTTAGTGGCTTTGAGTAGGAAAGTGTCAACTGGGCCAAGCAGATATTAGAATAAAAAGTGTAGAGGAAGTTTAAATTATGAAACATAGCATCTATAACAAAGTTACAGAGCTCATGAATATTAACAACCTCAGTTGATAAGGAATGAGTGACTATTGTTGCACAATATTTACTATTTATTGTCTAGAAAACTTAGTTGGAGTGTAGAAAGTATTTCTTTGTAGAGATTTATAATAATGTAATACTCACTCACTCTTTCTGCTTCTTTTATTTATGTATTTATTTATTTATTATTATGTTTAATATTAGTAATTCAGGATATATTGATGGCCCAGAGGTTTAATCGTTTGACCATGTAACTGTGAAACCTTCAGTGTTAAAGTTGCACTGAAGACTCTAGTAGAATATATTAAATGCACCTTGAATTTAGAATTTTATTATTTTATCTGTAGGTCATATTGCTTATTGTCTGCAGGACAAATAATGATTTATTTTGAATTATTCTTATTATTTTTAATTTATGACAATAGTTTATAATCAGGAGTGTATTGCAAAAATTACAATCAAAGTAAAAAAAAAGATTAAAATAAAAACAAACGATTATAATTATTCTATTAACAAATTGCTGTTATTATTATTTTATTTATTTATTTTAAATTAACAACTCTATTAAAAGAACGGAAAAATATATGAAAGAAATGGTAAAAAGATATATATTATTAAAATATGTATATTTTGTTTATTTATTCTGTTATTCTAATGGGTGTCTTTCTTTACCCACAATGCACAGCGAAACAGCCACGTAAACAACGTAAGGACCCGTCGCGGCTGTGTGGTGGCTCTCGCCGGCTGCCTGTGTCCACTGCTCCCTCACAGAGCAGCGTATCACTGGTGTCCACACGATGCTACACTCCTTTGTCAGGTATTAAATACCCAGATATCTACCTCACATTATCATTATACTTTGTGTGTGTTTCTGTTCAAGTTTGCTTGTTCCGTTGGTTTGAATTGTGAGAACGCAAAGCAGCCGTTAGCCGTTAGCTTCCTAGCATGCTAACGTTAGCGTCAATGGATTGTAGACGGAGAAGCTAATTCGATTAGCTGCTAACCGTGGCTAAGTAGCTAATCATCTTTAATAAACTGCTTTATTAGCTGCTGTCTTTAAATCGGCTGCTTATGTTATAAACAATTAAGAAAGATGCTTAACTTATAGCTAAAGCATCGATCGTTTCGGTGCTTGTATTTTATGCAAATAAAGCTAACTCTGCCTCTCACTCCTTAGCCTCTGACCCAAGCTGCTAGCTTACATCTCTCCATTTGAAATCAGTTTTAATAAACCTCAATTCCTGCTGGTCTTTTAGTTAATTAATTAAATTAGTATTTAGGTTGATTTGAAGTCATGAAACGTGCGTTTTGCCACGAATGCAGAGGAAGCACGTTGCGACGTCAAACATCCAGCAGCTTCCTCTCTACGCCCCTTATTGGAGCTGTCCGTGGTCCTAACAGCTGACTGATGGCTCATTACAGCTCAACCTCTGGGTGTTAAACATGAATGTATGATTAACTGTTATTAAGTCCATATGAACCGTTCATCATCAACTAATCCACCTAAATATACCTGTGTACAAGATACCATCAAACCCTAATCAGAACCATCTCCACCTTTGATTCGCTCTCAACACACCAGGTCTCAACATAAAACTGTATAAAAGATGTTTGTTCTTGACTCGTCAGTTTCAGTTTAAAGGTGATGTCAGCGGTGATGTGATATTATGGGCAATATTGACATCACAACCGGAGCCTTACGAACTCTGAAATAACAACAAACAGTTGGGAACAACACATTTCACATTTTTAAGAAAAACTTGGTTGTTTTTAAGAGAATGAACCATGTTCGCACAAGCTTTTTCCAGTTTCCAGTTAATTCTGCTAAACTATAATTTAAATTGTCCCCACAGCAAACAAGATATCGGAGCACCATCTGTTTAATTTCATTTAACTCCATAGGTCTAGAGATTATAAATGAATTCTAGACTTTGGAAAATCATTATTGAGTTTTTCCTTTTTTTTCATTTAGGGTGTTCTTTTAGAGGAGCAAGAAGATTGAAGTCAATTTAATTATAAAATATTTACTTTGGCATAATTGACTGAGATTTGCACCATCTCTCATCAGTCTTTCTTCCATCTACCTGCAGGTCTTCAGTCAGATTGCCACAGCTCTAAGATGTCGATGGTCTTGTTCGCCTCGGTGGTTCGGGTCGGCGACGGCCTCCCTCTTTCTGCGTCGACTGACTATGAGCAGGATCGAGAGCTGCAGGAAACAAAGAAGCATCTGAAAGGTCTTTCCAAGAAACTCGGCCAGTTCCCAGATCGCTGCACACTTAAGACTGGACCCTACAATGTCAAGTAGGTCTTAATTAGATGTGATGGTTTTCCATTTTATGGGGACTTGACTTTGTGTTTGACTTTGATTTGATGTGCTTAATACATTTTCAGTCAAGGTATGAAATAGCAATTTAAATAAATTTTCTACGTCTTCTTCTAAAGTGACCCATCAGTGATTAAACAGTCTATTGCTGACAACTTCCCTCCTCTCTTCTTGACTCCCTGAAGCAATATTGATTGAAAAATGCCTAATAATTTGAGTGATCTGAATGCTATGACTGAAAGTCCTGCCAGTGCTCCAGGATATGCTTTGAAACTTTCTCAATCACTGTTTGTAAAAAGCTAATTAGTCTGATTAAGACTGAGGACACGACCGTCAAAGAAAATAAAAATGAACTATTAGTGAGCCGGCTGCCGTCCAACAACTAAAGTCTCTTTTGATAAGTCTCTTTAATGAACGAAGGCCTGAAGCATCTGAGGAAGAGGAGGTGAGAAGACAGTGAAGGTCAGAGCGACGCAGACACTTTCTAAAGTCACAGGTTAATTTGTTTTGTTTTATCCGCAGCCCTGTAGAGATATTTGTTAAGTCTTTTATGCAAAATAGTAAACAAACATTAAAACGAGCCTTTCTTCAAATGATAAATCTGCTCTTTCTTTTTAGTTTGTAAACTTAAAAAATAGAAGTAAATTAAACAGTGGATGTGTCATCTGTAAATGTTTGTGTTTCAAAGTTGGGGTTTAGGACTCATTTCATTGGCAGCTGAGAGACTTTCTGTTCTTGATTTAGGATTTTTCACTCTCTTTTTTTCACTCAGCTTCTAAGATATTTTTAGTTTGTCTTGTGTTCACAGCATGTTGAAGATTTTCACCCAGATTTTTCAATGACGTTCAAGTTCCAGAAGTTGTTTCCTGAAGTTGCTCGTGGTGGATTTTGATGGTCTGCTTCAGATCATTTGCTTCAATGGAAACCAGTGACTTTTCATTTTTCCTCTCTGTGTTTCCTTGTGTCTGGTTGCAACACTGAAACAAAGCAGTCGACAGAGGAAGGTTGATACTTAATACTGACTCAGTGCTTTTGCATATGTCACGGTTATTGTTCATTTTTGAAGATAATGAAATTCAAGTAGCAGTATATTTATATATGAACACTCATTTTTTAATGTTTGTTTGCTGCAAGTGTTGTAATTCTTTTTTTTTTCTTTAAAACAACAAACAAACAAAAGAAAGTATGTTATTTGCTCATTTGCATTGCATACATATATTATATTGATGTGTATATTTGGGTCATGAAAGCAGCAGAGAGAGACTTTGTATCCTTCTGTGTGACCAGAACTGCAGTAGAGTGTTTACATCCACTGAGGCACCAGATAGATAGAACATACTCAACTCATAAATATCTCTTTTACATCAGGATTAATATGTTGTTTCTCTAGACATCGACACAAATGTTAAAAAAGTGGATTTTTCTCTGACTCAGGCTCCTTTTCCTCACCATGTTTAGTACAAGTCTTCTCGGTACTTTTTGCATAAGCTTGTTGATGAATAAACAAACCAACAGACACAAAAGAAACAGAAACTCCTTGGTGACAATGAAAGTTACTCATCACTTACAAACTAACTAAACTCTGTACATCTTATTTTTCATATAAGGATTCAAAATAAACTGTGTTTGCTAAGATTTCTAAGATTTGGGGTTTTTGCAGTGACTCTAATTATTGACTTATGACCCAGATCTTGGTTTTTTTTTTCTCTCAGGTCTTCTGACCTGAGTGTGTACGTATATATATATATATATATATATATATATATATATATATATATATATATATATATATATATATATATATATATATATATATATATATATTGTCGTTGTTCCTGCAGCTTTAAAGTGAAAAGAGACTTTACCTTTGAAGTTGCAGCTCTTACATTTAAAAACTTTTTCTTTTGGTCCCTTTTGACTCATCTGTTTCTTCTGTTTGTGAAGGCGTCATATACTTAACTATAAGATTCAAAACACACCTACAGTGCTGAGAAGGGAGATTTAGAAACAAGAGGCTACAACATTAATCATCACACAAACTTATCAGAGTGAGGAACCCGTCTGCCTCTGATAGTTTGTGTGTGAGTCAGTTGATACTGTGACATTCAGGGATCAGATTTACTGATCAAGTTACGGTTTTGTCTTTTTTTTTTTTATCTCACCACTTGATAATCATGTGTCAGTCTGCTCTGTTTGTTGACATTTATGCTCCACATTTAGATGTGATAACTGTTGTATTCTGACCTGATCAGATAATGTAGAAGTCGTCGTATCTGGGGAATTTAATTTGTGCTCGGTGTATCAATTAGCACTGCAGGGTCCTTAGATAGTGTTTGCTGAGGTGCATATAAATATAATTGTTCTTCTGTGTTTAATTAGCTGTGAATGTGTGAATTTTAGTCACAAAATGTGCTGAAATAGTGTTTGTGCTGTTTAGAGAAGCAGCCAGAAATAGAAATACTGTTGTTGTCTGTAGTGTAAATACTTAACTTGATGTCCTAATTAAGAGCAGAGACTATAAAAAAATAATGATATTTGTGCTTTGTGTGTTTCAGTTTCACAAGCTCTTTAGGTGTTGGATACATGATGATCTGCACCGCGAACTACCCCAACGTGTTGGCGTTCTGCTTCCTGGACGAGCTGCAGAAGGAGTTTATCGTTACATACGACACCAAACGAATCAGCAGCGTCGTGAGGCCGTACTCCTTCATCGAATTCGGTGAGGTCCAACTAACACACGTTTTAATCAGATGTGTACACACTGTCGGCTCTTGCAGAAAGGAAAATCTTACCCTCGCATATTTTGTCACGCATGATTTCACGATTAGTCAGTAAAAATGTCCACCAAGATCTCAAAGGCTCCATATTTAACGTACGTGTTTTATTCACCCAGAAAATCTTCACGTTTCAAAACCTAAAACTAGAGATTTTTTAAAATATAATCAAACAATAATCACAATTTTGTTTCGTTTTATCAGTTTATTAAACATAATTTCAGAACCAGACCAGAAAACTCTCTTTATCCTTGACAGAACGTCTTTCTCTTGCATACAAATGATTTGTTTACTCTCTTCTTGTTTTGCCCTGTTGTTCTTGTTGCCGAACGTGATCCATCAGACACCTTCATCCAGAAAACCAAACAGCGCTACAACAGTCCTCGCTCGCTGTCCACTAAGATCAACCTGGCTGACATGCAGACGGAAATCAAGCTGCGACCGCCCTACCAGCTCTCCCCCGAGGATCTGCAAGCTATCAACGGATTCTCTGTGCACACGCCCTCCA
The DNA here is from genome assembly GCA_016801845.1 of Polydactylus sextarius. NCBI lineage: Eukaryota > Metazoa > Chordata > Actinopteri > Polynemidae > Polydactylus > Polydactylus sextarius. Next base: position 3,259,783 of record CM028912.1, on the reverse strand, counting down.
AGTACAAGGGCATAGGTAGGACGAGCTGCTGCTACACACACATACACAACTCTGATTCAAGTATGAAAGGATTTCTGTTATAGACTTTAGAGCAGAGACCTCGTTAATTTCCTCCTCTGGGGATCAATAAAGTGTTATCTTCTCATCTTATCTCACACTTATTACTCGGTTAAAACTGGGAACACTGGTTCCTATGACAGAGAAAGGTCACAATAATATTTGCATTACAACAGCAGTAAAGGAACGATACTGGACGCACTGCTGCACCTGTCACTGTGAGGTTATAGACCAGTTCACATCAAACCTGTAGACGCCTCCATATGGTTGTTGTTTTGTTTAAAGATGCAGTACAATCTGTGCATTTTTAGTAAGTTATAAGATGTTTTTTTTCCACTTTAGTGCAATAGTGAAATCTTTTTAAACAATCTTGTTTTATTGGATTTTGTTCATTCGTTTTAATGGCTCATCATTTTCATTTGATACAAAAAAATAAAGTGTGTAATTTTTAATACCATAAACCACTGAAAGAAAGAAAAAAATCAATACTATAAAGTGCTTTTGTAGCACAAAACACATTGTAGTTTTAACATTTATTGTTTTAATAATCACTTTTCAGGGATAATTTATAGCTGATTCTCCGGCGCATAGTGTTTGTCTCGTGGTCACATTCTCTTGGATCAGTCAAATATTTCCACCCATCAGCACCATCACATCACAACTCACTGCCTCCTGAAAACAAGACTCTTGTCTGCTCCGTCACACCTCAGCTGCCCCAAACTAAGCGATGCCACTTCGGGTCACTTAGAGCTGTTGTGTTTCCCCTGACATCCCCTTCAGAGCAGCGCTCTCCACGCTTTGTTCACTCTCTGTTGGTTGCCCTTGCCACTCTCTATTTTCTGAGAGCATAAATCATTTTTTTTCCTGCGAGGATGAAGTATGCTAATCCGATAATAGTTATGGATCACTCTTTTTACTTTGCCAGAAAGTTTTTCTTTTCTTTTTTTTTTTGGGACGTCAGAAGATTTAAAAACAATGTAAACTTTGCTTATCATTTTCACAAATATTCAAGGTTTTCATTTCTCCTGTTATCTTGTTTACAAAAGTTTTTTTTTTTTTTTTTTGACCTTTCATTCCTGCAGCTCCCACACAGTTGTTGGAGCCGGTGACTCTCCCCGGCATCGTGTCTTGTGTCCTCAGTGTCCTCTGTGGAGGCTTGAACCTGCTGCGAGGCGTCCACGCTATAGAGAGCATATTACAGGTGAAGACACAATGGGACATTTTAGTTCCCTACACACGAGTCTGTTTTCATTTCTAGCAGCAATAATAACAATAAACCTGCAGTGTGAGGCAGTAATACTGACAATAATCCACTATCTAAGAGGGGTAAAAGAAACGGCAACAAAACCTGCTGCAAATATTTCACAAATGCCAACGTGTCCAAAAGTAGTAAAGCGACATCTGTGTCTGCCCTCGGTCCTTTTTCTATTCTAAAGCTTTGCCAAACTGCCCATTTACTGGGGTCAATTCATCTCCACTGCTACAGTTACTCTCTTCTTCTGCTCCTGCAAACTTGCTGTGTGATATAAAACTGGATGTTTTTGGTGCACAGTGCAGAAACATCACCACAGACACCAGATCCAAAACTCTGATATTCTGCTGGTAGTTTTAATCCTCTGTGGATGTTTGATGTAACAGACGTTCGTTTGTGTGTTTAACACCCACACTGATGCTTTAAGTTAATTCTGGAGATCTGAGCAGAACAGAGCCGTCTTTCTAAAAAAGAAAAAGAGTTAAGCACAGGAAGTGAATGAAGACAGTGTAATTATTACTTAAACTCAGAGTATGTGTGAGTGACCACCTCTGACAGCTCGTGTGTTGTTGCTGCTACATAGTTTTAGTGTTGTCTGCCCCGTCAGACTCTGTTGTTCCAACATTGTTTTACAGCCACTAAAACAAATTTCCTCTCAGAAATTGTAAAAATTCCCACATTTTAGATTCAGTGTTGACACAAAATGTGGAGAAATGAGTCAAAACGAGAATGTGTCAATTTTCTCATTAGGTTTGTTGGTCTCATGATGTTTTGTCTAGACATGGATGATTAAAAAAAATAACCTTTTCTCTCTGCCTTTTCTTTCTGTCTGCAGAATGACGATGAAGACTTTAATTATGTGATTGCCTTCTTCCTGGGCACAGCAGCCTGTCTGTATCAGGTAAGTGATAGTCTGCGGTAAGAGCAGCCCATCACTGGCTGACTGGCTGACTAATGGCCCTGCACTTTACAGCTCAGCAGCTTGTCAGTTAGACCAACATTAGCAAAAGCCCGATGCCTTTCACCCCTCTACCTTCTCTAAAACATTTTTATCAGCTTCCTTTGTGCAGCTTCTGATGCAAAATTCCCTTTTTTAAAAAAAAGGAAAATGTACAGAAAATAGTTGGACGAAGAACAGAATTATCAGACAGGTTTTCTTAGATACTAAACATTTATTATGACTGACAGACATTAAAGATGACAACATGCCATCGGTCAATGTCAGTAACACAAAATGTGCAGCGTTTGAATTCCTCTCCGCTCTTCTTTCAGTGCTACCTGTTCGCCTACTTCTCTGTGTGGAGGAACAGTAAGTCCTTCCTGGCCTTCGCCCTCATCTGTCTGTCCAACATGTATCTGTATGAACTGAGGAACATGTGGCAGATTCTCTTCCATGTGGCCGTTGGAGCTTTTATGACTCTGCAGATAAGACTGAGGCAACCGCTGGGCAAAGCACCAGACTATAATGTTTGACAAAAACTTGACACACAAACACACACACACACAAAGGACAAATGGACCTTCCCTCAGATGTCTCACTGATGCAGCCGACAAAAAGGAAAAACAGAGTAAACTGAGAAAACTCAGTGAGAAACTGCTGCAGCCTGAATCATCTGTGGATCTATTTGGATTCATTTTGGGAAATTCTCTTTTCCCATCATTGTCTGATGAAGATATTTGCTTTATTAACTTTGTTTATTTGCAGCCGTAGTTCAGGTCAGAGTCCTGCACACAGGATGTAGAGTTTATCAAAGCCAACATGTCATATACAGAAGGTATAGTTGCTCCATCTAAATGGCTTTATTTAACTCCAGAATGATGTAATATCTTTTATTTTTTTTAATTTAAAATGAAAAGTGTCAGATACTTCAGCGTACGCAGCTGCAACGAAACGTAAGAACAAACTGTGATGAAAATGTCTAAAATCAGCAGCAGCATTACTTAAAGCAGGAAATATTTGATCAAAGCGTGAGTAACCAAAACACATCAACCGTGTCCTGCAGCGTCAGGTTGTTTTGATTCACATCAGATGCAGTTTTACTGTATTTCACCCTGAAAAATCTGTCCTGACGTTTGACGAGAGCTTTTAGGGGGATTTAAAAACTCTTTGACTCTGAAGCTTTAGCACATTTAAACATTTCTGCTTCTGAACCAAAACACTGACGTTTAAAACCCAGTGAATTATTTCCTCGAGCTCGGCCAACAACCCATGTGGTCCTGGCTGAAGGACTGAGCTGAACCGAGGAGCATACGGCGCAACTGAAATCATTATCACTTCTTTGTTTTTTGTTTTTTTTATAATTTTAAATTATAAGAAGTGGAATTATAATCTTATAAAGAAGTTCTCACAGCAGGACTGGGATTTAGATTCAGCTTCTTGTTCCGTTTTGTTTTTGTAGACCCTTAAGTCCCAGACCTGGTGCAGGACTCTGGTGTTAGGTTTTGGTTTAAAACTATGCAACTCTGCCTCTGTTTTTTTTTTCTGTTGTTTTTGTCTTTGTCTTTTCATAGACAGTTAATTCTTCTATTTATTTACTGATTGAATATTCATTGGTGTGTGAACAGTGAGAGTTTCGACAGATTTTATTAGTTTTATGTGTTTTATGGCTGCACTACTGTTTTTTTTTTGTTTTGTTTTTTTTACACAGACTTGCATCTACTTGTCACAAAGTAACTCCTGCTCCAGAAGACACAACAGCCTGTTAACATTCATACCCAACTTCTTCGCCCCTCACAGCCTCAAGCATGTGCCAGTGTCAAGTGACTATGTTAATAAACAAGTCTGTGTTGGCAGAAGTTAAGATAAAGCTTTGCTGTCGCAGCCAGAGGCAGCACGCATCATCTGAGCAGCCTCTGGTTTGTGTTTTTTTTTTTTTTCCTCTTCAGTTCAGACGTGGTTTCATCTGCCACTTGGGAAGACAAAAAGCTCAATATCTCACCTCCTTCTGTTTCTGTGTAACGAGTATCAACACTTCAACGTTCACATTAACGTAATTTAACAATAGGGAGATGCCACGTTCATCGTTATTAAACCGTGTGAAATTCATTTAGGGAAAATTGAGGGAAGATTTCCAAAGCGTCCTGTAACATAACATCCCTACAAATGAGAGAAAAACACAAGGAGAAAAGGGGAGAGACTTGAACTGGGCCTTTTATTGTTCATTGTTCACGGAGAACTCAAGAGCTGTGCCAAGATTGTCATAATGGCTTTTATTTTTTTAATTTTTTTTTTTTTTTTTATTCCCCACTGGGATGGAGTTTAAAGTGAAAATGAAAAGAAGTTTAACCACTCACATAGTCAAATATGAATGTCCATCTGGCATCTGCACTACAGATCTGTCAGGGGAGCACTGCAGCACGTCAGCTTCATATGATTCATCTCAATGTTTCTAACAGTGGTACCACACCTACATGACCTAATACTTCTTTTCACAAGATGTTTTGGATCCGATCGGGTTTCAATTGTGTTTCACTGGTTCTGATCAATGTTTTGTTTTTGTTTTTTTTAAACAGTGAAACAGTGAAGAAGAAGCTTTTATTCTTTTTCATCCAAATCTGGAAAAAAATCAATGTCATTTCTTTTTTTTTTTTTTTTTTTAATGAAAAACTGCTGAAAATGTGTGAAAAGTGTTTGTGTGCTCGTGCTGAATGAATTTTTTTTATGTTTTATTTCACACCAGAGTGTGATGTTACATCTCGGTCATAATTAGTTCACAGAATAATATGAACGTGAAAATCACTGTTGAATTCAGGAAATGAAGCGTTGGGGAAAGAATGGATTTGATATGAAAATGGTAAAAAAAAAAAAAAAAAAAAAAATGCGACGCTGGGTTTAAAGCAGATCTGAGACCAGAAACATGGAAACATTTTATCAGGTTGTGATCTGCTCCTCTTCATCCCACTTGAAACGAATCTCCTCTTTTATTTAGGACTCTTTGTCTCTGAGATCAAAACTCAACGAAAAATCTGAAACATTACCATCACAATGAAAACTATTCAATCCTTCAACACAAAGTAAATGTAGTGTTTTTTTTCTAATGAAAGCTGCAAAACAGGCAACATGTTTCCTCATAACTCAGAAGCAGCAGAAACATTATTCTCCAGTAACAGCTGAAGAGGTGTTATGATTACACTGATGATAATTGATGTTATTTGTAGGTGCCTCGTTATGAGGCACAGCAATTTCCTCCAGATGTAGATTAATGGATGGAAAAAATATTTTAAGCAGGAAGTAAGTGAACTTTTATGTCAAATAGCTTCTGCAGGTGTAAATTGCCCCAAAGACTTGATGGACAATTTGATCTCTACATGTTTCTGGTGAATGTCAGTGACGACAGCCGGGTTTTTCTTGTGGCTGACACAGTCAGGTGCCCACGTGTTCGGCTCTGCAGTAAAAAGGTCATAATCATTAAATGTGAAGCTCTGAGGAGTTTTTGTTTTTGCTCCAAAGTGAACTTGAGCTCCAGTGAGAGAAGCCAAGTAAATACTAATGTTGTTCATGTTGCTGCAGCACAATGGCTTTTTATTCTAATCTGAAATACTTTTACTTTATTTAAATAGATTTAAATTACAGTTTACTCATGTGACTATTAATGCATATCAACAATTATCAAATTAACTATAAACCAAACAATAATGTCTGATTTAACTCTATTTAACTTCTATATAAATTTAGACGTTAAATCTGTAATGAGAGAACGTAAACAGCAGTTTAATGTGATTTGTTTTCTTTTCTTTGCATCGTGTATAAACAGTTTTATCTTGATAGAAAGAAAAGGAAGAAGCATAAATCTTAAAAAAAAAAAAAAAAACAAGGTGATGTGATGCTGCTGCCATCTGTTGGTGGGTTGTTAACAAATGTCAGGTCATGATTGTGTGTTTTGGTAAAACTTTCAGTTTTACTTCACCTGAGCTTTACAGTAATTACCTAAACTATAGATGTCTATATACTTATGGCCACATAGTGAGTGTCTGATGTCTTGTAATGATCAAACAACTAAGCAGGTAACAGCTCATCTACAACATCAGCAGCAGAAAACAGTCAGCGTGTAGTCGTGTTGTGACTGTGAAACATCTCAGCGGTTTATTTGATGGTTTAAAGAAAAGAAAAAGAGCAAAGTGTTTTGGCAAAAAAAGAAGAAGCCTCTGTTTTGTGTCTGAAGCTGCTTTTGTCACAGACGCTGCCTTCACCTCGTCATCTTGTCAGAGTCGTCGTGAGGATTTTCAGCTGTAGATGGAAAAAGGAGGTGAGCTGCTTCTTCTTCTTCTTCTTCTTTACAAACATGATTACATCCCACAGCTCCACCTCCTCAGCTCTTGTCTGCTTCATCTCTTTCTCTTTCTTAACCCCCTCCTGTTTTTAAAATGGCTGTCGACTGGCATCAATGAGTCAAACAAGATGAAACTTAGATTTTTTTTTAGTGATAGTGGTGATGTGTGATGACGGCTGCAGCAGAACATGACCAGAAACCACCGGTTCAGTTCAGACTTAAAGAAAAAAAAAAGAAAGAAAACATTTGAAGGATGAAGCTGGTGCTCATCTCATCTACATTTTTTTTTTAATCCTGTCTACAAAATCCCATGAAAAGACAAAAAAACAATGAATTGATTCTGTTCATAAATTCTGCCTGTGTAGCAAAAAAAGCCTTAATTTATCTGATTCCTCTGTGACCTGATTAACATCAACTAGAAAACTCTCAGTCTTGATTGTGCCGCTGGAATTAAAATCGTCTGATCAATGTCAGGAAGTGATTTTAACTCGTTCTGCTCATTTAGAATCTGTTTGTCTATTTTCCAATTTTTAAACTTTAAATGAACAAATCATCAATTAATTTTTGATCAGAATTAAAATTAATTGATAATTAATTATGATTTTTGATTTAATTATCATTTTTATTTAGAGACTTACTGTAATTAATTTTAAACAAATTAAGTTGATCAGTTTATTATTAGAACTTTTAAATTCAATTTTTTTTTCAACCTAAATGAGCAAATCAATAAATTTTTGATCATAAGTAAAAATAAATAATTAAATTTAAGCAGCTCTGATTGGACAGACTTCTACCCTCTGACCAATCAGAGTCTAGTAGAGTTTAACAATAAAACCTTAAAATATTTAATTATGATTTGTATTTAATTTAAAGTCTCAGGAGACAGTTTGATTACTGTAATTCATTTTTAACAACTTTGATTTGTTTATTATGAGACTTTTTAAAAAAAAAAATACTGGCAGCACAGTCAAGACTCTGTACATCATATTTCATTTTAAATCATTTCACCATGGTGACTAAAACTTCCTGGTTTAGTAAATATTAATGTAGCAGAATAAATGTGAATTAAATCAATAAATCCTCTCAATAAATGCTGTGTTGACTGAGTAAAAGACGGGAAGTCAGAATGTTTTCATGTGATTTCTTGACAGAATAAAAACGTGTATGATCAAATTCAACGTCAGTCAAACCCGTTAAATTTCTTATATTCCTCTTGACGTCGTGTCCAGACTGTTAGTGATCACTGTGCTGTGACTCAGCCAAGACAAACCGAACCAACTGTAACGTTTGGTAACAAACATCAAAATCAGTCAGTGAAAGAGCCAAGACAGTTTGTCTGATGACATGCTGAGAAAATGTTTTAATACTGAAGAAAACCGCTTTGATAAGAAAAAACCAACAAACAAACAAAAAAAAAAAAGAACAAATCAGCAGATAAAAGGGCACATTTCCATCTGGGCTTGTCTTTCTCCTCTCGTCCACAGGATGAGCATCATCACCATCATCGTTAGTGTAGAGTTCATATTAATAAAGGCCTCATCGGAGATCATTGGACATTCATTGGGTCGTACCATCTGATTGAGCAAGCAAAGACAGGGCAGGGATTGGAGCAGGAAGAGGAGGGAGGACGTCTGAGCACACTGAGTGCAAAAATGGCTTTTAAGCAGCGGGACGGATGTATTTCTGTCCTCTAGTCTGTCATTTAAAAACGCTCCATTTGATGAAGGGAAGTCATAAGAAACGCCATCTAATCAGCACAACGCTTGACTTCCTGCAGATCTGGAAAAAAAAAAAAAAAAAACAAAACAAAAAACTGCTCATTTTCGGTGGAAAAAAGCAAGCAAAAAAAAAACAAAAGAAAAAAACGGGGCATTCAGGCGCGTCGATCCGCTGATGTTAACGCTTCATCAGCTGTGGCTCCACGTTTTTTAAGACCAGGCAACACTTAGTGAGGATTTCTGAAATCCCAACATGAGTGTGATAAGATTATGTACATCTGAATACACATTGGTGTTTATAGATAGCTCTCTAATATATTAATGTACAAAATATAGAATCTTAAAATATCTGATAGGGTTTGGTGTTCTGAAGTCAAAATATAAAATGTCAAAGATTAGAAAAAGCTCTTCATTGACATCCTCTTAGTGTTTAAGGTGTGTTACTGAGTATATGCTGTCGATACTGTGAGTTTGTGGTTTTTCTTTTAATATGTCTGACGGGAAGCTTCCTGTAAACACTGTTGAGCGTTTTTCTATCTGTGACAACGACGTGTCCTCATTCTTCACCGCTAAGACACGACTTAGTGCAACTCCTCCGTTCATCAATCAAATCAAAGTTCATCGCTGATGTGATCAGATCTGGAAACGAGGACACGTAGTGCTGCTGTGGTGCTGGCTGAGTGTCCGCGCTTGAGAGATTTGTACCTGTATCACAACAACATGGGACAAAAAAAATGTGTGTTTGTGTTTTCACATACAGTACATAAAATCATATACATACACATAAAACTGTCTGTGTTTTACATGTACATATACAGTTCAGCAGGAGAAAGGCAGAGAAAAAAACAAAAGAGGAAGTGACACACTTGATGTCTTCCTGCAGGTTTGTCCAAAACATCCAAACAATCCTCCTTTAGAAACCTCTGGCAGATGGAAGCAAATAACTTTGTAGGACCTTACAAATCTTTCGACGTCTTTTTTGTTTTTTTTTTAAACGCTCTGATTGGACATCTTTGGTGTCAACGTCAGAGTCAGGCTTAGCTTAGCTTAGCTTGGCTTCTCCCATTCAGTCTCCTCCGTAAGCTGAGCTGAACTGAGCTTCGTGGAGATGAATTTTCACCGTCCGTCCTCATCGTTTTGGCCTCGTGGCTCAGTCCACTTTAAGTTGTCAGAGGTCCATGAGGCTGCTCGTTACAGCGGCGGAGGAAGAGGAGGAAGCAGCGCTCAGACGCTTAACCTCCCCCACCCTCCTCCCCATGTTTCATGTTTGTCATTTAGTGTAGGTTAACTGCTGGAGGGTCCACTGGTGAGAAAATACGTCATCATCTCTCCTTTGCCCTTGACTGTGACAACACCTCGGTACTCCAGTGTGTAGTTATAGGAGCTGAGTACCTGGTACAGGTCTGTGGTCACCTGGAGGCAGAAAGACGAAGAAATAGTGAGAAGATGAGTTTGTTTTATCTTTGTTTAGTATCGAATGACTCTAAGTCAGTGTTTTACAGTAACAAAGTAATAAAACTTTACTACTGTACTTTCATTTTTATTTCACTACATTTCCTAACTTAATAACATTCTTACTCTGATCTATTTTCAATGATCAGTGATGAAAGTAAATGTGGTGTTTTCTCCAGCTCCGGTTCACTCTAAGTCGACCTGTGACTGTTCAGACCATCAACACCATGTCTGAGGGTTGATGGAGGCTCCATCTTAAAGGTGGATGATGGAGAAACTAATAAATAAAGAACAACTTTATTACTTTAGTTCTTCTAGATACTTTAAGACTTTTACTTGAGTATTAATCTAGTTGCTGACTTGAACTTCTACCAAAATTATTTTTTGGTCGAGTATCTGTACTTCTACTCTAGTGTCTGTACTTCTACTCTAGTGTCTGTACTTCTACTCTAGTGTCTGTACTTCTACTCTAGTGGGACTTTGTAGTGTTTCCATTCAACACTGATTGGTTGATTTACAGGTGAAACAATGGCTAAAACCAAACTAGATCAGATAAATCAACATTAAATTTGACAGTTTTGTAGACAAAAGTTACATAAAACCATTTTTATTCACTTTTAAATGTCTACATTTCAACTTATCTTTAAATAAGTAGTTGTGACCTCGACGTCTTGCAAATTTATCATCTAGACATTGTCTGATCTGGAAATTGTTCTGTAAATGTACAGAGGGTTTTTTTTTTTTTTTTCATTTTATCATTTCAGCTACAAGTCTGACTGCCAATTCCTCAAAATGTCAAACTGTCAGAAACCTCACAGACATAGAAAAAGACATGACAGCAGTGCCAAAAAATATATATATCTTTTAATCTTTAGTGCTTTGTCCAGTTTTTTCTGGTTGTCTGTCTCTAGTTGGACAAAAAGATGATGGATACATTCTGGCAACAGAAGAAAAATTTGGCTTTTGATCGATTTTTTTTTTGTTCGTGTTTGAAAAATCCCCAAAATATTCAGTGTAACGTCAAACCACATTTACGACGACACAGCTGACTTGAATTTGACTTGAATATTTCTATGAAGAACATTTGATAGTGTGGTTTTCATGTTTATCAGGAGTCAGTGGTTCATATCTGTGATTACATTAATGAGTTTTTTTTTTTCCAGAAAGGTGCAGCGGAGACGAATGAGATCAAATTAAAGGTTTCTGTCTGTGTTCAAAGACGTATTAAGCTGTAATGACCTTACATCTGATTGAGCAAAACCAATATGGACATTTTATAATTAACATTTTCCATTAACGTGGTGAACAGGCTTATTCTGAATCCAGCCGGCGGCCACGTGTGAAGTGCAGCTGACTGAGCTTATACACGACAGATAGAGATGAAGTCGTGTTTTTTGACTAAAATAGATTCAAAATTTTGCATTTTGATTAATTTTAAATGAATGAAGGGCAGTTTTATATTATAATGTGCTTATTTTTTGACTTTCTGATAAGTGAAATGATGGTAAAAGTTAAAAATGTCACCTGGATCCGCTCCGGTACTCCTGTACTGTCCATGCGACTCGCCACATTCACCGTGTTTCCCCAGATGTCGTACTGAGGTTTTCTGGCCCCGATCACACCGGCGACAACGGGGCCAATGTTAAGACCTAAGAGAGGAAACAAATATAAATCACCACAGAGTCTTTAATGTTTGGGTTGAGCTTAATTTCAAGACTGTTATTGTGTGAATCCGTTTGTAAATTAATTAATCTTCTGTCATCTGAGCTCCAGTCAATAACAATCTCTCCGTCACCTATTTTCATCTTGAAGTTGTTGAAGGAGTGTTCGTTGATGTACTTCATCTGGTCCATCAGCCTCATGGCGTAGTCGGCCAGCGCGCGGATGTGTGAGCGCCCGGCTTTGTCGTACGTGGAGTCGTTGAGGCCGGAGGCCGCCATGTAGGTGGAGCCGATGGTCTTGATCTTTTCCAGTTGACGAAATTGATCCTCACTAATGATCTGATGTTGGCAGAAGAAAGAAAGTTTAATCTATAAATCTTCTATATTTAGCAGAAGTTCATTCAGGTTCATTGGATCCAATTCTAAGTTGATAAAATAACTTTTTTCTCTGAGCTGCAGGTCCAACAAACGTATTGATCTTTGTTTCTTCTGTATTTTTACTTTTTAACAAAGAGAAACTTTCTGTACATTGAAACAGCCTCAGAGTTTTAGTTCAAAAAACTCCATTTTATTTCTATTTCCCTGAACAACAGAAACAAGATGGTGTCACAGTGAAAATAACATTGATTTTCTTGTTTCAATGGCACATATGATATGATGATGAATGAACATTTTGTCCAATCGTAGCGTTAGGATGTGATGGACTTTGACAAGGATCAACTTGTGATGGTTGGATGACTGGGGCAGTATTCATTAATTTACTGTTACAGTAATTATTACTATACTACTACTATTATTAGTAGTATTGCACTTGTTTTCGATTGTAACAGTACATATTGTTGTGTTTCTAGGCCTTTCCTCCACTTTTCCCTCTTTCTTACTTGCTTGATCAGTAACCATTAAAAATGATCCACAGAAGGAAAACCAGAGAATCAGCAACCGGACTCATGGACGTACGTGATCTGTTTGATCTGATCCAACAGAAAAACTACTGCAGCTTAAAATACTGAGAAAGTTCAGAATCAGTATCAGTTTTTTTATCGAGTAGATTTTCACATATGAGGAATTTGTTTTGGTGTTTGGAACAAAACAGTGGAATTGTTGTGGAATTATGTCGTATTTCCAATAAGGATGAAAACATAAATACATATACATAAATTAATATTTATACTTTAATTTACAAGTTAATGCTGGTTTGGATTTAACTGCAGACCAGACAGGATGCATTATGGGAAGAAGACAAGATGGTGGAGGCAGTGTGATGCTGTAGGAAACCTTCGGTCCTGTTGTTTATGTGGATGATACTTTGACTCGTACCACCCTAAACACTGCCTCAGACCAAGCCCACCTCACCATGGTGAAGGTATTCCCTAAAGGATAATCAAGTATCTGTGGGATGTTACTGGACAAATATGTCCAAACTTACAGGATTTAAAAGATCTGCTGCTAATGTCTTTGTGCCAGTTACCACAGCTTCACGTTCAGTGTGAATACTGTATTTGGCAGGTGGTCTTAATATTATGGCTGATCGATGTACCTTCCCGCAGCATTACAAACTTCATTTTTCCTGGAAACCAGTCTCCTAAAGCTGCACTGACAGTAGCAGGTCCCACAGATTTATTTCTGTCTGGTTTCATTCACGTCTCACCTCGTCAAAGTCGGCGATGATCTCGTTGAGCAGCCGCAGACACTCCACCCCCTCATTGTTGGCCTCCAGCTCCACGTAGAACTCGGAGAAGTTGCTGATGGAGGCGAACATGACGGCAACACACTCACACGACTGGTAGTAGAGCTCGTCGTTGCGGCGCTCGCGCTGCAGGAAGTGGGCGGCCACGTCTTTGGGCAGGATGTTGTGAAGCAGCCGGCGGTTGTAGGCCTGCAGCTCCTCCATCTCCTCCTTCTCCTCTGTGGCCTGGTGAAGAGTTTGTGATGGGAGATTAAAGAGTAAATGAAGACTGAATCACACGGAGAGCAGAATAATGGGACACACACAATTAGCCCTGAAGACTCCACTTTCTCTATTGATACTTACTCTAACACCCTTTGGCCAATTTTCACTATTTTGACCTCGAGTATTATCCATCTTGTCTTTGCGTCTCAGAGCTGCTGGCATGGCTGCTGCTCTCTTTTTATACTAACCATCAGTGACAGCAGTGAGCTGGAAAATAAAGGCTCCCGCAGCAACTCAAAGCTTGTTTTTAAATAAATAATATGTTTATCCCCTCGACTGGATTACCCACCACAGGCGACACAACCTGCTTGGCTACCTCCACGAGACGGAGACGTCAAGGAACCCTCGAGCATCCGAGAGACATTTTTCTAAATGAAATGAATGCACCGCTCATCTGAGTATCAAGTGCTCATTGCCTGCAGGGCCTGAAAGGTGCTTCTGAAAACTTTTTACCTCGTTCATTTATAATGGCTTCTGAAGAAGACTCAAGAAACAGCATCTTCCACTTGTACATGCACATGTCAAGTATGTTTCAGATGTTCACGCTACATGCGTCACACTATTTAGTGATTTACTGGTGAAGTGATGATAGTTTTAGCTGCCGTCTTTCATGAAGGAGCAGGATTTTAACTTTTAAGTGTCTGTTTTTGTGTGTGTTTGATAGAGTTGTGATCTGTTCAGGTGTGTGTTGAATGGGTTGATGGGCAAACTACTTCTCAAAATCCCCTGTAACATTGTGAAATATTCAAATTTGACTCTAGTGCTGCAACAGCTATTGATTTTTCTGAGAATATGTGAAGAAAACCTCAAGAACATCCACAAGAAAATACACCAAAAATGCAGCGAACTGGACAAGAAAAAGCATCAGTTGTTGATGGTAACATCTTGTTGGTGCCTTAAACAGACTCTGCAGGATTTCTTGATGTCCAATCATCATTGTTTCCAGTGAAACATTGATCCAAACGTCAGTGAACTCACTTCCTTGTTTCTTTTAGAAATGAAAAAGTCTCACATTTACCTTCAACATCACTGCTAAGAACCAAGAGAAACAGTATCCGGGCAGAGTTCACCAAAGAGGAGGAAAACTATTTAATATTGTTGTGGAGCAACAAGAGGAAGTCGTCTACTGAGAAACAACTTTGTCACTAGAAACACACGGAGAATGTTAGAAACTCAGAGAGGACGTCAGACCAGAAAACCTTCATAAAGCCTTTATAAATATACTTGAAAATATGAAAAATGAAAAATTAAAAAAATTGGGATGTTACATATTTGACTTGCTCCTGCAATATGTTGCAACAAAACACCCAAAAACACAGCAACATTCATTGCAATCTTTTTTAGAAAAGCTCTGCAAATTTAGGCAAAGTGGGGCACAACAATCTGAAAAAAAGGCCTGAAATCCTGGAGGGACTCTTTAAAGGAGGATCTTTAAACCAACACTATCCACAGGCACAATTTGTTTCCATTACCTAAGGGGACGGAGGACTTTATCCAAGCACTACATGCCCATACACTCCCCTCCTCGATACATCAAGTACAAACCTGCAGCTTCCACAGGAAGTCGAGTCTGGCTGTGGACTCCACCTGCTGAGCATGAAGGTAGAGAGCGAGAACGAAGACGGTGATGACGACCGGAGTCATGATCTTCAAGGGAACCTTGGAGTCCATCGCACAGCTGGAGGTCAAACACACACACACACACACAGGTGTTACAGAAAGTTACACGACATGGATGCAGAGGAGGATTATGAAATACAGTCTGCCCTCTACATCTTGGCTCATTAGCGTTAGCATCTGTTGCCAGCAGGTCGTTATAGTTATAGATGATGATGCTGTTAGTTTAATCAGATGTCGTCGTCAGACTCACCTCGTTCCGTTTATGGGCCTGCTGTGATGGGAGGAACAGAGAAGAGCCAATCAGGTGTTAGAACATCTGCACACGGTGGAAGATGTAAACAACACACACACACACACACACACACAGAGCAGGAAGAAAGTGACTCACGTGTCGTTGATGCTGTTGGCCATGACCAGCAGGTCCTGGTTGTCGAACAGACTGACTTTAGGCACCTCCATGATGAGGAGGTAGAGCAGCTCGATGAAGAGCATGAGGAAGAGTTTCCCGATGCTGCTGACCTGCAGGAAGACTGAGCAGGCCAAGAGGCTGAGCAGCACGCACGACGAGAAGTACTGACGGAGAGAAAAAAAAAAAAAGATCCAGACACGTTTTAACATCACTGTGCAAATTAAAATGTTATGTTTGTACCTGCAGGTACCTTCATTTAACATGCTCATGTTCTGCTTCTGATCAAAATGATATCGACTTTGATGTTTTATACAAAATACAAAATTACACGTCACTGAAGGATATGGAGCATTTTTGTTCTTTTGTCTACAAATACAGAAAAACACATTTTGGTTTAATTACAACATGAATTTAATATTCAGCTACACCAATAATTATTCCAGATCTTTATAAAACATATGACAGATATATTTGTTCAGTCTGATCACTCATATATATATATGATGTTTATTTTTCATGCAGAAACACTTAACATTAATTGGTTTTACAGCTTCAGGCAAATTTGATGCTCATTTGAGTTGAACTTTTTAAAAGCATCAAACTGCAGCAAACGTGCATCTGCTTCGCCTCATTTGCCTTTTTACACTTAACTTGCACATGTTCATGGCAGCTTTTAATTTGTTGTTGACATTAACTGTAGATTAAATTCTCCACACACACACACACACACACACACACACACACCAGTGTTGTATAAAGTGTTTGAAAGTCCCTCTAGAGTAGAAGAACAGGTACTAGAGTAGAATAAAAATTACTTTGGTGAAGTTCAAGTCAGCGACTAGAATGATACTCAAGTAAAAATCTTAAAGTATCTAGTATTTACTGTTCTTAAGTATGACAAATAATCTATATTTAAATGTATTTAAGTAATGAAAGTAAAAGTACAAGTACGTTAATAAAACAGAAGAATATTATGAAGTTTATCCAGCACTTTAAAACATGGAGCTACAACAATCTTCATAGACAATGTCTTGAGTCTAAAGTAATAAAGTTGTTCTTTATTTATTAGTTTCTCCATCATCCACCTTTAAGATGGAGCCTCCATCAACCCTCAAACATGGTGTTGATGGTCTGAACAGTCGCAGGTCGACTTAGAGTGAACCGGAGCTGGAGAAAACACCTTTTAAAACAAGTAAAAGAGAAGTACAGATACTCCCAAAACATACTGAAGTACAGTAGTGAAGTATTAGTACTTTGTTACTATAAAACACTGACACACACACGCTCAGAGAACAAGTCACACCTGTACCTCAGGAAAGCTGCAGATGAGCGAGTCGTCTCCACACAGACTTTGTTGCATGTCCAGACTGAAGTTGAGGAGGTGGCAGGAGTTGTTCAGACTGATGTTGAGCTTCGTTGTGATGCAGTTTCGCAGGTCGAGGCTGCTGCAGGTGAACTGGACAATGTTGAAAAAACCAGAGAAGAAACAGTAAGAACGACGTCGTGATAAGAAAAGTGTCATTTTGCTGTTAAATTGAAGACTTACGATATTTATAAAAGAGGAAAGAAAGACGATGATGATGGTGAAGACGCCCACCAACGTGCTGTTCAGCCTGGACTGGACGATCCTCTTTGACAGCGTCTGCAGAGGGACTGGGAACAACTGGACGAGGAACAGATATTATAACATCATTACTGATCATGTTATCTGCAGCTCCTAAATAACTAAAATACTAAAAGATACTAAAGGACAGTTGGATATCTACATGCAGATATGAGATGTGATAATGTTCCCTGAAGGAAACATAAAAGTCTGTAAGAAGAAGTCTTAACGTTCAGAACAGAAACCAGTGGGAGACTTATGTTTTTTTTATTTTTTGTTCCAAAACAGAACCATGACTCATCAGTGAAACCCATCAATAACAGCTCCACTTTTATCTTTATCTTTTCAGATCTTTTCTGTCCCTCAAGGCCCATCAGTCGGCAGAGAGAGAGAAGGAAATGGATAGAGGAAGAAAAAGAAAGAAAAAACAAACTTCCTGGGGGTTTGTGAGGTGAGCTCTTCTCTTTATTAACAACACAACTTAATAATTATTGGTGACAGCACAAAAATTAAAACATCAACAGAGTTGCAGTTTGTTTAGTGACTGATTAAGTGATTGGTTTTTAATCTCTGAGGGGAACACACTGTCACAGGACTTCTGTCTCAGTAATTCAGGGTTTTTGATTTAGTGAGACAGAAGTCAACAAGTCAACAAGTCTCTTTCCTACAATATAAAAACAGAACATAATAATAAGAAGAAAAATGGAAAAGGAGCCAGATGATGTGAGAGAAAATTCTTATAATAATGCATTAATCTACTGTTCTGTGTCCTGGGCATGACGTTAAACTGCAACCACACATCGCAAAGAAGAAGACAAATGTCCCTACTGAGAGGCCTGGTCCTCATGTCTGTATGACACGTCCGATGTTATCTAGTCATGCTGAAACTAGACCTACATGTAGCAGCAATGATCCTCCAAAGGTGAGAGGACGGCACGACCACTCAACATCTAAAAAACTCTGTGTGCTGGTAAGACATGTAGTTATCCTGCACCAAAGGCACCAGACATCTGACATCCACGCCAGCCCACACCCCCTCCAGTCTCCAGATGGAGGAAGATGCTGGAAGCTTCAACCTCATTTCGTCTCAGAGCAGTCAGGGTGAAGGTCTTTGGTTTCACTATGACATAGTTATGGTTTAACAACACTGTTTAAAATATAAAGGTAAACAAGGTAACAGCTTTCATCTTGACTGTGGTGGATTTTGGACTATTTTTGAGGCAGTTATGTCTATGTTTTGGAGTTCAATAGTTGGTTTTGGCTGAGTCCTTTTGTTTGCTTTTTCACCCCTAATTTGGGCCATATATATCCTTCCAAAACTTTGCCAAAATTGGCCCAAATTTGGCCAATAATGACTTTGTTATCTGGGTAGTCATGACTCCACATGCAGGTGGCTGTCAGGTGTTGGCCATCCATTGTACATTGGGCCGATACGGTGTCCTACAGTGACAGAGTAGCCCTATTTAGGGATGGCACAGCTCTCCTCACATGGGTATGGGGATAGAAAACACAGTCTGCCTGAGGCGACCCTGGCAGGCGGTCGCATCTACCTGGCCAACCATTTCAGTGGTTGAAAAAGACAAACAGAGAAAACTATTAATTCTTGGACTCTGCTCGACAAAGGCAATCGACCAGTGTGCTGCTCAGCCCTAATTGCCAGGATGTTTGGCCGCTACCAGACCAACATAGCTGCCCTGAGCGAGACCAGAATCACAGGTGAGATCCAGTTTGAGGAAACTGGAGGAGGCTACACTTTTTATTGCATCAGGAGGATTCAAGAGGATGTGAGAACCTCTGGAGTTGACTTTGCTATTCGCACAAATGTAGCAAGACAACTCTACAGCCTACAACTCTGTCAAGGACTGACTCATGACGTTAGTGCATCAGGAGGATCAATATGAAGCCATCGTCAGTTCCTACGCTCCCACCATGACCAACCATGACCAACCTGACCAGCTGCCTCCTCATTGAGTTTAACCACAAGGACAAACTGCTCTTACTTTGTTGACTACAACGCCTGAGTGGGATCAGACCTCGTCACCTGGTCCAACATCTTTGGTCGCCATGGCACCAGCAAAATACCAGTTCTGGTTCACATCAGTGCAATGAGATTATTTATTTATTCATCAAAGGTGAAACTTTAATCTCTGGTCTTATGGAAGATCCTTGGAGGAACGTGTTCCCCAAGGATCAGGGCTACACCCCCACATGAGGAACCATGCTAAAAGGAAATGACTGACTATCTATCTATGTGGTGGTGATGATGGTTGCTTGCTGCTAAGAGCTTCAGCCATCATTGTATTACAAGAAAAGAGGATATAATCCGTCCGACTGGGCCTCTGTTAGACATAATATGAATAGAAGCAAAACAAGACTTTATGTTGGTGTTTTTTTAGAACTAAAGGAATAAAATTTGCAATATTTCTGCTGTTACAGCTATAAAACTACAGTTGTTGTTTAGCAATAACAAAAACCTGAATATTACAACTTTAAATCATCTCTTGAAGGAACAAACTGTGACAGCTTTATTCTGATGTGTATAATAAACAAATATCAATCAGAGTGATTATGCACAAATAAGAGATTTATGAGATTTAGAACAAAAGTGTATTACAAAGTAGCTGCAAGTGTTTCTAACCTGACAAAGAGGTCATATATTATTACATTTATCAGTTGTACAATCTTTGATTGAAGTGAGTGGGACATCAAACATCAGATGGTATCAGAAGGACGTCCTGGATACAGCAGATTAACAGATGAACATACAAAAATCTTTTAGGAGAAACGTTTACAAGACAGTTCAGTCATAAAGATGGAGATGCACGGTGGCATCAGAGCTTTGCTTTAAAGGCTTTAATCAAAAACTTCTAGTTGGTAGAAGGTCAAAAGCAGAATATGTTAACACTGCTACATCACTGACATTATCTGGAATCAATATCGAGTACATCATCAAACCAGCAGCCTGATAAAAGATTGAACAGATCTGTCTCTGTGAAGTCAGATCCTGAGCTTCTTTATAAAGTAATGAGAACCAGAACAGAAGAGAGAAACTGTCAGTTCTTCTCCGTGCACGATGACATTTGAGATAAATATTCTACAAAACTGCGGAAAAAAAAAAAAAAATCTCATAATCGCTCCCATGACTTATCATTCAGAGGAAGACTAATGTGTTCCATCTGCACAAGGCGGAGAGTTTATTTCACGTCGACATTCATCATGAACTCACCCCAAAGCAGCAGTAGACGGCGGAGACAAACATAACCGCTGTCAGGATGATGAGACAGGTGATAAAGAAGCCGATCATCAGACTGGAACTGCACACGACAGAGAGACAGGTTGTAATTATAGACATTTGTTTATTTCTGGCTGCGTTTCATGGTTTACTGTTTGTTTCTTTGAGGTGTCACATCTCAGGATGACGACCTCGTGTCAGAGTGAATAATATGGAAGTAAAAGTTATATTTGTTGGTGTCAGTTTACAAGAAGGGATACGAGCAGAGGAGCCCAGAGAGAAGAGGCAGCGTATGAGGGACTAAAAGGGAATAAAAGAGGAGAGTGGGAGTGGAGAGATGAAGAGAAAAGGTTAATAAGACGCCGACTAAAGAAGATCAATACTGAAGAAGGGGTAGGGAGGAAAGTGTAAGAGAAGAACAAATTAAAAAAAGAAGAGGAGGACGAGGGAATCACCTAGAGACAAAAATCTGCCAACTTCACTGAGATGAAAATCACTTCTTCACTTTTTGTCATTTTTATTACTCTGCTTGTTCAGCTAAAGACCAAAGAACATGTAATAGATACTGGATGCATTTTTTTAAAAGAATTTGTGAACTAACATCCAATTTTAACTGATGCATTTATTAACAAATATTAAACCTTTTGTTTACCAGGTTGTAAAGAGTTAAGTTTGTCTTTATATTCTACAATTATTATATCATTTGTATGAACAGATTGTGGTTTATGACAATTTATGTCTCACGTTTGGTATTTTTTAAAGTTTTTAAACTGGTAATAAAAAATATTCACAAAGAAACAACAGGTAACTTTTACCTGTGAGCTAATTCTGTGCCCATCCTTACATAATTCTTTATTATTATTTTTTTTTTGGTATAAAACACAATAAATCTGCTAATTTATTTGCAAAAATTGGTTTCATAGATCAAACTACTAAAATGTGATCACAACTGACTGAAACAATGGCCAAAGCAATAATAATGAATCTGAATTATACTTTAATTCATCAGGAATCAGTAAATCTAACTTAGATAATAAACAACTAAGTAAAAAAGTCTGGATGCATCATCGATACCATTTCCTGTCTGTTTTTATCTCTTATGCACGAAAATAGACACATTTCTTGTGTAATTTCATCATATTTTATATAATTTTGAACAATCTACTGAACGAGCAGAACGGACTCTGACACTTATGGTTTCAGATTTGACTGAAGATGTTACTTATTCTTTATTTTTATAACTGACTTCCTTTACCGCGATCATTACTTAAAGTGGAGGCGGTTAAGTGTTGGCATGAAGGGGACACGTGGATGGTTTTAACATCTGCTGGTTCCTAAGCTGTTGGTTAAAATGATGGTGATGAACTTTTTTTTTTTTTTTTTTAATCACAAGCATTTGAGTTGTTAATGAAGGACGTATTTAATATGAAAACGTTTAATGTTTTCAGAGTTTAAACTCACGGTGGCACGATGACGATCTGGATGAAGCAGATGAAGAGAAAAACGAGGGAGGCGCAGGCGACGTACGCTCCGAACCTGGAGTCCACCTGTTTCGAGTACTGAACCACAACACGAGAAGAGAAGACAGAAGATTTATCTTTAGACATTGAGAGAAAAAAAAAACGTAGTTATTTCACGGCAGATCAAACCTTGTGTCTTTACACCTGCAACTTTATACTTTACAAGGACTTTTGACTTGTCTTGTAAAAATTGTTGCACTATATGTTCCTGACTTCATCTAAAATAAATTTTAAAATCTCAAGTTTTGAGCTGTTAAATCCCCAAAGTTTGGTCTTAATTATGAAAGAGTTTGATACAGCTTTGATATTTCAAAAATCAACATTTAGACATTAAAGTCTTACATCTTGACTAACAGTTTGTTTATAAAGGATTTTGGACTAAGACATGAGTGAGGCTGATTTTATATTTAATCTCCTAAGAACTGGCGTCCACATACGTAACGTTTGCTTCACAAACCAGTCCGGTTACAGGTAATTAGAGTTTAAATTCATGAGTTATGATCAAAAACATGTCGTGTGAAGTCACACTGACCTTTGACCTTTAACCACTAAATCTCATCAGTTCATCTTTGAGTCAGAATTAAAGTTGACTGATGAATCTGGTCACAAACTACATAAAATGATTCATATCCTTGTCATTTCTGCATCGTAGCTTCCTCTTACTAAGTGTCTACTAACAGATGCTGGTTCACAGTCTCATCTCAGTCTTATATAATATTATATATATATATAAAGATGTATATAAATAGCTCTGGTTACTGGTGCAGGGGTGAAGTGAGTCTCAGACTGGAGGCTGGAGGAGAAGAGAAAGCAGGAGAAGCTTTTCACACAGAGAAGATTGCCTGTCATGGCCAATTATTTGCTCCTATATTGGCAGAGTGTCACTGTGTGTGTCACTGTGTGTGTCACCCTGAGAATGAGTGTGTGTGTATCCTCTAACCTTTTTCTCCAGGTCTGGCTCTCTGAAGGTGAGCAGGAACTTCTTGACGTGTTCGGAGCGCAGGCGGTCGATGCTGCGAGCGTCGATGGCTCGGCCCAGGAACTCGTCTACTTCGTCCTCTGGGTTTAAGTTTTCTTGCGTGTTTCTGAAAATGAAATGCCTGAATAAAACGATAAAACGGAGTGGGTGACATTCACATTTCAAGAAAAAACTGGAAAAAAAAAACAGGCTCTTTAGAGTTTAAAACCACAGAACGGAACAATAACTGTTAATTAAAGTGTTTTCTAGTGACACCAACAAGCTGCTGTGGCCTGAGGAGCAGGAACAATGAGGAAACATGTGAAGTGAAAAGGAGACGTTCAGACCATCAGACTCTTCAGTCCCTGAAGACTCTGATGGGCCAGTTTGTCTTCGACTAAACACTAAATCTGCAAAGTGTCACTTACATTGATTGAAATTCTCAGACATCGTTGATAAGGACTAATCTGACAAACTTATGGAGACGTGTGTGTGTGTGTGTGTGTGTGTGTGTGGAGGATCTTGAAGTTCCCTTTCATAAAAAAAGTAGATTTTTTTTTTACTTTGGATGTGGAAAGAGTTCATTTAAATTTGTAGGGAAAAAAAAGAAAAGTTCATGTTTTTGTTTATGTTCACAGTAATTTAAATCAATTGCATGAATAATATTGTTTTCGACCATAAAATCAGTAGAAATCTGTCTTTCAGCGGCTGTGATATGATAAAAATAAATGATAGATAATTAAAATAAGGAGGAAGAAGAGAAGCTTCACTTCTCCGTCTTCTCAGTTTTGTCTTTGACTTTAGACAACGTGATGTTCACACTTCATGAACATTTGTCATAAGTTCATCACAGTATCAAACACTCAGACAGACAAGAGCTTATTAAGATGCAAAACAATCAGCTGCAGTTAAAAGAAAAATTAGTGGAGGAGTTTAAGTGTTTATAAAACATCTCTAACATTAAACATTCACAACTAAATAAAGTCAAGGATCAGGGAAACAGATCGTCAGGTGATAAAGAGTCAAACGTGGATTTTATTCATGTTTTTGGCTAAAAAAAATTGTGATTTAATTACATAAATATTCTCATAAATCTTCCTGCAGGTGTTCGATGTGGAAATCACCTCATGGATGTCGACGTCAGCAATAAACATATAATGTTGTTTTTTTCTAAATCTATAGAGTGAAGACTCAGAAGAAACAATCAGAGACTTTAGAGTCATTACTTCTGACTTGGTAGCAGCCGTTTATGATTCTTATGTTGTAATTGATTTGTAAAGTTTCTCGTTGAGTCTTTTTAAAGACGTCGTCCTTCTGGGACACGAGGAAGTCGAGTCAAGTGGAGACACATGAACGAGTAGAAAAGAAAGAAGACAACACTCACTTGTCCTTGGGGTCTTCAAAACCCTGCAACACACAAGAGAAAACAGAAAAAAATCAATAATTATCAGGGAATTTTAAAACTTTTTTAAATTAGATTAGACTGATACCTGTGGACCAAACTGGGCTTTGTTTGGTTTTTATTTTACTGATAATTATCCTTCGACAGAACCAACAAAGCTGCTCAGACATGAAGTTTTGCTGCTTTTCTTTGAAATATATTTGATTTTTATCAGAAAACAAATGATTTTAACTTTTTTTTTTAGATATTTTGTAGGAAATTATGAGACTTTTCTTAATAACAAACTGACTAAAACGATTCATTTTCAAGTGATTCCTGCACGTTTAAGCTTTTAGATGAATTATGTTAAAGCACATGCACTTTACTTATTTAATTAACACGATAATAAATGATTTATACAACACTGAGATATGTTTTGACCTCACTAACCACAACTCAACTAATCCTCCAGATATCGTTTCTTTCTTTAAATTAAACTCTGAGTCAGGAAGCTTCAGACCATCAATCGTTCCTCTGATTACACATCTGCTTCTCTAATTTAATCATTATTATCACAATCAATACCGACAGTGTCATTTTGAAAATAACATTTCTTCTTGACATAACATCAGGTTGCCAAAAGCTAACAAGCTGCCATAAATGATTAGAACGGAGCCAAAAAAAAAAAAAAGAGATGAAATAAAGGAGGAGGTATGAAGGGAAAGGTTTCCTGTGGCTGGAAGCAAGTGAGAAGAAAAAAAAAAAAAAAAAAGCTGAAACAGGCGTCAGCTGGAAATGAGACATTTGCGTCAAACTGGGCTGAAGATTGGCAGCTCTATTCTTATCTCATCAACGCTCAGTTCGGCTCAGCACGAAACAAAGACGGTGGTCAGACCCAGAAAGTTCCTACAGTTTTTTATTTTTTTTTCAACTTCCTCTGATCAGATAAAAAGAAAAGTCAAACAGATAAAAATTAAATGAAAAGTGGAGGTTACGGTGTTGAAGGGAGACAAACACGATGACTTCAGTGTTTGATTTTCACTTTTTCACTTTCACTTTAATGATCCTCTGATCCAGTGATTCAAACAAATTATCATCAGTTACTTTCTATTTGCTTCTAATTGAGTCAGAAAAAGGCAACAATGGCTTCAAATTCGATAATAAAGCAACTGTTTTAGTAAAATTCAGTGATGGTGAGATGATGCATCTTTTGCTTCCAGGATGTTTTGACCCTGATAAACATAGAAATGATGATTTGGTTTGTTTTTCTGACTGATTGATGCTGATTGAAACATGTTTAACTTTAATATTTTATTTAACACTGTGAAATAAATACTGCACTAAGACTAATTAATGACAAAAATGTCTAAAAATGTGATCTGTAAAGTAAATAAACGAGATGATGAAGAGTTTGTCTGAACTTCAGAATAAAAACTGCAGAAACATTATATGAAATATTATAATAATATCTAAATGAGACACAGGTAATATTTTTGTTAAAATTAAATATTATGTCAAAAGTTCTGCTGCTCTGATCTACTAATCTCACTGTATTTTAATTAAATGTTATAATTAAATTTTCTCAGCACGCAGCTGTAAAATGAAGATAAAAGGAATCAAATAAATGAATGAATGAGTTTTATGATTTTTTTACTAAGAAATTTTTTAGTTTGAAACACTGAAGCACCTGAAATTTTGGGCTCACGTCTGTTAAATCAAACTGAGCTCATGTGTTTCTCTGGCTCCCTCTTGTGGATTTAACGTGTTACTGAAGCAGCTGAAGAAGAAGAAGGAAAAAAAAAAAAACAGAATAAGCTAAAATAAAATGTCTTCTCTCCTCAAAGGAGCAGCTGCATCAACAAGGAGAAAAAGAAAGTGTTTGTGTAAAATACAAGATGCCTCATAATTTATTCACAGCTCACTGCTCTGCAGCATCTGTGTCTGGACCTCCTCCTCCTCCTCCTCCTCCTCCTCCTCCTCCTCCTCCTCCTAATCCTCCTCCTCCTCCTCCTCCTCCTCCTCCTCCTCCTCCCCCTCCTCCTCCTCCTCCTCCTCCTCCTAATCCTCCTCCTCCTCCTCCTCCTCCTCCTAATCCTCCTCCTTCTCCTCCTCCTCCTCCTCCCCCTCCTCCTCATTTCTCTCCATTGCCCTCTGTGCGTCTTTGACTCCTCGCTCTCTTATCTTCAGAGCTTTAGCTGGTGATTAATGAGCAGCTCAGAGATAGAGAGTGACAGAGTGTTAGGGAGGCACCGGCTGAGGAAGGTGAGGAAGATGAAGGAAGATGAAGGAAAAGCTGAGCTGTAGCGAAAAAAAAACAAAAACTTTGGAGGGCACTTCGTAAAGAACACAACGTCTTTGTTGACTGTCGGAGGAACTGAGTGAGCTCATCCACAACAAGCGTTGAGTTTTGAACAGAAATTCAACAGGTGGCTCTTTTCTTTATTCTTCTAATAGTAACTGACACAAAGATCAAGTGGGAAGTGAAAGAATAAAAAGAAAGATGATGTAATGAAGCGAGAACGTACGTAACATTTCTGCCTTTGAACTTTTTCACGTTTCACGTCAAAATGACGATAAATTCTGCTTCTGTTCGTCTGTCGGCCTGATAACAACGTTTACTTTAAACTTTCAGACAGATGTTATAGTTCTCATTATGTTACACATCAGTCGTTAAACGGGGAATGCAAGTTATATAAAGCAAATCTCCATGACCTCAGACAGAAATAGAGACTTTTTTGTTATAAATATGTAGTTTTTGACTCCTAATGATGCCAAACAATTTTGATTTAATGTGTCAAACTGCAACAAAACTGTGCATCTTTTCATCTTAGTCTCTATAATGATTTCAAATATATACATTTATTTATATTTATAAATGTATAAACACTTTGGTCTGAGGTTTGGCTCCACAGAGAGAGCTACTATCAGGAAATAAAATGATTTTCAAAACTACATTTCGAGCTTTTCCTCCAGGAGAAGGTGAAGTCTGGAGGATGAGGAGGATCTTTTGTTTGTTTGTTTGTTTGTTTGTTTGTTTTAGTAGCTCAGTAAAGCTACTATTTGTTGTGGCTCCCGCCCTCAAGTTGCTGCTAAAATGAGGTGCGACAGGCTGAGATTACTGATAAAGCCGCAGATTAAAGGATTATGGGTAATAAACGTGTTGTTGTTTTCATCATCAAATGAGGAAAGAGATGTGATATCGATAAAAGAGTTGTTGGTTGTGTCGCTTCAACAACGACCAACGAACAGAAACACAAACAGAACAGATCAATAAAGATGATTTAATTCTTCTTCCTCACCATCCTCTTCATCTCCTTAGACACCTGGTTTCCACCCAGGTGGTTGTAAAACGGGCGGTCGGTCCAGTGGCCGCTGTTGTGAGTCACAGAGTTGGTTCGTTGTCGGTTCATCTTAGCGATCATCGCCTTCTCCTCTTTCTGTGAAGGATCAACAGTCTCACTGTCAGAATATGTTCAACACTTATAATATAATATACTGCTGTACTTCAGTATATCATCTTTCACTTCACTACACTTCAGTGGTGAAAGTAAATGTGGTGTTTTCTCCAGCTCCGGTTCAGTCACCCTGAGACTGTTCAGACCATCAACACCATGTTTGAGGGTTGATGGAGGCTCCATCTTAAAGGTGGATGATGGAGAAACTAATAAATAAAGAACAACTTTATTACTTTAGTTCAGACTCATTCATTGTCTATGAAGATTGTTGTAGCTCCATGTTTTAAAGTGCTGGATAAACTTCATAATATTCTTCTGTTTTTATTAACATGTACTTGTACTTTTACTTTCATTACCTAAATACATTTAATTATAGATTACTTGTCTTACTTAAGTAGAGTAAATACTAGAAACTTTAGGACTTTTACTTGAGAATCATTCTAGTCACTGACTTGAACTTCTACTAAAGTTATTTTGATTCTACTCTAGTGTCTGTATTTCTAGTCTAGTGAGACTTTCAGATACTTTATACAACAACTGACACTAACTTTTAAAGTTTTCATTAAGTTTGATGTTGACAATATTTGTATCATAAAAAAGTCAACAATGAGAACAAACTGTCTATTATTCTGTCTCAGACAGTGAAGTGCAGTTATTGTTCTGTGTAAACAGTGAACAGATAAATTTAGTCTTTGAAACAAATTAAACTTTGTAGCACAATAGTTGTTCTGTCATTTTTAAGTGACGTTTCGTCTCCAAATCTACATTTATACAAAGCTCTTGTGTTTTCTGTGCAAATGACTTTTCATCCTTGTTTTGTTTCATGTGTAAAAAACAATGCAAACCGATTCTCTGGTGTATTTCTATTTAGTTCAAGTTATGACTCTGTTGTAATCTCACTTTGTTTTTATAACAGTGTCAACACTTCTGATAAGTAACAAGTAACTTTTCAAAAAACTTCACCAAAAACCTAAAACTTGACTCTTCACTGCCTTGAAAACAAGACAACCGAGCAAATATATATATATATTTCTTTTTTATATTTCTATTATCCCTTTTCAGTCGCTTTCAGTTGAATAATATTTAAAGTTCAAGGAAATTCACATTTTCCACTTGTATTTTTTATCTATATGTGGTGACAAAATCTTTATTTACTCATCAAACTGTGAAAGGAAGTAAATAAATGAAACTGTGCTCCAGAGAAATAATCTCAGCTCTCTCTATTTCAGCTGCTGGTGTGTGTGTTTTCTTCAGATAAAATCTGCAACTGTTTTACTTTTTCCACATCTGATATTAGGACTGTATTCTGTCTCTAGGATGTGTTATAAAATAAAAAAAAAGTAATTAGATTGTACAATCTTCTCTCTGTCTCGCAGCACAAGTAGAGAAATGAGAAGAAGATATCACTTCACATGATGTTGCTATCTATAGTCGCAGCTTGTGATAGTGCTGCAGGACAGAGACAGCTGATAAAAAGCTGTACAGTCATAAACAAATGTGGAGCGAAGAGATGAGCGAGTTCATCTGCGCAAAGCTCAGCTCACATGTGACACGACGCTGCTTCGTACCCGGTGATGAGTTTGATCCGTTCGTGGTCTCGAAGGGTTTTTTGTGACGTCTGATATCAAAGAGAATGATTGATCTTATTTGTGTTTTTCTGGCACTTTAAAGGCTAAAACAGATCAATAAATGATGGGGTTTTTTTGTACCCTTTTCTGACTGCAGCCCACAATGAGGTAGGTTTCTATGTTGTGCTTCTTCAGGTAAGCGTTTCTCTCTCCTCCTGCTCCCGGCTCCACGTCGTAGTCCCCGTTCAGATAATTCAGAGTAGCTTTAGTGATGTGAATACGCCTGAAACGAGAACGACGCAGGTCAACGCTTGAATAGATCCACATGCAACACAAACAGGTTGGACCCGGGGGAGAGCACGTACCCAGCTTTGCCTCCAGCTTCCATCTGATTGGCCAACGTGACGTCGTTGGACCAGACGTCAAACTGCCACTTCCTGAGCCCGAGGACGCCGCAGTGAACCCTGCCGCTGTGGATGCCAACTCTCATGTTCACGTTCACCCCGGTCACCTCCCGGACCAACCTGAAATACACAACAACACCAGCAAAAACCGTTCATCTACAAATTAAAATAATAATAATAATAATAATAATAATATGCTAATGTGATTCTTCTTGGTAGTGATTTTTTTCCTCTCTGCTCTGCTCAGTTAATAATATGTCTCTGTTCTTGGTTTGAAGCCAAGCTTACTTTTTAAATACATCACTAACACTAGATAATTTCTGACACAGGAACAGCAGCAGCAGCAGAATCCGGGTCTTTGAAAAGGTTTGTTAACTCATCTTTATGTGATATAATTGGGACAAAGTCTCCTGTAATGACGAGTTGCAGGTGAGTAACTTTTAAAACAAAACTTTTATTTATCCCAACCTGAATCACGTTGTTGATTATTAAACATGCAGTGATTGTGTGGTGCAGCAGCAGCAGGACACACACTCTGATCAAAGATAAAAACTACCTGTCTCTTGTCGTAACAAAAAGCTGAGGCTTTTAGGAGCTTTTCAAGATCTGATGAATGACCTGAGCAGACAAAAGGAAGCGAAGGAACATATTCCCTCCTGCTGCAGCCGCGCAGTCGTTCTGATAACAGATAACAGCTAAATACCCAGATAACAAGGCGAGTGGATTAATCTCACTGTTTAGACTCTTTTTAGTTTCTATTCAAGTCCAAATATTCAACTTTTAAAGGAAAAGTTTCATGTTTTGGGGAAATCTTTGGACGTAGCTTCAGACATTATTATCTAACTCTTCATAAAAAGGGAAATAACCTTTTTTTTCAGCAGTAGCTCCAGGGAGACTGATAGCTGCCTCACACTGACCTTTGCTTCTCTGAACAGGAACAGATAATGGACAAATGGATGCATGAACTGAAAGAGGGGATAATGCTAAATGCTAACGCAGCACGGTCAGAGCCATCAGCTTAGAAAAGGCTTAGAAACTTGAGACTCTGTTTGGAAAATAAATAAATAAAAGTGTGTGCAGTCCCTTCGGGGAATGAGTAACAGATCTTTAGCATCTTTCATCAATCGATAGATCAGCCTCGAGGCTTAAACTGTGACCTCAACCCTGCAGCTCTGTGGGATGTCCCGCTGCTGCCGCTGTACAGTACATACTGTGATGCAAACTGGAGACAAGAGCTTCCATTACATTACTCTGATCCCTCTTAACCGCCGAGGGGAAGGAGGAGGAGGAGGGGAGGAAACTTACGAGATGGCCTCTATCATGTCCAAGCCCATCTCCACGCAGCAGTGGGCGTGGTCGGCCCTCGCCTCCGGCAGCCCAGACACACAGTAGTAGCAGTCTCCCAGGATCTTGATCCGCAGACAGTGGTTCTCCTGTGACGGGAAATATTTAATAACTGAAGGAGCATTTTGTAATGATTTCTCATGTTCTACTATTTAAACAACATAGGTTTATTCATCCTGGGAGTTTTAGTTTTAGTGTGTGTTAAAAAAATACAAGTTAAAGAATAAAAACGAAGCATAAAATCAGTGAATAATAAGATCTCCACTGAGTGGCAGTGAAGAATTAAAGGTCTGAAGATTAATACTAAACTTCCAGACTAAAGACTAAATGTCAAGCTGCTGTAATGACACAGTAAAACGGCTGCAGGTCACAGATTTTCCTTCCTGTCACTGCGTCGGTTTATAACCTCAGGTCAGGACGTAGTTTAAAGACGCTGTAAAGTGAAAAACAGGATAAAGACTTTGTACTTCTAGGAGGAAGCGGTAACATCCTCATACATATTCATAATTCATTTCAACAGGTTTGATTTAGATTTAAAAACCTTTGTTGTGTGTCGGCACCTGTTGAAGACTTTCTTCCAATCTGTTTGTTTTTAATCTCTGGATAAAAATCTCAGTTTTGACGATGATATTAGTAATAGTAATATAACATAACAGCAGCATAGTAATAATATAACCGTTCCCAATCAGAAATAAACGCCTGTTTTAGAAGTAAACAGGTGTTAAAAAACATCTGTTTCATTTGTGTTTTTATACCAACAACAGATAAAATGAGTGTTTTATCTTTATTAAGAATAAACTAAAAAGCTGTTGCTCGACTCTGTAGTTGACATTTCATCATCTTTGAGCTGGTTGTTGTGGTTTCACTGTTTTGGTTCAGTTCCACTTTGATCTTAAAAGCTAAAATTAGTTTGTTTTTAACATTTAAAGGTCGTTCAGTCTTTTCATCTTTAAATTGTTGAGAGGAGAATTTGTCTTTTGATATTTCAGAGTTACACAGATTTTACACACTTAGCATTGTTCGGGATGACCATAATATGATCTGTGTGTGTGTGTGTGTGTGTGTGTGTGTGTGTGTGTGTGTGTGTGGATCCGTAGGGCTTAGGAGAACACTGTGTCTCATCATGATCGCCACCTGAGCATCTCTCTAGCACATGGCTCTGAGAAAATACAAAAAGACCCACTGTGTAAAGAGCTCAGCCTGAAAGAGACCCTGTGTGTGTGTGTGTGTGTGTGTGTGTGTGTGTGTGTGTGTGTGTGTGTGTGTGTGTGTGTGTGTACATGTGTGTTACACACACATTCACACACGTACACACACAGACACAAGGTACATCTGGCGTGGACATAATAGTGTCAGTAGCAACGTTGCTGCTTTATAACGTCCATTATGCCTGTTTAACTCATAAATATTGATTAACACATCATTTCACCTTTCACAAACAAATGACATGTACGTCGAACATTAGCTGCACAAACACAGTTTATAAAAAACTTCATATCAATATTCATGAATGTGCCACTTAGGATATTAGAAATGTGCAGTAAGGAGATTTACAGCTGCAGGATATTGATGAGAGATGGAAAATAGAAACGTGGCAGCTGTTTTTATGTGACACGTGTTTTATAACTAAAGCTTTGTCTTGATTTTTACATCAAAATAAGGAACAAATTTGAGGGCAGTTCAGGTTCAAAGTGCATCTGTTTTGGCTTCACTTTGAAAACTGAACTTTTCATAAATTAGGGATTTGGCCAGTTTGGTGTTAGCATAGTCTGAAATTACTGCGTTACAATCTTTATGACTTGTGACCCTTGAAAACAAAGCTATGTATTCTTATATCGACTTTTTGGTTTGCATGTGATTACAGGCTGAAACATTCTCAGATTGTTGGATTTAATATGTTTTGGAGACCTCAGGAAAATAAAATGATTCAATAATTTATAGGGAAAAAGTCAAAAAAGCACAGATGGGAAGATATTTTAAGGAGAGTGTTTTTTTTCTTGCTTCACCAGACTTTTTAACTGTCTCGTGACCCTTTCGACTCAGGGTTAAAACAAACAGACGACAGGTGACGTTACGTCTCTAAAGTTGGTAAAAAAAAAGAGCAGCGAACAGGAGAAACATCATGTCCGTGTGTGTGTTTGCGTTCTCACCGCCGCCAACTTGTCAAAACGGGCAAACAGTTCGTTGAGAGTCATGACCAACTCCTGCGCCGTGCACTGAGACGCCAGACTGGTGAAACCTTCGATGTCTGCGAATAAGATGCTGCAGAAACACAAAGACAAAGAGAGAAACACACTTGAACTTTCTTTATATAGAAAATATCTTCTTCTTCCTCTTCACAAAGTGGAACAACCCAATTTTCTCTCCGAACAGAATAACAGATAAAGAGGATAATAAGACTTCATTGTTCTGATTTAACAACTACAGTCTATTGATTTCTATTCAATCTGAAACTATTTCTGAGGCAGTGGGACTGATCTGGAGGTAAACACACATTTGACTGAATCATCTAACACAGTTAAGCTGATATAACTATGATCATAAGGACGGACGGTTCAATATTTTATAACTTGATGGTCAAATTGTTGTTTTTGTCATTAATTACAGATCCTACAATCATTTTATTGTTTGTTATTGTTTATTTATATGGTTTGTTCAGAAAAACAACAACTAAGACTGAAGATGAATTTACAGTTCTTCACTTTACATTCATTTCTTTCTTTTTTCAATGTTTGGTCTTTGTACTGGAAACGAAACAGTCTGAAGAATCAACAAGGCAAATTATGTGTTTCAGTGTTTCAGTGATGATAGTGATATCACTATAACCGCATCACTATTCACCTCTGTCCCTTTTCTATATGATTTGTTTCCCACATTGAGCCACTGGTCCATTTTGTGTCGTCAGGAAAAGTCTCTGCTGTCGTCAGTTTTTTTCCCCCTGAATTTACAAAGTGCTCCTGCTTTGCCTCCAGCCCATAAACCTCTAACAAAAGAAAACCATCCCGGTCTTTCAGCTTAATCCTCCAGACTGAGTTTAAAAAGACTCAGGTCAAGATGTACCTCGACTCTACTGAGCTGAGCTGACGGAGGCGACAGGTGTGAGAGTGTTATCGAAGCTGCTTTTCCCTCGTCATGTCTAAATGTAACACAATGCCTGTAACGAGGTGTTAAGAATGACTTGATACAGCATTTGTACTAATGACTTCTTGTCCTTTCCCTGAGAACGATGTAAACTGATACAGCAAACATCCTGTGGTGACTGAGGTGTTTTCATTAGACGGCAGCAGAGCAGACGATGTCACGGGGACAAATTCACGTCTCCGAACAAGAAACGAGAACGAGAAAGTAAGAGGAGGCAGGTAGAGAGAGTTTGTTAACAGAAAGATTTAAAAAAAAAAAAAAATTTTCCTGAAAAATTTTGTTGTTTTGTGAAGCATCACAACCATCCACCGCACAAAGTCACAACGTCTCACAGCTGAGAATTTCATTTCTTCAATAAACAGATTTATTCTCTGGTCACTGATTCCCTCCTGGTGTGAAGAAGCATGTGATGAATTTCATAAGTCAAACTCATTAGGAAAAAAACAAATGTGTTTATCTGTTTTTTTTTTATCTGATAAAGACCATCTGTCTTTATCTGTTTGTTTTGTTTTGTTTTTTCGTCACTGTTTAATGTCGTCTCACCTGTGTTTGACTGAAATTAACTGAAAATAACTTAAAGAAAAACGAGTTTCTCACCTTATTTATTCTAATTATTCAGCTCAGTCGTCGTGCAAACTGTTTGGGAACAGA
The DNA here is from genome assembly GCA_016801845.1 of Polydactylus sextarius. Classification (NCBI taxonomy): domain Eukaryota; kingdom Metazoa; phylum Chordata; class Actinopteri; family Polynemidae; genus Polydactylus; species Polydactylus sextarius. The sequence continues at coordinate 3,225,136 of CM028912.1, read as the reverse complement.
AACGACAGCGTCACTGTTCCTGTTAGACACGTTACGGTAAACAGCTTAGTTGAATTATGACTTAAGATCTTTGACTTAATTTGCAGATAAGTCTTCCTGTCAATCATGTTGATGAATTTATATCTAATCTAATCTCTAATTCTCTTTGTTTTCAGATCATCTCACTGAAACTTCTCGTGTGCAAAAATCACCAAACTGATCCATTTTATTTAAAGAAATCACAACAAAAGTAAACCAACTGAAACCAGAAAGAGCAGCAGCTTCCTCTTCGAGTGTCTGTTTCTGAGACAAACCCCCCAGGAAGAAGAAAAAGATGAGAACGTTATGAATAAACAAAGGTTTAGACCGAACAGACTCACATGAATCTCACAGGGTAGGTGCCTGCTACAGATGCCAGAACAGGGTGTGTTTGTGTTAACATGTGTGGGAGTTTATGTCTCTATATGCACGTAAAAATGAGCTGGATTCATTTCTTTCACGGTTCACACACGTTTATTTTTTCCTCACTTGGCCGCCCACATGTCAAGAACATTATCGTCCTAATGAGCGTGGGTTCGAGATCCTTAAATTTACTCAATTTGGATCTTGGGTAGAAAAGGATTAAGAGTCCCCACTCTGGGGAACGCATTTCTGAGAATAATTGATTGCTTTCGGTGAAGGGTTGCACTGGGGGGTCGAGTGAAACCAGACACTTCTGAGTAGAAGCTGCGACGATCGACCAAGAATGAAAAGACGGAGGGATGAATGAAACGCTTTCTAGATTTATAGTATAAACTATGACAAATATCAACATTTAGATTATAATATTCCAACTATACACAACATGCTCCATCTTGTTTGGTCCTGGTTTGGTGAATTTCATCTTTAAGCATCATTGGTATCATCATCAGGCTCCAACAAACATCAACTGAAGTTAAAGTTTAAAGGAGCAGTACATCAGATTTTTATGTCAATTAACCATAAAATGATCCTAATGTGTCACCAGAGATTAAAGAATCATGTTAATTTGAAAACTGATATCACTGACAACAATAGTAACAGCCAGAATATTCACATTTTAACATTTAATTTACAGTTAATCATGTTAATGTTTTGATTTAGTGTTTTGTGCTGTTGCTCCACCCACCGCTGCCTCCCCGTCACCAAGTCAGTAGCATTTCATCAGTTACCACTGAGCTGCAGCTACAAACACTGTGGATTACAAATGTCTGACGTCACTAAGACTAAAAGGCCTCGTTATGACTCTCAACAACGTCTGGACAAAAGCAGAAACCATCTTTCAAACACGTAGGACATTTTGTATATGTGTTTGTCTGCCATTGGTTGATTGGTCCCATCTAGACACCTGTTAACACTCTCGTATTGATGCTCTTTAATCAGTCTTGTGGACACTGTTCACCTCCTGTCGGCTTTTGGCAGAAACGCGTTGAAATGTTCGTTTAAATCATGATCTGCCCGTAGAATAAAGGCATTTTAACTTTTTAACCAGATGAGTGACTTGTTGTCTGTTAAGTTTTGAATTAGATCCAGCCCCAGCACATTAGCATTAGCATTAGCACCAGTTTTAGCCAAAATCTTACAAACTGCTTCTTAATACATCAGGTGTTAGAAGTAAATGGACTGAATATGAGTTTTGACAAAAGATATCTTATTAGTTTCACAGTAATTTATCAATATAAAGCTCACAATTCACAATTCTGGCTGCAAACAAACTGTGAATTTTCACTGCACAACGAAGAGAGAAAGACGACGGGGCTGTTGTTTTCCTCAACTCTTCCCACCACAAGAAAAATAGTCCTGTTATTGATCAACACAAAAGGCCTGAAACAAATAAATAAACAGATTTTTATTTATATTTAACTTTCTGTATCTAACACCAAGGGGGAAGTTGACTGTCGTTACTGTAAAATAAACCAAAAAACCCGAAAACTCCCCCAAAAAAAAAAAAAAAATGACATTACATTACAACCTTCTCAGAGCTGTGGCAGATTTCAAGATTTAATAAGAGATTAAAGTTTGAGATTAAAATATTAGAGTGTACATTTTTGCAGTGTAAAAACTAGATTATCCTCTGTGGCTTATAAATGCAGAATCTATTTTTGGACAAATACATAATGCTGAGATTTCCCTGTGGATTAACCGGTCCCTGTGCGCACACGGCGCTGCAGAGAGCGAGGCCACTTCCTGCAGCCTGATGTAACATCAGAGGCGACGGTGGGTGGAGAAGCACAAAAGACGGAGAGAGAAAAACCTGGAGTCTTTAAGTCCTATTTAATGGTCTCCTTGGTGATGAGTCACTTGTTAATACGTAATGTTAAACCCTTTTGTGTTAAGTGACGTGAGGCATTGTTGGTCTCAGTGGAGACAAACGTTGGACGTCTTGTTATTTTGCTTGTGATGAAATAGATAAAGCTGCAGGTTATTTGATGTGGTGTGTCCTCCTTTGAACGATTAAAGGCAATAATTCGATGGGGAGGGGGTGATGGGGGGTTATGATGATAACCACACAGTGAGTTCTAGGAAAAGATGAATGCCTTACAGATAAATCGGTGACTCTGGGTTTGGTTTCAGATCAGTTTTGGGACAAAAACAGCCTTTAGGGATTAATTCAGCTCTAACCCAGGACAACATGAACCTGAAGAAATAAATACACACTTTAATCATCTGACTTAAACAGAAATTATCATTCAGACAGATAACTGCTGTTTTTTTTAATATTTATTAACATCATTACAGCAGCTCTGACCTTGTCACTGACCACAGACATGTTGACACAGGGATAATAGGGAGTGATGAGCAAATATCTTCACCACACCCGGCGGAGGTGGGACGGTGTGGATACGACCGATCATAGACGCTAGGGAAGGTACATCCTGTGAAAACGCTTTCTGGAGCCGGATAAGAGGATTTCCATTCCTGATTTAGCATTTTTCACCAACTCTAACTTCGTTTTTATTCATTTTTTTAATCAGTCAGGCTCAGGTCAGAGGACTTCCCATCTGCACAGTTTCCTTTGCCAAAGCTGAATATTTCCGTCCTTGTGCTTAACATTTGGCAAAGTGTTGGGTTACTAACTACTGACTTAGGTAGACCCAAACTTTTTCCACATGCCACAATTACTGTTTCATTCTTTAAGTGCATGAAATAAAATTTAACAGAGCATAAACATTTGAAGAAAAGGCTCATTTTAAAACGAGTTGTATTTGCTTCTGTTTCCATTCGTAATCCAACAAAAAATGCATCCAGACAGATGTTTTTTTTTCTGTTCTGGGTCAGTTCAGTTGAAACAAAATCGTTCTTTACGTCGTCATCGTCGGACACCGTCGTCTCCTCTCATCTGCCACCAGTGCCCCCTGCTGCTTACAACTCTACAACTCAGACTTTTTGTTTTTCTTTCTTCCACTTCATCATTTCAATTCAACCCAAACTACTACGTCTTATCCTATCCATAACTGTCTTCATTTCCTGTTCTCTTCAATCTCTCTAATCCTCCATCTCTCCCGTCTCTTCCTCAGATTCTTGTCCGACCTCGTAGCAGCCGATAAATCTTCTTCTGCTAAATCTTTGCAAAACAGACACATTTCGTATCGATTTATGATGTATACCGAGCCTTGAAGTTGAATAAGAAAGCACAATACTTAATAGGCTGAGCATGTCTTTAGATTATAGTAGTTAAGTGTGTGTTAGATGAGCAGCTCTCAGCTTAACTTAGCACATAAAATCAGTGAGCATCAGCTGATTTTTAAGTTGTATGTTTTCAGTCTGACCAAGGGCAGACTGTGAGGCCAGGCCTAATCAGCAGAACGGCCTTATGTAACACACACGCACATGATTAACTGCATTACACACACTAAAACCACGTGTGTTTACCGCACAAGCTTTGCTTCTCGTCCTTTTCCTTGAAACCAGAACGTGTAGAACAAAGGTAAGGTCAGTTTTCTGTTAATTTATGCAATGTTGTCTCCATGTCTCTCTCTTCAGGGTGCTGCTGGCCTACATAACAGCTACAGTCACTGCTTTCTGTTTAAGAATATTTCTCGAACACTCACAGGGTGGCCCGGCAGCATCAAAACATCCGCCCCAAAGCTCACTTGCATAATACCTTAGTCAGCGCACATTTTGACCTCATTGCTGAAGCCACAGGACGTGATTTTACTTCACAGGACAAATGCTGGTTTCATTGGGATGAAACAATCTCAGAGAAAAGGTAGAGAATAATTTTGCTTTTGGGAGTAATTTAATCTCTTGTTGGACCTCTGCGAACCGTTCGGTGAAAGTCAAAAGTACAAACAATGGTAAAATTATTCAGAAATATGTAGAAATCCAAACACGCTCTGTTGTCTTTGCTGCTGTAGTCTGAGGAGGATGTAGACAGATGGAGACGATGCAGCGCAGCTGGGAACTCGAGACTTCAATCATAAAAAAATGAAGGTGTGAGACTCAAACTCCCTAAAGATAACTTGAACTTTTTACGACTTGACAGAAACACTCAACATCTTTATGATTTAACCTGGTATGTATGAGTGTAATGCGTGGCCTGGATCCAGTCTGGATGTCATTAACACAGCAGACACCTTATCATGAACTTAAGTATATAAAAATCTATAATACTGTCAAGATAAGAGTGATGGATGAAAACTCAAGATTTCAACGTATACATCCAACGCTTTCCATGCAAAAAAAAAGTATTTAAAGACTTGAGATGCTTGAATCTGGACTTGTAATTTGCATCTGAAGATCTGTGATTTGACTTTAACTGTGATTTGACTTTAACTTAACCTTAAAGGTGCATGATGCAAGATTTTAAGTTACTGTATGGGAGTTCAGCGGCACAACGTTGTGCAACGATTTGCTGTCCCGTTTGGCCGGCGTGTTCAAGGAGTTATCCAATCAGAGTCAACGTGTATAGAAACCCCACACTAAGTCTGGCGTCAATGTAACAGCACGTTCATCACCTCTGTTTCTGTTGAATTAAACATAGAGAAAAGCGACCAGACTTGTGATCCTTTAAACCTTTAAAACCAGCTCTGCATTTCCTGACTGTTAGCCATCTTTTCTCTGATAGTTGTGTTTGATTGTGTTAAGCTGAAAGCAACATCAAACTTTTCTCCACCTGCACAATCCAGGTCATTTGTTCAAAGCACATTGAACAGCATTTACTGACTTTCATAACTGGTTCAGATTTCACTGAAACAGAAACAATTCAAACAGCACAGCAGCAACATCCAGACCTGGAGTGACCTCCTCATAACCCTCCAGTTTTCCATCTTTACTCTTTAGTTGTAGCAGTTGGAGCTGTCACTTCTCTTCCTGTTGTTACTCGGACTCTCAGCAGAGTCCCAATTACCCGAAGCCTCTGCCCTCTTCCCCAACAGGCCTAGTCACACCTGGTTAGCCGGCCATTAACCACACACTCATGACCACAGACAGAAATCAGCCAAGCTCAGTGGGTCCTGCTAATGTGCCACCTGCTCCCTGGTGACTCACATAAAAAACCCGAAGTAGGAGACTTTATTTTACTTCATCCTTGCATCTGCACTTACACTGAACTCTTAAACATGAGCCGCTAAAAAGGATAATTCCTGGTAATGATTCCCTTAATCACAGTGAAAAGATCTTTGTGTACAAGAAGCTGAGTACGTGACACAATGCTACAACGCATGAAGATTAAAACAGCAGCGCATCAAAGTGATAAAAAGCTTCAATAGCACTTATTATCCGTGGAGGTTTTCATCTGCCATCTGACTACGACAGCTACAGGCCATAAAACTCACACTGCTGTTTGTTATCAGTTGGATGTGATACCTGCTTCCTCCACAAGATGGTGACAAACCAACTACACCAACTACATCTTTTTTTTTCTGTGGGAGGGGGTTACACAGTGTTTAATGATCCCTACTCCTACGCTCTTAAATGATCAGCGTTCACACTTACAAGACGAAAAAAGAAAGAATATCTGTTGTGGATTTTTTTTTTTTTTTGCTCTTTCTTTCTTTTTTTTTTTTCACCTTGTAAGTGACCAGTGACTCAACTCTGTCGTCAGTGACACAACAAAACAGCGGAAACGAGCAACATCCACCGCCTGTGGTCAAAGCTTTGACAAGGAAACATGATGAAGAAGGAGTCAGCAGATGAACAGAGACATCAAAGAGACTGTTCACATCAGAAACGTCTTTAAACACAGTCGACGGGTTGTGATCTGTCCTCGTTTAAACGACCACCTATTAACACATGACACAGATTCCAATCATACTGGGAATCAACATCAAAAGGAAGAAGAAGTCAATGGTGTAAAGCGTCAGCTGTTAATCTGATGTCACGTTTAATCTTTTACCAGGATGAATGACATCAGACCGAAGAAGAAAACTGAACACTTGTCTGAACTTTTTGTGTTTTATGTTTCCCTTTCCTAAAACTATTATCAGCTAATAAAGATAAGGAGCAGTAAAGATAAAACTGAGCATCAACTGGTTTGTAAAGGTGAAGACTTCATCTGTCAGTGACGTGTTCAGACCAGTACTGGATCATGTTTTATATGTGTTGACGGAAAAACTAAAATGATGTTTTTAAAATAAAATAAAATGTGTTTTTAAAGTGATATTTAATTTTTTTATGGCTTTTTGTCTTCATATTTTTTCAGTTTTATATTACAAATATCATTACACTCTGCATGGTTACTGATACTGTTATGTAGACACAGGTGAAAAAAAAAAACACCACCATGCAGCCAGTTCTCATAGCAACGTGTTCACTCCTCTCTGTGTGTCTGTGGGTGGGCTGCACCATTCAGGATTAACCTGGATTAGATCCTGGTTTATTTTACGGTCGTGTCGCATCAGGAATTTATAAAAAAAAAAGAAAAAAAGTGAACTTCACATAAGAATCTCCTCATTAATATTTATCATTATATGATTCTCTCTCTTTTCTTCATCTCACATTCACATCAGATGTTGAAACTAAGTTTCTATTTTGTCTTTTTTCTGTTACATTTATATCTGTGTTAGACTTTTATGCTGATGCTCTGGATACTGTTTATCATGAAGCTGAGATTCATCATGACTTTTAAAGAGCTTGTGTTGGATGATCTGACTAGTCTAGTCTTGATGTCAGTACCAAAGATTCGTACAGAGATGTGGAAAAAAGACGTTCACCTCGTGTCTGAGAGCTGGTTTTTGTCCCAAATACAAAAACTCTGCCCCTTCTTTTCCCTTTAAGACCTTGTCTTCATGTAGTTTTACATGTTCTTGTTGAGGTTACACAACAAATTACACAACAGTAAATTTATATCTGTTTAGTAGAAAAGTTCATTTTAATAAAAGCGTGAGTGAAATTGAACATGAGCTTTGATTGAGAATCATCAATCATATCAAGTTTTATTTATTTGTTTTTCTTCATATATTACTTATTTCAAAATGCTTTTGTTCAAACTCTAAAATTCACAAACTTTTTTCAAGACTTTCAAGACCTGCACAAGCACCCTGATTAAGGATCTGGTCTCATTTTGAACATTTTCAAAATGTTTCTAAATGACTCGAGACATCGGAGACATGTGGCTGTAGATGTTTAACCTAATTGAATAAGATTTTTTCCATGGTTAAATAAAAGTTATAAAGTTATAATAAATATGTTTTTCATGATGTGAGTTTAGATTTAATCTATACTCTTGTACAAATTTTGGGTTAAAATAAAATGTTAAATATGATTTTCTGCACAATAAAACATGAAGTAGTGTGTGTCCTGGCGTGTGTGTGTTTTGTATTATTAGAGGCAACATGTAACATGAGATAATTTATAATTTGTAGTGTTGAGATGTTTCATTTATATCAGCTTTAATCTGCTTCTCCTCTTCCTCCTCCTCATCATCATCATCATCATCCTCAGCATCCCACTCCCTCGTCACCGTGATGTTACCTGACGTTGTCGTGCTTCTGGATGTAGATCTTATGAAACATCATGTCCTCCTGCTTAGCGTTTATGTCGGCTTTCATCTCCATGGCAACATGGCGGGGAAGCACTGAGAGCAGGAGACGTTCCTGCAGGAGGAGACACCATGTAACAGACAAGTATGAGTTATTATTTATTTTTATTTTTTGAAAAAGAAGGAGGCTTTTTTGGCTGCGATACCTGAATAAGTTTGTTACAAAATGACTCAGATTTGTCGTTGTTGTTGTTGTAATTAAATCATATCTGGATCATTTTGTTCTAAATCAGTGAAGAGGAAACACAGGATCTGTTGTAAAACAGCTCTTTCTCTTAATCTGGATATAAAATCTTTGGCTATTTTAATGATCTGTTGCAAGATACATTCATCACAGAATAAGATGCATATATTATGCATGATTTTCACACATGTATATACTTATAAAATGTATAGAGAAAATTCAGGCACGTTTTGTCTCATTTCTCACATATTGTCGCTATTCTAGCTGCAGAATGAGTATATACCTAAAAATGCATTTATCTGTTAATCTGCATCATATTCATATTGTTCAAAAGTGTAAATAAACAAGTGAAAGGTGTTTTATTTTCTATGAATGGAGAACTTCACTAAAACACTTCCTGTTTCTTTGTTATAGCAAAGGAAATATCAACCAGCTCATTCTATAGCTCAAGTAAACAACCTCATCCTGTGTTAAACAAACATTTTTACAGCTGCCGTTCTATTGTACATACATACAGGAGTATTTCTTTAAAGCACAACGTTGTTTAATTGATTTTTTTTTTCTCTCTCCGTCTCACCTGCTGCTGGTTTTCCCTCTGGGAGTGGAGGCGAGCCTGGATGCATTCCCTGGTCTCCTGGAAAGCCTGCCTCTGAGAGCCCTCGGCGGGGTAATGGGTGCACACTCCCACGATGTTGGTACAGGAGAAGATCAGCACATTAGACACTATCTGTTGACGAAGGTGAGAAAAGAGGACGTCCGTGTGAGGCAGAGTTCAAAGAAAAGTTTCCAAAAGAAACTAAACCTGCTCTCTGACCATAAACAATCAGTCGTCTTTTAATCAGTAATTTGTATCCTGACGAGTCGTCTCTGTGCAGCATCACAACTTATTCACATCTGGATCCAGATGTAACAGCTATTCACTACAAGTTACTGCAACAGAGAAATGTTACAGTTCATGTGATTAAGATGCCTCAGACATGAAATAACATCATATATTTACACGTTCAGCTTAAAACTGCAATAGAAAAAATAAAAAACTGCTGCAATCACACGAAAATATAGAAGGATACTAGTGAAAAATCAAATATAATTAGAGCATTTAACAGTTTAGTTCATCATTATATTAAAAGAATGACAATGTTTGACAATTTACATGAGATTAATTGATTAATTGATAAATTATTGTTTGTTGAAGCTTTAATTACGTCCACTAGTCTGAATGAAGCTCAGGTGTTAAAGTATATTGTGTTTAGATATTAAAAATTCAGAATATATTGTATGATATTTATTGTTTGACAAAGGTGGTGAAGATGGAAACAAAGTGTTTGATGTGTGTTCAGGGCTGCAGCTGTTTTCTCATCTAACAGGAACATATCAGGTCGTCACAACCTCGTCTCTTCTCGTCTCATTGTGACACAACATCCATCAGACGACACAACACCAAGTCTCTCTAATGAAAAAGACTCAGCTGGTTTATATGTTTGAATATTTGTTTGTTATGATGAGAGAGAGAAACAGTCCCAGTTTGTTCTTATCACAGAGACTAAAGTCGTCAAACATCATCTGGTATTTACAGAACAAACTGACCAAGTACTTGGACTAAAACGAGATATTTCTTCTAATCTGACATATTTGTCAAATTACAGAATTCCAACTTACACTGTATCAGAAATTCACACGTATCCAAAATGTATTCAATCAGCAGCAGAGTGAGAGATGAGTTTTGACCTTTTTCAGTTCAGACACTGTGTTAAAATGTGTTATAAATGTGTGATAAAACTTTTACAAATGAAAGCTGAGACTTGGCAATTTGATAGACAATAGTTTTCATCATTTCATCATCATTCAATAGATTTTTTTTTAGAATATTTCATATTTTATTTGCTATTCATAAAAAGCATTGATAGGAAAGTTTAAATATGAACCTGTAAATTAAATAAAATTGGGACCAACTTTGAGGAATCCCACACAAACATTTGAGGTATTTCACGGCTTCATATTGTTGAATTTTTTGAGAGAATATGGTTTGAGGATGTTTAACACAACATCCTGCACTTATGTACTTAAGGAAGAGGGTTTATAATAACATATATGACCCCTCTTTGGTATTTAAGATGGGATTAACATAACTTCCTTTGCTATGAAGACAAAAACATTTTAATTCAACTGAAAGAAACACAACAAATCTAGAAATCTTAACAGTTTCCATCATTAAACATTTGACGATTGTTGAAGAAACTATTGTATGGTATCACTCCTAGACGGGGAAAAAGGAAGGAATGTTTGAAATTCAAAGTGCTGCATGTACTGATTTATTACAGTGAATGTAAACATACTTTCCAGTTTCTAGAATAACCTTGAACATACTGAGTAACAAAGACTAGTAGAAGAAAAGCTACGTGTTGGATGATCGCCTGAGGTGAACAATGAAACTTGAATTTCTAATTTAAATTAAATATTTTCCACCAGTTTCAAACACATTGGGTTCATGACCACTGTGCCGAATGCACCAGTGTTAAAAGACATAGTTTCCACTCACACAGTGGGTCCTGAGACTGGAAACCAGTAGGAAGCCAAAACCAGGAGCTGGTTCTTTTAAATGAGCCAAACCAGGTAGTTGAATCACATTCACACCACGTGCTCCTGTCTATCTTTATAAAGTCAAAAAATACCTTTAGTAGGTTTCTGTGTAAAAAAAAACAAAAAAAACAAAACACGAGGGAGGAGTGAACGAGGCAGGAAGTGAAGCACGACCAAAGAAAAGACATGAGGTGAGAGACGGTCGCTGCTCTGCCTCTTATCCAACTGAAACGACGCTCAGCTAAAAAAATCTCATTCAATTAAGCAACAAAACTGTCTGTTAGTGCTAAAGACAGCAACTCGACTTGAAGGCGCTCGTTTCAGCTCTCATCTAAAAGAAGCTCAGAACTGAAGAAGCGTTTCAGGTCTTCAAGGATTTATCGCAGGTCTGAGAACCATCACACAAACAAAACTATCAACGCTGCACAACTATCAATGCTGCAGCTCAAAACAGATTTGTTAGACTGAAAAGAAAAGAGACAAATGACACATGATGTCCTGGTTTAAAACTGTTTAAAAAGATTTTGAATTTTCAGACTTCAAACGTTGACAAAAAGCCATGACTGTGACATTCAACTGAACTTAAATAATAACTGGGGTGAAATGTTTCAAACTCTACTAAAACATCACAGAGAAATCATTAACTCTTCCTGTTCCGTGAGGAGCTCATTAGCATCACAAATGCATTTGAGGAAAATAATCAGCACAGAAGAGGATGTACTTTTTTTCTCTCTCTCTCCTGTGAGGAAAACTGTTGCTGGGGTACAAAACCACAGGGGACAGGAGTGAAACTGGTGTGGCTTAAAAAAAAAATGGTAAAGCCCACAGATTTCTGGTGCAAATCAGATTCAGACCGTCTATATTTGACATTTAAAAGACAGGCTGCTGCTACCTACAGCTACAGCTGCAGCCGCACACCGAGCGCCGCCCCCCCACTGCCATAGAAACGGCATGCATCAGATAAAGTCTTTCAGCAGGTCAATACAAATATTCCCCAGCAGCAGCAGTCTTATTCTATTAATACTGCCACTGCTCACTAAGACCTTATTTGGAAACCTATGGGATTTTCCTCAACACAGACGGAAAAAAAAAAAAAAATACAAGCAGAGTAGAAATGATCCCCCGAGAGTAAAGACACTGAGCTGAAAAATCTCAAACTGTTACGTTATCGATGGAAGATGATTTTCAGTCATTTCCCTCGGTGGTTTGTGTCTATTGTTTTGTTTTGTTTTCCCTCTCAGGCTGATTCATTTCCATACTAAACAAAAAAAAAAATGGTTAAAACACAACCTCATCTAAATTCAGCTCAAAGTCCCTAAATGACCAAACACCTGCGACAGCACTGATGCCTCATGGGAGCTGCTGCTGTTGATAACATCATGATATAAAAAGAGTTGAATTCCCCATCAAGGAGATAAAATGTGATGTAAAGCTTCGGGCGATAAAAGCTGTTTTTCCTAATGGCAAAACTCCCACAGGTATTCTCCTCTGTATATTTCTATTATCATCTGATTAATGGAGGTTTTTTCTGCACCAGCCAATAAACATCTGTCTAATATAATCCCTTTTAATGTATTGAGATTTTTTTTTTTTCTGATAGATAAATTTTTTCTCTTGAAGGAAAAAACCAGCTCGGATTGATTTTCTTGCGATGACATCACAAGACATCACGAGACATCACAAGACGCAGATGACAAACATCACAGCAGAAGACGTCTTTTAACCGTAGAAAAACACTGAGAGGAACCGAAATTTAGCTTTTATTTATTTACATGAATCTGTCAAATGTCATCTGCGATACTTCACACTTCATATGTCCTATGTTATAATGATAAACATCACCTGAACTCGGACAATAACATTCACAAGAATGTACTCAGCTAATGGCAGCTCGGTGCATGAAATCCCTCTGGCTTGGATAAAGAAACACATTCCTGGTCCTTATTCATTCAGTGTGTTGGTGAAAATATACGATTCGGTATAAAAGCACCGTCTGTGCAGCGTATGAAGCAGTGAGTTGATTGGTTTCTCCTCAGTTTCACAAAATATACAAACTCCTCCTTTTTAAGTTTTAATCAGAGAAGCTGAGATAAAGCAGCGATTTTTTTTTTTTTTTATTATTAATTCTTTAAAAAAAAAAAAAAAAAAACACATTGATCCAAAAATGCTACAAAAGTCTCCAACATTTATCTCGTTATCTCCAGAAACGAAAACACAGCTCCATTAACATCAGTAATTTATTAAAGGGCCACAGCTCTTGGGACTAATGTGTTGTGTGTTTTATTTACTGTCGAAGCCTCGTTGGATTCACGCCGACCTGCACCGAGTTCAGGATTAAATAACTCACTTCTCACACTTTATTTCATATATTTCCATTAAGTCTGTTAATTAAGGTACAACGCTGCCAGTCCGTGTGAATGTGTGCTACATTATTTTAGCAGCTGATTAATAATTGCCAGCAAAGGCCATAAAAAACAACAGAGCAAGACAACACAGGTGTCAATATTTACCCAGCAGTCTACCCAGTTTCACCCTCCTGTAACTCCACTCTGACACACTTTTTCTTTTTTTTTTTTTTTCCTCAGTGTTTCTTCCACGCCGCCTCCAACAGACTTTTCATTTATACTCATGTATCTTTTTCAGAAATGCCCGACATGATGCCTGCAAAAGGATCAGCAGCCAAATATCCAACCCACACCAGAGTGATGACAGCAGCGGTCAAACCAGAAAACCAGACTTTACATCTGATAGGTTCTCAGTCACCGCTGCTGCCGCTGCTGAGAAGTGTTTTGATGAACAGGTGCCACGGCCTGACGCAGGCTGAGGTGTGAGAAGTAACAAGTGAGGTATATTTTCAGAGCAGTAATGCAAGCGTGCCAAAGGAAACAAAGAAATGACAGTTGCAATAGCTGCAATAAAGCACCGTTAAAAAAAAAACTTTTTAAAAAGTTAAGACCCGAAAGTCTCTGCTGCCACGACAAGACACAACACACACGTCTAAGTCCATATGATTCATGTTAAGAAAATATTAGCTCTGCTTCCTGTTTAAAGTAACATTCACTTGTACCTTTCAAAATAAAAGTCCCTGCTAGGTCTACGTAGGATTCACCACTTTTTTAAATCCAGAAGATTTTTCCAAGTTCCAATAAATCTACAGTATTGTTTTTTTTTTGTTTGTTTGTTTGTTTGTTTTTGTTTTTTGTTTGGTTTTGTTTTGTTTGCAAATGACACATTCTCCAGAATCAAACTTATGACAAAGTCCCTCAGAGACTCAACACTGCTCCTAAACTTTATATAAAATATAGTTATTTAGTTTATGATCAAATTATTCATTTAATTTTGATTCAAATCACACATTTCTGGAGGAAGTTCATTTTGTTTCTTGGTAAGAAAAAAAAAAACTTCCAACACTGTGTCAGTCCAGTTTTTACTTTTAATTTGGACTAGATTATTCAATTGATTATATGTTCACACCCCCTTAGTTTACACACTGAGGCACATTGTGAGCTTTAAGGATAAATGCAGGTCATGTGCTGAATGCTGATTACTGTGAGCAGCCCACTGCCAGCCCTCGTCCTGCGGGGCAACGTCCAACAGAGTGAAAGTCTTTCACGTGACGGCCGACGGTTATTTGTTGCCGGATTTTACCTTGAAAGCCGTCAGCTGCTGGATTAAAGCCTCTGGAACCAACGACAAACCTGACGATTGCATTGCATGAATTCAACTATGTTAGATTATCACACACACACACACTCACACACTCAACAACAGCAACAATGTTGGTAGCGACTCGAGCATCTGACCTCTCACCTCCAGAGTCACAGTTTTCTGGCATTTCAAGAACATAAAGCACCAAACAATGTAGATTGTTCAGACAAAAAAAAAATGTGAATGAGAAGCCGTTTAAAATCCGAGACGCAGCAGCACAATGACGGGCCTATCTGTACGGGTCAACGCGTGTCAGCTGACTCTGCTTCAAGACGTCGTCTCAGCCGGAGCTGGACGTTCGGTCAGAGTGAGAACGTGTGCACATGAACAATGTTGTGTTATTCAGTGTTACTCAGACTGAAGCTGTTCAGTTTCTGCTTCAGCACAGCAACACAAAATGCTTTCAAGCAGTCGCAGCACCTCACAGGAGACACTGAACTCCTGGGAACTGAAAAAAGGTCATTCTGTGAGTCATGCCTTTGAAGAAGAAAGACAAGCCCACCGACAAACAGAAGAAAAAGCACCTTTTAATTTTTCATCTCACACTTCAAAAGAGAAGAGAGCGAGAGAGGACGACAACCGACTAACCGTAGATTCTTCCAAATATAGACCCTCGGATTTCAACCCTGACCAACCCGGAGACGAGGCTGTGTGGCACTCTCTGTTGTCAACACCTAGCACTCAAATCTATTTTCCTCCAATCCTCTGAAAAAAGTCTGACACGAACACAAATCTATTTTTTAAAAGCCCCCGCTAGGCCTGGTCTGAATTCACTCTGCATGCACGGATTTAGGAGGTGAAAGGTCATCATCTTACCTCTAAGGCCTCAGAACCAACTCAGTCTTATTAAAAACAGTCAAAACAGGACAAATATCCTGCAACACACTCACTGTCACTGGAGAAGTCCAGAGCTTACAGACAGAAAGGAAGTGGGACTGAGAAGGCGTCTGCTGGTCTGCTTCAATGATGAAATGTGATGACAAACAATAATGTGTCTCCTGGGGACGACTCAGCCTCTAATGCTCATCATGCATTCCCTCCGCTGGTGCAACCACAGTCACTGTCAGACAGATAAACCTCTAGGTTTCTGACAGAAAAAGACTAAAACTTGACATTTTAATTGCACTAAAAACATTTCTGTAGAGTTTTGTCTTTTAAATATTAATATCATGTGTAATAATGAGAAGATTAGCTTTGCTTAGCATAAAACATTTCAGGAAGTATCTGAGATAATAAAATCTAGTTTTTCACAATAAAAGCTTTCTAGAAATAGTTATAAAAAATATATATATATATCTCCAATAACAACAATCTAAGATAATACTTCTTGTATATCTGTTTATTATGTCATCCTGTTGGAAATAAATCATCTGCACATACAATGACTATTTTTATTAGTGATTTATCTCCAACTCTAAATAAACTATGAAGCTTGCTGATAAAAAAAAAAACCAAAGAGTTCAATATGAAGTTCAATGGACCAAACTAAACAAAATAAAAGTTCTCTAGAAATATCTATAAAAGAAGAGTAGCTATTTCTCCAATAATGATAAGACAATATATTATAATATGCAGTTACATTTGTTTATTATTTCATTTCTGCTGGAATTTTTAATAGTGTCTTATCTCCAACTATACGTAAACTATGAGACTCTGAGTTTAACATAAAGTTCAAGTCAAGTCAAGTTTGTTTGTACAGCGTCAAATCATAAAAACGTTTATCTCAAAGCACTTTACAATATTATAAAATGAAAAATAAACCCAACAGTTGATTGTGAGCAGCATGAGACCAGTGTCTGTAATATTTACAGTCAGACACTAAAGCTCTACTGATGATATTAGAGACACAGAGTCGATAAAAGAGCAGTTCTCATGCAAACATCGGCCGATACACGAGTCTACTTGTCATATGAAACAGTCGTAATTAAACAAAACCAATAAACTCTGTAGCACCTGAACACTCAAGATGCAAACTTGAAGATAGAAGCAGCAGTAAAGATAAGAGGACCTGAGTTTATTATTCAAAATATATTCGCAACGTGGAGACGAGTAAGCTCTAAGAGCGGTGAAGGAGAGTGTGTTTTGTCTCTGATGAGTCGGAGTCAAACAATAATGGCACAAACACAGCGGAGCCATGTTTAATTATCCTGCGCTCACTCTTCTGTTGTTGTGAGTGGTCCTCATTATATCAGTTTAGAGTATATGTTCCACTCAGCTCCACAAATAGCAGCAGCCAAGACAAACCAACGGGAATGATTTTAAATATAGAGGACATTGTGTGTGTGTGTGTGTGTAACAAGAACAGCAGCACAGTCAGACTGAGATAAGAAATTGAGTAAATATGATGTTGTATATATGAAGAAAAAAAAAGGACTATCACTGATCATCATACGTCCTCGTGTCTCTTTAAGGTCAAGTGTTTTACTGTAAACGAGAACTTCATTTACATAAAAACACAACAGATGAGATGCAATCATTGATAAGAAATCTCATTTCCATGTGAGAGTGCAACATGTAGCGGCTGAGCTTCGTGTGCAAATGTGTGATTGGACAAACACGGAGGTGTCTGCACTTGATTTACATACTTTACTGTTTGGTCAAACATGGAAATATCTCCCTGAAATAGTACAACTATTACAGGTGTGTGTATATATATATATATATATAACATTTTACTAATCATATTTGTGATTCCCAAGCATATTGTAAAGCTATGAACACATGAAAGTTTTCAGTTCTTTAAAATATCTGCACATAAATGCAAATGATTTTAGACTGATTTTAGTTTAAATTTGAGTAAAATGTCTCAAGAATTTGGGATTTGAATAAAACTGTTTTTAATCCTGTGCAGTTCAGATTAAATCTTTAATTTGCCCAGTTGCTGCAAAACTAAGGGCCAATCCCATTTCTACCCCTCAACCCGCCCTTTTCTTTTGCACGTTCACGTTAGTAGAAGGTCTATCTATCTCAGTTCTCTTCTGGATGAAGATATCCCAGAACCGCACTTCAAAAGAAGGGGTGTGAGAAGTTTCCCATCATGCACCAGGACAAAGATGCAGTTGTCTAAAAAGTTAGTGATTTAATTAATAAACTAATCGATACATTTAACTTATTAAGCTAACTTATCGCTAACCGCTAAGCAACATTTGTTAAAGTTAGCTAGCAATCACTAGTTGTCACTCTGCTAACGTTTTCCATTCATCTGATAACCGGACTCTTTTCTGATGAAACTCTAGATTAATGTAAACGAACATCTTGTCAGTTTTTACTCCATTGTCAGCTGTCTCGGTTTGTTGTCATTCAGTTGTCATGGAGACTTGTCTCATCATCTTTACGTAGCAACTAGCGACGACTAAAGTAGCGGTGTCTCATTTCTTAAGGGGGTGTTTTCACCCCTACCCCCTCACCACTTTGTTTCAAGAGATGAGGGGTAAAGGGTAAAAACAAGAAATGGGACTGGCCCATAGTGGGTGTGTCCACATTTTCCCACCTCTTTTGTGAGATCAGTGGCCTTAAACTTCCATTTTCAATCACCAAAGCTCTAACCAGCTCATCTTCAAGTCCAAGTTTACGTTCGTATCAAATTTGAAAATAATCCCTTGAGGTTTTACTGAGATAAACGTACAGTTGGATGTAAGTAAGTCATTGACTGATGTCTCAGGGAACAAATGGGTCAATTACGAGAAGTTGGAGGTTAATTCTTCTCACATGGAGGTCTGAAGAGCAAACATGTCGGACTAATGCAGAAGCTGGATGTCAAGAGCTTTTCTTAAACTTTAGTTAAACATTAGTGTTTCAAACACACACTCCACTCATGGATGGATGGAGGATAAAACAGATTATGCTGCAGTCTTGGGAAATTTCTAGGGATCATTCAGAAAAAGGTTAATCTACTTGTTCACTTCAGCAAATACATTTGTGATTCTGAATGACTAAATTTCATTTGGACACAAAAACTGTTTGACCAACTAAATCCATTAGGACTGTGCGTGGACCACAGACTCCATTTTGTGTCTACAGTAAAAATGGTTTCTACCAAATTTAGTTGTAAAAACATTCTTTATTGTGATAAGCAAAGCTGGGGTCCATTTATAAACAGTCCAACAACAAGGACATAAAATTGGCTGCACATTGACAACTGCTGTTTTATATCTGGTTCAGAGACCGACTCGTAGTTTCTCCCATGGAGTAAACGATAACTGTGCATCTACGCTTTAAATATTTTTTCCAAAATAAGAGCCAACATCGAAACTCCCCAATGCAACAGAATAAACAAAAAATTGTCCAAATCAAATGATGTGTAAAATGATACAGGAGGAAACAAATCACAGAGTAGAACCTGATCTGAACTTTCTATTAGCAGGAAACGACAACCTGACAACACAAGTACTTAACTTTAAGTGTATGTCCACTTAAATGCTTTTCTAACTCTAATGTGCATGTCCTGTGTGATCAAAGGATGCTCAAGTGTTTAAGGGCACCGCAACTCAAACACAACATAAAATTATGTGATAAATCACGACCATCTCCAGAGGAGCTGAACAGCTGATTGAACCAATAATTCCTCTTAAGGGAAAATAAACAGTGGATGTGCGTGGGAGAGACGGGGAAAGAAAGTGTGTGTGTGTGTGTGTGTGTGTGTGTGTGTGTGTGTTTGAGAAAGCTTAGTGGGAGAAAGCACAAAGACTCCAACATACCAAGCATGCCATCTCTGACCCAGCAGGGGATAAATATTAATGCTCAGCCTCAGCATATGCGCAACTCTGCACTGTTCTGTATATTTATTTGACACCATTTAAAAAAAAAATATGCCACAATGATTAATTAATGATTACTTTTGGGGACCAAAAACAAAATTATATATATACATATATATATATATATATATATATATATATATATATATATATATATATATATATATATATATATATATATATATATATATATATATATATATATATAGACACTTGCACAGCAGAAATCATCACTGTCTACATGTGATAGTAGTCAAAGTGGATTAGTGACATCTGTGTTTTCACACTGTACCTGGGAACATAAACATAAGTGACATGAAGGATGTTACACTCAGACCATTAAAGTGCAGGAGATTATACACTAGGCCTTTTCTAAATAAAACAACATGCTCCTCTCTCCTCTGATATAAAACATTCAGTCCAGTAGCTGATTAATGATTTGTAGCATGTCAATCAGAATTTCTATCATGTAACCAAAAAAACTTTTTTCAAAGTTTCAATAAACTTTCTCACTGCTCTAATAAACTACTACCATGTTATCACTAATAAAAGATCAGTGGTTTCTAACATGGCTGCAGAGACGTTGCAGCGGTTTTTCTAATGAAAGGAGGAAAAACAAAAGTTGAATAAACCTTTTTTCATAAAACTAAAGCAACGTTCTTATGATGAGGCTGAAGGGACTCAAACCTTCTCAGTCAAACCTGATTGAAACTGATTTTTTTTTTTCAAAACTGTGTGGACAGTTTTTTCCAATTAGGATGGAGTCACTTTTGTTTGTGGTTTTAGTTGGTCAGATCAGAGTTTATGTAGCTTTTTCCTGATATACATCCGCCAGTTTTTCTATCTATTCTCTCTTCCTTCTTCGAGTGGACTATAGGCGTATGTTACAGTGAGTCAAACTCCCCCTCAACAGATATTTTACGTTGGTTGAAGTAATATTGGGTTTGACCGTCTTTTGTTTTCACAATCAAATTGTTAACAATGAAGGTAAATGGGGCAGTTAGCCAAACGTATCTAAATTGTCTTTTTTTAACTACTAATCAAGCTTACCCAACTTACCTAACATCTTATTTTCATAACAACTGGTTATGAAGGGTGTTTCACATCAGCAGATTCATCATTTTCCTGAACAACAGGCTGATGTGTCTGTAAAGGAATCAGGAAAATGATGAATCTGCTGATCTGGAACACCCTTCACCACCAGTTGTTATGAAAACAAGACGTTGGGTAAGTCTTGTAAAACAGTGTTTTAAATAAACTAAGTTATCAGTACTTCAGTTTATGTGTAGGGACCCTATTCATGCTACTGCTAAAGTGAAGTGATATTTTGAGCTTTATTAGTGGTTAAAAAATGACAATTTATATACGTTTGGCTGACTGCCCCATTTACTTTCATTATTAACTATTTGTTTGTGAAAACAAAAGACAGTCAAACTCGATATTACTTCAACCAACGTAAAATATCTGTTGAGGGGAGTTTGACTCGTATTCATAGTGAAATAGACTCTGGGTTCAAATTACTCCAGACCATCATTTTAAAAATCCTCTGGAGACAACTCACATCCAAACATGCAACAGTCGCTTCCCTTTTTCCTACAGTCTCACAAGTATGATGTATTATGTTGTATCATGTGTGAAAAACGTATTAATATATGAATGTGTAGAGTTCACGCTGCAGATACAAGTCGCTACAAGTGAAAAATCTGAATTAAAAAAATGTGATTTAAAATTTGATCGTAGCCGTAAATGGCACTCGAGAGCAAACATTTCCCACCATTGTCTGAACCTGCACCAAACCGTACAAACACCAGCAAAGATCTACGTCATTTCCTGAGAAACTGACAAAAATGTGGGGAAAAAAATGTCTTATCTGGTGCTGTGAAAGAAAGAGATAGAAAAGAAAAGAAAAATTAATCTCTCTGCCCTTTTAACAAGATAAGCACCAGAATTTAATGTCTTCTTATGAAACACTGAAGATAAATATTGGAGTCTGGAGTCTGTTTGAGCAGCTCACATCCTTTCTGAGCTTCAATAACAAAATATGACAATAACCAACTAAAGCTTTTACTTTTACCTTTACTTTTACTCCGTAACAAAAGTGTATCTGGCAGGAATATTAGCAGTTCTTTTCTATCACAAGAATCTAATTCATTTGATTTATTAAGATTTATTAAGATGTGTCCTGATGTTAACACAACAGAAAAAACAAAGCAGAAAAAAACTTACACATTAAATTCATGTACTGTCCATTAAAAAAAAAAATCTTGTCACTAGACTCGTTACTAGATGTCAAATTATTGTTTGTTTCTAGGATTTTTTTTTTTTTTTTTTTTGACAAACAGAAAAAGTTTGTGAACTTTTCTGAGCAGAGAAACCCACCGCCGGTATAAGAGCTACTCAGTAAACTTGTGGTTTCAACCAATCCAAGATAATTAGAGCAAAAAAAAAGAAGAAGAAGAAACAGGAGGAGGAAAGTGTCCAGCAGGAGTTTGAACTCGGGGGGGACATGTATACGTGTCAGATATCCCATGCTCCTCTGCACTATCTCCACTTGTTCTGCAGCTTTATCCACATGGCTCCCTTGTGATGTTGTGGTTGTGTGTGTGTGTGTGTGTGTGTGTGTGTGTGTGTGTGTGTGTGTATGTCCGTCTGCTGTGTTTGGGTGTCTGGGAGCCGTCCGGCGGCCATGACAGTTCTGTATGAGTGATCAAACACACCCACGCCGTGATTTCCACAGCGTCGAGCCAAAACAGACTGCAGGCCTCTCTGAGGCAGTTGGACCAAGTCTCAGTTACAACTGGCCTGTTCAGTGACAGTTTACACTGTAACACCTTTCAAAATATGCCAACTACACTGACAGAGTCTGCCAGAACCCTTCAGACTGCTGTTTGGTAGTGTCAACACTGCCTAACAACATATCTCTGCATGTTTACAACACCAGAATATCCAGAGTCTGCAGCACCGAGGAGCAACTTTACACCGACCTCTTGACGCTAATAAGATGTTGTTTGTTTTCTTATGTAATCATTTGGATATTAATGTGTCAAGAGGCAACAGTCACAGCTTCACCGCTCATCATCTCGAGTTTATTCAGCATCATTGAAGCAGATGTCTTTTATCTTTAAGATAAAGATGGAGGATATGAGAATCAAAGATTTAAAAAGAGAAAAGGTTTGTGTTGTAAAATAAAGAAAAGATGGTTTGAAATAGATAGAAACACCTCAGTAAAAGATGAGGCATTAACCCAAACATGTAGACGCTGCGTCAGTCTCATTCTTCGATCCAGCACCTGCGTTTTACTTTTCATCAACCATTTCATATGAAATCCAGGACAAAATAATAATAATAATAATAATAATAATAATAATAATAAACAGCAGCTCAACGATTTTTCATGATTAATAAATTAGATTTTATAGCAAACAAACCTGTTGTATTTTATTCTTATGTTACAAATAAATTATTTACAAAAAAATATCACTGCACCAATATAATCAGATCCAGTCAATTCAATCTATGTTGCATCTGTTTACTACAATAAAAAAGATGTCAGATCACATTTTATATGATCTTTATTGTTTTTACTTGTAGTTTCTAAAATATAACAGGTATTTAATATGACTGTTATGCAGTGCATGTGAAAATGAACCAAAAATTACATAATATTGACTTAATATTGACTGACATGTTGAGTACGAAAATAAAAGTTCTCCTACCGTAACCCTGTGTTTTTTATTTCATTTTATTATCATTATTTTAATTTGGGACTAGTTGTTCTGGGTTTAATAAATTGTGACTTGTCAGGTCACGTGATCAGGCTAGACCAGGCATCCGTTAGCATCATGTCATGTCATGAAGCTAAATCACTGACTCGTTGTGGATTCGTCATAACAAGTGATTAGTTATTGCGAATTAAGATTAAATTGTCAGTATCCATTTTTTCATACCCCGGTATATTTTTGCCTAAATACCCCCGGTGTGCCGGTATACCTCCTCTATTTGTTCAACAGGAAACATCGTTAAAAACAAAACAAACATATTTCAGTTTATTAATCTCAACCTCCTCTGCTTCTCTCTCTCCCTCAATCTCTCACTCGTTCAGTAACACAAACATTTTTAATGTTTAATGTTGAAAACAACTTGAAGCGAGTAGCCCGCTAGCTTGACGCTAGCACATAATGGAAAATGGCATAGACATGCTAACACAATTAGCGACCGCTTTAATTTTAACTCCACAGACAAATATTTCTCTAAACATGCTTCACATAAAACAACATGTAACATCCACTTGTATTTAAAGTCATATATGTCCTAAACTCTGAAGAAACAACAGTCAACGTTTCATTGATAGTAAATAATAGCATTGTAGCTAGGCTAGCAAATGCTATCAATGTTATATGTGTTGTTAGATGTATTCTGTATTTCTTTGATTAGCTTTCAAAGTTTTTAAACCTGTAAAGCGTTTTTGAGTATTTAGAAAAGCAATCTATGAATTATTGAATTATGAATTTAGAATAGTAATCATTATTATTATTATTATTATTATTAAAGTTCCTCCACTTGCTAATAGCCAAGTTCTCATTGGCAGCTGTTGCCAGTCAGAGCCAAGCTGATTAATTTATGAATATTGAGAATAGACTCAAATAGATAAATAGATACTCTATTAATCCCAAAAGGAAATTAAACTGAGCTGTGTTTTCCAAACCGTGCTAGAACGGCTTGAAACAAGAAACCAAGGCGTTTTTTTTTTTTTTTTTTTTAAATAAATGGAAGAATGACAGAAATTACCACAAAAATAATGAAATATATGTGTCGCATGGGACCTTTAAATATTGCTCAATATAACAGTCCATACAGACTGATCACGTTTTAATGAAGCTTTAGCAAAAATAAAATGTTATCGATTTAAAACTGGGACTCAAGGTCTTTCATTATCGCATGTCGATATTTTGTCCTTTGGGGCAAAATCCAGAATCTTAAACTGCCTCCTGATAGAGGACCACTGGTGTGTGTGTGTGTGTGTGTGTGTGTGTAAAGGTATTGTCTGACGTGCAACTCATGTGGTGAAGACCAGAAATATATATAACTACAGGCCATTTACAAAAAGGTCAATCTATTTATAATGCAATTATTTTAAATGTTGGTGTGTTTTTTTTCAGCGAGTGCTAAGTATTAGTGAATAATTAATTCCTCTGACTAACAACAGCCCCCGACTCACTTGGCGTCAGTGTTTTTGGACGTAATGTAAATGTGGAACAGTCTTTAATGTTTCCTTTCTCATTTCCAGGAACTTTCTCGCGCTTCGATAATTTTTTTGGCACAAACTGAAGATTCATTAACAATATGATGCAGTCTGATGAGTCCCCGAGGGTCTGTTCACATATTACACACGTGTCCATATGAGGGTTAAAGAAATAAAAAAAAAAAAAAAAGTATATGGAGTCCAGTCAGACGCTCACACAGGATGACTAACAACGGTGCCTCTGTTGCTCCAAGAATGTCAGGTCCTTCTCTCAGCCATCAGCCATTGTTCTGCCGTGTTACTTCTGACAAGTTAAGCTAAGAAGGCCATTAGTGAGGCACAAGGCCAAGGAGGAGAGAAGCAAAATATCAAACACAGCTTGTTGTTTTCCTGGCAACGGCTTCCAGCGGCTTTCTGCAGACACGGCGGCTGGATGGTTTCGACGAGAAAGAGGAGGTGTTGGCTATTTTTAGAAGCGATGATTGCTTAATTTCCTCTCATAATGCACATATTGCACCTTTTAAATGGTTTAATGGTGACTGGATTAGTCATGCGGCGTAAATGAGAGCATTATGCTTCATTGTCCAAAGCTCCCATTACCGTGAGCCTTAGAAAATCTCTTAACATTGAACTTTGTAAAGAAGAAAAGCTTCTAATATAAGTCCAAACACAGGAAATGTCTCTCTGGAACATGTTGTACAATGCTACTGTGTAAACACTTTCCATAACATAGGAGCTTTTTATTATTATTATCATTATTATTATTATTTTAAATCCAAAAATCACACATTCCCACTCATGGTTACAAGCCATCAGTGGCCAAGGTTTGATCTTTTAAGAGTGGAAATTTGGCACAGAAAATTATACGTAATGTATTAATAAAAGTAGTGTTAAAAAAAAAAAAAAAAAAAAAAAAAAGGTGCACCCTTGTTGAAATACCTCGCACGTAATTGTTGCACATTAACCTTGAAATGCACTTACAATGTGAAACTTCACCACTTCGTTTTTCGGTCTTTTTTTCTGAAGGGAAAATTATATAAAAGTCGATCCAAGACATGAGTTTAAATGGTAATTGGCGTCAAAACGAGCTGTTTTTGGATGAAAACCATCCCACTGGAGTTAAAACCTCAGTGGGGGCTCATGTGTCTAAAAAGGTGTTGGTGTTAGAGGTGGAAGAAACATAAACCTGAAACATCCACTTCCAACTTGGTACCGGAGTTTGTTGGTTGTTGGTCCAACTTGGGAAGCTCAGGATTTGAAACAGGGATTCATTTTTTCCTCTTTACATCAATATGTGTGTTTCATCTTTGAAATGATGAGTAGATAAATATTTAAGCACCTAAACTCAAGGTTGATGGTTTGCATTTGTAATTTCCTCAGATATGTTTACTTGAAACATGATATTCCTTATTATCACATATTTAAAAGCCAAAAAAAAGTTTTTAAAAAAATGCTCCACATAAACAGCTCAATCAGCAGAATGAAGCTTGAATGTTTTCATAAATGCGTCAAAAGAAAAAAGAAAAACTTTGAGGTTGCTTGTGCTTTAAGTTTTTTTTATATACATAAAAATGCATAGAGTGCGTATGTTTCTCCAACAAAAACAGCAGCTTGTGTTTGATATAAAAATAGGACGTAGATATAAATAAATCACATCTGAAATCTTCAACACAAATAAAAACTTGTTTATGTCTCTGTAACAATCTAAATAATGTTTATATGGATCAGAGGAGACAATAAAAGACTAAATATTAATTTGTGTCATGTGAAACGTGTCCGTATCACACAAAATAAAGTTAAAGTGTCTGCAGCTTTACAGCGACGTCATCTTACTAATAAAACACTTTATTCTATAATCTCTTATCTAAATAATTGTACAGCGAGAAAACCAGTCCAACAGCGTCACTGCATGTCATCTCACATCCACGTCTTCACAGACGAAAAAATCCTGATTATTATCTCTGCTCTCAGGTGTGAAGACAAGAGCAATAATCAGATTAAACCATCACGTGAAAAAATTGGCGATCCAGTGGACACATTTGTTAAAAACGATTTGATTAATCTGGTTAAAACTTTTACGCGTCGACTTAAACCACCACTGGTGCCTGAAGCTTCTTCAATTAGAAATAATATATATTATTTTCTATATTTAAACACCAAACTCATCTTTTTAAACTTATGTCACAGTATCACGGCCTGGAGACTTGTTTAACATGGTTTAGTTTACAAGCAGAGACATGGATCAGAGGAACAGGAGGATGACAGTTCTTACTAATCCCTGACCCGCAGCACGTGAGCAGCTCGACCGCGGGGATCAAACTCCGTCCATATAAGGCCAGGTGGGGAAGACTGAGAGGCCTTATCACACCCTGTGTTACTTTACTGCTCCACCTCACAGTCATAACACACATGTGGGAAGCATCTCTGGAGCGCGATCTGACGGCTGAGGCTTTTCCTTGACAACCGGCCGCAGAATAATGATAACCTCAGAGCTGAAAGATGGGCCCTTCCCGCCCGATTTGGACCATCTGTAATTTCAGAGTTAGTTTTAGCACAATCTAACCAGCGCTTTCTAAATATAAAAAGAACAAACAGATGTACAGACACACTTCTCTCTCTGTCTCCTCCTAGTACGAATAAATACACTCAAACGGTTTGTTTCTCTTGGAGGGAAAAAACGTTTCGCTTTGTATAACGTTTGAGTCATAGAACTTTAATCAGTATTCACTGTGTAAATGTTTTACATAAAATAACATGATTTCCCACAGTGAGAATATACAATGGCTACGTTATTAGCATATGAATGATACTGATGGATGGTGGCTAAACTGATGACTCATTTAAAACCATGTATTTCCAGATTACTGTACAAACAACTCAGCTTTTATGAGAACAAATCTTCATTTTGCAGCTTCACAAATGTGATGATTTGCTGGCTAATTTAAATACTTAAGGGCTTTGGACAGTATGAGATATAAATAAACTATCTGAAGATGTTCTTGAGGGGCCGTGTCCAGCAATTTTCAGTTTGTCAGTATTTTAAAACCTACAAAATAAATCAAATTCGTCAACAAGGGAACAATTGCCCGTTCTCCATATGGGACATTTGTGCGCCTAAATTGTTCTGCTCCTCATGCAGGAGGGGTAATTGGCGACGGGCATCCTGCCCCACAGCTACCCTCTGTCGTGCCCTCTTCCCTCCAGAGCAGCCTGCTTTTATGTCTCTCTCACAATGGTTCCTCTATAAAACTATGACGAGGTTGTGCTGAGCGCTACAGTGAAGTCTGATGCAAAAAAAAAAACTAAATCCGTTTCTGCAGGACGCAAAAAAGAAACCTGAAACATTTTGTCTGTGCAGAAATGAAAAGCATAGATTTCAAAGCACAGATCTGTAAATAGTCTACATGATCAATTCAGTGATTATCACACCAAACGCCATCATCTCACACCATCGTGTCGCTGGTGAGTCATCTGTAAATGTGCAGGAGAATCTCTTGTATGAGCGACTGAACTCTCCATATTTTTCACCATCCTCCATCCACCACCGACCTGATGACAGGACAATGGATTTGCATTCATTACAGATGATAATGGAATTACTTTTTTTTTTTTTAATTAGCATAATGGCACATAATGGGCTCAATGGACTCTTCGTGCCACCTTGACAAAGGCGGCCTGTGAGACACACTACACAACTGCTACTGTGCATGAGAGCACAGTGTGTGTGTGTGTGTGTGTGTGTGTACCGGCAGATGAGGTTCAATCACGCCAAGAAATAGTTGTCACAAAACCAAAACAGTGAGATATTCAAAATACTTTTACGTGCATTTTTTTAAAAATCATTTCATCATCTCTTTTCAGAAAAGAGAGTCTGGTGCTTTGAGGCAGATTCATCCTGTATGTTCAAAAGAAAGTTTCATGCTGAGAAGAAGCAAGAGGGATAGAAACGCACAGAGAAGGTGGTTGATTTTCGAGGGGAAAAAATGTTTTTCCCCCTGAAAGAAAAACTACTAGAATCCACTAGAAAAGTGACAAAGTTTCTGCAAACATCTGATGAGTGTTTGATGTTGAAAATCATTTTTTATCTGCAAAATAAAACTGCAACAATTAATCAAAAATTTCGTCACAGCTCAACTCGACTCCACTGAATCTTTCAGATCTTTATTTTGGTTTTACTGTAACGTCAGCAGACTGCCAAGAAACAGACGACACACTGGTAAAGTTAGCAACAGCAGAGCGTTTTAAGCGTAAGAAGAGCCAGAATTGTATTTGTATTCAGCCGGTAGCTTTCACATATGCTATTTACAACCACACTTTATGACACTATGCCATAAATAAACACCAAACAAACCACAAGTGCTCCCCTCTGAATGGACGACTGCCAAAGCACTCAGTACGGCTACATCACCAAAAGACGAGGCCTGTAAGCTGTAATGAGAGCGAGGATGTGCTGTGTCAAACCAGAGGCTCTGATTACATCGGAAGCATATGGCCAGGTGGAAGACGAAGACCACAGTAAATCCTGGCGACCGTTTCCCTGGATATCATAGACTCTATGATGGTTTTACACATGAGGCCTCAAGAAGACGAGTCGTATTCATGAGGTTTAACCAGAGATCTGATCTGATTCCTGTTGCAGCTGCAGTGACGACCCGCTCAGAGATTTGCTGACTCTTCACTGAGCATCTCTGATTCATTGATTATGAGGAAAAAGTCTGCGATTCAGAGTCAGGAGAGGAAAACATCCCCTGTGTGGCCAAAAAAAAAACTGATAAAAATGCATGTGGTACAACCAACCAACCAACCAACATGCACCATCACGGTGAAAAACAATACATCATGTCCTCGTTTCAAGCTGTGTTTCATTAAAACACATCACTTAGTTGGAGCTATTTTTAAACCGCTGCTCTTTGTCTATGCTCACAACAAACTTCTCTCCAGCTAAATGTTACAGGTCAACAATTGCACTCTGGGCTGAAGTCTTGCTGTATGAAGTCACTCCTTTAAAAAAATAAAAAAAAAATAACAACCTACTTCCCCAGACTGACCACTTTGTGCATTTAGTCTTTGTGCCAGGCTGCAGATACAAACACTGCAGCAGTGTCTGCTCACACACGAGGAAAAGTGCACAATAAAGTCTCAGAAACAATCAACCTCAATTGGCTCAAATTGTTACTTTATAAACACACACACACACAGACATGTATATAAATTACATTGTCACGTTGCATGGCAACAAGCAACAGGAAGAATTTGCAAGTGATAAGAAAGTTTATAGCAAATTGAAACAAAGCTTCAGGGAGTCATTAATATTATAAGAGCAACAAGAACATTTTGAAGTCATGTGTGTCAGCAACAAGTCGTGACACAAACCGCAGCTGCGGCGTCGACACAGACCCTCTTATGTTTTCTCTCTGTGCCGACTGTGAAAGAATCGCCTTGTCAGAGTTATCACCGTGCAGAAAAATGATCGAGCATGAGGCTGCAAAATGGGAACTCCTGGGATTTACTGAATGCAGCCTGCACGCTCAGTTGAATTAGAAAGGGGAACTTTTCTTAGTGGATCATCCTGTTTGTTAAGTTTAAGTAAAAAAAAAAAAAAACAGCCCCAGCAGTGATGCTGATAACCCTTTACTGTGCGTGACTGTAGGGACATAAATAGTCTTAGTGTAGCTTATCGTTTTATGCCTCATTACTAGTGTAGCTGAGCCGTATAAAGATGTTAATAAATGAGGCAATGTTTCTGTCAGCTTTAGCAAACCAAATAATCATATCTGATTAAGTCAAGAAGAAAAAAAGAAGTATTTGTATGACCTGCTGTCACAAATCACAGCTGAGTCTCAAAGGACTAAAGTTCACATCACTTTTGCACAATGCAGGAGGGTGTTACATGTTACATCTGCATGTTATGGTCATGTCTTCTTCTTCAATGAGTTACCCAGCGACGCAAAAAGAAATTCAGCCTGAACTGACAAAGCGGTATCATATGGCCCATTTAAAAAGCTGTTGTAAGTATGTAACAGGATGTTCAGCTCCTCTGTCTTTGTTGAATTAATACTCCAAGACTGTAGGGGGAGCCTCACACAGCAAAGCCAACTGAGTGCATCTGAGGAAACCTGAGATTCTAATAGATTCAATAGATGAGGAGTAAAAACATGTGTCCAACATCTGTCCATATCCACAGCCCACAGACAACCAGACCAGACCAGACCGGACCGCGGTCTCCAGTCCAGTGACAAAACACCGACGTTAACAAAAGACACATGAGAAGCGAAACAAACATTAAAGGAAGAGACGGATTAAAATTCAGAGGATGAGAAGAAGTTTCTATACAGATGAGCTTTTTTTTTTTTTAGGAGCATGTGTTCTGTGTTATAAAGCACAAATGTCCTCCTAACAACAAAAACCTGTTTCCATATTGAATTCCTGTTTCTTCTTTGTGTTCTGAAGGAATTCACCTCGTTGTCTTTGCTGCTTGCAAGAGCATCATCATCATCATCATCAGGAGGAAATGATCCACAGTTTGTAATCGGTGTTTGTTTCGCGTGTGTGTTGCAGATTCCAGCGCTATTCTACGGTCCGTTGTGAGGACACGGTTCTCGTTAAATCAATGACTCATTCATCAGGACGAAATCATGAGAGAAACCGCAGGGAAACGGCTGCTCGTCTTCGCTCGAATCAAAAAAGACAAGAACTGAGCCGTCAGCGTCACGCAATATGGCCCGATAACTGAGACTGAGCCCAACATGTGGAGCTTGAAGTCTGTTTTCTGCCATCAGCAAAAAAAAAAAAAAAATCAACATCAGATCGGTTTTAAAACACTAAAAGACACTAAAGACAAAGCACATCAACTATACATACAACTATAACTAATGTTGTCACACTGTTCAGTCTGTAAAAAGATATTTTATTACCAAAACTGTCTTAATATTCCCAACGGCTGCAGTGATGAAATACGAGCGCAAGAGGCTCCACTGAACCAACAGCAATATCATTAATAATTAATATGCAACTGTAACTGTACATTTTATTTATGACTCACATTATTAGGAACTATTCACCTGCGATCTTTTGTAAATCCTCTTTTTATAGCCTCAAGTTGAGACGGCTGCTTGTGCTACAGGTTTTTATTTCTCCTCCATAAAGTGCCACAGAAGTTGAAGTGTAAACGTCACATTACTTGCGTAGACTTTTGCACTCGTCGTGTTTATGCCAGCGGTTTATTTTGGTTCGTACCGTGTTTCTGTTTCTGTTTCTGTAGATGATGATTGATGAGGAAGAGGAGGTGGTAGAGGAGGTAAAGAAACAAACCTGAACAAAAAATGGCAACTAGGAGGTTTAGTCTGCAAAAAAAAAAAAAAAAAAAGTTTCCACAGAAAAGTTTTGTTTAGACTTCGTAGAATAAGTTCTGCTTTAAGCTCAAAGGTAGTTGGTCTAACCTTATTATTATGTTTGAATAGCAGGCCTCAGGTCAAACTCAAAACTTGAGTTCAATTGAGTTTTAACTTTTACTGCTTTAAACTCAAACACAAAGGGAACCTGTAGCTCAGGGCCAGTTGCTCTAAATAATAGATGATACACATGAACAGTTAAACAAAAACAAAATGAAAAACAGGAACAAGAGACTTTTTCATTCTGGACTCAGTAGGAGGAACATTGTAAATGTGAGTGTTAAAGGCTGTGTAGGCTAAAAGACTTATTTCACCCAATTTTCAAATTTACAGGCATGATTCATTCGCCGACACCTCTTTAAAGATAACGCGTTTCCTCGCCTGCAATGAGCAAATCAAAGTAGCGGTGGAGCTTTGTTAACCTTCACACAATGAACCGACTTCAGCTTCAGCATCAACAAGCTCCAGGTAAAGAAATTAAAAAAGGCCACGGTGCACGACCTTTTGTCTGTGAATGTTAATGTATGAGACTCACAAAAACTACACGGTTCACACGACCAAGTAGCAAACACTCAGACTTAAAGAAGCTTGTACTCGTCTGCCATCGGTGAAATTCTGAAGGGTTTCTGAAGACTTTCTAGTTGCAAAAAGTAAGAATATCTCATCTTATAGCATCTCGTGATCTGGAGTAATATGTTTTAACTACACGTGTCTGTTGTCACTGACCTTATTTCTGACTTAAACGTATTAAAAACAGTTTGTGTTAAAAGAGAACATTGTGTTGATCAGTTTTCTCAGTTGCTATAGAGTCTTGATTCAACGTGAAGCTGTTAAAGAGCTTATTAAAGACTGAGAAGTGTGAGAAAGCGAAGGGGAAGTGTTCGTGTTGCCATATGCCACGTTTTCATGATAACTAACTGACACTATCCTGGAAAAAAAAGCCATTTTCTCTCATAAATACTTTTCTCGTTTGTTTGATTTCCTTAGTTCTTTATAAATAAAGCAATTTAAGAGTAAAAACATGTGGCGAGAACTGTTTATTTCCTGGGTAAAACTATTTACAGCCTAATTTTTTTAACGTATTATAGATCTCCCTCTTGAGAAAAAGTCTTCGCTCCTTGTTTTAACGAGCTACAAGGTTACATCATAAATTTAGAGCATCACCGTCCAGTTGTGTAGCATGCTCAAAATAACATTCCTAAATAACAAACCCAGGACAGGAATGGCACACGGAGCCGAGGAGAATTTCCTAATGACCAGAAAAAAATCCATTAAAATTTCTGCTAAAAGCTTCGAATGCTGTTGCTGGACACAGATGAACCAGATGAAGCAGATGTGTCTGAACCTGATACATCAGGAGGAAAGTGGTTAAAAGCTCATTTCAGACATCAGCAGTGGTAACGTCCAAATTTGGTAATTATTCTAAAAGTCCAAAATGGACAAAAAAAAAAAACACAGACAGAGGAGCTGTTTTTCTTCTCCAGTTCATCGTCACTGCTGAACCACATCAATCACCTCTGTGCTGTCGATGACAGACATGAGAGGTGGGGGTTGGGTTCACGCTCTCAGAGGAGCGATGAAGCGTGTGATCGAAATCTGGACCGAGTTTTTGAAAAATGACAAAACGGCAGCAGACAGATTCTCCCTTCAACTCTGCTCTCGTGGTTTTCAATCACAGCAGCAGCGGAGACGTCGCTGACAAAGTTCAAGGTCTTTATTTGTCAAATGTGCAACAATTAAAGGCGTGGCGGTCGTGAAACACTCCAGCTTCAACGCCAAAGACTTAAAAAGTGATATCCAGGAGCTTAATTATATAATGACGGAGTAAATATTCAACAAGCACCAGAAAACTGTTTGCATCCTGTAAACTATCAGTCTCTTCCTCAGAAGGATTTGTACAACAGCTACGACATAGATTGAGAAAGTCTGAAGGCTTTCAGATGCTGTAACACTGCACAGAAGTTTGTAATAGTCTCTTATCACTGCGACACAATAGAAAGGTCAACAACAGATTAAAACACTTTACAGATTACAAAGTATTTCCACCCAGTATGTGCATATGCCTGAGTGTGTGATTGACCAGCGCAGCATCGAGCCAAACGATGACGCATACAACTTGGTTGCTCCTTTCTATGGCGTCTTTATGAATGAATGAATGAATAAAATAAAGTGGGACGTTCAAAATCTCGGGTTCATATCTCTGCATATCTAGTGGATGATGACGACACGTTTGTCAGATATTTGTTACGTTCATCAGGGGATTAATCAGTCCCTTCAGGAATCAGGCCTTTGTTGAGATTGTTGTGTCCTAATTTGTCTGATCTCACAGCAGCTTTTCTAAGAAACATTGCGATGAAAGTTGCAGTGTTTTTTGGCATTTTGTTCCAATAAAGTTACATGAGGAATTATAAATTATTTATGATTATAATTTACCAATGAATGAAAAGTGTGAACCAGTGTGTTTCTAATATTCTCCGTGTGTTTCTCAGTAGACGACTTCTTCTTGTTGCTCCACAACAATATAAAACATTTTTCCTCCTCTGTGGTGAACTCTGCCCGGATACCGTTTCTCTTGGTCCTTAGCAGTGATGATGAAGGTAAATGTGAGACTTTTTTTATCTCACGTTTCCTGCGTCTTCTAAAAGAAACAAGGAAGTGAGGTCAATGTGCTGATGTTTTACAGGAAACCACGATGATGATCATTGGTCAAAAATTGCGGAAAAGTTGTACAAAATTCACAGGAATTGGTTGCGAGAGGTGCCAAAGGTTTGGTTTTCCTGTCATTGAGGAAAAAGCTGAACTTAAACAACAAATTGTCTCTGTTGGCGGTTTCATCAGTGTATCAATGTGTTGTGCTGCATATATAAAAATAGAAATCCTACATGAATATGACCTGTATGACCTTTCTTACCTCAATAAACTTTAATACTGTGTAAAGGCTAGGCTAACACACGATGCTAACACACAGCATCTGGATACAGTCACATCATACCCAAACACCAAACCAAGAAACCAAAACCAGATTGATTAATGAAGCGGCAACAAAGAAAAAAAAGACCTGGTTTTACTCAGAATAAAGAAGATTAATATCATTTTTTACTCCCATAATATTAAACTACAGCTGTAATAACAATAATCAACACAAAAACCTGTCTGGTCATCAAGAGGAAGAAGTAGCTAACCGCTTTATTAAAACGCAAAATCTGAGAGAAATCACCTCGCTGGACGAATTATTCCTTTGTAGAAATACATCGTAATTATTTTTCATTCCCTCGGCAAATAATATCACCACAAGTCTAAATTCCTTCATGGTTCACAAACTAATTAAAGCTAATGAATGTCAGATGAGCAGAGTGAAGCAATGAAGCCCAACAGCCAAGTGTTGAGACGCAAACAACATGAATGTGGAAATCATCCATCACTTTTAGATTTCACTGTCAAATAATCGACTTGTAATTACAGAGACACGCAGACGTCAAGATGAAGAGACGACGCTGCCTCTTCATCAAACACAAAACAAAAACTTTAACGACTTATTTGTGTTTTCAAAAATGTTTTTTTAGGTTAAGATACATAAACTAAATCAAACATGATTATCATGTCATGATTAGCTTAAAATTACAGTTTTCAAATGTCATTTTTTAAAATAAAAAATTAAATAAACATGACATTGAAGCGTACAAAATCTGTATTTGCAATGAGATGCTCTGACAAACTGCTACATCTTCATAAATAAAAGTTGAGCAAAACTGAAACATTTCATATGTTGCCAACACAAAAGAAATTAAATAAAAATCAAGCAGCTCAAGTGTCCGAGCTAAACTTTCTGAACCACATCAACTGTCACACAGACAATTATCACACATGTTGCTCAGATAATAAAACAATTTCAGAGTTGAGTAGATCATTTGAAAAAACTTTCACTTCTCTAATAACTTTACATTCAAACTATGGCACAAAGACTCTAGTTACAGACGGTTAAATACAAGATCAGACAACTAGATAAAATAAAAATAAATACACGAATCAAGGACACACGTCTTCATACATTAAGTAATGACCTGTGGTTTCATCCAATATTAATGTAATTCTTCTTTAACACCAAGATTAATTAAAGCATCTGTTGGATTAGAATAGTAACAAGAATCATAATGACAAACATGAAGTCTTACAGCCTTGTATTTTTACCTTTTAGTCACATTTTGTGATTTGTGATTTGATGGATTTAAAATGAGAAAGATATTTTCCAAAACATACAGAAAATTTGCTTTGTTTGACTTGTATTTCCTACTGTTTTACAACTAGAGACTGTGTGTTTGCACAACACTATTTTTTTATCATTATTATTACAAAGATAAACATGGAGGGTTAAGATTTGCATCTATCGGTACATGAACAGACAAACTATTTCCATATCATACAAACCACCACATTTTCCATATTTTTAGGGAAAAAACACAAAGAAGAAAAGCAACGATAGGAGCCGTCTACAGATGTTGAAAATTTCATTTTGACCCATTGCACAAACGATGCGCAGGCGGTTTGTGACTGGAGGTAAAATATACACAGGTGCTCTGAGGGAAAGCTCTGAGAGGAGTCGCTCTGTGTTTGTGAAATCGAGTCTGTTGCTAAGCTACTGGAGTACAGAGCACAGTTTTCCGGACTCACGGGGGAATGCGTCAGCAGTGGTTTCTGAAAGGTATTCAGGCTTACCCTGCATCCATGTTTGGTTCAAAGATTATCTATAAAAAAAAAAAAAAAAAAAGCATCAGCATCCTCGGTCGGTCACACTCCACAGCCTGCGGGTGATCATATTCCAAATACAATTACACAAAACAAACAGCAGCTGAAACTATATATTTGGAAGCTGCCACAGGGGACAGTGATAAAACAGTGAACTTTGCTATGTGAGATCTGATCTTTAGATTCTGATCTAAACATTTTTCTCAAGGGGATGTTTCTGTGTTTCTGTCTCGCTGCTCTCAAGCACAATCACTTCATCCTACAGGAGGTGGAAGTGGTTAGAAAATCCACGGGGGGGGAGCAAGACTCGAAGGTCAATTAAAAGCGTGTCGATGAGTCAGGTCAAGACCAGGAGGGACGACAACGGCTGTGAGAAGACAGGTAGAGATGATGCGAGCATCTGTTTTGAATTTCCACACATTATGAGCAACGGGTATTCAATTAGACGAGCAGAAAACCCTGTTAGCGCTGGTATCCTGCCAGCTCAGACCGGTCCGCTAACATGCCCCTTCTCTCTTCTCTTTTCAACCAAATGGAAAGTCAGGAAGTAACTCAGGAACTTGATGTTCCTTCATGAGATCATTTTTACCAAACAAAAAGAAACTGTTTGTTCCTCAAAACTTTCTGCTTTGACGGTGATGACAGAAACATAAGGACGTCCACTGGTTTTACACATCAAGGTGTTGGAGAATGAGATCAAAGACGGAAAATTATGTGGATCCATAAAGAGATATAGGAAGTGTAGATATTGGGGATGCAATAATCAATGGATCTAGATTGATACATCGACTCAGTGATTAATGATCCGATATTATTGATGGATCCATATGGTCATATATAAAACACATCATCTGTGTTACTGTTTCCGTCCAAGCTCCACCTCCTACTGCTGCTAAACATTCAAACAACACTAGCAGCCTAGCGCCAGGCAGGTCACGATAAGTAGCCGAGAAAAAGATGATGATGTTTAGTTTCCTCTCAAGAATAAATCAACGAAAAGACGAGTCAACAGACAAAACTCAATAGGAGGTAAAATAGTCAGGAGACAAGGACCAACGTGTCCGGGCACCTGAAGAAGAAGCAGCAGGACATTGACCCGTGTTAACGTGTCAGTTACCTGCTCACCAGCTCTGACCAGTTATTTTCCA
Organism: Polydactylus sextarius; assembly: GCA_016801845.1. Lineage (NCBI taxonomy): Eukaryota > Metazoa > Chordata > Actinopteri > Polynemidae > Polydactylus > Polydactylus sextarius. The sequence continues at coordinate 3,187,405 of CM028912.1, read as the reverse complement.
CTAAAACTGAGCTACAACTGTAAAAGACTCTGAGTATCACAGCTGATCAACAACACAACGTCTAGTTTGATTCTTTTTAGTAAAAACTACAGATTGGTTTTCATTTAGACTCTGGAAGAGCTGAGAAATAAAATTGTTTAGCTGTTTTTTTTTTTATTTATTTTTTTGAGAGTTGATATGAACTGATTGCGTAAAAGCCTCGGTAGCCTCATCTCTACAAGGCGAGTGCTTATTTTTGACAATGAAGAAGAATATATGGAATAAAGAAAGTAAATATAAATGATATATTGTTCATCTCAAATGTCAACAATATTATAAGTTCCCATATGAAGGAACCAAAACTGGAAGTGGAAACTCTCAGATAAAATGATGCATCAACTTGTTCCTTCTAGTGAAATAAGATATTCAGTGTAAACTAAGGATAAAAAATTCAGTGGAAAGGCCAAAGATTTCTGTTTATGTGGTCATAATTGTTGTTTGATTTTTTTTCAGGTTTCAACCAAATTAACCCCCGTTTTCATCTCAACCTCTTTAGGCCTTCTGACCTTTTGGTTGCTAAAACCCCCATCCTCAGTCTGTACCTGGAAAAGGTCAAAAAAAAAAAAAAGAACAGGGAAAAAAGAAAAGAGCCACAGGGGAGCAACAGCTCTGACCTGCATCATGTCCTGTCAACATCCGTCTCCGTATCTTCATAAAAAGCTGCCGTGTTGTTAGGTCCCAGCTCATGTTTCAGTCTCACCCGTAATGAAGCAGAGCTAAGTTTAGCAAACGTACCGCAGATATCAACGGATGTTATCTGGTGCCACCAGAGTCCAGATAGAAAAGGGCATTGTTTCTACACAACCAAACAAAACCGCGACATAGTAACGTAGCTCTACGCGAAGACACGGGTTGTAGAGGTGAATCTTTTCTTAAAATCACCTGTATAAGGAATCAAGTATGTGAAGATGTTGACGTGACGATGGACATACAGGAAGTGGAGTCACTTCCGGTTCAATATGAAACGTTAACAAGGTTGAATGATGTTACATATAAAAAGTTCAGGAATACTCTTCATGTCTGTGGGAGCAAACGCATAAGAAATAGCATTATCTTGGGATCTCACATAAACAGAAGCAGTCTAAGTCAGCGCGGAGCAGAGTCCTATGTAAACAGGAGAGAACAGATATGCTAAAAACAACAGCATGGTGAGGAAAGAACAACAAATACAGCAGCTTGTTCCCACACACTCGCATCAACACATCAAATGACAATAACTTAACAGAACATACAAATAGATGCAGGGTCACATGCCATTCACGCAAAAACCTAAACTATCAGCTCAGTTTTATGTTCAAATAACCAAACAAACGAGTGAAATCCTACATCCTTTCCGGTGTTTAACACATTCTTTGAAAGTTTTCACTTCTAGTGCACTAAGATTCATACACTTCCTTTAAGTTTTTTAAACATTTAGAAACCTAAAATTGTCTTTTCCTAAGTTGAATACGCTGCCGATGTCCTAGATAAAGTGTGGCTCAGTAACTTTTCCTCATTTCTGGAGCACAGATCATGTGCAAACCTCTTTTAGGCTTCAAAATTTGACGTATGTTATTTATTTGCACAAAATGTGGTACTCAAGCATCTTTTTTTCAAAGTATTATACTGATGATGCAGTAACCTCATCCTGTCTGGTTTTCAGGATCCTGGTCTCATTCAGCCACAGTACAAATATCCACAATGTTACATGGACGCAGCTGCATCATCATCCACTTCATCCAGCAGCTGTGAGTGGATTATATTTTCTCTACTTTTCCATCTCCATGTTTTTCATGCGAGAAACACACATCTACCTTCTGCTAATAGAAACAAGCTGTGAGCCACACAGACACAAAATAAAGAGCAGTAGATAAAAAAAAAAAAAGCAATTAACAGAGCAAAGTACAGCAAGAAGAGCCCATTACCACACTGATCACATATAAGCTGCAAACATGTTTCATACGCTTGTTAACACACAAATAAAACCGCCGCTCGTTTCGCTTCTGAAAATCTTTTGTAACGTTACAACTTGAGGTTTCAGTGAAGTCAGTTCATGTTCCAGTTCAGTAGAAAAGACGTTTGTTAGAGATTCATCATCATTTATGGACCTGAGAGCACGAAGGATGTGATCCTGAAACAGGAAATGACCTTTCTCACACTGCTGTCAGTCAGTCACAGGAAGACTATTGTTTAAAATAAGATTGTAGCATAAAGATGCTACAATAGAAGAAAGTGGTTGTAAAGCTTCACATATTTTAGACCAAATAATTATTTAAGAATAAACTTTTAACTTCTGAGTTAAACCATCTTAATTTTGGAGCCGTGAAAGAGCTAATTGTTGGAAAAAAATGTTTATGAGCAGCACAGGAGCTGATAAAAGTACATTGAGTGAACAGCCAGAACAATGAGGTGGGAGTTGGGAGAGGTTGAAGATACGGCAACACACACACACACACACACGCACACACAATAACACTCGGTTGTAGGACCCAGCATACAATGCAATTAAGTGTGCCTTTAAATAATGGTGGAAAATTGAACCCATTTGTGTAAGCACCTTTATTACAGATAGAGTCCACCAGCCCTGGAGAAATGTTTTCAAAGTAATATTGATGTTGTAAAAATACAACCAGAGGCGTTTAGATTTTATGAGGAACATGTAGGCTCAGCAGCACATTAAAACAACATCCCTTGAAACTATCAACTGTACGTTTATTACAAGTCCAGATGAAGTCTAACTAACAACTTGAAATCAGTCTTTCCAAAGCTAAAAGGCAAACACTTTTTGTAAAAAAAAAAAAGTTTTAAACAACAGTTTTCTTTATTTTATACTAAAATAATTAGTCCTAAATATGAAACATATCTACTCTTACAAAATATGCTCAAAGGATAAAACCAAGAGGTCGACAGCGACAGGATTTTTCTTGGCTGTAAAACGGAGCTGCTGCTTCAACATGTAATGAATCCACCTCAGCCAAAGTAAAACACCAACCTCATATGTCAGATAAGCGTCTCTGTCGACTCTTAATGTGTTCTAGTAAAAGTCAATACATGCAAGAGTCTGTTACAGGAATAATTTCCATTAAACAATAAACAATCTGCTGCTCTTTTCTTTGGAAGTACAGGCAACTATTTGAACAATCACCATTCATTTGTAGTGAAGTCAGAGCTGAAATGTGCGGCAACACTCAAACATTCGCTGTTGAAACATTTGCCTTGATGCACGATGACAAACAGTGGGATGTTGCACCACAACTAAATGTAATAGAAATGATTTAAGACGTCCAATAGTGGTGATGGGCAATAGACTTCACGGCATGTCTTTCCCTAATTTATATTAATAAACAAAAGCGCATTTCTTCCTGACTTTTTTGCTATTTATAAATGAGGCACTTAACTCGCTGTTGGTAAAGTTAAACAAATGGGAATAACATAATATCTGGCAGAACAAAGAGAACAGGAAACTCCCACCAGCTCCAACTGCAAAGGAAAAGTCTGCATGTAGACGCACTTAAGTTAAACCTGAAGTTGTCAAGAATAAAGCAAAGTCAATTTGTCAACAAAATTGTTTTAACATTTGTCAAAGAGACGTCAACACTTTAGCTTTACGCAATCTGATTGAAGTGTCTTTTTAACCATCTGCTCATCAGACAAATTGGATCCAACTCCTGCACCAAACTCTGCCCAGTTAACACAATAACCTGCAGGACAAAGTGAGACTTAAAGTTCTCAGTAAAATTCACACAATCTGGGTCGAAACGATGTTTGAAGGCAGAAAAGTTCATACTCGACTGAAACAATAAAAAAAAAACAAAATCTCTAAAAGTAGGTTTATACTGATGTGAAGCTTTGATGAAGAGTCTGTGTAAGTGGTGCATGATGGTGTGTCTGCAGCAGGCAGTGAGGTTTCTATGCTTTTGTCTTGTGTTGAGTTTCTTCGTATGATCGGATCGTGTTGGAGCTAAAACATCAGTTACTTTAAGTGAAGAAGTCAGAGGAGATCAGAGAAGCAGAAGGAGGGTGAGTTTAGTTTTGCTGGGAACAGAAACTCAGCATAAGTTTTATGAATTAATGCAAACTGGACTGAAGTTGCGGTGAAAAGTCTGTTGTCACTGCCTCCTAGTGGCTGCATCACACTGCCTCACTCATCTCTGGATTTTTTGTAGCTTTAAAATGATGGATGTGACACATTTTTGGAGACATTTCACTTCATATTTTCTCTGCAGAGACTCTGAAACTCTGTGCATGACTCACAATGAAGGAAAAAATAAGTTTAAATAGGAAATGATCCAATGTTCTGCTGCGCAAAGTGTGAATAAACTTTATAAAGTGTAATGTTGAACATACCTGTTTCCATACAAAGCTGTCCATGCCGTTTAACATCCAGGAAACAGCCACGTGGATGGCGGAAAGAATAACTCCAGTGATGACTGCGGCGCGCATCCTGACGGGCAGCAGAGTGTAGATGACATGGATGAAGAACACGGTCCACCAGATCCCCTCTGAGGCACTTCTGGGCTGCACCAGCAGCACTCCGATCACCTGGATCACCAACACTACCAGGATCACCACATAGCACACAATCCACATGTGGTCCTGGTGGAAGCTGTTCCTGTTGCAGACCACCATGAGGATGAGTGTGAGGAAGATGGCAACGGAAAATACCACCACGTACGTGACGCTCGGCTTCCCCGTCCCACCGGAGCAGTGGAAGCCCAACATGACGGTGAAGACCAGTACCAGCACTGCCATGAGCATGGTCAAACTGCTCTGATTGAGACGGAAAAAGTAGCGCTGGTAGAGTCGCTCCAACTTCTCCGACTGGAATTTCTTGGATTTGAAAATGTGCATGACGCTGGTGCAACACGCCACTAAAGAAAAGTTAACATCGGGCATGACCTCGTCCTCGTTGCTCCTCGGTTTGGCTCTCCGCTCCTCCAGACCCAGCTCCACGGATTTGGGTCTCACCTCGTCGTCTGGACGTTTAGGGGACGCGCGCTCTCGGTTCTCCTCGCCATGGTCCTGCCAAGCGGACCTGGACCTGAAGCTGACCCTGCTGACGGTCGTGGAGGCTCGTCCGGGCTGCCGGTGCTCCAGATCATCCTCTTCCCTCCACCGACTGTTAGTCCGGGTGAGCTTCTTGCGCGGGGATCTGGCTGAGTATGGGCACCCGTTGGCCACGGACTCAGACTCTCCCCAAGCTGATCTGTGCTCGGTCCCTCCCCTCAATCCAGGCGCACCGACTCCGGGTGGGCTGACACTGTTTGATCTGGACATGGTGGAGAAAAGGGAGGCACAAACAGAATGTGCTTTAACAAATCAAACACTGCAGGAAAAGTTTATTTCCACTGAGAAACAATGTCAGGAAACTATTTAGTCCCAAAAATAAGGCGCGTCAGATGTGTGCGAGGAGTTAAATTTCCCATAGTTAAAACTATCTTTCAAATATTAAAAGTCAAGTTTTTCTAATTCTTTATTCTAAGATTATTTTAAAAGAAAAAAATCGAGGTGGGAATTATCCAGAAGAGGTGAAAAGCTCAGGGAATAAAAAAAAAAAAAAAAAACAATTGAACATGCGCAAAAGTCACAAGGGAGCCAGTTTCGCCACAAGGAGGAACATTAGATCCAGGTGGATTTGACTCCACATCACTGGGCCCAATTAACTACCATCCATGGAGAGGTTGCACGGCAGCGCGCGCTCCAGATGATAAAAACCATTACACAAATCAGATGTTTCCCCAGAGATCATAGCGCTGTAACACCATCAGTTAGGCTGTGAATCCGTTATATCTGCGGACATGTTTCCTCGCAGGCTGTGTCTGTGGACAGAAAAGACGGAGGAGGAGGAGGAGGAGGTGGTGGTGGATTGGGAATAAGAAGGAGGAGAATCCCATGTTGGCGCTTCAAGTCTTAATTCACCTGTGTTGAACAAACATTGCAGCCTGGACAGCAGCAGCAGCAGTGGGAGCCTCACGTTTTTGTGGCCAAAAACATCATCATCATCATCATCATCATCACGATCCTCGCACACTTTGCGCTGATCGGAGCTGAGGAGAGAAAAAACTCAGCCGCTGCTCCTCCTCCTCCTCATTCTCCTCCTGTGGCATCCACAAAAATCAGCTCGGTTCATGTTAGTAACCTGCGCTGCCGCGTAACAAGGTGGTCAGTGTTTTTTTGCTTTTTTCATTTAAATCGTCAGCCTCTGCACCCAATCAATGTCCAACAGCTGCCCATCACTGCTCAATTCCCCCAGAGAGCGAGTCCTGATTTGATCTGTAGCAGCCGAACTCGGCGCGCAGCGGATTCGCGACCGCGCGTCAGCGACATCTCACAAAGTGTCCACCCGGTGCCAAAGTGCGCGTCTTCCCCGCAGCCTCGGGCTCGGATCCGCTCGGTGTCTGTCCGGAGCGTGGCATCATAACATATTTACCGCTGATTGCTGCTTTAATGGCCATTCAACCAAGTGTGCTTCCTGCTGCCCGCCTCTCCGCCGCGTTTCCATTGGTAAGAAAAAGAGGCTGAGTCACGGTTTGGCGCGTTTTGATTGGACGACGAGCGGATCAATCCACATCAGAGGCTACGCGACCCCCGGGCGCTTTCGATGAATGGGCGGGTCTCACAGCTGGATACTGGCCCACACACACACACACACACACACACACACACACTTCAACTTCAATGTATTTATAAAGCACATTTAAAAACAACCATTGTTGACCAAAGTGCTGTACAGGCTCAGGCAGTGATAAAAACAATAAAAAGGGCGATAAGAATATAAAAATAAAATACACACAATAAATACAGAGGTAGGTCGAGATGCCAGGGCTCTAACTCAACTAAAAGCCAATGAAAAGAGGTGAGTTTTGGGTGATGACTTAAAATCATCAGTGTTGTGGGCAGATATGATGAAAAAATTATAAGTTGTTCCATAAAACAGGGGCAGCAACAGAGAAGGCTCGGTCACCCCTATTTTAGAGCCTGGCTCTGGGAACATCTAACTAGGTTGAACATAAGACTTTTCTCTGTTTAAGATAGATAAATAAATAGACAGACAGACAGACAGACAGACTACCATTGTTTGTTTACACCAGGACTGTGGTTTAATCCAGAGTCTGACTGTGGATGTGGTTGTTAAAGTTGTGTGATTTAGGCCTCATGGAACATTTTACACACTATATTAAAAAAAAAAGCATTTGTGTCATTTAAGTTCACATTGTGTGCAAACGAATGTAAATTGGAGGCATGTGACGAGGAGCCTCGTGTGTCTGCTGGGACCGACTCACCTCCAGCTGAATTCCCTTTGCCCCTCTCGGAATTCATCAAGGGTGAAACATTGTTAACGGAGAGAACAGGAGCCTCCATTCAGCGCCGTCTTCACCAAATGAAAAGGGAACTCAGATATAAATCAGATACAAATTTATCTTGATTCAAGTTGTGCAACTTATTTTCTCTGCTTGTCTTATGACTGCTTGTTTGCTTGCTCTCATTCTTTTTTGCTCTTGCACACAGACACACACACAGCCAAAGGAATTTATTGTTAAATAATACAAGGAAATCTTGAACTGTACTGAGCTCAAGATCAGTAGTTTTGATGATATTTTACACTTCTACTCCTCTAAATTTCAGTCATTTACATATTTTGTTTGTTGAAAGTATGCAGACGGATTCACAATCATATTTCAAAACCTCATTTAATCTGCTCTCTTGTGGTTTAAAACTCAGCACCATATTTTTTTTAACCTGTTTGCAGGAACTTCCTCCCATTCAGTTAATTCAGCGACATTAATGTTGTTGAGCCACTGATGTTGGTTTGATAAGAGCTCAGACCTGAAGTCAGTGTTTAAGTTTGTCCCGGTCAACTTCCTCCTCATCTAAAATACATTTCTTTATGGATTTGGCTTCATGTTAAGTGGGTATTGTGATGTTGAAACATTAACAAGGTGCTTCCTCAAACTGTCACCATAAACTCTTAAAATTTTAATGTTAATATTTCATGACAAAACAACAGTACACATACGTATGTAACATAATTGTTTGTCTCACAGCTCCAACATATGTGTGTTTCCTGCTCATCTAATTTAACTGAATCTACACCTTTGATCCGAGTTGTAGGATGTAAATGTCCAAAGGGAATATAATCTGAGGGAGTGAGGACTATGCTCCCTGTGGATTTGACACAGAACACTACTGCCATCATCTGAATGTAAGAATGAACTTGTTCAGCAGCAGCAGTTTATCATCATGCACAGGATTCACATGTGTATCAACACATTTACACAAAAATAGAGAGAAATACACACACACACACACACACACACACACATATATATATATATATATATATATATATATATATATATATACACGGACATGTTTAATCTCATTACAACCTTCCTTTTCAATTTACACTTAAATCCGCTGCCGGCAACAGAAACTGTAGTTATTTAAAGGCTTATTTCACTCAAATCCCTGTGCGGTTTAATTCCAGATTTGCTTGTAGAGGTGTTGATATCTCAAACCTCCTGCTGCTACAGTGACATTATGAAAATGAATTCAACTTTCAACATTCACTGGCATCTGATTAACTCAACAGGGGTCTGTCGTTTTCAGTCACACTACACATCAGATAAGTATATAATCTGAATAAGCCACAGTAAAGTTAGACACCAGCAGGAGTGAGTTGGAAATAATCTATTCAACAGGATTTATTATTAAGTATAAGAAATGTTTGGGATCAGCTTTTTCCCATGAACGTGCAGTTCTGTTAGTTAATTTAAAAATATAGTAAATTTACATTTGTGAACTATAATTAGGCATAATTATTATCATCATTATTCTAAGGCACAGTGGGAGGTTTCCGTGTGGATCTTGCATGTTCTCCATGTGTTTGTGTCCACGGGAGGATGAATATTATGAATAATAATTGGACAATAAAGACACAAAACCAAGTGAAGATCTGTTCTTGCAGGAATCATATTTGAATACATGAGGTATAGAAAGTTGTTATTTTGATTTGGTTGAGTCCAGTTATTTGAAGAAAACAGACGACCAAAGACAATCTTAATAAGGACAAATCTACAGTAACAAGATTTATTTAGTTGAATTAATGTGTTTTGTTTTCACACATCTTATTATTTCATCTCATCATAAGAAACCAAAGAGACTATGACATTCAAATCCACACAATCATGTAGATTTAAAGGAGCAGTATGTAAGACTGTGGCAAAAATGGGTTTGAAGTTGCCAGATCGGTTGGCAGCAACAAGTCCGACACTGTAAGTAGATTGTGTGTTGATCATATAATGAGGACTCATATTTTGGTCAATCTAGTGTCTAATGTTTGCATTGTTAACACACTGTCTCAGTGAAACACAATGCTGATGTTAGCCATCACAATTCACAGTTTCTTTTCTTTTCTTCAAACATCAAACACAATCAGTGTTTCCCAAACACTGATGAGACTGTGGCGTCCCGTCATTGTCTAATTTGCTCCACCATAGTTTCAAACTTTAGCCAGTAATAATTTATGCATTATGGCATTTGGTAGTTGTAATGCTAATGCTAATGGGAACCGCTCCTAAACGCTCCATGTCCCATGTGTTTTTTAAAGATGGTTTCTGCTTTTGTCCAGACGTTGTTGAGAGTCATAATGAGGCCTTTTAGTTTTAGTGACGTCAGACATTTGTAATCCACAGTGTTTGTAGCTGCAGCTCAGTGGTAACGGATGAAATGCTACTGACTTGGTGACAGGGAGGCAGCGGTGGGTGGAGCAAACATGATTAAAATGCTGTAAATTAAATGATAAAATGTGAATATTCTGACTGTTACTATTGTTGTCAGTGATATCAGTTTTCAAATTAACATGATTCTTTAATCTCTGGTGACATATTAGGATCATTTTATGATTAATTGACATAAAAATCATCTTAAATACTGTACCTTTAAACAAAGCCAAAAACAGACTTCAGTCTGGATTCAACCCGTGTGCTGAGGTCAGTGCTCTTATCCATCAGTGGCCTGTCAAGTCAGACAGCTGATGTTTAGGTTGTTGACCTTCCTGAGCTGCTTCTCAGGGTTAACATCACTGCACCGGAACGACTGAATGACTAGTTTCTGCCTCTTCTCGATGCACGTATGTGTCTCTGTTTGCTACTGAAGGAATTTCAATAAAGGTTTTATGTGATTGGCTGCTGAATAGAAGAAGAAACCTCTTCAGGATGTGTTTTAATCCTCATTTAAATAGGATGTTCTCATGAATCTGCTATTTTTGGTAAAAAAAAAAAAAAAATAGCAACAAAAACGGGCTTTGGAAAAAACATTTTTTGCACAATTTGTTCACCTATTCATGTAATAGTACTGATAAATGAACAACCTGCTGTAATTCAGTGTTAAATATCTTATCGGTAGCAGCCGCTAGTCAAGGATGACTTCTGTTTGCAGCTCATTGACAAAAATCACATCTGAAACACTGTAAACATCTTCCACAGAAATAAACCTCCTCAGTGTTCCATCAAATTGTTTATTAAGAAGCCATGTGTGTTGGCAGCGCACATCCCAAACACCATGACAACCACATGAACCGTTTAGCGACGTCTAAAATAGCATCAGGGCATTCCAGATATTCACAACAACACGTGCACGAGCTCGCAATGACGTTTGAGACGCAACAACGAGGTGTGAGAGAGATGGCTGCTGTGAGACACTGCTGTGTCGTGAGGATGAGGATGAAATCTGCCACCGCCATCATCATCATCATCATCATCAACAGCTCAACAGCAGCTGGTGAACACGTGTGGTGAGACGCAAGAGAAACATCTCAGTGTGGATAAGTGCTTTTTTATTCTCTCTTTCATAAAAAGGAAAGAATGACAAGTGCTGCAGTGTTGTGACTCATCGTGGTGGAGAAAAACCTTTACTGTCACTCTGGGAATTAAACAACAAAACACACACACACACTCATATATATATATATATATATATATATATATTTGCTATTGTTTATGCAACAGAAGGGACTCACACTTATCCACTAAGGTATCTCAGATATTTGCCATTTGAGAAACTGTTTAGATCATAAAAGTCACGGCTTGACGTCATTATTCTGTGGAAATGGACGCGCAGGGAGGGATCACACTCAACTGTGACGCATTTATGAGTAAAACAACAATATTTTCTTGGTATTGACTCAAACATCTGGCACCAAATGTTGAGGTAAATTCAACTGCGTTTAAAAGTTGCTTGTACTTTCACAACATTAAAAGTTTGAGAACAAAACTGTGCTGTCACCACCTGACTGTTGAAGCCAAATCAGACATCTGAGGGTGAAGCTGTGATATCTGGCAACAAGATGTTAAAAGCAGATATGAGTCTGGCCATTTTTTTCTTTACAAAGCTCCTCTTACAGCCTTGGAGCTGAACGTCCTGTTACATGATGTCAACCTCACGAAAACTTACGACTGCTATTTAAATGGGCAGAGTTTATATACACGTTGGCTCTGATTGAATAACTTGAATCGTTGCACAATGTTGTGCTGTTGAACTCACCCTTCGTGAATCCAACACTTCCGGGTCATAGACTGTTTACAGGTGTTGGGTTTTCACCAGGAGACAGTGGAGGCAGCAGAGACTCATTAACTCAGTAAGGAGTCATTTAACCATCACATTGACAACCAAGCTGCTACATTTACTTAAAAATATTCTCTAGTCCACCTTTAAGACCTGTAAGGTTTAAAAGACGCATTTAGATACAGGATCAGTCAACACTTTGAAGTCGTTGTTATTGTTGTTTTGTTTTTTGTTGTTTTGTTTGTTTGTTTGTTCAATGTGGCAGGAAGATCATCCTGCTGAAAGAGGCAACTGCAAGATGCGTCCTTGTCCTGCAGTAATGATTAGGAAGGTGGTACAACAGAAAATCCTCCATATTTTCCTCAGTCTTTGGTTTGGTGCTAGAAGTTCATCAGGTGGTTCAGTTACCATCATGGTTTTGGAGCGGTGCTTTTATGAAGAATGTCTGTGGAGGTTCTCATTCATCCAGGTAATAGTATCCAAAGTAGTCGAGTCTAAGTCAACTGGACCGAGGTCATTTCTTGAATACGTTTCACTTCTCATCCAAGAGGCTTCTTCAGTTCTGATGGAAAGTGGTGTGTTCCCAGAATGTACCGTCTGTGGTTGGACACTAGAGGCCTGAACTACAAAGTGAGTTCAACAGACCCAGGATGTATTTCAGTTATCTGGCTTCACTAATCCTAACAATCTCAGTCTGGCTAAGCTCCTACGAAGCTGGTTATCAATCGATTAGTCAACCCAAGTTTTTCCAATCTAGATGTGAGCGCATTCACATAAAAGAGGCGGCGTTTGCAGCAGACGGCCAATCACAAACATGGAAAAGAGACTTTACAGCCAAAGAGCAGACAATGATTTTACAACAATATGAGGAATATAATCCAGGAAAAAAGAAACACAGTGGCAGCTGCTAAAAACCGAAGAGACAACTGGTAAAAGATCGTCGATTGTGTAAACGCAAGTTCACAGAGCACGAGTAGATGTGACTGTACTTAAATTAAAATCATATGAATGCACTGCTGAAATCTAGGCTGTTGTTATGGTAAATAGGCTGTAACTTCTGATGATACATCTTCAGCTGCAACCCAAGCGGCACCTGGACTTGGGAGCAAATAAAAGATAAATATAAGAATATAATTCAAAGTGGTAAGTAAGCGTACTCTCATATCTTATAAGTCCAAGTACAGCTTCAGTGCATCAATCAGTGCACGACATACAGTATTTTTGCTGAGATTTTCAGCGTCATCAACTGTATGTGACTGTCCCACTCACAAAAAAAGGCAGCGCAGAGCAAACTGTGTCACATTGGCAATGTGCGGTTTGAGGAGATCACACAGATGGAGACGTACTCTGGTAAGACAGGATGGAAAACCCAGAGTTAACCCTGATATTACCGCGATAAGAACAAATCCTGCTTCGTAGTACAGGCCTCAGGTATCTAGTGTATCAATGACAGTCGTTGGTGGGTACAAGCAGTTTTGATGGTCGTTAGAGTCACTAACAGTCACTGAGAAGCTATTGTTTCTGTGACGACAGTCGTTAAAGTCACCTGAGGTGAAATGTCCACACTTTTCCCACCTGAGGCAGATGACATGTTCAGTATTCTGGGAAGGGATGAAAGCAGAGCTTTATGAGGGAGACAGATGGTGTCGCAGGCCTCCTCCTCTGCTGAGAGAAGGTTTCTCTATTTTAACGTAGACGGCTTCTTTCACTCCACTTTCTAACCACCTTTCTTCCCTGTCCAAGATGTGCACATCTGCATCTTCAAAGGAGCGTCCCTTGTCCTTCAGATGCAGGTAGACGGCTGAGTCCTGTCCTGAGGAGTTGGCTCTTCTATGTTGAGCCATATGTTTGTACAGGGTTTGTTTTTTTTCCTTGATGTAAATGTGTAAACGTGGTGTAAATGTGGTGTTCGGTCTTTGGGATGAACCAGTCTCTGAGTGTGTCACCGGGTTTGAAGGGAACAAGGATCTGAAGTTTGTTAAAGATCCTCCTGATTTTGTTGGATACTCCTGCAACATATGGTATTTCTTTCCCCTCCTGCGGGTTGGTGTCCTCCTTCTTGGATATTGTGGCAGTTTTCATGAAGGTCCAGTTCAGGTATCCACAAGTGGTGAGTGTCTTCTTCTGTTCTGACGACACCTAGCTATGATGAGCTTTACTTACTAACTTCACGTTATGTAAGAATGAAAATTAGAAAAAAAATCCACCTGGAAAACCTTGGAGCATGATGGAAAACTTCAAACGTTGTATTGTGAATAGAAGGGACCATTTGAGGAGGATATTATACAAAACTAACGGCAAACTGCATCCTTTCATTTTAATGATTATTGAATACATCTGTAACAGCAGTAACCTTGGTTTTTATATCAAACCTTAAAATACTGGACATATTTTTGCTGAGAACATCCCGCTATAGAGCTGCAGTTTTATAGATGATGATCACCTACGAAACTGCAGCTCAAAACTGGGTCAGATCATCTGATGATCTGACCCAGTTATTTAACCATCACTATTTGGTTCTTGTCAATGTCTCTCACATTCTTGTGCTGCCTATTTTTTTCTGCATCCAGCCTCAAACTTCAAGGACAAAATGTTCATTTCACTGCTGCTTTAACAATCACCACCCACAGACATGTGCCATTGTAACGAGATAATGAATGTTATTCACTTCATCTATCATCATCACCCCCTGTCCATCTTTACTCTATTAATGTCTTTGGCTTCTTTTGTTGAAGAAAGTAAAAGTATTTCAGACACAATGTCACAAAGAATCAGAGCAGATCCTGTAAAAAACTGATGTCCTGACATAATATAATCTCTAGCTTAACTTTTAGAATAATAATAAAGATAGTGATTTAAAGTAGTGGTCTGGAGTAATTTGAACCCGGGGTCGATTTTCCTTTTTTTTTTTTGGTCTATTCACCTTTTCCTGATCTGGAACATCTTTCAACAATCTTTTTAAAATAAACTCTCAGTTCACTTACTAAGTTATCAGTACTTCAGTTTATGTGTAGGGACCCTATTCATGCTACTGCTGAAGTGAAGTGATATTTTGAGCTTTATTAGTGGTTAAAAAATGACAATTTAGATACGTTTGGCTGACTGCCCCATTTACCTTTATTGTTAACTATTTGATTGTGAAAACAAAAGACGGTCAAACTCGATATCACTTCAACCAACGTAAAATATCTGTTGAGGGGAAGTTTGACTTTTTGTATTCGTGGTGAAATAGACTCTGGGTTTAAAATCCCTTTAAGAGAATAAAATAAAAATAGATAAAATAATACTTATATCTCTAAAGACAGTTGTATTAAGTCTTCTCTAAGGACTGATTCTCCTGTCTGTGACAGAATCACTTATTGATGTATATTGTTAAATGCATCTATCCATCCAGTCTGAATCATTTTAATTCTGTACGTCGATGACCAGTAACATGATCACAACGCTATGATGAAAGTCACCTCTTTCCTCGGTTAAGTGCACCATCCTGATCTGCTACATTCACCAAATCCATTTTCATTAGAGTCTGAATGCTCGGCTGTGTGGCTAATGGCTTTTTAAGATACTTCAGAGTTTGCATCTGTTGCATCTGTTGAATCCTTCCAGCGCCACATGAAAATCACACAACAGACGATGTTTCCTGCTGCGTCTCAGATGAGTCACTGTTATATTTAAAGCACATAAAACCATATGCAGCGTATGTAATGAAAGAAATAATGGATATGCTTCCCATATTATAGGTTTATTGTAAATATATATACTCATTATTCATACCTGTACAAAGTATGCTGGCCCCGTGCAAAACATTTGTATCAAAACTTTATTCAGTAGAACCAGATCTGGAGTAACATATGCCATGCTTTTGTATTTTTTCTTTTCTTTTCTTTTTTTTTTTTTTTTTTGAAAGTTGTCGTGACACAGATCATCATTTCAGGCATCCAGATTTCATCTTTCATGCAGTTTTACAATGAGCTGCACGTCTGCTCCTGCAAGACATTTCCAACAAGTAAAACCCAAAATCATGCTCAACCAGGTTATGGAGGATTAAAAAACAAAGAAAAAGAGGTGATGTTACAGCCACTTGCTGCTCGCTTTGCTACACAACGAAAGAGTGTTGAGACAGTTTGATCAAAGAGGGTGAGACGGTTTAGATCATGATGACGAGCAGGACTTCAGCAACACAACCTGTTTGTTTTTGAAGGTGAATCGATCGATGTGATGTTGTCGCTACTTTAAAGAGATGAGAGAAAAAACTGAAGGATCAGGTCAGAAAAACAAATCTAATCTAGACCAAAGATGTCAAGATAGATTACTGCCTCCACCTCAAGACGATTCATGTAAAAGGTAGGAAGGCACTCGAACATTTAAAGAGTTAAATTGAACTGGACTTGAACCAGATGAAGGTTTAAAGGAGGGAGAGTCTGGCACTGACTGTTCATACAATGATTGTAAAAAGAAATAAAAGCTGTTTTTAAATTAAAAATATTCAAGTGCTCCAGTAAACTGTGATGAGATAAGATGTCAAAACATGATCTTTAAAGAGTAACGTGTTGTCTTTGTTGACCTCAAGTGAAGATGATGCTGTTTTGTTGCAGCTGTTTGGAAATTAAGATCGAGAACGTTCAGGATCAACGTCGTCTAAAACGAAGAGAAAACACAAGAAGAATAAAGTGAAGTTTGACCATCACACACTAAATGTGTCTTTTTTTCATCAGGTAATGCAGCATTGGATCTATTCTGATTCACAGTTCTGTCTTTGTACTGCGTCTTATTAAATTCACCTCATTGAAAAGGCATGACTACAAGCCCACTAATTCAATTCAGTAGAGTCGTGTGTTCGCTTCTTTGTCCAGTTTCATTCCCACATGAACGAGCGGAGACGCCTCGTTTCAGCTCCACGTAAATTAACGACCACCGCTTTTTATGTGCTGAAGTATTAAGTAAGTGACGTCACTTTTGTATTTCAAAATAAAAGTCCATAAAGTTAAAACATCTAACACGTACTTTGGGCTACAATGCAGTTTGGTTTGTGTTACATATCAAAGCGTACTTCATCTGAAAACACTGTTGCTACTGTATGTTGTGCTATCTGCTCTTTTTTTAATTGATTTTTTTGCTAAAGTGTCTTATAACAAGTTACAATATCTTTAACTGTTGGTTTGTGATTTAAGGTTTTTGACATATTTAATTGGAAATGAAGTGAGGAGTGAAGACGAAGCTTTAAATAGATAAAAAAAAAATAGAAAGAAAAAATGAAGTCACCTGAAGAGATGAGGAATTTTGCAAAAAACACGACTTCATCCGTCTACTTGTTACTGTTAATAAACATCAAACGATAAGGAAACAAAAACAAAAACAAAAGACACAGCTCACAATCATCATCACTGAAGGAAACTAGAGTCGATGTCAAACTATGAAAGATGAAAACATCAAAAACAAACAACAACAGATAGAAAAACCATGCAGGCACACAATGAAAAAAACGGTTTATTGGACTAAATTAGGAATGTTATCAAACGTTTGACTGAAATGAAACGAAAGAAAACAAAACAACAACAGAAACACCTGAACCAAACCACACTTTGCACCAACAACAACAAAAAACTCACTGCAGATGTAAAAACCTACCGACCATCTAGCGTCAGTACGAGTCTTCACATTGATCTTTCTACATCAAAGTAAAAGGAAAACTGCTTCTTTATCTTAAAAAAAAAAAAGACCAAAAACAAGCCACAGCCGAGGTGTCGATGCATGTGTCTGTAGTGTCGTTAAAAGGAGGTTATTGATTTTCATCAGTGCATGTTTTAGTTCAACTGTATCTGAGTCAAAATACCGTTTCTATTTTGTTCATAAATAAAACAATGAAAAAAAAAAATGACACCAGTTTGTTGATGATTTGTGAGCATCTATACAACCCAGACAACAACAACAACAAGTGGTGAAAAAAGACAAATAAAAGGAAATGATGTGGATGTTTTATAATCAGATCATCTGCCAGGTCGCTTCTGGCAGTTTGAAAACTGGTTGGTTTTTTGTGTGTGTGTGTGTGTGTGTGATAGGCAGACATGATTCTGTTCCTCTTCTGTTGGTTGTTTTGGTTTCATTTTCCTTCGATCGGATCGGATCTGATCTCAATACTGTTCAGCTCACTCCACTTTGCTGTAGTCGTCTACGTGGCCCAGCACCTTCTTCCTCTGTCGGATCATGTGGAAGTAAAGCTGAGGGAAGACTGAGGGAGGAGGAGGAAAAACAAGAAGTGATGAGACAGATTATCTCATGATTACATGTCATCATGGCAGAGACTGAGGACAGTTGTAACAGCTTCACTTTCACCAATATGAGATAACATGAGAGTCATGTAACCAAGTGTAACCACTTCCTCTCTGATCTTACATGAGAATTTACACGTCTGTGTGAAGAAGAGTTCAGGTTTTACAAACAAAGAAGTGAACATTTTAGACCAAGTCTCTATGTTTATTAGCTGTGATGCTGTTGAAGTTTGGATGAGGTCACTTGTATCAGATTAAAGACGAAGTTCTTAGTAAAAATGTGAGTCATTTCACTGATGCTAATTTCTTTTATAGAAAATGTTCCAACTATTTTCAACCAGTGGATCAAATGTGTAAGTTAGTGGAAGACCAACATATATCTGTCATCAACACACATCAACACTTCACTTCATGTTTTATCATTGAAGACAAACACAGTTTCATGTCTGTTGTTTCTTTAAGAGTCAAACATCTTCCTGTTGTTGATGTGGATCAGCAGCAGCTTGTTTCTATTCACATGTGTTTATCATCACAATATGTTGTTTCAGAAACTTCTTCTAACGTCAGGATCCACATCACTGACACTGATCTTCATTTAGCATCAGTGATGACGTCTTTTTGTTCTTAGTAAACCACAGGAAGATGTTTTAGTGTCGACATGTCGCATAAACTTATAGAAATGAAGATTTCTTTTTTTTATTTCTATTATCTTACTAATGTCGCTCCTTGTCTTTGACATCAAATAATGAATTCTGTGATATACTTAGAGAAGTTGAAGGTGTTGATATTTGTAGGAGACAAATGGGAAAACTTTGTGTCTAAATCATAAAAAAGCTGAAACAACAACATCATTAACAATATGATGCAAGTTTTTACTGGAAAAGACAGTGAACGATTAATTCCCGAAGGTACGAAAACAGGTGGAAAAAAGCAGCAGCAAGACACGTTATGTTTCCAAGCACGAACACAAACAGATGTGTAAAATCTGTTTTATTGACTTACGGGGAATGTAGGAGATCATGACGAGGATGAGGAAGGTGTAGTAGTCGAAGGAGAAGTTGTACTTGTTGGGGAGAGTGACGGAGTAGAGGCCCGTCTTCTGCACGTACGGCAGCGCTGCATAGATAGTCAGCAGTTCCCCGGTCACTCCCATGGGATACAGCACGATGAAAAAGGTGTATCTGCAGCAGAGAGAGACATAACCAATCAGACATCTTCATTATCCATTGTTTCTGTAACATTAGGAGTGGGTGGGTGAGCTGGTATTAATGGCAAAAGACCTAAAACGCTGAGAAGATACAAACACAACAAAAATTTGACAAACGCGACCAAATGTGGTCTAAAAAAAGCAGCTTGGCCATAATTCAGACAGGGTTTGTTTTTTTTGTTTTTTTGTACACGGAGCAAAAGAGAAAAAAAAAATTGCCAGAGGCAGCAAAACCAGAAATATATTTTTTTATCGCTTCAAAAAGGAAACAGTGGAGGAGGACGAGGAATGTTAGACAATGTGTTCAGATTAAATAATGATTCTTCTGACTCAAGGACACAAAAACATAATAACAGTGTCTATTTACATATAAATCATATATGTAATGTAAATATGAGGTGGTAGATAATTCATATAGTAAGAAATAAGTAAGGATTTATGCTTTTTTTAAGTCCAACAACTGTAGAAGATCAGGCTTTTTGAAGAGAAACTTAAAATCTGAACCGAGCTGCTTCTTTTCTACAGAAAAATAAACATTAAAATAGAAGGAGAAGATAAAAGATGAGAAGAAGTTGTGTCTCGTTCTCGTCTTTAACTCTGATGTCCTTTTTCTACGCGTGTACGACCAATTTCTCTGTCTCTCAAGGAGAAAAAATATTGAATACCAATATAGCGCCGGTCTCATTTGCTACCTAGCAACAAAGACCGCGGGGAGGGAGACACTTAACAACTGTTGCCTTGGTTGTAGATGCACATGAATCCCATTAGACCAAACAAAGACATGTGAGGGTTTTTATGGCGGAAATGGCTGAGAAAGATTTGCTGCAGGGTTTGATGATTTTCTTTCTTTTTTCTAAACTAATGTCATTTTCATTCTAATCAGTGTTGGAAGTAAAAACAGTTGATACAGTTTAACCCTTTTGTTGCTTTAGTATCTCAGATGTTTTGTGTTTTAAATGAGGTGAAATTATTACAGATACATTTGTCCAGTAACAATACAAACATATTTTATGGTTTCATTACTAAAAATAACTGCAATATTTTAATATTAATAATATTATAATAATTATAACAATATGTATTTTTCAGTTAAAGCTACAACTAGTGATCAATTACTGAATTATCAACTATTTATATGATTTTTTAAAAATTTTATTTCTTAATTTTTAATCATTTTGTGTCTGTATCTCGTCAGAAATTGTGAAAAAAGTCAGATTTCTGGTTTTATTTGACATAAATTTGTTATAAAGACAGTAAAGATGAAATAGTCTTGTTTTAGTTTGTGTTGTTTGACACGTTAGACGTGTAAACCTTTGATTCAAAGAACCAACCTTCTCAAATACTGTCGTCTCTGCATCTGTGTGTTCATTTTGACTATATATAAATCATCAGCGACTATCATTTTTCTCATCATTTTAACCATTTTGCATGAAAGACTAAAGAATAATTGGCTCCAGATTTTTAAAATGGGAGTTTTTGTTGCTTTTTGTTGTAAAATAATCACAGAAAATATTAAATTATTCAGTTTTGAGCTGTTGGTCAGAGAGAACAAGTCATTAGGAGAAAACTGAATATTTCTGATCTAAGACTGACTCATGTACATGATTATTGAGGCTTGTTTTTTACTGTTACCACATCATCTAAAACCTGAACTTAAAGTTCATCCATGGTTGTTTTCTTTCCAGCAGCAGACTGGGTGTCGTTACCTGGCCCATTTGATGAGGTAAGGCAGGTGATTGAGGAGGCTGAAGGTGTAGAACGAGTAGCGGATGATCTCTGTGACGGTCCAGGCGGTGACGAACAGTAGCACGCTGTCCTCGCTCTGCACCTGCACACAGGAAACACACACACACACACACAGCAGAGGATGATGGGAGATGGACCGATGAAGAGACGGTGGCGTCGTCATGCTGCCGTTGTTACGCTACTGTTGACTAGTCGACACTTTTCATGACAGAAACATGCTTGTTTGTTTCAGATCACACTGCAGGCCGTCGTCACTCTATTAGACTAAAACTGACGCCGATACGACGTTAAAAAGAAAGACAAACTGGAGGAAACACAACGAGGAAAATGTCAGTATCATACAACAATAGACACACGAGAGAAACACGGCGTTTAAAACATAAAATATGTTATTCACTATAATAAGAAAAACAATTCAAAAATCCATCAGATTCATTCCTGAAACGCTGCAACAAAACCATCTGACGTTACTTACACGTTCACTCCTCTCCAATCTAATCCAATCCCATCTATTAACGGGACAAACAACACATCAGCCTGACGCAATGGAACTGTTTACACTGTTGTGTCATTTATTTCAAGTGAATTAGACTGACTGAATAATTCAATATCTCTGTGTGTGTGTGTGTGTGTGTGTGTGTGGTGACTGTAAGGAAACACATCTCACCTCCCTGACGCTGTGTGTGACGGCCCAGGTGAGAAAAACCCGGGACATGACCTGGAATCCAGTCAGGACGACGGAGGATGGGACGATTCCTGGAAGACGAGAGAAAAGACAAACACTTGAATATTTAGAGATAAAATACTGCTGCTTCTTAGAAACACATCAGCTTGTGTACATGTTTTCCTGAAATGATGTCACTGCTAATGTCCTCTCTATTCAATCATGTCTTTTTCCAGGATATTTCCAGGACATTTTCAAGGAAACTGGAATGTTGTTGTTTTCTATTAAAGTTTAATTTCAGACTTTTCAATTGGTTGTTAAAGAGAAAACCAAATTTATCTTTTCCAATATGAGCATCTGACGTCAGCGAGAGCTCTGGAAACGTTTTTATGGAAACATTTTAGTGTTTTTCTTCACTAGATTCATCAAGAATGAGCTGATTAGAGGCGTTAGAATGAGTGACGACATCAAAAAAGAAAAAAAATAGTCAAGTTATTGTTAATTGTACCTAAAAATGTTGTAATACAAACAGAAAGAGTAAACAATGAAACATAAACATATTTATGATAGTAAAAATAAAAAAATAAAATAAAGGATGTGTAGTTTCATGTCCTGGAAAATTTTATGAACCGTTTAATGTCTTTATCTTTATATATTTTATGTTTCTTTATTTTCTACATATTATTACATGTCACATCAGTTGTACCTTGTTAATATTGGTATTAAAACTTTAGCTACACTGTGAAAAATTGTCCAACAAAATTAAATACCTCAGTAAAATTAGAAAATGAAATAAATAAACTGTGTTAGCCTGTTTTATTATAAACACGACAGGTTGTTGACAGTGAATATTTTGATGAAACACTGTGTGAAAAGGACAATTGTGAATGTTGATGCTGGGTCTTTCAGTAACGTAAATTTACAGGTTTATGTGTGTGTGTGTGTGTGTGTGTGTGTGTGGGGATGGCAGCTGCAGGGCGCCTGTTTGCAGTGGCAAAGGTCAGCTAGCTTTAGCTTCAAATCCCAGATAATGAAGAGAACAGAGTGCGAACGCAGCGAGGCAGCGAGGCGAGAGCCGCTCTCTAATCGTCACATTAACACCACGACAGCCAACAGCTTCTCGGCTTCTCTCTCTTTGGCAAACACTTGAAATATGAAAAGCTTCTGTTGGTCTGTAAACACGTTCATGTGAGACACTTCTGCAAACGCGAACCGACATGTCGCAATTACAACGTGGTCGTATTAGCCATTAACTAAGATATCTACAAACACATTAACCACTAAAAAAAATAACGTTTAACAAATCCACAACGTTGATGTTGTTCTGCTCCTCAAACATTAACAAGTGGCAAGTAGAGACCTATGATTGTGTTTAGATGAACTCTCCCCGGTCAAATTGGTTTTACATGATGTGATGTGACAAATTGTGTTAAGTCTAAGAATAGATGTGGACTGGAAAACTTTATTTTTGTATTTTTAACGTTGACAGAAGTTAAAATTCCTCCAAAATGTGTTTTGTTGAATCATGACTCTCCTCCCAGATATTCCCGTCAACAACAGCATCATTTCACCTCAAACGCAGAAATCTCAGGCATGTGTTTGGTTGGTGTGAGATCTGGTGACTGAAGAGGCCACAACACATGACTCACATCATTCTGATCATCATAACACGTTCAGTGAGCTGGCTCCTGCTGAGCATGGAAACATGTGCCCCACGTGTTTTATGTCCTTTTAGCTGCCACCTGACACTTACCGGCTACTTTAAATTAAATTAATTGGTAATAACTCGAGCTCAGACACTTTAAAAGTGAATTTTTAGTTGCATATATATGTAGATATTTTTAGATTTGAACCCGGGTCTATTTCACCGAGTCAAACTCCCCCTCGAGAGATATTTTATGTTGGTTGAAGTAATATCGAGTTGAACCGTCTTTTATTTTCACAACCAAATAGTTAACAACGAAAGTAAGTGGGGCAGTCAGCCAAACGTATCTAAAAAAAAAGTTGTTCCAGATCAGCAGATTTGTCATTTTCCTCGCTCTTCACAGACACATCAGCCTGTTGTTTATAAAAACTGATTAATCTGCTGATGTGGAACACCCTTCATCACCAGTTGTTATGAAAACAAGACGTTGGGTAAGTCTTGTAAAACAGTCTTTTTAATAAACTCTCAGTTCAATTTCTAAGTTATCAGCACTTCAGTTTATGTGTAGGGACCCTATTCATGCCAACATCTTATATACAACTGGTGATGAAGGGTGTTTCAGACCTGAACAACAGGCCAATGTGTCCATGAAGAACGAGGAAAATGACGAATGTGCTGATCTGGAACATCCTTCATGATGTTCTTGATCAGTATTTTAAGCTTTATTATTCATTTTTGTGATATTTTGAGCTTTATTAGTGGTTAAAAAATGACAATTTAGATACGTTTGGCTGACTGCCCCATTTACTTTCATTGTTAACTATTTGGTTGTGAAAACAAAAGACGGTCAAACTCAATATTACTTCAACCAACTTTATCAGGGAGCAGCGTGTGTGTGTGTGTGTGTGTGTGTTAGAGGCTGGAGGCTGAAGAGAAACTCACCTACAGCACAGTGAAGAATCTGTGAAAGGAAAAGATAACAGCAAATTAGTCAGTAGGTTCCTGGGAGTGGAGCATATATTTGAATGACTATTTTCATGTTAGTTCTCAGAAATTAAGTTTTAATTCATAGAGATGATTGAAACTAATGAATGAAAGATACTGATGCTGAACAAGACGAAGCCTCCTGTTACTGAGCTACACTGAGTCTGGACAGGATCATGGAAACACCTCATGCTGCTCAGTCTCTGCACTATAAACAAACATGCATGTGTGTGTGTGTGTGTGTGTGTGTGTGTCAGCTGTAACATACCAGGCTGACATGTTACAGAGGACATACCATATCTAGTGCTGCTGCATATCATGATAAGAATCTGAGACTTAAGCTTTTACTGAGCTGATGGGGATTTTTTTTTTCTAGCAGCTGAAAAAGTGTTGGATTTATAAGTGAAGTGTTTCATTTATCTATCAGGTGACAGGAAACTTAAACATTCAAATCCTGACAGAGACTTTTGCATAAATAATTATGGATATGATTGATTCAACTGTTTGTTACAATCCTAATATCTGTATATATTAAGTAAATATTGTGAGTTGATTAGAGAAACGATGGTTAACTTTTAAATCCTACATCTTACCTCCAGGATTGCTCCGGTCTGAAAGAACTTCAGAGGTTTTTCTATAGAGTAGTACAAACCATGGTAGCTTCCTCTGGCCAGGTAAGCTCTGACCAGACCCACAGCGATCACCAGCCACCTGGAGGGAGACGGAGGAAACAAATATACATCAGGATCGACTCAGCGATAACTTAAGATCTGAGCCCCAACAGATGATACGAATTTACGGTTTCTGTTTTAAATAAAATATATAAAAAAGGAAGTGCACCACGATAACGTGGATCTTTAGACATTGGGAGACTCTCTAAGGTACAAGCTGAAGGACAATTGTACAAATTACGAGTCCCTGAAGGGAAAATGTGGAAACTTTGACAAGTGACCGACTGATACTGGATTTTTAAAATCTAACCTGATGTAAAGTAGTGACAATATATTGAATATACTGCCTCATATTTGTTTTATAACATGTAGTGTTAATTTTGTTATTAAAAAGTTATAATGAAGTTAGTTAGTTAGAAAATTATTTAAAATGACAATAATTATACTGTATTAATTCTAAACATTGTCCTGTATTATACATGTGCTGACATAAATAAATACAGATATTGATTTGATATAAAGTCTTTAATCTTGCACCTACTAAATAGACATATGATACACTAACTATTAAAAACTAGTTGGAAAGTTCATATTGAGACGTGGGTATTTCTTATAGATGGAGATCTGTTGTCTGAGAAGAGATTTATCATAAATAATTAGAAAGTATCATATAAGGGTGTAAGAAAACATCAATACACTAACATATTTAATACGCGATATTTTGTTTCGTTACACTGTATTGATTATCAAAAACAATGTATGGATTATTTAAAATCAGCGATTTACAGCGGTGATTCAATGTGTTGCATTTAAAACTCCGACCACTAGTTGGCAGCAGTCGTTACTTCCGGGACAACGAGATCTCGCGAGAGTAGCGACCTGTAGCAACTTTTTTCAGCTCATATCACCGACGACAGAAGAAGAGAAGATAAAGCAGCTTCCAAAACTGATTTTGTTTGGACACATTTTAGTTTCAAAACAAAAGGAGGCAGCGATGAAGTTTGTCAAATACTCGGGCAACACCACAAATATGGTTTAAACACCATGACGACGTAACGTTACAGGATAACGTCATGGACATCGCTGTCATCAACTTTAATGTAAAACCTCATCACATAAGTTATAACAGTTTTTCTAAAATTAAACTGCTCTGTACATATTATCTCACCTCCCTTTCCTCCTTCTCTCGCTCCAACCGGTCGAGGCATGTTTGTCTGGTTCTACTGGAGGTTTATTTCTTCTATTTTTTTTTTTTTTTTTTTCCATCTCTATTGTCTCTTGGTTTTCTATTCTATAATGTAAAGTGCCTTGAAATAAATACGTTTTATATAATTAAACAATAAGAATAATAAAAAGTTTAAACATTTTGCTGGAGAGGTTGATAAACCAAAAGAGTTTTATAAAGATACATCCCATATATTAACAACGATGGTGTCAAAATTAATTATAAAAAAAAAGAGAGAAAAAATGAGCAATTTACATTATTACATTGTTAGAAATTTTTACTAATTAATGAATCTTCAGATGGTTTTTGAACAATAATAATGTAGATATTGATTCTAATTAAGTAGATAAATTGTTCCAAAGGAGACAGGCCTCTGGATTTTAATGTGTATTGATTAAGGGAAGTCAGACATTATGGAAGATAAGAAGTCTTTTACTGAAACTGTAGAAATCAAACTGTCTGGAAATGTTTTTATGATTTGTCGCTAATAAAATTGACTTGACTTGAAATTCTTTAAAAAAAAATCTCAACACATCATTTTACTTGCAGTGTTGCCATATATCTTATTGTTGTTGTCTGTATTGTGCTACATCGTATCACCACTTCTTGCATCCCCAGTATAATATACGATATAACCACTCAGGTTTTGTGCAGAGGTTTGCTGCTGGAGAGGTCGACACCTGAACAGGGCGGAGGTTTCACTTCACACGCTGTGATTTGTCTCCAACAGGCTCTGATAATCATATCAATAAGGTCCAGTTTGGGTAGAAACTCAGAGATCCCATTTAGCTGCTACAGCAACATCTGAATGCAGACGATGCATTTAAAACGTGCGTGTACAACAGACAGACTTGTGCTCAGCACAAAGCGAGCTCTGTACAAGCCCTCGACGCTGAGAGAGACGCAATGTGACCGAACTGGTTGGAACAGTTCACAAACAACGCCCACCATTCAATTGTGCAACAGTTTGAAAACAGGCGCAATAAAAATTGCACAAAGATTTATCAAGTTCATAGTTCAGGATGATTACTTTTTTTTCCCCTCCCAATATATATTTACGTAATTATTTGGGTCAGACAATGAAACATCACACAACCTACTTTAATATAAATCAATGTGATTAGAGATTTAAAAACCAGTTAAGTTATTTCTAGATAAAACCAAAGCTGCTCATTTACCCAAACTAAAATATTTATACTATAGTTTAAACTGGTAATTACAAATATGCTGACTCATTATTGGTCTGAACCTGAATTGCAGGAAACATGGTGACTATTATTAGTTAAAATGAAGCTTATTTGATCTAATGTTTTTAATATCGCATCAAATTTTCAACATAAAACTGTCAAACTAAGCGTTTCACCATTCATATAGCCTAATTTTTAAACATCGGTTTTACAGCAGGTTTCAGTGTCCTAAGTAGGGCAACTATCATTTATTAAATCTTAATTAAATGTATTAATTAACCAAACCACTATTTAGACTGAAAACTCTTCCAGAAATGTAAAAATTATATCACAAACTACCTTGTTTTGTTCAGCCAACATCCAAATGTTTTGATTTTATAATAATATACTAAAAGCTAGAATAAATAGCAGTTATATACTTACACTTAAGGTGTCATTTTTTAGTTTAACTAAACAATTTAAACTGTTGTACAGTCGTGTTTGTTTTTCCATGGACTGATTAACTCGTTTCTGTTGTTTTGACGGTTTTATAATTTGGTTAAAACAACAATTTAAACCCTGGAGCATGTTTACAAAGACTTTCAATCCTGTTTGAACACAGACTTTTTTTTTGTTTATACATGCAACAACTAAACCATATGTTTATAAAGTAGTAGAGGTGATAAATAAACTACTTTGGGTGGTTTATTTATCTTTCCATTCATTTTTTTTTGTCATTTACAGTTATTTCTGTTTCATTATTTGTTTTTAATATGTATATTTAAGTTTTGCCCTGCAAAGAGAACACAACAATGCAAGAGCTGGACTCACAATAAACCATCTGTTCATATATTTCTGTATTGTCTTGTATTATTATGGGGTGGCGACCAATTAACATGAACGCCAGGTGGTTTGTCTGTTGCTCATGTAGCGTTAATCTCTATAAGCCGCTGGACGTTGAGGAGCAAAATCAACATTTATATCAGTGCAAACTATGTTAGCACCGATTCTAATAATAACTGTATTAAATTAGTAGATTAATAATCCAAAAATAGCGCTATGCTCCCATTATTCACTACACACACATACGCACACGCGCACACACATCATTCACGAGCACCGCTACAGCAGCAGCATTAGCACGAGGAAACACGCTACATACCCCGCTGTCATAACAACGTTGTAAATGACCAGGTAGGCCGTGGCCAAAGCCCCGGGTCCCTTCTTCTTCTTCGGGGCCACATCTCCGTGTGCTGCCTTGCTGGTCCCCGGAGCAGCTGCCGACATGACTGCAACCCTCAACGGTCTTTGGTCCCGGACAACGGCGGCTGTCAGGTTCACCGAGTCACAGCCAGGAGAGGCGGAGGATGAGGGGATTCATCCGGAAGTGTCATCCCCAAGCGAGACAACTCACTCCTTTCTACTTCCGGTTTTGCTTTTAGACGATTTCTCTCGATTATCACCATAAATCCCGGTAATTTCGGAGTGTAACTTGATTTATTAATCATTAATATTTATTCAAACTATTTTAATCCACTCGAATTAAATCTAACCGCTTTCTTGTTTCCTACCAGTAGACATTACTGGGGCTAGCGTAGCAGAAATTATCTTGAGTTAACTGTGTAGTCTTTGTCAAACCGATACACGCTCTGAGAGGCGCGCCCCCTAATGCGCGTTCCAGACACTGAGTCTCCATCACTCAGTTTAACAGGTATTTACTTATCTAAAACCAACTGGCCTGCTATAAACCACACCTTTATACACTTACACTGCTATTTCTTTTATTTAGAACAGTGTTATTGAACCTCCTGAGGCAAAACTACTATCGTTGGGTCCAAATCATCATCATCACCTCACTGTACGTTAATGTTTAATTATTTCCCCGGGCTTCCTCCAGCCAGCCAGTAACTCTAGAAAAAATGATTAGTTGATTAATTTACTGCCAGGAAATAACAATAACAATAATAATAATAATAATAATAGATAACTATTGTGCACATGGATCAGTTGTGTTTTTTAATTCTAACAAAATGCCATTAATTTTCTAACACCAAGAGCTTAACCATAGCAAATACACACACACACACACACACACACACACACTTTTTACTATATTATTATTATCATCATTATTATTATTTCTGTATTATAAGTATTTCTGATTATTTTATATTATTTCATTTGATTTTTATAATTTTGATATTTCTGATATTTTGTATTTATTGTTTTTATTTTCTACTATTCTACTATTTTCTATTATTCTTATTTGTTATTTGTTGTTTCTCTATCTATCTATCTATCTGTCTGTCTGTCTGTCTGTCTGTCTGTCTGTCTGTCAGACAGACAAATGTATAAATATATATGGATAAAGTAACAAATTTAATTTAATTTCAATTTCAATTTATCTGTTTAACAGCATAAAAAAATCATGTAAATAGATTAACAGAAAATAAAAAAAGTCAGCGTTTAATTTAAAATATAATGTCCGGTAAAAACGTTACTTTGTAACTTTTTTAGATGATGGAAAAAAAATCTTTATGGCCTCATGTTCCTCTTTCCGCCGCTAGATGTCAGTATTGTTCTTGTATAAACAAAAGGTGTCGCACTCAAGTGCCAAACGTTATATCGAATATATATTTTTAAATTAATTTCGAGATCGTTTTGTATTTTTAAATAAATTTCACAAATATCAGAATAATTTAGACCAATAAATATTGAAAACTTTTTTTTTCTGCTTCCGTCAGGCGTTTAAATATAAAAATCTGTTCAGGCATTATTGAAGACAGCTTAGTTTCCGGAAGAGCAACTGGTGCGAGTTTAATGGACAAGGAAGAGATATTTGTTTAGGTTAAACGTTTGTCAGTCTACGAAACTCAGATACTTTTCTTTCGTCATATAGTCACACTCGTTTTAAATCGTTAGAATGCCTTTATTTGCCCAAAACCCGTTTGACCAAGATGTTGGTAAGTAAAGTTGTGTTTCTTTGGTGTTTTTAGTAGCTAACGACGGTTAGCATCAACACTTGAAGCTAGCGTTAGCTTAGCTTAGCTTCACTTCTTCAGTTTAGTCATGACCACAGAATTTAGCAACAACATCCTCTTTAACTCTCAGTGTCACTTTGTTAACTTTTAGCTTTAAAGTTGACATGTTTGTCAGTAACTTAACAACCTCTTAAGTTTATCGACCTGATCGGTTGTTGAGATAAACGAGTGTTAAGAAACTAAAGTTTTAAGACTGATTCACATAAACCGTGACTGGCAGAAAATAAAACGATCATCTGATCGAAATCAGATCATATCGATCATGTAATGAAGATTACACAGTAAACATATCGATCTAAATTAACGAGCAACTTCGTTCTCGATTAACCGATTAACTCACAACATTAATAGTGATAATAAATATCGAAAATGACCCTTTAACAGTTTCCATTTAAATGTGACGTATGGGATAGAAATAGTCATTAGCTGAAGTTTTAATAAAAAACATTATAAATAATATTTAAATTGAAGTTATTAGACAAATAATGAAGTTGTCATGAAGGAAAAATAATATATTTTCATCATCAATTAATTGTAACAGTATCAGCATTTACAATATTAGCTTTTTTTTCAGATATTATTAATGTTTTTTTTAATTGTTAGTCAGATAAAAGACATTAGGTTTCTGTATTTTTTTTTTTTATGAACAATATTATTAATTATTGATTCGATTAAAAAAAAGAAATAATCAGTTTGCAGCTCTAATCAAAGCTGAAGTTTTTATTTGGTTAATTGAGAAGTTAGTTTAGTTAAAAAAAAGTCACTTGAAGCTCAAAACAGTTTGAGCTTCAAGTATTTAAGATCAGTATTAATTCAGTATTTTTTATATTTTATGTTGGATGATGATGATTTTTAAGCATTGATTTGATGTTAATCAGCATTAGATACCTGTTTTTATTAAGAACTGTTTGTTTCTGACGTACTGTTTGTGTGTGTAGATAGACGCTGTATGTTTTTTTTCCCCACAGCTGTTTCATGCGACATTTACATTTATGTAAAGTTCCTCACCTTCCTTATCTGACCTTGCAACACCACAGTGTTTGTTTCACCAGACAACAGTGCACTGTTACATATTACTGACTCTGTGAACATAACACTGTCAGGATGATGAGTCTCATGACAGTAATTTACTATGTGTGAGCTGGAAATAATAAACGTTCACAGTTTGTTATAAAATAAACATGAATCATGACATTTTTGGGGAAGACAGACTCAGACTAAACTTGTCATAGGTTAAAATGCTTAAAGACGGAGGTTGTTTTAATCTTGGTTAAATATTTTACTGATGAAACCTGTAAGTTCACATAATAAAACGCCATAAAATGTAAATTATAAATGGCTTAGGTTCCCTCCAAGATATTTATTTTTTCTACTTCAGGCTGACATAGCAACATTAACCAGTTCCAAAATGTGTCATTATTATAACACTTGCCCACTGCGACTGGCATCTCTGCCCACGACTGCATAACGTTTGGAGACAAGCAGCTGCAGTGAAGCCAATGAAGATATTTTCTCACACGACCATATGTCCTCTGTTTCCAGAGAAGGCAACCAACGAAAACAACACAACAGACGACTGGGGGCTCATAATGGACATCTGCGATAAGATTGGGACGACAGCCAACGGGTAAGATGGAAAATTCTTTTTTTTAATTGAGAAACTTGATGGTTTGAAAAGTTGAAAAGACTTTAAATATGAAAATATTTTACATTATGCATCTTTTAGCACCTACGTTGGAGTGTTTATTTTACCTTGCTTTCTTCTGTTTCAGACCAAAGGACAGTTTGAGATCCATTATGAAGAGAGTCAACCACAAAGTGCCTCATGTTGCTATGCAGGCTCTTAATGTGAGTTTGTATGATGTTTTCACAACCATTAAATAGTTTTATCATTTGTACATGTACAAATAGTGTTTCCCATTCTGAAATTGATTATTTAAAACAAAAAACACACTAAATTATCCTTAATCAACAGAAAAAAGTAACTATTCTGTATTTATCTACATCTAAAATGAAGCTGTAGCTGGTTTTATATTCCTGTTGTTAAACCTACACAGGAAAGAAAGAGGAAGATTGAATTGTGGGAGGATTTAACTGGGATGAGGAGCTGTTTCTGATTCTCCCTCTGACTCGTCATCATGAGCAGATACTGTCACATGCTCTGCTTTATTTTTAGATCTTGTGCGTTCACTCATTGAGACAATTAAAGCCTCATTGTCATTAAAACCATTTATAATTACCAAAGCTTCACCGGCTATTAATATGAGTTTTGAATAATTCAATTCATGTGAGTGGTAGAAATGAAATAATCCCCTTTTCTTTGGTGGAAATATATTCAAAAGAAATATGTAATATATCCCTGCTATTTAAAGTAATTTTAACAGTTTCATCATCTTTTTTCTGCAGCTGCTTGGAGCTTGTGTGTCGAACTGTGGCAAAATATTTCACTTGGAAATCTGTTCAAGGGAGTTTGCCAGTGAAGTACGGAGTGTACTGAGCAGGGTATGTTTTCACCGTTCCTATTTTATAACCGTAACTGTCCATCATCTCTGTATTTTTGTGCTAGTGTCATTCTCACGTACAAGCCTCCTGCACAGTCTGAAGAAGGTTAACTGAAACTGAAATGTCACAGACTGAGTCATAATTAGGTTTTTATAAAATCATTTAGTATAGAAATGTGTTACTCTGCGACTGTTACCTGAAACTAGCGGCCGTTGGTTTGACTTTTCTTTGCAGGCTCATCCTAAGGTGTGTGAAAAGCTAAAGGCTCTGATGGTGGAGTGGGCGGACGACTTCCAGAAGGATCCACAGCTCAGTTTAATCGGCGCCACCATCAAGTCTCTGAAGGAAGACGGCATCACTTTCCCCTCCTCATCCTCACAGGTATGTTGACACCGTACAGAGGAGGCTGATTGTCACTTTTTGTCTCAGCTCCCATAAGTTGCAGAAAAATCAAGGTTCACTTAAAGTTTGCAACACAAAGTTTCCTCATTTGTCTCCTACAACTTCTCCAACTATATCACAGAATTCATTATTTGATGTCGAAGACAAGGAGCGTCTTGTCTTGTCAGGTTTTAAAAACTGAGATCACACCACAAAATCTTCATCTCTATAAGTTTATGTCACCTGTGTCGACACTAAAGCATTTTCCTGTGGTTCAACAAGAACAAAAAGACGTCATCACTGATGCTAAATGAAGATCAGTGTCAGTGATGTGGATCCTGATGTTAGAAGAATTTTCTTAACTCATTTAGACCTGAGAATGAGTTAAACATGTGACATGAGTACAACCTTCTAAAACCTGAGGATTTACAGAAAAATTACTACTAAAACCTTAATTTCTCAGGCTCTGTAGCAGATAGAGACATAAATATGCATAGATGCAGCAGCCGTTTTAAAGGTGTATACACACAAACATGTTTCCACGTCTAAATGGGCTAAAGAACATATTGTGATAAAACCTATGAATGATAAACACATGTGAATAGAAACAAACAGCTGCTGATCCACATCAACAACAGGAAGATGTTTGACTCTTAAAGAAACAACAGACATGAAACTGTGTTTGTCTTCAATGATAAAACATG
Source organism: Polydactylus sextarius (assembly GCA_016801845.1). NCBI lineage: Eukaryota > Metazoa > Chordata > Actinopteri > Polynemidae > Polydactylus > Polydactylus sextarius. The sequence continues at coordinate 3,153,617 of CM028912.1, read as the reverse complement.
AAGTGAAGTGTTAATGTGTGTTGATGACAGATATATGTTGGTCTTCCACTAACTTACAAGTCTGATCCACTGGTTGAAAATAGTTGGAACATTTTCTATAAAAGGTTTTTATTCCAACCATCCCCGTCCCCGTCAGTCATTGTTTAGCAGCTGTACCAGCACCATGGTTTGAAATTAGCATCGATGAAATGACTCATATTTTTACTAAGAACCTCGTCTGATACAAGTGACCTCATTTAAACTTCAACAGGATCACAACTAATCTACATAGAGACTTGGTCCAAAATGTTCTTTTCTTTGTCTGTAGAACCTGAACTCTTCTTCACACAGACGTGTTAATTCACATGTGAGATCAGAGAGGAAGTGGTTACACTTGAAATTGATCACATGACTAATGTAACCTCAAAAACAGATCGTGTAATAAGCCAGTTTAGTGAAGAGAAAAAAATCTTGTTTTTCCTCCAGTGTGGTTTTTGGAAAGAAAAACCTTTTAGCCACAGTTAGCACAGACTGCTATTACCTAAGAGATGTAATATGTCCACACTCCTCTCTCCTGATTACAGTTTCAGTCCATAAGCCACAATAACAACATAAGTGTGTGGATTCCTCATGTGAATCTGGAGGTTGTTATTGTGTTTGTGGTTTTGACTCCAGACCAGTGTCCTGCCAGTGAAGGTTTAGAGCTGAGAGTGGGTGGAGCTGGTCCGTCTGCATTCGTATGGAAAGAGATCAGGGTGGAATTTCCTCTTCACATATTTCACATAATTCAGTGGAAGTGTGTGTGTATAAAATATATATATATATATATATATATATATATATATATATATATATATATAATCAGGATTTTCTGACGGTTTCTGTTACATTTCAACGTGACGTGGACTTTGCTCTCGAGTCATAAAACAGTCGACCTACAACCGTATCTTTTATGATGTGATATTAATTCCTCAGCGGCCGACAGCTTTTTCACTTCATTTTGTTTCCAGTCTATTTTTAACATGAAGAGAATTGACCACTGAGATTCATGGTCCGTTTTTTCACTTTTATTTTTCTTCATATCTCATGACACTTCAGCTCTGTCTGTGCTAACGTTTGTGAAAGTGTAATAAGCAAATTTTTCAAGCTTGTAGACGCACTGATTCCCTCCCTAAAGGCAAATAATTAACAAGTACCATGTTGGTTTGGTTTAAATAACAGGGAGAGCAGGATCTGATGCCAGCGCAGACAAAGGAGGGTTCATGGTTGTGTTGACACGTCACTTAGACATTTATTAAATCAAGATGTCGTTGTTTGAATTTGAGAATAACATTTGATGTGATGCTGATGTGTTCAGTAGGATATTTTAGTATTTGCAGGTGGTATTTGAATGTCTGCGCCTCTAAAAACACCACCAGATATAAATCTACAGCTGGTTGATTTGATCCGATCCACATTTATTCTCCTGTGGTTGAATTTAATTCGCTCTTTTTTATTTTTACTTAATTACCAATGGCTGTGCTCTGCTCGTTCGCTCCATATTTTGTGTTGAGGGACGAGTAGAAACCTGCGTTAATGCTTTAATGTAGAGCAGGTGGCACATGAGGCAGCAGGTATGACATTTAATCTCCGTCAGCTGATGAGCAAACAGCAGCAGGTAGTTTGAATCAAGCTGTGAAGCTGCTTTAGAGTATTATTTTCCTCTTTTTTTTATTAAAGCTTCATCATTCACCCTCAGCTATAAAGTCTTGTTTTTTTTCCTTCAGTTTTTTCCCCTGATGTGTTTGGATTCAGTCACACGCTGTGACGTCTTTTAAACAAATGAGTTTTCCAGCTCCTGTAGTTTTCTTTTGTTACGTGGTGTTAAAGTCGTCATGCAGCAGAGTGTGTGTGTGTGTGTGTGTGTGTGTGTGTGTGTGTGTGTGTGTGTGTTTACACAATATTTCTTCTAGATTTAATTACCAGTAGTTAAACTGTTCAAGGTTTTTATTTATTTACTTTGTTTCAGTTTTGATAAAGAAACAATCGCAAACAACAACAAAAAAAAAAAAAAACAGAAAGAAGAATTTAAAAATGAGTTCAGTAGTTATAAAAGGAATAAAAAGACTTGTAATATTGCAATAGTTTCCTAATAAAGTGCTACAGAGGCATTAAAAGTAAAAAATAAATGAATAAATAAATAAATAATCAGGAATAATTCGGCAAATTCAATTTTTTTAATCTGAGACTTTATTTGTTTGTTTTTATTTATTTTAATGTATTATTTATTTATTTCTATTGATTTTGTACATGTTTTTAATTTAATTATATATTTTAATTATTATATTGTTACATAATTATATCTAATATTAAATAATAATATTTAATAACAACTACCACCATTTAACGAGACGTTGGCTATGAAGGGTTAAGTTTCACCACAGTGTTTTGGTTTATTTTTGTATTAATAATCACACTAACCTTTTAATATATTTAATTTAATATAAGTTTTTGTATCATTGTTGTCCTGTAGATCTTAGATTATTGCCAATGAGCTTAAGACACTTTTTGTTCATATTTCTAGTCATTTTTGGGTTTTTTTGGGCTTTAAATATATAATATTTTTAACAAGATGTCTTATCTCCAGCCTGGTTGAAACAGATGTAGTTTTTTTTTAACATTTTAAATCAAAATACTACTGTTCTTGGACTTTCCCTCGGGTGTTTTTCAGCTACAATAACTTCCTGTTTCTCTTCCATCAAGAGTTTGACGTATTAGCTCCACTTTGTGTGTTTGTGTGTGTGTTAAGAGTTGTTTTTAGAAATAGCAGCAATGTTTATTTGACCCGTTTGGTTCACTTTGACCTTGTTGTGGTGTCACAGTCGACAAACAGGAAAGTTTCTCTCTGAGCCTCATTTCTGACCAGCATGTAGTTTCCATCATGACCTGCAGGTGGCAGTGCAGTCACTGGAAATCACTTTTCACACACAATCACACTCCCAGCTGTATGTATATTGACACACACACACACACACACACACACTCTGACCTTCCTCTTTCTATATGAACCACAGGGATCTTCCACAAAGGTCAGTGCACCTGCTGCGAGTAAAGCATCAGACGACGATGACCTGGCCAAAGGTAAAGTGAAGTCATCCTGTTTTTATCCCTTTTAAATAATTAAATACCTGTTTTTCAACTGCTGCGTTGTATTTCTTAAGGCTTATTATTCACAGTTGTAACAGTATTTAGAAAAAATGTTTTGCATCAAAATGTTTTCTTGCCTTTAAACTGTTAATATTCCTAAAAATAAGAAATAAATAACTGATGAATCCTGCGTCTCTGCCAAGCCCATATGTGTTGGACATTTGACAAAAATACATTTCTCTCGTTTCTTCCTTCTGTTCTCTCCTGTTCTCCTCTTCTTTCTCCAAACCTCTACCTCCGCCAGCCATCGAGCTGTCGCTGCAGGAGCAGAAGCAGCAGGCGGAGACGCGTCCCCTAACCATGACCTCCGACCCTCCCACCTACACCAACGGCGGCGGTGGGCAGGAGGCGAGGAAGGTGCGGGCGTTGTACGATTTCGAAGCGGCTGAAGACAATGAGTTGACCTTCAAAGCTGGAGAAGTTATTTTGGTTTTGGATGACAGGTACGGTTTTTATAAGAATTTATTAAGAATCGTGTCTGAGTCGTTATTTTCAAGTCTAATATCTACATGTATAAATAAACAAAGCCAAGGTTTGTTTACCAGATGCATCCAGAAGGATGAATAATAATAATAGGATAAAATCACAGACATGTTATTTTTTATAGTTCTGTATTTTTTAGACTATAAGGCCCATTAAGTGAAACAAAACAGTCAGATAAGTCCTTATACACACAGTAATATTATGTTGAAGCACAGTACGTGTTTCTCCACGAGGCTCCTGGCTACAGTAGCCGTAACGCTCCGACAATCCACCAAGCGGTGCAGTAGTTTACCAAAGTCGTACTAAAACGTTTTGACAGATTTTTAAGCTCCGTGTACCACATAAAATCAGCTCGAGGTCAGTAAGCACAACCAGAATTAATACATAAGACTTTCAAGGATTTCAAGTGGCCTCATAGTCCGAAAAATACGGTAGGATGTTGTGATGTTGCAATCGCAATTATTAAACCAATTAAACCAATTCCTGTGAATTCAACCAATTGAGCAATCCTCATCATCGTCGTGGTTTCCTGTGGAACATCGATCCAAACGTCAGTTAACTCACTTCCTTGTTTCTATGGGAAGATGCAGGAAACATGAGATAAAAAAAAGTCTCACATTTACCTTCCAACACAAGAGAAACAGTATCCGGGCAGAGTTCACTGAAGAGGAGGAAAACTATTTTATATTGTTGTGGAGCAGAAGACGTTTTCTGTTGAGAAACACCGGAGGACGTCAGACCAGACACGTCATTCTAACACACTGGTTTATCACTGTCAATTTATTGTTTAAGTAGAATTATAAAGACTTTGTAATTGGTCCTGAAACTTTATTGCAACAAAACGTCTAAAAACACTGCAGCTTTCATCACAGTCTTGTTTTAGAAAAGCTGCTGTGAAATTAGGCCTCAACAATCTGAAAAAAGGCCTGAAACTCTGGAGGGACTTGTATTAGCTGCTGATGTATTGGTGTTAATCCTTGTTTGTTTGTTTTTGTTTACAGTGATCCAAACTGGTGGAAGGGAGAGAACCACAGAGGAGTGGGTCTTTTCCCTTCCAACTTTGTCACAACTAATCTGAATGCTGAACCAGAGCCAGGTAGTTTTATTTTTTTCAGACTTTCATCTTCACACTGTTTTTTTTTTTCTGACTCTTATATCTTTAGAGGACTTCACGCTCGTCAGTCGTTTGATCTCAGCTGCAGGAAATGAGATTCTGAAGTGAAGCTTATTGAACCTTATTCTCCCTCCACAGTGACTTATGTTGAAAAGTCTTCCACCCCCGAAGAGACAAGTCTGGAAACCAAAGTAGAGCCGGAGCCCGTTTTCATTGACGAGGTACGACATTTCATCAGCCGGCGCAAACGTTTAGAAACCCAAATTATTTCTCTCAGTCAAACCACCAACCTCGTCTTTGTGCAGGGGAAGATGGACAGAACGCTGGCGCTGCTGCAGAACGCAGATCCTGCAGATCCGGCTCCAGACTCTGCAGAGCTGCTCCAGTTGGAGGGTATAAACTTTAATACTGACATAAATCTAGTAGCTCGGCTCTGTTTATTCTCCTCCTCCCTCACTGTAAATGTCTGATTGAACAGGTGCTTGTGAACAGATGAACCCACTGATTGATGAGAAGCTGGAGGAGATTGACAGGTACTGATCCACTCACATTCATCAGATCCTGGTTTGAGATATAGAAAATGAATTTCAGAGGAAAAACTCTAAACATTTAGGATTGTTCTGTAAATTAATATTTCTTTCAATGTCACAGGAAACATTCAGAGTTGTCAGAGTTGAATGTGAAGGTTTTGGAGGCGCTGGAGCTTTACAACAAACTCATGAACGAGGCTCCGTTTTACTCGACTTATTCCAAGATGCAGCCGCAGTACGCACCACCCGCCTCGGCTGTGGCCATGCAGGTGAGAAAACAACCACTGAACAACACTTTAATGTTTGTTTTAGCTAAATATGTTAAATTAAACAGCTTTGTCTTGGTCTGTCAAACAAAAGACTCAAGGATGTTAAAAATCTAAGAAGTAATCAATAAACTGATCACAAAACAGCACAGTCAGAAGAAAAACGTTAAGTCAAGTTCACACTAGTTGACTTCACCATCAATCTGTGAGTCTTAGTCTCTGTTGTGATCATTAGTGACTTGTGTTTCCATGATGTGGAGTCTCAACAACTGGTCTGAGACCTGTAGTGTTCACACTACAAGACTTGTCAGTGATTGACTCCTGATCACACCGTGACGTCACCAAACTCTACGTCTGGTCACGTGAACTAGACAGGATGTAGCCGCTGCTTCTCACCGTGATTTACAGCCGTTTATTGTTGACGAGCACCGGTGAAGACGCTGCCTCCGACACAGACTAAACCGGCCACTAAGGCTCCAAATGGTCCGATCCATCGTTATCAGCCGCGTCTACATCTTATCAATTCCTTTAACGTTTCCAGACGTTCCCACGTTGCGTGGTGACAGTACATTCTTAGACAGAAGCGTCATATTTTTTGACAGCATGCGTAAGCCAGCAAGCTCTCCAGTCTCCAAAACTATATTGGCTCTGTAGCCGACTGTAGTGCACCAGCACCGTGGCCTGAATCTCTATCTCTCTGGTGCCCTGTCGCCATAGTTCCAGCGCTCTGTGGTCTCAGTAAACACAGATGGAGGTCTATGTAACTAAAAGTGTTAAAACGTCAGACTTTTAAATGTGGTTGTGAGTGAATCAGTGAGACGGCAGCAGCATTTATCTCACATCCCTCCTCTGATTGGCCGTCGCTCTTTGTCAGTCTCTTCAGACTCCTCCAGTTTTCTAACATGACAGATCCAGTCCCGGTCTCAGACCAGGTCCCGACGGCCTCTGATGGAGTCGTTAGGGTCTGTTCACACATTATGATCATTAACTGATGATTCACCAACCATCAGAGGACCAAGTCCACCAGACACCACCACTGGTCAAGTCGACTAGTGTCAACTAGGATTTAGAAGCAACGTAGATTAAGAACAAAACAAATGATGTTTGGGATCTGAACCACAGAAGCTGGAGGTGATTATGTCTGTAAATGAATATGATTCATTTCTCTCTAAAGGCTCAGGTATAGTTGGTTCTAGTCTTGTTGATGCTCTGTGGTCCGTTTCCTGCTGAATCAATAAAGTCATACATAATTTAAAGATGGATTCGCTCCAACGCTGAAAGCTCGACGTTTTAAAAAGGTTAACGAGGACACGTTTGTTTGACAACCTGCATGTTAACTACGTGTATAAACACCCACAGTTACATTGCATAATTGAGTGTCAACACAGTGTCGACTCCCACTCTCTTATTGATCCGATTGATCTCTTGATGTGATGGGTTTTTTTTTCCTTTAAGAGAAAAACGAACAGGCGATTAATGCAAATGAAAACATTCAAAGACGTCATGTGATACTTGTGATTTGTGTTTCTTGGACTCGTTCTGATAGTTTGACATTCAGTCAGTCGCGTTTGTTTTTTTTTTCCCTGGATAGTCGGAGGCTGCCTGGCTTTTCTTGGCAGTGGCTGTTTTCTCTAATGACGGATGTCACTGTCTCTGCCTGGAGATTTAGAAAAATGTCCACTTCACTGTGCAGAGTGCTGCTGACAGTGTTTTTTTTTTTCTTTCTTTCTTTTTTTCTCTGCCAGGCTGCTGGTTCTGCACCTGCACTGACAAAGATCGTGTTGCACATGAGCAATCACCATTATAAAAATAAAAACGCTGCGCTCTGTTCTTCTTCTTCTCAGATGAAACAGCAGCGGTATCTGACTTCTTCCAGTGTTTCATCTGACTCCCAGAAGCCAGACATTTTTATAGAGACCAAACATTTAATGATGGGCTGTTTTATTAGTGTTGTACAGGTCGACCAGGGGACAGAGGCAAGATATTAACTTACTGAGAAGATGGAAAGAAACTTTTGAGGAACGAGTGACATTTAAAGGAATATTTTTTAACATTTAGTAAAATGAACACACCTTGCCCGCTCCTCTGGGGCTCGCTAATTAACACATTATGTCTTATTTGTTCAACACAAATAAAAACAAACCATTAAAAATGACACATTGTGTTTTTTCACGACATGTTCCACACTGTTGGATACAGTCGCTTCTTCTCTTTCTGGAGTCTGAGGTAATTGAATCGAAGCAGGGAAACGCTGCAGCTCCAGGCGTCAAATCAAATCAGTATTTTTCCCCAAAAAACTGTCAAAAATATTCTCTAAATATCCTCTGAACGTGGTTTATTTCTCTTCTATAAGACAGTTTTTAGTGGGTGTACATTTTGTTTTGTGTTCTTGTTTTGAAATTTAATTAGAAGCTGGTTATTTATGTGTCTAGTCCTCATTATATCATAGCACAAGTCTTGTAAACCGCTATCGTGTGGTTTAATATACTTTTATCTAGAGCACTGAAGATTTTATAGAGCGACAATGTAAATATTCAATCTTCCTTAGTGTCGATTAAATCTGACGTGCTCCTCTCTTCCCTCTCCCGTCTCTTCAGGGCTACCTGGGACCAGCCGGTGGTACCTACATGCCCCCAGCGATGCCCCAGGTCCCCCCCGCTCAGCCGTACAGCCTCCCCAACGACCAGCCGGGGCCGCTGCACTCGCTGTCCCCAAACGTCTCCGCCCCTCCCAACAGCCAAGCTGCTCAGCCGCCCTACATGAGGTAAGAAAACAACTTTTTTTTTTTTTTTTCGCAGCTTTAAAAACAAACAAAAGAAAACAAAAACAAGATCTGTGAAATGTGGCACAGACCAGTAACGACTCAGTGACCTCAGATCTGTGACATTAACAGGCTGATGGTTTTAATATAATACAGGTGACAGGATAGAGACTTAGAGCTCAGTGGATTTTTCCACTTCTCTGCCTTTTTGTTTTAGTAGCAAGAAAAGCAACTTATCCGAGTAATTACTGTGAAACTGATTATTTTACCTGATATCAAAACATCATATTTATCTGAAGACAAAGTCACAACACAACAGCATCAGTCTGGATGTTGGTTGAATAAAAGTAGATTGTATCAAACCTGCAGGTTTCATCACATAAAGTCGTCTCATTGACTTCAGGGATCATGTTGTAAATCAGATGAGATAATGAGAAAAAGATGATAGATGCTCTGGATTTTATCACATGATCTTTACGTCATCGTTGATGTTAATGTACCAAAGATTTCGATGGTTAGTTTTAGTTAAGATCTAAAAGAATATGTTATATATATTTTTTTAAATGCATCATATCAAAAACAGACGTCACATCCACCTGCTGAGACTTTAGTTTCCATATTTCTTCCAAACATTAACTGTCACATCTTGTATTTTCCTCCCCAGCGGTGGTATGAACCCTCAGTATATGACCCAAGCTACCGGAGCTTCGTATCCTCCTCAGGCGGGCGTGGCCATGGACATGTCGACCTATCACAACTCTAACATGCCTCCTGTATCTTATCCAGTGGCTGCTCCTCCTCACCAGGCTCCTCCTCATCCTCAGCAACAGCAGCAACAGGCGGCGTATTATCAACAACCACTGCTGTAAAAAAAAAACTCCAACTGACAGCAGACCTGAGATGAAACCATACCTCAGATATTTCAGCTGCTCGCTGTGTGTTCATGTGTGTGTGTGAACTGCTTTAGGATCATTCCTTTGGCTGTTGTTTTTTTTTTTTTCCGTGCCTGTCAAAGCTGGACTGAACACTGACACACAGCTGAAATAACTGAAGTAATGTAAGATAACGTTGCTGCTGTATGTATTTACAGCTGAACGTGGCGGCGGGTGGAGGAGGAGGAGTTGTTCTTTCTCTCCCGTCCTCTCTCTACTTCTCTACTTCTTAACTTCTTGACAGAAAGCAGTGCCTGTTTTCACAAACGTCACACATCAAACACAAGAAGAAGAGTCAGGTTTTTTGGGGTTTTTTTTGGGTTTTTTTGCTCGTTGACTCGGTCAGTTCAGACTTTTACCGTCTTGTTTATGAAGATAAAACATTTCACAATCTGTCGCTCCAACGTGATGCTCCTCCCACACATCGGACTATTTCTGAGTTTACTCTCCTCAGAGAGTTTACACATCGTGTCGTCGTCTGAAGTGATAATAAAGGGTCAGGCCACGTCCACACTAATGTAGATAAACATGAAAAATGCTTCTTTTTTTTTCTTCTTCTCTTTGGCCTTTTGTTCACTACAGCTGTGTAGTGAAATACGACATCGATGCAGCTTTGTCTTCACACACACGTCTGAATTAATCATCATATATATATGTATAAACCTTCCATTTTCCAGATTTATCTGCATTAATGCGAACAAGGGTCTCAAAGTCTTTCTTTTGTTTTTGTTTTTAAAGACCGTTATGTTTTTAACTTCATGTGAAGCAGGTGGTTGTGACCGTTTCTTTAAAGCCAGCACTTCTCATCATATCTGTGGGGACGGGTCGCAGGTGCTCGCAGCGAACAGTCACTTTTGTTTTTTTGTTTTTTTTCTGTTTGTTTGTTTGTTTTTCTCTCTTCTTTCCTTGTTTATGACTGTAGCTGATCTGTTATGTTAACAGTTAAAAACTTGTGTGAATGGTTCCAAACATCACGTTTTCCCCACAAACTCACTGCCTCATTGATGCATCGGAGATATTTAAGACAACATTTTCTCTCTGTTTGTTTGTTTACGTATGTTTGTTTTTTTGTGTGTGTGTGTGTGTGTGTGTGTGTGTGTGTGTGTGTGTGTGTGTGTGAGCTCTGCCTCTAGTAAAGATGGTCAAATTTGTTGTCTGGTCGAACCTCCTTCCTCATCTTTCTCATCTTTCGTGGTGTTTTTTTTTTTTTTCTTCTTCTTCATCGAAGCAGAATCTAGTTCATGTTTTATGCAAATGCACAACAACACGTACAAATTTCAAAATGGTCAATGATATTGTCTGTGCTTTGATTTTTTGTGTGTAATAACGATTGTGGATACTTCTTATTTTTTAATGTCCGGGCAAAAATGGAAATGGAACAAAACAAAAAAAAAAAAAAAGGTTCAGGAATCATTTGTTGTTGATAATATGAAGAAGGAGAAAGGAGAAGATGTGTGTGTTAGTGTGTGTGTGTGTTTTTAACTTACTGTTGTTGGTTTGTCTTCAAATACTTTTTGGGGTTAAAATTAAGGAGCAAAGCTTTGATAGAATCGACAGTGATGCTGCAGTCGCTCCGTAGTTTGTTAATTTTAGTTGGGGACATATATATATATATATCCTCCTTTAATGCGCCTCATATTAAAGGCACTGTATATTAGATGTAAAATACCTGGTTTCGTCAGAGAGAGAGACATTGACATTTGCACCTTAGCTTTGTAAACATTTATTTACCACTGGATGCCTTGTTTTTCTGTAGAAATCAACAAAAGAAGAATGACACGGATACAACTTTGGCGAGCGACTTTCAGTCTCAGAATCCGCTGGATATGTATAATTCTGTATATTTAAAAAAAATAAAAATATTCCAGGAAAAAGTTCCTTTATCTAGGATTAAAATAAAAAAAGAAACAAAACAAAATAAAAAAAAATGCTTTTGTAACAGAGCAAACATATGAATATTCTTTGAAATAAAAACAAATTGACCCACGTTGAAGAGTGAACTCATTTTAATCTTGTTTTTTATTTGTGTAAATGTAACAACGAGGTAAAAACTGTTCTCTTTTTAAAGAAACGTTCAAGGTAACAAGACGTTGCAGGTCACAGACGTTAAGTCTCTTCACAGCGAGATGATCTGACAGCAGCACAGCTGGTCGCTCGCTCTGCTGAAGATGACGGAGGAGATTTCATCGCCTCTTTGTCCTGGTGAGTTTGCAGAGATGAAAAAGGACCTGTTTTAATTTTAAGTTAACACTAAACCTCATTGTGTTCAGCTATAAATGTATCTAAAACATAATTTATTAAATGCTTCTTTTACTATTTAACAGAAAATGTGTAATGAACATGTTTAATTCTCATATTTTTCTTCTTTCTGAGGCTTTAGTTTGAATGTTTCCAGTCCACAGTGTTTGTAGTGAAGCTGGATTCAGTATTTCATGGATTTTTTTCTTTTTTTACACAACAACATGGAGTGAACTCTCCTCTATATGTTCAGGGCTCCAGTTAAATGCCAGGTCATGCTGGTACAGTAAGGGAGAGTTTATGCTGCCTTCAAATGCCCCTTGTAAAATCCAACTTTAACCATCAATCATAAATATAAATTCTCTACCTTAATGTCGCGTCCTTTTATGTTTCCTTTTCAGGTTTAGGTTTTTAGGTCTATGTTCCCTTTTAGGTTTCATGGCTGCTGAAGTTAAATATCGACCAGTGCTTAAAAATATTGTAATAATTCAGGTTGGAGTAACGAGGTTGACACCACAAAAGCAACTAATCTGAAAAAAATCAGCTCTGAACAACCTCAGACTTTGGTGCAACAAACTTATGATATATGATTTATTAAAGTGAAAACAGCTGCACAGATGTTGACTGATATGTGAGATGGATCATCTATCTGAGGAAACCATATTCACACAACTGTAAATTAATGTGATGGATAAAAAAAAAAAAGAACAGAAGAGATAGATCACATGTAATATTACATTTATATTTGATATTGGACCATATTTTGTCTTTATTTTATTTTATTTATTATTTAATGTATAGGAAAAAAAGTAGACGACAAGGACTTGGGGAAAAAATGTTAATATAGACTAAATTTTATCAGCCTGTAGTTTATAAATATGAATGAATTCATGTGTTAAATGTCTTATTTTATATTTTTATGTTCCTGTTTGTGAATATTTGTGGATATCTGTATCTGTAATTTCTGGACTTCGTTGTCGTCTTTGAACGCATCACTACTCAAGCGCTGGGTGATGGGAGTGGAGGAGGGGGTGTTGGGGGAGGAGAGGTGGTGGGGGGGAGGGTTAGTGTCCGTCCTCCTCTCACCGACACCGGAGCTTCATCTGTGCAGGTCTGCAGCAGCAGCAGCAGCAGCAGCAGGAGGAGACGCATCTCCAGCAGCTCACAGCTCCACAGTCACATTGCTCTTTTCTTTTTTTCATTTTTTTTTTTTTTGTACCGGAGCAAAGCTGGAGCCGGTGGTTCACGGTGCCCCGCTCCCGGAGCAGCAGCAGCAGCAGCAGCAACACTTCCAGTGGAGCGGAGCCACCGAGCGTCAGCCTCCGCCCTGGACCGATGAACTGGCTGAGATGTCCCGGCACATCTACACCCGACACGGGATAGGAGACGGGCTGCAGAAGCCGGTGTTTCAGGTGAGAAAACAATAAAAAACAAAAACCTCCTTCTTCTTCTTCTTCTTCTTCTTCTTCTTCTTCTTGTTATTGATTTTAAACAACCAGGAGACACTAAACTTAATTATCTTTATTCTATGTTTTAACTGGAGCCACAGTCTTCATCATCATCGTCATCATCATCATCAGGGGCACAGGTCACTGTAGAGATGGCGACGGTCTGATTTATTCACAAAGAAATTAAATAGTGTCATTAATTATTAACCGTTTTTCATGATGCATGGATGAGGATGAGGATGAGGAAGGTCACTGAAGAAGATTTTTTGTTGCAGATTTACACATTAAAGTTAAAAGTCCAATATCTCAAATGTGCAAAGAAAGAAAGAAAGAATCAATATTCAGTTAATAATTATATAATTATGATCCATATTATGTCTCCACCTACTAATCTCAGCCTCCAGAGGAGGAGGGAACATGGTTTGATATAAAATGACATCATTATCATTTTTATACATATTTTGTTTTTATTGCAAAACTTACAAATGCAACTAAAATCTCGACTGTGCAGCTGCAAAACATTTTTTTGCAGAATTGCTCCAATTATTTAAGAACAAATGCATTGACGATGTATTATTAGCAACCGGTGTGGAGGTATTTTAAACTTCCTAAATGTATATTTTAGCTGCTGCATGATTTACTTTCATAACTACTGGTGGATTTAAAAATGCTTGTCTAGATAGACAGATAGATAGATAGATAGATAGATAGATAGATAGATAGATAGATAGATAGATAAACAGATAGACAGATAGATAGATAGATAGATTGAAATATTGAGTCTTTTTAGTACCTGGTTGATCAATGAATGTGATATTGATTTAAAATCCAGAGCAGCTATAAATCAAACCTACAGTTCTCTAGATTTATAAGCAGAATCAGAAAGACTGAAGCTATGGACATGAATGTATCAGAGCTGTGTTAAAAAAAAACTAGTCTCTCATCTGGTGATGAAATGTTCTCAGCCCTGGTGGACTGATGGATAGACAGTGGTGAAGAGCTTCATTAGTCCCACAGGGAAATTGCAGCGTTGCATAAATCATGAGGTGAAAGATGCTGTTATTACCAGTAACAGCACCTGGTGATAAACTGAATATTAGTTGTTAGACTTTAGGTTGAGACTGTTTTGTCAAATAAATAGATTGGAAAAGTTTAGGAAGCATCAGATTTACAGCATCATTTTTCATATTTCACCCTCCTTCTCTCATGTCGGGTGAAGTTTCACCTCATTGGTTCGTCAAGAACCAAAACAAATGGTCTCCGCATGGAACGAGGCCGGAAATCCATCATATGATGGATTGATAATGGAGTAACAGACTGACTTCATGTAATCAGGTCATCACAGAAGGACAAGAGGCAGCTGGAGAGACACAGAGGGTGGGGGGTGGAGGCGCGGGGTTTAATGGGGTTGATGGAGCGAAGGTGCCCTTGAATGAGTGTGTGTGTGTGTGTGTGTGTGTGTGTGTGTGTGTGTGTGTGTGTGTGTGAGGTAAATGCAACATTAAAATGATTCCATTTCTGTGTTTGCTGTGACGTCATCAGGCGAACAGAGGGACGTACTCCCGACGCAGCAGACTGAAGAGGTCTGACGGCAGCACCACCTCCACCAGCTTCATCCTCAGACAGGTAGGAAGTTTAAAAAAACACACAACAATCAGCTGAGTCTTATCAACCCGAGTCACACGGGACGTTTCAGACTGATATCGATCTGATATGATACGGCCGAAGAAATCACATCATAACATATCGACTCAAAGAACATAAACACAGCTGAGGTTGAATTAGTCTAAATTATACTCAGACAATGTGGCTGCCATGCAGACGTGTCGCACTCGTGGTCAAAAGACTAAAAATAACAAACTTGGTTCCGTTATTTTATTATTTCACATATTTCTGTTTTTATTCTTGTGGCAGAAGCTCAATTTTTAGAGCTGCCATCACAAGAAAGATGCAGCAACAAAATAAACCCCCCCAAAAAATAGAAACTCACTTTTTATCAGATTCACTTCTCTGGAGAAATGGAAAAGGTCAAAATCTCACCTGCTGATTTCAGACCAGTTCTGTGCTTTTAAATCTCACTTAGACGCCTCTTTCTTTAGTAGCGTTTGGCAGCGAAATTCGGTTCTAGTTTGGTGCCGGTGCCGACGTGAACAGTAACCAGACCGGATCACAACGTGAGTTTCGGCGCCACTGAAACATGCAAACGTCTCCAGTCTGAACAGAAACGATTGATTCAGACACTTCAACTTGAAATAAACGCTTGAAGACGATTTCACGTCAAATTTAATGAAACATTTGGTCAAAATAACAAGTTCAGCTCCATTATTTTATTGTTTTATTATTTTGTTTTCATTCTTGCAGCAGAAGCTCAGTTTTTAGAGCTTCCATCACGACTGGAGCTTTTACATTAATGAATCAAAAACATCACAACAAACATTTAGAAATGTGTCGCGTGTTGAAATCCCTCCTCCATCTTTTTTGTTTTTTAAAAAGAGAGAGTTGAGTCTCAGACGATCAGACGATCGTTGTAGTTTTGTGCTTTGATTTATTTGATTTGTTTCAGTTCAGCTGCTCATGAGGCGTCTCCTCGTTCATGTATAATTCATAAGGACGGGGCGTTAGTCTTTTATATGTGCCACTGCAAAACAAATTCAAATTGGTTTCCTGTACCGCGTCTCCTCTTCTTCCTCTTCTTCTTCTGTAATTCCTAACGTACATGAGACTCACTGTGGACTTTGACATCCCGCTAACAAGTTACCAAGGGAACTGAGGCTGCAGAGGCCAGTCGATGACACGCGGGTAGTTTGTCTCCTCCTCCATCTCTTCTTATCCTTCTCTCTTTCACCTCCATCACACTCTTCTTTCTCTGTACCTGACCTCGGTTTGCTCCGTCATGTTCTGGTCTTTGTGAAAACCACGTGTTTCTCCTCTGAGACGCTCTGATGTTGATTCAAAACGAATCGGGTCGTTTTTTTTTTTTTTCCTAACAAAAGCACATGACATCCTGTCAGATCGAATAGTGGGGTGTGATTTATGATAGTAGCAGTTGCTGCTTGTATCTGTAGCTGCTGTGTCTTTTATTACAAATAGGTCAGTCTGTAGCAGAATTGAACTACAGGTCGTAATTATTATTTTTCCATTTAATGACATTCAAGCTGAATCTAATCTTGTTTATAACTACAACACTCTGTGTGTGTGTTTACCTGTTGACGTTGTTGCATTAATTATTGAAACGAGTTCTCTGCATGGAATTGTCATGGAGACATAATATGGCCGACGGGAAGCAGGAAAAACAACATAAATGGATGAATAGGAGATGAAACAATGAAAAAAAAAAAAAAAACAAAGGACAGAAGGACGGTGAAATGTTCACACGACGGTTCCCTCCTCTGTGGCAGATTTCTTTTTAACACCTCCACTGCGATTTGTGTCATCACCACCGGTGCGATCGTCATCAGGTGAGAAGAGGAGCAGTGGGCTCTCATTGATTCCCCCGTGTATCTATAGTAACGGCCGGCGTTCGACAAACACAGGTCAAACCCAGAAGGTTGATTAGCAGGAAGCTGCTCCTCCTCCTCGTTTTTCCTTTTCAGCACAAAGTACAGTTTTGTTTTTGTTTTGCTCACATGAAAGATGAAACTCATTTTTTTTCATCAGATTCATCTTTTCTTTTTCTCCTCTGGAGAATCAATGAAGGTCAAAATAACTACTTTACTAATTATTAGACGATGGATTAGTTGTGTCTATGTTATATTATAAACAGATGTACAGTGGCAACGTTTCTTAAAACAAGAAGTAAACGGAGAAAAGAACCAATGATAAATCTTATAAAGGTCACATGACTAATCTTTAAAAATGGCAGAAGATAAGGTTGAATAAGGTTAAGAACTTTCGTACAAAAACAGTTTTTATTTTTATTAGATAAAATTATGGAAAAACTATACGTCATCATCAGTTGCAGCTCAATAAAATCTACAGATTCTTCCACGTTTTGCCGTTTCATCCTCTACAAACATCAGACAGATGTTTCTGTTCAACTGGTCCGTCGATGCTCTGAAACATTTCAACAGATGTTTCACTCTCAGGAATTATCCAGAGCTGCTGCGTTGAGGTGCCTTCGCTCTGATGTTTGTTGTGTTGTTGTTGACGGACACACTGACCTACTAGTACTCAGCTCGTGCTTTTAACGGCGTGTTTCCACGGATACGTGACGGCTACATCGTCCAGCGTTTCCTCCATCAAAAGGAATGAAGTGACACGGTTGTACAACAAAGGTGGGAGATTTTAAAGTGAAAATAAACCTATAGATGTGGGTTTATGTTGAAGAGGCTGTGACCGAAAAAGAGAGAAAAAAAGACGTCATCCTGGTGTTAACATCAAGATAATTGACTTATTTATTTATATTTTATTTATCTAAGATATTGGACAGTCAATTAAATTAAATTACAGAACGAGGAAAACACACAAGTCTTTGTTTTTCTCCTTTAAATGTAACAAAATGTAACTTAAATCAAATAAAACAACATTTCTACTGAGTTTAACTGTTGCTTTGGCTTCACAGTTAATTTTCCTCCGTTTGTTCTCATTTAAAGAACAAATCAGGACAGAAATCATTAATAAAATACATTAAAATTCTTAATAAAAGTAAATAAAAATGCATCCAGTATGTTTTGTTCAGTCTAACCAGACTGTAACAACATGTTCTGGTTAGAAACCATCTTTGTAATTCAAATGACAACTAATGAAGAGTGTGGAGGATTTAATGGTCTCGTCAGCTTGAGTGTGACCATGAAATGACTTTTAGTTACAACTGAAAACACAGTGTGGTCTAGTGAAGCAACCAAACACCTCATCACTGACTGGTTTTAACCCTAGTTCACATTCTCTACAGAGTATAAATATATAAATATACAAATATGTAAAGAAATATCACAAAATGTTAAATAGAAACGTTTCTACTCCTCATGATTTCTCATCTCGTCGCCTGAAAAAGTGATAAGACGGCGGCTTCTCCTTCTTCTTCTTCTTCTTCTTCTGGCCGTTAATCCGTCTTATGTAGGTCACATGGCTCAACTCGGTGGACGTTAATTCATGAATTACTCGACGAGGTCTGGACCGCTGCTGTCACAGCTCAGACCGCCGCCGTGAACCAGGATCTCCTGAGGAAAAACTGGTGTAACTGTGACCTCTAACAAGATTACACAAGAAGAGTGAACAGTTCCGTTTTTATATCAGTGTGTCAGTGTTTTATTTCAACAAATAACGTAAAGAAAATGTTCATCAGGTGTCACAGAATTGACTGATCCTGCAAAACCTAAAGTAGAATATTTATTTATCAAATATAATCCTTTTTTTTTTCTACTTCTCAGTCTCTCTTTACTCAGGTTTCTCCAAAAACGAAGCCCTTATGTGTTTCTTTACCTGCACAGTCGATAAAAAAATGGACTCCCACATCTTTGACGTGTGATAGATGAGTATGATGGCGTCAGGTGTTTCGAGAGCCTCTTGAAGAAGAAACTGTCAGTTTTGATGAAGATGTATCATCTAATAAGAGCGGTGAGGAAACAGTAGTTGAGCTGCTGTAGCTCGGTTTGTCAGGAGAGGGCGCTGTTGTTCTTTTATTTTATTAAAGAAGCAGCCGAACCACAAATTTTTACTTGGATCAGATCTTACAAACAGAAAACAAACGTTTTATTGAAGTGATTTATTGTTTTGTTGTATTTAACAGAGACAATGTTTACACATAAACAGGCCTGAAAAAACATGAATTTTATTCTTTATTTGAATCACATTAACATATTTTTACTGGACGTAACTAAAGGTGAAGTTGTTTAGAAAATGAATCACTTATATCTGTGACCTCAGATTTCCTCAGCTGCTCTGTGATTGTGTGTAAAATGTGACAGACTTGGTTCATGAAAAAGCTTCAACCCTGAGTCTGAACGTCTGCATCTCTTCTTGATTGATTCCTTATCTGATCAGTTTCTCTGTAACAGACGTTTATAGATCAGATCATCAGGTCGTTTTCTTGGTTAAAGTGTCATCACCTTCATCAACTTCACTGTGATGCGAGTGTGTGTGTGTGTGTAAATTAATGTGTCAGTCTTTTACAAATGTATGTTTGAGGCTCGAGCACATTACGTCACACACACACACACACACACACACACATCCATGCATGGCATCGACAGCTTTGCTCTGGTAATGATGCTCACAGGCTGCAGACCTCCACCACCTCCACCTCCCTCTATGCCTCCTTCCTTATTCACAGCCAGCCCGGCTGACTGGAGCCTCCACCAGCCAATCGGCAAGCTGCATCCCACCTCTGTCATCAGCCCGTGCTGGAGGAGGAAGGGATTGGCTCTTGTGATCTGAGCTCGGGAGGCAGATGAAATGCCAGGTCTGCTCTGCCTCTGGGGACAACCAGGCTGCCTTATAATGGGAGCCAACACTCGCTCGGCTTGGGGGCAATAACATCCAATTCAGCA
The DNA here is from genome assembly GCA_016801845.1 of Polydactylus sextarius. Taxonomy (NCBI): domain Eukaryota; kingdom Metazoa; phylum Chordata; class Actinopteri; family Polynemidae; genus Polydactylus; species Polydactylus sextarius. Next base: position 3,134,192 of record CM028912.1, on the reverse strand, counting down.
TCAGGAAAACACAGTGCCCCACCTTTTTTTTTTCTCTCTTGCTGCTCTGGTGTGGTCTTGTTGCTCTGTAGATTTTTTTTTACCTTCATGTGGAGAAAGAGACGACTGCTGCTGCTGCTGCTGCTGCTGGTGGTGGTGGTGGTGGTGTCTCCCTCCAGTCTTCATCATCCATCCTCTCCAGGAACAGGTTGATCTTTTTTATTTTCTTCTTTTTTCTTTTTTTTTCTGCGCCAACGAGCTGCTTTTTGGAATCTCACTCCTCCATGTACGATAACTTGTACCTTCATGGATTTGAAGACTCGGAGGCGGTGAGTTGAGCAGCGTCTCACACTTGTAAAAAAAAAACAAAAAAACAAAAAAACAAAAACAAAAAAAAACATGCTTTTTCTGTTGTTGATGCCGACATTATCACCCTACGAGTGGGTTGATTGTGTGTGCACTCTTCTCGGGGGAGTTAGGAGGGGTTGGGGGAAGGGTGTGCACAAATGTGTGTGTAGGCGTGTGTGTGTTTGAGCGAGAGAAAGTGTGTGTGTGTGTGTGTGTGTGTGTGAGAGACATTGATCCTTTGTGGTTTCATTTGTATTTTTCTCATCACATCTCGCTGCACATCATCAAGGTTTACAGAAGAAACCATCTGTATGATGTGCTGATGTACTGTTGCATACGACCGCCGCGTCTTTCACGACGTCACATTCCTTGGTTTTTTCGTTGTTAAGTATTTTCCTCCGATACTGAGAGGCAAACACTGTTATTGACGAGCATCCATGAGATAAAAATGTGTCCAAGAAACAGAGGAGGAGGAGGAGGAGGAGAAAAAATCAATAGATGTAAAAGCTGGTGCTGTGTTGAAGGGCGGAGGGAATCCCACTGAGTCTGAATCTGTCAAGACCTTTCTGTAACTCCACCTGACGTCTCCGCTGCTGCTTGAAGATGAAACGTGGAGGAAACATTTCCCTCGTATTAACATGGGAGTGTAGATTTAATAACTAGTCTAGTTCTAAGGTTTTTCTAAGAATTATATAGACAATCTGCTTTTATATTGTTCTTCAGGCCTCGGGTTCAGTGCTGATGTTGGGCGATGAGGTCTGGCTCACGTTGGCCTTCAACTTCACCCTTAAAGCTAAAGTTAATGTTAAGCTTCGTTAAACGGCTCCTTACAGGGTGAATGAAGCGTCTCCGCTGCCTCCACTGCCTCTTAGTGAAAAACCAACACCTGTAAGATCAGAGTCTACGACCTGGAGATGTTGGATTCATGAAGTGTTAGATTTTCAACAGTCTTTCCAGGTTGTTTTCTCTCGTTTGGTCGGCATGTTCAAGGAGTTACCCAATCAGAGACAACGTGTATATAAACCCCGCCCATTTAAAAAGTCTGGCGTCATGCAACAGGACGTTCAGCTCCTCTGATTCTGTTGAATTAAACGTTTTGCTACGTATCGTGCATCTTGAACTCGACCTTAACTCTGAGACTGTAGTGGGAACTTGTTGATTTGTGTAGTGAAACTTGAAAAGTGTTGGATGAGGTTGAGATCAGGACTCAAGAGACTTAAAGCAGGAAATTTCCAGACAAATTACTAAAAAAGGACTCATGAAGTCTAACAGTGTCTTTATACTTTTGGAAAGATCTGAATTTCTTTTGAAGATTTTCCTTGATATTACATCATTATCAGCTGTTTAGTTCCACATTTTTAGCAGATCTTAAGCTCTATTGTCGCAGTTAACTTCCACTTATCTGAGAGTCTAAAAATGAACCGTTTTAAACATCTAAATATTGTGTAATATTTCTTCAAACTTTACAATGAAACTGATTTAGGGAACTGGTAGCAAATATTGTAATTATAATAACATAATTCATTCTCCATTTAAGCTTTATTTTGTTCACCAGTTAATCAATAACTAGTTGGAGCTGCACTGGTCGTGTGTAGTGTCTTTTTTAGCTGAAAATGTTCACTATATATGAGTCCTCTGACTTTATTCAGTATCGCTGCTTTTATCTTTAATTTTAAACTCACTGAGTGGATTTTTCCCTTTTTTTTTTGCACCAAACTGGTTGTTGGAGCTGATTTGTTCATTTTGCGTTTGAATTTTTTAACAAATCATCCAAGTCTCTGACCCTTAACACGTTTCTTCCGCGCACAAACTGAACCGAGGAACTAAAACCTAAAATAACTCCCTCAAATTATTTGTTACTGATGGTACAGCCCAGTCCAGAACTGCCATCTGTTTCCTGTTGTTTCAGCTGTTGTTATCATGTGGTATTGTTCCATTATTATGGGTTTGAATAACTGATGAAGCTATTAACTTCCACCTCACACTGTTCAGGAAATGGATCCTCTGTAAAAAAAAAAAAAAACATTGTTTTCTTAAAGAAACTGTCTGATCCAGTCTGTATGATTTATTTCATGTGCGTCTACTTTTGGTCGACTTTAACAGCACCAACCGAATCCAAACTTAAAAACCAAACTCTCCTCGTTGCTCCGTGTTTTGAGAAGTACATTGGCAGCGCTACAGTAGACGTCACTGAGGCTCTTGCCGTCCCTGCGGTTTGCTATCAGTGCTTGTCATTAGCTTGTGGGTGTCTGGATTTTTCGGAAGTGAGACCTCGTCCGGGGGATTTCTGAGGCAGCGGGCGGGGAAACGAACACATTCATTGTATCTTAGGAAACTTATTTAAGGTCGATTTTTGTGTATAAATGTGTTGAAAGTTACGCGAACACGCATCTTTTTCATGACGTGTCTTTTGGGGTGTGGAAGAAGTGGAAATAAAATTTTAATTTAGACGTTAATGCTTGAAATTAGTAATAAGAAAGAGGAATCGTAGATCTGCTTCCTGAAACACAGGTATACACACTGTTATTTAATTTGTGACTCACCTTTAAGGAAGTTATTTATGTTGCTGCAGCAGTTCCTTTTTAATTTGTGCATCAAAACCAGTATGTTTGTAATGAGCCTGGAGGCATTTACCCTCCAACCTCCTGGCTGCTGCTGCTGCTGTTTGTAGTGATGACTACCAGTGGTTGTAATGAAGAGAGATGCTTTTAGCTCTTTATCCTGATGGGGTCTGATGGAGCACAGGTCAGAGGACGAGGAAGGATGGAGATGGGTGAGCAGACTGAGCGTCTGGCGTCTGAACAGATAAGACTGGAGTGTCACACGATGGACTCAAGACCGAACACTTGACACTCGTAGATAATAACCTCACAGACCTCTCGTTGTCAGTGTGTGTGTGTATTTGTGTGTGTGTAGAGAGGAGATAGACAAGAGAAGGGGAGAGGGCGGTCGACTGGCACCGTTGTTGCTTGTGTCTGTGCACATGATAGTAATTTTGGGAACGCTTCAAAGTGCCTCATGCTCTGAATACATTTGGATTTTTCCAGAGAAATGTGGTGAATGACATCAGCTTCGTAATTTGTGCATTAACAGAACTTTAAGGGGACTTACTTTAAAATAACAACTTCTGCACAGTAGTTTTGTCGACTTCTTGTAGTGAAAAGAATCAAATTTAACCTCGTCATTCTGCACCTGTCAAACACATCACATCTACAAGAATATGTTTCTAACAACATTTTTTATTAATTCGTCAATTTAAACAGCAACAGAACACAAAATCAAAAAGAAGCAACAGCTCAGGCACAGGACAGATACCAACCATCCTCTCATCCACTTCTCTACAGTAGAAACAACAGTAAAACAAAACAACAGCAGAAACGAAGGCAGGCTAGGCTGGTTTGGGAACTTATTACTGGGAAACCCCTTTAATATAGAAGATTCAGGCCTAACACGTTCCATTCCCATTATTTATTTATTTAAAAAGTGCATGTTTTACATTAGTTGGAGAAACAGTCAACCAGTTACTTTGTTAAAGCTGCTGTATGTCAGTTTTTACCAGCGTAAGCATTAAATGGTCCAGAGTAACATGAACCCAGAGTCTATTTCAACATGAATATGAGTCAAACATGAGGACAAACACTGAGATAAATAACGAGGATATGAGAGCAGGTGAAGAAGTGTTTATTGTGACAGAAAAAGAAAATAATAGATGATGAAATTTTAGCTCATTAAAGTAAAAATAAATATGTTTTAAGTAGCTTTGTATCTACATTTAAAGTGACGGTCCAGAGTAACATGAATCCAGGGTCTATTTCACCATGAATACAAGTCAAACTCCCCCTCAAGAGATATTTTACAAAGTTATATCAACTTTGACCATCTTTTGTTTTCCAAAAAAAACAAATAGTTAACAATGAAAGTAAATGGGGCAGTCAGCCAAATGCATCTAAATTGTCATTTTTTAACCACTAATAAAGCTCAAAATATCACTTCACTTCAAAACTGCAATAATCTTTCTTGTCTTTTATACCAGTGAATAACTTTTTACTTAACTCATCAATGATAATTGATGATTAAATTAAATAATTTAGTTGATTTGAAATCATCGTTGAAGCTAAAATACAAATCTTTTTTTTTTTGCTTTTCTCTATTTCATGTCTTTGTGGTTTAGTTTAATATTTAAACCGTGAAAAATGAGCAACTTCAGTCTTGATACTTGTTAATTTTAAGATAAACTGCTTAATCACCAGTTTACAAATCTGAAAACCAGCCTCCATGTTGGAAATACAAAAAAAAAACAAAAAAAAACCAGGTAATTCATTATGTTTTGAACAGTGAAACATAAAACAGGTGCTCTTGTGTAGTGACCAGGTGGGTGGTGCTTTTATTTTCCTTTTTCTCTCCAGTCTTCCAGTTATAGATTTCATTTGTAATGAGGCAGTAAATAACAGTTATTTGTATCAAGGAAAGACTCCCGTGGCTCTGAATGGATCATTAGTAGAGGCGCCTGGAAGCCGTGGACAAAGGCATTAATCCTCACTGTCCGGCCTTGGCAGGTTGATTTCAAAGACTTACTGCGCTTCAGATCCTCTGTTGCACATTTACCATTTATTTTCATTAAATTATTGATACACTATAGTATTTTTTTATTCCCCCGCTGAATCCATCTACACGCCCAGATTCAAAACATCAAGAGAAAAACCTCACATCGTCTTTTATCGTCTTCAGAAGACAAACTGGTGCAGATTATATATCTCCTGGCTTTTTTCATGTCGGTATATGTTGGAAGAATAACTCTTCAATTATACATCACTGTCATCGGTCAGATGTGTCATGTTTATATCAAAAGTTTTTCAAAAACACACTGAACCTCTGTCTGTTTTATTGTATCATGTAAACAGCTCAATCATGCAAAACATCCGTTCTCCTGTGAAAAAACTGAGGCGCTATCGCACGAGGAGAAAATGATGAACAGGGCAGAATTTAAAGCAATACATCACGTCTTAGTCCTGATGTCAAACAGACCTTTGTAAGCATGTTTTTCCTGCTCCCATGAGCTTTTAACCCATTCTGTGTGTGTTTAAGTGTGTTTCTCCTTGGACGTGAACAGTCGTCTCAGCTGTCTTCTTTCTGCCAACGACATCAAAATGTAACATATAAAGAAATCAAAGATGGTAGATCTATTAACGTTCCTGTTGAGCTGCGTTTCTGATCACAGTCTCTCAGGAAGATTCTCGTCTATTTATGGATTCATTTCTCACAAAATCTCACGTTTTCGTCTCTTATGAAATATTCAGATGAGATGAATGAAGCTTCATTTCTAACCCAGCGCCGTCCTCTGCTCTGCTCCTCTCTCTCTCTTTGGATGGATGGATGGATGGTCTTAATGGGGTTGTGTTGAGCAGAGTATGTGGCAGCATCCATAGGGGCAACAGACTGTGCCGTCATCTGTTAGATAAACATTTGTGCTGAGGCCCAGTTTTCACCCCGTTTGGCTGAGTCTGCACGACTCTGAACGTCCACCAGCTGGTCCACCGGTAAAATGGAAACACAGAAGACGTGTTGGTTAAACAGAACAAAGCGTCAGTGTGTTAGAATTAGAAGTTTATAGACGAACAGTTGATTTGTTTAGGTTTGTAAGAACAAGACTTATAAATCAAATCAAATATGATTTAATTCACTAAAAAACTGTATATTTATAGGCACAAACAATCTTTAATATCCTACTGAGAATAAGATTATTGGTTGATGTAGTTAGATTATACTGCAAATAAAATAGTTTCATTCACAAATTCTGTTTAATTTAATTATATTATATGTAAAATTATATATATATATATATATATATATATATATATATATATATATATATATATATATATCCACAACCAAAAATTCAAAAATATTCACTCATTGTTTTGACAAAATTCTGCAAACCAAAGAAAATTGTTCTTTATCTGTATTACCAGATGTTTTTTTCAAGTGAAGAAATATCAGTATTTATTATAGTCAGATAACTTTCATGTTGGTTTATTAATAGAACAGATGTAACATAAAATAATTTATATTTAAGGACATTTAGCCTCAATAATACTTGATGATACACTGAGAAAACACCAGCCTGGATCATAAAAACCACCTGACACGTTGGAAATAGTCTCCATCTTCACTGTTTCAACCAGGAAGCAGCTCTATGTGTGTGTGTGTGTGTGTGTGTGTGTGTGTGTGTGTGTGTGTGTGTGTGTGTGTGTGTGTGTGTGTGTGTGTGTGTGTGTGTGTGTCTGTGTCTGTGTGTGTGTGTGTGTTTGAGCGGCGCAGGCTTCATAAATGTGTCTTAACGGTTGAGATTCAAGCTCATGAGTGAAGTCAGAAATGGAACGACTCCATGATCTTCACGCTTCATCAGCCTGGTGGCGACTCGCTGCTGCTACTTGGACACAAACAGAGAAAAAAGAAAGATGGAGATGTGATGTCATCCTCCTGTAACACACTAAATTCAACCATCAGAGTTTTACGTTTCATTTTACAACCAGATATCTGACTTTAGATTCATTTATAGTGAAACCTTTTCAATAATCAGGTTTATCAGCTGATCCACTATAATATAGTTTAAATAATCAAATAACATGAGGACTGAAAGGAGAATCATCTCTATAAAACTTAAAAACACTCATAATTACTCGAAATAACTCTTCCCTCTCTTAGATTATCACAACTCTCATTGCTATTTATTTTATTTTCTATCATTTTATCGTCTCATATTAAAGCAGCCACAGATGAATCAGCGGTGATACGCTCCACTGGTTTTACCTTTTGTTGTCAAACTGGAGCCTGTGAAGCCATAAAGAGTTGGACCATTAGTTTTGTTATAAGAGACACACACACACTCATCCACAGGTGGACAGTAACATGATATCCTGCTCTTCACTCTCTTCTGTTATTTTTGAACTGTAACACAAAGAAAACTCTGCATCACCTGCCACATGATCAACAAACATTATTATGTTTTAATGTGAGAGGTTGAGAACATGAGGACAAACACTGAGATAAATAACGAGGATATGAGAGCAGGTGAAGAAGTGTTTATCATGACAGAAAAAGAAAATAATAGATGATGAAATTTTAGCTTGTTAAAGTAAAAATAAATATGTTTTTAAGTAGCTTTGTATCTACACCTAAAGTGATGGTCCAGAGTAACATGAACCAGAGTCTATTTCACCACAAATACGAGTCAAACTCCCCTCAACAGATATTTTACGTTGGTTGAAGTAATATCCAGTTTGACCGTCTTTTGTTTTCACAAACAAATAGTTAACAATGAAAGTAAATGGGGCAGTCAGCCAAACGTATCTAAATTGTCATTTTTTAACCACTAATAAAGCTCAAAATATCACTTCACTTCAGCAGTAGCATGAATAGGGTCCCTACACATAAACTGAAGTACTGATAACTTAGTAAGTGAACTGAGAGTTTAATAAAAACACTGTTTTACAAGACTTACCCAACGTCTGGTTTTATAACAACTGGTGATGAAGGATGTTCCACATCAGCAGATTCATCATATAAAAATAATAAAGTAAAAATAAAAAACAAATAAATAAAAACAAAAATATCATAAATTAAATGTTATAGCATTTTTTTTTTCATTTTCTTGATGTGTCTGGAATTAAAGGGATAAAAAAAATCTTTAGTTTATTGGGTTTTGCAAATGTATACAATTGTATCAAAACAGTTATAAAGTTTTATGTAGTCGACCAAAAAAGGAAGAAGGAAGGAAGCAGGAAGAATAAGCAGAGGGACAGTAAAAAATGACAAAAACACAGAGTAATGTGTGTGTCAGTGTGTGTGTGTGTTAATGTGTGTTAATCATGTTCATCTTCCAGCTGATATTGTGGTAAAAGATATGAACTGGATTTGAAGACACTTGAATCTTGACATGTGTGTGTGTGTGTGTGTGTGTGTGTGTCTGATTGTTGGACATGAACATGAAGAAGTGACACATGTATGTGTTTTATCATGTTACGTGTCACATGTGCAACATTACATCACGCTACATGCTCCAGTGTGTTTGCTACAGTTTCCATGTTATGTAATATTTATGCCCTGATTGTTGAAGCTACTGATAACACAGTGTTTCTATAGAAACAGCTTTTTATAGTTTTTTTTGTCTCAATAAATAAAAACAATAAAGCGAAACTGACAACACAAAGACGTGTTTAGACTAAATGACAGATAAAAGCAGACAGACTGACAAACAAAGAGGGTTAGAGGCGTCTGTCGACAGGTGCGTTACTGCCACCGTGGGGCCGATGAATCATAAAGGCTGTTGATGTCAGAGGTGGTAACCGCTGCAGCAGCTCATCATTCACTTCTTCATCTCATTTAATGTTGGTGACAAGGTGAATAACTGGCTCCTGTCCCCTGGAGAAACCAGACGTGTACAACAAAACCTGCAGGCCACGATTCTCCTCCTGCACTTCCTGCACCTGGACTAGAGAACTATGATGAGCAGTCATTATCTTGTTGGACCCCAGAGAGTCTGTACACTGAGCCTATGGGGGCGGCGTCCACTGTTAATGCTAATGTAGTGATTACTCGGCCGTAGTGTAGCGTGAAGTACAGATTTTGTGTCATGTAGCGGCAACATCTCACTCCATCACTGAGATAGACGACGGTCAGAGAGGAGAGAGGGAGAAATGCTGCTGTGACGTGACTTCACGTCAGTTTATATAAAACACAACCAGATAATAACAATGTTACATTTATATCAACCAGCTCCATTCACCTGAGAGTTGTAACAAAACCAAACTGTCAATTAGTCTTTAAATTGATTAAACAATTATCGTTAGTAACGTTTATAAAATGTCTTGAAACCTCAGAATATTCAGCTTATTGTGATATAAGTTGTAACGAGATATAAGTTGTTGTAGTGAATCTGAAATGACAAATATTTTAATTTCACTGAGATAAATAACGAGTATATGAGAGCAGGTGAAGAAGTGTTTATCGTGACAGAAAAAGAAAATGATAGATGATGAAATTTTAGCTTGTTAAAGTAAAAATAAATATCTTTTTAAGTAGTGACAGTCCAGAGTAACATGAATCCCATGAACTATTTCACCATAAATACGAGTCAAACTTCCCCTCAACAGATATTTTATGTTGGTTGAAGTAATATCCAGTTTGACAGTCTTTTGTTTTCACAACCAAATAGTTAACAATGAAAGTAAATGGGGCAGTCAGCCAAACGTATCTAAATTGTCATTTTTTAACCACTAATAAAGCTCAAAATATCACTTCACTTCAGCAGTAGCATGAATAGGGTCCCTACACATAAACTGAAGTACTGATAACTTAGTAAGTGAACTGAGAGTTTATTAAAAACACTGTTTTACAAGACTTACCCAACGACTTGTTTTCATAACTGGTGATGAAGGTTGTTCCACATCAGCAGATTCATCATTTTTCCGAACAACTGACTGATGTGTAAATGAGGCCAAACGTATCTAAATGGTCATTTTTTTTAAACCACTAATATATAAAATATTTAAATTTTAATGTTGATTAAGCTGCACCAAAGTCTAAATTCTGTTTAGATGGTTTTATAAAATCTGTGCACAATTAGTAAGAATTTACTGTATTATTTACTATTTAATATAACAAAGGAAAAGTAATTTTTTTTTTCTAAAATCTTCCTAACTCACTTGTTTATTTTTATTTATTAGAGTAGGAATAATGTTACATTTCTGGAAAATAGCAGCTCTGGAGGATCATTGGTTCCTTGTAGCTTCATGTTTAATTCTTCTCACGTCTATAAAAGTTTCATTTGCTTTGTCTTTTTTTTTCTCCACACGTTTCTTGCGATCCTGTCGACTATTTACGTTTGATTGTTCAGTGATCACGTCTCAATAGCTTCAATTTGTGACCAACAGTTGTGCAGCAGTGTGTATCATATCATAGTTGTGTTTATAGAAGAAACATATCTTTCACACACAATCAATCACATCTCCTGTCAACTTCCTATGTTTACAATACGAGCTGCATCGCTGCTGTTTTAATTTGAACATTATAGTGATGAGATAAATTTATGTATGATACCACCCTGCTGTATTTATTTAATAATTATTTATTTAGTCGTAACAAAGCAGACGTGAAGCCAGATAGCCCACATGGGAACACAAACAGCTCCAGTAATGGTCAGCTAAAGGTGAAGCCCTCAGAGCCAAGATAACACTGTTTACACTCACATCATTGCTGTTTGTAGACGAACCTGTGCAAACTGTTTTAAAGTGGTGGTTGTAAACACCGTGGATGTAGGCAGCTCTAATGAGTGATAGATGAGTCTGACTCAGTGGTGAAACATCAGGATCTGAGGATGTGGCAAAATCAAATTCTATAATAGTTCCCTCATATTTTGTTTTTATGTTGTTGTTTTGTTGTTGTTATTTGATTAGGTGCCAAAAATGTTTTAGTCTCTATATCTAGTGGTCTATCTATCTACCTGCCTAGATAATGGATGAAGGGACAAAATATTCTGTTGTAGACACATTAAAACTCACTAAAACTAGTCAAAACACCAGTGTGGATCTTCTCCATCCCCCTCATGGCGATGAGAATAATTACACCAACACTGTTGAGGTTTGTTTGTGTCGTGTATATTTGTCATTGTAACGTTTTAGAGTCTGTATGAGTTGAGTCAATATAAACACAGATACAGTCACATTGATACTGGCACATGTTGTTTAATAATGTAAGATACACATCAACGTTAGAGAGTCTGATCGTACAACTACCGACGTCATCTAACATGAATAAGACAGAAGCCAAACATGAAGTGGTCCGTGTCACTGTGCTGCAGAAAAATACATAACTAAATTATGTATCTATGACCATTTGAACCAGTTTTATGTGTGTGTTGTCTTATAACAGATATGCTTTGATTTAAAAAGGTTTAACAAGATGGAAATAACTGCACCATAAAAGAGAAGAGACACATTATATTAATCAGCTCATTGATTTTGGCTTCAAAGCTCCGTGGTCCGTAGTCGAGGAAGATAAAAGACGCAGGGAAATAAGGAGATATATGGTGGCGCATAAACCTCAGTACAGAGGGGAGCCATCTTTAAAGCGTGGTGGCCTTGGACTGAGATCAGCTCCCCCACTATGTGCTACGGACGTGGCGTGATCATCGTGTCCACCCGGAGGTCTGAAATAGCAGCAGCCACCTCACGTCACTGCAGGGTGGGCGACACCGCCGCTTCACCAGCACGATGAAGAACTTCACACTCCAGCAGAGTCACCCAGCGTCCGTTCTTAATTCTCTTTATGTTTGCATTTTATATTTCCTCAGAGAATCGGTTTTAATCTCGATTTCCATCTGCCTTGAATACATGGGTGGGCTTCTTTTTTCTTTACTGCTCCTTTAACCCAGAACTGACTTGGATCTAATAAAGAAAAAGAGGTGAGGGAGTGGGTGAGTTAGGGAGGAGATAACTACTTTGATAGTGATGGTATGAGACTGATCTGCAGCCTGAGGCACACACACACACACACACACACACACACACACACAGTGGACATACAGATGGATAATAAACTGAGAGGCTGCAGAGTTTACGGTCTTATTTTACGACCGTCACATCCACCAGATCTCAAGGATATTCATCTTCATCTCTCCAGTAATAAGAGTTTACAGACTCACTGAAGCTGATCTGCAAACTAACAATTTATTAAGACACTTCATGGTGTTTTTTTAAAAATGTTTTCTCTCCTTTAATTAAGTTGTCAACCATCTGTGTGTGTGTAATAAATCAAAGTCACTCATTTCACTGAGTTTTATAAAGTGGAAAAGGAGCAAAAACTACAGCTGTGTTTTGTCAAATCTTTTAACTTCAAGCTGTTTAGCTCCAGTTGATGTGACACATGTGATATATAAGATATAAGAAATAAGGACACAATAAATCAAGCCAGTATTATCACCTCTAAAACTAACAAATTTATGTAAGTTATATAACTTAAACTGAGCATTACATCACCTAATATTCATCAGTCAAACTGTTTCTTTGTGGTAAATGACTGAATATATAAAGACTAAAGATGGTTTCATTCATTATTAGAAATTTGCATCAGAATAATTTGAGCCTTTGAATTTGAGCTCCAGTGACGTCAGACGTTGTCAACAGGTTTCCTTCCTTCAAGACTTTATGAAAAAGACGAGATACTGGAAACAAAAAAATCATATTCACTTAAACTGCGATAGTTACAAAACAAATCGAGGCAGTTCTGTTGTTTCTGCTCTTTGTCTTTTTATTATTATTTTATTCCCTATAAATAAAATCACAGTTGTTATTGTTGAACCTTGTCTCTCGGTCGGCTCATCATCTTTAATCTGTTCGCCTTTGATCCTGTTGAGAAGAGTCCAACTGGTCATGTGACACACACACACACACACACACACTATTTATCTGTGGGTTTAAAAAACAAAAGATGAATTATTATTATTGTTTTTATTATTATTGTTATTATTGTTATTGTGGATGTCAAGATGAATCCGTGTCTCATAGAAAACGTTGTTCTTCCTCCTGGTCAACATTATCTCCGTCTCTCCAGGGCTCAGCTGATTCCTACACAAGCCGACCGTCTGACTCGGATGTGTCCCTGGAGGAGGAGAAGGAGGGCGGCCGGCAGGAGAAGGAGCAGCAGGCCACCGTTCAGCTCGAGAGGGCAAAGGTCAGTTTGTAACTGTCTACAGGACAATGCAGCTACGCTCCGCGGCGCCGTATATCACATGGAGCTCGCTCAGCTCACAAGACTCATGTCAAGACACATGATTTGTTTTCAGTGGATCAACGGTTCATTGAGGTTTCTGGGTTTGTGATGCAGGCGAAGAGTTTCAGCTCAGCTGTCATAAGATTTAGTGTTTTAGTAGATATATATATATATATATATAACTATTAAACTATTATATAATAATAGTTTAATAAAACAAATCAGGACCTTAAAAGGAAGATAAAACCGTCAACTCTGTTGCAGCCTCAGACAACAGTTCATGGTATAAAGGTTAAAGATGAACAGAAGTGTGTTTGATGGAGGCGTCTTTTGTTTCTCTGTGTTGAGATTGTGGTTGTGGTGTGATCATCACCACAGCTGTCGTCTGAAAAAACATCTCTACAGCATCAACCAGCTCCTTCCTGCAGAGTCGCTGAAACCTCCATGAACATGTTGCTGCTGTAAAAAAACTCACTGTCTGGCTGAGACTTAATTGAATTTACACAAGAAAACCCAATAATGATATCAGTATCTTAATATAAGATTTGATATTATGTGTCGGAGGATTTAATCCTCTGATTACTGTCTCCTCCTTTCTGTCTTCCAGACTAAAGCGGTGGCATTTGCTGTGAGGACCAACGTGAGCTACTGCGGCGCATTGGACGAGGATGTTCCTGTCGCTGGCACCGCCGTCTCCTTCGATGCCAAGGACTTCCTCCACATCAAAGAGGTGAAATCCAGTCGCTGTTCAGCAACACTAAACCTGTATGAAGCATGAAGAATACAAAGGATTTCATTTAGTTTATCACATAAACAGGTTCTACTAGTGTGTGTTTAAAAGGTTTGATGATTGTCCGGCATTATAAGGACTCTTTGCTGTGTTAGTGGTACACTTGTGCACATGTTTTTCATCGTATTTGGCAGATAACTTATTCCAAACATCTTGGAGAACCTGCCACTTGTTCCTCTTTAGATTTAGTTCATCCCAGTATCTTCTGTCTCTTCATTTGATCCCAGACTGACTCTGTGATGTTGACATCAGGAATCTGTGGGGTCGAAACCATCTGTTGCAGGACTTTGTTGTTCTTGTCACTGAAGATCTTGTTGTATATTTGGTCTCATAGTCATGGTGTAACAAGAGTTTGGACCTGATCAGATGCCTGATGATGGTACTGTTTGATGCAGAAGAACTTAAACATGAGGACACAGTGTGCTGCTTATATCTACACCAGTTTTGCTTCTACACTGTAAACCCAAACTAGTCGTCTTTATTAGCAAATTACATGGAAATCTGTTTAAGTTTTTACATTAAATGAAAATAAACTTCATCACCTAAGTTGTACTGACATAGAAACTTAAGACATATTCAATCTTACATTAATAGTCTTTTTATTCTCCTGCTCACAAATCAGCCAAACTTTCCTGGGATTAAGATTGAGACATTTTATATTAGTTGAGATTATTATTTTAAAATCATTGATCACAGCTTTAGACACTTCAGCACCAAATGAAAATGGTTTCATATGTTAATAAGTGAATGAATTAAAGTTTTACAACATATATCTTCCTAAAAAGTCGTTTAAAACACTGATAATTTCTTCATGTCTTCATGTTGTAGAAATACAACAACGACTGGTGGATCGGCCGCCTGGTGAAGGAAGGATGTGACATCGGCTTCATCCCGAGTCCTCTGAAGCTGGAAAATATCCGTATCCAGCAGGAGCAGAAGAGAGGACGCTTCCATGGGTGAGTTGAAGAGGAGGAGGAGGAGGACTGCGATGTGAGAGCACAGGCGGTGCAGATTTTGTAGAGTAGAGGTTTGGATCAAAAGGGATAAAGAGAGTTGGAGTGAGGGTGTGAGGATGTGTTGAGGAGAGAGACACTTCAGGGATGAGTAGAGCCTGGCAGTGGAGCCAACAGATAGGAAGGAAAGTCAGGAGGATCAGAGCCAAACTGCCTCATGTGGTCCAGCCTCTCGGAGGTGCGTCTGGATCGAGGCCAGGACAGAATTTTCCATCAGATGGTTTTGTGTGTTTTAGCTGCAGAGGCGATTAGAGACGCTGAGCGACGTCATGTTGATTCATTTGTCATTTCATTTTTCTCTTTCTATTTTTGTTTCTTCATGCTTTTTTTCCCTCTTTCTGTTCTGTGTTTTTTGGTGTAGCAGTAAGTCCAGCGGGAACTCCTCCTCCAGTTTGGGAGAAATGGTGTCGGGCACTTTCAAACCAAACCCCAACTCAGCAGGTTGGTCCCAAACACACAAATGTATTTACTGTAGCTCTGAGAGAGGAAAGTATGTGTCTATTAGTGCCTCAAACGGTTTAATTTCACGTTTAGTCCCAGTCCTCTGTGCACTTATTCACCTGATTTTTTCTTTTCTTTTTCAGGAAAACAGAAACAGAAAGTGGTGAGTAAAGAAAAATACCTCTTCTACGATAACATCTACTCCTAATAATAATAATAATAATATCACAGGTCATATAAAGTATATAAGACATAAAGAGCTGTGTGTTGTCGTACCTCCAGGCTGAACACATCCCTCCGTATGATGTGGTTCCCTCCATGAGGCCGGTCGTCCTGGTGGGACCGTCTCTGAAAGGTTACGAGGTAGGAGGTGTTTTACTCAGCTGCTCCTTCACAGCCAAAACTCTAATCTCATAGTCGTTATATTGTTAAGCACAAGGAATTTTCTAATTATTCTTTAGGCCTGTAAGTGTTCTTTAATGGTGAAATCAATAAGGTTAATGACATACACTTACATACACTAAGAACATTTTAATACATCACTCATTCAGGTGAAATTACCAACACATTACTGTGTTTTATGTCTGTTACAATGAATGTTCAGACACTAGAGTAGAAGTACAGACACCCGACTTAAAAATGACTTTCGTAGAAGTTCAAGTCAGTGACTAGAATGATACTCAAGTAAAAGTCTTAAAGTATCTAGTATTTACTGTACTTAAGTATGACAAGTAATCTATAATTAAATGTACTTAAGTAATGAAAGTAAAAGTACAAGTACATGTTAATAAAAACAGAAGAATATTATGAAGTTTATCCAGCACTTTAAGACATGGAGCTACAACAATCTTCATAGACAATGTCTTGAGTCTTTTTTCATTAAATTTAAATTTTCTGTTCTGATATTGATATTTTTTTTAGTTTCTCCATCATCCACCTTTAGGATGGAGCCTCCATCAACCCTCAAACATGGTGTTGATGGTCTGAACAGTCACAGGTCGACTTAGAGTGAACCGGAGCTGGAGAAAACACAACATTTACTTTCATCACTGATCATTGAAAATGTATCAGAGGAAAAGTGTCATTAAGTTAGGAAATGTAGTGAAGTAAAAATAAAGTACAGATACTCCCAAAAGATACTGAAGTCCAGTAGTGAAGTATTATTACTTTGTTACTATACAACACTAATTATAATAATAATTATGATCATAACTTTTTATTGGTGACAATGAATCTGATTAATTACCAAAGATCTGACATTAAAAGCTAAAACTTGACACTGATGATCAGTTACCATCAAAACCACAGGACAAACAATAAAAGGAGGTATAGTGATGGTGATGGAGGGAAGCAGGAGCTGGAATCAGTCGTCATGGTATCACAGTCCTTCGCCTCCCGTTTCTGTTGTTGCCGTGGTAACAACCTTCTGGGTAAACTGCGTCAGTCTGAAAAAGTCGAGCACGGTTTGAAATTAGAAGCAGAGAATAATATGTACCGAGCTCAAAAGGTTTTTCTTTTCTTTTTCTTGAATGAGACAAGTCAACAAATGTAGCATTTCATGTTTCACACAAAAAACACACACACTAATCACGTCAATACTTGCTTTTGGCTTTATTGTTTCGCTTCATCACCACGAGGCAGTTTGTAGTTAATGTGTGCGTTATGTCGAGGGTAACAGTGTTTAGAAAAATTGCCTTTGAGTGAAACTGGCCTGAATAAATAAAGCTGTGAGTAAATCTGTCACTTAAGTAAAAAGATGAAGAAGAAGAAGAAGATGAAGTGGTTGTTTAGTTGGAAATGAATTAATTAAGTCATTGTACATGTCACTGTGATGTTTCAGCTGAAAGACGCTGTCAACGCTCTGTCAACACGCTGTCAAACTCACTCAGAGTGACAGCTGCCACAGTTAAACACACTCACATATCCATACATCCAGCGCCTCGAGTCAAACACACTGTCCTCCTCAAAGACGCCTTCTACTACTTCATCATCTCCAGTTTCTGCCTCGTATTCATCAGTGGGAACCAAACTGGAGGCTCCACTTTGTAATTGCCCCAATTCATCACCTGTGCATTGGCCTTTGTGACACTTCTCATCGTTGTTCCTAATCACATTATTTAATGTGGCTTGCGTTTGTTCTGCAGACGGAGCCAGGAGGAAAGAAACCGTGCTCGCTGTAGACAAATCGCTCGGTCAAGTGTGTAATTCGCAGACCGTTCTCTGGACTCTGTAGCCTGGACGGCATCAGAATAAATTATATGAGTTTTGCTTTAACTTTTTTTTTTTTTTTTTGGAGGATGTTTTATCTTCTTCCTCTTCTCTTCGTCGATGTAGGTGACAGACATGATGCAGAAGGCGCTGTTCGACTTCCTGAAGCATAGGTTTGATGGGAGGTGAGCAGCCAAAGCATTTGTGGTTTGGTACATCACTCTGCTGCTGGTTTCGCTCTGTATGACGTGTGTGTGTGTGTGTGTGTGTGTGTTTTTGCATCGTTGCAGGATATCCATCACAAGGGTAACAGCTGACATATCATTAGCCAAGAGGTCAGTACTAAACAACCCCAGTAAGAGGGCCATCATTGAGAGATCCAACACCCGCTCCAGCCTTGGTAAAGCTACAGGAACTGTCTCACTCAATGATGTGCATGTCTTGTAGGTGTTTACATTGTGTGTATATATTTTATAATCACCTTCATATCCATCATTACTCTGCTGTGTTGTTGTTGTCTTCATGCAGCCGAGGTGCAGAGTGAAATAGAGAGGATATTTGAGTTGGCCAGATCTCTGCAGCTGGTGGTGTTGGATGCAGACACCATTAACCATCCGGCGCAGCTCATCAAGACCTCATTAGCACCTATTATCGTCCACGTTAAAGTGTCCTCACCTAAGGTAAGATTGAACGATTAGATATGCGCTGCTCTCTCCCTGCAGGATACTATACACAGTCTCAAGTGTTTTGAGGATTTGCTTTATTTAAAAGTAATAAAAATAACTCGCTGCACTCGACAGACTAATAACAAGCACAATGATGTGTCAAACAAAGCCTCAGAAACAGCTTTCGTTTTATTCCCCTGCTATTTACATTTCAAAGTGAAATATGAGCGAAGGCATCGAGGCGGCGATGGGGAAGTCTGAGGCACAAGGCATGACTGTTACACTCAGTCTCAACCTATAGCAGCAGTGACAGGCGTGTTATTACTTGTGCTGCGTTGATTTTCTGGAAATTCAATTTCTTCTCTTGAAACATGCAAACAGCAGCTGTAATGTTTAGAGAGCAATTGTAATTCACAGGACTGGAGATGGTTATAAAGAGGCCTGTCTGGTTGAGAGTGTGTCTTGTGTGTAGTTGGTGTTTTCATTCCATAATTGGACTTATTTCCTTTGGTCCAGGTCCTTCAGCGACTGATCAAATCAAGAGGGAAATCTCAAAGCAAACACTTGAATGTGCAGCTCGTCGCAGCTGAGAAACTCGCACAGTGTCCTTCTGTGAGTAAAAGTCAAAACCCTGTTTCTTTGTAAATCTAGATAAGCAAAAACCAGTTAGGGTGAAAAAACCCATGTGCAACAGCAGCAGTTACACCTTCCCGTCTTGTTTTCTGACCTCAGGAGATGTTTGATATTATTCTGGATGAGAACCAGCTGGAAGACGCCTGCGAACATCTGGCCGAGTACCTGGAGGCGTACTGGCGTGCTACACACACCTCCCTCAGCACGCCACTCAACCCCCTGCTGGGACGCAATCTGGGCTCCACCGCTCTCTCCCCGTATCCTGCTGCCATTCAGGTGAACTTTACAAACACTTTAAAGATAAAAAAATAAAATTAAGTTTGAACCAAAAGATTTAATCAAGATCTAAAAAAGACGCTCAACAATTATGTGAAGTTGTGAAGCCTTTGATACATTTATTATGCCTTAAAGTCATCGCTGTGATGCATGAATTATTGCCACAGTCGGTCAGGTTTTTATAGTAACAGGCCTAAAAGCAAAACTGAAATCTTCTGAGTATCAGATTCTCTCTAAAGTCTCAAAAGGAAGCTGTGAAAGGTTTGTAGTTTCCTTTTCTCTTCATCTAAATGCTCAAGATGTTCTCGACACTTAAATTAAAAATGTTTCAATCATTTGAAAGTGTTGTATCATGTTGCCGCTTCCCTCAAAGCTCGAAAGCAGCAAAACACAGAAATATATAAAAGATGTGGTTGCTTTTTCTCTATGAAGCTTCTCCTACAGCTGCAAAATAAAGCTGAGTTGAAGATGCACGATACGTAGAGGAGGAGCTGAACATCCTGTTACATGATGCCAGCCTTACAAATATGTACAACGGCTTTTTAAATGGGTAGTATATATATATATATACATACATACATATATATCAACCCTGATTGGATAACTCCTTTAACACCCTGATCAAAGGTGAGAAAACTATCTTGCAACCCTGTTGCAAATCGTTGCACAACAACTCGCCCTTTACAAATGTTGGTTTCCCACCAAGAGGCGGTGGCAGCAGCTCAGAGACGCTTCATTCAACCTGTGAAGAGTCATTTAACCATCACACTGACTATGAAGCTGATATATTCACATTATACCTTTAAAAGTCAAGAAAAAGACAAGATATTGTAGCTAAATTTAACTTACTCAATCACTCTCTCAAATATAAATTTGTGAAGTCAACACTGTGATGTATTTATTAAGTCTTAAAGTCTCTGGTTTTTATATTAACAGGCCTAAAGCAAAACTGAAATCTTTCCGAGTATCAAACGCTCTCTAACGTCTCGAAAGGAAGCTGTTAAAAGTTTGCAGTTTCCTTTGTGCTCCTTCCAAAGATAGAATAGAATAAAACATACACCAGTTAATGCACATTAGAATGAAATTCTTATACATTCATAGTGTCTATATACTGGTACATAATAATTAGAATAGAAATAGAAATTTAGAAATAAAATATTACACACTAATATAGGTCTTTATGATGTTCATGCTACTGTTTCTCTCAAATCTCCATTGAAATCAGCAAACCAGAGAAATATTGTCCAAAGTTTTGTTAAGGTTGATGAAGCTGCAGGTCAACTGATGTGTTACATATAAACCAAACCAAATATAATCAGTGTTTTTTTCTGAAAATCAGGCCCAGAGGAACCGGAACAGCAACCACACGACGACGGACCACTCCCCCGTTGAGCGCCGCAGCTTGATGCCAGCCGACGAGAACTACCACAACGAACGGGCGAGGAAGAATCGCAACCGCCTGTCGTCGGGTTCGCAGCACAGCCGGGACCACTCGCCTCTGGTGGAGGAGGACTACCAGGACCCCTACCAGGACTCTTACAAGCCTCATCGTAACCGAGGGTCTCCGGGAGGCTACAGCCAAGAATCCAGGCACAGGCTTTGAGCTGCGTCCTGCTGTAACCTAGAATAAAGTCCAGACCTGTTCTTTAAACAACCACCGTGGACCGAAGAGTCATGATGAAACTACTACACTCATCTGGACTGTAACAACCTCATATTGATGTGTAGTACCTCACGCTCCCTTTGGCCTTGAATCATGCCAAATGGGTGATTTAAAAAAAAAGAATTAAAAATCCTGCTCTTGCTTTGATGTGAACAAGGGAACGGACTTGATATGAAAAGTGGCACAAGACTAGAAAAGTTATGGTTTAAATGATGGGAGGGGTCATGATGTGAGCATGACCCCTCACCGCCCCACGGAGTGTGTGTGTGTGTGTGTGTGTGTGTGTGTGTGGCTGGTGAGAGGAAGTACACTAGCAGGTGATAGTGTGTGACGTAGGCTCTGTACTCGTGGACCCTTCCCGCCATCTCAGCTGTTACTGTAGCATGCAGGTAGGACCCTGAATCACAGGTCACTACTTGTTTCAATCCAGTTCCAGACAAAGACAAGTAAGATTGACCCAGTGATGATGATGATGATGATGATGATGATCAGCACAGAACCTGTTTGCACGCACCCAGGAGCTGGTAGAAGCAGAATATAATGCATCTTTAATGCTTCTCAAGTTTGTTTGCCACTGTCCTTGATGTGAGTGTAATAAATCTCGTGGAAGCCTGTTCCCAAAAATCCAGAGTTTTACACGTTTGCTTTTTAAGTGACATGGATGGTGTCGTGATGTTTCTCTTCAGGGTTCATGCAGTAGCTCCTCGTGCGGACACTTTGTTCTTTTTTTTTTGTTTTGTTTGTTTGTTTGTTTTGTCATTAACCACATTAGATCAGAAATATCAAACTCATTCAGACACTTAAATACATTTCAAAGCTCCAAACCTCAGGAATGAGAGGTCGTTGTGACCGAGCAGTGCGCTGACAGATGTAGCGTTTATGTTCTTTTCTTTACCCATCTGATGGGGATTGGATGATTCAGAGTGTCATGTTATATTATTATATTGAAAGATGTAATGATTTAGTTGTTATATATAAATATATATTCATATAAGGAGCACAGGAGTCACTAGAGTGGCCATGCCAGCATGTTTATGATATGACATGGATTTGTCAGGAATGGATTTTTAATGAGTGACTTATATTTGAGGGCTTCCATGTGTAAATACAGTCAAATAATTGAAAGAAAGTTTCATTTCAGTTCATGAAATTACATTCCGTCCTTTTCTTCTTTCCACGTCAGATATCTTACTTTATTTTTAAAGGTTTTTATAAAAGATTTAACACCCTCACACCCCCGTCCTCCACCCTCCATACCTACATGAAAGCACTTGGGCAGGACTCGGCTTCATTCATTCGTCACATGTTACAATTGTGCAAATGTGAAGCAGTTTCCTGTATTTTTCTTCAATTAGATGAATTCACCTGTACGCTGACAGGATGTCATTGTATCTTGTAATTTAATATCTCAACTTCTGTTTGTTTTATTTTTATTTATCTATTTTTTTTTTTTTTTTTTTTTTTTTGATTCTGGAAAAGCATCAGAGCGTCGACAAGGAGACTTCTGTTCTTATCTGCCATATACAGTAGCTTTTATTGTTGTTGTTTCAAAAAAAAAAAAAAAAAAAGAAAGAAAGAAAAAAAAAAAGAAAACAAAACAAAACAAAAAAAAAAAAAACTCTGGAGCGTAAGCAACAATTTAAAAGTTTGATTACTGCCTGTGAGAGAATGATGCATTGATTAGAAGTTTGTGTGCACTGTCATTTTACAATTGTAATGAAATAAACTGCCCTTATGCTGTTGTATGGATAACACTTGATTTATTTAAAACACACACACACACACACTACCTGTTGTCTGTCTTCACTTCCTCTTATTCTTGTGTTTTTATATATTTATTTAAATATATAATATTATATTATATTACATTGTTAATTTGAGACAGATACTACATACACATAAATGTACAATAAAATATATTTCCTGGATTATTAGTTATATTGAATGATATCATATAATTCATTATAAAATAAAAAATATTGTATTATATGTATTATATTTATCATATATTTATATATTTGATTATTTTATTATAAGTGATCATATGTGATTTTCTTTATATTCGTATGCTTCTGTAATATTTGTATTTTATAATAATCTTCCAGTAACATTTTAGTGTTATTTAACCTCATTGTCTGTATATAATTTACACTTTGTTACCAGTTTAATAGGTACACCCAGTGAAGAAATGACTGTAATATTTCAGCCGTAAATCCCATTATCATGAAGATTATAATGTTTTATATTCACGGAGGTGTTGATTTAACTAGATGGTAATTTTTGTGAGGTTGTAATGTTCAGTTATACCGCAGTATATTTGTGTTATTGGCTGTTTTATTATTATACATTAAATTAATATGAGGTTTATTATTTGTACCAACGGTGCTGTGTCAGTGCGCATGCGCGCAGCTTGACAGCTAACTAGCGCAGCGCAGTTCACAACAGCAGCTGATACCAATCACCTACACTCAGCCTGTAGCCTTTCGCTTTGTAGGTTTTCAGAAATAAACCAAGTCATATTTAATATTATTTTACATCTTATGGAAGATATATAGTTTAGGTTAATTCATACAAGTATGGCGGTTGTATTTAAAACCTTTAACAGCTCTCCGTGTGTGTAGTTAGCGAGCTAGCTAGCTAGCTAGGTAAAGTTGATAGCACTGAATAGCATCAATGCTAGCTAGCTAAGCTAAAGCTAGCGGATCCTTACAAGCTGGCATCACAAAACCACGTCGTCAACCATGGGGATACTATTCACAAAGCTATGGAGACTTTTTAATCATCAAGGTAAGAGTGATATTGTTGTTATTTGTGATAAAATGATCGAGGATATGAGGGAGGTGTGTGGGCTCAGTGGGCAGAGGGAGGCCGCTGTTGCGTTAAAACGAGCCTGGATACAGCTTTTTATTATACACATGACAGTTTATAACTATTGTTTTATTATAAAGATATAAATCGGTGTGTTTTATATGGGGTTAAATATGTATTATTTTGTGTTATTTAACCGATGTAGCGTTGTGTAAACCCAGCTCACGGGCTCTGTTGGATTATTTATGCTCTCTGGGTTTGAAGCACCAGGTTAAATGAAACCAAGTCGATCACTGTCTGGTTGATCTTTGCATTAGTAAACACATATGTCATTGAGAAACCTCTGGTAATACGATACTTTAACTCTATACAACCCGGCTAGTTGGCATTAATTGACTTAAAGATGGTTACACAAACAAAGTCAGCCACATCAGCACAATGCTCCAGCAAATAAGGATCAATGGATGACTTCAGAGTGAGTCACTTTGACTTTGTACTGCCTATATAATCACATCATCTTTATCAGAGGAAGAAGTAACAGGTAAACCATCATCCATTCACATTTTAGCTTCTTTAAAATTATTATTTCACTACCCACTTTTACCTATTTGAGATGATAATCTGATATGAAGCAAACTATCAAACAAAAACAAGATCCTGCACAATTTAAATGAGTTAGATAAAGCTTTAATAGAGTAGTTAGATCAGATTTGAGGAGACTTGTTGTCTTCTGTCTGTAGTATAAAGGTTTAAATAAATAAATTAAAAAAAAAAAAGAGTGGAGTTGCTCAAAATATTTAACGTCTGACAACAGCTGTAATTATTATCAGTTGCCATCCTTGTCTGGCACCTCATCCTCTGAGATTTGCTCCATTTTACTTCGTCGCATCCACCGCCTTGTCCTGTCATGTCTCCAGAGTGCGTAAGGTTTTTTATTTTTATTTTTTATTGTAACTCCTGGATCCAGCCCCAGCTGAATTTTTCAACTCTCAGGAAGTCTTTACTGTAACTGGGACGTCCCCAGCTGATTGAAGAGGAACAACAGAAGTTCATTCACAGTGAAAACAACATGTGATTAGACATCACAAACCTGGCTGCTCGTATGACAGTTTACAGATTAAGCTGTTTTCTTGATATTATGTTATATTGTTTAGTCGTAGTTGTTGACATAAACAAAAGAAAATAATGATTAGTTACCGACTGACTTATTATATAGTGGAAGTAAAACTACGCAGTGTCTGTGCCACCTGTTTTTAAATATGTCAACTGTTCACACATTTATTCATTGACATGTTTACTCTGTGTAGTCAGTCTGATGTAAATGTTGTTTTTTTTTTTTTTCCTAAAATAAAGTTTTGTTTAGGTCTAACATGGTTCAGTCACATGGAACGAGGCCTCACAATTGATCTTGTTCACTTCTGCTTGTTGCTGTTTTCACTTCCTCACATTTTTTCGAGGAGATTTTCGTCACAGTTACATTAACTCTGCCATCTGTGTGAGGTAATCTACAGACATCAGGTTTTACAAGGCGGAAAATGCAGTTTGAGTTGGTGGTTCACACTCTTGATCTAGATTTAATTTATTTGAGACAAGTTTTTTTTTAAGTGCTGTAATTTACGTACCGGTTAGAGATATATTTACTGAAGAAGTATATTTATCACCTTAACTTTTTTAATTTGCAATTGTCTGAAGAAATATTATAGATTGAGAATCATTTTATTGTGCATCTCTTATAAAACAGTTTATTTATGACGTAACGTAGAAGAAAGGTCGAGGATTCGTCTTTAATCTTTACATGAGATTTCTAACTTTTGTGGTGTTTTGTGGTGGTCTAAAAAAAAAACATTGACGTGTCCTGAATCATTTTTGTCGTCTCTGGGCAGAAGTGGTAAAACCCGAGTCTCAGAAATGTCTTTGAATTAGCTTCAGAAATGATCAAATCGCATGTTGTGTTGAATCTGCTTCTCATCAGACTTGAGGAGTTTTGTCGTCCAGCAGGTTGACACCTCCCGTCAAATCTGTTGATCAATTTACCGTCAAGCTTTTTATAAAACAATTCGAGCTTGTACAAGAAGCTATAACTCAAAATGAGTTATAGCTTCTGCCTCATGCCACAAACCCATGACTCACCCACCCTTCTCTACCTGCATTGTTGGGAGCTGACCAGCTGAAGCTATCATTACACCAGTTTCTCCTCACAATAGCTTTATGTGTTCCCAGTTTACCAACACTCTGCTGGTTTTCTCTGTCGCTGGATGAGTCGGTTTGCAGAGACATCAGTTACACAGCTGTAAAGTTTTGTGACGGTTGTGACGTTATTGTGGTGATAAAATCTGTCCGCAGACTTAAACACCTGCTGAAGCCTCCTCGAGTTGTAATTACAGCTTCAACGCCACATTTTACCATCATAACACACACACAGAAACACAAAGAAAGGGAAAACAAAAGCAACCACGTTGTCACAGCTTAATCTATTAAAGGTATTTTTTTTTTTTTTATGGCGACACCCTAAAGTCAGCGTTGGCATTTTTTCCTGTAAGCTCTTAGGAGCAGGAAGTGTATTCTCACCGTGCATGTCTTTATAAGTCTGTTGTGTGTTGGGAGCCTTTTATGTCTGACGTAGACCAAACAAGATAATCCTGATAACACAAACGTTAAATGTGGTGGGGGAGGATGTCGCCTGCCGTAGATGTTTTATTGATAATTAATCATCACAGGAATCTAATTTAACTCCATATTGGTAAAGTTTGGAGCCGTATATTATGTTAAAAAAAAAAAAAAAAAAAAAGATCTTTGACGCAACACTGGTGTGTAATCTTATATCTTTTAATCTTTAGCCTACCTGTGTGCTCTCTATAGCACATACAACCTTCCACATCAGTGATTCAGCAGCCAAAGAACAACAATATTTAGTCGACAGTCTTGTTTTTCTCGTTCATGAGTAAAGCCTCATTGTATCTGAGAAAGAGGCAGAAACTGCGTATGTCATCTCCACAGCTGCTGCTGCTGGGTTGAGCCTGACTGTACAAGCTTGTTAAAGACCACCCACCAACTCATCAGAGACTGTTCAGCTACACTGTTCACACTGTACACAATGTCTCAGTGATGCTGGATGTGTGAATCTACAGGATTTACCAGTGAAAGATGGCGCCGAGCACAAAAGAGGCTGTTGTTTGACTTGAAAAAGACGTCTTGTAAACATATTACCCGGCTGAGGTTACAGTCCGAGTCAAAAATCAGTCAGTCGCTCGCATTTAAGACGCCATGTTGATGTAACTGTTCTCTGTGTGAATCCTTTGTAAGTCTCTTTTTTGCCTTTCAGAGCACAAAGTTATCATTGTTGGCCTGGACAATGCGGGCAAGACTACAATTCTTTACCAGTTGTAAGTATACGAGAGTAAAACTTTCACCAAATATGTCTTATCTCATGAAACATGTCTTAACATTTAACATTTTAATTTGTGTGTAAATAGTTCAATGAATGAAGTGGTTCACACTTCTCCTACGATTGGGAGCAACGTGGAGGAGATCGTAGTCAACAATACTCATTTCCTGATGTGGGACATCGGTGGCCAGGAGTCACTTCGGTCTTCGTGGAATACGTACTACACAAACACAGAGGTTAGTAGCTAATATCGACTTATAGAGACCAACAAAGTAACTGTCTGAATTATCACTATAGATACTGTCAGATTTTTCTACAATAGTTTAGAAAAGCTCAAAATCTGTCCAGTGTAACTGCAGCAGTTCTTGCTGCCAAAAGTCTGATTGAGTTGAGATTTTCTTCTATTAACTGTCTGTTATTTCTCTCCAGTTTGTAATTGTGGTAGTCGACAGCACAGACAGAGAGAGGATCTCTGTGACCAAAGAGGAACTGTACAGGATGCTAGCACATGAAGTGAGTATGTGATGATACTTTTCAGGTTTTTTAATACACAAATAAAATGTCCAAGGAGTCAAATGTCATGTGATACCAACATTTAATGGACAACGTCTCTGAAATCTCTTAAAATAAAGTTATAAACATTAATCTGAAAGAATTTTATTAATTAATTAATTAAGTAAAAGTTAGTAATATTTAGCTCAACATTTGTGCAAATCAGCAAAGAAGTCAGTTGTTTTCATGTTTAAGGTGAAAATCTTAAACATTATTCAAGTTTTTTGTAAAATAAAACATCAGACAACAGCAGATTTCTTTTTTTAGTGTTTGGAAAGGATGTAAACTTATTAATGAGTCTTTTAATGTAACAATAAACTCTCCACTTTGTTTACCATCATATGTTAATGTCACTATGTGACAGTGTCAGTGTCATTTCTAACCTGCTCCTCTGTTGATGTCTCATGTCTCCAGGATTTAAGAAAGGCAGGACTGTTGATCTTTGCCAACAAACAGGATGTGAAAGGTTGCATGTCTGTGGCCGAGATCTCCCAGAGTCTCCAGCTTACCTCCGTCAAAGACCACCAGTGGCACATCCAGGCCTGCTGCGCGCTCACTGGGGAGGGGTGAGAACTGTATTTAATACTCACATTAACAAACGACGATAATTATGATCTGTAGACACAGAGACAGAAACACGAGGAACATACGTTGTCTTTTTAAGTGAATCACAACTGATCTAAAACACTGACGAGGTTAAATGACAGTAAATAAATGGACGCTGAGGTGATAGGAAGTGACAGTAATATCTGTTTATTTCTGAAGAAATGAAGGATTCACTTTAAAGTTTAAACAGTCTCTCAATGACGTCATCAAATAATTCAACACGTTAAAAATTATCTATGACGATTCTTGACTAATTTAAAACCAAAGTAACAAACAAAAAAAAAAACCTTCTGTTCTTCGAAGAGTTCAGTGACTTTTGGCAGTTAGCAACTAATTTAATAAACAATTTCCTCACAAGTAGGAAGAGTGTTTTTAAAGTTTTAGTTTTAAATGCAGCTTTTCTCTTAACGTCATTTCCGTTTCTGTCCCCGTGTCTCGTTCTCCTCCAGGTTGTGCCAGGGTCTTGAGTGGATGATGTCCCGACTGCGTGTGAGATGATGACCTTTGACTTTTTTTTTTTTTTTTTTTTAAATCAGGAGTGCACCCTTGCTCTCTGTTTTCTCTGCCTCCAGATGTGAGCTTGAAACAAGTATGAGGTGTGTGTGAGGGGGGGAGGGTGAGGTCGGTTGATGGATGGCCCTCTCCTCTGTCCTGTGAAGCTGACTAAAGGCAGATCGCTGCCAGGACGTTACTTTCTTCTGTGATAATTTATTTTACAAAAAGAAACGTCTGAACTCTGGAAAACAAAACAAAAAAAAAAAAAAAAAAAAAAAAAAAAAGAAAAAAAAAAAAAAAAAAAAAAGAAAGAGGAAAAAAAAACAAACAAGACCTTTTCAGACATTGGACAACAAAAGTGACTCAAATTATTTAAAAATTGAAACATTTCTGCACTGTTTTCCTTTCAGAAAAACACACGTCAGCGACGTGTCTGACTGACTTGGAAACTTACATGGACTTATTCTTCAGTGTGAGTCTAGCCCACGGTGGCCTTGCAGTATTTGCCGGACTGGCTGTGGCGATTTTTATTGCCCCCCCCCTTATGTGTACAGTCCAGTATTCTCTTTTAACGTGGTGCCTGCAGCAGAATGTTCAAGTGATAATGGATTATGGTGACTGAAACATGCAGAAGGGAGGGTAAAATCACAAAACACCCTCTCTTATTACAGTCTCTATGAATAATCAGTGAAATAAAGTGTTTTTATCTGTTTCAGGTGAATTTGTATTGTGTCATGAATGAGTATTTTCTACTTTTATCTTTGTTTTTGTTTTTTTTGTCGAACTACTGTACTTTGAGTTTCCCGTTTTGTTGCTTCGGTTATTCTTTTTTTAGTCCTTTAGGGGGCAGGATGTGTCACATGAGCTCATGGTCCCTCATGCTTTTTCAAGAGAGAGTGTGATGAGCAGCTACAGGAGCAGAGAGGAGAGAGTCAGACCGTCAAGTTCAGAGACAGAAAGACGACTGAGAGACAGCAGCAGTGAAAAGAGAAGAAGAAAACTCAGCTGAGTAGTAATAACAACACCAGGATTTCGCAAAAAACACCAACCATATTCTGTTTTAGTTTCAGTTCTTCTACCGTCTCATTTGGCTCTTTGGTATCAGTAATTTGAGGAAGTTTCCTAACAGCCCTGCTAATATCCTTAATTTCAAAATCATCCACAAAACCACAAAAATACTGACACATCTCACATGGTTTAGTCTGGTGATGATCCTGGGTTTTTTTTTTCTTTTTGACAAAGACGTGTTTCATTTTAATGTTTTCATACTGTGCCCATATATTTTTTAAATATCTAGGTTTTTCTTTAAATGTCTCTCACCAATGAACAGTTTGACACTATAAGACTGTTAAAGCATTAAATGACTAAAAGCACCTGAAGGGACGAGCCCACAGAGAATTATCTCCACTTTCTGTAGCTTTTTGTGGCTTTTTAATCTCATGTAGCTCAGTTTCTCTGGTTGAGTTGACTAATGTTGCTTTAAGGTTAAAAATGACCTGAACTTACTAACAAAGGTGCCAATATGACTCACAAAAACTTTATATTTTATTATTTTCTCACCAGGATGTGTGTGAATTGTTGCCTTTTTCTTCCTCATCGATTTGAAACCTCATCAGATGAAGTAGTTGTGGTTTTCAAACTGTTTTTTGTGATTTTTTTTATTTGTGTGTGTTTGAGAGACTTTTTCAGGTAATAAAACAGGTAAGTGAATCCCAAATTATACCAAGTGACTAAAAATGACACGAATAAAAGTGATAATTACAACAGTTTATTGAAAAACTGAACATTTTGTTTGAATCTCAGGTCACCTGAGTGTCAGAGGTTTATTTTGAGTGTTGTGTCAGTGATGTTGTCAGATACTATAACCACCACAAAGATGTGATCGGAAAGTTGACTCTTTTGTTTTGCAAAGAGTTTGTGCAGGTTTGAGTTACAGTACACTGCAGTAATACTGCAGATTATATAACAAATCTTTCTTTCAGACGATGAGTTCAACTCTGCTTTCTAACACAAGACATCAGTCGCTTCTTATAGAGCCAGAAAGGTCAAGGCAGATGTGTGAAAAGGGACAAACTTAACTGGTTCATGCAAGGTCATAGTTAATCCGACTGATTCATTGGTTTCATTTTCAGCTTCTTACCTCAGTACAAATCATTGTTTTGGTGTCGGTGGGCTAAAGCTGACAGCTGGCGGTGTTGATGTTGTGGTAGTCTTTCCTGCAGCTGTTGTGTTCTGTTCATGTTGGTCATCAGTCTTTTTTTCCAGTGACTAAGCATCGTGTCGCCCCCACCCCAACCCCTCCCTGTCCTTGGCATTGGGAAGTTGCTCTTTTGACTTCTACAATCATTAAAAGTGTAATACTCTGAACATGAAATAAAATGCACCAAATGTTTCCATGACCTGAAAATGCAAAAACTGTCATATCCAGCCACGTGAAGGCTTGGATGGATTCATACGTCTTGGTTTTGATATATCTTTTAATAAAGACGACGTAAATACAGTTTAACTGTCTGCAGAGAAATAAATAACCCGTTTCTCCGTTAGTTGATAAGTTATTAAAAGTGTTTAAAAGGGATTTGTTACTGCTAGAAATTTCAGAAAAAGTCAGATGTAGCTTTTTTAAAAGATAAATATACATGTTTCAAATATGTTTTACGTCATTAAGACACTGTCAATAATCAAATATTTTAAAAATCAAAGTGTATATACATGGATTTTACAGATTAGGTGAGTTTCTCTGATACTTGACAAGCAATTAAAGGTGATGAAAGGGTTAATTTTCATTCACTTATTCATTAAAGTTTAAAAGACACGTACATAAATAATAATGATAGAACCAAAATCTATATTTGTAACAACTGACAGGAAACAAAATCATATCAAAGATGTCATTTAAAATGATGTGATGTGTAGCTTTTAATATAAATATATTCAAGTACTGATATATTTGCACGGCTGGATACATTTTGTCTCTTGTGCATCTGTATTAACCCTTTTGTAATAAAAAGATAACTTCTTCAGTTTTGCAGGTTAAGTGAGTTCAGAGCTGCAGTGATGTTTCTAACCAGGACCAGGCTGCAGTGATCCAGTGCATCAGTGTTGGGAGAGAGAGACACTCAGCTGCTGCTGTCTGTCTCAGTCCTCAGGGTAGCACCCTGCTTCTGGCTCAAAGAGAGAGAGTAAAGATATGTCATACCGCACAGACATAACCTGAAGAGACTGAATGTACATGAGGTACATTTAGTTATTCTTCTTCATCAGTTGCAGCACGTTACACGTTCAGAGTTGATGACACATGCTTTTTGATTTCCGTCATAAATTGAAATCGCTGTCAGATTTAATCATAGCTACGACCCCAGGACCTCGACTGTGAGCTGTATGTTATCTGGAAATAGTTTGTGATGTATTTTTAAATCTCAATACTTTTTATGCACTGAGATCGTGTGAAACTCGAGCAGCGGTAGTCTGCTCTATCACTTTGAGAATTTACAGTTTTTTTAGCACTCACTTGTCCTGAGAGTGGTTAAATGAAGGTTGTTTTACAACATGAAGTGAAGATATATTTGACTATATATGAGGCCGTTTCTAGAGCTTACCTGCTAGTACTTGTCATATTGTTTTAATAGTTTATTAACATGCAAAGGAGCAAGGTTAAACTTTATTGTTATGACCCATATGAAGCTATATCAGCTTATCTTTCATCCAAGGACTATTTGTTATATTTCAGGCCTTTATTTTTTCAGATATAGTCACATATTGTGGATTCATTTTGTGTTTTTGGTTTATTTTTATTTGTGGATGTCCAGCTCCTTGATGAACTTTGATGTTGACCTAATTCTCGACAGGATCCTATCCAGCTCCAGGGTCAGCTAACAGACGACCTCAAAAGATCTGGCACTCACGGCGCTGCCAGACGTCCCGTCTGAAACCTTCTTACCCACAGTTAGACCAACCTCCAATAACGGTTTCTATTTGTCAACAATCACCACCAACATATACCCGTTGGCTCGGGGTGGTACTGGTGTAGTTGGGATTGACTTTTGTTTTCTTGAGACCCCCCAACCACGCGTGCCCCACTGCCTTCCTCATAACTGTACCGCTGATGCATTAGCCTCAACAGGTGCTCTCTTCTGAAAGGATCACTTAGGTATATTTAGATTTTGAAACCTGAGAGCGCCGCCCTGTGATTGGCTGCACTGGCCACATGATAACCTGGGTAGAAACCGCAGCTGTGTGCTGTCGCCCAGCGTTTCTCTGGAGGGAAGCTGGGGAGGCTTTGGCGGCTTGGGAGACCATTAAACTTTAAATTAACTGGTAAGCAAAGAAAAGAGGAAAAAAAAAAAAAACGAAAACACAAATATCCATATTTTCTTCATCCTGCATGGCTTTTCCGTCTGCTTGGACTTCCATCACTTCCATCCTCTGCTGCCATCTGGACACAGGAAGACAGCTGATTGAGGAATAAGGACTGTGGAGGCTCTGCTGCACTTTTGAAGGAGTAACCAAACAATTAAGAACAAGAACTGCAAGACTGAAGCAAGATTACACCAGACGTACCTTTTGGATGTATCTGATGCTACAGCAGCAGCAGCAGCTTGGCCTTTTGTGTCTTCTTTTCAAAATCTCTGCGCCTTCCTGGCTGTTTTGTCCCTCCACATCCAACTGCTTCATCTATTTCTCTTGATGCTTAAACAGAGAAAATTGTATTTTAATTCAAAGAGAGAGGCTATGATGTGCTAAAAAAAGGTAGTTAGTATGCCATCCTATATTTAACCTGCAGCCTCAGAAGGCATTGCATCTCCATTTGCTAAACACAGTCAACCAATCAGGCTGTGGCATTAGCTTACATGTCAAATAGCTGAAGCGCTGTTGGGCAGCTGTCGCCAACCTTCAGCCAGGAGGCACAGTTCTCTGAGCTGTGTTGTGGCAAGTGAAGGAGGAGGGGTCACTGTCGCAAATGCAAAGAGGCAGAGGCCTGTTTTATTCCACTCAGTGTCTCACCTTTTTTTCTAATCCTAGCATTGCTCCCTGTGCGATTATTGATTTACACTTGTAGCGCAGCATGTGAGGTGTTTTCACATATTTTTATTACTTTGTTTAGGAGTGGGGGCAAATCACAAAGTCGGACTATCAGTTTGAGACCCTAGTGGATGGCAAGTGAGGCCTTCTTACTGTCAGGAAATACTGCGGGAGTCTTTGGCTGGTATGGCATGCACATTGGTTTAACGTTAGATGTTTTTATAGCATGTGTTTCCTATTCATCATCTTCATCTTTATTATCTTTGATTAAGGTAGTTGGGTCCATCAAGTTATGGCAGCATCCTTAAATATATCTGGTGCAATTGTCATTGGTTTCTTGCCCCAACATCTACAGTCTTTAATTATAATTTGGTTCTTCTGCTACAACATTTAAGTTACTTCTATATTAAATATGCTCTTACACTTATGAGGCCAAACTTTTGTTTATTCATGCCTCAAAATGTCATCTGTGTGTGTTTCTCTGTAGAACCTCTAACACCGTCCCAAAATGACGGAAATTGTGGAGGAATATGAGGAGTATGAGGAGTTTGAGGAGGAGGAGGAGGTTGTGAGCGAGGTAAGTGGACGTTGTGTCACTGAGTTGAATTTCAAGACTGTTTTTTTTTTTATTTATTTTTATGACCGTACTCCATAGTTGTTTTAAATCTGATTTAAAAAACCTGAAGTGATTGAAGTTGTCCAGCAGGTCTAGTGGCAGACCCTATGAATAGTTAAGTTAGTGACGATACTCCTTCCAGTCAGCAGTTCATCCGTTTTTGCCGGTGGATCCTGTTTCAGACGGACACCTTCTGATGGGTTTTCACTCTTGGATTAACTTTAACAGCCACATATAAATCAAAACCACTTGAAATTTAAGAGAGAATTAGATTAATATTTTTTTTTTTAAAAGTGCAGATACCTTTGACCTGAACCTTTGCCTCATGGCAAGAGGCCACACAACAATAAATGAAGTCTAGTGACGTAATCATTACACAACCACCAACTACGCAAGATTTCTGCAGATTCTTTTTGCAGTGCAACTTGCAGCACATCACAACTTTTGCAACTGTAACTGAACCAAAATCATGATGTTATCTTTCCTGTGCAGCAGAGATAGTAACGATTGGATTACATACAGTTTGGAGATGTGCCAGTTTCTGGAAGTTTCCATTTTGTCTTTTGCCTAAAGCGACCTGTTGAAAAGTTCAGAGTCCATTTTGTGTTTGAATTATTGTGTTGTTGAAAGTCTCCATGTCAGTGTCCAATGGAAGAGTGAAAGCAGAAGGCTAACGACTTAATCCCGTATTTCCTGGTGAAATAGGATTAAAGCTAGCCTTGTATTTGCTCATACTTCTTTGCTGATATCTTATAGGGGAGTCTGAATGATGCCGCTGGCTGTATAATAATATGACCTGCACAGTCTCATCGATCACTTGTCATCATTTAACTCCAATATAACATATCAGATGTTACCAAAACAGATTTACCATCTTTACTGCAAAGATGTAAATCTTCTCGGGAGGCGGGAACGAAAACACAATCTCTGGATACACTCTGATTTCACTAGCACTTTCATCTACACTGTGGAGAAATGTTGCACTGTTTGGATTAAAAAATGAGACGGCTTCTTATTTGATCTACAGAATGGGGAGAAACATAGTGTAGAATTCAAAAAGATCTAGTTGTATTTGTTTATGAGTTTTTTTTTTAAAGTTTAGTTTTATTTTATAAAACAGTCTACATCATGAATCATCACGATTAAGAGTATTTTATTCATATTAACTTCATAAAAAATGACTTAACTCCTCAGGTCATTAAGGGGAGGAGTGTAGAGTTCTCTGTCTGGCATTCAGACAAATTTAGAAGTGGACATCTATGGCACATTGGCAGGGAGATGGAAGTAAAGAGAGAGAAAGAGAGAGAGACGGGGGAGACGAAGTGAGACGAGTCACTGTGCTGTAAATCACACTCCAAGTGTGTTAACGTCACAGTGCGAGAAATTTGCTTAGGAGAGGAGGATGCATGGAAAAAGTGCCTGACGGGTGTGAGAGATGTGTAATAAAGTCTACAAACATTCACACTCATGGTTCTCTCCTGTCTGATAGATCCAGATATCGAAGCCTCTTACAAATGTTGATTTAAAAATGATTGAGATGTTGTTTCTATCAGCTCTGGTTATTCCCTAGATTTGATAACGTTCAACCCTCTGTGACTGTAAATGTTTCTCCCAGTCAGAGGGAAGTGAAATTCAGACAGGCTACAAGTTAGACGTGCTATTCATGGAGCAGTATGCTATGTGTGGGAATACTGTCAGCCACTGTCAGCCACTGTAAGCCTGACCTGCTTGACTTGGAAAGAACGCTGCCCCATAAATGGAGAATTTTTTTTTTTCCAAAAAAAAAAAAAAAAATCTGTTTCTTTTTTTTTTTCATACTTAAAGTACGAGAAAGTCACGCAGAAATGTTTAGTTATTCACCAAGAATTTGAGATATAACTTTGTCTCAGTACAGTGATGGTGAAAGAGATTTTATTTGTCATTTAAAATATTTTAAAAAAAAATCTCTCCCAAGAGGTTTCATTCAAAACTCAAGAGGAACGTTTTTAAATGAATCTAAATCTAAAAACAAAACTCTACGCAGCCTGGTTAGAGAGGAAATGTTTATTTTTTGTCATTTGAGTGATGTAATCCTCTAAAACCCCATGAGAGCTGTGGTTGAACAGGCGCACAGATTAGAAAGCTGTGTAAACAGTTTGTGTGTTACACACTATAGCAACTGATAACAGTAACACTAGGCTCTGAAATGACAAATAAGAATAGAATCATAGTCATGTGAACGCCGGGTGTTTTATAGACTTGGACAGAAGATCAAAGATTTCGAGCGGCCGGGCTCATGTAACACATAACACAGAGGATATTTACTGCTTCTCTTTCCTGTGTGTGAACAAGTCTACGCAGGTTTAATTCAACTGCGGTGACAATTACAGAATATTTATCAGTAGAGAAGGAATCAGTACATGTTAGATAGTTTTTTTTCCTATTACTACAATGTCAAACAGTTATTACAGTGCACAGGACCAGAGCTGTGGAAATTTCACCCTCAATCCAATAGAAATATTTTGCTGTTTCTCCCATCATTGTTCTGGCAGTTTTAAAACCCCAGAGTGTTGTTCTATATTTGTAATGTGTTGAGCAGATGTCGACGACTGTCACTGAGCAAAAGACTCAGTTCTTTCAGGTAAAGCACCCTCTCCTAAGGGCCAACACACAGTAGTTAAACAATGCAGGACACCCCACACACACACACACACACACACACACACACATACACACACACTTTGTCGTGACACAATGGTGCATCCCTCCCCCTTCTGTGTCTGCATGAATAATCTGCTGTCTGGTTATTTCATCTCATGTCATTTCATTTTATTTGATTTTATTTGGCCTCAGGAGGATTTTTTATGTTAAAGCCATTAAAGTTATAAATGACACAAGGAATCAATATAAACTCTGCATGGGCATTAAACTTTACATTTAAAAGCTAAAAATGTAGCAAATATTAAAATGGATCCAATATGTTTTTGGCTTCACGTTGACTCGTCGTGTTGCTCAGTCTAACTCCGCATGCAGCTCAATACGTCCATACAAACTGTAGGTAACAGTAACTCTACATCCAGCTCAGCTCTTCCTTTTTCTTGCTCGTCTTGGTTTTATTGGTCATTTAATCCAATCATCCTTCATCACTGACATTATCTCATAATAATACATGAGAATTACATTATTCTAGTCTTGGCTTTGAATCTCTTCAAATATTAAAGGTGAGTAATTAGAATAAGTAGGTAAGTAATAGGTATAGGTGATAGTTATAGGTGAACTTCAGACATCTCAACAATGTCAGATCATTATTGAATCAGTAAATTTACATTAGAGTTGCTGAACACTTTAGATAATCAGATTGTGTTAAATTATCTCCAAATCGTGCTGCGTGTCCTTGATGGCTGTTCTGTCGATGTAGCTTTAAGTTTGTTTTCTATCATTAAGAAGCCCAAGGCCCTTTTGTTTGTTAGATAACTAATTGTTTTCCCTCTGTCCTCCTCCTCCTCTAGTCTGGCTTGCCCACCAGGAAAGTCAGGAAGAAGGTCAAGGTGGATACTTCCAAGTTCATGACCCCTTACCTGGCCCACAGCCAGAAGATGCTGGAGCAGTTCAGCCATGTAAGACACACTTAAGTTTGGCTTTTGGGATAAAAATGTCTGTAGTGTCTTTTATAACTATAATATTTGCTCCACAGAACAAGTACCGGCAGGCGTATGACCTGTCCAGGGGAACTCCTCCTGCCATCAGCACTGAGACCCCTGAGATGATCCGCATCAGGAAAGCTCAGGAGCAGCTTAGTGAGGTACAGTTGAAGACTGTGGTGACATTATAACACAAATAAAGTGTTCACAGTTTAAATGAAAGGTTTGGTATGTCATGAATGTGTTGTACAAATGTATTGTGATTTTCTTTTTTGGGTAAATAAACATATAACATATATTTTAGTCTTGAATAATAAGAAAAGCACATGTCTCATCATCAGGTTAAATATCGCATGGAGGGAAATAAGGCTCGGACAACAAGTTTGTATGATGGAGAGGCCAGAGAGGTCGCTCACGTCAAGCATGTGACTGATCTGATCAGCAAGGTGAGTTACCTGACACTATAATACTATATAGAGGTGTCAAACTAAATGTGTAAATGTTTACTGATGACTGTGTAACACCAGTGTTGTTGGTTATCTTCATCTTTAGGTTCTGTACAGACAGAAGTGGGATGAGACTAAGGACAAGTACCTGCTGCCCCCTGATGCTCCTGAGCTTGTTCTGGCTGTGAAGAACGCTGCCAACTACAGCAAGGTGAGCATTCAGACTCAGAATTTATGTAAAACAAAAATATAATTAAATATGTTATTTGCATTGAGTAAATCATGACTTCATATCTTGTTCAGAAACTTTACACGGAGGCTTGGGATGAAGATAAAACCATGTACTACCCGTACAGCGACAGCCCAGAGCTGCGCAGGGTGGCCAAGGCTCAGGAGGTCCTCAGTGATGTGAGTTCAGTCTATTATCAACATCTAATTCTCAATTACAGCAAATAAAAATAGATTTGATACATTATAAGAAACACCAGTTGGATCAGAAACAGATTTCAGTAGATTTTCCTATGAAAAAACACAAGATACTACATAAAAATGACATATTTATAAATACAGATTTTTAAGAGTTTAAAAGTGTATGTGTGTGAATTCAAGCCTTTATTGTAATTTCCTTTAATTTCAAGATTATGTTTTATTGTTTTAACTCACTTCATGTTTTACATCTACTTCATCATCAATCACACAGACGAGCACATTTCCTCTGCTCTCTAATTATTTCTGTTTCAGGCTCCATTTGTTTGTGCTGAGTCAAACGTATCATATGTGGCGATTAAAATGGCCATTTACACCCCCATCGTCATTTTTTAACACACTTGTGTTTAACCTTTTCTGCTGATGTGGAGAAGTCACCAGTCAATGGAGACACGATCTGATCTGTGTGAGGCACTAAGGTCACGTATTGATGTAGAAGAATTAACCACGTCAGTAAATTTCATCTCCTGCCGTTTGATCCTTGCAGATCCACTACAAGAAGGGTCACCATGAGCGCAAGGCCAAGTACACCTCCCTGGCTGATCCTCCTGAGGTGGAGTTGGCCAAGAAAGTGGACCAGCAGCGCAGTGATGTAAGAAGCAAATTCAACACTTTTCTTAATCTTTACTTGTGTGAGCTTCACTCAAACATTAGCTGAATAATTAAACCCAAGTAATTATCTTTAAAGTAATTAACCTCAACTAAAGAGAGACTCATTCTTAATCATCAAGGGTGAGACTGCAGTAAAATTCACCACCTAGAAAGTGTACAATGGGTGTGACAACACACACTACTGCTGTTTCTGAAGCTGGAGGTGTGTCAGTTTGAAAAGGTTTAGAACATGTTTTGTTAAACATTTTCCATTATGTGTTGAGTGTTGGTTAAGTTCAGGTTAAGTCATCAAAAATACTAAACAAACACAGAAGAGAAACATAACTGAAAATATCTCAGTGATTCTTAAGCTCAAACCTGAACTTTACACAGTTTTCAGAGACCAACTAACCACAAACCACAGTTAGAAATAAAAGCTAAAAAAGAGACACTAACAATAAGTTTAAATGAAGATATCTTATAAATTACCATCCATACATCCTCTACACATTACTCTTTCCTTTTAAAAACACGTTGTGTAACTCTAATTGTTATTTGTTCACCACAGCTTAAGTACAAGGAAGATTACAATAAAAATGTGAAGGGTCAGTGGTGTGAGACGCCCTACTTCGACGTGGCCATTGCCAGGGTGGCGATGGACAACCTCAGCAGTGTGAGTGGTCGTTACTAGAAAATAGACAACAGTACTCTTATTTTTTTTTTTTTTTTTTTCTGTGTCTAATTGTCAATTTGTTTTTTTTTTTTGTTGTTTTTTTTTGCTTCTACAGAGAAAATATACACAAGACTATGAAGATATCAAAGACCAAATTTATTTCATGCAAACAGAGACGCCGGTTTATGACACAAACAAGAAGGCTCGTATTGCTGCTAGCGAGGTATGTCCACACACACACACACACACACACACACACACACACACACACACATGTAGGTATCAGAGTATTTTTATAGGAACTATCTCATGTGGAAGACACGGCAGAGAGTTGACCCGTGTCTCAGAGTGGAGCATGAGTCAACATGTTCTACATTTGGTTCATTGTCATTTCACAAATTCAACGTGTTGTTTCACCAGTTCCTGGTAACAATGTATCAAACTACGTGAAGAGTCTTTTCAGCTCCTGTAAAGCTTCACACCCTCCCACACGTTAACTCAGTTCAAACGTGCAGAATTTTGAGAAGTAATTATTGTTCCAGCGTGACTGAGTGAGTCACACTTTTATACATGAATATTTATATAAGTTACACTTTGTTCCCTACGCTGCTGCTTCACACTAATCTCCACTTTTTTCTGTCCTCAGGTCCAATACAAGAAGGAATATGAGAAGAACAAAGCACAGTCTGACTACAACACGCTCCCCGCCACTGAGAACCCGCTCCTCAGGCAGCTCAGATATGCTGGCACCATCCTCAGTGATGTATGTGTCTGAAAAACATCATAAAGAGAGGAATTTTTTACCTTCTAGCTGCTTTTATTAAAGATTATAGATGACTAAAACATGTATGTGCTTGAAATATGTGGTATAGATGTGTCATTAACTAGATGTTTTTGTGATTTTCATCTGCTCATCATTGTTTTTTTTTTTTTTTTTTAACCTCTTTGCAGAAAGTTTATAAGGCCAACTATGAGAAATCCAGAGGTTTCAGCATCAACTACTGTGACACGCCCAAGTTTCAGATGGACTCCGTACTCAAACAGTTCACTGATGTAGCAACATTAGACT
This sequence comes from Polydactylus sextarius, assembly GCA_016801845.1. Classification (NCBI taxonomy): domain Eukaryota; kingdom Metazoa; phylum Chordata; class Actinopteri; family Polynemidae; genus Polydactylus; species Polydactylus sextarius. The sequence goes on along the minus strand of CM028912.1, from coordinate 3,093,042 downwards.
CTTCTTTGTCATAAAACAACATTAACATTGTTTTTAGTTTTAAAATCATATTTTGATTTCCCTTTTTTTCTTTAGACACATTACAAAGATAAGTATGACCGCGAGGTGAAGGGCCACTACATCGGCAGCTATGAAGACGTCTACATGCTTCACTGCCAGAAAGTTGAGGAGATGAAGAGCGAGGTAAATTGTATTTAAATTATTTTTTTGAAAATGATGAATCGGTGCTGTAAGAATTCATTAAATGTCATTAAATCTGTCCTCACAATGAGCACTATTTTAAAAAAATATCTTGCAGCATTTATACAAATCTGAATATGAAGACATCAAAACGAGATGCTTCTTCCCTCAAACAATTACGCCTGAGTACGAAGCTACGAAGAAGCTCCAACAGTGTAACGATGTGAGTAGTTGATGAAACACGTCTTCACTCTTAAACAGATTCACATTCTCTCTTCTCTGTGTATAATTGACATTCATGTTTGTGTTGATCTTTTTTAATATTTACAGAAAACTTACCGGCAACATCCAGACACAGTGAAATTCACACAAGTGATGGATTCGCCTGTTATGGTTCAAGCTGCCATCAACGCCCATCAGCTAAGTGACGTACGTATCATTTACACCTCCTCACCTCCCAAACTCACTGAAAAAACGCATCACAATTGAAATTGGATGAGTGTATCTCAGAAACTGGCACTAGAGTAGCAACAAAAAGGTGATGAATATCACTTATCAGTGTTGCGTTTGTTCATATAGATCATATAAGTGATTAAAACATCGTCCACTGACTGTAGCTGCTACAATCATCAGTGAACGCTCAATATCAAATTCTCCTAGATATGCAGATCACCTTAAAATGTGCCCAATCATCCACGTAGCCCAGCTGTCTTTTTGTGGGCTCCATGGAAACTGGAGAGCCATCTCTCTGTAGTATAAATAGCAACAAGCATTCAGTTGGCCCAGAATAAACCCTGTGATCAGAGAGGGGCTGGGGAAGTGGGGAAAGGAACAGACAAATGTGTCTCAGATAGAGTCCAGCTGGTACACTGCTGCCCCCCAGTGACAGAACATTTGTACAAAATGTAACGCCTCAACAACACAATAGTTTAAAATAAAACTTAATTATCACCTGTGATTCTTTTACAGTTGAACTACAAAGCACATTATGAGAAGATAAAGTTCAAGAACAGTCTTCCCCCAGACTACCCCTTCTTCATCCAGTCCAGAGTAAACGCTTTCAATCTGAGTGACGTGAGTAACTCTTTTATATTTCTAAATATTCTGCTGAACTCTTTAATTAAGCTTTAATTTCTAATTTCCTGAATGACGTGGTTGTTCTTCTTGCAGAACTGTTATAAGTACGACTGGGAGAAATCTAAAGCGAAAAAGTTTGAGGTCAAGGGCGACGCCATCTCGATCTTGGCTGCCCGAGCTCACACTAACATCGCCAGTGACGTAAGTATCAGCTGTCATAGATTTAAGTATTTCCTCTTTTGGTTGCTTGACTTTGTATTTTATTTACTTCAGAACTAAATAATCTAATTACTGATAAAAAAAAAATCTGTTCCCCTTCACAGGTTAAATATAAAAAGGAGTATGAGAAGAACAGGGGACAATGTGTCGGAGCCCTCAGCATTAATGATGATCCCAAGATCTTGCACTCTGTTCACGTGGCCAAAATCCAGAGTGATGTAAGTTATTAGCTTGTTGTAAGAGTTAATTACTTATCTTTTCTATAATATTCATTTATAGAGCTGAGATGAGATGAGTTTCTTCAGCAATTTCTTACTGAAACTTTAAAAAGGTCATTTATATTTCCTCATTTTTATAAATTACTGTTATGAAATTGAACTTGTTTATTGATTTTAGTTGTTTTGTCTGCTACAATTATATACTAATTTCTATTTTATCCATATAACATTAGTAATACTGAATTTATAGTAGAAGCAAATTAACTCCAACATTGATATATTGACCATTTTTTTTGTAACTTTTGTTTCCAAAAATGTCTTAAAAGTAAATCTTTACTTACATATTTCCACAGCGTGAATATAAGAAGGACTATGAGAAGATTAAGACAAAGTACCACACCCCACTGGATATGATTTCAGTCACCACGGCTAAGAAATCCCAGGCCATTGCCAGCATGGCTGGATACAAGAGCATCAGCACCAACTTCTTCCTCCCCCCTGACTCTGTGTTGTTGGATCTAGCCAAGAAAGCCAACACCATCCAGAGCGATGTAAGTAAAGACAGTTTTGAATTATAGAATTAATATAATAATACACTTTCGCATCGATTGATACCGTATAATCGTGTGCATTTGTTTTTCTACATCACAGAATGAGTATAAGGCCGACTACAACGCCTACACCAAGGGATCTTCATGGGTCCCCTTCGGCTCCATGGACGTGGAAAAAGCTAAGAAAGCAGGAGAGATCCTCAGCGAGGTGTGAACACAACAGCATCATGTACACACTTTGACCTGACTTATCAAAGAATATGTCACATAACATGTTAATGTGTTTATTTCCATGTTTCTTACAGAGAAAATACAGACAACACCCAGACACAATCCCCTTCACTGCAATCGACGACCACCCCGTCATGCTGCAGGCTAAAGTCAACCAGTTCCAGAGGAGTGATGTGAGCTTTTCTTTCAAGATACTTAACTTTACTTTGATCTAAGTACTTTGCATGTGACTTTACCACCTTTACTGACTTCTTTTCTTACAGCGTTGCTACAAGCGTGGTCTTGAGGAGATCCATCAGAAGTACTCTCTGCCCCCTGATGTCCCTGAGTTCCTTCAGGCCAGGTGCAACGCCTACAACGTCAGCCAGGTGATTCATACTGATACTGAGAGATTGTCCAAATGAATTATTGTCTTATTGTAAACTGTTGAAGCAGCAGGCCTGGATACATTTTTTAAAAAATCTTTAAATGCACCATGTATTTTAATATTCAGAATATTTGTTTATGTCTTTAATTGGTCATTTCAGAACTACTACAAGATGGCCTGGCAGGACCTGATTGCTAAAGGTTACGACTTGAAGCCTGATGCTATTTCTGTGGTTGCTGCCAAAGCTGCCAGACATGCTGCTAGTGATGTAAGTTTTCTGAAAGACTGATGGTGAAACTCCTTCTCTACATCTTCTTGCAAGACTGCATGACTTTAATCAATAATCACTGGTTCTATGTGTCGTTTTTTTCTACTAGGTCCAATATAAAAAGGCTTACGAGAAAGAAAAAGGACACCATATCGGCTTCCGCAGCCTCCAGGACGATCCTCTGCTGGTTCACTACATGCAGGTGGCCAAGCATCAGAGCGACAAGAACTACAAGAAGGACTACCACAAGTCCAAGCTGAAGTATCACACCCCAGTGGACATGTTGAGTGTAGCCCATGCCAAGCAGGCCTCTAAAGTGCAGACCTTCGCTGGCTACAAGCAGCACCACCACAACTACTGTCTTCTGCCTGATGCTATGAGTCTGTCACTTGCTCGCAACATGAACTTCAACTCCAGTGATGTAAGTTTTATCATCACTGAAGGAACATATGTAATATAATTTAGGTAAATACTTAATGGCTTGGCTCAAACACAATCTGTTTCACAGCTCTGATACTCTTTTGTCTTTTATAGTACAACTATAAACTGGATTATGAGACTGGAGTTAAGGGAATTGGCTGGGTCCCCATTGGTTCCCTGGAGGTTGAAAAAGCTAAGACAGCAGCTGCAGCTCTGAATGAGAAGAAGTACCGCCAGCACCCTGACACCATCAAATTCACCAGCGTTACTGACTCTATGAACATGGAGCTGGCCAAGACCAACGCCAAGATCTTGAATGCGGTGAGGAGGAAACACAAGAACTTCTTACTTAAAAATTTCATTATTTTACTCAATGAAATCCATTTCAGAATAAACTTAAACTCTTCTGTTCAATGTAACTATACAGAAAGAGTATAAAGCCAGTGGGGAGAAGTTCATGCACACTTACCATTTACCTGCTGACACTCCTGAGCTGATGCAAGCCAGATACAACGCTGTCAACATCAGCAAGGTGAGTTTTACATTCTTTAAAAATTATTTTAATATTTAACTGTTAATTTATCTGGAATATAACATCAATGCTCTTTTTATTTAGAATTACTACACCTATGATTTCCGTCAAGAACTGCTCAAAGGACATCATGTGAAGGAAGATGCCATTTCTGTTGTAGCAGCAAAAGCTTCCAGAGACATTGCCAGCAATGTAAGTTGTGATTACCCCACTAATACCATTAATACCATTCAGATGAGACTGTATTTAATGTATAATACCTAATGTTTTCTTTTCTTTTTTACAGTACAAGTATAAACTGGCTTATGAGAAGGCCAAGGGACACCACGTCGGCTTCCGCAGCCTCCAGGATGATCCTCTGCTGGTTCACTACATGGAGGTGGCCAAGCATCAGAGCGACAAGAACTACAAGAAGGACTACCACAAGTCCAAGCTGAAGTATCACTCCCCAGTTGACATGCTGAGCGTGGTCCATGCCAAGCAGGCCTCCAAAGCTCAGACTATGGCTGGATACAGGAAGATCCCTCACAGCTTCCTGCTTCTGCCCGACAACATGCACCTGCAGCGCTGTCGCAACATGATGGAGATTCAGAGTGATGTATGTTTTCTTTTTACCTACACTGTGTGTTATATGGTGTTTTAAGTTGGTACATATAGAAATATACACTGTGGTGGGTGTAAACAAATACTGAAACATTTGCCTTTATATCTCCACAGAATGTCTACAAGTCAGATTACTCCAACTACTACAAAGGTGCAGGATGGGTTCCTATTGGTTCTGTGGATGTTGAGAAAGCCAAAGCTGCTAAAGCTGCACTGGATGAGAGAGGCTACCGTCAGCATCCCAGCACTCTCAAATTCACAAGCAAGACTGATAGCATGAATATGGTTCTGGCCATGGCCAACAGCAAGCAGCTTAACATGGTAAGAATGTTTAATCTTTATGATACTTGTCAGATCAAAACTCCTCCTACAAGTATGTTACAAATATTGCCTGTTCTTCTTCCGTCCTCTAGGCTGCATACAAAGCTTCTGGTGAGAAGTTCATGCACACTTATCATCTGCCTGCTGATGCTCCTGAGTTCCTCCAGGCTAAATTCAACGCTCACTCTCTTAGTGAGGTTAGAGCGCAAAAAATAAAATAACTAAATATCAGTGTTCAATGCTGTATCATCTGTGTACATAACACTGTTTGTTGTTTGTCCACAGAGTCACTACAAGCACCAGTGGTTGGTGGATATTGCCAAGGGATACGACTTGAAGCCTGATGCTATTTCTGTGCTGCATGCCAAGCAAGGCAGGCACATTGCCAGCAATGTATGTAAATCATAAATTTACACACTAAAGAATGTGTTCATGTAACTAAGACAAGGTTTTATCTACAGGTAACTAATTCATTTTCCCTTTTTTTTTAGGTCCAGTACAAGAAAGAATACATGAAGGCCAGAGGACACCATGTCGGCTTCCGCAGCCTCCAGGACGATCCTCTGCTGGTTCACTACATGGAGGTGGCCAAGCATCAGAGCGACAAGAACTACAAGAAGGACTACCACAAGTCCAAGCTGAAGTATCACTCCCCAGTTGACATGCTGAGTGTGGTCCATGCCAAGCAGGCCTCCAAAGCTCAGACTATGGCTGGATACAGGAAGGTCCCTCACAGCTTCCTGCTTCTGCCCGACAACATGCACCTGCAGCGCTGTCGCAACATGAACACCCAGTCAAGTGATGTGAGTGGCAGTTTTATCAGAGAGTTGTGTGTTTCTGGATCAAAATTGTTTTAAATGTAGCAACACTGAATGTGCATTGTGTGCTTCACCCACACATTTGTGCAAAAAGATTCATTCATTCATCTTAACTTCAGAAACAATATGTGCATTAACCGCATTGTCTCATTTTTCAGTGGGATTACAAGTCTGAGTGGAACAACTACATCAGAGGTATTGGATGGGTCCCTATTGGCTCGATTGGAGTTGAGACCGCTAAAGTTGGTGGTCAGATCCTGAGTGATCATAAGTACCGCACTCATCCATCCAACTTCAAGCACACCAAGCTGATGGACTCCATGGACCTGACTCTGGCTACTGCCAACAACCAGATCATGAACAAGGTGAAACATGATTAGATATATAGTCTAAAATCACATTATTTAAACAATAATCGTAATTATAAAGTTCCCAATTAATTAATTTTATCCTGGTTTATTCACAGAAAGCATACACTGCTGCTTGGGACAAAGACAAGCTGACAGTCCATGTCATGCCAGATTCTCCTGAGATTGTCCTGGCCAAGGCTAATGCCCTCAACATGAGCAACGTAAGACATTACATTACACAGCAAAACTTGATTATTACTAATGTCACTTCATTTAACTTAATTCATTTTGTTTATGTAAATTTATATTTTTTGTACAGAAACTTTACAAAGCTGGTTTTGTGGAAATGGCCAACAAGGGCCACAACCTCAAAGCAGACGCTGTCTCCATTGTCGCTGCCAAGTCTAGTACCACTATTGCCAGTAACGTAAGTTGGAAATAAAATCCTGTAAAAAATCAAGATGTCTACACACCAAATCTCATGATGTGTTGTAAACAAATACTGACTTACTGTTACAGTACAAGTACAAGTTGGCTTATGAGAAGGCCAGAGGACACCATGTTGGCTTCCGCAGCCTCCAGGACGATCCTCTGCTGGTTCACTACATGGAGGTGGCCAAGCATCAGAGCGACAAGAACTACAAGAAGGACTACCACAAGTCCAAGCTGAAGTATCACACCCCAGTTGACATGCTGAGCGTGGTCCATGCCAAGCAGGCCTCCAAAGCTCAGACTATGGCTGGATACAGGAAGGTCCCTCACAGCTTCCTGCTTCTGCCCGACAACATGCACCTGCAGCGCTGTCGCAACATGAACCTGCTGGCGAGCGAAGTGAGTTCTAGGGAACTATTCGCCTACACTGTATAAACATTGAGGAAAACAAAGATTCATTCATTCATTTATCTCAACTTCAGAAACAATATGTATCTTAACATTTCTTCATCAACATCTCATCTCTTCAGAGTGATTACAAGTCTGAGTGGAACAACTACATCAGAGGTATTGGATGGGTCCCTATTGGCTCGATTGGAGTTGAGACCGCTAAAGTTGGTGGTCAGATCCTGAGTGATCATAAGTACCGCACTCATCCATCCAACTTCAAGCACACCAAGCTGATGGACTCCATGGACCTGACTCTGGCTACTGCCAACAACCAGATCATGAACAAGGTAAAACATGATTAGATATATAGTCTAAGATCACATTATTTAAATGATAATCTTGACAGTAATGCTTGTAATTAATTGGTGTTTTTCCTGGTGTCTTTTATTTACAGAAAGCATACACTGCTGCTTGGGACAAAGACAAGCTGACAGTCCACGTCATGCCAGATTCTCCTGAGATTGTCCTGGCCAAAGCTAATGCCCTCAACATGAGCAACGTAAGGGGGTTACTGAAACGGATAAATTAATACCTTCTAATACTACATACTGTGTACTACATACTTATTTCTGCCATCTTACTTTTATGTCTTTTACAGAAACTTTACAAAGCTGGTTTGGTGGAAATGGCCAACAAGGGCCACAACGTCAAAGCAGACGCCATCTCCATTGTTGCTGCCAAGACTGGTACCACTATTGCCAGTAACGTAAGTTCTAAAGAATTTCTCATAAAAACAATAGTATAAAATAGTACGGTCTCTGTGAGTGACAAAATTTGTCTTTACTGTTACAGTACAAGTACAAGTTGGCTTATGAGAAGGCCAGAGGACACCATGTTGGCTTCCGCAGCCTCCAGGACGATCCTCTGCTGGTTCACTACATGGAGGTGGCCAAGCATCAGAGCGACAAGAACTACAAGAAGGACTACCACAAGTCCAAGCTGAAGTATCACACCCCAGTTGACATGCTGAGCGTGGTCCATGCCAAGCAGGCCTCCAAAGCTCAGACTATGGCTGGATACAAGAACATTATCAACCACTACACAGTGCTGCCTGATGCCATGAACCTGGAACTGGCTCGTAACATGCAGTTCATCGCCAGTGATGTACGTACAGAGTCTGTTGAAAATTTTAAAAACAACAAAAATCCAAAGTTTTACATCAATGTTAGAATCACTGTGTGTAACCATGCTGCATTGTGACAGAATACTATTTCTCCCCTCAGAACCAGTACAAGAGTGAGTACGACACTTACTACAAAGGATTGGGTTGGGTTCCCATCGGCTCGCTGGATGTGGAGAAAGCAAAAACAGCTGGCAAGATCTTGAGTGAGAAACAATACCGTCAGCATCCCAGTAACTACAAATTCACCAAGGACATGCAGTCCATGGATGTGGCACTGGCCTCTGCCAACAACCAGATTATGGACAAGGTAACTGGATAGAACCTAACATGAAATTAACAGTTATGTCCTTTTTATGATTTATATCTATGAAATTAAACCACATATTGTTTGGGTTTTTAGCAAGCCTACAACAAAGCCTGGGAGAAGGACAAGACTTCAATCCACATCATGCCTGATGCCATGGGCATTGTTCTGGCCAGAGAAAACAAGAGAAACTACAGCGAGGTACAGTGTTTCAACAGTCAACCTTGTGCACCTATCCTTTGTCTTGAAAACAGCAATTGTTATTCAAGATAAAGTTACACACAATATATAGTGTATAATTGGGGTTGTTGTTATATTACTGGATGGATTTGGACCCAATTATACACTTCCATCATACTAGTTACTTAAAATTACCTAAAACGTTTGCACAGTACTGTAAGTCTAATGATTACTGCAATGATTTACATGTTTTGACAAACATATATTGTCTGAAAATTTCTCCTTTTTAAAAATGTATATTTTCTCACTTTTTCTCTTCAGAAACTGTACAAATTGGACAATGAGCTTTCCAAGAAGAAGGGTCATCATGTTCGTGCTGATGCCATTGCAGTCCAGGCTGCCAAGGCCTCTACTGCTATTGCTAGTGACGTAGGTGTCATTGTTGTATTTCTATCCTGTGCGTATAATGTGTTCCCCCCATCCATCACCAGGGTTTGGTTAATGAAACTTTTTCTTTTTTCTTTCAGTACAAATACAAGACAGGATACCGTAAGCAGGTCGGTCACCACATCGGAGCTCGCAGCATCCAGGACGACCCTCTGCTCATGCTGGCTCTGAACTCAGCCAAGATTGCCAGTGATGCTCTGTACAAGAAGGACTTCAACAAGTCCAAGACCAAGTTCCACCTGCCAGTGGACATGCTGGCCTTTGAACTGGCCAAGAAGAACCAGATTCAGGTTAATGACGCCAACTACAGAACTTACCTGCACAACTGGACCTGCCTGCCAGACTCCAACGACGTTGTCCAGGCCAGACAGGCTTATGACGTGCAGAGTAATGTAAGTATTTGTTTTTTAATATCCTTTATTTTATGTTCATACCACAAAATGTGGTCATTGTTTGCACTGCTGATGTTCACAGGCTGTTATACTCTCTAATGTTATTTTTATACCCCAAATTATTCAGTGTTAACATCTGTGCTGCTTCTGTTCACAGGCTGTCTACAAAGCTGACCTGAAGTGGCTCCAGGGTCTGGGCTGGGTCCCCATCGGCTCACTTGATGTGGAGAAAGCCAAGAAGGCTGCAGAGATCTTGAGTGAAAAACAATATCGTCAACACCCAAGCACCTTCAAGTTCAAAATGAGCACTGATGACATGCCCATTGTACTGGCTAAGGCCAATGCTCAGGTTATGAACAAGGTATTTACCTTTACTTTTACACTTACTGTCACAATGTTTTATTGTTTTTTTTTTTCTATATGAGGTGTAATTTCAAAAGCAAACTCTTTTCACACCCAAATAGATTCAATGATTCTTTTCAGTTTTTTTTTAAATTTTATTTTATTTCAAATATCTCAGAAATAGTTCCATTACATTTGAAAAATGTACATTAATTTCTCTGAATAATGTGAAAATAAATCACATCATCTGCATAAAAACACATATAAGTACATTTTCAGTGTTACTGGTGTTTAAACCTTAATATTTATATTGTTTCTTTTAACATGAAATGAAAAGTTAAGTGATTAGTGCAAATAACAATGCTTAACAAAAACATTTACTTTACAGAAAGCTTACACTGAAGCCTGGGACAATGACAAGACCACCATTCACATCATGCCTGATGCCATGGACATTGTTCTGGCCAAAGCAAACAAAGTCAACTACAGTCTGGTGAGTCTTTCTCAAACATTGTCAGAAAGTTTGAGTGGTCATTGTCATTACTTCTGAAACAATATACCTTCTAATACGTCACTATTTTTCCAAAACATGTTTTAAGTTTTTTTGTCTTTTGTTGTACTTTTTTCCTTCAAACAGAAAAAGTACAAACAGGCCAATGAAGATGCAAAGAAGAAGGGATACGACATGCGTCAAGATGCCATTCCTATCCTCGCAGCCAGGGCTTCCAGGGATATTGCCAGCGATGTAAAATATTTTGATTTTCACTATTTACATTTAACAAAAAATATATTTTCTAGAATTCATTTTCAACAGAGTTTGAAAACAATATTTCTGATGATGTTGCCATAAAGAGCAATATTTTGATCATTTGTTTTGTTCCTTATTTCCAGTACAAATACAAGACAGGATACCGTAAGCAGGTTGGACACCACATCGGAGCTCGCAGCGTCCAGGACGACCCTCTGCTCATGCTGGCTCTGAACTCAGCCAGAATTGCCAGTGATGCTCTGTACAAGAAGGACTTCAACAAGTCCAAGACCAAGTTCCACCTGCCTGTGGATATGCTGGCCTTTGAACTGGCCAAGAAGAACCAGATTCAGGTCAATGACGCCAACTACAGAACTTACCTGCACAACTGGACCTGCCTGCCAGACTCCACTGACGTTGTCCAGGCCAGACATGCTTATGACCTTCAGAGTGATGTAAGTATTTGTCTGTTATACTCTCTAATGTTATCTTTATACTCCAAATTATTTAATGTTAACATCTGTGCTGCTTCTGTTCACAGGCTGTCTACAAGGCTGACCTGAAGTGGCTCCAGGGTCTGGGCTGGGTCCCCATCGGCTCGCTGGATGTGGAGAAAGCCAAGAAGGCTGCAGAGGTCTTGAGTGAAAAACAATATCGTCAACACCCAAGCACCTTCAAGTTCAAAATGAGCACTGAGGACATGCCCATTGTACTGGCTAAGGCCAATGCTCAGGTTATGAACAAGGTATGAAATTCCAAATACAATTCAGTACTTTATTAACTATGTGGCATAAAAACTATTATGAGGAGAAAATGCTATACCAACTGTCTTAATTTACAGTGTTAATGCTGTCTTAAAATCTTAATTTTGTTGGTTTTTGTGATTGCAGAAATCATATACCGAAGCCTGGGATAATGACAAGACGAAGATCCATGTCATGCCTGATGCTATGGATGTTCTTCTGGCCAAAGCAAACAGCTACAACTACAGTTTGGTACGTGAAAACTTAAATAGTTGTAATGGTATAGCTACTTTTATTTATGAATTATTTTCAGTTAGAGGTGGAAAATTTAGCTGAAATCCATCCATTCGTATGTCCGTCCATCCATCTTCCTCTGAGTATCCGGGTCTGGGTCATGTGGGCAACAGCTCTGGGAGAAAAGCCCAGACTGTCCTCTCCTTGGCCACTTCCACCAACTCCTCCAGGGGGATTCGGAGGTGTTCCCAAGCCAGCTGAGAGACATAATCTCTCCAGCGTGTCCTGGGTCTCCTCCCGGTTGGACATGCCCTGAATACCTCACTCTGGAGGCATCTAGGTCCAGAGCCTTACAGCTCAGCTCTCTCTACACCACAACAGATCGGTACAGTAGCTGCATCACTGCAGACATCGCTCCAGTCCATCTGTCCATCTTCTCCTCCAATTTCCTACAATAATGAACACGACCCAAAGATACTTGAACTCCTCCACTTGGGGCAGCAACTCCTCCCTGACCCAGAGTGGGAACTCCAACTGTTTCTAGTTAAGAACCATGGCCTTGGAAATGGAGTTGCTGAACTTCATCCCAGCTGCTTCACACATGTTCAGCTGTAAACCGCCCCAGTGTGTGGAGGTCAGTGCTCAATGATGCCAACAGAACCACAGTCATCTGCAAAAAGCAGAGACAGGATTCTGAGGCCACCAAACCTGACGTCCTCCACCCCTTGGCTGTGCCTAGAAATTCTGTCCAGAAAAATTATGAAGAGAATCAGTGACAAAGAGCAGCCCTAGTGGAGGACAACCCTCACCAGGAACGAGTCCAACCTACTGCCGGCAATGTGTACCAAGCTCTTAACTCTGAGAGTGACTCCTGTAGCATCCCCCAGAAGACTTCTTCAGAGACGCAGTCGTAAACCTTCCAGATCCACAAAGCACATGTGGACTGGTTGGGTGAACTTCCATGTACACTGCCACACCTTTGTGGGGGTATAGATCTGGTCCAGTGGTCCGTGACCAGGGAGAAAACCATACTGTTCTTCCTGGATTGGAGATCTGACTAACGGTCCTCTCTATTACCCTGGTGTAGACCTTTTCTGGGAGGCTGAGGAGTGTGAGTCCTCTTTAATTGGAATACACCTTCTAGACCACCTTTCATAAAAATGGGGACCATCACCCTGGTCTGCCACTCCACAGGCCATGTGCACTGATAGACATCCTTATGTTTTAACGTGGTGTTAGTTGTGGTCAAACTGTGACTAGCACAGGAGTCCAACAGCTGCACACCACTTACATTCAGATCGGGTAGGCTGTTCCTCCGAGTAACACCCCTCCAGGTCACACTTTCATTGCACAAATGAGCACTGACGTTCCCCACCAGAACATTTGAGTCCCCAGTAGGGGCCACTTTCCAGTACCCATCCCAGTGACTCCAAAAATAGGGGTTTATGCCTGATTTTATATATAGCTGGTATCTTCAACCTCTTGCACAAGCTCCAGCTCCTTCACTGCCAAGGTGACATCCCATGTCCCTAAAGTCAGCTTCACCAGGTGGGAATCAGACCACCAAGGTCCCCACCTTCATCTGTTGCCAAATCAACAACGAACTGGACCCCTGTGATTCCTCTGATGGGTAGTGGGCCCACTGGAGGATGGACCCATGTCCCTGTTTTGGGCTGTGCCCAATGGGACTGTGACCCATGTGCAAAAGCCTGGCCAGCAGGCACTCATCAATGGGCCATCACCCCAGTCCTGGCTTGAGGTCAGGGCCCTGGTGACCCTCCAGGGAAGTTACTCTGGCTCGTGGTCTTTTTCATCATCAGAGGTCTATGGTTGAAATCAAATTTATATGTTAACAGGGATATTTTTTATATGTATTAATATATATAATAAGTCAAGAAAATTATCTAAATGTTCAGAGAATCTATTTATAGTAAAGGAAAATTAGTATATTTACCATTTGTCAAATCTTTGTGTTTGTTTATAGAAAAAGTACAAACAGGACAATGAAGATGCCAAGAAGAAGGGACACCACTTGCGTAATGATGCTGTTTCCATCCTCGCAGCCAAGGCTTCCAGGGACATTGCCAGTGATGTAAGTTGACACATTTCAGTGATGATAAACAGTTTCTACACTTTAATTACTGTTCTCATAACCACTAAACTTTATTTTCTTCCAGTACAAATACAAGACAGGATACCGTAAGCAGGTCGGTCACCACATCGGAGCTCGCAGCGTCCAGGACGACCCTCTGCTCATGTTGGCTATCAACTCAGCCAGAATTGCCAGTGATGCTCTGTACAAGAAGGACTTCAACAAGTCCAAGACCAAGTTCCACCTGCCAGTGGACATGTTGAACCTTGAGCTGGCCAAGAAATGTCAGATCCAAGTCAATGACTTCAACTACAGGACTCATCTGCACCAGTGGACTTGTCTGCCAGACTCCAACGATGTGGTGCAGGCCAGACATGCTTACGACCTTCAGAGTGATGTAAGTATTTGTTAATCATACTCCTTTATTTTATGTTCATACCACCAAATCTGCAGAAGGTTAACATCTGTGCTGCTGTTCACAGGCTGTCTACAAGGCTGACCTGAAGTGGCTCCAGGGTCTGGGCTGGGTCCCCATTGGCTCGCTGGACGTGGAGAAAGCCAAGAAGGCTGCAGAGGTCTTGAGTGAAAAACAATATCGTCAACACCCAAGCACCTTCAAGTTCAAAATGACTACTGAGCACATGCCCATTGTACTGGCTAAGGCCAATGCTCAGGTTATGAACAAGGTATGAAATCTTATTCCAAGTATTACTCAGAATATCACACTATATCATTAACTATATATGGTTATGATTTGGGAATAACTGTGTCTTAAAATGTATAAATTCAAAATTATGGAAGGCAATCCTAATTCTTTTTGTTTCTGTGATTGCAGAAATCATATACCGAAGCTTGGGATAATGACAAGACGAAGATCCATGTCATGCCTGATGCTATGGATGTTCTTCTGGCCAAAGCAAACAGCTACAACTACAGTTTGGTATGTGATAACTTAAATAGTTATGACTGCACAACTACTTTTATTAATGGATTATCTTCACTGGAAAACCTATAAACTTAACATCTATGAAATGTCTGTGTTTGTTTACAGAAAAGGTACAAACAGGCCAATGAAGATGCCAAGAAGAAGGGATACGACATGCGTCAAGATGCCATTCCCATCCTTGCAGCCAGGGCTTCCAGGGACATTGCCAGTGATGTGAGTGCCAATAAAATGAAAAGTCACTGTAACATTCATTCTATTACACCACAAAGATTTTTGAATTGAAAGTTAACATCCTTTCTTTTCTCTTATTAGACAAATATTATGCATTTTACTGTAGGCAGCAAGTGATATTTTAATTACAGTGATCACATGGTTTTATTTTACCCATTACACAAAGTGTGTGTTTAACAGTTAACCAATAATATTATTTATTTTTCTTCCAGTACAAATACAAGACAGGATACCGTAAGCAGGTCGGTCACCACATTGGCGCTCGCAGCGTCCAGGACGACCCTCTGCTCATGTTGGCTATCAACTCAGCCAGAATTGCCAGTGACGCTCTGTACAAGAAGGACTTCAACAAGTCCAAGACCAAGTTCCACCTGCCTGTGGACATGTTGAACCTTGAGCTGGCCAAGAAATGCCAGATCCAAGTCAACGACTTCAACTACAGGACTCGTCTGCACCAGTGGACTTGTCTGCCAGACTCCAACGATGTGGTGCAGGCCAGACATGCTTATGACCTTCAGAGTGATGTAAGTATTTGTTAATCATACTTTATTATTTTATGTTCATACCACAAAATGTGCAGAGAATTAATGTCTGTGCTGCTGCTGCTGTTCACAGGCTGTCTACAAGGCTGACTTGAAGTGGCTCCAGGGTCTGGGCTGGGTCCCCATTGGCTCGCTGGACGTGGAGAAAGCCAAGAAGGCTGCAGAGGTCTTGAATGAAAAACAATATCGTCAACACCCAAGCACCTACAAGTTCAAAATGACTACTGAGCACATGCCCATTGTACTGGCTAAGGCCAATGCTCAGGTTATGAACAAGGTATGAATTGGTATTTAAAGAATCATTTAGTATAACTTCAGACTTGGAGATTTCACTCTCACAATTTCTTAAATTCATAGCATAGTAAACATTATTTGTGGTTTGTTTCAGCGTCTCTACACTGAGGCATGGGATAAGGATAAGATCAACCTGCACATCAAACCTGACACCCCTGAGATCCTCCTCTCTCAGCAGAATGCTGTCAACATGAGCAGAGTGAGTATCAGTTTTATTGTACACCACACGAGGGAGGAGGAACCTTTAATAATTTAATAGTTTCCCTCTTTGATGCAGATAATGTGTTAATTTACGTCTTTTTGTTCACAGAAACTGTACAGACAAGGCTTTGAGGAAGCAATCAGGAAGGGCTATTTCCTCCCTCCTGATTCAGTGTCTGTCAAGGCTGCTAAAGCAAGCAGGGATATCATCAGTGATGTAAGTGACTCATATTGCATCTTATACAGTCAATACAATATCTTTATATGATTGACAATGTGAAAGCCTTTCATTTATAATATAAAACTCTCTCCTGATTTCTTCAGTACAAATACAAGACAGGATACCGTAAGCAGGTCGGTCACCACATCGGAGCCCTCAGCGTCAATGACGACCCTCTGATCGTTCTGGCCATGAACTCAGGCAAGATCGCCAGTGATGTTCTGTACAAGAAGGACTTCAACAAGTCCAAGACCAAGTTCCACCTGCCAGTGGACATGTTGAACCTTGAGCTGGCTAAGAAATGCCAGATCCAAGTCAACGACTTCAACTACAGGACTCATCTGCATAACTGGACCTGCCTGCCTGACTCTAATGATGTGGTCCAGGCCAGAAAGGCATACGACCTTCAGAGTGATGTAAGCTCTTTTGTGACATGCTCAACATTTCTGTCTCTATCTTGACTCCTGTGTCCCTGTGTTTTAATGTCACATGTGTGCTCATTTTCCACTAGGCTGTATACAAAGCTGACATGGATGAGGTCATAGGTGTTGGATGGGTCCCCATAGGTTCACTGGATGTGAACAAGGCCAAGAACGCTGCAAAGATCCTCAGCGAACGTCTCTACAGACAGAAACCAGATCAGTTCAAATATAAAACCGACATGACTGCTATGTCCATGGTCTTGGCCAAAACAAATGCTGATAACATAAATAAGGTAAAGAACACCATATCATCCTATTTTTTAAAGTCACATTTGTCCAGTGATTATCTGGTGATTTAAGTTTTTGGTTATGTCTATTTCTTCTGTTTCTCACCACAGAAAAACTACATCGCTGCTTGGGAGGCTGACAAGATTAAGAACCACGTTTCTGCTGACATGCCCGAGCTGTTGCTTTCCAGAGCTAATGCATACAACATCAGCAATGTACAGTTGATCTGTTACGATATGATCGAGTTTCAGTGATAATCTATACAATAGGTGTTATTACTCTCATCTTATAATTCATCTATTTTTATTCCTTTTTTTAGAAAAATTACAGAGAAGCTGTTGAGAAGATTTTCAGAAAGGGCTACGACATGAAGCCTGATGCTGTTTCCGTTATTGCTGCCAAACGTGCAAGAGATATCATCAGTGATGTAAGTAACATAAAGTTCAATTCTTTCTCTCTTATTTTGATTTTGGCTTGTGTTTGTTCCGCTAACTATCACTTCACTCTTCCTCTTTATTTAGTACAAATACAAGACAGGATACCGTAAGCAGGTCGGTCACCACATCGGAGCCCTCAGCGTCAATGACGACCCTCTGATCGTTCTGGCCATGAACTCAGCCAAGATCGCCAGTGACGCTCTGTACAAGAAGGACTTCAACAAGTCCAAGACCAAGTTCCACCTGCCAGTGGACATGTTGAACCTTGAGCTGGCTAAGAAATGTCAGATCCAAGTCAACGACTTCAACTACAGGACTCATCTGCATAACTGGACCTG
Source organism: Polydactylus sextarius (assembly GCA_016801845.1). Lineage (NCBI taxonomy): Eukaryota > Metazoa > Chordata > Actinopteri > Polynemidae > Polydactylus > Polydactylus sextarius. The sequence continues at coordinate 3,075,481 of CM028912.1, read as the reverse complement.
CCTGCCTGACTCTAATGATGTGGTCCAGGCCAGAAAGGCATATGATCTTCAGAGTGATGTAAGTGTTTGTTTTATTTTTATCTCTTAATCCTTTTGTTTAACTCTGCATTTACAAATGTTTTTTTTTTTTTTTAAATGTACTCTAACTCTTGTCTTTCTGCTTGTAGGCCGTGTACAAGGCTGACATGGAATGGATCAAGGGCACAGGTTGGGTGCCAATTGGGTCAGTTGAAGTGGAGAAGGCCAAGAAAGCAGCAGAGATCCTGACTGACAGGAAATACCGTCAGCATCCCAGCACATTCAAGTTCACTGCCAATACAACTGACATGCCATATGCCTTGGCTCAGGCCAACGCTCACATCATGGACAAGGTAGAGATAGCACATCATAATTATTGTTATTTATTTTGTATTTTTTTAATTATTTTTCTTTCATCAATTCTCACTAAACCATGTTAATAAACTGTTTACAGAAAGCATATATTGCTGCCTGGGAGGCGGATAAGATCAACCTTCACATCATGCCTGACACTCCAGAGATCACCCTGGCCAGACAGAATAAACTCAACACCAGTCTGGTAATAAAGCGCCTCTTCATATACACTACAGATAATAAATGTATTTAAAAAAATGTAATTCTATTGACATATTGTGATCAATTAATCATCATAAACTTTTAAATCTGTTGTAAGACAAATGATCTGCTTCATAGCCACTTTATTTTGTATTATGGTATATAAAACAGTGTATATGCTGTAAATATCAGACACTGTGACAGCATCTTTTTTGTTCCGTCAGAAATATTATCGTGAGGGTTTCGTGGACACCATCAACAAAGGCTACTTCCTTCCCAAAGATGCAGTTTCTGTTTTGGCAGCCAAAGCCTCAAGAGACATCGCCAGTGATGTAAGTCTGTGCCTCATTTCCATTTATCATTTTACAACTGTGTTACAAAAAAACAAACAAAACAAAACAAGAACTGATCTAATTATTTCTCATCTACTCTTTTAAGTACAAATACAAGGCCGGTTTCCGTAAGCAGTGCGGCCATCACATCGGTGCTCTGAGTGTCCAGGATGATCCTCTGCTCGTGTTGGCCGCTCATGCTGCCAAAATCTCCAGCGACAACATCTACAAGAAGGAATTCCACAAGACCAAGACCAAGTACAACCTGCCGGTCGACATGCTGACACTTGAACTGGCCAAGAAATGCCAGCAGCAAGTGAACGACTTCAACTACAGGACTCACCTTCACCAGTGGACTTGTCTGCCAGACTCTAATGACGTCGTCCAGGCTAGAAAGGTTTACGACTTGCGCAGCGACGTAAGTACATATGAAGTTTTGGGGATTGTGGAGAGACAGATTTTATTTGAATCCCAAAACAAAGAATATAAAACTAACTGATTGGTTTTTTTTTTAGGCTGTCTACAAAGCTGATCTGGAGTGGTTGAGAGGATGCGGCTGGTCACCTCAGGACTGTGTTGATGTGATTAAAACAAAACACGCCCAGACTATTCTCAATGAAAGACTCTACCGCCAGCACCCAAGCACCGTTAAGTTCACCAGCGTTGTGGATCTCCCAGCTATCGTCTTGTCCAAGCAGAACGCTGACAACCTCAGCAATGTGAGTAATTACGGTTTCTCTGTTGTGTTTAAAACATAAAATTTTATATTTTCTGCTAATATCTGTATTAGTGAATGTGTCAAAAATGAAAATATTAATTGCTTATTTTTCTCTTTCTGACAGAGGAAATACACTGAAGTCTGGGACAAAGACAAACTCACTATTCATTTGCCACCTGATACTCCCACATTTGAACTGTCCAAGGCCAATTCTATCAACATCAGCAATGTAAGTTTAGTCACACAACACTAAAAAATGATTGTCTTCATGATGATGTTTGAGTTTGTCTCACAGTTTTTAAATGATACTATGTTCTCTGCAGAAACTGTACACAAAAGCATGGGATGAAACAAAGCCCAAAGCCTACCACATCAAGCAGGATGCTATCGCTGTGCTGAAGGCTAAAGCTTCCAGAGATATCATCAGTGATGTAAGAACAACAAATGAATACGGTTTGATTACAGCAGATTAATAAATAAACTGTTTCCAGGATATTTCATTAACATTTCTCTCTCGTTTATTATAGTACAAATACAAAGAGGGATTCCGTAAACAATGTGGCCACCACATCGGTGCTCGCTGCGTCCAGGACGATCCTCTGATGATGTTGGCTATCAACTCAGCCAGAATCGCCAGTGACGCTCTGTACAAGAAGGACTTCAACAAGTCCAAGACCAAGTTCAACCTGCCTGTGGACATGTTGAACCTTGAGCTGGCTAAGAAATGCCAGATCCAAGTCAACGACTTCAACTACAGGACTCATCTGCACCAGTGGACTTGTCTGCCAGACTCCAACGATGTGGTGCAGGCCAGAAAAGCCTACGACCTCCAGAGTGATGTACGTTTACGTGGTGATCAAACATGTTAAACTATTGTTTTAGACTGTTTTGTTTTTTTGTATTTTAACTCAATAATCTTTAAACTATGTATAATTTCACAGAAAAGTAAAAACATGAACAAATCTCTTGTTTTTTCTCAGGCCGTGTACAAAGCTGACATGGAATGGATTCGTGGATGTGGATGGATTCCACATGAGTGTGTGGATGTTGTGAAGGTGAAGCACGCCCAGAAGATCCTGGCTGATGTAAGTCTGACCTCTAAAAAACAAAATAAAGTCATGAATATTTGTAAAAACAAAATTAACATAAATAATGTTCCTGTTTTTATACAGAGAGGCTACCGTGTGAAGTTGGACGAACAGAAATACACAGTTCCAGCCGATAGAGTCGACTTGGTCGGTGCCAAGAACGCCGCTGACGTCCTCAACGAGGTGAGGATGAGGATGACAGTCACTCTCTGGTTTTTTAAGATCTTGTCTGGAAATATTCAGTGTCCTCTTTTCTCTCTTTTCATCTTTAAACATTTTAACAGAGAAGTTGTACTTTGGTTAAAATCTGGTTTCTCCCTCTTTACAGGCCAAATATCGTGAAGCCTGGCACCAGGACAAGACCAAGTACACACTGGTGGAAACTCCAGTTCTCGCCACAGCAAAAGAATCGGCTAAGAACGTTCACCCAGTAAGATTGTTGATGTATTTGCTTGCTATTTCATTAACTTGATAAAGAATATATTTTTTAATAAAGCTATAATGAATATTTTTATCTCTTTTTAGCAACTGTACACTAAAGCATGGGACGCACTCAAGGCCACATCCTACTTCATGCCTCCAGATGCGGTGCCAATCAAACAGTGCATCACAACCACTAAAGTCCAGAGCAAAGTGAGTAAATAGACACTTTCATTGTGAGATTATTTATTAAAATAGTTTTGAATTTAAGAGACAATGACTTGTGATTGATATTCGTTTTACAGCACAAGTACCTGGAGCCGTACCGTAGACAGCTCGGCCACCACATCGGTGCTCGCTGCGTAGAAGACGATCCTCTGATGATGTTGGCTATCAACTCAGCCAGAATCGCCAGTGACGCTCTGTACAAGAAGGACTTCAACAAGTCCAAGACCAAGTTCCATCTGCCAGTGGACATGTTGAACCTTGAGCTGGCTAAGAAATGCCAGCAGCAAGTCAACGATTTCAACTACAGGACTCGTCTGCACCAGTGGACTTGTATGCCCGATCAGAACGACGTCATCCAGGCCAAAAAGGCATATGACCTTCAGAGTGATGTGAGTGCTCTCAGGAATTATGAATTATGAATATGAATTACTCACGAAAGGAGCTAATAAAGTGTATCTTTGTGTCTGCAGCACGTGTACAGGGCTGATCTGGAGTGGCTCCGTGGCTGTGGCTGGATGGCAGCAGACTGTGTTGACCACGTCAAGGTCAAGAAGGCCCAGGAGATCCTCAACGATGTATGTTCATATTATTTTATTCTGTTTCTAAATTTGTCTATTTGTCATTTAACCCATTGTGGTGTGAGTTCACTGTGTCTTCATCTTTATTTATTTTTTTTTTACAGAGACTTTACAAGAAGAACGCTCAGGAATGCTTCGGAAAATTCACACTGGTCGTCGACCGCCCTGAGATCGTCTTGGCGAAGATAAACGCCGCCAACCTCAGTGACGTAAGTGAAAGTCTGTTGTGATTTCCATAAACATGTGAATAAAACATTCACAAATCTAAATTATGCTCCTTTCTCTCACTGCTTTAGCTGAAGTACAAAGAGACGTTCAACGCAGAAAAGGGTCATTACATCGGTTCAGATGACACTCCTCAACTGGCTCACAGCAGAGAGGCAGCTAAGATCATTAGTGAGGTAATTATTCATTACTTTTCTCATTTACCACTGCATATAATATATTCTATCTTCATCTGCCATTTTATAACTTTTGCCTACTTTGTGTAATTTCAGAAACTCTACAAGCAACAATGGGACGACTCCAAGGCTACAGGCTACCAGCTGAACCATCAGTACATCCCACTTGTCAGCAGCAAGAAGAGTAGAGAGATCGCTAGTGATGTGAGTCTTTGCTTGTAGTTGTTACAAATGATAAGGTGTTTTCTTCTCAGTGTGTGTCCACAACATTCAGACATTTATTCATTTATTATTCTGGATCCTATCAGGTCAAGTACAAGGATTCCCATGAGAAGGCCAAAGGTCACTACATGGCTTCAACCCTGGTCGATTTCCCTGAAGTTGTGCGTTGTGGAGGTCAGGAGAAGGGCAAGGGACTGGTAAGATACTGTTACATATATATATATATATATATATATATATATATATATATATATATATATATATTAAGGTATTTTAATACTTTTTTATAGCACGATAAAATAAAAGCTCATTTTTCAATAACATTCTTTATGTCTTTACAGAGGCTCTACCAGCAGGACTATCACAACATCAAGACCAAGATCCATCTCCCACCTGACATCATCGCCAACCAGGTCGCTAAACGCTGCCAGGATATGTTGAGTGACGTCCTCTACCGCACCTACCTGCACCAGTGGACCTGCCACCCTGACCAGGAGGACGCTATTCGTGCTCGCAAGACCAATGAGATCCTCAGTGATGTAGGTCCTTCTTCTCTTCGTACCTGATTGTGTCGTCCTATGACAGATGATTTTAGGTTGGATAAGCAAGTAGCTAACTTTATATTCATGTTAAAAGTTTTTCTTCTGTAAGTATTTGACATAGCAGCATTTTTTCGGTTGTTCTCGTTGAGTTAGTATAGTTTTTGTTAGTCTGAGGTTATGATAGATAGGTTTGTCAAAACATTAAACATATTATTTTCTGCCTTTTTGCTGTTGATATTTAACAGGTGTTCTACAAGGATGATCTGAACTGGATGAAAGGAATCGGTTGCTACGTCTGGGACACACCAGAGATCGTTCGTGCCAAGAAGTCTTACGAGCTGCAGAGCGACGTGAGTAACAAAAAAAAAAAACATCATCAGGCGACTGTTTAATGTTACTGTGATGACTTATCTATGTAATTTCTTCTCTTACAGCGTAAATATAGAGAAGACGCCAAGAAAGAGTTCAACAATTATTCGATTGTGACAGACACTCCCGTTTATGTGACTGCTGTTCTTGGTCACACCTGGGCCAGCGAGGTGAGTCAAACATTTATTATATAAAACATAAACATTTACAATCCCTGCCTCCTATTGAGTGAATTAATGAAACTATTGTCGTTTACAGCTCAACTACAGGGAGGCTTATCACAAGGAGAAGCATCTGTACACCACTGTCCTGGACACCTACGACTACGCCAGGTGCCTCAACTTCAAAACCTTCTTCAGCAACGTAAGTGAACTTAAACATCTTGATCTTTCAGATGTAAGATTTCAGTGTTTGTAACAATATATTGATAATGTTGTGTTTCCTGTCAACAGAAAAACTACACCTCTGCTTGGGACACAATCAAAGCCAAAGGCTACAAGATTCCCAAAGACTCACACGCTTTGCAACATGCCAGACAGCAGAAGGTCATCCTGAGCAACGTGAGTTCAACTTTCACTTCTGTTAACTATTTTTTTTCATTATGTTTGACTGTTAAACATTAAGACAAAGTGAATCATCTTGTCTTTTCAGGTGAAGTACAAGGAGGATTATGAGAAGTTCAAAACTCTCTACAGTCTGCCCAAGTCTCTGGAGGACGATCCTGCCACTGCCCGTTGTGTCAAAGCTGGAAAACTGGTCCTGGACGTAAGTTTGACTTGTTTTTTTCTTAAATGAAGATTACAGAAGAATGTTTTAATGTACATATAATGAAAGAACCACCTATTGTCTGTCATTATAGCGTCTGTACCACGAGAACTACGAGAAGACCAAGGCCAAGAACCACATCCCACCAGACATGATGGAGATCCTGGCTGCCCGCAGCACTCAGAACGCCGTCAGCGAAATCAACTACCGCAAACGTCTGCATCAGTGGATGTGCATGCCCGACATGCAGGTGTTCACACAGGCTCGCACCGTCAACGAGCAGCTGAGCGACGTGAGTAACGTAGATCATCTTAGTGCAAAATAATTCTGTAAAAACAGATGTTTCAACCAGATGTAAAAACAAAACAAAACATACTTTTCTCTCCACAGATCTTCTACAAAGATGATCTCAACTGGCTGAAAGGAATCGGCTGCTACGCCTGGGACACACCTGAGATCCTGCGTGTCAAAAACGCTGGAAATCTTCAGAGTGAGGTTAGTCCACTCATCATATTCAGTCCTGCTTCTGTAGTTTATATACTACCTTATCAAATATGTGACATTCTTGTATTTTAATTCCAGGCCAAGTACAGAGCCAAAGGTATTGAAGGTTTCAAGGATTACACCGTGGTCACAGACACTCCAGTGTATGAGACAGCGAAGCTGAGCGCTCAGAACCTGAGCGACGTAAGTGACTCTTTAAACTTTCATAACAATCTGTATTTCCCGATGTAACTGAAAGATCATGATCGTATGTCTCATCTTTTTTTTCTTCTCTTTTTTCCAGCTGAACTACCGCTACGATTACAACACCAACGTCAAGGGAACGAACACTGCTCCTGCTGTTACCGTTGAGACAGAAAGAGCCCGTCTGGCCAACTACATCCAGAGTGATGTAAGTTGACATCACGTAATATTTGATGTACTTTTGTTTCCATGTGTTTTCATGCTAAAATGTGTCTCACCTTGTTGTGGTTGTTTTTCTCACAGAGCTGGTACAAAGACGCCAACAAGAAGTTCATGCCGACCGGTTACTCTCTGCCCCATGACACTCCACTCATCAAGCAGGTTAAACAGAACAGCGTTGTTGCCAGCAATGTAAGTATATGTTTAATTAATCAGCCAGTGATCTCTGTTTTCCAGGGATGCAGTGAATGTACTAAATCACATACTTTTGCCTTTATTTGTGTAGGTGAAGTACAAGGAGGCTTATGAGATGATGAAGGCGAAGGCGTACACTCTTCACCCAGAGGGCGTCAACTTTGTCAGCGCAAGGAAAGCTCTGCAGATCACCAACGAGGTAAGATAACACACTACTGACACATCTGTGTCAGACGTTTAAATTACTTCCTCGTTACACCTTCACTGAATGAAACATCTTCTCTCCTACAGCGTCTGTATCGTCAGGACTACCACAAGCAAAAGGACAAGATCCACACAACCTACGACACCCCCGATATCAAGCAAGTCAAGATGAACCAGCAGCACCTCAGCGACGTAAGGAACCATTTTCACATATTTAATTTAAGTTAATATATCTTGATCAAACTGAATCATATGTTGTACTATACTAATAATAATTTCTGTTTTTTCTTTTCTCATCCTAGTTGTGCTACAAAGAGAAATACTACAACAGCAGAGGTCAGCTGATCTCTCTGCCCATCACACCTGAGCTGCTGCACTGCTACCACGTCAATCAGATCACCAGCGACGTACGGAAAAAGATTTCTCACAAAATAAACTTAGAAACTTTTGTAAGAAATAGTTTGTAAAATGTTTTCTTTTTTTTTTTTTTAGCTGAAATACAAAGAGGACCTGATGTGGCTGAGAGGCGTCGGCTGCTTCCTGTACGACACCCCAGAGCTGGTCCACGTCCGCAACATCACCAAACAGAGGGTACGTTCTCAGCATCAGCATTAGTGTCTTTGATTTCAACTCACTACAGTGGCATCACTGTCATTTACATGTCTTGTTTATTCATGTTCACAGGTGGATTATCCAATAGAGGCCAAGAAGAACCTCAGCAACTTCTCTGTGGTTCTGGACACTCCAGAGTACAAACGTGTGACTGAGCTCAAGACTCACATGAGCAACGTGAGTCGTCGCCTCTAACGTATCTTATCATGTTGTATAAACTGTTTTGTATTTTGTCAGAAACAAGTAATTGCATCAACTGTTTTGTGTTCCTCTATTTCCAGCTGATCTACAAAGCCCAGAGCAAAGAGGATATGGCCAAAGTCTCCACCACCGTGGACGCAGTCGACATCCAGAGAGCCAAATGGGCCCAGCAGCTGACTAACAAAGTGAGATCAGACACAGCATCACTTCATTAATGTGTTGTTTTACAAAGATGTTTGTTCTTTTTCTGATAATCTAATGATTATTTTTTTCTACAGTACAAGTACATCGATCTGGCCGCTAAGGAGAGAGCGCACTTCACTCCAGAGATGAACACTCCTCAGATGGGTCACGCTAAAGTCATGAAAGTCATCTACAGCGACGTAAGTCTAGCTTCTTCTTTACTGTTTAAAAGCCAACTATTGTCTATTTATTACTACTTTAACGTGGACATGACAAATGATATGTTGTTGTATGATTTGTTTCTTCCCTTAGAACAAGTACAAAGAACAGTATGAGAAGATGAAGCACAGATACACCGCCATCGCTGATACGCCTCTTCTGATCCGTGCCAAGAAATCTTACCTCCAGTCCAGCGATGTGAGTTCACTTTATATTAACACCATGAAGCAGACAATGATGTTTTATCATTTTTTTATTAGCTAATGGAGATTTTCTTTGAGTAAATATTGTGACTGATGCTACAAACACAAATAAAAACATATAAATCTTTGTTCTTCTTGTCTTCAGCTGCGCTACAAAGAGACGTTCGAGCTCTCTAAAGGCCACTACCGCACAGTCAAAGATGCTCTGGACATCACCTACCACCGCAGAGTCACTGATGATATCAGTGAGGTGAGTAATCAGCATGAAACTTGATATTTACACATGTGACTATGAGCTCTGTCATGTCTCTTACTGTTTTTCTTCTCCATCTCTTTACTTCAGGTTAAATACAGAGAGAAGTACATCACCTCTCTGGGCACATGGAAGTCAATCCCGGACCGTCCTGAGTTCTTCTTCAGCAAAATTGTCAACGACAACATCAGCAACGTCAGTACTCTTCACTTTCTAGTCAAAATTAAACACACTGAGTTTAAATATTTACTCTCAGTCAATAGAAGAACAAAATCAAATCCCTTACATCCTCTTTTCTAGGTCAAGTACAAGGAGGACCTGGAATGGGTGAAGGGCATCGGCTGTTATGTGTGGGACACACCTGAGCTGGTGCAGGCGGAGAGGAACAAAGCTCTGTACAGCGAGGTGAGTCGTCGCTTTAACATTCGAAATAATTAGACTGTTTAGACTGAAGTGTTTATATTTTTCCGCGTGTTGCTAATTAGACTGTAATTTCTCGGTAACAGAGATTGTACAAAGCCTCATTTGAGAAGAACAGAAGCAACTTCAGCTACACCAGCGACACTCCGTTCTTCCAGGCCGCCAAGAACGCCTCCGTCCTCATTAATGAAGTGAGTCCTTTCATTCTTTAAAACAATGCAGTTACTGTAGAATTTGTTGAATTCCTTTTTGTTATAAATAGACACTTTAATTGTTCACATTTCTTTATCTCTGTGCATCTCTGGATTCTCAGTTTTAAGGTAAAAACAAGTTGTTTATGATTTGTTCTCATTTTAACTTTCTTTTGTTTCCTGGAGAAGTCTCTTCACTTTTCAGTGCGTGTTGTTTTTTTTCCGGATATTTTTGTCTTTAACTGCCTTCTGACGTTCTGAGCAGAGGGCGTACAAAGCTAATTATGAGAAGACGAAGGATAAGTACACCATCACTACAGACGATCCTAGGTACCAGCTGGCCAGAGAGAACAGAAAGATGAGCCAGGTAAACGTTCCTGGTCGTGCTTCACAACCAGCGCTGCCTCCAGCCCGCTCCTGCAGACCTCTGACACTGGTGCATGAGGTCGTTGACTGACCTGCCGGTGGTCGTCTTGGCATGGTTATGATGGTTATGATGGTTATGATGGTTATGATGGTTATGATGGTTATGATGGTTCCTTCAACAAGATTAATTTGTCTCCCTGTCTGTATGAGTCTTTCTTTTTGTCCCAAGCAGGTTTTTGTAAACAACGCCACTCAAACAACTGAAAGGTTGATTTGAGTGAGCAGGACTCTCCTTTATCTGTGTCATCAGACAGACGGCTCAATATTGATTATAAATGATGTGTATTCAAATATGTACACATCTAGATGAAGTTAAATTTAATAAAAAGATGGTTTCTGTCACTCTGAAGACACAGATGAAAACAAACAGCTCCTCTGTCACACTAGGAACTCCGGAGTATCTCTCCAGTCCTCCCAGTGTTGCTGCTGTTTCTCATGTGTCGTCAACTGTCTGGCATGCTGTGTGTTTATGTCGTGTGTGTGGACAGGCGTTGTATAAATCCAGAGCAAAGGAACTCCTAAAGAGTGGCTGCAATGAGCTACTCCGTCCTGACATCCTCACAGCCCTTTACCAGTCCCATATGGGCAGTAAGGTAAACAGCCACAGAGTGATGAACCATGGTAACACCGACCCCCTGTCCACAAACCAGCACCAAACAACCACTGTGTTGTTTTAATATATATTATTATGCTCCACTCAGCTGTTTCTGGACAGGATCTTTTTCTCTCCATTCATCTCATTTTAATTATAAACTACATTCGCTCTTATTGTCCATGTTTTAATCCTTCCATCACCTCTTCACTTCCCTTCATGTCTCATCAATTACCAAACTTTAACTCATCTAAAAATGCAGTGCGGTAGTGGCAGAAATACACACAATTAAAGACAGAAGATGTAATTCATTTATACATCAGTCACCTGTTATAGTTTGATATTTGTGTAGATTTTTATTTTTCTTTCATTCATCCATTATTAATCTTATTATTTGTAGATAAGTGTCACACTCCTCAACTTTGTTAATTAGTTGCCTCCCACTGTTTTCACTTCAGTAAACATCATATTTATTAAGTTCTTTCTATAAATCAGTTTATATGTAACCATGAAGTACGAGGGCACTGCAGACTGTCATGACTGAACACTGGTAACGTTGTGCTTGTCTCCATTTTCACCTGGAAAATAACTTCCCTTTGTGTTTGTGCATGTTTCATAAAGCATGTTTTTTTTGTTTGTTTGTTTATAAACTCATGCACGGCATCACTTCATTCATTAAACACATTGTCTTATTATTATATATGTTTTATATGTTATATATATATATATATATATATATATATATATATATATATATATATATATATATATATATATATTATTATTAAAATCATTATTAAAATGATAATTAAATAGTTAAAGTTTTTGCTCTGATGTTGCCAAAACAACTATCCAAGAAAAAAACTGTGAATGAGAAATAATGAAATCATTTTAACTTCATTATATAATTATATGTTTTTAATGCATAATATATTATATAATGTATAATTTTTAAAACAAATTTAATGTATAATGTATCATTATTAAATTATTATTCATGCTTCAGAGGAGAGACGCTGAAATGTGACTTCATGTTTGTCTAATCAGCGTCTCATTCACTGTTTTTCTGGGATAGTTTTTGTTTTATGTTAACAACATAAATTAGAAACAAATTATTACAGAAATAAACTGATTATAAGTGAAACTAACTTTTGTTTCCACATTATCTTCCTCCTCCCATCAGTGGAGGTACAGGGAGCAGTATGAACGTGCCAAGGACAAGTTCACGTCCATCCTGGAGACGCCCGAGTATGAGACTCACAAACGCAGCAAGAAGATCAGTGATGTGAGTTTTGCTTTAGCAGTGTAAACTTTTATTTCTTTATGTCAAATTTGCTGTGATTTCCTCATTTATTTATCCTATTTTATTCCTCCAAAGATCATCTACAAGATGGAGTACAACAAGACCAAGGCGAAGGGATACACTCTGCCTTATGACACTCCATCCCAGCAGCACATGAAGAGAGTCAAGGAAATCACCAGCAACGTACGTCCCACTCACACTCAAAAGTTGATGCAACAAATTATGAAATACATCTTACGACGCGTGGTTGACGCTGTGTTTCTCATGCATCTTGCAGCTGAAGTACAAAGAGGTTTACGAGAAGAGCAAAGCTCAGATCAACATGGATCCTGAAGCTCATGAGATTCGTGCTGCTAAGGAAGCTTACAAGAACATCAGCAACGTAAGTTTATTCACTGACACTACGGGACATTTCTCTTTCTGTTTATTACTGATTGAAGTTGAATTTAAACTTTTTTTTTTTTTTTTTTCTGTTTTCAGCTTGACTACAAGAAAAAGTACGAAGCCACTAAAAACAAATGGATCTGGACGACAGATAGACCCGACTTCCTCAACAATGCCAAGAACTCGATGCAGCAGAGTGATGTGAGTCACTGTTTAATCTTTATGTCTTCTCATCTTAACAACATGCAGAAATATTTTTCAAACACTTTCTTTTCCTGATCGTTTCACCCACAGGTTGAGTACAAGTACGACAAAGAGATGTTGAAGGGCTGTGTGATCCCTGTGGTTGATGATAAGTTGACCATCCTGTGCATGCAGAACGCTGAGATGGCCAGCGCTGTAAGTTTCTATCTTTAACCTTTTAAACCAAAGTGGAGAGAAGATTTAGTTTCTGATCTTACAACCTACTTCAAAATGTCTTCGTTTCTGTCCTTTAGGTGAAATACAAACAGAAGTATGAAAAAGAAAAGGGCCACTATGTTCCCGTCCTGGACACTCCTCAGATCCTCCATGCCAAGGCTGTACGCAGTCTGGCATCAGAGGTAAAAGATATATCAGCTTTTCTTCACATTTGAATTCGTCTTTGTCAGATTTAGAAAAATATAACAATATTCATCTTTTGTTTTCTTCCTCAGAGCAAATACAAGGAGGCCAGTAAGAAGGAAATGCAGTCTGGTTCATTCACTACGTTGCCTGAGACTCGGGACACAGCTCACAGCAAAGAAATCAATAAGCTCGTCAGCGGGGTACGGCTTCCTCATCTTCATACTTTACACACCATCATCTCGGCCTTCTCATCATCTCTAATCCTGAATTATGTTTGTGTGTTTCTCTCCTTCATCTTCATTTCTCTCCTCACAGAAACTGTATAAAGCTAAGTATGAGAAGGACAGGGGCAAGTCAGAGTACAACAACATGACGGTTCCACCTGATGTTAAACACGCCATGGACGTGGCCAAGACCCAGAGCAGTGTAAGTTATTGTGTTTAAATAAGGTTTTATTGACTTTATCACACATTCTTTCTTATTTCTATTCTGAGGTACGAGTTATAATCCCTCTTGTCACAGGTCGCTTACAAGAAGAACGCCAAAGCCAACCTTCACTACACCACCGTCGTCGACCGCCCTGACATTAAGAAGGCGACTCAGGCTGCCAAGCTTGTCAGTGAGGTAAACATCAAGTAGATGCAGAAAAGTCTTTTTAGGTTAAAGACTTAATAGACTAAAGAGTTAAGACAAGTTTATTAATGTAGCGTCAAATCATAAAAAAAACATTTATCTTAAGGCTCTTTACGATATTATAGAATAAAATATCCAACAGTTCACAAAGTGATCAGGACTCGGTGACAATGGAGAGAAAAAATCAACTTTTTAACAGGTAGAAACCTCCAGAACCCAAAAGAAAAAAATAGGAAAAAGAGGGAGAGGAAAAATATGTAAAAATGTAATTGTTAGTAGTAGTATTAGTATTAGTGTCATAATTATTATTATAGTGGATTTTAAATGGAGTGTGATGGAGAGACAGAAAAGAGAGAGACAGAGAGAGGAAGCGCAGTGCATCATGGGAATTTCCCAGCAGCCTAATCCTATAGCAGCTTAACTAAAAGATGGTTCAAGACCTGAACCAGAAACCAGGATGTAACGGTCCAGGATCACTAACTATAAGGTTTATCATAGCCTCCTGGACCCAAACTGGGATCTGGTTTCATCAGAGAGGAGCCTGATAACTGAAGACTCTCCACAGTCGCTACAACACAGAAAAAAAATCTCATTTTGTTCACGGTCCAGTGATTCTTGCTTCATCTTGTCTCCCTCAGATCGGCTACCGTGAAAAGGCCCGTGAGGAGCTGAGCCGTGGAGGTTCTCTGGCTCATCGCCCAGACATCGCTCTGGCCACTGAAGTGTCCAAACTGACCAGCCAGGTACAATCAACCGAACCAACCATCTGTCTCATCAAGCAGCCCCGGGGCAGAGAAAATATTTCCTGTATTTATTATACAAACACGGCAGCAGGAACCAGTCAGCAGAAGAGAAACTACACCATCAAAGATCAGCTGCCTGGGTGTTATTTACATTACACATCAGCTTCCATAAGCTAATACGAGCAGACTAGTTTTGCTGTAGCAGATGCTTAGCAGCAGTCATGTAGGGCTAACGACAGAACTAGCAGCTCTTCCATAGCGCTTCTTCTGCCACCCTGCGTTATAATCCATGTCTTAATCTTAACTCCATGAAAGTCAATTTACATGTTTAACTGCTCATTTCATTACATGTACATGTCCCAACCCCCCCATCCTCACACCTGTCCTCCTCCTCCTCCTCCTCCTCCTCCTTCATCCGTCCACACTTTACTCTCCTTATACCTCATCTCTTTCCTCTCTTCTCTCCCTTTTAATAATTTCCTAGTCTGTGTGTTCTCATCCCTCCATCTCACTGCGCTTTGTAGGTGGAGGCCAAGCCCTCCCTCCATGGAGCTGCTTCCTATGATACCCCCCTGATGCGCCACATTAAGAAAATGAGTGCCGTGACTAGTGATGTAAGGAGGTTCACACCCTGAAACCGAAGGGCTGCTACTGTCTGTGTCTCCTCTGTCTTTCTATTCCTGTCGTATCAGATTTTTTATTTTTTGTGATTTGTGATGTTACTTCAAACAACAGATCGGATTCAGTCAGATGTGATTTTTTGGCTCATGAACCTTTTTATTTTTCTACATTTAAACATTGTGTGCACTAACTAACCAGCTCTGGCTTATTGCTAAGCGTAGATGAGCGTTGCATTGCTGCATTAGAAGCACAAGTGTCAACACTCATTTCATCACTCAGTCACTGTTTCTATCTCTGAACACTAGAGGACAGTGTAGACTTAGTTCATCATCATTTCCAGGATATTGTTTATGTCACTTTTCTCTCTAAAGCTCGTTGGTCTGGGTCTTCCTGAGACACAACCACTATCATACTGCTTCTCCTCTTCCATATATACATTAATACATATATATATGAAGTCCATGTTGTTGTTTATGTGGATCATAAAATGTGGTAACAGACTCTGTTCACACTTGATGTTAAATTAAAGTCAGATTAAAGGTTGGTAGGTGTAAACGTGCAGATAAATGTGATTAAATCAAATTAAAACACTGGTCAAGATGACTTTAATTTAACTTTAAATTAGATTCAAATTCTCCATATGAGACTCACTGAGATGCATTTTAATGTCAGGTGTGAATTAGTCGACATAAACTGAATCTATACTCAATAAACTGTTTACATCTGGATGCACGACTCAAACACAGAGTCTGAGTCTCCACAGCTGCTCTGTTCGGTTTCACTAATCAAGAACCTTGATGTGCATTTTATTAAGCATTTAGATATATTTTATTCAAATCAGGTCACTTCATTTATTAGTGCACTAAACTATAGATTTTCAATTAATATTTTTCTCCTTCAAACCCAAATGTCACTAATGATGCAGGGAAACAGTATCACACTTCACCAAAACTGCAAAAAGTACAATTTTCTTCTCAAACTTGGAACCAAACAGATGCAGATGTGAATTTGAGACTTTTTTGAGACTTTTTTTCATCCCCTGAGACTAATTATCACAATCGTTTCTGAATGATAATTAGAAATCAATCAATGCATGAAGAAATGTATCATTTTTGAGGATAGGCAGTTGTTTTTCTTGTATAACAAGGGATACAGACTTAAGTTTAATAATAATATTTAGAAGAATGAGGGGTAAATTCACACAGAACTAGTCAGTCATCCCTTTTTATACACTGACGTGTTTGACCTTTCAGTGTTTCCAGTGTGATGGAGTCAAGTAAATTTCTACTGGTTTAGTTTTTCTTAAACATAATCGTGTGTACTGACTCTGTATCTGTACGTCTGACTCCTTCAGTTGAAGTACAAGGAGAAGTTTGACAAGGAGATGAAAGGAAAGAAACCACAATATGACCTGAAGGATAGTAAGATTTACAAGACATTGAAGGATGCCAATGTGCTGGCTAGTGAGGTAGGTGCCGCCTCATCGTCATTTTAAATACACAAAACATTGATTTGTAAAATGTATCAGTTGGTAATCGTGAATTAAAACCATTAACAGGTGAAGTACAAGGGTGACCTGAAGAAGATCCACAAACCTGTGACTGACATGGCCGAGTCTCTGTCCATGCAGCACAGTCTGAGCACCAGCAAACTGTCCAGCGATGTAAGACACCATCACCCGTTAACCAACCACTCATTCTCATCACCTCACTTCACCTCATCACATCACCTCATCCAGGAAGCTGCTGAGTCGATCCAGTTACAGTGAAAACCTCAGAATGTTTTACTGAAACGTGTCTGAACTCAGCAGCTCCTTCAACCTGACGTGAAACCATGATGTCAAATTTACTTTTACATTTACTTTTGGGATGAATCTGCCTATCAGTCAATCTGTCTGTCTGTCTGTCTGTCTGTCTGTCTGTCTGTCTATCTATCTGTCTGTCTGTCTGTCTGTCTGTCTGTCTATCTATCTATCTATCTATCTATCTATCTATCTATCTATCTATCTATCTATCTATCTATCTATCTATCTGTCTATCTGTCTATCTATCTATCTATCTATCTGTCTGTCTATCTGTCTATCTGTCTATCTGTCTATCTATCTATCTATCTATCTATCTATCTATCTGTCTATCTGTCTATCTATCTATCTATCTATCTGTCTATCTGTCTATCTGTCTATCTATCTATCTATCTATCTATCTATCTATCTGTCTGTCTGTCTGTCTGTCTGTCTGTCTGTCTGTCTGTCTGTCTGTCTGTCTGTCTGTCTGTCTGTCTATCTATCTATCTATCTATCTATCTATCTGTCTGTCTGTCTGTCTGTCTGTCTGTCTGTCTGTCTGTCTGTCTGTCTGTCTGTCTGTCTGTCTATCTATCTATCTATCTATCTATCTATCTATCTATCTATCTATCTATCTATCTATCTATCTGTCTGTCTGTCTGTCTGTCTGTCTGTCTGTCTGTCTGTCTGTCTATCTATCTATCTATCTATCTATCTGTCTATCTGTCTGTCTGTCTGTCTGTAACAACACACATACTCATATCTCTTCACTAAGCTCTATCATCCAAACATCCATTAGTCTTTGACCTCATCTGGTAGTGACCTTTACTCCTCCTCTCACCTTTGACCTTCCTTTAAAATCACCTTTTATAATTATAACACCCACTCTCTCATTGTTGCAGTTTTATTTCTTCCTCCTCTAGTTCATTAGTTTATTAATCATCCCATAACAAATCTGAGTGTTTTTAGATCATTTCCCACACGATGATAACCTTCATTTTTTAATATTATCATATTTCTGACAAGTCACTGATTTTTCCTTCTTTTGTTAAGTTTAATGTAACATGATGAGGAAGTAAACTCCTCAGACAGACAATCTCTTTCTTGTTTTGCTGTACTGAGTTGTGTTACTTGACTGTAGTACTGCTACAAGAAGAAATTTGAGGAGAGTAAGGGTCACTACCATATGATTCCTGACACACCAGAACAACTGCATCACAAAGAGGCGTCTGAACTTCAGAGCAACGTAAGTTTGACAGACGACTCAGGATGATGATGGTGGTGGTCGACATCCTCAGATAAACACCATGTTAACAACCTTCTTATCAAGCAGATGTGAAGCTCATATCTTTATTTTCTACACTTACATGAGGATAGTGGGTGTTTAGCTTTTTATTCTATATTCTTTTCTTTGTAGAAAAAAAACAACAATTAAGGAAATAATCATTGACATATTGATTTATACCCAAACAACTAAAACAACAGCCACAATAAATAAATAATAAGGACAGGAAAAGGAGAAAAAAACAAACAAAAAACACATCAGTGGAGTGTTTCAATATTAAATGATCTTTTATCAAACTCTACTACAATGTGGAAATTATTATACAGGATATTTTTACAGTTTTAGCTTAAAATTGTGTTTATTGTTTCATATTTTGTTGGTGTTGTGTTTTTTTTTTTTTATCTAATTTTATTTTTTGTTGTAGTGTTTTTCTATTTATTCATGTATATTTTACATGTTATATATCTACAGTATCTATACTTTTAAAATATTTGTTATATATTGATTTGACCTAAACACAAGGTTATTTTATCTAAGTTTTTTTTTTTATTTCATAAATATGTATGAAAATATTTATACACACACACACACACACACACACATATATATATATAGATAGATAGATAAAAAGCAAAAATGACTGAAAACAGCTGATATAACATCTGTTGGTCGTTCCAGGTGAAATACAAGGAGAAGTATGAGAAGGAGAAGGGTAAACCTATGCTGGACTTTGAGACACCCACATATGTGACTGCTAAGGAGGCTCAGCACATGCAGAGTCAGGTAAACACTCCTGTCTTCACTTCATTAGTGTTTCAACTCGCTACAAAACCAAACACACTTTCCATTACAGGTCTTTGTTTCTCCAGATCTGCCTGCTCATATATTAACCTGTATTGTATTGTATTGTAATGCCTCTTGTTATATATTGATCTGCTTCAGCTTGTTGGATGTCAAACTATTGTTTATTATTTATTTTAGAAGAATATTTGATCAAATGTTTCTAAAAAAAAAAAAAAACTAATGTAGATGTAGACTTAATAAGTGGAGGAGGGCATTGTAAAATGTATTCACATTATACTTACCCAACATCTTGTGTATTAAGTGTTAAATTATAATTACACAAGGTTATTTCCTACACACACACACACACACACACACACACAGAATAGTTGGTTCATTGTAAAAACGGTGTAAATCCAGGATGAATCACTGCATTTTGAAGCTGCACCTGCTTGCATGTTGTGATCTGAGCTCTGTCTGTCCCATGTTTTATCTTTGCGGTCAATAGAAAGACTATAAAAAGGACTATGAGGAGTTCATGAGGGGAAAGAACCTCTCAGGGTTGGAGGTCACTCCTGCCATGATACATGTCAGACACGCCACCAAAATAGCCAGTGAGGTAACTAAAGGATAATTTATCCCTGACACGACTTCTCCAACTTCTCCTCTTTTACCTCACCCATGTTTTTTTTTTTTTTAATCGTACTAAGTCTACATCACATGGTGGTTCCCTCTTTTTTCTTTACATTTTTTTAATCCCACGAGTGATTCCCTCGTTTAGATCAACTCGTACTGTTTTGTTCTAATTCTTTTTTGCATGATTCAAACACACAAACCTAAACTTTTATTTATCAATTTAACCATCTTCCTTTTTTTCTTTTCATTGTGTGACTTAGCTGAGTAGTTAGTATTAGCAGGTGATTATGATGTTGCATGTCTGCATGTGATGATTTGAATGATGTTTTTATTGTGATATATTTGCTTGAATTGTTTTTTTTTTTCCACACTTTATCTGATAAAATGTGGTTCTTGTTTTTTATCATCAAGGTTTTTTTTGTCAAAGTCATCAACGTCTCCACACAAACCTAAACTCTGAGTCTGACGCTGCTTAGTTTGTGTTTTTTTTTTTTTTTTTTTTTTTAGAGTGTGGAGACTTGTTGGCTTTGAACTCAAAGGTTATTGTTTGAATGTATGTATGTACGCCTTGGCCTGGCCTTGCACTGTGTGCCCTTCTCTGCAGTGTCTCTGTTCTTCTTCCATCCTGTAGAAAGAGTACAGGAAGGATCTAGAAGAGGGAGTGAAGGGTAAAGGTCTAACTTTACTGGAGGAAACTCCGGAGCTTTTGAGAGCAAGGAATGCAACTCAAATCCTGTGTGAGGTACGACTGACTGAGAGGTGATGAGATGTGGCATCACCTTCTCATCTGAGTGACTTCCCACCGTCCTGCTCTTGTGGTGCATCATCCGCTCAACTCTTTCATCAAGTCTTTAACTAAGCTTCACCATCACACTAAAAAAAAGGGCAATGGCTGGATTAGACTCTTAGTCTTGTCCCTGCTTTATGACATCACTAATTTTCCCTCGATGTTCTTTTATCCTTGTTCCTTTATGTCTGATAAAGGCTTAAAAAAATCAACCTCATACTCAGATCATATGTTTGTTTTTGTATTTTATTATCTAATTTTAATATCAACAACTACAGATCATCTGTAACAAATAAAGGACTAGATAAATGTGATTGCTGTGGCACAAATATCACAAATCTTTATCTTTTCACAGTTTCTATTCAGTCAGTCTTTGTGAAGAATGTGCTCTTGGAGCCTTTTAGGTTGATTTTTTTTAAGTTAACAGATACATTAGATGTTGTTCTGCCAAGTAATTCAGACTTTGTATGTTGATAAATAATTCAAATTAAAGTTAAAACTTAATTTAACTTATAATTTTTAACAGATTGTCCTGTTATTTTCCCCACATAATCTGCTGTTCAGTTAAAATATTTGTTCCTTTAGAAAAATTAATTTCTTCTAACTTCTTCATTCACCTGTTCCCAGTGTAGGCCACGTGGTTTTTGCAGCCTTCCCTTTCCCTCATTTGTGAATGAGCTGAAATCCTGTTATTTATAATAAAGCGTCTGTCACATCTGCTTTTATTTAACACTTTATCTTCACCTGTGACACTAACAGAGAGAGTACAAGAAGGCACTGGAGCAGGAGATTAAGGGCAAGGGAATGTTGGCGTTGGCTACAGACACCCCCGACTTCATGAGGGCCAGGAACGCTACTGACATCCTCAGTCAGGTCTGAGTCCTACTGTTTTTGTTTGTTTTGTTTGTTTGTGGAGACGTGAGAAAATCACATATTGGTACTGACTTCAAGACTTTTATTTTTTCCACCAGTGTTGTAGAAAGTATCTGAAAGTCTTTACGCTAGAGTAGAAGCACAAATACTCGACTAAAAAATAACTTTGGTAGAAGTTAGTCAGCAACTAAAATAACACTCAAATAAAAGTCTTAAAGTATCTAGTGTTTACTGTACTAAAGTATAACAAGTAATCTATAAGTAAATGTACTTCAAGTACATGTTAATAAAAACTTCTCCTACAGAGAAGTCAGAGCAGATCTTGTGCAGTTGTCCTGATACTCGCATGACTCTGCTGGGCCTTGTGGTCTTGTACAGAAAAGGTTCCCAAACCATGATGTGATATTCAGTAGCGTGTCTCAATACGGAGACTTGTGTTAGTACACTAACATGTGCCACAGAAATTATCCAAAATTACTTAATTACGTAAATATATTTTAGTATTTTAGTATAGTTGGTAGTATACAGTGTACACTACCAACTCATTTTACCATAGTTGTCAGTGAGAACACACTTACTCACTCTTAGAAGAATGTGAATTGAGACACACGGACACAGAAAGTCAGGAAGAAGGTTTTCAGGATCCTAAAGAGACTCTGAACCTCATCTTTCTACAACAGACTAAGTACAAGCAGACGGCTGAGATGGACAGAGCCAGTTACACGACCGTCATCGACACACCAGACATCATCCACGCTCAGCAGATGAGGAACATCGTGAGCCAGGTGAAACATCTGAACTGATTCAGTTTCATTTAGAAAAAATGAAAATAAAAACTATATCTCTGAAGTCTCTGTTTGTTTTCTGTCCAACAGAAAAAGTACAAAGAGGAGGCTGAGAAGACCATGTCTCACTATGTGCCCGTCCTCGATACTCCGGAGATGCAGAGAGTCCGTGAGAACCAGAGGAACTTCAGCACTGTAAGTGATTAACGTAAAGAAAACGTCTTAATGAGGCAGCTCGTCTATGACGTCAGAGGTTTCTGACGGTTCTGTCTGTGTCTTCACGTCTCATGTAAAGTATTATATTATAATACTTTAAACTTTTGTACTTTTAGTGTCTTTTGTACGATGTTTAATTTATTTTTTCAACAAATCTTTCACGCTAAGTTTGTATGTTTTCTTCTTCTCTTATTTTTTATTTTATTTTATTTTTTTTATTTATTTTACCTCTGAATCATTGTGAAACATTTTAACTGCACTTTTGTTTTTCTCTCTGTAGCATCAATACCAGATTGACCTTAAAAGCATAAAGGGCAAAGTGTCTACTGTAAAGGACACTCCTGAAATGCTTCGTGTTAAAGAAAATACAAAGAATTTCAGCTTGGTATCTACTCCATAATATATATATTTATATATCTTTTCTTAACATTTTCTAATAACTTGATTTTTTATTTTATTCATTTATTTATTTTACATTTTTTTTCTCCTCATCTTTAACAAACCCTGACATGCAGCCCTTATTTTTTTTCCCTTTGGACCAAATAGAAATTATTTAACTTTGTCAAAATTGACGCATTTTTAATTCTCGCCACTAATACTTTTTACAACTTTGTTCTATAGTGTTTTTTTAGTGCAGAGCTTGTGTGTTGTTGAGTATTTTTGTTCTTTGTACCATGTTGTTGTTGTTTTATGTGTTTGTCTTTAAAAAAAACACAAGTTGCAGCTCAAATGTAATCAAATTTATAATCTTTAGTCAGTTTGATCACATTGGCTGCTGCTTTTATTCCTCGTCATTGTAAAGATTCAGTACAAAGAGGATTTGGGAGGAGGAACAGCTTTACCCGAGACCCCAGAGATGGAGAGAGTTAAACGCAACCAGCACAACATTAGCACGGTACCTCACCGAGTGACCTGATCTCCTCTTCATCTCCTCAACCTCCATGTTCCCTCTTTATCTAGAGTCCCAGAAAATAACCACAGCTGTTTTCACATGTAATCACTAGTAATGACCATTTTCAACCCCAACTCCAACTGCTAATTATTATAGTTTTACTAATAATAAGACTTTACCTCGCCACCAAAGGCTTCATGTGTTTATTAGCTCTGATGAGATGACAGTTTGTTTACATGTTGTCATCATCATCATTTCTTGGGATTTTGTAGGATTTTTCATCACATCTCAACATTTTCATCGTCCATTTTGACAACAGATCATGGTTGTATATTTTTATCTGTTGCTATGAATGAATGGATGGACGTGTCTACATGCGTCTGCGCCACATATTGTGTTTTTTTGTTTGTCTCTGCCTCATTCTGTACCTGTGTAATTTCTGCACTGGGCAGATAAAGTACAAGGAGAATGTGGGTCAAGGCACATCCATCCCAGATCTACCTGAGGTGAAGCGGGTCCGAGAAACCCAGAAGAATATCAGCTTGGTAGACGAACAGATCTGCAGTGATTCTTTGTTTCAAGTCATTCCTTAAAATACCTTCTGACCTCCTCCTACTTGTCCCTAAAACATTTTAGATTCAGTTTTTTATCCTTCATCCTAATGAAGTTTCATAAATCATTCCTCAACACCAGTTTTTCTTCTGGTTCCTTGTAGTTTCTAGGTCTCTTTCATGATAATTCATCTGTCTAAACCCTGAATTATCATCATTTTAAAACAGATCATTCATAGTTTACAACTTTACTCGCCAACACACCAAACTACCACTAAAATATGTGAGATAGTTATGAGTTACAGCTTGTTTTTTCAGTTGTTGTAAGTTGTATGGGGTTGTTATGAATGGATGGACATGTCTCCACACCAGACATGTGTCTACACTAGATATTGTGTTTTTTGTTTGTCTCTGTCTCATTTTGTACCTGTGTAATTTCTGCACTGGGCAGATAAAGTACAAGGAGAATGTGGGTCAAGGCACATCCATCCCAGATCTACCTGAGGTGAAGCGGGTCCGAGAAACCCAGAAGAATATCAGCTTGGTAGACGAACAGATCTGCAGTGACCCTATATCCCTTTATAATCATTCCTTAAACGCCCTCTGACCTCCTCCTACTTTTCCTAAACAATTTTAGATTCAGTTTTTTTATCCTTCATCCTAATGAAGTTTCATAAATCATTCCTCAACACCGGTTTTTCTTCTGGTTCCTCGCAGTTTGTTGGACTTTTTCATGATAATTCATCTGTCTAAACTCTGAATTATCATCATTTTAAAACAGATCATTCATAGTTTACAACTTTACCCTTAAACACATCACACTACAACTAAAATATGTGAGATAAGTATGAGTTACAGCTTGTTTTCTGTAAGGTGTATGGTGTCATGAATGGATGGACGTGTCTACATGCATCTGCACCACATATTGTGTTTATTTGTTTGTCTCTGTCTCATTCTGTACCTGTGTAATTTCTGCACTGGGCAGATAAAGTACAAGGAGAATGTGGGTCAAGGCACATCCATCCCAGATCTACCTGAGGTGAAGCGGGTCCGAGAAACCCAGAAGAATATCAGCTTGGTAGACGAACAGATCTGCAGTGTTGATTTATCCTCTTTATAATCATTCCCCTAAAACGCCCTCTGACCTTTTCCACCAAACTTTACCTTTAGTGTTTTAATGATTGTTGTCCCTCCTTCATCCTAACTACGTTTCATAAATCACTCTGATACTGAGAGTGTGATAGGCCTGTAGGATTTTCTCCTTCATGATAATTCATTTATCCAAACCCTGACACCATCCATCTTTAAAAGAAAAAAAAAAAACACAGATCAAAACTTATCATCAAAACACCAAACTACCAGTGAAATAAGTGACATTAAGTTTGTGTAATAACAGTTTTTGTCAGATGTATGAATGGATGGACGTGTCTACATGTGTCTACACTACATATTGTATTTTTTTGTTTGTTTGTTTGTCTCTGTCTCATTCTGTACCTGTGTAATTTCTGCACTGGGCAGATAAAGTACAAGGAGAATGTGGGTCAAGGCACATCCATCCCAGATCTACCTGAGGTGAAGCGGGTCCGAGAAACCCAGAAGAATATCAGCTCGGTAGAAGAACAGATCTGCAGTGTTGATTTATCCTCGTTATAATCCTCAAAACGTCCTTCTACCAAACTTTAGCTTTAGTGTTTTTAGTTTTTCCCCTCCTCCATCCTAACTACGTTTCATGTCATTCCTTTTTTTTCCAGCCAAAAAACATTAATTCATTTATTCCTCTGTTAGTCTGCAGTTCCTTCCCTTCTAAATCAAGAACTAATCCAGGTTTTTTGAGTGTGTTACCGTCGCATTTGACCATTTATTTTGTGTGTGTGTGTGTAATTTTATTTAAAGCTTCAATACAAAGAAGGAGTGGGACAAGGCACGTCAGTATCAGAGACGCCAGAGATGGAGAGAGTTAAACGCAATCAGCAAAATATTAGCACGGTACTCCACCGAGTGACGTTAAAACACATCCATCATCTACGTCTGTTTACGCATCATCTCTCTTCATCATCTCTTCTTCATCTCCATCAACTCTACTGTCGTAACATTTCTCCTGAGCGTTTTTCACATCAGATCAGATAAACTCCACCGTGTCTTTAACAAAAAAAAACCTGTTTTTCTTCATTTCTCAGGAAAAAAAAGTGACGTGAAGTGTTTAAATGTGTTTAATTCCATATTTCATGTCTGCTGTGTGTGTTTTTATTTTGTTGTTAGTGTTGTTGTGTCTTTTTTTATCTTCCTATAATTATCTCTGATTGATTTTTTTATTATTATTTTCTTCTTCCTTTCTTTCTTTCTACTTTCTCTGCATGAAACCCAAACACTTGGGTGTTGGGTAGATAAAATACAAGGACTCTTCTTTGGGTGGAGGCTACACAGCTATACCGGACCTCCCCGAGGTGCAGCGGGTCAAACAAACCCAGAGACACATCAGCTCGGTAGTGGAACAAAAAACCAACCCTACGTGTGCTCCTCTAACTGTTGAGAGTGGACAGTAGTTCCCATCAGTAATCACCCTCATCAGCCACTTTTTTTTAAATTTTTTTTTTGCTTCTTCCCCTTCCCTCCCTTCATCATCTCATGCTCTTATCATCTCTCGCTCATCTATCATCATCCAAAGAGCCAGACCGCAGTCTCTCAACCTCCAGCCCTGCAAACACAACTCTCTCTGACCTTAATGTAGCTTTAATTTTCATCATTTCTTTCCCCTTTTTTTCTTTTTCAAATCATCTTTAATCCTCAACCATCTATCCTCCCTTCAAGCTGAGCTGAGTGAAATCCTCCTCTTTAGTCTGTGAATACAGTGTTTACAGTGACGTTTTGAGATCCTGGCTGTTCGACTGAAGCCACCAGGATGAATCACTCTATAGGACAAATTTCTCAGACTCCTCTTAAATATATATAAAAAAAAACACACATAAAAAAAAAAAACTAATGTGGAAGCTTGAAGTCTGAAAGCAGTTTCTCCTCTGAGAAGAACTAAATTTCCTGCTTTCTCTCCGAGTTGAATCCAAGTCTATGAAACCAGTCCTATAGGTGTGTGGTTTGTGTTTGGTTCAGAGTGTCTGACTGGCCCTTTGGGGCGCTGTGCTTCTGTCCTGTAGGTGTTGTATAAAGACAGTTCAGCCAAGGGAACTCCTGTGGTGTTCACTCCAGAGATGGAGCGAGTCAAAAGGAATCAAGAAAACATTAGCTCGGTACCTTCAGAACCACTTTGAGAACAAGTTCTACTAAAAGAAATGTTCTCATTCAACCCCACGTTAACATTTTTCTAACTGACTTGTCCCCTGGCTCTAGTTAATCATATTAATTACCTCCCTGCCCCTGCCCCTCGCCCCCACTCTGCTCTCTTTGTAATAAGTTTAATCCCACCAGCTGTGGTGTGTCTGTACATCATCACCGCTAACCTCTAGTGTTGTTCAAACTACTCCTCTTCATCTTGTTTCCTTGTCGTCCTCCCACTGAAGACTGCGACATAATCGTGTTTCAACCTCTTTAATTAAAAGCTCCCCGCTAATTCATCTGTCTGAAATCCCAGTAGTGCCTCAGCTCTTTCTGCCAGTAGCTGTGTGTGTCTTCTTACCTACTCAGTCTGCTAATCGCTGCTGTATGATGGATGTCCTGCGTTAAACACCTCAGACACTCACTGTTTGTTTTTTTACCTCTGCTCCTCTCCATCGTCTCTGTCTCCTCCTCGTTCTCCACCAGGTTTTGTACTCGGACAGTTTCCGTAAACAAGTTCAGGGTAAAGCCGCTTTCGTCCTGGACACACCTGAGATGAGACGTGTCAGAGAGACTCAGCGCATCATCTCTGGAGTAAGATCTGTTTAATCCATCTATGTGTCCATCATGAGCCTTTGTCTTCACATAAATATAAAATACATAAATATATAAATAATATAATAACTGAATATTGGTTTGGATGTTTTAATGTAAAGTTTGGACATTATTGTACTTATTTATAACAGCTCTGGGCCTTATTGTCATTATTTTCATGCATGGTGATCTGTGTTTATTAACAGACATGAACCACTAAACTGGTGTGACACAAGTCGTATGTTCATAGCTTGAGGTGTCATTGCCACTAGTTTGACACAATGTATTTCACTGTATTCACTAAAGTGGTTTCTTACATTTGGAAAAATCTGTAGAGTAAGACACAAGATCCAACTTCTGTTATAAAAAATAGATGTAAATGTCTTTTTGTTGTTGTGTCCTTCAGGTCAGATACCACGAGGACTTTGAGAAGACCAAGGGCAGCTTCACTCCCACTATGTCCGACCCAGTGACGGATCGTGTGAAGAAAATCACTCAGGACTTCAGCGACATCAGCTACCGCGGCATCCAGAGACGCGTGGTGGAGATGGAGAGGAGACGCGCCATCGAGCACGATCAGGAGACCATCACTGGTACAGAGACTGAATATTTTCTATATAAAATATAAATGTTTAATGTCACAGATTGAGGAATGTTATCTGGACCTCCTCAGACCTGCGTGTGTGGCGTACGAACCCCGGATCTGTGTTTGACTACGACCCTGCTGAGGACAACATCCAGTCCAGGAGTCTGCACCTGATGTCAGGTGAGATGAGGAGAAACTCAACAGGAAGTTTATGTTGAGTTCACCTCTTTTCATCTCTCACCTCCGACTCTGTTCTGTCAGTTCAAGCTCAGCGTCGCAGTAAGGAGCACTCCCGCTCCACCAGCGCCCTGAGCGGTTTGGCCGATGAGAAGTCAGAGATGTCTCAGGACGCCGAACACCACATGTCCCTCTACAGCAACGGCTTCATGGCCTCCAATATGGGTGACGACTCAGACACGCTACAGCGCACCTGAACATCTAATAACTCTGATTAAAACACAACTCACCTGTCGGTTCTTGTATGTTTTTGTCTCATTTTCAGGCTACCAACATGCTAAGACTGTGGAGCTGCAGCAGAGGTCATCATCAGTGGCCACTCAGCAAACCACAGTGTCTTCCATCCCCTCTCATCCCTCCACTACCGGAGTTAGTGTCAACTACTCACATTTCACACACAACACAGACCAGCACTGATAGTTTAAACTCACACAACGTGTTGGTGTTTCCATCATAAAAATAGACGTCGAGAAGCTTAATGAAGTTACAAAGTTACTGATTAGATGTTGTATTTAATTACAGCTGCTGAGAGAAGAAGTTGGTTAGTAAATGGTCCAATCATATAATTATTTTCTGATAGATTTGGAGAAAAGATTGTGTTTAAGTCATGACATTATTTAAATTTATTTTATTATTTAAACTGTGCAGTCACTGTTCAGGAGAGAAGTTTAGACTTAAAGAAAAGACCGTGTTTGAGTCATAATTACTCAAATTATGGAGATTTTACAAACTTTAACCATGTTCTTCAAAAAACAAGATGTAATTTATGGAATTATTTCCTAAATTCCTAAAAGAGTTAAAACTTCTAACATATTTATTAGATTATTATTATTACTTATATTTATACTGATTAGATTAGATTAGACTTTCCTGAATTATAATATAACATCAAAACTCATATTAAAGGATAAAACTGGTGTTTTTCTATATTTTTTCCCTCCTACTCAACTTGTCATAAATCTCTAAAGTAAACAGCTGTAGTTGTGTTTAACATATTAAAGTGAATTTATTTAGACTATTTGTTGACCACTTTCTCTTTCCTCTTCTCAGAAAACCGTGCGCGCCATGTACGACTACACGGCCGCCGACAACGACGAGGTTTCCTTCAAGGACGGCGACGTCATCGTGAACGTTCAGTCCATCGATGAGGGCTGGATGTACGGCACCGTGCAGCGCACCGGCAAGACCGGCATGCTGCCCGCCAACTACGTTGAAGCAATCTAAAGACAAAACCCGCCCATCGTCCCTCCGGAGTGGGCGAGACGCATCCACAGGGCAAAAAAACCAAGAATCATGATGATGATGATTGTCATCGTCTTCTGATCACAACTGTGGCTTCGTGCAATGTGTAGCTCTTAGTGTCTGTGACTGTTTTTGATTTGTGTTAAGTCTGTTTTCATTCATATGCTGCTGCCCCCCCCTCCCCCCTCCTCCCCAGTTGCCTGTGGATGATAAATAGTCCTGATTATACATACTACGCCTACTAGGAATGACAGACTATTTTAGGTTGTTTAACTTCTCCAAGACATCATCTTGGGAAAAAAAAAAAAACACAACGTCCTAGCCCATTATTTTGTAAATTTCACAAAACAAAACTAAAACACAAATATTTAATATATAT
The DNA here is from genome assembly GCA_016801845.1 of Polydactylus sextarius. Lineage (NCBI taxonomy): Eukaryota > Metazoa > Chordata > Actinopteri > Polynemidae > Polydactylus > Polydactylus sextarius. Next base: position 3,045,454 of record CM028912.1, on the reverse strand, counting down.
ATAAAAAAAAACCTTGTTTGTCTGAGTTGTACCGAGAGAATAAAACTGTTGGGCTCACGTAGCTCCAGTCATGTCTAGAGAGAGAAACAGGAAGTGATGAATAAAATAAGGAAACTAATAAGGAGTTAGTTACATCTACCTCCTCTATGATCGAACCGCTCCTGACGAGTTGTACAAGACGAGCCTCAGTCTTCCCTCCTTTACACTGAAGGCTGGCCACTAGTAGAATGTGTGTTTTGTTTCTAACGATTATTTAGGTTCGTGGGGTTTAAGAGGGCGAACGTACGTCCTCTACCTTTAATCAGTAGCTAATAAAGCACACCAAGCTCCTGCAGCTCTCTGCCTCCTTCTTTTCATTGAACACTTCTATTTGTACTTGTTGAAATGTTGAAAAGATGTTTGTTTGAATTTGTGTCCATAGTTTTTTCATCTCTAGCAAGAAACTTGGGCATCATGATTGATGACCAGCTGACCTTTACAGATCATGTTGCCTCTGTTTCCCTGTTGTACCGTTTTGCACTGTTCAGTATAAGAAAGATCAGACCGTACCTGACCAAAAAGGCAGCTCCTAGTACAGCATCCAACCTGCATCAACAACAACAACCAGGACAGCTAACAACAATAGGCACTAACAAAAGACAATAGACACTGAAAAAATATAGTACAAATCACAGTAATGCTTTCACTGTTGGGGTTGAACTGCCGTCTGTTGGTGTGTGTCTTGAATGTGTCCTTGACCGTGATGTTTTCTTTGTTATGGTAGCAGGTGTTGGTGATGTCTTCAACAGACTGCGTACCACACTGAGGCAGAACGTTAAAGTGCTTTCTGTTGTGTGTTGTGTGGTTGAATGAGAGCAGCAGTTTACAACAAATATTAAACCTTTTTAAAACGCGCAGGAAGTGTCGACGCTGCTGAGCCTTTTTAACAGCAGCTGTGATGTGTAATGACCGTGATAGTTTTTACACCATTAACACCACTCACAAGACAATCCTGACTCTTTTCATGTGTCGTTCCACGTTGGTGGGACGACCGGATAAAAGCGTCTGTTAAATGCATAAATGAAAATGTGTTACAGCTTTTTTTTTTTTTTTTTTTATTAAATATAAAGATACAAGGAAGATAAACCTGCTGTGGCAGAACCTGAACAACTAGACGAGCTAAAGAGACATTTATTTATGAACTTCAATGTCAAAATGATTTTACTGAAGAAAGAAAGAGTTTTTGTTTGAAGGATAATTTCACCAGTGTTGCCTTATATATTTTTAAAAAGTAAAGTGTGCGTGCATGTGAAGACTTTTAACATTAAAGTTATGAAACGAGTTATAAAATGAAATAAAGAAATAATCCAAACAGCCTAGATTTGTCCTTAGTGCTGCGACGATTAAAGCAGCTTTTATTAAAGATTGATATCTTGTACTAATACTATATATATATATATATATATATATATATATATAGACATTAACTATAATTAACCAGTATAAAATAGTTTGTCAAATTTCAGATTGTTTGAACTATGGAAAAGTGAGAGTTATTATTAAATGATTTGCATTTTTAGTAGCAGATTATTTATTACCTATTAATATAAAAACTGGCTAATTTATTAATAAATATTCTTTTATTATTTCAGACCCAAGAAAAACCAGAGCGTTAGTCAATATAAGTGATTTTATAAAGGATTAGTAAATGATTTATTAACCTTTAACAGTAGTCACAGCTTATAAACACTTTATAAGTGACAGATGATTTGTTGGCGACACAGTTCTGACGACAGGCATCCGCACGGTGACACAAGAAGGCAATTATTATTTCATTACTCATCGCACAAAAAATGAGCAGCAGTTTTGAAAAAACTGTTATTGTGGCTCAAAAAAAAGAGAGAAAAATAAAGAAAACTTCCTTTGAATTGTCAGTTTCAGGCAAAAGTGGATCAGACGTAATAAAACTTTAAGGCTCCGTCACATTCTGGTAAACGATACTGATACTGATGAGTCCACGTCCTCGCTCACATTTTCAATCATCTGGTCCGGTGTTGAAGCGTCAACAGACCCGCTCGCTGGTGATACTGCTTCTCTTTAGCCGCCGAGATCTTTTCCGACAGATCCGACGGTTTCTCGAAGAAGTTCACCAGCGCCTGTTCAGTGAGCAGCGACGCTAAGATCTGAGCGTAACTGACCGTCCAGTCTTTCTCTGACGTCGAGCTCCCGTCACACTCGGCTCCGGTCGACTCGGTTTCTTTTGTTTCCTCTGGTTCTGAGCTGTGACGTCGATGTCCGGCTTCGCCGATCTGCAGCACGAGGCTGGTGACGGTGGCGATGGCCTGGAACAGGTCGTTCTCCTCCGGGTCACCGTGGAACATACTGTATAATGTTTTACAGAACTGGATGAACTCCCACTGAGGAGGGAGAGAGAGGAGGTTTATAACAGTTTTATCAGATTAAAACTGAAACAAATGACAAAGATTGATCGTAAAATGGTCGATATAATTCTCAATAATTGTGGGAAATATTCAAATATTGTGGCTTTAAGTAGAATCTATTCTCCTGATTTCACCAAAATACACAAGTTTTGATAAAAATGTTAAAGTTTACATACAACTAACAAATGTTCAGGTTTTTCTATTCTATCATATTATAGTTTACATTAAAATTAATGTTTTTTATGATGATTTATGATATACAGATAAAACTAAATTAGAAACGATAGAATATTATATATATATGTATATATATATATATATATATATATATATATATATATATATATATATATATATGTATATATAAAATATTTTGAGAAAATAAATATAATATATCATATAAATATGATAAAGAACAAATACATTCACATTTTAGTGGGTAAGAAAGTAATTTATTTATCTATTAGGGTAATTAAGTCCAATATAAATAGTTTTCTCTTCTAGTTTTCTCAGTTTAAAAAAGTTGACGTCTTTAAGAAGTTTGTTTCTTTTTTTAATATTATTAAAAAGGCAAAAACAAAAAAAATTTCAGGATTTTTCAGTGTTTGTTGTTGTAATACTCATTTCAACCACAAGAGGCTGAAGTGAACCACTACACACACACACACACACACACATATATATATATATATATATATATATATATATATATATATATAAATATAATATTATTATATATTATGCACCACTACGCCCTCTTGTGGCCAAAATGAGTATTACAACAACAAGTTAGTGGTTAGTGGTTTTCTTTTCTTAAAACTTAATTGGAGGAGAAATGACTTTAGGTCTCTTAGATATGAGATTTTACTCAACTCTACTGAACTGTTTTTGTATAATAATGTTTTATTAATTGACTCAAAATGTTTCTTGTACCTGGTTCATGAGTGGCAGAGGTTTCTCCACATCTTTCTCTTTCTCTTTGGCCAAATCCTGCAACATCTGCTTCAGCTGCTCCTGATAATCCTTCACTTCACCTTTAACACCTGATGAACAACAGATCAACAGGTCAGATAATGTTGTTGTGTTTGCGTTGAGTTAATAAATTAATTAAGGGGAAAAGAGTGTTTGAACCGACCAGAGGGCAGGTTGACGTAGAGAGGTCTGGTGGTGGAAAGTAGAGGACTCTTCATCAGAGCTGGGTCGTCCTCACTTTCTGTCAGAGCTGCAAACAAAAACACAAACACAGAGTAAAAGAATCAGTTACAGATCTGAGAGCAGCTTCAAACTTTAAGTAACTTTCATCGTGAACAACCTGGAGGGATGTGAAGTCGATACAGCAGCCTGATTTTCTCATTCAGTTCTTCACAGTATAAAGTGTCTAAAAACAAAGAGATAAGAGTTGTTTACCACTTGATATCTTCATTAATCTGTTTATTTATCTGTTTTATTATCTCACCCAACCAGCCGGCGAATTCCCTAAACGTGATGAGGTTGTCTCTGTCCTGGTCGAGCAGCGTGAACGTGCGGTTCGCCACCGTGTCCATGTGCTGGTTGGTGCTGCCGGGCCACGGCACCAGGAGCCCGTACAGGCTCTTAAACTGAGGCCGGTCCAGTCGGTACTGACGCTCCACGTAGGAACGACCGGAGTTGCCGTAGTTCCACGCTGCCACCTCGGCCGCTGCGGCAGAGCTGCTGTCGCCCCAGTACAGGCTGATGAAGTGCTCCGTCTGCAGGAGGAGGAAGAGGAAAGACTCAGCTGATAAGTTTTTAAAGAGCAGGATGTTAATGTGATGAAAGATGGATGAGGAGAAACCTTGAAGAGATCATAGACGTCTGCTAAGATCTCTGGAGGGATGGAAACATCTGGAGTCACCAGTCGTAACTGCAGAGACACAAACAGACGGAAAGATGTGAGAAAGTTGGATCGATGGGATTAAAACATGAACAGCTTTAAAGATGTTTCTTTTCCGTTTCTGTTTCCTCACAGCGTTTTCTTTGGCTGTGTCTTCGTGAACCTGCAGGACTCGGATTCTGTGTCGACAGCGAAGCCTCTCGATCTGTCGCACGGTCAGGTCTCCGAATTTCTGACGAGAAGAAACACAGAAAGAAGAATAATGATGTTGATGTTTCTCTCTCTGAGCCTCAGAACCAGTGTTGTATTAAGTGCCTGAAAGTCTCACTAGAGTAAAAGTACAGATACTTGACTAAAAAATAACTTTGGTAGAAGTTCAGGTCATCACTGTAAATGTAATTATGTAGTTAATATTATGAAGTTTATCCAGCACTTTAAAACATGGAGCTACAACAATCTTCATAGACAATGTCTTGAGTCTGAACTAAAGTTGTTCTTTATTTATTAGTTTCTCCATCATCCACCTTTAAGATGGAGCCTCCATCAACCCTCAAACATGGTGTTGATGGTCTGAACAGTGACAGGTAGCAAACGGAAGAGACATCTATCATTTATCTCTCACCTCATACGACTCGTTGATGAGGTCCGTGATGTTTGCGTGTCCTGTAGCAGGAACATCAGCGTCTCTGCTGCTGTTGCTGCTGGCGACGTCCACTACAGGAGGCGGAGAAGACGGAGAAGACGGAGGACAAGACGACTCCTCGTTTCCAACCTGGTCCAGAAAACTGCAAACAACAAGGTTTTTCTTTTTAGATATAAAACCTGGTTCTAAATGAGCAACAGGTTGTTATGAAACACACATCTACCCTGAGAGGATCATGAGCGCCTGCCCGTCGTCGGTGCTGGCAGTGAGCAGAGCGGCGTTGGCCTCCAACACGGCCAGACCCAGCTGGAAGATGGCTTTGATCCCGTGGAAGAAGAAACAGTCGACTACGCGGACGGCGCTCTGGAACGGCAGGACGCTGAGGAAGAGGGTGAGGAACCAGGAGAGAGAGACGGACGAGAGAGACGAGAGGTCGGGGATGTGTTCGGCCAACTCCGGTAAACGCTCGCGGATCAACTCCTCAAACACAGACTGGTCCACCTGAGCTCCTGATGATGGAGACAGACAATGACATCAGAGATATTATTCATACTTTTGACCACTAGATGGCAGCAAAAGCTAAACATTTTGTTACTTCACATTTCTGATTTTCTACTTATTGTTTGTTAATATTATAAATAAATGACCAAGAGACAAAAACAAGAATTATTTGATCCTCAAACACACAAATGTTTTTAATAAACTCTATTTATTCTTGTTTTTGTCTGACAAAAGGGGAAATTGTTACTGCTCAGCTTCACCCTGTCACAATCTCTGTAGTTTCCAAGTTAAAAACATAAACGTGAACATATGGACGATGAGAGGAAGAGGAAATTGTCTCTAATGCACCGTTCATGTCATCAACACACAAACACAGGAAATAAGCTCCTGATTTTACAGCGTCTGGGTCGATTAGTGTCTGAGAAGAAGCAGCTCAGCTATAAAAAGAAGAGTGAAGATAGTCCATCGTTAAATGGTTCGCAACAACAAGGAGAAGCTGTCGTGACTTTATTTTCTTACCTATGACTCTACGGTTGAAGTAGTCAGGTAACATCCGCTCACAAATGGCCACGAGCAGCCAGAACGCTTCTTCTTCTTTGGCATAAAGCAGCAGCACTGACGCTAAGATGTTCATGGACTGAACAAAGATTTAAGAAATGATGGTGATGTGTAGACATTTACAGTGTTTAATTACAATCAGAATAAACATTTGCATTTAAATAAATTAAATTTAAATCATTAAATTTGTTAATTAATCTCCTTCAGACCTTATTCTGTCTTTAACTGATGGATAACAGCTGAATTTCAAAATAAAATAAAGTTGCATTTAATTAATTTGATGAAATCATGGATCCATCTCGTCTCATCATATCTGAGGATGATGTAAAAATAGAAACTTTAAATTCTTTTTAAAGTTCAATATTTCTGCTTCTTTATAGTTTACGTGTTCATAATTTAAAAATTCTTTAAATTAATTGATAAAACAAAACAACACTTACACTTAAACGTGAGAAATGTGACACTTCAGTAAACAACAGAACAATTTTTATTCTTTTTTTTTAAACAAGAAAAAATAGATTGTTTTTAATTTAGACGTCGGTCAAATCATATTTTATTTGCTCTTAGTGAGTTGATATGAATTGACGTGATGTGTGACGTTAATAAAGTTCATGACATCATCAATCAAAAAGACATCGTGTCCAAAACAACTGATGTATCATATCAAGAAGAACCAGTTTCCACCTGTGGTTCTCGTTAACATCCAAACTTCCACTTCCAGTTTTAAAATCTTACTTTCACACACGGCACTGTTACAGTTAAGCTCTAAAACGTCTTAAAATCAGTGAAGCGTGTGTTTGATACGTGTGCTGCAACCTCTTCCTACCTGACAGTATCCGATCTTTGGGTTTCTATGAGCATAGGCAGTGAGGACGCGTCTGAGCGCCGCGATGCCCGTTGGGTTCTGGAACGCCGGATGATCCGGCAGCGACCGGTGAAGATCTCGCTCGATCTCCTCGGTGGCGAGATTACTGTGACCCATCGACTTCTGGACCAGACCTTTGTAGTATCCTTCATGAGACTCGAGGTCCGAGGATGCATCTGAACAGACAAGGAGGTGGAGACGATGTCAATTAACACAATGATTCACTTTTTATTTTTTATTCCATTTTATTTCAGGTCCTGGATCAGTTCCTCCACAACAACACGTTACAGTAACAAAGTAATAATACTTTACTACTGTACTTCAGTATGTTTTGGGAGGATTTGTGCTTTATTTCCTAATTTAATGAAACTTTTACTCTGGTATTTTCAGTGTTAAGTGCTCCGGTGGATGAAGAAACTAACAAATAAGGAACAAGTTTAGTTCTTTAGTTCAGACTCAAGACATTGTCTATGAAGATTGTTGTAGCTCCATGTTTTAAAGTGCTGGATAAACTTCATAATATTAACTACATGATTACATTTAATTCTAGATTACTTGTCATACTTAAGTACAGTAAATACTAGATGCTTTAACACTTTTACTGGAGAATCATTCTAGTCGCTGACTTCAACTTCTACTTTGTTGAGACTTTCACATACTTTATGTTTTTGACACTGGCACAGAGAAGTGAAAGTGAACGGAGGAAGGAACAGAAAACAAAAATAAATGCTTAGTTTAGTTTTGATTGAAAAGGTCCAACAGTTGAAGGCGAGAGAAGAGGAAGTCGAGATGTTGCATCTGCAGAGAGTCGAGGTTCAAGACCACGCTAACATAAGACACTTTCTCAGTAAATAAAACAATAATTCTACCGTTTTTATTCTCATCTAAAAGCTAAACATGATCTATCTCTGTCTCTCTTACCAGACATCATCATCCACAGCTCTCCTCTCAGTGACTCTGGTATCCCCATCGCGATGAGTCTCCTGATCTTATCCGTTCGAAACATGTGAACGCCGCGACCAAACTCAGTGAAATGATCCTCCCACAGTCGCTCCTTCACCTGCTCCGTGCTCTGACACGACACACAAACACAAACACGTTAACAGACAAAACTCACCAGATGTGTCCAGGTGTTTGTTAAACCTCGACTCACCTTGTCGCCGTTCGTTCCCGCTTGGTTTTGGTGGAAAGCCGTCATCAGAGCTTCACTGTTGACCGTGTTACGTAAAACCTGCTCCTCTAGTTCTTCTTCATCAGAGAAACCGGTGTCGTAGTAGAAGGTGTAGTAGGGTGTAGGAGAGCTCTGAGATAAAAACAAATAAAATACATTAAAATATAACAAATTTAGTTGAGAAATAAAACTGCTGCTGCTTCATTTTTTCACAGCGACGGGAGACGGCAAGAAAAACACTTTTTAAAAAGTGTTTTATCTGTGTTCAAATAGCACAAACCTTCATAAATACATATAAACGTATAGATTTTTCTGCTTCACATCAGGTGATTTAAGGTTTCTCATTTAAAAACAAACATAGGAAACTGACATGTATCTTCTTATAAACACAACATCTCAAAAACCCCAGAGAGGGAATCCTGTCATATTTGTTATAAATGTTTATTTGGATTCAAGGATGAAACAGTTATATTTTGGTGTTTGAGGATCAAAGGTCAAGGTCACAAAACGACAGTTTTGTTCTGGATGTTGGTGATTCCAGTTAAAACTTTTGTCTCCCTCTTCTGGCAGTGAAAGTTATTACACAAACACTGTCGACACTTTGTCTTTGTTCGTTTGTAATTTGACTGTTTTAGATCGTTTTTCTTTTTGATTCCTCTGAACGTGGAGTTTCTTTCTTTTTTTTTTTTTTTTTTGGTGACTTTTCTCAAACACTTGTGAACCCATTTTTTTCTCTTTACATCACTGAATAATGCCTCAGTACATGTGTCAGAAAAGAAAGGTCCAGAACCAGAGGTGATCAACACTTCCACTTCACCAGTTTCATTCAGGTCTTAGCTGGAACTGGATCTAATCAGGAGGCCATTGTGGTTCAAACAGAACAGGAAGTGGGAGGTTTTTTTTCCTCTCTTTCAGTTACAGCAGTTAGCTGGATGCTATTTTAGTATTGAATTAATTTATTTGACGGTTTATCTGAGTTTAAAAAGCTGAAACATGACTCATACCACGCTCCTCTTTCCGTCTTTTCTGCTACTGAAACATGGACTGTTTCCACTGAAGACTCCTCAGTCTGGAGTTGAGGTTCTCCACCAGCTCGTCTCTGTCCTGCAGCTCAATCAGCTGGAAAGCTTTTTTAGTGCGAATGCTGATGATGACGGGGTTGGGGAGGACGCTGGTGCTTTCTGCTTTTTCTATCGATAAAACCTGAAGAGAAAAATAAACCCATAAAAATGAGAAAACAAATGAAAACAAAACATGAAGTGGTCTAGACAGGACGTGGACGCGATGTATGTTTGTTTGTATGAAAACAACATATCTCTGTAAAATGAATAGAGCCGAGTTCTGCAGGAAATGTGCAGAGGACACGAGACAATGGAGGTTAAAGACAACATGTAGGAGCAGAGGGGGAGTTATCACTTATTCACTGTAGCAGATGAGGTGGGAGGAAGTGATTACACTTCTCTAAGGACAATGCTTTCACCGAGAAAAAAAACAGAAGATAGAGGATTAAAACTGCAGCAGCGGCGGAGGAGGAAGAGGGAAGAAAACATGAACCATGGATGTGAACATGAGGCTAGAGAGTAAAAAAACAATGTTTTCACAAGCAAATATAAAACCAGTAAATGTAAATGAGGATTTGAATTTAGAAGCACTTTGTCATCTTTGTTTCTTTTTTTAAAATGTGCTGAAAACTCATTTCAAGTGATGGTCTGGAGCGAGCGTACGAGTCAAACTCCCTCTCAACAGATATTTTATGTTGGTTGAAGTAATATCAAGTTTGACCGTCTTTTGTTTTCACAACCAAATAGTTAACAATGAAAGTAAATGGGGCAGTCAGCCAAACGTATCTAAACTGTAATTTTTTAACCACTAATAAAGCTCAAAATATCCCTTCACTTCAGCAGTAGCATGAATAGGGTCCCTACACAGTTGTTGAAAGGAAAATGATGAATCTGCTGATCTGGAACACATCATCACCAGTTGTTATGAAAAACAAGACGTTGGGTAAGTCTTGTAAAACAGTGTTTTAAATAAACCAAGTTATCAGTACTTCAGTTTATGTGTAGGGACCCTATTCATGCTACTGCTGAAGTGAAGTGATATTTTGAGCTTTATTAGTGGTTAAAAAATGACGATTTAGTTACGTTTGGCTGACTGCCCCATTTACTTTCATTGTTAACTATTTGGTTGTGAAAACAAAAGACGGTCAAACTGGATATTACTTCAACCAACGTAAAATATCTGTTGAGGGGAGTTTGACTCATATTCGTGGTGAAATAGACCCTGGGTTCATGTTACTCTGGACCATCACTTTAAATCACAAATTCTTACCTTTAAAAAGCACAAACTCGTCGTGTAATCGTCTCTCGCCGCTGAAACATTCCTGTTCGTTCTCACACTGATTATCAACCACATGAAACCGGTGTATGTGTTACTCTTTAACCCACAGTCGACAGAGTAAACACAGACAGTTAAACAACCGTAATGAATAATCTGAGACCATTTTTTCTTGTTTTTCTTTCTTTTTAAAAACAAAGCTTCCCACACAACGTCCCAGATAAACGGTTTCCATTACAAGGACAATGAGGACAAAAGAGTCACATTTGAAGCTGTAAAGTTGCTGCTGGTTTGAAGATCAAACTGAATGAGATGAATCCATCAATAAACCGACACCAAAGGATGTTTAGTGTCTATGTCCTGCAGGTTTTTATAACTGTTTACTCCCATTAAATGAGTTAAAGTTAACCTGGTTTATTGTGTTTCATGTAAAACGTCATAATTGACTCAGGGACTTTCTTGTAATCTTATACGGTGCAGGTGTTGTACCTCTGAGAGCGGGATGAGCAGGATGCAGCTTCCTTCCTCTCTACTGGAGAAACACAGGTAGCTGTCGGTGGTGTAGAGCGTCCCCGCCGTGTGGCAGCGAGCGTGAGGCGTCCACACCGAGCAGGACGCCACCTCGTGGAGACGTTCGCTACGAGGGAGACGGAACAGAGCGAGGACGTACTCTCTCAACGCCTGCTCCTCCAGGATCCTGGCGAATGAATCACAACAGAAACACAAAGAAAAACAAAACATGATCCAGATTTTCTGTTATTGTGGACGATGATTTACAACAACACAAAGTCAGGAAGCAGCGGTGACCACTTGGCCGAGTCCTTCCCTGTAATTTTCATCTCAATCGACCCAGAAAAATTCAAGACCATGTGACTAGAGTTAGATTTTCCTTTTTATATATATATATAAACCAAATAAAATTCATTCTTGTAGCTGTGGATATCTCCACCTGCAGGACCCTCTCATTGTTTTCCAGAAATCTTTGATCAACTTTTGTTAGTGTTTTTACTTCCTGGCCGAGTTTGAGAGAACTGAGCTCTTCAAGTGTTATTGTTGTATCGAACGTACAACACACAGGCGTATTGTGTGCATATGGGTGGGTATGAGGGCAGATTGAGGAGGGGGTGGGGGGGTTGTGTCTCCAGGCGATCATGAGAGGCAACAAACTGTCCTCATTGACTTGAAGCCAAATCTAGTTCGAGCCTCGAGGGAGTGAATTCAGTTTTAAACAGATATTTTTCTTGTTTTCCCACAACTCCGTGACCTAAATCACCACTCACACACATTACACACATATTAATAATATATGTGATTAATAATGCAGTAAAACACAGTGAGGGAATTGATTATTTCTTTGTTTCACTATGAGTTTGTGCTTGTTACTTCTTTGATTTCACTTCCAGTGGCCAGCGTTCACTTCTTCACTTCCTACTTTATTTTTTCTCCACAGTCTGGACTCTGTGGTTTCTTCTTCTTCTTTCTTTCTTCAGTTTTCACATCTTGACAAGTTCAAACTCAGATCGACCTCTAGCTTCAGGATCAACTGTAAATACTCCTCCCTCATCAAATTAAAAAAAAAACAACTATTCATAGGAACCAAAGATCCTGTGTTGTGGTCTCGTGGCCTATTCACACATCTGCACATCCTGCACTGTAGCACAGTCTGTGTACTTGAAACTCTACTTCCTGTTACTGGTTTTGAGGCTTTTTTTATCTTTTTTTTTTTTTACAAAGAGAAATAAATAACGTTGTGTATCACAGTAGCTTTGTGTGGGAAAGCTCTGAGTTCAAGTGGCACACGGTTTTATTTACAGGGAATACGACACATGTATGGAACATTTATTTTATTTTCTATTTTATTTTATTTAAGACATTGATGAGGGTGTGTCTCTTATCTGAACCATCTGGTACGAGCTGTAAAAATACAAGAAGCTAAATCTGATTATTTTCCTGTCTCTTTATGGTAAAAGTATTTCTAGGTTCGGACCAAAAAAAGCTTCTTTCATCTTGTCAGATGGTTGAAATAGTTTTGGAAACCCCCTCCCTCCAAACTAAAGCACTTTAAGGGAGTGGGAGCTGTGTCAGACCTTTTCTAAAACTTTCCAAAGCCAACACCCACTGTTGCAAGTGGGTTTAGAGGGTTTGAACTTTCTTCTTCTTTTAGTTATTTTTTTCCTCTCTTTTGTCAGTAAATTAATCACCTGAAACATGAAGTGAAATGAGCTGAAAATGAACAAACACCTCTCACCTCTTGGTGATGCGTGTGGGCTGCTGCAGGACGCGGTCCAGCTCCAGGCCTTCGCTGTCCAGCAGCCGCCTCAGAGCGATGTCAGCCAGCTGACTTATGACCCCGAATGCCTCGTCCACGCTCAGAAACATGGAGAACTCTCTCTGTCGCTGCCGCGTCGTCACACGGATCGCCTCCGGCATCAGACCGGTGGAGACCCGCTCCAACCGCATCACCTCCGCCCAGGGAATGACGAATTTAACTGAGGACGGACGAGAAGAAGAGAACAAACCCTTTACTTGAAACTCAATTTAATCTCTAACTGACTTTTATTTTGAAAATCAGAACCCTCACTTTGGAGTACAGACCTTCCTTCCCCAGCAGGAAGGAGTAGAAGGCCATGTGGTTGATGCTGAGGTAGAGGAAACCCTGCCGAGGCACCCGGCCTTTCCAGCAACAGCAGGAGAAATACGTCACCAGTTTCTCTGACGACGGGAGGCTGAAGTGCAGCTCGAACTTGAGCAGCGCCTCCCTGAACTTCTCCGGATCCTCTTCCTGAGCCGCCTGACGACCCCGGACCTCTTCTGCGATGAGACCCTGAAGAAAAAGAGAAAGAGAAAGAAAGAGCTTGTTATAAAATTCATGTTTCTCAAAATCTTCTTAAAAAAATAAAACTCATCCTGCAGATTTCACACCTTGACTTTTCCTTTAACGAAGCTGGCGACATCCTCCTTGTTCTCAAACACAGACAGAGAGTGAAGCAGGTTGTGGACCAGCCAGTCCCAGTGTTTGTTCACCTCCTCTATGGCAGCTCCTGATGGACACAGAGATAAAAACCAGAGGATTGAATTTAACATCTGTGATGTGTCTAATGAACCATCTTCTTCCCAAAATCACAAACAATCAGCAGCATCGCTGAGAAAAGATGAACTGACCGCTGGCGATGACCCAGCTGACCTGGGAACCAGGGATCTGGAGCAGGATTCGGAAAGGCGTGACTCTGGCATTTGAGTCCAGCACCGTGTCCAGAGCTCCAACCAGGAGACCTGCAGAGAAAACAGTCAACAGGTTGATTTTATACAAATAACCACCACAGTCGTATTTTTATCGGTTGCATCCGTACAGAAATTCACTCTCCTATAAATCGCGAATCATTTGTTGAATCTGAAATCTGTAGTGAGACCAGAGAAAAACAAAAGAGCACAAATACAAAAGTAAATGTCCAAGAAACACACGCCTCAGTTAGCGCAAGTTATCCAAGTCAGATAACTAACATTAGCTACAGATTGTTACATGATACACTGGTGGATCTGTAACTAGCTGATAAAAGTTAAATAAATTATTTCTATTCTTGTTTTAAATCTCCACTAAACACTATGCTCCTTCAGTGATGCGACAATTAACTCTTTAGTTGATGAACATGAAAATAATCTGCAACTTTTACTCAAAAATATAAAAACGTGACATCAAACAAATGTTAGTTGAACAAAATTTTTCACTATTTTCTGACATTAATCTATTATCCGAGAAAACAAGTTTTACATCAAAATATTAACATGTAAAACATATTTTATCTATAAATACACAGTGAGATCATGCTTCACTTCTTCAACTTATTTATATCAACACATTCACTTCAACTTAATTATTTATAATATCAACACATTCATTTCACACGATCTCACTGATGTGAATCATGTGATTTTAATATTAATGACCGTCTCTCTGTCTGTTTCTTTGTGCGTCACAGGCAACACACACACACACACACACACACACACACACACGCGGTGGTGAAGACTTCGTAATATTTCACAGAGACATGACACAAAAGCAGCAGCAGCTCGAGAAGTTTTGACAGAATGAGAAAGAGAAAACAAGACGACCAAATTATTACCCTGTGGTTTTAAATTATAGATGATTTTAACAACAATGTGTGGTTTTATTCCAGTCAAGATAGATGACCTAAAGCTTTGACCTTTGACCACAAAGATCTAATTATTCGTCTTTAAGCTGCAGCTAACGTTTGTGTAAAATCTAAAGATATTCGACTAGTTCTTCATATTTCTGTTCATTTTACAGAATTTATTTTACTACAGCTTGTCAGACGTTACAGTACATAAAGTGTACAGTGAAACATGTCTGCCATGTAAACAGTAGAGAAACGTGTCGGCGCAGTGGAAACTTCTGTCAGAGAACATATTTATTTTTACTTAAAGGATTAAACAGGATCCAGAGCAACAGGCGGCGCAGCAGAGACGAGAGGGAGAGCAACGTCATTAGACTTTAGATGAATCTCAGTATGAAACAGATGAGTCAGTTGACTTTTTCATCTTAAAATCTGTTTAGAGGAAACTTTATCATCTGAACAAATGATCTGATGAATAAAATCGCTCCCAGCGACACAATAATATTCAATGAACTCGTGAGTTTCGGTCACCAGACGAACAGAAACAAACTGCAGCTCTGTTTCCTCTGATCGTCATCACGCTTCTCTAATAACACGACGGTCGTAGTGACGCTTTAATTGTAGATTTCCTCTGTGAGGAACTAAAAAAAAGTTGAAGTTGAAACACTGTTTGAACTTCCTGCATTTTAGAATCAACTAAAAGAAAAAGGATTTAAATATTTAAGAGAGAATTATTTCTCATGTTTCAGACTGAGTGTGGCAGTGTTTTGGTTTCTTTCTCTAATATATAATCAATAAACTTATATATAACAACCTGGGTCAGTATGTATAGATTCATAGGAAAAGTAACATTTGTTATAATAACTAAGAAACTAAGTTTAGACCTGGGTTTAGTTTCTATATTTTGGAAAATAAACAATGTACTAAAATGAAAAAAGTTCATGACCTGATGGTTTCATCAGGATGAGACGAGGCTTTGACCTTTCAAATTAAAATACTTTTGTATATTATCATTAACTGTGTCCAAACATCAACTCAGCAAAACGTGACTGGTTGGAGAAGAACAGAAGTGAATAACTTCCTGTTTGAACATTTCAGAAAAAAAAAAAAACAGGATGAAGAGGTTTGTTTTCACTGAAACGTTATTAGTTTTAGTATTTTTACTTATAAAACCAATTAATGTTGAAACTAAACCTAAAGATTTGTGTTGTAATTAATCATTTAATTCAGTTTTTGTTAAAAATTGATTTTTCAAAGTCATGATATCACTTCTGGAAACGATACCCAGCCTGTTGGCTCAGGATGAGGTAATCCAGTGAAAGTATGACAATATTTATATATTTTCTGTTTGAGATTTATAGAAGTATTAAGTTGCTGCTAATGCAAAACAAACACTTCCTGCTGCTGCAGCTTCATCTTAAAAGCATTTAACTAGTGAAACATGAGTCGACTTCATCAAAAATGAATCAACAAAACAATCTTTTTTTTTTTTTTTACTTTATAAAATACTGGATCTGAATATTCGGAGCAACGTTTACAGTTTAACAGTGATTTCTGTTTGGTTTTTATGTCTTTATAACAAATAAAATCACCAGTAAACTTTTATAAAAAATGTCCCATAAACTCAAATTGATTCACAAACAGTCGTTTTAAAAAGGATCTTAACTCTCCAAGTTTCTTTTCTTTTTTTTTTTTTTAAACTGATTTAAGATTCGTCTTACATAAGCTTTACTCGTCGACTCCAGTTAATCAAGACGATGTTTTCATGAACTTCCTCTGGACATTTGCCACCGGCTGATTCAGAACTTTTTGGACATTTTGGTTCGAAACAAACGTCGTCTTTATTTTATTTTTACGAGACTTGAATCGCTGCCGTCAGCTCTTCACAGTCGCACGTAGACTTTGGTCCAAGTTACATTAAACCTCTTTATATTAGACAAAGCTGCTCAGTCCGGTGTCGTTCACACCTTTTTATAGATGTTTTATATGAACATATAAACCAGCTCAAAGATAAAACTGGTGACTTTTAATCTAGTGGCAGATTTGAATGTTTTTCACCCACTTTTATTTTGAACTTCAACACCACAGCTAAGTACAGACTCACATTACAGAGTTATGACTGTGCACGATGAGGGCGGACGGATCTCTATCTAGCCTGATCTCTGGCCTGCCACGGTACAAAAAACATAAAAAGAAAAAAAACCTCCCTACTGTAAAACACAGAGACATGAGGATAAAAGGACAAGACCATAAAACTAAAAGGGAGTTACTAACCCTGAAGGTTTTTAATCAGAATGAGATTCACTAGAGGCTTTTTCACCTTTAAAAATATTCTTTTTGTTCATTTTATATAACAGTCCTCTGCTCCTACAATGAATATATAACCAGTCTCAACATAAGCAGGTGGTGGAGATTAAAGATAAAATCTGCTCCAGCAGACAGATCTGGCTCCGAGCCAGATGTAAACCACATCTTAAAAGAGTCAAAGTCGAGCTGCCAGAGGCTGCGAACCCGGCAGCCTGGCAACACAAAACCAATCTGTCTGTCACCGCAAAGCCCAGGAGGAGTTTACACTGCTGCACTTTCCAGAAGAGAAGGAAAAGGAGACGAGGGTCAATATGAACCTTTCTCTACTACTGGTCACATTGTTAGTGGAGACATGGAGGCTACAGTCGACCTTTATGAAGTCTGAAGGAAGAAACACAGAGTCTACAACGCTGTCGAGTCCAATAGTTCATGAATGTATCATAATTAAACAGCTTTATATCTCTGGTTTGTGTTGCTTTATCAGTGTTGTATAGTAACAAAGTAATAATACTTCACTACTGTACTTCAGGATGTTTGGGGAGTAGTTGTTCTCTGATCAGTAATCAGTGATGAAAGTAAATGTGGTGTTTTCACTCTAAGTCGACCTGTGACTGTTCAGACCATCAACACCATGTCTGAGGGTTGATGGAGGCTCCATCTTAAAGGTGGATGATGGAGAAACTAATAAATAAAGAACAACTTTAGTTCTTTAGTTCAGATTTAAGACATTGTCTGTGAAGATTGTTGTAGCTCCATGTTTTAAAGTGCTGGATAAACTTCATAATATTCTTCTGTTCTTGTGTTTTAGGTACATGGGCCAGACATGGACATGGGCCTGGTGAGTCTGGCACCGTGTACTTCTACTCTAGTATCTGTACTTCTATACTAATGAGACTTTCAGCTACTTTATACAACAACTGTGCTTTAAATTCAAACTATCAGAAACATTACATGAGTGACACGTTATTTTAAATGTGTTTGAGTCTGACAGAGAAAAATATTCAGTCAGAAATAAGACACAGATCAGTATGAAGGAACTGATCAGCTGCAGATGTTATGTTGCCCAGCCCTGCTCAGAAATCCTGCTCTAAGTATGTCATCCCCAGTGTGATAACAGAAGGAGAGTTTGATTCAACAGATTTGAATTTTAGCTTTAAAAAAAAACTAAAGGGAAATCTGTGTTGTAAAATAGATGATTCGTCTCCGTCCTGGTTTCCAGTGAAGTCAAAGTAAAGGTCATTTGTTTAGTTAATTTCAAACGACATGACAACAGGACTTGACCTTTGACCCTCCCTCTCGTCATGGGAACAACGGGAACAAACACACAAAGTGAGTGAAGTGAAGTGAGCAGCGGGTCAGGAAGTTCCTACTATTCTGTTTTTATGAGAAGAGATTTCACCACAAGGAAGAAGAAGAAAGAGAATAAGGACGAGGCTCAGTTGGAGTCGTTTAATGACACGAAACGAAACGTCTCTCGTCACAGTAAATCATCTGTTGTAAAAACGTAACAGAGGGAGGAAACAGGTCGAAGGAAACAGCAAAACCACAGCTGCAACCGAGCACGTGGGAAGAAGGTTTTTAATAATAGAGCAGGGATTTTAACCAACGTCAACATTCAACGAAACTGAATCGCAGAGAGCGACGAGAAAACTGTCATTTTACAACAAGAAACTACAACGAGAAGCTCGAAAACTATGAAAGAAAAGATCATATTTACACTTAATTCAATTAAACCATCTATTTAACATGTTAGTGAGAATAATAACACACTTATAAATGAATAATATCTTTTAAAAAAATGATTGTTTTGTGTTATTAACCGTCTAAGACAAGAGTAAAGAGGCAGATGTTTACATTTCTCTTGGTTGGTTTCAGTTAAAATCATTTATCAGATGAATATTTTTTTTAATGATCAAAGTAAAGTTGTTTCATAATTTCCAGGCACATTTGAGCTAAAATCATCATCATCATGTGCATCAGTTTGACAGATTTAAACCTGAGACGTGTAAAAGAAAAATCAAATAAATCAAATTAAAGCTTCTTTTTTTTTCCCCTAAAAGAAGATGAATCACTAATGATATCAACGCCTGTTAGTGTTACAGTAAACACATGACATCATGTTATAATATGATGACTTAATTGGAAGAAAAAAATAAACACACAAAAGACTAAATAAGTGTAACTGTAGTTTCAGTTGCTCCAGTTAAACACACACAAAAAGAAAACCTGAGGATCTGGGACTTTCCTGTTAGAACCTCTGATCCAGGATTAATTATAATCAAGGATCATAGTTGAACTAATCTAGTTAACTCTTTAGACACTTGCTGATTTCTCTCAGACACACCCCCTCTTTTGTTTTTTGTTTTCATCTGCTCCTCAATCAGCTGATGTTTTAAACAATGTTGCCATAGTTTAGTTCTAGTTGTTTGTTTGTTTGTTGTTTACCTGTGATCTTGCCGGTGGACTCTCCGTGGCCTCTTCTTCTCTGCAGGAGGAAGAAGTCGTTGCTCCTCTCGGTCACCCAGAGCTTCAGAGCGTTTTTTAGCAAAACTTCCTCCGGATTCAGCCACATTTCTTCTTCTTCTACTTCTTTTTCTTCTTCTTCTCTGAGCAGGGAGGGACCCGGTGGTGGTGGTGGTGGTGGTGGTGGTGGGGGGGACAGAGAGAAAGGGAAGAAACCAGCCAGTCTCGATCTCTGCAGCAGCAGCAGCAGCAGCAGCAGCGGTAAGTCGACTTTCCTCCGCCGGTCCTCCGGTTGTTCGGGAGCGGCCCCGGTCGATCTACAGCGGCGGAGTCTCGGCTTGATCCATGATCGTCCTGCGCTCCCGACAGCTGCAGGATCACACTTCCTCACGTCTGCGCCCTCACGCCCGATTTACAGCAGCTGTACACACCAACACCAACACCAAGATCGTCTATGCAAGAAGATGTCTCACTCTGTTACACTTTCACTCCGAAAGTTTCACTATTGTTCTTCATAAAATAATATTTTCAGTTACAGAATAATGAACAATAACAAAAACATCACGGATGTTTTATTGTTTTTTTTCTTATTTTTTTGCATAAAAACATCTGTAAAAAAATAATTCTAAACTTCAACAATAAATAAACAAAATAAACAGACTTATAACCAACCAATTAAAGGTGCACAATTTAAAATTATTAAAATATCTATAACCATAGCAACGTGTTAAGTTTGGTGCCCCCTAGTGGTGTAATAATAAAAGACATCCCTAAAGATTTGACACATTGGACAAAAACAAAAAATTATTCTGCGTTTTATTATTATTATTATTATTACTACTACTACTACTATTACATAATCTCTGTAATCAAAGAAACTTTAATTGCCATAAGCATTTAAAGTATAAAGTTTGGTGCCCCCTAGTGGTGTGATAAAAAAGACGTCTGCAGATTTGAAACATCGGACAGAAACTCAAAAGAAAAAGAAAAAATAAAAGTTAATTGACATAAGAATTTAAAGCGTAAAGTTTTGTTTAGATAAAAGCAGATCATGTTATCATGTAACATCATGTTAGTTAACCTTTCTTAGGGATTATTACTATTATTATTGTTAAAAGATCTATGAATTTAATTATGGATTTAAAGTTTAAAATGTGATGCCCCCTGGTGGTGTTATATAAAAAAACACATCTCGTCAAATTTGACACATCAAAAAGCACCGCAAGTTATCTAACATGTTTTGTTTATTTATAAACAAAGACATTTTAGTTATATTAAGTATTTAACATATAAAGTTTGGTGCCCCCTAGTGGTGTCTTGAAAAAAGATACCACCACTAATTACACACAGGAGATATCACAAGATTTCGACTAAATATTTTTTTAAGGGACAGTTTTTAAAAATCCTGTGACCACATTATTATTTAAATTGTGAATTTAAAGTGTTAAATGTCAAATGTGATGCCACCACGCAAGTAAGTAGAGCTTTCACAGGGATAGTTATATATATATATATATATATATATATATATAAAAGAAAATACATCAAGTTGGCAGATGTATCTTTAATAAAAACAAATATTTCTTATTTTTCAGATGTATTTTAATTTATCATCATTAAAAATAGATATTATTATTATTTGTTGTTGTGGTAATAGTATTTTATACATAATTGTTAATTAAGCATCAGTAATAAACCATTTTATAAACAACTGTGACATAAAACATCATAAACTGAACTGAATTTAATAAAAATAATTAAAACAACTGGAACAGTCAACAAGTTTCTGGTTCCTGGAAAACAGCGACAGAGTGAGACCTCTTCATTTTATTTTCTTTGTCTTCCGCATTTCTACTTCCGGCTCAGAGCCACTAGCTCGGCTGTGATTGGCTGTTGAGTTGACACACGGGGTTCAGGTGTTTTCAGCGCGTTGATTTTCACACAAAGACTCTTTGTGATTCACTTCCCTCATTCATTCACATGGAAACATGGTCACAAGCTGCTTTTAGTTTTCACTCATAAAAAAACTGAACTTATTAATGAAATAAAATAAAATTAGGTTAAAATAGAACAAGAACAGGAACTATAATATAATCAGCCGAGTCAGCATTAAAAATAAACTGATATAACTTTAACATGGATACAACAGAGCGGGAATGAACAGGTTTAACTTGATGCTGTGAGTCTTCCTCATTTTCATGCTGCACCTGTGGTTGGAGGAGGGTAATGAAAGAGTTAACTCAGTCTGCTGAAACATGTTGGTGTTAGATAAACTGTGAAATGTGTCTTTACACAGGAAGATTGTGGGTTTGTCTTTAATCACTTAAAATGTCTGAATCAGAGGAATGTTGATCACAGCAAGAAAAACATGTTTTACTTCGACCATTGACTGTTGTTTGAAAAAAAAAAAAAGGGGGGGAACAAATGAGGAAATTCTGAAAAAAATCAACATTTTTCTATTAGTTTCTAATATTTTCTGAGACTTTTTCATCAAAATAATCACTTACGCTGTTACAACAGAGTATTTTTACACATAAACACAAATAAAAGCCACAAAATATTAGTCTGAGCAAATAAAACCTGATAAATTTAATATTAAACTCACATGTTTCTGTGTTTAAAGTGGAATTTACAGGTGTAAACATTGTACTTTTTTACTTTATATGAAGCTAATTTCTGTATAAAATACAAAAAACATGATTTCATAAAGAAATAATTACTGTGTAGAGCTTTTACTTTAATATAACACAACTTTAAGTCACATTAAACTCATTTTAAATGAAAGAAAACTATTTTATAAAAGTCCTGTACCTGTAAGTTCATTGTTTCACATGTAGGTGGCGCTGTTGTGCAGGGATCGATCCTGTGACTTTATGAGTTTTTTGTTGAAACGCTCTACTTGGTGCTGGATGTAATTGTTTTAATTTACGTAACATCCACCTGCGACGTGAATTTAACAGATTTAACTTTCCTGTTACATTTCATGAAACTTTTGTCTCAAATTGTTCAACTTATGTTTCTGTTGAACATAAAAATACGAGCTCAATAGCAGTTTTTGAGTCTTTTTGTGTGTGTTTATCTTTGTTTTGGTTCCTTTACAGAACGTGGAACCAAAAATACACATTAAATGTGAAAAAATAAAATGAAATTAGAAAGACGAGTGAATCAGAAACAGAATAGAGATTCAGTTCTTCTATTAAGTTATAAAACTAGTCAGAATTGGTCTTTTACAACAATTTTAATGAAAAGAAACAGTGACATATTTTGGAATCTATTTTATTTTATCATCAAACTTTAGTAACATCTTCTACGTGTAGTTGTTGGTGAAAATATTTTCTTTACAACCATAAAACACAATGACGTCATCATGTTGTGGTGAGTTTGTTTATTCACACACTCACAGTGTTAATGTATATATATATATATAGTGTGTGTGTGTGTGTGTGTGTGTGTGTGTGTGTATAACAGCCTAACACACCACCTGTTTGGTGTGAGCCACAAATGGAATGCTGCGCTCCCTCTCCTTATATGGTCATATTGAGCCTCCAGAGGAAGTCGGTGTCACATTTATTATGATCCGACTCGTAAAACATTTGTTCCTCTTCTTTAAAAAAAATAAAATCACCAACTTTTCACCTCATATAAAAACCCGAAAACATCTTAATTTTTATTTAACTTTTTAAAAGTGATTTTGATTTAAACTCGGACGTGTTTTTAGTTTATTTCCGTGAGTGGATGTTTCCGTGTTTCTGCCGGACTCGCTCCGTGTTCGGTCCTTCTGTTTCCGGGTCTGGGAGGAGAACAGCGGTGTGATTTCAGAGGAGACTTTATCTGTAAAAATGCAGGTTAGTTGAGCTTTTTAACACTTTTACTCGCTGTGGTTTAACGTGTATTAGTGAGACGTTTTGACGTCGGTTGTTGTCGATGTGATATTTTGTTAAACGTGTCTTAGCAGCGACGACGGGCGGTTTAACACTTGTGATGTTAGCTTCGCTGTTAGCTAGAGGACCGATTTACCCTTAACACATAACCAAGATAAACACACTAAAAATAATATTTATATTAAATAAACGTGTTATAGAGCGGTGGCGATTTATACACAGTTCGTTATGATGTAAGAAAACGTGAATAAATTAATTGCTGCTTCTTTTTTATTAAAATTATAAAATATTTCACGTGACGTATTTGTAGTCATGACTCACTAATGTTAAAATTACATTAGTTCCCAAACTTCCTGTTTTTTTCTTTTTTTATTTAAAGGAGTAATTAGTTACAATAATAACAAAATTGTGAGAGTTTTAATTACATATTCATTTATTCATTTGGAGATGTTAGTTTCACTGTTTTATGTCTGTGGCAAATAAATCCTCTTAAATTAGTTTGATACATTAATATAAAACTCCTTCGTTTTGTCCTCAGGACCAGTGATGTTTATATTGTCAGTTTGGTTCATCCAGCTTTATTTATATGTGTATAAACTACTGGATGCCTTAAATATCCCTTTAGGATTAATAAAATATCTATCCTTCTGTCTGTAAAGCACATTTAAAAACCCAGAGTTGAATCAAAGTATTACACAGTCAAAAAATACTGGTACATATGTATACATATATACAACACAGCTATAAAAGATCTACAAAAGCAAACATAAAACACTCATAAAGTCAGTAAACAACAACCAGGAGTACAAGTTCAACTCACAATTTGGTAAAAGCCAAAAGAGAACAAATGTGATTTTAAAAGAGTTAAAAACAAGAAGAGAGATAGAGGGTCTAATGTTTAAAGGCAACTTATTCCAGAGTTTGGGAGCTGACGTAGGTGATAAACAAGAACATAAACAAACCCAGAGTAACTGTTTTCCTGCTACACATCCAGACTGAGGGTTCACCTGCTGAAATGTTTGTATGTTTTTATCTGTCCTGTCTTATGTGTGTGTTACTGGACCTGAGTCTGTTTGATAAAATTTATTGATTGATTGTTTTTTTCCCAGGATCCAAATGAAGACACAGAGTGGAACGATATCCTGAGGAAGAAGGGAATTCTTCCTCCTAAAGAGATTCCTAAAGATGATGAAGAGGAGGAGCTGGCTCTTCAGCAGCAGTCTGTCGGTAAGAGAGAGACAGTTTGACATATCAGTATCAGTATCAGTGTTTCCTCATGACGTAATATGGATTTCTACCTCAGAAAACATGGTTTAAAGTGTTGAATAAATCAGTGCACAAGTGAAAACCATTCATTTTCTGTACCAAATGTTTTGTTGTGTCTGTAAAAGTCAAGTTTAGATTAATTTTACGTTTGAAATCAGTTGAGACGAGTGTTTGTTTCTCTTCACAGTGAAAACATACGAGAGTATGACACTGGAAGAGCTGGAGGAGAATGAAGATGAGTTTGGTGAGGAAGATGAGGCTGCCATGGAGATGTACAGGTGAGTGACAGGCGGTTGGTGCACTGACTAACTGTCATGCTTATGTATTAACCTGTAACTGTTTGAAATGTTTCCAAAAATGTTGCTTTTGTTGTTGAGTTACCTTTTTCACTGTTGTGGAAAAGGTAAAAGTGGTGCCTTTGAAATGTTGGTGTGAAAAGTCAAATATGTTCTCATCGTTCTTGGATCTGAATCTTTTGAATCTGTGACTGAACTTCTCATAATGAACCGACGCTGAGTTCAGTCGATCAGTGACACTGACGTGAGTCGTTTGTCTTCGCAGACAGAAGCGTCTCGCTGAGTGGAAAGCAGCTCAGACGAAGAACATCTTCAAGGAGCTCGGAGAAATCTCAGGACAAGACTACGTCAAAGAGGTTAACCAGGCTGGAGAAGGGATCTGGGTGGTGCTGCATCTTTACAAACAGGGGTAGGTCTCAGTTACACTCATGAATGCTGAATGAAACGATGCACAAAATGTGTCAGATGATTCTGTTTGTTCTGTGGTTTTGTTCTCCTACGTGTGAAAAGATGTTTTGGGAAAACTAATCAAAAGAACTTTATGATAGAAAAGTTTAAATACTGTCTTTGGCTTTATCAGTTAATCTAATGGTTCAGTCACAGACAGTTGGAATAAAGTCTTTTTCTTCTGGTGAAGATACAAACATGTATCACAGGACTAACAGATCTGGTTCTGCCTGATCTTTTGTCATTTCCCAGCATCCCTCTGTGCACCCTGATCAACCAACACCTGAGCGCTTTGGCCAGAAAGTTTCCTCAGACCAAGTTCCTCAAGTCCATCTCCACCACCTGCATCCCCAACTACCCCGACCGCAACCTGCCCACCATCTTTGTCTATTTCGAGGGCGAGATGAAGGCGCAGTTCATCGGACCACTGGTGTTTGGAGGCATGAACCTCAAAGTTGAAGGTGGAAAAAAACAGTTATAGTCATAGTTTTTACTGAATATTTAGTTCACTATAAACCCTGAATGAAAAGTCACATCCTGTACATTTGAACATATTTTAGTGAAGTGTTTGTAACTTGTCTTGTTTCTGTGTCAGAGCTGGAGTGGAGGTTATCAGAGACCGGAGCAGTGAAGACAGACTTAGAGGAAAACCCCAAGAAGCAGATTGAAGACAAGCTCATGTCATCGATCAGATGTTCGCTTCCTACGCGAAAGGACAGTGAGTCTGAGGACGAGGACTATTAGAGGGAAAAAAAAAAAATTGTCACTTCAAACCAGGACGATCATGTGGCTGCTACGTGGGAAAACACTCAGCGGAAATACTGAAACATTTGACGATACTTTTACAGAGCTGACATCTACTTTAAAAGCAAGGTGGCGCTCTTGTCTCGTACAGGATCGAACCTGCTCAGAGGAGTTTTGACAGGACGATCGATCGGAGAGAATCAACATCTGAATCTTTACAAAAGCATCAAAGACAAATTTTAACTTTTTTTTATTACATTTCATAATTATTTTGTCACAAAATGTAACATGTTTAAATGTACATTTAAACCTGTTAAATTAAATGTGAGTTCGCCTCTTTGCCACAAATATTCGTTGCCAGTTTTGTTGTTTTTGGACCCGTGTCACTGTTGATGATAAAAAACTTATTCAGAAGCTGCTGTTGAGTGTTTTGTTTTAGTGACGCTGCTCTCGCTGTCTCATGTGACCCGTGTGATCATTTCACGCTGTTTTTTTTTGTGAAAGCAGAAAGAAACATGGCGGCCATGACAGTGCAGTTCTGCGTATATAACATATGTATATTAACCGTTTATTTTCCGTTTATTTATTGTGAAGAAATCATATTTCGGTCGGTGGTGACGTGTCGGAGATGCTGTGCGTCGCTTCGTCGGTTGATTTTCAGACGTGACGTCCAGAGAAGCTTCCTGCTGCTCTTCCTCTTCCTCCTCTTTTTCTCTCAGATCTGTTTTCACTTTGTTTGTTTCTCTGATGTTTTTTTTTTCCTTCCACAACATCCCCTCTGGCAGCTCTCAGATCCTCTGTTTAATTAGTCAGACGGAGACAGAGAGAGAAGTCAGTGTCAGCAGTAAATCCAACGTGAACAGTGACGTCATTTAAAGTGATTAATGACGCCTCCTTCTTAATCACTGTTTCGCTGGCAGATAAAAGGTTAAACACCAGATGATTAAAGGAAACAAAGCGATGAAAAATGACGTCCTGCTCCTCAGATTTTAATCATTTCCTCTGTGATTTCTTTGTGTTTTCGGGGCGTTTTATCACTTCATATCTGTAGATGGTTAGTTGATGCTAACCAGCTACAGACTGTTACAAACTGCATAAATATCTTATTGTGTGTTTGTGTGTTTAAAGGAGCTAACGTTGGAGATTGTTTTGCTACTTGTTTCTCTTTGTTTCCAGTTTTTATGAAAGTTAAACTTGCTGCTCGAACACAGTATTGATCTTTTCATCTAAATAATTCCTGACATGAAACAGGATGTGTATTTCCTAAAAAAAGAAAATGCTGAACTGCTCTTAAAAAAAAAAAAAAAAAAAACACAGGCATCACCTGCCAAAGAGACTGGAGCCAATGCTTTTAAATATGGCAAAACAAGCAACTTTAAAGCAACGTTTCTCGTGTTCAACAACTTAAAAATGTCAGTTTCCTGCGTAGAAATGCTTCTTAAGCAGTAAGTTTATTTTTCTCCAGGTGCCTGACACAGCTGTATCTTATGTATATCCTCAAGTTAAAGACTTAAACAGTATATGTAAATTATATTTAAGTTTCTCACCAGAAGTAGCACCTTCTTTCTCCTCTGGGAAAGTTTGGGTGAAAGTCGCATCAGAGGATGAACTGAGTGAGACTGGAGGAGCAAAGACGAGAGTCAGATTCAGATTATTAGTATTAAAGGATTATTTGGTTATTGTTGGATCAGGAATCAGTCTAGTGAAGGTGAAACTGTCTGGTATATATATATATATATATATATATATAAAAACTGACTAATCTGATCCAATAATTAAAGACGCGATCAGTCAAAGTGACGACGGCAGTTTGTTTGTTCCTCGTCTCACCTCTTGTTGTACGGCTCCAACAGAGTTACGAGCTTTAGAGTAATGGAAGAGAAACTAAAGAGGAAAAAAAAAAAGAAAAGTTTGAAAGTCAATAAACTGTTGTTGGATAAATTCTAGGAATTGGAAATGAAAGGATAAATACAAACTTACTCTTTTGAAAACGTTCTGGACTTGTTCCTGTGAAGAAACAGGATTTAATGTTTATGTGACAACAACAACAAGTCATGTTAAAATATCATTTTAATTCAGTTCAACATCTAATGAATTGTTTCTAAGAATCCAGCCACTGGTCTCATAGACTCATTGATTCATCTGTTGTTTCTGACGCTTCAGTTAATTTCCTGTTGTTTAGTTTGTCACCTGCTCACAGATTTAAAACTGAAGCCACGTAAACAGATTCATGTTTTTCACATTAATAACTAATTTAAAAAACAACCTTCTCCTTCTTTTTATTGCTCCTGCTTCTATTATCATGCCACTTATTTACCTTCATGTTGAATTTGTGAGATTTTTAAGAATGTGTTTGCGCTCTAGGATAAAAAAAAAAAAACATAATTAACTATTTCAAGTCAAAACCAGGAAGAAAAAGGTGTTTCCTTCCTAAGAAATCCTTGTTTATACAAATGTAGAATGTGTGTGTGTGTGTGTGTGTGTCTCTGTGTGTGTGTGTGTGTGTGTGTGTGTGTTCGTCTCTCACCTCGTCCGGGTCTCTCCACATGACGTCACTCAAACCATCATCACTCTGTATGTCACGAACCTGCAGCACAATTCATCACAAAGCAGCACAAACATGATCAAAACACAACGTTGTCTCTCGGTTTCAACGCTGTTGACTGCTACAGTTTCCAGGAAAAAATAAAAATAAAAGATAGAAGCAGTGTTTATCCGATTGAAGACACCCTGCTGGTCACAACATGTCGCCTTTAAAGTGACTCACAAAGAAAATCTCTAGAATCATGAAACATTACAGTTTGATTTTTTTCTGCTGCTGAATATATGAACTTTGATCCATTAAGACTTGTGGTCTAGTTTATTGTTTGTATAAAACAAACAATAGGTGGTGATGATTGTATTGACTGTAGATGAAGAGATTATTTTCTACCTTTCTGAACGCCAGACCGTCCTCCCACTGATCATAAACACTGGCATCTGAAGAGAGAATATTTTCAATCACACAGAGAAGATCAAAGCACAAAGTCAGTTTCTCATCATCATAACAGGAATACAATAGAAATAAATAGATAATAAATACAAATAGATAAATAAATGAACTCTAGATGTGTTCTTTAACCATAAAAGTCATTTTTATCATATATATTTTTATTTTTAAATCCAGATTTAACTATTTTCTATAAAATTAGTCATTTTTTTCTTCATCGGTAACGTATAACCAGCTGTCAGTCGAGTCATGGCGCCACCCAGTGGTAGAAAAAGTCTCACTTCGTTGTCGTTATGTCGACGTGGACAAGATGAGGTCACTGTCGATGTGGGTGTGGCTCAACCACAAACTTTACTTTATGTTAGTTAGTGATTAGATTTAGATTTAGATTAGGTTTAGTGAAGTACTGGTGTTTATGGTTTTTATACTAATTCAGTGTTTAGTTATTAAATTAATGAAAGAACGAAAACAAAATGATCAATTCAAAAATACAATGTGTTTGTGAAATTTAGAATAAAGCAATTTTACCTTCAGGTATATTTTTGCTGATACATTGATACTTTTTAAAACGATTGTAGGATCCTACTGTTACTTTTCTTTACTCTGAGTCATATTTTATGAAATATTTTCTATTATTTAAATGTATTACATCTTATTAGGCTGCTAATAATCTATTCATAAGTCAACTTTATTTTATTAAATGTATATGTTCTTTAACTGATTACATCCAGTGGACACTTGAACCAGAAATCTTCTTAAAAATAATAATAATAAAATTACAGTTTAAATCTTAAACTTTAAACCTGCAGACTTCAGGTTTCAGTGGAAAGAACCAGAACAACCTCATTGGAAAGTCCTTATTAAAGAATAATTAATATGTTTATTTATAATTATATCTTAAATTATAGTAACACACAGTTAGTGTAGGATGATTTATCAGAATATAATCTTCCTTTACAACATCTCTTCAGGTGTAAATCAGATACTGACATTGATTCCAGCTCATTTCCAGTAGAAGACATTTCACTGCGTTGCATGATTTATTGTGACTGATGAATTACAGTTATTTTATCTTATTATCTTATATTCCCCTCACGACTACTACTACTACTACTACTCATTACTATCACTGACCTATGGGGCATTAATGAATTATTTAATAGCAATTGATAAAAGCATTAGTAACATATCATGAACCACTTTGTCTATTCAGAGGATTTCACTGTAAGGAGGAATTTACCAGCCTGACTGGACTTTAATAGACTTCATTTTGTCTCCTACATCTATCTATCTATCTATCTATCTATCTATCTATCTATCTATCTATCTATCTATCTATCTATCTATCTATCTATCTATCTATCTATCTATCTATCACACACACACACACACACACACACACATATTAGATTTATATTTTTTTATAAATCTTAGAAAAAGTAACATTTAAAGTGTAATTTTAAAGGTAAAATTTGCTCAAGAGCCTTTGTTACAAAACAAAATGTTAATTAAATTAAGTTAAATAAGAAATAAAAAGCACCCACCTGTTGAGCTCCAACATCCAAGAAACCAGAATAAACACAAAAGAAAAAGTTGTCGCACAGTTGGCAGCGTCATGTCTCGGCGCGCTGTTTTGGTGATGGTGTTGGTGATGATGCGCACTGGTCCGTGGATCAGTCCGGGTCTCGGTTCAGTTCAGTTCAGTTCAGCTCAGTTAAGACCAGTTCAGCTCCGTGTTTCAGCCACTACCAGCTGTGCGGTGTGAACACTGTGCCCTCTGGCCGCCGCAGTTTTTAAAAGCGCACAACTTTGCGCGCTGACAGGCATCCTCTTTTACGCAGAGGTGACCAATCACGCAGACCTTGGTCATCAGCGCTTCACACTTGCGCAAATCCAAACTCAGCCTCCACCCCCCATTAACTCTCCCTCCCTCCCTCTCTCCCTCTCTCTCTCCTTGTCTCTCCTGGGTACTGGGAATACTGGCCTGTTTTTTTTTCCTCCTAAGAACAACTGATGTAACCTGGTCTGTGGGCTGACGAGCAGGTTGAATAATGGATAATATGACTGGAAATGGATGATAACCCTAATGTTCCACATTAAACAATGTAAGAGAGTCAGTGGTCACCTGGGGACTCACACTGACAAATATTTATTTTCAGAGGATTATATCACATATTATATTTTATTATTCATATTATATTATATTATCGATATGTATGAAGAAAGATGTACTTTTAACCTTTATATCTAAATATCCATCCATCCATACATACATCTTACCATGTACTTTTATTATCTAACCTCATGCAGATTCATCAATGAGGACAAACATGGTTCTGTTGATGCCACATGTCTGCAGAAGAAACTTTTAGATGATAGAAAGTCTGCAGTAACTGCTGTTTCTAACTGTATACTGTATATAAATACTTAAATACTGTGAGCAGTATTTAAGTATTTTCGATTCGGAGCCAGAAGAGCATCTTTTTTTTTGGTTTCATACATCAACCACTTATTTTTTTATTATTCTGTATTTTTAACTGATTATTTTTGATGTAAAATAATTTTCCAATATATCTCAGATGTTTCATGTTAACAAGAAACGACCACAGCATCCACATGTGAGGAGGAGAGTAATCTGAGGTCCTGTCCAACATCACAGAGCTTTTAGCATCTCAGTGTGTATCTCAACTTCCTCTGGTGATTTGCCACAGTGGAATTTCCATCACCCGCAGTTATTTCTGGCAGAGAGCCTGATGAGGTTTCCTTGGAGTCCTCCTACCTCCTCCTCTTCCTCTACAGAGGACGTGTCGGTCAGGTTTACGAGTTGCTCAAAGAGCTGCTTTCCTTTCGCTGCCACGTACAACATGACCAGTTGAGATCAGCAGTTCTCAGTCTGAGCAGGACTCTCTCTCTCTGTTCCCATGAGTCATCTTGTGGTTTAACACAGCTTCTGGTAAACTTGGTTTACTGAAAGTCTTGCTCCATGCTGAGTTTAAAATCTGCACACATCTGCAACTTTGTTCACGTCCAAACATGCGACATCAAGTTCTTATGACGCTGACAATGAACTGACACATCATCATCCTGGTGTTTGAGCGACACATCCACTGATTTAAGCAATAAAACTACATCAATAACCGTCTTCAGACTGTTGAGCCGGCCGGGCCAGGGACATTTGGAGGCCACCTAGGTGCTAGAGTCCCAGGTCTACTAGCCCCATAGACCATGTTTAGATCGTCAGGCCACTAGCCTCACCGCTAGTACACTTCAGCCAACCTCTGTTTGTGAAAACGTCACCAACACCGACCATTTTCAAACAAGATGGTAGATTCAAGGATGCAAAAACAAACAACTAGCGGCAAGTAAACAATTAAATCTGTCACTGTTTTTCTTCTAGTTGTACCAGATCTACATGGCTCTGCTGTAAGACATTAGCTGTCCAACTGCCATTTGTTTAGATCGCCAGCATAGCTTATACTGCTTTTACTTTAGTTTTTTCGATTCCCCGATGAAGAGCAGAGCATGAACATCATCGTGAGACCAAAACTGTCGGTCCATCGTTCTCCGTAGCAGCTAAAATCGTAAATACATTTCTGCACTGCCGTCTTTATTGCCTGTACCTGCTGCCTCCACCTTAACGTTGACCCTGCCTCTAGCCCTAAGTGGCCAAATGTTTTGGTCGGGCCAGAAATCTGGAGCTAGTGGCCCTGAGACAGCCCCGAGGTGGCACCAGGTAGCACCGGCATGCTTCAGTTAGCTCGGCATCCACTGACAGTGTGAAGCCGGCTGATGCTTTAATGTTTGACTCAACATGCAGATAAAATCTGACTAAATGTGGCACATTTGCATCATATAATCATGCCCATTAATATGTACTGTCCCTGACATGTGAATAAAACTGTTAGTGAGTCAGACAGTTGATCCGAAGCTCGACCGACTGTTGTTTTATGTAACTGAGTCATGTTTCTCTCTGACTGTCGACACTGTGTGTTGTTCTGTTCGGGGATTAACTGCTCTGATCAGGTAAAATGGACACAGCTGCATTTAGTCAGAACTTGTGCTCACATTAAACACAACAATGACATTTCACTGACACTTTATTTTTACACCAAAATCTCCAAAGAGAGAAAAAGAGAGACCTTAATGTCACACAGTCTACAGTCTCAAGAGCCTTAAAAACCTGTTGTTACGAATCAATCAGAGTTAGAGGTGAGAGGTCAGGAGGGAGCAGGAAGTAGAAAGAAGAGCAGAGAGAAAGAGAGACAACCAGACAACTGGTTGTTTCTCAAAGTAGAGCAAACATCCTTAATAGCTGCTTTTTTGATGCCACATCATCGAGTCCTGTTATCAGATGAATGGAAAACAAAGGCAAAGTGAGAACTAGTGACTGCTAACTAACGTTAACGAACGTTATTGATTAGCGGTTACAAATGTGTTTGAAGTGCGGTCGTGGAATATCTTGTTCTTGTTGTATGCTTGTTCTGCCCTCACCCTTCATCCTAGAGGGAACCAGTTTTCCTCACGTGAACGCGCAAGAGAAAGGTTTAGAGCTGAGGGGTAGAAATGGGATTGGCCTTTAAATCTACCTTCATTTCTTGCAATGAATCCTAGAACAGGTTGGACTGTGAAGGGTCTAACTGTTGTAGCCTTTTGTTTGAATTTGTTGGTCATATTTTAAGGAGTCTTCGAAATCAGACGGCAAATCTTTGGTTGCGAAATCTAACCGATGAGGGACACAGCTCTTCATTTAGAAAACAACTGATAGTCTTTGCTACATAGCTAACATTAGCATGGCTAGCTGTTTATTAAGTAGAATTAAATGACACGATTTAACAACCTCTTGTCTTGTATTATCACCTTCTCCTTATAAAAAATACAGAGGCAGAAAACTTACACATTACATCTTTAAATTAAATCTAACCTCATCTGTTGTCCTTAATGTTGACACACCAACTACAATGCTATCATCTGTCATGAACAATTAGACTTTAAACATCTTCAAAGCTCAACTAACCAATATTTTTACATTAACAACTGCAACAATTAATTTTTCATGTATGATGTAATGTATCAGACTGAGCTAATGGTTAATTTTTTATGTGAACATTCATTTATTTGCCACTGTATTATATTTTTGTTTGGCGTATTTGTGATAAAAATGTAACACATTTGTGCAGAAGAGTGATTGAGGCAGTTTCTTTACATGGAGCAGAAATATATATATATATATAAAAAAAGCAATAAAGTCAAAGACTGTTGACTCTTGAGTCTTCTGAGCAAACATTACAGCTGAAGATCTGGTAATCACGCTCCATCATGTGTGATTGGTTTTGCACAAAAACAAAAAACAAAGGAAATGGGAATAATTGAGGCAGAGAGAAGCAGCTGAAGAGCTGCTTATTCGCTTTCTTGTTTTGATTCCACAGCAAGTTACGTATCCAAGTGTTGGATGTAGAACATGAGGAATAATGATGTAGAAAACGTCTGATTTTTTTTTTTGTTATTTTGGATTCAGTCACATGTCTGTTTCACAAAATATACGAGCGATGTGTTTTTTAACAATGGTGTCGTCCACCACTTGAGTCCAGACTAAAATATTTCAGCTGTAATTGGATGAATTCACATGATCGTTGGTGGATGTTTCCCTCAGGATTAATTGCAATAAATGTGATGAGCGCGTGACTAATGGCTAATTTGACGTTTAACAGGCTGGAGAGTCATGTGTTGTGTTGTGTCTGTGAAACTACCTGTTGTAATTTGCACTGGATGAGATACTGCAGGTCATTTAGTGAGAAGCCACCTCCCTCAGGCAGCTTTTTAACAACATTTCTCTTGATTAGTCCCACTTCTTAATTAATCCTGTCCAGAGGGTTTAATGTGACTCAGTAGGTGGTGGTTTAATGGTTCAGAAGAAGAATGGTTCGGTGCTGCTTTTCTATTTTTAATGTGTCAGTTTATATTTTCTACTGAAAAACAAAACCAAACAAAACAAATGGTCACCACTGCTCCTCATGTTGGATATTTAGTGTTTCCACAGCTCCTACTGTCACACACATATCTGTGTGTGTGTGAACAGTGAAGTGTTTCATTAATTTCCTACAGATGCACTCATAGATCTCACATTGTCACAGAGACTCCTACTCCAGCTCTGAGCTGCTGCTCATCTGATATTTTAGTGTTAAAGTGTTAGATATGAGATGTAGCAAAGGTCAACAGTGTTTGTCAACAGGCCAAATGTTTGTGAGCTTGTTAGTTTGTTTTCTGTTTGGGAGGGTGAAAGGTGAGTGATTATTTGGTCCTAAATAATCAGCAGGGTGTATTTTAGGTGCCTAAAACGCTGTCGCTGTCACCGATGTTGCTATAGAAGCAGATAACCGTCATCTTGTTGTTATTTCTGTGATGACAGCGGCTGCGTCGGTCTCATCAAACACTTGATGTCAGTTTAGTTTGGAAGAGATTCAGATAAAAATGGATCCTCCTCATTAATTTTGCACAATTTCCAACATAAAACTGATTTTAATCACTTGAAAAAAGATAGATGTCCGTTTTTCTGTGGTGGAGGAAGTATAAAAAGTAAAAGTAGAAATAACCAGCAAAATAGCCTATATACTTTAGTAAAAATAGAAGTAGGAGAAGAAGGAGCATGTACGATTTTGGCAAAAAAAAAAAAAAAAAACTGATTCTGAATTTAAAATACTGTGGTGCCCCATATTTGTGTAATTTGCTCTCAGCACATTATAGCACATGTAGCCATAATGCTAATGCTAATGGACTGGAGTGCATGTTAAACGGTCCATGTCTTGTGTGTTTGAAAGATGGTTTCTGCTTTTGTCAAGTTGTTGTTGAGTCGTCACGAGGCCTTTTAGTTTTAGTAACATCCAGAGCGGTTTAGATTACAAGAGTGGCGACACTCCCATAGACTCCTGTTGCAAAAAATGGCGGATGCTACTTTCGGGTACTGGAGACGCCAGTACTTCCAAACAGAGACCATCGCGGCGTTGGACCCCATTCGTTTCTATTACTGGTCGTCAAGCAACTCCAGCGGTAAGTTGATTAATGAATGAATATTTTATTGATTTATGTTTAATTTAACCAGCCTGATAGCTAGTTACCTAGCTCGACATAGTCAGCTGTGGATTTTTAGCCAATGTTGGTAACAATTATGAAATTCCTGTTTTGATAAATAATCTCAGACAAATCACTAAGTAACTAAATAACTTTGGTTATTTCAATTTGGTTAGTGTAGCCACTGTTGACCTTAGTACACACTTAACATGATGATCATGTGACCATTACCAGGATCTTAAGCAGTCAACAAAGTCAAACAAAGTTTTTCATTTTTTCTCGGGTTTCTGCCGTATTTCTCCTGGTAATCTACCGTAATTTACAAGAGAATGGTGCCGTTCCTTAAGAAAATGACATAATAGCGGTGATGATCCACATTGGGATACGATCTTGAACTTCTGGTTTAAGAGCTCATTTATTTACTAGTGGAAAGTCTGTTTGTCAAACGCTGGATCATGATCCAGTGATTCGGCGTGCTGCCTCCGGCTAATAAAAGAGACAGGCATCTATTCGCCACTTGGCTTTTATTTGGAGCTTATTTGGACACTCTCAACTCACTAGCGTCTGGTTGCGCTTGTGAAGACGCTCTCTCTGACCAGTCTGTTTATGTCACGTTTTAGTATCGACTCAGTTCGCCTGGTACTTCGGCCAAGCAGGTACCAAAAAGTACCTGGTACCAGGAACTCTATAAGCCGAGTAGTGCTTGTGGAAAAGACTAGTTGCTTGCTTTTCTGGAATTGCATGTACATGTTCAAGCGAGGTGTAAAAACAGACTTCACTTTTACAGTCACCATGTGCAAGATTTTAACATGTGTATCTTGCAACAAGTTGGACCAAATCCCAAATTCACAATTACAGACAGATTGTAGTTGTTAATCTGACGATTTTTACTTTCTGTTGCTCATGTTCATTTAAATCTAAACCATTAGAGACCCTCAGCTCCATGTTTCTCTCCCCCCATCCATGTCATACTGTAGCATGTGTGACTGTAAAATCATAGTCACTGTCTCTGGACGATAACACACAATATGCTGCACGATACATCCCTCAACTGAAATTGGCCGTTAGCTTCCCAGCCACCCCCTGATGTGTCTCCCTGTAGTCGTATCCGTGAATTGACAGATGTGTTGTTCCTGCATCGCTGCTACCTGTGGGACGCTCTTACCAGCAATAGAGCATGATGGGAAAGAGTCCTGCAGTCTCGTGGTTTTCAACGCAGCCTTTTGGACTGATTGGTTCGCTGTAGCAGCTGCTTCATCACTATGAATGGTTTGTTGTTGTTTTTTTTTTTTTTGAGATGGTTTGATGTTTGATAGTCCCTGATTGCCGCCTCGGTTTGTGTGTACGTATGTGTGATTTGCTGTGGCATCGTCTTAAAGTGTAGAAGTGTTGCTGTTTGATTGCGTATGATTGTGCAAATAAACACAATGTTCTCTCTGGTGTCAAACACTAAAACAAGCTAAACAGAATACAGATGAATCTTCTGCATCTGATAAAAAGAAGGAAAGCTTCCTCTTTTTTTTCCATTTCACTACTTAAAGGATCAAGCTAGAAAAATTATTTCCTCGTCACGTCATAAATAACAACACCACAGAGCTCAGTTGTTCACCAAAAATGTATCATGAACACATCAATGAGGCGTCTGTGAGAAAGTACAAATGGTGTTAAACCAGTTTTACTCTATAAACGACCTCTGTCGCTATTTATATATGATACTAAATGAGTTTAATTTGAGAAAAGAACAAGAAAAACTTATTGTGACCACACATTTCTCTGGAAGAAAAGCTGATTAACTTTTACCAGAAAAAGAGACATTTCCTGATGATTTTTCATTGTTTTTTTTTTTTTTTTTTTTGGTTTTTCTTGTCCGGACGTTTATCAGGCGGTGGCATTAATGAGCGAGTCAACATCACTTTGTTGTTCAAGAACATCAATGGTCTCACCCTTATTAACCCCATAACTCAACGTGTCCTGCCAAGAGACCTCACCTTTTAAAATGACCCACTGCGTCGTGTCCCACATGGTCGATGAAACTCATGTGCCGCTCGGTGATTTGTGATCAAATTACGTTTTTTTTTTTTTTGCTGCTTAGGTCACTTCCAAATTTACCGTTTTCCTTAAAGCCATGAAACACTAATATCTTTAAAAAAAAAAAAAAAACATAAAAATAATGTTTCTTATTTCTAAGTTCAAGCAGAATATAAGACTCTAATAATAAATGTTTTTTGTCCAAACATTTTTAACGATTTATCGATCTCAGTAGACTCAAATCTTTCCACTGAACACTGTGTTAATGTTTTTTTTTATCTGGTGCATCAGAAACCTGTTTTGGTGAAATGAACACAAACACACACACACACACACACACACACAAATGTACCTCATTTGGTGATGTTTGAGCATAACAGATGCTTTAAAGTCACATATGTAGCTTCAAGTTATTTGGTGATTCTAACTTGTAATATCTCAAATTTATTGGAAGTTTTAGAACAAAAAGAAAGACATAAATATCTGCAGGTAATAATTGGTTGTATGCCAATACCAGTCGTCCATTTGCGTTTATTTGGTGCCCTTGACCCTTAAACTTTGGCCTCTAACAACTAAATTATCATCAGTTCCCCTTTGAGTTCTTGGAAAATAGAGGATTTGCTTTGTAAGACCACATCCTTGACATTTAAGGAAACGAAAAAGTGAAACATCAGAGTTTATAAAGTAGAAAAAAATGGAAATACACGGGTTAAGTACCTCATAATTACTCAAGAGACACTGTAGTGGATGTTAATAAGACACGTTGGGGGGCTTTGTGTCTTATTAAGGTTTTACACTCACACACACACACACACACACACACACTGATGTTCTGCAACAAAGCAGCAGCAGCTATTTTTTCTTCTTTTATATCAGTATCTAATTAATGCAAACCAAACTAATTATCTTCTTCACCAAGAGACTGCGAGTGTGTGTTTGATCAAATATTATGACTGAAAACTGTTATATGACTCGAGTCTCTGGTTGCATCATCATCATCATCATCATCATCATCACTGAAACAGCTTGTGCTACTTGAAGTTGAATGTGGTGGAAACAGATGTTTTCTATTAACACACAGTGAGAAAAGCAGCTCAGTCAGTGTGAGTCACACACACACACACACTGCGCTGCTGATGGTGCTGGTGTTTGGGAGGAAGGAAAGATACGAGCAGCTGGATGACAACAATAATTTACCATTTGTGTATATAATCATAGTAATGAATGTATACACATAAATAACAACAGTCTGTCCCGTTTTTTTGAATGTGACATCTCAAAACCTCTTTGAGGAAAAATCTTCAAATTTGGGCTCAAAGATGAGCTGATAAAGTTTTGGTAACTAAAGATCAAAGACTGTACTTTTTGCATTTTGGGTACTTGACCTTTTTTGCCTCGAGTTTTATCTTCGTTTTATAATATCTTGTGTATCATGTGAACTACTGGATGCCTTAATTTCCCTTTGGGTTTAATAAAGTATCCATCCATCCACCATGTCATTTGTGATTTGTTATATGAATTTTAATTAACCAGACTAATTAACTTGACTGGATTATGGAGACATACATTTGACGACATTAGTTGTCTTCCACCATCGGTCCAGATAATCATCATATTTACTCAGATATTCTAGAAACAGGAGATTTTAGTTTCTAAAATCAATAAAATCGCTTTTGAGATCCAGAAACAGCAGCAGAAGAATCTGAGATGATTAGTAGAAGAAGAAGTGTTAAGTCCCGTGAGACGATGAGGACGATGTCACGATCGTTCAGAGAAGATGTTCGTCTTCAGGCAGAATGAAGTCTTCATTCAACCTGCTGCATGATCTACACTTTCAATAAACAAATCTTTAGAGACAAGCAGTAAAAAAAAGCTTTAACAACACACTAATGATCAGCGCCTGGTAAAGCTCTTCACTCTCAACCTCAATGAAAACGTTTTTTACTGAAGAAGATGCTGCAGCCAAACTGACCTTCAGAGAATAATCCACTGACCAACACTAAAAAAAAAATACCTTACAACTGTGTGTGAAGTCAAACTGCAGATCCATTTAAATCTCAATCACACACACACAGTTTAGTAAAATTAACATTCAGCTTGAGTCTGCCATTCATCACTCACACATTTGACACATCACAGACCAACAGACCAACGCACTGAAAAACCATTAAATTTCCCGTAACACAAATTATATTAGTCTGAATGACTGTGGAGAAGATAAATATAGTCTTTCGAATAGTTTCAGAGCTGGAAGACACTAAACAGAATAAAGAGGCAGATAATGTGCAATACGATGAATTTAATAACTCACCGAGGGAGAAAGCTTTAATCACAACCCTTCATAAGACCAAATCACAATAACTGCCGGGCACAGTCACTAAATAGTTAAATAGTAATTGAGCAATTAAATGACGTGAATGAAAGTGTAACAGGTTCCTGGTTCTGTTTCAGGAGAAAGAAAAAAATAAACGTCTATTGGTTTTAAACCTTGTGGAGACTTTTATCCCTGTTTTTAAACAGATGCTCTGTTTTATTAACTGGGAGGCAACAGTGAACATTATTGGAGATATGAATCCTCATGTTCAGTGTACGAAAGTGATGAACAATGAACAAAGTCATCTGATTTATTCCAGTTACCAATAATAAAAAAGTTTCTTTTTTTTTTTTAAATCACCACGTCATCACCTCACATCCAAACTAATGAGTCAGATGAGTCACAGGCGTTGTCACGGCAGCGTCCAGCTCAAGTGAAGTGAAGTGAAGTGAAGTGAAGTGAAGTGAAGTGAAGTGAAGTGAAGGAGGGTGTGAGCTCTGACAGCCGTCAACGAACAGCGTTGATTGGTTTCACCGGCCTCAGATCTTCTGCTTCAAAGGTCAAAGGGAAAACTTGTAAATGACTTCGAACGTCTGGTTTTTATTTCGGACGTTACAACTGATAAACATTGTTGAGTTGTTCGAACTTTTAAAATTAAGTTTTGTGGAGAATTAATATTCTCCAGGAACTTTTGAAGTTTGAATAAAACAGACAAGATGTTTTTTTACATAATAACAAAATGATCATTCTTGGTTTTTCCAAGAAAAAGTCGACAAATGATGACAGATGTTTTTAACATTTCATTTCATGTGAAAACGTAAGTTCAACTGCTGCTTTATTAATAAACTTCACCTGAAGGTTTGAATCAAATTATCAAAAGATGATAAATTAATTAAAGTTTTAAATCTGAACCAGTGATCCTGGTCATATTTTCCACCATTTATCTCCATTTTACTCATTTTATGTCCCTTATTTTTTGATCCTTGTGTATCTGCAATTTCCTGTTGTCAACTCACCTGCTTTATTATCTTTATGTTTACCTGTAAGCCTGATTGTCTATCATATAATATATACTGCTGCACAGTTGAGCTGCAGGATCCAGATCTGCTACAACATTATTCTTGTTATTATTATTATTATTATTATTATTATTATTATTATTATTAGTAGTAGTAGTAGTAGTAGTATAATGGAGTTTTCTTCCTGTTAAATTATGTTTTTCATGCTCACTGTGGGAACTGTTGGGTTTTTCTTGTGCCTTCACATTATTTTTTTTGCCTCTATACATTTAATTTAATTAAATTTTTTAGTTTAGTTTAGTTTAGTTTAGTTTAGTTTAGTTTAGTTTAGTTTAGTTTAGTTTAGTTTAGTTTAGTTTAGTTTAGTTTAGTTTAGTTTAGTTTAGTTTAGGGTGAAGAAGTAGATGTAAATTTTAGAACTCATAAAATAAATAACATTAATGAAACTTCAATATGAATAAATACGTCTTGTTGGTCTTAAACTCGTCTGACAGGAATCTTAAAAGCTTAAACACACGACTTTTATGCACAAAGTTATATTTTGTTTGAACGAAGGAGGAAACAGCATCACAAAGGACGATGTCATCATGTGTAACTGGAGGAAGATTTGGTAAAGAAGCTTTTAAATACTAAATATTAAACAACCTGATGAGAATAAACACACAACAAGAACAATTTTTATTTTAATGTAAATTCAACAACGAATGTGACTTTATTTTTACCAAAGTAAATGAATCATTGTGTGTTTGTTGGGTAATGAAATTGTGTCTAATTTTGTTGCGTCATTGTAAGGTTTTTAATTTCAGCTTCAAACCATCACACACACACACACACACACACACACACACACGCTGATAATGAATCCTATCATGTTATCATGTGACACACAACCACCTTGTTTTATTGTGCAGCTCTGACTGCTTTTACTGTCCACGCACTTAAACATGCTGCGTCGCTGACTCTGTTCTTTAATGCACACAGTCATACGATGAGTCATGACACAACAGAACAGCGTTGATCTTTACAGCCTAATTACTAACACGTTTTCCCAGAATTGACCACAGCAGTTCTGTGAGTGTGAGTCTGGTAAGAATCGATCGGTCTGCCATCCTCGTGGATCAATAGACCGCGGACGATGCTGTAAAACTTCAGGAATTTTATTGGCAGCTCGATTACTACAGCGTACCACTCTTAACCTGTGGTGTGTCCGACTGATCCAGGAACATCTGAAATATTTATCATTCTACGTTAGTGAAAGATACAAACACAAGAAAGACGAGAAAACATGGTTATAAATCTTTTATAGGAAGAAACCAGACAGTTCAAAGTTCAAGGGACCGATTTATCCTCTTTATCCTCTGATGTGTGACAGTGTGAGGTGAAGTTTAGACAAGATGTGACAGATATTAGACAGAAGATAATGACATAAAGATCCCGACTGTTACGAGTGTTAATCTCTAAGGTCAAAGGTCAGAAGCACCAAAAATAAAAAATATGGGACACGAAGAAAAAAAAGCACCTCACAAACTAACAACAATGACGACATTAAAAAAAGACCATAATTAAATAATGTATTTGTAAATAATGTCACTGAAAATGTAGCTTCTGTGTAATATGTTTTTCTCTCTAAAAAAACTGGTTTATTTCAGTTTGTGTATAAAATGAGATTCAATTTGCTCTTAATTATTTAATCAATTAGCAATTACAAATGAATTATTGTCATACAGACAGAAACCAGTGAAAATATTAACATCATTTATTATTGTTTCTATTAATTAACGAGAAAAAACATTTGTGATTTACATCGATATGATGTTTAATCTTTTATTGTTTGTGTTTCTTATTTCTAGATGATTTCTATATTACATGTGATATTACAGCAGGAAAAACAGGAGGAAGATTAAACATCTGAGTCCAGGCAAACATCTGCAGATTTCACAGCGCCATCTTGTGGTCACTGAGCTGATCACACGTGTGAGTGTTGGTTTAATAACTCAAGTTACAGAACAGTTATGAATATTAACATTATATTGGTCTCATTACCAGGATTAATAACATAATTAAACAGTAAAACAATCAATCCTCCACAGTTTGAAGTTATAACAGTTGTTATCACCAAAATGTATTGGTTGTATTTTGTACGTAAACGCACACAGTCTCTCAATAAATTTTAGAAAAATAAGAGAAATCTGTTTGTTCAAACACAAACACGTCATTTACATCCAGTGAACAACAGACACGTTTACACCTGAAACAAACAGATGATGAAAGTCTCATGTTCTCTGTTGATCTTGACTCATTAATTGTTATAATTTACATTCTCGTGTTTTTTACGTCGACTCAGCTTTTTTATATTTTGTAAACACATTACAAAACGTCATGAACTGTGACGGTGTATGAAGGTATCATGTGTTTAATCATACTACTACTACTACCGGAGTAATTTGAACCCAGAGTCTATTTCACCACGAATATGAGTCAAACTCCCCCTCAACAGATCTTTTATGTTGGTTGAAGTAATATTGAGTTTGACCGTCTTTTGTTTTCACAACCAAATAGTTAACAATGAAAGTAAATGGGGCAGTCAGCCAAACGTAACTAAATCGTCATTTTTTAGCTCAAAATATCACTTCACTTCAGCAGTAGCATGAATAGGGTCCCTACACATAAACTGAAGTACTGATAACTTAGTAAGTGAACCCAGAGTTTATTAAAAACACTGTTTTACAAGACTTACCCAACGTCTTGTTTTCATAACAACTGGTGATGAAGGTTGTTCCAGATCAGCAGATTCAACATTTTCCTCTCTCTTCATGGACACGCCGCTTGTTCAGGAAAATGATGAATCTGCTGATGTGGAACAAAAAAAAAAATGCATCAATTTTCTGCACAACCTGCTGCTTTATATTCAATAATGTTTAATTTTTGATGATTTATGATGATGTTTATGTATCAAAGAACCTTCACTACCACAGAAGCCGTGAACATCAACATAATCCGTCTAGATATTAATGTAGAATTATATCTGAATAAAATTGGTTTACAGATGTTAAATGTTAAAGCCCTGATCTCTTTGTGAGTCTTATAT
The DNA here is from genome assembly GCA_016801845.1 of Polydactylus sextarius. Classification (NCBI taxonomy): domain Eukaryota; kingdom Metazoa; phylum Chordata; class Actinopteri; family Polynemidae; genus Polydactylus; species Polydactylus sextarius. Next base: position 3,001,064 of record CM028912.1, on the reverse strand, counting down.
GTACGGCTCTATTCATATTCCTGTTTTAAACTGTTTGTTTGTTTTGATGTGAAAGAAAACATTTGTTTTGAATGAAACAGGAATATCCTCTCAGGTATTTCAGTCTGAAACCAGTGTTATTACAGCGACTGCCATCACCTGTGTACTGACAAAAGGAGATGAGAGCATAATCAGAGCTGACTGCAACGTTTTAGTGTCATTGTTCAATTTGTTCAAGGATGTTGTTGTCAAGAGGAAAACTGAATGAGGAAATGTGCTATTTATCACATGCTACTTACTCACAGAGTGTGAAAGAGAAATGTGTATATATATATATATATATATATATATATATATATATATATGTGTGTGTGTGTGTGTGTGTGTGTGTGTGTGTGTGTGTGTGTATGACTGAGAGAAGGTAAATGCAGTCGACACAGGCACCATGGCAACAACTGCATCCACCACCACCACCACCCCCCCTCCGTCTCCGTCTCCGTCTCTAGCTGCGTGCGTGAGGACCAGCAGGAGATACGTTCACGTGTTACAGCTGACCGTTATTATTCTGCTCCCACTGACTCCAAACCCACTGAAGGTAACAACACACCAGAGAACAGGTGCTGCTGGAGGTGTGTGAGAGTGTGTGTCTGTCAGTAGCCCAACCCTGTGTGTGTGTGTGTTTTTTTAGTGAATGGTTTTAGAGCCACGTGCTGGTGATGAGGGACATGATGTGTTTGGCAGAGATGGATGATAAACAGAGACTCACAGTTATACAACCGACTCTGCTTCATGATATCAGAAGCAGAAGATTAGCATCCGGTGAGTAAATACAGGATGAATACAGGTTAAATTTAACTGATTCAAAATAAAATAAACAAACATTCAGTCACATAAATAGAATAGAATTTTAGATCTTTTTGATCTGTTTGATCCACTGCTTCCAGAGATGATTTATTGCTTCTCTAAAAAAAAACCCTAGGTGACAGACAGTATCTTGATGAAACTACTGAGTCTCAACCCATTCCTGGAAGTGAGTGAGTGCAGTGAATAAGTGCAGGGCCATCTGACCGTCGGCCAGGCCAGCAGAGCGAGCTCTCACGTGTCGCTGCTCTAATCACATAAGTACAAACCCTTCCCACTTGTATAACATCTCGCTCTCCCTCCCTTCCTCCCTCCATCCTTTCTTTCTTCTTTCCTTCCTGTTCCTTTTTTTTCTCTCTGACTAAATCAATAAAGCAGCAGAAAATCATAATTTCATGTTCATGTTACAGAGCAGTTGTTTCACTAATTGACCTGAAAAAGAAAAGACAAACATCTTTTCTTTTTTTTAAAAAAAGGCTCAAGTTGGAAATACACCAGGTGATTTTTATTAAAATCTCATAAAACTCAGACAGATTTTTCACTTTTTGAACCATTATAAAAGTTTTATTTCTCAACACTTTACTCTGTCTGTATTCTTAAAATAAAGCCACTTTACCCTTGTTTTTTTATGTGCTGCTCCATATTTCTCCAACTGTGAAATAAAAATGGAAACATCCTCCGTAACTTCTATTAGTCTGCAGGTGTATAAATTGGTTGAAGATTTATTGTGCACATTTTTAGGCCAAGCCTTTTTCCCTTCATACATGTGTCTAAATTTAGCCCAGCTGGGTTACGCCTGTTTCATAAAACACCCTGTTTCAACTGCTGCTTCTTTGTACATGTGAGACCCATAAAAAACAGAGATAAATCAAACAGTTGCCGCAACTATGTGACAAAAACATCAATTGTACTTTCAGATAAGTGTTGACAATCTCTCAGGAGACACAGTCGTCATACAAAAGATAGAAGAGAGGAAAGATAACAACTGGAGGCTGTTGAACATAAGGAATGTGCCTGGTGTTGAATATATAAGATTTAGAGCAAACTCTGGGTGCACATGCACATGTTATATGACCATTTAAATCAGAAAAGTGTGACTCAGTAAAACACCACAGATGCTGATTTTATCACATTGTAAATATGAGGAAATTTCACACATCTGACGGTTATCAGGCCTGTTTCTACACGAGTGTCACCTCAGTCATCAGTGGGTGTGTTGAAACAATGATGTGCTGTTTTCTTTTTTTCTTGAGTCATGCTGTAGAGGTGTCTGTGTTGGCAGAGGGGTGGGGGGATCCTGGGGATTACGATCCAGCAGATGAAGCTCAGGTGAGCATTGGGATTAACACGCAGGGATTAAGACACGAGTCGACTTCAGATGGTTCCCACAACATCTGATTTAAGCTCCAACACCCTGCGGCTGGAAAAACAAACAAACAAAAAAGAAAATACACAAGACAAGGAAATGATGCTAAAATTAAAAATCAAGTCAAGAAATACAGAAATAACATGTTAGTTTTATATAGGATTGGACTTGTAGGATGAAGAGGAAGAAGAGCTTTAGTCACAGAGCAGCTTCCCTCACAAACAGTGGGAGGAAGAGAGGAAACGTGATCTCTGTTTCCTAACATGAACATTTTAAGAGAAACGGAAGTAAATGTGTTTTAATGTGAAGTCATGTGATGAGTCAATATCTTCACATGTATATAAATATATATAGCTTTTGTTATATAAATCAGTTCATCTGAAGTTGAACTAATCACAGTACACAACCTGTACTATACACGGTGTAATATTTATACCATCATAAACTACTTACACCACATGATTAAGTCGTTATCATAAACAATATACACAGTATAATAACAGATAACAGATCCCCAGCGCAGGTTTTATATATTAGAGCGATTGTTTTATAGATAATCATTACACAATAAATGTATCTGGATCTGGATTTTTTGGAATAAAACTGAATAAATGTATTTCCAATAATAGTGTGTTGAATCAGACCATCTAGAGGATATAATCTGATTTAATTAATATTTCTGCACGCGTTTTGACCCAAATTGTACCTCTGGGTTAATATTTATTCAGGTCAAAGCCTAAAGAAATACAAGAAATATAGAAATGAATTAGATTGTTTTCAGTTTTTTTTTACATAAAGACAACTGCATAAATGTGGTGGGTGATGATGTGATAAAAGCAGAAGCAGTTTCTTTTGATGAAATGTTGTTCAGTATATTTTACATAGATTTTGTTCATATGTTTCAGCAGCAGCAGAGAAGCTATGTCCTCTATGAATATCTCATTAACATAAATGACCATTTTTATGTTAATCAGTGTAAGCAGGTCGGTCTCAGTCACTTTCTTTTGGGACAAAATGAATTTCATTTGTATTCCTTGGTATATTTTTTAATATGTTAATCTGTTGTTGGAATAAAAAAATATGTAGATCACAATGAAACATAATTAGATGTTGTGAATATCACAAGAAAGCTTTGTTTATTGTTATAAAGTAGCATAAAGAATCTTTTGTACTTTTAACCTTCAGTATAATTAACAAACAGCATTAAGATGTGAGTTATAGCAACAAGTGTTTTCTGTGATGATGCTTGTTTGATACAGGATATGATCATTTCACCTGAACCTGTCATAGACGACAGATGACGCCAAGAAACTGTTATTTTTTCTTTCTTCTTCTTCTTCTTCTTCTCAGTAACACAGAGGTGTTAAAGTAGGCGTCACATCCGTTACTAAAAAAGAAAAAAAAAATCTGATGTCTAAATAAAATTCAAACGTGTGGGCATCCATGTGTCTTAAGCTCTGATTGCGTGGTTGAAGGAAAATGATTCACCGGTGTCACCTCATGTGATGACACGGTTTACCAGCAGGGTTTTATTTTAAATGTTGAAATACGTCTGTGTGGAAGTAAACTGATAATAATAACAATTACAATAATAATAATAAGAAGAAGAAGAAGAAAAAGATGAAAAACATCAGGAAAATGATTCAAACCTGTTTCACAAAGTGGTGAAAATAAATGCAAATCTTGTGTGTGTGAATATGAAGCAAGAACTTTGTCATAACGCTTATTTAAAACCAACCACCATCACAACCACTGACTGTTGTTTCATGAGGAGGGTGGTTGTGTGTGTGTGTGTGTGTGTGTGTCTGCACATGTCTGTACTTGTGTGTCAGCTAATACCAAGTCCATGATTCCTTATCAACACATTCATCTTGTTAGAGCTGACGCTCCTTTTTGTTACAACACACAAACAAGCTGCAGACCATGTTGAGGAAATAGGATAACACTATTTTTTTTTTCTCTCTCTCTCTTCTTCTTTTTTTATGATTCTTAGGAATAAATGAGTCACAGCTGTTCATGTCGTCCTTGCACAACTTTGAAATTATTAAAATTTAAAAGTTTTTTTTGACAGTTTTTTTTTTTTGGCAAACTGAACCTGGAACCAGAAGATTCAACCACATTTCTCAGATGATGTGAAATCCAGATGTTTGTGATTTGATCGAACAAATCTTCTGGTTCTGTCACATGATCACAGATATTTCTGATGGACTTATTTATTCAGTCATTCACCGCAGAATGACCTCTCACACAAGTCATGTGATAGCACGAAATCTGTCTGTGAAATCTGTCCTGCTAATTTGACATTTTCTGAGTTGTAACGTTCTTTTGTGGGTTGAAACATTTGTTAAATAAAACGTTTGTCTTTTCTTTTTGAAGCTGTGACATATGACAACTATCGTATTCAACAACCGTTCGTTTCCCATTCAGTTTCACCTCTGGTGTGAAACTTGTCCCAGTTCACCTATTACACTTTATTTTTCTGCTTTGTGTTGTGTCCTAGTTTCACAATCTATACTAACTAGTAAACATGGACTAATCCTCATAGGATGCAAATGTTAGTTTCAAAACATAATTTCACTTTTTGCACAAAAGAAAAAAAATCTGAGATGTTGATAGAAGTGTCTCCTCCCTTTCAGCTGTTTTATTTACTCTTTATCATCCATAACTTCACGCTGATGACAATTAGGACACAGATCTTCAGACCCTTTGAAAGGTGGATTTATAAGTCTGGACTGGCTCAGGACCTGATCTGATTCATATAATCACCCGTTGAGAATGTTTTTAAAACCGAGTAGGTCACGTTGTAATTTCTACACTCAGAATATGTCAACTAATTAAAAGGAATTTTATATATATATATTTTAAATGATGTCGGCATCTGGATAACTCAGCACCAGTATCAGTTGAATTTAGGTAAAAGCATTTGATTGATTGATATCACGAAATATGAGATCAGAATCAGAATCAGGTTTATTGGAATTTGGCTATGATTCTTTTCCTTTGTTCCAGTGTACGATTTAAACATACAGACATACATAAAATAAACATTATATACACAAAATTATATAAGCATTATATGGAAATGATATGGACATTGAGCTGGAGGAATAAATGTGGATGAATGTGAATAGTGAATAGAAGTGTCTAGATCTGTCTGGTCTATTTGAATATTGAATAAATATTTATGTATATAAATATAAATATTGAATATTAAATATTATTTACAGCGAGTGTTGTCTTTTATGTACATAGTGCAAATTACAGGTCAGTCAAAGTGGCAGAGTTATGTAGAAGATGGATGTTAAAGAAAAATAAAGTATATAAAAAAGATATATTTATTTTTCCTCCCCCGTTCGCTTTGATTGAAGTGATAATCATGAAATGAAATGTGCTGTTCACATTTTTATCAACTCTGTAATCAAATCTTAGATGGTGCTTATATAAAGTGTTATATAAACACAAAGTTGATTCCTCATTTAAAAGTATGTTTATATGTGATAAAGTGACATTTGAGTGTAGATATAAAAATAAAGGGGTGTCTTGTTATGATAAGTGTTCTATTATATTATATGTATATGTGGAGGTATTTCTTTTAAATGATACAGCTTGTTTCAGTGAAGTTTCCAGCCTCTCATTCACTGTTTGCCTGTGAGAGGTTATACAATATCATTATGTTATATAAGTGAGCCACATAATCAGCCAATAGGAGCGCGCCTCGTGCGTCACGTGACGCCACTGTGTTCGCTTCGGCGAATTGCATGAAATCCAAAGAATCGACAACCTTTAGCCGCTAAAGCTAGCTGGCTAGCGACCAAGATGGAGTACCTCAACGGGAGCTTTGTTTTCATCGGAGTTTCTTCTTCTTCTTCCTCTTCTACGTCTTCGTCTTGTAGTTTTTTAACAAATAGGACATGACAACAATGATATCACATTAGGTTTTTGTTTTTTTTTTCTTGGACGGACGTTGAAAGGAGTTAAAGAGTCGACGTTGGTGAACCCGATGTAACGTTAAGCTAGCTCCTGGGGTCTCTTGTATAAAAACAAACAAACAAACCCAGGTTGAGTTAAATGTTATCTTTTTTATTATTTTTTTTTAAAGGTTTGTAGCCAAAATAATTAATTTATCAATGTATCAACATGTTTTAAACGTTAACTCGATTCGCGTTGAGTTTTTATGTCGAGTTAACGCGATAAACCAAATGGAAATTAAGCTTCTTACTTGCTAACGTTAAGCTCGGAGGAAGAGGGTTTTTTAACCTTTTGGTTCTGGGTTTAAAACATTAAAAAAATGCCATAGTAATATTTTGTTTTTCTTCTATTAAATTCAGGGATTTATTTGTTTGTAGCTGAGAGACTTTTATCAGACCGCCTCCTTGTTGTGAAACAGAGTTGTCGGGGTCCGAGAAGCGGAAATACAGGTTGTAAATAAGAGCGACCCTGTTGAAGTCACAGCCGGTGTTTGCTTCTCCTCCTCTGCTCCTTTTAACTTTATTACTTTAATATAAGTTAAGGGTGATTAAAAGACTTTGACAAGGACCAGCGATGTTACACAGACGTCCTGGTATCAGGGTAGAGGTCGTACGACTCTCTATTAGACCCTAACCTACTTCCAGTAATGGCCAGCGGCGAGGGTCGGGCCCGGTCCGGGGTTTGTGGACCTGATCAACCGGCCCACCTGTCTTAGTATCTGATTTTTCTTTTTTTTTTTTAATATAAAGAAAAGAAAGAAGATGGAGACTGGAGTAAGGTCTCATCAGGGCGAGATGTTCGTCCATCCGCTCTCTAACCCGGGAGCTGCGGGGATTTGCCCCGAGATGCTGGAGGTGGCGGAGGAAGCAAACCGGGCTGGAGACTTTGACCTGGCGGTGGAGATCTACAGCTCCCAGCTCACAGACCTCCAACAACCAGACCGAGGCTTGTGTCTCAGGAAAGCTGACTCTCTAGCCCGTGCAGGGCGGATATCTGAAGCGCTTGACTCGTACTGCACAGCGGCCAGTCTTGGTAAACTTCGACCGGAGGAGCTGCCACTTCTGGTCGACACCATCGCTCGGACTCTCCGGGAAAAGGAGCTGGGCATCTCCGTGACTTTAAATGGCTTTAGTAAAAGTAGCAGTAGTAGTTGTAGCAATGGAGATGAAGGGCTTGACTGTAATGTTGAGTGTGAAGATGACGAAGCCCTGGATTTGTTTTCATGTCGCCTCTGTAAGTGTCTCCTCCATGAACCTACAACTGTGGAGTGTGGACACACTTTCTGCAAACGCTGCTTGGAAGACGAAGCTATCAAAGAGTGTTTACACTGCAAACAAAACCTGAACAAAAAAGACTCTTTGCCAAATGGAAACGCACGAAGATTAAACGTAGTTCTCAGCGGTTTGTTGGATAAACTGTTTGCAACCGAGAGCAAAGCTAGAAAATTATGGATTGAAGGAGAAATGTTGTGGAAAAATCAGCAACTCTCAGATGCATTAGAGAAATACAACGCCGCGGCTGATTTAGGTAAGAAAACGCATTTATTATTTTACATTTATTCAAAAAAAAATAAACGTATTGTTTTCTGCAGGTGACCTACTTTTTTCCACATTATAGATTCACGGTGTCACCGATAAGTGGCGCTACTGCGCTGGGGTCAGACGTTATATGACGCATTGTCCTTCATTACCAAAGCATCATATATAAGATGTAGTCATACAGAGACACATACATACGCTTTTTACACTTTGCATTGCTTTAATTCTCATACTGAGTTATTATGTGTAATTATCTTTCTATATTATCCTTCATATTTATTACATTTTGCATTTTAGACCCAAATATATTCAGAAAATATTTACATTTCTTGGTAAATTTCTTACCAAGATCATAAACGCATTCCTTAGTCCTGACTGATGGAGTTGGAGTACAGCCTCACTCCTCCCATCGCCTGTGGTTGTTTCATAAGATTCAGTTGCTGCAAAACAACAACTTATTTAACATGTTGACTTTGTGTTTCTTGTCTGTTTTACCCCTAAAAAAAACAAAAAACAAAAACCCAGACCAGTCAGTAGCTCTCTTTCTTTTGACACATTACATAAAGAGTATCTGTGTTTTTTCTTCTCCTTTTTTTTTTTTTTTTTCCCCTCATTAATTTGTGTGCCAGGGTAAATCTCACGTTGCGCAGTTTGAATCCTCAAGAGAAAACTGAACCGACCCCCCGGCCTTTTTTATATTAGAGTCACATTAAAAATTAATTTCCTGTTGGTCCTTTAATAAGCTAAATGGGGTGAAAGGAGACGACACTGGTCCCTGTCGACCATCTCTGATAAAAATCACGAAAAGGATTATTCTTTTTCCTTTTCCTTGCTTCGAGCATCGACGTGATAATGATGGCACCTCTTCAGATATTTCCCCCTTCAGATCAAATATTGATTTATGCCTTATGGCTTGTGAGGGACACGGGGCGACAGGAGAACATAGTGCTTTCACAGTTTTCATTTTGTCAGATGGTGTTTTCCCAACAAAAGCAGCAGGAAACCCTCTGGTATCTGATGGAGTGATGAGTGTAATGGGCTCATGGTGTCAACACAAATAGAGCTGTTACACAACCTTTTTTTTTTTTCACCCTACATCGATGGTTATCTGTCTGTGCCACAAAATCTTACACAACATAACAAAGCTACATCCTTGTCCTATTTTTAATAATAAATAATGATAAATAATAAAGTAAAGAGATGGTGACATCAGTGTGACATCCAGATGTTTGTCTTGTAACCGATCCGTCTCATGTTTTTATTCAGATTTTCTTCTTTTTTTTAATTCTTTGCTTCTTGTTTTCTATTGTGAGTCTGCAGCTCAACCAGTTTGAAGACCTGCATTGTTCTTGTCACATGTAAATGATAATTGCTATCAAGTTTGTTCACGCTTCAGCGCATCAGTTGTTACAAAAGTCTGTTGTTTTGATGCAGCGGAGACATTTTGTCTTGGCGTTTTCCATTTTTATTAATCATCTCCTCTTTAAATCTGCAGTTTTGGCTACAGCACTTGTGGATTTATAATCTTATACTTTAATACAACAAGAGGCAGTTTAATTTCTCTGAGTCATTCTTGAAATATTTTAAGGTGACGTGTGAAACAGCATTTCACAATTAATTAATTGATTAATCTGAACGCTGTAGATTTGATTGATTCAAGCATTAACTGTAATAGTTTCATTAATTATTCACACTAATTACTTTGCAAGCTTTGCAGCAGATTTCTATCTTTTTTGCTTCGTAGATGTTAATCTTCAAAAATACTGAAAATATCACAGATAACTTGCTAAAGAGGACGCAAACATTGATTACAAAGTTTTAAATGTGTAAATAGTGTTTTATCTCGTCATCCAACACTAATTAGATCAGTATCTCCCCACATCTTTTTTTTTTAAAGTTTAATTATAGCCCAGTGTTTTTTGGGGTCTCTTAAAAATTGTCCTGTTTTTGGTATTTATGTCTTCATCTGCTCACGCAAGCAGAGTCTTATCCCTCACCTCATTTCTGGGAAGAAGAAATGAGATCCAGCTTTTGGGAAATAGTTTCTCAAATAACTTCCCTTTAATGCCAACACAAACGTTCAACCAATAGAGAGCCAAAGGCAAAGGCCAATTAGATTTATTTATTTATTTATGCAGATCAGAGAGAAAGACATCATCAGCTCAATAACCTGCGAGGAAATGAGTTTGCAGCTGAGTCACGATGTAGATGAAAGCTTTGCTCAACACGTCATCACTGCTGCTACACGGTGATGACGTGTTGACCGACAACAAACACTTTACATCTGATCGAGTCGATTTCAGGTTTTGTCTGATTTTAAAGACGTGAGACGATGCAACAAGTAAACGTTGTTGGGGAAAAAAAAAAGATTATTAAAGTGTTTCATCTAATTAACATTCACCATTGTTGATTGTTAATGAGGCGACTTGTGAGTTTTTTATTTCAACACATCTATTGATGAAAGGCGGATTTGTCAAATACACAAATACTCGTTAGTTTATTTATTGGTGGTTGGAAAACAGAGCAGATCTGGTCTGGTCTGGTGTCTTTGTACAGTAAAACCATAAACTACTGTTATATTACATGTTTATTTGCAGGACCAACTGTTTTCTGTGTGAAGAATAAAGAACAGGAACAGTTACAGCATCAAAGCTTCAGCAGAACTTTACTCTTGTTTCTTTGCAACATTTGAGCAATTTTATGTTTGTTTATTTGTTTATTATCATGAGCTGTGCAAGTTAACTCTCAACAGGGTTTAATTTACAAAGACAACACTAGAGGTTATGATTAGTGGTTTATCAAAGTTATAAAATGAAGCGTCTCCACTAAATCAAACCGTGTTTTTTTATTTCTTTGTTTCCGTTTAACAGATCCAATGATACAAAGTAAAGTTCCTTGTTGGCTTTAATAAAGAGATAGTTCATAAAAACAGGTCTGGTCACTGAATTATGATACGATTGAGCTGATTGATCGATCTAATATCGAGAAATACCTGAACTTTCAGCTCTAAATTTAGATCCATAAAATAAAAAAGCCAATAAAATATGACACAACTGTAACCGGCCCCCAAAATTCACATCATTTAATAATTTAAGATCATAGGGATTTGGGATCAAGAAGCTCATGAAAACTGAGTTTTGTGGGACTAAATATTCGACAGCTGTTTTCAATTCAACGTGTCAGAAACAGTCTGTGAAACCAGAATCAGAACAACTTTATTGTACTTTAAAATTGGGTCAAATCAACATTAAATAATATAAATTAATCCATATAAAAGTGGAGGTGAAGAGCAGATATCTGATGTTAAATAACTTTGCATTTTGGGACCAAAAAGTTATAAAACTCCTTGTTAACGAGGCCGTAGGAGAGATGTTGTTTAACCAAAAACAAGCTTAATGTAATTATCTACTGACGTATGATGAATTACTATCACTTCATGCATAGCGTTGCACAGCGTCCCGACACGTGAAATGAGTCTCATGCCACATGTTACATTGTTGCCCTACTTCTGCCAGACCTAGAAAAACTCATCCAATCCCCTGAGGCCTATCCAGTGACCTGATGGGGTGTGTGTGTTTGTGTGAGTGTATGTGTGTGTCTCTAATGTCTAATTTTTTTTCCTGTGGTGTTACAGCGCCCTCTTCGGGTCGACTGCTGTGTCAACGAGCCGAGTTGCACATGGAGATAAGGAACTTCAGCCAGGCAGCGCAGGACGCCAACAGCCTCTGTAGATTAAAACCTCTGTGGACGAAGGTGAGACGCACATTTGAAACTGATCTGAACTTTTTGAACATAATCGTGTCAGATTAAAGATCAGATATGGCCTGTGGCCACAATGAAATCAGTGGCCAGAACAACATAATTAAAGGTCATTGCTTTTAATCGAATTGATCGAGGTCAAAGAACAAAAGTTGTTTCAAACAACTGACACATAAAAACTTAAATATCTGCACATCAAAAAGAAGGAAAACTAATTTAGTATCAGACCCATTAGATACATTTAGTCAGAAACATACGTTGTCTTTTTAGGTGAATAACAACTGATCTAAAACACAGATGAGGATAAATGACAGTAAATAAATGGACATTGAGGTGATGCAGATATGTGTTTAGAATAAACAGGAAATGACGGTAATATCTGTTTATTTCTGAAGAAATGAAGGATTCGCTTTGATTTAAAAAGCATCAAATAGTTCAACAACTCTACAACACCTTGTTCTTTATCTGCACCGTTAAAACACAATAGACGGATCCAACATGTTTTTGAAGTGAGCATCTTGTCTCCTTCTCTAGAGGATGTTGTCACCTCAGTCGTCCATTGTTTGCAAATTTTATTATATTTTTCCGCTCCTCTAATGAATTGGCCGGTGATAACCCTTTTTGTTTCAGGACCTCATGGGACATGAAGAGAATAGATATTTCTCTTGGCACCATCTCTTTTCTCACGTGATATATTTTATCCAGTCTGCACATGATCAAATGTTCACGCCAATGACTGTGGAATTAATTACTTCACAGTTGCTTTGTTCAAGTTTTCAGGGCCGTTATGCTCATTAGTTATGTAAGTTTAAGTCGATAATAAATGAGCTCTTTGTACTTCACTGTTTGATAAATGAGGAACATTTTGGTTTGAAAATACAACAATAGAGATGCTGATGTGATAAAAAATCTCTTGCTTTAGTCACACTGCTACATGTTTATGTCTGTGTGTTTGATGATTTCAGGCTCACTATCTGAAAGCCACAGCTCTGAGTAAAGTGGGCCGTAATGACGAGGCCTTGCAGGAATATTTCATGTGCGTGGCGCTAAAACCCGACTGGGCCAAAGTCAAACTGGAGGCTCAGAAGGTAAGAGAAGCTGATTTAAAGTGACGGTCCAGAGTAACATGAACCCAGGTTCTATTTCACCACGAATATGAGTCAAACTCCCCCTCAACAGATATTTTACGTTGGTTGAAGTAATATCCAGTTTGACTGTCTTTTGTTTTCACAACCAAATAGTTAACAATGAAAGTAAATGGGGCAGTCAGCCAAACGTATCTAAATTGTCATTTTTTTAACCACTAATAAAGCTCAAAATATCACTTCACTTCAGCAGTAGCATGAATAGGGTCCCTACACATAAACTGAAGCACTGATAACTTAGTTTATTAAAAACACTGTTTTACAAGACTTACCCAACGTCTTGTTTTCATAACAACTGGTGATGAAGGATGTTCCACATCAGCAGATTCATCATTTTCCTGAACAACAGGCCGATGTGTCTGTCAAGAGTGAGGAAAATGATGAATCTGCTGATCTGGAACAAGTAAACAATGTGAAATAGCTCTTGAGGGAGTGTTCAACTCAACTGGTGAGTTACGAACTTTGGACCATCACTTTCAAAACCACAGTCGTTAATTTATGCAATAAAATCTTGTTAATCTAACATCGTCAGTTAAAGAATTTAAAGGGAAGAGATTGAGAACAGGCTCTTATAATGAGGTGTAGATGAGATAAATCTGTCTCTGTAGGTTGTGATCATTAACAAATCGTCTTTGTTGTTTCTTTGTTCAGGTCCTCAGCGAGTTGTTCTCCTCCGTGTTTGAGAACGAGGAGCTGCCGACACCAGTTCATCCTCTGCAGGGAGGTTTAGCGACTCGCCTCATCAAACCACCGGCCCTGCTCAGGTCCCTGAGGCCGCTCACACAGAGACCGGGATCGTCCTCACAGGTGATAAACAAACACTGAATTATTATAAAAATAAGATTAAATAAAACTCTAATATCAGAAGAAACTAGTCACATCTGGTTTCACCTGCTTGTAACAAGTAACAGTGTGTGTGTCAGCAGCTTCTTATCACACTAATTGATTGTAATTTGACACACACATCCTCACTGGGGGCTGATGTTCTATATAGATAATACTGTTGATGGTAACAGCTCCTGTCGTAACCATGGCTACAGCAATTAATCGCTATAATCGATGGAGCTGAAAACACGTCGTCGTCAGTATATTTTTAGAAGAAACTTCATTTCAAATATGTTCACTTCTTCGGGGCGTTCGTAACATCAACACTGATCGTTTCAGATTGATTATCTGTTGTATCAGTTGTGGTCGCTCCTGAGCGCGCTACACACACATAAACACACACACACACACCCCCACAAAGCAGCTTGAGTAACTTTTCAGCCTCCCCCCCCACAGTTTAGGCTAAAACAGGAACTATCTGATTGCAGCCTAACTGATGATCTTAGTTTGACATAAATCTTAAAATTGGCTACAAGTTGAGACAAACCATCACTCCTCTCGCTCTACCAGTGATACCTGCGGGTAGTGAATCACAGCAGCAGCAGAGAGAGTAGGACAGACGATGGGATTAATGTCTAAAAACTGACCCGACTGATATTTGTGCTATTTATTCTTTTAGACCTCGAGATGGGAGAATCTTAGAAAATGTGATTTTGATTCAGTTTGCATCATATCTCCACTGCTGTTGCCCTTTTGTGCTGACATTTTAAGCAGAAGTTCTCTGTCAAAACCATCATCCATTTACAATCTGACATCTTCAAACTCTCTTTTCTTTTTTTTTTTTTTTTTCTCCAGGACTCGGAGTTCAGTGTGATTAAAACCGTGCCGGTGGACAACTCCTCCTCCTCCTCCTCCTCCTCCTCCAAACTATCTGTTCTGACACCCGGTAAATCGGACGCAGCTGCAGGCGAAGGCAGCACCAAGAACCTCGCTGACGTTCTGGCCGCGCTGCCTCCGCCCCCCAGTGGCCTTAAGAGGAAACACAGCAGTGATGGAAACCCGACATCCTTCAGCACCCCATCTAAACTCCCCAGACCTGGTTGGAGTCTGATATTCATTTAAAAAAATCAAACTAACCCCTCACTGATCACTGAGCCTGAATCCTGCAGTGGATGTATTTAAAATAATTTATGTTTCACTGCTTTTTTTTTCTGTTGTAGACAATAAAATTGAGGTTTTACCTACTAACTCATGCATGAAACTATGATCCCTTTAGTAATAAATAAGTACCATCCTTTTTTAATAGAATTTTTTTTTTTTTATTTAATTCCTCTTTTGCTTTTGAGTAACGTGGGGAAATCAGAATCAGAAGTGGGGCACGAACAAGCTGCTAAAATAAGATCTAGATTTGATTTATGTAGACATCTTAAGCACCTAATTATACAAGAAGCAAAGGAAAATAAATGATGATGGATAATAATAGAAAACAAGTAGCACAAGGTTATATTTACCTTAAGTCTTTGTCTCATTACTGAACCAGTTAAACCACTTTTCCAGCCAGAGAAGAGTCAGTTGTCTGTCTGCTGATACTGTCTTTGATTCAGTATCAAGATAAACTTTATGATGTTTAATAATCATATATAAATATTTATTTATAAACACAGTCAACCCACACATTGATCTGGACAGATTTGTTTTCTTTAATGTTTGTCACAGCTTGATGTTGAAATGTGCTTTCTATCCTGATGTTGTGATGGTTGTTGTGTGTTTCTGTAGATGAAGCGAGCAGCGTTCAGACGGTGTCGACATGTGGAGGGAGACTGGTTCCTGCTGATCTGTTGGACAGTGGAGACATGGAGTGTTCACTGTGCATGAGGTGACTGCACCTTCCAGCGTTCACACACAGTATTTATAGATTTTAACAGCAAGATTTAGGTTTTAAACAGTTTTATAAAGTATGTGGAAGTCTCACTAGAGTAGAAGTACAGATACTCGACCTAAAAATGACTCTGGTAGAAGTTCAAGTCAGCGACTAGAATGATTCTCAAGTAAAAGTCTTAAAGTTTCTAGTATTTACTGTATTTAAGCAGAAATAATCTATAAGTAAATGTACTACATGTACATGTTAATAAAAACAGAAGAATATTATGAAGTTTATCCAGCACTTTAAAACATGGAGCTACAACAATCTTCATAGACAATGAATGAGTCTGAACTAAACTAATAAAGTTGTTCTTTATTTATTAGTTTCTCCATCATCCACCTTTAAGATGGAGCCTCCATCAACCCTCAGACATGGTGTTGATGGTCTGAACAGTCACAGGTCGACTTAGGAGTGAACCAGAGCTGGAGAAAACACCACATTTACTTTCATCACTGATCATTGAACATGTCAGAGTAGAAGTGTCATTAAGTTAGTGGATGTAGTGAAGTAAAAGTAAAGTACAGATACTCACAGAACATACTAAAGTACAGTAGTGAAGTATTCTTAGTTTGTTATGACACAGGGTTTAACTGTGTGTTTTCTGTCATTTGTCCTTCAGATTATTCTATGAACCGGTGGCGACGCCCTGTGGACACACCTTCTGTCTGAAATGTCTGGAGCGATGTCTGGACCACAACCCCAACTGTCCCCTCTGTAAAGAGAATCTGTCTGAGGTACAAACACCTGAATATGCACAAACTCTTCTTTTATAGACCTACTGTGATATAAATAGCACATTAATGGTTGATGTTATGTTTTCATTTCAGTATCTGGCCACTAGAGGTTACAATAAAACACTGCTGATGGAGGAAGTGCTGCAGCGTTACCTTGGAGATGAGTTGGCAGAGAGGAAGAAAATCCACGAGGAGGAGATGAAGGAGTTGTCCAAGTTAGTTTTAGTTCAACACATGGATACATGTTAAGTGTTCTTCTAAATGGTTTTCTAAAACTCATCATCTCCACATCGTCTGTCGTAGTTTGAACCAGGAAGTGCCCATCTTCGTGTGTACCATGGCCTTTCCCACAATCCCCTGCCCGCTGCACGTGTTTGAACCTCGCTACCGCCTCATGATCCGCCGCTCCATGGAGACCGGCACCAAGCAGTTCGGCATGTGCATCGCTGATGAACTCAAGGGATTCGCAGACTACGGCTGCATGCTGCAGGTGTGTTTAAATCTGGTACAAAATGTCACTTTACCGCATCAAATCTAATTATAGAGGATAAATTCAATATAAACTGTTACAGGTGCGAGATGTGAAGTTCTTCCCTGACGGTCGTTCTGTGGTCGACACCATCGGTGTCTCTCGGTTCAAAGTTCTCAGTCACGGTCAAAGAGACGGCTACAACACGGCGAAGATAGAATACCTGGAAGACAAGAAGGTGGGCTGAGGATGTTATTAAAGATACTTTACGTCCAACTGCTGCCAAGCAAATGTCACAATTATCAGGGTTTTTATTTGCCTGTTGCTTCTCTGTGACAGCTGTTATTCCCTGTTCTAGAGGGAAAACTAGACATAACATAAAATATGTTCCTCACTCTTCTTCCCAGATCACAATTCATATGAACATCCAACGTAGTAAATTATTACTATAAGTATAAACAAAAGATCTCTCATAAACCCTTCACAAAAGAAGAAGTTATTGAAACATATAAAAGGCTTCTCATTCCTACTGAGCTACTAAGATCCACTATTTACACAGTCGTCTGAAAACTAGCAAGTCACACTCTCCCAAAACTAGTTTTACATGATCTTATATCAAGACAAACAAGTGGCAGAAATGAGGGAGTTGAAAAAGGTTGATGTCATCACCGAACTGAACTTCACCTGTTCCCCATCAACACAGGCATCATAGGAAAGAACATTTAGAACAATTAATTTTCTTTCCAGTCAGGAACGTCTGCCATCTTTCCCATGAATCTTGTTCTTTTTATAAAAAAAACCAAAACAAAACAAACAACAATAACATGTTTCTGTCTAATCAGGTGGAGGGGGAGGAGCTGGTGGAGCTTCTGAAGCTTCACGACTCCGTGTACGAACAAGCCAACAGCTGGTTCACGTCACTGAAAGACAACATGAAGAGCCAGATACTCAGTCACTTCGGACACCTCCCCAGCAAAGACCCCGACCCACAGGTTCATCCCTTCATCCACTTTCATGATTCAGTCACAGACTACGGTGGAAAAACACTTTAACAAAGCTTGAGACAAATTTACATTTTAGAAAACAAATAAACAAGACACAAAACACTTTTACAAACGGCAAAAGAA
Organism: Polydactylus sextarius; assembly: GCA_016801845.1. NCBI lineage: Eukaryota > Metazoa > Chordata > Actinopteri > Polynemidae > Polydactylus > Polydactylus sextarius. The sequence continues at coordinate 2,983,368 of CM028912.1, read as the reverse complement.
ATTTACAAGCAGTGAAACACTTTTACAAATGTCAACTATCAACTGGAAAGGGAATGTACCAACTCCAGGGCTGAACCAGAAGTGAAACAGACAGGTGGTGTCCACGAACTCTATCAATGCTCATTGTCATTGTTTGTATTTGTCGTTTTCTCTTCTCTAGGCCAGTCCCAGCGGTCCAGCCTGGTGCTGGTGGCTTCTCGCCGTCCTCCCGTTAGAGAACCGTGCCCAGCTCACCATCCTGGCCATGACCTCCCTGAAGGACCGGCTCATCGCCATCCGCAGGGTCCTCATCTTCGTCACGCGCAAGAGGCCTCGGTGATACAGACCAGAAATACTAGGGCATCTATGCAGTTCAGCACCTCACCCACTCACTCATTCATTCATCTGTTCGCTCATTAATTTGTGTATTTACTCATCAACGTCTTTATCAGTTCTGTATCTCAGATGTTGATGAACATGCTGCCGTTCTGAGAAAACTTTACTGGCTGAATTGAGCTGCAATACATGTTTTAAATTAGTGAACTCTGATCTCTTGTGTGTTAGGTTTAAGATTTAAAAAAAAAAAAAAAAAAAAAAACAGTCCGGCTGAACTGTGTCACTTCCATCTAGGTCACTGCTGAGTGACTCGCCTGACTTGAAGGAACAAAAAAAAAAAAACTACAACAACAAAAAAAAAAAGGGAAGCAGGAAATAATCAGGTTCAAGAGAAATTAGTTTTTTCCTACATACATATACATACAAAGCAGTATTTGAACATATAAGCTGAAACAGAACAGACGTTGACCTGTCAGACTTTACACAAATGCGACAGCAGCTTGAACCGGTACGGATTCAAAACACTCAGAAAACTTACTCCGTGAAAATATGAAGCAAAAACAAAAACACTCGGCAGGACGGAAAAAACACGTAACTGAATGTACTGGTCTGGTTGTAGTGTGTTTTTTCTCTCTAACTACATGTATAGAGTCTGTTTTGAGGAGCTGTTTCACTTGAAATCTTCCTGACTGAGCCAAAATGTTTGTGCAAAAACCTGGAACTTTACATCTGCTGCCTCAACAGGCGGTGGTCACGTACCTCAGATCGTCTGATAGAAAGTAGCGAGAGTCAAATGTGTTGAGAGGATTGTGATTACGCCCAAGACGCACACACACACACACACACACACACACACAAAATAAAATCAATGAAAAAAACAAAACAAAACGCCGACTACTTCAGAACAAGTGCAACTCTACATTAACATGATCCACGTGTTTTGTTTTGTTTTTTTAAAGAAAGTTAAAGTTGAAGTTCTCACTGCGTTTATGGAAAAACGCAGAAACAGAATCTGGAACTTTTTTTGTCCTATTGTAGCATATCTCTGGGACTTCAAACACAGACGTAGTTGTAAGGTTTTTTTTCTCTCTCTCTCCTTTGCCCTTAAGTGTATGTGTATGGTGAAATTTTTAAGTTGGGTGATTTATGTTTATCAATGTAACTCGGAGGCCTTTTTAATGTTTTATTTAAAAAAAAAACAAAAAAAAAAACGTTTCAACCTCTTTCTCTCTTTCTCTCTCAGTACATCTACATGCATGTTTTAATGCAATTGCTAAAAAATGTTTAAAAAATAAAGATGTTCTGTGGATTTTTCTTTACGAACAAATAGTTTAGAATCAAATTTTTACTTTTATTTTCTCATGAAAACATTTGCAGAGTTGATGTTTTAAAAATCTTAACTTTAAAAGTTTTTTTTTACTGGTGCACTGTTGTGTGTTTGTATAAAAAAACAAAGAAGCAAGTTTTGTTTCTGCAGCTTCACTAATGGTCACAAACTTTCTGACGTTTCTGACCACATGTGCAGCTTTATAGCAGTATTTTTAATGACTGGGTAACTGATGCAGGAACAAACAGGTGATCAAAGTTACTGTTAATGTTTTTCCACAAACGAACATGTCAAGAAACACAGTAACACACCAGTAGAACACAAACTGATGTAAATATTGTAAACGATGTAGATTTAAACATATTTAAAACATCAGCTTTGCAGATGTTTTTTCTTTTTTTTTTTTTTTATGAGAGAAACTCCAATGATCCTGTGACAAACGTTAAGTTTGACGATGGATGAATGTTGATGTGTTGATGTTTTAAAGCTGCAGTGCGGATTAGAGTAATTAAATATCAAAAATAGACATTTCACAGTTTTAAAGGTGATAATTTATCATCTAGTCAGAGCAGTCTGCTTCAACTCTTTAATCATCCAGCAGTGAGACGTTTCTTTGTGACGTCTCATCTTTTTCTTTCCTCTCTGATGTTTCCTTCTTTTTTTTTTTTTTATCCTGCTCTGTTTTCCTCTTCAGCTGTTGAAAACTGATATACTGTGAAGTATCTAGAGATTTACCTGGTCCTGAAAACTTTCCTCAGCTCTGTGAATTCGCTCAACGAAGGGCTGATTAGAGCACTCATAATGTTTTTATGTCAAAGTCCTGCACTCACAGTTTTAAACTTCAACAATCTCTACGAGTCATAAAATGAAATTGAGCTTCAGGATCTCCTCAGAGCGAAAAGCTCTCGTCTCCTTCTTCATCACGTTAAACTAGTTAAGCTGTGGTTATAATTGCATTATTGTCCTGCGCGGAGATGTACTGCTCCTCTGTATAATTCTGTCTTTCCAAAAGTTGGTGACTCCACTGCAGTCGCTGGCTCTGTGTTCAGGAGCCGTGTTCACAATGTGCTGCATTTCCCTGGTATATTTGTAAAGGGAGCTCTTATACCTATTTTTTATTGCAAATAAAGAAACAAAAACACCTGTTCAGTCCCGTCTCCTCCTCCTTGTGTTGCGAATTTCTATTTTTGTGTCTTAAATTCCTGCGATTATAAAACATTCATCATCTCTATTCATCAGTAGGATTATTCACTAGCATGTGTTGAATCTTTCTTGTGTGAATCTGGTCGACAGATGCAGCTTCTATCGACATCTGATTCATCAGAGACGCACACACACACGGACCACACACACTTGGGTTAATCTGGTTTCAATCTAGATTATTTATAGTTTTAAAAATGGAAGCTGATGTCTCAACTTATCACCACTGATGAAAAAAAAGATGAAGAAAAACTGAGTAAGATCGTCTTTCATTTGGACGATAAATATCTTATTTCTCTCAGGCAGGTGTTGTTTTTTTTTTTGTTTTTGTTTTTTAGTTTAAATGTTTCTCATTTGTTCCTTGTTTGACTGAAAAGCACAGCTGTAAGTAGAGGCCACAAGGGGGCAGTGTTTTTGTTTTTTAGTAAAACTGATGAGGATTATGAGGTTTTACAAGGTTGAAACTCGGAGGAAAGAGAAGTCAAACAAAATAACAACTTCACCTTCACAATTTCATCGTCTAACGCTACAGGACGATTTTTATTCTCAGAGGCAGTTTTGAGGGAAGATGAGTTGGATTCTTGTGGTTATTTAGTTGAAGTCTAGTCTTGACTCACTCGATCAATTTTCACCACGTGTCCTTTGAAGGATTCAGATCATTCATCAGGTCGTGACCCTGAATGTGGTGATTTGTAGGAAACATGAAACAGAATAAACTCAGTGTCGTTATGAAGATGCTCATAGCACAGTGGTGCACACTGGAATAAATACTTTTTTAATATTTTAAAAGTAAATATAAATATATATCTGTTGCTTGTAATAAGTAAAACAAATGTGCAGATCATAAGATTCTTAAATTATATTCAAGCCTTGAAGCTTGAAATTAGCTCAGAAAAGTCCAGTCTTACTTATTTTAGTTTAGTTTTGTCTCATAATAAACTTGTGATGCTCCTGCAGATTCTCCAACTTCCTGTCGCTGTGTAAAGATTATTGATTATTGGTAAATGTGAGGGTGAGAGGTGGTTTGTCTCCTGTCCACTCTAACGTTACAGTAACAGACACTAAGGCCTCGACCACAACGTGAAAGCTGAGTCGCTTCACTGTGGTTTATGTTTGGTGAGTTACATTCCTTCACATTTTTTCTTTAATTTGCTGATTAAATGGTCAAAGGTTCAGCGGAGCAGCTACAACAGAGCTGGATTTCTCTGAATGTAAATTAACTCATTGATTTCTTCCTTTCTGCATCAAGAACAAAGACGCCATTTTTACCCAAGAGACGAGGAGACAAGGAGATGCTGTTCACTTGATGCAGAAACTTCTCCGTGTTTTCCATCAGACTCGAGGTAAAGTGACAAAGAGAAGGAAAAAAAAAACATCTTCATTTTTAATATGTATTTATTACAAAGTCATAATTGTTTATTCTACATTAATTGATCTTTTTTCTTCTGTGTCTCATGATCTCTTTTTTCCTCTGTCTAAGACACTTCTCATGTTTTTTTGGCTCAAACTCATCAGAAACACACCAACACACTCCTCTCTCTGGGGGTAAATTAAAAGCGTCGGGCTGCCACTTACTGTTCACTGCTCTTTGACACGAGGAGCAGACGACCGAGCGTCTGTCTGCACTTTGATCTGAGACAATATGTTGACGTCTCGAACACTTCAAATCAGGTCACTGGAAATGAGATTATTATTTAGACAGTGGATCAAGAAACTGGACTGTTTCCTTTAAGACAAAATCTTTGACCATTTGTCTCCAGAGGCTTCATTTTAGATCATTGTTGTTAACATTATCTCTATAATACTTCACTACTGTACTTCAGTATGTTTTCAGAGGATCTGAACTTTACTTCCTAACTTAATGACACTTTTACTCTGATACATGTTCAATGATCAGTGATTAAAGTAAATGTGGTGTTTTCTCCAGCTCCAGTTCACTCTAAGTCGACCTGTGACTGTTCAGACCATCAACACCATGTCTGAGGGTTGATGGAGGCTCCATCTTAAAGGTGGATGATGGAGAAACTAATAAATAAAGAACAACTTTAGTACTTTAGTTTAGACTCAAGACATTGTCTATGAAGATCGTTGTAGCTCCATGTTTTAAAGTGCTGGATAAACTTCATAATATTCTTCTGTTTTATTAACATGTACTTGTACTTTTACTTTCATTACTTAACTACATTTAAATATAGATTATTTGTCATACTTAAGTACAGTAAATACTAGATACTTTAAGACTTTTACTAGAATATCATTCTGGTTGCTGACTTGAACTTCTACTAAAGTCATTTTTTTTTTGAGTATCTGTACTTCTACTCTAGTGTCTGTACTTCTACTCTAGTGTCTGTACTTCTACTCTAGTGTCTGTACTTCTACTCTAGTGTCTGTACTTCTACTCTAGTGTCTGATGGACATCTACATCACTGCAGACTGAGAACATCTGAGGAGCAGTTCTGTAGATGTTTCCCTCGTCAAAGTCACTCACATTATTATGCTTACTCATTTTTCCTGCTTCCAACTCGTCGACTTTGAGGACAAAATATTCTCTTGCTGACTAATATATTCCACCCACTGACAGGCTCCATTGTAACGACATAATCATTGTTATTCACTTCATCTCTGTGGACATGTGGAGGATATAGAGTTCGTTTGTCATCTTGATGGATTTATTTGTGTTCGCTCTCTATGTTTTGCTTATATAAGAGCTTACGCAAGGAACCAGACCAGGAACAACATGCGTTATGTTTATCATATAACTTTAATATTATTTACATTGACACGTCTCACAGAAAACTGAAGCACCACCCTGTTTTACGTTTTGTGTTTGCAGAGTATCACACCTTCAGTGTTGGCAAACTGTACGGAAGATGAAAACAATAACGTGTCTTGCTCACGGGCATCAGAGCAGAGAACTTTTGAAACAGATCTTGTTTATCTTGATCCCTTTTTTCTTTTAATATTAAGTTCAATGTGGATCACAAACTTGATATTCCAGCTGCAGAGGCCTCATTTAATCCTGTTTGTGTGAAGACTTTTAAACTCCCTCTCCCTCCCTCTTATGTGTAATACGTGTGTTAAGTCGTAACATTTTTGGACTGTGTGTGTGTGTGTGTGTGTGTGTGTGTGTGTGTGTGTGTCCATCACCTGTAGCGACGTAACAAAAACAAAGCCACACCAGTAGCACCATTGTCCACCCTGAAGGTGTGGATTCACATTCAAGTGGGAGTGTCCGTAAACGTCTTATTTCTTATTTCTAATTTCAGGTTCGCTCACGTCCTTCACAGCAGCTTCTTCTCTATTTTTATTTTATCACATTGTTCTGCAAAATACAAATCATTTGACACTGAGAATGAATGAGTTGTTTTACTGTTGTGGATATTATCTAAACTAGCAGCTGGACAGTTTGTGCAAAGTCATGATTTTGAAAGGACATTCGAGTGTTTAGAATAGATCTGTTATATATTTCTTTAAAAAAAAAAAGCCAGAAAGGAAAATAGCTGACACATAATGTTCACAGTTTCCTTCACGGAGGTTTGAAAATGTGCGGTGTCACTCCCCGAGTCGCTCTGGGTCATCTCACAACATAGTCTGAATTTTCCAGGTCTAGAATAAACTCAGTAATTGTGAAATCTTCCTGCTATAGATAGCACATGAAAGCAGGGCACACCCAGTGGGTGATACTTTGAAGTCTGTGGGTCCCTCCCTCCTTCTCTCCCTCCATCACCTTCAAATAAGAAAGCACAAGTTGTAAAGTCGCTATATGCAACATGACACAGCAGTAAACTCCTGGAAGATTTAACGTACAGAGTATGAATGTATCTCACAGATGAGAAAGCTTATTTATATAAAGTAATAAGTGTCATTTGATGGATTTATGTTGTTATTTTGCTCTTGATTAAACCAACAACTGTGCCGTTTTTTTTTAACGTAAATGTTCTGACACTCAGCTGTATGAATGTGCTGTGGTTTCTCCAACAGATGTTTGCTTTTTTGGAGGAGTTAAGTTTAAAGTTTGTGGAAAGTAGAATTAAAGCTTGAACATCTGGATGAGCAGCATCATTAACAAGCGATAGTAAAGCTGTGTTCCTCGTATTCCTGAGGAAAAACTAGAAAAGACAGAAGAAATCAAAACTGCCGATGCTAACATACTGATGTTTATCTGTTGGTTATGATCATAATCTGATTTGTTTAAATCACAAATCAAATTACCGCTGTTTGATTAAAAGTTGAGGAACATCTGCAAAAAATTTCATCACAGTCCAACGTAAAGTCATTAAGATATCGTACTCAAAAGCCGAAAAAGTCAACCCAATAACAGCAAGATATGGTTGAAATAGTAAGTAGCAGCCTTTAGTAGTGGATAATGAATGTTTGTACTAGATTTTATGGTAATTAAAGCAATAAATATCAAAATGTTTCAGTTTAGACCAAAGTGGTGGATAAGCCAACAGACAAGTGTTTCCATCCATATCAGTGCAGCTAGAAGAACAAACGTAAGATTTTGGATGGTAGAGGTGAAAAATAATATTTAGACAAACTCATCTCCAGTTTTAATCGGAGAGGAAACATTAATATCACCAACATATGCTTTGTTATCTTGACATTGTCACTTGTTCTGGCTGCAACTAAAATCACATCACGTCGACAGTCGACAGGTAACGAACGATGGCAGCAGGATACGATCCAGCCGGAGCGACGCAGCAGTGACAGAGCTGCTGAAATATTTATCAGTCTCCAGCTCACATGCTCCAATTGTTCCATATCTGTCCAATGGAGAGATGACGGAAGACGAGATGCAAACAGAGAAAATGTAGAAAAAAAGACGAGGACGGAAATAGTTCATGTAAAGAAAATGTAAAAAAAAAAAAAAACAGACACCACGTTTTCAAAGATTAAACCTTGTGGTTTCCTGTCTGTTTGAGTTGTGGCCCCTTAAATAAAGAAGTTGTGATTGCTCAAGTTGACCAATCACAGCTCTCAGTGGCGTCAATGTGGTTTCTCTGTAGGCGCCGTTTTGTCAGTGTGTAGTTAACACACGGAGGTTTGACTGTTATGTTAAGAGATTTTTTTTAAACCGGAGGTGTCGGAGCCACAACGTCAAAGTCATTTTCTTAACTAAATATTCATCTGGAGTCGAGTTAAGTTTTTTTTTTCCTTTATTTACTATGATGGTTCTGTTGCTGTTATGTGTGTAGATGAGTTATCTATTTATTAACTGAAAACCTGAATTCAATTCAGTTTTATTTGTAAAGCACCAAATCAAAGCATCGAGTTTGAGGAAAAAGACAAAGATGAAGAGAGAGGAAGTGCAATGCATCATGGGAGTTCCCCCCTTTCCAGCAGCATAATCCAATAGCAGCTTAACTAAAGGAAGGTCCAGGACCTGAACCATCACTAACTAGTTTTTAGTCGAACCTTAAATGTACACTGTGTAAGACTATGACACAGTAGGCATGTTGAAGGAGTTACCCAATCAGAGCCAACGTGCATATAAACCTTGTAAGTAGTCGTAAAGGCTCATTTATGCTCAACATTAAATACACATGTTGACGGAGCTTTCTGTCCATCTTCTGCGTTCATTATGTGCATATTTTTGCAGGAACCACTAGAAATCATGGGGACAGTGTTGTGGAGTATGAGCCTGTGTGTGACCAGTGAAAGAAACGAAGAAGAAGAAGAAGACAACAGAAATCTCTGTCCACATGCTGTGATGTATTTAACACAAACTACCGTCGTCTGTGCTGCCTCTTTTTGTATCTTTCTTAAAATGTGCATGATCAGGTGTTTGTTATTGTCTGAAACTGACCTCAGGACTCAGCACTGCCCTCTGGATGTATTACTTAACAACCATGCCAATGTAAAGCAGGCATGAGGAGTATGTGTGTAGTGACATTTGACAACATTTGAAATGGACGTAACTTTTTACATACGGCTTCACACTGTTGGTCCAGTCCGGGCCGGGGCCATTTGGGGGCAACGTAGGTGCTAGTGTCCCAGGTCTAACTTTTGTGTTCAGACTCTCAGGCCACTAGCTTCTCTGGATCACCCTGTGACCAGCCACTGTTTGTGAAAACCGTCACCAACACCGCCCATTTTCAAACAGGATGGGAGGATCAAGCAAAAACAAGCAACTAGCGGCAAGTAAACAATCAATTCTGTCGCTGTTTTTAATTCTAGTTGTAGCAGATCTACATGGTTCTACATGGTTATACAAGGGCAGTGGTGGCCTGGTGGCTAAGGAAGCAGACTTGGGTCCGGAAGGTCCCAGGTCCCAATGATGTACCCCTGAAAAAGGTACAGCAACGAGTTGACTCCACCTTAACGTTGACGCTGCCTCTAGCCCTGAGTGACCCAACGTTTTGGTCGGACCAGAAATCTGGAGCTAGTGGTCCTGAGACAGCCCAGAGGTGATACCAGTTATCACCGACTCGAGTTGATGTAAAGGCAGTTGTCCCCTTTAAGCCCCGGGTAGCTTGGCTTTGGCCTGACAGTGTGAACCAGCTGATGAGTCTTAAGGCCAGCGTCATGCAACAGGATGTTCATCACCTCAGTTTCTGTTGATTTACACATTTTGATACGTATTGTGCATCTTGAACTTGGCCCTAACTCCAACCCTAACTGTAGAGAAAAAAAAAATGACCAGACTTGTGTAGTGAACTTTTAACTAAAGAAAGGTCCTAGACCCATCTGAACCAGCACCAACTATCAGCTTTATCATAGAGGAAAGTTTTCAGTCAAACATTAAATGTAGAAATGGTGTCAGCTGGTTCCATCAGAGGAGCCCTGTAATTGAAGACTCTACCTCCATTCTGGTCTTAGAGACTCTAGGAACCACAAGAAAACCTGCATCTTGTGATCAAAATGATATTGGGATAATTATAATAGGTTATTATCTCAGTGGCAACATGTGTGTAAGTTACATAGTATGTGGTGGGTGGAGATGATGGAGATGGTGGAGATGGGGGTCGTTGGGCTCTGGGCCTTAAAAAGTGTTGCGCTGCCCCTGAGAGAGGAAAGGGGCGGAGAGTAAGAGAGAGAGAGAGAGACTGAAGGCGGAGAATAGTGGTAGAGAGACATAGACACACACAGGAAGGGAGAGAGAGAGAGACAGCGAGAGAGAGAGAGAGAGAGAGAGAGAGGTAGAGCAGACTGAGCTCCGGTAGTCGGTCGGTATGTAGCAGCAGCGGAGCCTCTGACTGGGATTACAAAGCGGGTAAAAACGCGCCTTGGAGAGAAAATATCAGCGGCGGGATTAAAACTAAACGCGGCCGAGGATGAGACGCGCACCGAGCGCTTGAAGGAGAATCGAAAACACGCCGTTAATCCGCTCGTTTATCACCGTTTTACACGAAAATGGCGAACGACTCTCCGGCTAAAAGTCTGGTGGATATAGACCTGGCATCCCTGCGGGTGAGTGTGTGTAGATGTAGCCTAGATGTGTGTGTGTGTGTGTGTGCGCGCGCGTTTTACGCGTTTCTGCGGCACTAATGTATCTTTACGCACTGAAACATTAAAAACACAATGTCACAGTAAAAAGAGCAGCTGTTGACACGAACCTTTGCGCCTTTTCTTTGTCTTTTATATTCGCTGCTGTTTTTTTCTGTGGAGAGGCCGGTAAACCGGGCGCTGCCGGCTCCTTAAAAAGACACGATTCAAGCCAGTTTTTAATTAACTCAACAAGCCAATTAAATAATTAATTAATTTGATAATTAATGCGTATTTGTTTACATTTGTTTGTTTTTTTAAACAGGATCCTGCTGGGATTTTCGAGTTAGTGGAAGTAGTCGGGAATGGCACCTATGGACAAGTCTACAAGGTTGGTGTGATCCTCCATCTGTGTGTGTGTGTGTGTGTGTGTGTGTGTAAAGCCCAAATCGTGGAAACAAACAGGCGGAAACTGGAGCACAAACATGCATTTATAGCCCCCACCTCCCCACCCCCCTTCACGATCTCAGGAACACGTTTATTATAACGCGTCCCCTCCCCAGCTTCACTCGGGACCGGTGCGGTCTGGACTGGATTATCTCCCCGATAGCGGTTTTTTTTTCTTTCGGCCTCTCTCTGCTTCAACATCCATTCAATATTTTCCCTTCATTTTATCGATGCAAACATCATCCATGTATACACCTAGTTTGGTCCCTCCTCTCTCCTTCCCTCCCATCCTCTCTCTACTCCCTCCTCCTCCTCCTCTTCATCTCATCCACACCCCAGTAAAAATCTTCCTCACATCGTTTCTTTTTGCACCGATCAGTCCGAGCTCTGACCGACTTGTGCGCCATTGGGTGGGCGGTGTTTCATTGCGCATTTGTGCACATCATTGCCCAGCAGGCCTTTTCCCCTTTTTTTTTTTTTTTTTTTTTTTTTTTTTTGCAGGAGTGGTTTTGATGGTGGTGGTAGTGGTGGTGGAGGCTCTGTGCTGCATTTCTGATGATGTAGGCCTCATCCATCTATTTGTGTGTGTGTGTGTGTGTGTGTGTGTGTGTGTGTGTGTAGTAGTAACGACATCAGATGGAGACCTGGTGCTTCTGCAGCCCAGATTCTGCCTCCATCAGAGATGAACAAGCAAACGGCGACATCATCCTGCTGTTGCCTGGTAGAAATGAGATCAGGAGAGACAGAGACAGAGAGAGAGAGACGGGATCAGGACCAGAGACAGGATCAGGACCAGAGACAGGACCAGACCAGATGAGGCTTTGACACAGATCACATTCAGCTCAGTGGCACAGTATCATGGTATTTTCACCAAACTGGATTTTGCTGCAGGGAAGTGGTTTGTTTTGGAATTATGTCATTTCATAAAGTCACGTGAGAGTGAAAAGCAGGCGGTGGGAAACATCCCTGCGAGCCTTCACACCACAGGGTAACATTAACCGAGCAGGCGTTTGTGTGCAACGAGCGTCCAGCTGTGATTGACTCTCATTTGCTTGTGGTTGGAAAATAGAAAATACACCCTCGTGCTTTTTTCCCCCCTCTTCTTCTTCGTCTTCGTCGTGTCGCAGCTGCATCCTGGAACGAGCCCAAGTGAAATTCAGCAAACAAACGGACACCTTGACTTGCAGTTTGTAGCGCAGGGTAATTGAACTCGATGATTGCTGTAGTTCAGCTTCTTCTCTTGTGATCTAAAGAGTTAAACATTCAGCTTTTACTGAAACAGTGTAAGCATTAAATTATGGTTTGGTTTTTTGCTGAAATTACCGACTTCGCCTGGTTCGAACAAGCTTTCGGTCGGATGAGATTAGCAGTTGTACTTAACCACTTGGATGCTGGATGCCAACTTTATGTGATAGTGTCACTTTATGATGAGACCAGTCATTGTTGTAGATGTTTAATATTTCTTTGTGATCATTTTAAAAGATCATCTGTAACAGATAATCAAGCTATCACTGATTGAAAACCTGCACTTTGACCACACGGAAGTATATTTTCGAGCTGTTCTCTACTTGAAATAACTCTTCCTCTCCACTTTGTGGGCTGAGGCTCATGGTAAACATAGTGTAAAGTACCTAATGACAGTATAGTCTCCTCCAGGAATTCATAAAGTACATATGAGAAGCCATTTTTAGGCCTTGAAGCTCTTGAAGAGTGTGAGAGAGATCACGTCCGTAGGACACGTCACTCACCTGAACCGCTGCTGGGAAACAAGGTCACGTGATGTTGACACTGAATCATCACACGTCGCCGCCGTCTGGACGTCACTCGGCTGTAAAAGAGCCAGTCACCGTTTCTGTCGCACGATGATCAGTTTAGTCAGGATGATAATAATAAAACAAACATCCAGGAGTTCACACAGAAATGTTCCTACTGTGTATGAACCTCAGAGGAGTCAACAAACGAACGTTTCCACATTAATTTCATCGTCCGATATCAGATATTGACAGATATGTGCATTTAAAAGATGTTTTCTATCAAATGTAGCTGTGAGCTAATTTCCATTTTCCACCACACACACACACACACACACACACACGTATGTGTGTGTATATTTGAGTTGTTTTCTGCTCCATCATGGTTTTGTTCATGTTCATGTGTTTTGGTCAAATTTTCTTTTTGTGCTTTGAGAAAAACAATAGCACTGACATCACACCACATGATTTTTGAGTTTTTAACTTGTTTGTTTAAATTGCGTGATCGTTTGTGGCTTCGGGGGGGTGGGGGTGATGATGATGACAGCTGTAAACGTTTCATTAAAGCAGGAGGGGTACAAGCGGTTGTGGAAACACTAAGATGCACTGGGATGTAAATTAACCTTGACATTTCCAGTTTAGTTCCTCAGGATCCAGTGAATCATAAACATGTGTGTTTGACTGAGGATGAACCACGTTTCTTTCTTTCTTTTTTTGTGTGTGTTGTGTATTCTTTTTTTGTTCTTGTTCTTCTTCTTCTCTTCTTAGCAAACATCTGACTCAAAAAGAAAAAAAAAAAACTGTGTGTTTGGGTCTGCTCATGTGCACTTGATCCTCAACACTTAGTGATTGGTCGGGCTTCCCAGGCTGGCGAATAGCTGCAGAGTGTGACGGACTGGCTTGTTGCAGCTGTGTGAGCTGACAACAGCTGCTGGGAAGGAAAATAAAAACGAAGGGAGGAGAGATAGATGGAGAGAGAGGGAGGAAACATTAAAGAGAGAGAAACACTCACTCTTTAATCACCAAAGTGTTTTTGTGAAAAAAGGTTGGTTGTTAGGATGTTAAAGGACCTGGATTCACCTCTGGTGTTGTGTTTTTTCCCATTTCCAACATTAATTAATAGAAAATACATCTGAGTTATGTTGTAAACTTCATTAGTAGATAAGTCAGGAGTCACAGAGTTTCTGTTTCTGTTAAACACGAGCAGGTAAATGAAAAGAAAGAGGTGTAAAGGCGTCTTTAAAACCTCTGGGTTAAACCCAAACTCAGCCTGTGTGGCCGGGAATCCCCCTCCTCTCTCTGTCTTTGAGGAGATGGTTTAACCCATTTATAACCTGCTCAATGAGCTTTTCTCTCTTTTTCAACCACAGTTGTTCCTCATGGTCTGGTCATGTCCGGTGTTGGTAGAGAGCTGAGTAGATGTTTGTGAGGAAGTAGTGAAACGACAGGAAGTCATCAGAGCAGAAAGGAGAAGTTGGTGATCAAAAAAACACAGACCTGATCCACATGAAACGACTCTTCAGTTTGGAAAAAGATGAATTAATTTACTGGTTAAATCTTCCTGATTGTTTGATATGACGTTCAGAAATACAAGCAGACTATTCATGATTATTTGGGATAATGTGGGATAATAATAACTACATATGAAGATGGACGACATCTTTGACACTGTAGAAAAATGAGGCCAAAATGTTAAAAATGTCTCCGTTTAAATGATGGCGATGCCATTTGGAAAAGTCACACATCACAAGAAGCCACGCCTTCTTTTTTCCAACAATAAATAACAAATTAAAACCAAATTTATCAGAAAAGTCAAAACCTGAGCATACATCAGTGTTTCAGGAGCTCAGTGTTTTAGTTTATCTCATGTCAGGAGGCTCAGGACGTGTTATATCATCCACCTTTATACAAGTTGTAGCAAAAACACCTCCCACGTTTTAAAGGTTGAGATAAAGACCGAGGTATCTGCTGTTAAGAAACGTCGTCCATTATTGTTAAAATGAAGGGATGCTGTTTGTTTTTATTTAGTTGACATGACATCCTGGAGGCCTTTATTCACAGCCACCTGAGTTCGAACCCTCTCAGGTTTTTCAGGTGGTTTTCTTTTAAGTGTTGAACCCAAAACACTTTATTGAAACAGGTGTTACTACTTCACTAGCGTCACACCAGAGACTGTGGAAAATATGGAGGTTTTTTTTCTGCTGCATCTTGTGTGAAGACGCAGTTTGATACGTGTAATTAACCTGAGTTTAGCCACTTAGCATCGCTGCTACACTCACACGCAATGATGGATAGGAAATCTGCTTCTCTTGAAGCTACATGAAACATTTCATCATCGTCTCTGTGACTCATGGATGTAAATGAAATGTCAGATCTGATTGAACTCATGATCTAAGCTCTTTTATGCTGAGTGAATGTTCAAGTGTGATATGAGAGGTTGAATATTCATCACCTGAACCTTCATCTCAGCGTTGAGACGACGTTTCTGAACCTTTCCTGAAGTTTACCAGGGAAACTCCAACGTTGCAGCAGATGAAAGCTGCACATCCACGTTATAAAACCACCAACACTCACAGGAAGAGGAGGTGTGATGAGATAACAACATGTAGATTTCATTAATTTGGTTTTTTTTTCAACAAATGATAATTTGCATCATCACTGTAGCGAAACCGTAAACAGGAGATGAAGTGAAAATGATGTAGAGATAAAAAAAAACAGCCTTTCGCTGCAGTTTCATTTCCTCTGTTCGCTCTTCATCCTGATTTGCAACAGGAAAGATGCTTGTTTTATTATTAATTTCATCTATTTTCTTGTGTCGCTGTCAAAGTGAATCTGGGCGTGGCTCAGTCATCAGGCGAGTTGATCATCATCACTGTGAAAAACAACGCAGCTCTTCACTGGACACGTTGAACATCTGTCACATACGTGTGTTTAGTTTACACATTAGATGATGTTTCTAAACGTTGTAAATCTTCAGCTCCGGGTAGAAACATTGTCTGGACGAAGATATCAACCATATTTCATCAATAAATTGACAAATAATGTGTTAAAACGCCAATTTATCTCATGTCTCCTCTTGTGGTGGATCATTTTGGCTTTGATGACTAAACAGTAAACAGTGAAAAGGTTTTAAGGATTATAATTTGATTAAATTACCAAAAATGAGACCAAAAAAAAAATAAGCATTTTACAGTTGTATAAATCATAAAAAGCAGAAAATTTGTACATTTTAGAGCCAAAACAAATGATTTTGGCATTTTGATAAAATCAAACCAAATCAGTTAATATTCCACGCTGATTTCATTTCTATTGTTCGCTACTTATTCCAGTTTCATGCGGAGCTATTTATAGGTCGTCGCCCGCTCTGTAAAGTGGAGGAACTACAAAGCTGTCACAAGGAATAGACTCATGCAAAGCTGCCTCACCGACCTTCCGGCTATTCAAAGTGGAATGTTAGATGTGTCTGCTGTGACCTTTTACAGCACAGGAAGTGAAGCACGACCACAAAACGCACAACAACAGGAGCAGCAGCAACAACGAAGCAAAAGCAAAGTGAAGCCGAGTCTCCACCGGGAACTTTTCTTTTACGTTGTGACCTTTCTAAAACAGAAGAAGTGGGAGACGTGTCTCCGATAGCAGCGACGGGAACTTGACTCCGTCTCCGTCCGTTCACTTTGATTTATGATGTTGAAGTTGTGTTGCTTTTGTTTTCCCACCTCACTGCTGCTGCTACTGTTGCTGCTACATAATCATTGTTTTCAAGGTAAAACTTCACCACAAACGCCTTAAACACACAAAAAAAGTCATTTCCTGACACATTGACTCACACATTTCCTGTGTGAGTGAATGGATGCTGCTCCTGATGCGTCTCTTTACATCACACTCATCTTACCTTGATGAACATCACAAGACGATGACTGAATCTGCAGTTTTGCATTTTTTTGCATAAAACACAGGTGATATTGAACAATTATAGACAATCATTTGTAATGAGTTGGTTAGCAGTGACCAGCGGTGGCTGCGAGCTACAGTTAAAGTTGAGCTAAAAATAAAACTCAGACCGTATCTGGGTCATGTCGTGTGCATGAGCGCTGCTGCTGTACATTCATTTAAATGTGTTTTGTTTCATACTTAAAGCTTCTTTACATGTTACGTGCTTTTTTTAAGACACTTTACACGTCTAAGATCAAGACTGAAACATTCACTTTCTCTAGTTTCAGACAGTTTATAATGAATATAAATGTTAGAGATGTTAGCTTTTATTTGACTAATTAAATGATTAATTGTTTGTCAGTTTACGTTCGTTAGCGAATCGATGGATCGTCTCAGCTGATTCATTCATCACAAACTCTTAACGTAAACAAGACGTAATCTGTGAAAGTGAACGCTTCGTTAACTCGACGCTCTCACGTCTTGTCTTAATTATCACCTCGTCCTCGTCGTCGTCGTTGTCATGTGCTTCCACGTCTTGTCGACCTTCACTAACGTTCTCCAGGTGCAAAACCACCTGTGATTCTCTGAACTTTTCCTTCTTCTCTCTGGTGAATCTGATCGACGAAAGGGAAAATCTCGTTCAGCGTTTAAAGCCCAACCTCGACGTGGAATGTGAGGGTGAGGACGATGAGGTGGAAAAGAGCAGCAGAGGAAGGTTGTTGCTCCAGAGCATCCCTCCTCTTCATCCTCCTCAGTCACGTGGGGGTGGGGGAGGTTTGATGGACGGCTCCGTAGCGACTTTAATCCCTCAGCGTGAGACGACGCACACTGAGAGGACGAGGACGAGAGATCAGGATGAAGAACAAGGAATATTAAAAACCCTCTACTCACGTTTTACACGCTATTACTCATGTTCTTATGTCACATCATTTTTAATTATATTTAAACCTTTAAAAGTGTTATTCTGGTCTTTGTAAACCTAATTTACTTAAAATTATTTCAGTGTCTGGCCACACAGTCACATCATACAGTGTATTTCTGTCAACTCTGTGTTCAGTAACAATAAAACTAAATAAATTAGATAAATTAGATGCAAATTGACAATTAATACATTAGGAGTTTGCTGCTTTTCTCTGTTTTTGATTCACTCTTTCTGTGTTTTGCACAAGACAGACGTCAACAGTTGTTTCAGCTACAGTTGTGTGACTTGTTTAGAACAAGGAGCAAAAGCAAAAACCTCCAACTGTATGTTTCAACATCGCTTCAGTTGACCATCAAACCTCTATAAACGACCAAAACAGCACAGGAGTCTGGTGTTTTATGTCTGTTCAGATTCATAATCTCTGCCTCACTACGGCACAAAACACAAACAAATAAAAAGAACATCTTTATAAATGTGACAACAAAACCAACAAATGGTCTCGTTTGTGTTGGTGAAGTTGCAGCAAACGCTGATAAACACCTCGACCACAGTTAATGATGAGTATTAAATCTAAATCAACCTTTCAGTCTAACTTAGCTCTTATTTTGGCGGGGTGTTGCTGATGCAGTCCACTTCCTTTCTTTGTCATTTCAAATTAAAAGCAGTCTAAAGAGTTGTGTAAATGGAAACATTTCTATTTTCCTCACATTTTTGTGCAGCACTTGTTGTCAAATTAATGACAATTCTCTTCTTCAGTTGGTTTATGTTGAGTTTCCTGTAACATTTCAGTCAGTTTGGCAAATTCCTGTCAGTGTTTTAAAATACAAACTTTAAAATAAAACTCATTTTCTCCCACGAGTGAAGTCTGTGTTTACGTTTCAGTTGGACATCCCATCATTCCTCTCCCCTGATATCTACTTCCTCTTTCTCTGTTTCTTCCTCTTCCTTATCTTCCTCCTCTTTTATTCTCCCGCCTTCCTCCTCTTTGTTCCTCTTCTTCTCATTTCTTACTTTGCTTATCGTTGACCTTTTCAGTTCGATGTGATTTATGCATGTGAAGTTAACATTTGTGAGTAAAGCAGCAGCAGCAGCAGCAGCAGCAGTAGGAAACCTTAAAAAAAAAAGAGCCCAACAAACCATTGACCTAATTCTCACAGAGCTATGCTGGTTAAACTATGAGCTTCAGCGGTTTCTTGTTGCATGTCTTTATTGATAAAAGTGTCAGTTAAATGCCTGAAATGTGATTTTGGACGTTGAGGTTGTGGAGAAGAGGACAAACGTCTCTTTGTGTCCTCTGTGGACGCGCTGAACGGCACAAACACTGAGATGTTTCTAAGCTACAGCTTATTAACTCCAACTTCACCGAGCGCTGAGACTATTTAACGTCTCTATAATTAGTCATATTCCTGTGTGACTGAGAGATGTGTTTTGTTTTTGTTTAAATATTTCCCTCGTGTTATTTTCATCATTGTATCATAACTGCTGACGGAGCCACAGACTTTAAATACTCGACGTCCTCGTGACTGAAAACTGAAGTCCAGATGGAGACGCAGGAGGAAAACTTCAGTCAGTGTCAGGAAAAAGGATCATCCAGCAAAAAAAAAAAAAAAAAAAAAAAAAGGAACTAATCCATCAGATGTTTGAGAGCTGGTATCGTGTAAACATCTGGTTTTTAATTGTTCTCATTATCTCAGATTTTAAACCCGTCACTTTTTTTTTTTTTAACCAAGCTAATAAAAAAAAAAAAAAACAGAGGGAAGTCCTCACGATGTGTCTTTTTTTAATGTGGCTCTTTGCTCGTCATCTGGGGGGGAACTTGTACTTTAAACCAGATGTGCAATCAGTAAATCCAGTCTTGTAGTTAAAGCTGCACCAGAGTAATAAAATAGGAACTATAGGAATTTGTAAATTAAGGACAGAACGAGAGAGAGGGCGAGTACAGTGAGTGTGCTGCAGCTGCAGCTGCTGCGTTATCTCCAGACATGTGAGCTACAGAAGTGCTGAGTCTGGGAGTTTGAGTTTGTGGTGATTTATTACAGTGATATCACAATATGTAGCGAGACAATAAAGAAGAATCCGCAGCAGCAGCTTCTTTACAAATCATTTTACATTATTTTCTTCCCAGTTTTTGTTTTTTATTTATCTTTAAAAACTCTTTTTTTTTTCTTTTTTTTTTTGTTGAGCTGAATGGTCAAAAGCACATGAACAATCAAACCCACACACATATTTCTGAGACCAGAGCATCAGTCACATGTGTCCGCTGTGTCTTCAAGCCTTTTTTCTTCCCACAGCTCCACCCTTATTGATTTTCCACAGCGCTGGATAGTATCTCGTACAACGGCTCCTTCATTCTGTTATCTATGACCTGCTCCTGCCTGATAAAACACACTCAATGTAGCTCTGTTAAGAAGCAAAATGGACGCCATGTGCTCCGACACTGAGCTGAGGTTGATGGAGATTTTATACGTTTTACAAGTGACGATGTGGTCGACAGTCGAGGTTTGTGAAAAAACTTGACTGTTTTTGTTTTTTAAAAAGATTTTATACCTCAGAGTTTGTGATAGACGCCTTGTGTTTTTCAGTCCATAAATTCTTCCGACATTGTTGTTTACGTCTGAGTTGTGACGTCAAACGGTTGCGATTGTCTGAGTTCAATTCCCTTGGCAGTTCGAAGAAATGAACACGTCTTCTGTTTGAACCTGAACACATCGTAAATGATGGAGACAACGAGGAAGAATGAATGTATGAAACTATCATATGATAAAAACGTTTAGATGTTTACCTCCGTAAGTTTTGTCGTTGTTACCAGATAGTGAACATCAGCTACATCCGACTTGTTGAACTGATGATTCAACTGGTGGATCGTCGGTTTCCTCCATGATCGTAGTGTCCGATGGTTCAACTGTAGCAGCAGGTTGTTTATATATTAACAGGAGACGATCCAGCTAAGATCGACCTGGTGAAGTTGTTGCCTTTCGACTTGAAACTACAATCGAAAGCTGGTTAATGTGTAATTGTCTTCCCTTTTCATCTGTAGCAACAGGTTAGCTTAGCACCATTAGCATCACCTGTCAACACACTGGAACCGTTTCACATCATCTACCCAGAATGCATTGCACTTGCTAAATAACAAAAATATTTCATGTGTTTCTAACAGTTGTAGCATATTTAGGGAAACATGACGAGTCAGGAAAACAAACTGATATATATTATATATATTATTATTATTACCCAAATACATTCTGTTTACTACCAGACAAGATGGAGAAAAATGTAGACTTTTAGAATTTTAGAGACTAGAACGTTAGGATAGCTGATGTTTTTGTTAAATTGGTGTCACCGTCTCAGAGACACTCTACGGTAATATAATACTTTTTACTTTTAGACCGTTTCTTTTTTGTCTCTGTGGAATAAATAAGAAAGTCGGTGAATTTCTACTAAGAAATGGTTTAGTGAAGGAGGTCGTTGACCCTGAGGATGGTTTACATCAGAGCTGAGTGATGAGTTCAGGTTATAAAACTGTTTCTGACATCGACGTCTTGTTCCTGTCTGAGGATGAAACAAATCTTTTGTCTGGACCCGGTCCAGTGGATCTGGCTCCTCTGAATAAGAAGTTTGTGGACTAAGTGGCTCGCCAGATAAAGGCGCAACCCACGTTCCTCCTGTTGGCTTATTATAGCCCCTCCCCTGACACACACACACACACACACACACATATACACACACACGCCAGCAAACTCTCAGCGTCTGGCCCGTGCTCTTAATGACAGTTGTTGGCCTGTCTGAGCTTCTGTGGTTTAAGCAGTTGGACATGGGACTTTGTGTCACTGTGAGTGTGTGTGTGAGTGTGTGTGTGTGTGTGTGTGTGTGTGTGTGGGGGTGGTTACTGTATGGTGGCCATCTGGAGAGGGAAAACAAAGCTGCTATTGGGTGCGGAGGGTGTCGGGGGGGTTGTTTGTCCTTGGTAAAAGCTTAAACGAAGTCTTGTAGAAGTTGTTGCGACTGAAGTTTGTAAAGATTATATTATCGTCGTTTTCTTCTGAAGATAAACGTGTGTGTAGTCGGTTTGTCGGTGTGACTGATACATCTGCGCCGCTCATTTATCTTTACTTCAGTTTTTCAAACTGAAGAAACTCATGTTTTTGTACTTTTCTTCCTCGCTGTCGTCTGAGATCAGTATCAGAGTCGGTCTGAGGTGAAAAACAGGCCACGTAGTTGCACTGTCACGGTTCATTTCTTTTTGTCCAATCATGTCATTTTGAAATAGGTTTGATCAAGTTTGGAGAGTGTTGATGGAGGACGGCCAGCTGTGTCATCGGCTAAATATTTAATGAATCGCCCAGTGTTTAATCTGAGGCTGCAGACTCAAACCACACTGACGGAGATGAGTTCGCATGAGAAGACGATCCCACCGCCGACGGAGACTGAAACTAACTTTATCAAAGTGGTTTTTTGTTTCTTTACAATCCAACAGCTGCACAAGAGTCAAGTTAAATCTAAAATGATGGAAAACGACTGAATTCGTCTTTGAAACTCACTTGAACAATTAGAAGATTTACTCTTGATCTGATCGACTAATTTATTAACTAATCAACTAGTTAGTCAATTAGTTAATTGATACGCAACCTGTAATAAAATGATTGAAAATGTTTTTAATCAGTTTCAACAAACATGAAGCTGATTTTCTCCTCGATTTACAACTGGACTGGTTTTTAACCCTTAACATCCAGTAACAGGAGCTTTCATATCCACAACCAACAGTTGGAAGTAAGAATAAATAATATTTTTACTTTATTATAAACTGTAAGGCTTAGTTTGGGCTTTAATGTTGATACAGTGGAAGTTAAGTGATTTAAACTCATGAATTTCCAGTTAAAACTGATTTCTCTTGAGTTTATGATTTTGAGTTTAATATTTTTAACATGTCATCTAAATTTACAGCCTATAATTTGACAGAAAATGCTGAAAAGTGCTGTGACAATGAAGTAAAATCCAAATTAATTCATTGAAATTGTCAGTTTTGCTGGAGCAGCTGCCTGAAACCCAAATATATTGTGTTTATAACAGGAAAAATAAAGAAAATTTACATTTTTTAGAGACTAGAACTGTTGGATAGTCGCCATTTTTGTTTAATATAAGTTTATCTAAGTAATCAGTTATTCCCCTGTCAAATTATTAACTGAAGTTTGTTTCATTTCTGCAAATAAGAAGCTTAAAAACATGAATATTGAACGGTTGTTACAGGGTTTATTGTCCATATGGAGCTCGAAGTTCAACTGAACTTTCTTTTCATCCTTTCTTTACTTTCTGTCCCACCTTTTATTCATTGTCCACACACACACACACACACACTTGTTGCCGTAGCGATAGTAAATCCTGTTTTTCTTTCATGGAGCTGTGTGGCCTCAGCTCTGCAGCTGGGACGAGACGAGACGAGCGTCAGCCTCATTTGCTTTTGTTTTCATCCGCTTCAAAACACAGAGAGAGCGAGTCGGTCTGAACCGTCACCTGACCGCAAACCCCGCCGCGTCATTGGACCTCAGCTGTGAGTCTCTGCCAGCTGACCGGAACCGAGGGCTCTGATTGGATCAGAGTTTTCTAAAAGCACTTCCTCCTGTAGCCGGGCAGACTCTCTGTGTAAACTCCCACGAGCACTGGAGCGGTTTGAAAACACACATATAGGCTGCAGACAAGAGACACACACACACACACACAGTTATATGAAGGAGACGCAGTCTGTGATACACAAAATGAATGAAAATATGAATCTGAAGATGAGATTTTCACCTCACGACAGCCGGCGTCGTTGTCGTGACTGTCGTGACTCGTGTGTCTGTTACCAGGCAGATGCAGAAAATCAAACACGCTTTTGAATCGAGACCGAAGCAGCTGGAAACAAACAAGTTCAGGTGGTTAAAGGAGCAGTCTGGAAATTAAACGTAAGAGTTTTATCTCTATGCTCGTCCGGAGACGGGAAGACATGGAAAAATACACTGTTCTCTACCTTATCTTCTGATATAACAGCAGATATTCAGTGATATCGGATGTTCTTTTTAAATAATAATAGCTCTTGTTTTGTTTTGTTGATGGAAACAGAAACGTAGACTGACAGAGGAACTGTGACGCAGTCATGAAGCTGAAGTTGTAGCTGAGCAAAAAAAAGCTGTTTAACCTTAAATTTCAACATCAAAATGAAGATAACATGAGAAAAACAAGTGTTCTTATACAGAAAAACCAGGTTTCAAACCTGTTAGTGCTGAAATGTTTTCAACAACATCCACCCTGAGGGGCCGTGACGGTCTAGAGGTCCATTGTTACGACCTTGACTCTAGATTGTTTCCTTTGTTGTTGTGTTTTATTTATATCTTTATTTCCCATCGTCTCATCACTAACAACTCTCTACTAGATGTAGAACGTGTCCTGAAACGTCTTAAAGATGATAAACAAACTAAACATCCCGTTATTCTCATCATGTCCTCCTCCGTTGTTTCACCTCGTTAGTGGATCTGTGATCGTGTCACACACAGTCTGAGTCTGAGGATAAATCTGTTTGTTGTTGTTGTTGTTGTTGTTGTTGTTGTGGTTGTTTGGCTGTTGCTTGTTGCTTGTTCCTTTGCCCTGAGCTTGTTGACAACAGCTGGTATGCAGGTCATTGTAGGGTGAGATCTGGCTGTTTCCTTATACTGCTTTCACACACACACACACACACACACACACACACACACACACTCATCCTCTGTTCACCACGTTGCCTTGGTTACCGGGTTGGAAAGTGTTTGATAAAAGGAGGAGATCTGGATAAAAGAGCTGCAGAGATGAGACGACTCGTTTCATGTGTTGATCCACAAACGATCTGTTTTTTTAATATATGAGATTAATTACCACGTATAGTTTTTTGTTGTGTCTAAAGAAAAACGAGCGCAGGACCTAGATCTGTTTTGGCTGCACATGTTTACATGTTTCATGTCTGTTAGAACCACATTATTATCTGGATCTGCACCAACTTGTACAAACTCATAGATCTTGACGACATAAAGACATTTGATTTTTATTTAAAGTCTCAATTGTTCCCTTAGATGCTGAACTGATAAAACATCTCATCTTACATCTTCTGCCTCAGATCTGTTGAGTTTTTGTTGAAAATGATGCAAACAAACCAATAAACTGGAAAGAAAAACATAAAAAATGAACTTTTTAATGGAGAAAACAGAATTTTTAAGCTTGAATGTTTTTGTTTTACACAAAGATGCTAAAACCAGACACATCTTGAACTATTATCTGTGTGTTTTATGTGAAAATATTTACTTTTATGGTTGTTTAAGATGAAATAGTTAAAGTTAAGTGCTAGATGTGGATCCACCAGAGACCAGTCCATCAAAAAAATGAGGATCAGGATCAAGTTTAATCCAGATCCTGCAGATTTAAAAACAATTACATTTAGTTTTATAGATGATACGAAGTCTCCACTTTCTTTAAGATAAAACTCTCAACTCAAACAATAAAGAGATAAACCAGATAAAGTCTTTATTCACCTGCTGCTCAACAACACTTCATTCAGATTTTAACACATGTGAAACAACTACTTCACTTCGCTGACGGTGGAAATAAAAGACCTTTACATGTTCAGTGACCTGTG
Organism: Polydactylus sextarius; assembly: GCA_016801845.1. Taxonomy (NCBI): domain Eukaryota; kingdom Metazoa; phylum Chordata; class Actinopteri; family Polynemidae; genus Polydactylus; species Polydactylus sextarius. The sequence goes on along the minus strand of CM028912.1, from coordinate 2,958,409 downwards.
GAAAACGGTCGTCTTCAGTCTCTTAAAAACACTTGTTCCGTAACAAACTCTCCTTCCTCTGTTTCTTTAAACTTTGCTGACAAACACAAGAACAAGTGTGAACATGTCTGAGGTTCGCAGCGATCTGCTGCACCTGCCAGTGTGAGACACACTGATGCTTTAATCCTGTAAAGAATGTGAAACATTAACGTGTTTAAGTCGTTTGGACTGTAATCCTTCTCTGTAGAGTTTTAGAAAAGCTGTCAAATGATTGTTCAGAAAACAAACTGAAAACGATCAGGTGCATCAGGATCAATTATGTCATGATATTAACATTAATGATGAAAAATTCAAGTGTTGAACTTGAAGCTGATAAAGAGAAGGACCATGTGACGCTGCAGGCAATTGTTATTATTATCACCTCTTCAGCTGAAGAGTGTGTATCTGTGTGTTTGGAAAATAACTTTGACCTCCACTTAGATCTGTTTCGACGGGTTTTTATTCCCGACAACTGTTTCTTGTGTCATGTGTTTACAGATTTCTGCATCATAGAAACATCAAATCTGCATAAACAGTTGTTAAAACCTGAAAATGGTGCGATAATCGACAAATATTACAAATAACAACCAGACAATGTGGGATGTTTGTGGCCAACTCATCCTGATCTGACAGACATAATCAACCAGCTGTAAACACACATTTATTTGTGTTTTTTTTCTGATGATATATGGTTCAAACCCTCGTGAAGATGTTAATTGTGAACAGAACATGTTTCTGTTTAAGAATAAATAAGTTGATTGTCTAAACTGACGTCAGTAAACTTCTGGGAAATGTTTTTATTAGATAATTATTAGATTAAACTATAAATAAAGAAGATGAGTTCTTTTTAAAGAAATAAGTGCATTTAAACAAGATAAAATGTTCTGGAGTTGATGATTTGAACTTATGTGAACGTGATTTTAGTTTAAAGAAATAAAAACAGCTGCTGCGTCGTCTCAGTGAACGTGGTTTGATGACTGACGTCGACCTTCAATCTTGTCCATTCTGATTTGTTAAACTCTACAAGTGTCTCTCTTTTCGTCCGTGGCTCTTTTTTTGGAAACGTTGAGTCCTGATGCGACCTGTGTCAGTCTGTCCTCTGTCATGTTCACTCAGCACAGCGGCGTTGACGCTCTCTGCTCTAAAAACTGAAACTCGCCGTCGTCCTACTTCTGACCGGCCACTGCACCAAACTCCAACAGATCAGCTCCCAGAGGAACAACCAGGAGAACATCACAGCGGCTTTTTATTATTATTATTATTATTATTATGTATCGCAGCACTGACCTGAGTCGTGACTGATCTGTTTTCATCTGTTCTTTCTACAGTTTCATAATTGATTTTTATGTTTGTTGAACATCTGAGGATAAAGAGTTGGTGTGATCCAACAACAACTTATGATTTCTGCCTCAAATAAACTCGACTTGACTCGACTTGACTAGAAGGGAAAGATTGTGTGTGTGTGTGTGTGTGTGTGTGTGTGTGTGTGTGTTGTGTGTGTGTTTTTAAATACATGTTTGTGCACATTTACAAGCAGTGAAAGCATCCATGGAAGTTTGGCACTTTGTCAACAACAGTGTTAAAAAACAAAAACAAAACAGGACGAACGGAAATATCTGCCTCGTCATAAAACACACACACACACACACACACACACACACACACACACACACACACACCTCTCAGTCCAACCAAATGGCTCATTGTTTATCTGTCGTCATTGTGACGTTGCTCTGCAGTAAAGTCACTCTCTAATCTCACCATCGTTCCTTTTTTTCCTCCGACTGTCCCTTGTCCTCTTCACCCACCATCACCCATCTTCCTCATCCTCCTCTTCCATCCTCCAGCCTCCTCCCACGTCGCGCGGTCCCATGGTAACTTACGAAGCTTGCTGGTTATTTTTAGCCGCTCATCAGCTGACGAGCGTCGGACAGGAAAAGGTTAATGCTTTCAGTGGAGGCGTTAATGGTCGAGGCGTTTTTTTTCTTCCTGCCTCCGTCGGGTCAATAGGTTTTAATGTTGTGACCCGTGTTGTTGTTGTTTGATGTTTCAACCTCAGTTCAGATCGATTCGTGACCTTTTCTCTCACGCTGGTTTAGTTTTTTGGTGGAAAAGTAGGATCACATCTATGTTCACATAAAACAACATGTGACGTAAATCTATCAACCGGCCATGTTTATCAGGGTTCATGTGGACACAGTGCATCCTGGGAGTTGTGTTTTAGAAGTTTGTAGTATAGAAATAAAAAAAAAAAAAAAAGTCGTCAACTGTTTTTATGAGTCAGTGTTGTATATTGGCAAGAATCTGGCGATATGATACGTATCACGATACAACAGTGCAATATATTGTGATACTATAGACACAATGATATATTGAGTTATTTTAAAACAATTTAATTGTAGGAAAACTCTCAGCATAGTAAACACACAATACTGTTACCTGTTTAACATCAGTTACTGAACTGGAACAGACGGATCTACATTTGTATTTAGCTAGAGAAGAAATAAAAGCGTTGACAAAAACATAAATACCAACATAACCAAAGAAATCCCGTTCTCTTTGTCACATTTCACTATTAACACTACTACTGCCTTAAATAAAGTTCGATCCGTCAGTTAGGGAACTACTTTTTTCGCAAAAGCTATTATCTTCTGTAATCATTACAGTTACCATGAAAACAGTAATAAAAATGTGCTGTCGGTATTTTATTGATGTTGTGTAATAAGCGGGATAACGTTCTGTGAGACGTTCGTTATCGTGGAATAAGCCCCGACAAAGTGAAGCAGTGCTGTTGAATAACGATACGATATCATTGAACGAAATATCGCGATATTTCAGTGTATCGATATTTTCTTACACCCCTAGTGTGTGTGTGTGTGTGTGTGTGTGTGTGTGTCGTCTGTGATGTGACCCTCTGGTTTACTGTGGCTTAAACCGCTGAACAAAAATATTGACTTTAAATTTCCATAAAGAAGCCGAGCGCTCGCGTTCTCATGTCAGTGTGTGTTTTTTCTCAGCTGGTTGAAAAGATATTTTTCTTCATGTTTTGCTTTTTAATTTGACAGTTGAGACGGTAGCAGCCAACAGAGAAACTGGATTCAACCAGTAAACATCAACTGCAGTTTTAACGACGTTAGGTCAAATTGAGCAAGTACATCTGCTTTTACCCACAATCCTTTAGGTTTTAGCATCTTTGATTTATTAACCAGACCCATCAGGATTTCACGATGTTGCAATAATAACTATTTACGCTATATTTTATATTGTGTGGAGCGAGAAGAGGAAGTCGTCTATTGAGAAACATTGAGAATGTTAGAAATATGATTGCAACTTTATTGCACCAAAATGCCTCAAAACCCTGCAGTTTTCATTGCAATTTCATAGAGAAACTGCTGCGAAATTAAGCAAATTAGATCTCAACCATCCAAAAAATGTCCTGTGAAATCCTGGAGGAACTAATTAAATCGATGGTTGTTTGTTTATTGGCTCCAGCTTCTCAAATGAGACGATGCTGCTGTTTTTCTTTCTTTTTTGGATCTTAAATTAGACAAAACCAGCTGTTTGAACATGAACCTCAGGCTTCAGACAGTTTCTACCAGCGTCTCAAACTTTATTGGTTAAATGATCAATTATTTAACTGATAAAATAACTATTCCTGCATTATTTATTTAGTTTAAGTCGCGTTCACATGCTACTTTCTCGCCTGGTTGTGTTTATGACGAGGATTTAGAGTAAACCAAGAATGAAAATCTTCATGTTTTACACGTATTGACTCAGCCGTTCGACGTCTGTGTGTTCGTGAGCCTCCGTGTCGGCTCCGTCGGTGTTTGTTGTCGACAGGGCGGTTACAGTAACTCGCCGTCTCTCTGCCAACCAACGCCGTCCCGCTGTCACACCATGTGGTGGTTGAGGCGGCATGTGGATGACATCATACCAGGAGGTTAAAAATGAACCGGGGCTGGATGATGCAAGGCGGGTGCAAACCCACCTTGAGTGGAAACCTGAAGACCCCGAGGAGGATTTACTGATGCTCCTCCAGACAGACGACTCAGACGACTCCGTCCTCCCTCTTCTGGTGTAATCCCAACTCTAAATAAATCACACTGAGCTCTCCAGCGCCGCAGAGGCAGAGGGTTTGTGTTGTCAGATGAGAGGAGCCAGGCTGCAGGGATTATCAGACGGAGCGGAACGGAGGACTTAACCGGTTTTCATCTCCTCCGGCTGTGTTCACACTTCAGCTCCCAAATCTTACATCTGATTCTTTCTTCGTGTAAAAGTGACAGTGAATGTTTCTTTTTTTAGTCAAATTAGAAAAAAAAAACCTGCATGAATGCTCAGTAATCTGTCATGTGACTTCTCTGAAAACTCTTTTCATGAATTATATTTGTTTCTAGTCGCATCTCGACACTAATACGACACATTTTTAAATAATCTTTGTTCTGTTATGTATGAGACATTTGTTGCCTTTATTAAATAAATCAGGTATTATAACAGCTCTAGAAACAATATTAGTTAATTTCAAACATTCAGTTGATCAATTAAAAAACAACAAAAAACAAGGTTTTATGCACAAGAAATCACTGTTTTCTGTAGATTAACTGAACTATCATTTAATTCATCAAGATATTCATATTTATTTACCAGATCAGTGAATAAATGATCCTAATAAAGGTCTTGAAGTAGTTGCAGGAAGTCTGGTCTGAAGCGTCTTTGTGTTTTGCATCGTTTCACCTTCACCTCGTCACCGTTTCTTATCAGTTGAGTTTTTATTGTCCCTTTTAACGGCGCTGAGACACACAGGACGTCTCCTGATCTTTCAACCATCTTGTTTTTATAGTAATTCTCCTCTTGTCTGACTGCAGTCACCTAATGAAGCAGAAAGGCCATAAAATAAAATTAAAAAAAAAAAAAAGCTGGCGTGTAAGTTAATTTGTCTGGAGGACAGATGGGTGCGACTTTCTGTGGGGAAGTCGCACCCATCACTCAAACGTCTTTTTTTTTGTTTGTCCTCGTCATCTTTTTGAGCTAAATCAGCGTCTGAGGTTGAATGAGACACATGAATGTTGATATTGTGAGAGTGAAGCTGGAAGTTGTCGCTGCTCGTGTTTGTGTCTCTGCTCTCGTCTTTATCTCGTTGCTCTGCCCTTTCATTCCCTCCCTCCCTCTTTCCCTCCCTGTAGGTTAAATCTCGGTCTATTTATAGAGCAGCAGCAGCAGCAGCGGAGATGGATTGTGGGTCAGTATGTTGAGAGGGAGGAGGGGCCTCCAACACTGCTGCTGCTGCTGCTGCTGCTGCTGCTGCTGCTGCTGCTGCTGCTGCATCACAACTCGCATGACTTCATGTCTTGAGGAAGAAAAAAAATAATTGACCAGGGCGTCTTTTTCTGGCGGCAAAAACCCCCCAAAAAAACACAATAAATAAAAACTGTTGAACGCAATTAAAAGAGCTTTGTAATGCACAGGTGAAACACTTGTTTTCACACACACACACACACACACACACACACACACACACACACACACACACACACACACCCTCTCACCAGCAGACTGTACCTGCCAAACTGCCTGTTGTGTTGTGTTGGTGACAGAAGGAAAAGGTTGGGTGGAGCTGAATCCAGGTCAGCAGGCGATTAGTGGAACAACCTGCAGCCAAATATTAGTCATCTTAAAGTAAATGTAGCTCTATAACCATGAAGAACAGTATTATATGTATAAGGCTGCAACAAAAAAGACGTCAAACTGATTTAGTATCAGGTCTTTAGACACATTCAGACACAGACAGTTTAGTTTGAGTCAGAAACACGTGTTGTCTTTAAAGTGAATAACTATGACAGTGAATACATGACGTTGAGGTGAAGCAGCCGTGTGAGAATAAACAGATAATTACAGTAACATCTGTTTATTTCAGAAGAAATGAAGGATTCACTTTAATCAAATAATTCAGCAACACAACATCACGTTACGCAAACGTTTCCACCAGATGTTTGTCCGTTGTCATGGACACACAATGAACAACTTATTATTAGGTATTTTAATATAGAAGTTTTTCATTCAGTTGTAACGAGAAATGCGTCACTGCCACAAATCAAAGCCTATGAAGCCGTTATATTTAGATGGATGTGTGGCTCAGTGGTGCTATGCTAACAGCTAACATCCTCCTCTTTCCTTCACCAACAAGTGAAGCAGCGTTTGAGGCGTCGGTGTTGACTGAATTACTCTTTATTCCTCATAATCCTGCAGCTCCGTGGTCTTTAAAAAGAATCACATTTTCACTGCTTCGGCTCTGAATAGTTTTCACTGTAGCTGTTAGATATTAGGACTTTTATTCTTTGTTTTGAAAACCCAACAGAGACCTTTTCATTGAACTAAGCCTCCATAGGAAAGTAGTAATATTGTTGGTGGCGACAGAAACGAGGCGTCGAGGATGAAACTGACTCAGACCAACAGGTTGAAGCTTTAGTAGAAAGTAAAGATACAAGTTTCAATGTCGGTGAAAACGTTCTTCATTTAAATCCATCTTTGTTGACGTGTCGGTATGTGGAGGCGCTTTGAAGAGAGAAATTGCGCACCATTATTACTGCGACCTTTGGCGTCTGTACGGCGACCTTTGGTAATGGTTGTTACAAGGACGGCCGAGCAGAGAAACCTTCTTTGTGTTGCTTCCCTCGACTCGGCGCTCCAACAGAGTCAGCACTGTCTTCTACATTTAAAATAAAATAAAGAGGCTGAGTTATTGCTGCAGCGGAGGGAACCAGACGGGGATGTTTTGGCTCGTGCTGCTCGAACTGATGAATGTTTCTGCCAGAACTTTTCAGCCTGATGATCTCATGTTGTTGGAGGAAAACGTGGTGGAAAGGTGAACTCTGACACCGAATGTTTGTGGTTGTGTTTCATCTGGATGTTGACATTGCTTTTGAAGTCTAATTGAGTTATTCTGCGCTCTCGTGTTTCACCAGGTTTTTAGGAGCTGGATGCAGCAAAACATATGTTTTTCTAGATGTGAACAGCTGCTCAAGAACTTACTTAAATAAAAAGAACTATTCAATCATTTGTTGCCTCTTTTTGGTTCATGAGAGTTTGACAGACGAGCGTTGAGGTTTGAAACCCATTTAAAGGTAATTATACTTGACTCATCATCAGATTTGGGGACATATCAACCAGATGTGGTGACAATGCATTAATCACTACACATAGACTTGACTTGGGTCGGATGTTATGGTTTATTAAAGCTGTACAAGTATATTTGATCCATTTTAGCATTTGTTTTTACTCCATCTGGAGAAATAATCAATAAAAATATCTTCCAACTTTGATATTAGCCTCAAATGATATGAAATAAAGTGTTAACTCTGTTGCAGTGAAAGCTCAGACTTAGATATATTCAACACATGTAACTTTCACCCAACATCCAGTTGTTGTTGGATAAATATACAGAAATATCATTTGTTTTCTCTGCGGGTGTGGCAGTTGTGGATAGGCTGTGAATTGCCCCCCGAGGGCTTTAATTGAACATCTCTTTAGCATAGTGGTGTAATACTAAATAACTTGTGGTACTGAATGTTGTAGTCATGTAATTGTTAACTGTTTATCCCCCAAAGAAACCACCACAAACAAACAAACTTAAAGCCTGTGGGAATCTAAGTGAGTCTCCTGCAATATGCTATATAGATATAAAGTCGAAAAGTTGTTATTGGCAAATATCCTGGGATATATTTGGCAAAATACAAGTCAGACTGTGTTGGGAAGTGAGAAATTCTCATTTCTTGGCTCTTTTAAGTGTAAAAAAGTCAGAACTAAATTCTTTGTCTTCCTTCTTATTTGGGAAACTCCGAACTCTTCGACGTCTCTGCTTGTTTTTTGTTTTTTCTGTATCTGTGTCTCTTTCTAGTTTTCTGTAACTTGGCCAAACTGAAAGGGAAGATCTGTCATAAAACAAGAGAGCCAGTGTTATCCAATGCCCCAGTCTAAAATTTCCCCCCCATCTATTTCCTCGTCTGCCGCCCGGCTTTAGTTTTTTTTTTTTCAGCTGTGTGTTTTCACTGGCGGTTGAAGCATCTCATCGTCTTAATTAAGCGTGCCTCACCCTTTCCCTGCGCTGAAAAAAGAGACGCTCTCTTTTATTACAGCCCGCTGTGAATGTGAAACCTCCTTCAGACCTCACTCCTCCCCTATATTTACCAGAGCCACCACCCACACCCCCCACAAAACCCCCCTCATTACACTCACAGTCTTTTGAAGAGGTGATAAAAATGCCAGTGTCGAAAGTTGCAGTGGTTTGGATATCGGCCTGCTCTTGTATCTGAAGACGGAGGGCGTTGATGTCTGACGGATGATGATGGAAAACAACAAATCATCATAAAAATGTCTCAGCAGCAGTGACATATCCCAAACCACCGACTTCCTGCGACTTCCTGCGACTCTTTCCACTCGTCTGGCAGCAGCTTCCTGTCTGGCTGAGATGCAGAGATGAAGCCGAGTGTGACTAGAAATCAGGCTGCGTGGACGCAGCAGAGGTGAATGTGGTCCAGACTTTTTGCCTAAAATGACAGAGCAGGACAGGAGGAGACGATCACTCGTTTTTTTTCTTCTTCTTGGCTTCTTCTCCAAAACGCTTGGCACGATATTTGCTCTCTTTGATGCTCTTCCCTCCCTCCTTTCTTCCTCCCTTCCTTCCCTTCTTCCTTCCGCCTGTATGTTCGCTTCAGAGGATTTTGTTTATCTGCCAGCTCCTCCAAAAAAACTCTAAACACTGCGGTAGCCTATGCACCATCGATCAAAGGGGCCAAATCGTCGGGAGAGTGAAGGTTTGGTTTGGAAACGAGCCAAGCTACATCCATACATCCCCCGCTGCAGCGACGTCTTCCTCCTTCTCTCTTGTCTCGGTGTTTCTGACCTTGTTGTGTGGCGTCATGTGGAGCACAAGAGTTGAGTCACGCTTAAATATCCACAACAGTGGCGTTAAAGTTTGTTACTGCATCTACTGCTTCTGCATTTCCACGTCCAAACGTCTTCTGCACTAATCTCATCACCTGGTGGCTGCAGACGGAAAATAAAACAAACGTGTTACATTTTTTTTTCAGCTGAAAATCAGATAAGTTAAGTGTGTTGCTCTTTAAATGCCATTACAGTGAGACTGAAAATCTTTCTAACTGACTCAGATCCTTTAGTCATGAAATTTTAGGAAATGAAGCAGAGAGATGTTTGATGTTACTTCTCAACTTCTCTGCAGTCAAATATGTTCAATTTAAATGAATCATATAAAAAAAAAAATTGGTGTTTTTCAACATTTTCTGGGCTGTAATGTGTCAGACAAGGTGAAACTCAGTCAAAGTAAAGTGTCCACGACCTTTGACCCCGATTTTAAACCACATTGTTTCCTCCTCAGGGTTGTGGTTTACTGTTTCCTTGGTGATCCAGTGTAAAGGGCTGAGTCCTGCTGAGAGAGACACACACACATTCACAGAGGTGCTTAATAAATGCCTTGCAGCTTTTTCCACGTCGCTGAAAGAAAAGGTGACGTTTTAGACACTTTACTGCTGTTTTTATTTTCATTGAATAAACAGAAAATACATATATTAAATTATAAAAAACATTAATTTTATTCATCACCATTAGTCAGTCACCTGCAGAGACAAATTGATATTTAACAATAACCTACACGTCGAGCCGTCTTCCCATCGTTTATGTAGTTAGTTTAGTTTTTAATTATATTCTTATTATCGTCGGTGTTCAGGTTTCAGTCAGTGGCCATTTTGCGTCGGTGTTGGTTGAAACTAGGCCACCGTCCTGTTTCACATGACGAGGCCGAGCGGACGCACACGCAGACGATCGTGTCATCAAAATGCGCCGTGTCTGACATGTTCCGACCACACACACACACACACATGCACACACTGCGCCGCCTCCACTGACCCGTGACGTTTCCCCTCCTCACATGGAGCTGAACGCCGGCAGCACATGACGTATGGCGCCTCGTTCACTGGTTTGCTTCAGAGCGTCTGTTGTTTGAAGAAACACAAATGTAAACAGTCAGATTTCTTCTTTAAACTCAAAGTTTGTCAGAAGTAAAAATGACGGAACGTGTTTACAGCAAACGTGGTAAAAGATGAAGCCATTTTCTTTAACATTGTGAGAAGATATTTTTGACACTTTTGACAGTTAATCAGGAGGTAATTTTGATGCATTTATGGTGTTGGCATCTATGAGTCTTGGTTCTAGTTAACTCTGGCTTTCTGGTCATGTTCATGCATATTAATAAATTGCAGCTCCTTTTAGCTCAACCACGTTTTGGAACAGGTTCGACTGCTCTCTGGTCCTTTTTTTTGTAAATACATACCAGATTTTCCTCTGGTCTGTTTCTGATTGGATCCAAATTTGTTGAATTGTGATTTATAGAGGTTTTAGAGTATGATCAGCAGCAGCAGCTTTATCTGTAGCTACGATTAAAAAAACATACTGAAATTATCACTAACTCGTCGTTGTTCAGATGCTTCAGACTATCTTTAGTAACATGTTCTTTCCTTAATCATATATTTTAATCCATCAGTGTAAGACTCTTTCTCTGTCATTAGGAGCATTGAGGTATTATTTCATCTGACTCCATTATGAGTCTCTAGTGAGTAAAGAACCAGATGGTTGTTTCTGTGTTTGTGTTGCCGACTCCTTTCAGAGTCCAGAGATGGTGAAAAGACATCGAACTCTGGCCAACGAGCTAATTGAGTTAGCACTTGAGCCCGCCACGCCGGCGCTCTGATTAAGCTCAGTGCTGGTTTCCAGGTTGAATGTAATCAGCTTGTGGCCTCTGTGGATTAACCAGCCTCGTAGCTTCAGTGCTTCTTGGAGTCAGTTATGTGCCTCTTGTTTCTGTGCGGATTTTCATTCACATCATTTGCATTTTGGTGAAGAGCTTTTCAAAGATTAAGCTCAAAGTTCATTGTTGGAGGATTTAAATCCCTAAACTCTACTGCTGCTGCTGCCCACAGAGAGTCTCAGTGGTAGAAAGACTGTGTTGTTTTATATCCAGCAACGCTTAAATACACAATCTGTTAGTTATTAGTGTGATGAATCAAATCCCTCACCTCTTTATAACCACATTGACAAAAATCTGAGCCCAAACACTGAAAACTTCAAGAACCAGTAGCTCCAAGTGTCCCCGCGATGAACTCCCGCTCCTGTTTATAAGAAGGACATAAACAGTCACAGGCTCTTGTCTGATGTCGAGCTGCTGGGTGGTGGTTTTTCTGAAGCTGGGCAGGAGATAAGATGGAAGTTAATGGGTCAGTGAAGGAGCTGAAGAAGGCAGCGAGCCAATCAAGGGATCAAACCAGTCGCTGTGAAGTTGGCAGAGCTTGTGTCCGACTCTGTACCACCTGTGGATGTGGATCATTCTTCTCTTCCTCCATAGTTTCCTGTTGTTTGTCAAAGAAGAACTGAAAGAGTTTCATTGTGAACTGCAAAGTTGGTGATAAATTTAGATTTGGACAAATATTTTTACAGCAACTGACCAAGAAATCAAGAAGTCTGCATGACAAATGAAGGTGGTGGACATAAAAGCATGTTGCACATCTGTGGGGAAAGTAATTCAATAGACGCCAGTAAGAAACAGAAAAGACAGTGAAACAAGTTTGAACTGTGATTTTTACCTTAAAAATAAATTCTGCAATATCAGAAAGACCCAAAAGACCCAAACGCAGATGAAGTTCACTTTCCACAGCTTTACAAGCAGCTAAATGCTAACAGCTACAATGCTAGCTTTAAGATTTATAGTAGGGCTTAATGTTTTTACCATGTTTAATCTTAGTTTGTGTTATCAATGTGCTAACAATTGCTAATTAGCATTAAAGACAAAGTACAGTCGGTGTTATTGCTGCAGCTGTTTGGTCATAAACCAAAGTGTTGACATCACAGAATCACCAAAATCACCAGGATGTGTCCTCAGGAGACAATGAGAGGATGGACCTTATTACCTGCCAATAAATCCAGTAGTTGTTGAGATATTTCAATCTGAACCACAATGGTGGAGCTACACAAGTCAAGATGGCTGAAACAAAGACGCTACTTCCAAATCACAAGTTTGTTGTTAATTAGAGATGAATTATTTGAACACAAACGTCCATTTCCATCTTCTGTTTTGATGGAAACTTAACTTCAAACTGGAGACAACATTAGCTCTTTACGAAACTGTGTGACACTGGACTCTAATCTAAAAAAAGCGTGAGAAGTTTTCACCAGTTGTATTGTTTACTTCCTCCTTCCTACTGCATTTAATTAACCCACCTTCTAGCAAGGCTCAAGTTCCTGCAAAACATTGCTCCACCACTTTATCTAGCTTCATCCCGAGTCTCCTCACAGGCCTCTCTAACAGGATTTGTTTAATAGTGAGCTACTCCCTGATTCATATCTCTGCAACCCCCAGTCAGCCAAGATCAACACTAATGAGCCTTTGAGAGAGAATAATGAGCTTCCAGCAGTTGCTCGACTATGTCTTCTCCGGATGATGGCGGACAGCGTGTGGAGGCGGAGTCAGCGTCATATCTCAGTAACAACAGGGGTAATGGCGTCCGACAGCGAGCTAATTCCTGTGGTGTATTCAGCCGCTTCGTCTGGGCTCCGTCCAGAGGCCTAAAGACCTGGAGATAGAGTTTGATGAAGGAGGGAGGAGGCGACTCCCACTTTCTTTCTTTTATATATAATGTAAAAGAGCGACTTTTGTTACACTGTTATCAGCATCTGCTCATTGTATATGTTGGGCTCTGACTCAGATCTAGGTCAAAACTTTCAGACTGTAGATGAAGTGGTCTTTTTTTTCAGTCCAAGCCAACCATTGACTCCTTGTTTAGATATAAATGAGTACTTGTTCCTTCAGTTGGGTCCGGTCCTGACCAACCAAATCCTGATCTCCATCTTAACAAACCACTGCACGATTCAGTCCAGACAGACAGACTCTACTGACTTTATCTCATAGTTTGTTTATTTTTGATTGGAGGGTTTTAATCCAACTACAGAATAACTGGTTTGGTTTGAATCTTGCTGATGATGTTTTGAGGCTTTATTTCTTTTTACAGACAGAAAAAGACGAAGAGAGAAACTTTTCCCAATGGAGGGACTGACTCTTCTCGATCTATAGTGAATAAACCAGAGCACTACCTTTTTATCTGCTCATCTCTTTGTCTATTTCTTGTTTTAATTCACTAATCCACCTCTCTGATCTCCTTTACGCCTTTCTCTCCACTGTGTTGGCTTGTTTTTCCTACTGATCCTCCAGGATCAGAGCGCCGATGGAGGAATGTCACGATGAAAACAAGAGCGAGAGGACGCTTGGTTGTTTCGCGTCTTGTTGTCCTTGCATTAGCAAGTAGTCTTAGCAAGTAGTTCATGTAGAATCACCAGTTAAAGCTGCGTTTTCACGCTTCTGTCTTTAGGTTTTTGAGTCTTTAGGTTTTTTGAGGCTTACAGTAAACCTCGCCATGTTTTTCTTTGCAAGTGATCACATGGGACATTTTGGAAACAGTTGGGTCTTATCTTTAAAAAAAAAAAAAAAGCAGCTCTTGTAGAGGAACGCAGCGTTTTCCCAGCTGGCCTCCGCGCGGCCACGGAAAAGCCCTGATGTAGTGGTTTGTCGGTCTGGTTATGAGCGATATCCATTTCACTGATGGTCAGTGGTCCATGTGTGTCTAAAAATGGGGTGATAGCCTGTTACGTTATGGAAAGTTGCACCCATGCCCAGAATGTAACCCCCTTACTACTACTAGATCTAATTACAGCAGCTATGCAGCAATGTCCGTCCGTCTCTCTCTCTTTCTGTCTAACTACCTGTCTCTCTCTCTCTTTCTCTGTTTGACTGCGTGTTTGACCTTTTTACTTCTGCCACTATTCAACTCCCAAGAATTGTGCTTGAAAAGCATTACGCCCTCCGTTTGTGTCAACAAATCAAATCCTTTAAAAGGAGAGACACAAGAACAACATTAAATATTTGTTATCAGTGCAGCAAAGGAGCAAACAGTATTTTTTTTTTTTTTTAGCTGCACCACAGCGATCAATAGAGATTTATAATTGACCAGGCTCTCTCTCTCTCTGTTTCTGTCTCTGTGTCCGTCTCAGTCTCTCTCCCCAGAGTGAGGCTGTTTTCTTGGCCTACTTACACAGAGCTCCCTGTTTGCACATTCAGTTGAAGCAAAGCAGCGACAAGAAACTGAAGAAACGCTTGAAAGCGACGTTTCTTCATCGTCTCACTAATGGATTTTAACCACGTCAACTTCCCTCTTAAATTTCCCCTAAAGTTTGTTTGAAATATAACAGAAAAAGACACAATCTTTACATATTTGAGGCTGGTGTTTGTTGTGCATATGACTTGTTTTTGTCTTCATTTAGCTACTTTTACAGTCTGAGGTTGTTTTTTTTTTTAAAGATATAAAATCAGAGTTTGTTCCTGTAAATACCTTAAAGCCACAACAACAAATTAATGCCTCATTAAGAGTTTCCTTCAAGATATTTATACTGTTTGTGTGTGTGTGTGTGTGTACAGTTAAACATGACTCAACACTACAACATTTTTACATTAACCACGTGTGTGTGTGTGTGTGTGTGCGTTCATCTGTACGTCACACCGTGATTGTAAATGTGCATCTCTACAGAGACAAATGCAAATTAAAATCAGATCAACTTTTGCCGTGTTGCTGTTTTGCATTCAGACCGAGTGTGTGATGGCTGTAAACACACACAGGAAACACAAACCTTGATTATAACATTAAGGCGTTGAGGTTGTTAAGATCATTTAGGAAACATCCACATGCTCTTCATCATGTTCAGTAAAGTTAACACGAGTTTGTCGGCAGCAGAGGAAACGCTGCAGAGCTGCTGCTAACTCATGTGACGGGATGTAGAGAATTCATCAGCAGCTGTTCTCTGTGTGTCGTCTAAAACCATCCAGGAATATTTTATATTTAATTCCTCCTCTGGATCTGGAACATGTGTGTGTCTTGATGTTGTTCATTCAGAAACCTTGTGAGCTGTAGAAACTAATCATTACGACGGTGATTTTCATATTTACACGCTTTGTTGGTTTGATCAATAAGGGTTTGTTAATGAGACGGTTCACAGTTGCTGAGCTGCAGAAAAGGGAAGTGTGTGTGTGTATCTGTGTGTGTGTGTGTGTGTGTGTGTGTGTGTGTACTAAAGCTTGCACCTGGCTCCTTGTCGATGCCCCAAAGCTCAGAGAGGTGCAATAAAGGACGCCTTGTCCCCAAAAACCATGGTACACACACACACACACACACACTCTCACACTCTTAATGGTCAGTGTAACTGGGTGTTTGTCCTGATTTAGTCTAAACTCAACCTACAGGGGTGTGTTAATAATAATTATTATTATTATATTCCCTGTTTAAAACGACATATACAGTGATCTCTTAAAGCCTGAGACCCTGGGAATCCCACTGTACATGCATTAATAGATTGTGTGTGTGTTTGTGTGTGTTGATCCAGCGATGACTCCACTCCCCTGGCATTTCCTTGGGGGGGAAGTTGAGCAGCTCCCTTCTTCTTCTCTCATCTCAGTTATCTTCTATACACTCACCACACACACACACACACACACACACACACACACACACACACACAGAACCATAAACTCAGATTGTTGTTCCTGCCTCGTCTTCTTCTTCTTCTTCGTCCTCTTTGAATCTTTGACCTCCTTCCTCCTCCTGCTCATCTCCTCCTCCTTTCTCTGGACCTCCCGTGTTTTCTGGCAGCGTCATGCAAAAATATGGAAAATAGATTTCCAGGTCTTGAAAAGGAGAAAAACACAGAATCAAAAAAAAAAGAAAAATAGTGAGAACTTTCTGGTCAATATGTTGTTGAATTTAACGATTTCTCTGCGGCAGCAACAAAAGAGAGATCAGGGAGCAGGAACTTTATCAATGTGATGATATTGAATCAACAAATGTGGTTTTATGAGTCTTGAGTGTAACATCTCTGATTTGATTACAGTTGTTGAACTTTCTTTGCTGAAGTTCACACAGAGTTTTAGTCCCAATGTTGCAAAAACAGCCATGTAACACCGAATCTGACCCCAGATCAGCGTCTGGATTTTTCTACTTTAATGAGAAACCCAGATCACTCAGTTTCTCTCTTCTCTCCTTTAAGAGTCAAAGCCGGAGGTCAGAGGTCCCGGCAGCCGAGGCAGTGTAGAGGGTTTGTACCTTCACGAACTGAGGTCACGTCCCACTCGTCATTAAAGCTGAAGTCTGCTGCCTCGCTGCGTCCTGATTGGACGAAGGAGCGATCAGAGAGAAGGAAGCTTTAAAGGTCGGCAGGACGTGACCCGGCCTCTAAAGATGTTCGCTCTGGGGCTTGTTGAAGCTCGATGATTGTCGTTTTAATTACTTTCTCAAATTGCTGCAAATGTGGGAGCAGTTTGTGAAAGTGTCAGCACGTAAACAAAGAGTTTAAATGTCACATGGGTCGTACGTTACAGGTTATACAAGTTTGTTAAAGATTAAACAAACAGTAAACACGTTTTTAGAAGTTTTTTAATCTTTATCTTATTTTAAATTAAGATTTTTATGCACATACTGTATTATTTTCCAGCTACTTTGTTATATTGACTTGAAAATGACTTTTACGTTCTTGTGTCATGCAACATAAAATGTCTCCCGGTAAATTCTCCTGTCACAAGTTTGAAGATACGTTGGTGGCTGCTGCAGAACAGAAGTCGTAGACAGGTTTTTGTTTGTTTATGACAAATGCAGATGCTTCTCAGGCCTTTTGGTGACAGAAGTTAAAAAAACAGTCTCAGTTATTAACAAGTTGTTGGTTCATTTCCCAGCTCCTCTGCACTCATGAACACATTTAACATATTTTTTGTGTTTTATTTTATTATTAGCAACATTAGCCTTCATGTGAAGTTTAAAGTTGGCTCATTAGAGCTTTCTTGCTTTTACAAAGATGTGAGAGTGTGGTAAATGTGCAAAACAATGAGCTAAAAGACACTAAAATGCTACTTATAACTCTGTTAATGCACATTTTGAAAGAGGTGATCTATCTGTTTATCCATCCAGACATAAGATCGTATCACGTGACCATGACTGTCATATCGATATCTTCCAGCTACTTTGTTCACTTGACTTGAAATGATTCTTTTACTTTCTCGTGTGTGAGACCAATGTGTCATGTTACATTAAAATCACACCCAGTGACATTCATGACATGTTCTCTTGGAAAATACATCAGCGGTCACTTCTCTAACAAAAGTAGTCAGAGGTTTTTGTTTTGTTTTTTTGTTAGCAAGTTCACTAATTAGTCGTTAGGTCGCCTGTTGCTGTTGAAAACCTGATAGATGACGTACAAGTAGTTTATCAGAGTGCATAAATACACAGAAATGAGCTGAAAGACACTAAAATGACACTAATAACTATTTGGAGCAAGGTGGTGGGTGTGTTTTTTTGTGAAAACAAGATTTAAGACTTCAGGAGAAAGTTTTCCGACGTGTTTTATAGACACAAAGCGACAGAGCTGATGTGAAATGTGTCGCTTGGCTCGTTTCAGTCAAAGTCGTGGGTTTTTTTTTTTCCTCAGTAATGACTATAGATTGCACCATTAACTCTCAGTGTCAGACTAATTCATTAAACTTTTATGATAAGAATCGTCTGGTCAGCTCTGCAGAAATAAAAAAAATCTGCAGTCAGCAGCTGATAAGTGTTAGTTTAAAAAAAAAATAAAATAAAAGTAAAGTTGATCTGTGGGGAGCGATGGGGACAGAGTCAGTGTTGGCAAACATCAGGAGATTAAAGTGACGGAGCGAAGAAAAGTGGTGAGTCAGGATGTTATGCCCTGAAACCAAAAAAAAAAAAAATTAAATGAAAAAAATCTGCTAAAGTGAATCAGTTTATCAGCAGCTTCACGTGTCATGTGACCTCTCAGAGCTCAGGATGCTGACTGAGCAGATGTGTGGTTTGAGTTCAGACCAAAACCTGGTTCAAGACTCAACATGTGGAGGTTTTAATAACAGTAATATAAGAGATGTCATCTGCCTTTGACAGGAGGAAAATTAATCAATGAAACATCACCGGATCCGTCTTTATAAACATTAAGATTTGAGGCTTTTTATCGTTTTATGTGTCTATAAATGAAATATGTTTGTTTGGGACAAAGTCAGCTTTTTAAAGCAGTAAAACACCTGGAGTGTTTTTCACCAGTTTGTAGAAATATCAGCTGCTTCGTTTGTGGGAACTTTACTATTTTCTGACCCTGAGGTCAAGTGTTTTTTAAATAAAAATGTTGTTTATGGTCAGATAAGAGCATATTTCCTGAATTTAATGATGATGTAAAATAAAAAAAACAAAAACAAAACAAAAACATCTCCATTATAATAATCTCGTCTTCTTTTTACCACAATTGTAAACCTGTCTTCAGGCCAGTCAATGTGTTGAGACCATGTGAGTTTAAAACTCTACACTGAAATCAACACTGACCCCCCCATCACCTCCATCAGCACCACCTCCTCCACGGTTTTCCATGATAAGGGAAACTCTGCTCCACATGTCGTCTCCCACGTCGACGGGAGCGAACGCAGCGGAGGTGGATCATGGGTCGGATGACAGAAGGATTATGTCATGTTCGAATGGAGTCAGCCGGGACTTTTAACAGACTTTCAATAACTACATTATCTCCATTCAGGGTTAGAAAACGTCCTTAAAGAACAAAAAAAGATCTTTTGATCTTGTGTTTTTCCAGAAGGAAAGAGCACGTGTTCTATAGCAGAACTACAACTGATTTTATTTTTTTCTTTCTTGTTTTGTTCCTTTGACATGGTGTAATGCAGCTGCAGCTAAAAACTTAAACCCCCCGGAAATAAAGTCTGGTTGAGGTGGAAGAGGTGAAGAGGCTCAGTCGTCTTTGCTGAGTTTAGTTTTTGCTGCAGTTTCTGTGAAGATTTGAACAGAAATATCAGAATATAACGAGAGAAAATTGACATTTTAAATGATGTTGCATGAGAAGTTCATCACTGTTGGTTTTCAATCAAAACAAATATTGTAAAAATGAGGAATATATCTTAAAATTACTGATGTTATTTTAGTTTCAAATGTTGGAAAAGCCGACTTCCTGTTCAACTTAGACTTCCCACGCTCGTTTCCCTTTAATGAGTCATTTTTACCAACATTTAAGATGAACTTGGCTTCAAATTCAGTTTCAGATAATTGGTTTAAATCAGCGGCTCACGATCGTTTTGGCTCGTGACCTTTAAAACTCAGATTAAATGTTCAGAAGAGTCATTCACAAAGAAAAATATCAAAGATTAGAGGACGGTCTGGAAAAATAATGTAACAAGAATATATTTTTTTTCCTGCTTTGATGTTTTATTAATCGTCTTTCAGCTTCTCTACGGTTGAAACTGCTGGTTTATTATGAACCATCCCTCCGTCTTTTCGTCTTTTTCCTTCCTTTGTGTCCATGTTGACCAGGTGTGTGTGTGCAAACGTCTGTGTCTCGTTTCTACACACACACACACACACACACACACACAAAAGGAACCAGAGAAGATGATGTCATCTTTTAACCGTGTGTGTGTGTGTGTGGGTTTGTCAGCGGTTCTTGGTGGTAGTGGGGGGGTTTCAGTAATTATTACAGTCTGCTTTCTGAGGTCACCTTTCTCACACATGGAGCAGAGACAACACACACACACACACACACACACACACACACAGAAGAACTCTTCATCATGTAGACAGCATCTCGTCTCGTCTCGTCTCGTTTCTGCGTTTTGTTGCTTATTGAAAACGCAGCAGAAGGAAAAATGTCGGAGAAGAAAAACTGAATCGCTCCAATAATGAAGTCAAAGTGTTTTTCTACTGCAGCAAAGATATTAATTGACATAATGCGTCGCCTGCAGCGTTTTAATTCAACTTTTTGAAGAAAAGAACACACACACACACACACACACACACATGTATAAAATGTGGTTGTTTTCACTTCATCTATTGATCTGAAACTAAAACTCGTCGTGTGTGAAACTGTTCATTCATCAACGTCTGTCATGATGTCACCAGCGTCCGTGTTGCAGCTCCTCTACAATGTGTTAGCCTCAAGGCCACAGTGTGAAGAATGTGAAGTGTGTGTGTGTGTGTGTGTGTGTGTGTGTGTGTGTGTGTGTGTGTGTGTGTGTGTGTGTGTGTGTGTGTGTGTGTGTGTGTGTGTGTGTGTGTGGGTTCGCATACATTAACACCACAGGTCTGAGATGCACACACACTCTGCAGAGAACTCCTGTGTGAGTGATTTTGAATAAACCAAGTCGACACATTTTGTTCAAACCTTCAGAAGACTGCACCGTCAGCTGGAGAAAACACACACACACACACACACGTATATACTGCTACTTCCTGTTTTCTCAATGCAGCAGTTTGTTAAATAGCTTGTCGTCATTAGAGAAAAAAGAAAATACAGATTTTCAGTGAGGTCAGTCTGAGCAGGTCTGAGTGTTCGTGGTGAAGGTTTCGTTAGCGCTTGACGTGTTTTTGTGTGTGTGTTAGTACGTCAGATATACCTTGTGTGTGTGTGTGTGTGTGTGTGTGTGTGTGTCGTGAGCAGTGAGTAACAGATGACTCAGCAGTGCTACAGTAAGATGGATGCTGGAGTTTAATGGAGGCTGATGGAGGTCGGCCTGCTGCGACTGAAAAAGCAAAGACACACACACACACACACACTCCATCACCACCAACAGTTCATAGTTCAAGGACGACCAGATGAGTTTCAGACTTTAGTACAGTTTGTTACGTTATGAAGATTGTTTGCAGTTGGTCATTTAATTCAACAATACAACTAACACAAATTAAATCTTAACCTTTAAATTTTGACCAAACATTGTCATCATTGTTGTTTCCTTTGAAACATTGATCCAAACGTCAGTGACCTCACTTCCTTCTTTCTTATAGAAGACGCAGGAAACATGAGATAAAAAAAAAAAGTCTCACATTTACCTTCAACATCACTGCTAAGAACCAAGAGAAACAGTATCTGGGCCGAGTTCACCAAAGAGGAGGACAAATGTTTTATATTGTTGTGGAGCAACAAGAGGAAGTTGAAACACTTTGTCATCCTTTAAAAGAGAAAAAAAAAATAGGCAAAAAAATGCCCAAGAAACCTGGAGGGATTAATATGACTTGTTGATATGTTCTGAGTTTATATCTCAACCATCTGGACTCTATGAACACTTTAGTACACTGACATATTATCGCCTCATACAGCTGTGAGGTTCAACATCTGGATGTTAGGATCTAAACTAAAGCACAGCAGAAGGTGTCAGGTTTATGTTTGTGTTGCTGTAATGATAACGTCATTACGACTATAAACCTGTAACATGTAAAAAAAAAAAAAAAGCTGAAACATTAGATGACACGTGTCTGACGCAGGCTTTAACCTCGACCTTTAACATGGACGCTGAAATAAAAGCCGAGGCTGTGGACGTGTGACGGACGGGGGTGAGATGTTGTTTTATCTTCACAAACTACAGAGGTTTGGTCTGAGAGGCTTGTCTGTTCACTGAAACCAAAACAATGAGCTGAAAGCAGCTAAAAACCACAGTAGGTGGTTAGATATTAAACAGTTTTGAGTGTTTGCGATAATAAATTAAGTCATAATAATGAAAATGTTAATGTTACTACTACTACTGCTGCCGTTGGTCCACTTTGTTTTAATAGTCGATGATGTTCAACATCAAAGTTAAATTAGTTAAATTAAAGTTAAATTAAACATGACATCATAAGTTTTGTCTCATTTTTTTTTTTTTTTACACTCTCTCGTCCTGTCACCTCTTCATTCCCACACTCTAATTCCCACAGTTCAACACCAGCACAGATTTACTTCCTTGTCATCTCTGTAGTTTGCTCTGTCAGTCTGCCTTGACCTTTTTCAACAACCCCGCCTCCACACACACACACACACACACACACACACACACACACACACTTACTTGTCCCCCGTGGCTAAATGCAATATGGGCTAATCCGTCATCACTCCGACCGTGTGGATGGAGCCAGCTCATAGAGGAGCAGGAGCCGGTGGCTCAGGTGTCGCAGTCCCGTCTCTCACAAAGGAAACTTGATCATGTGGCTGTTTCAGAAACACAGATGCAGACGTGAAGCTTCGCTCAGACTCTGTTTGTCTTTTCCATCCAGTTTTCCATCTGTTAAAACATTTGAGATACCGCTCACACCGTCCCCCGACTCTAACAACTACAACGTGTCCTCTCACTCTTCTTCTCTGGATATTATAGATGCAGATTAAATCCTCCTGCATTGTGTTTTCTTTCTTTTTGCATCGTTTTGCTTGAACAATGGCTCTGTAGTTTAAAAAAAAAAAAAAATCTGGCTCTCTTTTTGGACGCTTGTCAGTCACATTAAATCTTCTTCTATTCATGCTGAAGTTGCAACTTTAGCTCTCAGCTTCGACTCAACTGTGATTTAAAATTAACAATCGTTCTGTTCAATAAACCAAAGAGAAGAGACGTTTCAGCAGTGGAGAGTTGGATATTTGACAAAGTTTGAGCCACTTAGAGGAAGTTTTGCTCAGTATTTTTTGTGGATTATTCAGCTTGATGCAGCTAATGTCTGCAGACTCATGAGCTCTTACACATTTATGAATTATCTTATTAGAAGAATGAAGCATCTAGTCATCAATTTAAATGTCTTATTGTTTTGATATCTGCCAGAATTCAGTCAAAATCTTGTTAGTTTTCCACTCCGCTACCTATAATTTCAGATTAAGTAACTGTCAGTAGGAGACATTAGTGAAACCACATGTCTGAACTTGTTTTGATTTGTGCATCAATATCTCTTCATTCCCACTGATAGATGTGCTGATGTTCAGCAGATGTGTCGACAGGTTTTTCACATCTTATAGTTAAAATATTTGTCCCATGAACTGATTAGATTTTGATAATCAAAGGTCAAAGTTCACCGTGACGGTAAACAGCATGTTTTTTTTTTTTTGGTCGTAACTCTTTAAGTTTAAACACCTTTAATTACCTTTGGCAGAGACCAACAGCTGCGAGGCTGTGATTCTGTCTCGACGTGGGTGGCCTCCATTTAATCTGATCTGCAGCTGAAAAAAAATGAGTAATGAGTTATAATGAAACATCCACATTTATCAACATTTGCTCACGGTTTGATTCATTTTTCTGTTGAATTTCATAAAATAAGTTCATCAAGACAAAATATCAATGTCTGTTAGCTTTCGTGTTTCATTTGTGGTCGATTATAACTAATTAAAAACAACAAAAAAGAGAAAGTTACTCAATCCTCCTCAGCTGTTTGTGTAATTTACAGTCTGTTCATGACGGGCTGACTCAGCCTCTCACGCAGGTTCGTTAAATCAGAGGAAACTTGGACGGACAGATGATCTTATTTGACAAACAATACAGTATTAGCTGCAGGCGAGTTACACACATATGTAATTTTAGTTTTAGTATGCGTTTTACGACCGCCCCTCGTCTCGGTTCACATGCCGTTTCAAGCCTTCGTGTCATTCATCTTTTTTTTTTTGCTGACTGATTTTGAAGAAGAGGCTCAGACTTCAGTGTGTTGAGGAATGCCGAAGGTTTGGAGCGTCGCCTGGGATTCTCCGTGCTATTGTCGAGGCAAATGACTTGTTATGAATGTGGTTTTTGTTTTTATGAGCGACTGCGTCGGCCCTGTGTGTTTAAACGACGACCTGGAAAGCGTTCCTGAGTCTTTACCAACAATTTGCATCGCAGCCGTTCTGCTTGTTCCTGCTGCTGCAATTTGGTCACTTTGTGTTTTCTTTCAACAAAACTAAAAAAAATTAAAAAAGCCTCAAAGTTTACTGTCATATTGTTCCTTGAATCGTCCGCTGACTGAGCTATTCATATCTGAACAATGGACAGACTGGTGTGTGGCCACTGTGCTTGTGTGTGGTGAAGAAAATCACAGCTTTACCTTTTTTTATAACGTCTTTTTCTCTTGTGTTTTGTGTTTTTGTCTCCAGGGTCGACATGTCAAGACGGGACAGCTGGCGGCCATTAAGGTCATGGACGTCACCGAGGTCAGTATACGACAGCTCATCTATACTTTTTAATATTTTGTTAAATAGATTTCCAGGTAAAATTCGACAATTCATCCGTCTACTGCTGAATTCTCAGTCGAGACAAATCGCTGGTGGCGTTAACTCTCCAGTCGTGTCATTAAATCTCTGCTGAGGACACGATGACTTAATTAACCCTCTGAGACACAAACAGCTCCAGGGTGGTTTTTGCTCCTGTCACAGTTTTTACTCAATTTTTTACTGAAATATAAAAATCCTGCATGTCTGTAGAAACGACACGAGGAGAGAGAGAAGTCAAAAATGTCTCCTACGCAAAAAACACAGTTTTGGTGTCATGAATCAATAAAAATAAGAAACAAAATTTATATTTTTGTCATAATTTATCTCCAATAAAACGGACAAATCTTTTTTACTTTATACACTTCACAAGCTTCATGTGCTGAGATATTTCACATTTTTTAAAAACATTTATAATGTTTCTTGTGAACAGACTGATGACTTGGTGCAAATTATATCATTTTGTCATTTTTAAAAACAATGATTTGTTTTTGATGCATATCATGTTTTTAAGGTTTAGACTTGTAATCTAAATATATAATATTATATTATATAAGACAGTAAACACATCATCATCTTGTCTTTATTCCCTCCACATCCTTCATGTGAGTTTTTTTCTACATCTTTGAAACACTGATGATGTTTCTGATTGAAACTCTTGTGATTGTGACAGTTTCTTCATTGTGACGTTTAATTAATTAAATGTCAAGGTGTTTTTCGGTTTAGACGTCAAAATGTTGTCATTTCCCCTGATTTTCAATGAGCTTCAAACCTCAAATGATAGAAAACAATAAAGAAAGTATGAAATACTTTAGTTCCCACATTGATTCAGTAGATTTGTATTCAGAGATCGGTTTGTAGAGATAAATAGATATGCATCAACATTTAAACCTTTGTTTATTATATTTTGAGGGTTTTAGCCTCGTTTTTTTATGTCAGTTTCACAGCTACATTCATATATTTTCCACTTTATACAGAGAATAGAAATCAGTGATGATACAGAGTCGGTGGAGTTGAAGTGAAAGTTACAGATAAACCACAGTCGCCACCAATATAAGAACAAATATACATGTTTGGTAGATTTGGATTTGATCCTGATTTTAGTTTCATTACATTTGACTCAGATTGAATCAGTGTTAATTCTTCACTTTAAATGGTTAGAAAGGAAAAACAAACATTTAGTGCGTCTCCTCTTCCACTTTCAGTTCTACACCCTCATGTCAATGTTTTCTCAACTAAAAATAGTCGTCACTTTTAGACTTTTAATCACTAAAACTAAAGCTCAGTTTGTGTTTAAAGCTCAGCAGATTTTCAGTTTCCTCGGGCACTTTGGGGCAATAATCTGCTGCGTAACCGGAGCTTGTATTTGTTGGGGTAAAAACACACTGATAATAGTATTCAGTCCTTTTTTTTCCATCCCTGCTTTTCGTGTTACTCATCATTGAATGAAGAACTAAAATGAGACAACGAGAAAAGAATTCACAAACACGTATTTGAGGTCAGTTGACCGTTTCCTGTCCAGACGCCTCAAACAGGAACGAGTGCATCATGAAGACTGTCACATAAAATCCTTTAATCTGAGTTCAAACCAGAGAACTGAGTTGTACCGTCTTGTCTTTCAGGACCACACTGGTTTTTATCTGTAGCTTTAACAAGTCCAAGTCAAAATCATGTCAGATTTTCCAAACTCGTCCACTGAATCGTTGAGAAGCTTCTTATTTATCTTGGATCTAACCAACGAGAACAATGTGAAACTATTAACACTTTGTATCTCAGATATCTCTCAGTATTTTGACAGTCGGGTTGTTAATGAAAAACATTTTACACTTGATATGCACTAGAAGCTGATAGGATACGACTTGTTTCATCTTGTTTAATCATTTAAATTTGATCACGTCTGACTTTTTAAATAGACCATCTAGATCTTCATTTGTATCTTTACACAATCTCATTCCTAAATGACAATGTTCCTCTTTTATTTTTGTCAGCGGCACCAAAACAGGAGTTACCAACTCATCATGTTGAGGTCTGCACTCAAATGAGATGATTAAGGATTAAAAAGAAGAAAAAAAGAAGAAGAAAGAGTGTTTTGCAACAGTAGCAACGCTGCAGGGAGATACAACAAATTTATAGTCACACTAAATATTGATGCTGCAAAAGCCAAGAAAACACCAACCACATGGAACATAATACAACACGTTATTATGGTGAAAAAAATTTGTCTAACTCAAAACCGACACAAAAGCTCTTGTTCAGAGGTCGTAAAAATCCGATAAAATAAGATGTTCATACGTTCGTTTGTGTTTCTTTCTGTAATAGATGAATGTTACTGACGTGAGAAAGAATCGTGACCCCACAGTAGAAATTGTGCAGCTTCGTTCTTTCCTGATTGAAACCAAACCACGTCAGTAAACACAAACTTCATCAGTAAAAATAATCCCGTGCTCGGTCCCACATTTTACAGTCTCTGTGAATTGTATCTAGTCGGACAAAGGGAGGAAAGAAAAGAAAAGGCTGCTGGGAAGTCGTCCTCAGACACGTGGGGGTTGTGAAGATACGTCGTTTTGTTGAATACAAGCCTTTGATTAAACAATGGGTATTGATTAAACATATTAGACACATTTCCACGACTTGCAGAGCTTCTAATGTTGATAAAATGTCTCTGAATGAGTTTAAATACACTTTAAAGGCTTTTTCACCTTAATTCATTTTAACTCAGACAAACTAAGATGCCAAATTCAACGAAACTCAATCCTCCAGATCCCGGCTGGATGATTAGTTAGTTTACTTTAGCTGCCACTGTGGCAGATAACCAGACACGTTTGAAGAGCGTAGGAGTGAACTTCAAACCTCCCGTTTCTAAAGAGGCAACGGACGTTTGATGAGAATGTGTTTATGTTTTCATACGAGTCCAATCGCAGAAGAGAAAATACGCATGTGGGCAAAATTCAAGACATGATGGTTAATTTTTTTCTCTTTCTATCCCTTCAAGATGTTTCGAGTGGTCCGCTTCCACACAGTTGAGCCGTTTTCTAAAATAAACAGACTCAGTTTGTCTGGACGTTTGCCAACGATGACGGTTGAACTGGGGAAGTTATTTGCGTTGGAAAAGATTGAGATTCTCACATACACACTAATCCCATTTGTTTTTTAGACGTTTCTTTGAGTGTGTGTGTCTATGTGAGAGTTTCCACACGCTCGTACATCACGGATACAAAACAACTCCAGTTATACATCCTCACTTTTCCTGTGTGTTTGTGTGCGTGACTGTACAACCTCCACACATGTGCTCTGACCCACATACCACTTCCTGTTCCATATACAAGACGAGGAGAGAGGAAGAGAAAGACACTCACACACACACACACACACACACACATGGGAGAAGAGAATAAAGTGGACGAGCCAAAGCTCAGAGAAACAGATCATAATGTTTTTATATTAGTCTGTTGAGTTTAGGCTTCAGGATAATATAAATATAAAAGCGTGTGTGAAGGAGATGATTGAGAAATGTTGGTGAAACGATTGTTCAGTTGTTTAGTTGGTAGTTTTTAGTTGAAAACCTTCTGTATAAAGTTTATTTTGCTTTTCAAACTCCTGGTTCACAGGTTCACTCTGCATCAGCTTCTAAACGTTTCTGACATTAACATCTGCGTCCGGGACAACTCTAGACGTTTAAATGTGAGTTCAGACCGAGACGAAGATACGAAGATACGAAGACATGTCGTCAGGCTTTTGACGTCACTGAGAATCAGGAGAATCAGTTTGGACGACACAACGTCTGTATTTTATTTTAAAGGAAGAACAAAAAAGTAGCTGACTTGGAGAAAAGTCAAAGCGACAGTAGTTCCAGCTGTTGTTTGAGATTATAATCACACAGCTGATTGTCAGGAAGGAGTTTTAGCTATTAAATGTGAATATTTACAGATTGTAAAAACTCCAAAAACTGTCTAGAGGCAGTGCCCATGTTTGGTCTGATTACACCTTTAGATTTAGACATTTTTGTTGTTACTTCATGAGAAACATTAGGATTTACACCCGTTAACAAACCAAACTTGAAACTTTTCTTTGCCTTTTACTGTTGTTTGTTGCCAACAGTGAGTTGTACAGGTGATGGTGTTAGGCTAATGGTCGCTCGCCAAACGCTTCAGCCAAGACAAGAAGTTGTAGTAAACATTTAGAGCTGTGCTACTTTTTTATCTCAGCCTGGAAGCTGCAATGACTCACTATCACCTCTTTAGGTATAAGAGACAGGACAGCTCAGAGCTAGCTGATTAGCATGCTAACGTTAGAAGATATCAACCATCTCATAATAAAAATAGTATTTCTTCACCTTCTGTTGATAGTTTTAGTTGATTTAAAGCGTGACGTGTTTTGATCAAACTCGTCTTTAGTCATTATATCGTTAGTGTGACTGACAATCATTTTCCAAAAGGGAATCCTCTTTAAGTTCACTAATGTTTTCCTCTTTCACTTGACACTAATGTGTTTGAAGAGGAGGAAAGTGAAGAGCAGAGCGAGCGAGTGAAACCTTAGACACAGTGAGAGAACGTGGATAAGGAGAAGAAATCAGCGAGTGATTTTTTTTTTTCTTCCTCTGAAAGGTTCAGCTGAAGTGCAGTAGGATTATGGGAGGAGCTTTCAGCGCGATCGCACGCTTCTCTCTTCACCTCCATCGCTCACGTCTCATCTTTCTTTCCCCTGCATCCACTCTCTCCCCTGTGTTTTACCCTCCTCTTTTCCTCCTCCTTTCACTTCTCTTATTCTTCCTGTTACCATCCATAACCATCTCTCTTTCACTCATCACCTCTGTTTTCTTTGGGAAGATGAAGTCATCTTTATTCTTGCAGAGGAAAGAAGCTGCAGCAGCTCAGCTTTCTGCATCTCTGCTGCTGCTGCTGCTGCTGTTGACTCCCTGAAATCCAACGGGGGGAAAAATCGATCTTGATTAGTGGAAAAACTCCACAGCAAGCAACTTTATCTCTCCCTTTAACCTCCCGTGGGAGTATGCTTCGCTTTTGTCGCCATAATTTCTAACTCAGTGTTTCTCTGTGTGAATATTTTTCTCTCTCTTACCTCCCACCCTCTGTGTCCATTTAGAAGTGTGAGCGTGAAAAGTGGGAAGGTGTTGAAGTCTTTGGAAAAACTCATTTGCCTCGACGAATATGAACACTTTCTGTATCTGATTTCTGTCTCTGTCTTTAGTTTTACTTGTTGTCTTTGAATAGCTTTGGGTTTTAGAGGATCAGCACCATTTATCTGTAGGTGATGTTATATTTAATGTCATCTTTCTTTTAGGTCAAATCCTTTTTTACTTTGTGCAACTTCAAACCAGTCTCCAGACATTTGTGACGTTAATATATTTTAAATTAGTGTTGTATTCACAACAACACCAACATCTCTTCGCAAAGACGCAAAGTATGAGTTGGACGATACAACTTCTGTACTTTTGTAGATGCAGAATAAAAAGGAGAAGAGTCATAGAGGCTGTTCCAACTGTTGGTGATTATATAAAAACAACTCTGTTAGAAATACACACAAACCCTTTCTCTGTCTGATCTCTGTCTCCATATGTTTAGTAATGAACTGCAACATTTGACCATGGGAAGCTGGAAGATGATTGTAGTGTTCAATTAGCTTTCCAAGCTAATATATGTGCTGTACAAAACAAACAGACGTGCAGGTCTGTAGCTGTTGTACCTGTTGCAGACGTGGTCCATTAAAGAGACATGATGACTTGACTTGACAGTGTGAAAGTGAAAACTCTCGCTCTGCAGCTTCATCTGAGACTGAAACGTCCCCTGAAGCATCTTAGAGTCATGAATGTGCACGACTTGGTCGACTTGAGGAGCTTCTGACCGATGATTCGACTTAGAAATGTGGTGAATTTGTGTTGAAATACAAACAACGCTTCCCCACATATGACAGCTTCACAGTGAGTGTTTAAAATAATCCCGTCCCTCCAGGGTCCTGGTTGCCTGTTAAAGAAGAGACATGTCGACCTCTTGGCCCCCCGTCAAAGCCAAAGCCTCCTACCTCCTACCTCCTACTCGCCTCCCAGTTTCCATTATGCTTCCATTTTGCTGCGCTCACAATGTGTGCTGTAATACTTCAGCAGCAATATGGCCGCCACTGTGTCTCCCCACCATTTCATGCCCAGGAATGATAATGAGTAGCTTCAGGACGCCTTGTTTTGAACGACTGACTATGAATATATAGTTTCGGGGGGAAAGTGAGACAGAGAAGGAGAGAGAGAGAGAGAGAGAAGGAAGGAAGGGGGTGAAGCGTCGTAATGATGGCAGAGACGAACACGGGACTTAAGTCATTATATGAGACAGTAATGGAAAGTGAAGCTGCAAGGACGAGACGGACGACGACGACGAACGTCCGGCGTGAAAACAAGATGGCGAGAAAGAGACGGTGGACGTCTGAAGGACAGAGACGATGATGTCACTGTGTCATTGTCGAAGCAGCAGTATGTTGACCTCCAGGTCATTTTCTGTTCATCTATCACACACACACACACACACACACACACACACACATCATCGGCCGGTGTGTGTGTGTTGAATCCAGATGATGTTTTCTGACTCGGCTGCGTGACAAGTAAAAAACTGTCAGGTGCTTAAAAAAAAAAAAACGAGGCCAGATTTTTGATTCGATGCAGTTTGATTGAGTCATCAGACAAAACCTTAATCAACAACAACTCTCAGACTCTCTGACTAAATGTTTAGATAATTCATTAAAAGGACAAATCTTCTCCGGCTCCAGCTCCTTAAACGGGAAGTTTTGCCATTTTTCCTTCGATTTGTCTTGTAACTTGTACCAGATAATTCCTGATTTTAGTGTGTAAATGAAAAAAAATCCATCAAATCAAAGAGAAAAAGGCAAAACAGTGACTTCTCTTACTTTACATCAGGATATTTAGTGTCTCAGCGTGTGATTTAGTTTCTCTTCTGGAGATTTGATGTTCTAAGATGTAGATGTGGCGTTTTCTCATGTTCTGTCAGTTAGAGGTGATTCTTCTTCTCCTTCTCTTTTAGTTTACTTGTTTTCAACCTCTACCCATGTCCCATGGTGGATAGATAATCCTTCTGAACATTTCTGCTGTGTTTCTCCTCCTTCAGTCTGGCCGCTGAATCTGTAATTATGCAGACTTGTTCCAAAAACGTCTCTGTGACTGACAGTTTGCGGGCGATTGGATGTTCTGTCGACTGTAGAAGCTGATTTTTCTTTGCATTTTTCCTGTATAAGTTTCTGCTTCTATTTTGATAGTTTATATTTATATTATCTGTGTGAGTGACTGGTTGAGTGGAAGGTCAGCTGACTCACCTGCTGATGAGTGGATTAGCAGACGGACTCACTGGAGGCTGCAGCTGTAGTTTTGGTTTATTTGGCGCTCTGACTGATTGGTTGGACGTTTGCCCGGTTAAATGACGGGGCCGTTTGACCGACGGTGACTCAACCGACTGGCTGACCGACTGACCCCGTCGTCCTTGTAGACGCTCAAAACCTACTGCTGAACTCCTTAAAAAAAAAAAACAACACAGCAGCACAAATAAATAAATAACAGACAAATGGCTTTTTTTTTTTCTTCACGGTGCACAAATAGCACAAAAAGCAGCTGCTTACTTAAACATCTCCTGAGAAAACAAGCGGAGCATGAATGAAGTGACTGTCTGACGCAGCCTCGCTCATTTTTAGCTGCAGGAAATGAACTCTATAGACTCTGTGTGGTTTAACTTCTGTCACAGTAACAGCAGCTTAAAGTGCAAAAATAGTTTTGACGCCTCAACCGGTTGAAAACACACGTCCTGTCACCACCGACTGACTGCAGGTTTGTTTGCCAGCCTCACCGCTCTGTGTTGTAGTGATAGCGGTGGAAATGAGCTGCAGGTAATATACGTATGTGTGTGTGTTTTTCTTTTACAGATAGTTAACGCAGCTTTCATCCTTAAAAACGTTAAAGTTTGGCAGGTTCAGCCTCTAACCTCTGGCCCTGACTCAGAAATGTCAGCTGGCTGCCTGTCATCTGTTGCCTCGGCAGCTGCGAAGCTCGATAAGACGAGTGTTTTAAATGTCTTTCATCGCCGAACATCATTTCCTGTATTTAGAAAAACAAACAACCAGACTGAACTTGAAAGTGATGCAGCTACCTGCCGGTGATGAACCTGAATATTGATAAATGTCTTGGCATTAAACAGTAATGAGAAATATAGTATAATATTTGTTACAACCACCTGGTTTTTTGACTCTACGCTGGTGATTAGATTTCTCCGTCCATCCGGACATCTGCCACATTCTTGTGAATGTGATATCTCAGGAATGTTTTGAGGAAATCCTTTCAAATTTGGCACAAACTTTAACTCAGGCTCGAGGATGAACTGAGCAGACTTTGGCGGCTGAAACCATGTGACTTCACAAAAACTCTGAATTAAATATTTCTGTAAATCCTTCAGGAAATTCTTTCAATTCTGGCACAAACTTTCTACTTTGGTCGTCAATGGTCTTTTTTTGGTCGTAACTCAAGAATTCACATGCTAATTAAACACAGCTGTGCCAGTGACTCCTCTTTAAATCCTGAACAATCTGATGCAACTGTTTTAACTGGATCTTATTTTTCCAAAAGTTTGGGTCATTTTGCTTCTTGATTTGGTCTTCTTTGATGTTGACACTTAAACAAAACATCCCTGTGATTTCTGAACATCTCATTCTGAAACAATCTGCTGCCGTCACCGTTTCCACACTTTACAAACTGCAATAAAATCAGACGCCCACTATTGTCTGAAGATTTGTGTGTGTTTACATACTTTTCCTCTCAGCTTAAGCAGCGTGCATCATCCAGTTGTTACAACTGAACCCCAAGCCGCTAAAATGTCACAACCTTCGATACTAAAATGCAAACCGTCCCCTCCTTCGCTCCGGTTGAAACCTCAGAGCATTTTCCTTGTGGACAAAGGACTCCGCCGTTTATCAAACGTCGTATTAACAGTGAAAATGTCACGTCGTGTCGGCCTCCGATCGGCCTCTGGGATCAGACGTACCGGAGCTTGACTGTTGAAAATAAATGTCACACAGCTTCGCTGCAGCAGCAGCGATGGAGAGAAACACAGTAATCACTTGATCTTGTTATACGTCTGTTTCACTGCCTCCGTCTGTCTCTAATATCCTGAGTGTGTGAGAGACGGAGACGAAGGTTAGTTTATGGGTTTGAGTTCAGGCTGCATCTGCAGTTTTGTTTGGACTGAGATTCATTAATTACACGGTGTTGGACATAAATGAACTAAAACCAGTTTTAGTTTCAGCTTTGGTTCCCGAGACTGTGACAGTTTTAGTTTCAAGCTTTAACGATATATATATATATATATATATATATATATATATATATATATATATATATATATATATGCCTTTATGATTTAAAGTGTCCAGATCTTTGAATAATGCACAGATGACATGTAACTGTAACAAAGCTGCAAAGCATATTTCATAAGTTGTAACAAAATGTGACACTGTAATGTCTAATAATGCAAATTAACTATGCAAACTTTCTGGGGAAACACATGAAATAATAATAATAATAAAAAAAAAAACAGTTTAAGAACTGTATCATTATGTGGTTTTTGATTCATTTGTGCCCATGATGTCTTACCATTAACGGATTAAAATCAAAAGTTGTCCGGGGTGGAGCAGCAAAATCAAAGACGATGCAAGAAGAAATTTAAATAATAACAATTAAAAATGTTTTTCAAGACAAATCTACTGTCCACAAGACAGCTGACTCACACGACACCTTGAAATGGATGTGATGTAACTGCAAACATACACACACACATACATAAATAAAAACACAAGTTAATCATAATCGACTGATTTGTGATTAATATTTGTTAGAAAACAATAAAAATGCCCAAGAGAAATGTTGTAGGTTAAAGATTTTAACTGTTTAAACAGCTGAAACATCAGTCACCAGATCCTGAACATTTTCATCGTCTTCGTCTCCACCTGATGAACCTGAGCAGGAGAAAAAATAACCTGAGATTTTTTGTTTTGATTCACTCCATTAGTTCATATAATTGGTTCTCAACTGTCTCGCAGGTAATAAGAAATAAGAATTAACTCCACACTGATGCCTCTCTCTCTCTCTCTCTCTCTCTCTCTCAGGATGAAGAGGAGGAAATTAAGCTTGAAATCAACATGCTGAAGAAATACTCCCACCATAGAAACATAGCCACCTACTATGGAGCCTTCATCAAAAAAAGTCCACCGGGCCACGACGACCAGCTCTGGGTGAGTTTTACTCACGTCAATAGAACCAAAAGTTCAATCATTAATTGCAGATACCATTTGATAAATTAACCTAAAAAACATCAAACTACAAGTTAATTAAACCATTTTTGGAAAGTTGGAATGAATATTGAATATTCAAATTCAATATCTGAAACTTAGAGTTTAATTTTCAGTCTGATATCACTGAGTTGGTGTCGCTGCTGTATAAGGTTGCTTATTTTCAGAGTTGTGTTTTTACACATTTTATCTGATTTTAAGTTTTATTACTTGCTGACAACAGCAGTAAATGAAATATGAATGTTTCTGGTGAGTATTTCAACCCCGACAGAAGAAGATGACGAAGAAGAAGAAGAGTGATATAAAAACAAAACAGATAAGACAGAAAATAAAACAAACGAGAGAGAAAAAAAAAAAGACAAAACCCCGGGGATTTATAGGCAGGAGTTTGTGGTTTTATGACCCTGTAGAGAAGAGCTCTCACTCTCACTCTCTTTAACTCCACAACACGGCTCAGTGTTTGTTTTTACAGCTGCTTCCTCGACCCCCTAACGGCCTCCACATTACGGCTTCACGCTGTCTGCTTCATGTGGGTCAGAGACGCAAATTAAACGTGTCATTTTCTTCTTCATATATATATTGTCTGAGCTCAATGACACTTAAGAACCAAAAACGTTTCCAGGAAAAAAAAAAAAGCAAAAAAACTTGTGATTGTGATTAAATCCTCATGAAACTTTGGTCCAGTGGCCTCATTAAAACAAGACGCCGTCCAACCAAGTGTCCAAGTGTTGATGTGAAACAGCGTCTCGTGACGTTCAGGAGAATAATTGCATTGACAACATAAACATCAGAAGCTTTTTGTTTTTCTCATGAAGACCACTTCTCCCATTAGCTCCCACTGTTTCCTGTTTTTCCAATCGTTGCTCACTATAAACATGTTGGGAGTGATTTCTTTCTTTTTTTTTCCTATGGGCCTGAGACCACTTCAACCACTTCCTGTTACCAGACACTCTGAGAGTATTTTTGTGCCATCGAACAATAAAACAATCCAACGCGATTTGCTTCCAAATGGAAAATACAAAGTGACAGTTTTCTCTCTGTAATTATATAATTTGTTAACGTTGTACTGGTTTAGTGATGTTAAAACTGTTGTCTCTCTCTCTCTCTCTTCTCCAGCTCGTCATGGAGTTCTGTGGAGCCGGATCCATCACAGATCTGGTGAAAAACACCAAAGGCAACTCGCTGAAGGAGGACTGGATCGCCTACATCTCCAGAGAAATCCTCAGGGTTGGTGTTTTATCACAGTGAGATCACCTCGTATCAAACAGAAATGGTGGAGATCACTACTATTAAAAAACATCTGAAGTTTTCTCCGAGAGCATGTCAGACATCCATCTTTGAACGGAAAGAGGAGTCGGTGATTTCACTTCATGTCAGATTAGATGTTTGGCAGCGATGAGAAAGTAGTTGTGAGGTTTTTAAGGAGGAGTGAGACACAGAGATTAAGTCTTGTGCAACCTGAGTTTCTAACAGTGAATTCTCCTTTAAGTGAGTTAGCTGGTGTCATGTGTTGATAGATGAAGACTGTATCATGTGTGAACTCTTCTCCCACACTGAACTGAACAGATTAACACTGAGTTCCTCCATTAAAGTTTTGTTCAAGCTGTTTCACAAACATCAAACTTAAAGTGACGTCCAGAGTCACATGAACCCCATGAACTATTTCACCACGAATATGAGTCAAACTCCCCTCAACAGATATTTTACGTTGGTTGAAGTAATATTGAGTTTGACCGTCTTTTGTTTTCACAACCAAATAGTTAACAATGAAAGTAAATGGGGCAGTCAGCCAAACGTATCTAAATTGTCATTTTTTAACCACTAATAAAGCTCAAAATATCACTTCACTTCAGCAGTAGCATGAATAGGGTCCCTACACATAAACTGAAGCACTGATAACTTAGTAAGTGAACTGAGAGTTTATTAAAAACACTGTTTTACAAGACTTACCCAACGTCTTGTTTTCATAAAACAAGACAATGAAGACGGGGAAAAGAATACTATGACAGATACTAAGTTATCAGTACTTTAGTTTATGTGTAACTATTTGGTTGTGAAAAGAAAAAGACGATCAAACTCAATGTTATTTCAACCAACGTAAAATATCTCTTGAGGGGGAGTTTGACTCGTATTTGTGGTGAAATAGACTCTGGGTTCATGTTACTTTGGACCGTCACTTTAACTTAGACTCTGCAATTTTTTAAATCGCGAATCATGGATCAGACGAAGTGTTTAACTTTGTTTAAAAAAAATAAAAAAACAAAAAAGGGAAAGAAAAGAAATGTGAATGAGAAAATCCAAACCTCACATGTGCACCATCATGTCTCTGCAGGGATTAGCTCACCTCCACGCTCACCACGTCATCCACCGTGACATCAAGGGACAAAACGTGCTGCTGACTGAAAATGCTGAAGTGAAACTGGGTATGTGCTGGTTTTTAATTTACGTTTTTGTTACGACTGATGGTCCAGACTGGGCGTGTGGAGCGGTTTGGACGACGGCACTAAAAAAAAAAAAAAAAAAACCCTCTGCTGCAGCTCCAGGTTTTGACTCAGCACTGTGCTCGTGCCAACTGCTGCTTTTTTTATTGCCAGTGTTGTTTTATAATGAGTCTGAAGATTGAATTTGCAGGTGCAAAGTTTTGCATTTGGGTAATTTTGTTGCACTGAAGCTTGTGAAAAATAAATGCAGGAGAAAAGTGCAGCTCGTGTGTGTTCATGTTTTTCATGCAGTTGCTCATCAACTTATAGTTTGTACAATTTGATAAAGAAGCAAA
This sequence comes from Polydactylus sextarius, assembly GCA_016801845.1. NCBI lineage: Eukaryota > Metazoa > Chordata > Actinopteri > Polynemidae > Polydactylus > Polydactylus sextarius. The sequence continues at coordinate 2,921,154 of CM028912.1, read as the reverse complement.
CAGCAGAGAGTCTGAAGTTTTCAACATTTATAAAAGTGTCAGCACAATTTTATCGTTATTATCACAACTTTTCATCATTTTTGTGGCACAGAAAAGATGAAACACGAGACAGGAGATAAAAGTGAAGTCATTTGCGGACGATTAAATCATCAAGTGTCAGTTAAAAAAACTCTATTATTTCCTGTTTGAGATCTTCGATTGGAGCTGAAAATACAAATCTATAATCTGCTATCGTATTATAACATGTAAAACATCATGCTTTATTTTGAAATCTGTGCATTAAATTAGCATCTGCTGAATTATTTATGTTACGTTTCACACTTTATCTGAACTGTTTTAATCAGACTTTATTGTTCGTAGTTTATGCCAACGTAAGTCTGACGTTGGTCTTGTTTTTCTCTAGTGGACTTCGGTGTGAGCGCTCAGTTGGACCGGACGGTCGGTCGGAGGAACACCTTCATCGGGACGCCGTACTGGATGGCTCCAGAGGTTATTGCCTGTGATGAAAACCCTGATGCCACCTACGACTACAGGGTGAGAACCAAAAAATAAAACTAAAAACTGGATCCTACACTTCTTACATATCTATATTCTGTAACAGCTGGATGAGAGGATTAGATTTATAAATCCTTATCCAGAAAAACAGAATTCAGAAACAGATTCTTCTCTCTCTTTTTTATAATGAAACTCTGCTGACTCATGTTGTTTTCTGTCCTTCAGAGCGACCTGTGGTCCTGTGGGATCACAGCTATAGAGATGGCTGAGGGAGCTCCACGTGAGTGTGATTATATAAACCTGAAACAACCATTTATATAACTGCTGTTTCAGTTCCTGGATGACACTCATCCCTTTCTCTGTTTTCCTCCAGCTCTATGTGACATGCATCCAATGAGAGCCCTCTTCCTTATTCCCAGAAACCCTCCTCCTCGACTCAAGTCCAAAAAATGGTGAGTTTAGTTTTTAATCTTTATCCTCTCATGTGTCTCACCAAACAAAAAACGCTCAAGTTGAACTTTTCATCAGGTCAAAGAAGTTCTTCAGCTTCATCGAAGGCTGCCTGGTGAAGAACTACACCCAGCGCCCCCCCACCGAGCAGCTGCTCAAACACCCGTTCATCAGGGACCAACCCAACGAGAGGCAGGTCCGCATCCAGCTCAAAGACCACATCGACCGAACCAAGAAGAAGAGGGGAGAGAAGGGTGAGTCCACTTATTCATCTGTCACCATCTGGTATCTCACATATCTCAAATATTTCATATTTTAATGACTTTAACTGAACTGTTGTTTCATTGTTCCTTGTTTCTCACAGATGAGACTGAGTATGAATATAGTGGCAGTGAAGAGGAGGAAGAAGAGGCATCTGAGCAAGAAGGAGAACCAAGGTAACTGGTTTTAAGTCAATCAATACCGTCAGTAGTGTCTCTGATGAATGAAATCATTCATACTGACATTTTTTACATAAATAATAAGCAAAAAACTGCAAAAAGATTGAAAATCTTGATAGTTTTGTCACCATAATAACCAAATCTGAGCTCTAACCTCGTGTGGTTGTGTCCTCCGTGTAGCTCCATCGTCAATGTCCCCGGTGAGTCGACGTTGCGTCGCGACTTCATCCGTCTGCAGCAGGAGAACAAGGAGCGGTCGGAGGCTCTGCGTCGACAGCAGCTGCTCCAGGAACAGCAGCTCCGTGAACAGGAGGAGTATAAACGACAACTTCTGGCCGAGAGACAGAAACGTATCGAACAACAGAAGGAGCAGAGGAGACGGCTGGAGGAGGTGAACACACACACACACACACACACACATTGTTAATATCAGGTTAAAGTTAAAACAGAAGAGTCTATAAACCGCTGGTATGTGTCCAAAGATGCTAAACAGCTGCAAACCATAACTTTGCTTGACCAGTCACAGACACATGTTTATTATTTTATTATTATATTATTATATAATATTTATGAAACATCACAGGATCCGTCTTAATGTCTAGAACTAAAAATAATCTGTTATCAAAGAACGACTTGAGTTATTTCTTTATTTATGAGACATGAGAAACATCCTCATCGAGTAGAGAGTTTCCTCTCAGTGAATAGATCATAGACGAGTCATTTTACAACAGTCGTTCGTTAAATCATGAAACAAACTAAACCTGTAGCTGCTCTGAGGTGGAATCTGTTTCTCTTTTGACACATTTAGTTAAATAAATTCACGATCACGACCGTCATTGATCAGGTGACTTTGCTTTGACACGAATCAGCAACATTGTTTAATAATGATTCATCATTTTTAAGATGTTTGTTAGAAAAAAGACAAATGTTTTATAGACTTTTCCTGATTTAGTTTGACTCTAAACTACAGCGACGTTTTGATGCATTCCCTTTTTTTTTTTTTTCTTTTTAAAATTTTTACAAACAGTTGAAAATAGCAGATGTAAAGAAAACAAGTCAATAAATAAAACAAAATGATAATAGATATATTTTAAAAAAATGATTTTCTTCAGGTGAAATTAACCAACAGATTATAAAGAATTTCCTTTCTTATAAAACTTCCTTCCTTTTTAAAAACAACATCTTTTTCTAATATTTTACCAAATAAATGTAAATTAATGGTAAATTATGTTTAGTTGCAGCTCATCCAGGCTCAAAGATTTTAAAGTGAAGACTTTCATCAACTTTGCACAAAAGATGTTTCTGTAAAAAGAAGTTTGTAGATATTAAATCTACCTGGTGTTTGATGTAGAGTTGTAATAAACTGTCTCAAAAAAAAAAAAAAAAAAAAAACTCCTCACTGAGACAGATGTTTGTTACAGCTTCACTTCTGGTCTCAAATGATGTGTGTGTGTGTGTGTGTGTGTGTGTGTGTGTGTGCGCGTGTGTGATCATGATCAGTGTCTCTAATAAGATTAGTGATTTGTGGCCTGGAGGTTAGTGGCCAGATTTCCGGCTGATAAATTCACATATAAGACACCGAAATCAATTTTAAAGCAGCAGCTTGGAAAGTTAATTGGTGTCCCTGGAGGTTGAGTTTAAAAAGCTATTTTCTTTTTTCTTTATCTCCGTCAGCTCCGAGCCTTTTATATTAGTGTCGGAGAAAGATTGGGTTAATTTCACCCTCATGTTGGACAGAGTAGACATAGACATTGAATTTTAGAGACTAACAAACAGGGATAAATCGAGTAAATAAATCTAAAATGAGATGAGACTTCAGTGACTTTCAGCAGATGATAATTTACTGCATCTTTAAGGTGCAAGGCGTCTGAAAGATGCAGTAAAAAACCTAGTTTTATTTCCACAGCAGTCACAGCTCCAGGCTGCGTTTTTGATTCGTGACAGCACTTGAAGCTACAGGTGAAACCAGGACATCAGACACATACCTCTGTACATGTGCCCTCCTGTTCTCATACATCACATCTGATACCAAAACCCACAAATGACACCTCCTCAACTTTCACTGAGTGTTGCAAAACTGCCTGTCACACTTCAGCTATTACTCTGATTAAATAATAATCAAGTGTTTTGTCAAGTTGTTTGTTTCCTTTGGTCAGAAACATAAAATACAAAAATAGTTTGGACCATTTAACGTGTTTCTTGTTCTATATTTAAGCCACATTAAGTAAAAAAAGAAAAAATCTGCCAAAAACTAAAAACAAAACTTGAATGTCACTGTTTTTTTACCAATTAAATTGTAATAAAATGGTGAAATATGTCTAAAGAGATGTTTCAGATTCACTTTAAATCCACCAGTATGTAATTTAATAGAATATATGACAAAGTAAAACAGTAAATTTTCTTCTTTTTCGGAAGCTGTAACCAGAACATATCAGTCATTTCTGAAACGAGACGTCGTTAAAGGATCATTTTACTAAGAATGATCGTCCTCACATTAATAATGTTGTAATAAAAACACGCAGCAGAAAGTTCAACAGTGTCTCAACTCGCTGAAAAAAAGTCAGTTTGTGAATTTTTCACAATCAGTCGCCACAAAACTATTTTTCTCCCGATGATGATCTGATGAAACTGATTCGATCACGTTGCGACTCAACAGACGATCGTCTGTCGAGGCTTGTTCTTGGCTCCGGGTTTGTTTTATTTGGCAGATTCAGGACCAGTGGTGTTTTTACTGAACTTCTCCTCAGAAGACGATGCCGTTTGTCTCATCTGAAAGCTGTTTTTTTTTTTTTTTTTTAAATGAACATACAGATGCAACACAACCAGGAGATTTTTGTCTCGTTTATCTGTGATGTTTAAGTTTCTCGTGTCCGTTTGCAGCAACAACGGCGTGAACGTGAGATGAGGAGGCAGCAGGAACGAGAGCAACGTCGGCGCGAACAGGAGGAGAAACGACGCATCGAGGAGATGGAGCGACGTCGGAAAGAAGAGGAGGAACGCCGGAGGGCCGAGGAGGAAAAGAGGAGGGCCGACCGAGAACAGGTGAGAGATGGAAACGCAGACTGTTGTTGTGTTGTTTTTATTGAATTTCCTAAACTCCATTTTGCCGTCTGATCTTCAGGAGTACATCCGTCGGCAGCTGGAGGAGGAGCAGAGGCACCTGGAGATCCTGCAGCAGCAGCTGCTCCATGAACAGGCCATGTTGTTGGTGAGTTTCTGACTTCATCTCTGTCTTTCTTCAGATAGATTCTTCTCTTTCTTTTTCTCCCCCTCTCCTCTTCTTCTTTGCCTCTAAATCTACATTTCCTTAATGTTATTTCCATCTGTTTCTGTGTCCCAGTGGTTATTTTGTTAATGTTTCCACAACTCCCAGGTTGTTAAATTTCATAATGCAGGTACTTATTATTCCTCCGTTACACAAACTTTCCTGATTCGGTTTTCCTTCGAATCTCAACTGAATCAAGTTTTTTGGAGCTGACTTTATGACTTTTGTAGATCCACTGGGAGCCGTTAACAGCAGAGGTCAAAACATAATAAGTCTTCTCTCTGGGAAAAGTGGGGATGTTTACTAGGTCCTGAGTGACGATGATGTCACCACCAGGAAACGGAAGACAGCGTTTTGTATGACTTGATGTTTTTTTGGTTTTTTAAATGACTCTGCTCCTCTGGAGGAGGGGGGTCAGAGGATATTCACATAATGAAAGGATGTGAACACTTTTATCCTCACTTCCAGTTTCACATCATCACTGGATCATTTGGCTTCGTTCGTCTTTATCATGTTTCCTTTACGTCATGTTTGGCTGCTACACATTTGGACGCTGTTACCACTGTTTTAAAAAAACACTTGAAAAACCCTGAAACATTTTCACTCTGAGAAGATTGAAGAGAATTTAATACTTTACTTCACTATATATAGATTTTTTACTTCTGGTAACAGACCAGAGGATCATAACTCATAAAAATCATTAGTTTTTTAATAGTCGTGTGGTTCGATCGCTGTCGACCACAGTTAACTGCTCTAACAGACGTGGACTCTGTGTCCTTTCAGACTGTTGCTTAACTCGATTTGTTTGAAAATGATTGTGAAAACATGTTTCAACAAACTTTCAACAAAGGTATTAATATTTTCAACACCGATATCTCTAATTTCTCAACTTCTACAACCTCAGTTTCAACACTTCCTTTTTATAATTTCGGCGACCAGTGGAAAGAAAATGGAGTAAAATTACAAATAATTTAGACAAAAAAGTTTTGAGAATTAAAGTGATGATCCAGAGTAACATGAACCCAGAGTCTATTTCACCATGAATATGAGTCAAACTCCCCCTCAACAGATATTTTACGTTGGTTGAAGTAATATCCAGTTTGACCGTCTTTTGTTTTCACAACCAAATAGTTAACAATGAAAGTAAATGGGGCAGTCAGCCAAACGTATCTAAATTGTCATTTTTTTAACCACTAATAAAGATCAAAATATCACTTCACTTCAGCAGTAGCATGAATAGGGTCCCTACACATAAACTGAAGTACTGATAACTTAGTAAGTGAACTGAGAGTTTATTAAAAACACTGTTTTACAAGACTTACCCAACGTCTTGTTTTCATAACAACTGGTGATGAAGGTTGTTCCAGATCTTTAGATTCATCATTTTCCTCCTGAACAACACTGATGAGTCTGTGAATAGCGAGAAAAATGATAAATCTGTTGATCTGGAACAACCGTCATCACCAGCTGTTATGAAAACAAGACATTTGGCCGACTGCCCCACTGACTTTCATTGTTAGATATTTGACTGTGAAAACAAAAGATGGTCAAACTCGATATTACTTCAACAAACTTAAAATATCTCTTGAGGGGGAGTTTGACTCATATTCGTGGTTAAATAGACACTGGGTTCGTATTGCTCTGGACCATCACTTTAATTCTCATCACACCTATGTAATGTGGAAAAGGTAAACTCTCTAAACTTCTCTGAAGCTGCTTCTCCACTCTAATAGTTTGCTATAATTTCAGTATCTCTCCATTAAAACATCATGATGAAGCTTATAATGGTCTGACCACATCAAAGCTCAGTTTTTCTCCTTATATTTTCTTTAGGAAAGTAAAATATCTGTAGGTTTTAATATTTGAAAGATCCATGAAGAAATTCGAGTTTCCAACGTGTCAAGTGTCAAAAAAAAAAATGAAAAGAGGATGTTGTGGAAACAGTTTTGGTTCAGTCTGACCCTCCCTGTACTCAGGAGTATAAATGGCGGGAGCTGGAGGAGCAGCGTCAGGCTCAGAAGCTCCAGAGGCAGCTGCAGCAGGAGCAGGCCTACCTGCTGTCCCTGCAGCAGAACCAGAACCTGGACAGTAGCAAAGCAAAACCACCACAAAACCTCGAAGCTGAACGGGTAAAACCCCCACAGAGTCCCGCTCCACAGATCCCCGCTCCACAGATCCCCGCTCCACAGATCCCCGCTCCACAGATCCCCGCTCCACAGAGTCCAGGTCCACAGAGTCCAGGTCCACAGAGTCCAGGTCCGGACGCGTCTAAACAACCACCGGGCGTTGAATCTGAGAAGAAACGGTCCAGTCACAATCACAGTCTGGAGAAAAGTTCAGATGTCAAACTACCAGCTGCTGACCTCCAAGGCCTCGCCCCCAACTCTGAGCCAATCAGAGAGGTGAAGCTCGACGCAGCTCGACACAGCCGTCGCTCTGACTCCTGTAGTTTTGCTTCCTTCTGCTTGTGTGTTCTCACTCCCACTGCTCTGGGTGTGTTGCTGTGTGGACATGGCGATGCGTCGCTGCTGGCGTGGGCGCTTTGTAGATGACTAGAGCCTCTTAACGTCTCTTTTCTAAACTCTAAAGTCTGATTATTAAACAGATTCACTGTGACGTTGGACAAAGACTTTATCTCAAAATGAAGAATTTGACAGAAAAAAATATTTTAAAAAACAAACCAAAGTTCTTAAACTATTTAAACATCCAAGTTTCACTACTTAAACCTCTGAACACCACAGTGAATATGAATTAGGTCCTTGAACCTTTTTAAATACATATATACTTAGTTTGGGACTCAAATACTATATTTGGTTCAGGTAAATTATTTTAATATAATATTTAAGAACTGGATTTCAGCACCAAATAAATCAATTTGGTGAATAACTTGCAACCTTTCTTTTGTCTTAACACGACTCAAAATGACAATTCTTTATTTTAGAAAAAGTTATTTGACTTTTTGACAAATTCTGTCTTAATTTTCTGTAAAATAGCGGAGACCTACATGAACAGTTCCTCCTCCTCATTAGTGAGGTCGTCAACAAGTTACTGAAATAATGAGCCACCTCATTAGTCCTCAGTGTGACTCTCTGTCTCTCTCCATCTCGTTCTTGACGTCCTGCTGTTGCCATTTAACACCTGGTGGGGGACAGAAAAGACCGAGAGAGACACAAACCAGATACAGCAACAGTTAGATTCAGTTTTATGACTCCGACTCAAAAACTAGACGATTTGATTTGTTTCTTTCAGGTGGGATTTCAACCACGCTGGATGATCGGCCTGTTGGCAGCTCGTTTATTTGGATAAAAACTCAAGAAATCAAACATAAATTATGACATAAATTTACACATTTGTACACATCTAACAGGATAAAATAAAAGGTGAAAGGTGAACTTCCCAGGACAGGAGATAGATATTAAGCTTCAGGTGATTGTTGTTGCAGCATGTGATTTAAATCTGTGTAAGTCTTTTGTGCTCGTCATATAAAAATAGTCTCTAAGTGAAAACATCGTGTCCAAACTTGTTGATACAGTAATAACTTCCTTCTTGCCAACACACACAAAAATACACTTTTTTCTTTTAGCTTTTTATTTAATTTCTAGTCAAAGTCAAAGCAGCGATTTTCAAATTAAGATAGATCAGATAATCTTGTTTTGGAAAAAACGGGTCCATAATTCACTTTTAAGATTAAAATTCATTCACACACATGAAGACAGTGTGAATCAGTGTCCTGGACCTCAGTGTGTGTCCTAACCTGTCTGTTTTCACCCTGAATGTTTTTGTTTTTTTTTTCTCCACGTGGAAAATGCATGACACCCTCCGCTGGTCATGGTGCTGTTGTTTTACTAGCAGGGATGTGGGAATATCGTGACAACAATAACAATGGCGTCTTTGAGGAAGTGCTCTGTGGTTCCTGCTGGTGAGCTTGTATCAGCAGATGACTTTCTAATGTGCTTGTTCTACCGCCAGTAGAAACCAAATCTTCTCTGCGGGAGGAAACTAACAAACCGTAACGTCTGATGGCTCCTTTCCTCTTAACCCTGCTGTAAATGTCTTAATGTACTGACACGTGTTGACCTGCTGTTAATGTCATCTGTGTGTTCGTGTTGTTCATCACGTTTTGTATCCTCCTCCTCCTCTTCCTCCTCCAGGCTGATGAACGATACCGGAAGAACATCCAGGGTTCTCCTCAGGCGGCTCAGACCAAACCGCAGCAGCCTCCGGTGCCGCCACGCTCCGAGTCCTCGTATCCCAACGGGAACTCAGCGTCTGAGGCGCCGGCCATGCACCGCCCGGTGGAGCCACAGGTAACCACGCTGACCTCAAACCTCCGTAGACGTTTCCCTCCTCTTTGACTTTCACCACCGTTGTTGTGCACAGGCAGCATTTTGAGTTCAAGGCAAACGGGTCATTTGCTACGAGTTTAAGTTCACGTTGTGTTGATGGAGCCACTGAAGCCGCTAGAAATGTAAATCTGATTTAACGTGGTCTCAACGTAAAAAACCACCGTGCACTATGATTATAAGACTCAATGGAAACATGACTCATAAAGTCTTCCAACCAACATTTAAACATACATGAATCATGTGACATGTTTTACTTCATCTTTAGACTTTTGATTTATCAGATACCTACGGGACTATTACCACAACTGACACGTTTCTTTTCAAACCTAAGACTTCCTGTTGAGGTTTCAAATTAAAAAAGTGCAGCATTAGTTTTGTTTTGTATTTTTTTGCTGAAGACATTTCCCAGTCCATGCTAAGTGAAGTTTGAACCACAGCATCATGGACATTGTGGCAGGTTTCATAACTCAAACCAACACTACGCTACAGACGTGTAGTTGTTATTACTGAACGAGTATTAGTCCATTTGGACGATGCACATGTGGTGGATGTGGTTCAGGAGGTGAAGGAGGTCGTTCACTAATGGGATCCGACTGCCGTCTCCTCCAGTCTTCATGTTGAAGTGTCTTTGGACAAGATTGTGAATTTGAAATCTGCATAGAGCTGCAACTGTACTAGCATTAGTATACTAGTATTTTTATGGTTATAAACCAATAAAATATGTATATTTGATACTTTTTCTCTTGTAATTTCTAACTCCTTCATGTGGTCCTACCCTCCATGTCCACTGACTCCAGATGCTGCCTGTGTTTTTCAAACCCTTTTCTAATTATTATTATCTGTCATTAAACTTCCCTCTTTTCAGGTGATTTCAACAGAATTAAAGTTTTTAATGTAGATGTGATGTTTCTACCAGTAGTTTTGCTGCTTCGCTGTGTTGATTTCCTTCTTCCTTCAATCACTGTTCGTCTGTAGCTCAGCTCTTTTAGGTTGTTTCACGTGGAAAATGGATCCAACTGTCTGCTGTTGTTGTTGTTGTTGTTGTTGTTGTTGTTGAACTTCTCTAGACTCTTTCCAAACTTCAGGGTTGTCATCAGTTTGAACATTTTTAACTTTTTTTTTTTTTAATGAAGACTTTGACATTTTTCTAAACTTTTAAAAAAGGATCACAACCCTGACTTTGTTCTCTTCTCCCGTGATCGACTCTTGAACTGACAGGTTGTCCTCCCACTTGTCAGATGTGTGATGATTATTGAGTCATATGTGCATATGTGTGTATGTGTGTGTGTGTGAACATGAGATTGCTGGTCTGGTCATGTGATGGTAATGGGGGGGTTGTACGTCACAGCTCTTCATTGTGTGCTGCTGATTAAAAACATCCATAATTCATAAGTGCCCAGATTTTCAGCAGAGTGACTCAGACAGTATTAGTCATCGACCTACTAAGCAGGAATAAGTGCAGCTCAATGAAGTCAATCTGTTTTCAGCGAGTCACACAGATTAAATTAAACATAAAAACGAAGCTGCAGCTCCGGGTGAAACGGGTTTTGGGGGCGGGGGAGGGGGTAATGATGTAATTTATTGGCACTCTATTAAACATTTTCCATATTGTTTAAAGTGGATTAATCCGTTTTCTCTCATTAGCTTCGAGTCATCGGTCTCAGATGTGGCGTCATTTTTCAACAGAGTCAAAACTTGGATGTGATGCTGCTGAGGTCCTGATCAAAGCTAATTATTGGATATGAAAATGGAAACTCAAAGTTTGAATGACTTTTATTTTCAAGTAAAAATAGGAAATATTTCTAGAGGTAATGATGCTTCATTGCACATTCAAATGCAGCGAATCTGTTTTATTTACATTTATTTTATCTGCCATTTCTTTGGTTAAAGTCTACAAACCATGAATGAGTGTGAAGCTGTGTGATCTGTGTGTGGTTCTAGCTTCATGTATGTTTGCATGTGTGTCAACCGTGTTAATCCGATTCATTTTCATGCTTTGTGCTCGATGATGAGGCTCGTTCCTCTTGAGTTTTAAAACTGGTCAGACTCAAGGTCGTCTCAGACTAAACGTTGACATCATTGCTGAGGAATTCAAGACCTTCAGTTGTCTTGTGTTAAAATTATTATACATCCAACCAGCTGAGTAAAAAAAAAAAGAAATGAAATGTAATAAAACCAAACCCAACAAATGACCGAACATGGGAAAGATTAAAACAACTTAATGCAACAAAAAGAGTCTCGTCAGTTTTGAATCAGGATCAACTTGACTCCATCTTTCATCTGCTCTCTCTGCTTTGTTGTTGTTGTTGTTGTTGCTGCTGTTATTGTTACTGTCATGTCATCATGTCACCTTCTGTTGCTCAGGCTGCACTTTTATCCTCCATGATTTAATAACTGAAGTGTAGCCTCAGTAACAACAGGGACAACGTCGCTTTATGTTGCCTCTTTTCTCCTGTTGCACTTAACATTGTGTTCTTTAAGGGGCTTTGCTAAGATTTGGAGCTGTAACTTTTTATATATAATTATTATAATTATATATTATTGTCACATTTCCAGCCATCGTAACAGTCAACAGTCAAGTCTGAAATGAATGTCGTCAGATTAACACATGAACATCTGCAAAACAAATAGAATTAAATTAGAGGTGGAGTTTAACGTCTTGCTACTTCATGCCAACGATGAGTTGGATGTTATTAAAATGGCGGCAGAATTTTTTTTCTAATAAATGAGAAAACTTGTTTGTGGCTTTTATAATTAAAGCAGGCACCAAAACCACCGTCAGACCTTCAACACACAGAACAGAAATATTTCAACTTCCTCGTTATCATTAATCTCCTACTCACTGGTGCTGCTTCCTCCAGCTGCCAGATATGACAGGAGCACTAATGGTGTGATGTGTCTGGATGAAGTTATCATGAAGATCTAATTTTGATCAACATGAACACAGTAATCTTTAATCCTCAGTGTCTGATACAGGATTCATTTTGAATCTTCACATCACTGGAGTTCCTCAAGGAACCGTTTTAGATCCTCTACAGCTCCAATCTGACAAACCCCTAAAGACACCCTGAAGGCCTCGTCCTTTTCAGAATGCACTGCATGCAGACTGACCCCTCCTCCCCTGGATGTGTTTGTTTTGTTTTGTTTGCTATCTGTAAGGTCCGTTCCCATCTGGCCGCTCTAAAGAGCAGCGGCAGCGTGGTGTCAAACTCCTCCACGCCGCCCGCTGTGTCGCGGTCACAATCCTTCACCGAGCCGCTCGCCCCTAGCTTTGAAAACCTTCATCTACGCAACAACCACGAACCCCACCAACACCATCACCCTCCATCTTCATCATCATCATCATTCTCGTCATCATCAACGCCTACACGCACTGAACCACACCCCTACCATCAACCTAGACCCTCGCCCCACGAACCGGCCCCTTCAGAAGAGGTGCCGCCCAGGGTAAGAACAGGAAGAACCAAAACCCCAGTGTAGCCTGGCAGCAGTAGTAGGTTAGTTTGTGTTAAAGGTTCAAAGTATCTGGTAAACCAGTGTGTAAACATCACAGCAACACGCTGGTTTTCATGGTGGAGCTGAAATCAGCAGCAGACCTCCCTGTACCGGGTAACATCTGGATCAGACGTGGGGAGTTTGTAGAAAGTGAAAATGAAATGAAAAGCGTTAAAACGTCAGACTTTTAAACGTGGTTGTGAGTGAATCAATGAGACGGCAGCAGCATTTATCTCACATCCCTCCTCTGATTGGCTGTCGCTCTTTGTCAGTCTTTTCCGACTCCTCCAGTTTTCTAACATGACAGATCCAGTCCCGGTCTCAGACCAGGTCCCGTCGGCCTCTGGTTTGCATCTGAATTAACTGATGATTCACAGATGATCTGTGGACCAAATTAATGAGATGCAACGACTGTAAATCATTGGTGAAGTTGATTAGTGTCAACTAGGATTTAACTTAACTCAACCTTAACTCCGAGACTGTAGGAGGAGCTTCGTAGACAAAAACGCAACCTGACTGGTGTAGTGAACCTTTAACAGAACAAACGAGACAATTGTCTTTGATTTCCCACGAGATCAAACTGTCGTTATCATGAATTGTTCAGTTCATTACTTTAATAGCTTCCCACCCTCTGCCTCATTCTTTCTATCAAGAATTAATTTTCTTTTTTTGCTTTTCTAGTGGAGCATAAAACCGATGATTCAATTAAATCCATGTTAAATTAACATATACATTTTTAAAATGAGTAGATTGAGGTAGATGAAATCACTACATTCAGATTCAGCGTTTACCTTCAGGCTTCCTGGTTTTGTTTTGAGCAGATACGCAGAATATCATGAGGAAAGAGGAAACTAACATCACCGTCTGTGATGTAAATTAGTGTTGACACAAAGAGAAGTAGCTTGCTGTTAGTTTGACCACAACACTCAGCCTGAGACGCCGTCACGACCCGGCAGCAGGTTCAGAGACGGTGTCAAACACCAGGACATATTGAGACAATCTGTCTCTCTGTCTCATGCTGCTTTTCTCTTCCCTCAACAGACACATTTAGCTTTTCACTGTAAGACCACAAAAGGCCATAAAAATGACTGCAGAGGAGGGAAAAAAAAACATAAAGGGAGAGATTTCTACATTTAGAGAAGTGTATTTTTATATTTCTTTCTACCTGAATGTATAGGGCGTTGGATGTTATGGATAAGTATAGGAAACACAGGAAAGCTGTTTGTTCACTACCCACAAATGTGGGCAGTGAGAAATCAAAATAAGATCTAAATTTAGACCTCAGAGCCAAAGTTATCGCACGTCCAGAAAAGGAAACTCTGTGTTAACAAGCAGGACTGCTGCCAAGCTGAACCACAACCCCGTCGACCTCACTCGGTGGTACATAGAGTTCCAGTTCAAGATAAAAGTCTCAAACAGGTGTCAAGGCAGGACTGACCTTTCTTTAACATCAGTCACATCTTTTCCCTTTTTGTCTCCAACTGAAACATCTGAACAAAACAAAAACAAATGGCTGTTTATGTTGTGATGTAATGACATTGGCTGCGCTGGGTTTTGTTGTGCACGGCTGTGTTGTTGTGTTGTGCTTTGGATGCTGTCAGATGTTCTGCATTGGGCTTTACTGCACTCATTGCGTGATGCGTGGTGAGAGGTGTGACTGAGAGCGTGACCCATGACGACTGTAGTGTGATAGTTTTGTTTTACAGTGATGCTTTGGGGGCGTCGCATGAAGAGATAAAAGAGTTTAGTTGACTTGTTGTCAGGTGAAAGAGACACATGAGACTTCAGATCAAATGAATTGTTTCTTGTTTTAAACTAATCTGACCAATGAGAAGAAACTGGAGCTACAGAGAAAAAACAACAATGTCCTCGTAGATGTTTATTTAGCTTATTTATCTCTAACATGCTCATTTATTATGTTGTATAAAGTTGGAGCTAACAGCCACAACTTTTGGGCTGGAAGTTGGAAGTTTTTGTGTATTTCTCTTTATTCATTGTACTTTCAAATGAGTGTGTGTGTGTGTGTGTGAGCCGGTCACTGTCTTTGTGATAAAAAGGTTCCCGTCAGGACGACATCACACTCGCCTCATCACCATGGCAACACGCCGCTCAGCAGCCACGCCGTTCATCGCGGCGCCGCCAGGTAAACAGACGTAACGTAACCAAACTGATTCACATGATTCTGATTCTGTTCTGGTTCCATGGAGGAAACTTCCTGCTGTGTTTGTCTTTGTTTTCACACTTTTGGTCACTATTGTTCTTGTTCATTGTTTTTCTCTTTCTGCTGAAACACAATCACCAAAATCTAATGAGTCTCCTGTGGTTTGGAAACGTTCAAATTATTATTTAGAGCATTGGATTGGATCTAATACTACACACTTAGATACTTACATTATATTTGTCTAAAATATTGTTATTATGAGGTTTTATTCATCAGTCATTGGTTTGACATTGTGGAGTGTGACTGAGTGAATTTAGGTAGAGTGTTATTATTTATTTTATTAAAAATACAAGACACAAATCAGAGATGTGATTTGCAGTTTGCAGTCACTAAATGTGTCAAGAAAACTTACATATATACCATATGTAGATCAGGAAAATGTATTATCTGTATAATAAGACTGGTCCCAGATCAGTGCTCTGTGGGATCCACTGATTAAATCTTTGGAGGATAATATTTTAGTCTTTAAGCTTCTGACACAGATGAGATGTCAGAGAAAGAAAAATTTAAAACTCTGATTCATCACGTTGAGAAATAAAGTTAATATGCAGCCGTCAGGAGATGAGTCACCGTAAAAAAAAAAAAAAAAAAAAAACACACTTTACTTAGTTGAAGATAGAAGTAGAACATATATATATATATATATATATATATATATATACACACACACACACACACACACACACCAACACATTCACAGAGACAGACAGGATGAGACTGTGTAGCCAGTGTCTTCACTTGTGTGGGAAGATTTATGTAATAGTGCTAGCTGTCTAACCTTGTGATAGTTTTTTGGTGTGTGTGTGTGTGTGTGTGTGTGTTTTCTATTTCCAAACCACAAATCTCCTCATGAGACATTGTGTGTGTGTGTGTGTGTGTGTGTGTGTCATCTCGTTCTCTTCCTCTCACCCTGCGCTGTTTTATATTTTAGTCTCTACAATAACGCACACTCTGCTCTAACTGTACTACTTCTTATTTAGCATATCTCTACTCTCTGACATGGACTTAAAATATAATCTAACAGCCTCTTTTTTTAGAGGAATAATTAATAAAAATTGAAAGAGAATATTGATTACCAGTAACAACCAATTCAAAGCTTCATCTCTGATTATCTTGGCTCTACAGTGCAGCAGAGCCTCGGCTGCTGTGGGAACGAGTGGAGAAACTGGTTCCCAGACCGACCAGTAACAGCGGCAGCGGAGGCTCCAGTTCCTCCAGCAGCTCCAGTAACTCCAGCTCTCAGCCCGGTTCTCACTGCGGCTCTGGAGAGAGGTTCAGGGCCCGTTGTGAGTCCAAAACACACACACAAAAATCAGCCTTTTACCACCTTTACCTTTAATATAACACATTTCTGGTGAACAGGCTAGGTCCTCCAACATCATCCACCACAATAAACTGATCATTTCACCTCCTTCAGCTTCCTCCAAATCGGAGGGTTCGCCCCTCCAACGACCAGAGAATGCTGGGAAAAAACCAGAGGAGAGGAGGGACTTGGTCAGGCCGAACAGACCAGCGGTGAGAATTGAATCAAAGCTGATCGGCCGACAGTGTAGCCTGCTAGCTGGGATAGAGCTCCATCTAGAAGAGAGTGTGTGTGTGTGTGTGTGTGTTTAGTGATAGTGTGACTAATGATGTGATGTAGCTTGACGGAGGTTTTTGTGTGTGTGTGATAACAACAAACTGGATTTTTTTGACTGTCATGTGATCTGTTGACCATCTAATGCACTGATGTGATAAAAGACTTGTTTTGTCTTTGGACTGATCTCTGGCTGAACGGTGCCGCTTGCTTTTTTTCTCCTCCACTGGTCTCTCTGACTCGGCAGCGGCCATTTTAACTCATTCTTTCTCTAACTTTGATCAAAGTATTTACATTTTTCTTCTATACTGTTCTGATTTCCTTTTCATCTTTGCAGCTCTGATGATTGTCTCATTATTACTCTACTAACCTTACCTACAGTAGCTTGAAGAACATCGGCTGTTCGACTGTCACCTCTTTTCCTCGCTTCATCTCTTGGCTTTGCTTCTCTCACGCTGGCTTCTCATTGGCTGGTGTTCCTCTTTAACCACTCTTTCTTCTCCTGCAGCTTTTTATTTCCTGCTTTATTTTTTCTCAAAGAAGATTAAAATGGCATCTTAACTAACAGCTGACAGACTGAATGAACTGAATCAGAGGAAGAGAAACAGAAACAGAAATCAGTGAGATAATAAAAACAAACTTTAAGATTTTTTTTTTTTTTTTTTAATCTTTTTAGGACCTGACGGCTCTGGCCAAAGAGCTACGCGCGGTGGATGATGTTCGTCCTCCGAATAAAGTGACAGATTATTCGTCTTCTAGTGAAGAATCAGACACCACCGATGAAGACGACGATGAAGAGGTGGATCAGGAGGCAGGTGAAGAGTCGACCTCGGGCCCGGAGGACTCCAGAGCTGTGTACGTAGCAGAGTTTAACTTCTGATCTCAAACATGGAACAAATTACAACAGAGGAACGGATACAGTTCAACTCATCTGAAGCAGAAACATATGCTAAATGAAATCCTTGAAAATAAGGAATATATATCAGTTTTCCTTATGTTCCAGCAGCATGGAAAAATAATATAATTATTTTCCCAGTTGTAGCCAAAACATAACATCCTTGTGTTGAATATCCTTGGTTTTGTTCCAGTGTGAGCAACGGAGAAACTGAGTCCATGAAAACCGTGATTGTTCATGACGAAGGCGAGAGCGACGCAGGTTCAACGCCCTGTAAAGACAGCACTCTGATCGTCAGACCGGTAAAACAAAACAAAAAACAAACTCTGCAAGCTTTCAGTTGTTTTAGTTTTGTGTATTTTGTTCATACCCTGAATGTTTGATCCGTTTTGTTTGCATGTTGTGTCCATCATCTTCTGTTCTTCCTCCAGTAGATTAGAGGGTTAGAGTAGGTCGGGTCCAAAACTAAAAAAACAGTTTTGATTAACGCCTCAGTACAACAGGATTTATTAATTCATGTTGACTAACCAGAGTTTTCTCTCCGCCTGTAGAGTAGCCACTGTAGTTTGCCCTTTGCTCTAGCTAACACCTTCCCTTCCCCTGAACTCATCAGAAACACATCTAGACCCAAAGTCGTCTACCCGTCTTTCTACTTCCAGAGTGCAGGTGACAACAGAAAGCGTCCAGGTCCCGGTCCGGGTCCTGGTCCAGGCCCGGGTCCAGGTCAAACCCCGACCCCAATCCTGCTTGCGGGCTTTCCCCCGAGCCCCGGCTCGGCTCCAGGCCCCGGTCTGGTCCACCACACCCCCAGCCCCCACCATCATCATCACCACCACCATCATCACCCCACACAGCACACGGACAGGAACGGCTTTGCCGGCCGCATCCACCACCTCCCAGACCTGATCCAGCAGAGCCACCATTCCTCCCCTTCCTCCTCTGCATCCAACTCCCCCTCCTCCTCCAGCCTCGCCAGCCCCTCCACCATGTCCCCTCAGAGTCCCCTGGACAAGCTCGGTATCCTCACAGAGGTATGTCCCCCCCTCCAGCCCCAACACGGAGACCTGCTGGGGGATGTCAGTTCTGGTTTAGTCTTTGACAGGAGACGTTAAAAGAGATTAAAATCACCATTAAGGTCCCAGTTCATTAGTTAGGGTGCTTGAGCAGGTCTTGAAAAAGTTTTAGTCTGAACAAAAGCATTTAAATATATGTAATATATAAAGAAAAGCATTAAAACTATTATTAAAATGAAATTTACTACTAAACACAACAGGTACAATATCAGCAAGAAAGTAGACACGCAAGTAAACTAATATTATAATAGTGATTTTCTGCTGATACTTCAGTCATGATGATTGTTTTCTATTATACCTTCAATTTAACATGGCGCTCTCTGCTGGTCATCACTGGTACTAGTGATCTGTCTGTCCCACTACCAAGTGTTCGATTTGTTTTTTTTTCCTCTCATGACGCAAGTTTTCTGCAGAGAGCTGGCGTTGTTGAAAAGCTGCAGTTTAAAGTTTTAACAAATTAGTACATTTGGAAGACATTTGCTGTCTTCTGTCCTCGGAGGCTCACTGTGGTTTTTATAAGCATTCTCCCAAAACATCTAAATCTCATTTTCTTCCTTGATGTTGCCTATTTTCAGCAAACGCATCATATTCTCACATTCCCCAGACAATAGATCATAGTGAACAGGCCAGTTAGGAGCATAATGGCAAGTATATTTCCCATGGATTTACTTCAGTTTTGTTTTATCCTTTTGTCCGTTTTGTGAGCAGCACTCCATATGTTTCTACCCTCCATTGTTTTGCTTTTATAATTTTTACCCTCTGACTTGAATGGCCATTGTATTTGCATGCAACACATACAGAAATAGCTTTTGTTTGATGACGTTGTCTCGTTGGTTGTTTTACATGAATCTGTATTTGTGATCATCTGATGCTATGAATATGTTTTTGTTTTTTTATGTTTCAAAGTGACGTTTACTGAACCTCACCGTCTCTCTCTGTAGAGCCAGTCTAGTAACAACATGCAGAAACACAAGTCTTCTTCCTCTTTCACTCCGTTCATCGATCCTCGTCTCCTCCAAGTCTCTCCATCCACCGGCAGCGCCCTCAACAACGTCGGTACGTCACTTCCCTCATAGACAAGTGTTACTCTTAACTTCATACCTGCATTAAAAGTTTCTGAAAGTAGAGAAAGATTAAAGTGATGGTCCGGAGTAATTTGAACCCAAAGTCTATTTCACCACCAGTCAAACTCCCCCTCAAGAAATATTTTACGTTGGTTGAAGTAATATCGAGTTTGACCGTCTTTTGTTTTCACAACCAAATAGTTAACAATGAAAGTAAATGGGGCAGTCAGCCAAACGTATCTAAATTGTCATTTTTTAAACCACTAATAAAGCTCAAAATATCACTTCACTTCAGCGGAGCAAATCTACACTAGCCTGTTGTTTTACAAATACTTTAAACATTTTTTTTAAAAAAAGACTCGCCATGCTAGTGATTAGGGCACCAAAGTAGCTTGAAGACTTTGCTGTTTTTAAACCATTAAAACAGCTCAACACTGTATTTACTTACAAAGTTCTCAACGCCTCGTTTTAAATGTCAGGACCCTTGTTATACCAGCAAGGAAGTGTGGAGCTACTACTACCTTGGTGCCTTATTAACTAGCATGGTTTTCAACAAAAATGATAAAAATAAAAATGTTCGTAAAGCAACAGGATAGTGTAGTTTTGCTCCTCAGCAAACATAAGAACTGGTTATCATGTTTTACATATCCAAAAATCATTTTACACCAAAGTTCTCCTTTAAGTTTTTTTGGCTATAATCCAGTTCTGCCCTATAATTTAGAAAACATGAGAGATTCTCATCAATCTTGTGTCCAACCAATCAGCAGTGTTTACTGCAAACTTTACCACAACAGTTTGAAGCCTGAAGTTGCATTTCGAAGCTGTGGCCAATGAACCAAAATCAAAAACAGGTTCTTCTGGAGAAAACAGCAGCAACAGAAAAGTTCAAAACACAAACCAAAAGCAGTCGGTTAACGTGGACTGACTCATTGAGGTCATACAGCTCGTTAACTGCCACAGTTTCCAAACAAAGTTTTCTTCTTATCACGGTGATTCTCCTGTTCCCATCATCCGTCAGTGGATTGGCCATCATCAGAGCCAGATCTCTGGTATGCTGAGTCATTACTTCACCTGATGCAGCTGGTGACCAGCCACTGACCCTTTACTGCACCAGAGATTGTTGTGGTTGAGAGATTAGATTTTCCCACAGATGTCTAAGGTCCAGATGGCAGTTTAAGAGGTAGAGAGACGAGCTGTGGCCCACTTTCACTGACACTGATAACATGAAATAATAAGTTGAAACGGCCGCCGAGGCGTTCTGAAGTTGCAAAGTGTATAATGTATCACAGAAACGAGAAACTTGACATGACCTACAAACCCTGAAGTAACATGAGGAAAGATTGACGAACAATAGAATCAGAGCAGGAAAGACGTTTGTTTTCCAAAACTATTTCTGACAGTCAGTTCTGTCCTTTCTAATGTTGACGATTTGACACTGACCCCTCACAACCCTGCCTGGTGAACTCTACATCCTGCACCGTCCCACCTAAGCCCTTCCCTTTGACCTTTTAGGCTACGCCAACGACGCCCGGCTGGCAGGAGGCGCTGAGGGCTGATCCGTCTCGGAAAGGCTCCGTGGTGAACGTCAACCCCGTTAACACTCGCCCTCAGAGCGACACGCCCGAGATCCGTAAATACAAGAAGAGGTTCAACTCTGAGATCCTGTGTGCTGCACTCTGGGGTAAGAATGATGACAAATAGAGGTTTTATTGTCATGAACATAAAAACAATACTATATCTGCTAAAGTTAGGGTTTTATTGATTTATGAGAGATTGTTTTTTTCATGTAAATTATATTATAATGATGCAGTTCTTAAACATTCATCATCCAAATGTTTAACGTCCCGAAATTATGACCTTTTATGCACCAGTGCTGAAGTAATTTATATTTTCATCATGATAAAATGTTATATCAAATGTTATATGTTACAAGATATATGTTATATATCTTTGAACAACAATTCATGAGATCAATATGAGAAGATATCATTTATGTATTTAACACAATCAGCTCATATCAACTCACAAAAAACAACTGAAGTATGACTTGACCATTTAACTCAGCTCTTCCAGAGTCTAAATGAAAACCAATCTGTAGTTTTTACTAAAAAGAATCAAACTAGACGTTGTGTTGTTGATCAGCTGTGATACTCAGAGTCTTTTACAGTTGTAGCTCAGTTTTAGTGGAAAATAACTGGTCAGAGCTGGTGAGCAGGTATCTGACATGTTAACACGGGTCAACGTCCTGCTGCTTCTTCTTCAGGTGCCCGGACACGTTGGTCCTTGTTTCCTGACTATTTTACCTCCTACTGAGTTTTGTCTGTTGACTCGTCTTTTCGTTGATTTATTCTTGAGAGGAAACTAAACATCATCATCTTTTTCTGCTGCTAGTGTTGTTTGAATGTTTAGCAGCAGTAGGAGGTGGAGCTTGGACGGAAACAGAAACACAGATGATGTATTTTAAATATGATGATATGAATCCATGTTTTCACTTTGTATCAGTAATACTGGATCATTAATCACTGAATCAATGTATTGATCTATATCCATGGATCTTTGACAACCTTGACTGATTTGTATCACTTCATCAGAAGTTGTAGCTATAAAAATCTTCACCACCTGGTGGCAGCAAAAACCCCAATGGAGTCACATACCGTTTTCCATCTGTCTGACCAGACTGTACTGAGTGTTAGCAGCTGTGGTCACTTGTGTTGGTGTTTTCTAAAAAGTGTGTGTGTGTGTGTGTGTGTGTGTGTGTAGGAGTGAACTTGTTGGTGGGAACAGAGAGTGGTCTGATGCTGTTGGATCGTAGCGGTCAGGGGAAAGTTTATCCTCTGATCAACAGACGACGTTTCCAGCAGATGGATGTTCTGGAGGGACTCAATGTTCTGGTCACTATATCAGGTAAAAACACAAACACACTCATTCAGGTTTAATTCCTGGTTTTGAAGCTAAATCTGTGCAGCAGTGATGCACTGAGAGTCACTGCAACTAAATCTAAATAATGAAGTTTAATTATCAGACTGAAGTTTCACAGAAGTGAAACTCTTCAGCTCTACCAGCCCAGAGTGTGTGGATGTTTTGTCTGGTTTATTTCACTTCCTGTTTGTTCACATGCTCGTGCAAGCACACACACACTCACCTGCAAATACACAATAAAGCTTTTGTGTCCATTTCTGAAATTGCATACATATTATCAAACCCACACATTGCTGAGTTTAGAGATTCCTCAGAATGAAAGTGCATTCACATGCTCACTTCTCCTCTTTCTCAATCTCACCCCCCCACCACACACACACACACACACACACACACACACACACACACACACACACACACACACACACACACACACACACACACACAGTATAGTCACAAGTGTCACAACAGATATTTTTGAGCTAAACGGATATTGCGTAAATCGGCAGCTTGTTGAGACCACGTCATGTGTGTGTACAAGATTTAACGCTGACATACTCGAGCTTTCCATGATGGAAGGAAACATCCCAGAGAATTGTGTGCGTCGATTTCCTTTGAATGAAATTTGGTTTGCGCTACTGACAAGTTAAAAAGGACGTCACGGAAAGTTATTGCTTCACTGTGTGAGAAGCTCGCACACAATATGGAGCTGTAGCTTAGAGGAGGACAGATGTTTAAATAAGATGCTCAGTCTTTTTAAACCTTCAGAACATTTTCTGACTTTTTCTAAAGCATCGAATAATAATGTTGCAACCTTTGTGTTTTGGGAAAAAAAAGGAAACATTGGCTGGAACTTAACAATTTTCATGAAATTTAATGCACATTCTTTGAGAGATGCACAGCACAAACTATCAGACCAACTAATAATCACTTCATTTTTATCTCAACCTAGATTTAAACACAACAGAGCGCTGACTGTTGTTATTATAAATATTTAGGACAGGGCGTTCCGTTACTTGTTGTTTTGTCTCAACTTGACCCACGTTCACAATCACCAACTTCCCGAAATGTTGCAAAACATATTAGAAAAATCCCACTACAGGGTCTTCTAAGTCTAAGGCATGACATTTATTTCCCAGTCTGATCGTTGCAACATTTAAAGATAAGGAAAAGCAACCGTTTGAGTTTACGTCAAATGATAAATGAAGAATTCACAAAGCACCCAATGAGGAGAATATAAAAGGTTTTTAAGATTTACTTTGAATTCTGCAAGTGCAAATAGTTCAAAACTCCTGCAACACTTGAGCCTGATGTGTTTCAGCTTGTAGCTTCATTGTGTAGCTGCACAGATTGACAACAAACACATGAAACTGGCAGATTCACAAATGCATTTTGGCAGCGTTAATAGTAAATACAGGATTTGGACGATGTTAACAAACAGCAGAAATGGAGGATGATGTTATTTTCTGATGCACAAGAAAATAGATTTGACATTTTATTGATTGACGACAGGTAAGAAGAACAAACTGCGTGTTTACTACCTGTCCTGGCTGAGGAACAAGATCCTGCACAACGACCCCGAGGTGGAGAAGAAACAGGGTTGGACCACTGTAGGAGACCTGGAGGGCTGCGTCCACTACAAAGTTGGTAGGTCACGACCTGCAGATATTATAAAATAACTGCACTGAAGCATGTCAGAGTGTTTAAATATCATCATTTTAACCAAAAAACAACAGCATCTGTTCAGGTAACCATCTCTAGCTTCATCCACATTTCCCATGAGAAATAAACGAGGCCACATCTGGACCCAAACAGTTTGTTTACAACAGACTGTCTGTATACGACAGCAACTCACTGACAAATAATGGGAGGAAAGCCCTCAGTTTAGTCACAATACGTTAGCGGTCTGTGATGGACATGTAACTACATCGTCCTGTCTAAAAATGAGAATGTCCTCTGTGATGGCAGTAGCACTGAGCAAAGACGGGCACTTCCTGTTGGAAACCCCTCCGCTCTGATCACCACATGCATTTCCTGTTGAGGACTTTTATTCATACAGTGTGTGTCAGTAGTTGTGGGAAAAAAAAGTCTCCTTCATGCTAGTTTTCTCTGCAGATGTATCGTGTCGCAACAGATTTGAAAAGAACAAAATTTACTTAATCACATTTTAGGTCATGAATGAAATCCAAATCTACAAGTGTCTCTAACATCTTACGTCTGAGTCAGATGATTAAAAAAAAAAAAAAAATGAAATTAGCACGAAGAGTTGATGCTTATTTTATGTTGTGCTAATATTTTGTTTAAATATTTGTTCCTTAGTGAAATACGAGCGGATCAAGTTCTTGGTTCTGGCCTTGAAGAACTCAGTGGAGGTTTACGCCTGGGCACCCAAACCCTACCACAAGTTCATGGCCTTCAAGGTGAATACACTGACTGTGTGTGTGATTAGTTGATGCATATGTAGATTCAGTGCTTGTACATATGTGTTGTTTTAACCCGTGTTGTATCTGAAAGTCTCTACACTAGAGTAGAAGTACAGATACTCAACCAAAAATGACTTTAAGTATGACAAGTAATCTATAATTAAATGTATTTAAGTGTAAAAAGTAAAATTACAAGTACATGTTAATAAAAACAAAGAATATTATGAAGTTTATCCAGCACTTTAAAACATGGAGCTACAACAATCTTCATAGACAATGTCTTGGGTCTTTTCCCCCTAAATTTCTGTATGATTTTGATATTTTTTTCTCCATAAGTTTCTCCATCATCCACCTTTAAGATGGAGCCTCCATCAACCCTCAAACATGGTGTTGATGGTCTGAACAGTCACAGGTCGACTTAGAGTGAACTGGAACTGGAGAAAATACTGAACACTTCATCACTGAACATTGACAATGTATCAGAGTAAAAGTGTCACTACGTTAGGAAATAAAGTACACAGTGTAAAGTACAGTGAAGTGTTACTACTTTGTTACTACAACAACACTGGTTTTAACTGAAAAGTATTTGTTCAGCTTGTTATCACTGTCGATGATGCCCCAGCAAATATTTACTTGATCTGATGCTCCAACTGGCTGAAAAAAAAAAAACACTAACTTGTTTTTGTGACCTGTGACCTTTAGTCGTTCGGTGACTTGGTGCACAAACCTCTGCTGGTCGACTTGACTGTGGAGGAAGGTCAGAGGTTAAAGGTCATCTACGGCTCGTGTTCAGGCTTCCACGCGGTGGACGTCGACTCTGGAGCCGTTTACGACATCTATCTGCCCACACACGTGAGGACACACAGACATAATATTTACACGTTTGCTGGTGTTGTAAGAAGTTTCAGAGTCACGGTGAATTGCTGTGATTTGAGTTTCTAAACATTGTTGTGTTTCCTCTGAAGATCCAAACCAGTATCCAGTCTCATGCCATCATCATCCTGCCCAACACCGACGGCATCGAGCTGCTGGTGTGTTACGAGGATGAAGGTGTTTACGTCAACACCTACGGACGCATCACTAAGGACGTGGTGCTGCAGTGGGGGGAGATGCCCACCTCAGTGGGTGAGTCAACACATACCACCAAGTTTCTGTTCTTTTTCCCCCACAGTGATGACAGCCACATCTGTGTATTGATCCAGTTCTTTTAAACATGACATTTAAGTAACATTTGGAGGGAACGGTGCAAGGGATAAAGTATACATACATATATATCGTGTGTATGTTTTAGTAAAACATGGTCTCAATTTATACATTTGGATGTTTCTGTTAAATGGTTCACACATTTAAACTGTGAGTTCATGTTACTAACATCCTCCCTGAGATTCAGCTGCAGTGTGTAGACACAGACTGTTGCACTTCACTCACATGACATTATTGTGAGGAAGAGACAGGAACTGAAGCTTTTGGGTTGAAATCTAGTCAATAAACCTGCAAACGTTTTGATAAATTGAGGACACATTTTACTAAAACGAGCACACGTTATAATAAAATGTCTCTGACAACATCTTACTCTTCATGATAATAACTAATTATCATCCTTATTCCTTACGTTTCCATATAAATAAACTAGTTAAATGGTGACTTTTTGTCTGCAGCCTACATCCGTTCCAACCAGATCATGGGTTGGGGTGAGAAGGCCATAGAGATCCGCTCTGTGGAGACCGGTCATCTGGACGGTGTCTTCATGCACAAGAGAGCCCAGAGACTCAAGTTCCTCTGTGAAAGAAACGACAAGGTGAGATAAACAACACGATCTAATCTGATCTCAGTGCTGTTAAAAATGTTAGAGAAGTAACAGAGATTTTACAGAGTGTATTAAAGGTTTAAACAACAGTTGTGTTTCATCACATGTGCACAACACTCTCATATCCTCTTGAATAAAGTTATGATTTTAATCTAAAGCTGTGAGCCGCTGCCTCGAGATCTGGACAAGTCACATTCTGCTGCTTCAGCAGAAGTAACTTCAAACTGCTCCGGTTTCTCTTCTCCTCCTGACTTTTGCTGAACTGTTTGGGCAGAATTTAATTTTTGTACGGGAAAATGATGCAAGCTGGTGAAGACGGTAACATGTGGGAATGAGTTTTCTTACCAGAAACTTTAAAAAAAAGATGCCTCTTAGTCAGTTCATTGACTACGAGGCTAAATGTCATTTGATGACATTTGTCCAGATCAGATTGTTTCGTCAATTACAGTCGATCTAGAAATTACAAGCACTGTTTACACAGTAAAGTAAAGTTTCTGTGGAAATAAACTGACAGATTACATTTACTAGAAAAATATTTAAAGAAATCCAGTCACCAATCATCACCAAACATGTGATCTGTTGTTCTGACTGATGAGTTAAAGGGGAACTTGCTACGTTAGTGGAGATGTGGTGGTAGTGGTGAGCAGCTAATAAACTAAATGATCAGGGCAGATTTCTAACCTCAAAGTAAAGTGTTGTTGTGTCACTAAAGACGCTGAACATCTCTTTCTAAGCCCCGTGTAACAACAGCCAAGAGCCTCACCAACATAACACTATGTCTGTTAAACTTAGTCGTGGCAAAGAAACGGTAGAAAACAAGAGTTTATCAGGTCAGACGAGTGTTGAACTCATGATATTTCTTCAAAAACTACTTTTAATCATTATAATAAAGAGACAAAGAGGATGTTTCCATATTGTTACACACTCATTTGTAATGTTGTAATGATTAAAATTCTCAAAATAACATTGACAATCGGCTCTTTTGGACTTTGATGAACGAGTCAGAAACCAACAGAAGTGTGTGACAGCCTGATAAACCTCTACCATTTCTTTACCATGACTGAGTTAAACAGACATTGTTATGTTGGTGAGGCTCCTGGCTGTGCAACGGGCTTAGAAAGAGATGTTCAGCCTCTTAAGTGACACAAAAACACTGTTTATTTGACGTTACATATCTGTCCCATCACTTAGTTTATCAGCTGCCTGGTCAGAGTCACCGCTACCACCACATCTACACTAACGTAGCACTAAACGTGTTAGTTTCAGATTTTGTCCTTTAACTGTAAAATATTGGTTCAAAAATACCACAGTTTCCTCTTTAATGGACTGAATTACCAGTTACTATGATAATCATCCTTTTGTGTCTCGTCTTCAGGTGTTCTTTGCCTCCGTTCGGTCTGGAGGATCCAGCCAGGTCTACTTTATGACTCTGGGCCGAAGCAACCTGCTCAGCTGGTAGAGGTCCAAAACCCTGCCCTCCTCTTCCTCCTCCTCCTCCTCCTCCTCATTGCCCTCCACCCTCGCTAACACTGGATCTCAGAACCCGCCATCGATGTCTCATCAGCCCCTCGGACAAACCAAAATAGAACAACACAAATCAATCAATAAATCAATCAATCAGCCCCTGGGAGGCGTCGACAGACTTGCCCGGTCGCTCAGTCGCTCTCCTGAAACACCTGCAGTGACCGCTTAACGACAAAATGAAATCAGCGATTAATTAATATATGAAAGGAAGTAGAAGTAAATAAATCAAATGTGAATTCAAGAAAAGAGGGTAAACGTGTTGTTTCCCTCTCCGTTTTGTTGGTGCTCGTCAGATTGCGATGGGATAGATTTTGTACCTCTGCATCATTTCTGTGCTCCTGGGCTGGTCAGTGACCTTGAGGTCTTCTAACTACTAGTACTGCTACCACTATTATTGCTACTACTGCTACTACCTTCTGCAGGTCTGCCTCTTGTGAGAAAGTCCCCCCCTCTCTCTTGACCCCCACCCCACCCACATCTCTAGCCTCTGCCCCCCCACCCTCCTCCCCATTTCTTCTTCTTGTGAGCGTTTCACGGGGGCCGTTTGGGGGGTCAGAGTGTGTCGTATTAATGCTACAGTAGAGTGTGTAAATGTACTTCTGTTTGGTCCAATTACTGCTGACATGTTTGTTAGAGGATCCAGACTTGTCAGCTTTAAGGGAGCGTGAGTGAGAGAGTGAGGGGGGTTGGTTGTAAAAAAACCCCACAGCTGGTTGGACTCGACAGGTGGAAGGGGCCTAATGTTTGAGGTTTTACTGTAAGTCTGATTGATGGGATTGGACAGGAGGGGACGTGTGTGTGTGTGTGTGTGTGTGTGTGTGTGTGTGTGTGTGTGTGTGTGTGTGTGTCGTTGAAGTGTTGTGTTGTTCGGACAGGTGCTTTAAAAAAGGAGGGATGAGAGAGAAAGAGAGAAACGTTGAAGCAGATGGATTTCAGAATAGTATTTTTGAATTATTACTATTATTATTATTATTATTATTATTATTCCTTGAAGATAAGTGTAACTATATGGAGTTAAACATGTCTTTTACCTTTTTTTTTTGTTTTGTTTTGTTTTGTTTTTAACGCACATCCACTCACAGTCCACAGTCGACTTTTACTCTGAACCCACAGAGACGTGCGACGAGGTGTGTATGTCTGAGAAGAAAGTGATGATAATGAAAATAATAATAATTAAAAAAAAAAAAAATATTAGAAAAAAAAAAAAGGTGTCTATGTACAATAAAAGTTAATTTAAGCGTCCGGCCGTGTCGGTGTCCGTCGTGTTTTTCTTCTTGATCAGTTAAACATGACGACTTTAATTCATTAACCCCGGACAGGACGACACATCACCCAAGAAACTTGAACTGCTGTGAATAGTCAAAGAGATGATGGAGCGATAACGTAGAAGGAAAGTGAAGTATGTGTGTGAATGAGTGCAGTCGGAGAGTTCAGTTCAGATCGGACTTTGGTTGGTGGAGAAACGTAAACGTACGGTCGACAGGTTGGAATCGCGAAGGTTTTTCTCTGGAATGGATTTGATTTCTCTTTCACTTCATTGTTTCAAATCATTTCATTTTCTTCTTTTTTTTTCCATTTGTATCATTTGTATGAATGCAATGCACTAAGTGTTAAGAATGTAGAAAGACTTATTACTGTGTGGTGGTCCAAGGCATGAGATGATGTTTATTTGCTTTGTATCTTGTCACAAGTGATCAATCCTAGATGTTCAATTTCAAGTTTAGACGATTGGAAGCTGCAGCAGCCGAGCCTCTACGTCACGTCGGGTGTAGATATTTTCCTGGATGGGTGGGTGGGTGGGTGGGGTGGGGGGTGATTCTCTTATTTGTTTTTGTTTTGCAACCTTTTCCACGTCTGTGGGAATCTGTGAGGAAGCAAAAGCCTTGAGTGCATCAGAAAAAAAGGCTTCTCTGGCGTTTCTGAGATGAAACATCAGACGCTCTTTTCCATCAAACGAGGACGTTAAACTCACTTTCGTTACTGTGATGAAGTGTCACGAAACAGGCAACACGGAGCAGAACTTTTACCTCACTCGGCTCTTTGTTTGTGAAGAAACAGACGGAAACCCACTTTTTTTTCGGGAAGGAACTGTTTTCTCTATTATTTTTTTGTTTGTTTTGTTTTGTTTTTTTGTGCTCTCCACTTCCTTCTTCAGCTGTTTAATTTAAGTTGTCTGTATATGTGAAAGACTGAGCAGCAAACTGCAGCATCGATCTCCTTCAGGCCAAAACGCTGGGTCCTTTTCCTGTTTTCCACAACTCTGACTGAAAGATTGCACATTGTTCACTGATTTATTGGAAAAAAAAAAAGGTGGGAATGGAGGGTAAGGGAGAGTTCAAATTTAAGCTCCATGTCCAAATGTGTCGTCTTTGTCAGATTTAACTTGACAATAAGACGACACATGAGCAGGTTTTGACACTCACCTCCCCGTGTACAGAGAAGCCGTGTGGACCCGGTGCTGTGTCGTCTGAGCGTGCAGTAGTTTCCCAGTGTGTGTCTCTTATTGCATCAAGGCCTTGATGAGTGGCTGTATTGACTTCATGAATAATAATAATTAAAAACAAACAAAAAAAAAAAAAAAGTGGTTATTATTGATATTCTTAATGAGCTAAAAGGTTTAAGTTTGTATCTGATGAGGAAAAACATTCAGTTGTTAATCGACTCACATTGGAAAAAAAAAACAAAAAAAACAAAACAAAACAAAAAAAGTGCCAAGAAGGCAACATTTAAAACATGTAGACATATTGTTATGAAAACCACTACTTGGAAATCCTTTTATAAACAAAAAAAAATCAAAAAAATCACTTGAAGCATTGTGTATTCTTAAGTTTTAGAGCTAGTCAAAAGGCTAAACTATAGTTTCTGTTGTTTCTGTAAGTCCGCGTACACGTAAATATGCGACTGCGGTGGTTTAATATTATTCCGCTCACCTTAGGTGGAGAAAATGTTTACAGGGGCAATGTTTTGTTACACAAATGTGCATCACAGTATTTATGTTTAACGTTCTTCAATTCTTTTTGTTTTTTTTGGGTTTTTTTTTTTTTTTGGTTTTGCTTTTTGAGCCTGGTTTTTATTGGATATTTTTTCGTTTCTTTTTTTCTTTTTTGTCATGTCCCCCCACCACCCCACTAAAATCCCTTACTTACAAAACAGTAAAGAACACGCGTGTTGTTCATTTCAGGTATTCGTATCGCGCTGCTTCAACGTGGAAACATTGCAGTAACGTTCCCTGCAAGCTTGAACGTGAGGCGACGTGTTTTTTTCCTCTGCTGTTTCTGCCATGCTACTCTAACTTATGTCCTCTCTGTGTATGACAGGAAGTCACGTATTTTCCTGAAGGCTTTTTTTCTTTGAATAAACTTTAAAAAGTAATTTTAAAAAGAAGAAGTTTCTCCTCTTTGTCTTTCACCTGGTCTTACTGCTTGTTCCATGAACACACACACACACGTAGAGACATGTTGAAAAGTGAACAGTGTTGTAACACGTTGGCTAACTCGCACTTCGAACACGTCTAACACTTGAGTCGGATCCATTTCATCAGTTGTCATTTTTAAAAAAAAAAAAAAAACGAAAGAAAAAAAAAAGATAGTACCTGTGTTGTAATTTTCGACTTCTTGTTGAGGCCATCCTGTGGTGTTTGTATGTCTGATTTCCGTGCAAATACGTGTCTGAATAGAGAAGTTAGTGACAAAAAGTAATTTTCTGAGAATGTTAGTTGTCTGGACGTTGGGACTTTTGGAGGTGATCGGTCATCATTCATGTAGTTTGATTTTTTCATCACTAAAATCATCACTTTAGGCTAAAATGACAAATATTTGTAGATATGTAAAGATGTGTAAAAATATTTGGTGTCAGAAAAACACAAAAGACTAATAAAATAATGTAAGATGTTGAGCTTTGAGCAGTAAATGTCTAGTTCCTGTAATTTTGCAAAATGCTAATGGATACATGGTTGCCTACAATGAATAAGAAACATGCTAATGCTAAAGATCCACAATAATTCAGTTATTTATGACAGTCATATCCATGTCCAGTTGGGGTAACATCACTCCACTTTTAGATGTCGATACGTCTTAGCAAAATTTCAGATCTTTCAAATGTCCACCAAATGATCCATTAACGTAACATAAATGGATCCAGATGTGATTACAATGTAATTTCGGATACGATGAGTGGCCCCGGAAGGTAAATTCCTCAGGGGAATGAAACAAATGAATGAAGCAAACTTGTTTAGTCATTGGTCCAGTGTTATTGAGACGCAGGATATCGACCTGGTGATTTCCAGAAACATGCAACATGTCCTGCTTTCTCATTGGCCAGTCATTAGGAGTAAAATGAATGGTATGTACTGTTGGTCACCTTTTAACCTGAATGCGTCAAGAGATACAGGAAGAACTGTGCTACTACCTTAAACTAGATTGTTCTTGCTCAGTCACTGTTGATTGTTTATTCATTATTAATATGATCGATTACAGTTCATCTCTTCTTTGCAATGGAAGATGCTCTCCAGATGATTTCATCAAACATCGTCTAGACTAGAATAAAAGTAGATCTTTAGTTTTATGTATTTGTTGCCTGATTACCAATAACAAGGTTGTGTTTCTAAACTGGCTCCATGGCTCTAACAAGTGGTGTTGAATTGGGAAATATTGAGCATATCAGATTCCTGTAACATACAAATGATCCTCTAATAGATTTCACATTGAGGCTAATGTGAGATGGGAAACACAATATCACTCATACATCTGAATTTTCATGAATTTTCATACTTCTCCTTTAAAACATCTGATCAAGTTTGATCAAATCTGATAGTTTTACAGATACAACTCAGAATGTTTCCAGCAAGAAAGTTGAGGAAGTTGGTGGACATAAAAAACAAAAACAGCAAATGTTGCAACTCCAGATAATTGAACATCTGGAAACTAGAGGAGCTGAACTACTGCTTGTATGAAGTGATTCGTTTATGTTCTCATTGAGCAGTGATTACAGTTCGTTGTCTTTTATCACAGGAAGCTGATAAAAAGAAGAAGTAGAAGTAAAAGTAGATTCCTGATCATTATGCAGAAGCATGGATGACAAGGCCAATCACTCTGCAGCAGTTCATTTGTAATTCATACGGTCACAAGACAAGAGGTTCATTTAATGTTCACACCAAACACCAGACAAGTCTGAGCTTCTGACTGTGGCTTGGCTGTCTGGTTTCAGTCTTATGAAACTACAGATTTCTTGAAATTAGAAACAACAGACATAGTGTAGCAGCAGCAGACAAAGACAAAAACACCCTGATGATGAAAGTTCAGACTGGTTGGTCCTGACAGGATCAATGTATGAGAAAATAATGACGAACACAGGTTCATCAACAACGGACAAGTGAAGAGTCAGGAAGTGTCTTCAACAACATAATTCCACAAACACAACCTGCCTTGTGTAATTAATGTTTACCAATCATTCATGGTGTGATGGGCTTCTATTGTTGAGGAATGTTTCTGACCATTTCTGCATCCATTAATGACCAGTTCACCATCTTCTACCATCCTGGTTTCAACATGAAAGGTGATTTCTTAGATCAGATCTCTGACTGTGGAGTCCAGTGAAATTACTTCTGGGACGAGGCAGAAATTTGCAACATAAACATGGAGACAACAGTCAAGTTATGTGATATGTTGATATGATGTCAATGTGGAGCAGAATCTCAAAGTAAAGTTTCCAAACTGACTCATCCTTCTGAGAAAAAAGGAAACCCTACACAATATGTTTAATACTCAGGAGTGCACTTGCTGAAATACTTGACTTAAACTGCGTTAAAGTGTGGCCACATCCTAACAGGATGAATTTACTAAATCTCTGTCATTTGTTGGTTCCGTTTAGATTGAATTCCTGTGGATCCAAACAGGTCAAACACATGTAAAACAAAGTACATTTTTGAAATACCTACTTCCTACTTCACCACAGCCGTGCGACTTCCTCCTTGACAGTTTTACCTCTGTACAGCTTGCATCACTGACGAGCAAACGTCACCTGAATGACTGTGTCTATATTGGAAAATGCTAAGTCACAATCAATAGTTCAGCCAGAATGAGTAATACAGGAGAACATACGATGGTGGATGCCACAGTTTCTATGCAGGGCAATGACAGACCAGTGAGTCACACTATTACAACTATTACAAAGCTGTTTATAAACATCTATTCATAAAGGGAGTGTAAGCTAAATACCAGTTCTTCTCTGCGTCACAGTCAATTTAACTGCCTTTTATCCACAGACACACACACACACACACACACACACACACACTCCGCCTAAAGACATATCCTCCATATCCAGGTCCTCTCTGTTACTTAAGAAATAATGGTTGCTGGCATCTTTTATAGAACTGAGAAAAAAACTGTTTAGTAAGATAATTCCCTTTCAATTATGTAAAGAAGGCAAAGATCAGATCACTTCCTTTTAATCTAAAAATGGAAAATTTCAAAATTAGTAAAATTTAAAAAAGTAAAAAGAAGCCTTGTTACTTTCACCTTCTTACAACTGTGTGTTTATTAAAGTATATAACAGTATGTAAAGTATCTAATCAAACATTTTTCACCTGTTTCAACCTCCTTTTTTATATATTATTCATTCAGACTATGTATATTCTTTCATATATTAATGTTGTTGGCCATTTACGTTCTCATACACATTGTTTATATTTTTCAACTCATCATCTTCCTATTGGGTCATGTTGTATTCTAACAAAGTAATAATACTTCACTACTGTACTTCAGTATGTTTTGGGACTATCTGTGCTTTATTAAATTAGTAATACTTTAACTTTGATACATTGTCAATGATCAACGATGAAAGTAAATGTGGTGTTTTCTCCGGTTCACTCTAAGTCGACCTGTGACTGTTCAGACCATCAACACCATGTTTGAGGGTTGATGGAGGCTCCATCTTAAAGGTGGATGATGGAGAAACTAATAAATAAAGAACAACTTTATTACTTTAGTTCAGACTCAAGACATTGTCTATGAAGATTGTTGTAGCTCCATGTTTTAAAGTGCTGGATAAACTTCATAATATTCTTCTGTTTTTATTAACATGTACTTGTACTTTTACTTTCATTACTTAAATACATTTAATTATAGATAACTTGTCATACTTAATTACAGTAAAAACTAGATACTTTAAGACTTTTACTAGAGTATCATTCTAGTCGTTGACTTGAACTTCTACTAAAGTTATTTTTAGGTTGAGTATTTATACTTCTACTCTAGTATCTATTCTTCTTCTCTAGTGGGACTTTCATATTCTTTATACAACAACTGAAAAATGACCAGTCATGCAGTCTTGTATTTATGATACTGAGTCCAGTATCATAACTTCACTCTGTGCAGAGGTGACATTGCACAGAGTAGAAACTAGAGAATGACCCTGGTTTCTGATTAATGAAACCTACTCTGATGTGTATGTGCATGCTCACGTACTGCCCTGCATGAAAGTTAGGGAGTGGTGCCTGTTTCAGTATTGGTCTGCCAGTTTGTTACTAATCATGAGGTACAAATGTTGAGGAAACTGTAACTAAATCAAATGGCTCCTCAGGTATGAGCAAAACAAAGAGCAGTGCAGTTATAACAGTGACAGACAGATGCTGACTGTGGCACAACTCAGTCAGTTTGACACTAAGGGGTTGAGAGGTCACATCAAATGATCAATTTCATGGCTTAATAATAACAAAAACAGCAAAGAGTTAAAAGTCAAGCGGTGAATTCTGTGTTTGTGAAATATTCATCTGTTCACTCGCTGACAATGACAGCTCATCAAAATGCCAGAAAAATGCAACAATAGTGAAGTAGTATCTTGCTTAGAGATGGAGGTCAACAAAACAGCCAAACCATTTTAACGGACAGTTTGGGGAACATTTTGGAAAATTTGATTAATCGTTTTCTTTCCAGGAACCTTATTAGAGGGTCGAGCATTAAAACTGCAGTCAGTCGATCTGAGCATGAAGTTTATATGCAGGAAACCACCACGTCCACCTCAAATATGGACAAATTACACTGTTAGATATAGAATAAATCCAATGACTTAACAGTTTTTGCAAGTGAAAACCCCCTTTCTGATTATCTATCTCTCATATGTAAATAACTGGTGTGTTTTTGTGCTAAAACAAACATAGAGATGTCGACCACTGACGCAAGAGGCTGATGATGTCAGAGAAGCAGCAAAGACAGCTGTAAATACTTATAAAACAAGACCAACACCTACAAGATGTCTTTACAATGACCCTGCAGCAGATGTGTTAAAGGCTGATAATAATTCTAATATTTCTTCCCACAATGTATGTGTGAATGTGTGAGTTGCCAAGTCAGCACACATAAGTGGTGAGCTGTACTGAACACTGCGTTACATTGGGAAACCTGAGAAATTTCCATCTCAGGGGGGTGGGAACCTTGAAAAGAGAGAGCAGGTTCCCCCTGAGTCGACAGGAAACTGACCACAGTCGCTGTGACAGACCATGCACATATAACATCAGCCGGTCCTGACGCGTTGCACTGCTGGGGCCGCCACACTCACCTATACACAGTGAGTACACCCTATATACTATATACTATATACTATATACTATATACTATACTGTACTACATGGTACTGAACTGAACTGCTGTAGGTTTGATCAAATGCAAGTGTGTGTGCATAGACTTTCTATATTTTATATATTTTTAGTTTTATATTTTACATAAATATGTGTGTATACGGAAATGTTGTACATATATTATTTATCTTAATTTATACTTTTTATATTTTTATTATATATGTTTTACTTTACTTTTATATACAATTATATTACATATTTACTTTTAATGCATGACATTGCTGCTGCTTTTATTTTCTGTTTTCAGTTTATTAACATTATATGGAGATTTATCCAAAAAAAAAAAAAAGATAAATTACATAAAGACAAATATGGTGAATTTACTTTTGAGAAAATATTAGAAAAATATATTCATTCAAAAAAATACTGCTGCTAATTAATATATACATGTATATGTTAATATATTGTTTGTACATATCTTTATTCTTTTATTTATTAATTTGGCGCTTAAAATTTAGATAAGAAGTGAAATGAGGACAACTGGATAGATAAATAAAAAAATAAATTCTTATACACATTATTATATATGTAACTGTCAGATTAATGTGTAACAGACAGAAACTATCTATAAACCATGATCATTTAAACTCAAGCGTTATAAACAGTGACTCATGCCGTGAAGTGTTTATTCAGAGAAATGACACTCCCATTGATTTTATGAATGGAATCGCCCTTTGATGACATAATGAAACGAGAGATTTTCGGGGTATTAGGGAAAAAATGGATCACTTCTACGTGTGTGTGTGTGTGTGTGTGAGGCAGTGTTGTCTGCTGTCGACTGATCCTGTAATAACAAGCGAGGAAACAGAAGCAGAAGTGAAATCTGCCTGTTTCCATGGAAATGATGATTTAACAATTTAAAAAAAAAATCTCTGCGTGGACACAAGAGTGATCTTTCCTGTCTGACTGAGGCCCAGTTTAAAACTGAGACAATACAGAATAAAACAGAAAAGGATGATGTTAAATAGAAATAAATATTTAAACTGTTAAATTAAGATACATAGAATTTTATATTAAATTCTATAGGAATATAACAGAAGACATTAGAGAGCAGTATAATAAATGAAATTAGTTACTTTGAATTGACACTAATAAACAAAGCAGATATGATTTTCAAATTAAATTTACATAATCACATTAAACTATTAATCTAAACAAAACTAACTAAATTATTCATGTTTTCTATAATCATTAGTGGTGTTTAACATTAAGAAACACATCTTTATTTGTTTATTTCTAATTGTTTTCATCAACAGTTACGTGAAAACAATTTAACAGTCATCATTACTTGTAACTTTTCCACAACCTTTGTTACAAGTGACATTTGATTAAATAATGTGACTCATTACTGGTATAAATGTTACAGCGTTGGAGTCAAATCTAGCTACTAATTGTGGAGGCGAGATGAATGGGAGTGCCGGATGACAACTTTCATGATGTCATACATTTAACAAAATAATTTAAATAATGACGAAAAGGCCATAAAACTCTGTTTATTTGATGAAACCACATCATATAAATCCCAGTTCGAGGCATGAAGACCTCTCGCTCGGTCGATATTCTAGTTTTTCTTTGTTAATCTTTAATTTATTGATCTGGTTTCTATTTCAGGTGTTGGTGTTTTTGTATTAAAAGCAATTAATTTCACTAAAACGTGGACTCACTCATCTTTTATATCAGACTCTTCTGTCCCTGGAAACCGCCATCATGATTCGTTTGGCTCTGATGTTTGCTGTCGTCATCATCGAACATGTTTCAGGACGACCTGCGTTACCTCCTCTGCCTATGAAAGGTGAGGATGCTGTATGTTTTATAAAATAAATGTAAATGTTATTGTAACTGTAATAATGAAGGTTTTGATGTGTCGTTTCCTCTGCAGACGGCTGCTACCAGGTGTCTCCAGAGTTGTCCATCTTCAGAGTGGAGGGTGAAGCTGTGATCATGTCTTTCACTTTCTTCAAGAGAGTGCTCAAGGTTCGCAGCCTTGCCCCCCCAACAGCGAGATACATCATCACTAAACACAACGGGACCGACGACGTGGCCTATCAGGTTGAAGGACGGGTCCAGCAACGTGAAAAGCAGCTGTGGTTCCTTCCTGCTCAGGCTTCAGACTCAGGAGAATATACGTGCACCTACAGGTAGACGTCGAAATTTTCCTTCAGATTTTTACTATTGATACAAAAATGACATCTTTACCTTTGGTTTTAAATTTCTTGTCCCAACTTTTCTCCCCAGAAATGACACCTACTGTGTAACTGGGAGTGTCCAGTTATATGTGTACGAGTCCAGTTCAGTGGACATGAAGAAACTGTCCGTCCCGATATTGGCCAGAGTGAACGAGAAACTCAGACTGATTTGTCCATTTCTACGTCACTTCAACATGACGGGTCGACCGATAGAGTGGTACAAGGTGAGAGGAAAACATGAGGTTGAGTGTAGAGCTGCAAAGAGTCAAAACCAAAATTCAAGTTTCAAAGACAAATAAATTAGAATCAGTTCTACTGTTGTAGATGTCAACATCTTCCTATTTCATAGATATGTCAAATTAAAGCGCCAGTTATGTAACATTTCAGTATTATTGACCCAGAACGTGTCTCCTCAACAGAACTCCACCTCCAACGCCATTCAGCTCGATGGTGAAGGCTCCTACCGTCCAGACAGAGGTGGAATATTGATCCCAGCTGTGGAGTTTTCACACGCAGGCGTCTACACCTGCCAGGTCACAGTGCTGATCAACCAGCACCAGTACAAAGTCAGCAGAGTCATCGTTCTCACTGTACAAGGTAGAAAATGTGTGACTTTTATTTTGAAACCTAATTCAATACTATGGGTAAATTATTTATTATTGATGCTATATGTGTTATATTCTTTTTTAAATTTTATTTTGCTGTTTTTAATGCTAAATATTAATATGAATAAAAATATAAAAATAGGAAATGTGTATTTTTTCCCACATATTCAGTGGAAAATTTCAAAAAAAAATCCACAATTTGAGTGTGAAGATAAATGTTTACAAATAAAATTAAACATAAGCAATATATCATGAAATATTACTGTTATTATAGGATCAAGAGTAATAATCAGTTTCCTTCCTCACTACAGAACTGTAACTTATTAACTTGCTCTGCCCTCTACTGGTCTAACATGTGCAACACACTGCACTGACGTAGCTGAGCCACTAAGAAAAAAACACAGAATAACACAGATACTAACATGAAATGTTGTTTCTACCAGATGATGACCCAGAAATCACAACCTCTGACCCAGACGTAACGAGCCACGGTGAGTTTGATGCTTTATTTTTTCTTTTTACACCAATAATGTTTGTATCTATTGATTAAATGTTGTTTGTCTTTATGTCTCAGCTCCGGTGATTCAACCACCTGTGATTGTGTCTCCTCTGAATGGAACCATTTTTGAAAGTCCACATGGTGAGTGACACAAATCGAATCTAATCTAAAATATCAAACAATGTTTAGGTTCAACAAAAGTCCCATGTTAATTCACCTCTGACTTCTCGTAGGTTCGGGACTGGAGCTGTCCTGTGAGGTGTTCACTGATTGTCACACTACGGACTCGACAGTGGTCACATGGTTGGTCAATGATCAACCACTGGAGTTATCGTACCTCGATGGACGCGCTCTGCAGGGAGGAAGGAGGTAAATGATGATCTCAACTCTGATCATTTCCATCAGTTTGCAAAGATTTTACCACACATGTCTATTTGAAAGTATTATTACACACACATATTGACAAGTTTGACACTTGAGGTGCTAAAGTCTGTAACTTTTTGAGACATTTCTGACTCATATCACACCACATGAACGGACTCTATTTGTGTCTATGACTGTTTCCAGGGTAACCATAATGTCGGAGGGCTGCCAGATCGAGTTGAGGTTAGTTCTTCTAGCAATGACAGAAGGAGACGTGAAGACGGAGCTGAAGTGTGCCGCTCAGAATGAAGGAGGAAGACAGGAAGTGGTTGCACATCTTCAGCTAGAGGGTAGGTTGTGTTTGTGCGTGTGATATAGAACAGAGGAGACACCTGCTAACCAATACATTACAGACAGACAGACAGACAGACAGACAGACAGATAGACAGATAGATAGACAGATAGATAGATAGATAGACAGATAGATAGACAGATAGACAGATAGATAGATAGGAGTGTTATTGATCCCTAAACATCCATTAATTTACCTTTGTGTCTCCTCCGTTGCAGATGCTACATTCACATGGCTGGTGGTCGCTGTAGTGGCCTTGTCCTGCTTCCTGACAGTGGTTTCCATCTTCATCTACGTAATCTTTTTCAAACCTGAAAGGAAAAACAAAAGGGATTACATTCTGGCTCGGCAGAGCAGCACCTTCTCTACCAGT
This sequence comes from Polydactylus sextarius, assembly GCA_016801845.1. NCBI lineage: Eukaryota > Metazoa > Chordata > Actinopteri > Polynemidae > Polydactylus > Polydactylus sextarius. The sequence goes on along the minus strand of CM028912.1, from coordinate 2,880,148 downwards.
GAACACATGGTGTCACCTTAGATGTTGCAGCTGAACAACACACTGTCCTTCACTTCTTCACCATCACATGAGAATCACGCAAGGAGTTTTTGTCACATCTGAGTGATGGAGTTCATGCTCATGAGATGATTATATGAATTAAGTTTACTTATTGTTGCAGTTGCTACATCACAGACATCTTCTATTGGTCCAAAACAATTTCTAATATTTAGTCAAATTCACTGAAGGCAACATGCGAATATATGTGATTAAGGCATTTTGTTTCTTTGTTTTTCTAACACTCCATAAAAATACACTCAGGGACAGACATTTCAAACACCTCTTAAACTAATGCAGTCCAGTTCAAATTATATTTAGACGTGTGTATTTTCACAATTATAGCAAATGTTCTCAGGGAGACATTGTAAAAAAAAAAGGTTTGAGTCCATTTAAATACCAGTATTTCTGGAAATTTATATGATGAATCTTACTGTACTCTATGTTTGATGAAATGTAACATTTCTAATGTTAAAACCCTGTAAAAAAAAAAAAAGTGTTGCATCGATGTTTTATTAAAGGTTTTTCATGGTGACGATGGTTTTATCTGTTTTCATTATTATTATCAACTCCAACAATTCACCTGGTTGATGGATCAACGACATTATTTGTCTTAGATTATAGTCTCTAGATTTTCGGTGTCTTTCAGTAATATCACTCATCACTGTCAATAAAATAGACATCCTGGTTATTGTGATGATGTATTTTTCATTTTGTTCAAATACGAGTCAAACTCCACCTCAACAGATATTTTACGTTGGTTGAAGTAATATCGAGTTTGACCGTCTTTTGTTTTCACAACCAAATAGTTAACAATGAACATAAGTGGGATGGTCAGCCGAACGTTTCGCCATTTTTTAACCACTAATAAAGACTGTTTTGCAAGACTTAACCAACGTCTTGTTTTCATAACAACTGGTGATGAAGGATGTTCCAGATCAGCAGATTCATCATTTTCCTGAGCAAATGGCTGATGTATCCATGAACAGCGAGGAAAGTGATGAATCTGCTGATCTGCAACAGCCATCATCACCAGTTGTTATAAAACAAGACGTTGGGTAAGTCTTGTAAAACAGTGTTTTTAATAAACTCTGGGTTCACTTACTAAGTTATCAGTACTTCAGTTTATGTGTAGGGACCCTATTCATGCTACTGCTGAAGTGAAGTGATATTTTGAGCTTTATTAGTGGTTAAAAAATGACAATTTAGATACGTTTGGCTGACTGCCCCATTTACTTTCATTGTTAACTATTTGGTTGTGAAAACAAAAGATGGTCAAACTCAATATTACTTCAACCAACGTAAAATATCTGTTGAGGGGGAGTTTGACTCATATCGTATCTGTGGTGAAACAGACCCTGGGTTCAAATTACTCCAGACCATCACTTTAAATATGTACTACAACAAGAACGTGTCTATAACATATAAAGAGTTATGAAAGACTGTCTTGTGTGAAACACATTCACACCAACACAAGACAGAAAGACAAACTGTACTTTTCTACCTTAACACACAGTTTAAACTGTGTGATTAGTAAAGTGAATAGTAAATAAAATAAATAAATATAATAAATATCACACGCTGTTCATAAAGAACAATGAAAACTATTATAAAAACTAAACTATTAACCTGTAGAACAACCTGAGAACATGATGCCTCTGGTTACCTAAATGACACAGAGAAATAAAAACAGATGGAATGTGAGGATGAGGCAGTAGCCAATGAGGTGAGGCGTTCCTGACTGAATGACTGTAAGTATGAAGGTATGTGTGTGGGAGCTTCAACAGATACAGGCCCAAACCAAACTTAACATAGGCGTGGAGCACAATGAACCGGGTTAAGCAGAGTGAACTGAACAGCACCTTATCCTCATTTGACTCTTTCTTTCTCTTAGTACAGAGTTGTATAAAGTGAGTCTCACTAGAGTAGAAGTACAGACACTCGACCAAAAAATGACTTTGGTGGAAGTTCAAGTCAGTGACTAGAATGATACTCAAGTAAAAGTCTTAAAATATCTAGTATTTACTGTACTTAAGTATGAAAAGTAATCTATAATTAAATGTACTTTAGTAATGAAAGTATGTAAATGAAAACAGAAGAATATTATGAAGTTTATCCAGCACTTTAAAACATGAAGCTACAACAATCTTCATAGACAATGTCTTGAGTCTAAACTAAAGAACTAAAGTTGTTCTTTATTTATTAGTTTCTCCATCATCCACCTTTAAGATGGAGCCTCCATCAACCCTCAAACATGGTGTTGATGGTCTGAACAGTCACAGGTCGACTTAGAGTGAACCGGAGCTGGAGAAAACACAACATTTACTTTCATCACTAATCATTGACAATGTATCAGAGTAAAAGTGTCATTAAGTTGAGGAAATGTAGTGAAGTATTATTACTTTGTTACTACACAACACTGCTCTCAGTTACTATGATCAGCAGGTATTTTCATCTCATGTTGTGTCTCTGTGCAGCCACAAGAGGTCTCACCCTGACAGCATTTTAAATGAAGCCTCCTATGAGTCACAGACTGATCCAGAAGCTGTTGACTGGAATAAACACACAACAGCGTGGATTGACCTGACAGATCAGAGTCAGACACAAAAGATGACCAACAGTATAATCATATAACTTGATGTGTTTACTTTTAAACAAAAACAAGTTTTCTAAATGCCAGTGATGTGTGAACAGTGTGAATCATGAGATCAGCAGGATCCAGACTGCTCTCCTCCCAGTTATTGCTCAACAGGACACTCACTGGCTTTCAAAAGATCCTTGGAAAGGAAATTGCAACATGTACTGAAGTCTCCACATAAGAGGAAGTCCACAGCTGGTGAGGCCACGTTTGAGTTTAACTTAAAGTTTAGAAAAAAAGAAGATGTCTTTAAAGGATTTTCACGTGACGTGAAGAGGCTGTTACTTTAATCAACGGACTACAGTTACATCAAGGCTGGTGAGTCTGTTGTTTTTAACAACACTAAGTTAAATCTGGGATCATTTCCAATCATCTGTACGATCAATAACCCTGGAATCACCATTACTGTCAAGACCAACACTGTATTATCATGTCAACCAACTGTACTTCACCTGAGGAGAAACACTGAACATCAAACACCATAATGTTTATACTTTTTTTTCCTCATTTCCTTTCCCCTAAAACTTAACTTGACATTTTTAATCAGGTTTCAAAGAACTTAAGAGACAGACATTAAGAGTTGTATTTACAGATTCAAACATATTCATGTATCATTAACAGATTTTTTTTTATTGAGGTTAAGATCCACTGTAGGTTAAAAAAAAGTGATAACAAGAGTGAGTCATGTGCAAGCATATACATGTAAATGTGCAACCAACACTGCTCCATAGCACCACTAAAAATGCATCAGCTGTGTTTTTCTTTGCTGTTTCAGATTTCACACCTCGTCTAAGAATGATAATTAACAGCAAACACAAACAAAATCTACTTTATTTCAATGAAAATGTTTATTTTCATGAAGCTTGCTACAGTTTATTTAACAAAAAAGTATGTGCAAGAGTTTTATATGATAAAAGCAAAAATAAATAGTTGTTCCAAACACTAACAGATGCAACAAGGAACAGATTATAAAAAGACATCTTTACTTTGTTGCGAAGAAAATATTATTAGTCACCACTTTGTGGCCACTCAGCTGGGTGATGTTGTTTTATGGCTCCTATTAGGTTTGTTTTTCTGAACATTTTGTGCTAAACTGTAGATCTGTCCAAAGTGTAACTCTTCATTGGCTGGAAATGATGTAATCTGCAAATATTCATCCTTAACAATCAATGGGGAAAACGCTTTCTGGGAAACCATGAGTCCATAAGTTCAGGACTTTGTGGTTCTACTTCTTATCTGACTTTTCTTCAAGTTCTCTGTTTCCATATGTTTCTATAAAGTCTATGAAGTTGTATCAAACAACACAAACAAGATAAACTTGTCCAATCCTACGTTCTCCGTGACGTCAGTGCTGATAAGACTTTCATGATGTCGCGTAACAGGATTAATTATCATCACTTTTCTCTTTTCTTGTTTATTCATTGAAACATTTTTGTAAACATCAGTGTAAAAATGTTGACACAACGTTTTTGCAATATCAACAAGCACATAAACATTTTATGTGCATGTTTATGACTGAACTTGTTTAAACTATTTTGTTTATTTATTACAAGTTGTCACAATATTCAGCAACGTTGGTGCATTTCATATGTTTCTAACATGGTAATAATCCTCAACTTTGTGTGAACGTCATCAGTCAGCTACAGACAGCTGATGGTTTGCTTTTCTAATCACTGGTACAATGACTCCTTTCCCAAAGTCAAACCACAAAGAAGTTCCATGGTTTGTCGTTGGTGGGGGAGAAACAAAGTAAGAAGAAAACACAACTTGTGGTTAAAAGGCTTTTAGCATGAGACAGAAAGGGAACAATAATTTGTTGGTATAATTGGTATTGAGTAGTGTTATTTGCTGCAGCCACCACATTGTGGCTGCCAGTTTTGTTAACAGTACGTCCTGTGTGAAAAAAGTGACATTTGCTCAGGGATTGAATCTGGTGGGGACTGAGTCACTATGTTTAATCTCCAGGGGATTCCTCTCGTCAGTCGTGGGGAATCCCAGCGGTGCCTTCAAACCTGCACAATGTTTCAGGGAGAACTACCTTGATAGTTGTTAATCTTTTAGATACTGTAAACCTAAACTCTTCTCAGATAGATGTAATTCTCAGTTTGAGTTTTTTGGTTATTAAATGATTGGTACCAAAGGCTTAATAATGTTTGCAATTAAGTCATTTATAGACTGAAAATGGATGTTGAAATCTTCGAAGCTTAAAAATCACAGAAAAATATATTTGCATGGCTGTTGAGATATATGATGAGTTAAGATTATTCTTTTCATGAAAAGGTTTTTTTTTTTTTTTCATTTGACTTTTAATTATTAGAGGAACCTGCTGCATCTAGTCCAATCAGAGCATTGTCTTCTGTTAAAGCAACAGATGTCAAATGGTGAATAAACAAGCAGTAACGTTTCTGTCAAATCCGTGCAAATTCTGTTTGCTTCAGAAAAGTTTGTTGTTTGTATTTTACACATTGTGTGACTTTGATACATGTGGCTTTTTTTCTTCTTTCCTCTTCTGAGTTTCTCTCACATTACTTGATATGTTGTGGTTTGTCAAAACATCTTAATGGTTAAGATGTTTTAATGATTTACAACTAATTAATGAAGCTGTATGAGTTTGAAATAGATGATTTGTTTGTGTTGTTTGTGCATCGGTGCAGTACTAACGGCTTCCAGATCTTAATGGTTTTGTGTGTTTTTTTTTTTTTTTTTTTTTTTTTAAAAACACAGATGCAAATCTATCAAACCACAAAACCAAACAGGAAAAGGCTTTGACTGCCATCACATGCCATTGTCTTAGTCACATTTGTGCAGGAACAGGTAACTCCCATTATTATCCCTTATTATTGTTAAATGATGAGTCATGAGTCTTTGTTCTGACCATCAATCACACAATCTGCTGCATTTATCTTCCTCATTTAAAGGCTGATAATTGTTGTTATTAGTGAAATATTCCCATGTTGTTTTCCGTGATCAGTCCAACAGAGAAGGATTTTTCTGTTGCTTGATAACAGAGCACCTTTAATTTTAAAGATATTTTCCTAGTGCCTTCAAACCTGCACAACGTTTCAGGGAGAACTGCCTTGATAGTTGCTTATCTTTTAGGTGCTGTGAGCCTAAACTCTTCACAGGTAGATATAATTCTTAATTTTGATTTTTGGTTATTAAATAATTGGTACCAAAGGCTTCTAAATATTTGCAATTAAGTCATTTATAGAATGAAAATGGACATTAAAATCTTTAAAGCTTAAAAAACACAGAACAATATATTCCCTTGGCTGTTGACATATCATATGATGAGTTAAGGTTATTTTTTTGTGCAGTTATTTCCAGTAAAAATCACTTATTTTTAAATGTGGTGACAATGTAAGTGATTGAGGTTAGAAAAATGTTTTGCTGATGGTTTAAGCATGTGTTGAAATTTTAGGGGAAGGTGAACAGAGAGTTGAGTACAATCCAAAACACTTTCTTCCTCCTCTTTATCTGTGTTGTTTGTGCTTTGACACCAAAGAGGTGGGACTGACTGAGTCACTTGTTGAGTAGTACGGTCAAACTGCTGCTCTGCATGCGAGGGTCAGAGGTTTGGTTTCCTCTGTCAGCTCTGTTTGTATCTCATGTAAACTCATTCATCCTTCCTCATTCAGCTTGGTGCCTCTGTGTCGCTGTCACTGAGGTGAGTCAACCTTTCTTTTCTTTGCCACGTCTTACTTTTGCTGTGTTAATTGTAAAACCATCTGTAGCAATGTAGTAATTTTCCTTTGACTCTTAATTATTAGAGGAACCTGCTGCATCCAGTCCAATCAGAGCATTGTCTTCTGTTAAAGCAACAGATGTCAAATAGTGAATAAACAAGCAGTAACGTTTCTGTCAAATCTGTGCAAATTCTGTTTTCTTCAGAAAAGTTTGTTGTTTGTATTTTACACATTGTGTGTGAAACAGGAATATCATTCATTCATAAATAATTGCGCAGTTAATAAAATAAGATAATGCTGAGTGTGTGTTAGACTTTAATACATGTGGCTTTTTTTTCCTTCGTTCCTCTTCTGAGTTTCTCTAATTATCACTTTAGATTTACTATTAATTAATGAAGCTGTATGAGTTTGAAATCGATGCTTTGTTTGTGTCGTTTGTGCATCGGTGCTGCACCCACTGCTTCCAGATCTAAATGGTTTTGTGTGTTTTTTTTTTTTTTTTTTGAAAAAGCACAGATGCAAATCTATCACACCGCAAAACCAAACAGGAAAAAACAGTCACTGAAGAATAAAAGTGTTACTTTCTCTTCAGAGTGAAGCATCACATGCCGCTGTCTTAGTCACACTTATGTAGGAACGGGTAAATCCCATTATTTTCCCTTATTATTGACATTATCAACGAAAAAGCTTTGTTCCGACCATCAATCACACAAACTGCTGCATATATCTTCCTCACTTAGAGGCTGATAGTTGTTGTTATTATTGAAATATTCCCATGTTGTCTTCCATGATCAGATCAACAGAGGAGGATTTTTCCGTTGCTTGATAACAGAGCGCTTTTAATTTTAAAGATATTTTCCCAGAGATGGTTAAAAGTCACTAAAAGTGGAACATGATAATGATCTGATGCATAATAAACCAGACATATACATCAACATTATATGTGCTGGTTTCAGTGTTGGGCAAGTTACTTCAATAATATAACATTATTGACCACTAGTTACTGTTATTTCAAAGTATTTAGTTACATTACAATATTACTGTCTCTAAATTGTAATGTTACATTACTTTTGAATTACTTTTACCAACATAACTGCAAAAGTTGGACTTTGCTTCTTAAATGATAAATGTAGTTTGCAGAGATTGATCCTGACCGTTATGTTCTTGTCCTTCTCTCTCACTGTTACAACCCATCAAATACGAAAATCAACAAGAAAACTTCAAACATCACAATAAGAAAACACAATCTGGAGTAACATCGCTACGTCTAGTGGGTCTAACTATTTTAATCTTTCCAAAACAAAAGGTGTCGATAATAGAAAAGCACAAACAATGGCTGACGATGACGAACTGTTCAAAGATGATCCAGGACGCCGCGAGTATCTGTTGAACTGGTCTCCAGAACTGGTGGCGTCCTTGGAACTGGGACTGGGGCACTGGTCCAATCAATCGCCTCCACAGGCGAAGGTGCACTTCTAGAGATCTCACATCTCATATACCCAAATTGTTCAGACTGTCTTCAACTGTAACGCTGATGAACTGCTACAGGAAGCAGATGTCTTACTTGCGGAAGATTTTGTGTTAAAAGTGTGTTGTAACGTGCGTTACTGAGAAATATAACGAGTATAATATTACTAAAAATGTATTGGTAATGCCATGGTAATAACATTACTGTGTTACAGCAAAAAGTAATACATTACTGTAATTATACTACTTTTGTAAGGCGTTACACCGAACACCGGCTGGTTTTGACTGATGTTTTTAACACTATGGACCGATGACGTGAGTTTCAATTCTCTTCTCTATTAGTTCGGATCACATCCTCTTCCACTTCAAAAGAATGCAAGTTTTGTGCTTTGTTTAGCACTTTTCCATCTGCGTTTCCCAAAAGTCAAGTCTGAGATGATGATCTCTGTTTCCTGGGTGGAGATCCACTGTCAACTGTCAAAGAGTCAAGTCTTCAAGAGATTTTAAAAGGAAGTAAAGTTAGAAAGTAAAGAGATTGACCCCAACTTTGTTTAAGTCAGTCCCATAAAAAAATAGGAAGAGGTTTATACCAGTGAGATGTTTGAGGATGCTGCTTTGAGCTCTAAACATTTTATCACTAAAAACATTAAATAACTAAAGGAATCACTCAAAACAAACAATGCTGGAGCTGCTTTTTTCAGTTATTCACATGAATAGATGTTTTCACAAATCAAATGAACAAAAATCTCTGAAATAACTTGTTGTGTTTGGATGGAAATGAGACACAGTTGACCACAGTTAACACGTTTTATTGGTTTATTGTTCGTGTGAGGAAATCTCGTTTTATCTGCGTGATAATGTTGACTCATACCAGAACAGCACCTCAGTGGGCTGCATTCAATCACTCTTCAAAACAAATCAGTGCTGCTGCATGTTTTCCACTTGATGGTGTGTTTTTTTTTATTATTCATTTGTTTGCTTAACCTTTATTCATGAGGACTTGCTGAGCAGAAACTGTAACATTGTATCACAACTGAACTTTAAATCTACAGCAACAATAAAAAACAAAATCGGATAAAGTTGACTTGACAGTTAAAATGTTTATATCAGATGTGTTATGTTGTCACAATCTTCAGTCTGTTGTATCCAACAGATGGACAAAGTTTGCACCACTGAGCAGATTTGTAGACTGACGCATCCAGCGACCCCTTAACTCAGTGTAAACAGAAGTAAATGGACACTTGTTCCTTTCTGTCCGTTTGCTGTAGTGAAATCAAACATTGCACAAATTTGTTCAGTTTGAGGCGACCGTTTCCCAAAAGTTTCTGTGGGGTTTTTGCCGTGCAAGCATTTTCTGCAACACTGCTTTAGATCACAGTTTACAACACGTCACATCTCTGTAAATTTAAGTGTATTATCTTACAAATAGAAAACGCAAATTTTAGAGCAGCTACTTGTTTCATTGAAATGAATCAAAACTCTCTACATTTCCCATCAGTCTCACAGTAATAACTGTTCTGGAGAAGCATCGTTCTCCTCTGGTGATTACAAAGAATCCAGCAGAGTCTTTTCTCAAATATGACACAGTGGCTAAAGATAATAAACATGTAAAGGACAAAGCAATGTTCCAGCTCAGAGGCTGGATCCTCTAAGGACCACCCAGACAATAACATGCTCACAAGCTGAAAAAATAGACTTCTTTTCCTTAAAAAACAAAAAAAAAAAAACAAATGAATCCTTTACAGTTCTCAGTATCCCACAATCCAATAATTAACCACTACTTAAAATAGAAACAAACTGATAAGAGTGTTTGACCTTTCAAATATACTATGTACTAATAAAGGATTTTATATATATATATATATATATATATACACAGTATCTTATCAGTCACCATATTTATATATATATATATATATATATATATATATATATATATATATATATATATATTTATATATATATATATATATATCACTTTTTCCAGCACACTCCCCTTGTTTCTGTCCATATCGTCTCTATCTATCTATTACACAGCATGTGAGTGTGTCTCAGGGTGGAACAGGTTCATTGTGGTTGACACCCTCATGAACAAAGATCCAGGCCTTGGCCTTAGGAAATATCCAGAGCAGATAAAAAAGGTGATAAATGGTAACTTCTCTATGACACGATGACCTGGTTTTAACTGTACTTCTCGTGTTTGGAAATTTCTGTCATAGACACCTCAAGGTTAAAACACAGGCGTGGATATAAAAAGAGACTTTATCAACAGTTCAGGCCTGGCAGGAGCTACTGCGTTTCCTCTCGTCTTTGAAAACTTTCCAGGAAGTCATATTTCCTTTAGCAGCTATAAATGTAGACTGAGATAACAGTAATGTGTAGGAGATTAGTAGTATGAGCTATAATCGAGACACTTCTTGTTATTACAAGTAATTTTACTATGTGTTAAAATGTGATGTTAAATAAACTGGATGTAAACAGAAAATGTGTTAAATGTCAGTCACAGTTGAACATGCACAGTTTTACATCCAACCACCAATACCTCCCATTAAGAGGAAAAATGTTTGCCAATTTTTTTTTCTTCTCCAAAATATGACTCAATCTGTTCCATTCACCTCAGGCTGCCACATATATTACTCCCACACTCGCACCACAGCCCATTAAACCGGCTGAGCACTTCCCACGCTCCTCTTCTCTCTGTCCAGGCTTGTCCCAGAGTAAAACTATGCTGCTTAACAGCTGCCATAACTCTGCTGTTAAAAATATATAACAATAATAATAAACTGTGATTTAACAGATCACTTCTTATAATGTTTACTTTTTTCTGTATTAGAAAAAAATGTAATTTCAAAAAAATTACAAAAAAATAGATGATTTTCAATTAATTAAATCTATTGTAAAAAAACTGAAAAAAAATCCTGACTGTAAATAAATATAAGATTTTTGTTTGTTTTACATGTGAAAAATAATGTTTGTTTGTAATGTTTGCTCAAGTTTAACATATGTTTTATATAATATAAATCTAAAATTAGATGAAATTAGTGAAAACGAACTTTAGAAAAAGTTTCAGGTTTGGGTCAGTTTGAACAGAGGATTATGAGACATAATGTAGCAGCTGGTTCAAGTTTCAAAATACTTTTCAATCTATGTTTTGAACTCAAAGTCATCACACAACTGGAGGTTGTGTCTTGGAGTGACATTGAGTCTACTTAACTTTAAAACTCGTCCTACAAAAACCTCTAACCACCTGAGGTACTAACTTCAACATCTCAAATCCTGCTTCTTTGCATCTTTAAGTCTTTCATCTTAGTGTTTAGTAAGATTTGAACCCTCCACATTCAGAACCGGCGGGTAGTCTTCCAGCAGGCTGAGATATTTTGTCAAGTGTCCAGTTCCTTCTTCTTGAAGCCTTTGAGCTTTTGCATCAGATGCTGGATTTCAAAACCACCAAGTGCTACCTGGTCAGATGTTTCTTAGAGCCTTTAAGAATTCAAATCAATTGTTGGACTTTACCATGTTTTGTAAGAAATGAAGCCACAGCCTGCATGAATAAGGTTTTCAAATGTTCCAACAAACCCTCAGTCCTCCAACTGAGCTGTTCAGCCAAACATGTGGTAGTTGTTTTCTTGGAGTCTTCACATTAAATACTGAAGTTCAAAATTTTCCAAATCTAGTTAGACTTGAACTAAGTTACTCAGGACTAGACAACTGACTAACCCCTGAGCTGTAACACAAACACATCATCTCTCAGAACAAACAAGTCGTTTCCACAACAGAATTAGCTGTTTTTAGACAAAAAAACAAAAAAAACAAAAAAACTTTTTCTACAAGCCATTAAGGGTTCACCTTGTCTTCAAAACACTTCTGTCATTAGATTTGTTCCAGGTCTTTGATTCAGGTCTTCAAACAGCCTCCTAGCTTCCTGAGCTACATGACTATACTTAACTGTACTTAACAATCACATTAAACAAGTTTGTCTTCCAAATAAACAGAACGTTGCAAGATTTGAACCATAACCTTCAGAACCAGAGTTTCTTTATGCCTTTGAGTTTATTATGGAAAATATCTGTTTTTTTCATGATACCGTTCATTTCCATACTTAGTATGGATCCCTAACACCAGCTGAAATCTGTGTCCTAAAGAGAAGTTTGATGTTCTCTCACTGTTCTTTGTCTACGTACTTTATTTGTCTCATTTACCAATTCACTGACGTTTAAATGATTAATCATTTCAGTCAAAAGTCAAAAATCTTCTGGGTTCAGCTATTGTAATGTTGATCAATCCTAAAAAAGAAACAAGTAACTCTGAAAAAAATAGTGATTTCAACCAAACTGAAGCCGGTGAACAGGAAACAGACTCTTGACAACAACAACATGTTGTGTTGACATTATTTCAAATCTCTCAAAAGGAAACGCTAAAGAGAAGTTGTAGTCTGGTTTTCTGTGTCCTATTTATAAACACTGCAAATCTGAATCTCTTGCTAACACTAAAATACAATCTACAACACAAGTTTTGAGCAACTGCTTTGTTAACACAGGCCAAGAGTTTAATGTGAGACAGCAGCACTGGAGCTAACAAACTGTGAAAGTATCCTAGTTTTAACTTTCTACATACATTTAAGAAAATCCACAAGGTTTCAACAATATACACTGGGTTTTAAAGGTCAAACCGCAGCAAATGTAGCATACTCACATTCACTGCACGCATCTGTCACACACATCTATATATCTCACCACATCTGTTTCCATCTGTCTCTTCTGTAGTGGCTCTTCCTGCAGAGGTGAGCAGGAGCAGATTCTGTGGTTTAGATCTTTTTTTTTTTTTTTTGCTTCTGTTTCTCTTTTAGTAACCTCCTGACAGAGAGAAAAAAGCTACAACAGTTTGACTGATATGAGCTCCTTCAGTCGAAGATAATATCATCTTGTGTGTTAATCTACAGATTTATATAAACTTCTCTGACGATCCTAAATGAGGTTGTACCTCTGGGACCTCCGCTGAGCCGTTGGTTGGAGGAATTTTTAGTGAGCTTTTCTAAACACAGTCATTCTCCTGGCACATAAAACAGTCATTCTTCATTGTGACTCCCATCCGGGAACTTGCACTCGTGCCAGATGAATGTGAACAGTGAAAGTAAACGACAGCAGAAATACTTTGTGACTGCATATTGTGGAAAAGGATAGAGGATAGAATTTAGGATAGAATAGTCACTCTCTGCTGTAGATATGTGAAGGTGTTGATCTGAATGTGGTTTGATAAAAAACCCAAACTCAGGACTACTGTTTCTGAGACACCATGAGAAAAGAGCAGTTAAGTGGAGTTTTTGTGGTTTTGTCAGTAGGTACCACTGTGCCACATCCTGTGTGCTGCAGACATGTTTACTTTTAGGATCAGGGTTTTTTCATCTCTACCTGTGTGATTCTTTAGAATATTATAAATTGCAGCCATTGTACCCATGACACAGTACTCAGAGGGTGTGGCATCATTAATATATAAGGTAGAGAGTGTAGATGGAATATAAACGGATGGAAAGAACGGATGTTTTGTAAATCACTGTGGCAGCATAAATGTTGCACTGAAGTGTTGCCAAAAACATGAGCGACTAAAACTTGCACAACGACTACAGTTGCATGTCTGATTTTTTTTTTTTTTAAAAAAGAGGAAGACGATTTAGTGTTTTTAGCGTTCCTTCGCAGATTTACAGACAAGAGTTGGGACTTGAACAGTGTTCAGGAATGCTGGGCTCGTTCCAGAGCATTACGCAGCGTTTTGTCAGACGCTTCACCACACATGACTCCTGAAATACCAGAACATTTGTCGTCATCCACGTCTGAGAGAGAGTGAGCAGGAAGAGACGAGAACAGGGGAAGAGAGACATACTTTTAGAAATGTAAGACAGTATGTGGTCTGGTTGAAGAAAGCTGCCTTTTGATTATATTTGCTGTGTCGCTCTTGTGAGCTCTGTGCCAGTAAGTGTTGTTGTTGTTGTTGTAGCCTTATACCTTTTATCCTTGGATCTTTTTAACCATGGCTTGTATTAAATAATTAATCTCTTACTGTTGTTTTACTGTCCTGTTTTTTTTCCAGCCATGGGTCTAAGTTTAACACTGGGAATCCTCCTGTTTTCCCTTGGGTTGTGTAGGATTTGTAAAGGACTCGATCAAGGTGAGTCAAATCATATTCTTCTCTGAACTAAAAGTGCTAGAAATATCTCAAAGATATTTATCATGTGCAAACATTTTAAGTATTTTCTTTTTTAAATATTACATCTAATATACTTGATGCCTCCAGTCTGTAGAGAAGCATTTTATCGCCATCTCATGGTCACTGTTGTGTAACTGCTTTTCAGAAGTCTCACACTTATTTCAGACTTTTTATATATTTATATAAATATATATATATATATATATACAACATAAGTGTCCCATGTTGTCACACTGCATCTGATAAGATGCAACATGTTTATTGTAGATTTTAATCCAGACCACAATCTAACATTAAATTTATTTATTAATGTATGTAAATAAATCATATATTTGATCGTGCAGCAATTAAAAATCTTATCGCTGTGTGTTAGTTTTCTCACAAGTGTGGGTTTATGAAAGGAACACAGAACAAACTGACTGGTAATTTCAGCGTCACCTACAAGGGAAAAATCAGAGCATCATGGAAAAATACTGGTCAAGTCAGGCGCAACATGCTCTGGGCAGCTTTAAATCCCTGAGCTACTGACTGAAGGCCATTAAAGAAACAAAAGGGCAAGGTTTAATACACATACACATTTCTCATGAAATCCTAGTTCCTGGAGATAAAAATACATCTGAAAACAAGTATAAATAGTAATCGTGAGCAAACGGAGCCTCTTCTAAACCCTTGTCTTTAAGTCTTGGCTTAAATGATTTTAATGATAAATATTTTCTCTATTGATGTGTGTCCTGAAGCAGGGAAATGTAAAAACTACAAGCTCCAGTTTGAGAGAGTTTATTCTGTTCCCGGGCACACCGCGATGATGAACAGCACCTTGGTGTCGCCCGACGTCTTTGACTTCAAAACGATCCCGTACAACATCAGCTGGTACGATGCCAAGACGGGTCAAGAAATGAAAAACGAGACCGGTCGAATCTTTGTGTATCAGGAGACTCTGTGGATTCTGAATGTGACGCTGAACGACCAGAGGGAATATGTGACTATACTAAGGTACAATAGAGATTAGATTTGTCCTGATGTGTTCACATGTTGGTGAAAACTTTTCCTGGCACGATTTGATTTAATTTTTTTTTTCCCTTCATTCTCCACCAGCACTCCTTACCACTGCTACAGACAGGCTACGATGCTGATGGTGGGTCTGCCGGTTGTTGAAGTTTGTGGAAAACCAGAGAAAATTAGTCAAACACTCACAAGTGGAGTCAACGACCGTCTGTCGTGCCCTCTGAAGGACTACATCAGTAAACTGGACAGCTACAACATCCAGTCTTCCGTCAAGTGGTACAAAGTGAGTTAAAGCAAAGTCTTGATGAGCAAAGACTGAAAAATACAAGAAAAAAACTGAATTTGATGTCTCTTTTCATTATTTAGGGTTGTGAGCCCATAAATGACACAGACAAGTACGCCTACAGGGATAAAACCACCCTGATGGTTTATGATGTGAATGATGAAGACAGCGCCTTCTACACCTGTACCTTAAACTTCAACCTGGGTGGTGTCAGTGGATGTGTCTCAGAGACGATTGAAGCTGTAGTTACAGGTGAGGGCGGATGCTGTTTATCCTTAATTGTAACAATGAAATGTTTGGAAAGTTTATAAATCAACACTATTATAAGCAACCACTAGAGAGCAGCAGCACACACATTACAACAAGAGTCTGAGCTGGTGAGAAAAGCTGCAGGAGACTCTGTGATTCACTGCACATACTGCATACTTCCATGACTGGAAAGATCAAACTCTGTGACTACTTCATATTTTTCATGTGTTTTTAGGTGAATACTCTATGGCTCCACAAGTGATTGAACCAACCGATCAGATAATAAAAGCACAGATCGGTGAGTCATTGTCTAAAGGTTTGTTCAGATCATCGATTCTAAATTTAAAGATTAAAAACAAAGATGTTATTAACTGTGTTTGTGTTTAGGTAACAGTTACAACAAAAGTTGCCGTGTGTTTGTTCCTGGTGTTGGGATTCCCTTTGTTGAAATCTGCTGGAGAGTCGGACACCGTTTCATTTTTGAAAATGACCCTTCTGACCGTATCTACACGACAGAAAACCAAATGTTAGTTACTTTTTCTTTTAATTGTTTTGTTTTACCTGCTGCTTTAAGGATGTAAAACAACTGGAAAAAAAAAAAAATATTTTCTCTCTTTTTTCTTGTCAGTGTGTTGCAGCAGGATAATGGTGTGTTGTTGGAGCGACCTCTGATATTTACTGAGCTGAGGGAGGAAGATTTCTACGTTAATTACACTTGTCAAGCGTTCAGTTCCCGGGGAAATCCTGTAAGACAATTTACTCTCCACCCACCAGGTATGAACAAAGAATAAGCCTCATTTATGAATTTATATCATCACTTGCAAAAATCACCGTAGAAAATCCCATAGAAATAACTTGTAGGTTGAAACTTGCTGCTTCACAGCTGTTTCTTTTGTAATGATTGTACGTGGTACGGCTTCTTAAGAATAACTGAGGTGTAAAGTTGCCAGTTTGTCTTAATAATTATATGTCTTTTATGTCTGATGTTGATCTCAACAGACCCAAACCTTCTTCTTCCCATTGGCTCCGTGTTCGGTGGCGTGATGTTTCTCTTCATCATCAGTGTCAGCCTCTACTACCTTTTTAAGGTCGACATCGTGCTGTGGTTCAGAAGAGCGTTCCCCATTCTTTATACAAATAAAGGTATTATAAACATATCACCTGCTCTTCATACACACACACACACACACACACACACACACACACACATATATATATATATATATATATATATATATACACGTCAACCCACAGAAAAAGAAACACTAACACTCCTTGGTGCAAAAAACCACTGTGATGATCTGACCACGCCACACACACACACACACACACACACACACACACACACGCATGTGCACGTATCCAATAAACCCACTCTTTCGTAAGCAGTACCTCATACCTGACTGCATGTATCAACACCCAGAACAGAGGAAACACACTAACCACAGGGCTGCCTGCACTCTTTCTACTGAAGTGTCAGTTATTGATGCAACAGAGCATCTGAACATTCACCTTTTATCAGACTGTTGAGGCCTAATTTGTCTGATTTCGCAGCAGCTTTTCTAATGAAATTTGTGCTGTTTTTAGGCATTTTGTTGCAATAAAGTTGCAGAGCAAGTCAAAGTTTTAACAGTTTAATTCTAAAGGCTTTATAATTCTGCTTCAACCAGTGTGTTAGTGATGTGTCTGGTCTGACGTCCTCCCTGTGTTTCTAACATTCTCCATGTCTTTCTCTATGACAAAGTCTCAATAGACAACGTCTTCTTGTTGCTCCACAACAATATAAAATAGTTTACCTCCTTGTTCGTGAACTCTGCCCAGATACTGTTTCTCTTGGTCCTTAACAGTGATGTTGGGAATTAAATGTGAGACTTTATTTTTTATCTCAAATGTTTCCTGTGTCTTCTAAAAGAAACAAGGAAGTGAGTTCAGTGACGTATGGATCAATGTTTCACAGAAAACAACAACGACTGGTCAAAATTGCAAGGTCACATGGAAGTCGCAGGGACTGGTTGAATTTGTAACTTGTTAAGCTGATCCTGAAACAGTCCTAATAGAGCCAGACTGGAAGAAAGACTGTACACCAGTAGTCTGGTTTCTTGGCTTGTATTTGTTGATGTTTTAATAGAAATATAAATACATTTTGGTCGTCTCTCCTGATTTAACAGTTTTGCAGGCGGTGCTGCTTCATCCTGTTAGATTAATATTTTATTCCGACTTGAATCTAACAAGCTATTTCTTTTTATTTCTGTGTTAGATTTGGATGGGAAGCTGTATGATGCCTATGTGGTGTACCCTCAATCCTGTGACATTGGATTCAGTCAACAAGTGGAGACATTTGCTCTTCATACTCTACCTCAAGTGTTGGAAGCAGCCTGTGGTTACAAACTCTTCATCGCCGGCCGTGACTGTCTGCCCGGGGAGTGTAAGTCATCTACCTGTCAGCGTTGTGTAGCAATATTTTGCCTCATGAATGAATCCCAGACCAACAGTCCTCTGTTCCCTCACTGCAGCTATCATGGAGTCGGTGGAGGAGAATATTCAAGCCAGTCGTCGCCTCCTGCTGCTCTACACCGCCTCCGCTTTCACCAGAAAGACACACAAGAGCAGCACCAGTAGCAACAACAACAACAACCTCTTTAAAGACAGTAACGGCAACGTTAATGAAGAAAGTAAGACCGGTGACAGCAACAGCAACACAAGCTTCGATGATCAGGACGTCTGTTCAGATATGCGGCAGCAGTTTGAGTGTATGTCAGCGATGCACAGAGCACTGGTGGAGGGAACGCTCAAGGTGAGAAAACACGTGTTCGTGTTTTACACAACATTTACCTAGTTTTATGAACACTCATTCTAGTTTTACTTTAATCCTAGACTGCAAACAGTCCTGTCACACGTGATTGATTGATTTTTCTACAACAAAGTCATTAAAGCTCCACTAAATAATATTTAACAATCAGTAATATGAAAGGAGAATTTACAGCCCATGTAGTTTATAGTTTCTTTTCAACAGGTGGCAAACACGTCCTGACAAACTCACTGCTACAAACGGCAAACAAACCAGATAAGATGTTGCACAATGTAGAAAATCTAGCAACTAAAGACTCAAGAGTTGATAGAGACGGAAACTAAAAGACAAAAGGAAAAGTAAATATTCAACCAGAATGATACTTTTCTTTACCGAAATGTTGATTAAACATGAGGCTGACACATCAAATAACTGACAGGGCTGCAGCTAATAAACAAATAGTGTTATAACCGATTCATCTGTGGCAGACACAGGCTAAATGACTAGTTAAAAGGCCAGTGTGTTAAAAAATACACGTTATACTCCAGTGTCTCTGTGACCTTATTTATATAATTGTCCTCAAATATATCTACAACCGTTTCCACCAGATTAGTGTCTTTTTTGACCAATTTAAAACCAATTCAAAAACCAAAGTAACATACAGAAAAACCTTCTGTTCACTGAAGGCTTCAATGTAAAGCTGCTCTCAGACTTTTGACTTTGTTAGCCTGCTCCACTGTAACAACCTTATCCTCTGCTGTCTCCGTCATTTTTCAAACACTTCTTCTAGACACTGGTCATGTGACCTACACGAGTTTAATCATTGGTTTTTTTCTACTGCTACTTCTCTTCTTGTTTCACGGCATCATCACATTAAGAAATGTTGCCACTGTAAAATAACGTAGACACATCTAATCTACTAATCTATTATCTAATTTAATAATCGATCCGTTGTTGCAGCCCCACTCATGTTCACATACTTACTGAGACATCCTGGTTCTGATGTGATGCTGTTCTACAGGTAGTTCTGGTGGAGTTGGAGGAGATCACCCCGGATCAGCTGGCTCTGTTCCCAGAGTCTGTGCGTCACCTGAGGAAGAAGCAGGGCGCCTTGTGTTGGTGGAAAAACATGAAGACGAAGAAAAGATGGAGGACGTGTGTCAGGAGGACGGAGGACGAGGAGAAACCTGGACAGAACGGACAGTTGTCACAATCCCTCTCTCCTTCCTCCAGGTTTTGGAAGAAGATGAGGTATCATATGCCTGTCAGGGGCAAGAGGTCGGTCTACCCGGAGAAAACTGCCCTGTTGAACCTATGATGGAGTTACCATTTGTGTTTATCAACCAGAGAACACTGGTTTCAAGTGTAAATGTGTCGTGAGGTGAAACACGCTGAGCTGCAGCTACAGGAGCACTCAACAGGATACGTACATTTTCCCTTTGGCTTCTAACTGTGTAACTTCTTACATTGCATGTTTCAGCTAACAGAAGGTTCAGTATTGTATCGTGTAGAGGACGTAGCACGTCCTCACGGCAGAGTGGCTGATGGAGAAAAGGTGGAAGATGCTTTGCTTTCAAAGACAATACACCAGCTCACGGCAGGAGTTGAAGATGACATTGATGAGTTCACCTGCACCAGAAATGGACTGATTGAACCAAACGATATCGTTTAAATGTCAAAAAAAAAAAAATGTACATATGTAAAATGAAAAATGTAAATACAGCAAGTTTAATATGAATATTACACTGCCATTTATTGAATTATTGTGAATTGTGAGGAGTGATGCCCAAGGAGCAAGAACGATGACTAAAAACAGATTTTTTTTTAAATGAATGTCAAAGTTCAGGTAATTCTTATTTTACATATTTTTATGTTTTGATTAGAATTTAACCCCTGAAATACCGCCACGTATTGTGTAAAGGAAACTCAGTACTCGGCAATGAAACATGTTTTAATTTCCCAATGAGGCTGTTTGTGCAAAAGTGTTTTTTTTTTTTTTTTTTTTCAACACGGGAAGTTTGCAAAGGAAATGGTGTTTAAGGCTTAACACAAGACTCTGAAACTTTTACTTATTTTCCCACAGTAGTTCCAGTGAATTTATATTTTTATTTTATTTTTTATTTTTTTATTATACAAGTAAATTTCTGAAAGACTTGAAATGGATTTAAGATAGAGATACTAATAAACCTGTAAAGGATACAACAACAAAAAAAAAAAAGGTTAGTGTCAATAAAGTATGATATAAATTTATTTCACTAGAGTCATTTTACACTGGGTGAGTTAACAGGAAGTACCTTTTCAAGTCACATAAAATGTCATGGGTTATTTTGTACTTTCATATTAATTACATAGGCACATGGGAAATGGATTTTGCACTGGGGCAGTTGACATTTGTCAAATCTGTAACAAATGAAGTCCCAGTGGCCTATATTTTAATCCAGTGCTCATTAGAGCTACGTATGAATCATCTTGGTGCATCTACAACTGCACAACTAGTGGTATGTGTGTGTTGTGGTTTTTTTTTTTTTCTTCTATTGGGTGGAAATTTTATGCAGGGGTAAGTGGAACAGTATAACAAACAGCAAAGACAGAAGGAGGAAAAACCCAACAGGTCCTCTGAATGTCAGCGCAGGTGTCAAGAAACTGTCTTCTTGTCTCAGTGGTCACAGCGTCTCTCCTCGATTCACTCCTTTAAAGATTTAGATTTGTGATAACAACCGGTGAGTAAAGATGTAAAGATGGTGGTTTATGATAATTCTGTAGTAGATTTATATCTGTACATCTATGACAAAATCTATTTTTTAATTCATGGTGTCAGTGTTGGTGAAAGTAAGAATTGGTTTCAAATTGATTCATTTGTTTTTATAGTAAACATTTTCCAACTGTGTATCTTTACAATATCTTTAAATGCTTTTTGATTTTTAAATACATGTAAGTTTTAACTTTTTAAAATGTATAAACCTACAAAGATGTAATATTACTCAACAGTTTTATTACAGAGAGACAGAGAATGTCCATGTGATAGAAACACAGTAAAACTTTTCAGTGGTTTCACAGTGAGTTGTGGGACACCACCTTACAATAAAACTTGCATAAAAGGCTTGTGTGTAAGACAGAAAATAAATAAATACATTGGCTTGAAGTGCATATTCTGGAGAGTATTACTAACAGAACTTACAGTGACAAATAGTAAAAACAAAATCTTGTCTTTACTGTAAAGTTTAATTGAACCTTCAATATAACTAAATTTAGATTTAAACTAATTTTCATTTTATCTTTATGTGCCTGATGCAAATGTTTCCTTTATAATTAAAAATGAATATTAACAGAGTGTGTTGGTGAATTCGGCAAATTGCTTTTGGTTAAAAAAAAAAACTTCCTGTAACATCCTGTAATGTTTTAAGATATTTCTTATTAACCTTTAATTATAAAAGCTAAACAGTAATATTGCAGTGATACCATACAGCCACAGTGATATTTCCTGTCCTCTTCCAAATAAACACCCTATTGGTGGAACTTCCTGGGACTTCACTGGGAGTGTTTCAGCCCTGCCTTCTTTATGTCAGCACGGTATCTCCCACTTCCCTTTACTGGAGTTAGTTCAGGTCACAGAAACGTCAAGAACATGTCAAGAAACTCTACATATTGCAGAAGAGGCCACTGTCTGTTGTGTGAGAACATGAACCATGTCTGAGAAATCACAAATGAGATGTGACCTGTCCAATCACGCAGACGAGAACCATGACAGTGGCAGGTTGGAGCTGCTTGTTGGCTTGTTCGCTGTTGTCTCTGATGTTCACTACGGCTCACGGTGAGTAATCATCATAACTCATTTTACACACACAAGAAAAGCTTCTGCTTTTTCTGGGAATAATCTCTAAAGACATGATTTTATGACTTTGTAGAGATTTATATCACAAAGAAGTTGTTCGGTTATTAATCTTTATTATCTGCTGACTCTAGTGTTTTTATTTTCAGTATTGTGTCACTCAAAGAGTTAAAGTTTGCTGAGGTTGCTGAGTATAATGTAATATACACTTGTGAAATAATGAACTGAAAGTCAACCACACATAACTTGTGCTGCTACTCTTTTTTAAAGAAACATTTCCTGTTTATAACCTGAAAAACAAGCACTTGAGACACCTGCTTGAGCATAACACGTCTGTCTTGTCTTCAAATTAAATAATTCTTAACACCAACTGTGTGATCCTCACCACAAACACAACAGCAGCAAACTGCGTGACGTCAGTAAAGTAGTTCTTGAGACTGTCATGACGCAGGATGGTTAGATTATTGAGAATATCTAATCTTCATAAAACTTCAAAATGGAAATCCATAGATTGATAGATCATAGAATGAATTAAAGTAAAAAGGGAGGGGTATATCCCTGAAACTACAAACAAATATACTGTGGTATTAGACTATTTTAAGGTCAGATATATAACTTCTACTGACACAAACTGGAAAATACTGTTGCAAAACATCTGAGTGAGGAATAATAAAAAGTGCAGGTTGTTGCAGAAGCAGTCAAAGTGCAAAGTTGATATATTTCAACATCTCGTCTCTTCCTCCTTTTGCTCATGACAAGAAATGAAGTAACAGGGTCATGTAAGAAACATAAAGAAACACAGTTTCTGTAATCGAGGTATGAGACTAGATTTGACACATCAACCTGATTTCCTAGTGCACGACTGAACAAACATGACCTCAGGCAGCAGAAGTAACAGCAGCCTTGAGACGTTTATGTCTAAAGCTCTGATCTGTGTGTCTGATCTCCTCCTCCTGCTGCTGCTGCACTGAAACAGACGAAAGAAACATGCAACATCTAATGTCACTGATACAGTTAAAATAAAAAGCCATGTTTGCGTTTACTATATTAACCTGGTTCATCTGTGTGTGTATAAGTTCAGTAAACGCAAACATCCAAATTTTTTTGTTCTAGTTTAGTTAAAGAGGCAGAAATGAAAGGAGCTGAACTACATCTTGGTTCAAAGGCATTTTGAAATCACTAGTATTGTAACTATTTCAACTATTACAACAACTGTTACTATATATTATTCAAGATGCAGCAAAAATACTTCCTGCATTTTAAGGATTGTCATAAAGACCAAGGTAACTGCTGTTAAAATGAATGTTTTCACTGGCCTCTATTCATGATACACTGTTTGAAGTTTTTCATCACCTGCATTCGAACGCTCTGAGGTTTTCCAGGTGGATTTCTTTTTGGTGCTGAGATTTACAGGAACAGTATCACTCTGACATAACCTAAAGTTGTTAAAAAAATCTCTCCAATTAAAGCTACATGAGACTGTTACAACCTGTTTAACCACACTAGCGCCACAACTACATAATACAGGAGGTTTTTCTGCCACACCCCGTATATGTACATGTATTAATTACTACCATAACTACTGGTCTATTTTAACCAAGTATCAGATCAAGATTTGGTACCAGCTCAGCGTACCACTCAATATAAAAAGCTGCTCTACTCATGTCACATCATACCATGTAATAATATTTTAAGCTTATATATGAATATTAAAGGCCTCTAGATAAACTTGAATCTAACCAGAAGATCTTTAGTGGTAAATAGATTTATACTTTTTCTAACTAAGTTTCCTTTAAATAAAACAGATTTTTATGAAAAAAAAATGGTTTCAGGAGCAGGTGTCACTCTCATGGTTCAGGTGTCAGTGTCAAGAGTGTTGAATGATACTGAGATAAAGAGTCAGATAAAACAGATGAGGTGGCACAGAGAGACAAACCATGACTGTGTTTTCAGTCTGTATGAGTTTTCAGTGAAGTAACACCGTCTTGACCAGAAATTAAAACGACCCCTCTTCTTCAAGACTCATTTTTGGGAAAATTAGCAAACAAGAAATAACCTGTAGCAGCAAGCATGCATTAGTATTGTATATTATAGTGTATTGTATATATAGTATATTAGTGCACAGTATTGTTTAACATGCAATCAAGCATGAGCATTAACATTATGGCTACCAAGTACCGTAATGAGGACGGTTATCACCGGCCGAGACCTACAGTCTCGTCATGTCTGAGAAACAACGTCTACTCTGCCGTTTGTTAATTAGCTCAACGTTTAAGTCACTGTCTTTTATTAAGTTTACGCTGTGTGGTCGCATCTCTCCAGGTCACTGGTGTGTGTGGAAGAATATAAGAATATAAGACGACCCATTTTTGTCAGATGTTTTTCTAGAGAAAAGATACCATTTTATATTTGGGTCAATACGGTAAAATAACAATGAGATGAGCTGAAACAGTGAGTAGTACAGACGACGTGATGAAAACGTCATGAACTACATCCATCTCATGTCATGAAGTGATTTTTTAAAATCCTAGTTCTAATTAAATAAGACTGTTGAACTGTTAAACTGCAAAACACATAAATCAAATCAAACACTAAAAATCAAAGTTTCAACCAACCTCTTGTTGATGAAGTAGGTCAAACACAACACATCTGTGGTTTAGTCTCAAGGAAGTTCCCTATGAGAAAGAAAGAAAACAATTAAAAAGAAACGACTGAGTCAGTGTTAAGTCATAGTAAAAAAAAAAAATGCTTTGAATAAAATTAGTGAAAGAAACTAATGCACTTACAGACACTTGGTCAAGTTCTCTGTCTGCATATGAGTCATAGGACTCCTTTTTCAGATTATATATAAAAAAAGGAGAAAACAGAGTCTCAGACAGAGTCAGTGAAAAGAAAATAAGAAAAGAAAAGAAAAGAGTCTGCACTGTAATCTTTGATGTCACAGTAAAGGGTAAACTGGAAAAACACAGTATGAATCTGGTGTTTTTACTTTGGTGCTACTCACAGTGACAAATGGGAAAAATGAAAGAGCTGTAGCTGTAAAGAGAAACTAGTCATTCATAAAATTTGTGAGCTTTGCTTCATCAGTGTTTTGGAAATATACACCATCAGTTAGTTAAACCTACAGAGATTTTATCATTGTGTAAGTATAACACGTTGCCAGATGAGGGAGACATTTTCCTGGTTATTTTTTAGAAGCTTTGAAGCAGATTAAATAAATAAAGAAAAATCAATGCCAATAACAACATTTCTGAATAAACAGGTTAAAATGAAATTTGTCAATCAATAGCAGGTCTTTAAATCTTTTTGACATCAATTTACTGAAGCAATCACCTGATAACACACATTAAACAGACGACGTAACTTCTGGGTAGTGTGACGGTTTAACATTTGTGACAGTAATTGGCAAACAAAGCTCCTCCACAATGTTTGAACAACCTTTAGACAACGGGACAATCCAGGAAAATACGCTGGACTAGATTAATAAACAACTCCAGTAAAAGCTGTCAAGTCATAGACGTCAGCGATCACATCCAAGATATTTTGGCTGCTTTAAAAATAAAATGGATACAATAACTTATAACGTAGCGTATTTTGTATAATGTCTGCAGATTATAACCACACAGGCCTGTAAACTGAACCCAACACCAAAACTTATTTTTCAGCACAGGTAATACACACCTGTAAATACGTCCATACATGAGTTGTTGTCAGATTTACACCTTTGTTTCTTTTGTTTTGTTTTGTTTTTTCAACCTGTCCTGTCCAGCAGCTAAACATACAGTATGTATGTCAGGTTGAATTTGTCCTCAAGATAACAAGGTTCACAGTAAACACACGCAGCTCTTACCTTGTCTATGTTTATTGTTTAATCCTGTGCAGAAGCAGGAAACACCATGTTAAATCAGAGTAATCATTACTTCACTTGCTGCTGTTGTTGTTGTTTTGGATTGAAGCTGATTGGAGTGAAATTAGCTACTGAAGCTACCAGCTTTGATTTGTTAAATTGTTCTAATTGTCTGTTGTTTTCTCCTTTGTTTTTGTTTTTAATCGCGAGACCACTTTTTAAAATCCATTTTGTCTCTGGATGCGTGTCAGTTACCGAACGGTTGCGTTGTGTCTCTGATCCATGCGCCGCCTTCCGTCAATAAACACCGGCTGCGTTTGCAGCCAGTATCTAAAAACCTCCGCCATTGTGACATTTTCAAGTTGTAGTGCAGGTGATCTGCTGTGAAAAGGTTTGAAAGTTACCTGTGGTTGCATCCGAATCCTTAGTACGCACTGCGTTCAACCGAGTGTCAACTACTTGACCGTCGCAGTAGTAGCCAGTGGTAGGACGTACTACAACGCCGCCATCTTGCCTGTTTTGTGACCCGGATGTTTACATCACCGTCATGATTTTGCGGCTTGAAGCGGAGGGTTAGCTACCGCGGCTAGTTAGCATCGCAGTCATAGCGGCGACTTTTTACACACATTGGTGATGTGAATGACTATGGACGTGTTTTATTTACTGAAGTACATGTGGCTTTTATTTACTGAACAGTCTGCATTTGCGTTTTAATGCAATCGCTTTTTAAGGTTTGAATAGAAACGGTCGGAAAATAAGTAACTCATTTTTGTCTACTACGTAATAGACTAGTAGGGATATTCGGGTGCAGCCTGTATTTTGTTTCTTTGCACTACTTCCTGACTTCCACTAGTTGCTGTGTGCAAAATTTCTGCTCCATCGTCTGCGATCTGACAAAAATAAAAGACTTGAGGATCAGCTGCGGAGGGCTCTGCAGAGGCGGACTAGAATGGAAATGTATCAGCTCTGCTACTGTTTCAGAGCTGAGATGCAATGCACACGCATCCAGTGGAAATTATGGTAGATTTCACACATCACACGATCTGTTAAATGATGCATTCAAGTGAAATCAGATAAATAAATATCCTGGAGACAAAATAGTCTAAACTACAAGTTAAAAAACAAACAAAACAAAACAAAACAAACAAACTAAAAAAAAACCAAAACAAATATGACATTGAGAAAATCTCTCACATCAATGATAACACCACTGTAGCGATAAAACTACTTAAAGCTGCCAAAATCATAAATTACTAACACTAACACCACCGATGCACAACCAATGGACTATTTTGCTATTTATCATAGAATAAATCTGACTTTAATCTTGTTTTTTTCTAATTCTGCTAATAGTCATTGAAAGCATAATTTACAGTCTTTGCAGAGTAGGTGCAGTAGTTTGTAAATGATTATGTAAAACCTTTTTTTTATTCCATTTTTATAAATAAATCATACCAGGTTTCCATTTAAAGTCATCAACAAATCAAACCTCTCATCTGAAAGCCTAAATTGTACAGCTGGAAATCAGCACTAAAAGTGAAACTGCACAGTCATTTCACTTCAAACCTTTTTTTTGTAAAGCGTGGGCAGTGGATGTTAACCTTAACCTTTAATTTCCTGCCTTATTCATTGTGTTTTAAATTATCAGTCCTTGTGTTTTTGTTTAGTCTTTTTTTCAGGTAATCACAGACAGTTTTGTTCAAGATGAAACTTTTTCAAATCTGCATATTATTCTCCACAATTGTTTAATCTTATCTGGTCTGATTCCTCTGTTGCTTTCAAAACATCACAAAGTCTTCTTGTTAAAAGCTCTTCCTTCATGAACTCTGCACCATAAACCATGGACCTTTAAATCACTTTCAAGTCATTAAAAGTCAAGTCTGTTAAAAGTAGATCTTGAGATATTCTACCAATCGGAAAACAAACAGGATTTATTACGTTATTGATTAAATATTACAGGAAGGCAGTGGATTTTTCTCTGTCTTTGTTCACAACCATTGTTTTTTTTTTGCAGCAGCGTGTTGTGAACTGTTTTTCTCCATTTGGCACTGAATGACAAATGTTTTCCTTTTGCACTGTCACATCCAGGCCACAATGGGGAGACAGATACCTACCATGTGAGTGTGGGTTACCTCTTTTTGCTGAAGTGCATCTTTTCTGACGGTAACACCAATGTGACTTGGAGCAGAGCAGGAGGCCACAACTCAAGCCTGCCTTCCGGGGTGGAGGTCAGGGATGGGTTACTGTGGTTTGTGCCTATACAGACCTCTCATAACGGAACCTACAGCTGTGAGAAAAGGTACATAAACTTTGCTGGTTGGGCCTTATCTAAACCCATCTGTGTAAAAAAAAAACAAAAAAAAAAAAACACATCTGCCACATCTATGTTTCGCTCTGACAGGAAGCTCAGAGCTGACAGGAAACAGAGCATTAAACTGAAGGACAGTCCACAAATATAACTCATTTACGATAAATTAAATCACATAGTTTGCAACATGTGTATGTATTAGTGGTAAACAAGACTCATACACTTAGACACTCTTTTCTTCACCTTTGTCAGCAGCCTTCACATTGAATTTTGAAATAAAGTATAAGAAAATGAGGCCAATCATTTTAAGTATGTTACAAAAAATAGTGAAGCTGTTTCCTTCTGCTGTCTCAGAGTTTATCTCCTTCTCAACAGGGAAGAGAAGGGATTACGGACGATGACATTTGGGGTGGCTGTGTCTACAGGGAAGTATCCTGATCCGTCTGAGAAATCCACAATTATCATGGACGCCAGAGACAGTTTACCCTGCAAACAGAGAGAGATCTTAAGCCTGAATAACACAAGGAAGATACGATGGATGAAGGTATAAAAGAATCAACATCTGTGTGAGCACAACATTTCAGCAGAAATTCTTCAAATTTGGTGCAAATATGTGGACTAAATGATGAACTGATTAGGTGTAACAGGTTTAGGTTGTTTTTTTGTTTTTGAGGCATGTTACAAGGTTATAAGGCAAGGTGGTATGTCTAGCTTCATGCAATTTTATGATGTACTGTACTGGTTGAGAAGCTGATTTTTGGTTTTGGTTTGGTTTGGTTTTGTTTAATTATTTCTGCATTATGGCCTGCACATTCTGGCCTGAACATTGCTCACTAGTGCTAGAAGAACTCATTCACACTTGCAACTTTTAGTGATTTAATTTAAGAGGGGGCAACATGGCAGCACAGGGATTAGTGCTGTTGCCTCACAGCAAGAAGGGCATGGGTTCAACTCCCAGGTCCCACCGCCAAAAACATGCAACATTGATGATTAAGCATATTAAAACATAAATAAATCGATTAAGCATATTAAATTGCCACTATGTGTGGATGTGAGAGCGAATGGTTGTTTTTATATATTTGGCGACCATCCAGGGTGGACCCAGTCTTTGCCTGTAAGCAAAGACCAACCCCACCCCCCAACCCTGGCCTATCCCCCACATGTTTTAGGACTGTTGGACTTGAATAAATCATCTGCTTTTGTCATCTTGTTCATGTGTACTACAACACTTAGTCATTCACATTCTTTA
Source organism: Polydactylus sextarius (assembly GCA_016801845.1). Taxonomy (NCBI): domain Eukaryota; kingdom Metazoa; phylum Chordata; class Actinopteri; family Polynemidae; genus Polydactylus; species Polydactylus sextarius. The sequence continues at coordinate 2,850,562 of CM028912.1, read as the reverse complement.
GGAAAATCCACATTCATGCAAGTTAAGTTCACAGTCACATGTGGATGAAGGCTGTGAGCTGAAGTCAAATTAAAACTAAAAGATATGAACATTTGCATGTTATAATAGATCATATGTTTGTTATTACAGATGGGCTATATTGTTTAGGCATTTTGTTGAACGATACACACCTTATTGATGTTGTGTTGCGTTGATTGGGCACTTTGGAGTTTAAGTTTCCATGAAGTTTGTATTCTGCTGGAACAAATTAAATGAGTTTGTTTTCTTCTTGTTTTTCTGTCTTGTGAAGGATGGACACACAATCAATTCCATCTCTGTGGATAACAACGGCGATGTGAGGCTGCCTCCGGTCTTGGAGAGTGATGATGGAATATACACATGCCTGGTAGACATTAGCTTGAATGGCAGAAGTTACACAGCTGCACGCAGCATCCAAGTGACTGTTAGCACAGGAGGTAGGGTAATAAAACCTCAAGTATAATTGCTCTAATGAATTGAATCGATACATTTTTCTGTTTTGATGTTTTTATTTGTTTTTTATGTTTACATAGTCAAAGAAAATGATCACTGCCATCTATAGAAAGTTTCAGTTGTGGGCTCACTTGCACAGCTTTCACCAGATTGTATTATATCATTATCATTATTATTAATAATAATATGAATATGTGTCCTTAAATCTTTACAGTTGGTGTGTCAGACCTCCAGATGCTGTATCCTCAAGACGCTGAGGTCGAGGTTGATGTAGGTAAGTGACGTATATCACGCTCTCTCTTTAGTAGACTCTCTCCAAAACCTCTCCTCCTAATCGTATCATAACTTCTCTCCTAAACCTCCCCAAAGCTGTACTGCTGGTCTTCCCAGCCAAGCCAGCCATACATCATAACATCTGCATCAGAACTGATCTTTTGCTCGTTCCAAGATAGAAAGAAACTTGATCATCATGATTTATGACCAGCTGACCTTTACAGATCATGTCGCCTCTGTTGCCCGGTTGTGCTGCTTTTCCTCTATTCAGTATAAAAAAAGATCAGACCATACAGGCTACCCAGCTCCCAGTACAGTCTATGGTTAATTCCCACCTTGACAACTGCAAAGCCCTTCTAACAGGCCTCATGACCTGTGCTGTGGTCCAGAACAAGGCAGCACATCAAGTCACCCCTCTGTTCATTGAGCTCCACTGGCCCTTAGCCGCCAGCATCAAATTCAAATCATAAAGCTAGCCTACAAAGTGCTTGATGGATCTGCGTCCCTGTCTATCTTCCCGTCCTAGAACTTACCCTGTACTTCCCTACCTCCTGCCCCCTCTACTGCACTATCTTTTTCTGCACCTGACCCTTTTCCACACTCCCACCCTCCGGCAGTTCTTAACAAGTGAAACTGGTTATACTTCTATGATTGTTAATCCTTGTCTGTAAGTCACATAAATGTAAATGTAACAGCTTCATAATCTGTGAAATGAGTGTTCAAGTGATGGAGTCAAAACAGTTCAATAATAGTTTAAATAAAAAGAGTCCTACTCTCTTGACTTAGTCACATGACTTTTATCTAAAGTCGTATCTTACATAACATGCTTGTGGTTATTTGTTTTCATGTTGTATAAGATGTGACCAGCCTCCTCTCAGTAGTCACTCTGTTCAAGGAAAGTAATCAAGTCAATACTCACGCTCACTTTTTATTAGTCATAGCAGTTGAATGTACCAAGCCATCCACTGAATTTGGATGTTAAACAACCCCCGATGGGTTTAGAGTTAAATCATGTCTCTACTATTCTTCATCAAATCTTCATTTCCCATGATCTTTGTTGACATTCACTAATGTTACAAGTTTTTTAGATCTTTTGAACATTTTCTGGTGCATGGAGATAAGATGTTTGTCCCTGATGAACAGGCATGAAAGCGGAGTTGACGTGTTTGGTCTACGTGGGCACTGAGGATGATACCATTTCCATGTTCTGGCTTATGGAAGACAACTTCATTGAGACATACCCAGAAATGAATTTCTCCTGGAACTAGTGAGTATAAGATTTATTCAATATGTGGACAGGAAACGGGTGTGTTGACAGTATGAAATATGTCAACTACACGAGAAAGCAGATGCATGTTAGTAATATGTAATATATTGTTTCTGTTGTCTCTTTCAGTACTTACAAAAGTGGCAGGTTGCACGCTGAATCCAATCTATCCATCTCTAAAGTTCTTCGTCAGTTCCTGAATATTCCCATTACCTGCGTTATACAGAACTCTGATAGTCAAAAAACTGGCGTGGTGATGCTTCGAGAAGGTATTATCTCTGTTCCTTGTCTCTGTTTTATTCTGTTAAAAATGACTTGATCATCAGAATGAATCTAAATAGCACAACAATGACACAATTGTTACCAAGGCCATTTTTATGTCATTATTTAATAATGTGTACAATCATAGAAAGGAATGCAAGGAATTTGTCATTTTTTTCTTTTTCTTTTTGTTTGCACAATCTCCCTCTTGTTTCCAGTAAAGCTCAATAATACTACGACTTTCCAGGAAACACTTAGAGTTATGCTGTTTCCAGTCACACAGTTAATGTCTGTGTTCAGGGTCACAGGCCTTAAGTTCGAGGCATGTCCTGATCATGCTATGTGTGGAAGAACTTTTTTGTCAAGTATTTGTGTGGAGATTAGATTAATTCATGATTAAGAAGAAAGGTGAAATTTCTCTAAAGATTTATCTTGAAAGTTAAAGAGAGGTTTTTTTTTTCTCTCTACTGTTATCAAGTGTATTCTCTTTAACTGGAATTATTGGTTTTTTTTTTTTTTCAATAATTTTGTGATTTGACATTACACAAATAAATCTATATCAGTACATTTTATTGCCTAAACAGATTTCCACAAAATGAGTCATTATACCAAATGTACCAAAGCTGATCCTGATTGTGATCCTGATGAAGTTGGATAGCTGTTAACTGCCGACTAACTGCAGTCACCTCCTCCTTTTTCCAGCTGACCACAGTGAGCTCTACATCAGCATTACTCTCTGCCTCACTGCCTCTTTAGCCACCGTGGTTCTGATGACAACCTACCTCTTCTTTAAAGTAGATGTGGTGCTGACTTACAGGAAAATGTTGAGGCATTTCTCCAAGAAAGGTTGGTGTGTTTTGTGGTTAAGGTGGTTCTGTGGAATAGTCCAACTGGAAACTCCCTGGAAATCAGTTGTTTGTCTTATTGCACAAGAATCGAAAGAGATCTGTTTAAGCTTTGGCTGTCCTTACAGTATAAACACTCAAAACCAAGCTAAAAACTGTACGAATGCGGTTTTGTTTAAACTACAGCTCCAGATGGGAAGCTCTACGATGCCTACGTCAGCTTCCTTCATGGCAACACATTGAGTTCAATGGAAACAGCGACCTTTGCCCTGCAGATCCTACCAGAGGAGCTGGAGAAAAAACACGGCTTCTCCTTGTTCATCAGAGGGCGGGATGAACTTCCCGGAGAAGGTCGGGAACAGACAAGATGAACTCATCTAGTTCAGATTTATTGATTTAAAAGTCAAAAATTAGGGTAAAACATGTTTCATCTATCATTCCGTGTTTGTTTTAATGTGCTAAATATTTTAGACATTTAGTAAATTAATGAGTCACTGGTAACACACCAAACTAATTTATTACATTTTCCGTATTTGACATGTGTTTTACAGCTGTGCATGATGTCATTGCTGCAACTGTGCGACAGTGTCACAGGCTGATAATCATACTGTCACCTGAAGCAAAATCTTCTTCCACTGACGCGGAAACACAGGAGATGTTGCCTTTATGTGACAACGAAAGCCAAATGTACTATGAACAGAAAATTGGCATTCACGACGCTTTGTCCCAGAATGACCCTCGTGTGATTCTAGTGGAGATTGGTAAGAACTGGCTCTGTTTTGTTTAACTGGGGAGAATTGGTGTTTATATAACATTTTGGTTTTCAAAGTAATTGTCTGGAAAGTTGTTAAATATGTGTAAAACTACCTGATGTAAACAGAAAGAAAAATTAGACCTTTGTATGAAAATAAGGGTATGTGGAAAACTCATACTCTGGAAAAAAAATCTTTTTTATCTCTTGAATTTTAGATAAATATGCACCAGCTCCCTAACTGACACTGTTTCCTATTTGACTGTTAAATGGTATGAGGGTGTGTTTTTTTAATGTTTCAACACCAAACACCGAATCAGGACCAAGGAGGATTAAAGAATTAAACCACCAGGCACAATCAGTTCTTCCTGAAAGCTTTTATGTAAATGTATTTTTCCCCAAAAAACTACAACTAGTGTCTCATCAAAATTCAAAACAAAATTGGATGAAAAAATAGGAAAGAATCATATTATTACAACACTCGACAGGGAGCCAAATCAGAGCCAATCCCAAAAATATGTTTTATAAATGTTATAATTTGTAATAGTTTGTAAATGTTATAAATTGTTAAATAATATTAAGGTAATATTAAGATAATAATAATAATAATAATAATGATAATAATAATAGTATATACAAATACAAGAAATAAGTAAAATATATGAGATATTTTTATACATAAATGTTGTTAAATAATATTAAAAATAATATTAATTATTATTTTATTATTACTAAATTATATAAAATGAACGTGAAAAATACAAAAATAAATGAAAAATAAGTGTAGGAGTATTTTATTTAATTGCAACTGGTTAGAGGTACGACCAAAAACAACTTGTTAAATGTCAGTTCTCTTACAACAACATAATAGAAGATTTACTCTGAAGAAAAATTATTACTTTAAAAGAAAGTATAATATGTGTCCTATGCTTCATTTCTTACTTCAAATTCAGTCAATGATATTTATTTTTCATACCAACAAAACTCGTTGCTTTAATTGATGTTGTTACATACATTATTCTTGTTTATTTTAATACTTGATTAACTTGATTGATTCAACTGTTTTCTCCCAGATGGTCCAGTGGATTACAGTCGACTGCCAGAGTCTCTGCACTATATCAAAAGGAAACAAGGAGTTCTGAAGTGGAAGAAAAACTCCCCAGGAAACCAGAAACCCATCAGGTTCAACGCAAACAGAAAATTCTGGAAAATGCTGAGGTATCACATGCCCCCAGTGCCAACACAAAGAGCACAAACCTTTGTCTGAAATCTTACAGATGGTTTATTTAATGTTTCATTTGTTATTCTCTTCTAATGTCTGTCATTTATCATCACCTGAATCAAAAGATGTCTGTGGCCTCGTTCAAGTTCAACTTAAACAATTTACTGGCTCTTCACAGTCTGGACTTCTTCTTGTAAAGATAAATATACACAGCACACAAATACACAGCAGCTTTGTTCCAAAAATGACAGAATCAGGGCACCTGGATGGCCAAGTGGCTAAGATGCACCACGTCGGCATATGTGCCGTGCAGATGTTGAGATGAGGAGTTGACCTTTCCTGAGTGTCATTCCCCCACTCTGCTCCTTGTTCACTGTCTCTCTGATTAAAGGCAAAAAAATGCCCCAAAAAATGATTAAAAACAAAAAAATGACAGAATCATTGGCAGATGTTCTCTTCCCATCCTGGTTTATAAATCTATTTTTTACATGGTATGCTGTTCATAGATGAAGCTGATGCTCATGATAGTAATTACTTCATGTTTTATATTTTTTTGTATGTGTGCAAGAATTTTTATCAAAATCAGATGTAACTATTTCCTTAACAAAGCAAGATAGTGACCAGAACATCATGCACTGCAAATATTTACATAACCATGGCACAGAAAAACATTGATAATGATCTTCAGCGCCGCTTTCAGTTGCGTCTTTTTCCTTTTAACCCCAGAAGAAAACAAAATGCAGTGAGTGTTATTAACACTGATTTCTCCTCTGAAAGCTCCCCCAACGTGTCAAGTTGTGTTACATTAAATGCACTGAACTTACTTGTACCAAACACGCCGACATTTTGGTGTGAATCCAGTTGACAGAGTTTTTTTTTTTTTTTAATGTTGCAACACATTGCACCTTGTGTTGTCAGTTCAGTTTCTCAGTGTTCATGTTTGGTGTTGTCGTTTTTGTGTATGTGCAGTTTGATGCTGATCCAGATAATAAGCTAACGAATTGCAAATTTCACTGTTGACAACTGAAATAAGTTGCCTGGAGACAAGATATGCATCATATAGTAAGTTTTTATCATTGGTTGTTTTCATATATTAGTTATATATTATATATTAGTAAGTATATATTGATCGACTAATCCAACTTATAAGTGTTTGGGAACATGTTTAATTTCCTCTTTTTATGGTTGAGTTGTCTTATTATTTATACCAGCGTTTCCTCTGAGTTCTTTCCAAACACAAACAGATCGGCAGGAAAGTAGAATGTTTGACTGAGTTTTTGAAGGCAGGTTAATGTGATAAGCATGAGTGCCACACTGTAATGCATCACTCAACATGAGTGTATGTGTGTGTGATCATCAGTGACTCATTCTGTTGTAAACATCAGAACTTAATGTTTCAGATCTTTTTAGGTGTTTTTTTTTCCCTCATTAGATCCTTTGAAAACAATTCAAAGCATTGGTGATTGAAACGGAAATTGTCTGACAGTTGCCTTTACTAGGTCCATTAGTCACATTCAAGTGAAGCACATGTGGATGGGGCTGAAGTACAGTGTTGACATTCATTATTGAAACAGTGTGTTATTTTCTATGAAAAAAAAGCGTATTTAAAAAGTATGTGTTGTATATTAAAATAACCAAATGTTAAAATGTATTATTAAACTTTTTTTAATTAAACAACATGGTCTTTTTATGAATCCCACATTGATGCAGTGTGTTATAATGGTTATAAAGGTTGAGGTATTTTTATAGATGCAGGAGCTTGTGCTGACATGTAGTAAACATCTGATGTTGGAAACGATCTTGTCATGGGTTTGTTAGGAATTCACTAAAGTAGTCAAAGGTCACTCTAAGGTACAGGATGAGCTTTTAGGTCAGCGATATGTGCAGACCAGTCAAATTCTCCCACATCAGCACTGATGTGGGAGATTGATAGATAAGACAAGAGTGTGTGCTGAGCCACATAACTCAAAGATTATTGACCCAAATTTCCTAGCATTCAGGCCTGAAACTTAAAAGTAAGTAAAATAAAAGCTGGAATAACATCATGTGGAGCTGGTAATGCGGGGAAAACATTAACAATGGTGTGGTTTGTTCCTGATTTTATCAAGCACAGTTTCCAGAAAAGAAAGAGAAAGATAGGAAGGGATTTGGATATCAATCTGTAGTGTTTGACATAATTACATGATTCAAATAATCTACAGGAATGTCATAAATAGTTCAAACTTCAGACCAAAGATTACATCACCAGCAACATGTCTAAAAGCCAGAATCTGTTAAAGTTTGTGGTTGTGTCAACACTCTTGGCAAGGCAGACTCTTGGCAAGGCAGACAAACCTTGAACTGTTGCACAGTTCAAGGTTTGTCTGTTTCCTGGACATCTGGATGATGCTACCTTGACCTCTAGGAATGAACCATGGAGTTATCTTTGATTAAAAGCCTCCGACAGACATATAAAGCCCATACTGACTAGACTCCATCATATCTTAAAGAGCTCATAGTTCCTTATTATCCAAACACATCACTTTGATCAAAAATTGCAGGTTCCCTTAAGGTTCCTAAAGTCTTTTAAGACCAGAATGGGAGGTAGAGTCTCCTGTTTTCAGGCTCCTCTATGATGGAACCAGCTCCCGGTTTGAGTCCAGGAGGCGGACACCCTTTCTACATTTAAGGTTAGTTCAATCAGGAGAGACTAACAACAGTGTGCAATTATGAAATGTAAGGACAAGAAGAATCTTTGGCACTTTGTCCTTAGCAGGATGTGGAAATCGTTGAGGCGATGCATGGTACAGAAGACTGCGATTAGATGACCTTTAGATGAGAAGGACAAAGTGGAAGTGGTGGAGAAAGAGCAAAAGGAAGGGTGTTGCCATGAGGAAGTCTCCGAAATGGTGGCTTTACTAGAAGGAGACCGACCAGGTAAAGGTGGTGAAGGGGAGGAAGTGGCTCTTGCTGATGCATGATGCTGAAATGACAGCTGAATGAGAGCAGAGAGAAATGACGCATTTAAATCTTTGCAGCTTGAGATTGATTGGTTGAAACCGCCATGCTGGGTGATGACTGGATAAAGACAGAGCTAGAGAGGATGTCAAGTGAGTGTTTCGGACTTAGTGAGTGCTGGTGGTTATTTCCAGTTAAAAAGGAGTTTATGTGCTGCTCAATATGGGAACTGTTGGGTTTTTGCATTCTATAATGTAAAATGTGTCAAGATAAATATGTATAGAAATAAACTTGATTTGACTTGTTTGAACATTTCTACGAAAATATCAAATTATACGTCTAAAACAGTTAGTGAGTGAGTGAGTGATCCACTGTAACAAAAGAGAATTGCTTTTAAGAGCTCAAGCAAACTCACTTCTTCACTGAAATACCCAACAGTAAAAAAAACAAAAACAAAAAGGCTTTGTGCCGACTGTGAGCTGAGCTATTTTAAACAATTCTTAATCATAATCTTGAGACTTGCACTGTAACTCTAATCGTTTTAATACAAATCTATTTATTGTTTGATTTTTTAAAAAATTGTTTTAATATCTGCTGTTTAAATGTTTTAATAACTATTGTTTCAATTTCTATGATTTATTTATTCATGTTTGATTGATTCTATTTTAATTTCCAGTGTCTTTCCTTGCCTCTGTAAGGCACTATGAACTGCTTTGTGTACGAATTGTGCTAAACAAATAACTTGCCCTGCCATCAGATTTTTTTTTTTTTTTTTTTTTTTTACAGCAACGCTTATGCCAACTTTACCTTACCTGGTACTTGAGAACTGGATGAGAAAACAGTTGTGAAATCACTTCACATAACCAGAGGCATTTCTGAAAAGTCAAGCATGATACTTTCTATTGGCTAAATAGCGTGTTCAGTTACTGCAAATGTTTTGTGCCCATAGATGAATTTTGGGAAACAGGAAATGGTGATTCACTACGATTTATAAACAAATGATTAGGAATCGTCTTTGTGCTGGTGTTGACAAAGACTAATGATTACTGACAAGATACTTTAAAATAAAATCCCTCTTCTTTAGTATGCCCTTACTTGCTCATATCTGATGACTGACTTGGATTTTCTTTTTCTTTTTTTTCTTTTTTAGGTGTTAGATTTAGTATTAATTTTACATTGTCCATTGCTTGAGTGTGTCTGTGTGTAGGTGGTGGCTTCATGCTTCATGCTTTTTGCTTTATCAAAAGATTAAAGAGGGCCAGGATTTCCTCAACTGACAGTTCTTAAAAATTGAAAATACAGTGTGACTGTGCTAGTGTACAGTCTGAGGTCATAAACGATGATTACACAAGAATTTAATCATGCTTTTGCTGATGATGGTTTCCTGCTCTTGGTGGCTCAGACTGTTTTTCTTTCATCCTCAGCAGGATAGGGTGGGGTGGGCAGGAAAAGACTACATGGTAGTGTTGCACAACACTTATTTTCCCAGACTAAATATCAGTAAATATCATGTACAGTCTGGTTTGTGAACATGAATAGTCAGCAAACCAGTTGTAAAAATAGTGATGTGAACACCTGTTAGTCAAAACACTTTTATCACTGTTTGCTCTATCTATCTATCTATCTATCTATCTATCTATCTATCTATCTATCTATCTATCTATCTATCTATCTATCTATCTATCTATCTATCTATCTATCTATCTATCTATCTATCTATCTATCTATCTATCGATCGATCGATCGATCGATCGATCGATCTATCTATCTATCTATCTATCTATCTATCTATCTATCTATCTATCTATCTATCTATCTATCTATCTATCTATCTATCGATCGATCGATCGATCTATCTATCTATCTATCTATCTATCTATCTATCTATCTATCTATCTATCTATCTATCTATCTATCTATCTATCTATCTATCTATCTATCTATCTATCTATCTATCTATCTATCTATCTATGCCTGCCTGCTATCCGTCTGTCTATGCCATGGAATCATTTTGGCATTTCCCTAATTCCCTAGATGCCACATACCACCAGCAAGCCAATTATACAATTTCCCCTTGCCTTGCTGCCATGGTGCATTCACAACAAAATAATACATCTTCAGTTATTTCATGTCTAGATAAGATATACCACATTATTACTTCCTTCAGAAGAATGTTCCACTTGGTGCAGTCCCTAAGGTCTGTGTGGGTGTTGAAATACTGAATAAGAGAGTAAAGGCTGCCAGTGCATTTTATTTATTATAGGTTGGGCCAGCAACTGTATCCGTTTCCACATGTTGACATGATGAATAGGTTGCATAAAGTAGTAAAACCAGTTGACATTTGTGACAACACACTTTGAGGTCATGTCTCCCCATGACTCCCACTCTGTCGTGGATAGAGTGGGATAATATGGACACAAAACGGTGTTAACCAGCCAAGGCAGATGACCGTCCACTCTGAGTCTGGCTCTGTTGGAGGTTTCTTCCTGTTAAAAGGGAGTTTCTTGCCAAGCGCTCAGCACTCAGCGCCAAGCGCTCAGTGTGGAAACATGGATTTCTCTATGTAAAGTGCCTTGAGATAAATGTTTTTATGATTTGGCGCTAATTGAATCGAATTAATGTAAGGCATCACCAACATGTTTTCAGTAATATTATACTCATAACTCTAACCTTTATCTAAATCTGACCCTGACCTTTACCAAACCTTAAGTCATGTCTTCGCCTTCAATTTTTGTTTTTTACATCATGGGGTAAAAAACTGCTTTCTGAGAGACAGGCCCCCACAATGTGAGTGTGTAAACAGGTTTAAGTCCCCACAATGTAGGAAAAACCAGGCACACACACACACACACACACACACACACACACACACACAAATTCCACTGTGTCATTGTATATTAAACAAAAAACAAAGCCAAAATAGAGAATCCAAGTATGAAAAACTAAGTACACCCCATTATTCAGTAGCTTGTAAAACAAACTTTAGCAGTGATAACTTGAAATAATCTTTTCCAATCTTCGTCAAACATAGTGCTGCACCTCATAGCTAAATCTCTACTTAGGTCTCGTCCGTCTAAAGGACATTGTTCCAGAAGTTTTGTAGTTTGTTAAGATACAACTTTGCAAACCTAAGCCATGCTGACATATTCTTTTTACAGAGAAGAACCCTTCCAAACTAATCATGCTTGTTTAATCTATTTTCTAACTGTACTGTCATGAACTTTAACATTTAACATGCTAACTGAGGCCTGTAGAGTCTGAGATATAGCTCTTTCTTTAAGCAGCGGTCTGACGTTGGGGTGACGTGCTCTCCTGGGAAAGATTGTCAACTGTCTTGAATGTTTTCCACATATGAATAATCTCTCTCACTCCAGATTGCAGAGAGTCGTTATAAAACCATTTCCAAATGGTTTTTGTGTTTCTGTGTGCTTCTCAATCACTGTAGTATACGTGTACATGTGTTTTATGTATAACCACACTCCTCCTCCTCTAATCTTTCCACAGCCCAGTGCATCTGTCCAATAAACAATGTAGCCCACTAGCTCCACATAAACATGCAGCTCTGCCATACATTATAGGTCAGAGAGAGTATGTTTCCCAATCATGGCTATCACCAGACTCTGAGGAGGTTCCTTGGACATAAGCTTAGACCTTTTCTGGTTGAAGATAGATCTTAATAATAGCAGCTGACATCAGTATCCCACCTGGTCTCTGACACCAATTGCCCATTAGCCATCCAGGTGAGCCAGTGGTCACTCTCATTTCATAGTCACTTCACTCATTTGTGTCATTTTTGCTCCACATGTTTCTTGTGACTCTGTTGGTTGTTTGCAGCAAAACATTTGATTGTTCAGTGATCGCACCTCAATAGCTTTGCCACTTCAAGATGCTGCATCCCTCCAAAAGGCATTTTGCAATTTTTGACTTTTCAGAGTCAGTTTTATTTTTGGCCCAGACGCTGCCTAATAATTGTGCACACATTGATACTGTATATGGTGTTGATCACACCCTCCTTCATTACACAAACACTTGAGCTGCACAGGTTTGTGCCACTGATGCATACTTCCCATTGGACACTGACTGAATTTGAACTTTACGGAAGTCCTACCCATGTGTATCAAAAGTGGAGGGTTCAGAAGTAATATTTTGTGTTTGGATGTTATGGTGCATGATGTAGAACTTTAGCCGTCATTATTTTTTAAAATGCGTAAAATTGCTTCAACAAGAATGTGGTAAGAACGTCACAGAAATATAGTTGAGGCAATTTCAATTTTACAATTAAATCCAGTAAGAATAACAATGAACAACAATAAGGAAGTAGCCTAATAATTGTTCTCGCGTTGAAGAAATATTCCGTCACTTGAGTTCCCATAGTATTTGAGTCATTGGAAAGTGACGGATAACTGATGATAAATCCCAGGATCTTCATCACTATTTATATTACAACACATGGGAGCATGTTGAGTTTTTATAGGGAATCCTGGGGCTCACTCCAACCACAGTGAATGCTCTGTAGTCCTGAAATCAATATCCTCGTCACTTTCTGACGTATGAGAATGAGAATTATATTTTTGTTTTAATTTAAACCCCCCCCCCAAAAAAAGTCCCATAACAAACACCCATAATGGGGTTGTCTGGAGTAACATGTAGTTTGTTCTTTTATAAAAAACCTTATTTCAAAGCACGACAAGCTTCCTGTCAGACATCGGTCACACAGTGTTTTTCCACTGAATGAGAAAACAAACCTAAATTACCAATTAAACCTTGAATAATGATTTTATACAAAACAAACCCTTCTTGCAACTTCTGCACAGAAATATGTTATCTGCTTCAATTCTTTTTTTTCTGTGTACTCACTCTAACTAAACCCACAAGTTAGTAACTTTAAGTTTTTATTTTTATAACATATTTTAAAACTCCATTGATAATTCTTCCTGTAATTTCTTGTATAGTAAAATAACAACTATTATAATTTTGTGACTTTAAATTAAATGGATGTTTGATGTTTGTGAATGTCAGTTTTACAGCACAAGGGATAGTTTTATAGTTTTTCTTGAGATTTTAAAAGGTTTTTTTTCTTTTCAGTCTGGGACAGTGTAAGTTTTGCCAAACACACTCCCTCAGACTTCAACACCCACTCGCTGTGTGTGGAGGGAGATTGGGAGGGAAAGTCTGTAAGAACATTCAGACTAAGAATGCATCATGTAAATGTGTGTGTGTGTGTGTGTGTGTGTGTGTGTGTGTGTGTCTGTCTGTCTGTCAGTCAGTGTGTACACTTGATTTCCTTGTCTCAGGGAAGGAAATGACACAGAACAGTGTCTCATTCAATCCAATCCAGCACACACACAGCACATGAGGTAAGTTATTTTTCATTTTGAATGGTACTGTAATATTGCCTGTTTATTTTCTACTACGTTTATTTTAAAAGATTTTAAAATTTATTGAGCATGATGATGCCAGTTAATTTGGTGCCCAAGTAACAAAACATAACTAGGAAAGCTATTAATGCTGAAGAAGACTGTACTTTATTCAATTAATACATATTATTACACTGTATGAATCAATTTATAGTTAAATTGACCATTGATGACAATTGTACTAAGATCTGAGAAACAGTAATACATGTTCTACATGTAAGTTAAACTTAAAACGATAAAACTTGAAAGACTGCATGGGATGGGTTTGGTTTTTACATCATATTACCACAGAATATGCACAAGTCAAAGAGATTTTTAGATTTAAAGTGTCTTGAAAAGACGTCATATGATGTATAAAGGCTGATTGATAATATAGGTGATAATACTACAAAGAGTTTTCCAACTACTTTGAGATCATTGATTTGTGATTCACATAAACCTCATTCTCAGTTACAGTAAGCAGCAGCTTGAATATACTTTGCTTTCTCATCACCAGACAGTGCATGGTGGATCATTTAATATCTAAAATAAAGATAGTTTTCATTCAATAATTGTAGACTTCTACAATTCATCACTTTGACCACATCTCTATGGGATGCAGTGTGTAGTCGACGTGTAAATGGACAAAAGTTTCCCAACCTATGTCACTAATTATCACCTTTAACCACCAAAGGGACTTTTCCAAAATGTATAAATTCATTTTAACCCCCCCCCAAAAAAAAGTTGCTTGCTTTCTAGTTTGATAACTCTCCTCTAGTTTGATATGTACTTGCTCGGTCTGTGTTTGACGCATAGTGTTTGAGTGTTTTATCATCAACATTTTTACTGAATATGCACTTCTTCCCTCACATCAAAAGAGGAACTTTCTGTATGAAAGATAAGATCGTTCTTTCATCTGCACATTATGTTGAAATACTTTTTCCTCTGCGTGTGCTGCAACATGTAACTGATAAGTGACTAATTGAATCTGTAAACTATGAAATTTAGTTTTACTGTTTTTGATACTTTACAGTCTAAATGATACCAAAGAGCACTTTGAATTTTTTTTTTTTTTTAAGGGTCTGGATACTTTAGATGCTCACATAAGCAACAATTAAAAAACAGTTGGGGTCAGATAATATCTTATAATATTTAAGAACTGGCCTGCAACTACATAACATGCACACCAGTGATACCACAATATTACACCACAATAGCTGGTGCAATGTCATCGCAAACAGAAGTTGTGGCTGTGTGAAATATTTTAGAAGAAGCCATCAGCAATCACAGACATGAGAAACTTGTGTTTAGAGACATTATGAGCTGCCACTCCAGTGATGAATAAACACATTTAACTCTCAGTTTATACAGTTTGTTCAAGTTTGAACTTCTGTCTTGTTTGTAGTTAAAAAGTAATAGAAAACTGCTGACATTTAAGAAGACATGAAAAACATGTTGGAACACCTGGGTGAAGAACTACCTGAAACCAAAGAGCAATTATCATACTTGTGGTTGCATCATCAGATCTGTGGCCACATGTCTTGAACACTTGATGTGATGAGCAGTGAAGACCTGTTAACCCATCGCCACCTGGTGGTGAGTTGGATCAGATGGTGAGGGAGGCAAACATAGACCTGGTGACCCTAACCTCTGTCTGAGGCCAACTCCCTGGTCTGGAGGAACCTTTCATGCATCCCAAAGGGCGGTTCAGGACATCGAATCAGTTTGGATTCATGTTCAGAGCCTCTGCTGTAGAGGTGGATGTTTTGTTGTGATCAGTGGCAACGACCTGAGATGCTGTTGTTATCTTTGCTGCACTGAGCTTGATTTTGCATTTAAACAACCAGTTAAACAACCAAAGGGTTACAGCAGACTCCAAGTATAAACATTGTCCAAACACTTGATTAGACAGATATAAACACTGTCCGTACAAGATGACAAAATACTGATGACTGATGACTAACATTTAGAGCAGGACACGTGTTGTGTTTACAGACTGGACATTGTTTACAATCATTCAAAGACTTTGAGGCACAATTTAGGCATGGTACAATAAAGTGATTCATCTTACTGCTTTTTGATATGAATTTCCTGCGACTTATTTTGGTGTGGTTGTGATGTATTTGCGGGGAAGCAGCAGTTGATGTTTCTAGAAAGACACACAATGCGTGACTGTGACAATTTAAAATAATATGAGATACATGTTGCATTCATTATTTAACAAGCAAATGAAATGATTTAACTTTTAATTCATTATGTTTTCTACGCAGCTAATGGATCCTTCCCAGCTCATCTTCCTCATCTTTTTAGAGATGTTTGCATCTGAATACCCACAGAGTGTTTATTCAGGTAGGATCTCTTCAATAAAGAGCCACCATTGTAAACTATAATAAGGGAATGAAGTGGTGTGAATATTCATGTGATTGTGCTGCAACACTTACTGTTTTAAAAGGAGCAGTATGTAAGTTTTTTATAGCAATTAATCATAAAATGACCCTAAAATGTCACCAGAGATTAAAGAATCATGTTAATTTGAAATATGATGAGTAACAGCCAGAATATTCACATTTTAACATTTAATTTTACAGCACGTTAATCATGTTTGCTCCACCCACCGCTGCCTCCCTGTCACCAAGTCAGTAGCATTTCATCTGTTACCACTGAGCTGCAGCTACAAACACTGTGGATTACAAATGTCTGACGTCAAAACTGAAAGGCCTCGTTATGACTCAGCAATGTCTGGACAAAAGCAGAAACCATCTTTTCAAACACGTAGGACATGTGTTGGAGGTTGATGAGCATGCTCAGTTTGGGAGTGGTGCTTAATATGTGGTCCAGTCCATTAGCATTAGCATTACAGCTACCACATGTTATAATGTGCACCACCAGCTAAATTTTGAAACTATGGCAGAACAAATTACACAATGACGGGACGCCACAGTTTCGTTAATGTCTGGGAAACACTGATTGTGTTTCATGTTTGGAAAAAAAACAACAACAAAAAGTGTGTTGTGAAGGCTAACAGCATGGTGGTACACTGAGACAGTGTGGTCACAGTGCAAACATTAGCAATGAACTAATCATAGCAAATACAAAATGTAACAGAGCAGCTCTTGCAGGATCTAGAATGAGTTTCGGTCTTGGCTTAAAGCAGGTTGGCAATGTAGCTTACACTGTGATAGCGTAGCTAATAATCTGGCAACTTAAAGGGGAAAGAATGTTGATATATAAACAGACAGGAAAATGTTGAGGAAAGTGGGAACAGATGTGTTCCTAATGGAAAACAGGCAGTCGGTGTCAGTGGAAAATGCAGAAATGTATCCTATATGTCCTAAATACACTGCCCTGCTGTAAAAAATAAAGTAATATTTAGACATTACTTTATTTTTGGGAATTGAAGGCAAATAAGTTTTCACGAGTGAATGACTTTACAGCAAACCCGGAAAGTTATACTCTATTAGATGGGACAGCGATTAAGATTCACACAACATTGCTGTGCATCTGCATCAGTTCTGTGAAAATTCAAATTCCAGTTCATCTTGCACATTTGTTTTCTTTTAAAGCTGTCTTATTCTCGTTTATTTTCAGAGACAACCCTATCCACATGTGACAACTTCTCTAAGAGCATTGTGCTTCGTGAGGGTGAAGCATTTTATTTCATGCCTGACGATATGATTTCTGAATACGATATCTCAGCAAAAGAGATCAAATGGTACAAAGAGAGATCTGAGATCTCATCTGATGAGAAGGAAAGGTTACATCAAAGCAGTGGAGCAATCCTATTCTTAAACCTTCTCACAGAGGACTCTGCCCAATACATTGCACAGTAAGAATACACATCACGACAAACTATACTGGTATATTTGGAAACTTAATTTAAAAACTTCTGCTTATTTCTATCATTACGCAAACTTTCCAGTTATGTCTTCTGTCATGTCTTTCCTTATTTTGTTCATAAACCATCACTACCACTGCCAAAAATTATTTAGAGTCAAACCTTCCTTCCTTCACATCTACACCCCTATGTTCGACATATCTACTGCAGTTTACCATAATCTATCCAAACACTAACCTCAATTTCACTGGATTCTGAAACACAAATATGTGGCCTAAATATTCACCAGAATTATTTTGCTTCTCTTCTAGGCATATTAGCTCATCAGGAGAGTGTACCACTTATCATCTACGAATTGATGTTGTCAATACAAACTACAACAACAAATTACTTTATGGAACTATCATTAGCTCTGCCGACACTGCAAAGGTCCCATGTCCAGATCCTGTTAGGAAAACATGTAATATTTCTAATGGAAAAGTCAGCTGGTACAAGGTAGGTCCACTTGTAATTGTAGTAACACCTGGTATGTTATCAGATCGAACATTTTGGTTTGTGTGAATTGGTTTTTGAGTGAATTCAAATGCAGAACACATAGTATGAGAGGAAAGACAACCAGGTCAGCCATCCCTCAGCACATTGTGCACACATCATATTTGGAAATGTCTTGTAAGTGTCTCTCTGTTTCACATTAATTTCCGTGACAGGAACTGAGATTTGACATTTATTTCCTATTCACTTGAAAGTGGGTGTGCAAGGGGAATTTGTAAAAACTACATAGACTTTAACCATATAATACCTAATCAGTATAACATACCACTGTGCTTCATGAAATGTAGAAAAATCTGTCATAAATTAGATTGAAAATATATTGGATACTAATTACCTACTAAGTGTCTCACCCTGTCTTGTTTTAACTGGCTAAATGTGCTATAATCATATATTATAACTAAACAGATTATGACTGATGATAACTGTATTTTGTACAAAGGATATTCAGTTTAATTTCTACTTCTCACACCGTGCCCCCTGTTGCAGGACTCCAGGCATCATCAAGGTACCATAACACAAAAAAGTGAACTGTTTGTTGAAAAAGCCACCAAGGATGACGAGGGAACATATACTTGCATTTGTACCTGGATGTACAATCACGCAATGTACAATTCATCGGGCTCAAGGAAACTACAAATTAATGGTGAGGAAGCACTTACAGATGTTCACAGATGTTACAGATGAAAAATCCCCTGGATCCCTTCGATTCCTATTACCCCAACTTCATTAGGGTAATGGGAATTGAAGGAATCCAGGGGATTTTCCATCTATGGTTTTAGAACAACCTGGTGTTGCTGATTTTTGTGTGTTGTTGAAAGTCCTGCAGATGAGAAAAGAATGGAGCACATCTCATTGTGTTTTATTGTTACTTGCAGAACCGTCCTCATCCCACAAAGCAGAAATTCTTTCTCCAGCCAGCGAGGAGCAGATCGCTGTTAAAGGTAGAATTATATTAAAGACCATACTGATGTAACCACTTACACTTTACCTACATGTTATTAGTTATTCGTGTACTAGCTTTTGAGGACTATGAATTATCAGAGTTGTTGAAACAAAGAAGAATTGTTAGCCTTGACAGGATGTAGCCTCCTAGAGCCTGAGGTTTGGTTCTGTCATCCTTGACTGAACACAAGACACAACACAAGACTCAACACAAGAACAATTAAACTACTGAACAATTTCTCAGAACAACAGTAGTAATATCTGTATTTCAATCAATTTATTGCCTTGTAATCTCTCAGAGAGAATTTGGGCCTAAGATAGTCCACTACTTATGAGACCGACAGAAAGTGTGAATTTAAACGTCTTTAAACTATGTCTTGTTCTTTCTATCAGGCCTTGAGATCAAGTTGAATTGCTCAGTGTTCTGTGGGATTAATGTGGAAACATACTGTCTTGCTTACTGGTATGTGAATGGAGTCCGTTTCACGCAGAGGGATGGATATAAACACACCTACCAAACGTAAGCCTGATCAGAATTTGGCAACTATACTATAAAATGCTTTGAATTTAAATGATGATTATGTGTTTTTCTTTGCTTTGGTTAGCTGCTAAAATTAATCAGTGCACTCTTATGTGTCCATTTTGTTATAAATCAAACTCTGCCTTCATTCATAGAATCAATGAGAAGCCTTCAAAGAGAACTATCTCCACTGCCGTCCTGACCATTGAAAAAGTCTCAGCTAAAGATTTTCAGGATACATTTCAATGCTTCAGTGAACGTTCTACTCCTGTTAAATCTAAGACTTTAACTCTTAAAGAGAAAGGTAAGTAAAAGGTTTGTACTGTAAATTATTGTCTGTTTGCTAAACTTTATCTGGTTCCATCAAGGAAATAATTAACTGTTTTGTTTATTTTCCAGAGTCAATAACTCCCTGGTCATTACATCAGTGTGTGTGTTGTTGTCTTTTGTGTTGGCTGCTGTGCTGATAAAATGCTTTGCTGTCGACCTCGCTCTCTTCTTCAGACCCTACATCCGTCCAAAACGTCGCAATAAAGGTAAAGTAGAACAACCTTTTTTTTTTTTTTTTTTTTCTGTGAAAGATTAAAAAAAATTAAATATTTTTTCTACTGCTTGAATAACTTCCTCTAAAAACAACTATTCATGTTTATATAAAGAACAAACAAATGAAATATAATTGGCTTCAAGTGTTTGTAGGTGTTTTCTTCAGGTGTGGGCTGATGCAGATGAACTGTTCTGGACTGTTCTGGACTCTCTGCAATTCAAATGATCTACTTGATTGTGATTGTGATCTACTTGATTAATGATTATAAAATGAGGGAAATTCCTCAACACCCCTTATGACATAAGTAGACAGGATGTCCCATGGCCCCTTTAGAAACCCCCTCCACTAATCAATCTCTGGTTCAACAACCACATAGAGCTTCCTCTCCAGCAACCTAACATGCCTGAGATAAGTGAAGTCCACATATGATATGTTGCCACTGTGAAACTTCTAAACCACTTCTTAGTCCTCTGTCAGGGGATACCTCCGTGTTTCAGACTCTGGGTCCTCCTAAGCTTCAGGAGTTCCTCAAGGTCTTCTTTCCTGCCAGGATCAGTTGTTCTCCTCCATTACTGAACATGGTTTGCATCTAAACACACATGGTGCATGTAAAGTTCTTCTGGAGGTTCTTCTTGATATTCCCAGTTTTTCTCCAAGACATATAACTGCAGATCTGATGATAAGACCAGCCAATCACTGATTTAAACATAGACATTTAGACCAAAGTAACACCTGGGTGCATGTGATTTCTGCCACTCATCACCCTTTCCAAACCAACTCAGGCTTCTTTCTCACCAAAGAGGTGACACTGTAGGTGCTTAGGACAAATCTATAATGCCAACGGTCGATGTCCATCAATGTAGAACCATAATAACACCTAACTCAGATTCATAAAGGTCATGGGTTCATGGGTTGGTTGCCCATATTTAACCATTTTTGCACTGCATAGGTCAAGGGCTGGTCATCAGGTGCTTCATCAGGGTTGGAGGTTCAAAACTGAATCATTGCATTTATGATCTTATCAGGAACTGATGCTTCTGTAGTGGGAGTTAGAGATAAGGGTTAGGGGTTGCTGCCCATGATAAGACCACAGTATTATTTGTCTCTGTCAGTCAGATAATTCACATCCATCTCCTCCAACACCAGATGGTGCGGTATACTTGCATTAGGTAATAATAATCTCAAGAGAGAAACCCTGATATAAATTATAACTTTACTTCCCATGTATGTGTTTGTATTCAACAGATACAAGGTTTTATGATGCCTACGTGGTCTACCAAATACAAAAAATGGACAAGAACACTGAGGAGACACTTTGCCAGTTTGTCACACAGATTTTACCCTCGGTCCTTGAGGAAAAGTGTGGCTATCGACTCTTCATCCATGGGAGGGATGACATACCAGGGGAAGGTCTGACTTTTAAATGTGCCTGTAGTTTTAGATTAATGGTAATCTAGAAATATTTCAACACCCTCTGGAGTACGCAAAGGCTTTGTCGCTTTATTGGGTCCAATTGCTACATTCACTGTTGTTATGTTGACAGGTTTATGAGATGCTGTAATGTGAATAATACAGGAAGGACATATTCCCTATGATGTTATTCCTGGAAGCCCATGGCCTTGATTTATCTTTTCTCCTTTGTTGTAGTATAAATGTACAGCTTTAGAAAGTTTTATTGTTGTTGTATAAAATATCACAAGATAAGAACAGCTGCCAAGATTATATTATGCACTCTTTTTCAAAATGGAACAACACATGGATTCATTTTCATGAAGCATTTTTTTCTGAACTCACAGATCATGTGGAGCTGGTGGAAGACAGCATCAAGCAGAGCAAGAGACTGATAGTCATCCTGACACCAGGTTCACAGTCAAGGCCCGAGATCTCAGACCATCCCCCCGCCTCACCCCAAAACTCAGTCATAGGAGGTTTTGACTGGCAGGTAGGAGGATTGATAGGACCCTCCATTTGTTATTATATATGAGAATTCTATGTTATTGAATGTTTGTGGTGGATACATTTCTATATTAATGATACATTTTCAGGTGGGCCTCCACCATGCACTGGTCCAGAGGGAGATAAGTGTGATTATGATCCAACTGGGAGACACTGGGCCTCAAGGATATAAACACCTTCCTGCTGGTTTACAGCACCTAATACTCAAGAGTGCCCCCTTGAAGTGGCCAGAGGGTTCACGTGGTGCTGCTGCATGGAATTCGCGATTTTGGAAGAGAGTGCGATACTTAATGCCTGCTACACCGGCTAGAAAATGTTTAACACAACAGTATGCAGTTGTTTGAAACGCTTGTGCAACACTTCCAGGAAAGGCCAGTCTGTATCTTAAGAGAGAAAAACATAAGGAGCACCAGCTGCTTCATATTAATGCATGATTAAATTTGTTTGCCATGAAACATTGCTAAACCCAGGATTCACATTACATAGATATGAGTTCACATATATCAGGCTGGATCTGAGCACTAAATGGATTCAAACCTCTTTTTTCATTCGGCTGCTTGTGTTTACTTTTTAATTGCAGCTGTTTCTTGGAAATACTGTGGTATTCACCGGGACTAACACACAACATCAGTTTTGAATGTAGACTCTATTTCTTTTCCACCAACATTAAAATGAAGGGGTTTTTCTGAACATTAATACTGTTGCTTTTGGTTTTTAAAAGATTTCAGTGTCCCACTGACCGATGGAGATGCAGCGTTGGTCGTTTGATCAGTCTCCTCGTTTAACTTATGGCACTGTCTGTGCTCTTTTCAAGTGATGTATTACATCATCAAGTGTGTTTACAGTGGATCCATAATAGTTTTCAAGTACTGTATTTCCTTAACTAATGTCTTCTAAGGATAACCGATGCTGTGTAAAGTAGCTGAAAGTCCCACTGGAGTAGAAGTTCATATACTTAACCAAAAATGTAGAAGTTCAAGTCAACAATGAGAATGATGTTCAAGTCAGTCTTAAACTTAAAGTATCTGGTATTTACTGTACTTAAGTGATGGTTCAGAGTAAGTTGAAGCCACGGTCTATTTCACCACACATACAAGTCAAACACCCCTTCAAAAGATATTTTATGTTGGTTGTAATTTATTGTTGAGTTGACCGTCTTTTGTTTACACAGCCCAATAGTTAACAATGAAAGTAAATGGGGCAGTCAGCCAAATGTATCTAAATTGTCATTTTTAACACTTCACTTCAGCAGTAGCATGAATAGGGTCCCTACACATAAACTACTAAACATAAGTACTGATAACTTAGTAAGTGAACAGAGAGTTTATTAAAAACACTGTTTTATGAGACTTACCCAACATCTGGTTTTCATAACAACTGGTCATGAAGGGTGTTCCACATCAGCAGATTCATCATTTTCCTGAACAACAGGCCGATGTGGAACACCCTTCACGTTATTTCAGATCAGTAGATTTGTCTTTTTTCATGTTAGACTTAGTGAACCACAGCAATAGAGAAAACATCACATTCCATTTAATGTATTTGATGTATTATAGTAAAAGTATGTAATTAAGTTAGAAAATATAGTGAAGTAAAATTGAAATTTGACAGTTGACAATTTAAAAAAAAAAAAAAAAAAAACTTAGGTAAAGTACAGATATTCCAGATTTCCAAGAAGCCAGAAACTAATTCAGTTTTAAATATTTCATGCAACGAGCAAGAAAACAAAAAAAAAAACAAACAAAAAAAACAAAAAAAACACAGCCATTTCCCCTCATCAGGCTGCCAACGATTTCTCAGACAATTTACTATCAACAAGTTGTTAACAAATATTGAGGTCGGAAACATTTACTGGGAATGAAAATAGAAACTGAAGCTCAATCACATACACCACACAAGAAGATAAAATAAAAGACCCCAGGTGTCCAACACCAACCTAGAAAGATGAAAATTTGGCATTTAACTGATTAACCTCCATTTAATCTTATTTTAGATTTTCTATTTTTCGATCTGCTACTTAACCCTATTTTAAGCATGTTTATATTATTATCTACTGTCTTATGTCTCACTTATTTATTTATCTACTTACTACTTGAGGCTGAAGAGTTTGAGGCACGGGGGGGACAAAGGGTTTCTCAGTCTGTTGGTTCTTGATTTTGGGAGGAGCAGCCTGTTGCTTATCAGGCTTCTCTGGCTGCTGATGACAGTGTGCAGAGGGTGGCTGTCGTTGTCAGGGATGCCCAGCAGTTTCAGTCTGCCTGATCTGCTTTTCCAGCCTGGAGACATCAGCCTTTGATGTGCTCCCGTCCCAGCACACCACAGCGTAGGAGACAACACTGGCGACCACAGACTGGTAAAACATCCACAGGAGCTTCCTGCAGATGTTAAAGAAGCGAAGTCTCCTCAGGAAGTACATCCTGCTCTGAGCCTTCTTGTAGAGCTGCTTGGGGTTGCTTGTCCAGTCCAGCTTGTTGGCCAGACACAGCCCAAGATATTTGTAGGTCTACATGACCAGAACTGGTCTAGGACGGGGTCTGTCCCCCCCAAAGTCGAGGACCAGTTCCTTAGTCTTTAAGGGGTTGAGCTGCAGGTTGTTTGTGAGGCACAAGACAACAAAGTTCCTCAGCAGGCTTCTGTATTCCTCCTCCTCATCGTCTCTGATACACCCCATGACGGCTGTGTCTTCTGTGAACTTCTGAGAGAGGGAAGGGGAGAAAATGAACCTTTTCATATTGAACTTAAACTGTTTTTTGATGTCATGCAGTTGTGAAGTTTGTCCAACTGCAGTTATCGTCTTGTACAAAAATCTCATCTAAATGTATTGATCGCTGGAGAAAAAATTTAATATTTCACCAAAAGCAACATGTGCACAAGCACCTACTTGATACCAGTGTAGATAAGTAGGAAATAAGCTGAAAGTGATTAAGTCTCCCTTTTGTTTCAATATGTGAAGAAAACTCTGACAGGTAACAGTAGATTTCTTTCTTTTTTCTTTCTCGGGGCTTGGCTGAGAAAATTTCTTTCTTTCTTTCTTCTTTTTTTTTTTTTTAAATTTTCATTCAACTTATAAGCAGGTAGGTAAAAAAAAAATCTGTCATTACAAATAAAACAAAAAAAAAATCATTTAGCCATCATTATTTTTTGACAGATACAAGAAAAAAAGAAAAGAAAACTAAATGCTCTTATACTACATGTTCTTAATTATCACAAAGAAATGATTAATACAGTTACTACAACTTATTTCTCTGTTTATAATTTACATTATTACTTTACCTCTTTACGTGTGTGTGTGTGCACATCATGGCGTCATGATACATGCAAAACTTCATGAAAAGTGAAACAAAAAAGAAAAAAAGATTTTAAAAAAAACTATTTGTTTCCTGAGTTGAATGAGACAATAAAACATGACGCAGCAGAAACACCCACAGACGCAAAAGACGCAGATGCGGGTCGTGGCCGCTAGGTGGAGACAGTCAGACAGGTAGTGGAGAGTGACCACACACACACACACCACACACACACACACTACGCACACACACGTCAGTTTCTGACTTGTTCTTCGGCTGTTTATTTAAACGGCAGCTTCTCCCTGGATGCGCTGAAGCTGCTGGTGTTTCTCCACCTGGTCGCGGTCTCTGTGTGATGGATGTCTGAGTCACAACGAGATGGATGCCGCGTAAAAGTAGGTATAATTTATGATTAAACGTTTATCATTTTATTCTCATACACGACACTGTCAACTATCAAGTGCAACAGAAATGTCACTACAGAGATGAAAACGTGTTGGACAAGGTCTGATAAGTTGAGCAACAGCTAAATATTAATACAATAGGTTTAAATAAAACTCCAGCTCCGTTTGAAACTAAAACACCAAAAGTTATTTGGTGAAACAAAATCAGCTAAATGTGAACTTAGTTAATTAATTGTAATTATTTCTAATTGTCTGTTGGTCAGTTTTTTTTTTTTTTTTTAATCACAGTTCAGTGTCAAAGCTTTGGAAGTTATAACTTAAAGTAAATGAATTAAAGATTGAAGAAGATATAATGTAGAACTAAATTTACTACACTACATTTTATATGAGGATAAAAGACATGATTTAATATAAACACAAATTTTTAATGAAGTGATGTTCGGTTGTTTCTGCAGAAAGAAACAGAAACCTCTGAAGACACAAACACACACACACACACACACACACACACACACACACACACACACAGTGTTGGTTGTGCTTATATGCAAAGTGAACGTCTTGACTGTTGAAACACACTGAGCTATTTGGTGTTTCACAGTTACATGTCATCGCCTTGTTCTCTGAGACAGGTTGAGTTGCTCCTGAAACACAATAACCTGCAGTCGCTGTGAGAGATGAGATCGACTCTATCGACCTCTGGTTTAAAGATGACAATCAAACATGTGGCTACGTAAACAATGTCGACAATGACTTGTCTATTAAATCAAACTTTAAACTTTTGTTTTACTTTAATGAAACACTGTATTTAAATCCAACCTTAAGGTCTTTTGTAAATATTCTGATGCAAAAAAGTCAAAATTAACATGTTTGCATATTTCATTGTTTTTTTTTTTTCCACTACATCCACTCTTGACTTTCCTGTTTGCTACTTGTGTTAAAAAGCTTGCAGCAGCTCGGTCAGTGGTGACCACAGTCTTAACATCTACTTCATAGTCAGAGTATGTCTGATACATAAAACCTGTAACAAATTCAAGAGTCTGGACATGAACTTTGAGTCTGTGGTGTTAAAAAATGTAGACGTGTAAAGTGAGTATTATTTCTGGAAGCTGAGGTGTTTAGATGTTCAGAGTCAGGGTGGTGTATTTTCATCCATCCATGCTCTGCTCTGCATATGTCCCCATGTGCCCTTCTACCCCCCTCGCCTGCTGCGGTGAGGCCGAGACGTGACGGTGGACCGCCAGGCGGGACATGTGTGCGTCTGTGCGTTTGTGTGTAAATGTGCATGTGTCAGCAAAAGCAGGACACAGCGGCACGCTCCCATTGAAAAGCAGAAGAAGGGTGTGCAGTGGGGAGTAATGGGAGGGGGTGGAGGGGTGGAGGAGGGGTGGAGGGGTTTTGCAGGATGATGTTTGGCCCGGCAGCTGGGAGCTGCTCCGTGCTTTTGTTTCTCTCTGACCCCTCTGACCTGGCACTCGCCCTGATGTCACACACACACTTTCACGCACCTGCACAGAGTCAGACGCACACACACACACGCATGTGGCAGGATATATGGAAATGTGGATGGAAATTTGCTATAAAAGACACACAAACGCACACACAAACTCTTCCAATAGGCCTCAATAGGCCAGGCCCTGTGGGGACGATCTGTCATGACTTAATCAGGGAGCTGTGAATTTGAGTGTGACACAGAAAGAGAACATGAGTGTGCATGTTGGGGTGTGTGTGTGTGTGTGTGTGTGTGTGTGAAAGCGGTTTATGAATGAAATGACATCTCATCATAACTATAGAGCTGTGAATTTCTGTCAATGATGTTTCCATTTACGGCTTTTATCTTTTCTCTTCATGAGGATTTTTCTGATTTTCTCTTTGTGACTCAAGCTTCTTAAAGATTAAAGCTCCAGGAATCCAAGTAGAGCTAAGTGTGACTAAAAAGAGAAGCAGAACAAGACTTGTTAAAGTATTTCTGAACAATAGGCAGCTGCAGCTCAGGAAGCAGAGGAGGTCGTCCACTAATCAGAGGTCAGCGATTTGATCGGAAAAGATTCTGAACTCGTCCAAAAAGACGTAAAGTAGCTTTCAACCCGTCTTTGTGTGACACATTTGTGTGTCATTGTGCTGGAAAACACCTGGTGCTTTTACAGATTTTCCAACAGACGTTTGAGATCACAGTACATGGCAGAACCTTGTATGGTCAGAGTGTAAAATTGAGGATGTGGTTTTAAAACTGTTGTTGGAAGTAATGATCATGTTGATGCTGTCATTTCTGCCTGGTGTCACATTAGGACTGTATCAGTTCACTTCTCTCCTGCTCTCTGAGCTCACATCAACAATGTTTTAATGCAGATTAGAAGTTTATTTTATTTTATTTTTTTCGGACCCTCAGGCTGGTTAAAAAAAAAAAAAAAAGTCACTAAAGTAGTCTGAGACATCTTTAACCCCCCTGACGATGTGATAGAAACCGTTAAAAAGCCGGCAGGGAAACTCCCAACACTCGGACAGTTAACCAGCGGTGCAGCTTTAATCAGTTACAAATCATTTGCCAAATTATCGCAATGAGTCAACACACATTTGCATGTTGCAAGTCATGAAATTTGTTTTTCTGATTATAGAATGAACAACTTTGAGTTCTGGTCTTCTGTAGATGTTACTCTGCTGAATCCTACATTCCTCTTCATAACAAACACACTGACCAGGTTGCTGGAGGTTTTATTGGTCTGAGTTATGTGGTAAATCCCAGCAATGTGTGTCGCTTTGTGTAGCTGCTGAATCACTCTATCTTCATTACAACAAACACGAGCCCGGGCGAACAGCAGGTGGTGTGTGTGTGTGTGTGTGCGCACATGTTTTCATGCTGCCTTCTTGCCTCCTTAAGTGACCCAGAGGCCATTGGGCCTAAGGCCACTCTTTTGTGTCTTCAAAGTCTGATGACCCCGTCCCAACCCCACCCCCTTACACACACACACACACATACACACACTTACACACACCATGTGGTCTGGTCCGGTTTGTTTGGCTTCCCTCTTCATAGGTAGGAGCATGTGTGGGGGCTGTTAGTGGAGCTTTATGCCTGTAAAGTGTGTGTGGACGATACCAGCTGGTCAACCTCCTCTCCTGCCTGCGTCCACCTCTCCGGCCTTGTTAAGGGGATCAGTGTTTACCCAGTGGGCCGCAGGTCGAGCTGCTGCAGCCTCTGCTCCTGCTGTTCCTCCACTGCTCTGAATTATCTCTACACCTACTCTCTTTTCATCAATTATGTTTTTGTAAGAAACCGTTATGAAACATGCTGTCACTGTTTCATAAATATGAAATGTGGAACAAGTCCTGGTCGTTCAGCAGCTATGAGCTCACAGCAGGTGGGCTGATTAAGATCTAGATGTTTTTAACAGGAAAAACTCCAACTACAACAGAATCACTTATCTTTATCAATCGTCCTTTTAAGATGAATGATAAACTTCCAACATGTATTGAACCAATCAACTGTCCCTCTTCTGTAGAAGTGCAAACCGTTGCCTCTATTAGTTTCATTATTTGTCATATTTGTATATATTTGTAGCATCTTAGTTCCTCTTCAACCACTTGCAGTCAAATAACAACACAAACAAACTGCTGACACTAAAAAGTTTATTTATGTGAAAACTTCATCAGAATCTGAAGTGGGATGTGCTTGGCTCCGAAAAGATGAAAATAAAATAGGAAAGAGCCAAATCAAGTAATTTACCAAAGCTGCAAACAAGCAGTTAGTTTTAGAAAAATGTTAAAAAGAACACAGATAAAAAGAGTTAGTGACTCTGTGTTTCTGTGTCAGTGTGGTTGATATTTCCGTACGTTTCCTCTCTTGTTTGAGGTTAGGGTCAAAACACAACGACCAGATTTATCTTGTGTGTAAACAGCAGCTACACGGCACCGTGCAGCGCTGTTCTCTGCTGCGTCCGAGAAGCTCGGCGAGGTGCAGTCAGGCGGCGGGGAGCAGGACACCTGTTCATCCTGCGACTAGAAGCAGATGGTCCACATGGATCCTGCTCCCCCGAGGGGAAAACCTGTCAGCTGAGCCCCAATTAAGGAGTCACTGCAAGTCAGGGTGGAGCAGGGTGGAGGGGGTGGTGGTGGAGCTCGAGAGGCTGGAGAGGAAAATCAGTAATGAAATGACTGTAATGTGATAAATTAACTGTTTGATTGATTGTATTTTTAGCATTGTGATGCCTGTACATTCTGGTTTACTAAGCTTCCTTTGTTTTTTTAATTTGGCAGTCGTTTAGTGGCCACCCACAGCGGAAACACACAAACCAGATTAATAGATGTTTGTTCACTTTGAAGCTTCATGAAGAGTTGAACAAATGTTGGATGAAGCTAATAATTTTTAATCAATCAATCAGACTTTATCTGTACAGCACTTTTCATAGAAAAATATGTAGCACAAAGAGATTTACTTAAGTAATAAAAACAGCAAAGATGAAATAAAACAGCTACACAGCTGACAGACGAGGACCAACGTGACTAAATGATGCTTCTTCGTATGTTGTAGTCCTCACTTTAGGAATTAATAAAAGACTAGTGAAGACCTGGGGGCTTTAGGAGGTTTATAACCCTTTAGACTAAAACCATTAAGAGTCTTAAAAAACAGTTAAAGAATCTTAAAATGAATCGATTAACACACAGGAAGTCAGTGCAGAGACTTTAAAACGGGTGTAATATGTGCTCTCTTTCTTTAAAGCAGTTTCTAAAGTGTGTATAGATTTTAGTTCTAGAGTTTAGTTTACAAAATGAATTAATATGCATGTTAGAATAAAATAAAAATATATCGAAAAGAGCAATGACTTTGCAGAAATACTTAATAAAATAATAAAATACTTAAAAAATAAAATGGAATAAAATGTAAAATGCGGCTTTTATTTCCACCGAGTTCTTATCGGCCTTGTGTGGTTTACACTGAGGAAGCCGAGCTCTGATTTTGAAATATGAGAAAATACTAACACGGTTTACTTCAAGTGCATGTGATTTACTGCACTGTGACAATATTTTCCTCTTTGTGTGTGTGTGTGTGTGTGTGTGTGTGTGTGGCGACAGCGTTGTATTAATTCCTGTGTGTCACCACATACATTTAAAGAAATACATCTACACATCTTTGCCTTTGATCTGACAAAGGTCGTAGCAGTTACAGGTAGGTTTTTATCTACTAACCCAGAACTGGTCTTGCCAACTGTATGTGGTTGAAACCTGACACTTCGTTCCATAGAGCCCTAATTTGCATACACAATATCAAAAGACAGGTACCATAACAACTCTACATGAGTGTCCAAACCTGATGAGTGTAATGTTGGAGCTTGACTATAACAAAATGGAAACTACACTGTGAAGATTTGCATGTTCTGGCCTGGGCTTTCCAGAAGAAACTTGGCTGCTTTTGAAGTCATAAATTTAGATGCACACATATAAAAAAAAGGCCTGTTCGCTGCCAAAAAAGGGCACGAACAGTCAGTGTTATTTGCCAAAAGTTGATTGGCGTAATCAGAATAATATAAAGTTGAAATAAAAACAGACATACACAGACACACATGTAGCATTAGTGACAGAGTGAAAGGGTTTTTTTGTCTGGAAAATCTGAACCCCAGGAAACAGAGACAGCTTTTAAACAAACATGTCTATGACCTTTTAGGATCTGGTTTTAACAGATCTCTGCAATCTTCATGACTTAAGACTGACAACTTCCACAAATCAGTTCTCCTTTATGTCGTTTAGACGTGAGGATCTCATCTCTGCGCCTCTACATGTTCTGCTGTCAGTCTTTTAAACTTTTCACTGGTTTTTTGTTCAAACTGGAAACATGATGCGCTTCACCGCCCTGAGGAAAAGAAAAGAAATTATCTGAAGGTCAAACTGTAAATTCAAAAGCTGGTAATGAATCAGAGGTTGGAATCATTTCACCATTTTAAATATTGAATTTCTATATAGACTGAAACACGCAGTCATAACATCAATATTAAATATTATAAACCAACTTAACACAAACACAAAAGATATGATATGATTTTATGTTATAAAGATGTTATAA
Organism: Polydactylus sextarius; assembly: GCA_016801845.1. Classification (NCBI taxonomy): domain Eukaryota; kingdom Metazoa; phylum Chordata; class Actinopteri; family Polynemidae; genus Polydactylus; species Polydactylus sextarius. The sequence continues at coordinate 2,819,044 of CM028912.1, read as the reverse complement.
ATTTGGATTTTATATGAAGTTAAAGGTTTAAAATTTTCTGTAAAAAAAGTAGGAAAAAAAAAGCATTTTTATTGATGAAAATATTGGTTGATTTATCACTTTGATCCACTTCAACAACACGTCTGAAATCTCCACAATGATTGGACAGATTGCTGTGATCCCTTCGAAAGACATTTATGGTTCCCAGAGGATGAATCCAACTTCAAAATTTATGTCCCCACATCTGATTAATGAATTTTGTTCATAAACTGTGGAGTAGCCTCTTCCATTTGGTAAAGTAATGCTCTGTAATTTGCTTAATTTTGGCAGTCACGCTAAATTTGTATGCATAATTAGATGAGGATTCAATTTCTTCTTGACAGGTTATTTTGGTGTACAACTCTGACGGTTAAATCATGTTTTGTTCTATTGGCGGAGTAAAAAAAAACAAAACTCCCTGCTAAAGGTAAAATGGTCTGGTGACTGGGAGCTGTTTAAGTCCGGACTGACAGACAGACAGTCTTTGTTTCTAATCTCTTCTGAGCCTAAAAGTAGAACCCCTCCCGCCGCCATTTTCCCAGAACCGTGTCCTGAACAATGAAACCCTACAATTTCTTTTTTTCTCTTTTCCCAACTTTCCGTTTCTGCCTCTTCTGCCTTTTTTCCACAGCTTCCTTCCCCACCTGCTAACTTTCTATCATACACACACACACACACACACACTCTCTCTTCTAACATCCATTTTGGGAACACACACGCTATTTTTTTTAACATAATTTGTCTCATTGTCTGAGTCAAACCAATCCCCCCACCCATGAAACAAAGAGGGTGAGGGCGGCAGCCGTCCCCAGTGTGCCAGGTGCTCCGCAAGCCTCAATTCTGGGTCCTATTTTTTTTTTTTCACTCGTTCTTTCTCCTTGTGTATCTCTCTCTCTGTTTGTGTGTGTGTGTGTGTGTGTGTGTGTGTGTGTAATGGCTCTAAGTATGGTGTGTCTGTGTGCAGCTGCCTGCCGAGGGCCTTCTTTTGTGTCCCCCTACTCACCATTGTCAACTCACGCCTTCTCGTCCATTCATGGCTCAAGCCGGCGGATGGGCTGGTGTGTGTGTGTGTGTGTGTGTGTCTGTGTGTGTGAGGTTTTTGGGGGTGGGGGGACTGGGGGGTGGAGTCATCCTAGCTTATCTTAGTGTCCCTTTTTATTGGTGGTGATCGGTGTGTGTGCAGAACAAGCTGTGGTGAGGAACAGGAAAGTGAGACGTGTGGGTGTCTGTGGTGTTGTGGTGTTGCTGCCTTCGTATTGGTCAGTGGGCATCAGACTCAGAGTGACGAGGGGATGGTTGATGCCTTTCACTCCATCTGTTGTCAGTCTCACTGTTGAACCTGCAGCCTCAGGACACTCAGGCTCTCTGCTTCTCAACCAAAAAGGAGAACTTGAAGGGTAATCTCAGGATTTCTGTTAAAACTCGATCAGGAAATGCTTTTTTTTTTTCTTTCTTTCTCTTTTTTGGCTCATTCTCAGTTGGATTCACAGCTTTACTTTTTCCAACTCTAGTGGATATTGAAATTTAACTTTATTTATATATTTATTTATTTATTTATTGCTTTAAAAAGGAATTTTATTTTATCAGCGCCATCCCTGGAAAATCAAATCTCTCTTTGAGGTTTTTCTTACTTTGTACTTTGCGTCTGGGATGATCAAGCGTCGACTCGACTCAGGAGAAAAATTGTAGTTTGGAGTTTTTCTCTGTTTTTTTTTTTTTTTTTTTTTTTTGCCCTGGCTGTTTTTCTTGGAGCTGTGTGGTAAGTGGCTGTAAATTATTGTTAACATGAGTTTCTCGTTGGTTAGCCAGAGTATTGCATATCATGTTAAGACCTGGTTGGTCAGAGGTCACAGTGTTTTTGATCTTGTTTCATTATAAATCATTTTCATATTGTGAAAGTCTGTTCGTCTAGTAGAAACAATAACAAGTGTCTGTATGTGACTGAAATGCTCAATTTCAGTTTCAAAAGTACCTGTAATGGTTTTGTTCTTTTGTCTGGAGCTTAAATCTGGTGACTTTCACAAGTTGAAAGTAAAAATATTTCATTCAGACAACAGTCATTGTTCAATGTGTCAACATTTCCCTGGTGTTATTTTATAGATGTATTGTTCACTTGATAAGGTGTTAGTGTAGATTTAAATTGTGAAGTGTGTTTAGTGAAATAGAGACTGAGAGGGTTTGTTTGGGGGATTCCTTGGGGTTCTCCTGCGACATAAGAACTTGAATTTCACTTCAGTTTAATTAAGACCAAACCAATTAGAGACTGGTGTGTTTACTGATGATCAGTGGTGCTATGTTCAGGTCTGTGAGGTGTCTGAGCAGAACCAGTCTGCTCAAATCAGAGGTGAAAGTGAGAGCTACCCCCCCTCCTGGAGGTCACATGACAGACAGTGGTGAAATGTGTTTCTGAGGACGAATCTGGACGCCACCAGTTGCAGGAGAGTGATACTGGAGGAGGAGGAGAAAGATACTTTCACGGAGGTCCCCTGTGGCTTCAGCATGCATCTGTTGCCCCCACTGCTCATATATACCCCCTCCCCTAGCCTCTTTGCCCCCTCCTCCTCCTTCCAGCCGGTCACTGGAGTGGCAGACTGGTTCGCTGCTGGGCTCAGCCAGCAAATGGCAGCCGCTCGGCCTTCGGGCCCTGAGGGACTGCTCGGTCCCCCGGTCTGGCCTCGAGGGAGCTCATCCCTCCATACGACCCCCTACACACACACACACACACACACACACACACACACACACCCCCAAGGGGGTAACCCTGGATCATGACACATACAGAGATAGACAGAGTGCAGGCAGCCTGGGTCACTGAGGTGGAGGCTCAGCATCTGCTCGCTATGGAAAGACTTGATACCCACCCCCTTTACACCTACAGAGGTTAGGAGATGAACTAGTCTTTCTATATATGAGTGGAGCTGAAAACTGTGACAAAGCGCAACATTTTTTCCAGCCACAGAAAAAGACAAGATCGTTGCATTAAGTCTGTAACACAAAGATAAAGATCAACTGATCCCAGATGAAGGTGATTAGACTTCTAATATATGTTTATATTAAATAGAAATAGTCTGTATATAATAAGTGCAGTTAAAGACCAAATATACATCTTGTATTTTACTATATTTATTGTTTTAAAAAACAGTTGAGGTTTGTTCAGTAAAATACGGACAAAAAAATAAAAAAACTTAGTTTTATGTGGTCAAAAATCTGCCTAAACTCATAAGTATGTGAATTCTTCTATTAATGCACATACAGCTGATTTTAGTCTAAGATTATTAAATATTTAATAATTAATATTCTTTATATTATATCAGCTGAAGTCTCTATAGTTCAGTGGAGCAGTGGTTCATTATTTTCAACATTTGAAACAAGAAAATCAAATGTTAAAAAGCTCCAAAAACAACATTAATTCAGAAATAATATTAAATATTCATAGTAGTGACTGATAAAACTTAACTACGAAACTAATATCAGAGGGTTCCTGTAAAAAAACCAACATGAAGTTTGATCTCATTAACTCAACTTCTAAAGAACAAAACAGTTTATTTTACATTGTGATATGATGATGTAATAGTTTAATATCACTGTAAAACATCTTGTTTTATGTACGTCATTTACTTAGAATATAGAGTAGATTGATCTCTGTCATTAAAAAATCAACACTGAATATTTTTCTAAACTGCGCAGTCACAGAGAAAAACTCAGTTTCCTGTGTCATTGTCATATTTCTGCTGACTCCTCAAACATCCTGTCTGGCAACCTGTGACTGATGCTGCTGCATTATCAGGAATCTTGTGTGTGTGTGTGTGTGTGTGTGTGTTTCTGTGTGTGTGTGTGTGTTGGTGGGGGTGAATGAGTTTAATCCTCCCCCAGCCTCCGTCTGTGCACGCTGCTCAGCCCTGAAAGAACAATGCTGCCGTCACAGGAGGACAGATTGGGTGGCAGCTGCATTGTTGAGGGACGGCAAGCCAGACACACTTCTTTCCCCCTCCCACTGACACACACACACACTCTCTCTCGCTCTTTTCCCTTTGTGCCTCCTTTGTTGTTTGGTGGACTAAATTATTCCAGCTCTCTTGTGGCATTCAGGGTGATAAACAGCGGCGCGGCAGCTTAGACGTGAGGGGTCGGGACATTAAGAGGCCCCCGGCTTCACGATGCCCGAGATCTAAGACACTTCTCTTTACAACTGTCTCTAAAACCACACACGTCTGCATGTAGTGTTTCGAAATTAATGGTTTTCACTCATTTCTACTTACTGAAATGAATTTAGAAAAAAGGAGTAATGACAACTTCCTCTAAGAAACGAGAAGTTGAGATCCCAAGTTTTAGAGAATAAAACAAGTGTATTGAACAATTCAAGTCAAAGTCACATTTCACTTTTACACATCAATATATTTTCCACAATTTCAATTTTCATCAAGAAAATGTTAAATGTTCCCTCATTCTTTGACTCCTGAGAACATAGTTATATTGTTCCACATTTTTCTGTTTTGCTGTATTAGAACCAAAATGACAGAATAGGGTTTAAATGAAATTATTTCTGAATTAATTTTATTTTTATTTCATAAAATATGTGAGATAAAATTGGGATATTCTCTGAGACTAAAATGGTAAAAATTTTGCAAAAAGAAAAAAAACAATTTTACAAAAAAATCTAATATTTATCTGTGATTATGAAGTCATAGATTAGCAAGACAAATGATGACTTCATTTAATTCTTAAATTTACATTAACTTTGTTCACTTTTTGAGGTTGGATCAACCTCATCACACCAGAAATTTAAACACTATCTGATATAAGATGATGATAAAAGCTACGAAGTGGTTTTCCTCTGGATAGAATAGATTCACTGCAGTGTCTTTACAACAATGATTTCTTTTACATAAAGTCTCACTAATACACTGTCATATTGTTTGTATCGTATTAGATTAAAGTCAAGCTTCAGCTGACAGCTGGTTGGTTTATTGCCCAAACAGCTGTGAAACTCACAGATGTTTCCACTTTGTTCAACATCTCAGTCCCTGAGAAATGTTTGTGTGTGACAGACGCTCGGGCTCAGTAGTGAGCAGGAACAAACATTAATATCTGAAATAGCTGAGTCACCAATAAATAATTATCTTGTGGCAGCAGGAGCTTGTTTGATGCCATGGAAGTACCCTGTATGGGTATTTCCGCAGATAAACATGCTGACACTGATGTTTGTGGCACAAACGTGTGGCATCGAGTCGACCCACGACCGTCATACCACTCATCAAGCTGCTGTATTTATTCCATTTATTGTATGACTCAATTTCAGTGTTGATACTTTCTCACACCATCTTTTTCTCTCTCTTTTTTTTTTTTTTAAGAAAAGAATGCTTTTGTTTTGAGCAAAAAAAGACAAGTAGAGACAGTGGAGAGAAGGACTTTACTTGTTCACACATTAACTCAAATTTCTGATCATGACAATGAACAAAAGCCCTGATGTTGTAGTGAAGAAAAAAAAATGATGCATCACACAAACAGGACTGAAACTAGATCTGAAAAGAGGCTGTGAGGAGATCTGAAGGAAGCCTTTGAAGTGTGCTTTTCTTTTTTTTTTTTGAGTGGGTTTCAGTGTATATGTGACCTTAATGCTATGGAGATGAGCCATCAAAGGAAACGTTGTTTTATTTAAAGGGGTCACTAAGCTTTGCCCCATCACAACAACTCGCTCTTTGTTTTAACCAATGTAGACCCCCGACACTGAGGAGAAAAAGAGGCTTTAAGGATCATCAGGGATTATTTTAAAATTACTGCTGCAGGAGAAACTTGTGAATGAATGAAAATGCTGAAGCTTAAAATGAATTAAAATAAGTCATCATACTTTACATTACAGTGGGTCATCAGACTGTGATCTGATGGATCCGTTTTTCTGCGTGGTTACACACAAGTGGCATAAAATCAGAATTGCTGGAGCTTGTACATTTTCACACCTTGTTCAGATTTGTAATAAAAATCTAATTTCCCGTCACTGAAATGAAGAATTTCCTTCGACATAGCAACAAAGTTTCAGATAAATATGTTGTTTTATATTCGGTGAAAAATATAAAACGATTTACTTGGCAGAAAACTCTAATTATGATATATATGTAAGTTACATGCTTATCTCTATATATGCCACCAATATAAAAGACTTAAGTCTTGGCTGTGGTGTTCGTCATTGACAGATTCTACATGTCTGGAAGGTTTTTTTCTTGGCTATGGTTTCCAGTAATTATGTACATGTCAGGCAATTGACATTGGCATCACTTGATTTAGGTGTAGCTCATTGCAGCTAAAATGCAAATCATCAGAAGTGGAACAGCAGGTAAGGTAGGTTACCCTTTTCAGTTTTCAGCTTGTTATTTCACCTTGTGCTGCAGTGAACCTATAAACTCTTCAATCTGTTTAAACAAAGTGTTTCTTCATTATAATCATCATAGGACTGAAGATGGTAAAATCCCAGTAGGCAAATTAATAGGGTGGAGCTTAGTGCATCCCAGGTAAAATCTTGTGATGCTGCTCTATGAAATCTTGGTTTAGATCATAGGAAGTATCAGTGTAAGGTGATCTTCCAACATATTAGGGTGTGGACCTGGTGGAGATCAGATCAAAGTGAGTTAGACCTGAGGAGACCCTGATTAAAGTTACTTAGGGTCAAAAAACCATGCAAACCCTTAAATGATTGTGTCAAAAACTTGAAACTATCTGTAACTGTAATACAGGCCTCAGTGATTTGACCAGTTGCTTCTTGTGTTTCCTTAAAGCTTCACCTCCAGGTCCAGTCAGCGAGCTGTTAACTACCAGGAGTAACGGTGGGGTCAGTTAGGTGTCTGGGAGGTCACGGAGGGTGTGGAGCTGGATGTCTGAGACGGCTTCATGGGCCTGAAGGACCATCGGGAGGATGGGACAGGCCACATCCTCAGCCTGGAGCTGGATCTGGACTACCTCCATGTGGAAGGTGCTGAGCGACAGGGTAGTCTAAGCACTACGACCGATGCTGGGAATATTGGTGTCTTGCAGGTCAGATCTGGTGCCCCAAGTAACAGCAGCAATAGTATAGGTAGCAGCAGTGCTAGCGTTAGTACTCATTCAAGCTACAGCAGCAGCAGTAGTTGTAGTAACTTCTCTGAGGAGAGTGCTGTGTCCGACAGTGAAGATGAACGACTCCACAATGGGTCTGGTTCTCAGCTGCACCACCAAGAGTCTTCCTCAGTCTGTCAGCCAGTCAGGCTGGACCTGACACTAAATCAGCCGCCAGTCGACCCCAAACAGCCTGAAACATCACCGTCTATTGACCCCGTCACAGACTGCCGCACCAAGGTTGAGTTTGCTCTCAAACTGGGCTACTCAGAGGAACTGGTGCTGCTGGTGCTGAGGAAACTGGGCGCAGACGCACTCATCAATGACGTCCTGGGAGAGTTGGTCAAACTGGGAACCAAAACAGAGATGGAGCAGCAAGGAGGTTCAGCTATCACCCAGTCTCCTGCCACCTCTTTGTCATCCTCTTTGGCCTCATCGTCATCCTCCTCCTTCAACTCCTCTTTGGACTCCTGTCGACTCCTGTGTCCACCTCAGCTGCTTGAGGACAAAGAAAACCTTCGACCTATTGTGGTGGACGGGAGCAATGTAGCCATGAGGTGAGGAAGACAAGCTTTTCGAAATGAAACATTTGTGCTTTGTACACATAAATGTAGCCACTAATCATTCAGCCAACAATCACGCAGAGTATCGGACCAATTTTTAGCAGAGCAGAACATATCTGCCCTTTTGCAAATTAAACAGTCAACATTATCTGGTTATTAGTAGCTATCAGCTACAGTCACCAAGTTAGCAACCATAGGAGCATAAAACATACACTAACACAACTGGTGGGTAATATCGCAACCATGACTCGCTTGTCTGTTGGCTCCATGCCCTACATTTGTGTTTGCAGATGTACGGTATGTACCTGTTCACACAAATATGTTCACACCCACTGACTTTACATGCACATTACATTGTGTGTGTGTGTATAATTATTTTTGTGCTGAAATTTCTGTGTGGATCAGCTTTCAACCGATACTGTGGTTTAAGAAATAGGAAGCATGTTCCACTGCTTCCATAACCACTGGTTGATGATTGGAATTTAGCTGCAGACAAAAACTATGTAAAACACTGATGTTAAGAAGAATTTGTTTTTGCAATTTTCTCAAGAACAGAGCATCTTAGAAAAACATTTTAATGATTTAAAGGTATTTGAAACATGATGAGCTTGAATGTATAGGGCTGTACTGTAAACAGTTTAAGAAGTACTCTGTCAGTGCAATATATAATTATACGAAACACTAAACGTGTATTTAGATTCTGGTCATTACTGGCTCTCTTAGCTCTTGGTTTTAATTTCTGTTATGGATAAAGGTCATTGGCAAAAAAAAGCTAAAAACACAAAATAAGCCAATGTGAGGGAGAATAACACAAAGCAAAATGCTGCATATGTCAGGTGACATTACCAATATTTTAGGTCCAAAACAATATATACATGCAGGTATGTTCAAAGGTATAATTGACTAGTTTCACTTTCCAGTAACAAGTTGATCTTAATTTAAAATGCAGGCCTCTTATGTTGCTGCATTCACCTTCACTTCATTGCTGCATAGTATTAAAATGAACTTCAGCACAACAGTTTTTCTAGGACAGGCAACGTGTTTGTTTTCCTTTGCATCACTTGACTGTGCTTTCAACATTTATTATTCCAGTCACGGAAATAAGGAAGTGTTCTCATGCCAAGGCATCCAGCTGGCTGTAGATTGGTTCCTGGAGCGAGGTCACCGTGACATCACGGTTTTTGTTCCAGCATGGAGAAAGGAGCAGTCACGACCAGACGCTCTTATCACAGGTAATAACTACTGCAGTTTTTAGTAATACGCAAAATATTTTCTCTTTTTCTTGTCTTTTTTTTGTTATTTAACTGTGCACTCTTTCCTCAGACCAAGAGATCCTACGGCGACTAGAAAAAGAGAAGATCCTGGTCTTCACACCATCTCGCCGTGTGCAGGGGCGCCGTGTAGTTTGCTATGATGACCGATTCATTGTCAAACTGGCCTATGAGTCTGACGGCATCATTGTTTCAAATGACAACTACCGTGACCTAGCCAATGAGAAGCCAGAGTGGAAGAAATTCATTGATGAGCGTCTACTGATGTATTCATTTGTGAATGACAAGTAAGAAACTCATGCCATAGGAGAACCAATAAAACAAAACAAAAAAAAAAAAGCAAGGATAAAGTGGACTAACAGAAATCAGTGTGTGTGTCTCAAACACTGAAGATATTTACACATTTGCAGGGAAGTTATCTGAGGATGTCTTACTTAAATCCACTTTCATTTCCTCATAACTGTTCTTTTGATCTTTATTACTTCTCTTTGCTTTGCTCCAGTGGTTATCTTCTCTGTAAATGTTAATGTTAAATTCCTATCTGTGCTTCTGCATTAAATCTAAACACTCAGTAAAAACTAAGACACTGAGGAATCTGTTGTGATCCAAAAGTAGAGCATACACAAGTGTCCTGTTGTTGCAGTCAATTACTGAATCTTCACTGAAGCTGAAGCTATTTTTAAAATCTATAATCTGTATCTTTAGATTCATGCCTCCAGATGACCCACTAGGACGTCATGGACCCAGTCTGGAAAACTTCCTGAGGAAGAGGCCAGTTATTCCTGACCACAAGAAGCAGCCATGTCCTTATGGTAAAATATAATTTTAGATAATTATTCTGTCACACTAGCTGTTTTAACTGTTCAAAAATTGTCCAATTCTTGTCTTCATTCTGGCTTATTAATAAGAAATACTTGTCATTTTTCTTCCTGTAGGAAAGAAGTGCACATATGGACACAAGTGCAAGTTTTATCACCCTGAAAGGGGCAGCCAGCCCCAGCGTGCTGTGGCTGATGAGCTTCGAGCCAGTGCCAAAATTTCATCAGCAGCTTCCAGAGGCCTGTTGGAAGATGCTCTGATGACGAAGACCCAAAGTTCTGGCCAAGGATTGGCTGAGGCAGAGTCAAGTCGCGGCACTCCAAAGAAACAACCAAACCCTCGAAGCCCTCAAAGTTCCTTCTCTGAAGTGCTGGAAGACAGGCTTCGTGTGCAATCCAAAGTGGAAGGACGTAGAGGAAGCAACAGCAGCAGCAGCAGTAGCTGTAGCAATAGCTTCCTGGGCCATCCTGCTCCAGGAGGACCCCCCTCATCTGGGAGTCTAGACCGATGGGAACACCCTGGGGGTAGTTCCAGGGTTGTTGGAGCCTCAGGACCTGGACAGGCTGACACTTACCACAGATGTGAGTTTCCAGAGGTGGGTTACAGCTCCCTGGTAAAGGCCTACTCAAGCCTAAGTCTGGTAGTGCCACAGAGTCCTGAACGCTTCTTCCCAGCTGATCTACGAGCTGGATCACTGTTGTCAGACTGTAGCAGTGAAGGTAGCGTCAGCTCGGACTCTTTCTCCCCTGATTCCTTGGTGGATGATTGCCCCAAGTGCCACCATCATCACCACCATCCTCATCACCATCATCACTGCTCTGGCCAGTACACCCATTCTGTAAGTCATATCGCTCCTGGATTCGGCCAGCATGCTCCTCATAGCTATCCTGTCCCTCAAGCGCTGCCTAGACAGCATGGTTTTGGTTTGGAAGACCCTCCTCATCCTCTTGTCAATTCTCATGCCTCTCCACATCCTTACAAACCCCCTTCAACCTACATCCCACCTCACCTTCAACATCCATTGCTGGGTGGTCTTCCAGGGGAATTTGCAGCTCGTCCACAATGTTCACCACAAACATCTACTCCTCATTCCCACTCTCAGAGCTCCCCCATTGGGCGCAATCTTGTGGGCTCCCTTTGGGAGGAAGGTGGGCTCCAGGACTCACAAATGTACAAAGGATCACCACTTCTTTCTAGAAGAAACTACTCTGGGCTAAACCAACAACCTCAGCATCAGCTAAACTGGGATCCACATTATCAGCAGTCCCCAAAGCCTTGCTATGATCCGTTTACCTTCCAGAGTCATCCAGAAGTCCATGACAAGGACCGTCACTCTCTTTGGGGCAGGCAAGCCCATTCTTCACCTTGTGGCCTTTCGACATCAAGTCTTCCACCCTTCCTGCAGCAGTCCCTTCCCCCCATCAATTCCCACAAAAGCCATCTGGCCTCGGTGGCCCAGCACCAGGAACCCCCTGGCTTGGGTCGATACCAGGACCTTAGAAAGAGGTTGTTTGTTAACTTATGTGGCATCTTCCCTCCAGATTTGGTGAGAATGGTGATGACCAGAAACCCTCATATGATGGATGCTCAGGAGCTTGCCGCTGCAATTTTGATAGAGAAATCGCAGCATGGGTCTTGAATGTAGCCAATAGGGTGAAGTTACATCTTCACCCATGACTTCACCTCTGCAGATTCATTCCCTGTGATTACCTTAATTATTAAAGTCAGGATGAACATACACATGAACCAAAACCAGAAGATACAGAGCTCCTTAAGGTGTTTGTGGACTGATTATTTTCACTGCAGGGAAGTTGTCTCATTAATTTTAATGGTATTTTCGTAAAGGGAAATCCCCAAATTGCCATATTTTTCTATAATATGCCTTCTATTTCAGCACTTACAACCAGGAAATGCTGGAGTTTAATGTGCATGTCTAAAATTTTATGGTTTTAAGTCAAAACAATGATAATTAGGGAGACTTTTAATGTGTGTGTTAAGGGTGGCAGTATTGTTCATTTTGAATTAATTTATTTGTTACATTTTAAGTTATTTACATATTTTAAAATTATTCTTATTATTTTTGGCACTTTTTTGTTGTTGTCTTTCTTTTTTTTTTTTCCTTTTTTTTGGGGGGGCAATCATATCAGGGTATAGGTACTGCTCAAATTTGTACTTTCAATGTGAGTGACACTTTCCACTCACTAAGATGACAACACAGAGTATGTAAAAAAAAAAAAAAAAAAAAAAAAGAAAAAGAAATCAATCGTTGAAAAAAAAAAGAAAGAAAAACTCACTGCCACATTGCAAATACATTCCTGCTGCATTTAATGCTTGAATTAGCTTAACTGATCGGATCAAGTGTTTCTTTCTTCTTTGTTTTCTAGCAGGTGGCAGATCAGATGCTTCAGTTGATATTTTGTGAATTTCCCCCACAGGGAAGTGAAACTCAGTAGCACCCACATGAGAAGATAACAAAAAACTCCACTTGAAAACCCCAAGTTGTTGTTCGCTTTTGAATGAGAGTGTATTTCCTCTGTCAGCTGACTTCACATCTCATCTGGTTTCAGTGCTGTTTTTTTTTTTTTTTAAATCATCTTTCAAACCATATAAAAGTTCTTAGTCATATCAAATCATCTTTTGCAAGCAGAAATGTCTAGATGGAATGAAGATTGCTGGTTTTATTTCAATATTAATGTAAACTGTGTTAATTTATTTCCTTTTTTTCCATTTGTGTGTGAATGTCTGTGGTGAACCAGACACAGCGATTCTTTTGTCGGTGGTGTCACCGCTAGAAAACGTGTAAGCTGCCTCACTCGAGGTGTAACTCTGATGTACCCTTTGTTAATACACAGAGACACACAGCTTTGCAGTACAAGACAGAAACAGTCTGGTAAGAGGTGGGAAATACCTAAAAAATCTTCCCACTGAGCACGTTACCAGACACTTAATATCAGGACAATAGAAACACCAATAAATAGGTTTGAGTTTTTTACGAACTTTTCTGAGAGGCAAAAAAATCTCAATGGTGAAATAAACAAAAATACATCCAATTAAAAATATATAAATATATCATTTTTTATAACAAATGTATCTTTTTATCAACAGAAAGCTATTATTAATAATTTTCAGTATTCAGTATTCAGTTTCAGTATTTTTCAGCTTTGTTTTGACCTTCTCCTTGTAAAGCACTTTTAGCTGCATTTGTTTAATGAAATATTTTTAAATTATTATTATTATTATTATTATTATCTCCACCAATGGGATTACTGTAATGTCCGAGGAACTGTTTGTAAAGCCAAAACTCTTGCCTGGTTAACGTGATATCTAGTGTCCAGACGACGCCTCTCTTTGTTGATACAAATTGTATCCTATACATTTTTTAAACAACATCATTGTTTTATATGAGAATATTTCAGACATAAAAATATTTCGAGTTGAATATTTTAAGTATTTGTGGCAATCTTTGTCACCTTTGGTACTTAGACTTTATTTATATGAGGGGACAGTTTTTTTACTCCCCTTATTTTTCAAAATGCAGGGAAGTGAATGTGTCAAATGCATCTTTTTTGGAAACGGTTATTGTTTCTGTTGTATTTAAGGTGAAAGCATTGTAATGTGTAGCTCAAAACGTGAGATCTCTTGCCACTAGTTTGGGTGGTGGTTGAGTCGACCCAGCTGTAGTAAAAAAAAAAAAAAAAAAAAAAAAAAAAAGAAAAAAGGAAAAAAACATGATGCTGGAAATACCAGATTTAAGGTTTTATTTATAAAGGTGTGATTATGAGACATATTGAAGCTTCTCTGTGTTATGTCATGTTTCCTCGACTAAAAAGAGAGATTTTAAATGAGCTCAGTGAAGCAAAACTGCTTGTTCAAATGAAAATGAAAATATTTGAGAACACTCTTTCTGGGAATGTAAAACCATGATGATAAAAAAAAAAAAAAAAAAAAAATCTTTATTGTTGTTGATCTCTCACTTGGAAAGCTTTTCTCTAAAGGTCAGTACTGTAATTTGAAAGATGTCTCTCTCTCTCTCTCAGGAACAAATCCAAACAGACAAACAGTCAGTTCATTGTGTTTTCTGACTGACTGAAGTCAGTTTCAGCTAATTGACATTTCATCCTGCTGGTCTGGTGCCATGTGCTGTCGTGAGCTACAGGCCTGAGACGCTACAATTAATAATGAAACAAACAGCTAAAGTTGTTGAAAATTTGTTGAAAAATATTCTTGCGGTTACCATTTTTACTGTATAAAGGATAAAAATATTTTTGTACCGTGTTAAAAAAAAATTCTAATTGTATGCATTTATCTGCAAGAAGAAGCTGTCGCCAGCGTTGGGGTACACACATTCCTGCATGTGCTGGTGTTGATGTCTTGTTTTAATATCTTAACATGCTACTTGACCTGATGAGCTCAGACTGAACATGAAGCAAATTTCTGCTTTTTCCACCACAAACAGCTAATGTGGACATGCTAACACCAAAACACCAAATGTGTGTATATGTTGCTCATCTCACCTCAAAACCTCCTGGACCTTCTTCCTGAATTCTCTTCCAGTTCCTCATCTTTTGTTTTGTCGTCTCGTATATTCGGTCAGTGGAGTTTCCTGCATCATTTTAAACATGCGTGAGCAAGTGTTTTGACTTTTAAGGTGTTATTTACAAGTTGCTGCTGGTGCTATAACACTATCATAATCTACAAGTAATGTTGCAATTTAGCATCAAGCCTCATTCCTTTACTTGCCCAGAGTTGTCTCCAAACAGTGTTGACTTTTCTTCTGCTGATCTTATCATGCTAACCAGCTAGCACTGGCCCTGCAGGCCCACACTCTTAACAAGTCACTGTAGCGCAACTGTCAGCACTACAACTTACATACAGCACCTTTTATTTTTAACTCCTTAGCAGTTAAACTTTAAACTCCACCGAAAACAAACATGTTGTATTTGTAGCATTTGACTGCTTCTTGCTCGTCAGCTCAGATTGTGTGCAGGCCTTTAATTGTTGCAACACAGACACACGTGTTAGCTGTGACGCTAACGATGGCGACACTCCTCCGTTTTGTTTCACTCTTGTACTTCTGACTTTCTTCAGTGATAAACAGCCACAAGTAGCACTTCATTTTTATTTGTCCCTGCTCCTCTACTGACATAGACACTTGTTTTGCATATACTTCAGTACACATTACTAATGTAAATACCTAAATTTGCTTTGCTTTATTCTGAGCACATCTTTGCATGTGTGCATTTTGTCTGTCAATGAAATGCTGTTTTGATGTTGAAGCTTATTTGACTGAGAGACTGAGCGTTTAACTACAACTGTTTTATCCCATGGAGGTAGAAATATCAACATCGTTCTTATTTATCACAGTTCATTTGTGATTTTATCTCTAATGTGCTTTAATACAAGTTTCATTTCTGCCGCAGAAATTATTTCAGTTTTGCCTCTTCAGGGACCAAAAGCCAAGTAAAAGGTTGTTTATTGCTTTCAAATGTTTGTGACTCTCGCTCAGGTCAGTGGTGGTTCTATTAAACCAAATTTTAAAAGAAAAAGAGAAAAAAGTATGAACGTCTTTTTAACCATTGCTGCTGTTTCACTGTCCTGCTGCGCAGATGAAGTTTCATTCCAAATGACAGTTCAGGGCAACGCGCCAAAAACCCAAAGCTGTCACATTAACACAACAGTACTGATTCATGAGCGTTCATTCAGTTACTTTTGAGCATATTGTGCAATACTAACAAAAGGTATTGCTTTAAGGTGATGTTATGAAATTGAAAGCTTTTCTGTTTGTTTTTGTTCATGTGCAGGGTGTTCTCGACCCAAATAAATGAAACAAAATGAAGAAATTGGCTGAAATGACTTGAGGTCTGTTTGCAGAAAAAAACTGGGAAACTGTGGCCAAATGAGACATGTTGACTTGTAAAAGATGTAAAAGTGAGCAATAAAAGTCCTACTCAAGCTTTCATGTAGCGTTTGATCCTTTTTACATGTAACATTTTAGAAAAATCGGAGCAGATACTTACTTACTTACTTAAGTCAGTTAATTCAAATAAAATGATGATACTTTATCAGGTTGATCTGCACCATGTTACATTTATTTTACAGAGCAGTTTTTACGAGTTACTGTGGGTTCAGTGGCGTCAATAATCAGTCTGATATTTATGACCGCGTGCTGTAATTACTATAAATGATGTTATTCTAAATATTTTCATGTCATAAAAATTAATAGCCTCCATTGTTTCTTTACGATCAGAGAGAACAGTTGTTTGTCAGTTTGCCAACTCGACTCAAACGTTGGCATCTCTCACGCCAATCGTGACGCGAGACGCTCCCACTATCAAGTCCGGTCTCACAGTTCAGCAAGAATCTCAATCAACAGACGCTCCTTTATGAAAACATCATCCAGCTTCTTCACGGACAGACCTCAGTGACCTGAGGTCTGTCAGACCAAATCATAATTACACCAATCAGTTTGTAGCAATGTGTTCACACACCTCTCATCATTAAAGTAACGAAACAAATGTTGGCGTGTTGTGACAAGAGGATATGACAAATTTCAACAATTTATTGCACCAGGAGGAACTGAAGTTTTATAAATCACACACGGGGGGAATTTGGGAAAAAAAAGATTAATTTAACTGTTTAAAAGAAAGGTTTTATGCTGTTTTTAATGTTTTTCTCTAATATATAAAATGACCATTTTCTCAGTAATATCTGGTGGCCGTTAATCACAAACTGACTTCAACAACACGTGTCTGGTTTGAACATTCACACCTGAACCATCAACAACAACATCATCCAGCTCAGTCAGGACGCTTCACACTCTTCATACTGTAGCTGCATAGTTGGAAATATAAATTCTTTCTTTATTGTTTGGGGCAAAATATATATTTGAACAAACGTCTCAGTGGATGGAAAACGCCAGCAAACAACCAGCTTCTTCAGTTTGCTCATAACTCTCAACAAGAGTGAGCGTTCGCAAAACCGACAGCTGTAAAAAGAAGATTAAATGATCTGATGTAACATAAACACATCAATGACACTGACTGAACTGAACTGTTGCTACACAAAATGACAAAAAGGAATTTTTAATCTTAGTTAAAACTAGTTGGGGAGGAAATGAGACAAATAAGGCGTTTCTTTTCTTTTCTTTTTTAAACAAATGATTTAAAGTCTTCAACTCATGACAAAAGAAGTAAAAGGAAGATACACATATTAAAGCTTTACGGACGAGCTTGCCTGCAACATCAAAAAGCTACAAATGGCCATTTTTATTTTGTAGAATAAAAGCACAATATTCAACCAATTCTGTCTCATTTTGTTTAAACGCTCCTGTTTTTGTTTAATCATCATACATGCAAGCATTAATATTGTCAGTATTGTACAGGGGAGGAGTCCGTGTTTAACAGGATATGTTGCTTGCTATTTTTCCAACAGATTAAAAGACGTGTGCTTCTTCTGCAAAAAAGGGGGCGGAGCTCTACAGAAGCGGGTAGCGGTGTGATTGGCCGACCGCTGCGAGGCAGAGCTTTGGCGAGGCTGAAGCTACGAAGCCTGTGAGCTGGTCGTTTCTCCTGATTGAACAGAAAGCAGGAGGTTCCTGCGATGGCGGCAGGTTTCTGTCCTTCTCCGTCGTCACCGGCTCACATGGACTCGAACTCGTCGATGCGCTGCTTGGTGTTACCCTGACGGATCTGGCGCAGGGTTTTGTACTTGTCTCTTCCTGCCCGGACGTTCTCGGCGTGCAACATGTCGTTCTGAGTTTTCTTGGTGTCGTCTCGAGCCTGAGCCAACTCTGAACTCAGAGCCTGGACAGACAGAGAGGGATGATGGGAGAAAAACATGATGGTTTATGATTCAGGCAAAGGTGAAACTGATCATTAATCTTCCACAGAGAAGACAACAATAATTTCACCAATCAGTCATGTTTATATACCGTGGGTTAAAATAAACTATGAGTCATTTATTTCATCAAACTGCCTAAGTTGTGCTGAAGTAAAAAGGATATGAGGCATTCGACATTGCACATCCTAATGCCTCTATTAATTAATTAAAACATGTTATAAATTAGTTGTTGTAAAGGCTAAAATATATACTTCCTAAGGTCGCAGTGACCTTCGACCTTTAGCCACCAAACTCTAACCAGTTTATTTTTGATTCCTAGGGAACATTTGGGCCAAATCTTAAAGGATTTCTTCAGGATGTTTTTGAAATACTGTAAATATTTTGTTCATGTGAATATGAGAAGACAATCTGGAAACAATGCTGAGTAATATTTCTTGGTATGATGTATTTATTATGTATTTATTATGATTTTCTGAGTGAATGCAAAATCTAAACACTGATCTGAGTTGCATCTACACTTAACAAATGTCCTCAGGTGAATAACTCAAAACTTATTTATGATTCAAAGCTATTTAACAAAGATGGAATCAGAAGAATTTAGATGTGAACCTTAAATGTTCCTGTTCACCTCAAACACCAGAGGCAAAACCATAAAACTAGTGTTGCAAATAAGTAACAACAACTCCAGCAATGGTTGATGTTAATTAGTAGCGATATTAAACTCTTGTGTGGCCAAATGTGTTTTGTTTTGTTTTGTTTTGTGAAGTCACAGTGACTTTTGTTCTCTGACCCGTCGCTTCAGTTTCAAGACAAAATGAGCGTTTGTGTTACATAATGAAAAAGAAAACGTCCTGCTGGAGTTTGTTCCTGAAACGTCTCCTATTATTATCATGAAGCTAAATGTTCTGATCAGTTTATCTTTGTATCCATGTGAAGCCAAATTTGCATAAACCTGGAAACACGCTGCCTCCAGTCACTGGTTGGCTTCTTCACCACCTCTGTCACCATACTATGTGGTTTTGCTGTCATGTTGTAACGAGACTGTGGAAAAGCATTTTATGTTTTGTTCGTTGCTGACAGAGATATGACATCATTGTATCTGATTCATGCCATAAATCAAACCAACGCTCTGTCAAAGGTGTGTGTTTTCTGCTTCACCTAATGCTTTTATGTTTACACAGCTGAATTTAAACGGTTTGGACGTTTATCATTGAAACTGTTGTACGTCCAGCACAAATACATTCACAGAAATCAAGTGAAAATTGACTAAACATGATGCAGCAGTTGTTTCCCCGTTTCTTGTCAAAACACCAACAATAATATTTGATGGATTTCAGGACAGTTGAGTTGTTACTGTGAGTATCTGCAGCAGGTGTGTGCTTGTCTGACAGCTCGTCTAATTTTATCTTTCAACAAAGACACAGAACACTTGATCCTCTTTAAATTACTGCACATGTGCACACACGTATTAAACCTCAGCTTTTAATTACTTCTGTATATATTGTGTGTGCATGTGCAGTAATCAAATGCTTTGACTCACAGATTGAGCCAAAGCCTCAAACTATTCCACAAAGGGCCGTGTGGCTGCAGGTTTTTGTTCCAACCAGTCAAGATCACACAGTTTGACCAATTGACTGTCCGAAGACTGAGATCAGTTAATTAAATGAGTGAAGTCACAACAGGGGTTAGCGCTGTTGCCTCAAAGCATAAAGGTCCTGGGTTCGACTCCCCCTCCACTGTGTGGAGTTTGCCCGTGTCTGTGTAGGTTTCATCCAGGAGCTCCGGTTTCCTCCCACCACCAAAAACATGCAACAGGATAGGTGAACTGAGCATACTAAATTGCTCCTAGGTGTGGATGTAAGAGCAAATAGTTGTTCGTCTATACGTGCTGTTCATGTATATGTGGCCCTGTAACAAGCTGGCGACCGTCCAGGGTGTACACTGCCTTTGCTCGTAAGCAGCTGGGATAGGCTCCAGCCCCCCCACCCCGAGTACGGGATAAAGAGGTAGAAAATGGATGGATGTCTGCTGCTGCTGTTTGGATGGAATAAAATTAAGAGTTTTATTTCCTGTTTTGAGCGTCCGTTCTACCTGCAGCTGCTTCTTGACGCGTTCGTTCTTCTGCGCCTCGGTGAGTCGTTCCTCTTCGCTGCGTTGGCTCGTGATGCCGTCGCTCAGCAGCTCGGCGCTCGCCTCCGCATTTGTTTCGTCATGCTCATCATTCTCCGGCGCCGGTGGAGACGTTATGGCCGTCTTCAGCTCCTCTCTGGTCTTCTCCAGGTCCTCCTGCGCTGACATGGCCTGGAAAAAACAACACATGTGTGCTGCAAGTACAGATATTGTTTATGATATTTTATTCCTCACTGCTCTGAATGTTGGATAATTGTCCAATAACAGAATCAGTTTATTTCCAAACCATTTCTTGGTTTATTCTTCCCTTTTTTTTTCAAACCAGCTGGAATCTCCAGCTTCCTCTGCAGCATCTCCATCGCCGCTACTGACTTTGTTTCAATTTTGCTGTATGTATAAATTTGCTGTATGTTTTACATAATGAGGCCAAACATACGTTGATGTGTCACAGACACACTCGTGTTAGAGGGTTGACGTTACCTTGTGTTGCCACTCTGTTGCTTCCTCTTCTTTTTTCCTCTTTGCCTCCTCCAGCAGAGCAATTTTGGCAGTGAACTCCGCTAACTCAGCAGCCTGTCGAAAATAAAAACACATGCCAGTAAAAGTTAACAAACGTTGCCAAAACTTAACCAAGAGTGCAAAACCCCACATTTTTACAATAACATGACTCAAATAAATTTAGTAACTTCTCATGGTTGTGAAACACATTTCACTCACATGACTCAAAGAAGAAGAGTTTTATAAATAACATTTGGTTCATCATCAGTTTTATACTTGATGATTTAAACAAAAAACACTTTAACAGAAAACAGAAAACACTACACTGGGCAAATTTAGCCCAATTCTGGTAAAGTTTCAGAAGGATGTATGGCTCCTATACGGCTCAAATTAGTGGTGCAAAAGGGGAAAAAAAACACAACGATGCTAAAACTCTCCCAAAACCAATTACTGAACTCCAAAACATAGACATAACCGCTCCAAAAGTCCAAAATCCACCACAGTCAAGACAAACGTCTTTACCTTCTCTTTTTAAGTAGTGTGGTTAAACTATAACTATGACACAGTTAAACCAAAGACCTTCACTCTGCTTCCTCTGTGACTAAATGAATCCAAACATCTGCCAGATTACAGCCATAATATCTGATATCTGGGTAATGACGTAAACAATAAATTATTACAGAATAACTACATTAAATCACATAAATCAATAGAAACTCAGCTGATCAGTTCAGGGTTTTTATGAAGTTACACAAACATATAATTAAACTGTGTGAGACTCATGACTTAATAATCCTGATTCACTAAATGAATCAAATATAAAATCTTTGATTAAACTGAGGTAAATGAACATGAGCCGATCAGGTACCAGTTGTTCGTGGTTCTTCATCTGGTCGGCCGCCTGCTTCGCCAGCATGGCCTTGGCCTCCTCGGCCGCCTGCCTCTCTCGGTCCAGTCTCTCGGCCTCTTCCTTCGCTCGTTTCCTCTCCTGCTCCAACTCCAACGCCTTCCGAGTCTGCTCCTCCAGCTCTGAAAAAACAAAAACAAAAAAAAGACACAGGTTACATACCTTTATTAACCTGTCTCACCCTGTGATTGTTGAGGGAACCCAGTTACTTCTGTATATGTGGGTATATATTCTATTGTCTATTACTACACTATATATAGTTACTATATATATCATTTTTATCCAGGACATAGTTTGATAAATTTCTCACTTCCCAGTGCTTTGATTAAAGTGTCTCTTCATAAATCCACCCTTCATGTGAAGTTCTTTTATCTTTCTTTCAATCTCTTTGCACCATTTTCATTTATGACAAGGGTTGTTATTACAGCTACATTATTCTCACTAAAGTGACCTAACAGGATTTATGTGGAGCAGTAAAAAAAAAAAAGTGTGTACTTGTGCAGCCCGAGGCGACACCTTCAGCTGCCGTAGCTCCCATTTTATGCAAATACACAGAAAGGAAAGATTATATGTCACACAAGCATCCTTGGGAGTGTGTGCTTTCTTGTCTGAAATCGGTCGTTCAGACCTGGAGAACCAGCTGTTGATGTCAAACACCGAGCTGACAAGGTAAACACATGACCTTTGTGGAAAAAAGCTGAAAAATGCAAATTATGATCTGAGGAGTGAGCGGAGTAAATTGACTGAACAGTTCCTGTATGTTTACTTTTCATTGTTTGGTTTAAGACTTTTCTTTTCTTTTGTCCCACACGAAATATTCATGAAACCTCGTATCAAATAGATTTATGTAGATTTATACTTGTGTGTCCACTTTCTTGTTGGGATTTTAATAGAAACGTGAATGAATGAATGAGACTGTTCAAAGTGAATCCTTCATTTCCTGTTTATTCTCAGCACACGACTGCATCAGCCAATGTCCATTTATTTACTGTCATTTATCCTCGTCTGTATTTTAGATCAGTAATTATTCACTTGTGTGTAAAGTGAATAATGTGTTTTTGCACATTAATGTGCAGATATATTTGACTTTTCAAGGTTTGGAAAACATGACTAGAAAATAGTTGAAGGATTCTTCAGACACATTTAAGTTTATTTAAAGCTTTAGCTCAAGTTAAACAGTATTGACCTGTAACCTTGTGACAAGTGTTTGACAAAGTTCTGAATTTGTTCAAGAATTCTTTGAGCCTTGAGTGTTTGACAGTGACTGATGTTTGAAAGAGGGTTGAGACTCTACATGTGTGACGTTTTCTGTCCATCTCCGTCTCGTACCTTTCTGAGCTCTCTGCGTCTGCTCTTCAATCTGCCTCAGCCTCTCGATCAGCTCGTCCTTCTCTCGTTCTATCCTCTCCTTTTCCTTCTCGGCGTGCTCGCGTTTCTTCTTCTCATTCTCCAGCTGCGCTCTGTCAACACGAGACAAAGACCAGTTATCGCAACCATCGACTGATGCCAAGTTGTTTCTGAGAGAGACCTGGTTGAATTATGTTCATGTTGACTTGACCTTTCACCCCAAATCTGGATACAAACAGCTTGGACGAACATTAATAAACGTATATAACTTGCTGTGTCTTAAACTGCTGCATAAAAAAACCACATTGATATTTCATATTTACCTGTTTTCCCACAATAAAGATGATATATAAGGATGCAGCGCTACTTTTTAATAAGTAAAACAGAACAAACGGTTATGAAATGTTTCACAATCGACAAACACAGACAACAGCGTCTCCTCTGACAGGACCCGACTCTAATGACATTTAAACACAAACATCACGTCCGGGTGTCGTCCAACCACGTCCAACAACTTATAAAGACGTTGTTTCACTCGTTACAGTAACATGTGTTTTAATGAGCTCGTTTTCTACAATGACAGCAGCCCAACGTCAAACTGGTTGGTGTATTTTCATGCGGTGCTGCCCCCTACTGGTCACAACAGGTTCTGCTTTAAACATCATGATAAGGATGTGTTCAGGATTTTAGAGGAATATTGAGCTAAATGAAGTCAAGCATCTACGACAAACACTGACTGGAAACATCTTTGTTATGAAAAACACATATTTACATTTGTTACTTCAGCTGAAGTAACATTCATTAAATTAGTGCAAATAATAAAGTGTTAATGAATCATAATATTTACTTTAATACACAGAGAATCACACTGAATGACTTTTTAATAATTAAGGACTCAACAACAGACAAAAATCTATTGGAAACTGTTAGCTGCTATGGGAATTAAAGGTAGATGGCGCCTCGATGATCAGTATCTGTATAAAAGGAAACCAGCAGCAGCAGCCGTACCTCTCCATCTGTTTGTGGTGTTTCTCCTCTCGGGCCTGAGCCTTCATCTGCTGAACCTCGATGGTGTCGGGCTTCCTCCTCCTCATGTACAGCTCATGGTTTCCCATACACAACGCCAGGATACGTTTGTTGATCCGCAACCGAGCGGCGTAGAAAACAAAGTCCTGCAGAAACAGAGTTTAAAAATAATAGAATAAAAATAAATAAATACATCTCTAAATCCATCACACTTTGTTCTGACACTTACAGGAGCTTTCTTGTCGATGGGTTTGATGACAAACTTCTTGTCGTTGAAGGAGATGTTTCTGATTTCGCTCCAGGGGAAACCGATCTTTGGAGACAATCTGAGCCGAAAGCGAAAACAAAGATGAAATAAGTTTTAGAAACTTTAGAAACTTAAAAGGAATTTATTAGTGACATTTTAGCAGTGGTGGAAAGGTACTGAACATCGGTACATAAGTAGAAGTATTGTTACATGACTGAAATATTACTCACATATACATTAGTACAAGTACTGGTGTAAAAATATACTTCAGTATAAAGTATTCTCCTAAACAACTACTCAGCGTATTGGTTACTTTTTTAATTGATGTATAATTTATTTTATGCATTTACGGATTACGGATTTCTGTTAAATTAAAAAGTTGTGGGACACGTTTGGTTGCAGCTGCAAACGTCACATCCAGTAACTTTAACCTTGTTTACTTGTTGAGAGCTTGTTTGTTGTTGTGACCTTTTCTTATCAGTCCTGACATCATATGGTTCAATCTTGGGTCTTTTTTTCCATCTGAGCTTCATTGGTCAGTTGTCAATCTATTGATAACCTTACTGGCTGTAACAATGTATCTGCGTTAATGTGATAATGACATTGATTTATCGTTACATGCAATTGGCTTTGTGATGCCAGGTAATATTGTCAGCTGCTCAGTGGTGAATATTATTTTAAATGTTACAAAGTAGATTATGAACCATTATTTATAATCAATTACAAGTAAAATTACACAGTTAAATAAATACTCAAAAAAGTGCAAGTACCCAAAATTGGGCATTTTAAGGACGTGTGCATCCTTGAAAAGTTAGAAAATAAAATGATTTTAAATCATGAAATGTTTGATGTTAAAGTAAAACTAAAAGCTGTGCTGATCACAACCAAAAGAGGGCGCTGTTGTCAAAACAATCGTTTCTTTTCTTTTTTTTTTTTTTTTTTAAAACTGCAGTGATGGAGGTAGAAGTTCCTCTTGACTTTACTCTTTATTTTTCTAAACAGACTTTTAAAAAACTTGACGTTTGTGACGTACGTTCAAAGTCTCAGTTCAGTGATTAAAACTTTATCAGAGATTTATTCTTATAAATTAAATCATCTCAACTCAACAGCAGTGGTTTAACTGTAGCAGGAAGTCGTCCTAAAATAGACTGTGAGTGGGATGTTGTTGTTGTTGTTGTTGTTGTTGTTGTTGTTGTTGTTGTTGTCATCGTCACTGACACCAACTTCTCCTGTGGTTTTATTTTCTTCCTCTTTTGTATCATTTTTCAGTGGTTCCCCACGTTTCCGTCACGGTCTCGTAAAAACAAACAATGTCAACTTGTGACTTTACGTTCATGTTTTTAAATGTAAATATGAATAAAAGTATTTATTTTCTCACAACGCTTCAGTTTTATCTTGTGAACCTGACATTAAACTCGTTTTGGTTAAATAATGACGACGTTACTTGTCTTCGTGTTCGTAGATGTTGAGCCCGAGGGCGTCGACTCCGAGCCACAGCTCTGTTCCCTTCTTGTTTTTAATTTCAAAGTAGTTGACGCCGTACATCTCCAGGTCCTGGGCGATCTTTAGATATTCCATCATTGCATCCTCCCTGCACACACACACAAATGGATACAAACATTGTCTTAAAAACTCCACATCCTCCATCATTAACACCGACTCTGTGCATCCTCTCACCTCAACATACTCCTGTGCTCCTCGTGCCACGACTGTATTCTGTCCTCCCACTGCTCCTTCGTCAGTTTGTGCTGCTCCAGAACTCTACAAGACACAAATAAACACACACAGAAAATATAAAAAAACCAAACACTTGAAAAAATCCACATTTGTAGCATGTGTTTGTCTCCACTCTACCTCTGAGGCAGTAGCCGGTCTGACGCCAGGTATCCAGGCTTGTGAACGTCTCTGATGTGATCTCCGTACTTGGCCTGGACGGCGTAGGAGGCGAGCAGCACGGCCGTCTCCGGAGGACAGTAGGTCTCATCGTTCAGGATGGCCTCCTTCACCTGCAGTCAGTAGTAACCTACCATTAGAGCTACAGGGGTTTCCCAGCAGAGATGATTCAGATGGTCAGATAACATTTCCTGGATAAATAAACCTCTGAGACTAAATATAGAGCTGCAGTACGTCCACACGTCTGTCTGTGTGTCAGTGCAAAGGGGAGTAGAGAGAAGTAAATGAGCTGTTGCTATGAAATTTGGTGCAGAAATAAATAATAATAACATTTTTATCTGTTATCATTATCACACATCTAACCAGAAGTTAAATGACCTAAATTCTGATACATTAAGATATTTAACCAACAGAGCTTCAGTGTTTGTGGTTTAATCTGTTGTGTGAACAAGAGGATCCATCATAAATGGAGAGTAGCGATAGTTGGAGGTATTTATACACAAACATGCAGCAAAAATAGTTTTAATTAGCATATTCATACGTCTGACTCACATTCATTCCAACATTGCTGATTTACAGTCAGTGATGTGTGTGATGATTTATTTTTTTTATTTTTAACAGAGAAACTGAAACTGTCTGATGGTTCATATCTACATATGGTTTAATAAAACACTTAGATGTGTGTTGTTTCAGATACATTATGACTCAGTTTTCATGTTCGTATCACAGCTTCTGTTCTGAACCTGAAGGAAGAAGAGTTTCTGTGTGATCTCCTGGATCAGCTCCTCAGAAACGTCCTCAGGGAAGAACTTTGATCTGAACTTGAACTGAAGTGGATTCTCCTTCTTCACATCCTGTTGAGTCACCTGCAGAAAACACACACCCACACACACACACACACACACACAAAGCACCTGTCAGGTTTTACACTTTAACCTCTTCCTTCACACGTTTTTGTAGCAGAAATATGAAGAAATCTGCTTCTGGTTTGGATCAAAAACAGAATATTAAAGAGAAAATCTAAGTCCACAGGATCTTTCATAACTTTAATGAACAAATTTAAGATGTAAAATATTTAATTGCTCAAGTTTCTCACCTTCTTGTTGAGTTTGAGCCACGTCACGTAGCCTTTACTGTCTGTGTACTGCAGACCGAAGAACCAAACCTCCCGTAGACCCACCGTCTTCACCACCTGAAATCAGTTCACAGGACGTTAATGTCTCTAATCTGATCGATACATTGATTTAGTGATTAACGATCTGATATTACTGATGCAAAGTGAAAACATGGATCCATTTATGGGGAATAAATCAGCGATGTGGAAGGTTTTTTTTTAGGATTTCAGAGAAAAGACAAGTCAACAGACAAAACGCAGAGGACGTAAAATAGTCAGGAAACAAGGACCAACCTGTCCGGGCACCTGAAGAAGAAGAAGCAGGACGTTGACCCGTGTTAACGTGTCAGACTTTGTCATATCAGAAAATATCGAATCGTAACGTGATGAAACTTGTGATTTACACCTCAACTATAGACGTGTGTGAACTACCCAGAAGCAGCATTATCACACACATCAACAGAAAACAAACAAAAGTGAATGTTGAGGATCAGAAACCAACATCAAGACCCAACCGCACAGAGCTGTGTGATTAACAGATCCATATAGAATCAAAACAGCACTAAAATAACCTCAACTTAACTGATGCAACATCTCGAACATCACAGTGATGTCGTCGTTTCTCCAGTGAGTTCATTGTTTTATTTTTTCACCTTTAACTCTCCTCTCATTTACAAACCATCTGCAGATTTACACACACACACACACAGAGAGAGAGAGAGGCAGTGGTTTGTCTCTGGGGATGTGGGGGCACTTACTGAGACCTCTAATGTGATTTACAGTCAATCTGACAACACTCAATACCATATAATTAACTATGTCTCTCACAGACACAGAGACGTGATCGCATAAACACGATAAGTATCAAATCGCAGGGACAATCGAATAAAAAACAACCACAAACACACACACGCATACACACAGAGAAACACACAGAAACACACACACACTGGTGGTGCTGAGCATCCAGTGGGACGGGAATGTGGTCTACGGAGCAAACTATGCGGATGTTCAGAGCTCAACTTCATAATGTGGATAAATGGTTTGAGAGCTTTGGTATAAAAAGAAGAAAAGAGAACGAAAGGTAACAAACACGACTCTTTACTTTCATATTAGATGAAAAGTGCGTCCATCAAAGCGTTCAGAGGCTTACAGCCGTTGTGTTAGTTTGATTAAAAAGCTTTTCTGCCTCACAAAGACCTTTTATCACTGTGTGCGTGTGGTTCTGGGTTTTTAAATTTAGCTCCTGCCTCTTCATCAATAGACGCCTCTCTTCATTCATGTCAGTCTGCAGCATATTAAAATTAAAAACAGCTTCCAGCTCAAAGCCGTGGTTATGACAGAGCTCTCCATTCAGGGCCGGACATGTGACTTCCTGTACGTTACTTTGACGCGCCGCAGCTGAACGATAACAGCGAAAAGTGAATGTTTTCAACACACGACGGAACCAGAGTGTGTGTTTGTTTCAGTTGAATCACCAGTGAGTTTGAGATAATTAAACTACGATGAGTCGACCATCAGTCAGGTGTCAGGTTTCATTATCTACGTGATAACAGAACCACAGAGTTGATATTATTCAAAACAACCATCAAATCAATGCAGGTTGGAAATTTGAATTGTTTTATCGTCACTTCCTTCAACCATCGTCAGCTCCTGACCCACAAACTAAACCCACTCGTGTGCTTCTCTCTCTGAGACGAGTGGTATCTAGTTTATCTGCGTCTATTTTTGACTCATGATGGACACATGAAACTTCACAGCGTCATTAACCGCTGAGATCCATCAACACTTCGACACCTGTTTACTCACTTTTCACCTTCGCTCTCTTTAAGTCAAACTGCTTCTTGACTCTTCACTTTCCTGTTTCCTATTTAGTGGCTGTTAAGTTCATTTAAGTAAAAGTTGTGAAGAAAAACAGAGTAAATCTTCACATCTGAGAAGCTGCAACTTACTGCGAATAATCACTGTTCTGTTGCTGAGAGATGACAGACACAGACTGGGGATGTTTGTTCCACTTTTTGTCTCAGCTCCTTCAAATTTTGACACAAAGTTTCCAGATTTGTCAACTTCAAGTAGCAACAACTTCAACTTCTCCAACTATATCACACAATTCATTATTTGATTATTTGACATTGTCTGTAGGTTGTAACATAAATAAAAACACAAAATCTTCATTTCTATAAGTTTATGTGACATGTCGACACTAAAACATCTTCCTGTGGTTCACTAAGAACAAAAAGACGTCATCACTGATGCTAAATGAAGATCAGTGTCAGTGATGTGGATCCTGACGTTAGAAGAAGTTTCTGAAACAACATATTGTGATGATAAACACATGTGAATAGAAACAAGCTGCTGCTGATCCACATCAACAACAGGAAGATGTTTGACTCTTAAAGAAACAACAGACATGAAACTGTGTTTGTCTTCAATGATAAAACATGAAGTGAAGTGTTAATGTGTGTTGATGACAGATATATGTTGGTCTTCCACTAACTTACACGTCTGATCCACTGGATGAAAATAGTTGAAACATTTTCTATAAAAGGTTTTTATTCCAACCATCCCTGGTCTCTTCTACATCAATAAACACTGACAATGATGTTTGTATCTTTAAAAAATCATTATGTTTTTATCAGTATCACACACACACACACACAGATATAAACGGCAGGTTTTAATGTAAACACACACACACAGACAGACACACACACGCATCTTGTTTCACACACATCACTGGACATTTGACAGCCAGTTGCTATGACGACAAAGGAAAATGAATCATTGAATCATTCAAATCTGGTGAGTCAGCTGCATGTGTGTGTGTGTGCGTGTGTTTGATAGATAGAAAATAGATAAGAGAGGGTGTGAGAATGTCAGAGATGGATGGAGGTAGAAGTGAAGGAGTGTATTACTGTAGGTGTGTGTGTGTGTGTGTGTGACCAGGTCTATTAACATTTAAATGATATTCAGTCCCGTAGCATCCTGTTCTCTGCTATGTTATTAGTGATTAGTGACCAAAACATCTTTAAAAGTCAAATCACTAAAACGACTTTTCTCAGCGACTGCACATCGTCTAACGTTGTTACCATGGTGACGCTCAGAAACATCTCTGCTTCGCAACCACAAGTTTTAACGTTTGGATGATTTTATTTATATTTGAATATGAAAGTTTAGTTGCTGCTCATCTCTTGTGTTGTCCATCATGTTGGATGTTGAATATATAACATTTAATAACAATAATAAATATAAGTAAATATCTAAACAAAGCACCTTTTAATCACAGAGTTAAAACTGTTTATGCCGACGTGTGTGTTTCCTAAATGTGTATTTCTGCTTATTTCAATGTCATTTCTTTTTATCTATCATCTCAACTTTCTTTTGACTTTATTCTATTTTAATCACTTTTCTATAAATGTTGTTATAAACACAACAAAACCTGCTGAGCTGAAACTGGAAACTAGAAGAGAAAGTTGTTGTTGAGATAAAAAACAAAACTGGTGGGAAGGAAAACATGTCAGGGCTAAATAATGCTGATTTGTTTACGTGTGAGAGAGAAAATAAGGTAATAAATGCAAGCGACAGGTGTTTGTGTGTGTGTGTGTGTGTGTGTGTGTGTGTGTGTGTGTGAGATGAGTTGACGGGAAAGCAGCAGCAGCTGATGACTCAGCAGAAGAGGATCCGACTCTGATTCCAGTTTCTCTCACGGCTACATGATCCAGACGTTTGACCGGTTACAGAAGATGTTTTTTCATTTGACTCGTTTCTGACGTCATCAACGTTCAACATCCAACGGAAACTGACAAGAACTTTTCCACCATGATTCATCTGATGAGATCAATGATTTCCACTGATTAATAAAATGCAGCAGGTGCCTGATATAACACAGATATTGATGCTCTGATAAGAGAAGTGCATTCTGGGATTTGATCTCACAGTATAAAGCAGAACAAAACAAGAACAAAGGAACAAAAACAACAAAAACTGATTTTTTAACAAAAAAGTCTCTTTCATTCTGTTTTTCTTTCTACGTCTACGACAACGGTACCTCAACAAACCTGTACAGCCAGACATGAAACAAATACTGAAAGCTGCCCTTTACTTTCCACACACACGCACACACACACACACACACACACACACACACACACACACACACACACACACACACACACACACACACACACACACACACACACACACACACACACACACACACACACACACACACACACACACACACACACACACACACACACACACACACACACACAATCCGTCTCCCAGTTGGAAAAAGACACAAAGAGATCTTTGTCTGTCATCTCTGTGCAGAACCAGCACCAACCCAAACCAGGCCCATCACACACTGGTACACACACTCTCTCTCACACACTCTCTCTCAGTCACTCACACTCTCAAACACACACACACACACAGAATTTAAGTCAATGTGAAATAAAATTCTTAGATGTATTTTTTTTTAGACTTTTACCTTTTTCCTAACGTTCGTCCTCATCATGAGATCAAAACTTAAAGACAACAAATGTGTGTGTGTGTGTGTGTGTGTGTGTGTCTTACCTGGTCAAAGAGCTGTTTGCCTGTCGTACTGGGCTGGATGGCAAATTCCAGCTCAGCGTCCATGGTGGTGACACGAACATTGAGCTGTAGAGAAGAAAGAGACAAACATAATTAATTCATAATTACAGTTTAAAACTCAACTAGAATTACAACCACTTGTGGTTGGGTGTTGTTACAGGTAATTAGTCCATGAGGTCAAAAACATGATGTGTGAGACCACAGTGACCTTTGACCTTTAGTCACTAAATGATGATCAGGTCAAGTTTAAGTCCAAGGAAACATTGGTGCCAAACATGTGGTGACTTTAAAGTCTTAAGAATATTAACACATTTACAAACATTACTTTACTGACACTTGGTTTTATTTTGAAAGTGTTTACACTGGATGTTTGCATGACAGAGATGTAGATGTATGATGTTGTAGAACATGTCAAACCTGAAATATTGTGGTTTTTATGAAGAAAATTAACCTAAATAAACTAAATATATATATATAAAAAAAGTCAAAGTTGGAGGAAAAGAGGAAAAGTAAAAATGCTGAATAACAAAGTGTGAAGATAACAGATGAGTTGGAACAAGCCTGTAAACTAGTGAACTACAGTGACTCTCAGCTGACTGCTGGATAGATCGGACGGCCTGGGCCAGCTGTGTGTGTGTTGCTGTATTAGATTTCTATAAATATTCTTCACACATAGTGACCACACTAACAGCGACTCCCTGTTTCCATATAAGGCTCAGGATGTTTATGCTGCTCATCTTTGTGCCGGGAAGCTGCAGAGAGGAAGCTGCTCTCACTTCGTTCTGCAGGAGAATCATTAGGACTAAAGTTAGTACAAGCGGGCGGCTAACCTTTACCACACAGGAACTATAATTAAGTTCCCATGGATGGGTTTTTTTTTCATACTGTATCCGAGTGAAGACAACCACTGACACAGAAACTACGAGACAATAACTTCTGCTTTTTCCTCGTCAGGGTCGTCAGTGGAGGTTTGGACCAAAACGACCACAACAATGTGGAAAACATGTCATTTCCTCTTTGTCGAGCCAATAAATGATATTTAAAATGGATGTTTAGACTAAATGAAGGGATGGTTGTCAAAACAGATGTGCAAAAATATATTTTTCTCTCTCTCTTAACTCTCAAATACAGACTTGCGATTGTGACTTTTACATGATGAGAAAATAAATAAATGTTTTATTTCCAGTTGGAAGGCGGCGCTGAGGTGCAGAGGAATGTCGCTCCGCTGCAAAAACATACGACAACACACGAGGAGAAGAAGAAGAAGAAGAAGAAGAAGAAGAAGAAAGTTGTGCAGCCAGAATAAAATAAACATTTAGAAACTTTATTCAAAGCTGCTGCCTCATCAACACCTTCCACCTGCAGCGTGTTGCAGCAGCAGATCATGAAAACCTGCAGCAGAGTTTGTAGTTTTACAGTAAACTCATACTGCATTTCTGTGTGTGTGTGTGTGTACGAGTGTGTTTTATCTCTTCCCATCGGAGGTGTAATACATTAAACTGTTCTGTGCTGCAGTAAGCAAAACCAGCTGCACTCACTGCAGCTGGGTTTGCTTACTGTCCTCAAGTAACCTCTGGTAGAGAGAGAGAGAGAGAGACACAGAGAGAGAGAGAGAGAGACACAGAGAGAGAGAGAGAGAGAGAGAGAGAGAGAGAGAGAGAGAGAGAGAGAGAGAGAGAGGCAACAACAGCAGAATAAAAAAAAAACTGTAACTTGCCTTAAGGACAAAGCTGCTGCATCAGCAGTGTGTGTGTGTGAGAGAGAGACAAAGGCAGACAGATGAAGTGAAAGGGCATCAATCATAAGAAATGAGCAGCTCAACTGACCTGAAAACACACACACACACACACACACACACACTTCCACAGCTGTCTTTCTTAGGACGTTACATTAATTCCGTTCATGATGTGCAGACAGTTTAACCTCAACCCAAAACCCAAACCACAACCTCAGAAATGCTGTTTTCCTTCATCAGGACCAGACTTTGAGTGCTACAAACACACACACACACACACACACACACACACACACACACACACACACACACACACACACACATCACGATTTGTGATAATCACCAGCCAGCGCATGTCAATCAACAACATTCAGATAAATCTCTGTGTCTGTTACTGCATCACGTGTCAATAATTTTTCAATTTAATTTTGTTATCAGTGTGTCGAGAAACTAGAGTGTAAGTATAGTGAACATATGGAGAGAACAGGCGCCACATGGTGGCGCTGTGTCATGTTCACGTGTGTGTGTTAATGTATGGGAGTGCAGCCATATGGCAGCTTTACATGTGCGCACACACACACACACACACACATACTGTTGGAGAAATTGTATATACAGTTATTCTACTTTTTCTTATTTTCTTACATTATTATCATAAACTGTTACTGGTGCATATTGTATGTGTGTGTGTGTGTGTTTTAACTATGATTGCAGGCAAAGGAGAACAAGATGCTCTCAGCAACAACCTTGACTGTGCCCGGATGAAGATGTAACTGACTAAATGAATCAGCAACGGATATGAGCTTGGGAGTCGGATATGAGCTTGGGAGTCGAGCCTCCCTTGTAGATAGCATATGAAAGAATTAACAATCACTCTTTGAATACAAAGTTTGTTTTTGAATACCAGGTCTCAACTGAAATAGCTAATCACCCCCTTTCCCTGTAGCAGTTGAGACCTCATGTAACCAGGGCGTTCCTAAATAAAAGGCAAGGGGAGCAGAGACTGCCTCAGAGTGAGTTTGGAGAATTGTAACTGAGCAGTCTCTGATCACTCTCCTTGCAAGTAAAACTTTAACTGATTCTCTGTGTCTTCTTTGTGTGCAGATTTACTACAAGTGTTGGGGATCTAAACCTAACATTGAATTGGTCCTTCGAGCCGGATTCCAAGATACCCGACGATCCCAGCGTGTGAGCGAGATCCAGGCAAGTCTGTGGCCACAGCATTAAAACCCTTTCCGGGACTGGTCCCTCCCTCGCTGGCTGGGATCCGAAGGTTGAAGGAAGGCCTAAAGACTCAGAGAATTGTGAGTAGAATTTTGTTTAAAAAGGAATGAATGAGAAAAAGAAAAATAAGTAGAAGAAGAAAAACCCTGACAATCCTAGGCACTATCAGGTGAAATATTTCAAACAGTTAAATTCAGGTGAGGGTAGACTCCTCTAGTTTAAGAGAAACTAGTTAAATTCTACTGAAGGAGGGTAGACTCCTCTAGTTTAAGAGAAACTAGTTAAATTCTACGAAGGAGGGTAGACTCCTCTAGTTTAAGAGAAACTAGTTAAATTCTACGAAGGAGGGTAGACTCCTCTAGTTTAAGAGAAACTAGTTAAATTCTCACGAAGGACTCCATGGAGTCCTCTGTGTTGAAATAAAAGGACAAGAGGTCCTGTTTTGCGAATGAAATGTGTGAAAGTGTGTGTGAGTGAAAACACCTTTACCACTAGGTAATTGTGTTTTATACCAAAACAACAAGAAATAAATGGTGAGCCCTTGTGGATGCTTGTAGGCAAGAAAACTCCACCTGAAAAGGTCGAAGAGAGTTTTACCACAAACGGTTATTTATCGCCATCTTGTTGAGCAACAAACCCAGTGTTAGAATACAGCAGGTATTAAGAACCACTGGGTCTAAATTTAGTTCAAAATGGGAAAGGGGTGTAGTAAAACAAAGCAAAAACTCCTTGAGGAGCTTCCTTGTAAAGACTGGAAAGTCATCCAAAAAGAGGATCCCTCAGCAGTGGAACCCCTAGATTATTGGATTAAACAATATCAGTTTAACGGAAAACTATCCACGATTGGCGTTAGAAACTTACAGCAAAAAATAAGGGAAAAATGTAAAAGTAAAGATAATAAAATGAAAAAGGAAGGTTATGAACAGACAAAGGTCTGGATGAAAGTAGCGGGACAACGAGAGGAAGGTGAAAAAAGGGCAAGACAGGAAAAAAGAGAAAAAGAAAGGCAGGAAACAGAAAAGGGACAGAAAGATAAAGAAAATAAAATAGATGAAAAACCCGTGATGTTTCATAAAAAAGAAGACAATGAGTATTCGGGCCCCTATAATATACTAAGACAACAACTAGTGCAGCCGGTAGAGGCTTCGGCACCAGAAGAAGAGGAACTACCTCCACAGTATACCCCTTCAGTCGGTGAAACTCCAAAAAAATCATTCACACGATCTCAGGGAGGGGTAGGAGAGTGGTCTAAAACTTTAACATCAGAAGTAGGAAAACTACTGTCACCAACTCCAAAATCACCAATGATAGTGGAAAATGACACCCACGTTTTTCCTCTGATAGAACTACCTAATCCTCGTGCAGGCCAGGATCACCAAGACCCTGTAATCAGAGTCTATAGAACCTGGACACAGGAGGATGTTAAAAAAGCAGTAGAAGGCATTCCCCACCCTAAAGAAGACCTGGAAGAATGCATAACACAAATGGAGAATCTGAGGCAATCATACCATTTGAATGGAATGGAAGTACAACAAGTTTGGATGTGTCGACTGGGGCCAGATTGGTTTCACGTTAAAGGAACCTATTCCCCAACTAATAATAATAACCCTCCTGAAATCCATGCCCCTGGTTCAGGAGCGCTAGAGGTACAATTAACACCGCTTTTAGAAAGAATTAGAATTAGATATAGAAGAAGAGCAAATTACACTGAAATAGGCAGATGCAAGCAAAAACCAGATGAACCATTCGATGATTATAGAATAAGAATGGAAAAAGTGTTTAGAGCACATAGCGGATTGGGACCAGACGAAAATGATGAGGGTCCTTATAGACAACAACTAAAAAATGCACTACACTCAGGCTCCTTACCTGAAATTCACGGATGGGTAAATCGTCATTACATAGGTATGAATGGAGGAACACTTGCAGACTATATAAACCATGCCCTCCATGCTGAAAAAAGTAATTAAAAGTAAGAAAGGGAAAAAGGAGCCAATTTTCTATCAAGATGATGAGGAAAGTGCAGTGTTTTACCAACAATCTAGAGGCAGAGGCCGAGGAAGAGGGAGAGGTAGAGCTAGAGGTTGGGGGTTTGGGTCGCGTGCAAACAATAACTTCAGAACCTGCTGGTCTTGTGGAAAAGAAGGCCACATTGCAAAGGATTGCAGAAACAATCCTTTTCCACAAGACCATCAGAGCGCATGACTAGACCAAGAGACACAGCTTGGAGGGGAGATAGGAGACGAAGTTTTAAACCTAGAGGATTTGTTATATGAAAAAAAAATTAGACCAGAGATCACACTGATAGTTCAAGGCACCCCAGTTAAATTTCTCTGTGATACTGGAGCATGCAGAACTACCGTTAGAGAAATGCTGCCGCATGCAAAACTCAGTTCTAACTACGCAGCAGTGCGTGCAGCACAGGGTGTTGTAAAAATGGTCCAAGAGACAGAGCCCGTATGGCTCCGAGACCCAGAAGGCAAATCATGCCAGTTGACTATTCTGATGTTACCCGAATGTCCAGTAAATTTACTGGGGAGGGATGGCTTAATCGCCCTAGGCTTAGCAATAATGCCAACCCCTGACGGGCTAAAAATAATCAGACAAAAACCAGAAGAGGTGTATGTAGTACAAGGAATGGGAAAACCTAACTACTATTATACACTAGATGTTCCAAACAAACCTCCCACCTCTGCAGGAGCATCTCTCATAGAGGAAGGGAAGAAAGCAGTAAAACAAATGCAAGACCATATGTCACCAGATGAGCTGCATGTTACTATGTGGTATACCAATAACCCTGATCCTGAATATCAAGCAGATCTTGACAGAGCTACTCCTGTCAAAATAACAGTATCTTATGTGTACTCTGATGTCACTGCCAATGCAGCAGCCGCAGTCACTCTACCAGACTCAGTCATGCCATATTTTAGACAATATTGCATGCCCCACATTTCATTATGTAAGAGCAAAAGTGCTGAGTGGAAAGATCTGGGGAGACTGATAGACAAAGGAGAAAAAGCACGTGATTGGATAGCAACAAGTGTCAACACCTGGTTCAGTAACTCTACCGGGTTATCCAAGAAAGCTTTGTTCTGGACTGTAACAGTCAAATCAGGGGTACACTTAGCAAAAACACAAAAATGACAAATTTTCTTTACTGAAGAACAGGAGGAATTACTTAAACAAATTCCTATAGAACTATGGTCTCAGGGACCAACAGATGTAGGTCTAGTGAAAAATGCACCACCTGTAATAATAAGGCCTAAAACTGAACATCGTCCTAGAATAAAACAGTACCCTTTAAAACCAGATGCAATGGAGGGAATAGAACCTGTAATAGAAGACCTAAAGAAAGCAGGAGTATTAGTGGAATGTGCCGAATCTCCTGTTAACACTCCAATATTTCCTGTTAAAA
The DNA here is from genome assembly GCA_016801845.1 of Polydactylus sextarius. Lineage (NCBI taxonomy): Eukaryota > Metazoa > Chordata > Actinopteri > Polynemidae > Polydactylus > Polydactylus sextarius. Next base: position 2,781,316 of record CM028912.1, on the reverse strand, counting down.
AGGCACCTCCCTCAACAGGATGGAGGATGGTTCAAGATTTAGTAGCGGTAAATAATGCAGTTATCCAAAGATCCCCATGTGTGGCGGACCCTCATACGCTACTAAACTCTCTTAATCCAAAAGCCAAATACTTTACGGTAGTTGACATAAGTAATGCTTTCTTTTCAGTACCAGTACATAAGGATAGTCAATACTGGTTTGCATTTACGTTTAAAAGCAAAAGATATACCTACACTAGACTGCCCCAAGGCTACTGTGAGAGTCCAACCATCTACTCCCAAGTGATCACATCAAGTTTGTCTACTTTCGAGCCTCCAAATAAAAGCCAGCTACTCGTTTATGTAGATGACATATTAGTAGCATCAGAAACTAAAATAGGATGCGAAATGGATACAATAGCATTGTTAAAGCACCTGGCAAAAGAAGGCCACAAAGTAAGCAAAAACAAACTGCAATTTTGCCAAGAAAAGGTAAAATACCTAGGTCACCAGTTAAGTGCAGGAGGAAGAACTATCTTAGAAGAAAGAAAAAATGCCATACTACAGGCACCTAAACCATTAACAAAGAAGCAAATGATGTCCTTTTAGGCCTCACAAACTACTGTAGGAGCTGGATACCCAATTATGCAGAATTAACAGCGCCATTGCAGTCTCTCATGTACAAAGAAGAACTGAAAATGTCCGATAATTTAAAATGGACGCCAGCAACTGAAGAAGCCTTATGCAAACTAAAACAATCTATGGTTAGCAGCTGCACGCTAGCCTTACCAGATTACAAGAAAGAGTTTGTACAGATGGTAGACTGCAAAGGACACTTTATGACCTCAGTCTTAACACAAATGCACGGGAATAAACTCAGACCGGTAGCCTATTATTCGACTAAACTGGATGCTGTTGCATGTGCATTACCACATTGTGTAAGAGCAGTAATCGCTGCATCATTAGCAGTAACGTCAAGCGCAGATATAGTACTCTTCCATCCTTTAGTACTAAAAGTTCCTCATGCTGTGTCAGCTTTGCTTTTACAAACAAAAATGAGTTTCCTATCACAAGCAAGACATTTGTCTTGCATGTCGATACTATTGTCACAGCCTCACCTAAAATAGAACGGTGTACGGTACTTAATCCAGCGACACTAGTTCCAACAGAGGAAGAAGGTGAAACTCATGATTGTGAATCATTAGCAGAGCAGACAGCTAAGAGCAGAGCAGACCTAAGAGACACTCCATTAACAGAAGGAGAAACTCTGTTTGTAGATGGCTCCTCTAAAAAAGATGACACAGGAAAAACAAGAACAGGCTATGCTGTAGTAACACATGATAAAGTTTTAAAAGCAGAAGCACTGCCTCAACATTTTTCAGCGCAAGCTGCAGAGTTAGTGGCACTCACTGAAGCCTGCAAGCTTATGAAAGATAAAATAGCAACTATATATACAGACAGTCAGTATGCCTATGCGACGACACATACGTTTGCACAACATTGGAAAAATAGAGGTATGATAACATCAACAGGAAAACCAGTAACACATGCAAAACTATTAACAGAGCTGTTGCAAGCAGTACAGCTGCCAAAACAGTTAGCTATATGTAAATGTACAGCCCATATGACGGGAACTGACCCAGTTTCAAGGGGAAATGCATTTGCAGACAAAATAGCAAAAGAGGCTGCGCATGGACAAATAAAAATACTGACACTAACAGAAAACGCTCTAAATGCTAAAATATTACAAGATATGCAACAACAATCACCCAAACCAGAACAAGACCAGTGGAAAAGAAAAGGGGCGCAACTAAAAGATGGAATCTATACCTGATTAGAAAACAAACCAATCCTACCAAAAAATCTCTACAAATGGGCAGCAATATTGAGCCATGGTAAAACGCATGTCTCAACAGGAGGGATGGTGGGATTAATAAACCAAAAATATACAACCTATGGATTCACCTCCTATTCAAAACATTTTTGTAGAGCCTGCCTGGTATGTGCAAAACACAATGCTCAGGGAAATCTGAGACCAAAGAGAGGACAGTTTCCCAAACCAGACTATCCGTTCCAGCACATACACATGGATTTCATAGAACTAAATAATAGTGAAGGAAAAAGATTCTGTTTAGTTATAATAGATTCCTTTTCAAAATGGATAGAACTTTTCCCTACGAAGCATCCGAATGCACTAACAGTAGCTAAAGCTCTATGTCACATTGTAAGACAATAGTCAAATATGAATAAATAATCCCCTCCATCATAAGTGTACGCCGCAACCATTTATCAATTACGCCATAAAAACTAACGTCGTGGTACCTACTGTAACGCTGTCACTCTTTAAAAACCTCCAGAGAAAGTCCGGCTACAAAGGGGGCTGTAATTTTAGTTTACAGTCGTCTCAAACCCGGTGAAGACAGTCCACAACTCTGAGGGTATTAGAAAGAGTTTCACGTCTATAAGCAGGATGATCACACAAATGCATAAGAAAATGGTGGCGGTAGGCGGATTAATTGGAACAATAATGGTAATACTGTTATTGTTAAAAGAAGAGACAGAACACGTCCGAAAACGTAGAGTAGGATGGTCCAATACAGTGCAAAACGGAGCTCTAAAAAACCCATGCAATACCACTGATGGGGATACGACTAAAACACCAGAATTGTATTTTTGTTATCAAAATAATAGTACACAAGCCATATTCACCTTTGATAAATCCTTAAAAGTAGGTGGATACGATGTCAACAGTTGGAAAGGATATGATTGGTATTTAGACTATAAATATAGGATGATGACGGGACATGACTGGGGAGGGCATTATGATTGGAGCCATGTTTTTGCTAGTACTGGCTCATGGTCTGACGGCTCTTATGGAACTAGCACACAGGCCGGCATATGGAAACAACAGGTTTCCCTGACCAAAACAAATAATAACCTAATGTTAAATGTTAATACAACAAAAAAAAAAAAAAAAAAACCTTTTGGACAACCACAAGGCTTTGGTGAACATCAGAACCCACCATGCCATGGGTTAGCCCTGTGTGTTTGGAGACCACATGCTACAGATCCTTGCGTGACACTCCTTTTGTGTCCAAATGTCACTATAACAAACATTGTATCCCACATGACAGAAGCAGGCATTATACCAGGACCAAAATTAAACTCTCCAGTGAAGGCTAATATTTATGTGAAACCTGACATAGATGATTGGTTTAAAATTACCACAGGTATTTAAAAAATAGATAATAATTGGTTCCTAATGGTAGAATAAGCTGCCCAAGTGGCTAAAACAGATTGCGTAGTGTGTATGGGAGCTAGACCAGTCTTACAAGTAGTACCTTCAGCTTTAGATCCAACATGTCTTGTAGAAGTAATGAACAATACCACGCCTTCTAATACTTGTTCATCCTGGGACACAATCTTTCCCTTAACCCCTGATGAAAAGAAAAAACCTATATTTTCTAATAAAATAGCAGCAGGAAATTTCTCTTGCATTAACAGAACCGGAAATGGGAGCTCCATTAGTAAACTTAACAGTACGCAATGTCGCTCAGTACAGACCGTAAATGTAACGTTCAGGCCTCAGTCTCGTAGTGATATCTGGTGGTGGTGCGGAGACGACAAATTATATGACAGATTACCATATAACACCACAGGACTTGGTGCTTCGGTTTCACTGATCCTGCCTGTGTCTATATTTCCCTCTTCTGTTTCTCAAATTTTTACTTTAGAAAACAGTGTACTTCCCCATACTTGGATAAATAAAAATAAGAGATCAACATTGGATTTGACTGACAACGATCCCACCTATATAGATAGTATAGGGGTTCCAAGAGGGGTTCCTGACGAGTACAAATTGGTAAATCAAGTAGCGGCTGGTTTCGAATCTCTTCTATGCTGGTGGTGCACTATAAACAAAAATGTGGACAGAATCAACTACATCCACTATAATGTGCAGAGATTAGGCAATAGCACTGAAAAAGGATTCTCAGCCATCCACGAACAACTGTCAGCTACCTCCCTTATGGCTTTCCAGAATAGAATTGCTGTTGATATGCTTTTGGCCGAGAAAGGTGGCGTCTGTGCTATCTTTGGTGATCAGTGCTGTACCTTCATCCCTAACAATACGGCAGCTGATGGTAGTCTTACCAAGGCCTTAGAGGGTCTTAGATCCCTTAACAGCAAAATGAAAGACCATTCTGGGGTTGACACATCAATGTGGGATGGTTTTGCAGATATGTTTGGCAAATATAAACAACTAGTACTTTCTATGCTGATGTCTCTTGCTGTGTTTGCAGCTATCCTCACTTTATGTGGATGTTGTTGTATTCCCTGCATCAGAGCACTGTGCACCAGAATGATAACCACTGCTATACAGCCAGTTAAGACAGAGGTATCAGAAATGTATGCCCTTCTTAACCTAAATGGTGAACCCCAGAAGGACAGTGATGACGATGAAGTATCTTTTCATTTTCCAGACTTATTCCTAGATCCAGGTGACCACACCGACCTGGAAAATGATGCCATTGCCCTCTGAGTGTACCATTTGTACTATGCTATGATTCTGTGACCGAAAATCAAAATGAAGAGGTCAATAGATGATAAAAGAATATAGTACAAAGTGAATAAACAGGAGGGAAATGTTGGAGAAATTGTATATACAGTTATTCTACTTTTTCTTATATTCTTACATTATTATCATAAACTGTTACTGGTGCATATTGTATGTGTGTGTGTGTGTGTTTTAACTATGATTGCAGGCAAAGGAGAACAAGATGCTCTCAGCAACAACCTTGACTGTGCCCGGATGAAGATGTAACTGACTAAATGAATCAGCAACGGATATGAGCTTGGGAGTCGGATATGAGCTTGGGAGTCGAGCCTCCCTTGTAGATAGCATATGAAAGAATTAACAATCACTCTTTGAATACAAAGTTTGTTTTTGAATACCAGGTCTCAACTGAAATAGCTAATCACCCCCTTTCCCTGTAGCAGTTGAGACCTCATGTAACCAGGGCGTTCCTAAATAAAAGGCAAGGGGAGCAGAGACTGCCTCAGAGTGAGTTTGGAGAATTGTAACTGAGCAGTCTCTGATCACTCTCCTTGCAAGTAAAACTTTAACTGATTCTCTGTGTCTTCTTTGTGTGCAGATTTACTACAAGTGTTGGGGATCTAAACCTAACACATACACACAATGTTTCCACACAACAGTGTCCTTCACGTGTCTGCTGGAGCTGATAAAGTCTCTACGTCGACGCCCTCGCGGCTGATTTTAATGTCATTTTCTAAAAAGCCCAGTGGGCGTCGTAGAGACGGATTTAAAGAGTTGACCGGCTGACGAGGCAAGAGGATTGACCTCTGCCTGAGGTGACGTATAAGCTGTTCAACACCGACACAACAGATGAACTGAACAAGAAGACTACCAGGAAAGTCTGTTGTTTATTTGTTCAATTATTGATTAATCTTAGTGGTTAATGTATCCGACTGTGATTTGATGTTTTTGGATTAAAAAAGCATCTAAATGATATTTTATCCACGTTGAAGACCTAAGTATTGTGAACAATGTTGAAAAAATACAATATGAACAGCTTGTATTGTGTAAATGAGCTCTGTATATAATATAAACTTAACATAAGTTTTAATTATGAATGAAAGAAAAACAGAACAGATATGGAAACAGAACATTGATTGTCTTTGTGCGATGCAGCTTCTATAGTAAAGTTATGTCTACTGCTACATCCACTGTATGAGTGTGTGTGTGTGTGTGTGTGTGTTGACTGCTGCAGCACACAGATACAGACACAGTAACTGAGCTTCTGTCTTCCAGCTGATATCAGCTACTAAACGTTAGCAGATAAAACAGGCGGTCGCAGCTTGTGAGTTGACCACAGTCTTTTCTCGTTACCGTTAACTAACTGCTCCCAGAACAGACACAGAGCGACGAGAAAATGACATTTTTCATGTCTGAACAAGCTAGAAAAACTACTTCACACTTTCATTTCTAGTTAGATCTCTGCACCAGCTCAAATAATTGATTTTAAAATATTGTTACTTGTATTCAAATAATCTAAAAGTGTGTTCAACGTCCAAGGATTAAAACCAAACAGGAGTGCAGCTGCGTTCAGTTACTATTCTCCAAACATCTGCTACTTTTAAAATCCAGACTAAATCGTTTATGTTTATATCTACTGTTGTATTTTTAATCAATATTGCCTCCGGCTCTGCTTCGAGCGCTCGGTGTAGACCTGATTCTTCTATTTGTAAAACCACTTCTACAACAAACATTGTCGAGACAAAAAGAATAAATTGAAGTCCGCCTCTCTCTACTCTGGTGTTGTGAGGAGCTGCCGGGCAAAGAGGGAAAATGGTTCACACCAAAAAACACATTTTCCCAGTAAAAGCTGAGTTCAGGCTGCTCTTTGTGAAATGCCTCTTCAGGCTGCGGATTCAGAAATATTTATTATAAACACTTCATGAGCTGGATAAAATGGTGACAGTATTAGTGGAGTTTGACTTGGACGTTTTCCAGGACACAAGCATTTACAACCGTGTGATCGCTGCTGGTTTTGCAATTTCATCTTATGTTTATTGAACATGATCAAAATCACCTCTGGTTCGTTTTAAATGAAACTCAGAGCTGCAGATGATCTGAATCAGAACAGAGGAGGGATCATCTCAATAACATTATTGTTATGAAGTAACGGTCAGTGGTTTAAATGGAGGAGGAGGAAGCTCCGGCAAATATTTAGAAGACAAAAACCAGAAGCAGAAGTAGAAACCAGGTTCTTTGAAAGAATAAAACACTGAATCAGCGGACGTTTCTCGTTGTTATTCAAACCATCAACACCAGAGTCGACCGACTCATTCAACAAACCAGAAAGTACAATATTTCCTCAACAACTGCACTCAGGTCAGTGTGATTGCGGTCGATGAACCTCAAATTAACTTTCAGTCTGTTTAACCTCAGTGGGCGTCGACTCAACAGTCAAACTAGAAATGATACGTGTAGGTTTAATTCTTTATAATAATGTGTTGGAGATTCACCACCATGTCATCAAGAGTAAATTACTCTACTTTGTTGCTTGTATGAAATAAAAAAAACCCTGATGTCTGGCCACTGTAAACAAAATATACCAGACAAATATTTAGACTGAGAGCAGCAGTGTAACTCTCAGCCAATTTTGTACAGTGGTCGTTTAAGGTATTGCAGGATCACTGGACACAAACTGAATTAAAAACCAGATTGTCCAGGATTTTATTGTTTCCTGCAAAATATTGACCCATAGATCAGAGACGTGACTTCCTTATTTCTTTTGGACACATTTACCTTCAACATTACTGCTGAGGACCAAGAGAAACAGTATCTGGACAGAGTTCACCAAGGGAAGAAAAACTATTTTATATTGTTGTGGAGCAACAAGAGGAAGTCGTCGTTAGAAGTTTTTAGAAAAGATGCTGCAAAATCAGGCAAATCAGGCCTCAACAATCTCAATAAAAAGGACTGAAAACCTGGAACGACTGGAAATTACCTTCCCCTAAACACAATCATCAAAAACATCAGTCATCAGAATTTGAGGTTCAAAGAGCTGAATCAATCAATCATTTTCTTCCATGCATGTGTGCAGGCGGCGGGTGAACCAGAGGTTGAACATGTTTGGTCTCGACTTGGACGGTGGGGAGGTACTGTTCAGATCCAAAAAAGTAGAAGTCTGTAGAAGAAATATGTTTTCAGACACTGAAACTGTTGACTAACGTGTTCAATCATCTTCATCTGATGAGTTTTGTTTCCAAAACAGATTTTGTGAAAAGCTCCATCTCCCCATTACATCCAGGATGATGAGGTTTAATCACTAATCATCTTCATCACTTTCTGTGCACAAAATTATTTCTTTCTCCTCAAAACAAAAAACCATTAGAAATCTTTAATGATCCATACAGACTAACTCTGCTCTGCGGCTTCTGTTAAGAGATTAAATGTGTTATTGTTGTAGAATTTTATTTTAATTATAACACAAGAGACATGTTGGGGTTTTATTTCATAATTTTCCTGTTTACATTGATTTTTCTGTGAAATGAATCTCGCCAAAATCTTTGGCTCACGAGTCTCCGAGGAACAAACGTGGCGAGCGCGTCTCGTCTCCGTTCAGCTGCCTGGTGTTTACCCAGCATCCTCCTGTGCCTCCGTGTAGTAGTGACAGTTAAATAGTAGGCTACAGAGCAGAGGCAGAGGCTGCCCACGCGTCCAACCCACCTGTTGACTGTGTTTGTGTGTCACACACTCAGACAACCATAATTAAAAGCTGTTGCTAGCTAAGCTGGTTAACAGAGGCTTTAACGTCAACGAGGCCACGCTGCCGTCTTCACCTTCTCTCCTCTGTTTTCCATCCTGATCCATGATTTCCACTCATCCACTTAACATCTCCTTCCCGACACTCATGTCTCTCCACCTCTTCTTGTTTCCACTCAGAGGTTTTCCTCTTTAAAATAAAACACTTTTTTTTTCTCCCCACTCGCCACTTCTTTTCCACTCAAAAAACCCACTTATCTGTTTCTCTTTCAACTCGTTAGCTCCTGACATTTACAGTAATCGGAGTATTTATTTATTCATAAAACCAGTGTTTGTGTTTTCAAACTCATAGTGAAGATATAAGAGACAATCCACCCGTCTGTGCTGCGTCAGACCACCTACTGTAGTTGATCCTACAACTAAAGCTTCTCAACACATAAACAAGAAGAATTACAGTGTGTTCTGTGGTCTGATTTAGAAAAACAGACGTTAGAGCAGACACAACTCTGTCTGGACAGGGAAACATTAACAGTTGGGTACATCCAACCAACTAAAACCCAAAAATATTCAGTCTAGATAGCAGAGATAGAAACATATCCTTATGTGGAGGTTTAAGAATAACTTAACTATGATATCTGAATTTAATAAAAATATTTTTTTTCTGAGGTTGTTGTTGAGTGACAGTTTATATTTTTGTTATGATATGATATTTACTAGTTTAAATCTCCTAAACAACACTGGTGCAGCTGGAAAGAAAAACTGCATCACTAAACACACATGTAACAGAGCAGCTGTGTTAGAAATACTTTGGTTTTGAAAGGTCGGACGTGGAGCAAACAACTATTTACTGAAAGTGACGTCCAGATAAAGATGTAGATGCTGGAGTAGCAAGAATGTATGAAACTAAAACTAAGAAACAAATCTCTACAGGACATTAATACTATCGATCATATGTTGCAGGAAATATTACACCAAACAAAATAAACAACACTTTGCACCTGGACATTGTCATGTTTAGGTTAAAACACCATCATCATTATAGAGAAACAGTGCAGCATTAAAGATGCTGAATGTAAGTTTTCTGCTAAAACACGGTTTCGTTATGTTTACTAAGCAGGAAGTTATGATGCAGCATGTGAGCAGCTCTATTGTTCACTGGACTACAAGAAAGTGACAGGACTAGCTGGTTAGCATGCTAATGCTAATGTTAGTCAAAGCTAAGAAGCTGATATAGATATTAGGAAGAAAAAAAGGTCTGATAAGTGATTAATTAATTGATATTATCTCAGGCTCATCTGTGCAGGATAATTAATTAGTCTTAATTAAGTCAAAGTCAAGTCAAAGTCACTGTTCATGTCTATTCTGCCACAGTGTTTCCCTCTGGCCTCTATGGTGTCGACGTATGAAATATGAATAAAAAATAGAATAAGATTAAATGTAAACATGAAAAATAAATTACACTAATGAGGACGGAGCTTGGTGAGTTAAAGGAAGTTAAATGTTTCTTCTGGTTGCAGCTACTGGTGTTAACATCGGCTATAAAGGTGATAAAGTCCATTTGAGATTTGGAATCTGGATCAAACATAAATCAAGAGAAAAAAAAACAACAACCCTGAGGCCAAATGTAAATTGCTCACCACATATTTTTTTGGCTCTAAAGTACATTTCTGTAAATCACTGAGCTGTAAATGACACTGAGTGCAGCTGTAGTTGTTAATGTGAATGTTTTATTCAGATACTTTGGCTGCTTTAGTACTTTAATACATTCCAGCAGAGCAGTGACTTGAATTTAGTGAAGGTCAGAAGACGAGGAGGCGGAGGTGGCGCTGAACTTCACACCCTCCCTCTAATTAGATTTAGTGACTTGGATAATTCCCATTATATAAATGAAAATGGCCCTCTGAAATATTTAAAGCCTCCACCGCAGACATGCTGCCCCCCCTGTACACACACACACACACACACACACACACACACACACACACAAACACACACTCCACCACCAGCCCCCGGCCTCCAGGGACAAAACCACCCGGAGGGGCAACATGTGCAAAACGCAGCGATAAATCAATAATGTACGAACGACGTCCCACCACATCTCGCACCCAGGATTAGGGCAGGCAGGGTTGATGCATGCTCACACTCTCTCTCACACACTCACACTCTCTCTCTGTCACACACACACACTCAAACACACTAACTGTTCAAACAACACACTCACAATTCAAACACTCGGATAAATTGATCAAATACTTAATATTTATTAAAACATGTGCAGGTTTTATTGTATAATGTGAAACCAATACAAACATGGAGCTTCACACACACACAAACACACACACACACACACTAACCAAAACATATGGGAAATCAATAAATCTTCTCCAGCAGCATCTAAAGCATCTAACCCCCCCAGGGTTTGTGTTGTTGAAGGAGCTGAATGATTTTTTTTTTTTTTTGTCTTTTGTCTTCTTGTTTGCTCTTTGTTCTGCTTTTCTTTGTCCTACCTTTTCTATAAACCATTATTTGCTGTTGTAAAGAATCAGGCGACTGCTTCCAGAAAACAGCTCATTGGGTCATTGGATCTGAAACATCCTCCACTCCGCTACTTTTCCCGGTGTCTTTATTGAGGAAGCTACAGCTGCCAGGTTCTCTAAAAACCATAATGTAACAGACGTAGACTGTCTGAGAGCAGAGCTGAGAAGAGGAGCCTTTATCCTCAATGGTCACATCTCACACTCACTTTTTTATTAACATGTATTTGTACTTTCGACACTTAACTACATTTAATTATAGATTACTTGTCATACTTAAGTACAGTAAATACTAGATACTTTAAGACTTGAACTTCTACCAAAGTCATTTTTTGGTCAAGTGTCTGTACTTCTACTCTAGTGAGACTTTCAGTACTGTACTTTATACTAAGGTGCGTCAGTATCAGGTTACAACTAACATGAATAATCATCAATACAACAGCTACTACATCCAGATACACCAGCTTCAAATGTGTCGTTCTGTATCTAACTCTGACCTTTGACCCTTTCTGTGGTGAGAAGAAAGTTTCTTATAGGAAAACAGATTTAATTTAAGGTGTAAAGCTCTTGTGTGAACAGTAAATGTAATTTTGTTGTTGAAAGACGCAGTATCAAAGTTGAGACTAAATGTAATTAGACGCCAGAAAACAAGGTTTCGTTTGTTGTAACAGCGTGAGAATGACATGAGTCTAAATTAAGAGCTGCAGCTCAGAGACTGGAAGGAAAACGAGTTCACACGTCGTGAATTGTGCAGCAGTTTATTATGAACCACAGTTTATTGTCAGGTGACCTCTAGGAAACCGTAGTGGTGGAGGACGAGGTCAACAACACAAAACACTTTAACAGCAGAGGGATTTCCTGCCTGACACCAGAACTGTCTGTTGTCATGTCTGAGTCTGGTTTTATTACTGCAACTGTAACAAGGAAAGTGTTTTGAACCAGACCACAGTCTTTTCCTACAGCTAACCAAAGTGTGACCGGATCATAAATGTCACGTTATGTTTATTACTGTAGCTGTGGTGATTATTATAAACGTGTCGATTAAGATCTGGAACATGGTTCAGATTAGGGGAATGTTTTGTAGGAAGTCCGTTTTAATGAACCTTCAGATCACTACAGATAATATATATACGTTTAAATGTGTTGATTTCAAAAGGTCTGACCTCTTTAACACTTTAACAATACACGTAGAGCTCAGTGAAACATGAGGTAAAGATAAGATTGTTTCGTGTCGTTTCCTTTATTTAATTTGATTAAATCACCTCCTGTTTGTCGGCCGTTCCCTCCCCGTTTGACCACCGACACACAGCCCGTTATTTTGAACATGTAAGAGGTTGAATACCAGGGGAAACCCCTGTTATGTTCAGGGTTGTACCTACACAGAAAGACCATTAAAACGCAGCCTGAGGCAGCGTTACGGTCCAGACCAAATTCACTCTTTAATGGTCTGCCTGAGGCCGAGCAGCATGTAGTCTGTCCTGGTTTCTGGAGTGTGAAGGAGGCAACAGAGCGTTTCAACAAAACACAGACTCTTTACGAGTCAGTGGCCAGTTTACTTGCTGCACCTGTAAATCTGATGATGTGTTTTCCATCTTTCTTTCATTCTTGTTTCTCGTCATTAGCTTCAACCTGCTGATGGAGTCGACGTAACTCATGTTAGTTGTTTTTTTCTTTTTTTAAACATGCCTGCAGGGGCTTATCAGCTCTTCTTTAGCTCTTAATCTAATGTGACACTTAAGCGTTTTTCGTAGTAAAAAAAAAAAAAAAAAAGCGTCTGTGAACACAGAGATGAGGCAGCGAAGGGCTGATGTGTTTACTGCCCATGTTCAGGGTTTAATGTCAAAGTCTGGGCTGATGTAACCGGAGTGGGAGTTCCCCTCGAGGGCGGCTTCGGTGTCGTTTTTCTCGGGCTTGACACAAACAAAGTGCATGTCACTCAGTCCTCTAACAAATCCTCTTTTATTCTTTTATGTTCCTTTTGTTTTTCTTCCCTTCGGTGTCTCTCAATAATCGGAGCTTTACGCCTTCGTCCCAACTTTCTCTGCTGCTTTTACTTTTTTAAATTTCTCCTCCACGTGTCCACCCACATGGATCTGTCTCTTATCTCCGACCACATCATTTCTCTCAACTGCTCCTCACCCATTCGATTTATCCACTTATCTGCACTGGTGTTTCTCAGTTTATAACTGAGGACGCAGTTGTTTTTTAAGTCATTAGAAGAATCAAATCTGCAATTGTTTGATCTAATATGGTTAAAGAATATTTAACACCATTTATATCACATCCTCCTCTTTCCTTCTCTTCACCTCCCATCCTCTCACTGCTTTACTTTTTTTTCCAATCACATGTCCACAGTCTCTTTCCAGGAATTAGGCCTGGCCTAATTCCCCATTACTGAGATTGATGGACCTGGGGCTCGGTACAATCGCTGGCTGTTGTTGATGTCTGCACATGCAGCCAACATGTACAAGCTGCACGACTATAAACACCCTGAGACTAGAAGCTTCCAGTCTCCTCTGATCCCTATCAGTCATATTAATCAAAATAATCAATAGTGCATGTGGAGATGTTAAATCTCAGTTGACACGTTTTTAGTTTCTGTCTTTAATTCAGTTTAGACCATGTTTGTGCCCAAAAAGCAAAAGAAATGAACATCAGTTGAACTTTTCATCTGCGTTAATATTCTGTTAAATGATGCTACGGTTTCACACTGAGATTAAAAATAAAGGTAATGTGGTGAAAAGGTACAATCATCTCTCCATAAGCATCACAGTTTAATCTCAGCTTGTATGTATGTTTGTGTCAGAGCAACATGAAAAGCTCCCAGTGTCCTTCAGTCCAAAAATAGAGCAGAGAAAGCCCCCTTTGTGTTGGCTGCTCTCAATGGACAGGACGCTTCCACAAAGTGAGCGACTGTTGTGCTGCTGTGTGACTCTGTGTTCGTCTGTTTTCCCAAAAACTCACTGCACGCTCTGTGTACCTGCTGCTGACTGACTCTGGGTTTGAGTGGCACCACACCGGTTTTATTCTGCACTTCAGGAATTAAAAAAACAACAAAAAACAACAATGGCTTATTTCTACTTCTTTCTTACATATTTCTTATCAGTGGCTGAAACCCATCCTGAACTTTCAGTCAACCTCTGTTTTAAGCCAAAAACTTGCACCTCCTGAGCACATTTCACAGGCCTCAAACAGAGGGTATTGTTTAAGTACAGCTCCATAGTTATTGTACCTGTCTTAACTAAACTGATGATCTGAGCTGTAATCAGTAAAAGAGTGACTGAAAAGGTTCCAGTTCACGCTAACCTCCAATAAAAGATAATAATAATAATATAAAAAAAAAAAAACAATCATCTACTGTGAAATCAAATCGTTTGGGTTAGAGGATGAATTTACAGCTGGAAAAGTTTGTTTGCTCTTGATTGGTGTTTTTCCACTAAACAAACTGGTGATAAAATATTCAATAGTGTGATGTTGAACCATGTGGTTTAATCAGTTTTCTTTATTAAGGTGTCTGGACCAATATTTAACCTCTTCATTCAACTGTAAAAGTTGAAATACACCAGTTAAAGAAGAGAAATATCATCCATGGATCACGTTACGCTGGCATTAGTCTGAGAAGTATTAAAAAAAAAAAAAAGGTTGGAAAACCCGAGACTTCCTGTGGAAGATTTTGAGCAGACGTTATTGGCACCGACGGCAGGAGCAGTAGCAAACGAGGATCAGCTCCCAGATCCACATCAGACCAAGTGACTCCATGATCTGTTCATTACAACAAGTCCCTGAGCTCAAACAAAGTCCGTCTAAACTCCCTGGAGCCACGTCTCCTGCAGAGACCGGAGATTAGCGATGCAACCGCTTCAAAACATGTGATGAGTCGAAACGTACGACGACAACTCGCCCTGATTCTGTAATATGACACTGAGGAATGCAGCAGATAAGTAAGTGGGAAACCTTGTGGGATTAAAGCAGAAAAGCTCCTGATGCAGACGGAGGCGGTGCTGTTGAAAATCAGCTGTAAAATCTCCAGCGCCGTTCGTTCATTCGTTTGTTCGGTACTCACCGGTTTCGGCATCTTTCTCCTCTCGCCTCCGGTCCCTTGTTGCTGAGAAACCACAAAGAAGTCGTGTTGCGTCTCCTCCTCCTCCTCTCCGGGGCTCCAGCGCCTGAGACACAAAAACAAACGCACCAACATCAATGAAAGAAGAAGAAAGAAATACAACAAAGATGCAGATAATGTGGCCTTCAG
The DNA here is from genome assembly GCA_016801845.1 of Polydactylus sextarius. NCBI lineage: Eukaryota > Metazoa > Chordata > Actinopteri > Polynemidae > Polydactylus > Polydactylus sextarius. The sequence continues at coordinate 2,766,265 of CM028912.1, read as the reverse complement.
GTTGGACTGAAGAGAGACAGTGATGAGAAACAATTAAATCCAAGATGCAAAAGGAATAAAAACAGAGACGGGAGATGGAAAAGAATAATAAACAGGAAGAGAAAGAGTCTCTACAGCTATTTGAAGTGTTTCCCATTTAAACACAGCTTGAATCAGGTGATTTGGCACAGAGAGATGAATCACTGGTCATATGTTCAAGTTCATTGTTCAATGTACAAGATGGTCAAACAGATTTCCATCATTAACTCGCTGACTTCAGCCAAGATGTTCACATGTTCAGTTTGTAGAGAAAAAAACCACAGAAGAGCAGAACATGCTCACATATGAGAAACTTAAACAAATGTTTTCCATTTTTACTGATTAAATAATTACTCAACAAATTAATGAATTATTTCTGAATAACTATAAATAAAATGAAGTTTATCACCGCAACCAACCACTTTTACCATAAATACACATGATGTTCATAGATAAGAACAGAAGATACGTCCTGCACAACTTGAAAAAAACAAAACAATAGAAACTGATCTATTCTCACAAAGACGTGTTGACCTTCAGCAACATAAAACATCATGGGAAGGGAAAACATGAATCCAAAAATATGAACAGAAATGTGAGAACAGAGAGAAGTGGATATAGATAGAAAACAGAACGTACTCTGCTTTGTTTTATTTTTGATAAGTAACTGAGATGAGCTCAGTCCTGTGACCTCTGACCTCATCTGAAGCAGCTTGAAGCTAAAAGACTTGAATGTAAAATCTAGAGAGCGAGCGGAGGGAAGGTGTCCCATCGGTGACACGTCCTTGTGATGTGTGACGCCAGAAATAGACTCAAGACTTTCTCAAGTGTCGGCGCCGAGACGGAAACCAGGTTCAATCAGGAGCTGAGACTGAAGTCAGGAAGGAAATCAAACTGGGAGGTTTTAAATCTAAACTACGTTTGTAAAGGTTTACACTGTCTCGTTTACACATCGAGTCAAACCTCATCAACCTCAAAACCTTTGACATAGTTTCGCTTTTAAACAGCCACACAAAATATTTAGTGGTTTGTGATGAACAGCAACAAAAAACAAACTCAGTTTTCTGTTTCGCTGCTGTGTAATATGATGATTTTCTCCATATTATTATTATTATTATCATTGTAAGTCATAATTTCTAATAAAAACTGATGCAACAGCTTCATTCAGCATATTAAATACTAATTAACACCGACAAGAATCAAATTAAAAGATTATACTAAGATAAAATGTGAATGACTTTATAATAATATGATCATTTTTTATATGTTGAACTTCTCCTCCATGTAGGTCACACGTCTCTTAAAGCCTCTTTATCTCTTCTCTATCAGGATCCCGTTGAAGGCGGAGAAAAGAAATTTCTACTTATTAGAAATGAGCTGAATATTCTTGAGGCAAACTGAAAATTTAATAACCACATCAGAGAGCATGATGAATATACCACGAAGAAGAAGAAAAAGAAGCAGTGGCTTAATTCAGCCTTAATTCTCTCTCTCACATTAGTCACTGGGAGATTCACTTTGATGTGCCACATATCTGTGGGGCATGTCCCATGAATCAATGCTCAGCTCAGTGGGACCTTCCATCAAACTGTCAATGTCCCTTTGAGGGCAAATATTTAAGGTAAATGAGACGTTGGGTAAAGTCTTTGTTCAGAGACTGAAGCAGAAAAAAAAAAAAAAAAAATCAAGAGCTGCTTCTTTCGAAAGACACAAAAGAAGCTCAACTCAACCTGGACGGTCGTATTTAACTGTTCTCTACAGCCACGTTTATAAGTATGAAGAGAAAGAGATTTAAATCACCACTTTAGAGAAGATAGAACAAGTAGGATGATATATTCCAATAAATATTATGATATGACACCGAACAATGAAGATTTTAGAGCATAAAACTAATTTTCCACAAGTGTTTAACATAATGACTGACAGTGGAAACACAGCGACTGAGTCCTACACAGAAACACTACAACTGAGACCTGAACTTGACCTCATCAGTTCTGCAAAGTCTGATCCTGAACGTGACTGTAACTTCACCTCTATCAGCCAAGAATTATAACATCTATAATAACACTCACCACTGGACACTGTTCTGAAGAGTTAATGAAATACTTTTCATTTTAAACTAGAATTCCTCTTCCAGCTGCAGGTTATTTGTGCTTAAATCCACGAGTTATGAGTAAAAACACATCGTCACAGTGACTTCAACCTTTGACTTTTAGCTGCAACTTTGTAACAAATGTATCCTTTTGCAACAACGTTGAATGAATATTCACTTTCACAAGAGGAGACAGACAATCTTACTTCTGTTGAAGCCCAAAGTTTACACACATCTTTTTATTTCTATTAGATTTTCTTTAAGCAGATCAGATGTTTGAATCAGTATCATTTATTACTGACATGTTTCTGCAGTGGAGTTTGGTTGAAGCCTGGAAATATTAAAAAGCACCAAACACACATGTACATGTGGTGATGTTAGAGCTACACGTTCAAGTCAAGACACTGAGACACTGAACCTCTATCAGAGGTAAATCACTCGGCCAAATGTGTAAAATCTGAAGCAGGTGGACGTAATAAAACCAAACAATACGCAGCCTGTGGTGAGTTTATCAACCAGGTCTCACTGAGAGATTCCTCCACATCTTTAAATGTCACCTCAACATCAGCGAGAGAGTGAGAAGACGGACAGAAAGAAGAGAAAGAGAGAGAGTCGACATAGGTATTCACTGCTTGGCTTGACCCACATACCTGCAGCCTGGAGATAGAAGACACTGAATATGAAACTAACCCACTGACTTTAGAAAGTTGGAGATTAAACATAAAATGTTAATAGTCAGAACAAAATAAATATAATCTGGACTAAATGTGTCTTCCAGCTTTTACACCTCATCTCCTTCTTTCTTGTGGTTCCAATTTTTTTTTTTTTTTCATCCATGTTGTGTATTCAGGTCTAACAGAGACCAGAACCGATGACATCAGTGCTGGAGCTGAAATTGTCTGGAACAAACACATGAACACAGGTCTGCTCTGTCCAGTGGCCCGCTGCCTCATAAATGTGGATAAGTGTGTGTGTGTCTTCGCTCAGTGAAACCAGAGTGTCGTCCCCTCCGAGCAGATACAGCTTCCAGGTCACTACTTGCATAAAAAGAAACTTAGATCAGTCTCAAACACACTGCTGCTCCTCCTCCTCCTCCTCCTCCTCCTCCTCCGATTCTTGTTCTGATTCTTTTTATCGCTTTTGACTCTGGTTGTAAATTGAGGTTGACGACCTGAGCAGGAAAATCACACAAACTTCCAGTAGCTCAGTCTGTCGATCACAGTATTTGTCAAAACAATAATAAACATATGATATAAAATGACTCGGTAAAATATAAATATTGTCCCTTTTCCTGATTATGTTTGTTTTTACAACAGTTAGACGTGTGAGCGTTGGCTGCCGTGAATCAGGAAGATCTTTATGAGGTTGAACAAAAATAAAAAGAGTCTAAGACTGGACCCAGATCTCATTTAAACCAGGTCTTGTTGGTTTTGTCCAATCTGCTGAAATTTCTCTTGATCCACTTTAATTTCCTACTTATTTGCAAAACTTATGGATTTTAATCATCACACAAATAAATAGTTTGCTTGTTTTTTTCTAATAATATTCATTAAAGCTTGATTAAAGGATCTAAGTGTCCTAACTTTCACTGAGAAAGTAAAGAAACTGGTTTGTTTGTTCTCTGGTTCTTGTGAGGTCCAGATATCAACACACAAACGGTTTAAAGACCAGAAACATCCAACACATGATACTGAAGCTGTTCATGTTTGTAAAGGCAGCAACATTTGCTGCTGTAAGTGTCTCAGATGACACACACACACACACACACACACATCCCTACAGCTGTTACAACAGCAGGAAACTGCACCAACTGCTTGAACAAGGCTTCACTTGTACGACAAAAGACGTGAGTGATTTGTCATCGGAGCGTGAGGAGGAGAGTGTTTGTCAAACGGCACAAATGGTTCATCCAGAGACTGACCCATGAAACCACAAATATAAACACATTGCAAACTGATGTTGACACTTAAAACATCATTCCAGTGGTTTTACACAGTCGACCCAGTGAACTTTGCATCTGAAGCTTGTTAAACAGAACCAGTGGATCATAACAAAACACTTATCTGTACCATTTTTGCTAAAGTTATCTAATTTAGTCTTGTTAAAATCATAAAATCTGTGTGACCAGCTTCGTTTACACCTCATCCACATGCGAAGCTGCATGCAAACGTGTGTGAACATGGAAAACAGAGTTTGGGAAACGACGGCATCGCCTCAGTTTGTTCGTGACTGTTGTCAACCACGAAACAACAACAAAGGCCGATATGTACGTCAGGTTTGCGCTGACCATTTCAAACTTTAACTTTGCATTTCTACACCGCTTCACTGGCACGGAAAAACCTCTGCATCTGTTGCTCCTGAGGCTAATTAATCCACAGCATCTGCACAATATTCATGTTTGGTATTTGACAAATTATGTTCTAAAATGAATAAGTGTGTTTCTAGAAATGTCTGTCAGCAGCAGAGGGTTTGAGAAAATGCTGAAAGTTGCTTCTGCTTTTCTTCCACTTTAAAGACTTCATCTTTAACCAGATGAAGTTTTGTTGCTGTGAGCAGCGACAGACTGGAGCAGTTACAACAAGAGGAGGAAAGGGAAGAGGAAAAGATGGAGAATGAGCTGCAGTTCAACTAAAGTTCAGCTGTGTTGACGGACAAAGCTGACAGATCTATAAACCTCAGAGACAAACGATGCATCGCTGGTTTACTGTTGATCATCATTGTCCTACAGCACATTATAAATGACAGAAGATACAGACCACGGATGAATCGACACAAACAAAAACAAACATTGCTGTTTCCCAACAACGAGCATCAGCTTCATTAATATTCATGTGATCAATATTTACTTAGCTAAACAGACGGCGACAAACAGGTTCGAACAGCCGTTAAAATGGATGGAAATGTGAGATTAAAAGCATCATCATCACTCGTCTGCTCCTGCACGGAGCCAACGCTCAGTCAGGTTGAGTAAAAAGATTCTGCAGTTAAACTTAAAGGTTCATGATACAAATCAAGTGACTTGCTTCTCTACGAAGATCCTCCTACAGTCTCAGAGTAGGTGAGGAACGTCCTGTTATATGACGCCGGCCTTACGACGACTGACAACGGCTTTTTAAAACATGTTGGCTCTGACTGGGTAACTTCTAAACTACCTGGAAAAACTGTTGAAAGCCACTGCACCACATTCGCCATTTGTGAATCCAACATCTCCAGGTGGACGCTTCATTCACCTTGTAAGGAGCCGTTTAACCATCATAGTGACTATGAAAATATTATATAAGAACAGACGACTCTGCAGGTCGAGTCAAACAAAGGATCCAAAGTGAAGTGAAATGAACCTACAGAGAAAGAAGGTGTTTCACACGTTTCACTTTAAGAAACACAAAGACACTGATACAGAAAAAGAAAGTGAGAGAAATCAAACGGGAGACGTGACAGTGAGAGGCTTAAAGTGAGACATGGAAAGAGAAACTAGATAGCGTCTGTCAGTGAACCTGGCTGTGATGTGGGTTGTGAAACTAAAGCATTTGCTCTCTGTCACCAACTGATACAAACCAAGTAAAACACCTGCTCTGTATATTACTGATATTTATCAACAAATCAATTAATTTTCTATACAAATATATATGTAAAACCTCAGAAATCACAGCCAACATTTGATGTTTTTGCCTTTAAATCTGGACGGAAATAAAAACTACATTCATTGTTGTTGTTGTTGTTTATTATTAATGCATGGATATTGCACTTTTATCGTACATTAAATGACTTTAACAGATATTTCTGGTAAATTCCAATTTGTTACATCCTCAGCTTAACTAGAACGTGCATGAAACTGTAACTGTTGTTGGACAAAATTAGACACATTTCTGCTAAATGTTACAAGCTGAAGTGTAAACTGGAAATAGGAAATGATTTAAAGTCAGATAAAGGTAAAAAAAACAAATTTCCTCTGAGAAGCTGAATGAGCCCGTTGAGCTGCTGCAGCATCACGACGACACTGACGACCGGTTTGGGGCGAGTCTCACAGCACGGCAGCTGGTGTGTGAAGAATCTGAGTGGATTCATCCAAGATTCACCCACAGACTCAATCTGAGGCCAATTCTATGGTAATTTGCTTTGTCTCTGGTTAAAATCAGCTCTTTATTTGTGAAAAGTGGCCTAAATTGGTTTGTGCATTTAGTAAACAATGACTTGTTTGTTCCATCATCGCTCTTTACGTAGATTCACTGTTTTTTTGTTCCCAGGTCAGAACACGTGTTCAGAAACAGATTTATCTTAAAGGTGAGAGTCATCCATCCCTTTTCATGTCTTACAAACGGGCTGAAAACACTGACATATAACACAACAATAAGACTGAGTTTGTATTATAAACACCGATGCATGGTCAGGTTACGTTAACATCCTCCTTCTCTGATCAGCAGCTATGAGATTATCCAACAGGTTACAAAAAAAAAGTGCAGCAGAGAGAAAGAGAGAGAGAGAAATCTAAAACCAGCCGTCAAAGGTATCTCATGTCATGATGCGGAGCCTCTCTCTTAAATGAGTTGTAATTTGGTCCTGGTGAAGGGGGCGGGGCTTAGGAGCAACAGGAGAGGGTTTGAGTGACAGGAGGAACAAACCAATGAGATCATTTCCCTCTCTGACCAATCACAAGGCTCCTAACTTCCCCGGCGGAGCATCTGTTTGTGCCAGATGGACGCAGGCATCATGCGAGGGCGCGTTAATGTGACTCAATCAAAGGATATTTACGTGTAAAAGCCTGAATTAGTCACTTACACAGAACTGACCTCAGATCAGCATCTATCTTTAATTTTAATTCAAAAATGCATCCACATCTTTAACGAGGCCATTCATCATTTTAACAAGTCGCAAATTGGTGTAATTGAAAACAAATTGCGCCAAAAAAAGGGATGATTTGAATATTTCAGCGCCTCTAGAGCTCCATGGTTTTCACAATAAAAGAACAAAAGAGTTTCAATGTAACAAGTGATGCTGATTGTGTCTGATACATTGTTGCAGAAAAAGAAAAAAGGCGAAGTCAGCAGCAGAAGTTGGAGAAGAACTCGCTTTGTTTTCTGCTGTGGACGTATCTAAACATGAACACACACACACACACACACACACACACACACACACACACACACACGACCGGTGTGATAATTATCTGAGAACAAACGTCTGTGACTGTAACTGTTCTCGGTGCTCAGGTGTTTAACAGGAGCTGTGGTTCTTCAGACTCCTTCAGGTCATGTTGGGGTTAAAAAGAAAAAAAAATAGAGCAAGTATCTAATTACCTCGACTACTAATGTGATCCCTGTTCTTGTTGCATAACATTTTGAATGATACCTGGCTCCTTAACGCAAAAGTGGCACCGCTTAACTCACCGGTCGCTTTGTTTTATCCTGAAAACCGATAAAAAAATATCAAATAAATTGATGAATTAATGAGTTAAAGCCTCAGTGTGTTGAACCTGCCTGTCAGAGAGGTTTGTGCTGTGACATAAGTTGTGATCGTTAAAGGGCCCGCGCGTAAAAACACACAAACACACGCATCATCCACAAAGCTCCTCATTTTGAAGGGTTGGACAGAAACACAGCGTCTGTAGATGAACTCACCTCTAACGCTGCGCTGAGGATGTTTCCAAGTGTCACCTCCTCCTCCTCCTGCTGCTCCTGCTCCAGCTGGCAGCGCTACTTTATATTTATATCAGTATAAATATCCACAGCGAGTAAAAATAGCGCGTTTCACCTTCCCGTCCTGCGCGCGGTGGTTTACCGGACCCGGTGCGTGTCTGAACCCGAAGAATGTGCACTGATCCTGCGGCGGGAGCTGCGCACTCCTCCGCCACTTCTCTTCTCTCTTCTCCCACGACCGGAGAGAAGAGGTACAGACAGTCAATATGGCTGACGAACTTACCGTACCGAGGCGTGGTGAGCAGCGGAGTCCTGCAGATTCACACCCCTTCTCCTCCCCCTCCTCTCCCCCACCAACCGCCCTCACCCCGTGACTGAAACCCTGCAGAGCAGCGAGAGAGAGAGGAAAAAAAAAAAAAAACAGGGATCCCAAACTTCACCGCACCCAATATGGAGCCGTTTTATACCTCAGAGGCTCCTCTTCTGCTTAAATGGGTTAGGTCACATATTATTTTGAGTCCTTCACCCCCTGATATTATTTGGAGCAAATCATTTGCCTCTGCAAAGTTTATGAACGTGCATTAGAGAAGAACTGCCAGTTTGACTTTTTATATAGCTCAACCTTCACACAGCAACACACCTGCACTGATTATAAAACCTGCAAAGATGTTATTTTATTTAACATTTGAGTTAGTTTCTGCAGCAGAGAACAGTGATGAACAAGACGCCTCCTACACTCATTTCGTATCATTTCTACAGAAGTTATGTGTCAGTTCCTCCATAAATCTTCGTTTTCATCCTGCAGGTGTTCACAAAAATTAATCAAGACTAAAACAAAATTAAGAGCATTAAGAGGAAATGAAATAGAAACCTTTCAGAGTTCCCAATATCACATTCATTAATTTGATAGATGCTTTTATCTAAAGCGACTGAAAAGTGTCATATAATAAGGGACAACTCTAAAGTTCAAGTGCAGGAGGAGACGTTAAGGAAGTAAACGAGTCACTAGTACAGACTGTGTTAGTTATGGACGGATAGATAGATAGATAGATAGATAGATAGATAGATAGATAGATAGATAGATAGATAGATAGATAGATAGATAGATAGATAGATAGATAGATAGATAGATAGATAGATAGATAGATAGATAGATCAAACATTACTTGTAGTCTTGGCTTTATTCAACCCTTATCAGCTTTATTGATCAGAGGACGAGAGTAAGAGACAATAATTAGCTGATGAACACAACTGTACGAGCTGTAAATTGTAAAATCAATAACTATAGTGATGGTGAGGTCAAAGACGTGAATGTGACATTTCCAAGTAGATGCAGTTGAATTAGTTTAACTTCCTGTTTGTAGCAGATGGTGTTGGATCATTATGACAATGCATCAACGTGCCAACAATAAGCTGCACCGACATTTAACTGAAATAAATACATTTCCCACACTCCTCACTCTCTTTTCACTCTGCTGTTATTCTTTCGCTCATCTCCACCTCCCAAAACACACACACACACACACACACACACACACACACTCCATTCATGTTGTCGTTGTGAAACAGCTCGTGTGGTTGTGAGAAGAGATGTGTCATCTCTGAGCTTTAAATCACTGACATGAAGCTGCAGCCATGAAATCACAAGGAGAAAAAAATACACTAAAACACACCCAGATACTGATCTGAAATCTGCTGTTACAACGTGACCACAACCTGATCACTGTGTCACACAACCAGTGGCAACACAAACACTTAAAACACTAAAATTCTTTTAAGATACAAGGATACTTGACAAAAACTTTACATTTCACCTTTTATTTTTCTTGCACAACACCAGGGAGTGTCCTCTCATTATTTAGGGCATGTCCAAGTACGTCCACTGTGTGTGTGTGTTTTGTTAATTAGTCTGTGATGAAAACAGGCTGCAGCAACGAAGAGGAATGTGTGTGCGGTGCGCCAACATCTTCATCACACAGAGGAAGAGGAAGAAGATGAAGGAGAGAAGTCGGACAAAAATGGAGGCCAGATTATAATGACAGATCTCCTGGGGAGGAGGAGGAGGAAGGGGCTGATTCATCAGTTTACATCTTCAGCCTATTTTCATATCCCTGACATAAATGTCAAACAATGTGTGAGGAGACTGTAGCTGCTGCACAGTGAAATGTGAAATAGATGATTAAATGACTGACTTGTTATTTGTAAATGTCTTTCTGTTTTTCAGTCACTTTCAGACTCTTTCTGCTTCGCACATTATTCACATTCCTTCTACTTTTGGTTCCTCTTCTCTCTCTCACCTCGTTAAGGCCACGTCCTCTCACTTTCCCTCATCGAATCTTTGTCTTTGTGAACAGTGAAACAACCTGCACATAATTCGATTAAACAACAACTTTAAATTGCAACATTTTTAATCAGTTTATATTTTCTATTATCACCCTTCTTCACTGTATGTACACAGTTATTTTATATCTGCTTTGCATTTTGATGTAAAGAACCTGCAGAGGTCTGTTTGCTTTTCAATCTTTTTTGTGCCACACTGACATCTAGTGGTCATTTTAGTCATGACAGCAGTTTGTCTGTCTCCAGGGCAACAAGAGACACAAAGACACTGCAGTAAAAATCTTTCTCCTCATCAGGGTGAAGTGATTTTCTTTGTGTAAAGAAATGTTGTGTGAATGTTTCAGCAGCTGGAGACGAAAAGACAGAACAGGACAACAACATCCTGCTGTTTCTCTTCACTGTTGAACCAATGAATCATCTTTGTTCAGTAATTGTATTTGTTTGATTTAAAGTGCTGTGTTTAGGTTATGGTTCAGCTTCTGATCATTATGTTTCAGTAGAAAAGGACAGAAAATAATGAAACATATCAAAGTAACACGAGTTATTCATGACAAACATTATACTATAGTTGAGTAAATGTTGGTCGAGTGGCTGCTCATGATCAGATGAAATATTTTATGAGCTGCTGTACTTCTATATAACGAGCTCTAGTATAATATAAAGTAAAACATTGAAGTGACAGTGATATTAGGTTCCGTCAGGATGATGTGTGGCTGTAAACGTCCCTCACACTCATGTTGTTGGACACTGAGTGACCTCTGACCTCCATGTGGGACAAAAGATTGTTTGATTTAAATTTTTTGGAAACATTAAATATTACTAAATAGTTTAATCATACAGCCACTAGAGGGTGTCAGATGACAGTTTTTCCTCTGAAACACAAGGTTTTAATTGACAAGAAATTATTTTCTAAAGCATCAGATGAGATTATTGCTGACAACAACACTCACATCTGGAGTGAACCATCATTGTTCGTATGACTCTGGGTGAAGTGTATGAACAGTATGTCTTTGAATTATATTATTTGATCTGAACCTACATTAGAAAACTAATGAATCAGTAATAACTGACTGACTTTCTATCAGTGGTTCAGGTTAATCCTCCCATGTGATGATATGTCTGCAGCTGGAAACATCAGCTCAACTTGTGTTTTGGTAACAGGTCACATTCACAGTCATATCATATAAATTTATAGTTACTTTATCAGCCAGTTGAGCAACATCTGAATTCATTGCTAATACATTGTTAATATCTTTGATTTCCAGACTGTAAATGTAAATCGTATTATCATTCCCTCATATTTGATGTAATTCAACACAAGTTATCAAAGTACTTTGTCACAAATTCACGACGGCCACAACTGTTGACGTTGTTGAGTTGGTTTGATTTGACATCAGATGGTTTTGATAAAGAATTTTTCAGTCGTATCTTAAACAGTAAAACGTTCTGTATTTATAACTTCACAGTGACTTTACATTTTAATTCTCTACATAGCTGAGCTGAAAAAGATAAATATTATTGTTGAATATAATTTAATATATATTATATCAACCTGTTGATTTCCATCTTTGCCGCCAACACGTCAGAACGAAACTTGAAGTTTCCTCTTCGGCCACATGGGGGCAGCAGATCACCACCTTGTGTTGAGTATCTGTATACAAGCGCCACCTCTGAACCTTTGTCATCTCCAATATTAAACAAACAGCTCTGAGCAGTTGAATCTTGATGTTTACATGTCACATTCTTTCTCTATTGATTGTTGAAGTTTTAGTCAAACACCGGTTTGTGTTGGTTTGATAGGAGGGTAAACACAGTTCACACTTCCCATTATGTCCTCGTTACGTATTAGTACAGTACAGTACGACTGACAATAGCCTGTGTGTTTGCACATGGAGGTGGTTTTTCATTGTATGTTCGTACGTAAACACTCCAGCAGACTGTGAATGATTTATAAAGTCCAGCTTCAGCTTCTTCTAACCTCAAAGTATCACCATTCACCATTGTAGTTCCCACTTTGACAGTCAACTTATATGATAAAGCAAATGATAATCTAAATCTAACAGTTTATTCATTGTGATAACAAGTATTGTCACTGTATTCAGAACCTGATAAACTGTATCTTATTCTCCATTAAAACAATATAAATGAGCAACACTGCAGTGTATTTTGATTCTTTCACACATTTTACTTTTGGAAATACTCACTTTGTATTAGTCAACAGCTGAAAATAGCCCTTAATTTATAATTTACTCTTATTTAGGTTAAATTGGCTAAATATTATAGTGTCTTGTACAGTGAAAGGTACCATTTGTACATCTTTTTATTTATAAAAAAAATCAAACTTTTTATTTATGGACCAGTTTGAAAGATGTTTACCAATAACATTATGACCAGTGACAGGCGGAGTCGAACCGATTATCTCGTTACGACAATGGGTTTGATATATTAGGTGACAAGTGAACATTTTGTCCTCACCGTTGAGGATCATGTATCATCAAAACTGCAGCTCTTATGGGATGTTCTTGATCTGCAGTGGTCAGGACCAAAGAGCGAACACCAGTCAACGAGAGATAAGGTCACAGGCAGCCGAGACTCACTGTGAAAGTCACTGCAATCCAACGTAAAAACACTAGTGAAGCTCAAATTGCTGAAGGAATTCATATTATATCTAAATGAAAGATGTAGGAACTCACAGTGCAACAGTTTGTTGTGTTGTGTATATTATTTCATAGCTCCAGAGCGATCAGGATGCTCAAGCTGACCACTGTTCACCATGTTATTCCCTGATGGCAGTCGTCTCTTTGAATAGGATAATGTTCCCTGATGGCAGTCGTCTCTTTGAATAGGATAATGTTCTTACCTCACTACAAAGACAGTTCAGGAACACAGCAATGATCAACGTGTTGTCTTGGCGCTAAAATTCCCAGATCTCAGTCCAATCAGTCCTTCCTCTGCTGGAAGAACTGGACAAACAGGACTTAAGGGATCTGCTGTTGCTGACGTCTCAGTGCCAGATACCACAGCTTCATCTTCAGAGGTCCGGTTGAGTCCATGCCTTGTCAGGTTTTGGCTGAAAAAGGGAAACCAGCACAGAATCAGTCAGTTTGTCATAAAGTTACAGCTGATCGATGTACAAAACGGTTCAGAGCTGAGAGCCACAGAGAGAGAGACTGAAAAATGATTGGTTTTGGTATTTTCATTTTCCTTTGCTGACAATAAGAAAAATCTGACATATGAGAATGTGGTTGTTACTTTAACATGTGTCTTGTCATCTTTACTTTAACTGACATTAGGAACTGAAAATTAAAAGTCACTTTCAGTACGGGACCTTTACACTGGCCAGAGCCAGAACTTTGTCAAAGTAATTTCTTGTATCATCTTACAACTTAGTGACTTCACTTCTGGAACTTAAAATATCTCACTTGTTGAGTCCTGAAAAGAAACTGAAACTGTTTTTTTTTTTCCTTCTTTTTGTTACAAATAAGAGTTTAACCTTCAGTATATTCTCTCTGTTCCATATCATCCAAGTCCTTATTTGTTTTTCGTCTTGTAAATGTCACATATTTACATGAGGTTTTGTTTGGACGTCAAAGCTCTGAAAAACCAGACCGTCGCAGGTTTGGAGTCTGGCTTTGGCCTCAGAGGGTGACGTGATGTTTTCAGCGGCGTGGAGGAGAAACAGGGAAAGCAGCCATCACAGCCTCTGAACGCCAAATGAAATATTATTCTGCTGGAATAATGTGGCGCTGCGGGCTGGAAAAGTGCTGAATAAATCAAATTATAGTCATATTTTTTTTATGAGGAGAATGGTAATTGTAATTTTGGTAATTATTACTGTGGAGGTGTGTATTGTGATGTAAAACAGGGACAGAAATCAATGCTCTGCGGGCGGCACGTTGAAGGGAAAGAGACATTAATTAAACAGACAGGTCATTGAAATTACAATAAATAAATAAACACAGAGACATTACTTTTGAAAGGATCAATAATTTAATTGTACTGATTATAAGACACATGCAGTGAGACTGTCTAGTTCCTGTGTTTGCAGCCTGAAGCCAGTGGGAGTTTTGTTTGTCTATTGTTTTGCCATAAAAGGAGTTGGAGGATTACTGTCACCGTGTCAGAGAAAGAGAGGCACTTCCACATGCAGCTGGATCAGTCACAGCGACATGTGGCACGTATCACCTCCAACACAGGACCCTTCAGTGTTTCCATGGCTTTATATGGAGGAATCACAACATCAAAGAGCACAGGCCAGAAACACAGAGGTTGAAGAGGAGGAGGAGCTGAGGGAATGAAGACAAAATGTAAAATGAGGATTAAATGGAAATTCAAAAAGTGACACGAAGCAGAAGAGAGAATCAAACAGAGCACATGAGAAATCATTTAAGAATGTGACTCTTGTGAAAGATTCTTCAGATAAAATCTGATAAGTCAAAGTTTATAGCAACTTAAATTTTGGCTCATTTTCTTTTGTTTATGTGAAATTAATAGCCGAAGTCTAGAAAGAAAAATGTTATAAACAAAGTAGCTGTTTATTAACAAGCACAGCAGGTCGAAGCAGAACCAGGAAGCTTCTCTGTAAGACGGGAAGAGATGTTAATCTTTGGGTTATAACTTTACTTTCCCTTCATTTTCTAAAGTCTGGATCTTGGCAATCAACTTTCAAAGCACAGGGTTGTTATGATCAGTGTTGACGACAAAAATATAATTCTCCCTCCTCACCTGCATCCTTGTGAGTGAATTCACAAAAACACGTTCACAGTTGATGTTCTCAAGGTCGTCCAGTCGTCACGTCCTCGCCCTCTGCTTTCCCTGACTGTCCTGCTGCTTCAGGCCTATTTTGGTATGAGGATGATAACATCTTCTTTCCTGGGAATCTTCATGCAGAGAGCGAGAGAGAGCGAGAGAGAGAGAGTCAGCACTTTGTTTGAACTCACTTGCCCTGTGAGTGTCACAGGGTTCATGTTCGTCTCCATGAAAGTTAGAGACGATGACACAGAGCAGGAGAGAAAGGAAAGAGCAGTCGGCTGTTTTAACTTTTAACTTTAAACTTGTACAGTATTTACTGATCCTGTTAAATAATATGGACTTCATAAAGAAATATTTACACTACATCCATTTATATATTTAAACTACTATTCACATGTCAAACTGTTATTCTAACGGCAGAACTCAGGGTTCAGTATTTCGCCAAAAGACTTTAAAAGTTGTCAAATCTCTGACCTCCTGATTAGCGTTTGACCTCCTGACCCACGGCTGAACGCTCCACCTCCACCCCCACCACACGCTGACGTCAACGGCTTAACAGATATTATCTTCAGAGTGAACAAGAGAAATGTGTGAAACTTTAGACACGTGACTGCAGACAAAAGCGGAGAATTTGTTTCCTGTTGTGTTTTGGGAGAAAACCAAAGAAGTCAACACACACACACACTGAGGAGGATGACACTGACAAATCTGAAAATGTTTTACACCAGACACTATAAGTCAGTTTATAGCAGCAGATTACATCTATTTTCTTAATCTGTGTCTTATGAATCCAGTAGTTTACAGTCTCTTGCTCCGTTGAACCTGAGTATAAATAAACTGACAGCATGAAGTGGACTGAGCCACATGTTTTTCTATCACTGACCTTTGACTCACTCTGCAGGAAACCCCACTGTTGCACCATCACTCAGTTTTTTTTTTTTGTTTTTTTTTTAATTTAAATGTATTTAACTTGGCGTCCACACGGTCACTAAAGACCTTTGTGTTTGCATTTTTCCTCTATATGTGCAGGTAGACGACCACAGAAACCTGATGCCACGTGGATCATGCACACATCTTCCCTCTGGCTCATATTGTGGTTGCACCTGCTTGTGAATAATAAAATGAAGGGAAATTAAATCATTAACATTGGAAGCTGCTGTCCGTAGCTCTGCAGGCCAGAAACAACGTTTATTCAGCTGCTGGAGCAAAAAAATAAAACAATCATTTGATCTCAGATCAACTGATTCTCTCTTTGTCTCTGATTTCACCAGTGAGACCAAACAGGTGCAGAGTCAGTGTCGTGTCTTTGTCTTCTCCTGAGGCTTCATCAGCTGTAAAACACTGGATAAGTTTCTGTTTCGGTTTATTTCGCCCGTTGCACTGAGCACAGCACTTCTCATTCCTCTAAAGTTCAAACCTTGACCTTTGACCTTTGTCCTGAGCTTCTTCTTAACCCCGACAAAGGTCGATGCTTTGATGCTTTTTGAACTTGACAGCTCTGTGTCTTCCTCTCCACCTGGTTTTCTGGGTCATCTCATTTTTTCCTCATTACTGGTTTTCCTCTTCATTCCCCATATTTTGTTTTTCCTCATTTTAAATTATTTCCAATTTGTATTCGTATCAAAAACATTCCTCACCTCCTTCTTGCTTTTCCCGTCTCCCGAGAGAAAACAGGTGTCACCATTAATTCTGAATGTTTATATTCTCTTAAATTGTCATTTTTCCTCACGTTGTCTCTGTGAAATGGCATCCAATTTTATGTCACCAGGCAGCAGCGGGAGGTGATACATGCAGCATGTGTTTGCTTCGGTCAGGTCCAACATGGCAGATGTTAAACTGGGAGCGATGCCGTCAGCGGGCCCCATTCTGGCCCCGAACGGCAACACGTGAGCTGGAGAAAACACTGGAGTCGTGGGGAGTTACATTCCAGTTACAGGCCAAGGTGATCTGATGATTTATCTGATTCAGATCGACTGAATCTGAATCAGATAAATTCAGAATGTCCCCAAACCCTTAAGATCTGGAAATATATTCAGAAGCTTCTTCTTTTGAATTTATAATAATTTAAATTCCTCTGATCTTTCCATGTTAACGTAATTACCTGCCACTGTTTTAGTAGTTTGATGATCAAAATATGCATCACATCTGAAATGCATCACCACCGGTCGTTGACTAGTTTTGAATCTTTGACCCCAGTAAGATAACCAAACTGTTGTGGAAATGTTGGAGCTCGTTGGAGGATGAAGACGCAGACACAGTGACACAAGGAGACTCGGATGTCGTATGAATGAAGTGGATGGTTTACCGACATCAGGAGAAGTGACCCTGGCATAAAACAGTCTGTTCAGTGTGATCCAGCATCGTTGTTCTGAGTAGTGTCCAAAAAAATAGAACGTGTAATTCTTCATGGAAAAAGTTGGTTTACTGGTTTTTTAATGTGGTGAGAAATATAGTTGTGTTTATGTTCAGGATTGACAGTTGATTGCTGTAAATGTGACTGAGGAAACGAAGAAAATTTGACTTAACTCATGAATATAAACTGGCATATTTTTTGAAAAAGTTTTTAAGTGAAAACACAGCATTTGCTTTATCAGCTTCAAAGTGGGGTGAATTACATGCGCCTGTGTTTTATATAAAAGAACTAGTTCACTATTTTTCATGGGTCATAGGTTTTTGTGGCTCCACATGATTTTTTTTCCTGGACTAGAGGCACAAGCAACATCAAACATCCTCACCACCTCCAGAAAGTCAAGCGTTTGGAAACGTTGGATACGTCTGAATCAGAGGATCTTAAAGAAATGATCAAACTTGTGGGCAGGAGTTTAATCATTGACTAAAACTCACAGGCGACCAGTGAAGGGCAGCGAGGATCAGCTAAAAGCTTAGTAGTAACATTTTGTATCGACCAGTTCTTGATCTGCAGATGAAAGAAACAACTGGATCCTTTTCTTTCCTATGATGACGGATGCTGATGGACACTTGATACGAGCAGCTTTGAAAATCAAAACCCAAATAAAGCTGAATGGAGAAAGAAATGTCTGATGTAATTTCCATCTTCCTCTTTGTCTCTGTTGTCCCATCTCATTGTCTACAAAGACTTCTCTCACTTTGTCTGAGGAAAGGGAGTAAGATGTGGGAGGAATGTTGGTTTTCTGGACCAAACAGGGAGTGCTCTGCTCTGGTTAGGGAAGTGGGTGGCTTGGTTTCTGGATGACCTCTCTGAATGCATTCATGTCTCTTCCGCTTGGCTCTCACTTTCCAAATGATTCATTTTCTTGGAAAAAAGAATCTTTTCTTTCCCACAGAGAAAGCTGAGATTCCAGTCACTGTTGTTGATTTCATTGTCGTGGCATCATTTTAATCTTATATGTACATCACTTTAGGACTCGAATACAAATTAGACTTGACTGCATCATCTATAGAGGTTAACGTACTTACTTCCCCAGGGAACCAAAACAAACTTTTGAAGAACTGAATAAGTTTGTTGACAGTTCAACTGGAGGAACCAGCAACTCGATGTGTAAACTATAGGATGGCAAATGACTCTAACGGTCCATGAAGCCCCCGACAGTCAGACCCACATGGGACAAACTGGCAACAACAGACAAATGACCTGAAATGAGACCGAGTTTCACTAAGGGACAGCTCAGATTTATAGTATATAAATTGGTTGTGGGAGAGAGTTTACACTAATGGAGAAGTATTCAACATTATGTGTTTTTTAAGTAGTTAGTGTGAAATTATAAGGGGTATAATTTACAGAAATTGGCATTTTAAAACACAGGAAGTTCTGATGTAAAACAAAATAAATGTTGAACTTGTTAATAATGTTAATGTGTGTGTCTTGTGATGAAGATGTCTGACTGATTACAGACTAGTATGAGTGACCAAGCTACTGAGGTTGAGTCTATACTTACATCTGTGATGTGTGTGTGTTGCTGTTGTAAAACAGGAAAACATAAAATCATCAAATACAGAGTCAATGTGAGTGAATCAAAGGTTTTACATTTATTTACCTTTGATCTCTCAAACAAACAAAGTGTGGAGGAGGTTGACTGTGGAGGTTGGTGCCAAATAAATGAAATAAATAAAATAAAATGAGGCCTAAACTCATCTCTGTCTAACTAAAAACAAAATGAAACAAGTCCTGACTACCTTCTCTAAATATCACTAATAAAAAAATAAAATAAAATAAAAACACTTCATCAAAACATACAACGGTGGCACCAACCCATAAACCTAGTGATGTAGACAGAGAGCAGCTACGTGTGTGTTAATGTACAGGGTACCCCAGACTAAACTCAGACAACCTCCCACCACAAAACATTAACAAACAACAATATTAATTCAGTGAAGATGATGAGGCGACGTCCTTGTTCAGCTGGAGGGAGAGAGACAAGGTTTGACTGATTGTTTAGGTTGATATTTGGGGGAAAAGAGAAACCAACATGTATTAAAGATTAAATAAAAGTTGATAATGTGAATGAACGTACCCGACGACATCCTGTTGCAGCGAGGAATCATCTCGGAGAACTTGGTGCAGATTGGTCTCGACTCCCTCAGCGTCCGAGTCACAGGTCAAACGTCTCGTCCTCCATCAGCTCGTCTTGGCTTCTTCGTCCTGAAACAGTAAAAACTACAATGAGATGTTGTCTTTCTCATCAGTTACCAAAATTTTTCAGGGATGCAACAGTATCTCACCTGGTGGAGTCTTTGTCTTCAGCCTGGGCCCTAAACACTCATCTCCCTCACTCTCACCCTGACTCTGTCTCCTACACTTACAAACCATCCTGTTTCTAGTTGTGATGTAGCAGTTTTATCTGGAGTTTGAATAAAATTTAAACTGGAATTAAAGTTAGTTTGCGTTTCAAGTCTTACAGTGAAACATCACTGAGACTCATCCCTCACATCTTTTTGAGTCCAACTGTCTGAAATCAACGACCAGCAGCAGACGCCGACTTCACACCACCACTGAAAACAGTTTGTTGTCAATCACAACCACCACATTGGATTAAGTCTTTTCGTCGTCTAAACTAAAGTCATCCTCTGCTCTTGATTCTGCAGCTTCACCTGAAGTTAATCTCTGCATGACCCTGAGTCGTTTGTGCATGAAACAACCTCACGTCACCGTCACCAGGTCTCACTTCCTCCTGATGTGATCGATCAACATTCACTGCTGCTGCCGTCACGTCTGTGAAGGAAGTCGTTTCCTCGTTCAACATGATTATTTTTCACACATTTGGGAGATGTGACAGTCGACTACTGACAAAGCAAACAATTTTAAATGCTACAAACATTATTATATAAACACTGGTCCAAATATTTAGATCAGGAGAGCAAGTTAATTCAACTGCTGCTGTTGTAGGACAGTAACATCACCACAGTCAGCAGATTCACAAAACCAGATGGATCCAAGTCTAGTTTTGGAAACTGCATCACCAGGCAGACGACTCTGAGTCCTACATGTCAAACTTTAAATGTTGTAAACAATCAGTTTCCTTTGAGCTCAGACTTCGTCACACACAGAGAAGAAGGGGAAGGAGAAAAGCCTTACCTTCTTCTGTTTGAGTCGACTCAGTTTACCTTGTTCTCTGTTTGTTAAGAACTGACTCAATGAATCCTGATTGTCACTGACAATTAGCTGCTCCACATAAAGACTGAGGAGCTTCTTACTCAACCTCATACAGTCATTAACACTGTGAGATTATCGTGTTATATAGTTTGACACATTTCAAGCTGTTTACTTTGTCAAGCCTCTACTGTCACATCTTCACAAACATGTAAAAACAACCAGTGAATGAAGAGAACGACTCACTGAACGGATGAAGCAGCAGCAGCGGTGAACGTTGACTGGACACATCAGGAGGAAGTGAGACCTGGTGACGGTGGCGGGACGTCAATTCATGAACAAACGACCGAGGATTAATGTAAAGACAAACCTCAGTGGAAGAAACAGAGTCAGAAGCAGAGAAACAATGTTTCCTGTGCAACAAACAAGAACACTGGAATAAAAATTAATAATAATTAATAATTAAAAATTACTCCACGCTGATTCCTCAAATCGACCAATCAGGGAGTCAAGTGGGCGTCAACTGCTGATTGTGGATTCCTGAAAGTTGGATATTAGACAACAGACATGACAGCAGACGTCCCATCATGACTTAAAATACAGATCGATGATGAAAAATAAGTAAAAATCAGATAAACTCACCACATCACGTTTACAAAGATGGTTCTTCTACTGCCATTAACTTCTTTCATCTTGGAGCTACTACATCAAAATAATAACAGCTGACAAATTGTGACATTTCACAAATTTAGCTAAAAGACCAAGAGACTAGAGAACCTACAAATCTGTGACTAAACTAACTGAACTAAAAAGGTTAAAGGTTTAGATTTAAAGTCAATAACAGTAAACTAAGTTGGTTTAATCAAGAACCTGTTTAGTAGTCGTCGCTGTTGTCACTCAGTACCAATGAATTAAAATGATGTAAACACACCCAAGGTGAGTGTCCTGTAGCGTCACCACCATGTAAATCATCTCCTGTCAGGTTCACTTCCTCCTGAAGAACAAATGTTTCCTATCACGTAACACGAAGTCGCAGCGAACTGTCAATAAGACAGAAGTTTACGCTTCACAGGGGTGAATTAATTCCCTGCTGGGAGGCCTCCCGATAAGTCGCGCAAGAAAAACGTTAACGTAAAAAAAAACTAAAATATGACGTTGTGATGTGTACCTAACCTGCTCAAAATCTACAACTACATTTGAAACTCCAGTTGGGATTAAACCTGACAGATAAGACTCAAAAAGTCAAAACAAGTATGTTGTTTTATTTAGATGATGATGAGTGACAGCAGCACAATTACACTACAGGACAATGTTGTACATTTAAACTACATCAGATACGATTTGTTAAATGACAAACATTGAGGAATCTTATTTAAATGATTTGAAGTTTAGATTAAAACTCAAATTTACCTGAACACTTTTACTACCTTTCCCTCACTTCATCCAAAATTCTCTAAAACTACAGCCTGGAAACCTTCTTACCATTCGACGATGGGTCTTCTGTCCTAAAATAAAAAAAGAGAAAGACTAAAGGAGGACGAAGGAGTGTGACGAAGCTGGAAACTGAAGGACAAACCAGTGAGACAAAAAAAGATGTGTAAACATTGATAATGATGAAAAAAATGTCAAAAAGTGATGAGGACAAGAGATAAAGATAGAGCAAGAATGAGATAAACAAAGCTACTAAGACAGAGGAAAATAAATGAAATATTAGTGTTAGCACCTGCCACAATGAAAACCAAAGAATTTAAAGTGATAGTTTCCATTTTACAAATCCACCTCAGTGCTGTTGAACAGGAAGTCATGAGACAGATTGTAGACGAAACCCAAGTCAAAGATTGACTTGGGGAAGAGGAAATCTGAAAGGAAACATATATTACCTTTGTCGTAATAACTGACACACATTTGGGACTATAATTTAGAATTTAAAGCTCCTCAGTCAGAGACTGCTCCATTTCACTGAGGAGGGGAGTCAGTGGAAAGTAAACTATGTGACTCATGGTTGAATTTTGTCCTGAGTCGGTCTTGGGTATTTTCATGTCTTTAATGATGTAGCCAGTTTATTTCCAATTAGTCCAGATAAAACAGCCAATCAGAGAGTCTGTGGTCATTTGTCTTTGTCCAGTCAGAGCGCACAACAGGGACGGGGAGACAGACAGACAAGCATGACAGACATGAGGGAGCGCACAACATGTGACAGACATTACATACAGAACAGAAATGGGACAAAGATGTGCCACATACAAACATAACGTTGGACAGACAAGTACAAGACAAACATCATGCACATGGACACACAAAGACAACAGGACGGACGAGACACGCTGATAAACACTGGACAGACAAGTACAAGACAAACATTATGGACACAGACACACAACGGGACATACAGACATAAGACGAGGCAGATTTAAATCATAACCAGAGAAGGAATAAAAAGGTTGAAAGCTCAGGCGGCACGGCGGCCCACAGGACAGAACTGGTTCGGCGACCAGGGCGAATACGGCACAGCGGCCGAGCGAGGACTTACTGTCAGTGTCGACTCTTCAGGAAATCCAGCTGATCCAGGTAAAACGCTGGAGCCACAGTGAACAGTGATAAATCACTGATTTAAAGTGAAATGCTAGAGGGAGAAAATCATGGTTAAGTTTAGATGAAGTTGTGACACGGCGGCCACAAAGATTCAGATTGAAAATACTATAAATGTCACAGACGTTTATTGTATTTTCAATCGGTCGAGTGTGTGTAGTGATGCAATGTTGTGTTGTATGAATTAGAAGTGGACAGACATGACACGGCATGTTGACAGATGGAAAAGGAAAAGGACAGTTGTGGCACGGCGGCACACACACACACATTCAGTTCCACCCCGTCCTGCACTTCACTAACTAAACCAACCCACATCACCCACTGACTAACTTTCCCTAACATGTGAGGGAATGAACAGTGGCACGGTGGCCAGGAAAACAGGAGAATTCGGCAAGGGAGCCGAGCGAATGCATGACGCGGCGGCCATGTTGAAAGAAAAGTCGGCAAAAGTAGCCGAGCGAAAACACTTACTTGTTTAATCCATCGGTTGGTTGAACTTCGTACTGGGTGGAGGAGCTGAAAGGTAAAAGGTTATGGCACGGCGGCCAGACCGAGACGGCCCACACCCACCCCAAGGTAAGAAAACTCACTTACTTGTGGACTCCACCCAGCAGCAACAGGCTGTGTCCACAAATTCACAGGAACATGATGCAGCTGATGAGAGAAACGCTCTAAACTATCTGTCCCTACCCTGGTCTACAGTGTCAGAAAGAAACACACAAACGGTTGAAAATGTTTTATTGGCAAAAAAAAAAAAGACAATAGCCCATTAATCTGACTTGACTGAGAAAGAAGTTAAAATGGGTCCTACCTGAAGTTGACAAACCTATGAAGGAAAAGTTAATGAGCAGGAATAAAGACAAAACTACAGCTCATCTCTGAAATCACAATAAACAAGTTTAAAGGTGTAAACACCTTCAACTTTACTACAAACTATGAAACATCTCAGCACCAACAAAACAACAACAATCTTCCAACACACACACACACACACAGAACACGACCTGTACACAGAGCAGTTATTTATTACTTGAGAGACAAAAAAACAAGACACAGAACAAAGTAAAGATAAAGTAAAGACTCTAAAACTAAAACGATCAAAAATAAAAGAATAGACAAAGCTGAAACTATTAAACAAAGACAAAAATCAAGACCAAAATAGACTAAAAAGACTCAAATGACAAATTCAGGATAGTTCAAAGATAAAGCTGCAACAGTAGCCAAATTAACAAAATTAATCAAAATTAACCAGAGAAACAACTCAATGTTTGGTCCAGTGAGCTCTGTGTTCTCATCTAAACTAAAAACCTTCAATCACACAGAGAAAAAGTGAAAGAATCAGACGTGTCTGTGTTTGATGGAGGTGGCGAAGTTGTGATGTGATAATGTGGAGTTTGGCACAATTAAAAACAAACACACTGCTCATGATTGAAAGCTCATAGGCACGACACGGCGGCCATGTTGGAAGGACAGAGACAGGAGATAAAATCTATCTAATGACTTCTTACTGTTGCGACGGTCTAGAAGAGGATCTACCTGAAATAAAGAAAAAGTGAAATAAAATTAGTCTCAGGTTGATGTTTGATTTTCACTTCCTGTGAATTTTAAACATCCAAAAAAAAAAAACCCACGCCACATTATCTCCTGTTGGCACAAACAATAAGACCAACACTTCACACAGCATTGATATCAAACAAATTTAAATCCAATACTGACCTTTATCCAAGCTTCACCGGGCTGTTCCTTGACGACCGCGGTCGACGGTGGATCCGTTACGACAATTTCCTGTTTAAACAAATAAAAAGAAAATCTTGGTTGAGAAATGTTTTCAACCATAGAGTAACAGAGTTAAGCCTCTGAACCTGAAGGTCAGTCAGTTGAAGGACTCTGAGAAGCATTTAGCAAACACAGTAAAACAACATACTAAGAAAAGATATAGTGATGTTGCACATTTATTTAAACAGCAGAACCTGGACTACAAGACTATATAATCTGTTTTCACATCCTCCAAACACAACTCAAATAAGAAGTAAAAGAGTTACTACATATAAACTCAACACAGCGCCGCTGCATCGACCCACTCGCCACATTTCAGTGTCTGCTGCTACGACACTTTATGCAGACACACAACATGCACCTCAAATGAAAGACGAGACTCCACAGATTCTGAAAATATACGATTTGACTCGTATGTCAAATCGCTGTCGACCAAAGTATCAGAGACAGAAGCTAAATCACAATGACAGGAATCGATTCGCCAAATGATAGTTTTAAAATTTCTCTGATCTTTGTTGTTTTTATCCATGAAAACTTTATTTTATTGGTGAATTCACACTGGATCCTGTTGGACCGATGTTTTGTGTTACACGTGAATCTTTCCCGTGTCTCTATCGGACTTTACGACCCTGGGGGGCGGTTACAGTTCACAGACAACAGCCTGTCATTCTGACACCTCGGCGCTCTGCTGACTCTGACTGGCTCACAGCGCCGTCGATCTCACTTTGATGTTTAGGCTAAAGCTTCGATCTATTGGTTCTAACGATTAGAATGAGGCGTCATTCACTTGAATCGACCGATCTGTTGTGGAGATAGAGCGCTGCGTATTGACAAAGAGTGATAGAAATATACTACTGAGAATGTATTGAAACATAAAAGAAAAAAATGTTTTTACATTGTTTCTTTACATTAAAAAAAAGGAATGGAAATGAGATATATGCAGATGTCTGGTTACACTTTCAAATAAATGCCAAAAACTGTTGTATTTGGATATATTTAACACAATTAGTGACAAACAAATGAAATATGTATCGTTTTGTACAGGAGAAAATTCAAACAAACAGATTGTGCTAAATAAATAAATAAATAAATAAAATCTTTATTTTTATTCTGCTTCATTAATCAATATCAACCTTTGCTTAAATATTGTCCACTTATTAGATTATGATTTTATAGAGATTTAGAGCTGCTGCATCATTTCAGAGATATTTAATCAATCAATTATTTCAATGCTTTGTGCTATGTTCATTTACACTTCACCAGTAACATTTACTGATATTTACACATTGCAACAAAACCCGTAAGTGTCACTTTTACCATGACACCAAAAGTACTTAAATAGACCTTGTTGTTGCAGAGAGATAATCATTTCATCATGGATAAGCAGAAACTAAAAAAATAGGCTCAAGGTCAATAGGGTTGAATTATCAGTGGGACCCAAAACCAACAGTCATAGACTGTTTAATAAATCAACAAAGAGCCAAAAATAATTTTTATTTTATTTATGAAATTTAAAAAAAAAAAAATAAATAAAAAAAAAATCAAGCTTCAAAAGAGAATATTTTAAAGTGAATAAATAAAAATTATTATTATTATTATTCTTTTTAATTAAACATATATATATATATTTAATGTTTCTAATTATTTAAAATTACTAAATACTACCAGTCAAAGTTGGTGTCAGGAACAACCTTGTGCAAATACATAAAATATTAAAACAAAATGGCGAGGTGCAGCACGTGCTCTGCCGCCAAAACTGCGTTCAATTAAAAAAACAAAATGGTGGATTCAACTTTGAATCCTTTGATGTCTACCGACAACTGCTGACAGGATAAAACATTAAAACAGATGTGTTACACTTAAATCTTCACATCGAACTAATAAAGAAAAATAATCGGGACATTGCGGTGAAGTTTCGTCACCATGAACAACCACGACACTTTATCGTTAATTAGCAAACATGAGCCGAGTCAACACACCTGCTAATGCTAGGCTAACTTGAAGCTAACAAAGCTAAACTGCATCTCTTACCTTTCTTCTCCCGGAGCTGGACGACGTCGACCTCATTTCTCTGCTTCTTGCCTCAACATTTTCTTCGTTGTAGGCAGATTATTTTCGTAAAGTTGAAGCGCTGGAGGTTTAAACGTTAGAGTCCAACCCGCAGCACAGGTGACAAACTTTCTGGTCGGTTGACGGCAGCTTTTTAAACGGCGTCTTACGTCACGCATCCAATCAGCGGGAGCGCGCTTTCGATGCGTTCATAGTCACGGACTTTTAATAACTATTCGAGCTTTAAAGAAGCGAAAACGCCAGATTTTTCTTCTTTTTTCCTTGTTGTGCATCTGTACCTGCTTCCTAACGTCTGGGCACCAAACTGGGCGTGTTTGCGCCAAAGTGTTTGGAGCTGCGGCTGCGATTAAATCCTGAGTTAATATGGATCCACCTGGATGAACCTGATGCAAGTAAACGCAACATGCAGGAAATGTTCTGTGGTGTTCAATGACTGGCGCAAAAAAATAGGAACACCAAAAAATCAATAAAAAAACCGATCACAAACTCATCATTCATTCATCAATCATTATTTATTTGTTTATATTAATTACGAATAAACACATAAAGTTACAAATAGGCATATACAGTTTAAAAATTAAGAACAAGGAAGAATAACCACAATATAAACAAGTTCAAAAAGGAACATGCTTGAATAATTAAAAAACACTATTACATACAGTGGAGTTATTGCACCAGTAAGAATCATAACATAATATAATAATATGAGCCTTTAATCATCCCACAGTGGGGGACGATTAAAGGCTTATAGCGCCACCTAGCATCAGGTATGTGTCATGACACCATGGAAAAGTGTAGTGCCACGAGCTGCCATGGTAACAGGTTTGTTGCCTGTGGGATGTGTGGTTTGGTCTACCCTGCTACTTACTCACTTACTTAGGGCAGTAGAATAATAATTGCAATCTTCAATAGGGTTCGTGAAGCTATCGCCGCATGGACCCCTAATAAGGTTATACTTTAGGGAAATATTAGGGCAGAGTTTGCAGACTTAAGTGGTGGTACTGGTGGTACAAAAACACACACCTTAACAAGTGTATTGCTTCATTCAGAAAATTATGAAGTTCCAGATGATTGTTGTGCTATTATTAGGATTAAAAGTGGGTGTCTCTTGTTATTTTATTCATATTAAAGCTAAATTAGATGCATTTGCCTTCCTGAGCTTAACATCACAAACATATTTTAACAAAAGTATAAAATGGTTGGAAAAGGCCATTAGACTTTTGGCTTCTTTATAAGTGTATTTACTTTAATGATAAATCAAATGTTAAGACCATTGTGTAGAAGTTTAACACAGTAACTCTCACAATGAAACAGGATATGTGCAGCCAGAAAAGACACAGTTAAAGAGCTGGAGCTGCACCAACACACACACACACACACACACACACACACACACACACACACACACACACAGAAGCTCAAGCATGTTGTCTGAATTGCATCCCTGCAAACAGGCTGGTGAATGACAGCTGGTGAACTCTGTCTCCCCAGACAAGCGCTGGGCTGTGAGCCAATAGAAAAGTAGAAAGTGGGTCATCCTGGTAGATTATACTCCCATCGGAGATGGAGACGTTCCCTGGATATTAGTTTTCCTTCTTTTTATTGTCCAGTTAGCCAGATATGAACACAACTGGACCAAAGCTTCTTAGAGCCACTTACCATGATTACGTTAATCAGATTTAAGGGTATTTGTGAATCCAATCCCCCTGAGGGATTTATTGAGCTGATGAAAACTGAACTGCTTTTGTTTCCCTTGAGTGTAGTAGCTGCTGAAGTCAGTGTAGCAAATATATTACTGATACTGATACGAGCATGAAAGTGTAAAATAATTCAGGGAAACGAGGAGAAAGGTGGGGAAGAAAAAACTGAAGACCAAGGAGGCAAAAGTCAGGAAATCCAAACTCAGGCAGAAAAATATGTGGAAAATCTGAGGAACAAGTGCAGGAAACTGAACAGAAGCACAAGGCAACTGAAGGGAAGTGAATGGACCGAGTTACAGCGAGTAAAGGGAAAACGGAGGCAGTGGTTATAAAGTCTTTTATTTTCTTTTTTCCTTTTTTGTGTTTAGGAAACTTTGTAGCTGAGTGAAATGACCCAGAAGTGCTGGAAGCAGTGGCCATGATAAGAAGAGGTCACATTCTCTAAATGTTAGGGAAAGGAGCTACAATGCTTCCTATCTTATCTCCTTTAGAGCAGGATACACTGAGGCTTCCTCTCTAAAAGAAATGGAGATAAAACCAATAACACAGCATAAAGGGGACCAGGGGTGATTGTAACAGCATCATGTTCACAATTAATGGATAACATTAGAGTCATGTGATCAGCGTCATGTGTAACTACTTCCTCTCCCACCTATGTGATTTTACATGTGTGCAGATTTTACAGACAAAAAACACATTTCAAGTCATAAATTAATCATCTGGACCAAATCTATATTTGTGTGATACTGTTGAAGTTTAAATCAGGTCACTTGTCTCAGAGTATCAAAGAGGAGGTTCTTAGTAAAAATGTGAGTCATTTTATTGATGCTAATTTTTATTGATGCACCCCCGTCAGCTGCTAAACAATGGCTGACGGGGGTGAGTGCGGTTATAACACCTTTTATAGAAAATGTTCCTACGTAATATCTGTCATCACTCTGATTAGACACATTAACACACTTCACTTCGTGTTTTATCATTGAAAACAAACACAGAGTCAAACATCTTCCTGTTGTTGATGTGGATCAGCAGCTGCTTGTTTCCATTCACATGTGTTTATTATCACAATATGTTGTTTAAGAAACTTCTTCTAACGTCAGGATCCACATCACTGACACTGATCTTCATTTAGCATCGGTGGTGACGTCTTTTTGTTCTTAGTAAACCACAGGAAGATGTTTTAGTGTCGACACATGTCACATAAACTTACATAGATGAATATTTTGTGGTGTCGTCTCAGTTTTTAATTCTTCAATCTATAGTTGAAGACGTTGATATTTGTCAAATGAGGAATCTTGCTCCTATAACTTGCTGAACGTATTTTTCTAATTTTGACACAAAGAGTAACAATCATCCTCTGAGAGGAGAATTGTGAATTTGTCAATTGGTGAAGCTGATTAACCTCATGATGTTTTCAGCTCATTATACAAACAGATGTCAAGATGTCTGTGACCCAGTCGTCGTCCCTCACTGTGCTTCAGTCCAGTCTGACTCTCTCAGTGTTACATAACCATTATATCATCAGTGTTGACTCTAACAACCACCTGGGGAACCTTAAGGCCTCGGGGGTGGAGGCCACAGTGCAGAGTTTCTTCCTCATTTGTGAAAATAACGTGCTGCTGAATTGGGTTCACTCCTGTGGATTACATCACCAATTATATAACGTGATATTTATATTGTATCTAAAGAACATTTTATTGAGTTATCGAGGAGTTTGGTTCATTCTTCTTTTTCGGCATGGTTATGTCCTCCAGGCTCTCCTGAGGAACATTAAGATGTTCCCGGTCCAGATGGGATATAAACTCCCTGAACTGGAGTGGATTTGCCACTTTGTGGTTTGGTTTTAGGGGAATCACAGACTTCATATGTGATGTTGTACATCCTCAAAATCAACTAACTGCACAAAGCCACTGTTGCGTAAGAGCCACAGGCTTCAAATATGGCTTCCAGAGGATGTGTTATATCACCTCAGAGCCAGATGTGAGTCACTTTTTGGCCAGTGACACAGAACACACACTTATATTTTGGCTATATCAAAATTTTGGATACTCACACTGGGGAACTGTTAAAACAGTAAACAAGGAAACTTATGTAAGGAGGAGGTTAGAGGTTATGAATATAACGGCCATCTGTGACCAGGTAATGAGAACACACACAAACACACACACACATTCAAAAAGTTTAATACGCTTAATACCTAATTCTTAATACCCCGACATGGTTTTTTATACTTTGCTGCCAAGTTCTCTGAGCTGATGTTGTTAAATCACATCACTTGGACGTGCACACACACACTCCCAGTCTTTAGTTTTATATAATGTGTTTGTCTTTTCTGTCTGCCCTAATATCTCTCCCATTTTTTTATTCTATATTGTTTCTGTCAGGATTTTTTTTTTTTTCCAAATCCTAATTTCATCCTGTTCAAACCCACATTACATCATCATGTTTTAGTCCAGTATTACATCTCTGTGTGTTCTGACCTGTACATTTCAATTTACTGCTAATGCAAATGTATTGACGTCATGTGTTCGCTGGTGTCACAGTGAAATTTCTCGGGTTCGGGTCATTAGAGTCATGTTATGTTATGTAACGTCACATGAGTGTGAGAACGTGTGTTCAGGCTCACGTCTGTATCACATTAAGGATTTTAATGGAAATAATAACAGATAATAAATGACACAGATGGTTTCTGTGGTGGAAATTACACACTACATGAACATGTCATTCACTTACTGTCCCTTTCTGTCCGTTTACCTTCCGATTTTGTTTTGGAATTGGAAAAAAAAAAAAAAAAGTTTGTGTATTAATTTTGCTTTGTTCTTGTTATCGTGTGCAGATGTTACACAGGGTAACAATTACAATCATACAAAAGTGACTGAATTATTTGTACTGACAGTCAAAAACAATGGTGTTTACAGAAACAGGAAATTTCTCTCCAAATCTGCTCCAGAAGTTTAAAGTCCATTTGTTAACAGAAAGTTGTGTGGATGTTAAATTGCTGCGTGCCACACCTTTAAAACAAGAAACAGCTCAGAGTCTGTTGGGTAAAGACTGAAGTAGTCGCTGGATTTAAAACGGCACGATGGTCGACACATGAAGCCAGAAATAGGAACAAAAACGAGAGTAAGTTTGAGCAGACGCCAGCAGTGAGTCACAAATGTGTCGGCCATCACAGAGGCACACGGAGCGGAGGTGTTGACAGTGGGGGCACGTTTGAAGCCTTGATGTTGGTTTGAGGACGGGGACGACTTTGGTTTTACTCATAGGTCACGGCAGCACCACCCACATCACAAAAAGCAACAAAGTGCATCCGAAATATTATTCTGTATTGAATTTCAGCAAAAATGTAAAACAATTCTTGCAAATAAACAAGGTTTAAAGAATAAATTTGACACAAAAACACAAAGTTTGCCTGGTTATTCTGGTGCCATGTCTTCACGCTTGATTATGACTCATATCAGCTATGTTTGATTTATCTCCACAACTTTTCAAACATCAGTTCTTTTATTTCAGATCTACCGCGACTGTAGAAAAACCTTTCAACCATGATAATGGAGATGAGAGCAGCCTTGAGATGAGAGGAACTCAGATCCGCCCGTTTCAGTTATGTAACTTCAAAAGTCACAGTTGTAAAAGTGAATTCAGGCAAAACAATGGTCCAGTGTGCGTAAGGGGACTGACACTGAGGCTGCAGCCAAAAACAAAACAAAAAAAAAAAATAATAAAATGTTGGTATGTTCACTTCACTTTTCCCAGAATGCTGCTCAAAGTTGTCGCCTGTCAGTCAAATATGTGCTGTTTTCTTTTGTGAATAACACATTTCTATTGTTCAGCTAACAATGTTAATGGTGACAAATTAAACCATCATCACCACCATCACTTTCCAAACTGCGTTGTAATAAAAAAATAACTCGTAGTGTTTTGTGTTTTGGCATCTAATGAGATAGATCTGTTCATCAAACGGAACTTCCTGTTCCTGAGACAAGTACGACGGAGAATTAGAGCCAAGAGGAAAGTTTTCTTTAACTGTTTTCACATTTAGGAAATAACACGGAAATGTTGACAATAAAGTCAGATACTTCTGTTCCACTTCAGGATCAATCAACTTGATCGACAACAGCACATCCTCTGAGTTAAAGACAGACCTTCAGTTTGTATAAAAGCAGCTTCCTCTTCTATGTTTATGTGGTTTTTTCCATCTGAACACTTAACACTTATTAACAAACTTGTGCTCATATGTTAAAAATGTGAGAAAGAATTTTCTTGTTAGTAAAAAGAAAAACAATTTCAACAATTCATCTTCACGAAACATATTTTAGAGATGACCGTGTGTGCTAACGTCAGGAGATGGATTCATTCTCAAAATTTGAACCTTAATCATGAATTCTTGTCCTTCTATTTTACTCCGCCTCATTTTTTTATTTCTAAATGACAGAGCTCCTTGGATTGTGTTAAATATGGTGCAGTGACATTTACAGTCATACAGATACAGGCTGTTCTAATTATAGTTCAAGTATAATTCATAGGGAAAATAATGATTTATGATTAAATATTCTCTCCAAGGAAATCATCAGATCTTAACTTTTGACTTTACTCCTCATATTTTTTCTCCTTAGCCAACAAAAACACAGGGCGTAAAAGTTTAATGAAACAAACAAACAAACAAAAAAAAAAAAACAAAACAAACAAACAAAAAAAAAACCTGCCAATGCAGCAGAGTAAAACCAAGACAAACAACACAAGAACCAAATCCTACATACAAACAATCTGCTCCCTGTGACCAAAGACCACGAGAAACTAAAACCTAGTGTAGGAACAAACACGGTAGGATGTTTACTAATCATAGTTCAAGTATAATTCATATCCAAATAAGAATTTATGAGTTTATTTTCCCTCCAATGATGCAAAAACTGAAATGATCAAAGCTAAAAGAATAAATGAAATGAATAAATCAACTGTTAAATAAGACAAAGACTCAGTCTTTATTAATTAGTTTGTTAGTTTTATACAAAGACACTGACCTGAAATTCAACCATTAAGTGTTTTTTTGTCGGTTGAGATAAATTTACAAGAATTCAGGATTTCACATTAACCTTAACACATGTTTTCATTTTTCCTGACTGAACTGTGTTCTCTTCACTTTCCAACCATTAAAACCACCGGAGGATCAGCTCTGAGCTGCTCCACAGAGAAGAAACTTAACACATGGTATCCTCAACATTTCACATTCTCTTTTTAAGGGATTCCCCCGAGACAAATCCTCGGGTTCCCCCCGTTACAGTCTCAGAGGGAAAAATGATCTTCAAAGAGGTTGTGACATTTTTTTTTGCTCATGGGGAACATGGATGAGAGCGTTGGTGGTGATAACAAAGAGCCAGATGAAAGTTTGGCTCTAATCCTCCTCTTTTTAATGTTAGCAAAGGTCAGACTGTTGCACACATGAAAGAGACACAAACACAAAAGCGTAAACAATAGCAATAGTGGAAACCAGCAGGGAGGTTGTGATTGTGTCGCTGATTTTTTCCTCTTAATACAATGATTTGACGACTACAGTTCTACAAAATGTTTGCATGATTGTGTTGAGAAATGTGTGTATTATTATGTGAGTGTGAGGATGTGTGTGCACACAGAGGACGGGGAATAATGGTTCAAAAGGGAAACTGTAGGCAGGAATCCAAAAAGGGATTTGAGCCTTTGTAGATGAAGGAGAAAGTCTGTAGGGTCTTTTTTTTTTATCTCTAGGGTCCATCTTATATGCTGAGAAGCTTTTATCCGAGGAGACTCACAGCTGCTTGTGTGTGTGTGTGTGTGTGTGTGTTTTTGACGGATCCAAACATCAAACTTCTGCTTCATACTTGACCTTTGCACAAGTTGCACTTTTCCAGAGGTCAGATCTGACAAAGCTGAAGGCAACAAATAGAGAAAAAGCTGAAGAAAGAGGGTTTTTGTTTGTAGTTTACACATGAAATGATAAGCTGAAGCTGCAGGATGAAGAGTTACATTAGTTTCTTGCAGAACGATGAAGTCATACACGTTGTCAGCTCTTCTTCACCACGTCTCTAACAGGTGCCGTGTCCTCCTCCTCTGAGCCATAACACCATAAATCTTCTCTCCGTCTTATGTAACTGAACTCGGTTGGAGGTCTGAAATTCTTTGGAGCTGCAATTTGTGGTGTTTAGATGTAAAAATGTCAAACAAAAAAAACAACGTTTTTTTTTTTTTTCTTCAAATGGCTCCGTTCCTTTACAAGAGTCCTCATAAACTACTGCACAATTATATTTTGTGGGTTTCAGGCTAAAAGAAACAATAGTGTAACACTGAGGCCTCTCTCACAGCAGCTACTTCCATTATGAAGCAGGATTGTAAAATAGGATCCACGTTGGCACAGAGCTGCTCCTCTGTTAGTGCCATTAATTTGTGATGCAATATTTTACATGTTGAAACTTGATGGACATCACATACAGAGTCCTGTGAGGCTCAGAGGAGGCGGTTACTCGCGCATGTTTTTTCCACTATGACCGAACTGTTGCGCCAAAGCAGTGGAAAAGTGTGTCAGAAAAACAATATGTGGGAATATCAGGGTTCCTTCACTGTGGGTCAACATTACAGTGCAGGGAGGAAAACACTGACTAATTACTGTTTTGACTGAAATTCATGAGTGGGATAGATGCTATCTAACATGACCTCATACCGCAGAGAGCAACACGTTGGCTGACGAATATCAAAACCCACGCCAAGTCTTAGTCTCTTATCGTCCTTCTGGAAACAAAAGCAAACGTTTCTGTTGCCAGGTGGGAAACTGAGGGTATGAGAGCATCTGTATAGGCCACAAAAAGAGGAAGACGGAGGAAGATGAACGAGAAACGGAAGAGACAACAGCAAACATACCAAACCACCTTGGCCTCAGATTTATAATTTATCATTTAACGGATGGAAAAAGAAAGAAAAACCTCAGAGATGTTGAAATAACAACTTCAAACAAAGAGATACAATAAGTAGAGGTTAGCTAATGCTAACAGCTAACGATGCTAGCAACAAAGACAAGAAGTGGTCGATACTGCAACATTTATAGTGGACATGACAAATAAATCTAATTAACGTATCATAAAACACAACAACAGTTCTCAAAACATAACAACAATAACGAAACAACAAACAACATCAACAACTGCAACTCCCCACAAAATATACACAACAAACCTAAACACAACAACAACAAAAAAACAACAAATAATGACACACAACTACCAAAAACAAAGTACAACAGCTCTAAAAACATAACAAAAATATCAAAACAACAAAAACAACTGCAAATAACAAAACACAACAAATAAAGATTCAAAGCTGCAAAGACTAAAACACAACAGCAAATTATAACACAACAATAAAAAAACACAACAGCAAATTATAACACAACAATAAAAAAACACAACAGCAAATTATAACACAACAATAAAAAACACAACAGCAAAACAAAATACTGTTATAAACATAAAATATATAAACAACAACAACAACAAACCTTCAACACAACAATAAAAAACAACAAATAATGATGCACAAAAACAAAACACAATAACAATAAAACAACAAAACAAAAACATCAGGAAATTATAGAAAAAAAAAAACAAAAAAACAAAACAAAAAAACACACAAAAAATTTAAAAGAAACAACGACGTCAAAAATAAAATTCTACAAACAACAAAAAATATACACAACAACAAAGAGCAACAACTGACTGGATTGGGGAATGTTGTTGTTGTTGTTGTGTTTTTTAATTTGTTGTTTTGCACTTCATGATCTCTGTAGTCTTTGGCCGTTTGGTTGCTATAGAAACCTTCATCACTGTTGTGTACGTTGTGTGATCTGACGACAGCTGTTTCTCGCTACAAATGAACAGGTCACAAACTTTTCTGAAAGTACAAGTTGTGACGGTTTGACAGTGAAAACCTATAATTTTGTTGTTGAAGCAGATAAGAGCAGAGACTGACTCGCTGGATCCTGTTGGATGTGGATCAGTGTGAAGTTGAAGGTTCAGACTCTTCAGTCTGCAAACTCAGCTCATAACAGGAGACATGGGAGTGTTTGTGTTTCACAGTTTATCAAAAGCACATGGTACTCAGACTCTCTGCAGTTGCCTTTTGGTTTGACTTTACCCCAGAAGGGAGTTGAAGCCGCTCCACCTCCCCTCACCCCTCCGTCACCCTGCTGTGATTCGCTCTGCTTTGAGCCGGACCGGAACAGAATGAGAAGCAGATCAGGAACCAGACTGATGGAGCCGCATGTGGTCGTCTCTGATCCAGCAGCTGATTGGCTGAGACTGTGATTACAGTATCACATGTCCATGTTCATAGTTTTATAACAGACGTGTTTTTAAATGTACTTCACTGTTGTAATTTTACAACTACAGAGTTTACGGTGGCCATGAAGGGTCAAGAAACATTTCATCAATATATTTTTGTAGATCTTGTGTTGATCTGATCTGTTCCTGTATCTATTATCACTATAATGAAGTGAACAGTGGAACAGTAATGGTCAGTGTGAATCATACCCTGCGGTCAGACTGAGCTACAGCCTGTGTGGATGAATATTTGTCTGTTTGGACGAAGCAGCTCCAACAACCAGGTGCTTCAGAAGATTAGGAGAACTATGTGAAGACTAACACTGAGTTACTGATTCACTCATGTACAACTCCAACATACTATTTCTTTCTTTTAAAGGATATTTCTAAAAACAGACCACATTAAAACCATTACTTATCTCCTGTGTGTGTGTGTGTGTGTGTGTGTGTGTGTGTGTGTGTCAAACATGTCACTAGTGTTGTGGTGATTTGTTTTGGAGCAGGTTAAGTCAGAACTAGATTTCAGTTCAGTTCAAGCTCTTTTAACATTCCAGCTGATGTTGATTTATAAATACAAGCAGCCACTGTTCCTCCCTCAGAGCAGCTTACATCATCACCCATGTCCCAGAAAACACGAAACACACAGATTCACCTCTGAACATGACGGGCACTTCAGGTTCAGTTTGTTCCAGTCGTCATCTGACATCAGTCACGTCAATCCTGTTTTACAGCTGCTTGTTACATGTCCAACACGTCTGC
Organism: Polydactylus sextarius; assembly: GCA_016801845.1. Lineage (NCBI taxonomy): Eukaryota > Metazoa > Chordata > Actinopteri > Polynemidae > Polydactylus > Polydactylus sextarius. Next base: position 2,728,625 of record CM028912.1, on the reverse strand, counting down.
TGGCTCCTCTTTGACTCCAGCTACACACAGTGTTACACCTCAAGCTCATCACATTACCCCAGTTTTATCTGCCTTACACTGGCTTCCGGTTAAACTTTGTATTGATTTTAAGATTTTAGATTTGACTTTTAGAGCATTACATGGACAAGCCCCATAATGCATTTGTGATCTTTTAACTCCATATTCCTCAGGACGATCACTGAGATCGTTGGGTCAAAATCACTTGGTAGCGCCCAAAACTGTGCTGCAAAACTAGAGGCGACTGTGCTTTCCAGTCTGTCGCAATACAATATACAGCTCACCTATGGTTTAATTACAGCAAAGCAAAGATGAATAAGATTAAGGTGGCACATAATTATGCTCTGAGAATATTGCCTAAGACTCCAAGATGTGCTAGTGTTATGTTTGTGCAAATGTTCCCACATTTCAGGCTCTAATGAGGAACCTCATGTATAAATGAATGTGTATGTTAACTGAATCAAGAAATGGTTTTATAATATCCTTGACTGATCCTGAGGAGAGTGATACACAATATTTTTCTGACTTCTCAGAGTCAGTTATATGTTTTTTAATTCTAACAGACCTTACATGACTGTAGGTTTTTTTTTTTTTTTTGTGTGTGTTAGTGTGTCTATATATGAATGTATTATATTGTATATGGTAAATTGTAAGTGTATGTCCTTGTATGTACAATTGGACCTTGAGTCTGTAAATAAAGTTATATAATATAATATATCAACTGTCATGTTATGTTGTGTTACTTATATTGTCTTGTTACCCCACTTGGCACTTTCATTGTAATACACTTTGTGATTTTATCTGTGAAAAGTGCTATAAAATAAAGATTAATAACTTACTTACATACATTAGGACATGAAACACATTGAGCTGCTGGCTGATTGTGGTTGGTTATTTTGATGATGATAGCAGTGATATGTGTAGTATCTGTCTTTTATTTTGATAAGTTGTACTTAATGCCTCTGAAGACAGGAACAAAATGTCTTCATGCTTGTATTAAAGCAGTTGGCAGTGAGATGAACATTTTCTTGTTTCTTGGCATCAAGTTTAGCAGAATATATCCAGGGGAGTTTGGATCTTGCTGCGCTGCAGATCAACCTGCCAACTGTTGACTCACTTTCTGACCATTCACCTTCAATAGTAACAGAGGAGAGTCACATTCAATGGTTATTTACAGACGACAAACTACAACCTGCCTTCATCGCTGCCATCATGGAGTCAAGACGCCTCCTTAAGGAACAAACACACAGGTGATTCACTTTAAGGTGATTGTTTGTTCACCTGGAGACAATCAACCTGATCTGACTAATCAATGAGCACAAAGAGAGAAACCACACAAAGACTCGAGCATTTTAAACCTTCAATTTCACATTCATAGTCCATAAAACAAGTTGCCACTGATGATTCATCTATATCTACATCTATTTCACCTTTAACCTTGACTCCAAGATTAAGATCGACTCCAAAACCCAAAGCAGCATTAATTTGAAACAGGACCTGACGAATGAGATTTACTTTTCTAATATGCAGAAATATGATACATGACATCATCGCTGGACTTTTCTGCATCTTCAGCCTCTTCACTGGTGAAATTTCACTGTCAGTGACAGGAAGTATCGAGGTGTTTGTGGCCTTTCAGTGCTGCCGTAAGAGACAGATTATTAAAAGCCTCAGCTTCTTAACGACTCTTTAAAACATATATGAGGAAAGTTACACACCCTCGCTGTAATTTTTACCCTGGATCCATGTGATGAAGCACAGACACTAAACACAGCCTCGTAAAGTAACGTGAACTTTGAGTTTAGGTTTTTTTTTTTATTGGAGACACTCCCAAAATGCAGTGAAGTTGTGGTTGGATTACATCACCGAAACTGCTGAGCAACCTGCCTCCCTGAGGAAAATCAGACCAGCGCAGCCACATCACTAAATAATATGTATATGTTGTGTCAAACACTGGTGGAAAATATGAGGAGAATCTGGAGGCTTTTGATGATTTACTCATTATTTGTACTTGTTTTTAACATTTCTGAATGTTTGTCATAAACCCCTGAGGGCTGATGTTCTGGTTTCTCGTGGAAAAAGATTTTAAATCAAAGTTAAATTCGAGGAACAATTAAAAAGCCACAGTTTGTTCTTTCCTTTTCAAAGTTTCCTTTCAGTAAATATCTACATAGGGCTTCAGAGACCATCCTGGGATTCAGACATTTCTCTTCAGACTGTTGTCGACGTTCCTCTCAAACATTCATGTATAAATTATTTCATGAACCCTAGTGATTGTGTAATCCTCAAACTTCTTTAGTTTTGACAAGATAATTGCAGCCAAGACATTTACTTTAAAATCTTTGTAAGTTGCCAGATGTCACTGCAGCCATCTGTAGTAGCATTGTAAAAAGTAGGAACAGGGGAATTATGTTTTTGAAGACTTACAGCACAATTACAGTTAAAAAAAACATTTGTGGATTTTCTTTTTCAACAAAAATCAAAAGGTCGATCCAAACACATTCAAAATACATTAAAAAGGAACATCTGTTTTAGGTAAGTAAGTAGTTTCACTCTTCCCCTCCATGTGATTAATTTCTTTGTGAGCTGTTGCTGCTTTTGCTTCGACATGTTCTGTTCTGGCTGAACAATAAAATAAAACAGTTTCGTTTCATTCAACAGCTGATTAGTAACAACCAGTCATCATCAGACAGATGTTCAGTCCAGAAACAATAACCTGACACTTCTCAGTATCAGTCTACTCATACTCAAACCATATGATCTCCTCAGGTACATTATTCTGGTTCGTGGTTCGACATAGAAATTGAAGCCTTTATGAACATTTTCTTTCATTAAAATAAAATGGAACAACTTTGTTGTAATTTCAGGTAGTGACTTAATTTAGTCTTTAAATGGGTCACAAGGTTTTTAACCATTTAGCTTTTAAGGATTTGGTATTATCACAAGTTTTTATATTCGAGTTCAGCAACAAGCAACGTCCTCAACTTCCCAAAAGACTTCAGTGTTAAAGTGAATATTGACAGTAATTTTAACTGAGGGTCTAAAGACTGTTTATTGCTGATCTGGAACACCAGTTTTTATGAAAATAAGACGTTGGGTAAGTCTTGTAAAACAGTCTTTTTAGTTATCAACCCTTCAGTTTATGTGTAGGGACCCTATTCATGCTACTGCTGAAGTGAAGTGATATTTTGAGCTTTATTAGTGGTTAAAAAATGACAATTTAGACACATTTGGCTGTGAATGGTGCAGTCCCCACTTACTTTCATTGTTAACTATTTGTTATGAAAACAAAAGACGGTCAAACTCGATATTACTTCAACCAATGTAAAATATCTGTTGAGGGGGATAATGGACGTCATTTTTCATTTTCTGATACTTCATGATACTTTAAGTCTTTAGCAATGTCTCCTGATGCTCAGTGATGAAAACTTTCATTGATACGAACTAAAGATTTTGAGTTCATCATATTTTTCTAGTTCCTCTTTGAAGAATAAACTCACATGTGATCGCAAATTAGTTTCACAAGAGCAACATTTATTAAAATCAATAACATTTTGTTCTTGTGAGCATGAAACATCAGATGTACACAATATACAAATGGTGCATTTTGTAGCAAATATACTTTCTAAAGAGACAGCAGCAGCAGAATTGGCATGTACAAAAATACACATATGATTTTTCTTGCACAAACACTCAACATACCAAAAGAGACAAGATAATATATTTATATATATCTATATTTATATATTTCTGTATCATAAATATGTAGAGCTATACACACGTTGGACACAATTCACTGTGATGGAGATAAGATTCATAATATTAATAATAATAATACAATTTAAAATGGCAGCACTTGACGTAACAATGGCCTTATGCCAGCGTGCAAACTGTGTGGAAGTTAGATTCCTAATAACACTGTGATAATATTCATGAAAACTGTTTTGAGGATTTATAATATCAACATTTATGTATTTACAGACTTTGCAGTACATTGATGCACAGTGAAATAAGGCCATGTGTCGTTAAATGTCACCGAAGAAATCAGCACTGGAACAAAAATATCATCAAACTCAATAACATAACAGCTAGAGGAACTGCTTTCAATGGCGCATTCAACTGAACACACACACACACACACACACACACACACACACACACACACTCTTCCACAACAGTCTAAGTCCTTGACATTCTCGTGAGACTGAAAAGGGGGTTTTCTCTGTGAGAATAATGAAGTGCTATGAAAGCATGAGTGAAAGATTTCTCCCTCAGTGGCACCGTTTCCTCACATTTCTGCTCAGGAACAAACTGTCGATGATCACATGGCTTTCAGCAGCAAACTGACGTTCTTTCACACCTTTCAGTACACGCACACACACACACACACACACACACACACACACACACACACACACACACGGCTCCCGGGTCACAGAAGATAGAAACCAGAGCTACAGAGGACAACACTGTGCGGTGTGTGTGTGTGTGTGTGTCTGGAAACTCGGCTCATATGAATAAATACCGACTCTATTGATTCACGGATTCAGACTGAATAAACACTTCACTTTGAGAGTAATAGCTCTTTTAACAGATGCTGTCGCTTATAAAAGGTACAACTGCAATTAAAATACTTTTTTCATTTCTTTTTTTTTTTTTTTTTTTAAATATGTATTGTTTTCTTAAGGTACAAGTATGTACAGTGGAGGCGTCTGCAGCGAACATCACAGGTGTTAAAAGCACGTCCATAGTATTTATACTGAGTCATAATGTAGCCGTCATCTCGACCATGTTGTTGTTATTAACAAACTCTTTTGCTGACTCTAAACCAGCCGGTATGTTTCTTTTAACATGACACATCTGTTACTGCATGTTTTACTTTGAATTTGAAAACAATTTTAGTTTGATTCAGTTTAGGAATGTTAAAGTCACACTGTTGAAATTAAAAAAAAAAAAAAGTTTTACAAGCTGTCAGATTGAAATAAAACTTACTGTTTCTCCGTGTGCTGAAATAGCAGCAACACACGCTCAGATCAAGATGTATGATTAAATTGTGTTTTTTAACATCTTGCTACAGAATAATGTCACAGTCAATTATATGAAAGTGCTTTTAAACTTCTTCTGTAAATATATTTTGGGTCATAAAACCAAGAGCTTTGACAAAATATGCAAATTCATATTCAGGAAGAGAACCACTGAAACAGGAAGTGCATCTGTACCTTTGTTTTTTTTTTTCCTTTTTTTTTTTTTTTTTTTTTTTACAAAGTAAAACCTTAAATGTACCATTTACAGTAAACTGCAACACATACTACATCTCCCAGATGGAAAAAAGGTCGTATATGAAGGAATAATAATCACATCAACAGTTAAAACACTAGTGAACATTTCAGGTAAAAATCATCTGTACAATGTTGTTATTTACACGTACGACTCCTCTGCGAAAAACAGCTGTTCAAAGTCGTCGACTCGTGGGTCGCTGCAGCGCCTGCTCTGCCACTCCCTCTTCCCTGTACGATAGCTAGCGCCACCTCCTGACTCCTCCGCAGGCAGGCGTCAGCGTCCTCCTGCTCCTGTGAGGAAAAGTAGTCCCTGACGGTGCGAGTGGCGGAAGGAGACAGACAGAAACGTGGTTCAGTGTGACTGGGATCCACGTCAGACACTCTCAAGCCGCCATCTTGGGTCTGAGCCTTAAAAGTACGAGGTCTGTTCAGTGTGAGGCTGCAGGCGGCGAGGTTCGAGTTCGAGTTTGCGCTGAATTTAGCAGGTTCAGATGCTCGACGAGGGAGAGAAAGAGTCCGTCTGCTCCTGTTTTCCTCCATGGTCGGGGTCAGAGAGTGTGACTTTTGCCTCTGGAGGACCAGAGTAGTGGCGTTCTGTCCGAAGAAAACGCCCTGTGGGGGCTGTACACACTCGTTTCCTGCCAACCTCTGTGTGATGTCACTTCGTGTTGGTGATTTGGGGGTGGTTGGAGATGTCGGGACCGGGGATCTGAGGGTGCAGGTCTGGTCATGGAGCTGCCTCAGCTCTCGGACCGTCAGCGGTTTCTCTGTTCCCTTGAAGAACGGCGAGCGGTTGCGTTGCAGCTGCAGCAATGCCTGCTGGTATGACGGAGGGCTGCTGGATCTGTGCTGGCAGTTTTGATTCACAGCTGCGACCTCCAACAAGTGGCCGTTGCCGGTGGGGTGGATTTTCCCATTTCCGTTTACGAGCGGCAGCTCCTCCTCTGTGTGTCCGTTGTCAGGCTGCTTCAGTGACAGGCGGCGGTCCTTCTTGAGCCACGTGTTGGGGTGGAGGCCGTGGGGGTGAGAGGTGGTGTGGTTGGTCCGACAGGGCAGGGAGGATGGTTGGAGGTGAGGTGCTGAGTCCCTCTGAGGGGGGGAGCCCCGGGGTGAGAGCTGCGGTCGCCCAGGAAAGACGGAAGAGAGGGGAGCGGGCTCGGCCAATGAGATCACTCCATTTGTGGCGTAGTCAGTAGAGTACTGTGAAAAGGCGGAGTCTAGCGAGCTGAGGGAGGAGCCTGTGGGTGACGTCGCTGGTGACGACAGACTAGAACAGCTGGCGTCCAATCGCAGCGGAGGTGGAGGCATGTGCTTTGCTTTCCTCCACCCGCCGTTCTGGACTTTAGCTCCTCCCTTCTCACATCCGTCCTCTCCCTCCTCCGTCACCTTCAGCCCGTTGAGCCGCTGCTGCAGAAACACCTCGTCTTCCTCCTCCTCCCCCTCTCCTTCCATTGCGGCGTCATAGCTCGCCTTCCTCACCGGGAGGTGATGATTATCGACATGAGTCGCCACCGTGCCTGAAGGGGGGGTGGTTGCCAGAGCCAAGGCAGGTTCTGAGCTCCTCCTCAGCCTCCTGGGACCCTGCAACAGGCTGTTGGCCTGGCGGGTGCGAGGCTGTCGGACGGCGGGGCTGAACCTCCTGGGTCTGGCCAGCGGAGGGAGCTGCAGCAGGAGGTCGGACTCCGGGTCGGGATCGGGGTCGCAGTCGCTCAACGTGATGACGGAGTCGCGACTGCGGCTATCGGGTTTGTCCCGGAGCGGCAGCTGCTCCTGATACGGAGACTCGGGGTCGTCGTTCAGCTCGTTCTCCAGACTGTCGTAGGACGAGTCGTTCATCTGGAAGGACGACACGTCTGAGAAAAAAGAAACAGAAAGACAAAGAATATTATCATGAGACTTCATTACATAAGATTAGGTACTTGTCAAATTGACAACAAGATAAAATAAAACAGAAACATTAATTTAACAGACATGTGACGTATGGCTCAACATTTCATGGGAAATGATGATGATGATTGGTCAAACAAGGTCTCACAGAATTCACAGCAATTGGTTACATTAGTGTTAATAGCTGCGATCACAATATCTCAAAATCCTTTAGTCTCTTTCCACCTATGAGCTACCAAACTGTAAAGTTTGTTTACACAGAAACCTACAACAAAATGCAAAGAAATCAGGCAGCTTCCAAACTTCGTCCACAAATTAAGATTCAGTCTAAGATTTAATCTTGACGCGCGAGCTGAATGAACAAAGTCTCAAAGTCGAGACGAACAGAACAGAGGACAAAGCGTCGTGATCTTTGACCTCCAGTCGTTATTTATAGAGCGAGGAAGAAAGTCGGCTGCGTTTCTGAATGAGGAGATTCAACAGTGCGTTCATCAGCACCTGTGACCTCTTGGCAATCACTGAAAATTACAGCGGGTCGATGCGCTGACCCCCAATCAATGGCTATTCAGTTGCACAAAGACACACACAGACAGACGCACAGTGAGCTTGCTGATCTAAAACCACCTTGTTAGACAGTTTTTTCAAGGTGTAACACACTGAAGCTTTGTTGGTTCACGTTCAGAAAACAAACTAAAGATCTGTTGTTCAGATGAACATGGATTCAGACATTGACTGTGACTGTGACCTTCATAGATCATGTGAGAAAATGTCCTGATGTTTGCAGTTTTTGTACTTTTAAAATTCAATTTTATCTTCACTGCTACTTTAGTTGAGGACACTTGACACTAAATATTCCCGTCATGTCACTGACTCAGCCCTTCTCAATCCTTCGTCTCCACAAACTTATGTAACTGAGCTGAATTAGATGCGTCTATTGGGATTGTGAGCTGTTATAAATGATGTGATGGAGATTGTGCTTGTCTTTTCAGTGGTTTCATGAAAGAACAGAACTGAGAGGCCAAACCCACAGACTTGGCCTCTCATCTTCAAAACAACTTAATCAAACTCGCTCATTTTCTGCCTCTTGAGCTTCGTACTTGAGCTGATCGTTATCTCTCTGTTACCTGATCCGTGGTCGCTGCTGCTGCTCTTCTGGCTGAAGCTCCTGAACAGCGACGTGACGTCTTCACCCAGGACGCTGCTGCAGTTCTCGATGAGGAGACGGACCAGCTCACACACCTGCAGACAGGAGGACGAGGAGAAAAGACCACCTGGTTACAACCTGAACTGTCTGACTTTACTTTGATGCAGCTGCTCACAAATGAATTTCATTGGCGTAAAGTTGGAAAAAGTATCAGTGCACTTCTCACAAATGATCTTTTTAACATTGATCAGTTTTGATGAGATGTTCTGCTGAAACCAGATGACTCCTGCTTCTTGTGATTCTGTGACCTACATAATTCTGTGCTATCAGCTCCAAACAACTGTCAGGTTTTGCGTTTTATTATTGTTTTTGTGCGTATCCAACTTTTATCATTCTGAGAAACGTTTTTGTTCATTCGTTGGTGCTGATGTTAACCCACCACCTCCTTTCAGGAGTATTTGCATTCCACCGCGACCGAGAAAACATCAACCTCCTTTTCTGCTCCAGTCCTGGATAACGTCCTGATAATAATACATGACATCACATATTTACTTTGACTATCACTTAACTTGAATGCCTGTCGAATGAGCACCACAAATACAACGTAGGCGTTTTTGACGGCAGCTTTTCCATGTGAAACTTCTTTATGTATTCTAAGATAACCAACTCATTCTCCAGTGGATTGTCTCCACTGAGTCAACTGAGTGAAAACCGCTGACAGTGTCTGTGTTTTATGGCTATTATCAACTCAGCTGGAATCAGTCCACAAACAAATCACATTACTTGGCTGCAACCACCACCGTTTAAACTAAACAGACAGAATTTACTAAACACATGACGTCCTATGACACAAATAGTTGCAGCTTCTCTGAAACGTTGGGCTCATATCCTACTCGATCCGTGGAAACTTTCCACTGAAACCTGCCTGTTGTGTTTATACATGAGGTTGTTTTTCCTTCCGTCATTCTGCTGCTGTGACACTATGGAAAACACAGCAGAGACAAACAGACATATGGGGCCTGTGTTTGTTTGTTTGTGCGCCAGATGTTGTCTGTTCATATGTGTGTATGGTGACCACATGCATTTATTGATTCACTTCAGAGTATGTCTGGCTTCATGGTGAACACCCAAGCTGCAACGTTGAGTCATTTTACGTATAACTAATGTGTAATGGTTTATTTGGACTCCACCAAATAGTCGAGTTAAAGTTGATTAATGTGGAGATTACTGAATTATGACCAAAGACATGTTGTGACAGTAGAGAAAATAAGATCTTCCAAATTGGAGGCCATAGTTCCATCCATCCATCCATGTGATAGTCAGATGTTATACAAGACTTGACCTCCTGCTAAAACAATCTGACTCAACACAAGCATCTGAAAATGGATGGAGGGTTGAGTTGTGGCCAAAAATATTAAAAAATGTTGCATAAAACTGAACTAAAATCTGATCAGTTGATCCTCGAGTCCAAGAGAAAGTTTTTGCCAAATTGTGGATTACCACGAGGTGAATCTGAGATATCACATGGAGGCAAATGTGATGGATGAGAGACAGATAAACTCAAAAACATAATACTTCCTGTACAGAGGTATAAAAATAATCTGGGCGCGAGTCATTTTAAGCTATTTCCCAAAAAAATCCACTGCTTCCCAATAAGCTGCAAAACGTTTTTTTTAGCAGTGCACTAAAACTATCACTGATGTCCATTTGTTGGCATCATACCTGACAGATGATGGGAGATCAGAGCTGCATTTCACTGAGTTATGTAACTTAGTGAAGTCCACAGTCATTTCATCTGAGTAATCACTCACAGTTAATCCCTTGTATTTGTTACCAGACAGCAAATGCAACATTTTCCTGGTGGTTTTTATCTCCTGCACACGTCCTCAGATACCAAATGTACTAATGACCGCTGTATGAAAAACCCAGAGGCTGCACTTTCCTGGGATTATGGCTACAGTCTGAGTTCTGCTCTCCATAACCTGCCTCAGCAGTTAGTGAACACTTACACAACAAGCAAACATGAATGAACAAAATGTCTCAGCTGTTCGTCTCCAGACAGATTCACAATGTCACAACATCATTCCTCTGATGCATTCCTGAGGAGAAACACGTCCTCTGATATTTACTAAAAAAACACTGAGCGATCAGTGGTGCAAACGACCTTATCAGTCTGTCAATAGTGCAAAACAAACGACTGTGTCACTGGTCAAACATTTAACTTGCATATGTGTCTGCAAACTATGAAGTGAATTACAGTCATTTAAAGACTCTTGAATCTTTAGTGCAATTATCACCTGTGTGCTGTTGTTGACTGTACATGTGAAGGGGCCCAATCGGACCCAGATGCGTAATTATAGAGGAATTCAGTTTACAGGCAGGTATGTCTGACATATAACTGTCTGGTTCCCGACCACTAAACGTGACACATCTGATAGAAATGTACATCAAACATATTCTAAAATAAAGATTAATTCCTGTTCGCACTAGTTCCATTGCTCCTCCTTCCTTTGCCTCTCTGAAGTTTTTCTCTCCACTTCCCTCTCTTCATACCTGCCACTCTTGCTTTTTATTTGGCCCTAACATCCTCCTCCAATCACTCACTCAGCATTCCTCTCTGTCAGTCAGAGACGGCTGCTACGTGACGCAGAGCACTGCTAGAAAAAAGCCTGTGGGCATTAAGAGGATGTTCGCCCATCAATCCCTCAACAAATCCATCAACAGCTTATTCTGAGTTGATCCTTTTTTATTTAACTCAGTGTTATAGATGTTATCTTAAACTTAACTCTGCAGGTTTACAACAAGCATGTAAACAGTCTGCACACGTGCAGCCTCCAAAAGAGTAAATCCATCTACAGCTTCCTGTATATCACTTCTCTATATTTCAAGAACAGTCTCAAAAAGAAAAACAACTTTCTTCTGAATGATTTGTCTTCCTGTCTCCATTTTAAGAAATACACAAAACTAAAGCTGTTTTTACCTCAGAAGCTCCTAAACAGCCACGTTCAGCCAAAAACATTTAAATTATATGCTGCATGAAAGTAGGAGGGACGCCGAGACTAAACTGAATTGGATAAAACCGAGTGTTCACGTGTCTCCAGACACGGTTGGAAACCAGCCATTACACAGCCAGGGGCCCGCGCTGGTTTAAATTGGCCCCCGGTTCTGACCGCAAACGGAGGGTGGGTGGGGTGGGAATGTCGAAATCTCACTTTGTTATTTTTTAAAAGTTTTTTCCCAGAAAAAGGCCGACTGTGCTCCGGCCGTGCGCACAAACAAGCAGTGTGTGAGAGGGAAAGTGTTATCAGGGGAGTATTTATGGAGCAGATATTTAGGTATTTTGCGGGTGTTGAGGCCACTTGTACTGACAAGCGTGTGTGTGTGTGTGCGCGCATATATGGTGCACACGCGCGCGTGTGTGTGTATGCATATATGGTGCGCGTGTGTGTGTGAAGAAAGAAAGAAAGCGGTGTTCCTGCGACACAATTTTCTGCTAAAACACACACTCGGCCTCAGGATTCTTGTAGGAAATTCTTTGCATGTTTTCTCAACGAACCTCAGCCACCCAAAACACACACACACATACACACCCAAAGCACACACACACTCGCACTTGCAAACACACGCACACACACACACTTATAAAAGATAAGCAAACCAGCCACCCACTGTGTCTGTGTGTAACTCAATAACTGTAACTTTCCAAATAAGACCACAAATCCGAAGGCTTTGTGTGCTTTATGTCTTGGTGACTAAATGTTGGGCTTCGGTGGCCGAGGGGGGGACTTCCTCTGCTTCCTCTGTGGGTTCTGGCCGGTTGCAGCTACCGCTGAGTGAACGAGTCATTCCAGGTTATTCTGGCTGACGAAGCTACAAAGGAGGATGAACTATGATGCTTCACAAAATAAAACACACAAACCGAAATATGATTCCGGTGAATAATCAAAGCCAAACTGTTCTTGTGTGGCTGTGATATTTTGGGATATTGTGACCTTGACTTTTGACTTTTAGCCACTAAAATCTTGGCAGTTCTTTCTTACGTCGAAGTAAAAGTTTGTGCTAAAACTGAAACTTTTCCCTCAAGCCCTTCTTGAAATATTCACAAAGTTTTGAAGGACCTACCTCTGTGTTTGTAATTTGACAGAACTAACCCTTTAACGGTGACATAATTCTCTGAGTAGTAAACTACAGGTACATATTTTCCTTCGTGCTTCAGAGTAAGTCTGCGTGAAACCGTTAAGCTTTCCTCTTTCCTGTCAAATCTTGCTCTAAGCTCTTGAGATTTCAGGCTCAGCCGAGTGACTGTTGTGATTTTAGCTCCTGAGTGATTGTCAGTGATGACAGGTGAACGTGACTGTGTGTTACAGCTGCGTGTCGGTGGGTCAGTCTGCTGACAAATGGCTTCCAGGCCGACAGAGGTAACACATGCATGTGAGCACATACGTGTTGGTACAGTGTGGACATGTGTGTTTGCAGGTAACTGTGTCAGTCGTCTGTCTGATCACACGTGCTTCACGTAAACACACTCAAGACGAAGCAGTTTGGCTCCATTATACCACTCAAATGTTAAATTCCTCACACGCACACTAACACACACCTGTAGCAGATTGATACCACACTCATGTGTCCACGTCCATTCAAAATAAAGCTAAAGCTAACAGCTTAGCTTAGCATAAATACTTGGAATAAGGAGGAAATCGCTAGATTAACTCTGCGTGAGTGTAAATAAACATGATTGCCGGAGCAATTTTCATACTGTGATTTGTTTGTTTAATCTGTAGAAAAACCAAAAGTGTAAAAACAAGTTGTAGTTTTACAAGGCGTCAGGTTTTTGATCGTCTCACAGATTTGAGATGAAACAAATTAGCAGCTGGAGCCAAAAGAAAAGCCCCTCAGTTTCCTGTATGTGTGTTTTTTTTTTTTTTTCTTCCTCACCTTCTTGGTGCCCTCCCCCTCCATCTCGGGGGTGCACGGGGCCGGAGCCCAAAGCATGCTGGGAGCGATGCAGACCGACAGGTTGAAGGCGTTCATCTGGTTGTCGTGAGCGTTGCCCTGGATACAGTGAAGCACGGAGATCACGTGTCGCAGCAGCAGCAGATTCTCGGTGGGAAGGAGGTGGAGCAACCTGAGGGAGTGTGACCGACAAGACGATGAATGAGTGAAGGTACGTGTGTGAGTGTGTGTGTGTGCGTGTGTGTCCTCCTGTTGTTTGTTAATCTCACTCTCTGGAGATAATTTCTCCACTAACATTTTTTTGTTGCTCTTTTCACATTAGTTTTTTTTTTATTTTTTCTTAAGCAACAGGAATTTAGTTTGTTGTTTTTGGATGTGGATTCATTCCCCTCCTACTCTCGTTTTCCTTCTTTCCCAACATGTAAACACGTGTAATTAAAAGGAAAAATACACACATGCAGCGGCGTGGTAGGGTGTCAGGCCAAAACATATTAGTCACGTCTTTCCTTTCATGTGTCGTAATGAAAGTCTGTGGGACTTTGTTGTGTCTGTGTTTGTTTTACCTCTGGACAGCTTGTGTCTTCTCCTCTCCTCCGTCTCCCTCCATCACATCCATCCACTGGTCGTACAGATCCACACACAACAAGCTGCCTGGGATGTTTCGCAGGAAATCCTGCAAACAAACAATCAACAAACAAGCCAAACATTCAGTTATTTTTAGTTCTTACTTTAGGTTTTTTATTGTCTGAAAACTCAACTCTTATATAGTCGATGGCTACAGAAATGAGGTCATCTGGAGCATGAAACACCTTGAGGAATTATCAGAAATAGGTATAATACTAGGACAGTCAGGTCAGAGCCTATAGTGAGAGATTGTTCCTATTATACACTGCAACCTGAATGGGATTTTTTTCACAAAATACAAAAAGATGTCTTCAACAACATTATTATAAAAGCCTTTAGCGTCGTACTTTGGAAATAACTTAAGTTTTGGCATCAACTTGTTTTCTGTCAATGCAACATTTTACTTGACTTTACTGGATTTTGTCTTGTCAACACACAATCCTCGTCCATTGTGTAGAAAACAGGTAAAACACAACAAAATCAAAGAAGGAAGATGAATCAGCTTCTCCCTCGATGCTCCAACGGCGCACCGACTGTTTGGTCTCAGTGTGGAACAATGCTGCACCTTGTGTGTGTGACTGGCAGCCTGCCTGGCTGTGCAGAGACAGATTATCCTGTCTGGACTTATGTGACTTTGGACGCACATCAGTCACTGCTGCTTTCTGTTGTCTGGTTTCAAACAAGTGAGACAGAGCTAGTTCAGTGTGTGTGTGTGTGTGTGTTACCTTGAGGACAGCAGCTATGATGAACACAGACTGGTGTGAGATCTCCGGGTCTTCGTTGCTGCTGTCGAGTCTGTCTCGTAGTTCTCGGCAGGCTTTGGCCCCGGCTGAACGCCTGAAGACGCCTCTGGTGTACGGACCCTCCAGGTACAAAAACACCAACATGTCCTGGAAGAAAACAGAGAGACATAAAGATACAAACATAAAAATCTCTTCATATTCACATTTTTAATCATTATTCTGAATGAAACTGAGGAACAGATGTGGATTAATTCTTGGTTTATTTTTGGAGCGTCATGTCCTCAAATCTGACTTTCATTCTGAATTATCCTCTGCAGCCTCACATGTTTTTTTTTTTTTTATTTACAAAAAAAAGAAGAGGATTATTCAGTGTCTTTAGGCCTTTATATAAACAGCCCTCTGGAGCGCTATTTAATCACAGAGGAAATGTTTTTTTTTTCTAAATCGCTTATTCAACAGATGAAGTTTCACTTCGCGAGAAATTCCAGCATGTCAGTGATTTTTTTTCTCCCTCTAACTTAAACCAGTTATCTGCTGCAGACAGCTCAGACTAATATGAGCAGGTGCTGAGTGAACAGTGGCAATAAGTGGTGATATCGTTACAGTGGATCACACAGAAGAAAAATTTGCTAAAATCTAAAAACAAACCTATTTCCTAAACGCTGCTGATCCTCAACCCCCCACAACCACGCCTCTGTCCCCGCCCCGACCCAGTCAAGGTCCTGACCCCCTCCCTGGTGG
Source organism: Polydactylus sextarius (assembly GCA_016801845.1). NCBI lineage: Eukaryota > Metazoa > Chordata > Actinopteri > Polynemidae > Polydactylus > Polydactylus sextarius. The sequence continues at coordinate 2,713,236 of CM028912.1, read as the reverse complement.
TGGACATGACCTCCACCCCCACCGAGCTCACCATGACGGGCTTAGGAAGGCCGTGCTCCGTGGAGCAGATGGAGTTCAGGGGTCGTCCAAAGAGCCGTCCCTGAGCAGCGGAGAGCGAGGTTGGGGAGAGGGGCAGTCCGTCCAGCTGAGTGCTGGAGCCTCTCCAGAAAGGCCAGTTGATCAGAGACCTCTTTCTCTTAAAGGATTTCTGCTGACCGGGCTCTGCAGAGACAGAGAAAGAGGAAGAAAAAGAGGTGAGCTTTAGAAAGTGCCAATTTGAGATTTCTCAATGATTCACCAAACCGCAGCAATGTGACCTATAAAACAGCTTATGTAATGTTTATTTTGTTTATGATTAATTTACTCGTCACAGAATTTGCACTGTTAAAAGGTTTGTTTGATGTTGGACACTATCTTACAAAGAAATAAAAATCATCAATGAACAGTGTTGAGAGAAAAGTGCAAAAAGACAGAGAACCATTGATCTAGTGTTTGAAACACATGTAGTCCTGCCCTCACACACAAGAGCCATTTAATCTAATAAAGAGAGTGTGTCTGTGTCTGTTTATCCACAGGTGTGTGGTATTATACGTGCATGTGTGGAGGCGTCTGTGTTGCATGTGACTGAGTGCTACTTGTCGATCATCACCACGTCTACCTGTGCTGTTTGTGTTTTTATGGTCCGTGTCTGAACGTTCTCTGACGTAACGGCTCAATGTGTTTCTGCAGTTATGAAGCTGCATACCTGGTGTTCACTGAAGTGTATGTGGATCAAAACGTACAGCAAAAACCTTTTTCTGCCCAGTGTAATCTTCATACGAAATGAATTGAACCCAACAAAAAACCTGTGTTTCCTTCTTTGGCTCATGCAGTTTGTAAAAGGCATAAACTTTTTATTCTATTAACTAATAAAGAAAATAATCATTAATTTCTGCAGCTTGTATCTGCTCTGAAATTTCTGTGTGCAACAAGCTCTGCAGTAAATCTTTTAAAGACCCATTACAGTGTAATTTAATTGTAGCAGCTTTGATTTGCCAACAATCTTGAAGTGATAACATTTATATTAAGTGATTGTGATTTGTATCCAAGGGTGGGACTCTCCAAACAAATGCAAGATTCTTTCAGTGGGTGGAGGACGCAGCAGTCTACAAGGGCCCAAAAAAAATATGTGGCATACCTCACATAGAATCCATTATTTTACGATCTGCCATGGCGTCATGCCCAAATACACTCTGGAAACAAAGTTTAGCAGTAAGAGAATTACTGGCCCTGCTCTGGCACATCTCAGCAGGACTCGCCATCACTGAAACAACATGACCTCGCTGTAAATCAGGCGTTACATCATTACAGCTCTCCAGTCAGGGAGCAGTTTTGCAGCCGAGAGGGAATGAGGAAGCAGAGACTTTGTCAAGTGGGTGGGCAGCTTCTGTCATGCTGCTGTAATCTCCTGCTAGCTTGTTACAAAACAGGTGCTGGATGTGGTGTTTCTGCTCGTGGGCAATAAAACAAAAGACTGGGCACGACTAGTTGTACTGGGACCAATGATTAAACTGTAGAAACTAAACACAATGAAGCTGAAGTTGGTTTATTTTTCAGAATCAAGATGGTCAAAGGAGTTAAAAGGAACCGAAACAATGTCCTGACAAAAAAGATGCCACAAAAGAAGAAGAAGGGATTAACATGGCATTTAGGACTCTAAGTCTTGGTATTTTAGCCTTTACCAAAGTAAAAATAACCAACTCTGAGACTGATGAGGCTGGTGACGCCTCTGTAGGATTTGAAAACAGGAAGATCTTTGCTCAATGTCATGAATGGGCAAGCTAATTTTATTGCCAGTGCTAATGGGACGTAAGAGACATCTTGTCACCATCTTTGCTTTGAATATGTTGCATGATTGTAGTGTTAATACCTGCTACTGTGTCAAAGGTGCCGCATACTGAACGCTATCACAACTGCTTGAGAATAAATGTCAGAACTGGGGGTGGAAACCCAATAAACCCACATGTTCGTTAGCGTTTGGGGCTGGGGTGTGGGCGATTAGGCCCCTACGGCGGCGGGGCTGGTATGGAGCGGTTATGTAAGATGCTGTTATTGCTGGAGGCGAAGGAATCCGAGGCAAAGCTTGTGGTTGGCAAACTGGAGCCTCCTTGACTGGAAAACACACACTTTTCCTCCTCAACTTTGTTTTCCTCTAAACCTTGTCTCCTCCTTTTTTTTTCCATCCCGCAACCCGTCCTCCCTCCTGTCCACCGTCCTCCTCTGTTTTTACTTCACCTCCTCCTCCTACGTTTTCTGTCCCCTCTCACTGTCGAGGTCCCCGTCTTTTTATTTAAGTACGACCTTCTGTGAATTCCTTCTCGTCTATCTGTTATGGTACGTTGTTTCTTTTTCCTCCACCTCCACTGACCCTCAGACTTACTCAATAGCTGTGTCTCCTCTTTTCACTTTCCATCTTCCTATTCTCACACTCATCCTTCCCTTCTGGGGTTTCTTCCCCTTTGTCTGTCTGATGTTTTTCTTATTTTGATACTGCGTCTGTCCTAACCCCTGCTGTAACCTCTTGTCACTGAAATCTCCTTTCCCACCATTCTCAATGACTCCTTTTCTTCTGGTCCGACTGTTGATTCATCTTCAGAACTAACACGGCTGTACGCCTCGGGGTGCACAGGAACGTGCACAAACAGTCAAATGGTTTATGTAAGTGAAACAAATTCTGAGGAAGTACTGTCTGTTCTCCATTAATACTTCTTCTTGTGGTTTTGCAAAGCTAGATTTATGGGAGGACTCCTGACACTGACCAACCATCCACTTGGAAACCTCCAAAACTGAGGGAAAAAACTCATATTTTTCACAGTTTCCTTCTTTGCAGCATATACTTTACTTCATGAATCTTCCTCGCTGCATTAAGTCCACAAGCAGATGGATGGTATTGACATCAGCTTGTCCTTTTTGTTGGAGATTTGATTATCAAGGATTTTTAACATTAAACAGGGGTGATGCTTTTTTGTTTTGGACACCGTGAGGCTGCAGCTGTCCCACAAGAAAATGTGTTTTTATCCAAATTAGATTTTTAGTTTAAAGATAAAAATCTCCCAACACGCCATGTTGACTCAATCATGTAATCAAATGAAAAGGGTTTGACACCCATAAATGGGAACATACCAATAAGATGGGTCTGCACTGGTGTGACCTTGTTAGGTTTGAGGATAAACTGACACTGGTTGTCTGGAGGGAGACACTGGTCCAGCAGCAGCACCCCTGGACAGTCCGTTGGACTCGTGGGATCCTTTCCACCTCCTCCTCCTAGTCCTCCAGTGTTGTTCCCGCCGTCTCGAATGTGGCTCATCTTGATGCTAAAGGGAAACTCGTGGCCTGAAAGAGAGGTCAGGGCCCAGAGGTTAGAGGGGAAGGGTCTGGTATGTGCAGCCTGTGCATGTCACATGGAAAATCTGATCCAAATTAAGGAGCAGTTGTGCAATGATGAATCAGGATAATCTGGAGTTGGGATGTGAGGAATTATGTGTGAACATCAGAACAAAAGATTATGGTAACAAAGTGTCACGGAAATACCACTGTGACAAAAAAGCCTATCTGTTCTGAAACATTCCCAGATGTTGAATTTCTGGTGTACCGCTTATGTTTGTTTAGTAGTGACCCCCCACTATGTGTACTCTCTGCTTATCCCTGCCTGATGTTCCAAAATATTCTTGGTGGGAGGGAAGAGACATGATGCTTTTTGTTAAACTTAAATGAAATTATGCAATATATAATAGCAGCCATGTACATGTCATTCTTAATCTTGTCCTAAATCATTGACTGGACGTGAATTCATTTTGGGTAGAAAACCACAGAGAAAGTATTTCCATTTATTTTAAGTAGCTAACCACTTCTTGAGGTAGAGGGTTTGACATATGACAGGTAGGCTTACCAATGAGAGGATAGGGAGGGTCGTCTTTACTGGAGCTCACCCACAACCGGTGGTCTTTTACACAACCCTGGATAAAGAAAACAAAAAAAACTGTGTTTTGAATATTTTTCTTCTGGTTAGATACATTTCCTGCTTTTACTTGTCAATAAATATACCTTCATGAAAAAGGAGCTTTATAAATAATGTAAAACTTAACTCAGCTTTGTATTTTTGCAGAGTCTTCAAGTATTTAAAATTGATATAAACATATTTTGGATTTGAGGAGTCTCTATAAAATGCTCATATGATAAGAGGAGTTCCACAAGGGACATATCTAGATCCTCTTTTAATTTAAATAGTTGTAAATTACTTAGTTTTCTGCTTTGCTTTTTGCTTGAAAATAAAAGATAATATGATAATATGATATCAACGTGCTGTTTTACACAATGTTCATTTGCTTCAAATGTACACATGCTTGCTTAGATGCATACTGCCTGGACGGCTACAATACGTACTGTTTTAATGTCACATCAAAGTCTAGTCAGAGGCCATTAAGCTGAGTATGGACATTGGCCTTTGGTTACTTACTGATATGCCAAACTGCAGCAGAGCCATGCGGATGACATCAGTGGTGCTGTCAGTGTTGCTGACCGCAAGTGTCTTGGCCTGGTGGAAACATTTTGGAAACATTATGGAAATTTCTGGTCACTGTGTGTTAATAAATGGTAGCGCCACAAGCCGCTATTAATTACACACTTGGGCGGTCAAACAATATTCATGTCTGTGCTGATAGAAGCATATATACACAGAGGGAAAGAAAGGAATCTTACATATGCACAATTTCCAATGTCCTTTGCAAATATCTTGAGTGGAATGGTCTTCGGGTCGTCCTTCTCTTTTCCCTCAATTATTCGACTGAGTTTAGAAGAAAAACAACAGAATGAGGTTGGTGTTGAAAGAAAAAGTTCAATTCAATAATGTGATATAACAGACTTCATCTTAGCTGAATTCAACATGGTGGTTCAGAGCTTATAAATTCATCTCACAACTTCGGTCAGGCAACTTGATTTGTACTGTGATTACGCTAATTCACTTTAAGTTAGCTTCCATTTAATCATGTTTGTTCTGTCTAAATCAGATATTTTATGCCCTGCAAGGCAAGATTTTACTTCAAAAACAAACTTTTTAGTTAAAACATAAATAGTAGGAGTTTTTAAACCAATCGTTTACCTTTTGATAAGCGCCAACCATTTGTCCTTGTGTTCCTCCGAGCTAAAGAAGAGCAGAGATAAAACATAATCAGAGGAAATTATGCTAAAAACAGAAGTTCTGATTTGCTCTGTTACATAACTCCCACTAGGGTTAAAAAAATGTTGATTTTTCCTCAAGCTATGATTGGATACCTGACATGCAAAATTTTACTGAGTGTACATGCACGGATACAAATGCATTTGCCACAAGGCAGGTGCAAATATAAACATGCACAACCTATGAATGTATGTGCGGTTGTGTGTTTGCATGTTCGTGTCTGTTGTGCATGTGTGGTTACGTCTTACTGTGGGTGGGTTGAGTGGCTTTAGAACTGGGAACTGCTTTTGCACTTCAGGGTTTTATGGATTTTGTGGTTGCGTGTTAAATTTTTAGTTCCTTTCTATAATGTGCGGCTGGCTGCACATCAGGACATAGTGTACTCTTTCTGAAGCACCAGTGACTCAGAGAGGCATTTTAGAAAATATGTGCAGTATGATTGAGTTAAATAACTGTCATGCAAACACATGCAGATGCTTTGACTTATGTTATATAAGAATAAATTGAGTTAAACTAAAAAGCTCCTGTTTCATTAAATTAAAATAATATAAGAAAAATGAAATTATTGCTCCTTTTGCTGACATTCCTCTGTTTGAATATGAATAAACATGCGTGTGTACCTGAAGGTAGCAACACAGTTGCAGGTGGGCCAGCCCATAACAAAGCTCTTCTCTGGGTTGGTGCTGCCTTCACACACCTCCTCCATGCAGTTGGCCGTCCACATTTCACACACTCGGACTTGGGCCTTCACTTTGAAATGAGTGGGAGATCTGCAGAGGAAGAAAACAAAATGTGTGCAACATTATAATTTCATCCTCACATTTTGTTCTGTACTAGACTCTACGTTGATTATCATTTTTGTGTGAAGAGAAGTTTTTTTGTTCCACAGGGAACGTACAGAGATCCCCTTTTCATTTCAAACTGACGTAGTTTTCTTCAAATGACACATTTCTTTAAACCTCTAACACATGTGAATCTCTTAAAAACACTTAATATAGAGGGGAAATATTAAAAGATCGAGTTATTTTCAGAGGTTAAACACAGGCGAGCTCAAGAGACTTGTATTTTGTGCCACTACATCTGTGATTACAGAGGAGAAAACTCCAGATGCAAACACACATGTGGAATACACACATGCTCTCCCTGCTATTACACAGATATAAAGGCACACAAAAACGCACATAAATTAACTTCTTTTCCATCTCTCTCGCAAACACACACACACACACACACACACACACACACACACAGCACACATTCCTCTAACTCACCCTGTGTTCAGCCACAATGTAATAAAGCCAATTATAGCCTATATGCTCCATGTTGGAAGGGTCAACTCTGCCCACTGGCACATGACAAACCCAGGACAGACGACATAGGTCCTGCTGTGTCTGCACTCAGTGGTGTGTGTGTGTGTGTGTACAGTAAGTGTATAAGTACACAGAGCAATAGTCGGTTTCCGTCTCTTCGTAGCCATGTGTTTGTGTGTGTGTTTGTGTGTTTGTGTGTGTGTGTGTGTGTGTGTGTGTGTGTGTGTGTGTTTGTGGACTTCAAAAATGTCATTGTGCTCTTTAAGTTTCTATTTTTGAAAGTGTGTGTGTGTTGCTGCAGTTTGTGGGTGGGGAGCCCCATACTGTAGGACCAAAGCAGGCCAGTGTGGCTTTGATCTTAGCCAGGCTTCATATGGATTTAATTGGCTGGGAAATAATTATATAGTTGGGGAAAAAATGAGGGAGGGAGACGCAAAAGAAGAAGTTAGAGAAGGAGAGCATGTAGGGAAGGACAGCTAAAAGATGCAGCTCCATCCTCCACAGATTATTGTTTGCTATTAGTGTTGGAACAGATGAAATGATGCTACTTGGTTTTACTCAAAGTTGTTTTAATTTTAATTTAATTTTTTCCTGTTTATGTCTCCTTGTCTCCATTTTTTCCATCATACTCTCACAGCCACATAAACACACTAATTTATTCTCCGCACAGCGAGGAGGAAACTTACTTGGCCTTGGCGACGAGCAGCGTGTCGCTGAAGAGGAAGAGGTGTCTCTCCTGCGTCTGCAGCCCCGTCTTTAGCTGCGTTTGGGCGTGACCCAGGAACGAGCGGCCCGGACACTCGGCCAGGAAAGCTTGGACGAGGGGACACGACTCCGGGCTGACTGGCGTCAGGCAGCTTTCCCTGGTGGACGAACACACAGAGCACACACACGGAGTCAAATACTCTATTGATCCCCAAAGGAGGAGGAATTATTGTGGTGGTTTGGATGGAGCTTGGAGCTGTGCCTCTAAACAACAGGTTGAGTTCAGGCTCAAATCCTCTTCACCACAAAAACTACTACAAAACTACCACTGAGTAAAACACCAGGTCCCTAAGTGCTTCAAAGCAGCTGACAAAAAAACAGAGTGAAGGAATCGTATGAATATGAAACTGCTGAGGGATATTAGTCCACAGCCATAAATGCTGTAAAACTATACAGTTTCCAGGAAAACACTCTTTTCAAACCTATTAAAGAATTTAAACTGGCAGACCTCGAAGTCAGAGCCCAACTACTACAACCTCTGAGCCGAGAACATTCCTCCATGTGATTTTGACGAACCCCATGAAGCTTCAAAAATAAGTGCATCAGTTACATGGGATATAATTTAAGCATTAAGCCTTCGACTTGGATTACAACTGGGAAGGAAAGTTGCTAAATCTCACTAAATCTGACCCAGAATCAGAATCTGATGAGAGATGGTTATCATCTAAACCAGAATCAATCTGAACATTTTGTCCTGAGCTTTTTCTTCATTTTGGCCACATATAAAGTGTTTTTTTTACTGCATGTTCTCTTTTATTCCAAATGTTTTTACTGAGCTGCATTTACACTGGAGAAGTTTTCCAACTTGGAAAAAAAGCTGCGATAAGACCAGTGTCCGAACAGCTCGTGAGGTCTAATTAAACTCCAGAAAGTGGAATATTTACCTCATGTTTTTTTTTTTTTTTTTTTTTTTTGAGTGTTTTTCCTGTGATTCCTCACAGTTGCA